>CM059499.1:42641640-45141640 GCA_030378355.1 Eleusine indica
CTTTTTCAAGATAAAGGGTACTTTATTCATGAGGCTCTTACCTTTCATCCCTATCACTATAAAATGTATAATCATCATTAGTATTATGTGGCTAACAGCCTAACACAAACCAATTTCTTCATATATCCAAGTCCAAGGAAAACCCTTGGGAGTTTGTTTCGAGGGAAAGATTAGGCCCAATATCCTTGGATCGTAAGTAAACATGAACCAAATTCCCTGTTAACCAAGGAATGTGGTCAAATCCCTCCCCATCCATACAGGGCCTGAGCGATTCATGGCTTGTGTTGTCAGTTTCATGCCAGGCACAACACTTGAGGCTAACGTTCTAATATAAATGTAAGGTTTGAATTTGAAAAGTTGGGTTGAATGAGAAATTCAGGCGCTTACACATTTGGACATGCCTGGATTTCTCATTCAAAAAACCATCAAGCTCACCAGTGACACAACAGTGCTATAGCCAGCCTAAAAGTGGTAGGCCCAGTTGCATCACATGGAGGATACAACATGTACTCCCTCCATTCAGGGATTGTTAACGTTTAGGGCAGCAAAAAGCTACTAACTGCAAGGTAATTCAGATGTTTGAAACATCAACGATTTCAGAACAGAGTAGTAGTGTTTATCTAGAGAAACAAGTTACCTGCTCAGTATTGCAGATCTGACATGTATGGAAATTCTCATCAGATTCTGTCGATTCATGATCTGACTCTGCTACATTTTACAGAATAGACTAATAAGTACATCAAGAAGTTATTAGGAAATAGCCGTTATTAACCTAACAGACATCCATGAAAAAAAAATCAATTCACTATTTCAGACAATATACAGTACAATATGCCATTAACTTTACAGTTCAGAGAGCATACGTGTTATTTCGAAGCACTATTTCCAAGTCATTTCACCAACATTAAGAAATAATTTTAAGCACAGCACGGCACTGTGTGAGCATGTGTGTGGTCCATATAATCAGATTCAATGAACAGACAACAATCCTTTATACACATTCCATAAAACACATGTCATCTTTAAGCAATCGCACATGTCAAACACCAGGTTCCAAAAGGGGGTTTTATTCATCACCCTTTAAGTGTAACAACTGAAATAATTTCAGTAATTTCTTGCAGTAATCACATTATTCCACATGATTCACTAACAGGCAAATCCCAATGCAACAAGGAGTATCATTATACATTAAGAAGCCAAGATTGAAGTGTTAGGAATCAGACACTAAAGTTAAAAGCCAAGATTGAAGTGGTAAGAATCAGACACTAAGGGCCAATTTGACATTGGACTATCCTATGGAATCTAGACAGACTTCATAGTGGGAGCCTCTCCTACTGTCTTCACTTCAAAAAAAATCTAGACAGACTCAAGGACATGGAAATCTTTTCCAGCTGCATCAATATTTTTCTCCTTTAAAAGGAGTTACAATGTCAAATGTAGAAACGCTATTGCCACAGCAGTACCACACATCCATCATTAACAACAAATTTGTGAAAACTTACGTAGAAAATATTCATCAATCCCATCATCACCCACATCTTCAATTTTAGCAACTTTACTAACTTGGCCCGTCAAGGATACATCAGATCCAAAATGTCGCTTATGCTGGAACTCCATGACCATTTCTTCACCTATGCACATGCAAATCAATGAGTAAGAAGGGAAGAATAAAGTAAGAAAGTTAATCGAACAGAAACTTGTATGTCCTCCTATACTCTTCTACATGAAACATTAAGGTTTAGTTCAGAACAAGAAGTCATGGCCTTTTATGGAAATAAAATGTTTGTGATGCTACGTAGACTGCTTACAGTTATATCTATTATTATTTATGAACGCATTAAAAAAAGGCACACCGATTGAATTGCCAATTGGCACCAGCAGCACACCAGGATGATGCAAACATATCTACTAGAAAATATAGACCAGCTTCTAGAATGGTAGAACATAAGCAATCCATATAAGCTTTTTACATGCAAACCTTGCTGAAAACAATCAGGGTTTGGAGGCAAAGGATAATTATCTTCAATGAGCTTAAGAAGCAGCTCTCTGGGACCAGAAACAAAATCTTCCAATTCAACACCCTGCCACATAAATTTCATGTTTTTATATCATGACACAAAAGATTGTAGCATGAACTAACTCGCCAAATTATAGAAAACTGAAGACCTGAGGTAAAAAGAAGGGACTAATTGATAAAAGAAAAAAAGAACATACATATTTTGTGATAGCTTCCTCTGTTCGAGCTTCCCCGGTGCTCTGAAGACCAATCACCACACATTTCTCATCTGCTAAAGCTTCTTTTGCCAGCCTCACAACAGAAGGTACCTTGGCAGACATACACATATGCCTAAAGAAACGCTGCAAAAGGAATATATGCACAATATATTGTCATTTTATTATTATTATTAACAATATGGGTACAGTTAGAGCATATGAAGAAAATGATGTGCCAAACTTCATAAGTCTTTAGGCATGTTACAACTATAAACATATTGCTGCATAGTAGGAAAGAGAATCACCTGATGACTTGCCCAGTAGAGTCGCCATATATGAGCCGAATTGCTTTTATCTTCTGCATAGTATTCAATGGCTGATAGGAGTTCAACACGCAGTTCAGCCCAAAGAGCAGTTGCATTTCTGTACATATTCTGCATCATGATATAATAAGCAATTTGAGCACAACCTTGTTTAATACCAACAACAAACCTAGGAAAATCACTAGAAGAGTTAAATTTAAAAACAAGCACCAACATTCATATCGATGAGAAATCATATTGTGCAAATAAAATATGCTTATAAAACATAGAAAACTAATCATATCAACAGTGCAAAAGGAAAAAGAACAAATATCGATTTACCAGCATTCTTTCTTCTAGAGGTGCTTCCAGGACATCAAAATCAGCACCCTTGTAACTTAGAGTACGGCAAACATACATACCCCTGTGACACATTTAGTGAAGAAATATGAAATGAACTTTGATGCACAAACATTAAATTTGAAACTTACCGACAAGACAACTCAGAACATTAGACATATGTCACTAATTGCATATCGGCTGTTAATGCCAATTCAGTGAAGTTGTGTACATATACGGTAGAACATGTTCACAGGAACACTAACCTGGCTTTCATGTCCATCGCAACAAGTTCAAGAGCACCCACACCTCCTTTCTCAAGAGCATCTGAAAGTTTTTCCCGTTATTGATTCTTAAAATGTTCCAGTTTCTGATATCAGTGATCATAAAGTGTATTACAAAAGGAATACAATACAAGGTACTGTGGAATATAAGCCTAAAGCTAATAGATCCATCTGCAAAGATGAGAAAATTGTATCCCTATGCACCAATACCAGTGCTAGTACTAAGAACTGATGTCATTGGTACATTTCTCTCAAAAAGAGAAAATCATCGCATGGTTGTTCTATCAGTGGACCAAACACTAAAAAATATGTACTGCGCCTATCACTCAAGCAAGGAGAAAATGCAGAGTAAGAAGCCATTCATATATAACACTCGATCTGTGAGGGAGAACCGCCCCCACGGTATTTAATGAAGGAGACAGTACAATCGCCGGCCAAGAAACCCCCCCCCCCCAAACCCTGGCCCATGCCTGGCAACAGCCAAGGCCAAACCACTGTGGGCCAACGTATCCGGCACCAGCGGGCCGGAAAGGCTGTAATCCAGGCACACACAGTGCGTCCCAACCACACAGCAACAAGCACAGCAAGGGGGATTTTTTACCAGGGTTCGAACCCTGGTCGGCTGGGTACAACCATGACCTCCCAACTACTGAGCCAAAGCTCGGTCCTCAGAAGCCATTCATATATACTTAATTTGAAGAGCACTCATGATTCATCCCAAATGCTAAGCGGCACCGGACAATTTAATGTTCCTAATAAATCTACTTTTATATGAATAAACTACAAATTAGTTGTTAACAACTGAACTGGAACTCTCATTGAGAGAGGATGACACTAGGAGATGGGGCAATTTTCTGGTTTATTTCTCACACAACTCACACAATGCCATGCCAACCATAGGGGTTGGGGATACATATTTATAGCTGGCCAAGGCAGTCAAGATGCTAGTCTAAAAGCATAAAGTAGATGCATGTCCTACTGTCCTAGATGCTGTCCTAGCAAGGACCAAGATGCTGTACTCTAGCTGTCCTCTACAAGGACTAAGATGCCGTCCTCTATCAGGACCAGCAGTCAAACAAAGACCAAAGACCAAAGTACAAGACTTATTCCATCATTCTCCCCCTAAGTCTTGTGCGTCGTCTTGTGAGCAGGTTGAACCATCCCAATCCTGGAGCACAGTTCCAGGAACTTGATCCTCCCAAGGGGCTTGGTGAGCAGATCCGCAAGCTGATCATTGGTGTTGATGTAGCTCGCCTTGATGCTCCCTTCCTCCAGGCAGCCACGAATGAAGTGGTACCTCACCCGGATGTGCTTACTCTGTTCATGAAAAATGGGGTTCTTCGCTAGAGCCAAAGTGAACGGGCTGTCCACTCGGAGTTCCACTGCTTCAGTGTCTCTGCCGAGAAGATCACCAAGCAGCTGAGCAAGCCAGAGCGCCTGAGTCGAGGCGGTGGAGGCCGCTACGTACTCGGCCTCACAGCTGGACATAGCAACCACCGGCTGCTTGACTGACTGCCAACTAACAAGACACTTGCCGAGGAAGAAGAGAATCCCGCTCGTGCTTTTGCTAGTGTCGATGTCGCTGGCGTGGTCGCTGTCGCTGTACCCAATGAAGTGTGCTTCTCCAGGGCACCTCGGATAGTAGAGACCATGGTCGAGAGTCCCCGCAACATAGCGGATGATCCTCTTCACAGCCTGCTGGTGCTCCATCGTCGGTCGCTGCATGAACCGACTAACGTAACCCACGGAGAATGCCAAGTCCGGTCATGTGTGGGCGAGGTAGCGGAGACTCCCCCCAAGACGCTGGTACTGTGTAGCATCCACCTCCTTTGCCATGCTGTGGCGACTCAGCTTCAGCATCTCCTCTATCGGAGTGAGAGCTAGGTTGCAGTCGGTGAGCCCAACCAACTCAGCGATGCGCTTGGCATAGGCAGTCTGTCGAAGCGTGATCCCGGAGTCGTTCTGGTGCACCTCAATCCCCAGGTAGAAGGAGAGAGGCCCCAGCCCCAGGTCACTCATCTAGAAAGTGGCCTTCATGTCTTCCTTGAACGCCGCCACCTCCGCATCCTTGGTGCCGGTGATCACCAAGTCGTCGACGTAGACACCCACCAGCAGCGCATTGCCTCCATTGCCCGCCGGTAGATGGCCGCCTCGTGCGGGCTTTGCTCAAAGCCCATCCCCTTTAGCGTGGAGTCCAACTTGGCGTTCCATGCCCTCGATGCCTGCCGCAAGCCGTAGAGGGCCTTGCGCAAGCGCAGCACCTTACCCTCCTTGTCGGGGATGACAAATCCCGGCGGCTGGTGCACATAAACCTCCTCCTTCAAATCGCTGTTGAGGAACGCCGACTTGACGTCCATGTGATGGACGCACCAGCCCTCCTAGGCAGCTAGTGCAAGGAGTCGCACGGACTCCATCCGTGCTACGGGGGCAAAAGCATCATCAAAATCAATCCCCTCCTGCTGGACGAAACCGCGAGCCACCAAGCGGGCCTTGTGCTTGACGATGGCACCAGCTTCATCCCTCTTCAGCTTGAACACCCACTTAAGGGTGATCGCGCGTTGCCCACGAGGGAGGTCAGCAAGCTCCCAAGTGCGGTTTTCCGCAACCGCGTCCATCTCCGGCTGCATCGCGGCACGCCATGCGCCGTCTCTGTAAAAGACCAAGGCTCACTGTCGTCGCACGCAAGGTGCAACTGCGCCTCCAGATCACGAAGCACCGGTCCCGACACTGGATGATCGCCGAGGATGTCCTCCATCATACGATACCGCAACGGCTCGCCGTCGTGGTACGAGGAGCGCAATGCGCTCCTCGTCGCGAGAGAGCGGAGTAGCAAACTCCACCGGGCTTTGCTCGACACGAGCTAGTGTTGGAGTAGACATGCTCGGAGGAGTAGCTGTCGGTGCTGGAGTGCACGGGAACGCCGGTTGTGGCAGTGTCGATGAGGAACTGGTTGCGAACGGAGTCGGTGGTCGGAGAACGTGTTGTTGTCGGAATAGTGGGCGCCGGAGTCGATGGAGGCTCAGGGACGCTTTGTGAGGGGGAGCCGCCTACTCCCCCAGCTCCCTCAAAGTGAACGTACTCGACAATGAAGTCGTATGTCAGAGTCGAGCCGTCGTCCACCGCCTTGTCCCATGCCCATCCTCGCCCTTCGTCAAACACTATGTCACGCGCCGTGCGCACACGCTGTGTCTCCGAGTCGAGAATGCGGTAGGCCTTCGAGCCTTCCGCGTAGCCAATGAACACTCCCGAAGTGCCCATGTCATCGAGCTTGCCGATGTGGCCGAGCTCCTTGGCGAACACGAGGCAGCCGAAGGTCCACAAGTGAGAGACCGTCGGCTTGCGCCCGTGCCAGGCCTCGTACGGCGTCCTGTCATCAAGGGTGTAGACAGCAGTAACCCCCGCCTCTCCCCAGAAGATAGCCAGCATCCCCCTCTGCTTGAGGAGGGCCCGGGCCATCCCCACAACCATCTGGTTACAGCGCTCGACGACGCCATTCTGCTGTGGATTGTACGGTGCGGAGTACTGGCGCTTAATGCCCTCATCCGCGCAATATGACTCGAATTCAGTCGTCGTGAACTCGCCGCCGTTGTTAGTGCGCAGCACATGCAGCTTGCGGCCGCACTCCGCCTCCGCAGCAGCCTGTGCGCGCCTGATGGCGTCCGCAACCTCTCCCTTGCTACCAAGAACCATCACCCACATATAGTGGGAGAGGTCGTCGACAAGCAGCAGGAAGTATCATCATCCTCCTGGTGTGGCTGGAGTCACCAGACCACACAAGTCCCCGTGCATGAGCTCGAGCCGCTCCTTGGCTCGGAAGCTGGCCTGCTACGGGAAGGGAAGCCGACTCTGCTTCGTCAGCACACAGACGTCACAGAACTGCTCCACATGGTCAAGGCACGGCAAGCCTCGCACCATCTCCTTGGCACTGAGCTACTTCAGGGCCTCAAAGTTGAGGTGCCCAAAGCGCTCGTGCCACCTCCACGCGTCGTCGTCCCGCCGTGCTGCAAGGCAAAGTGCCACCTCCATGCGTCGTCGTCCCGCCGTGCTGCAAGGCAAAGTGGTTGTGCCACCTTCACGTGAAGGATGTAGAGGCGGTTGCTCCCCCTGTTCACCTTGGCGAGAAGACGATCGCGGGTGTCCCAGACACGTAGGAGGCCGTCCTTGATCTCCACGTGCGAGCCTCATCCCGCTGTCCTAAGCTGATGATGGAGTTCCTCAACGCGGGGATGTAGTAGACTCCGGTGAGCAGCCTGTGCTCACCGGACTTGGCGGTGAAGAGAACGGAGCCGACGCCCCTTGATCTCCACGCCGGAGGCGTCCCCAAATTTGACGGAGCCTCGGACGCTAGAGTCAAGCTCGGTTAAGTACTCCCGTCATCTGGTCATGTGATGGGTGGCACCGGTGTCCAGGCACCACCCGTCACACATGTTGTCGTTGGAGCCGTCCCCGAGGAAGGTGCTTGCCTTTGACTCGTCAAGGTGGAGAAGAGCTGCTGCGGGCGATGTCGTTGGAGGTAGCTCGATGCTCGCGTGTGCCAGAAGCAGAGCTGGCGCACGACGTGGGCCTAGGCTGGGCCGCGTCGTGGCTGCCGACAGTCCCTGGCCCAGTGGCCAGTCTTGCCATAGTTGTGGCAGATGTCGTCTCGTGCCGGCTTGCGCTTGTCGGCGACGCCGCCCTGGGCGTCTCCGCCCTGAGCGCCTCCGCGGGGCTTGCCACACCTATGGCCGCCTGTCGAGGAGGAAGACTCCCTCTTCTTCTCGTCATGTTGGCAAGCCTCCCACTGCTCCCGAGTGAGATGGAGCTTCCTGTCGATGGTGATAGGCCCCAAGTAAGGTCGTGGCTCGTCGTTGTCGACGACCTTGAGGCGACCTACCGCCTCCTCGATCGACATCGTGGAGAGGTCCAGCATCGACTCGATCGAGCGAGCTATTTGTTTGTACCTCTCGACGACACAGCGAAGGAGCTTCTCGACAGCTCTCTCCTCGTCGTAGGCATCGTCGCCGAGCTGCACCATCTTTTCCAGCAGAGTGTTGAGACGAAGGAAGAAATCATCAATGTCCTCACCTGGTTTGAAGGCCAGGTTCTCCCACTCCTTGCGAAGTGCCTGCAGTGTGGACCTGCGGGCGCGGTCGCTGCCGATGCGTGCCGCAGCGATGGCGTCCCAGGCCTCCTTGGCAGTCTACTCCTTGGAAAGCGTGAACTACATCTCAGGCGGGACTGCGGCGATGAGGGCATCCAGTGCCCGTCGGTCGTCGTCGTAGTCGATATCGCCATACCAGACTGCATCCCACATGTGCCGCACCTGGAGCCTCACCCTCATCACCGCAGCCCACTCGACGTAGTTGGTCTTGGTGAGGGAAGGCCACCCGCCACCGGGACCGACCTCCCTGACGATAGCCTGGATCCCGTGGTGACCACGACACCGGTCCGGGGAGGGAGAGTCACGCTGCCTGTAAAGGCCCCGATCTCCGTCAGCCCGACCACCACCAGGAGTACGACCGCCGCGAGCGTCCCCTCCAGGAACGCCGCCGGCGCGTCCACACCCGTCTGGGCTGCCGCTAGCGCACCCATGGGCTTAATAGGATTGATAGAATACTCATATCAACAAGTTGCAACTTCTTTTCCGGAAGCTCATCTCTAAAGAGCTTCAAAGTTAAGCGTGCTTGGCCTGGAGCAATTTAGGGATGGGTGACCGACCGGAAAGTTCTTCCTGGGTGCGCATAAGTGAGGACAAAGTGCGCAGAAAAGACATGTGTTGGTCTGTGAGGATAGTCTTGAGGTCCTAGAGATCTGCCAGGTGTAAGCTGGTCCGGCCTCGGAGGGGCGGGACGTTACAGTTGGTATCAAAGCCGACCCTCGCGGTTTCACAGGCGCGTGGGATCGCAGTTGCGCAGGCATGGCTGAGGTGGACCCAGAGAGTGGTCACACAGCATGGCATGTGTGCTGGCACTGGGCACACGGACGTGACCAAGAGGGGACGTTCCTGGCTTGTGGTTGATCGACGAGGATGTCGATCTTCTAAGGGGGTGAGAGTGTAACATCCTGGCCCAAGACTTAATAGGATTGATAGAATACTCATATCAACAGGTTGCAACTTCTTTTCCGGAAGCTCATCTCCAAAGAACTCCAAAGTTAAACGTGCTTGGCCTGGAGCAATTTAGAGATGGGTGACCGACCGGGAAGTTCTTCCCAGGTGCGCATAAGTGAGGACAAAGTGCGCAGAAAAGACATGTGTTGGTCTGTGAGGATTAGTCTTGAGGTCCTAGAGATCTGCCAGGTGTAGAAAAGACATGTGTTGGTCTGTGAGGATTAGTCTTGAGGTCCTAGAGATCTGCCAGGTGTAAGCGAGCCCGGCCTCGGAGGTGCGGGACGTTACAATGGGGTGCGCAGCCGCCCGCCGCGCCGTCCGCTCCTGCTCTACCTCCTGCTCCCGCACCGCCTCCAGCTCCCTGAGCTCTCCGTCAGTGCTGCCATCAGCGACAAAGCCGCCGACGATGCTACCACGCAGAGCCTCAAGGTCTGCCGCCGCCGTACGCGCTACATCCGCCGCCGCCGCCGCACTTGCTGCTGGCAGCCTTGACGCCCTCGCCGTCGTCGCAGCGGCTGCTGCCGCTGCACGCTCGCGCCCCTCTGCCTCGGCGAGCTCGGCCTCCTGCCGAAGCCGCTCGCTCGAGGCGACCGAACGCCGAGAATGTCCTGCGGACATGGCATGCCACTAGGGGGCTGCTGCGTGGGGAAGGGGCTGCCTGAGCAGGGGAAGGAAGATGTGCAGAGACAGCAGATGTTCCTGCTGCTGGCTGAGAGGCTAGGGAGATGAGCAGGAGATGTTTAGGCTACAAGATAGCACGGCTATGATACTAACATCTGAACTGTAACTCTCATTGAGAGAGGATGACACTAGGAGATGGGGCAATTTTCTGGTTTATTTCTCACACAACTCACACAATGCCATGCCAACCATAGGGGTTGGGGATACATATTTATAGCTGGCCAAGGCAGCCAAGCATATGCTAAGATGCTAGTCTAAAAGCATAAAGTAGATGCATGTCCTACTGTCCTAGATGCTGTCCTAGCAAGGACCAAGATGTTGTCCTCTAGCTGTCCTCTACAAGGATTAAGATGATGTCCTCTATCAGGACCAACAGTCAAACAAAGACCAAAGACCAAAGTACAAGACTTATTCCATCATTAGTATTCCTATCTAAACCTACTTTTTTTATACTAAGAAAATATAATGGATGGCTCACTTGGAATAAATATTGTACTTGCTGTCCTCAATATGATTATTTGTGTGGAGATAACAAATGCCAAAGTGGAAAGCATGGACAAAGAAAACACAGAAATGAGAATAAGAGAATTAGCATTAACCCAGAAATTGGTGAAAATTCTGAAATGATGTCCCATCTCCCCAGAGACCAAGCCGAACCATGTAACCTAAGTTTCTAGGTTCAGATGCACCAGTGGCTGAGCAATAAACAACCCGAGCTTGAGGTAACATTTCCTGTCATGTTTGGCACCATAAGGGAATCAGACAAGTTTTTTAAAAATTGACTCAAAAACCAAACATCTGTCAGATTGAGTTTTAATACATCCATGTCCTAGCAAGTAAATGACCTTCATTTTTCAATAAAAAAAAAGGTACATCCATAAGGCCATACTATATTTGGAACTTAACAGACTTGGTGGCAAAAATAATGGTAACATGGCATGAAATAGAATGTCTAAGTTCTCAGTACAAATTCTAATGTCTGTGCATCAATGTTCATTTCCTACTCATTCGTTATTTAATAAGCCTTGCATGAATAGTAACAAGACAACTCACAACACTAGACATATTGCAAAAATAATAGTAACATAGCTTTGAACATTTGAAACAGACTTCCAAAAGTTTTACTAGAATTATGCTTAGACAGCAAACAATTTGACTGTATGTATGAAACATATATTTAATCAGACAGTAGTTTGCACGTTTATTGAAGGCAAGTTTTCAAATCCCACAGTGTTAGCATTTGAGAAATCGAACACATAAGACCATAGCAGAATGTGTGTTTAGTAAGATTCTATACAACAGAAGGGAACGAAACAAGAAACATCAAGGAATATAAATCACACGGACCTGAATCTCAAGAACTGCTTTACCAGTGCGAGTAGGCTGGCTCCCTGCCTCAGGAATCAGGTTTTTGGCCTTGTGGCACTGCAAGTGACATATTTTTTTTAGCACATCCAAATATTACACCATGTAGTTGAATAGATAATCATATGTTTTTTAGAATAAGTATTATTCTCTCAGATCTTATATTATTTTTGTTGTTGACTGATAAGTTCAAAACCTGATTCTTATTTACCTCATCAAACACTAGAAGACCATCAAACTCAGATCCACACCACTGTACCAACTGCTGCAAACGGGAACAGCCTTTATCAGAGGATGCTATCAAGCTGCTATAAGTCACAAAAATAACTCCATTTGTGATCCCAGTGGCTTCAGAGTCTAGCTTAGAATATGGAAGCTTATTTAAAGCGTGCACTGCAGAACAAATATATAGGTGTCAGATGCAAATATCAGCAATAAACACAATACAAGAGTATTTTCCTGATAAAGGAAGTGAAAATTTCCACCTAAAGTACCATGTTCTCCATTTAAACTCAATTGCTAAAATTAAAGACAATATGTGAAAAATGGTAAATAAGAAGCATCCCATTCTATTATCAGTTGATAAATATTTGGTATATTTTTTTTTCTAATCTATAATTGACTATGTTTACCTAAGTAATTTTATATTGTTGTGTATCAGCCATTCAGCCTATTAGTATATCATTGAACATGATGTTTTACATCAGTAGCTTTACATGTAATCCTATGTCTTCGATCATCTTATTTCCCAATGCCATTTATTTGCATGTCGATAACCTCAACTAAAATGAATTGTGATTCTGTTTTGTCATAATAAAGAAATGGTTACATTGAGATTCTCACCTTTCACACATTTTGCACCAACATCATCCAGATCCCTACGGGCATCATATTTCAGGTCCGAACCAATGGAAATCCACCTAAATAGTTCCTTTGTTGTTAAATCACAAGCAGGCAACAAATAATGCAGGCACAGCCAAAACAACAGATAGGTGGTTACTGAATTCCTTTTCTTGCAGAAGTTCTTACAAAGCCTTATGTCTTCCCTGTTGCCAATTTTCCCAGATCAATCCAGCAATAGTACGGCCTTTACCAACACCAGCTCCATCACCAATGAAGAAACCAGCTCTAGCACCAGTCGGGAGATGATGAAGATGCCTCTGCCATAGAAGAATGTAGTGCTTATGAGAGGTGAAAAGTTTACATATTAACTTCATGAAAAAGGAAATGACAAACAAAGAAAAGGTAACTGACCTGACAAGCATACACTACTGTTTCAATTTGTAAGCAAGATAACACATTGGTCCCATTCAATTCACCCATAATTGTCAAGTTATAAGTAGGTTCAGGCGGTTGCACCGCTGACAAAGAGGATGTTTCTACTACAGGGTCGGGATGAGGAAGACCAAGAGATAGCTTGGGAGGCCTCTGGAATAGAATGTGTCAAATTTGCAGCAATAAAATAAGATGGAAAGATATATGCAAATCTGCTTTCCATTCTTTCATAAAAGAATAAAAATGTAAAACCTTACATAGTCAATGAACGTATCCCCAACCATGCCACCTTCATCTTCCTCCCGCTCCACATCGATGGCAACCTGCTTCAATTGAGCTATAGCTATAAATCTAGTATAGATGACAAAAAAGTTGGAACATTCCCATGCACAAGCACTATTCAACAATCAAACTTGAAGAATTATAGGTAAAATGCAGATGAATGAAAACTAATTGGTTCAGACATATACAAATTGACAATATGCTAACTTCACAATTGTAGCAAATCAAACTGCATGTCAGGGTTCAAGATGACGATGTTTATTTAATTTTCCAGGGAGTGGGACTATTTGTTTCACTTCGGTATATGATTAGGATCAACTCTGCCTAAGTTCTTCCAACAATCAACATAGTCAAAACCTGCCTAAGTGTTTCAAAGACGGTGATCCCAAGCCTCGGTAAAGAAAGGGTAGGCTGGATGAGCCAGCTGAAAAAGAACAGCCATTTCTATTAAGATGGAACCCAAACGGCTCTGTTGCTAGGTTTCATCAGTAGCTTATACTGACTTGCTTAGGACTAAAGCTAGGTAATTCCACAAATTAGCTAATTTATATTTTGAAATTAAAAGCTATAATTTTTTCTATGGCATTCCACAGATGACTGAATAAGTTAGTGGATGTCCCACTGGATTGCCTTCAATATCAGGTTTAGATGACTGAATAAGTTAGTGGATGTCCCAGAGGTAATCTGTGAGTCTGGGCATCTTGCATACTGTATGACAATATGGTGATCTTACATGCATATGACAACGACAACTGCAGCATTGGCTTAAAAACATTCTCTGGCAATGAAGCTGCAGAGCCACTCACCTCGTTGATCTCCTCAGGAAGTTCAGGAGGAGGAACCATGGGCGCCATGGGCACCGGCAGGTGCGGCATCAACGGCAGGAAGGGCATGTGCGGCATGGGCACCGGTGGGGGAGGCGGCAGCGGAGGCGTGACAAAGCCAGGGGCCGCTGCGGCGAGGAAATGGCGGAGCTTGGAGACGTCCACGGCGAGGTCGACATCGCACTGGGGGCAGCGGAAGCGGGAGAGGCCGTGGGGCACGTTGAGCACGGCCTTGCAGCGCGCGCAGGGGAGCTGGATCTTGGTGGGGTCCACGCCCTGCGCCCGGGGAGCGGAGCGGCGAGGCGGAGGGGCCGGCGGGAGGTGGGGCGCCGGCTGAGGCGGAGGCTGAGACGGGGCCCCCGGGGGAAGCGACGAAGGAGGCGGCGCCGGGATCGGGCCTGCGGGCGGCGGGGTTGGGGAGGCCTTGGGCGGGGAGGGCGGCATGAGCTCTGGAGGGAGGCGCTGCGCCATCCGGCATTTGGGGCAGATGAACTCGGTCATGCCGGCGGCCACGGCGAGGACGCCGCGGCAGCCGGCGCAGCGGACCTGGACGGCGGCCGCCGGGGCCGGAGAGGCGCCGCGGCCGGCCATGGGGAAGGGAGGCAAGGGTTCCGGCGATGGGGAGAAGCTGGGAGCAGCAGTGGGTTTTCCGCCGGGGTATTGTGGGAAATTCCGGGTTCTTTCTGGGTTCTGGTTTCCGTTGGGAAAATTTTCGCACAGCCTGAAGCCTTGCAGAGTATCCGTTGAAATTTGACGTCGGAGCCGAGTCTCCAATCTTTTTTGTAACTTTGCATACACTTACGTCTTTGCATAATGAAAGTTTCTTTCGTTTCAGTTTTTATGTAGCTAGAAAAAACAAAAGCTAAATAAGCGGGATTCTAAAAGGCTAACTCTTAAAATAATTAAAAATCAGCTTTTAAAAAACAACTAAAAGCTGAAAATCTCACTCAAAACAGCTTTAATGAAGCTAAAACTAATATATTGCGAAAGAAAACAGCCAGATTTTCAAAAATCACAAAAGCTCCAGCATAAACAAACACCCCTAAGTCTAAGTCAAAATAGCTAGGTTTGCCAAATAAGGTATAATATATTGGCAACAAGTATATATGGACATTTTTTAGATTTATTCCATACATGTCACCTAGTTAAAAAAAAAACTGTTCTAGCATTTTATCTAAGAGTATTCTAAATTATCAATATTTATATTTTCTCAGGCGAAAAAGGTTCAAAAAAGTTACTATTGTTCATAAATAACCTTTGATTAACAAGCCAAATTATAAAGCGGGAAAGAAAAACTACAACTACTACTATACTTTTTCACGTGTGTGTGTCGCTCATGTATGAGGTTAGTTTTCTTTAGGCTTTGCAACGGAACGGGCCGGAATGAGGTTTGAGTGGATTGATTCGGTCTCAGTCTATTCTGGCCCATTAAAAAATAGTTGTTTGTTTAAGAGTTGACTAGTACAATGCCCGTGCTAACGTCACGATGATAACTTAATAAAATTCATACGTAGAATTCATTTAAAAAGATAAAAAATAAATAGTTATTATATTGTTATAATTATTAAGTACATGATCTCGTGCATATATATAATTGTGTCAAAGTTTTGTTACTAGAAACCTTCTAAATCTAGATGCGCTTTAGAAATTCCTGTATAAATATAGGAATATTCTCTGCACATTCATTATCGTCATACTTCAGTAGTTCCATCAAGAATTTAACCCTCACTGTTTTTTCATCCTGCACATGTTATCATAGACCATGGTTGAAAAATATTATTTTTTAAAGTATTATGTGCAAATTTTCAAACAAATGACAATACTCATAATGCAAATTAATGATAAGTTTGGATCACCACATACGCATGAAATTTATAACCAAATAGCCTGTGATACACCTGGAGGAAGAACAAATTTTTAAGGAATGAAATCTGATCCATCTGAATAATTCTGTATGCTTCATAGTCGGATTGACTTTTTGTCTCTTTAAACCTGAAATGAAGACAACCAGATTACTGATTCCCAGCCCAGAACAATTCTTAGGCTGATTTCAATCGCATAAAACCGAACATGGCTTTAATCTTCCGATATTAATGATAATTCTCTCATTATGAGGGACGGGTGATTAACTGACAAGCATATATGCCGAAATTTGATCTACCACATTATTTCTGAACAATATACAGTAGTCAATCATGTAAAAAAAAATATGCAGTAGTCAACATGTCATGCTAACAGAAGGGGTCAACCAATATGTTTGAAAATCTGCCATGTCATCAGGGCTTAAATGACTTATGAACAACTTACAAGCTAAGATTACAACCAAAGTGCAGTTTACTAGTCATCACACTGGTATTGGGAGCTTGTGATACATTGCGACGTCCAAGATGATCGTCGAAGAAACTCCAAATTGCAGCCTCTACGATTGGTACATCTGCTTCTCCACCTTTAAAGTTTTTTTTTTCAAATACACAGAAGAGCTATGTATCATTACATTAATAGAAGAAGAGAATACAAAAAATACTCTAAACTCACCTTCAAGTAGCCCAACCAATATGTACCTTTTTCAGATGCAGATGCTCGATGCCGGCAATTCTGACGCCGCACACCTTCACTCGGTGCACACACAAATGAACACTGAGGGTCTCGATACAGGGCATTGCTCCAGCTTGAAAGGTGAGATCCGCTACCATCACATGGGGATATTCAAAGTAACCTAGAGACCTGAAGGCAGTGCCGCTGCTGAAGACAATCCCTTCGTCAGGGACATGGTCAGCCGGTCAGCCCACAGAACAAGACGGGCGAGGGCAGGTAACCCTGCAAGAACAACAATATCATCCTCACACAGCTCATCAACGCAAATTTCCAGGCTGCTGAGCGTTATGAGTTGACTGATCCAAACAGGGAACCGTGGAAACGGGAACGACAGGTGGAGTTGCTCAAGACGATAGCGAGACAAGTATATGGAGTTCCACCCATCATAGTAACTTGTCAGGTCAGAATGATTTCCTTTTTCTAAAAAGAAGATGTCCCATGCGCTAACAGACAAACGCCTTAGATTGCAATTGAATAACTTCTCAATGGAGGATAGCAGTAGCAGGGCATGCGTTTCATTCATCGGGAAACTGATATTAGATACTAGTGTAATACAGCGCGCCCTTGCGCGCCAATTACTGAAAGTAACATCGGTATATGAATTTTTTTTTATCCACTCATATACTTTATTCATCAACATTAGGGCCAGCAAGATTGTGACCCACAAGTCGTGCTACTTTAATCAGATAGATCATTAAAAGTCTAATGAACCCAATGACAAGTAAGCAATATGAGATTAGCAAAACACGTGACATATTTTTACATAATCAGCCATATGGTATAAGCCACAACTTACAACAAACATCCAACATCTATGCAGCGATGCTATAATTATTATTACCTTCATAAGATTTCAATTGAGAATAAGTGTGACAACAAAACTCTTAAATCAGATTTATGAGTGGTTCATAGAAGCTTGTTCAAAACATGACAGAAGACGGAAGAGCATGAATCCATATGACATCCCTACATGATAATTATGTTGATTCCTACGTATGAATAATAAAATGCGAGGACATATGCAAGTAAATAATCTTTTCAAAGTCACAATATGCAATTTGTTCTAAAAACACAAAAAAGAAAATTTACTCATTAAATATTCATTATATTAGTGGCAGGAACATTGTCCAATCTCGAAGAAAGAATCCAATATCGTCATACAAAATACAATTAATATATAACACTTGCCAAATGACTATATCATGAATACATCCTAAAGTGTATCAAATCATACTGTAGATCTGGTTTATCAAAATTCTAACTCTTTATAGAGGCATAGTACATATTTAATCATGATGTTCCTTGACTATTATTGTAACGATGTAACCTAAATCTAAATAATTTAGTTTATAGTCTGTGCACATATAGAAAAAAAAAGTTGTCTCAAAGTCTTAACCAAATAAGGCTCCAGGTACTGCACAAAAGTGATGCCCATAGCAGATACTCATTGCAGGGTCCCAGACAAGCGCCACTGCAGGCAATCTATTCAAGTTTATCGGACTAACAGGTCTGGCAAACAGATTGAAACATGTTAATTTTCCACACTATAAGTGCGCAGAAGTTGTAATCAAAAGTTATACAACCTAAGAAGTCTTCTCAAGAAAAAATATCCACTTGCATGGATTGATTGAGCTCATGTAAGAATATTTAAATGATACTGCACTAACCATGTTAGTCCCAAAATTGATGTAAGTTGCAAGGTACATTTCATCGCAAAGTTAACAGATGAATGATAATTTGCTAACATTCTTGACTAATTACCCAAACCATCGGAAGTAGTTCAGAAATCAACTAATTATGCAAAATATGAAAGTTGAGAACCAATTTAGTGATAGCGATACAGAAATATCATTAGGTTCTAGAACCTTAACCATTCCAAAGTCAAAACTCAAATAAGTTGGGAAGAAATATTGAATCAGAATATAGGCAACAAATTCTTCACTGAAGATTAACTGCACATAAGTAAAATAACCTCCCAAAAGTTTAATTGAGCATTGACCTTGAAAAACAAAGTTTAATTGAACATTTATTTAACAAAAGTAAGGTTACTTGAGACTTGAAATTCTACTTTACAACAACTGTTTTAACTATTCCAAGACAATAGAGTTCTGTATATAATGGCCACATCATCATCCGGTATGAAGTTTTCCTAGTAGCTCGAGTACAGCTCCTATACAACCATGATATCTGCAAAACAAATGCCACAACTCATATGAAACCCAGCTGCATTTCCATATAGTAACTTGCCAGATTCTTAATATAATTAAATATGTATTGCTAAAACAGCTTAGGCTAGTTGTGCCTTCATGTAACTTCATTTTCTCTAGCACAATGAGACACGATTAATTTACTTATAGACAAATCTATGGTTAAGGGAGCAAGCAGAGAAAGAAATACTAAATTCCATATTCACTTGGCATGCAAATCATTACTCCTTGTATTCTCAAAACTTATTCTGTAAATATATTCTATGAACAGGAAGTGAAACATGATCAGCCGTTTTGAGTGAAAAAGGTTATTCGTATTTGCCAACTTTTCAGAATACATCATAGCATCAGTGAAAGTGCCTAGAGGGGGGGGGGGTGAATAGGCAATAATCCCTGAAATTCACTTAATAATAAAAGTTAAATGCGCAGTGTCGAACTTGTCCAACGATTGTGGGGAATTCCGATGATTTGTCCTATGGCACGAGATAGAAAAGTAGATCGACCGGGTAAATATTAAAACTAGTGTAAGGCAAGCTAGGAGAAAGTGAATATAAGCAAGGGGAAGCTGTAAAAATAAGGAGAGTAACTAGCAAGCAATCTACACAAGTTAAGAAATACGAAGCAAACCCTAACTAGCAAGTTTATGAGCAAGAACAAGTAAATGAGAGACAAGTAATTAAAAGCATAAGTAAGGCACAAGATTTGTTCACCGAAGTTCAGCTCCACAAAGAAGCCTACGTCTCCATTGAGGGATCCACAAAGGACCGGGTCTCTTTCAACCCTAAACTCTCCAAGTGACCATAAAGATCAAACTTGATTTTCCACTAGAAACTCCACAAAGGAGGGGTCAATACAAACTTCCCGAGGCGTCACCACACAAGTTGGGAGCTCTACGGGCACCTCTAACCGTCTAGGGGATGAATCCCCAAGAGTAACAAACACAATAGTCGTCGGCGGTGAGGATGAACCAAGTGCTCAAGAGGATGAAAGCTTGGAGTCGATGGAGCACTTCAATCTTCTCTCAATCCCTTCACAAATCAAGAGTGGAATCAAGGGAGCAGAGTTGGGGAGAGCAAAGTGAGCTTGAGAGTGTTTTTGAGTGGAATGAGTGACCAACCGGCCAAAGGGCGAAGAGGGGTTCTATTCATAGCCCAATGGGGAAAAGAATCATTGGAGACCCAATTTCTGAGATCTGTGTCGGATGTATCAAGGTGGCGCAGAAACTGGAGTCCGACAAGCTTGCCCGATGCCTCGGATAAGATGACCATCGGACAAGTCCGATGGCCATCGGACATGTCCGACGGCACAAGAGAGGCAGAAGAACTGGAATCCGATGGACTTGTCCGATGGCCATGAAAATAGGGTGGCTGGGAACTGTACTCCGATGAAAGTGTCCGATGCGTCGGACTTTCCTCTGGTCATCGGACAAGTCCGATGACCGTCGGACATGTCCGACGACCCAGAGTGGCACAGCTACTGGAGTTCGATAGACTTGTCTGATGGGTCAGACAAGTACGATGATTTTGCCCTGGAAATTTTATTTGGCCTAGAAAGGAGAATTTTGCACTTAGTTCACCTCCGCTTCACACTTTTGTGTCCCTCTTAATAGTACGGCTTTTCCTATACTCAAGATTTAAAATAAAACTCCATGAACTTCATTCTTGAGCATATTTTGAATTTCATCTTGAGGCACTTTGCCATCTTCTTTTCTTCCTTTTTGTTTCTATGCATTTAATCACCAAACTTTATACCATAATCTACACACATGCTGATTAAAAGATTAGTCCGTTCTTAATTGTATTGACGCCAATCACCAAAATAAAATTAGAGGCCTAGATGCACATTCAATCTCCCCTTTTTTGGTGATTGATGACAATACAACTAAATTTCATAAAAATATTGAATAAAGGTTCAGTTTGTGATGAGGAGCTCCCCCTAAAAGTGTGCATGAAGAAGAAGATATGAGATAATAACAAGTGCACATATTAAAGAAAAAAATATGAGAGCTCCCCCCTAAAACTATGCATACATGTTAATTTGCACCAATTGATCACACAAGATAGACGAAATGCAAATGACAAGATAAACAACGAAGTACCAATACAATAAGCAAATAGAGTGCACAAACCAACCAATAGAGTTTTACAAACCAAATAGTGCCATAAATAGTTCAACTCCAAACTCGCTCACAACTCACAAACTAAGATGATATATATATAAAAAAAACTAAAATAACTACACTTCTCCCCCTTTGGCATCAAGACACTCAAAAAGGAGAAAAGTGCGGGTAGAAGGTGATGAGAGCTCTAGTCGTCGGAGAACTCATAGTCTTCATCATCATCATCGCCTTCTTCCTCTTCTTCCTCATCAATGGCCGGTTCTTTCCCTTTGCGCTGGCGAAGATCATAGGCAGCTTGATCTTCACCACCCTCGCCGTCGTCATCCTCAAAGCGAATGTGTTGAGCACTCGAACCTGCGCCAGAGGAGAAAGGTGGAGGAGTCGGGTAGTACCCAAAATAGTTCATCTCCTCGACGGTGAAGATGGGGTCATCATGAGGAGTGGGGTCATCATGAGTAGGAGGAGGTGAGCCTTCAGCTGGGGACGGTGGAGGAGGAGTCTCAATACCAAAATGGTCATAAAGACCCTTTTGATTCTTCTCAATGACGTCGAGCCTCTGATTAATGCTCCTGCACATGCTCATAAGAGATTTGAACATCTTCATAATCCCGCTTCTCTTGCCGCGAGGAGGCGGAGGCACATGAGAGGATCCAGTGCCCCGAGAGGCAGCCCGAGGTGGGTGAGGTGGTGCAGCTGAAGATGGAGGCTGAGCTGCTCCAAAGAACTATCCATAGGTGGTGTCGGGAGTCCAGTTAGAAGGAATCTGAGGTTTGAGGCTCAGATGCTTCATATCCTTGTTGAAGGTTAAACCCGATACCTTCTCAATCATGAACATGATGTGAGGAGCGTATCCACAGCCACGCTTGGGAGAGATGGAGATGTCCCACATCTCCTGATAGACATAGTCATATGCATCAAACTTTCTATTTCCATGAACCCAGTGCAGGATATCCCTCTGAAAGGCAGAGATACGGTCAGAATTGCCTCCCCTTGGAGCTAAGGTACTCCTGCAGATCCGAAACAGGACTGAGAAGAATGGTTTCAGTCCACTGGAGTTGGGAGGAGAGCAGTTATCCGGGTCCACATACATGTACCTCATATCCTCAGCATCCATATGATTCCCCTTGTGAACCTTGTGCCTTTCCTTGCGTGTATTCTTAAGTCCAATCATACTAGCAAACTGGTTCTGGGAGCAAGTGTACTTGGTGCCATTCGTCATCCAGGACATGGTTTTGGCATCTTCATCAAAATAGTCAGTTGAGTAAAACTAAGCTATGATTTCCATATTCCAGGAGTACTGGAAAGTCAGGAAGGTCTTGAGACCATGATGCTCACAGGCGGCCAGCACTTGATCGAGTAATGGATGCTTCCTTGTCTTCATGTGATCCCAATCAAGCCACTTCATCTCAACCACTGCATTCTTCATGCGTAGATAGGTGGAGTAGTACCAATCCGCATGGAAATGTGCATGAAAGCGGAAATCAGAAGCTTCTTTCTCATCAGCATAGAAGTTGGTTAACCTTGCCTCAGAGCAGGTCTCAATGGAGGCATGGAAGTAGTTCACAATGTCACGGTCAGAGTTCTCCATTTCTGTTGGAGGATGCATGACACTATCAAGCTCATTTGTCTCTTCCGGCTCCTCTCTTTCAGCTGGAGCTTTCAGGGTGGTGCGACGGATGCGCCTAGCAGTGGCCTTCCTCCTCTTTGAGGATTGGCTTTGACCTTGGTCTTCGCTGGTCTTGGTTCTCTTCTCCCTCAAGGGGGATGCTTCCACGTCAGACATCCAGAGGAAATGTAGCGAGCAACAAGTTAGGAGGGAGTCAAAAAGAGGAATAAGGGTGAGGAGAATCAATGAAGAGCTTAGGTTTTTGAAGAAACTGCAGGTCATCGGACATGTCCGATAATCATCGGGCAAGTCCGATGTGTCGGACTTGTCCGATGACATGCAGTTTTTCCAAAAACCTAGATCCTTCACGAATCCACCTACCACAAGTACCCAAACTTCTTCTACTCCACTAACAACTAACTAGAGGCTACTTCCATGGATCAAATATGCAAGGGAACAAGATTTGATACTAGCATTAATCAATAACCCTAACCCTAAGGGAGAGAGAGGGGATTAGGGTTAAACCTTGCAAAAACGATGGGGGATCGGACTTCTCCGATGGAGGAGGACCTCTTGACCTCCAAACTTGCTCCAATGGATGGTGGGAGAGGGAGATCGCCTTGGTGTCGCCAATAGGGGTGTTCTTGAGGAGAGAGAACATGAGGAAGATGAATAAGGATGGGTTGACCGAAGGGGTAAGTCAGGCAGGGTTAAAAGGGTCGAAACCTGGACCGTCGGACATGTCCGATGGCTGTCGGACTTGTCCGACTCCAGAAACACCAGAGGAGTAGAAAGAATAGTAGATTTTCATTTATTTTAAGGTATTTTAATGGAAAGTCTTGACATCTTATGGTCAGCCAACAATCAACAAGACATAACAAGGGCCATATTTTGTCAAGATTCGATCTAGTGATTAAAAACCAACTTCAATAGCACAAATAATAGGTTTTTGACATAGTACTATAATTTTTGCAATAACAGAACAATCACCATTCAGATGTGCACATTCTCTACATCACATTGCTAGAGTCAAGAATATTTAATTCACTCTTAAGGTAGCAAAATCTCTTCTCATCGAGGGGCTTAGTGAATATATCGGCTAGTTGATCTTCGGTTCTCACATGGCTAACTTTGATATCCCCCTTGATGGAATGATCTCTCAAAAAGTGGTGGCGGATATCTATATGCTTTGTGCTCGAATGCTCAATGGGGGTTATAAGCAAGCTTTATAGCACTCTCATTGTCACATAGGAGTGGAACACGGTTCAACTTGTAACTGTAATCCCTTAGAGTTTGTCTCATCCAAAGTAGTTGTGCACAACAACTACCGGCTGCAACATACTCTGCTTCGGTCGTGGAAAGTGCAACGGAGTTTTGTTTCTTGGATGACCATGACACTAGGGACCTACCCAAGAATTGGAATGTCCCGGAGGTGCTCTTTCTATCTACCTTATCCTCGGCATAATCCGCATCAGAGTAGCCTAATAGGTTGAACTTTGAGCCCTTGGGGTACCAAATCCCTAGGTTGGATGTGTGAACCAAATATCTCCATATTCTCTTAACAGCCATCATGTGACACTCCATAGGAGCGGCTTGAAAACGTGCACACATACACACACTAAGCATGATATCGGGCCTAGATGCACAAAGATAAAGCAAAGAGCCAATTATGGAGCAATATACCTTTTGATCAACGGGTTCATCCTTTCTGTTGAGGTCGAGGTGACCACTTGTCGGCATGAGAGTTTTGATGGGCTTTGCCTTGTCCATGTCAAATTTCTTCAATAGGTCTTATGTGTGCTTTGCTTGACATATGAAGATGCCCTCCTTGAGTTGCTTCACTTGGAAGCCTAGAAAGAATGTCGATTCTCCCATCATGGACATCTCGAACCTTTTGGTCATTATCTTGCTAAATTCATCACAAAAGGTTTGGTTAGTAGAACCAAATATAATGTCATCGACATATATTTGGCATACAAAGATATCATCACCAAAACGCTTAGTGAAGAGGGTTGGATCAGCCTTGCCAATGACAAAACCCTTTTTAACAAGAAAATCCCTAAGGCATTCATACCATGCTCTCGAGGCTTGCTTAAGCCCATAGAGCGCCTTATGGAGTTTATAAACATGGTTAGGATACTTAGAGTCTTCAAAGCCCGGTGGTTGCTCCACATATACTTCTTCCTTGATTGGCCCATTTAGGAATGCACTTTTCACGTCCATTTGGTACAACTTAAAATCATGGTGAGTAGCAAAAGCAAGTAATATTGTGATAGATTCAAGCCTTGCTACGGGGGCATAAGTTTCATCAATATCCAAACCTTCCACTTGTGGATACCCTTTTGCCATGAGCCTTGCCTTGTTTCTTGTCACAACACCATCTTCATTTTGTTTGTTGCGGAACACCCATTTGGTGCCCACAACATTCTTGTTCTTTGGCCTTTCCTCCAGTGTCCACACTTCATTTCTTATGAAGTTGTTCAATTCTTCTTGCATGGCCATCACCCAATCCGCATCCTCAAGGGCTTGTTCTACCCTAAATGGCTCCATAGAAGAGACAAAAGAGTAATGTTCACAAAAACTACTAACTCGAGATCTAGTGATTACTCCCTTGTCAATATCTCCAAGAATTTGCTCGACGGGGTGATCACGTTGTACATTTTGATGCACTCTTGGGTGCGGTGGGTGTGAGCTTTCTTCACCACCATCTTTATCAACCTCTTCATCATGTCTTTGATAATCATTGTCTGGTGCTTGTTCATGATTCCCAACATCTTGATCTTGACCACTTGCATGATCTAATTCTTTATTCTCATGATGTTGGTTTCGTCTTGAGGGAGAGGGTTGATTTTCAATACTTGATGTTTCTTGTGGTCTCACATCACCAATGGCCATCCTTTTTATTACACTTCTAGGAGCTTCATCATCTACACCATCATTAACAACTTGCTCCCCTTGAGAGCCATTAGATTCATCGAATGTCATGTCACGTGAATTTTCAACACAACCGGTGGTTTTGTTGAATACACGATAGGCATGAACATTCGACCCATAACCAAGCAAGAAACCTTCATCAACTTTTGGAGCAAACTTAGAAGTCTTGGGTTTCTTGTTTAGCATAAAGCATTTGCTCCCAAAAACACGAAAGTAAGAAATATTAGGCTTGTTACCGGTTAGTAGCTCATATGATGTTTTCTTCAATAGTCGATGGAGATACAACCGGTTGGAGGCATGACATGCGGTGTTGACGGCCTCGGCCCAAAAGCGGTCAGACGTCTTGTACTCATCAAGCATTGTTCTTGCCATCTCAATGAGCATGCGGTTCTTTCTTTCGGCCACCCTATTTTGTTGAGAGGAGTAGGGTGCTGAAAATTCATGCTTGATGCCTTCTTCATCGAGATACTCTTCAACTTGAGTGTTCTTGAATTTGGTGCCATTGTCACTCCTTATTTTCTTGATCTTGACTTCATATTCATTTTGTGCTCTTTTCATGAACGTCTTGAGCACATCTTTTACTTCACCTTTATTATGCAAAAAGAATACCCACGTGAAGCGAGAAATGTCATCAACAGTTATAAGACCATATTTATTACCACCAATACTTATGTAGAAGACAGGGCCGAAGAGGTCCATATGCAACATCTCTAATGGACTTATGGTGGTCATCACATTCTTGGCGGGGTGTGATGCTCCAACTTGCTTTCCCGCTTGGCATGCACTACAAATTTTATCCTTCTCAAAGCAAACGTCGGTTAGTCCTATGATGTGGCCGCCCTTTTGGAGTTTGTGAAGATTTCTCATACTAACATGGGCTAGCCTTCTATGCCACAACCATCCAAATGTTGGACTTCACTAATAAGCATGTACCAAGTCTGGCTTCATCCGTGGAGAAGTCCACAACATAAAGCTTTCCTTTAAGCACACCCTTAAAAGCAACCGAGCCATCACTCCTCTTATAGACGGTCACACCACATTCGTTGAACAAACGATCATAGCCTATTTTACAAAATTGCGAAATGGACAAAAGATTGAAGTCAACTTGATCAACGAGCATAACCTTAGAGAGGGAATATGAAGGAGTGAGAGGGACTTTACCATAACCTAGTACTTGTTCCGTTCCATTGTCACCAATTGTGATGTACTCATTTTTGTTATGACTTGGCTCGAAGGACTTGAACATCTTTTTGTCTCCGGTCATATGATTGGTGCATCCACTATCAATCATCCAACTTGATCCTCCGGAGACATAGTCCTACAAAACAAATTAAGCTTTGTTTTTAGGTACCCAAATTTGCTTAGGTCCTTTTACATTAGTCACAAGCACTTTGGACACCCACACACAAGCTTTTGGCCTCTTGTTGCGTGGCCCAACATATTTGGCAAACACACGTCCATGCATGTTTCTCATGAGCACATATGAAGCATCAAAATCATGAAAGAGTGCACAAGTAGCATTAGGCATATTAGCATGAGAATCATTAACAAAAGAAAAATGATTAATATTCTTGTTCTTGGCTTGCTTCTTTTGGTAAGATCCTTCCTTGGTGAACTTAAGGAATTCCTTCCCATTCTTGTTCTCCTGAGCATTATGCTTGGCACCCTCAACATAACCAATGCCATCCATGACATGTGGCATTCTAGTATATGAGTATGCACCTCTTGCATACTTTGCCTTCTCATTATCAACAACATCTTTCTCATGTTGTATTTTTCTTTCAAAATATTTTACTTGCTTGTTCAAATCATCAATCAATTTGATATTAGTAGCACAAGCACAAGCATCAACATCAATATTATAGCATCTATCACATCCTTTGCTAGTGGAAGCTTGAGAGGAATTATTTGAGGAGGATGTGAAAGTTGAAAGAATCCTATATTGTTCTTCAAGAGACTTATGAGTCTTTTCCAAATCCTCATACTTCTCTTGAAGTTCATCTTTAATGCTGTTAGCAATCTCACAAGTGTTCTCAATTTTAGTGAGAGACATAGTTAAGTCATTATTTTTCTTTCTCTCTTCTTCTAGGAGCTTCTCTAGTTCAAGGTTTCTTTTCTTTTCAAGAACAAGCAAGTCTTCTTGTTTCTCAAGTAGCTCCTGTTGCCTATCATTTTCTTCCTTTTTTTTCAAGTAATTCCATAAATTCAAGCATTTTAGGAAGTAAAGCATTAACATCATCATCATCATCATCATCATCATCACTACTACTAGCATAAGAGGAACGCTTGTGTTTAGATTTTGTTGCCTTCGATCCTCTTGCCATGAGGTATTTGTGAGTGTTGTCGTCATCATCATCACTCAAGCTCCCAAATAGAGAAGTGTTGGTGGGAGTGATGCCAATGGCAAGTGTAGCAATGCCTTTCTCATCCGAGTCGGATTCGGAGGAGGAAGATGATGAAGAGGATGAATCATCGGAATTCCATTCTTGACCAATGTGAGCTTCACCTCTTCTATGCTTCTTGTACTTCTTGTCTTTCTTGTGGTGCTTGTCTTTCCTTCTTTCATATTTGTTCTTCTTCTTTGGACATTCCGCAATGAAATGTCCTTCATCACCACATTCATAGCAAGTTCTTTTTGACCTTCTTGCTTTGCCCTTGTCAAAGCTTTTCTTCTTGTAGCCATCTTTCTTGAGAAATGACTTGAATCTCCTCACAAGCAAAGCCATCTCATCATCACTATCTTCACTACTAGAACCAACCACTTTCTTTTTCTTCTCTTGTGTGGCTTTGAGTGCCACATCCTTTTTGTCACCATTTGCTCTCTCAATTTGCTTGATCAAGGCATTCATCTTGTTGGCTTGATCATTTTGTTGCTTTTGAGAAAGAAGCTTTCCAAGCACTTCATCGGTGGAGAAGGTTTTGAAGTTGTCCTTTTCTCTAATGTTTGAGCAAATGTTACTATCCCATGGTCTCAATGCTTGTAGTAGTCTCTTGTTGATATCCAAGTCGGTCATTTTAGCTCCTAGTGCTCTTCTTTGATTCACAATCCTCATGAGCCTATCATGAACTTCCTTTGGGCCTTCTCCCGGACCCATGATGAATAGGTTGAACTCATTTTGTAGTTCTTCAAGTCTTGCATCTTTGACGGAATCAATACCCTGATAGATAACCTCAAGTTTTCTCCATAGTTGGTTGGCATTCTTTATTCGGGCTACCTTGTCATACTCGGTGGCACTAAGTGCAGAAACAATTGCACTAGCAGCCACGGCATTATGATGAATGTTGATTTGATCCTTACGGGTTGGATTGTCTCTATTTTCCCACAAGAAACCATTTGCAACATGAGGACTCATGGATTCCAAATACATCATCATCTTGCATTTCCAATGATCATAAAATTGTCCATCAAAGTAGGGGAGTCTACCGGGCCCTTGCCCAATGCGATCTTCTTTGAGATCATCATAATCAAACATGACATTGTTGTAGGTTTGTGGTAGCTCATCTTTATCAATATCTTCAATCCTTGGATTTTCTCCAGGTGCATCACCCTCGGACCTTGCTTCGGACGATCCACTAAGCGGAATTTCCTTTCCCTTTGTCATCTTTATCTTCAAGTGGTTAAGCCTTCAAGAAGATCCCGCTCTGATACCAATTGAAAGTGCCTAGAGGGGGGGGGGGGTGAATAGGAAATAATCCCTGAAATTCACTTAATAATAAAAGTTAAATGCGCAGTGTCGGACTTGTCCGACGATTGTGGAGAAAGTCCGATGACTTGTCCGATGGCACGAGATAGAAAAGTAGATCGACCGGATAAATATTAAAACTAGTGTAAGGCAAGCTAGGAGCAAGTGAATATAAGCAAGGGGAAGCTGTAGAAATAAGGAGAGCAACTAGCAAGCAACCTACACAAGTTAATTTAAGAAATACGAAGCAAACCCTAACTAGCAAGTTTATGAGCAAGAACAAGTAAATGAGAGACAAGTAATTAAATGCACAAGTAAGGCACAAGATTTGTTCACCAAAGTTCAGCTCCACAAAGAAGCCTACGTCTCCGTTGAGGGATCCACAAAGGACCGGGTCTCTTTCAACCCTAACCTCTCCAAGTGACCACAAAGATCAAACTTGGTTTTTCACTAGAAACTCCACAAAGGAGGGGTCAATACAAACTTCCCGAGGCATCACCACACAAGTTGGGAGCTCTACGGGCACCTCTAACCGTCTAGGGGATGAATCCCCAAGAGTAACAAACACAATAGTCGTCGGCGGTGAGGATGAACCAAGTGCTCAAGAGGATGAAAGCTTGGAGTCGATGGAGCACTTCAATCTTCTCTCAATCCCTTCACAAATCAAGAGTGGAATTAAGGGAGGAGAGTTGGGGAGAGCAAAGTGAGCTTGAGAGTGTTTTTGAGTGGAATGAGTGACCAACCGGCCAAAGGGCGAAGAGGGGTTCTATTTATAGCCCAATGGAGAAAAGAGTCGTTGGAGACCCAATTTCTGAGATCTGTGTCGGACAAGTCCGATGGTCATCGGACATGTCCGATGAATCAAGGTGGTGCATAAACTGGAGTCCGACAAGCTTGCCCGATGCCTCGGATAAGATGACCATCGGACAAGTCCGATGGCCATCGGACATGTCCGACGGCACAAGAGAGGTAGAGGAACTGGAATTCGATGGACTTGTCCGATGGCTCGGACAAGTCTTATCCATCGGACAAGTTCGATGGCCATCGGACAAGTCCGATGAAAATAGGGTGGCCGGGGAACTGTACTCCGATGAAAGTGTTCGATGCGTCGGACTTTCCTCTGGTCATCGAACAAGTCCGATGACCGTCGGACATGTCCGACGACCCAGAGTGGCAGAGCTACTTGAGTCCGATGGACTTGTCCGATGAGTTGGACAAGTCCGATGATTTTGTCCTGGAAAATTTTATTTGGCCTAGAAAGGAGAATTTTGCACTTAGTTCACCTCCGCTTCACACTTTTGTGTCCCTCTTAATAGTACGGTTTTTCCTATACTTAAGATTTAAAATAAAACTCCATGAACTTCATTCTTGAACATATTTTGAATTTCATCTTGAGACACTTTGCCATCTTCTTTTCTCCCTTTTTGTTTCTATGTATTTAATCACCAAACTTTATACCATAATCTACTCACATGCTCATTAAAAGATTAGTCCGTTCTTAATTGTATTGACGCCAGTCACCAAAATAAAATTAGGGGCCTAGATGCACCTTCAATCAGCCAAACAAAAAAAAAATAAAAGGGAGGAGTAATGTTGCTATAGAATGTGGCAAAATAAGCAAGTAGTGTAACTGAAATGGAGGTTCAGTTTGTACCAGGATCCAGACCAACCTCTTTCTTTTAAATCTTCTAACCAAGTAAGGTAGCCAGGGAATATGCTTCTCTGATTTCATTTCACCCAACAAAAGACGTAGGTACATACCAGCCACTGAAATTCACATTGCTTAAAAATCTTATGCAACAAAAACAATAGGATTGTCAACTATGCCCCACAAAAACAAAACAAAAAAGCATATATTTTACCAAGTCCTTTGATTTGTTTGAAAACTAAATAGATCATATGCAACCATCTAGCTATAAGAGCTCCAAACCTAATATTCCTCTATGCAACCAAATCTATTTTTTGGGTGCCGCACACATTGCATATTTGCATTGATATTGCCATATAGGCTAAGCCTACCATCAAAATACTTGTAAAGATGGACAACAGAACCGAAGCATATATGAATTGGACCAAGCATGACATTGCAATTAATAGAGCTTTATTACATGAAACTTTCAAAAAATAAAATGTAAAGGCATTGAGTGGTGATATGCAGCACTAAAAATAAAGCATGTATTTCTAGATTATAATATACCATGAATTCTCATTCATGTGCACCATCTCTTTTCTACTTCTAGACAAGGAACTAAATACCAGCTCAGAAAATAAAATCCTTTCCGTACAGGTCATCTGCAACCACTTTTGGTTGTGGTTCGTAATTTATATTAAATAAAAACATAAGAAAAGACAATCAGACATATGTGCGCTAGCATAAGAATCATTCGGTGATTAAAAGATAGAAGAATTTGACAATGAAAATCATAATAATGTTAACCTTTTATTCTGGTTTATCAACAATGTTACCTTAAAATAGAACTGGATAGTATTCAACAGAAGTTACCCAAGCTGATATTCAAATATATTGATAGCATGGCCATATGTAGTTTAATCTTGTTTAACTACCTATAATCAGCTTAAGTACATATTAAGTGCATTGCAGTGAGTGAGTTCTACTCTTGATGAACTACCTATTTTCAGACTGACAAAGATAATATAGAAAAGGACAATAATCTTTATGTAAGACATGATATAATGTGAAATGTCAATCAAAGACCTTGCACCTGTGACCAAGTATCCATATAGGCTTCTCCTAGGAAGATCACATGATGTATGCTAGAATTTAAAATTTAAAGCACAACAGAGGTATCTTAAACCAGTATCAATAGAAACTGATTGAATTGTATCCAAAAGCATTCTCAAATTACCTGACCTCTAAATAGAACAAAGAAAGGAACCTACAAAATTACCTACAATTACAGATAGGAAAAAGGCATGATATGGACAAACCAATTGCAGTAGTGGTATCTCATATTCAGATTGCAGTGTGATATGTGCGTCCTTTGTTTCAGTGTTGATCTGCATAGCAGAGGTAAGGGTAGTTTACAAGCTTGAACAAAAGGGAAGTAAAAATTCTTGCAAAAAAAACGGAAGTAAAAAAAAAGAGAAATATTTTGCACCTGCAATGAACCAAATATGATCAAGCACATCCCCTTGACTGACTGAATTAAAAAGAACAACGGGACACAGGCTGGGTACCATGAATGAAATATAGCTGTGTGAATAAGTAAATCATGAATAATCCTAAAAAGCTAATCATTAGCATCAATGGGAGATAAACCAATGTTTTTTTGTTCATTTTGAGTTCAATTTCTGGCTGCATCGACATTATCATTCTGTAAACAAGAAACAGTCAACACTGTTTGCAGGCAATAAGCAAACTATTACTAATCCAACATGCACACTACATGATTAGATTCATTGGACAGAGGATCAATCTCATCCACATTCCGCATCTGAAGTAACACTCGCAAAATCACCATGCCTAAAAAATAAACATCCAACCACACTTGAAAAGACATCTTAGAGGCACACAGTAAAACAGGGAAAGGATTAATCTCGAAGCATCAGGAAGACAAACCACCAGTCTCCAAGCACATAAATGCCAGCAACCTAATAGCAAAAATGGTGAATCACAAAGGCAGATACATGACATGAAAAAGGAATGCAGAGATATAAGTAGATACTAACCTCATCCAATGTCCACCATGGTGCACACACACAACAACTAAGTGAGCACCTGATCCCTAACTTGACCTTAGGCCAACCATGAAGAACACAATCTGCAAACCAAAAAAGAACTCATACGAGAAAAGGGGAAAAGTGTAAGAAGATCTTGCACGATTGGAGGGAAAACAACACAAGTCAATAGAACCACATCAACCCAGTGAGCAGAAGAAAACAAAGAAAACCTGGGGGAAAACAAAAACACGGTGAAATAAAATCTTAACATCCAGATCAAACGACTGGGCTAAATCCCAAACCAAATAGCACGCATCCTGCCACAAACAATAGCGAGCTAGAGAGCAGGAAACACCGACGGCACCCAACCAAGAACGTCGCGCCTCGTGAGAGAAGAAAAAGGGCAAAACCCTAGGCCAAACCCCATAAATCACCACCCAAACACCAGATCCTAGACAATAACACATAAGAAACAGGTGCATGCAAGCCAAACAACAGAGATCGCTAACGGGAACAAAAAAGCGTATACCAAAACAAAAAATGAATGGCCACACAAAGCAGCTCAACCAACAAAGTGAAGCCCAAGAGCACAAGAAAGAAGGAAAAGGAGGAGGACGTGAGCACCTCATCGAGCCGACGGTGAACCGGGATGACCGTGGGAGATCCCATAGGAGAAGTGAAAAGGACTGGAGGGGAGGGGAAGAGGCAGGCGTGGTTGAGTGAAGAAGACGAGGGTGCCGTCCTTCAACCCACCGTCATGAATGCGGGAGCGCACGATGCACGAACGCCATGGTGACATGTGGCGATTCCGTACAGGCCCAATTTTTCACCACAACCATTTTCACCCAATACATCTGAATTACGGGCGATCATGATTCCACGGTTAAAAATATAATATTAGACGTGGCTAGCGTGTATATGATGGGTGAGCTGCAATTTTAAAGAATCAAATTGTCACGTCCAGCTCCTTTAGATACAACAATTCCCCAAGAGCCCTTAAATTATCCAACGAGTGATAGTTTGGATCGATGTGATACAGAGTACGCAGAGATTTCAAGTTGTTGATTCCATCAGGATAAGTTATGGTAGAAGAAACCTCCAAACATGACAAAGCAGGCAAAAGAACAATATATGTGGAAGAATGTTCAATGGCCCATCTATAACCAATGTCTCCAGGTGCCGTAACCTGCAAATTCGTTTAGGTAGCTTGATCAATCATGCACAATATTCGTGAAATATATATAAGTACCTCAGTTCAAAAAATTTCTCAATTGGAGTGAGGTCGGTAAGATCAACATCATAAATAAATCGGGAATCCTTTTGTTCAGTCGACTGAAAACGACAATGCGTTCAGTCGATGCGTACAGGTACGTCACTACGCCCATTCAACTGCTGTAGATATTTATTTATTTATAGGATTTTTTGTATTTATTAGTTTCATGTATAGACTATAGAAAAGATTGTTTTTTTTGTAATCCATTGGATCTTGATAAGGACCGAAAGCGTTGGTTGAAAACTTTTCCAATTTTCAACCGACTGAAAATATAGCAACTCCCTAAATAAATAGAACCCGGAGAAACTTCAGCTCGAGCAGATTGAGGCTATGAATACGTCCAAAAATAAACAGCGATCGAACATGTAGTAGGCTCGTCATGCGAGGTTCACTTTTATCACTTTCTAACTCATCAAACTGCAGCGAGAGTCGACGACCCTGCTTTCTTGTTGTCATAGCCCACACTTTTTCTACCACACCCAGGAAATTCTCTTCTGCGGACTTGGACACAATTAGATCCAAAACCATATCATGTACTGTATAATAGATACGCTCCCTGATCCAAGTATGATAGTGTACAACCTGGATGATCATGCTTCTATTCACAAGTTCATTGAAATAGCTGGTTGCAATATCCACTGCGTCTCTCCCATCTAGTCCACTGACAAAACCTTCAGCTACCCATTGTGTAACTAAGTGATCCTCTCCTAATATGATGATCCTCCGGATACATACCAATGTATAACAAGCATGCCTTGAGATTATGAGGAAGGTGAGTATAACTAAGATTTAATATCTGTCTCATCCCTTCCAGAGTTGGATTCGACCCGAAATCAGAGCGTAAAGAATTAAGGACATAGTTCCATTGGTCAATTAATCTGTTTGATTGACTAGCTAAAAGGCTAGCTATCGTAATGATTGCTAGTGGCAGATCACCACATTTTTGTAGAATTTTGTCAGATGGTTATTCGAATGGCTGAGGACATGTATTTCCCAACCCAAAAAACTCTACCATAAAACAACAGCTGGGAGTTATTAATGCCGAGAGGTTGCATCCTGTAAACAAATTCCCATTAACATGTCACAGTCACCCTTTCAATTCGTGTTGTTGTCAAGATTCTGCTACCATTATGACCCTCAGGGAAAGCAGATTTTATAAATTCCCATGCCGACGCATCCCATAAATCATGAACCACAACTATATACCTGCCAAATTCATGTGCTAAAACATATTTATTATTGTGAAATACAATGTAAGAATTACATTTTTTATAAACACACTTGCATTGCATTGCTTCTATTAGGGGCCTAATTATTTTTTGAGAGATCTGACGAACTTTCACCTCCAAACTATAGATACATAGAAAGGTACCAACTATATTAACCATTCAGGATTGCTCATCTATCATCCACTTCGTTCATGAGACTACTTTTCTAATTTTAATTAATCATCTGTATGTTGATTAATAGGTTAAACTCTGACCATTGATGTACTCATCATGTATACTACCTCCAAACTTGTTTACTTGTCGTTAGGACAGGATACTTAGTGTTAATTTGAACTATGTTTCTTGTCCTAATGGCACGAAAAGAAATATGAAGGGAGTAGGAAATACCATGTTGGTATATTATTAAGAAAACGGTGCTGAGTGTAAGATATGCAATAGTTAAATACCTTTTGTTTTGTAGATAATTTCTAAGATCGACTATGAGTCCATGCAACTCCTACATATAAAACTCTTTCACCAAAATCTGTTTGGCCAAACTCTTGAGAACCATCATCATATCAGGTCTTTGAGACACTGATACAAAAGCCTTACAACCAAAACTTCCTCCAAGCTTGCAGTGTACTTTGGGTGTGTTTGGTTTGGATGTGGCCGTGAAAAAAAGCTGTTGTGGGCTATGGACTGTGAAAAAAGCTATTGTGAGATATGAGCTATGGAAAAGCTAAAAGTCGTTTGGTGAAAACGACTGTGAAAAGTGATTGTGTGCTGATAAATGTAAAATAATATGTTATTCATTCAAATATATATGTAATTTAAAAGGTCTATCTTAATTTGTTAAAATTTTTCATTCTACTACATATTTTCTAAATTTAAAAAGTTTTCTAAACATTTTAAAGTTGTTTTAAAATTAAAAAGTTTTTTAAAATTTTAAAAAGTTTCTTAAAAAGTTATTTAAAAATTCAAAAAATTATCTAAAAATACAAAAAGTTTTCTAAAAATTTAAAAAGTTTCTTTAAAAAATTTAAAAATTTGAAAAGTTTTTTTAAAATTCAAAAAATTATTTAAAAATTCAAAAAGTTTTTTAAAATTCAAAAAGATTTTAATCAAAAAAGAAAAAATTAAAACATTTTTAAAATATAATTTTTTTTAAAAAAATTCTAAAAGAATCGAAACTTGTAAAAACCAAATCTCAAAAAAGCACCTCTCTACTTGCTTTCAGAAATGAACTAACTAAAAGCTGCTTTTGACTATGACTTTTTTTGAAAGTCCATCCTTTTGGTTGGGCTTTTAGCTTTTCTGAAAAGTTAAAATCCGAAAAAGCTCAACCAAACACACCCTTCATTTCCAAGTGTAGTCTTTCCTAGACCTCCAAATCCAACAATAGATACCAAGAGCTGGTACATGGGAGACGACTAGGCTCCTGTCAACCGGAAGATTAGTTTCTTCTAGTCATTTTTAGTGTCTAGGACATGCTTTTCTCCTGTTCCAGCGGCCAAAGCGCATATTGTTTGGAGCCGTCGCTATCAGTCTGACACGCCATGACATCATCTTTTTTTTGAAACTAAAAAATGCGTAGACTTGGACTTCAAATCAAGCAGGCAAGCAAGGCACTTTCATACATCGAGCCAAATACACGAAGGATCTTCTGAAGAAGTTCAACATGATCAATATGAAGCTCTACAAATCGCAAATCCAAAAGAAAAAACCGATTTCACCTTTGTGTTCCTCACGACAATATCTTTCAAACTAGACCCCATCGACTATATTTGCATGTTTTTATCAAAAAAAAAATTATTGATGCAACAATCGTATTAGATAAGCCAACATTTTATTTCTTTCTTCCAGCATTTTTATTTGTTATATTAACATTTTGTTTTGCGCTACCAATATTTTTATTTGTTTTATCAATATTTTATTTTAGTCCAATATTTTATTTTATTGAGTATTATTTTTGCTTGTTGGTCCAATTTTTTTTCGTTCATTAACAGGTCCAATATTTTTATTTTATTTGGTCAACATTTCTATTTTGTAGGTCCATTATTTTTTCTTGTTGGTCGCATTTTGAAGATCTCACTGTAAGATACGTAATGGTGAAATTGAATTTTCTTTTTTACACAACAGAGATGAAAATGTTGGATCTGAAGGAGAAGGTGTTGGATTCGAAGGTCCGAAATCGTATGGAAATAAACACTAAATTTTTTAACTTATTTGCATACTAAATTCTATAACTCCTTTACACACTAAATTCTCTAACTTATTTACACACTAAATTTACAATTTATTTACACAATAAGTTCTCTAACTCTTTTGTCTACTAAATTCTCTAACTCTTTCACACACTAAATTCTATAACTCTTTTACATACTAAATTCGACAACTCTTTTACATAATAAATTCTCCGATGAGCTGTCGATTTCTATCAACGGAGCAGAAGGTGTTAGATTCGACGCGTTCAAACCATGTGATAATAAATACTAAATTCTCTAACTCTTTTGCACACTACATTCTACAACTCTCTTACATACTAAATATTTCAACTCATTTACACACTAAATTTTTGCAATTTCTTTGTACAATAAATTCTCTAACTCCTTTGCATACCAAATTCTCCAACTCCTTCGCACATTAAATTCTATAACTTTTTTACACACTAAATTCTATAACTCTTTTACACAATAAATTCTTTGGTGAGCCGTTGATTTCTATCAACGGATAAGATGGTGTTAGATTCGAAGCTTCCAAACCATGTGACAACAAACACTAAATTCTCCAACTCCTTTGCACACTAAATTCTACAACTTCTTTGCATACTAAATTCTCCAACTTCTTTACACACTAAATTCTTTAACTCCTTTATACACTAAATTCTATAACTTCTTTGCACACTAAATTCTCCGGTGAACCGCCGATTTCTATCACCGGAGGAGAAGGTGTTAGATTCAAAGTGCTCAAACCATATGGCAATAAATACTAAATTCTCCAACTCCTTTGCACACTAAATTCTCTAACTCCATTGCACACTAAATTCTACAACTTCTTTGCACACTAAATTCTCCGGTGAACCACCAATTTCTATCAATGGAGGAGAATGTGTCGAATTCGAAGCGCCAAATCATGTGGCAATAAACACTAAATTCTCCAACTCTTTTCCACACTAAATTCTATAATTCTTTTGCATAATAAATTCTTCAACTCCTTTGCACACTAAATTCTTCGACTCCTTTGCATAATAAATTCTTCAACTCCTTTGCGCACAAAATTCTATAACTCCTTTGTGCACTAAATTCTATAACTCTTTGCACACCAAATTCTTCGGTGAGCCTCAGATTCATATAATCGGAGGAGAAGGTGTTGGATTCGAAGGGCCCAAACTATGTGACAATAAATACTAAATTCTCTAACTTCTTTGCATACTAAATTTTATAATTCCTTTACACAATAAATTCTCCAACTCTTTTGCACAATAAATTCTCCAACTTGTTCGTATAAAAAATGGATACAGAAAAAAAATGATAAGGCTACAAAACATAGTGTTGAGTCCACATCACGAGAAGTGGGAATCAAATTGTAAAAAAAGTGTTGAGCCATCATAGTGTCATTTAGGCTACGTGTTGGGGTACCAAAAATTGATGGATATTGATGTTGTTAGACAACTATGAAATAAAAATGTTGCAAAAACAATAAATTTGAGAAAAATGTTGGAACAACAAAAGTGAATAAAAACAATTATTGATGCTAAAAAACATAGTGTTTACTTATCATCAAGAGAAGTGAGAAATAAATTGTCAACAAAAATTGTTGGATGTTGACGCTGTTCGCGCGTGGAGACTGTTAAGAAAATTATTGTTGGAATGATGAAAATATAAAGTTGAGATAAAATGTTCGAACAACAGAAAATGAAGTGACAAAACAAATTGTGAAGAGAATTTCGAGGCATCGATGTGTCGTTTAGTGTTGTTGGCGTGCAGAGACGGCTAAGAAAATCATTGTTGGAACGACAAAAATATAAAGTTGAGATAAAATGTTCGAACAATAAAACATAAAGTGACAAACAAATTGTGAAGAGAATTTTGAGGTATCGATGTGTCGTTTAGTCTATATGTCCGAATAACAAAATTGGTTGATGTTGATGCTGTTATATAGCTAAGAAATAAAAATGTTGCAACAACAAAAATAAAAAAGTCAAGAAAAATGTTGGAATAACAAAAAAATGAATAAAAAATATTATCGAGACTACCAAACATAGTGTTCACTAATCATCAAGAGAAGTGAGAAACAAATTGTGAAGAAAAAGTTGAGTCATCAGTGTATCATTTCGGCTACATGTTCGGACAACAAAAATATGTGGACGTTGATGATGTTAGACAACTATGAAAAAAATGTTGCAACAATAAAAACAAAAAGACAAGGAAAATATTGAAATAACAAAAAAGGAATTGATGAGACAACAAATATTGAAGCATGTTGATACAAAAGATCCATAATGTTAGAACAACAAAACACAAAGTTGAGAAAAATATTGAAACAACAAAAAAAATAAGAAAAAAATGTTGAAAAAATAGTTCAATAAATATCGATTCACCGCTAGGCCACATGTTGGGACAACAAAAACGAAAAAGTTGTTAAGCCAACAGAAATATTGAGAAAAGTAAGATGAAAATATTGGTATAACAAAATCTAAATTCTGTAAAATGTTAGAGTTACCGGTGTATCGTTAGGTCACATGGTGGGGTAACAAATATTGAAGCATGTTGATACAAGGGATTGTAGATGTATAACCAACAACAAGAGTCAACAATAAGATTTGTTGAACCAACAACAAAAATTTTAGATGAACAAAAGAAAATGTATAATAAATAAAATGTTGGCTCATCAAGTATAGTTGTTGAATCATTATTTTTTAAAATTTATTGAAATGTAAGCAAGTGTGGTCTAGTTTTGAAGATCTCATCACGAGATACATAATTGTAAAATTGGTTTTTCGTTTGGATGTATGATTCGTGCTGTACGTATTTTTTAATTGAAAAAGAGCATGACGTCACCATGGTTCCGGATGACCTATTTTTTTAAACTTTTCTGGAATCTTGGTTCAATCCCGCATGCTCCCTCCTTTCTTTTTCTCTCACGCAGGGCACCACTTGCCAAAACGGGATATTGACCGGAAGGTTGCTGTTTTCCGGTGACCGGAATATAGCAAAGCCCGGTATATCCTCTGCATTTCTCAACCAATTCAAAGACAAACAGAAGAATTGCCTAGCTTTAGAAAGTTGCAGTCACAACGGCTACTAAAGAAGCCAAAACAACAATGCTATGAAACCAATCTGCTTTGTCAACAAATCAACGATATCTTCCTTGGGGCCATCAATACCAACAAGTTTAGACGTTTCCACAAAAAGAGCCCATCCGCAGATCGACAGCTACATTACCAGATCTGGTCGAGCAGTCATCTAGTTTGTACCTTATGCGCCGGGCGCTAGCCTCCTGCACACGAGCTTTGAGCTCTTGAATTTGGTTCGCTAGCTCATGGCGTGCCCTTAGTGCCTTGATTCGGCACAAGAATCCTTTACTATCATGTGGGCCTCCAACACGTCGCCTGAAATCATCGAGGCAGTCCTCGATGTCGTATGACATTTCCATCACTTTGTTCCTTTGTTGGAATTATATGGGCTTGCCCATTAATATTCATAATAATTTCTGAAAAATCTCAAAGGCCCATTCATGAATGGTAGGAGTGTAAAGATTTAGTCCCATATTGCTAGTGGAGGTGGAGGGAGTCCAACTTATAAGGTTGGTTGCTCTAGCATCTCTTACAAGTGTGTGGATGAGAAGAAGGAAGAACACACGCGCGCGCTCGCTCGCTCGCCTCGCCGCCCCGGGCCGGACGAGGCGGGGCGGGGCGGGGGCGATGGGCGCGGCCGCGCATCACCTGCGTGAATGATCCGCCAAAATTCAGTCCCTTGCCTTGCGGGGGCAGCTTCCTTTTGCACTTTCTTTTTCATATATTTTCATATATTTGCTTATAGAAACCGACGTATTAATATGGTAACCGACTCGGTTGCGGGACGCCCAACCCTAGCAGTTCCTCCCTATAAATATGTATGGGTATCACCGCAAATCATATCACGCAATCACCTAGGGTTTTGTCTCTCGCTACTGTTGCGCCGCCAAGACTTCTCCATCCCGATGGTCGACGTGCACCAGCGAACGGGAGAGCAGGTCTTCGGAACCGTCGTCCTCTGCGATCCTGCACCGGGAGAGGGCGAATAAGGTTTTTGGGAAGCGCTCTGCGCGACTGCTCGATCGCTTCTTCGTCTTCGTCAAGCTCGTCGCCACGGCTCATCTTCCTCGTCGTCGAGTCGGTCTCACGCGCCGTCGCCAACAACGAGTCGGTCTCACGTGCTGAACGTAAGAGAACGAACATATCTATCTCAGATTTGATCGCGTCTCTTGATGTTGAGGAGAAAGCTCGTGAGAAGGATGGACGTTCTAAAGCTAACGAGGGACACACTGTTGCCAATATGGTGCATCATCCACAACAGTCTCATGGCAGTGGTGGTAAGGGCAAGGGCAAGAACAATAACCCTCAGCAGACAACTACCTTCAAGAAGAAGAACAAGTAGAAGGGAGCATGCTTTGTTTGCGGTTCTAATGAGCATTGGGCAAAGAAGTGTCTAGAACGCAAAGGAAGGAAGCCTCCACAGCAGAAGACCGTGAACATGGTGACCAGTGCTGGAGAAAATAGTGGGTATGGTAATTTACTATATGTTTTTTCTGTATTTCAATCTACTAGTTGGTGGCTTGATACTGGTGCTAATATTCATGTGTGTGCTGATGCTTCTTTGTTTATTTCTTCCCAGGTCGCCTGGGATTCCTCCGTCCTAATGGGGAATGGGTCATGCTTCTGTTCATGGTGTTAGAACGGTCGAGCTGAAGTTCACTTCGGGAAAGATTGTCCAATTGAAGAACATACAACATGTCCTTCTATCAAGAAGAATCTTGTTAGTGGCTCCCTTTTGTGTAGGGATGGTTTCAAGGTAGTGCTTGAGTCGAATAAAGTTGTCGTGTCTAAGAATGGACAATTTATTGGTAAAGGCTATGAGTGCGGAGGCTTGTTCCGCTTTTTCCTTTCAGATTACTACAATAAGTCTGTGAACTATATTTGTGATGGTGTTAATGAGAGTGATGCTAATGTTTGGCATTCACGTTTATGTCATCTAAATTTTGGTTCTATGTCTCGACTTTCCAGCTTGAATTTAATTCCGAATTTTTCCATTGTCAAAGGTTCTAAGTGCTCAAGTTGTGTGCAATCTAAGCAACCTCGAAAGCCTCACAAGGCTGCAGAGGAGAGACACTTAGCACCGCTAGAACTTATACATTCAGATCTTTGTGAGATGAATGGTATATTGATTGAAGGTGGAAAAAGATAGTTCATGACTTTGATTGATGATGCGACTAGATATTGCTATGTTTATTTGCTAAAAATAAAAGATGAGGCTCTAGACTACTTTAAAATTTATAAGGCTGAAGTTGAAACTCAACTAGAGAAAAAGATCAAAAGAATTAGGTCCGATCGTGGTGGCGAGTATTTCTCAAATGAGTTTGACTTATTCTGTGCGGAACATGGTATGATACATGAGAGGACGCCTCCCTATTCGCCCCAATCAAACGGGGTTGCCGAAAGAAAGAATCGCACCTTGACTGACTTGGTTAATTCCATGTTAGACACGGCTAGATTATCTAAGGCATGGTGTGGGGAGGCTTTATTGACATCATGTCATGTCCTAAATAGAGTTCCCATGAAGAATAAGAAGAAGACGCCATATGAGGAATGGATTGGTAGAAAGCCATCGCTCTCTTACTTACGCACATGGGGTTGTTTGGTCAAAGTTAACGTACCAATCAGCAAGAAGCGTAAGTTAGGACCTAAAACTGTGGATTGTATCTTTCTTGGATATGCTCATCATAGCATTGCCTATAGATTTTTAGTGGTTAAATTCGAGGTGCCTGATGTTCATGTTAATTCATTAATGGAGTCTCGTGATGTTACTTTCTTTGAGAACATATTTCCTATGAAAGATTTACATAGCATGTCTAGATTATCTTCTGATGTGATTGCTGAAATAACTCCTAAACTTAGTGTATTTTCTGATCATGCTGAACAAATACTTGAACCAATCCATGAGGAGATTGATAGTGAAGCTCCTAGGAGGAGCAAGAGACAAAGGACTACAAAGTCTTTTGATGATGATTTCACTGTTTATCTGTGGATGACACTCCTAGAACTATTTCAAAGGCATATGCATCTTCTGATGCAGATGACTGGAAAGAAGCTGTCCATAGTGAGATGGACTCTATTCTTTCTAATGGGACTTGGGAAGTTGTCGATAGACCATATGGTTGCAAACCTGTGGGTTGTAAATGGGTGTTCAAGAAAAAGCTTAAGCCTGATGGTACTATTGACAAGTATAAGGCTCGGCTTGTGGCTAAGGGTTATACTCAGAAAGAAGGCGAAGACTTCTTTGACACTTATTCACCTGTTGCTAGACTGACCACTATTCGTGTATTACTTGCTCTGGCTGCCTCACATGGTCTTATCGTTTATCAGATGGACGTTAAGACAGCTTTTCTTAATGGAGAGTTGGATGAGAAAATCTATATGGATCAGCCAGATGGATTTGTTATAAAGGGTCAAGAAAATAAGGTGTGTAAGTTGTTGAAGTCTTTGTATGGTCTGAAACAAGCTCCTAAGCAGTGGCATGAGAAATTTGATTCAACACTTCTATCAGCAGGCTTTTCAGTCAATGAGGCTGATAAATATGTGTACTACCGTCATGGTGGGGGGTCAAAGAGTTATACTGTGCTTGTATGTTGATGACATACTCATCTTTGGAACAAATCTTGACATGATCAATGAGGTCAAGACCTTTCTGTGCCAAAGCTTTGATATGAAGGATCTGGGTGAGCCTGATGTTATCTTGAACATCAAGCTAATCAAAGGAGAGAATGGGATTACTCTTACGCAATCTCATTATGTTGAGAAGCTCTTGAACCGTTTTGGTTACATGGATAGCAAGACTTCTCCAACACCTTATGATCCCAGTTTGATCCTTCGAAAGAATAAGAGAATTGGTAAAGACCAATTAAGATATTCTCAGATTATTGGATCACTTATGTATTTAGCTAGTGCTACTAGGCCTGACATCTCGTTTGCTATGAGCAAACTGAGCCGGTTTACTTCTTGCCCGGGAGATGATCATTGGTGTGCGCTTGAAAGGGTAATGCACTATTTAGTTGGTACTATGGATTATGGAATTTATTATTTTGGATATCCAACAGTACTAGAAGGCTATAGTGATTCCAATTGGATATCTGATGCTGATGAGCTGTATTCTATGAGTGGATATGCATTTACTCTTGGTGGTGCTGCTATTTCATAGAGATCATGCAAACAGACCATTTTGACGAGTTCTACCATGGAAGCAGAGCTTACTGCACTAGATACAACTACAGTTGAGGCCGATTGGCTACGTGAGCTCTTGATGGACTTGCCTATTGTCGAGAAACCTGTGCCGGCAATCCTCATGAATTGTGACAATCAAACTGTGATAGTCAAAGTGAACAATTCTAAGGACAATATGAAGTCATCAAGACATATTAAGAGACGTTTGAAGTCTGTCAGGAAAATGAGAAACTCCGGAGTCATATCAGTAGAATATATTTCAACTGGTGAGAACCTGGCAGATCAATTCACCAAGGGGCTGTCATGTAATGTGATAGACAGTGCATCGAAGGAGATGGGTATGAGACCCATATGTGCTATTCCATATTAGTAACCCAACCTATGTGATCGGAAATCCCATGAAGTAGGACTTGGGAAGAACAAGCTATTGGTTAGCATGAGAGTAACCTTTTATAACCTACTCGAGAAGCGATGCATTACTCTCGATATCTGTATGGCAGGTTGGTTGTCGCCTTAATGTATTCAGTTGGCTTTAAATAGCGAAGATGTTGTCCTAGAGAACATTCTTGAATGAATACACCTATATGAGCCCGATTGTTGTAAGGTCGCAATCTGTGAGATTTGGGTGATCTCTATTAAGCTCATGAAAGACCAAGGGAGTATGACCTATATGCTCCACCCACGGAGAAGCCTACTGGAGGTCTAGTATCAGTTATCATAGTAAGTGAAATTTGTTTGCACAAAACTTGCAATTCAAGACATAGTCCATTGTTCAAGTTGTGAATGAGTGTAGCTTATTGTTCTAGGTGGAAGTTCAACTTAACAGTCTCCACTGAAAACACTGATATATTAAACAACAGTAGGGTGAGGCAAAGTCTAGCTGGAACTTTGACATCTGGTGGGGGATTCTTGGAATTATATGGGCTTGGCCATTAATATTCACAATAATTTCTGAAAAATCTCAAAGGCCCATTCATGAGTGGTGGGAGTGCAAAGATTTAGCCCCACATTGCTAGTGGAGGTGGAGGGAGTCTAACTTATAAGGTTGGTTGCTTTAGCATCTCTTGCAAGTGTGTGGATGAGAAGAAGGAACAACACACGCGCGCGCTCGCTCGCCTCACCGAGCCGGGCCGGGCCGGGCGGGGCGGGGCGAGGCGTGGGCAATGGGTGCGGCCGCGCATCACCTGCGTGAATGGTCCGCCAAAATTCGGTCCCTTGCCTTACGGGGACGCGGCTTCCTTTTGCACTTTCTTTTTGCTGCGTGTTCCATATATTTTCATATATTTGGTTATGGAAACCGACGTATTAATATGGTAACCGGCTCGGTTGCGGGACGCCCAGCCCTAGCGGTTCCTCCCTATAAATACGTACGGGTATCGCCGCAAATCACATCACGCAATCGCCTAGGGTTTTCTCTCTCGCTACTGTTGCGCCGCCAAGACTTCTCCATCCCGATCGTCGGCGTGCACCGGCGAACGGGAGAGCAGGTCTCCGGAACTGTCGTCCTCTGCGATCCTGCACCGGGAGAGGGCGAATAAGGTTTTTGGGAAGCGCTTTGCGTGACTGCTCGATCGCTTCTTCGTCTTCGTCAAGCTCGTCGCCACGGCTCGTCTTCCTCGTCGTCGAGTCGGTCTCACGCGCCGTCGCCAACAACTTGACGGTGCTGAACGTCGTCGCCACCTCCTTTATCCAGTCCAGAAGGAAACGTACGTACTCTTATCTCAAACCATGTCTTTGATACTAGCTTTCGTGATCTGTTTATCTATGATGAATGTTGCTAGTATGGTAGATGCTATGCTTTTGTCCGGCTTTATAGACCTATCTAAATCTTGCATAAACTTGTCTAGTTCATCATGCGATCTGTTAATCATGTTTCTGATTTATTTCTGGATTAATATAAAACTAAAAGTGTTATTTTATCCAACATCCTCCACTGCTTAGTCTGGTTGTCCAGCTCCTCCATATCCGCAATATCCTTCAGAAGAGCAGCCATGCTGCTCAGCTTGTCGTGGAGGAACGCCACCTGCAGGGCTCAAAGGTTCAGTAAAGGATTTAGGATGGAGGCGGCAAAAACAGTGAGATATTGAGAATTGAGATCGGTCCATATTTGGTTGGTTGACCAAAGAGCATTTGCACAATATGAAATATAAGTTAGAAAGAGGATATATCAGAGACAATTTTGGATCATGTCATCATGTGGCACCTGTTTTTGCAAATCTTTGAGCTTGGTATACTCTTCCCCCATCAGAGTGGCTAGCTTTCCCAGGAGCGAGTTCATCACTCCCATCGAAGCGCTCACCAGCATCTTCCCTGTCATCTTCGATCGACTACATTACCTTGTCTACCTGAACATACAAAAAAACTGATCGGAGGGCTTTTTGATTAATAGCCGCGCCAGGTGCAAAGAGAAACAATTTTTAAAGATGGCTGGCTACTTTTGCAGCTGCTGCAAGCTGAGATGCAAAAATGCACTGGTTCACAGCTTCATACCGCACGGCAGTCGGTAGGCAATGGAGGCTTTATGGGTCCGTCGTCGTGGAGGACGGCGGCCCACGGCCAAGGCAGCCGGCGTGATCACGTGCCAAAGATTGGGAGCCGGGCCTGGTTCCACGGATCCCCTGTATTCAAACGACGAGGGAACTTTAGACGGACACGCTGATGCTATGCTGCGGAGCAGGGAAGAGCTAAATTAAAGCGATTAAAAAAGGTGACGAGAGGGTGCGATAGCGAAAGACCAACTACCCGAGGAAATGTTTGCTAATTCCCTGCGCTAAAGGTTATGCGGTAGGCGGAGCTATATTGTAGCCTGTGGGTGCGGCCGCACAAAAGGAATTTTAAAATTCACTTATCAACTTTAGTTTTTCACCATGTTTGTCATACATATTTCTTTATATGCCGCACCCCCTCCATTTTTGTCTAGCTCTGCCACTCCGATGACCTCGGTCACCGCAGAAGACTTCAAGTCTCCTCCCACGGTTCCCAAAGGATTCAGCGAAAGAAAAGTTAGGCATGACTCAAGTTTGCCCGAAAGGCTAGAACCTTCCATACCAAAAGAGCAATATTCACTTATCAAAAGGGCAATCCCTCCATTCCAATTATCGCACAGCGTTTCATAATATGTAAAGAACTACAAATACACAGGCTGGATACTCCTAGCTATCAACATAGTCTTCATCGTCGTCGTCATCGTCCTCTGTGGCGGATTGATATGTTCCCTCATCATCTGAAGACTTTGAGGCATCCTGTAAAACATGCCACTGTTATGGTTTCACAAATTGAAAAAGATACAAAGTTGCACTGGTGGATGCAATCTGCATCATTAATAGATCCAAGAGACAAGATTGTTTCAAATCAATAGAACTATGCTGTGAAGAACCACTTGTTTCACATGCGTAGCAAAAATGTTCTTTAGCACGAGGTGTTGTACTAATGACTTGTTCTATTTAGAGCACCTGAAAGTACCGACCAAAGGAACCCAATATATTGCCAATTGGCCATTTACCTGATGTGAGGCAGAGCCCTCAGCCGCTGGTATGGCAGGACAAGGCGATGGAGCATGCTGCAGATGAGTATATACAAGCATAAAAATCACAACATTCATTTGGATAAGAAATCAATTTGGATATCATGTATTTACCTCGGGGGCTTCAGGCGACACCATGCCATGCACCATCTTTTGCTCTAAGGTCTGAAACCTCTTCTCCCAAGTTTCATTTAATTGCTGCATTGCCTGACTAATCATCTCCTGCACCTGGTCTTGCGTGAACATCTCTTTCCGTGTCCTTTTATCTACACAACCTGTGGCTTTTGCCATGGCCTTGATTCGGGCTTTGTCAATGATACCATTGAGTCCGTAGAACCTTCCACGATTCCGGCCTCCTACCTGTACCCATACGAGGTGGGGATCTACGCTGGGATCACCTGTCTCCTCCAAACGACTCTTAAACCGCTCCTGAAAAATGTAGTATACACAAATATAGATGGCGTTGAGAAATAAATCAAACTAGTTTATAAGATAACTGATAACATTGGAATATAATTATCAATTTATATGTTGCATGAAAGAGCGCGTACCACCATTTCCTTAGCTCTCTCGGTAACAAACTCCCCCTTGCCACCATCACGTTTGTGGGTCCTATTGAACACTTCGATATCTGACACTGGCTTCCCACCATTTTCGATTATCTATTTCAGTTCAGTAAGAATCATAAGCCCGTGACTAAGAGCATGAAAAAGGCAAATAATGTCAGTCTTACCATAAGTTTTCGGTGCATGGCTATGGTCCGTGAGCCTGCCGTGTGCTGAGCAGAACCTCCTGTGTATCGATTTTTCCTCTTCTGGGCAGAAACTTGCTGGACTTCTTCTGAAGCCCAGTGTTCACATAGCATTTCCCACCACTTTGGCTGCATCCATTCAGGGGGGAAAGGCTTCCACTGCAACGGATCATCATCCTTGTGTTCCACCACAGCTAGATCTCCAGCATCTTCATCATCCAAATTTGTCTGCTTCAAACTGGCATTGGCAGCATCCAACGCCACCTTAGCTATTCTAGCCCTTCTCTTCTCATCGCATAGGAGTGAAGTGAACTGCCTGGCTATTTTGCGTTCAAACAGCTTCAAACACACTGCTTCTTGCCCTGGGGCCCACTTGTAGCGTTTCTGCAATAACAAAATTGAACATGATTCAGTCACACCAGATGATTTTAGAAAAGCAGTCTTGAATTATCGATCTTACAAGGAATTCATCCAAGATGGTAGCTCTCGTATCTGGAGGGTAGTGGTTCCAATGGAGAATCAACTGTTCCTGGCACACTGTTTGTTGATTAGCTTGCACAAAGGTTGAACCTGGGTGCCACTGCTTGAGAAGTACAGAGATGGTGGAGGCCACCTTGGGGCAAGGAGGATCGATATCCCAGGTGCTGTTTGCAGAACAAGTCAATATGCCATCCACATGAAGATTATACCATTTAGAAGTCATACGGCGTCTTGAGATATGCATACAAATAACAAGACTTACTCTGCATTATTTGGGGTCAGCACAGGCCTGTCAGCTTCTCTGCGTGGTTCGATGAGTTTTGTAGGTCCACGGCCCCCACGCTTCTTAGATGAATTTCGTTTTGTAGATCCTATGCCAACATTTTGCGCAGCCTGCATGTTCTCCATTACACAGTTACTTTAGTGAAGAATATTTACAGACACTTCCTTTCAAATAGAATTTCATTGATATTAGTGAGATATTCCCCCTGAGGAATCAAATATTGAGCATCTAAAAGAGGAAAACAATGAAAAGTGGTATACCTGGGAATGGAGAGTGTCTGATAATTGGTGCACTTGTGGCAAGGTTGCATCAGTGTTTTCCAAGGCATTTGATCTTGCTTGTGACACCTGCTTCCGAGGCGGGCACAATCTAGCAACAATTCTATCGATATCTGCAGGATCAAATGGATTTTCATCTGAAGCAGGATCTGGCTGCTGGACAGGATTCCTGATCCTGGTACATTCTGGCTGTGTATGATTGCTACAGGTAAGGTGAATCTCTTCATTTGAAGAATCCAAACCTCCATTTTTGGCTTTGTGATTCCCAGTGGTAGTTCTATTGCTCCTTTTCCTCTTCCGATTCCATCCAGTTCTGTCATCACATGAATCAACTTCAACCTGTTCTGCACAAGCAGTGTGACATGAAGGCTCCACTATTTCCTGCTCCGGAATACTAGAAATAGCAGCATGCCTAGCCTTTTGGATTCCAACTCTTCCAGTGGTGCCACTTTGATTCTCTCCATGTACCTCCTCTGTATACACTAAATGATTTGAAGACACTTCTTGTGCACATGGTGCATGGCTTACCTCCGTAGGACGCTCCATTCTTTCCTTGTTTATACAAATTGATCCACGACCAGCAGATGGTCTATATTGCTTCCTAAAATCATTCCCGTCAACAGTTTCATTGTGTAAATTGATGTGTGACTCCTCAATATGAACTGACTGGCTGGTATGTGTATGTTTTGTGCAATCCACAGGAATAGCAGTCCTTATGTTTGATTGGTATGAACAACTTGGCTCCTCTCTGACTGAATAAGCAGGAAAAGGAACTCCCCTCTGCTTTAGATGAATTGGTGTATTGTATCTCCCTACTTGCACTTGTCCTACAGGAATTGCTTGGCTTATGGGCTCCTCCTGCACGTGATCCACAAGATTGCAAATGAACAAGAAAAGAATACTACTTGACAGCACACAAAAGCAGGTACAGCTGAAATGAGAACAGAACATCCCACTTATTGAGGAATAAAATGAACAACTAGAACTGTTTCAAGGGCAGGAAGCAACTTCTATGTCAATATTTAGGCATTTCAGGATCCGGAAAAGGAAGACGATACCAGGTGAACTCTATTCTGTACCCAAACTAAACATATACATGGACTCAGAATTTCAGGTCAAAGCTTTAACATTTTGGTAATCACGCAGGATGTTGCATACGAATAGTGCATAGCACAAGTTAAGGATGAAGTCTTCCATGATGCCATCTAATGGCAACAGTCGTCAAATGCAGACATCGGAAAATATAGGAACATCAAATGTAGTCATTTAGGCGGATAAGTTTCAATTTTGATACTTTGGACAGAGTAGAATTTTGCTGCTATAATAAGCTAACACTAGAATTGGATCTGTTCATTCGAAGACAAATCCTCACAACTGAAATGCGCTGTGAAACCGTAACTTACTACGCACCTCCGGCAGCCGCGACGCCCTCGACGACGTTGGAGCAACCGCGACAGCTCCCGGCTGCGAAACGACCTGGACGATGCTGTGCGCGGCGAGGCGAGCGCTGCTACCGGCGACATCGAGCTCGTCGCCGCAGAGCGGGCAGGCGACGCGCCGGATCCCCCGCGGCACGGCGAGCACGGCGCCGCAGCCGTCGCACGGTACCCGCGCAGACGGCGGGGTGGAGGGCCCGGGCCCCCGAGCGGAGCCTAGCGGCAGCGCGCGACGCGGGCGCGGCGGCGGCGGCGGCATGAGCTGCGGCGGGAGCGCCTGCGGCATGGCGCAGCCGGGGCAGGCGAACTCCGTCAGCCCGCGCTCCACCTCCAGCGTGTCGCCGCACCCCGCGCACTGGACCTCCAGCACATCCTCCTCCTCCATTTCCGACACCGCCTCTATCGCCGTCGGCGACGCCCCAATGAAAGAACTAACGGGTTAGGGTTTTGAATTTCTTTTTCCAAAGGGTTTGTTGGGGAAAGTGCTCGGAGAGAGATATGCGCGACATAACTCAGGAGGGTGTTGTGGTCATTAACTAGATCCGACCAGTGGCGGACCTAGGCCCTGTTTGTTTATGATTTTCTGGGTCACGCTTAAATTCACAGAAAAGTAAGAATTTTTTTGTTTCTCGCTTTTCAATTATCGTAGTACAAAACTATGAAGCGGCGGCCAGCAGAAGCGAGAATAGCTGAGAATAAGCAAAACGTTTGGTGGGATTATCGCTTATTTTCACTGATAAGACGCTTATAAGCGGAAACAAACAGGACCCTAGACTGTATGCCATAAAATAATTGTTCAACAAAAATATAATTATTAGAAATTGAACTCAAGACTTCTATCTTAGGGTATGCCATAAAACAATTGTTCAAAAAAAATATAGTTATTGGAAATTGAACTCAAGACCTTTATATATTAGAACTAATTATGGCTAATAAATCAGTTGAGCTATATTTATTTTTACAAATTTAGTTAATAAATTATTTTTTTATATCTACTATACACTATATGAAGTAATATTTAGGTCCGTCCCTGGATCCGACAGGCAGGCTGTCAGCGAAAGAAAAATAATGACGTGACGATCTTTTGCTCCCTTTTCACGCTACGCTTGAAAATAGAACCGAAGAATGCAATATGCTTGAGCATGGTGGCGCCAAATCCTTGTTCCACGTTTTGTTGCAGAGGTGGCATGCTTGAGATCCTTGGCAATTTTAGTGAAATGCTTGTATGATTCTGTGGCATTTCCTGCGTTTCAAAGGGGCCTGAATCACCATGCAAGCATGCATACAAAACTAATAACAGGAAGATCTTCTGCTCTTTGATATACTTGCGAGATACTCAGCTTTGAAAGGAGTATATCGGGACTTCATGATAGTGATTCAGCTTTGAAGGTAGGTAAATAATCCCCATAAAAGACCACCGCTTACACGATACACAAGCTATGAATTCTAGCTTCTGTCAGCATAAGTACACCAGAGCAAGTCAATGTCTTTGTCAGAGTACCATTTTGGTGAGCGAGCCAATTAAATATCCAAAATTTCTTTTGTTGAGTTTTAACTTTGTAGAAAACGTTTTGTTTCCATATATACACACTTTTCATAACATCTAAAAAATATATACACTTTTGATATGCTTTAATGACTTGTTTAAAATTTTCCACTGTGAGTAGTAGATGCCCAATTGATTTTTGAGAAACCATGTGGATATGTACCATGGTTTACAATATGTGATGAGTAATTGACATTGATTGAGTTTGGTGTTTGAGTTGAAATGCGGAAATCTGGGAATTGCATGAGTTTGTGCATGTCATGGTTTTGACTAACCAGAGTTGGTACTAGAGTTGAAGAGTTTGCAGGAGATGAAAAATATGTTTGCTTGTCTCATGATGTGTAGATCACTGGAGTCAACTTGGTGGTCAACAGCGAGAGGATCAGGCACAAGTAGGAGACTTGGGGCCGAACGATCGGGAGACCGGATGAAGTCAAAGGTGATCCACACCGTACCATAGAGAGACAAGAAGTACGGACGGTTTCACGATTGAGCCTCAAAATCGTGGGTGGTGATCAAGACAGTGGGGTTAACCAAATTAAAGGTGATCAGGCGTCGGTGCAAGTAGAGGCTTCCAATGGACCGGACGCGGGAGAGACTTGCCGACGAGGAGGATCATGGGACGAGGTGACACGCCTCAAGATCAAGAAGTCACGCTTTGAGAACCGTGCAAGACGGTTTTCCGGTTTGGGCCTCAAAACCGATGGCAGCGATTGGAGGTGCATGTGGCACCATCGCGGAGCTTACGTCGAGGCGAAACAAAGTTGTGAAGTACTCGATAGCGTTCGGGCGAAGGAAAAAGAGTTGGACGGTTTTGCCCCTGGTGGTAGGTGGCAATGAGTTATAGGTCAAGGGTAGAGTTGTCTTGGACCCTAGGCCTATATAAGGATAGGTAGGGCTAGTGGAAGAGGTGCCTCTCTTTCCCTTAGCCTTGCCTTAGGTGTTCATTCAAAGTGCTAGGAGAGGTCTTCATGTAATAGAGGAGAGAAGAGAGTTTGTTAGAGACATGAGACATCTCTTTCTCTTCCAAATAGTGGGAGGAAGAGGGTGACTTTCTAACCTTGTATACATGGACCTTGTAAGTATGTTTTTATGATATGAGAGTTATTTTTGTGCTCAAGATCTTCCTCTCTCCCTAAATATTAAATTTCTCTTTTTCTCTATTTTTTGGAGCTATTTTTGTGGGAATTTTCGATCTTACTTTTGGGCAAGTTTTTGGACGAATTTCTTAGGGAATCTTGATGCTATGATGAGCTGGAACAATTCTATATGGATCCTTGATCAAATCATAAGCTCTAGCACTTTCGATTTGAAAGATTTCTCAAGTTTCCCCTTTTTGGTGTTCTTGGCACAAGATCTAAAATTCGTGATGATTACTTGAGCCAATTGAGTAGATCTTCTTGGATTAGGGTCATGATGTGTTGAGGATTAGCTGATCCAAAAATTGCAAGTTTTGGAGATCATTTGGTTGAGTTTTGGAGAGATTTAGGGGAAAATTGTGACAGTTTTCTGTTCTGTCGGGGTCGATCGGCACTACCGATCGCCTAGACCGGCACTACCGGTGGGTCAGAACCAAGATCGGCACTGCCGATGCCACGACCGGCACTACCGGTGGCTTGGGTCCGAACCCCGCATCGGCACTGCCGATGGACATGATCGGCACTGCCGATAGTACCAATCAGCACTGCCGATGCCAGTGATCGACACTATCGATAATCGTCCAGTAACCTATTTTGAGGTTGTTCTTTAACCGTGTCATGTCTTTGCTGCTCTCCTTTGTTTCCACTGTGTCCCATTACTGTTGTTGATCACTCCTAAGGTTGGCACATCACAAGTTGGTGTGTGTGGCCTTGGTGATCGGTTTAGAGGTTGACTTGGGTTGTAATTAGGATATAGGCCAAGTTCTTGTAAAGAATTTAATTGGCTCCCATTCACCCTCCCTATGGTCACCTTCTCGGTCCTTCAATTGGTATTAGAGCCGGTTTGATCACTAGTTGATCTTGATCGGCTTTGTGATCCGAAGGCGACATGGAGAAGCGTGCAGTCAAGCTCTGGATGTTTGATGGAGAGGACTTTCCCTACTGGAAGTCATGGATCAAGGCTTATCTCTTAAGCCAAGGACGTGTAGTTTGGGAGATCGTTGAGCAGGAGTATGCTATACTACAAGATCTCGACACTGCATTTGCAGGTGAGTTAATTAGGTATGAGAACAACTCCAAAGTTGTCAATACCTTGCAATCTGCTCTAGGTAGGAATGAACATGACCGTGTTGCTTATCTTGATACTGCACATGCCATTTAGGCAAAGCTTTGCATGTACCATGAGGATACCAATCAAGTCAAGTTGCCACGACAACAACACTGAAGATTTCAAGCAGAAAAAGAACCGCTTCTACAACAAAGGCAAGAACTCCAAGAAGTTCGCCAAAGCCATTGCACGCGCCTGCGTTGCCGCCTTGAGTGACGTCGACCTCTATTGACACTTTCCAAGTGCCCCTTTTATATGTGAATATTACCCTAATTAGAGCATAATTGATACTAGTTTAGGCCATTTACCTGTGATATTGCCTATATATTTGTATATGCGTTGTTTTGGAGCTTTACTGCAGAAACAGGTAAAATTGGTGATTAATGCAATGATGGAGAGGACAGGAGTCCAGAACCGACGAAAAGCACTGAAGAAGCCCAGTGCGCCGATCGGCGCAGCCCATGAGCCGATCGGTGCAAGGGTGTTTTGACCCACAGAAGTGACCAAGGCCCATTCCACATGTTTATGGAAGTTTATCTGCGTAAGACACTTGAAGATATTTGTTTAAGAAGAATTTTGGAACTTCAAGAAGATTTATGGAACTCCAAGATCTTAACGTGCAGTACAAGACTTTATCTCGAAGGAAAAGGCCCACATGGCAGCTGTGGAAGACAGAGGAACCGACTCCGGGAAGAAATCAGAGAAGACACGGCTTGTGCCGATCGGCGCAATCCTACGCCGATCAGTGCAACCGCCTTATTTGCTAGAAACCGAGTCTTTTACGAGTACAACCCCTATAAATACTTGTAAACCCTCGCCGCAGAAGGGGGGCCGACAGAAGGACACCAGATCCATGAGTTAGAGCCACCGAGGCTTGCCCCGTTAGAATAGATCTCTAGTTAAGTTTCAAGAACCACTGTAGTCAAGAGTTGATCCGTCAAGGTAGGCCATCTTGACGGGGATGAATCTTACTCTATGTATCTCAAGGATGATTGAATATGTTAATGATGGTTTTGGTGATTTGTCTATCTTGATTCTATAATCATGCATGTGCTTATTCCAATTGCTTATTTCTAGGCTAAGTAAGTAGATATTATCTTAATCATGATGATTAGGATAGTATTCGAACATTGTATTGATTATGGTTGCTTGATGATGCCAGTAGTGTGGTTTAGCGGTGACAGCACTAAGCCTGCGCAGCACTATCGGATAGTTGAGTAGAGTAAGATACTCGCGTGATTAAGTGTTTCCTCCCCGCTGCGATTAATAGGGAGCCGCTCGGAAAGCAGGATGGTCTTACTCATTATAGGTTTTCATTGATCTATGTAATTACCCATTATGATGCTATTCAATTAAACTTTCTGGTTATGATATCACTAGTAGATATCTGGCTACTCACTTACCAGCATAGGTTTACAAGATCTGGAACACTTTGGCTTAGACTCACTGGTGTGCCGATCGGCTCAACCCTGCGCCGATCGGCGCAACAACTTTGGCTTAGATTCACTAGTGTGCCGATCGGCTCGACTCCTGCGCCGATCGGCACAACCCTAGATTTAATAGATCTCGCGCACTTTGACTTAGTTTCACTAGTGTGCCGATCGGATCAATCCCCGCGCCGATCGGCGTAACGACAGATTTACTATCTGGCGTACCTTTGCGCTGGCCAGTCTCCCCCTCATGCAACCTGACCTTGATAGTAGCCTTGACTAGATCTTTTACTGTTAACTTTGTTTAATAAATCTCCAAGGTCCCTGTGGATTCGATAAACCTTGGAATACTCAATTCAAGGGAAAAAGTGCTACAATCGTACACCGTCCTCTTGTGGTATATAAGTGGGTGCGTAGATACGACCAACAACCTCACATCAAGCGAAGGCCTTACAAGCTCTGAGGGGGAGGTTGAGAAGCCACGAGTAAAGGGGAAGGACGACTTCACCGGGCTTTACTTGATGACAAAGAACGACCACAACACCGACTCTGGCTCCGACTCCGACACAAGCGAGGTACCTCCCACTCTTGATGAGCTCTCTTCTGAAGTTGATCATTTGCGCGATGTTCTGCTCATGCAAGATGATAAGCTTCGCAGTGCTGTTCGTGAGAACAGAGAGTTTAAGTCTAAGTTGGAGAGTGCTGAGTATGAGATCACTTCGCTTAGGTCCAAGCTTGCTAAAAATGCTGATGTTGAGTGTGAGTCTTGTCAAGTTGTGATGAATGATCTCAGTCAGAGGAAAAGTGTGCATGCTCAAGTTGCCAGTTAGCTTGAGAGTGCCCTTAAAGAGCTTGATGAATTCAAAACTAGACCAACTGTTTTGGGTGCATGTCAGAAGTGCCCCAAGCTCACTAATGAGTTGCAAGCTCAAACCCGCAAAGTCAAAGAGCTCGAGTCCAAGCTGCTAGATGAGACTCGCTCGAAAGATCTCCCACCACCATGTGTAGTGTGTGGCTCTCTTAAGGATAAGCTTGCAAACAGTAGAGTGGAAAATAAAATCCTAACTCAAGAAAATGACTATCTCATCTCTCATCTCCAAAGAACCCTAGTGAGTGAGGAGAAGATTGAGAGTGACTTGGCAAGAGTAAAAGAAAGTGCCAGTAGATCAACCTACAACTTGGGCTTGGGATTTGATAGGTGTGATAAGGAGAGTGAGAATGTGGGTAAGTTTGTGCCTAGCTCTAGCTACAATCCTTCAAACCCACTGACACATACTATCCATCTAACCCTAATCCTTCCTTCAACCCAAAGCAAGCCGAGAAGCCAAAACCCAAACCCACTGTGCAAGCTAAGCCTAAACATGAGAGTGTCTACATTTGCATGTTCTATGGTCGTAAGGGTCACTTGGATGAGTTCTGTTATAGGCGTAAGAGGATTGAGAGGATGCAAACTAAGTTAACTAGAAATGTGCATCATGATGATTTTGTTAGTTTTCAGACTCGCTCTTTTTCTCGTGCCTATCATGGACAGGGTCATTCCTCATATGGCTTTGATTCACCAAACAGAGGCTTTGTGCTGCAGCGCTTTGACGCCCCATGTTTTCCCCATCATGGTGACCGTCGCTCGTGTGGATTTGGTTTTCACATAGATGATTTCTATCCTCACAACCACAGGTTTGAGTCGAGACGCTTTGACAGGCTACGCTTTCCCCATCGTGGTTCTTGTCCTATGCGTTCGAGTGGTAATATGCAAATCACTGTGATAACCCCTGCAGGTCGTGTGATTCAGTGCTGGCTTCCTAAGAGTTTTCTTTCTAACCCCAGCACTGAGTCATCGATCTTTCCTTCTCGTTCTTTGTAGGCAGCAGGTGGAGGCCTGGAGAACAAATGGTTGATGCACTTCGGATGTTCGCGCCACATGACCGGAGATGCAAAGTGGTTCTCCAACCTCACTCCCTTGAAGCGCCAGGAGTATGTGACCTTTGGAGATGACAAGAGAGGGAGAGTGAAGGAAAGAGGCATGGTAAAGGTAATTGAAAAATTCACTCTCAAGGATGTTGGTTTGGTTGAGCATCTCAAGTATAATCTTCTCTCTGTCTCTCAGTTGCTTGATGTTGATTTGGAAGTGCGCTTTAAGAAAAATGCTTCTTATGTTCTTGATTCGAATGGCTCCTTGGTTTGTGGGATTTCTAGCATTGGAAAAGTTTTTCAGGCTGATTTTGCTGTCTCTCCTGGTTCTCACAAGTGCTTATTTGCTCAAACTTCTTCTGAGCTCTGGAAATGGCATAGGAGACTAGGTCACATGAGCTTTGACTTGCTTTGTCGCTTGAGTGGCCTAGGTTTGATCCAAAGATTGCCTAAGCTCAAATTTGATAAGGATTTGGTTTGTGCTCCGTGTCATCATGGGAAAATGATTGTCGCTTCTCATCCACCAATTAATTTGGTGATGACTGAATGTTGTTGGTCATATCTACGCACTCACTTATATACCGCAAGAGGACGGTGTACGATTGTAGCACTATTTTCCCTTGAGTATTCCAAGGTTTATGAATCCACTGGGATCTTAGGGATTTATTAAACAAAGTTAACAGTAAAAGATCTAGTCAAGGCTACTGTCAAGGTCAGGTTGCATGAGGGGGAGACCGGCCAGCGCAAAGGTGCGTCAGACAGTAAATCTATCGTTGCACCGATCAGCGCGGGGATTGAGCCGATCGGCACACTAGTGAAACTAAGTCAAAGTGCACGAGATCTATTAAATCTGGGGTTGTGCCGATCGGCACAGGAGTCGAGCCGATCGGCACACTGGTGAATCTAAGCCAAAGTTGTTGCGCTGATCGGCGTAGGGTTGAGCCGATCGGCACACCAGTGAGTCTAAGCCAAAGTGTTCCAGATCTTGTAAACCTATGCTGGTAAGTGAGTAGCCAGATATCTACTAGTGAGATCCTAACCAGAATGTCCAATTGAATAGCATCATAATGGGTAATTACATAGATCAATGAAAACCTATAATGAGTAAGACCACCCTGCTTTCCGAGCGGCTCCCGATTTATCACTGCCGGGAGGAAACCCTTAATCGCGCGAGTATCTTACCCTACTCAACCTTCCAATAGTGATGCGCAGGCTTAGTGCTGTCACCGCTAAACCACACTACTGGCATCATCAAGCAACCATAATCAATACAATGTCCGAATACTATCCTAATCACTATGATTAGGATAATATCTACTTAGCCTAGAACTAAGCAATTGGAATAAGCACATGCATGATTATAGAATCAAGATAGACAAATCACCAAAACCATCATCAACATATTCAATCTTCCTTGAGATACAAAGAGTAAGATTCATCCCCGTCGAGATGGCCTAAATTAGTATCAATTATGCTCTAATTGGGGTAGTATTCACATATAAAAGGGGCACTTGGGAAGTGCCAACAAATGCCCTGGAGAGTTGCTTGACATGGATACTGTTGGTCCTTCTCGGGTTCGTTCGGTAGGTGGGAAGTGGTATGTTCTTGTGATTGTTCATGACTACTCTCGCTACTCTTGGGTTTACTTTCTTGAGAGCAAGGATGAAGTATTTCATCACTTTCGGAGCTTAGCTTTGAGGTTGTTCAAGGAACTCCCTGGTGCATTATGAGCAATCCGCAGTGATAATGGCACCGAGTTCAAGAACTCCTCCTTTGATGCTTTCTACCTTGAGCATGGTATTGAGCATCAGTTTTCAGCACCTCGTGTCCCTCAGCAGAATGGTGTGGTCGATAGAAAGAACAGAACCTTGGTGGAAATGGCTCGGACGATGCTCGATGAGCATAGGACTCCGAGGCGGTTCTGGGCTGAGGCCATTAGCACTGCTTGCTATGTTTCCAATCGGTTTTCTTGCGCTCAATTCTTAATGTGACTTCCTATGAGCTACGTTTTGAGAGGAAGCCATCTGTTTCTCATTTGCGTGCCTTTGGTTGCAAGTGCTTCATTCTCAAGCGTGACAATATTGATAAGTTTGAGTCGAGATCTTCCGATGGCATCTTTCTTGGCTACACCCTTCATGGCCATTCCTACAGAGTTTTGAATTTGGAAACTAACACCATCGTAGAGTCCTGCAATATAACCTTTGATAAATCAAACTCTTGTGCAAGCAATATGGTTGAGATGATAGGTAACAGGGAGATGGAGGAGAGTATCTTTGTAGAAGAGGACCTACAGGGCTTGGATGATGACGATGATGAGTCATTCCATCCCACATCCGAGCTTGTTCCTATTGCTTCCACCACTCCAGCAGAGGGTCCAGAAACTTCTACATCGACCTCAGCAGCTGTCGAGCCAGCTCCAGCTGTGGTTGAGGGGGAGGTACGCTCTGAGAGAGAGAGGTTGCTCATCACATTTAGCATCAACATCCACCTCAACAGATGATCGGTAATCTCTATGAGAGGACAACAAGGTCAAGGTCTGCACATCTTCCCTGCTTTGCCAATTCTCTCTTTGTTGCCACCTTTGAACCTTGGGATGTTGGATACGCACTATGTGATGAACATTGGGTTAATGCCATGCATGAGGAGTTGGAAAACTTTGAGAGAAACAAAGTGTGGACCCTAGTAGAGCCTCCTGTTGGTGTCAATATCGTAGGAACCAAGTGGGTGTTCAAAAACAAACATGGGGAAGATGGTGAGGTTGTGAGAAACAAGGCTAGGCTTGTTGCTCAGGGTTTTAGCCAAGTTGAGGGCTTAGACTATGGTGAAACCTTTGCTCCTGTTGCACGCATAGAAGTCATTAGGATCTTGCTTACATTTGCTGTCTCTAAGGGCATTAGACTCTACCAAATGGATGTCAAGAGTGCTTTCCTAAATAGTTTCATAGAGGAAGAGGTTTATGTGAGACAACCACCTAGCTTTGAGCACCACAAATACCCAAACTGTGTGTACAAGCTTTAGAAGGCTTTGTACGGGCTAAAGCAAGCACCTAGGGCATGGTATGCTAGGCTTAAGACCTTCTTGCTAGAGCGCGGGTATGTCATGGGGTGTGTTGACAAAACCTTGTTCACTCTAAAGCATGGCAATGACTTTCTAATGGTTCATATTTATGTGGATGATATCATCTTTGGAGGTTCCTCTTATGCTCTTGTGTCCAGATTTTAGGAAGCTATGGAAAGTGAATTTTAGATGTCGATGATGGGTGAGCTCACCTTCTTTCTTGGACTTCAAATCAAGCAGTGCAAGCAAAGCACCTTCATACATCAAACCAATTACACGAAGGATCTTCTGAAGAAGTTCGACATGGTCAATGTGAATTCGTTGTCAATACCAATGTCCACAACAACGGCACTTGACCCTGACAAAGACTATGAAGCGGTGGATCAAAGGGAGTACAGAAGCATGATTTGCTCCCTCTTGTACCTGATGGCGACGAGACCCGACATACACTTTGCAGTGTGCCTTTGTGCTTGTTTTTAGGCTTCTCCAAGGGTGACTCATCGCAAGGCTGTCAAGCGCATCTTCAAGTATCTCAAATACACCCTTGAGTTTGGTATTTGGTACTCTGCATCTTCATCTCTTGATCTCATTGGGTATTCGGATTCGGACTTTGTTGGGTGTAGAATTGATAGGAAGAGCACTTCTGGTACTTGCCATTTCTTCGGTACTTCTTTGATCTGTTGGTCTTCTCATAAGCAGTCGAGTGTAGCCCAATCCACCATAGAGGCTGAGTATGTTGCTGCTGCTCACAAATCCTATGGATTGTGTCCACCATAAGAGACTATGGGTTAACTTTTAAGGGTGTTCCACTCATGTGTGATAACTCCAGTGTCATATGCTTAGCCAAAAACCCATTCCAACATGATAAGGTCAAACACATAAATGTGAGATTCCACTTCCTGAGAGATAATGTTGAGAAGGGAGATGTTGAGCTCAAATACATTGACACTAAACACCAATTGGCTGATATTCTCACCAAGCCCCTAGATGCTTCGAGATTTGCTTTTTTTCGGGGGGAGCTTGGTGTTTGTCATCCTTATGGCATCATTTGAGGGGGAGTTGGTGTTCTCTTGTATATATGTATCTTACCTTTTATGCATGCATCTTATATATGCATTGGTAGATGAGCTTTGATTTTTATGCTTTCTTGTATTTCTCTTTGCTATGATTGAGCTTGAGCTAAGTTGTGTGGATGTGATAGTAATCTCTCATGCTTAGATTTTCTAGATGGCTTTATATAGACTCTTTTGAGCAACTTTCTTATCTTAAAGGTAAACTTAGCTTCTTGAGAACCTTATGAACTAATCTTGCTAAGACTTGCTCACCATGTGTATAATTGCTTTTATCCCTGTCAATACTTGTGTTGAGGCTAGTCTAGAGGATATCCTGGCTTTGGCACCTTGTGTTTGCGAAGCCTCGAGGTGTTTGCCGTACCCAATCGTGCGAACCTCCGCATGGATTAGAAGATACATGAGGATCACATAAGAATAATGCTTTTATCTTTTCTTATGAGTCTCTGTTGCATATGTGAGCGTTTATAGAGCTTATTTTCTACGAATGCTTGTTGCCTTGGTTGAGATTGAGACTGGCTAGTTTCTTTTGAATAACTTGATGCTTGTTTTGCCTTGGATGGGAGTACTTATACATGTGGTGGCAGCTTTTCTCATGAGCAAATTTGATTCTATCTAAGCTAATCAATCTTTTTGCTTAGCTTGTATAGCTTTTGATGTTTATGCCTTGCTATCTATTTTTGATCTTTGTATGATGGTGAGCTATTGCTTTTACACTTCATAGCTCTATCCTTGTGATTAGCATGGTTAAATACTTGTTTGCATAATTGTTGATGCTCCTTAGGTTTGCATTTTCATGCATTGCATGTTTGCTTGTTCTTTTGCTTCTTTGATGAGTTCATTGCCAAAGGGGGAGAAAATATTGGGTCATGCACAAATAATGCTAAGAAACTTAAAATGACCCATTCTGCATTACATGAGACCTACCACAAGTTGAGGGGGAGCATATCATGTTTTTCATGCGTTTTTCACAATCTTTGCATTCTCGAGTGGTTTTCTTTGTCAACTCTTGGTTTTGTGATCCCGCTCATGCTAGATGGCTACTTTTCACCTTTTCTTTAGGTTTTAGCCATTTGGATGTGCTTATTCGGTTTCACATTTCAATCTCTAATGTTTGTGCATTTGGTGTTGTCAATGTACTCATCAAGGGGGACATTGAGAAACCATGTGGATATGTGTCATAATTTGCAATATGTGATGAGTAATTGACATTGATTGAGTTTGGTGTTTGAGTTGAAATACGGGAATCTGGGGATCGCATGAGTTTGTGCATGTCATGGTTTTGACTAACCAAAGTTGGTAATGGAGTTGGAGAGTTTGCAGGAGATAAGAAATGTGTTTACTTGTCTCATGATGTGTAGGTCACTGGAGTCAACTTGGCGGTCAACGGCGAGAGGATCGGGCACGATTAGGAGACTTAGGGCCGGACGATCGGGAGGCCTGGTGAAGTCAAGGGTGAACCACACCGTACACGTGGAGAGGCAAGAAGCACGGACGATTTCGCGGTTGAGCCTCAAAACCGTGGGTGGTGATCAAGACGGCGGGGTTGACCAAGTCAAAGGTGATCGAGCGTTGGTGCAAGTAGAGGCTTCCAATGAACCGGAGGCGGGAGAGACTTGCCAACGAGAAGGATCACGGGACGAGGTGACACGCGTCAAGATCAAGAAGTCATGCTTTGAGAAGCATGCAAGGCGGTTTGTCAGTTTGGGCCTCCGGTGGCGGCTATTGGAGGTGCACGTGGCACCATCGTGGAGCTTGCGTCGAGGCAAAGCAAAGTTATGAAGGGCTCGATGGTGTTCGGGCGAAGGAAAAAGAGTTGGACGGTTTTGCCTCTGGTGGTAGGTGGCAATGAGTTATAGGTCAAGGGTAGAGTGGTCTTGGACCCTAGGCCTATATAAGGATAGGTAGGACTGGTGGAAGAGGTGCCTCTCTTTCCTTTAGCCTTGCCTTAGGTCTTCATTCAAAGTGCTAGGAGAGGTCTTCATATAATAGAGGAGAGGAGATGATGTGTGAGAGAGATCTCTTTCTCTTCCAAATAGTAGGAGGAAGAGGGTGGCTTCCTAGTCTTGTATCCATGGATCTTGTAAGCATGTTTCTATGATATGAGAGTTATTTTCATGCTCAAGATCTTCCTCTCTTCCTAAATCCCAAATCTCTTTTTTTCTCTATTTTTCAGAGCTATTTTCATGGGAATTTTTTATCTCACTTTGGGGTAAGTTTTTGGGCGGATTTCTTGGGGGATCTTGGTGCTATGATGAGCTAGAACAATCCTATATGGATCCTTGACTGAATCATAAGCTCTAGCACCTTCGATTTGAAAGATTTCTGAAGTTTTTCCTTTTTGGTGTTCTTGGCACAAGATCTGAAATTCATGATGATTACTTGAGCCAATTTAGTAAATCTTCTTGGATTAGGGTCGTGATGTATTGAGGATTGGCTGATCCCAAATTGCACGTTTTGGAGATCATTTGGTTGAGTTTTAGAGAGATTTGGGGGAAAATTACGACAGTTTTTTGTTTTGTCGAGGGTCGATCGGCACTGCTGATCACCTGGACTGGCACTGCTGGTGGGTCAGAACCCAGATCGGCACTGCTGATGCCACGACCGGCACCGCCGGTGGCTTGGGTCCGAACCCCGTATCGGCATTGCCGATGGACATGATCGGCAACACTGATAGTACCAATCGGCACTGCTGATGCCAGTGATCGGCCCTTCCGATAATCGTCCAGTAACCTGTTTTGAGTTTATTCTTTAACCGTGTCATGTCTTTGCTGCTCTTCTTTGTTTCCAATGTGTTCCTTTGTTGTTGTTGATCACTCCTAGGGTTGGCACATGACAAGTTGGTGTGTGTGGCTTCGGTGATCGGTTTAGAGGTTGACTTGGGTTGTAATTGGGATATAGGTCAAGTTCTTGTAAAGAATTTTAATTGGCTCCCATTGACCCTCCTCTGGTCGCCTTCTCGGTCCTTCCGTTTTTTATTCCCACCTTGTGTATTCGCGGTTTTGGATAAACCTACCTATGCACCCATTTTGAATCCTTGTAAAAATCTTCTATCAAGAAAAGTTTTACTTCTAATTTTGGATAATGAAAAATTGAGCTACAAGAAATTCTCTCTACCTCAAATGTCATAATCAGCAGCACACATTCGTTCCTCAAGGTCAATTAGCCTCCGACCTATGTCAATTCGCGGATGTGCTCCGCTCATCCCCTACACCCAGCAGCCAACCGCCGCCTCCTTCTCTTCAATGCCGACCGCCACCCTTGCCCTACTAGATCACTGTTCGTCGTGACTCTGACGCCATCATCATCCGTCACATGGCATGGCTCTGGCCACCAACCACCTCCACCATCAGCGGCTAGCAAGGCGACGCCGCCCGCACCCAACGCTGTTGCTTGCCATGCCACCGTCATCACCACGCTGCCGTCAGAATAACTCGTTTGGTCACGACGCCCTTGCCATCGACCCCGCCCGCCTGCCACCCGCGTCACCGCCATGCCGCACCGCCTTCCCCGGAGCCTCTTCTATGTCCGGAGGAGAAAGAGGAGCTCGAGAGTACAAACCCCACACAACTAAGGATTGTACGACCAACAACGTTGACGAGGAAGAAGAGTGGGGGGGGGGGGGGGGCGGGGGGCGCAAGGGTGGGCGGAGGCGAAGATTGACAGTCTTCCCTCTGCTTGCTTTGGTGTCCACTCAATTCGGGCCACTAACAATCAGCGAAGCACCTCCGCTCCACAGGGAGGTCAGCGCTCACCAAAAGCCCGAGAGAACCCTGTCATAGCCTGAGGCCACCGACGAGCCACCACTGGGACATGAGCACGTGGACAGGGTGTCACCGTCGAGCGAAATGGATGATCGGTTTGCCGGAGCCTCTCCTCCATGAGGAAGATGACAACTGAAGGGAAGAACCCATTTCTGAATATTTTCTGATCTGTCCTCCTCCGATGCTTTGGCCTCTGTTTGTATAGTTGGTGTGTGCATTGAACCATGGGCTTGATTGTGGTGGCATAGGTTGGCCCAGATGATATTAGACGGGTGTTACACTACCCCCCCCCCCCCCCCCCCCCCGAAACATTGCTTGTCCACTAGCAACATCATGCCTCACTTGATATATATCTCCCTCCTCCGTATGCCATCTCATCTGAACAAGTTGTGGTAGTAGATAATCATGAGAAACTTTAGTTAATCTAGCAATTTTAATACCAGGATCCCATTGTCTCCTCATGTTTAGCATAAGTCGCATGGCACATACTCCTGAAGTAAAAGTACCAAGTCTCCATGACTGCACTTCTTCGAAAACTGATTGTTCAACCTTGTTGCTCAAACTGACATCCCCACACAACCATGATCCCACGAACACTAGTGGAACAAACACTATCGCCTTTCCAAACCCATAAAAATATAGTCTCGATGGCACTATCTCATAAGGCTCTTTGTTCATGTCAGAGCTGCAGCAAGATATGACAACTTTTTTATAAGCATTTTGACCCTCACCAATATCATCCGTGTGCTTTCCTACATACCACCATCTCACAATAGGCATGTATAATCCAAGTTGATGTTCTTATTTGGCTGTAGTAACACTGGTATGCTTCCATACAAGCCTATCATCTGGCATTCATAGGATGGCTTCGGTCCATGGACTGAAACCACCTCCAATTTTTGTTGTTCTACACAAGGCTCTCACTGTAGAGAATTGAAAATTTTTCTAGCATTTCCTTCCTAGCCCGTACAAAGTGATTCTGCAAACCATCATGCACCATTAGATTTGCACTAGCTATGCCATGTTGAGATGTTCTCTCAAGTACTTGCTCTACAACATCACCATCATGCCCTAGTGTAAGGATCTAGGAGTCCAAGAGGGGGGGGGAGGGTGAATTGGACCGGTAACGTGGATCATCAACTCAAACAAATTTCCACCATACAAACGACAATTCATATGCAATTCTACCGAGCCAAGACCCTAGCAATTCTAGTGATATGATGCAATGAATGCGATGCCAAGCCAATTAATAAGCAAGCAAGCCCATGGTAATCCTATCTCTACTTACACACAAGTGTGGAATTAAAGGCAGTAAGTAAAGATGGGTTTAGAGATTGCTCATTGATTTTTAGCCCGAGGTATCGGGAGGATGGCACCTCCCCCTAGTCCTTGTTGGATCGACTCTCGCTGGAGTATTGGTCCCTCCCGCCACCAACCGTGGAGTCCTTACACAAAAGCTTGTATCACTCCCGGAGTGACGGCGTGGTTGCGTGACCACTGCTCATTGAGTCCTCAACTCCTCGAGCAGAAGCTTGCCTCCCTCAAGGACTTGCTGCACTCCCGGTGTGCACGCACGGGCACTCTCTCATGATGCTCCTTTCAAACACGAGCGCAAACCTTGTATAGACTTGTGACGACTTTCATAACATGCCACGAATGATAAGCTCAATCACCGATACCTAACCGGTCTAGGCCTTGCCATAGACCAAGAGTAACAACGTTAATCCTCTCGACAACCTCTCCTAGGCTAGAGACATGGGATTCTCTTACGTTACTCTTCAAGACACTCAAAGATAGCTCCAATTCTTGCTCTAGTGTCTCCTCTTCTCCTCTTGGCTCTCTCCAAGTTTGCCAAGCTATCCAAATGGCCAAGAGAGGTTTGAAAGACCCTAGCAATGTTGGTCATAGTTACGCACCCACTTATATACTATAAGTGTATGGTGTACATTGTAGCTTTTCCCTCAGAGTATTCCGAGGTTTATATCAAATCCACAAGGATCAGCAAGAGAACCATAGTTAGGGTCTTCTACTTCGTCTAAAGAATCAGTCCTAGCATGAAGTACATATTGCACATACAAGAGCATGAATGGTGAAGGCTTTAATGATGAGAGCTTTGTGTTGGTGAGTTGGGGGGGGGGGGTTTGTGCCGATCGACGCACGGATGTACCGGTCGACACGAAGGCTTTTCAAGGAAGGCTTTTTAAGTTTGCAGAGTGGCTTAAAGAAAACTTGTCTAGAAGCATACACATAACCAAAGAGGAACACCTGAAGTTAGCCTACATGCATCTAGCGGTCGGAGAAAGGATTGGCCCATGTGTCATCTATAATCCTAGCTTACTTGGTAGTTTAAACAATTGGTGAACGCCGAACATGGGTGATGGAGAGACTTTTCTGAGGGTCTCCTATTACGAGCAGTCTCCTTAATCGGTCTACAACTTCTACTCTACACATACCTCTCTGCCGTGCATAAGCAGAGATATATGCAAATCTGATTCATACAAGATTCAGAGTACTACCATAATCATCAAGATTAAGATAACATCTAGGTACTTAGCCTATGTACTAAGTAAGGATGAAGCACATGTAGGAATCAACAAATCTAGAAGACGAACGGGATTGCAGCCAAGGATAGAATTAAGACAAGCATAGAGATAAATATATGAACTATACTTTTATTCATCACCGTTGGAGGGTGTGCCGATCGGCACTGTTGGTGTCACAGAGCGCGAGCTTCAGTGTCACTAACAGAAAAAGTAAACATGGAAAGGAATTGCGAAGGGTATGGAATGGAACAAAAGGCTCTTCTCGCGTATCCCCAAAAAGATTCGCCCCATTGCAAGTAAGTAGGGGCGTTCTATTTATAGGCCCAGACTTAGGTCATATGCAAATGACCATTTTGTCCCTAATTACCTACTATATTCTTCGAATATTCTATACAAAATGGTCATAAAAGATCAATCGGTCATTTGAGCACTTCTGGTACCCTTCCTTGTTTCGCACACCACAACACGTGCTAGTGCCACGTGTTTCCCTCTTCGCGCCATGCCGGTTCTTGATCTTGCCCGACGCCTTGTCCTTCGAAGGATGACGGCTTCATCCTCCGAGGGCGCGGAGCTACCGCCTGAAGGGTCTTGGTTTTTCTGTGGCCTTCGATGAACACCTGTACCTCGAAGTTATGGTTAATAATAATAAAATAGATAACAATGTGTTGACTTTGACTTTTATTCGCAGCCCGACTTTGACGAACCCTCGAAGGGTGGCTTGCGAAGTGATCCCCCCAAGAGTAGCCCCTCGAGGGGTGGGTGCAACTTTGATGGGCCGAAACCCTCGCTTCGCTGGGATCTCTTACCAAAACGCCACCCTTCGAACATCAAAGTTGTGCTTTTTGAGCGAAGCTACCAGGGTTTTTGCCTATAAAAGGAGAATAACTGCGGTGGAAAACTATTATTTTTACTAGTTACTCGTCCGTTGAGCTTCCACTATGCCTGCGATTATGACTAGGGTTCAAACAGTAATTGTTTCAAAAAGCGAGTTGTCTTCTGGGAGCTCACCCGGTTCTCTCGAAGGTAACGCTTGGCTATTTTGGGTGTCGTGGCTCTTGGTCTTCCGCTTTAAATTTTGTGTTACTGTGCCCCCAACTCCCGAGGCTCCGCAGTAAATGCTCGTCTGTTTTTACCCGACTATATAAGCGGGAGGGGGGGGGGGTAAAGGTCTATGAAGCTTTTGCTGCCATTTGCTTTTTAGTACTCTAGCTTCCCATAGCTTCGTGCGCTCATACTGTTGTTTGGTGATTTTTGCTTTTGAGGCAATGTTTGAGCTAACTCAGTATGCTTGAATCCTTACTTCAAAGTGTTCCTTGTGATAGTTAGGACTAGTTTTTGTGTTCCTACTCAGCTCACATTTTGTGTTTGATTGCAGGATCTGAAGGTATGGCTTGAGTGGCACAGACTGCGCGCCTTGACGAGGCCGCTATTGAAGAAAACCTGCCTTCGATGACTGTCGACGCTGCTACCAGTGAGGGCGACTCCGAGGCGGATTTTGCCAGGAGTTTGGAGGATAACCTCACTACTGCTCCCGAAGGGCTGGGTCATGATCATGGTCGGGACCCTCCGAAAGAAGTTGAAGATGATGAAGAAGAAGATGATGGAGATGAGGAGGAGGAGGATGAGGAGGAGGATGATGAGGAAGAGGGTGGTGACAAGGATTTCGCTCCCCGAAGTGTTGGGAGGGTCACTACCGACGCCCAAGGGCAAGGTTCGAGCCGTAGGGTTTAGAGTTCTGGTCCAGTGGACGAGGACCTGGAAGACGTGGACGCTGATATCAGTGATCTGCTGCGTGCTGATGATTTTGGCCTGCCAAAGGTCCGAAAGGGGAAAGGGAAAGAACACGAGGGATCCAGACCTTGAACCTCCATTTTCGGGCGATCTCGCCTCGATACTCCCAAGTTGCAGAAACTTGCCGAGTTAGGGTGTTTTCCCTCCGGAGGAGCCCGGCTGGCTGGTCAGGAGGTTAGCCCTTGCCTTGATCAAGACGAGGCCTTGGTTTTTGAAGACCACTTCATTGCTGGCCTTCGCTTTCCTTGCTCGTTGTTCATGAAGGACGTGCTAGGCAGGTTCAACATCCAGCTTCATCATATCAGCCTCAGTGGGATGGCCATGCTGAGCAAGTTTGCCTAGGGCGTACTGAGTTATCAAGGCCAGCCTGATATTGAAGTGTTCTGCAAATATTACTACGCCCACTACCAACTGAAGGCCATCAAGATTGATGGCGTGGTGCACGAGGCTGACTATGGCTGCGTTACCTTCGTGCACCACTTCAAGCACGACAATCAGTTTGTTAAATGCAGCCGAAACCGCTGGGGCGACAAGTGGCATGAGAGCTGGCTGTACGTGAAGGTTGCCGTGGAAACTATTCCTGCGGATGGGGGAGAGGCAACTATTTTTCCCTTAGCTTCAAAGCTGACTCCCTACAAGCCTTGATCCACATAGGGCAGGGTGCCCAAGGGTTGTAAGAACGAAGCTGCATTCTGCATCGCTACCTTCAACTCAAGTGGCCGGGACCTTGTTGAAGAGTTCGTGGCTGCGACTAAGTGACCGCTACGCGAGGGGTGCTCAATTCCGGACTTTATTCAGAAAAAGATCCCCTTGAGGCCTGATATTACCATACCGTTCCCGGAGGTGCCCGTGGATAAACGGGGTTTTGGTGATGAAGAGTTTTTGGTCTTCCTGCAGCGCGCCAGCGAGGCTGTGGTGGGGCCCTACACGCACAAGGAGCACAAACACACCTGCGAGCGGACTTCTCATAGTGGCCGGCTCAACCGTGTGCTGACTTTGGCCGGTGTGAAGTACCCTGCTCTCGAGTGAGGCGGAACCGGCCCCCTGGTAATATTAGTTCGGATGTTGGCAAGGCAACGGGGACCAAAAAGGCCAGATAGGGGAAATGTCCGGCGAAGCCTCTGCTGTAGGTTGGGAAAAGAAAAAGGGAGGAGGAAACTTCAAAGGTCCCTCCGAAGCGCGTGCTCGCAAAAGAACCCCGCCGGGCCTCTTCGAGCTCCTCTGCCCCCGGCCTACGCGCCATTGGGACTTTGGTGCGCGCCGACGTGATGGCGGATGCTTTTGACAGTGATGATGACGAGGAGGATGACGTGGTGGTGGTATCTCCTTCTCCTGCAGGCAGTGCTGCTAATGTGCCGGCTTCGAGTCCCTCCATTATTCCCGCGAAGAGTCGGACTGTGGATACGGAGGCCGCGGACACCCTCACTGGTCTTAAAGAAAAATTTTCTGCTCGCCCTAGACCTTCGAGTCCAAGTGAACTTTTGATTGGGGCTGAAACCTCTGGGGGGTCTTCTAGTAGAAGCTTGGGCCTGCCCGAAGGGTATGAGGATTTTGCTAATCCCAAGGCTTGGGCTGATCTATGCTCGGCACCGGATGCTTTCATAGCCGAGGGGGCTAAGCTGTTTGGAGCCGGGGACTTGCAGCGTAATCTCTGCCATGTTTTGAGACATGTAAGTATGTTTGGCTTTGATGGTGCATGAAAAAACGTTGTACTATTTTTGTTGAGTTTTGTGATAGGGTTATTTTGACTGTTGTTTTGTTTCAGGCCCACACCCTCGCGCGGATTTCTTCTGAGAAAACTTGCACGGAGCTAGCTTCGTTGGAGAAAGAGAAGAATTCGCTTGCAACAGAGAATATGTTGCTGAAGGAGAAGCTTAACAGCCTTCGATCTGTGAAGGATGAAGCTGCGTTTGAAGCTGCACGTGTGCAAAAGGAGCTTGATGCTTCAGGGGCGGAGGTTGCTGAATTGAAGACCGGCTTGAGTCGCCTAGAAGCTGCTGAGGCTAAGATCGCAGCCTTGGAAAATGAAAACACAGCATTAAAGCATGACCAATCGACTCACAAGTATGGCTTCGCTACCCAAGCTGTATCCGCACACCATCAATATTACAAGGCTTTGAGTTATGTTGGTGCTGAGCCCATGTCATTGACCGATGGGGATGCTATCACCGAGGCTGTTTTCTTTGGCTGGCTAATGTCTGAGTTCGAAGCTCTCCCGGAGGTGATGGACAAGCGTAGCAATTTCAGCACGCTTCATACTACGGAGGCCGCTTTCGGGCTGCTGGAACGCGAAGGCTGCGACCACTTCCATGCTCTAGGAAGGCGCAATTTTCTGATTGGGGCGGACGCTCAAGACGGCTTGTCACCAGAGGCCATGGCCCTAGCTAAACGCGTTCCTATGAAATTTTGGCACGATCACGGCTGCGAAGCTGCTCGACAGGCTGCAATTGAGAAACTGGCTCATGTTATACTTCTATTTCTGTATTGTATTTTCATTTATTCACGCGATGCTCCAAGTTGAAGTTCATTGTGCCTGTGCAGATGCGCGACTCTTCGAGAGCGGTGGCGGCCAAGCTGAAGATCCTTCGGGGGGCCAAGGCACTTCAAGGAACGCCGCCGAGAAGGCTGGAACTTCGGAGGGTGGATCGAAGGCCGCATCGAGCGAGGTTTAGGATCATTTGTAGTTGCTATGTTGATATAATATACTTTTTGGGAGGTCTTGAGGGAAATTTTATAACTATAATTTTGACATGCCTACTTCACCCTATGCTGGTGTCCTTCGTGTCGCCTGCGCTGGAATCCGAAGAGGATACTTCTAGTGAATCTTTCGCGTTGCGCATGTTGGGCCTGATGAGCGAGGGGTCCCTGTCTTTAATGGATGACGCTTCTGTGCCGACGCCCACTTCGAGTAGTTCTGAGGCCAGTTTGAGCGGCTTTGAAGCGTTAGATGTTGCGGCGGAGGCTGAAAGACTTGAGGATCCCGAGCGCGCTGCTTCGTCCAGGGCGCGCTTGGTGACTTTGGACACCGGTGTGGTTTGTGTGGGGAATTATTCCCACTTATTTAGTCATGGTGCTTCATCTAGTGTGTCGTCCACACTTGGTTGTCGGGGTAAGGGTAGGTCCCGTGGTGGGGGAGTCTCCGCTAACATAGAGGAACTGCGCAGGAAGTGAGGACCCGGGTCTCCGCTTTCGAAGCAAAGCGAGAAACCCCTGAGCACCGATGGTTCCGACGCCTCAGTTCCGTGACCGTCCCGTCCGTGGCTTGCCGTGGCGAAGCGATCAATTAGCTTTGTGTTGAATTAGCCGACAAATATTGCTAAATCCTTTTCACAAGCGCCGGTTCCAACTAGTGGAAATGTCCAAGATTCGGGTGTCACCTCCGCCTGGTTACACTGCTGATGAATGGTCCGTTTTGCTTCCCCAGTTGTTAGCCTCTAGGGTTGTTGTAAAAGAAGAATCCATTGATTATGATTTCTGATGTAAACATTTGTTAGTTCCAATTGTAATAAAGTATGTTTTGCCAGGTTTGTGTTGCTATGAGCTGCTTAGCGTTTACGTCTAATTTTGATAAACGCCAGCCCCCCCCTCGAAGTTATAGGGGCGAAGTGTTTTAGGGTGAACCCTTCGACGGGTTTGGGCTGCAACGAGCCCCTTAGCATTTTTTCGCTAAGTTTTTTAAAAAACGCCATCCTCTCCCTCGATGTGTAGGGGTGAGGTGCTTTAGGACGAACCCTTCGATGGGTTTGGCTGCAATGAGCCCCTTAGCATTTTTTCGCTAAGTTTTTTGAAAAACGCCACCCTCTCCCTCAAAGTGCTAGGGGCGAGGTGTTTTAGGACGAACCCTTTAACGGGTTTGGGCTGCAACGAGCCCCTTAGCATTTTTTCGCTAAGTTTTTTGAAAAACGCCACCTTCTCCCTCGAAGTGCTAGGGGCGAGGTGTTTTAGGGCGGACCCTTCGACGGGTTTGGGCTGCAACGAGCCCCTTAGCATTTTTTCACTAGGTTTTTTTGAAAAACGCCACCCTCTCCCTCGAAGTGCTAGGGGCGAGGTGTTTTAGGGCGGACCCTTTGACGGGTTTGGGCTGCAACGAGCCCCTTAGCATTTTTTCGCTAAGTTTTTTGAAAAACGTGACCCTCTCCCTCGAAGTTCTAGGGGCGAGGTGTTTTAGGGTGGACCCTTCGACGGGTTTGGGCTGAAACGAGCCCCTTAGCACTTTTTCGCTAAGTTAGCTAGCTGCACGGGTTTTAGCTCTTCGGGCTTAGCCAGTGCGGCAGCTATGGCTTGAGAGCTTTTTTCTCTTCATCGAATGTTTCAATCTCCGTGGTGAGAGTTGTTTCGACGTGCCCTGCTGAGCGAGGCTTTCCGCTTTGGGGAAGGTAGCTTTATAGATTTAGCTGGGGTTTACATAGGATCCGCCTCATTAAAAACCTCACCCATGCGAAGGGTTCCCCTTGTGAGAAAAAGAGTACAATCCCTTTCATAATTGCCTAAAAAGGAAAGCCTGAAAAGAAAATGTACCAACTAAGCTCAAGGTAGCACTTATAGTTTCGTGCTATGATTGGCTGTTTACATGCTTCGAGTGGTGCCTTTTCTATACGTAAAACCTTCAAAGGTTGTTCGTGTTCCATGAATGCGGCAACTCTTCTCCTTGCGAAGTCTGGAGCCTGTACGCTCTGGGCCTGTTTGATTTTGCCATAATGTATGGACCCTCCCATTTGGGTTCTAACTTGCCTTTGCTTTCTGTTTTCGGGCTTTGGAGTAGAACTAGGTCTCCTACTGTGTAAGCTCGGGGTGCGACTTTTCGATCCCTCCACTGGCGAGTTTCTGATTGATACTTTTGAAGGTTGACAACTGCATCCAGTCTATTGACTTCCATGAGATCCTTTGATTCTGCCTCTACAGACTGTGTTGATTTTGCATTGAAGGTTCTGGGGCTTTGATGCAAAATCTCCTTGGGCGTTATTGCTTCTTCTCCGTAAAGTAACCTGAAGGGCGAGTATTTGGTTGCCCTAGTTTCGGTCATATTGTGCGACCATATGACCCTTGGCAGTTCTTCTGCCCACTTTCCTTTCTTGTCATCAAGGAGTATCTTTTTGATTGCCTTGAATATAAGGCTGGTTGCTCTTTCGACGACTCTGTTGGACTGGGGGTGATATACTGATGCGAAGTCGACTTTGGTTCCAATGGAGCGACAGAAATCTTTGAACATATCATTCTTGAATTGCTTTCCGTTGTCGAATGTTATGTCCCTTGGCACTCCGAAGTGGTAGATGACATTTTGCCAGAAGAACTTTCTGATTGTTGCTGCCGAGATGTTTGTGATTGGTTTTGCTTCGATCCACTTGGTGAAATATTCTAGCGCTACAACTGCCCACCTGTAATTCTCCGGGGCTGTGGGTAAGGGTCCAACGATGTCAATTCCCCAGCGTTGGAGAGGCCATGATGGGGCTATGAGTTGCGTTGGCTGCGAGGGTGCTGACTGCCTATTTCAGATTTTTTGACAGGCTTGGCATCTGGTTACTACTTCTACGGTGTCCTTGACCATAGATGGCCAGAAGAAACCTTGCCTAACTGCCTTTGCAGCTAATGGCCGAGGTCCAATATGCGCTCCACAGATTCCCTCGTGTATCTCGCTGAGTAGCTGGGTGCCCTCCGTTTTGCTTACACACTTAAGTAGTGGAGCGCAAATTCCTGACTTGTACAGCTGACCCTCGATGATTCTGTAGTTCCTGGCCCTTTGCTACATTCTCTTGGCCTCTGACTCGGTGTCTGGCTCCTAAAAACCCCTGAGGTACGCAATGATTTGGGTTCTCTAGTCTTCGCTTGCTACTGTGTGTATTTGCTTGGGGTCCTGGAGGACTGCCTTGATCGAAGGTTCTGTGATTGTTTCAAAAAACACATCTTGCCATATTGCCTCTTGTCTTGCTGCCAACTAGGCGAGCTCGTCTGCCTCCATGTCAAACTTCCTCTTGATGTACTGTATATCGAAGCCTTTGAAGTACTTTTCCATACTTCGGATGGTGTTGTGGTATTTCTCAAGCAGTGGATCCCTGGTTGTGAATTCTTTGTTGTATTGGCTGGCAACGATCTTGGAATCTGTTCTAATTCTGCACCTCTGGACTCGGAGTGCTCTCAGTTTCTTGAGCCCCAGCAGTACTGCCTCATATTCTGCTATGTTATTGGTGCACTTGTCCGTTTCTTTACTAAACTCGAGCCTTGCAGCGTATTTCATTTTCACACCCATGGGCGAGGTGACTACTGCTGCTATTCCTGCCCCGGCCAGTCCCCAGGCTCCATCGCAGTGCACTGTCCACTCTAGCTCAGACCATGTTTGATTTTTTATGTGCTGTGGAACTGTCCAATCTGCTATGAAATCAGGAAGTACCTGAGACTTGATGGCACTGCATTTCTCGAAGTCTACTACATGCTCTGAGAGTTCCATGGCCCATTTACTGATTGTTCCCGAAGCTTCCCGGTTGCCAAATATTTCATTAAGTGGTTGGCTAGTGAGCACTTTGATGTGATGAGCCTCAAAATAATGCTGCAGCTTTTTGGAGGCCAGGACTACCATGTATGCGATTTTTTCCATCTCGGAATATAGCTTCTTAGAGGCAGACAGTGCCTCCCTGACATAGTATACCGGTAGTTGCACCAAGAGTTCATTCGGCTCCCCTTGAACCATTTTGATTATTTTCTTTTCCTGTACAAGGACTGCACTGACTGACGAATGGGACGCAGCGACATATAACAGTAGCACAGAGTTCATTCGGCTCCCCTTTAACTATTTTGATTATTTTCTTTTCTTGTACAAGGACTGCACTGACTAACGAATGGGACGCAGCGACATATAACAGTAGCACAGCCCCAGGCTCTTGGTTGGTTAGCTTTGATTGCTTCTCGAGGTAGTTTTTTAGTTCTATGAAGGCTCTTTGCTATTCTGGACCCCATTCCAAGGGTTGAGCCCCTCAGAGTGTTTGGAAGAAGGGCAAGCTTCGCTCGGCTGATCTGGATATGAACCGGTTTAGTGCCGCCATTCTACCTGTGAGTTTCTGCACATCCTTTCGGCACTGGGTTCTTGCATTTGAATGATTGCTTTCATTTTGTCTGGGTTGGCTTTCATGCCTTTAGCTGACACTAGGCAGCCGAGTACTCTTCCTTTTCGGATGCCGAAGACACACTTCTTTGGATTCAGTTTTAACCTTGCTACTCGAAGGTTTGCAAATGTTTTTGTGAAGTCTGAGATATGATGCCTTTTGCTTTGCTTGCTACTATGATGTCGTCCACATAAGCATGTACGCTTTTTCCGAACTATGACTTGAAGGCTTTCTGAGTCATGCGGCAAAATGTAGGGCCGACATTTTTCAATCCCTCGAGCATTCTTACGAAACAATAAGTACCAAAGGGTGTGATGAAACTTGTTTTTTTCTCATCCTCCCTCCTTAGCCATATTTGATGATAGCCAGAGAAACAATCAAGCAATGACAGCAGCTCACTCCCAGCTGCTGCATCCACGATTTTGTCAATTCGAGGCAAAGGGAAATCATCTTTGGGGGCAAGCTTTGTGCAGATCTGTGAAGTCTATACACATTCTCCACTTCCCAATTTTTTTCTTCACCACTACACAGTTTGCTAGCCAAGATGGGTATTTGACTTCACGGATAACAGAAGCATTGAGAAGCCATTGGACTTCCGCTCTGATAGCTTCTGTTTTTTCATCGGACATCTTTCGAAGCCTTTGTTTCTTTGGCCTGATCTTTGTGTCGACTTCTAGCTTGTCCTCTATGATGCTTCTGTCCACACCTTCGAGGTCTGTTGAAGACCTGGCGAATACATCTTTGTTCTTACTTAGAAATGCTAGCAGTTTTTTCTCTTCTTTGGAGTCTAAGCCAGAGCCTATAGTGACAAACTAGCCAAGGACTTGTTCGTCGAGGAGTACTTTTTTGGTTTCTTCGTCTGGCTGAACTGCAACCTTCTCTCCGTCGAGACATCGTGTCTCTTCTCTTGCATTCGCTTTATGCTCCTCAAGAGATTTTTGAGCTCTCTCTTCATCCTCTAGCTGCTCTTGGCTGAAAACTTATATGTTGTTGCAATTTCTTTCCCCCGGTGCATAACCTTTTTCTATGTCTCTTGCCATTTGCTGATATCCTTTGACTGTGATAACCCCTCCGGCTGCTGTAATCTTCATACATAGATATGCACTACGGATGACGGCTTCGAAGGTGTTAATTGTGCCCCGACCAAATATGATGTTAAATGGGTGGCAAAGATCCACCACATCGAATGTTACATATTCTGTTCGAGGGTTTTGAGTGTTGCCGAACAATACCGGTAGGGAGATTGTGCCCATGGGAGTTATTCTTTTTCCGCCGAAGCCTATAAGTGGTATATTTGACGGCCGCAGAGAACTTTTGCTGAGGCCCATTTGCTCGAAGGTGTTTATGAACAGAATGTCTGCCTGGCTGTCGTCGTCTATGAGAACTTTACTGACCATCCTGGTGTGGATGTGAGCTTCGATTATGAATGCATCGACATGCGGATAAGCTTTGAGGATGAAATCTGACTCGGTGAATGTGATGGGTATATGAGACCACTTTGACTTGATAAGGGGTCCTTCTGTGAAAATGTTGTTTACCATTCAAAAGTGATCTCTTCTTCTTCTTTTGTTTTCAAAGTCTGAAGATGCCCCTCCGCATATCATTCCAATGTAACCTTGTACTGAGAAGGTTGTGGTTTGGTTTGGGGTGGGCTCTGGTTTAGGCTGTGGTAGGTGTTGAGGCTCTTGCTTTTGCCTTTGCTGGTCTTGGCTGGGTGATGGTTGCTGGATTTGCTGTCTAGGTTGGGTGTATTGGTTGGCCGGTTGTGTGGAGTGAGTTGGATGAAAATATGGGGATGGTGCGTAAAGTTGATGATGGTGGGTGCTTGGGTAGTGATAATTGGGTTGAGCACGCTGTGGATATTGTTGCTGGGGCCATGGGTTGGGTGATGTATAATTGATGGCTTTGGGAAAGGACGAAGCCTTCTTTTCTACTTTGATCCTTTCTTGGATCTCTTTTGCTTTGAGGCAAGTGGAAGTTTGTGCCCCTTGTCCTCTCCGTAGTAGAAACAGTACGACTTTCTGGCCGGTCGAGTCTGGACTTGAGAGCCTCGGCCTCTGTCTCGCCCTTGTTGGCCGCTTCCTCTGAAATCATTACTCTGGTTGCCTCTGCCCATAGTGTCTTCTTTCTCTCCCTCGATGTGACCAATGAATGAAGGGGAGGGTTATGTGGATTGCTTGGTTTTTCTGTACTATCTTTCTTGATAGCCGCCTTCGCTGCGTGACTGGTTGTGGCTCTTACTTTGACTTTTCTTGCGTCTCTTGTAATCCACATCCAATCTACTATACTCTTCAAACTTCGTGCATAAAATTTGCATAGTGTGCGGGGGTATCCGCGCGCAGTATGAAGACATCTGGCATGCTCGCATGCCTCTAAGTACAGAGCTTATTGCCGCCTCATCCGTGACGGTCGGGGCCTGGGCTCGAAGCGTGAGGAATCTTCTATAGTACTCGTGTAATTGCTCATTTTCTTGCTGGGCGATATTCAACAGCTTGTGCAATGGTTTCATAATGGTGCGGAACCCTCGAAAGCTTGCAACCACCTTATCCCTGATGTTTTCCCAGCTATATAGAGACCCGGGAGGCAGGTTGAAGTACCAATTGAGGGCGGACTCTTTGAGGGCGCAAACAAATGCCTTTGCCAGTGTTACCTCGTCTCCTCCTGCTGATATGATTGCTGCTTCATAGCTCATGAGGAATTGCCTTGGGTTAGAATTTCCCCTGAATTTGGCTAGCGGTATCATTCTGAACTGCGGCGGGTATGGAGCTCTTTGCAACCCTTCGAAAAGAGGTGAGTCTTTATCGATCATGCCCGTTGTGCTTGCTCTTCAAATTGGGAGCACTTCGACGGCTATTGGCTGATGACCTGTTGTGAGTGGTACTTCTTGCTCGAGGTACGGGTGGGCTTCGGGCATTGGGTTTGGTTCCTAGCGGCTTACCCTGCCAATGGTTTTCTGGAGTTCTTCGACTTCTTTTGCCAGTTGTAGATTCTTGAGTCTGAGCTGGGCTATGTACTCTTTCTCTTGTAAGGCTTTCTCTCTCTCTGACAGCGCTTTGCTTCTTAGCTCTTGTTCTTGCAACAGTTGTTGCTTGAGTTGCTCAAGGTGCTCGACTCTCTGGGCTAACAGTTCCATCTTTTGTGCTGCTGTTATCGAGGTTGGGGTGTTGCTTCCCGGAGGGTTTGAGCTCGACGTTGTTCAGGACGCTGTACTGGGTCTTTTAGACCACCCGCCGCACTTCGGGGGTGTTCTCTTTTGTTACTTGCGATGTAGATTGGTCGTCAGCCAGATGGGGGTTTCTTAGAGCGCTGCTTTGTGGGGGCGGAGTGCCGCTCGAAGACAGCGGTCCGTGGAGTTGAGTCATCATGAGCTTATGTACGAGCTCACAACATGGTGGGCGCCACTGCTGGTGTCATAGAGCGTGAGCTTCAGTGTCACTAACAGAAAAAGTAAACATGGAAAGGAATTGTGAACAGAACAAAAGGCTCTTATCGCGTATCCCCAAAAAGATTCGTTCCGTTATAAGTAAGTAGGGGTGTTCTATTTATAGGCCCATACTTAGGTCATATGCAGATGACCATTTTGTCCCTAATTAGCTACTATATTCTTCAAATATTCTATACAAAATGGTCATAAAGGATCAATCGGTCATTTGAGCACTTCTGGTACCCTTCCTTGTTCCACACGCCACAACACGTGCTAGTGCCACGTGTTGCCCTCTTCGCGCCATGCCGGTTCTTGATCTTGCCCGGCGCCCTGTCCTTCGAAGGATGACGGCTTCATCCTTCGAGGGCGCGGAGGTACCGCTCGAAGGGTCTTGGTTTTTCCGTGGCCTCCGATGAACACCTGTACCTTGAAGTTATGGTTAATAATAATAAAATGGATAACAATATGTTGACTTTGACTTTTATTCGCAGCCCGACTTTGACGAACCCTTGAAGGGTGGCTTGCAAAGTGATCCCCCCAACAAGAATTGCCTTGATGCATCATCGATGACTCCTAAGATACATGGATCTACTTCTTCTAAGCTCTGGTGTAGCGCAACCTCGTAGGGTGGCTACCCGAGTAGACTACATCTCTTAATTTGGAGGCTCTTCAACTCTGGTGGCCTCCCAACGATGTGCAGAGGCTTCTAGGGTTTTCTTGGGGTGAATACAAGTCCACACACGTCCTTCCACATCTTTAGGGTGTGTATATAGGGTCTGGACACGTCCTCCTTGCTTGGCCACGAAGTTAGCCCCTTAAAGATAGAGTCCAGCTCGGTTTCGTACCTTCCATATCAAGCACGGACTTCCAAAAATCATAACTTCCGCGTGTAGAGTCCAAATATGGCAAGTATGGACTCTATCGCATATCTCTCAAAAATTTCTACAACTTTGGTATTCAATGGAAGTCCATATTCGGTAATCTTGGTTCCCAAATATGCGACACAAGAATACCTGTTCTAATTCAAACTCTTCTATGCAGGTTTCCTTATGGGGCCCATATCTCGTAGCTCCGAAGTCCAAATAATATGATATACATATGTTTCAGAAATCCCTCAACAAGATCTACAACGTTCATGTTTTAACTTTTCCTATTAGAGCAAGTCGTGAACTCTAAAACTGCATCACAATGCAGTGTTGTTTCTAGGCTGCGCAAATTGAACTTTACTTCCGGATAAACCTTGTAAAAGTCCTTAGGCATTGGTCCACAAACTTGGGATTGGATGTTGGGCTTGTGGGAAGCTTCATGGATGTCTAGGGGTATCTTGTAGATACTGTGGGCTTGTGGGAAGCCATACTTGCATAGTGAGTCGGGCTTCACATCGATACTTCTTATAATTGAGTCTTCTTAGTGTCTTTTCACCTAATTCTACAACATAGCACTCAAATGACACTATGTATGGAATTAGTCAACATAAAACATAATTATGATAAGAATATGGTAGAACATGATAGGAAAATGACTGCTTTTGGTTTATAAAATGTGTAGCTATGAAGTGCTAACAAGCAACAGCTATATATAGTCTCCAAGTACTCCACTAGTCGTTGCCAAAAAGCTGGCGAAAATGAGAACCCATCATCATAATGTACCACCATACAATATGGCGACCTCTGAGTATAGTCACCATATAATACAGCGACCTTCGCTCAACCATACGGCGACCTTTGATTTCTAGTGCCTCTCTACGCACAAATCCTCTTAGTCACCATACCTTATGGGGACATCGCCGTAAGGTCTCCAGAGAGTACCAGAAACTGACCGCTTCAACTCCTCTGATTGTCATATCCTATAGCGACCTCGCCATAACGTCAACGACAACATTTGAGTTCTGACCACTTCCTTCTCATCTTTCGATCACCGTACCTTACGGCAACCTCGTTGTAAGATCTCCAGAGAGAACCTGAAAACGACTTGCTCCTTGACTCATCGTATCTTATGATGACCTCGCCATATCTTACGACAACCTATGGTCCAGAGTCTTTGCCCCTTCTATACAACTCTTGGCATTCACTGTACCTTACGGTGACTTAACCTCCACACCATATGGTGATACCCACGTACCTGCGTGTATAGGAGCATTTCTCAATGGACCCAACAACGACCACGCCGTACCTTACGGTGACTTGTCCTGAATCTAAAACTTGTTGTCCTCTTGACTTGTCTCCAAGCTTCCAAACCTTGACCAATCCCTCTCCATTGCCACTCTATGTGTCCTAGAGCTTTACTTGAGCATCGCAACACTCTAACCGTAGAGAAGCCTAAGATAATGACTCATGCCCTCTTAATAGTTTGTTTTTTCCTATGGACTCAAGCCTACACACTAGCCAAGTGATCACACATCTCCATCTCCATCACTATGGCTCTCCATCTCCATCATTATGGCTCTCCACCAAGATCTCCATGGCACTCCACCAAGTCCTCCATTGATCATCAAGGTGACATTTACCTTATTCATGTTTGAGTTAATAGTTTGTTCTACATTCATAATGCTAGATGTAGGCATTAGTAACCATTTCACGTTGTTACTTCAATCACCAAAATATTCATACCTTGGAGTTTCCAAACACCAATGATCATGAAGCTTACAGTCTCCCCCTTTTTGGTGATTGATGACAACACTACTTAACTCAATCAATCGAATGAAACACTATCGAGAGGAAGAAAAATAGAAGAGCAACACACAACCTTTACCTCAAGATCAAGTCAACAAGAACTCACATACATATGAAAGAGAAGAGTTGCTTGATGATGGTCCTTGTTGTGTGGTGACATGCACAAGATACACATGTCAACCACAACAGGATTATGATGTAGTATAAGAGAAAAATATCTGCAAAATGTACATCATCAAGGCACAAGTGTACATATAGAATAATAATCCTGCAAAACACACATTAGTGCACCAAACATTCCACACATTATATCTCAAAAGAGAAGAACAAGCAGAAAGGAAAGAAACCAATTGCATCAATGATGAGTTAAAACAACGATTGAAAGCACAACTCATCAAAGATCATGAAGATCAATAAAATATCTCAAAACCTCATCAAATGTATCAACCTTCATCAAACCAAAAGAGTACAAAATCATAAGCCTCTCCACCGTATACAAGAACTACTAGCACTCTCGATCAAGTCCCACTTCCTGTCGCCTAAGTCTTCCCTCTAGCTTCTCTCCCCTTTGCATCATCAACCAAAAAGGACCAAAAGGGCAAAAGGGAGATCAAAACCAAAAGAAGGAGAAAACTAAGCGTCGGGGGCTGGAGTGCTAGCCGACTGCTCCCCCTGGGCTGTTGCTAATCCATCTGCTCGAAGTCTCTCCAGTCTGAAGATGATGATGAGCCTGAGTCTGGGATAGCTGTCTGTGGTGCTAGTGCTGGGGTTGGAGCTGCTTGTATGTCAACCGTGTCGAGGAAGGTAAGTGTATGAGACACTAGTGGTGAAGTAGCTGAGACAACGACAGCAACCGTCAATGTACTCTACGCTGCCACTAAACGAGTAGGAGACAAGGTGGCAAACAGTGCAGACACAGAATACCTAGACACCAACAGCGGAGACAAGGCTGGTGCAGAAGAAGGTCTAGCTCCGTCTGTCATGGGATCGACAAACTGACTGGTGCTCGGTCATGCTGTGCCCTGGCTAGTGGAAGGAGTGGTCGCAGCTGTCATCATGGCTATGTAGGGAAAGAGCTGACTCTGCTACTGCTGCTAGACAATCTGAGGGTGTAGCTGACCTAGCAGGGTAACCATAGGGAAGGGTGCTATCGGTGGCAGTCCTCCTGACTGAGCAAGTTGTAGTAGAGCTGACTACCCCTGTGCTAAGCCTATGAAGGTCTGAGCCATCTGCTGTAGGTGAATGTTGGTAGTGGGAAGCACCCCCTCTAGCAAGTCAAACCTCCGAGTCAGTTGTGTGCTGGCTGCCCTGAGCTGCTCGATCTGACTTAGAACATATGCCATGTCTGGAGTGGTGGCTGCTTGAGCAGTGTGTGTAGTTGGTGGTGGTCCTGTGCTCCCTGCCTCTGCTGCATGTGGTCCTCCAGTCTGCTCAACCTCAGCATCCTCAGTCTCCAAGTGCACTGAGGCTCCTCCCAATGATGAGCTACCCTTTAACGGGTTCACTATCCTAGAGAGCGTCCTCCTGGTCCTTGGAGTTGTAGGAGTGTACCTCTCGGTCCAAAGTGGTAGATCATCATACACCTCCTGATGTGGACAAGGGTTCCCAATCTTCCGAAAGGTTCTGATAAACTTGATTAAGGCGGAGGCGATACACAAATCAATCTGGCTTCCGAACGACACATTTTGAACCCCGCAATTGCAGCATAATGTCTCCTTTGGTTATCAACCGGTGTTGCATGGTTGACCTCGCCAAGAAGGCTTATACTCGCCTGTAAATCAAGAACACAAGCAAGAACAAAGAAGAATGCAACCAAATTTGCAAGTATATGATGAATCTCACAAGTTGGAGTTTCACAAACTGATAAAATGATGAAACTATTATCAATAGAATAATCTAAGAAAAACTCAAACCCTAAGGAAGAGGTGGCAGATGTATATGAGGACCCTAGGGTTGTGCACCACCCCTTGGACGCAGCCCTAAGTGGTTTCAACTCAATACATGGCCCAAAGGCCAAAAGCGGTGTCGCAGCACCGAGACAGATTCTTGATGCCAACTTGTTTTGATGATTTCCGATGACTCCTGATGAATTTTGACATGAGATCAGCGGCATTGGAAAGGTCATCTCGTTATCTTTCCATGAATATATAGAACGTCCTAATCCAAGTACATATGCGTTTGGGGCTTCACTTTTAGTGTGACCTACTCTTAGACTCCGAGTCGAACTGGAAGTGGATATTATTTGGGCCTCCATCTTGGCTTGGACATCCTTACTGGCCCATCACGCCTCCAAGTTCCTCCCTAGATATCTCATCATCATCATCATCTCCATGGTTCCTAACAATAATTAATTGATTAGGTAGCCATATGTTCTCACAATCATATAAAGAAATAATTAATAACGAGCTCTCCCGTAAATTCACATGAATTAGCATTTTAGATGGCAAAGTATTGAATGTATCCATAAGGGTGATGTCCTCATCATTCACCCTCTTTTAAATTAGAGTCGACCTTGACTCGAGCTCATGTCTTTCTCCCATGTATGGTCTTAAATCTGAAATATTAGCTGTGAAACTATTCCTAAACTTGGATGCAACTCATATTTATATGCATTATGAAATTTGTCATCACAATGTGAAACTATAGTAGAAGGAATGCCATACAAATTAATAACCTCTTTGAAAACTTGCTCAACAATATGAACATCATTCTCACTCTTATGAAGTGATAGAAAATGTGTGATCATAAAAACACTAGAAAAACATGACATGACATGGTAATTGTTATTGCAGTTTTCTAGTTGGTCATTTGGTTATATAACATAAGGAGGATTCATGTTTAAGCAAATATAAACTTTGTGCACCATAAACACACCTCTATGTTCATAGTTTCCTATAGAATTAAAATTGTTTCTTATCAATAAAGGCAATTCAGTTTGAGAAAAGATTTGCATCTCCAAAGTTGTTCTTTATCTTTCCCATTATCTTCTTTTTGTGTATATGCTAAAAAGTATTAGTTGCAACAAGAGGCAAAGAAATATGTTCATCCTCTAGTAATTTAGATTTTGATGGAAGTGTTGCAACATTCAAAATAGCCCATTCTATCCTAAATGGTTTACCCAATAACAAATGACATGCTTGCATAGGTACTATATCAAATTCTACACTATCCTGATAAGAACCAATAAAAAATTCAATGCGTGTAATTTTATTAACCTTTATCTTACCACAAGAATTTACCCATTGGATGTAGTATGGACATGGGTGTGGCTATGTGGTCAAGTCAAGCTTCTGGACCAACTCTAAGCTTGCGATGTTGTGGCTACTCTCTCTATAAATAATGACACGACAATGGCGATCCTTCACAACAAAATGAGTTTGGAACAAGTTGTTTATTTGATTTTGCTCTACCTTCTTTATTTGAGAACTAAGCACTCGTTATGCTACAACACTCATATGAACCTCATTTGACATCATTGGCTCATCACCATCGGTGTTGTAACCTGTCATTGTTAGTAGCAAACAAGAAAGCACACAAGAGTATATTTTCCTCTTAGTACTATGTGATCACGGTGGAAACTCTCAACAAGCAAATGGTGACACCTTACTAAGATCTTACAATATTCTTAATAGCAAAACAAAGGATACCTTAGAGAGTATGATCCAATGATTTGAGAGTAAAACTTTTATGCCTGTTCAGAAGGATATATATGGAGCAAGGTAGGAAATTTTTAGTAGCAAGGATTAGTAATAATAGAAATAAGATATGTAGAGTTGAATAATAGTCCAAAGTACAAGTCTATGTTGCTGGCTTAAACCCTTGTCGAAAAAGCTAAAGCTGGCAATGGAAATATAAGATAGTACTCTATACTCAGGAAGGATGCAAGCACTCTGATTTTCTTCTATATTTTTTTTCTTCCTTTTTTTTCTGGTGTGCCTTTTTTCTTCAATTTTTTTTGTCTGCACCTTTGCCTTTTTTTTCTTATTATTTCAGAAGTGCTGCAGGCTTTCACTTCAAACACAAGTCAACTCCTCTTTTGTTGGGAGCAATACACGAGCGCAGCAATTCAGAAGCACATAAATCCTTGTGTGTGCAGCCAAAAAAAAAGATGCTTTGGACATGAATCTATGTATATCAAGGTTCAGTAAAAGAACTAATATAATCTCAACTAGGGGTTGACAATGGCTGTAGCAGGGTCATATGTTTTCTTTGGAACCAGCACACTACGCAAGTGCAAAACTGATGCACACTCTTAGGAAGCAAGGGTCAACATAGCAAAGACTACTTCACAATATTTGATAGGGGATGACTGCATGAGAAAACAAAAATCAAAACCAGCAATAATGCCTAGACAAAAAACACAAACTCAACAATGCAAGAACTGAAATCCAAATTGCAGAGCACAATGGGGTATAGGACAGCGGAAACACAACAAAGCAATATTTTTGTGGGATAATTTTCTGGACTTTTGGGTTGAATAAAAGAACAAGGATAAGGGTGAGCCTAACGATGTACGTGAAGATCTGATTACCACTTGATCTGGACAAGGGTTCCCGTTCTTCCGATAGGTTCTAATAAACTTGATTAAGACGAAGGCGATACACAAATCGATCCAGCTTCCGAACAACACATTCTAAACCCCGCAATCATAGCATAACGTCTCCTCTGGTTATCAACCGGTGTTGCATGGTTGACCTCACCGAGAAAGCTTATCCTTGCCAGCAAATCAAGAACACAAGAAAGAATAAAGAAGAATGCAACCAAATTTGCAAGTATACGATGAATCTCACAAGTTGGAGTCTCACAAACCGATAGAACGACAAACTATATCAACAGAATAATCTAAGTAAAACCCAAACCTAAGAAAGAGGCGGTGGCTGTATATGAGGACCATAGGGTCATGCACCACCCCTGGACACAGCCCTAAGTGGGCTCAACTCGATACATGGCCCAAAGGCCGAAAGCAGCGTCGCAACACTGAGATAGATTCTGGATGCCAACTTGTTTTGATGATTCCTGATGACCCCTGACGAATTTTGACATGAGGTCGGCGGCATTGTAAAGGTCATATCGTTATCTTTCCAGGCATATATAGAAGAGAAAATTCCCTGTATGGCCTCCAAAAAGATGGCCCTTTCTTCTATGGCCCTCCGAAAATGAAATTTCCCTATAAGGCCAAGAATCATCTTTCCCTTCCTTGTATGACCTTGCTTTGAGATTTACCACCTGTTTCTGTTAATTCCCCTTTGGGCGCCCTGGCAAATGCTGATTTTGCCCCAGGTTATGACTTAAAGACTCACGAATCGGGATGCAGAGGGAGACCAGAGGGAGGCAGAGGGAAGCCGACCGGGATGGAGGAAGGCTAGGTCGGCGGCGCTAGGGTACCGGTGCCAACGCGACCCAGTGAGTCGCTGCGCCCCGAGGGCCTAGGGCAGCTGAATGTCGCCGCGATTTGTGACCCGACGGATTCAGAGGTCATCGTGACTAAAATTGTCGTAGTGCGCCCCATCAACCTAGGTGCAGGGCGCGATGAGGAGGCTCCTAGCGACGCACAATGCGGCAGGGTCAGGGCGCATTGTGAGCTGCGTGAGCCAGCTGGCTGCCAAGGTTGCGGGCGCGGGGCGGGCCAGGGGCAAGGCTGCCAAGGAGGCGGACAGGAGCGAGCGAATCGGGCTAGGGGAAGGCTGCTCGCCGCGGGAAGGGCAACGCTTGCCGTGGGCCAGTCGACGCTCACTGCAGGCGTGGCCACGGTCACTGCGGGCCGAGGCACGTGCTGATGATGGCTTCTCCTTTGTCCAACGCTCAACAGAGGTAGTGACGTCCAAAGGTCAATGCAGCCAGAACCAGAATTGGATGCAAGGGTAAGTGTTTTATCGATTGTGCTCATGTTCAATTGCTAGAAATTGCATCTTGTTAAAGTAGGATGTTTGCTATTCAATAACAGGATGGATCTGAATACAACATTTTTGCTAAAGATTAAATTGGTTGGCAATCCTAAGAAGGATAGAACGGAGGTGAAATGTTCCAGCTTTGAGTTAGTTGTGGATTCAGATATGACTAATTTTAAAGATCTTGTTGAATCAGTGATTGACAAGTATCCTCCATGTTATTTGGGAGTGGCGCATGTTCAATATTATGATGAAGTTTTGAAAATCTTTCTAGAAATAAAATTTAATCAAGATTTGATGACAATGTTCAGTAAGCATTGTGAGAGTAAAGTTGTCATTATGTTCTTTGTATATCGTGGCCCTTCTAATCCATTTGAGTCAGTCACAAAGTGGGATTTTGAGGTTGATGACTTGCCCGAACACAACAGAGGTACTGATAAGGACAATTACCTTAAAAATCCATTGCCACAAAATGAGCATGTAGGTGTTGATGAAGAAGAAATGTACATGGAAAAGGTACCACATAGTGATTCTGGTAATGCTCTTCAGGTGGTGCCTTGTTGTACTGAACAAGACCAGGGCCATGATGTTGGCAGGGATGATATGGATGGGGATGTCAGTACAGATGAGGATGAGGCCAAGGATGAAGAAGAAGAAGAGGAGAAGGAGTTTGATGAGGATGTGCCATGTAATGAGGTAAATCATGCTCCTGTTCTTGAATATGATCCGAATGATTCTCCAATGACAGTTGGCTCCACTTATCGGAACATGAGTGCATTCAAATTGGCTATATCTCAACAAGCAATAAAACATCAATTTGAGTTCAACATTGCAAAAAGTGCACCTAAGAGGTTCAGGGCATATTGCTCAAGAAAAGTCCTGGACAAGTGTCCATGGTGGATATTTGCATCTACTACATTGGATGGCTGCACTGTGTAGGTATTTCTTCATGAGATTTCATTATTCAGTTGCATTGAAATATGTTTTGTATGTTATAAATATAAAATAATTAAACTGTATATGTTTGTCTTTTTATAGGTCAAAAAGATCCCTTGTGCTCATGATTGCTCTAGCACCAGGAGGAAGAAGAAGTTGAAGAATGCAACAAAGTTTTGGATATGCGAAAAGGTGAAGGATTTTCTCATAGATGATGCAACTTTAGGGGCAAAGGCACTACAAAAGACTTTGGATCACCTGGAGGCTTAACCATATGCACTGATTCTAGACAATTTGGTGAACAATTTGGTGATGGAAGGGTCAGTAAAGTATTTCCATTGGCTGAACATAGGGAATGCATGTTTCATTTGGTGAAAAATTTCAAGAAGAAGAACTATGGAAAGGTATTTGATGATCATCTTTGGGCAGCAGCTTACTCATGGAATTCCTATCTTTTTGAGAAACATTGGGCAGCAATGGAGAGAGCAAAGCGAGCTGCCACTAACTATATAAGAAAGTGGCATAATAAGTTGTGGACAAGGAGCCAATTCTCAACCATTTCCAAGGTTGACTATGTGACAAACAATCTCGCTGAGTTGTTCAACAATTGGATTAAGTAGCACAAGTCCTTGAACTTGGATGACTTCATGGACAAGTTTAGGCAGCTGCTTATGATCAAGTGGAACCAAAGGAGGAAAATATCGAAGAAACATGATGGCTTGATTCTGCCTCACATCATCAAACAATTGAATGAGAAAAGTAGAGAACTAAACTTGGAGTTTGAAGAATGTTCAGAAGAAGTGGCTGAAGTGACTGCAATGGGAGGCAGTGGATTTCGGTTTGTAGTCAACTTACATGACAGGACATGTTCTTGTTGACAATGGCATGTATCTGGGATTCCTTGCAGCCATGCACTAGCATTCATCACATCACTTTCAAATGAACCAATTGAAAAATATGTTGACTTGTATTACTCCATTGATAAGTTCAGAGTTGCATATGCTCAGCTTATTCCTGCTATGCCTAACAAGACACAATGGCCAAAACCTACACATGGTTTTTTCATGCACCCACCTTTACTGAAAGTTGTAGCGGGTAGGCCCAAAACTGAGAGGTTTAAAGGCAGCAGTGATACCAAAAGAAAAAGACAGCACCAGTGCCCCATTTGTATGGACTATGGACATCACTGGCATAATTGCAAGAAGGGTAACCCAGAAAATATTGCTGCCATGGAAGCTATCAAGTAATAATTATTGCATTGCTAATCTTATTTCTATGTTTGTTTCATGTACACATCAACTTACTAACTATTTTGCTTATTGTAGAGGAACACCAAAGAAGAAGATAAAGAAAGCCAATTCTGCTCAAAGCTCCATAATGCCATTGGAGGAAGATGCCCCCCCAACATCCATGTCTTTTCCACCAAAGTTTGCACTTTGTAACTCTCATCATGGTTACTCCAGACTTTGAAAATTGTTCTAAGTTTGTACTTTCTCATACTAGTCAATCATTGGAAGTAGCACCCACAAAAAAGAGAAAGCATGATGATTCTACTCCTGAAGATTCTAAACGGTATTTCATACTTAGAGAAAACATGATGCTCAAAACATTTAAAAAACTAATTATATTACTTTCCCATCATTTCAACTAATCATTAGAAGTTTCAAGTAAGGCAAAAGGAACACATAACAACTCCAATTCTGGAGCATTGAAAAGGTATTTGGATCATATTCTTTTTGATTTAATTGTTTCTATTATTACTTGGTTTGAAATATTTGTACCTATCTACTTGTAGGTCTAGAAGTGGCTCAAATCAACCTATTGAGGATGCATCACACACTCAGGGACCTAACAAGACTAAGCTAAAAAAGGTGAAATATACCAAGAAGAAAGTTGTACGTCAAGAGGTTGTAATCAATGTAAATGTTGCTAGAAAGAGCCCCTCTATGTGCACTAGAAGCAAAACAGGGCAACCGGCTAGCCCTGTAATGAGCACAAGAAGCAAAAGAAGGCTTAGCCTATGATTTCACCCACTATGTATTGCATGTTCTGTCAATGTGATTGTATGTTTTTGAATACTTGGTATGTGTGTGGATGTTAAGTCTGTGTGTGGATGCTTGGTCTATGTGATGTGGACATAGGTTCCCGATCTTCCGATAGGTTCTGATAATCTTGATTAAGGCGGAGGCGATACACAAATCGATCCGGCTTCCGAACGACACGTTCTAAACCCTGCAATCGCAACACAACATCTCCTCTGGTTATCAACCGTCCAAGAACGATTGACCTTGCCGAGAAGGCTAATCCCTGCCTGCAAATCAAGAACACAAGCAAGAACAACGAAGAATACAACATAATTGTAGATGAATGATTAAGCTCACGAAGTCAAGGTCTCACAAACCGATGAACGACGACACTGTTTATGAACATAATTGATCTAAGAAAAACCCGAACCCCAATGAAGAAGCGACGACTATATATGAGGATCCTAGGGTCATGCATCACCCCCTGGACGCAGCCCTAAGTAGGCTCAACTCGATACATGGCCCAAAGACCGATTACGGTGTCGCAGCACCAGGACAGATTCTGGATGTTGACTTATTTTGGCAATTGCCGACGACTCAGGATGCATTTTGACATGGAACCAGTTGTGTTGAAAAGGTCTTTTCGTTATCTTTCCAGGAATATGTAGAACGTCTAAAACCAAGTCCATATGCGTCCTGGACGTCTGTTTTAGTGCAGACTGATTCTGGGTTCCCAAACAGACTCGAAGTCAGTTTTCATTGGGCCTCCACCTTGGCTTGGACGTCCTTACTGGCCCATCACGCCTCCAATCACCTCCCTAGCTAGTGTATGCTCATGCTTCAGGACCAATGGTTACACGTGATCCAAGACCCATGAGAGGAACAAAAAACCTCAGCACGGCCCATAAAACAGACCGCCTATCGGTCCAACAAGAAATGACTTCCTGCATGGTTGCGGTGCTACCTGTACGCATTGTCTTGAGCAACAGAATTGGTGGATGTACAAGGCCAACTAACAAAAGTAGTAGTACTTTAGGGATGCAGAGGCCTCGAGACAATGTAGCACCATGAGAACTCCCTCCTTGTCCGAACTAGCAAAACTCGTAAGAAACATTCAGTACTAGAGCCTTCAATACCACATAGCAGGCATTCTTGACACTGAGAAAAATCCTTCTACCTCCGACAAGAAGCCCCACATGTCCATCTATGCTGCAGTGATGCAGTGAAATTTGCCATCCCTTCGAACTAAGGAATGCATCGGCAAAAGTGACGTGCCATGTATGACGACATACACGAACCAATAACAAGTGATGGTACCGTGAGGCTATATAATGAAATGGCAAATGTGTGTAAAGACTGTAATACGAATCTTCGAGAATTGACGGTGAAAATGCAATATGAAGCAGCAAGCATTGGCGCCAGGTGTGCAAAAATCAAGCAGCAAGTGTCATCAATTAGTGCAATATATACAAAGCGCCGAGCGGTTGCAAGAGTGCAACATGAAGCGATGATCATTAATAGGGAGAGCATAATATAAAGTGGTGATCATGGGAAACAAGGGCATAATATGAAGTTGTAAACAGAAAGCAGTAAAAAATACAAGGAGCAGCAATGCTAGTAGTAGGAGAAAGAGCATACAATACTGCCCTGTTATAAGGCAATCAGAGGAGAGCAGAGCTAGTAAGCCTATCAGCGATGAAGAGCGACACCGCAAAGAGCAGCAGAGAACTATCAGCGATTACCGTACTACACTCAAACAGCCCCAGAAACGTTACCACAGAAATAGCATAGTGAAAGAGCTGGCATTGAGCAGAAAAAGATTGTGGGGCGTTTTGTTCTCTTTTCTTTTAGGTCTTATTTGGATCAGTTTTAGGTTCTGTTTGGATCCTTCCAGTTTTTTAAAAAATTTATTTCTAGAAACTAAAGGATCTCCAAACAGATCAGTTTTTATACTAGTTTCTATAAACCAAATTGTGGGTTTGGGTTTCTAAGAAACTCATAATCTGGCTTAATCCAGCTAATGCTAGTTTTTGTCTCATTCTAATGCATTAACTACCCAAAAGCTAGTTTACAGATGATAAAAACTAGGATCCAAACATCCCCACCTAATTTTTATTTATAAACCAGTTTCTAGAAACTAAAAATACAAACCAGTTTTTAAAAAACTATGGTGGATCTAAACATGACCTTAGTTTCTTGATATGGATTCTAGAAATTGATTTCTAGATAAAAGCTAGGTGGGTTATTTGGATCTTGACTTTTATAATACTAAAATTTTTGACTCTGCGTACATCCTGGCCTCAAATATATTCTATCATTGTAGAGATATGGAAAATGTGTTGAAAACCCATTTTATAACAGGAAAATACAAAAGGCTACAAAGTAGATATACCTATTCAGGATACTGTAATTTCTGAAGAATACGGTTCATGAAAACCTGGTAGGATTTCCAAAAAGCATGTGGCATCAGTTCTAAAAAAAAAGCATGTGACACGCCGGGAACCAATCGGAAAGAACATACACAATGGCTTCATTGTTGCAGGGATGTTATACGTTTTCACTCGTCTCCTTGTGGAGCCTGAGAATCAGCTGGTTCTGGTAAAATTGATTTCAGTATGAATCTAGCTGGGGAGCACGAATAGTTCGAATTAGATCTAAACTGTAAGCTCTTCTTGTCAAACACTAACGTGCAGTCAAGATGAGCCTTCCCCGAAGTTGTTCTCGCTGACACAAAATGTAGGAATCTATACTTACATCTAATTTGCACTTTATCTAAAAAACATCTATTTTGAAAATCTTAGAGGGTTGGCAAATATCAAATGATACACAACTATAACTCTTTACTAATTGTTCTATATTTAAGCCAACAATAAAGAGAAGTGTTCTGCAAACACTAACCAGGGCGACCTGAAGGGAGGGCAGACCTTGCGCTCAATGCACGCAGCACACCGGAGTGGGTAAGGAAGAGTCTGGATCAAAATACTCTTGAGCATACGAAGGAAGACAACACTTCTTGATCCATTATAAATGTGAACAAACGAGTCCGGATTGGGACTTGCGATTTGTTGACTTGACTTGATCTACGTGCAATAAATGAGTGGATAACGAAGAGTCTGGATCTAAACTTTCATATTTTTTCTGCGAGTAATCTATACTTAAAGCACCTTCAGATGCATGTTAGTTCAACCATGATGAATCAGATAGGGAGCATTACAAAATATGAAAGTATCTTATATTGTTGTTTTGTTGGCTTGGCTCAGATCTAGATGCTAGAAAAAGAATGGTGAATATTTATGTCACGGCTGTATTTACTGCCGGTTTGTGGAAAGAAGTCTAGCTAGAGATGCATTCAGCGGTGCGTGAAAAACAAAACTACAACAGAAAGGATTTACCCGAAGGTGACTGCGGTGTGTCATTTTATCAAGTGAGATATTTTAATACCTAGAGCGTACCCCCATTAAATATAGACTGTTCATTTGACGAGAGAATGGTCGCAATAATCAACAATATTGTTTTAACCCTTGGTCTGATGCCTAATTATGAGTCTGTCGAGATTTATTATCGGCACTAGACATAGGATAGTTCACCTATGAGGATTTATATGTAAAAAGAGATATGCGCAAGATCGAGAGACAATGATAACACAAGACGTCGATTTAGACAGGTTCGGACCTTTCGGAGGATAATAACCCTACGTCCTGTATTCTGTGGTATTTATATTGATATGTCTAGATCTATGATCTAGACAAGAAGGGAAGACCTAGACGATGATGTCTAGTTGTGTCTAATCTATCTGTTGCCCTATTGCTAGCTTGCCCCTTGAGGAGGATCCCTGCCCTGCCTTATATATCCGTGGGGACAGAGTTACATGGCGGAGTCCTAGTCAATCTACTATGCATATCCAAGTAGGAGTCTATCTCTACTTTCCTTCTTTATGAGGTATCCCGGATACATGTCATCGACAGATTTTCCCCAGAGATAAAATCACAAAGCTGAAAAAAGGGAAGTGAAATCATAATTGAGGTTGAAACTAGGAATAGAAACACAATTGTCCCAATACTTATATCTCTGTACTACATTAGCAATGTGCCCATGCAACTACAGATATAAATTATAAAATATATAGAAATATAAGAAATAATTACTTCATTTCAAATTCCAAGTTATTACTCTGGCTCCTAAAAACCTTGAGTTATTACTTTTGAAAATTCTAAAGTGATTGAATTATCATTTTTCAGTGAAATACTTGTATTATATTGCATTGTATTAGTTAGCTAGCTCCCGTATCTTATTACTATTGTAGTCAAACAATGAGACGTAGGAACAGGACCATCTAGTGGTCTACTGGAATCAGGTTGCAACACAAAATGAATTGGGTTCTCAGAGAAAAGCCATCTTGTTGTGGTTGAATTTAAATCAATACTCATGTGAATTTATTCCTTATTTTTGTATGGTACAATCATTTTATTTTGCTGGAAAATGATTTGGTCCTTGATATATATCATGACTTGGAGTGCTGCTTGAAGTAGAATTCTGCTCATATTCAGTTAATATTCGGATAAACAATTTTACGTTAGCATGGGCTAACTGAAAATGAATGGCACAATGACCAGTTCAGTTAATACCAATACTCAAAGGAACAAAATTTAGTGTAGTCAAAAGATGTTCAAAGGGGAAACCTGCGCCTAGCTCTGGTTGTTAGGCTTAGTGTGATGGAACCAACTCACCTGGGTTCAAATCTCAGATTTGACATGGGTGTTGCACCGTCAACACAAGGGTGTTCGGCTGAACAGAGAGTGGGCCCACTAGAGCCCATATTCCTACGGTGGTTTCTCACCGACTCTCCAAAGGCTGTTGTCCTCTTACGGCAGGAGTTACCGACCTCAAAACCGCCTTTGGACCCCTATAAATAGAAGGGTGTGACCTCGCTCATCAACACACACCAAGAAGCATTACTCTCTTTGTATTTCAAGTTACACTCTAGTTTTTGTGGAGTTAGGCTTAGAATAGAGTCTTGTTCAGTTCCAAGTGTTCTTTGGAGTTGTGGTATGACTCTTGTATCTTTCTCCTTTTGTAAGACTTTGCTCTATTTATATATTTAATAATTCTATATAGTTATGCTTGAGTCATGTGTTTCTTGTTGGATTATATGATCCATTCATGCATGTGGTTAATATGCTTGCATGTTAGTAATATAGTTATACTATATTACCATGTTAGGCATAACCCTTTACTATAGTCTTTATTTATATTATTATTGTGATGCATGACTAATGTCTGACTTAGATCATTTTCACGTGTTTAGTGTTCACTTAAATATGATTACTCTTTTTCTGATCCATCGCTAGGGGATTAGAGGTATTGTTCTAGAGATGTAAGCGTGGTGCGTAGATCAATAAAATGCATTATTTGTCATGTAGTCTACAGATTGCTACAGGTAGGTAGTAGGTGGTGACAACCTTATCTATGCTTTGAAATCCCCCACGTTCGGCTATGTAATAGGCTCTTGGCCGGAATCTTACTGTGGATGCAGGGGAACACCAGATGTCCAGGGTGTGATGATCTGATTATCTTGCATTATTTATGTGTGTGTATAATAGTATGTAATGTAGTTTATGTAATTGTATAAAAGCAACATAGGAACTTAGCTCTTTCTTTGTTCTTCTCTACTAGACTAGTTTTATTTATCTTGAGTATGCTATCTGCGTGTGTCTACTACCCATAATTCATATATATCCTTACCCCTATGAGGACTTTGTCTTATAATCTATTATGCATGGTAATTACCTTGATCAATCCCCGACTTCCTTTGGGATAAAAAAATACGATACCCTGAATACTTCCAGGTGAAATGCTACAATGGTATTCTCCATGCACGTGCGGATTACCTGCATTCGTTAAAGATTACCAACACACATTTCTGGCACCGTTGCTAAGGAAACTTAGTGATGATGTTAAGATCAACATGCACCAAAGAACCGCAACGCGGAGGTTGAACTTTGCACAGTTAGCTACATCGTAGGTACTGACGCCCTTCCAAAGTTCCAACAGTTCATCGATAAGCGGTTGCAAGAAAACATCAAAATCTTTTCCTAGTGATGTTGGATCGGGTATCAGTAGAGACATGAAACAATACGTTGGGTTTACAAATTCCCACGGTGGAAGGTTCAATGGTGTCACAAGCACCGGCCATATGTTGTAGGTTGTGCTCAAGTTGCCAAAAGGATTGAACCCATCCGAAGCAACCGCATGTCTCAAGTTTCTTGTCTTACCTGCAAAACTTGGGTACTCTTTATCAAAGTGTTTCCAAGCCTCTCCATATGATGGATGACACATCACATTATACACTAGCTTGTACACCTTCTTGTGCCATTGGGTGTCACAGATGTTTGGCGTGAACCAAACATCCTCTTCAACCTGGGTGTAAGTGGGAAGTGCCTCAAAACCTTATGAGGAACATGTCTACTACTATCGTTGTCTTGCCACAAATATATTTCTTAGTGTCATTGTATGATTTGGGTAACTTGCTCTGAGTGAATTAATTTTAAAGCGGGACTTGATCCGGAGTAACCTCACTATGAATGAGAATCTGCTGTATCTAGAGCCTAGGGACAAGGATGTTGTTAAGTCCTCATCCAGTTTAGATAACGACTTTGGCTCTTCACTTTGATCGTCCTTCTTTGCAACTGTGTACAAATCTGCCAACAATTCCACTTTTGCATGATCACTATCATCTTCCTCTTCCTCATCTTCCATCCCAGCAGCAGCAGCACCTTGTCCATAATTGGCATCATCCAGATGCATCCCCATGCCCGGTGCATCCTGAACAACATCAACGTCTTCTGTTTCACCATGCAGTAACCACTTTGTGTATGTAGGCGACATCCCAGAATAAAGAAGGTGGATGTTCACTTCAATCTGTGACAAATCATGCAGGTTGAAAAAACAACAACATGGACATTTTATCAGCTCATCCTTTCTAAACTTCGTCCCAACAAAATGCATAAATAGCACAACCCCATCTCTATGCGCCGTTGAGCATTTGGGCATTAGGACCCAACTTCTATTGACCTAAAATTCAAGTGTGACGAACAAAAAAATTAAGTGTTAACTTCAGTCGTCGAATATGTGGCGCATTGTATTGGGATCAAGAGATGCGAGTTACCGGCATTGCAGACGAAGTAGCGAACACCTGAAGGAACGCTGGGTCGTCGATCGTGCTCCCTCATACGCCAACGCCTAGTAGGGGGAGAGGGTTAGGCAAACGGGATCAACCGTGATCCCTCCGCCGCTGCCTTGTAGGGGGAGCAGGTCAGGCCAATAGCGTCGACCACGATCCCTCTGCCGGAGCCGCCGATAGTGGAGAGAGGGCCAGGCCATTGGGATTGATCGTGATGCTTCCACCGCCACCGCCGATAGGGGAGAGCGGGTCGGGCCAACATGATCAAATTTTGTATCGCTTTATCCAAGTGAAGGCGTCATTCATAGCCCATGGAATTCGTTTTGTCTCTAGGGAGGTGTGCTTCTTATAATATGTTTTGTGCTTCGTAATTATTAATTATTTTTAATCTCACAGAATATGTCGAGATTCATGCAATTCAATTTCATGAGAACATGTACTACATACTCCACCACATTCAGTAGTTGTTTTGAATTTTTTTGATAAAGTTTATCTCATGTGGGTGTTTTGAATTTGCATTCATGTGATGACTATAATATGACGTGGACATGGAGAAAAATTTCCTAAACATTTAATGTAGCTTGTGATACGGATGTTTCACCTCTACATCAAGTTATAGCAATAGACCAATGTTTTTTTGCAAGATACAAACAAACAAGAAAATGGTTGATTTTCCTATATTTCACACATTTTTATCCCTCAAGGTACAATGAATTGTAGGTTCTAATTTGGCAAAGGTATTTTGCGTGACTCAATACACATGTACAAATATTGTTACATTTTTTGAAAACTTTTAACATTGCATGTCCTTTGAAACCTAAGAGTGGTCTTACAGTGATATGGAGTATGGAAAAAACTTCACACTAAATGGAACACACATAAGTTTCAATTATTATAAACATCTATGCATTATCCTAACATGTTCAAGTGCATAAGATTTGTATGTTCAGAAAATTTGGTAACCAAAAACATTTTTGTGTGATAGATGCAAATAATTTTTTGATGGTGATAGATATTAACATTAACTAGTTTACAAATTTGAACTACATTATCGGAATGAAAAAGATGCTCTATGATTTTAGAAACAAAAATAAACTCATTTGGACCTTATATGACCAATCTATATGTGTTTCAGGTGTTAATTGCAAATCAAAAATAGAAACTTATTGTGTTTCAAGAAATGGGATGAACTGGAGATGAGCTCAGACACTGCATGACATGTTGGTCCAACAGGCGTCCGGCGCCAACCCGATCGCCGAAATTTCAAGCCTCCAAAATTTTGAACGTGAAAGGTCAGTAATACCCCTAACTCCAAATTTTCAGTTGTAATTACTCAAGGGCATAACTCCCAACTCATACTGGGCCGCCTCAGTCCAATATATTCCCTCTACTTGCCCCAAAAAATCAATTCATTTCTCCTCCCCCTCCACGCGATCGCCCCGGATCTCCCTCACGCTGTCATCCCGCATTGGATCTCCGTCTTCTCCTCCACATTCTCCTCCATGCCGCCACCCTAGATCTCCTCCATGTCGTATTTGTCATCCCCGACCCCTCTAACGCTATCGCCCTGCACCGGATTTCATCGTCCGCGACCTCTCCGACGCTATCGCTGCGCATCGGACCTCCTCCTCATCCTCGACCTCGTCCATGCTATCATAGTGCACCGGATCTCATCATCGTCATCCTTGCCCTCATCCACGCCGTCGCCGATGTACCGCACCAGATCCGGTTGTCTTCGTCGTCCTCGCCCTTGTCCACTCCGTCACCCTGCACCAGGTCTGTACGTCCTCCTCCCCAGGCTCGTCCACACCGTTGCCTCACCCCATTTCTCCTTCTCTTCATCATCGACTTCGCCCACGTCATTGGGGCGCACCGGATCTGCAACTACTATCTCATCTGCTAACTCGCCTCGCCAGATGGGAAGACGCGGACATGGACAATAAGGAGGCCACGGATGTCGCGTTGGGCTTCTTGAATTAGCGGCATCTCTTAGACCATCCTCAAATCCGTTATCGAAAGGATCTGATTCATCAAATTACCTTCATGAAGCTAAAGAAAATGTTCGGGGGGGGGGGGGGGGGGGATGTTGATACGGACTTGGTGGTGCAGGAGCCCCAAACTCTGGCAATTGCGGTAGATGTTTTGCTTATTCTGGTGGTGGTCAGAAAAGTAGATTTCTTCAGTGTCATTAGGATGCATTATTGTTGTATGATAGATTGTCATTAGCATGTATCACTATTGTATAACACACTTATAACAAATATACTTTTCCTACAGTAGCCTCCTTCTATACAAACTACGTGTCGCAAGGTCTGTGCAAGAAGGTCGAAAGGCAACTTCAACATGCCTAGTACTGGCGGGAGTCAAAGAGAAAGAGTGAGGCCAGCCAGCCCATCATAAGCCGTTGGCAGTGTCAGCACAAGGTCATCCAAAAGACTGGATGTAAGTCTGACAAGCATTTCAGACATTGTCTATGTGTGTTGCCGAAGATGTCCATTACAATTATCCCTCTTCTCATTTCATTTTCAGTCTTTGACACTGTCGGTAAACTAGTTTCCTCTCTAATTTGTAGTCTTCTATGGAGAATATGCAGGAAGAGTCTCCTGTTGATGGGGAGCCAGCACTGCATGGTGCTGAAGTTGTCTCGAAGGTTCTGTCCTAGAGCACTCGCACCAGTAATGTGGCGAGGAATGCTGGTATATCACTAAACCGTCATGAGACAGGCTGAGCAGGAGCTTCGCGAGTAACTTGCTGCTAAAAAAGATGGCCGACTTCTCTTGCTATGGAAGTGGATGCACTGAAGAAGAAGGCCGAAGCTACTGCTAAAAAGCTGGAGAAGGCACAGAAGGAGTTGCACGATTGTCATAAGATGGCGGAAGAGAACAATGCACTCCTTCGACAAATCCTTATTTTGAGAGCTCCGGTAACTCCCCTCAACCTACAATTGTCCCGTGATGATTTGTTGGATTGCTGTTCATACCAGAAACTTCAGTTCTGTGGTGATCTGTGAAGAACTCTGATGCATAGTATGTATGTGATTCTATGATGAGTGAACTATAAAATAATGTGTATGTGATTCTTAATGTGTCTGTGATTCTGTTGATTGAAATATTGTTGGTTCTGTCAATTTGAGAGCCAAAATGTGGCCTCGTGGGAAATGTGCACGAGGTCCAGCCGCAACTAAAGATGTGGCAGATTCGTGATGTACCACACGGCAAACCAAAAAATATACACGCGGTGAATTCAGTGCAAAACATGTGTCAACCTATGAATGAGAAATGTGGTTCCTTGAGAATGAGACACGTGGTGAGCTAGGAATGAGACATGTGTTGCTTCGAAAAAAGGACACATGGAACTCGACATGTGGGGCACAACCAAGATGACACACGACTCCTTAAGAAGGTGGCACGTGGCGCCTTCAAAATGGACATGTGCAACCCTGGTAACGTGCCATGTGGCCACCTCAGCTAGTGATACGCTGCGCTATTCGTAGGAGACATGTGGCGCTTGTGAAAGGTGATGCATGGCGTTCCTAGGAGGCGGCACGTGACACTCTGCAAGGACGACACGTGGCCCTCTCCACGTAGACCTGCCACATCATCCGCCAGTGTGGCCAGTGCTACATGGGCTTGCCATGTTGGCGCCATGGTGGCATGGAGCCTCTTCAATCATGTTTTTCTTCACCATCATAGAAGTGAAATCAGTTCTGTGATGCGGAAAGAAGAAGCCAAAGTGGTCATGTGCCAGGTGCATGAAGGTATTTGTGAAAACACATCAATAGACCCATAGGATGAGGTGGTTATTAAAAAGGACCGGATATTACAGGCATACTATTTTGGAAGATTGGTTCAAGTATTACAAGGGGTGTCAAGATTGTCAGAAATTTGGAGCAATCAAGAGAGCTCCGACATTGGCTATGAACCCAATTATTAAGTCGTGGCCATTTAGAGGTTGGGGTATGGATATGATCGGCCAAATTTATTCTAGCAATATTAGATTATTTCACGAAGTGGGTCGAAGCAGTGCCGATAAAGAATATGATGGTCAACGATGTTATTAATTTCGTCAGAGAGCATAAAATTTACAGGTTTGGTATGCCACAGATGATAACTACTGATCAAGGCTCTGTGTTTACGTCGAAGAGTTTCAAAGCTTTGCCGATAGTATGGGGATTAAATTATTGAATTCATCACCTTATTATGCTCAAGTCAATGGTCAAGTAGAAGCATCTAACAAGAGTTGGATTAAGTTGATTAAGAGGAAGATAGATGAGCAGCCAAGGAAGTGGCATACAACATTGGGTGAGTCATTGTGGGCATATAGGATGACATGTCATGGGTTGATGAAGGTACCACCGTATCAGCTAGTGTATGGGCATGAAGCAGTTTTGCCTTAGGAAACGAATATCGGGTCTAGAAGGATAGAATTTCAGGATCAACTATCAGCCGATGGTTATAGGCAAGTCATGTTTGATGAATTAGAAGATGTAGTATGACATCGGATGAGGGCCTTAGAAAAAATACAAAAAATTAAGGCTCATGTGTCCAGATATTATGATAAAAAGGTGATACCTAAGACTTTTTCAGAAGGAGATCTGGTCTGGAAGCTAATTTTGCCCATCGACTCTAGAGATAATAGGTTTGGAAAATGGTCACCAACATAGGAGGGACCGTTTAAAGTGAGCCAATGCGCACCCAGAAATGCATATTTCTTACAACAACTAGATGGAGAAGAATTTGGTAGAGCACGTAATGGGAAATATTTGAAACATTATCATCGAAGCATTTGGGTTGGCGCTTGATCTCGATTGCTTGATCATGGCCGATATGATAAGTATCGCCCTTATTGAAACAATTGAAGATACAAGAAGAAACACTTTACCGCCGGTGTACAAACATCGACTTCAGATGGCCGATATAATAAATATTAGTTCAAATAATATTACAAGACCAAAAATTATTTGTTACAAAGCAGGACAGCCTACATCTACTCTTGGGGGTAATAGAAGTTGATGATGTCAATGGCGTGAGTGCGGAGCTCGTCACCTTTGGCAATAGCATAGGCATCTTCTTCAATGGATCCAGGTGTGTTGGAATCGCTGTCCCACAAGCTGTTGGCCTGGGAATAAGCCGATGTGGTAACGTTCTCTTGCTCCATATTCTCTTGAGGAACTCTGGCAAGAGCTGTTTCTGCATCGGCTATCTCCTTGATTTTTTCCTCGAGGGCCACCTGTATTTCGTCTCTTTCCCTTTGCAAGTCTTCAAGCTTCAATTCGAGGTCGGTCAATTTGGAAAGCAGGGCAGTATATTTGTTCTTTTCTTCTTCCGCTTTGGCTTCAGCAGCTTCTGCTTGGCTCCTTTGCTAGAATTGGTGCTCGATACAAGACTATGCTTCAAGGACTTGGAGTTGGTGGAATTCCATGTATAACACCGGGTGCAGTACTAAGACGAGGTTGGCAGGTAGATGGTTCTTGATCTCCAGGTAGCGAGCCCTGATGGGGTTGGCATCCATGATGTGGTAGTCAATGGAGATGATGTCCAAGCGCTGCGAATTTGTTGAAGAGTGGCTTGGATTTCAGGGTGAAGATATAAAGATGATGTACGCCTTGAGACTTGAGCTTGAAATGGAAAAGGAAGTGGCAAGAGAATATTAGAAAGAATGTCAAGAAGAAAGTTGATAGTGCCCAGGAGAGTAAATTCATATCACTGTTTCTAAGGTTGGGGCAGGTCTTGGGGCATCGTCCATTGTGGTAATGATGGGATCATGAGCACGGGCGGCCGATGATAGGAATGCCTGAAGATGTTATGAAGTTAGGATTTGAAAAAGTGGAGGTCAAGGTAAGATATGATGATACCTGAGGATCGATCCATGGTATGATGGCCAGGGACGATGAAACTGGGATGGGGATCAACTCTTCGTTGGTTTCTTTGTAGACAACAGTATCGACTTCAAGCGAATCGATGAAGACTGTGTGCACCGAAGGATGGTCCGATATGGTTGTACTTCTGGATCGGCTGCCAGAACTATTTACAATATCTTGAAAAAATGGAATTGGCGATAAGGAAAAGGTAAACAATTTAGAAGGAGTCAATTTCTATTTTACCGTTGCCACTGAAGGTGATCTAGTGACCGATGGGCTCTGAGGATCTCTTAGTTCTATCAACTGAATGTCCTCGGATGAGTCCGAGGGGATTGTCTACATGAAAACAAAAGGATGAGTGCAATGATAATATGCTGGCGATCGTGTGAAAGAAGAGGTTCGGTTACCTAGTGAGCCTAAGCCAAGCTAGTGCTGACTTCTTTGACCACCTCTTCAAATACGACCGAGATGGTTGCAAGTGTCTAAGAAAAAGAGTATGAGTATGGATAGAATTATGAATCCAAAGGTTGGATATTTTGTGATTTACTAAAGGAGGCAGAGTTTCAGACGATACGGGGGAGTCGATGAATCAGCCGAATCAACTCGTGCACGTTTCTATTGTTTGGCGGCTTGAGTCGATTAGGCGGCCGGTCCGTCACTTCTTTTCCTCAATGACTGTTTCCTCACGGCTTGCCTAGCCAGTGTTTGTTTCTTCAATCCGCGACCACTAAGGAGTTGGCTTGGGGTAGGTGCATCACAACCAATGTTGGGGTTGTTTTCTATAGCTCTATAAACAATTGGTTGCTTGTTGTTGCTTTCTATCGACGGGTCAATGCCGTCATCCTAGAAAGAGACGAGGTCAGATTGGTCTTGGAGTCAATCCATGGATAACTAATAATCATAACGGAGCAGTGGGAGATGATGGTCATACATTTTCTTCAATGCTGATGAGGTAGCAAGACAGGCTGCTGCAGAATAAATGCTTTCTCCATTCTCCCCACCAAGTGTTGAAGAAGTCCAATGAGGAGGGAGATAGAATGATATTAACAAAGTTGCCCTTTGGGAGTTCATTGGCCATCTCATAGATTTTCTTGTATTCTAAATGGATCTAGAGCTCTTGCCTCGCCCGGACACGATCAATGAAGAATGGGCCGTTGGACAGCTAGCCAAAACCGAGTTGTCGGGCGATGACGGGCGGATTGTAGAACTCATAAGACCAATGTATGTTCTGCCCTCCATGAAAGTCAACTGGTAGTATCCCAGAACTGATGCAAGCAGCAAAGACTTTGGCAGATTTGACATCGGCCAGTGGATCGTCAGGGCGGAGACTAATAGGGTTCTCTAATTTTAGATCTTCCTAGGGGAACCAGATGCGTGGAGTCCAACGAATTCTAATCCAAGGACATTCTGCGGCCCTCATACACCATGGCAGCCTGGCCTAATGAGGTGCATCGGACCATGGGGAACTCGTTGTCTTCGTCGATGTCGGCTGATGGGAACGAGTTGCTAGTGAATGGACTTAGTTCCATGGCTTGGGTGCAGAATATATTGAGGCATAGTTCAATGAACCAACAAGGCCTGCCTACGCTAATGCTTTGTCCAAGTTGTATGCTGATGGTAGTCTGATGAGGAAGCTGGTAAACTGACCCCAGGAGAAATTGTCCTAAAGAAAATTCTTGCCATCAGCGAGTAATTCTGTGATGCCTTGGAAGTTGATGGTCGGATTGCATGAGGAGCCATAGAATATGAAGTACTCTAACCAGAGATTCAAAAAGGTAGTAAGCTCTCTGGGAGTGACGGGGCCCTTGTTCCGATATTTGGTGATACAACCACCCCAACCTCCAATGTTCTTGGTGATGAGCTTGTGCTGGAAGTACTTGGGGTTGGTGCGAATGGAAAAATGGTTCATATAAGTTGTGATGTCCATGGAGGTCAACACCACCACACCCATTAGTGAACGAGGCATTAGATTGTGGCTAAATAGGAAGGCATTCAGAGCATTGGACCAAAAATGTGCAGTGGCAGACATTAGTGGTTCATTCTTTTCCATATTAGCTAGAGACAAGGTGATGGCCTAATCGATCTGGACATCCAGGATGATGGGCGTGCTGGCGTTAGTCACTCAACGGTACTAATTCCGACACCCTTTGACTGGCGAAGGCCAAGACCTAAAAATGGCTCAGCATTCCTCCGCAGGAACTACTGTACTTTAAAAGGGATTCTATTGGTCTCATAGTTAATGAAATCCAAAGGATCTAAGTCACTGCAGGGGCCGAGATAAAAGTGGTTGGGTCGGACGACAGAAGGAATGCAAATCTGATTTTTGAGCTCCTACCAAAGGCGGAAAATAAGTCTATGATTAATGGATGAAAGACATGATTTACAACATGTTGATGTGATGAAGTAGTCTAAAATATAAGGGACTACAAGCGCTAGTTATGATTGCCGCTGCAGTGATTAAGAGCAATGGACAGTAAACAAGATCATGACAGTTTGAATCTACAGATTGGTAAACCCTAGACAACAGTAGGGAGGCAGGAGAGAAAGGTTACCTCAGGAACGATCTACGGGGTTGCCATCGCTGAGGTTGAGGTTGAGGTCGTTGGAGTCTGTTGGTGAAACGTTCATAAGAAGTGCGCCGGTGAAGCAAGGAAGAGAAAGGTGAAAACCTTGAGTTCGGGTGAAAATGAAAGGGAGGAAGAAGAAGCATTTATAAAGATAGGACACTAGTAGGTCATGGTTAAAGCAAGCGATGAACGAGGAGGTGAAATCCAACGCACGAAGATATCGTATCCCGGACTCAGAGGGCATGTGTTGGCAGCGAAATTTGCACCCGGGCCTAGTTGTCAGTGATATGGGGCTGGAATAGGTCAAGTCAAAGAAGCCCAACGGCCGAAGGGAATAAGGTGGTCCTGCTAAGGCTTATTTATCTTCTTTCTATTTTAGATAGATTCTGTTTAGGAATAAGATCTTTTTGGTTTATCTGTTTGGAAGCCGAAGAGTCCTAACCGACTCGGGTCAAAACACCTTTGCACGGGGTTATAAATATGTAATAGGGTTTGTACGAGAAAGTCTAACACAAGTCTAATACAATTCAGCACATCACCACCCTTTTTCCTGTTCGATGAAATCCTCATCTCGCATAGGTTGCATCAGCTCTAATCTCGCTGAGAGACTTAAATTAGTCACCCTAGGTAATCTCATTGATTTCAACTAGTATTTTCTCTTTAATTTGATATTCTAGTTGTTATCTTTACGATTGTTAGTTATCTAGTAATTAGATCTTTATCTTGTTTGTTTCATCGACTTTGCGTTACGGTACTATCTCGATTAGATCTGATCTACTGTGATCCATCATAAATTTATGAACCTGATTTAGATCTATTATTGGAGTCACTTTGTTTATTTTATCTATAATTAGACTAGATTTAGGTCTATTTACTTCGTTTGGGCACTATCTCGATTAAGTTCAATCTGCTTGAACCAGTAAGGCTGCAATGATTTCGATCTCTTACTGAGTCGATAGGAATAGGTCCGATCCAATTATAGGTAGAGTCGATAGGGTTCTTTCGAGATGTTTATCCTATAGGTTATCACGGTTTGATCAACTTCACAGTATTTACCCAAGTATATATATTTGGTAGATCATCGAACCCTTTATTTGAGTAGATTAGATCTATTATTTGCAATACCAGCTATCAGATCTATCGACCTCTCACCATCGACTAAGCAAATGATAGTGATTCTATTTCTAGATCTATCGTCTTTGCTCTATAACCTTAACTTTATCGGCACTAGTTTTACAGTATTTATATCTGTTCGTTAAAGCTTGCCGGTAAGCCGATACATGTTAGCACTTCCCAAGTGCCCCTTTTATATGTGAATATTACCCCAATTAGAGCATAATTGATACTAATTTAGGCCATTTACCTGTGATATTGCCTATATATTTGTATATGCGTTGTTTTGGAGTTTTATTGCAGAAACAGGTAAAATTGGTGATTAATGCGATGATGGAGAGGATAGGAGTCCAGAACCGACGAAAAGCACTGAAGAAGCCCAGTGCGCCGATCGGCGCAGCCCATTCCACATATTTATGGAAGTTTATCTGCGCAAGACACTTGAATATATTTGTCTAAGAAGAATTATGGAGCTTCAAGAAGCTATATGGAACATCAAGATCTTAACGTGCAGTATAAGACTTTTTCTCGAAGGAAAAGGCCCACATGACAGCTGTGGAAGATAGAGGAACCGACTCGGGGAAGAAATTAGGGAAGACACGGCTTGCGCCGATCGGCGCAACCGCCTTATTTGGTAGAATACGAGTCCTTTATGAGTAGAACCCCTAGAAATACTTGTAAACCCTCGCCGCAGAAGAGGAGGTGATAGAGGGACACCAGATCCGTGAGTTAGAGCCACTGGGGCTTGCCCCGTTAGAATAGATCTCTAGTTGAGTTTCAAGAACCATTGGAGTCAAGAGTAAATCGGGAGATACTCGGGAGTAGGGTAAGATACTCGCGAGATTAAGGTTTTCCTCCCGGCAGCGGTAAATCGGGAGTCGCTCGGAAAGCAGGGTGGTCTTACTCATTATAGGTTTTCTTTGATCTATGTAATTACCCATTATGATGCTATTCAATTAGACTTTCTGGTTACGATCTCACTAGTAGATATCTGGCTACTCACTTACCAGCATAGGTTTACAAGATCTAGAACACTTTGGCTTAGACTCATAGGTGTGCCGATCGGCTCAACCCTGCGCCGATCGGCGCAATAACTTTGGCTTAGATTCACCAGTGTGGCGATCGGCTCGACTCCTGCGCCGATCGGCACAACCCCAGGTTTAATAGATCTCGTGCACTTTGACATAGTTTCACTAGTGTGCCGATCGGCTTAATCCCTACGCCGATTGGCGCAACGATAGAATTACTGTCTGGCGCACCTTTGCGCTGGCCAGTCTCCCCCTCATGCAGCCTGACCTTGATAGTAGCCTTGACTAGATCTTTTACTGTTACCTTTGTTTAATAAATCCCTAAGGTCCCAGTGGATTCGATAAACCTTGGAATACTCAATTCAAGGGAAAAAGTGCTCCAATCGTACACCGTCCTCTTGCGGTATATAAGTGGGTGCGTAGATACGACCAACAAGCTCCTTTTTCTGGCGCCGTTGTCGGGGACCATAGCAGGTTTTTAAACATTGTTTGATGTATTAGTGTTTAGTCATTGTGCTTTACTTGTCTCTCTAGTACATATATTCTGTTAAGTGAAACTAACAGGTATGGACGGTCCTAAGTCAAACAAACCCTCTAATTACGCCGATGATCCAGAAAGACTCTTACACAAGAAGAGAACAGCAGAGAAGAGAAGCAAGTTACTTGGAGATTTGGAAGCAGTACGCGCAACACCTCAAGTATTATTCACAATAGAAGACTCAGTTCAAGAGCAAGAAGAAGAGGAGATGGCAGAGGTGACTATGGTTAATCGTCTCAAGCCACAATTGACTAGTATTGTCAAGACAGATTTCCAAGAAGCTCAGGATCAACTTCCGTATCAATTGGATAGATATATTGGAATAGTGGCGCAACAACCGTTCACAGGTTCAGAAGATCCAAATCATCACTTGCAACACTTCCTTGAACTTTGCAGCACATTTAAGATAGCGGGATTGATAGGAGATCAAGCGCGTGTGAGGCTGTTCCCCTTCTCTCTAGTTGGACGCCCCAAGCAATGATACAATGAATTGGAAAACACAGTGAAAACGGTGTGGAACACATTAGCAGCTGAATTCTTGCCCAAATACTTCCGCCCGGTAAGACTCAAGATTTGAAAAATAAGATTCTTGGATTTACACAGAATATTGATGAGAGCATTGGAGAAGCATGGGAAAGATACAATGAGCATATGGATGCATGCCCTCATCATGGTCTGACGGTTGGAAAAGTTGTTGAGAAGTTCTACACAAGGTTGAATCTTTTATCACGTCAACATTTGGACGCCTCAACTGCAGGATCATTCATGTCAAAAACCGCCATCGAAGCTAAGAATTTGATCAAGTTGTTAGTTTAAAATCAATCATGGGATGGTGAGAGAAGCTCAAGAAATTTGCAACCTTCAAAAGGAGTAGCGAAGAATGTGATTGAGAAGACTCAGGAAGAATTGATTATAGATCGCCTCGATGCTATTCAAAGAAGGTTGGACAATAATCTTCATATCCCTAAGGAAGAGACACTCAAGCTGGCGGAATCACGCTCAACATGTAGTGAGTGTGGAGAATTTGGTCATGTGCAAAAAGATTGCCCTGAAGAGATGAAGATGTTAGAATATGTGAAGAATAGTGGATGGAAGCCCCAATATCAACAACAAAGGAGTTCTTTCTCTCCTAGTTCGTCCATGCAAAACTCTATCCCACTTCGTCTCCAATGTCATGAGTTCTTCCAAGCTCAAGAGAAGTTCAACAAGGACAATCAAGCTAGATTCAAGGAGATTGATCGTGTCCTAGAGAGAATTAATGACAAGGTGATAGAAATTGGGAGCTCAAACGAGCAGATTTTGAAGCATACCAAGATTATGGAGCTACAGATGGGACAGCTATCGCAAGCCATTCAAGGTAATAAGGGGGCTATTCCTGGCAATACGATGTCTGCAGAACAGTTGAAGGCGATAGCTACGCGATCAGGAAAACAACCAGAAGATCCAGAACACTCTGCGGGAGCAAAGAAGCCCCGCGTCGATCGACGCACACCCGGCGCCGATCGGCACGACGACCCTGTCGGAGCCGATCGGCTCCCTGAAAGCACCGATCGGCGTAAGGAGGATGATGACCTCTCTAGTCTGAAGATGGGCATGGAGACAGAAGAGCATGGCCCTGTCATGTTTCTAGATAGTCAACTACTGACAAAGACAGAAAGAGCGCGACAACACGATGAGCAGTTTGCAAGATTCATCGATATTATGAAGAAGCTTTACATCAATGTCCCTTTTGTTGACGCTATCCAAGTTCCCACCTATGCCAAGTACATTAAGGACATGATGCAAAACAAGAAGTCTCTAGTTTTTGAGGAGGTTGTGAAGGTCACTAAGGAACTAACGGCGGCAATCAATGATGTTGCACTGGAGAAGAAACCCAACCCTGGATCACCAAGCATCAAATGCATGATTGGAACAAGGATATTTGATAGGTGCTTGTGCGATCTTGGAGCAAACATAAGTGTTATGCCCTGTCATATATTCAGAAATCTCAATTTGCTTGAATTAGAGCCTACGGGTATGTGTTTGGAGTTAGCCGATCAATCGGTACACTTCCCTGATGGAATTGCTGAGGATGTGCCTGTTCAAATTGGAGATCATATCGTCCCTGTTGATTTTATTGTGCTTGATATGGATAAGAGGACGAAGACCCCATTGATCTTAGGCAGACCCTTTTTGTGGACAGCAAAGGCAAGTATTGATGTTGGGAGTGGTGAGATAAGCTTCGACATAAGTGGGCTCCCTACTCTTTCAAGTTTCGCCCAAAGGGAGAAGAATGTCGTGCTATTGATGAAGTGAAAAGATACAAGACACCGTGGCATCGAGGCGACAAAAGTAATTGGAGGGGATGTATGGATAGGTCGTCCAAGCTATATGAACCATGGAGATAAGATAACCTTGTAGTGTCGCGGCCTCACATCCCGCACCGCGACACTAAGGATTGGTTGTTTGCGGGGAGGTCGAGCTCTTTGACCTTTAAATAACTAGAGCGCTCTTGGGAGACAACCCAATGATCGGGGGATTTAGAAGTTAATTAGTGCTGGCCGGGAGGGCAACCCAGTGTTTTTAAAATTTGCTTGCTTGTGATAAAAATAATCTCCCGAATAAAATAAAAAAAATTAGAAAAGTGTGTGCTTAATTCTATTGTGCTCTTGTGTTGTCTGTTTATTCATTCAAAGCTGTGTATATACATACTGTAGACTAACAATGCAGGAATATTAAAAAAAGACCAAAAACAGGAAGGAACAGAGCTTGCGCCGATCGGCGCACATCTGCGCTGATCGGCTCAGCATTGCCCAAGTCAGGACAGTAGGCCAACGATGCCCACAATTGAAGGAGTGCTAAACCAGCACAATAATTTTCGGAGACAGAGCTATTTTCAAGGAAGACAACATCTAGCAAAGAAGTGAGGGGCAGAAGCAAAAACGGACGTCGCGCCAATCGGCGCAAGTTAGCGCCGATCGGCGCGGTCACCAGATGAGCCCCGACACGTATGCCAATACTACAGGAACATTGGAGAAGTGGAAATTAGGTGAAAAAGATGAACACGAGGCATCAGAATCAGCGCTAGACCTAAAGACGAGGTGCAAGGGACTTGCGCCATTCGGCGCTCTACTGCGCTGATCGGCGCGGGTACCCATGATGTTCCCAATGGGCGACAAAGGCGGCAGGCATTGATTTTGAGGAACAGGTATGATTATTATGCAGGTGTGCAGTACAGAGGAGACATAGAATTGACCAATAGCTGAAAAGGAGACGGCGCGTCGATCGGCACGGGGCCACGCCGATCGGCGCCGCCAATTAGACATCAGGATTCCGTGCTGTTTCCCTGCCAACCAACATGATGTGCCAGGAAGCAATATGAAGGAGGGGAATCAAGCATCAGAGTGGTCAGAGCATTCAAATTTTGAATTGTGCCGATCGGCGCTCTCTCAAATTTTGAAATTTTATGGCGGTTCCTTCTCCTGGAAGTTTCCCACACTACAAAAGGGAGGTCAGGAGCCCCCATTTGTCACACCATCCTGGTAATCTCTCCACCTTCCCTACTACCCACGATCTTGCACACGTTCCGCATTCCTCGCAGATGGATCGTCTCCGCTCCTCCGTTGGCAAGTTGGGCAAGAGGCTGCGCCGGGGGAGCTGTTCCGGCGGCAGCAGCGAGTCGAGCAGTAACTCCTCGGCGAGTGGTGGCTCCGACGCTCGCGATGACATGTTGGTGGGTGGTGCATCCACTGACTCGGCGGTGGCGACATACGAGGTCCGCACCCGCCACTTCGTCTCTGGCGCGTCCCTTCCAACAGGGGGTGCTACGAGGAGCAAAACGACGACAAGCCGTGGGGTTCCCACATCACCACCGCCACCGGCATTCATGCCGTGCACGGTGGAGGAGGGCTTCACCCTCCTAAGCGTGAGGAACAGCAGCACTACCTCGCGGTGAGGGGAAGGTTCGTCCCCAACTTCGACCTAGACGGGACCTTCCTCACCTCGATCGGCATGTGGGAGGACTTAAGGAGGATGCTAGACAACCTCGGTTGGGTGGATTTCCACCTCCTCCCCATGGACTACAACCTCGACGTCGTCACCGAGGTTGCTTCTACGATGAGGCTTGGCACCGTCAAAGACGGTAGCGAGGCCGTCAACTTCCGCGTCCGCGACATCAGCCACACGGTGACCATGGAGGCGGCGGCTCAAGCCTTCGGCTTCAACGCCAACGCTGACGTCGCCGACATCTTGGGATATGGGGAGGTGGACTCCTTTTAGAGGCGGCTCTCATTCATAGAGGAGATGAAGCGCGGTAACATCCGCAACCCGTCCATTCAAGTTTTCCATCGGTGGTTGGCGGCGTGCATAGGCGACAGGGTCGACTCTAGCAACGTCACCGATGCGGACTTGTGGTGGCTCTTCAAAGCCATCATGAGTCCATCTCATTGCAATCCCATGTCGGTGATGGTGCGGGGTTGGCTCGACAAGAGGGGCAAGGCAAGCAAGAAGTTGGCCTTCGAGGCCTATCTTCAACGCCTAGCAGCCCTCGTCTGTGACAGTGACGGACCGGGAGGGCACAATGACAAGTGGGAGTGCGCGACGGAGATTGGCGAGAATATGACTCGTGGCAATATTGTCACGGGAAGTGTTCGTGCCGGCTTCCATGTCAGCGGCTCCAACGTAAAGCTCCCATGTGCGGAGCTAGGAGTTTTTCTCCCTTGTAAGCTGGAGGGAGGAAATTAGCTTGAGGAAGGTCTCTTGGAGGGGGGCCGAGTTCTCAAGGACCGCCGTGGGCGGGTTCGACAGCCGGACACATCTACAGCAGCCGACGGCGAGTGGGACTCCTGGGGGTCACGCCAGGAGTACCAGCAGTACCAGTCAAGATGGAGCAACGCAGTGGGAGGTTCACAGCCCTACTACAGCGCAGGCATTGACTACAGGTACCAAGGGCGTGTACCAGTGGTGCCTCCTATGCCCGGTGCAGACTTTTTCGTGCCCATGCAGGGGTACCTCGACAACAACATGCACTACATCGAGCGCGTGGAGGAAGCCACGTCCCAATGGAGGTACAACCATGATGCAATGGTGGAGGAGTTCGAGCGACTCAAGGCGCGGTGCTATGGCTTCGATCAGCCACCGACTCCACCTTCGGATGACTAGAGTGCCTAGGAGTTGGCACGTGTATCGGTTTCTCGGTTTGCGTTTTCTTTTATCTTTTGCAGTTTTTTTTCTCTTTATTTACTTATGTGTGTGTGAGCGGGTTGGGAAACCATGTATCGGGTGTGCTTATTTTCATGCAAGTGTGTTAGTAGTAGTTTTACTTTCAAGCAAGTGTGTTAGTAGTTGTTTTATTTTCATGCAAGTGTGTTAGTAGTAGTTTTATTTTCATTAAGTGTGTGCAAAAATCATTATCATGTATTCAAGTTTTGATCTTAATATAATGGTGCCGGTTATGCTCTATTAGGAGAATTGAATTATTTATTCTTTCTTGAAAAGTGTTGATGAAGATCAAATAGTGTTGAGCATTAAATAAAATTTCGAACTTACACTTAATGATTTTTCGGCAAATATGTCTTATGTGGAGCAATTTTGAGTACCCATGTGCTTCATTTGTGTTGTCCAGTTTGTAATGATAACTTAGTACCAATGTTTTCAAAAATAAATTTTCATGTTGTGAACTTTAGAATTTATTGTTTTTTAAGATCCTTACCTACCAATGCCATATTTTGAACAATACTCATGAATCTTTGATATGTAGATAAACATTAAATTGATGGTTGAGTTCGGTTAGGATTTAGTTCTTTTTGGGATGAACTTTATTAAGATGGCAATTCTTTGTGTATCTTTTTGTAGCCTTGAAATTACTCATGCAAAAATTCAATTCAGCTGAGTACACTACCATAAACCCAAAACATCTTGTTGAGTATCATTCTTTGACTGCATCCTATATTTCTGGCTATATTTAATTCTTGAATAAAAGTTGAAGCCAGACAAATCAAATACCAACAAATGTTGGTAAATTTGGGTTGAGAGCCGATCGGCGCACCCTGAGCCGATCGGCGCAGCAGAGATGAAAAAAAAAGCTCTGCTGTTTGCTAAGGGACTAGCAAAATTTGAAGTGTGGGGGGATGGTATATGACATACTTATTCTCAAAATTCAATATAGTCATGAATCATTTCAACCATGTGTAATCTTCCAAGATCAAAATTTTTGCTATGCAGATGTCCACATATCCAAAGTCTGAGTCCTTTCTTAAATTTTTCTTTCTTAATTGCCATCTTGATAAGTTTCTATAATTCCAACGAAGAATAATTTCCTAGCTTTACAATATATTATTGAGTTATGTTTGCAATCCTTGAATTACCTCACCTAGCTACTCATATAAGCCTTACACTAATATTATTTGATCATTATGATGTAGAATATAGGTTGAGTGATTTGAAAGATGAGTTGTTGCCTTGGATTATTTGGAAGATAGATTCTCTATGTTCACAACAATCTATTAAGTGATTCTCATGTGTGGAAAAGTTATAATTTATGAATTGGACATGATCTTTTGCTTTGGGGAGAACTTTAAGCTTATGCCCATATTTGATCTATTTTGCTGAATACCAATATGAAATACACCACAATAGAACAATGCTCAACATTTGCTGATTTGAGATATCTTTTATGATAGAAAGAGTATGTTTTTTGATTTTTCTTTCTTTTACTTTACTCGGGACGAGCAAAGGTTTAAGTGCGGGGGAACTGTTGGCACTTCCCAAGTGCCCCTTTTATATGTGAATATTACCCCAATTAGAGCATAATTGATACTAATTTAGGCCATTTACCTCTGATATTGCCTATATATTTGTATATGCGTTGTTTTGGAGCTTTATTGCAGAAACAGGTAAAATTGGTGATTAATGCGATGATGGAGAGGACATGAGTCCAGAACCGATGAAAAGCACTGAAGAAGTCCAGTGCGCCGATCGGTGCAGCCCATGAGCCGATCGGCGCAAGAGTGTTTTGACCCACAGAAGTGACCGAGGCCCATTCCACATGTTTATGGAAATTTATCTGCGCAAGACACTTGAAGATATTTGTCTAAGAAGAATTATGGAACTTCAAGAAGACTTATGGAACTCCATGATCTTAACGTACAGAACAAGACTTTATCTCAAAGGAAAAGGCCCACATGGCAGCTGTGGAAGACAGAGGAACCGACTCGGGGAAGAAATCAGAGAAGACACGGCTTGCGTCGATCGGCGTAATCCTGCGTCGATCGGCGCAACCGCCTTATTTGCTAGAAACCGAGTCCTTTACGAGTAGAACCCCTATAAATACTTGTGAACCCTCGCCGCAGAAGAGGAGGCGATAGAGGGACACCAGATCCGTGAGTTAGAGCCACCGAGGCTTGCCCCGTTAGAATAGATCTCTAGTTGAGTTTCAAGAACCATTGGAGTCAAGAGTTCATCCGTCAAGGTAGTCCATCTCGACGGGGATGAATCTTACTCTATGTATCTCAAGGATGATTCAATATGTTGATGATGGTTTTGGTGATTTGTCTATCTTGATTCTATAATCATGCATGTGCTTATTCCAATTGCTTAGTTCTAGGCTAAGTAAGTAGATGTTATCTTAATCGTGGTGATTAGGATAGCATTCGGACATTGTATTGATTATGGTTGCTTGATGATGCCAGTAGTGTGGTTTAGCGGTGACAGCACTAAGCCTGCGCAGCACTATTGGATAGTTGAGTAGGGTAAGATACTAGCGCGATTAAGGGTTTCCTCCCGGCAGCGATAAATCGGGAGCCGCTCGGAAAGCAGGGTGGTCTTACTCATTATTGGTTTTCATTGATCTATTTAATTACCCATTATGATGCTATTCAATTAGACTTTCTGGTTACGATCTCACTAGTAGATATCTGGCTACTCACTTACCAGCATAGGTTTACAAGATCTGGAACACTTTGGCTTAGACTCACTGGTGTGCCGATCGGCTCAACCCTACGCTGATCGGCGTAACAACTTTGGCTTAGCTTCACCAGTGTGCCGATCCGCTCGACTTCTACGCCGATCGGCACAACCCCAGATTTAATAGATCTCGCGCACTTTGACTTAGTTTCACTAGTGGGCCGATCGGCTCAATCCCCGCGCCGATCGGCGCAACGACAGATTTACTGTCTGGCGCACCTTTGCGCTGGCCAGTCTCCCCCTCATGCAACCTGACCTTGACAGTAGCCTTGACTAGATCTTTTACTGTTAACTTTGTTTAATAAATCCCTAAGGTCCTAGTGGATTCGATAAACCTTGGAATACTCAATTCAAGGGAAAAAGTGCTACAATCATACACCGTCCTCTTGCGGTATATAAGTGGGTGCGTAGATATGACCAACAATACAATCAGCAATGTCATTTATTTCTATTTATTGCGTCTCACGACCATCTACTAGTTTTCACGCACAGTGACTATCGGCTTTATCATCAGTCTATCTGGGGCTGGTGGCCCAGGGAATTTGACCATTTGTTTTCTTTCTTGATTTGCAGGGAAAATTGTTTGACACGCCCCGGTTCTTGTATTGATCCTTCTTTGGAGTAAAGCAAATCTCTTAGGTCGCGCGTGTGGATTTTCATGTCAACAGATAGTGCATTGAAAAATACTAGCAACAAACCAATGCAAATCATGCAAGACATAGCAAGGCAAATGAACTCTCCAATGTTGTTCAACGGACAAGTATAAACACCACGTTTACACCTAAATTTGCTAGAGAGAGTGCATGCATAGCCAATTAAATCCTAATTTGAGAGTAAACAAGCCAAGCTATTATGAGTGGAAAGGTGAATATGAACATGCAAAGTCATAGGCTCATGTGAAATAAAACAAAAACATATTATGCGACAATGATGGAATTCTTAGAAAGCCTTTGGGCACTGTGCTGATTGGCAATGAAGGTGTACCGATTGACACCAGGGAGATTGGCTCTATATGTCATGCAAATGAAGGGTGGAAGGCTTAGGTGAGCTGAAATCAAATGGTTCAATGTGTGCTGAAGGAGAAAAATGTTGCAAATACAAAAAATAAATGCATGCAAAGGATGATTTTGTGAAATAAAGAAAATAAACGGTGGTGGTGGAGATCTAAAAATAAAAGGTTAATCTAGAAGTAATTAGCCACAGGTGAATCAATTGAATTGAGTAATTTTTATATAAACACAAAAACTCTAGGTTGCCCTCCTAGCAGCACTAATCAATCCAAAAAAAAAAAACACAAAGACACGGGTCGTCTCCTAAAAAGCACATCAATTATAGTCATGTAGCTAGACTTCTAGCAAACCTGGATGTCGCGAAGCCATGGTTCTTGGTGTAAGATCCAAAAATGTCCATGCAGCTTGTACTATTCAAAATTCATGGTGGTTCACCTGTTGTCCTTGTTCATTATGTTGCATAATGCTGAATGTGTGTATATAATCTAATTCACTTTAATCTTCTATCTTGTTCAGTCTCTGATCATTTGCTCTTGGGGGAATTGCTCAAGCTATCTTAATTGTTGTCATCTTCTTCTCCTTCAAGTCCCGAGAATCTTCATGACTTCATCTATTCAAGCATTGGAGCATATATCGTCTTGTCCTATGACTTGTGAATCTTGATCAATGTTGCACCAGCGAGGTAGGATGAGGTAGAGTGGATGCAACTTCTCAATGCTTGCCCAATGATCCATGAAGTCGAGGGTTGGAAGATTCTTCTCGACAAATAACGGAGGCTCCCTTAAGTGTTTATCCCAATCAACAATAAAAAAATCGAACTTGCTTCATGAAGAATATCATGATATCCAAGTGAATGATGTATAATTGTTGGTTGATGAAAGGAACAAAAGCCCAACCATTTTCATGTTTTCATCATCAATCACACTATATTTCCTTCAATCATAACATTCAATCTTCAACTTCTGCAGGGAAAACCGTTGGAGAGATCGGAGAGATACCTAATAATATGAAGTTGTGCCAATTGACATGATGAAGGAGCCGATCGGCACCACCACAACTCCATTATCCTGCTGTATAACTGAGGCCTCCCATCAAAAGATCTCCAATTCTTTTGCTCCTCCTATTTGAGTTGTCTGAAGAAATCTGTTTTGTCTTCTTTCTGTACCAACGCCTTGTTGATGCTTCTGAGCTGGGATCATGGAGAATTAGAGTCTGAGACCTGTTCCATTGTGTTGGGCATCAAATTATCTTTCCAACAAGTACTCATGTGTCCTCATCGGACTCTGTATGAGGGATATATAGCCTTTTTACTGAAGGTATGTCAGGCTGTCTCACGACGAATCTGAATTGAATTCAAACTTTCCTAATATTCAAACTCCGTGTTTGAAACCACTTGAATCCGAGTCTAACATCGAAAAGAAGTCTTCTAAATGTTTGTAAACCCACAAATCACGTGCATATGATCCTCCAATTTCATATTTGCATCAAACTTCTAATTGGTTGCAATCCTCGTGAGATACTCAAACAGCCTACGTAGCATCGCTTATTTTACCAAAATCCTTATAAAAGCTCCAAATAAGGTGAGGTTGGAAACTAGACTCGATGCTCTTTCATAATACTAACTTTTTAGGCCTTGAAACCCTCTGTACAAACATGCACATCTTCTTCAAATCAGCGGACAGAACATCAACTTTTGATCAAGTACGTATCCACCATGTCTTCAATATTTTATTTTGAAATCTTTACTCTTCATGGAAAATACCCTCAATCTTCTCTCCCAATATCTATTGCTGTAAACAAAACAGAATCCTTGCAAAGCATTAGTTAAAAAAAATTGACACATGGGCATACCTCATTTTCATGGAGCAACGTGGTGCTGATCGACATGGGCGTTGCGCCGATCGGCACAAGTGTGGAATGCTTGGTAGATTGATGAAAAAGGACTCAATAGCAGATGATGGGCCACTAACAGAGTTAGCATCTACAGCTAGAGAGCAAGAGAGTCAACAGGGTGTAGTGCTGATCGGCACCACCATCGTGGTGGTCGGCAGCAGGAGCAATGTCACCTTGGATGGTTGTGTGCCTAGCTTTGTACCTGTTTTTAATGGACACACAAACAAAAAAACAGGTTATGTGCAATACTAATGATATAGGATTAGTTCGATAAACTAGATAGATCACCGTAGGTTTGAGTTTCTGATCCCCGACAACGGCGCCACAAAAGCTTTGTGGTCATAGTTACGCACCCACTTATATATTGTTAGTGTATGGTGTACATTATAGCTTTTCCCTCAGAGTATTCCAAGGTTTATATCGAATCCACAAGGATCAGCAAGATAACCTTAGTTAGGGTCTTCTACTTCATCTAAAGAATGAATTGTAGCATGAAGTACATATAGCACATACAAGACCGCTAAGGACGAAAGCTAGGGGGTTTGTGCTGATCGACGCACGGATGTGCCGATCGGCACGAAGGCTTTTTATCCTAAAGGCTTTGTTGGGTCTAGAAGCACACACATACACTAAAGAGAGCCACCTAGAGTTAGCCTACATGCATCTAATGGTAGGAGAAAGAATGATCCAATCGGTGCAACTAGTGTGCCGATCGGCATCAAAGTAGTAGCAGTATGACATCTATAATCCTAACTTACTTGGCACTTTAAACAGTTGGTGAACATCGAAGATGGACAACACGAATGGCACTTTGTTTGGCGCTATTTAGGTGTCGCTCACTCTGGCCTCAACAGGAGCTAATCGTTCCCCACGCTTAGGTGGTTCCTCACTCTGGCTTTGGCGGAAGCTAATCGTACACCAAGCCTTGATCTCCACCTCTTACTCTACTAAGCTTAAACACGCAACCTACTAGCCCTGTGACAACTAATCAAGCATATCTAGAGGCTAAAGTAATTATGGCTCGTACAAGATCTAAATCACTAACCTAATCACCATGATTAAGAAAGCGATCTAAATACTTAGCCTATAACTAAGCAATTAGAATAATCATATGTAAGACCACTCAATCCAGATGAACACAATCGCAGCCAAGGATAGAATCAAGATAGACACAGAGATGAATATATGAACAATACATTTATTCATCACAGTCAGGGGGTGTGCCAATCGGCATGAAGACCATGCCGATCAACACCGCCTTGTTGCAACGTTGATGGTGTTGATATCTGCTAAGTCACACCAAATAAATAGACCTAGGCAAGGCTCCAGAACTACTTGTTGGTAGAACTCAACAGATGGTTAATATAGGCAAGTTAAATCCGCAAGCGTACGGACATTCCGTTGTAGCATTTCTCCACTGGATTACTCCAATGGCTGTAATTTATCGTTCTCCCAAGGGAAGGCGGTGGTCAAGAGATAGCATGTTCATAACCATATAACTAATAATATACCAAGGTCATAGATAGGGGTAAGGATAATAAATATAGTGGATAGTGACACGCAGAATAATCCAACCTAACATTAACACAAAGCCTAGGTTAAGTGGGTTAAAGAGGAGTCAAGCTAGATCCCTATGTATTTCTATATTCCTGTTATATCTTAAATACATGCAACACATACAAGCTTAGGTCCTATGTTAAGTCAGAACAGGGAGGATTAAACACAAACAGGGCTGTCACCACCTACAGGTTAACCCTACACTAGGACATGTGACACTAGGGCTATTAAGTCCCTACGCCAGTCCTAAAGTCAATCCTGTTCATGGGGGCAAACGAATACTCATGGCTATTTACCAATCTAAGCACCACGCTTATATTGCTAAACAATACTCTCAATCCCCATGGGACTTTGACACCCTTCGGATCACCAAGTCGCGAATAAGAGTATATCTAACTTTGACCCGACGGATCAACAAGTCAGTACTATAACATGCATAACTCTAACCTTACGGATCAAAAAGTAAAGGGCTAGGACATGCATAACTATAACTCTAAGGATTAACAAGCTACAAACTATAGCACACATAACTCTAACCCTACGGACTAACAAATCATGGACTAAATCATGTCTATCCACAATATGCATTACACGAGTATAAGGACATAGGTTGACTAGCATAGGTATGTGAAGCGTATAATAACCTAACATGACTAGCCAATAACCATATACAAAGCACATGACTATCACACTAGTATAAGGATAAGACATAAGGAATAAAGAAGATAATAATATTAATAAAGTAAATAAGTCTTACAAGAGAGGATTACTGTAGAACTATCCTAAAAGCTCTCCAAGACTAGGTCAAGAACCTCAAGGCAGCTCTCCTCTCTCCTAAACTCCACTAGGACCTAGAGACTAAGTGTATTACTAGAGAATGGATTCTTCTTGGTGTGTGCTTTGGAGTGAGGCCTCTCCCTTCTATTTATAGATCCCAAAGGCATTTCCTGGAGTTGATAACTACCGCCTAACCCGCATAACCATCATTGGGGAGTTACCAGGAGCCAGCACATGGCAGCCATGCACCAGGGGGGCCGCTCCCCGTTTGGCCGAACACCCCTGTTCAGCCGAACAAGAGGGGAGTCCCCTCGGATGTTGCCGCCTCTGGTGGCCTGCCATGTTGGTTCCGTTGCCCCGTGACATTGTAAGGTCGGTTGTTGAGTCGGTTAGCTTCTATAGGTGGGCCAGTCAATCCGTGGGATTCCCAATTGGCAAGCTCTGATCGGTGGAAGTTGTGTTTCTTTGCCAACTAGGTGTGTTTCCTCCTCCATTTCGTTATTTCTCCTGCATGTGAGTGTTTCTCCGAGCAATAGTGGATATTTCTTAATTCTAACTAACATGCATGGTGGGAATATACAATCCTTCTTTATTTTGACTAACGGCCTCCCTATTCCTTTCTTTGACTCCCTCCTAACTTGTTGCTCACCACCCTTTCTCAGCATGTCTGACGTGGAAGCATCCCCTTTGAGGGAGAAGAGGACCAAGATCGACAAAGACCAAGGTCAAAGCCAAGCACTGAAGAGGAGGAAGGCTGTTGCTCATCGCATTCGCAAAATCACTTTGTGGACGACTGAAAGAGAAGAACCTGAAGATCTCATTCGGGTCATGCATCCTCCAGCTGAGGTGGAGAACTCCGGAGACAAAAGAGTAGACTCTATTCATGCCTCAATTGAGACTTGCACTGAGGCTTGATTGACCAACTACTACTCTTATGACAAAGAAGCATCTGACTTTCATTTTTGGGCACACTTCCATGCCGACTGGTACTGCTCCATCTATCTTCGCATGAAGAATCCAGTTATTGATATGAAGTGGCTTGATTGGCACCACATGAAGAGTAGGAAGCACCCCCTATTAAATCAAGTCATGGCTGCATGTGAGCATCACGTGCTCAAAACAGTCTTCACCTTCAACTACTCTTGGAACAAGGAAATCGTAGCTCAGTTCTACTCCATCGTGTCCTTTGATGATGGTGCCAAGACTATGTTCTGGATGACAAATGGCGCAAAGTACACCTGCTCCTTGAACCAGTTTGCGAGTATGATTGGACTTAAGCACACACACAAGGAAAAGCACAAGGTTCACAAGGGAAATCACATGGATGCTGAGCACATGAGGTATATGTATGTGGACCCGGATAACTGCTCTCCTCCTAACTCAAATGGACTAAAACACTTCTCCTCAGTCTTGTTTCGGATCTGTAGGAGCACCTTAGCTCCTAGGGGAGGCAACTCTAACCATATCCCTGCCTTTCAGAGGGATATCCTTCACTAGATTCATGGAAACTAGAGGTTTGATGTGTTTGACTATATCTATCAGGAGATGTGGGACATCACAGTCTCTCCCAAGCGTGGCTATGGATATGCTCCTCACATTATGTTCATGATTGAGAAGGTATCGGGATTGACTTTCAACAAGGATATGAATCATCTGAGTCTCAAGCCTCAAATTCCTTCTAACTGAACTCCCAACACCACATCTGTTCAGTACTTTGGTGCAGCTCAGCCTCCTTCTCCTGCTCAGGCTCCTAGAGCTCCTTCTAGGGACACCGGATCTGATGTAAACAAGGGTTCCCGATCTTCCGATAGGTTCTGATAATCTTGATTAAGGCGGAGGCGATACACAAATCGATCCGGCTTTCGAACGACACGTTCTGAATCCCGCAATCGCAGCACAACGTCTCCTCTGGTTATCAACCGTTCCAGAACGATTGACCTCACCAAGAAGGCTTATCCTTGCCTGCAAATAAAGAACACAAGCAAGAACAAAGAAGAATGCAACCAAATTTGCAAGTATACGATGAATCTCACAAGTTGGAGTCTCACAAACCGATCAAACGGCAAAACTGTTATCAACAGAATAATCAAAGCAAAACCCAAACCCTAATGAAGAGACGGCGGCTGTATATGAGGACCCTAGGGTCGTGCAAGACCTCCTGGACGCAGCCCTAAGTGGGCTCAACTCCATACATGGCCCAAAGACCGATTACGGTGTCGCAGCACCAGGACAGATTCTGGAAGTTGAATTGTTTCGGCGATTGCCGACGGCTCGGGATGCATTTTGATATGGGACCAGTTGGGTTGGAAAGGGCTTTTCGTTATCTTTCCAGGCATATATAGAACGTCCAAATCCGAGTCCATATGCGTCCTGGGCATTCGTTTTAGTGCAGACTGGTCCTGGGCTCCGAAACAGACTCGAAGTCGGTTTTGATTGGGCCTCCACCTTGGCTTGGACGTCCTTGCTGGCCCATCACGTCTCCAATCACCTCCCCAGCTATCTCATCATCATCTCCATGGTTTCTAACAACAATTAATTCATTAGGTAGCAATCTATTCTCAAAATCACATAAAGGAATCATTAGGAACAAGCTCACCCGTAAATTCAGTTGTCGCGCATGAACTTGTATTTTGGTTGGCGGAGTGCTGGGTGTATCCATAAGAGTGATGTCCTCATCATTCTCCCCCTTTTGAATTAGAGTCGTCCTCGACTCGATCCCATCTCTTTCTCCCAATAGTGGTCTCAAATCTGAAATATAAAATATAGAACTATTCCCAAACTTGGAATGCACCTCGCGTTTATATGTGTTATGAAAATTATCATCACAATGTGAAACCATAATAGAAGGCATGCGATGCAAATTAATGACCTCTTTGAAAACTTGCTCAGCAATATGAACGTCATTCTCACTCTTATGACAAGATGGAAAATGTGTGATCTTAAAAACACTAGAAAAACATGACATGACATGGTAATTGTTATTGCAGTTTTCTAGTTCATCATTTGGTTGTACAACACAAGGAGTATTCATGTTTGAACAAATATAAACTTTATGCACCATAAATACACCTCTATGATCATAGTTTCCTATAGCATAAAATTTGTTTCTTGTTAGTAAAGGCAATTCAGTTTGAGAAAAGATTTGCTTCTCCATGGTATTTAGATCACAAAGAACATCAAATTCAACATAACCCAAAGTATTTAGAGAAGACAATAATTTCTGCTCATTCTTTTCACATGTTATTAAAATCAAATGTTTTATTTCAGCACTAGTAGGTGAATCATAAGCAAAAACATCAATCTTGTTCATTTGTTGTGGTAAAGGTATAAGTGAAGCAGTGGCACACAACTCCTCTTTATCACAAGGATCAGTAGATAAATCAACTTGTGGCAAAGGCAAATCAAGACAAGGTTCCAATACAACAAGACTGTTGGAACAATTCATCACATCAAGAAAGCTCTTACCTGAAACAACAACATGTTCTTCATCTTTCACACTATCCTCTTCTTTGTGTAGAACCTGAAATGTATTAGTTGCAACAAGAGGCAAGGAAATATGCTCATCATCTAATTCAGATTTTGGTGTAAGTGTTGCAACATTTGAAGTAGTCCATTCTTTCCTAAATGGTTCATTCTTTCTTCTCTCAAGTCTTTGTTGATCCTCTTCTAAAATTTCAGCAGCAGACATAGGTTTAAGAGTAACTCTTCTACCATTGTATTTAAATGAATAGGTATTAGCAATGGTATTGTGCAAAGCATTATTTGTAGAAATCCAAGGCTTACTCAATAACAAATGACATGCTTGCATAGGCACTATATCAAAATCTGCACAATCCTTATAACAACCAATAAAAAATTCAATGCGTGTAATTTTATCTACCTTTATCTTACCACAAGAATTTACCCATTGGATTTAGTATGGTCACGGGTGTGGCTGTGTGGTCAAGCCGAGCTTCTCGACCAATTCCAAGCTTGCGATGTTGTTGCTACTCTCTCCATCAATGATGACACGACAACATCGATCCTTCACAACAAAGTGAGTCTGAAACAAGTTGTTCATTTGATTTTGCTCTACCATCTCCATTTGAGAACTAAACACTCGTTGTGCTACAACACTTGTATCAAAATCATTTGACACCATCGACTCATCACCATCGGTGTTGTAACCTGTCATTGTTAATAGAAAACAAGAAAACACACAAGAGTATATTTTCCTATCACCACTGTTTGATCACGGTGGAAACTCTTAACAAGCAAATGACAGCACCTAACTGAGTTCTTACAAGATTCTTAGTAGCAAAACAGAGGATACCTTGAAGAGTGTGATCCGACGATTGCGAGGGTCCAAAGTTCTGTGCCTATTCAGAAGGATATATGTGGAGCTAGATAGGCAATTTATAGTGGCAAGGATTAGCAAAATTTCAATTCAGAAATTGCAACACTGAATAATAGTCCCAAGCTAGTCTATGTCACTGGCCTAAACTTGTCTCGGACCTAGTTCAAGCAAGCAAATGGCTCAACAAAGGACACAAAGGCTGCAAGCAATTCTGAATTTTTTTCTCTTCTCCTTTCGTTTTTTTTCTTTTGTTATAGGTGTGGCTTTTTCTTCTTATTTTTTTTTCAGCACCTCTTTGCCTTTTACTTCTTTCATGATTTTTTTGACATAGAACTGCAGCAAGAGTTGCGAACTTTATAGCACAAAGAAAAAACCTAAACTTTCTTTTTTGCACTCTTTACGTAAGGAATAGATGTACATGTAGAACTGAACCGACAATTCTCATATGCAACAACGTGCAGCAATCTCTTGACTCAAGGAACAACGTGCAACAGAAAACACTCTAAGTTTCTTTTGCACACAAAAAATAGAAGGCTAGATGTTAAATAAATATTTAGTGCAAATAATTGTTTCTTTTGCTCATTCTAAGGGTTCCCGATCTTCCGATAGGTTCTGATAATTTTGATTAAGGCGTAGGCGATACACAAATCGATCCGGCTTCCGAACGACACGTTCTGAATCCCGCAATCGGAGCACAACGTCTCTTCTGGTTATCAACCGTTCAAGAATGATTGACCTCGCCAAGAAGGCTTATCCTTGCCTGCAAATCAAGAACACAAGCAAGAACAAAGAAGAATGCAACCAAATTTGCAAGTATACGATGAATCTCACAAGTTGGAGTCTCATGAACCGATCAAACGACAAAACTGTTATCAACAGAATAATCTAAGCAAAACTCAAACCCTAATGAAGATACGGCGGCTGTATATGAGGATCCTAGGGTCGTGCAAGACCTCCTGGACGCAGCCCTAAGTGGGCTCAACTCCATACATGGCCCAAAGACCGATTACGGTGTCGCAGCACCAGGACAGATTCTGGAAGTCGAATTGTTTCGGCTGTTGCCGACGGCTCGGGATGAATTTTGACATGGGACCAGTTGGGTTGGAAAGGGCTTTTCGTTATCTTTCCAGGCATATATAGAACTTTCAAATCCGAGTTCATATGCGTCCTGGGCATCCGTTTTAGTGCAGACTGGTCCTGGGCTCCGAAACAGACTCGAAGTCGGTTTTGATTGGGCCTCCACCTTGGCTTGGACGTCCTTGCTGGCCCATCACGTCTCCAATCACCTCCCCAGCTATCTCATCATCATCTCCATGGTTTCTAACAATAATTAATTCATTAGGTAGCAATCTATTCTCAAAATCACATAAAGGAATCATTAGGAACAAGCTCACCCGTAAATTCAGTTGTTGCGCATGAACTTGTATTTTGGTTGGCGGAGTGCTGGGTGTATCCATAAGGGTGATGTCCTCATCAGGATCATCTCATGTGCCTCTGCCATCTCGTGGGAAGAGAAGTGGATCATGAAAATGTTCAAGTCTCTCTTTGGAATGTGTCGGAGCATTAATCAAAGGATGGATGTCATTAAGAGGAATCAAAAAGTGCTTATGGACCATTTTGGCATTGAGACTCCTCCTCCATCTTCTCTTATGGAAGTCTCTCCTCCTCCTACTTATGCCGATCCGACGGACACATTCACCACCAAGGAGATGAACTACTTTGGATATTACCCTACTCCTCCACCCTTCACCTCCGGCGCAGGTTCAAGTAGTCAACACATTCGCTTTGAGGATGAGGAAAGCGGTGGTGGTGAAGATCATGCTGCGTACGATCTTCACCAACGCAAAGGCAAAGGACCGGCACTCAAAGAAGAAGGATGAAGACGACAAAGAAGATGAAGACGATGAAGACTATGATGATGAGTAGAAGATCGTTCTTCGCTAGCATCTTTGCTTTTCTCCTTTTTGGTGTCTTGATGCCAAAGGGGGAGAAGTAATCTATGTTTTACTTATTTGTTTAGTTTGTGAGTTGAGAGAGTTGAACTATTTGGAACTAGTTGGAGTTGTAAAACTTTATGTCATCTTTGGGGTTTGTAAACTTGTTTAGTTTCTTACTTATTGTAATGGTACTTTGTTGGTTATGCATTTGTGTGAAATCGTATGTCATTTGCATTGTCTCTATCTCTTTTGGCTATTATGTTGCAAATTGCATGCATGCATGGTGTTAGGGGGAGCTCTCACATTTTTCTCTAACATATGTGCAGTTGTTATTGTTGCTTATCACCTTACTCATGCACACATTTAGGGGGAGCTCCACATCAAACTAATTCTGATTGGATAATTTTTGTGAATTCTAGTTGTATTGTCATCAATCACCAAAAAGGGAGAGAATGAAACTGCATCTAGGCCCCTAATTTTATTTTGGTGATTGGCGTCAATACACATAAGAACAGACTAATATTTTATTGAGCATGTGTATAGATAACACTTCAAAGTTTGGTGAAAGAAATGCATAAAAGCAAAAAGGAGAAAAGAATATGACAAAGTGCTTCAAAGATGAAATTAAAAATATGCTCAAGAATGAACTTCATGTAGTTTTTATTTTATCTTGAGTATAGGAAGGCCGTATTTTCAAGAGGGACACAAGAGTTCAAAGAAAAAATGATCCAAGTGCCTAAAAACCTTTTTCCAGAGCCTTTTCATCGGACTTGTCGGACGTGTTGGACAAGTCCATCGGACTCCAGTAGCATTGCCACTCTAGGCCGCCGGACATGTCCGATGGTCATCAGACCTGTCGGACATCTCTATCGGATTCCAGTTCCTCTGCCACCTTGTGTCATCGGACATGTCCGATGATCCATCAGACTTGTCCGATGAACCAGACTTGTCTGAGGCATCTGGCATGTCCATCAGACTCTAGTAACAATGCCACTTTGATTCATCAGACTTGTCCCATGACCATCGGACTTGTTCGATGCAGATCTGAGAAATATCCCCTCAAACGGCTCTTTTTCTCTAGGGGCTATAAATAGGACCCCATCTCACCCCTTGGCCGGTAGGTCACTCATTCCACTCAAAATTACTCTCAAGCTCACTTTACTTTCCCCAACTCTTCTCCCTTGCTTCCACTCTTGATTTGTGAAGGGATTGAGAGAAGATTGAAGAGCTCCATCGCCTCCAAGCTTCCATCCTCTTGAGCACTTGGTTCATCCTCACCGCCGACAACTCTTATGTTTGTTACTCTTAGGGACTCATCCCCTAGACCGTTAGAGGTGCCTGTTGAGCTCCCAACTCAGGTGGTGACGTCTCGGGATGTTTGTATTGACCCCTCCTTTGTGGAGTTGCTAGTGGAACACCGAGTTTGATCTTTGTGATCACTTGGAGAGGTTTAGGGTTGAAAGAGACCCGGTCCTTTGTGGATCCCTCAACGGAGACGTAGGCTTCTTTCTGGAGCCGAACTTCGGAGAAAAATCTCGTGTCTCTTGTGTGCTTTATTACTTGTCCTTCATTTCCTTGTTCTTGCTCTTAATCTTTCTAGTTAGGGTTGGCTTTGTATTTCTCAAATTAACTTGTCTAAGTTGCATGCTAGTTCATTTACTCTTTTCTACAGCTTCCTCTAGCTTGTAATCACTTGTTCCTAGCTTGCCTTGAACTAGTTTTAAGTTTTAGTCGTCCAATCTATTTTTCTATCTCTTGCCATCGAACAAGTCATCGGACTTTACTCACAATCGTCGGACAAGTCTGACACTGTGCATTTAACTTTTACAAGTCCAACACTGTGCATTTAACTTTTATTATTAAGTCATTTTCAGGAATAATTGCCCATCCCCCCCCCCCTTCTACGCACTTTCAAAGACTTTCTTAAAAAGTCAAGTTGAGGTGCAAGCGCAGAGAAGGGGTTGGACAGGCCCAAAGCTCCTCTCCTGGACTCCTCCTCACTCTCTTCTTATTTTCTATACGCTTTGGCAGCGTTGAGCCTTTTGGAAATGAAGCGCTAATTCTATCTTAACGTGTTGAGAGAGTGAATCCCTTTCCTTCCTTTTATAGCACTCAAAGGTGGTTCCTAGAGTCGGTAACTTCCAACAAACGTGCACAATCGACTTTGGAGAGGCACCAGGAGACAACACGTGGAGGCGGTACACCAGAGGGGGACCCACCTGTTCTGCCGAACAGGGGTTGTGGGCCCTTGGCCCCCCTACTCTGGGTCCCTAATAGGTGGCCCCTTGTCCCTCTTGACACCGTAAGGCGATGGGTTATATCGGTTTTCTTCTGAAAGTTGGCTAGTGAATCCGTGTGCTTGGCTCTGATTGGCCGGAAGTGTGTTTTCTCCCTTGATGATGTGGATTTTCCAATAATTTTATGGAATAATTACCTTCAACACATATTTACCAACACTAGTGGAATTTGTTAGTAATAAACTCCTACCACTATGTTGGTTGTTCACTTTACTACTGTATATTAGAAGTCAATTGCCCCCTTTAGTTTAATAGGACTAGATCTATGGATTCGAGGCATATTTGCAATACCAGCTATCAGATCTATCGACTTAGCATTTATCGACGGACAGAGTTCCATACATGATTATTATACTTCTATCGACTCTGGCCCATCGACTTACTTTCATCAATAGAGCGAGTTTATGTACCTTTACTGTAGATCTATCAACTTAGCTCTAACGACTTTAACTCTATTGTATCGACTTGACCAGTTATTGTACGAATACCATGGATTTATCGACTCTAGCCTATTGCTCTAATTTCTTATCGGCATTAATGATTTATAATTGCTTATTTAATTAAATTTGCTGATAAGCGGATATAATCAGCCGACCAGTTTATATTCTCATGTTTTATTCCCACAATAGCATCGGCTGATTTCATGAATAGTGACTATCGACTTTCTTCATCGGGCTGTCCTAGACTGGTGATCCCTAGAATTTGACCATTTGTCTCTTTGTCGACTTGCAGGGAAGATTGACTGGCAAGCCTCGGTTTCTGTATTGAGTCTGCACTGGAGCTAAGCAGATTTCCTAGGTCACACGTGTGATTTTAGCGTCAACATGCTTTTTGGCACACTCGGTGGGACCAAGAACTTTAAGCTTCACAACATGTCTGAACTTGGAATGCCAAAGGATCCCAAGCTCCCTGACAATCCTCCACTAAAACATGATGTTGGTGCAGATCTGAAGATAGAGAATATAATGCCTGTAAACAGGGATGATCCGAGTGACAAAACATGAGCCCAAATTAATCAGAAGATGACAGAGTATGAAAACATTTTGTTGAGCACATTTATCAAAACCGAGCATGGAAAGATCATACAGAAAGGAAAGTTACCTGTTGCTGCCTTGATTGAAGACAAAACTGAGAAATCAACTGCCAATAAGCCAATAGAGGTGACTGATGAAGCTACATTGAACAACATGATACATTCAGCCATACACCATGCATTGATTTATCAGACACCTGTGTTGGTCGATACTTTGAGGGCTTTGATCATTCAGACCGTTGAACGTTGTATATATGATGATCCAATACGTGGGTCGATGTATTTCTGAGCATCTGGGAATATTCCTCGGCCTACAATTGAAGTACCTAGTTCACAGCAGCCAAAGGCGAGCACAACACATCCTGTTACGGGTTCAGGGTTGTCAACTTCTGAAGCTACTCTACCCTCGAAGAATGTTGATAGTGGTACAGTGGAGAGAACACCTCACATGATAATAATGCAAAGAACTACTCCACAGACACAGCCACAGCTCCACAGGCAGGAAACGACAGAGTCGAATGTCACATATGGTACAACTCCGAACGTAGAGCCAAGTCTGTTCGGAATGTCGTCATCACCTGCATTGCCTGGGGCGTTGGGAGGCCAGCACACTGTTGTCAATTTTGGTTCATAAACAGCCCCGCAAGTGCTAGCGTCTGGTCCTGCATTGGCTACTCCAAATACTAATGTTTCGATCGATGACTGGGCAATGAAGATTACTGAAGTAATGAGGGAACAATTTGGGTTAAAGCCAAAACAGCAAACTTATATGTATCGACTCCCTTACCCTCCTAGCTATGACTTGATTCCTATGCCGAGTCGATACAGGCCACCAGAATTTACTAAGTTTACTGGACAAGACAATACTACCACTGTTGAGCATATTAGCCGATTTTCAGTGCAATGTGGAGAGACAGGAGCTCCCAAAGAATTGAAGATCAGGTTGTTTCTGTTATCATTGGCGGGTTTGGCTTTTTTGTGGTTCACATCATTGCCCCCTAATTCCATTATTACTTGGGCCGATCTTGAATAGAAATTTCATAAATATTTCTTTGCTGCAACAAGAGAGATGAGGTTGTCTGATCTGATTTCTGTAAGGCAGAAAGCTGGGGAGTTTGTGCATGATTATGTGCAGAGGTTCAGAGATGTGTGCAGTAAATGTTTCAGCTGGTAATTAATTGATACTCAGATGGCAGAGATAGCATTCAATGGCCTAGTTGCACCTTTGAGGGAGAAGTTTCCTTCAGCTGAGTTTGAGAGCTTGTCCCAGTTGGTACAGAAGGTATCTATTCAGAAGAATCTGACTCGAGGGGCACGGTCAAGGCCGATTCAAGTGAACGATAATGATTATGAGTCTGAGTCCGATGAAGATGCCAGAGATGTCAATATGGCTTAGTGGACGAGGAATAAGAATATTTTGTCGTGTGCTTGGGTGAAACAGAATGAGCCAAAAGAAAAATATGACTTTGATATCACCAAGGCCGATAAGATATTTGATATGCTGTTGTAGGAGAAGCACATTCAGTTGCCACCTAATCATGTGATCCCACCTGCTGAAGAATTGAAGAAAAGAAAGTACTGCAAGTGGCACAATTCACTGTCTCATTACACCAATGAATGCAAGGTATTCAGAAGAGAGATTTAGTTGGCAATTGAGCAGGGAAAGATCAAGTTTACAAAGGGAACCATAAAGATTGATGGACATCCATTCCATGCAAATGTCAATATGGCTGGTATCAACAATGTAGAAGCGTTTATAAATCGGTATCAGAAGAAAAAGAACAGGGAGATGAAGGAATCACAGTTTGATCCACATTGGGAATGCCCGTTCTTTTAATGTTGTTGGGACCACAATATGAAGCTGCCATCGATCGATAATTGTCCTGGATGCAGTAAGCACACGGATCAGATGAATAGGGAGACCCCAAAGCGTCATCGACACCATCATCGACACGACGTGATTAAAGAGCCGATGGTGGGTTCAGCCGATAGGCAGGAAATAATCTCTGCATTCGATCGACTTGGAGCCAAGAAGGCAAGCGGCAAAGCCAAGTTTGACAAGGAGGTCGATGAGGAGATGCAAGAAGGATAAGATCAAGCCGATTAGTGGTGTCCATCTGGTATTTTCTCTAGGAGTCAGAAGCGCAGGATAGAGAAGATACGTTGCAGGCAGATAAGGGCTGGTAAATATTACTATGATGAAAATGATGATTAGCCACCAAAGAAGGTCTGGAGGCCAAAAGTGAAATCACAAGTACAGGTACCAAGTGCTACAGTGGGCATGGTAATGATGTTGCCTCAAGAGTTTATGTCATCAGGAGAAGAATTGATTGCTGATGAAGGGGATAGACCACAGTTGGTATTTGATGTACAACAAGTAGTGTTTGATGGGCCAGATGAATCTAAACATCGGCACTTGAAGGCGTTGTACCTCAAGGGGTTCATCAATGGGATGCCGATGGGAAAGATGATGGTCGACGAAGGTGCTGTAGTAAATATATGCCCATCACTACTGTCAGAAAATTGGGGAAAATTGAAGATGACTTAATTGACACAAATATGATTCTGAGGGATTATGGTGGTCTTAATGTAGCAGCCAAGGGAGTCTTAAATGTGGAGCTCACAATCGGCAGTAAAACTTTGCCGGTTACTTTCTTTGTCATTGATGGAAAGGGAACCTACAACCTTTTGTTGGGTCGTGATTGGATACATGCAAACTACTGTGTTCCATCAACAATGCACCAGTCTCTGGCCTAGTGGATTGGCAATCAAGTAGAGGTAATCCCGACCGATGAAACCATCAATGTTGCATCGATCGATTTAGTACCATGGCATGCGGATGATATGGAGTGTTTGTCTGGCATGATTTGGGATGGGGATTACATTAAGATTACTATGCAGGGTCTTGAGGTAGTGGACCAGTCAAATTGTAAACTGTTTCTCTAACAGGCACCCCAATGGAGTTTGCAGAAGATGGGAAGTTGGGAAAAGGATTCATGTCGGCCGATGAGCTATAGGAAGTCGATAGGAGATGGCGATAATCCAAGGACGATATTTATCAGTAAGAAGTTGGATGAAGATTTTAAAGTTGAATTAATAAAATTATTAAAAGAGTACCGGGATAGTTTTTCTTGGGATTATTCTGAAATGCCCGGCCTAAGCCGATCTATCGTTGAGCATTAGCTGCCTATCAAACCTGGATATCGACCTTATAAGCAAACTCTAAGGAGAATCGATCCAAAGATTAATGATGATGTCAAGGCTGAGATTACTAGGTTATACAATGCTAAGTTCATTAGGCCTTGCTAATATCCAAAGTGGGTTTCAAATATTGTGCCTGTTTTCAAGAAGTGTGGCAAGTTGAGTGTCTGTATCGACTTTCGCACATTGAATAGAGCCACCTCGAAGGATGACTAACCGATGCCGATAGCAGATCTTCTGGTTGACGCAGCAGTAGGGCATAAGATTGTCAGTTTTATGTATGGTAATGCTGGTTATAATCAGATTTTCATGACAGAAGAGGATATACCGAAGACTGCTTTCAGGTGTCCCAGGGCTCTTGGTTTGTATGAATGGGTTTTCATGACATTTGGTTTGAAGAATGCTAGAGCCACATATTAGAGGGCCATGAATTATGTATTCCATGACTTGATCGACAGGCTAGTAGAGATTTATATCGATGATGTGGTAGTTAAATCTAAAAGAATAGAAGATCATATAGCCGATTTGCGGGAAGCACTCGAGAGAACAAGAAAGTATGGCTTGAAGATGAATCCGAACAAGTGTGCTTTCTGAGAAACCATGTGGATATGTGCCATGGTTTGTAATATGTGATGAGTAATTGACTTGGGCTGATTTGATGTTTGAGTTGAAATGCGGGAATCTGGGGATTACATGAGTTTGTGCATGTCATGTTTTTGACTAATCAAAGTTGGTAATGGAGTTGGAGAAGTTGCAAGAGACGGGAAATGTGTTTGCTTGTATCATGATGTGTAGGTCACTAGAGTCAACTTGGCGGTCAACGGCGAGAGGATCGGGCACAAGTAGGAGACTTGGGGCCAGATGATCGGGAGGCTGGGTGAAGTCAAGGGTGATCCACACCGTACATGTGGAGAGGCAAGAAGCACAAACGGTTTCACGGTTGAGCCTCAAAACTGAGGGTGGTGATCAAGATGGTAGGATTGACCAAGTCAAAGGTGATCGGGCGTTGGTGCAAGTAGAGGCTTCCAATGGACCGGAGGCGGGCGAGACTTGCCAGTGAGGAGGATCATGTGACAACGTGACACGCGTCAAGATTAAGAAATTGTGCATTGAGAAGCATGCAAAGCAGTTTCCTGGTTTGGGCCTCAAAACCGGTGGCGGCGATTGGTGGTGCACGTGGCACCATCGTGGAGCTTGTGTTGAGGTGAAACAAAGTTGTGAAGGGCTCGATGGCGTTAGGCAAAGGAAAAAGAGTTGGACAGTTTTGCCTCTAGTGGTAGGTGGCAATGAGTTATAGGTCAAGGTAGAGTTGTCTTGGACCCTAGGCCTATATAAGGAGAGGCAGGGCTGGTGAAAGAGGTCTCTCTCTTTCCCTTAGCCTTGCCTTAGGTCTTCATTCAAAGTGCTAGGAGAGGTCTTCATGTAATAGAGGAGAGGAGAGGGTCTGTGAGAGACATCTCTTTCTCTTCCAAATAGTGGGAGGAAGAGGGTGGCTTTCTAGCCTTGTATCCATAGATCTTATAAGCATGTTTCTCTGAAATGAGAATTATTTTCGTGCTCAAGATCTTCCTCTCTCTCAAAATCCCGAATTTCTCTTTTTATCTATTTTTGGAGCTATTTTCATGGGAATTTTTCATCTCATTTTTGAATGAGTTTTTGAGGCGGATTTCTTGGGGATCTTAGTGCTATAATGAGCTAGAACAATCCTTCATGGGTCCTTGATCGACTCAAGAGCTCTAGCACCTACGATTTGAAGGATTTCTCAAGTTTCCCTTTTTTGGTGTTCTTGGCATAAGATCTGAAATTCGTGATGATTCCTTGAGCCAATTGAGTAGGTCTTCTAGGACTAGGGTCGTGATGTGTTGAGATTGGCTGGTCCAAAAATCGCACGTTTTGGAGATCATTTGGTTGAGTCCTGGAGAGATCTTTGGGAAAAGCGTGACAATTTTCTATTCTGTTAGGGATCGATTGGCACTGCCGATGACCAGAACCGACACTGCCGAAGGGTCTGAACTCTTATCGGCACTGCCGATGCCACGATCGGCACTGCCGGTGGCTTGAGTCTTAACCCCGCACCGGCACTGCCGATAGCCACGACCGGCACTATCGATACGCTCCGACCGTTGCTTTCCAAAGTTTTGAGAACCCCGCACCGGCGCAGCCGATGGATGTGACCAGCACTGCCGATGGCTGTGATCGGCACTGCCGATGGTTGTCCAGACTTGATCTGTTTTGGTGCATTTCTTTGACAGTTTTGAGTCTTTGCAGTTCTACTTTGTTTCCATTTTAATCCGCTGCTGTTGTTGATCACTCCTAAGGTTAGCACGTCACAAGTTGGTGTGTGTGGTCTTGGTGATCGGTTTAGAGGTTAGCTTGGGTTGTAATTGGGACATAGGCCAAGTTTCTTGTGAAGAATTTATATTGGATCCCATTCACCCCCCCCCTCCCCTCTGGTCGCCTTCTCGGTCCTTCAATTGGTATCAGAGCCGGTTTGATCACTAGTTGACCTTCACCGGTTTTGTGATCCGAAGGCGATATGGAGAAGCGTGCGGTCAAGCTCTGGATGTTTGATGGTGAGTACTTTCCCTACTGGAAGTCGTTGACCAAGGCTTATCTCTTAAGCCAAGGACGTGCAATTTGGGAGATTGTTGAGCAGGAGTATGCTATACCAGGAGACCTCAACACTGCATCTGCAGGTGAGTTAATCAGGTATGAAAATAACTCCAAAGCTGTCAATATTTTGCTTTCTGCTCTAGGAAGGAATGAACATGACCGTGTTGCTCATCTCGATACTGCACATGTCATTTGGGCAAAGCTTTGCACGTATCATGAGGGTACCAATCAAGTCAAGTCTATGCGTAAGGACTCTTACAATAGACAGTACCAAACCTTTGCACAAAAACCTGGTGAGTCTCTAGATGACACTTTTCGTAGGTTTGAGGCCATTATGTGCAACTTGCGGGCTTGTGGTAACCTTGTGTACAATGATAATGATAGATCTAAGCAATTTCTATATTCACTTGATGAAAATGCTTGGGGGTTAAGATTGCTGCACTAGAAGAGACTGCTGATTTCAATACCCTGGACTATGAGCAGCTGTATAACAAGCTAAAATCTCATGAACTGCCTAGGAAGTCTCGTCCTAATCTTGCTAATTCTGCTTCTAGCATGGCTTTGCTTTATAGCTCTCAAAGGGTAGTCACAATGGTGGCTCTTATGGAACTAACCCCTCACTTGACAAGTCTTCTTTAGAGTTTGCTCTTTCTTCTCTTGTTGCAGCTTCTGATGAACAGATGGAGTGCATTCCTGACGAGGAGCTGTCGTTGCTCACAAGGAAGTTCAGGAAGTTATACAACAACCGCGAGGAGAGAAGAGGAGGTGGTTCAAGAACCTACTTCAAATGTGGTGATCTGGGACACTTCATTGCTGGCTATCCCAAGAAGAAGAAGAAGGCCGGGTACTACGACAACAACACTGAAGATTTCAAGCAGAAGAAGAATTGCTTCTACAGGAAAGGCAAGAACTCCAAGAAGTTCGCCAAGGCCATTGCACACGCCTGTGTTGCCGCCTTGAGCGACGTCGACCTTACATCAAGCGAAGGCCTTACAAGCTCGTAGGAGGAGGTTGAGAAGCCACGAGTCAAGACGAAGGATGACTTCACCGGGCTTTGCTTCATGGCAAAGAACGATCACGACCCGCAAATCGGCTCTGACTCCCACAAGCGAGGTACCTCCCACTCTTGATGAGCTCTCTTTTGAACTTGATCATTTGCACGATGTTTTGCTCATGCAAGATGATAAGCTTCGCAGTGCTGTTCATGAGAATAGAGAGTTTAAGTCTAAGTTGGAGAGTGCAGAGTATGAGATCACTTCGCTTAGGTCCAAGCTTGCTAAAAATGCTGATGTTGAGTGTGAGTCTTGTCAAGTTGTGATGAATGATCTCAGTAAGAGGTAAAGTGTGCATGCTCAAGTTGCCAGTCAGCTTGAGAGTGCCCTTAAAGAGCTTGATAAATTCAAAGCTAGACTAACTCTTTTGGGTGCATGCCAAAAGTGCCCCAAGCTCACTAATGAGTTGGAAGTTCAAACCCTCAAAGTCAAAGAGATCGAGTCCAAGCTGCTAGATGAGACTCACTCTAAAGTTCTCCCGCCACCATGTGTAGTGTGTGGCTCTCTTAAGGATAAGCTTGCAATCACTAGAGAGGAAAACAAAATCCTAACCCTAATAAGTGAGGAGAAGATTGAGAGTGACTTGGCAAGAGTCAAAGAAAGTGCCAGTAGGTCAACCTACAACTTGGGATTGGGATTTCAGAGGTGTGACAAGGAGAGTGAGAATGTGGGTAAGTTTGTGCCTAGATCTAGCTACAAGGATGAATAACAGTCCATCAAACCCACTAACATATACTACCTATTGGCACTTCCAAAGTGCCCCTTTTATATGTGAATATTACCCTAATCAGAGCATAATTGATACTAATTTAGGCCATTTACCTATGATATTGTCTATATATTTGTATATGCGTTGTTCTGGAGCTTTATTGCAGAAACAGGTAAAATTGGTGATTAAAGTGATGCTGGAGAGGACAGGAATCCAGAACCGATGAAAAGCACTGAAGAAGCCCAGTGCGCCGATCGGTGCAGTTCATGAGCCGGTCGGCGCTAGTGTGTTTTGGCCCACAGAAGTGACCGAGGCCCATTCCACATGTTTATGGAAGTTTATCTATGCAAGACACTTGAAGATATTTGCCTAGAAGATTTATGAAACTTCAAGATCTCGACGTGTAGTACAAGACATTATCTCGAAGGAAAAGGCGCACATGGCAGCTATGGAAGACAGAGGAACTGACTCGGAGAAGAAATTAGAGAAGACACGGCTTGTGCCAATCGGCGCAATCCTGCGCCGATCGGCGCAACCGCCTTATTTGCTAGATACCGAGTAGAACCCCTATAAATACTTGTAAATCCTGGCCGTAGAGGAAAGGAGGCGATAGAGGGACAACAGATCCGTGAGTTAGAGCCACCAGGGCTTGCCCCGTTAGAATAGATCTCTAGTTGAGTTTCAAGAACCATTGGTGTTAAGAGTTGATCCGTCAAGGTAGGCCATCTCGACGGGGATGAATCTTACTCTATGTATCTGAAGGATGATTGAATATGTTGATGATGGTTTTGGTGATTTGTCTGTCTTGATTCTATAATCATGCATGTGCTTATTCCAATTGCTTAGTTCTAGGCTAAGTAAGTTGATATTATCTTGATCATGGTGATTAGGATAGTATTCGGACATTGTATTGATTATGGTTGCTTGATGATGCTAGTAGTGTGGTTTAGCGGTGACAGCATAAAGCCTGCACAGTACTATTGGATAGTTGAGTAGGGTAAGATACTCACGCGATTAAGGGTTTCCTCTCGGCAGCGATAAATCAGGAGCCGCTCGGAAAGCAGGGTGGTCTTATTCATTATAGGTTTTCATTGATCTATGTAATTACCCATTATGATGCTATTTAATTAGACTTTCTGGTTATGATCTCACTAGTAGATATCTGGTTACTCACTTAACAGCATAGGCTTACAAGGCATCTGGCGCACTTTGGCTTAGATTCATTATTGTGCCAATCGGCTCAACTCCTGCGCCGATCGGCGCAACGACAGATTTACTGTCTGGCGCATCTTTGCGCTGGCCAGTCTCCCCCTCACGCAACCTAAATTTGATAGTAGCTTTGACTAGATCTTTTACTGTTAACGTTGTTTAATTATCCCTATGGTCCCAGTGGATTCGATAAACCTTGGAATACTCAATTCGAGGGAAAAAGTGCTACAATCGTACACCGTCCTCTTGCGGTATATAAGTGGGTGCGTAGGTACGACCAACAAGCTTAATTTTTCTGGCGCCGTTGCCAGGGACCAAAGTAGGTTTTTAAACATTGTTTGATCTATTAGTGTTTAGTCATTGTGCTTTACTTGTCTCTCTAGTACATATATTCTCTTAAGTGAAACTAATAGGTATGGACGATCCTAAGTCAAACAAACCCTCTAATTACACCGATGATCCAGAAAGACTCTTTCACAAGAAGAAAACAGCGGAGAAGAGAAGCAAGTCACTTGGAGGTTTAGCTGGAGAAGCATTCCGCGCAACACCTCGAGTATTATTCACAATAGAAGACCCAGTTCAAGAGCAAGGAATACGAGGAGATGGTAGAGGTACCTATGGTTAATCGTCTCAATCCACAATTGACTAGTATTGTCAAGACAGATTTCCAAGAAGCTCAAGATCAACTTCCGTATCAATTGAAGAGATATGTTGGAATAGTGGCGCAACAACCGTTCACAAGTTTGGAAGATTCCAATCATCACTTGCAACACTTCCTTGAGGTTTGCAGTACATTCAAGATAGCAGGATTGACAGGAGACCAAGCACGTGTGCGGCTGTTCCCCTTCTCTCTAGTTGGACGCCCCAAGCAATGGTACAACGGATTGGAGAACCCAGTAAAAACGGTGTGGGACACGTTAGCAGCTCAATTCTTGGCCAAATACTTCCCTCCTGGTAAGACTCAAGCTTTGAAAAATAAGATTCTTGGATTTACACAGAATATTGATGAGAGCATTGGAGAAGCATGGGAAAGATACAATGAATATATGGATGCATGCCCTCATCATGGTCTGACGGTTGGAGAAGTTGTTGAGAAGTTCTACACAAGGTTGAATCTTTTATCACGTCAACACTTGGACGCCTCAGCTGCAGGATCATTCATGCCAAAAAACCCCCACCGAAGCTAAGAATTTGATCAAGTTGCTAGTTGAAAATCAATCGTGGGATGGTGAGAGAATCTCAAGGAATTTGCAACCTTCAAAAGGAGTAGCGAAGAGTGTGATTGAGAAGACTCAGGAAGACTTGATTATAGATCGCCTCGATGCTATTCAAAGGAGGTTGGACAATAATCTTCATATCCCTAAGGAAGAGACAGTCAAGCTGGCGGAATCACGCTCCACATGTAGTGAGTGTGGAGAATTTGGTCATGTGCAGAAAAATTGCCCTGAAGAGATGGAGATGCTAGAATATATGAAGAATAGTGGAAGGAAGCCCCAACATCAGCAACAAAGCAGTTCTTTCTCTCCTAGTTCGTCCATGCAAAATTCTATCCCACTTCGTCTCCAATGTCATGAGTTCTTCCAAGCTCAAGAGAAGATCAACAAGGACAATCAAGCTAAATTCAACGAGACTGATCGTGTCCTTGAGGGAATTAATGACAAGGTGATAGAAATTGGGAGCTCCAATGAGCAGATTTTCAAGCATACCAATATTATGGAGCAACAGATGGGACAGCTATCGCTAGCCATTCAAGGCAACAAAGGGGCTATTCCTAGCAACACGATGTCTGTAGAGTAGTTGAAGGCAATAGCTACGCGGTCAAGAAAGCAAACAGAAGATCCAGAGCACTTTGCGAGAGCAAGGAAGCCCCGCGCCGATCGGCGCAGACCCGGCGTCGAACGGCGCGACGATCCTGTCGGCGCCGATCGGCTCCATGAAAGCGCCGATCGGCGAGAGGAGGATGTTGACCTCTCTCGTCTGAAAATGGGTGTGGAGACTGAAGCGCATGGCCCTGCCATGTTCCTGGATACTCAACTGCTGACGAAGACAGAAAGAGCGCGGCAACACGACGAGCAATTTGCAAGGTTCGTTGATATTATGAAGAAGCTTTGCATCAATGTCTCTTTTGTCGATACTATCCAAGTTCCCACCTATGCCAAGTACATTAAGGACATGATACAAAACAAGAAGTTTCTAGTTTCTGAGGAGGTTGTGAAGGTCACTAAGGAGCTAACGGCCACAAACAATGATGTTGCACTAGAGAAGAAACCCGACCCTGGATCACCAAGCATCAAATGCATGATTGGAACAAGGATATTTGATAGGTGCTTGTGCGATCTTGGAGCAAGTGTAAGTGTTATGCCCCATCATATATTCACAAGTCTCAATTTGCATGAATTAGAGCCTACGGGTATGTGTTTGGAGTTAGCCGATCAATCGGTACGCTTCCCTGATGGAATTGCTGAGAATGTGCCTGTTGAAATTGGAGATCACATCGTCCCTGTTGATTTTATTGTGCTTGATATGGATAAGAGGACGAGGACCCCGTTAATCTTAGGCAGACCCTTCTTGAGGACAGCAAAGGCAAGTATTGATGTTGGGAGTGGTGAGATAAGCTTTGATATAAGTGGGACTCGCTACTCTTTCAAATTTCGCCCAAAGGGAGAAGAGTGTCGTGCTATTGATGAAGTGAAGAGATACAAGACTCCGTGGCAACGTGGCATCAAAAGTAATTGGAGGGGATGTATGGATAGGTCGTCCAAGCTATATGAACCATGGAGATAAGAGAACCTTGTAGTGTCGCGGCCTCACATGCCGCACCGCGACACTAAGGATTGATTGTTTGCGGGGAGGTCAAGCTCTTTGACCTCTAAATAACTAGAGCGCTCTTGGGAGGCAACCCAATGATCGGGGGATTTAGAAGTTGTTTAGTGCTTGTGGGAACCTATTTTACTTAGTTAATTAGTGCTAGCCACGAGGGCAACCCGGTGTTTTTAATTTGCTTGCTTGTGATAAAAACAATCTCCCGAATAAAAGAAATAGAAAAGTGTGTGCTTAATTCTTGTGTGCTCTTGCGTTGTCTGTTTATTCATGCAAAACTATGTATATACATACTATAGACTAACAATGCAGGAATATAAAAAAAAAGACCAAAAACAGGAAGGAACAGAGATTGCGCCGATCGGCGCACTTCTGTGCCGGTCGGCGCATTTTTGCCCAAGTCAGGACGGAAGGCTGACGACGCCTAGAATTGAAGGGGTGCTAAAAGTCAACCAGCATAATAATTTTCACAGACGGAGCTATTTTCAAGGTAATTTAAAATCTTTTTGAATTAATTTTTGTGTGCAAAATGGTTGCTAAATGACGCAGGAAAGGATGAAGAGCAACATCTAGCGAAGAAGCGAGGGGCCAGGAGCAAAAATGGACGTCGCGCCGATCGGCGCGGTCATCAGATGAGCCCTGCTACGTATGTCAATACCATAAGAACATTGGGAAAAGTGGAAAATTAGGTGAAAGAGATGAACACGAGGCATCAGGATCAGCGCCGAACCAAAAGACAAGGTGCAAGGGACTTGCGCCATTCGGCGCCCTTCTGCGCCGATCAGCACAGGTACCCATGCGGTGCCAAAATGGGTGACAAAGCCGGTAGGCGTTGATTTTGAGGAACAGGTATGATTGCTATGCAGGTGTGCAGTGCAGAGGAGACATGGAATTGACCAAAAGCTGAAAAAGAGACGGCGCGCCGATCGGCGCGGGCCCGCGCCGATTGGCGCAGTCAACAAGACATCGGGATTCCGTGTTGTTCCCCTACCAACCAATAGGATGTACCGGGAAGCAACATGAAGGATGGGAATCAAGCGCCAGAATGGTCAGAGCATTCAAAATTTGAATTATGCCGATCGGAGCACTGCCGCGCCAATCGGCGCGCTCTCAAATTTTGAAATTTTTTTTTAGCGGTTCCTTCTCCTGGAAGTTTCCCACACAATAAAAGGGAGGTCAGGCGCCCCCAGTTCGGCACACCATCCGGTAATCTCTCCACCTTCCCCACTACCCATGATCTCGCACACGTTCCGCATTTTTCACAGATGGTCTCCGCTCCTCCGTCGGCAAGTTGGGCAAGAGGCTGCGCCGGGGAAGCAGTTCTGGCGGCAGCGGCGAGTCAAGCAGTGACTCCTCGGCAAGGGCGGGTTCCGATGCTCGCGATGACATGTTAGTGGGTGGTGCATCCACCGGCTCGGCGGTGGCGACATACGAGATCCGCGCCCGCCACTCCGTCTCCGGTGCGTCCCTTCCAACGGGGCGTGCTACGACGAGCCAAACGGAGGCAAGCCGTGGGGTTCCCACATCACCACCACCACCGGCATTCATGCCGCGCACGGTGGAGGAGGGCTTCACCCTCCTGAGCGCGGAGGAACAGCGGCACTACCTCGCGGTGAGGGGAAGGTTCGTCCCCAACTGGGACTTGGACGAGACCTTCCTCACCTCGATCGGCCTGTGGGAGGACATAAGGAGGATGCTCAACAATCTCGGTTGGGTGGACTTCCACCTTCTTCCCATGGACTACAACCACGACGTCATCACCGAGATTGCCTCTACGATGAGGGGCTTGGCACTGTCGAAGACGGCAACAAGGCCGCCAACTTCCGCGTCCGCGACATCAGCTACACGGTGACCACGGAGGCGGCAGCTCAAGCCTTCGGCTTTGACACCAACGTCAACGTTGCCGGCATCTTGGGACGTGGGGACTTGGACTCCTTTTGGAGGCGGCTCTCGTTCGTAGAAGAGATGAAGCGCATCAACATCCGCAACCCGACCATTCAAGTCTTCCATCGGTGGTTGGCGGCGCGCATAGGCGACAAGGTCAACTCCAGCAACGTCACCAATGCGGTCTTGCGGTGGCTCTACAACGCCATCGTGAGTCCGTCTCATTGCAACCCCATGTCGGTGATAGTGCGGGGTTGGCTCGACAAGAGGGGCAAGGCAAGCAAGAAGTTGCCCTTCGGGGCCTATCTTCAACACCAAGCAGCCCTCGTCTGCGACAGCGACGGACCGGGAGGACGCGATGACAAGTGGGAGTGCGCGATGGAGATCGGCGAGAATATGACTCGTGGCAATATTGTCATGGGAAGTGTTCGCACCGGCTTCCATGTCGGTGGCACCAACGTCAAGCTCCCGTGTGCGGATTTAGGAGTTTTCCTCCCTCACAAGCTGGAGGGAGGAAATTGGCTTGAGGAAGGTCTCCTGGAGGGGGCCCGAGTTCTCAAGGACCGCCGTGGGCGGGTTCGACAGCCGAACACATCTACAGCAGCCGGCGGCGAGTGGGACTCCTGGGGGTCATGCCAGGGGCCTCAGCAGTACAAGTCAGGGTGGAGCGATGCAGCGGGCGGTTCATAGCCCTCTGCGCCGATCGGCACAGGCGACACGCCTGTCGGTGCTCCCTACTTTAGCACGGGTATCGATTACAGGTACCAAGGGCGTGTACCTGTGGTGCCTCCTGTGCCCGGTGCAGACTTTTTCGTGCCCATGCAGGGGTACCTCGAGAGCAACATGCACTACATCGAGCGCGTGGAGGAAGCCACGTCCTAATGAAGGGACAACCACGATGCGATGGTGGAGGAGTTCGAGCGACTCAAGGCGCAGTGCTATGGCTTCGATCAGCCATTGCCTCCACTTTCAGATGACTAGAGTGCCTAGGAGTTGGCACGTGTATTGGTTTCCTGGTTTGCATTTTCTTTTATATTTTGCAATCTTTTTCTTTATGTGCTTATATGTGTGTGAGCGGGTTGGGAAACCATTTATCGGGTGTGCTTACTTTCATGCAAGTGTGTTAGTAGTAGTTTTATTTTCATGCAAGTGTGATAGTAGTAGTTTTACTTTCATGCAAGTGTGTTAGTAGTAGTTTTATTTTCATGCAAGTGTGTGCAAAAATCATCACCATGTATTCGAGTTTCGATCTTAATATAATGGTGGCGATTATGCTCTTTTAGGAGTCTCGAAAAGTGTTGATGAAGATCAAATAATGTTGAGCATTGAATAAAATTTTGAACTTACACTTAACGATTATTCGACAAATATGTCTTATGTGGAGAAATTTTGAGTACCCATGTGCTTTATTTGTGTTGTCCAGTTTGTGATGATAACTTAGTACCAATCTTTCCATAAATAAATTTTCATGTTCTGAACTTTGAAATTTATTATTTTCAAGATCCTTACCTACCAATGCCATATTTTAAGCAATTCTCATGAACCTTTGATTTGTAGATAAACATTAAATTGATGGTTGAGTTCGGTTAGGATTTAATTCTTTTTGGTATGAACTTTACTAAGATGGCAATTCTTTGTGTATCTTTTTCTAGCCTTGAATTACTCATGCAAAAATTCAATTCCGCTGAGTACACTACCATAAACCGAAAACATCTTGTTGAGTATCATTCCTTGACCACATCCTATATTTCTGGCTATATTTAATTCTTGAATAAATGTTGAAGCCAGACGGATCAAATACCAACAAATGTTGGTGAATTTGGGTTGAGAGCCGATCAGCGCACCCTGAGCTGATCGGCGCAGCAGAGATGAAAAAAAAAACTCTGTTGTTTGCTAAGGGACTAGCAAAATTTTAAGTGTGGGGGGATGGTATATGACATGCTTATTCTCGAAATTCGTTCTAATATAGCCATGAATCATTCCATCCACGACAGAGGGACAACAGATCCGTGAGTTAGAGCCACCGGGGCTTGCCCCGTTAGAGTAGGTCTCTAGTTGAGTTTCAAGAACCATTGGTGTTAAGAGTTGATCCGTCAAGGTAGGCCGTCTCGACGGGGATGAATCTTACTCTATGTATCTTAAGGATGATTGAATATGTTGATGATGGTTTTGGTGATTTGTCTGTCTTGATTCTATAATCATGCATGTGCTTATTCCAATTGCTTAGTTCTAGGCTAAGTAAGTTGATATTATCTTGATCATGGTGATTAGGATAGTATTCGGACTTTGTATTGATTATGGTTGCTTGATGATGCTAGTAGTGTGGTTTAGCGGTGACAGCACTAAGCCTGCACAACACTATTGGATAGTTGAGTAGGGTAAGATACTCGCGCGGTTAAGGGTTTCTTCTCGGCAGCGATAAATCGGGAGCCGCTCGGAAAGCTGGGTGGTCTTATTCATTATAGGTTTTCATTGATCTATGTAATTACCCATTATGATGCTATTTAATTAGACTTTCTGGTTATGATCTCACTAGTAGATATCTGGTTACTCACTTAACAACATAGGCTTACAAGGCATCTGGCGCACTTTGGCTTAGATTCATTAGTGTGCCGATCGGCTCAACTCCTATGTCGATCGGCGCAACGAGAGATTTACTGTCAGGCACACCTTTGCGCTGGCCAGTCTCCCCCTCATGCAACCTAAATTCGATAGTAGCTTTGACTAGATCTTTCACTGTTAACTTTGTTTAATTATCCCTAAGGTCCCAGTGGATTCAATAAACCTTGGAATACTCAATTCAAGGGAAAAAGTGCTACAATCGTACACCGTCCTCTTGCGGTATATAAGTGGGTGCGTAGGTACGACCAACACTACCCACCTAACCCCAATCCTTCCTTCCACCCAAAGCAAGCTGAGATGCCAAAACCCAAACCCACTGTGCAAGCTAAGCCTAAACATCAGAGTGTCTACATTTGCATGTTCTGTGGTCGTAAGGGCCACTTGGATGAGTACTGTTATAGGTGTAAGAGAATTGAGAGGATGCAAGCTGAGTTAACTAGGAATGTGCATCATGATGATTTTGTTGGTTTTTAGTCTCGCTCTTTTTCTCGTGCTTATCGTGGACACGGTCATTCCTCATATGGCTTTGATTCATGAAACAGAGGCTTTGCGCAACAGCGCTTTGGTGCCCCATGTTTTCCCCATCATGGTGAGCGTTGCTCGCGTGGATTTGGCTTTCACACAGATGATTTCTATCCTCACAACCCAGGTTTAAGTCGAAATGCTTTGACAGGCCACGCTTTCCCCCATCGTAGTTCTCGTCCAATGCATTCGAGTGGTAATGTCCAAAGAACTGTGATACCCCTTGCAGGTCATGTGATTCAGTGCTGGCTTCCCAAAAGTTTTCTTTCTAACCCCAGCACTCAGTCATCGATCCTTCCTTCTTGTTCTTTGTAGGCAGCAGGTGGTGGCTTGGAGGACAAATGGTTGATGGACTCCGGGTGTTCGCACGCCACATGTCCGGAGATGCAAAGTGGTTCTCCAGCCTCACTCCCTTGAAGCGCCGGGAGTATGTGACCTTTGGAGATGACAAGAGAGGGAGAGTGAAGGCAAGAGGCGCAATAATGGTAAATTAAAAATTCACTCTCAAGGATGTTGGTTTGGTTGAGCATCTCAAGTACAATCTCCTTTCTGTTTCTTAGTTGCTTGATGTTGGTTTGGAAGTGTGCTTTAAGAAAAATGCTTCTTGTGTTCTTGATTCGAATGGCTCTATGGTTTGTGGGATTTCTAGCATTGGGAATATTTTTCAGGCTGATTTTGCTGGTTCTCCTGGTTCTCACAAGTGCTTGTTTGCTCAATCTTCTTCTGAGCTCTGGAAATGGCATAGGAGACTAGGTCACATAAGCTTTGACTTGCTTTGTTGCTTGAGTGGCCTAGGTTTGATCCGAGGATTGCCTAAGCTCAAGTTTGATCAGGATTTGGTTTGTGCTCCTTGTCGTCATGGGAAAATGATTGCCGCTTATCATCCACCAATTAATTTGGTGATGACTGAACACCCTGTAGAGTTGCTTCACATGAACACTGTTGGTCCTTCTCGGGTTCGTTCGGCGGGTGGGAAGTGGTATGTTCTTGTGATTGTTGATGACTATTCTTGCTACTCATGGGTTTACTTTCTTGAGAGCAAGGATGAAGTGTTTCATCACTTTTAGAGCTTAGCTTTGAGGTTGTTCAAGGAACTTCCTCTGCATTATGAGCAATTCGCAGTGATAATGGCACCGAGTTTGAGAACTCCTCCTTTGATGCTTTCTGCCTTGAGCATGGTATTGAGCATCAGTTTTCAGCACCTCGTGTCCCTCAGCAGAATGGTGTGGTCGAAAGAAAGAACAGAACCTTGGTGGAAATGGCCCGGACGATGCTCGATGAGCATAGGACTCCAAGGCGGTTCTGGACTAAGGCCATTAGCACTGCTTGCTATGTTTCCAATCGAGTTTTCTTACGCTCGATTCTTAAAATGACTTCCTATGAGCTACGCTTTGGGAGGAAGCCATCTATTTCTCATTTGCGCGCTTTTGGTTGCAAGTGCTTCATTCTTAAGCGTGGCGATCTCGATAAGTTTGAGTCGAGATATTCCGATGGCATCTTTCTTGGCTATACCCTTCATGGTCATTCTTACAAAGTTTTGAATTTGGAAACTAACACAATTGTAGAGTCCTGCGATGTAACCTTTGATGAATCAAACTCTTGTGCAAGCAATATGGTTGAGACTACAGGTAACAGAGAGATGGGGGAGAGTATCTTTGTAGAAGATGACCTACAGGGCTTGGATGATGACGATGATGAGTCATTTCATCCAACATCCGAGCTTGTTCCTGCTGCTTCCACCACTCTAATAGAGAGTCCAGAAGCTTCTACATCGACCTCAGCAGCTGTTGAGCTAGCTCCAGCTATGGTTGAGGGGGGAGGTACGCTCTGAGAAAGAGGCTCCTCACCACATTCAGTGTCAACATCCACCTCAATAGATGATCGGTAATCTCTATGAGAGGACAACAAGGTCAAGGTCTGCACATCTCTCCTGCTTCACTAATTCTCTCTTTGTGTCCACCTTTGAACCTCGGGATGTTGGACATGCACTATCTGATGAACGTTGGGTTAATTCCCTGCATGAGGAGTTGGAAAACTTTGAGAGAAACAAAGTGTCGACCCTAGTAGAGCCTCCTGTTGGTGTCAATGTCATAGGAACCAAGTGGGTTTTCAAAAACAAGCATGGGGAAGATGGTGAGGTTGTTAGAAACAAGGCTAGGCTTGTTGCCCAAGGTTTTAGTCAAATGGAGGGCTTAGACTATAGGGAAACCTTTGCTCCTGTTGCACGCATAGAAGCCATTAGGATCTTGCTTGCATTTGCTGCCTCTAAGGGCATTAGACTCGACCAAATGGATGTCAAGAGTGCTTTCCTAAATGGTTTCATAGAAGAAGAGGTTTATGTGAGATAACCACCTGGCTTTGAGCACCATAAATACCCAAACCGTGTGTACAAGCTTCAAAAGGCTTTGTATGGGCTAAAGCAAGCACCTAGGGCATGGTATGCTAGGCTTAAGACCTTCTTGCTAGAGCGCGGGTATGTCATGGGGTGTGTTGACAAAACCTTGTTCACTCTAAAGCATGGCAATGACTTTCTAATGGTTCAGATTTACGTGGATGATATCATCTTTGGAGGTTCCTCTCATGCTCTTGTGTCCAGATTTCAGGAAGATATGGAAAGTGAATTTCAGATGTCGATGATGGGCGAGCTCACCTTCTTTCTTGGACTTCAAATCAAGCAGTGCAAGCAAGGCACCTTCATACATCAGGCCAAGTACACGAAGGATCTTCTGAAGAAGTTTGACATGGTCAATGTGAAGCCGTTGTCAACACCAATGTCCACAACAATGACACTTGACCCTGACGAAGACAGTGAAGCAGTGGATCAAAGTGAGTACAGGAGCATGATTGGCTCCCTCTTGTACTTGACGGCGATAAGACCCGATATACACTTTGCAGTGTGTCTTTGTGCTCGCTTTCAGGCTTCCCCAAGGGTGACTCATTGCAAGGCTGTCAAGCGCATCTTCAGGTATCTCAAATACACCCTTGAGTTTGGTCTTTGGTACTCTACATCTTCATCTCTTGACCTTATTGGGTATTCGGATACGGAGTTTACTGGGTGTAGAATTGATAGGAAGAGCACTTCTGGTACTTGCCATTTCTTGGGTACTTTTTTGATCTATTGGTCTTCTCGTAAGCAGTCGAATGTAGCCCAATCCACCACAGAGGCTATGTATGTTGCTGCTGCTCACAAATCCTATGGATTGTGTCCACCATGAGAGACTATGGGTTAACCTTTAAGGGTGTTCCACTCATGTGTGATAACTCCAGTGCCATATGCTTAGCCAAGAACCTAGTCCTACATGGTAAGGTCAAACACAAAAATATGAGATTCCACTTCTTGAGAGACAATGTTAAAGAAGGGAGATGTTGAGCTCAAATACATTGACACTAAAAACCAATTGGTGGTCAATGATGAGAGGATCGGGCACAAGTAGGAGACTTGGGGCTAGACGATCGAGAGACCGGGTGAAGTCAAGGGTGATCCACATCGTACGTGTGGAGAGGCAAGAAGCACGGATGATTTCGCGGTTGATCCTGAAAACCATGGGTGGTGATCAAGATGGTGAGGTTGACCAAGTCAAAGGTGATCGGGCATCGTTGCAAGTAGAGGCTTACAATGGATTGGAGGCGGGAGAGACTTGCCAACGAGGAGGATCACGGGACAAGGTAACACGCGTCAAGATCAAGAAGTCGTGCTTTGAGAAGCGTGCAAAGCGGTTTCCCGGTTTGGGCCTCAAAACAGGTGGCGGCGATTGGTGGTGCATGTGGCACCATCGTGGAGCTTGCGTCAAGGCGAAGCAAAGTTGTGAAGGCCTCGATGGCATTTGGGCGAAGGAAAAAAGAGTTGGACGGTTTTGCCCCTAGTAGTAGGTGGCAATGAGTTATAGGTCAAGGGTAGAGTTGTTTTGGACCCTAGGCCTATATAAGGAGAGGTAGGGCTGGTGGAAGAAATCTCCTCTCTTGCCTTAGGTCTTCATTCAAAGTGCTAGGAGAGGTCTTCATATAATAGAGGAGAGGAGAGGGTGTGTGAGAGACATCTCTTTCTCTTCCAAATAGTGGGAGGAAGAGGGTGGCTTCCTATCCTTGTATCCATGGATCCTGTAAGCATGTTTCTATGATATGAGAATTCTTTTCGTGCTCAAGATCTTGCTCTCTCCCTAAATCCTGAATTTCTCTTTTTCTCTATTTTTGGAGCTATTTTCGTAGGAATTTTTTATCTCATTTTTGAGTGAGTTTTTGAGGCAGATTTCTTGGGGATCTTAGTTCTATGATAAGCTAGAACAATCCTTCATGGGTCCTTGACCGAATCAAGAGCTCTAGCACCTTCGATTTTGAAGGATTTCTCAAGTTTCCCCTTTTTGGTGTTCTTGGCACAAATATGAAATTTGTGATGATTCCTTGAGCCAATTGAGCGGATCTTCTAGGATTAGGGTCATGATGTGTTGAGGATTGGCTGGTCCAAAAATCACACGTTTTGGAGATCATTTGATTGAGTTTTGGAGAGATTTGTGGGAAAAACGCGATAGTTTTCTGTTCTATCGGGGGTCGATCGGCACTGCCGATGCCACGATCGGCACTACCGGTGGCTTGAGTCTGAACCCTGAACTGGCAGTGTCGATAGCCACGACCGGCACTGCCGATGCGCTCTGACCGTTGCTTTCCAGAGTTTTGAGAACCCCGCACTGGCACTGCCGTTGGGTGTGACCGGCACTTTCGATGGTGCCAACCGGCACTGCCGATGGCTGTGATCGGGCACTGCCGATGGTTGTCCACACTTGATCTGTTTTGGTGCATTTTTTTGACAGTTTTGACTCTTTGCAGTTCTACTTTATTTCCGCTGTGTTCCACTGCTGATGTTGATCACTCCTAAGGTTAGCACATCACAAGTTGGTGTGTGTGGTCTTGGTGATCGGTTTAGAGGTTGGCTTGGGTTGTAATTGGGACATAGGCCAAGTTTCTTGTGAAGAAATTTTATTGGCTCCCATTCACCCCTCCCCCTTCTGGTCGCCTTCTCGGCCCTTCACTTTTGGTGTATCGACTGGTCAGTTTCTGGGTTTCATCGTGCATGAAAGAGCAATTGAGATTGGGCCAAAGAGCATGAAGGCTATCAATGAAATCGAGCCGTCGATTAACAAGACAGAACTTCAATCTTTGATCGGCAAAGTGAATTTCATTAGAAGATTTATTTCAAACTTATCAGGGAGGCTTGATGAATTCACCCTGTTATTAAAGTTAAAGGTAGATCAAAGGTTTGTATGGGAGCCAGAACATCAAAAAGCTCTACAGGATATCAAGAAGTATTTGGTTTTGCCTCCTGTGCTGGTGCCACCAAGAGAAGGATTGCCCTTCAAGCTTAATCTTGAGGCTGACAAAGATTCTATTGGATCAACGATAATTCAAGAACGATTCTATTGGATCTACAGCAAAGATTGATTGATACTGAAACCAGGTACACTGAGATTGAAAAATTATGTTTGTGTTTATATTTCTCATGTGTGAAGTTGAGACATTATCTATTATCGGCTGAGTGTGTGGTGGTATGCAAAGTCGATGTCATTAAATATATGTTATCGGCCCCTATTTTGAAATGCAAAATTGGTAAATGGATGCTAGCATTGGCTGAATATGACTTGACGTATGAATCTGCTAAAGCTTTTAAGGGTCAGGTGCTGGCTGATTTAGTTGTTGAGCATTGTGGATCAGAAGTATCAATGGTGGAGCTAGTGCCATGGTTATTGTTTTTTGATGGTTCCATTTGCAAGAATGGATGTGGCATCAGACTTCTGATTATATCGCCTTGGGGGGCAAGGTTTGAATTTGCGTTTGCTGTAGAGGCATCGACTAATAATTAGGTCGAATATAGAGCTATTATCAAAGGATTGCAGATGTTGAAGGAAGCTGGAGTCGATTGTGTTGAAGTCATTAGGGATTCATTGTTGGTACTCAGGCAGCTGGCAGGAGAATTTGAATGTAAAGATGATATATTAAGATTATTTTATGCTGAGTGTCAAGATTTGTTGCAATGCTTCAAGACAGTGAGGTTCAAGCATGTCCCGAGGGAACAGAATATGGAGGCAAATGATTTAGCACAGAAGGCATCGGGATATCAACTAAATAATGATGGTACGATTGTTGAAATTGCCGATGCCGATGAAGCCAAGCGAGTCAGTGTCGATAGGGTTGATGTCGATGAAGCTTGGCAAACTGATGTCGATAAGATCAATGTCAATGAAGAAGATTGGAGGACCAAGCTAATGCAGTATCTCAAGGATCCAACTCAACGTACGCCTTCAAAGATTCGATATATGGCATTGAGGTATGTTTTATTAGAAGAAAATCTTTATTATCGGATGATTGGTGGTGTGTTGTTAAGATGTTTAAATAAAGAAGAAGCCAAAGTAGTTATGTACGAAGTCCATGAAGGCATCTGTGGTACACATCTATCGGCCCATAAAATGAGATGGTTGTTAAAGAGAACAGGGTACTATTGGCCTACTATGCTGGAAGATTGCTTTAAGTATTATAAAGGGTGCCAAGATTGTCACAGGTTGGAGCAATACAGAGAGCATCGGCATCGGCTATGAATCCAATTATTAAGCCATGGCCGTTTAGAGGATGGGGTATGGATATGGTTGGACAAATTTATCCAGCATCAAGCAAAGGTCACAAGTATATTCGGGCGGCAACAGATTATTTCACAAAGTGGGTTGAAGCAGTGCGGATGAAGAATGTGACGACTAACAATGTAATCAACTTTGTGAAGGAGCATATTATTTACAGGTTTGGTGTGCCGCAGACTATTACTACTGACCAGGTTTCTGTGTTCCCTTCGAAAGAGTTTCAAAGCTTTGCTGATAGTATGGGGATTAAGTTGTTGAATTCATCGCCTTATTATGCTCAAGCCAACAGTCAGGCGGAAGCATCTAACAAGAGTTTGATCAAGCTTATCAAGAGGAAGATTGACGAGCAACCTAAAAGGTTGCATGCAACATTGGCTAAGTCACTATGGGCCTACAGAATGGCGTGTCATGGGTCTATAAAGGTATCACCATATCAATTAGTTTATGGACATGAAGCAGTTTTGCCATGGGAAACGAATCTGGGATCCAGAACAATAGAGTTGTAAGATCAATTATCAGTCGATGATTGTAGGCAGGTTATGTTTGATGAGTTAGAAGATGTCGTGCAGCATTGGATGAGGGGCCTGGAGAAAATTCAAGAGAATAAAGCTCATGTGGCTAAATTTTACAACAAAAAGGTGGTACCCTAGAGTTTTGTAGAAGGCGACCTTGTCTGGAAGTTAATTATGCCCATCGGTTCTAGAGACAGCCGATTTGGAAAATGGTCTCCAACTTGGGAAGATCCGTTTAAAGTGAGCCAATGTGCGCCCGGTAATGCATATTTCTTACAAGGATTAGATGGAGAAGAGTTTGGGAGAGCAATTAATGGTAAATATTTAAAGAGATATCATCGAAGTATTTGGTTGGCTCATGATCTCGAGCGTTTGATCACAGCCGATATGGAAATATCCCCCTTAGCCGAGAAAATAAAAGATTGGAGAAGAAGAAAGTGAGTGTTTTACAGGCGATCTACACACATCGACTTCAGACGGCTGATATTACAGATATCGCCCTTAGCAGAAAAAATATAAAGGAGAAAGCACAACAAACAAGACAAAGAGTAATACATTTATAGAGTAGAGGAGGTTTCTATTAATTACAGATGGCCGATGTTAACAAGCTGGTGACCCGGTTTCGGTGAAACCTATTCTGCTATGACAGCTAGGGGATGAAGATGTAATTATTAGCATCCCAAGCGCGTGGCGACAGGTACATGGTAGAAGAAAAATGCACCAACAGCTTCCTCTGCTTCCCCTACAGGAATGGCAGTGTCATCAGACATCACCCATCAGGCACGAGGGAGAGAGAGCTGCTCCGCCGATGCCATTCTCGACACCCGTGTTGTTATCCAGGAGCTGAAGAACTAGCGGGTTGGCTTCTGGGCAGGAGGAGCTGCAAACTTTGGATTGAAAGGAGGACTCTGGGGGCAAGAGAAGCGAAAAGTATTCACCACAAGATATGCAGTAGGTTTGGAGACAAATGGTATTTTTCTATCAAAGCTCTCAGTAAGAGACCCGTGGTTGAAGGCAGTAAACAAGATGAGGAAAAAGGGCTAACGGAAGGATCTATTTATAGGACCTGGATTTGACCTTTGGGGAATCCAAACGTCGCTCCAAGTTGATCGGAGGGAACCCGAAGGAGAAAGATAAGCACGAGGATAGTCAAAAGGCAATACCAGTAGTCGAGACGGCGCAGGAAACGACAGGTCACAATTAAGGGTCAGGAGTGGTTGGATGGAGTACTGCAGATGCAACCTGACTAGTGGGTGGTTCCTGATTGATTGCATTTATTAGAATTTGAAGCAGCAGGGTGGTAAATGAGACGTGCGGTGAACGAGGAGATAAAGTTCGGCGCACAAGAGATTTCGTACCCCAGACTCCGGGGGCATGTGTTGGCACCAAAATTTGACCGGTCCCATTGGCCAGCCACGTGGAGTCAGAATTGACCGAGTCAACAGAATTCAACGGCCAAAGGAAATAAAGTGGGCCCATTCGGGTTGTTTTATCTTCGTCTATTTTTAGTTTAGATTTAGTTTAGAAATAAATCAAGTTGGTTTGTTTAAGAGTCCTGACTGAGTCGGGTCAGAATGCCTTGCATGGGGTTATAAATATGTAATAGGGTCTGTACAAAAAAACAACACTTTCATTCAATACAACTCGGCGCATTGCCAAACTTTTTCTTGACGACATCCTCATCTCGCGCGGGCTGCATCGGGTCCAATCTCGGCGAGAGACTTGGATTAGTCACCCTCGGTAATTTTATCGACTTCAGCTAGTACTTTCTCATTAATTTATATTCTAGTTGTTACCTTTGAAATTGCTAGTTATCCGTTAATTAGATCTTTGTTTGGTTTGTATTATCAACTTAGATTGCATTACTATCTCGGTTAGGTCCGACCTTCTATGATTTCTGTAGATTTTATAAGTTGGGTTTTAGATCTATTATTCGAGTCACTTGATTGATCCTATCTATAATTACATTAAATCTAGCTTTATTTGCCATTTTTGAACACTGTCTCGATTAAGTTCGATCTGTTCGAATCAACAAGACCACATCAACTTTGATCTCTTGTTAGGCTGATAGGATTAGATTCGATGTGCTTATAGGCAGAGTCGATATAGTTCTGTCAGGACGTTTAGCCGACAGGTTGTCACGGTTCGATCGACTTCTCGGTATTTTGCCTATTTTACTGTTGTATATTAGAAGTCCATTGCCCCCTTTTGTTTAATAGGACTAGATTTGTGGATTCGAGGCATATTTGCAATACCAGCTATAAAATCTATCGACTTAGCATTTATCAACGGGTAGAGTTCCATACATGATTATTATACTTCTATCGACTCTGGCTCATTGACTTACTTTCATCGACAGAGCGAGTTTATGCACCTTTACTGTAGATCTATCAACTCAGCTCTATCGACTTTAAGTCTATTGTATCGACTTGGCCAACTATTGTACGAATACCATTGATTCATCGACTCTGGCCTATTGCTCTAATTTCTTATCGGCATTAATGATTTATAATTGCCTATTTAATTAAATTTGCCGATAAGCCGATATAATCAGCCGATTAGTTTATATTCTCCTGTGTTTTATTCCCACAATAGCATTGGCTAATTTCACAAACAGTGACTATTGGCTTTCTTCATCGACCTGTCTGGGCCGGTGACTCGTGGAATTTGACCGTTTGTCTCTTTGTCGATTTGCAGGGAAAATTGACTAGCACGCCCCGGTTTCCGTATTGAGCCTGAACTGGAGCTAAGCAGATTTCCTAGGTCACGCATGTGATTTTCGCGTCAACAACGGTGCCCGCCCCTATTCGGCTGAACGGGGGTGTTCGGCCGAACAAGGTTGGGCCCTATTTGCCCCCCTGTTGCCTGGGTGAATTGGGCCAGCAGGGGGTAAGGTCCAGAGATGTGTTAGGCTGATTAGTTCTAGTAAAGACCTCGAAAAAGGCTAATAGAGTATATTTAAGTCAATTGAATTGACCACATCTATTTCCTTATCTAAATCTGCACTAGAATGAAAAAGCTTTAAGCGATAGCCATTTACCTTAAAAAGGTTACCTGTGTCATCTTCAGTGTGATCGCTCTATAAAAAGACATGTCGACGATGGTGTACGGTCCATCCCATTTGCTCTTCAGCTTTCCATATTCGAATAGCTTTGCCCTGGAATTTTAAAAGTAGTATCTTATCTCTTGCCTTGAACTCCTTAGGCTGGATCCTTTTGTCGTGCCATCTTTTTGTTCTCTCCTTGTAGATCTTGGCCCTATGGTCAGCCTTGTCCCTCCATTCCTCTAGCTCTGATATCTGTATTTTTCTTTGGATCCCAGATTTCTAGAGATCCATATTCCATTTTTTGATGGCCCAGTGTGCCCGATGTTCCATCTCAACAGGTAAATGGCAAGCTTTGCCATAAACAAGTTGGTAGGGTGACATGCCGATGGGTGTCTTGTAAGCTGTCCGATATGCCCAAAGTGCCTCAGGTAGCTTGTTCTTCCATCCTGTCCCCATTTCCAGTACAGTCTTCTGGAGGATATTCTTGATTTGCTTGTTTGAAGTTTCTGCGTGGCCACTAATCTGAGGATGGTATGGAGTGGGTATGTTGTGGTTCACACCAAGTTCTCTTAGGAAGTAACAAAAGGTCTTATCAATGAAGTGAGATCCTACATCACTTATCACCATCCGAGGTGTTGCAAAATAAGGGAAGATTACCTTATGGAACATTCTTCTAGCATTCTTTGCATCTGCTGCTCGGCATGGTATAGCTTCTACCCATTTTGATACATAGTCAACGGCCCCCAAGATGTACTCACAATCATAGGACTTCGGAAAAGGCCCCATGTAGTTAATGCCCCATACCTCAAAAAGTTGCACTTGAAGATTGTATGTAAGGGGTATGGCATTGCGGGCAGTGATTCCTCCATGTTTCTGGCATCTCCAACACTTGAGAATGGACTCTTTTGTATCTTCATTCATTGTAGGCCAAAAGAATCCACTCTGCCAGATTTTTGCTTGAGTATGGAACACATCGTAGTGTCCTCGTCCTCCATATTGAGATGAGTGGCACTTTTCTATGATCTTAGCACCTTTGACTGTAGGGACACATCTTCTTAGCAACCCATCCGCACATATGCTGTATAGGTATGGGTCTTCCCAAAGGTGCCGTCGACTCTCATATACCAATTTCTTTTTATTCTCTCCTGGCGGTACATAACCTGCAACCTTGTAATTTACACTATCTCCATACCAGGGGTTGGTGTCGGTCACCTTGAGCACCATGTCATCTCGTAAAAAATCATTTATCGATTGCTCCTGCATGTTAGTGATTTGCATGCGCGACAAATGATCTGCTACAGAATTCTCTACTTCTTTCTTATCTTTTATTTCAAGGTCAAATTCTTGAAGTAAGAGAATCCATCTAATTAGCCTAGGTTTAGCATCTTTCTTAGTGAGCAGAAATTTTAAGGCAACATGATCAGTGTAAACAATCACCATTGCTCCTACTAAGTAAGGTCTAAATTTTTTGATAGCAAAAACAACAGCCATGAGTTCTTTCTCAGTGGTAGCATAATTTAGTTGTGCTCCTGTCAAGGTTTTGCTAGCATAGGCTATTGCGTGATGCTTCTTATCCTTGGTTTGGCCCAAAACGGCCCCAACGGCATAATCACTTTGCATCACACATGATTTTGAAAGGCAACGCCCAATCAGGGGGTTGGATAATTGGGGCTGAGATGAGTGCCTTTTTAAGGGTTTCAAATGATTTAAGGCACTCATCGTCGAAATCAAAGGGTGCCTCTTTTGCTAAGAGGCTAGTGAGGGGTCTAGCAATTTGAGAGAAATCCTTAATGAAATGCCGGTAGAACCCCCCCCCCCCCCTGGCCTAGAAAGCTATGGATACCCTTAATGTTGATAGGAGGTGGAGGTTTTCCTATAACTTTTTTTTTTGCTTTGTCCACCTCTATCCCCCGTTCGGACACTAAGTGTTCGAGCACTATGCCCTCTCAGACCATAAAGTGGCACTTTACCCAATTAAGCACTAGGTCCTTTTCTTAGCATCCAGACAAGGCCTTGTCTAAATTTTCTAGACAGTGTTCAAAGGTTTCTCCATAGATGGAGAAATCGTCCATGAAAATTTCCATGATTTCTTCTATCATGTCGGAGAAGATGGATATCATGCACCTTTGAAAGGATGTCGGGGCATTGCAGAGCCCAAATGACATTCTCGATAAGCATACGTTCCATGTGAACATGTGAATATGGTCTTGCTTTGATCATCGGGATGGATGGGAATTTGATGGTAACCAAAGTAACCATCAAGAAAACAAAATAAGGAGTGGTTTGCAAGCCACTCTAACATCTCATCAATGAAGGGCAGCGGGAAATGATCCTTCTTGGTTGCCTTCTTGAGTTTCTTGTAATCAATGCACATTCTCCATCCCGTGACAGTTCGTTGTGGGATCAACTCATTTTTGTCATTTTGAATGACCATCATTCCTCCCTTCTTTGGCACTACTTGAATCGGGCTAACCCACTCGCTATGAGGCATGGGATAAATAATCCCGGCGTGCAAAAGTTTCAAGACCTCCTTCTTCACTACTTCTCACATTGCATTGTTGAGCCTACGCTTAGGCTCCCTAGATGGCGTACTGTCTGGGTCAAAGGGAATGCGATGAGTGCAAAGAGCGGGACTAATTCCCTTAAGGTCTTGGAGTGAGTAGCCTAGGACGACACGATGCTTTTCTAAAACGGCTATGAGGCTTTGGGTTTCTTGATCTAAAAGCTTGTCACTTATGTTGACAGGGGCTTTTAAATCATCATGAAGGAAAGCATAGCGTAGGCCAGCTGGTAAGGTTTTAAGCTCAACGGGAGGTCGTTTTGGTGGCTCCTCCTTTGGAAGTTCAAAGGTTTCCTGATTTTTATTCTCCTCCTTAATGAAATCTTCTGATTGTTCCTCGAGGGTGGATTCAGGTGTATAAAAGGAAAGACAGCCTTAACTTCCTCAATTTGCTCATCGTTGAGGAAAAAGTCCAAGATAGTGTTCCCGGATCAAGTGATCGGGACAGAATATTTATTTCCCCCGAGTTTGACATTAAGCTTCCCCTAGGTCAGAGCATCAGAGAAACTTTTCTCAATTGGATGCCCGATAAGTATGTCAAAATCTGAGACTTTGAAAATATAAAAAGCAAGGAGTGCATCAATGACTTCGTGTTGTATAGGCACTTCTCACAAAATTCCGTATCCTTCTAAAATGCGTCCAGAAAAGCACTTACGGAATTTGCGGGTCGGTGCCATGGGTAAATCACCCAGAATGGCAAAATCGCAAGCATAAAAAATGATGTTGGCACCGATAGTGGTACTGTAAAGAATGTCCACCATGGCTCTTCTAATGCAGCAGGACCGAGTTGTGGTTGGCTTGCATACCCGGATTGGGTCCATGGATAGCTCGCTTTCTCTCGACCATTCACTGCTCATAATAGCCAAAAGCTCCTTTACCATCTTGAGGATGAATGCCTCCTCATTGGGGTCAGGGCTTGAGTCAGATGTTGGTGGCTTCTTATGATAACTATAATTCGAGGAGTTCCCATAATCTTCAAAAAGATCATCCTCTAATTGAAAAGGGAGCTCTGAAGGTTGAATTTCTTCTTCCTCCATTGCCCCTGGTTCGGTCGAGGTTTCACTAGACGAATCATCGGATAGGCAAAGGTCAGCCTTAGGTTCGTCTAGTGGGGTGGCCTCAATGCTCGACGTCGCTTCCTCCTGGAAGGGCATTCTACAGTCGGCTAGGAAAGACATATTTTCTAGGATAAGGTCTAAGACAACTCTTCCTTCCTCGGGCGTTGTTGACGGCTGTTAAGTACCATTTTTAACCGTCAACTATACTCAAATAAAGGAGAATTTGGCACTTCATACACGCATGCTTTATCACAATAATATAGTTCCACTTGTACTTGGAGAACTTTGTGCATGCAGGAGGAAATGTGAAGGAAACACCTCAAAAGGCAAGAAAACACACTTTCGACCAATCAGAGAGTGCCACATGGACGTCACACGGATTGAAGGGCCTATTTTCAGCACTTAACCGACGTAACTCCCTGTAATACCGCGCAAACCGACGTCAGGGCCCACAGGACAGCCACCTGGAGAAAGCACAGGCCAGGAGGGGCCACCCCCAGGTCGGCCGACCTGGTCAGGTCAGGCGACCTGGCCGGGCGCCCTCTCCGCCTGGGCTTCCACGTGTTGGCTCCTCAGCGACTCCTGATGGCGGTTTGAGGTGCTTTCCATGGCGGTTACTCTCCCTTGCCGACCTATTGAGGCTATAAATAGGAGGGTGTGCCTTCACACTCAACACACACCACAAGAAGCATTTCTCTCTTGCTAGTAGTAGTTCTTGGAGTTTTAGTGGAGTTAGGCTGAGTCTAGAGCTCTCTAGTCCCAAGTCTTCACTTGGAATTGGTATGGCTCTTGTATCTTTTCCCTTTTGTAAGACTTTGCTCTTATCAATATATATATTTTTTCTATATAGTTGTGCTTGGGTCATGAGTTTCTTGTTTGATATTGTGATCCATATATGTGATAGTATAGTCTACTTGTGTGATAGTAGTTTATATTTATTATACTACTATTGTCATGCTAGTTATATACCGTCACTATAGTCTAGTTTATATGTTATAGTCTCTATGCTTAGTTTTAGCTGATAAAGTATAGCATGGGTTTGGTGATCGTATTCGTACGGTAGCTCTGCCTCGTTAATAGTAATCGCGGAGGGGTAGAGTGCTCTTTGGTCATGCAAGTATGGTACTTGGGTGACTGATTTGCATCAATTATTCGTTAGTCTACTGGTTCGTTGAGGTAGGCGGCAGGTGGTGACAGCCCTGTCCGTCCTTTGAAATCCTCCCCGCTAGGCTAGTGCGTAGGCTCTTGGCGGAAGTCGCCTATGGATGCAGGGGTAAGTCCGTGCCTGAAGTGCTATACTATTGACTGCTGAACCTGAGTGTGGGTCTGTATGTATTCTACTTAGGCTATGCAACTGTATAGGAATGTATAGTAGGAGTAGCTTAGCCTAGTCTTTCCTCCACTAGACTTTATTTATTTAGTAGGAATCTTCTGTGTGTGTCACACTACCCGGTTATTATCATGTACCCGCCTGTCTTGGGTAGATATCCTTGCTAATTGTTAACATGATCTTATATGTTAGTAACGCTTCTTGATCATAACCTTCCTTTGGGATAAACAAATACGATACCCTGAATACTTCCGGGTGAAATGCTACAGCGGTATTCTCCGTGCGCTTGCGGATTTTACCTACTTGACTCTGGGACATATTAGTGAACCGTTTCTAACCCCGTGCCGGGAATGATTTATTAATATGGCCTAGCAAAAGTCAACAGGCGTCTTGTGGACGAATGGTCCTGCAGCAGTGATGTTGAGGTACAGGGTAAACTACTTGCTCAAACCCAGGCAAAAGTGTTGAAGCAACACATGGTCAGGCAGAGACAAGTCTGGGCTAGAACAGGTTAGCGTGGTAAACCTGGCCTAGGCTGCACCTATAGATTCCTTCTCAAATTGCTGAAAGTCGAGAATGTCTCTTCGCAAGGAGACGATACGAGATACAGGAAAGAACGTGAGACAAAATTTATCTTGGAGTTTATTCCAATCACCATTCACACTCCCGACGGTATGGGTGTACCATTGTTTCGCATTCTCCAAGAGGCAAATGGAAATAATTTCCACCGTAGAATTTCTTGTGTCATTCCTCTAATGGTGAGGCATGCACCCAATTGCTCAAACTCTCGCAAATGATGAAACGGGTTTTTGCTATCTAAAACCGAGAAGGATTGTTCTCGAGCCATGACTATGAAGCCAGGACAAAGTTCAAAGTTAGATGAAAGAATTGGGTCCGCTCATGGCGGTGGCTCGAAGAACTCGTGCTTTGGAGCGGAAAGATTTTGAGTGGTAGGTTGCTCCATTAGAGAAAAGATCGAGAAAATAAACAAAGAAAAATAAAAAGTTATGAGGGCGACTAGGTTCGAACACTAACAGCAACCGTTCCCCGGCAACGGCACCAGAAATGCTTGTTGGTATTTTTAACGAATGCAGATGAGTCTGCAAGCGCACGAAGAATACCGTTGTAGCACTTCACCTCTGGAGTATTCTAAGGGTATCAAATTCACAGGGAACATGTGTGCTAATCTTCTATTCTAATTGTCCAAGGACACCAAGATAACTACGGCTCGGGTAGAGAGGATTCTAACTGGTAAAGGAGTCCTAATCAGAGTAAGTTGACACTAAGCTGCTTGCATTGGGCATCCGGTTTTCCCCTGCATCCACAGTGCGATTCCGGCCAAGAGCCTACTGCGTAGACGAACATGGAGGATTTCAAAGGATAGATAGGGTTGTCACCACCTACTGCCTACCTCTAGCAATCCGTGGACTACACGATAAACAAAGGCAACCTACGGCCTAGACACCAGGTCTATGCTTTCAATTACTCCCTTAATCTCTACGTATGGGCCAAGGCTAAGGTCTCTAATTAAATAGTGCTGAGCGAGCAAAGCAACTAAATACTAAAACTTAGTTAAAAAGGAAAACTAATAACCAGAAAAGAATCATGAAGATTTACTTAAAAAGGCAAGCATCCGTCGAGGTACAAGCGCGGAGAAGGGGTTGGATAGGCCGAACCTCCTCTTTTGGACTCCTCCTCACTCTCTCCCTATTTTCTAAATGTTTTGGCAGCATTGAGCCTTTTGGAAATGAATTGCTAATTCTATCTTGAACTGTTGAGAGAGTGAAGCCCTTCCCTTCCTTTTATAGCACTCAAAGGCGGTTCCTAGAGTCGGTAACTTCCAACAAACATGCACAACCGACCTTCAGGGTGCACCAGGAGATGATACATGGAGGCGGTGCACCAGAGGGGGACCCACCTATTCGGCCTAATAGGGGTTGTGGGCCCTCAGGCCCCCTCTGCTCTCGGTCCCTGATAGGTGGCTCCTTGTCCCTCCTGACACCGTAAGGTGGTGGGTTACGTCAATTTTGTTCTGAAAGTGGGCCAGTGAATCTGTGTGCTTGGCTCTAATTGGCTGGAAGTGTGTTTTCTCCCTTGATAATGTGGATTTTCCAATAATTCCGTGGAATAATTACCTGTAGCACATATTTACCAATAATAGTGGAATTTGTTAGTAATAAACTCCTACCACTATGTTGGTTGTTCATTTTATTGCTTATATGCAGATAATTGAAGGTCTATATTAGGCATTTAGTGACCATCAACAAATGGTATGGCGTGATTAAAAAAATAACTGTTCTTAATTTCCCAAATGCTAAGGAAGTGACGTTGTTTGAGTGTGATTGGTATGATGTGCCAGCACCAACTAGGAATAAATCCAGAGGATACAGTAAAGATCAGTATGGGATTGTTGATATGATACTACATGATTTTGCTATTCATATGAGCCTTACATCATGGCGACACAAGCTGAGCAAGTATGTTACGTGAAATGTGAAAAGAAAAGTAATTGGAGTAGTGTCCTCAGAATGAAACCAAGAAACCTATTTGCCATGCCAGAAGGAGAGGTCACTATTGATATTGTAGCTGTTGATACGGATGTGGACTATATTATAGTAGGAGTCGAACATATGAATGTTGAAGACCAACCTCCGGATTTGACAACTTGGAGTAGGAATGACGTGGAAGAAGTTATGATGCTTCCGTACTAGGAGAGGCACATGCTGCAGCCATGCCTGAACAGGATGATGAGGACATTCTAGATGAGGATGATGAGGAATCTGAAGACACCTACACTACCAACGGAGTCGTTGCTCCCGCAACGATGGACGACGAAGATGATGATTTTTTTTGTGTAATTTTCACCATTCAAACTACTGTGTTTCAAATGAAAACTTTTTGTACTTTGTTGTTCAAAATATTTTCTTATGATTATTATGCCTATTTGGTCATAAAAACTTGATTATTATGACTTTTGTTTTTGTGTTATTGGAAACGAAGCACTCTGTCCATGTGGAAATTTGTAAATGTCAGGTAAATAATAATAGGACGTCTGAGACTATGCGAATTCTTCTTCCCATGCAACATTACCAAACATTGTATAATCTCATCTTTTGTAAGTACAGTACAGGAAGAGATGTCAAACCAGTGAAGCAATGGCGTTCATTTCATTGCAAAACAATCAAAAGGCCACATGTTAAGCCAGAAACACAAAATAAGCAGATTTCATGTCCATCGTAGATAAGGAGATTTGAAGTCCATCTGCATAACTTAATAGACAGATCCATACAATACTAATGAGTGCATACATTACAGGTCCTTAGCAGGTCCAGTGACTACATCACTCTTCAGTACACTTGTCAAACCAAATCATCACCCAGCACCAAAATGACACGCTACACTTCATCACCCAACGACCTTAACAACTACTACATACTTAAAGAACCACTTCATCACCCTACGACTTAAACAATGCCTCAGGCATCACTGTCATCAGAATCACTGACATACTTGGACCTCCACTTGAGAGCAACCTGCAACTCCTCCGCTTTTTCAATCAGCTAACATGAGAGAACAGGGTTAGGTACAGGTTAGGTTATGGCATCAGTGAGTACGAGCTAAGTTTATGGGGACTACCTGTTTTTTGGTCATAAACTTTGCCTTGGTTTCGTCATCAGAGTCATCTGTGTACCTCACAGTTACTACTATTTTGTGGAACCGGAAGGTCGCTGTGTTTCCTGTTTCATTTCCTGCAAAATAGTCACAACAGCATCCATGCAAAGAGAGTTAGAAATTAAAAAGGTAAAGTGAGGCGGGATGAGAAGATCATATGGAGATAACACATGAAAGACTAACACATGAAATGGCAGGGAGGAGGATGTATTGTTGCTCACCAGAATGGCTAGCGTGAAGGAGGAAACAGTTGGCATCCCTTTACCCCTGGCTGCAGCTTCTTTGTCTTTCTCACTGTCTGCACGTTGCTTTCCTTTTTGCCTAGACGGAGCTTGCTGGAAGTTAATATTTAATTATATGTGTGAAGCACAACTAAAATTTAATTCTATAAATTGTAATCAGCTGCTTGAGAAATATAATGAGAAATGGTTTTATGCATAATGATCATTAGTTAAAGATCGTGAGACACCGGGACAGATCAGATCAGCCAATTAGTATAAAATTTTCGTATCATGTGAGTTTATTTGTAACATTAATTGCTTCCTACTATCTAAATGTATGATATGATTTTCTTCTCATACTTCTTTTACCAGTGGGAACAAAAAGTGCTGAAAGGGAATTTTCTGCAATGGTTCTAGTGAAAACAATGTTGAGAAATAAGTTAGACAAGTAAAATTGTAAGTCTTTTATACTTCCAAATTATACTACAGGTTAAATCGTCAAATACCCAACAGGAAGGTGAAATCAGGGCATTGCCCAAGCATTTGCATATATTGAGGTATGCCTTTTGTTTTTACAATGTTGTACCAATATCCACTGTCATATGATGATTATGTTACACTAGGCAACTTAACGTCTCAACACACAACGTTAGCACCACTATTGCTAATTTGTTTTCTGATCAGTCAAACAAAAAATAGTGAGAATGGTCCCTACTAATGTATACCATTATTTAACTCTTGCAATTCATTCATAATGTGTACAGTGGAACAAAGTTCCTAGTTAAATACAGAGGGAGTATGAGAGATACCTTGTTCATGTTGTCGGAGTCGCTGTCGGATTTGCTGTCAACGAAGATGACCCCTCTGGGCAGGTTTGGGCTTCTTGGCCCCTTGGACAGCGAGGGACCACGGCCCCTGATGGAGGCCCGACGGCTCGGTTCCGTGTCCATGGTGGAGATCCTAGGGCTCCGGAAGGGGCGCTTGCTGGAGGAGCGGCCGATCCCGACGGAGCTCCCACGGGTGCTTGCCGGAGGAGGAAACAGCTGGCATCCCTTTACCCCCGGCTGCAGCTTCTGTGCCTTTCTCACTGCCTGCACATTGCTTCCCTTTGTCCCTGCCTGCTACTTCCTTCCAGTTCTCCCTGGCCCTCCACTCATGCAAGGTGCAACAATGTCCTGGAGCTTGCTGGAAGTTAACAAAATAGGAATATAAATTAGAAAGCTGAAAATAGGAACAAGTTAACAAAATAAATACAATTAGGCTTATGTATAAATGAACCCTACTGCACCATTTCATCCAATACATCAAAGATGTGTACTTTGGATGTTGTCCTAACAAATTAAATATATGTGCTCTACTACTTACATGCCCCTGCGTTGCAACGGTTTGAAAATCATAAATTTTACTAATCCATATGTTATACTATTACAGAACTCTACATACAGGTGAGAGGTGAAGCATAGCAGTCCAATGCAACAGAGCTGATGGAGAGTTCCAACGCTTGGTTCATGCTACTATTGATAGAGCTCACGTATCATATATGGTCTTGAAGGGTTTCAAAGATCAGCGAGGGATGGCGAGGGACCATGGCCCCTGATGGAGGCCCAACGGCTCAGTCCCGTGTCCATGGTGGAGATCCTAGGGCTCCGAAGGGGGCGCTTGCTGGAGGAGCGGCCTTCGATTCCGACGAAGCTCCCACGGGTGCTTGGCGGAGGAGGAAACAGCTGGCATCCCTTTACCCCTGCCTGCAGCTTCTGTGCCTTTCTCACTGCCTGCACATTGCTTCCCTTTGTCCCTGCCTGCTACTTCCTTCCAGTTCTCCCTGGCCCTCCACTCATGCAAGGTGCAACAATGTCCTGGAGCTTGCTAGAAGTTAACAAAATTGGAATATAAATTAGAAAGCTGAAAATAGGAACAAGTTAACAAAATAAATAGAATTAGGCTTATGTATAAATGAACCCTACTGCACCATTTCATCAATACATCAAAGATGTGTACTTTGGATGTTGTCCTAACAAATTAAATATATGTGCTCTACTACTTACATGCCCCTGCGTTGCAACGGGTTGAAAATCATAAATTTTACTAATCCATATGTTATACTATTACAGAACTCTACATACGGGTGAGAGGTGAAGCATAGCAGTCCAATGCAACGGAGCTGATGGAGAGTTCCAACGCTTGGTTCATGCTACTATAGACAGAGATCACGTATCATATATGGTCTTGAAGAGTTTGAAAGATCAGCGAGGGACAGTGAGGGACCACGGCCCCTGATGGAGGCCCAACGGCTCGGTCCCATGTCCATGGTGGAGATCCTAGGGCTCCGGAGGGGGCGCTTGCTGGAGGAGCGGCCTTCGATCCCGACGGAGCTCCCACGGGTGCTTGCCGGAGGAGGAAACAGCTGGCATCCCTCTACCCCTGGCTGCAGCTTCTGTGCCTTTCTCACTGCCTGCACATTGCTTCCCTTTGTCCCTGCCTGCTACTTCCTTCCAGTTCTCCCTGGCCCTCCACTCATGCAAGGTGCAACAATGTCCTGGAGCTTGCTGGAAGTTAACAAAATTGGAATATAAATTAGAAAGCTGAAAATAGGAACAAGTTAACAAAATAAATAGAATTAGGCTTATGTATAAATGAACCCTACTGCACCATTTCATCCAATACATCAAAGATGTGTACTTCGGATGTTGTCCTAACAAATTAAATATATGTGCTCTACTACTTACATCCCCTGCGTTGCAACGGGTTGAAAATCATAAATTTTACTAATCCATATGTTATGCTATTACAGAACTCTACATACAGGTGAGAGGTGAAGCATAGCAGTCCAATGCAACGGAGCTGATGGCGAGTTCCAACGCTTGGTTCATGCTACTATTGACAGAGCTCACGTATCATATATGGTCTTGAAGGGTTTCAAAGATCAGCGAGGGACGGCGAGGGACCACGGCCCCTGATGGAGGCCCGACGACTCGGTCCCATGTCCATGGTGGAGATCCTAGGGCTCCGGAGGGGGCGCTTGCTGGAGGAGCGGCCTTCGATCCCGACGGAGCTCCCACGGGTGCTTGCCGGAAGAGGAAACAGCTGGCATCCCTTTACCCCTGTCTGCAGCTTCTGTGCCATTCTCACTGCCTGCACATCGCTTCCCTTTGTCCCTACCTGCTACTTCCTTCCAATTCTCTCTGGCCCTCCACTCATGCAAGGTGCAACAATGTGCTGGAGCTTGCTGGAAATTAACAAAATTGGAATATAAATTAGAAAGCTGAAAATAGGAACAAGTTAACAAAATAAATAGAATTAGGCTTATGTATAAATGAACCCTACTGCACCATTTCATCCAATACATCAAAGATGTATACTTTGGATGTTGTCCTAACAAATTAAATATATGTGCTCTACTACTTACATGCCCCTGCGTTGCAACGGTTTGAAAATCATAAATTTTACTAATCCATATGTTATACTATTACAGAACTCTACATACAGGTGAGAGGTGAAGCATAACAGTCCAATGCAACGGAGCTGATGGAGAGTTCCAACGCTTGGTTCATGCTACTATTGACAGAGCTCACGTATCATATATGGTCTTGAAGGGTTTCAAAGATCAGCTTGGGTATAATATGTGGGACTACATGTACTACATCAAGAGAAATGGCTTTGATATTGCAACTCTTGAGGCAATTGATTGCAGCAAAAATGCAGAGAATATTATTGAAACCATGGGTTGTGAAAGGAGGTTGAGGTTTATACTGACCAAGAAGCAAGAAACTGAACGACATGTCAACATTACACCCCTCAAAAAACTAAGGATTAATGAGCACGAGTTTGGTGATGATGAAGAAGATGGCGATGACGATGATGATGATGGCATGGGTGAACCAGTTGATGCCTACAAAGATTGGCTTGCAGCAAAAGGCCCAGAATCAGGTTCATATGCTATTTCTACTACACTATGACATACTATAACAATACTCTTTATTGACATTATTTTATTTCTGATATGAACAAGGGTTCCCGATCTTCCGAAAGGTTCTTGGTAAGTTGATTTGGTCGGAGGCGACACACAAATCGATCCGGCTTCAGAACAGCACGTTCTAAACCCCGCAATCACAGCACGACGTCTCCTCTGGTTATCTACCGTCCAAGGACGATTGACCTCGCCGAGAAGGCTAATCCCTGCCTGTGAATCAAGAACACAAGCAAGAACAACAAAGCAAGCAACCAATTTGCAGATGAATGATTAAGCTCACGAACTTGGGGTCTCACAAACCGATGAACGGCGATACTGTTTATGAACAGAATTGATCTAAGCAAAACCCGAACCCTAATGGTGCGGCAGCGGCTGTATATGAAGACCCTAGTATCGTGCAAGACCCTCTGGACGCACCCCTAATTGGGCTCAACTGGATACAAAGCCCAAAGGCCAAAAATTAGCGACGCAGCACCAACACAGATTCTGGACCCTCTCTTGTTTTGATGATTACCAATGACTCCGGATGAATTTTGACATAAGACTGATGGCATTTGAAAGGTCTTCTCCTTATCTTTCCGTGCATATGTAGAACGTTCAAATCCGAGTCCGTATGCGTCCTGGGCGACCGTTTTAGTGCAGACTGGTCGTGGTCCTTAAAACAGACTCGAAGTCGGTTTTGATTGGGCCTCCACCTTGGCTTCCAAGCTCTTGCTGGTCCTCCACGTTCCCAACTCCTTCTCCTATCATCTCCTGGTCCTCTCCATGGTTCCTAATCATAAAATAATTATTAGGTAGCAAACCATTCTCAAAAGTAACATATAGCAAAGAACGTAGGAATGAGCTCACCTCTAAATTTAGTCGTCGTGCACGAGCTCTAGTCATTGGACCTTGCAAGTACAGAATTGGAGGAGTGTTGTGTGTATCCATAGGAGTGATGTCCTCATCAATTTCTAACTCATAGACCTAAGCGACATTACTAGGGAAGAAACAGTTACAACTTATACAGAATGGTTAAAGGAAAAAGGCTATTTGAATGAAATTAGTAATTCCTTTATACCTTTCAATTCTTTCCTCTATATGTGACAAAAATTATGAATACACGAAGTGCAAGTGTTTTCCATTTTGATCAGTGTATTATAAAAAGGAGGCTCCGCGTATGCCACTACCTGATGAGAGCAATGGTAGCACCGTGTCGCAAGACATATAATGGCCGGCACATGCTAGAAAAAAATAAGAAGAATACAGCAGGTTAGCAAAGCTCCATAAAGTTTGAAATTTCACTACGTATTGTACATATTTAATGTAGGTTTTTACTACTCTGATTGAAACTAGCTGGGAAGAAGGCTGGTCGTGGTACAATGAAAGCGTTTGTTGCAATGGCCAAGAGATTGAAACTGCTACATTCAACTCGCATGGAGAAACTAAAACTTGAATTTTCAGAACATTATGGTGGTCCCTGTGGAGATAATAGACGTATATTTGTAGATGAAATTGTTTGGATGACAAGGTTGTATGCACCCGTCATTGGAGTTAAGTATTGGAAACAAGTCACTCAGGAAGTGAAGAAAATGATTGCAGATTCTATATTAGTATGTCAATGAGTGAGCCATATTTTATAGTTGCAACCTGCTATGCAATAGTAATCTCTTACTCACATTATACTTATATGCTTTTATTTCCAACAGAGTGGATGGGAAATGGAGGACAATGATGCTTCCAGGGAATTGATATGGAAGATTTCCAAAGAACACTAGAAAGGGTGGTGATCAGCTTTGAGTGCCACCTGCAGGGCACACGATAGTTACGATGCGAGAATGAGACATAAGCCAGAAGAATTAGACCTTGTCGAATGGCACTACCTATGCTAGTACTTTGGAACCCAAAAGTTCAAGGTATGCCACTGTTTTGAAAATTTTAACAACTGAAGCTCTCTCATTATTACTTATTAGTAATCATTAATTAATAAACCTTTTTGTTCACTAACTGTAGAAGTCTATTACTTAATAATAATGTTTTATTTTCTCCTATAACTGTCACACATACAGTATACATGTTGGTGCCATTCTGCGGTATATTATTAATCATGATTTATGAGGTGATGTCATATAATCACTTTTAACTACAAGTTACAATGCAAATGTAATCATTCATACCTTATTCAGATATGAACATGCAAGATAAATGTATTTCAGATATTTGGCCATGCATGCAGCCTAATGGTTGTGCCAGAACTAACTTAGCATGTTAAATGATATGTAACAGGTACATAGTTCCTCATTGTTTTGATCAATATATTGCTAAATCTTGGCCACTTGAGTATTTATGCAAAATTTAACAATCAATATCTTATTTTTCCCTTTAAAAATTTTAGCATCATTTTTGTTGGTTTATGCCTACACTATAGTTACTTATTAACAATTAATTAATAAACTTTTCTTGTTCACAAATTGTAGAAGATTAGCAGTCAGAACTCCAACAATCGTCAACAAATGAAAACCATGCATTGCATGGGTTCTAAACCTTTCTCTCAGTTTAGCTGAGAAAAGGTGAATATTTGTTGCATTATTTTGTCACCTCCTCATACATTAGACCATAACACATTGTTGACATTCTCTATTGCAATCGTAGACGGACATAGAAACTGGAGCTAAACCAGGACCAATGGAACTATCCAAGATTAGTCACACCAAGCAGGGAAAATGGTCAAATGAGATGTCCCAGAATATCTACGTGAGTATTTTCATTTTAAATTTGCTTCCATGTTATAGGTTTTTATTGTCGCAATATATGTACTTTACTGATTTATACTATTCATTTTGTCACTCAGTTCAGTGCTGCCACGAAATTGTCAATGACAAATTCAGATGAGTTGGGTGATGAAGGCTCACCAAGCATAACATCTGGAGCTGCTAAAGAAATCATTGTTTTCTAGGCAACATACAAGGAAATAACAGGAGCCAAGTCAACCAAGTCACGTGGGCATGGTTATTTGTCAAATCCAAATAAGAACCAACTACTGCATGAGAGACTCGAGGAACAGGCATGTGAAATTCAGAGATTAAAGGAACTACTAGCAAAGAGAGCTGCTGAAAACGAATAAGAGAAAAAACAACTTGAACCATCAATTAAACAATCAGTGATGTAGAATGTCAAAGCAATGTTAGCATTGAACCAAAACAGTGCACATGTCCATGAGGTAATAATATCATAATTTTTGCAAGTTTAACTATTGGATAATGATGGACATTAGTAATGTTCTAAATAATCTATTCTCCATGAGTACACTGCTGTTAGCATTATGTTACAATATTACTATTCTGATGTTTTGGATTCTACTCACAATATAAGAATGCTCATTTAGTTGCCTTTTTTGTTGTACATGCGCAGCCTAGCATTGAAACTGATGAAACACCACAAGATGACCTTGTGAGCCTTCTAATCAACAACAATACAACATTAGAGGAAGATAGGACCAATGAACTCACAATACAACAGAACATCAAGTTGCTAGCACTAAAGATAACAATGATGCAACACCAATGTAGAGGGAAGAAACACCGAATCAGGTAACCAACTTGATGAACCGTTCTGAAATTATATGATTGGTTTGAGCACAAAAATTGAAGCTAACATTATACAAATAACTCTATAATTCATATTGAGCCAAGAAGCATTATCACTATAGAGAAACAAAATTTTCCACCAAGTGGCGGTCCAAGACCTTCCAAAATTTCAAAGAATCTATTCAGCAACAAAGCTGAAAATGGTGGTGCAGCACCCACATACATAAGTAGACATCAACTTTTAGCGGGTGCTAACACACGAGGACGAATGAAGAAATAACAGGTACAAACAGGGGTGAAATGACTTTATTTTTCCTATGCCAATTCATATTGTCTTGTCAGTTCATTTGAAGAAAATGTATATATACTCAAGTAACTGTAATTATCTCTTGTCACCGCAAACTTTGTTTTTGATCATGTGCAGGGAATGCAAGCTCCAGGGGCGAACTAATACTGAAGACATCTTAGTAGTCCCTAAAGGTTAGGATGTAAATGACATAATTGTTTGTTTATGGCCTCCTAATTAAATCGCAATAGCCTTGTCAATTTACAATCTTTCTATTACATGTGCAGAACTACATTCATATGGTGATACAAGAGAGGTCTTCAGCATTATGGTGTCGTAACGATTAAGATCAAGTGATTAGGTCTTTTCAGCTTCTCTAGAAATTTTATTTTGTGAGTCATGGAACATTCTGGTGTGGTAACAATAATGTTTTGTTGTAAGCGTGAATGATGGATTTGATATCATTAGTACTATCTGTAATACTAGATCAGTTTCTATTTTGGAATATATTCTTCTATTGCATTACCAATACAATATGGTCGTAAAACCACAAAATAATTGGCTACCTTTTCCCTATTGCGACGACCATGATCTGATACTACACCTTGCGGTTACAACGATTTACAATTAATGCAATATAATCATATAGCGACCACAATTATTATGTTTCAAATACCTTGTAGAAAAATTGCAACCACTCTAACTCCGTTGCATTTACCTGTAAGCATTTAGCCATGACTAATAATCTGTAGCCATATCTTTTAGGTATGTAGCAACGACTCGTACATTGTTGCGAAATCCATTAAACATATTGCGACGACTCATAATCCGTTGCTATATCTTTTCAGTATATAGCAACAATTCATACGTTGTTGCGATATCCTATGCTCATATTCCAACAACCTCTATTGTGTTGCAATACTCTTTTAAGGGTATAGCAACCACACAAAATTAGTTGGGATTTCTTTGAGTATATTGCAACATCGTAGATGAAATTGCCACTATCATATATCGTTGCATTATATTGTATTTGTGACAGTACCCATGTGTTGCAATCATGCTTGCTTGCAACTATTGTGTTGTTGCATTATTATGTATTTGCAAACATATATATGCATTGCTATTGTGGTTGCTTGCAATTATCATATGTTGTTACACTAAAGACAAATAGCAATAACGACCATGGTTGATAGCGCCAACCAGGCAACACTAATGGTCGTTGCATTTACATCCTTTCTCAACACCGCCCCTCGTTGCAACACGCGGCATTAATTGCAGCTCTTTATAATGGTGATGTAATAGGCTATTGCATCAAGGTATCTAAGAACAATTATATGTAGGCAATGCATCTTGTTGCTGAAAGAAAAATCTAATCATCAAAGCTTGTTGTATCGTTATCTCGATTAGAGAGAATGATCACCTGAGCAATGAGCAGCTAGCTAGCTACAGGTTGGATTGACGATTGACGTAGCGAACTGGAGTAGCATATGTTGCGAGCTTTAGGACTTGACATCCAAGAAAACTGTAGTTCCATTGGCACCTCTCCATCATGATCCATGAGGTTTAGCAGCGTAAGCAGGTTGCTGCTTCCAAAACGTGCAATGGTAGCACGCTACTCTATCACGTCACCAACATCAACACATGCAAACCAATATCATCATCTTCGTCCGGCCTGTATTGCATCCATAAGACGCATATCAGTGTTTGAACCTTGTGAGGGGGATGACCGATGAAGCTTAGGACGGTAGGGAATGTCACCCACAATAATGATGGCAGAGCAACAAAGCGATGATAATGCATGACAACCTATTGATCTATCTAGCGGCGCAAGGGCTACTCGCGCAACGTGATGCGGTGATATCTCTACAACTTATTAATTAAGGTGAGGTTGTCTAGACCACTTTTCGTGTCCAGGGGTGTCCGTAATGTTGTCGTATTCAGTTTCGATCCTATCATGAGTCACCAACCAGTTTGAGTCGTTTTTGAACCAGTTTGTGATGAAACTCGTATTTAGATTTAGATAGATTCTAATGTAGAGACAAACCAGGTTGTCTTTTAATTTTGTTTTTGTGACTGCGTCCCTGCATCTAGTACGATGCACACATCCAATTTATATGATTAAAAAAACATCCTACATGATCCACACCGCCAAAAATGAGCTGCACTCCGTCATGTTGTACCCTAATGCATGATCGTTGCCACCACAAGTATCAGGACAAGAAGACACCCACAAGCCCACCGCCCACCATCGTCGTCACTGTCGTAGTTGCCGTTGCCCACCATTGTTGTCGCTGCCCATGACTTCCTACCGGGGGATTCACTCTCAGGTTGGTCCATTGGAACTTGACTCTGGGAGTTCTAGTACAGCACACGCGATCAGATCGAGGCACAAACCTGCCACCATGGATTGGATTTGGCCTCCCGTTCAGCTTAGAAGTAAGGTGAGAGCCGAGCTCTCCTCCCCAACCATTTAGTTCTCTTTCATTCTGTACCCTTCCTATGATCAGGTCGTCTGAGATGCTATGGAGTACTCGCGTAGCCACCAATGGTGCATTCAAGATTGTGATGCCCTAGATGAACATCAATGACAAGGACTATTATCACCGATGGAAGGTGAGAAGTTCAAGTTCATCACTTTTGTTTCGACAAATTATCTATTTCCCGGCATGTGCTACGTGATGACTGATCTTGGCGCCATGCAAGCAAATCTATATATACTTTAATTAACCTCCTAACATGATTCATCTTCCCCTTGGTGTCGGTACCGCCCCTTCCCAACGCAAGTTTTGCTGAGCCGTTGGTGAATCGTTCTTCTCTATGTACATATGGGGCTTCTTCGGTGGTGCCTACTCTGCTGCTTAGGCTCTCGGTATATGATCGTGTATTGGTTATCTTCTCTACTCCTTTGCTTTCCTTCCGTTCTTATCTCTACTCTTAATAATTTAGGTGAGTCTGTCTGCCCCGAGTTTCGGTGTTGGTTTTTAGAGGCTTTCGGCCACCAGACCCCCAGGTTTCTGGTGAGGCGAATGAATTACTTGATGTTTGTCGAACTTATCGAGCGTGATCATGCCCAGGATCTGATGGTTCCTTTTATGCTAGAACTCAGGTCTTACAACAGTCTTGCCCATGGTGTGTCTGTCGAAGAGCATGACGAGGTCGGTGGGGTCCTTGAACCCAAACTCGGTGAACAAGTTATCATAATACAATCCGAGTTCACATCTATATGAAGAGTTTTTTTGCTGTTTGGTAGCCATCGTAAGCCATCAAAAATGGTTTCGCATCAGAAAAGAAGAGGTTTTTGGTCGAGGATGAACTTTTGTTTGCTTGGGTGCGTGAGCAGGTTCTGGTTGGAGACTCAGAGGCGAAGACCCCTAGGTTTCTGGTGAGGCCAATGAACTATTCGATGTTTGTAGAACTTATTGAATGTGATCACGCCCAGGATTCGACGATTCCTGTTGGTGCTGCTAGAACTCAGGTTTGATGATGAAGCAGATCTTGGTCCTACCCACGGTGTGGCTGTCAAAGAGCGTGACGAGGTCGGCAGGGTCCTAGAGCCCAAACTCGGCAAACAAGTTGAGTAGGTCGCTGACGGGTTGGCCAGGGCAAAAGCAAACTGTGGTCTCAAAACCTCTAAATCTTTGTTTAGGTTAACCACTTAGTACTTGGTTAATCATGTCATCATTGGTGTTTCTCTTTTCAGCCTGTTGTCACATGTTGCATTAGTTATTTGCCATCGTTTTAGCGAAAGGCCCTAAACCCTGAACCCATATCATAATTTTCATAACTCGAGATCAGCTAATGCCCGCAACAATGATGTGTTGCTGCATGTTGGATTGGCATTTTCAGTATCTATTGGTCGATGATTCATAGATCAAAAGGTTACAAACTGATTTAACCAAACTGAAGCAGCTGTAATTGTAGAAACTGTTTTTTTATGTAAGTAAATTTTTTTATATGATGCATATATTTTGTTGTAAGCCTGTAGCAACGCACGGATATCTTGCTAGTAATCAAAACTGATTGTGCGTGAGAGGGTTGGAACAGAAAACTAATCTGTTTTGAACTTGATCTCAAGCGCTGGAACAGGGAACGGATATCCTCTATGCTATGTGAAACATATTGCCAGACAACAAACGAAGACCATCATGAATACATACGGACGCGGACAATGAGAAAGTTACAGAGGATTGATTCCTAATTGGTTTTTTTCTTTACCTGACGCTTTGGGAAGAAGAAACAGACTCGTAATTAACTTTGACTTTGGAGGCAGAAATAACGGACTGGTGGGTGGACGGACAGACAATAGACTTAATTGACTTTTGAGGGTAGAATAAGCAAGGGCTGACGGGAGGACGATGTTACCTAATTTAATTACAAAAAAAAAGATAACTTGGAGGAGCAAAACACCTCCAGATAATTTTTTTAAGGGAAACTATGGTAGGTCAAGGCTGACCTGTATATTTTTATTTTGATGTAAGAAGGAGTGGTACATCTTCACAGATTTGAGAGGTACAGGTGGGCGACAGAGGTGGGCGGGGCACTGTGTAGTCCACCTGTATGCGTGGTCGCATGTGAAAACAGAGTTCTAGCAGGTGAAAACATTTGATGAGCAAACAGGGCCTGCTGTGATGCGGATAGGCAGCCATTGAGGCCGTTTCGAGACCCTCCTGTATCTACAGCACGTATAGTTTACCTGTAGCACGGTCCAGGGCATGTTTAGGGTTGTTTATTTCAGCTTATATAATCCATCTAGATTAATTATCTATCAGAATTAATTAGTATTAATTAAATAATCTAATAGACAATAAACAAGGTAGATTAGTTAATTTAGAGGTCAAATTATGATAATCAATAATCTCCTAAAAATACTACCTTTAATAAGTTAAAAGAAATTACCCGTATCTGTCATTGACTAAAAATCACCTACCTGATCTGATCGGCCACTTGGTCTTCATCCATCTTCGTCTCCGCCTCGCTTCTCTTCATATTCTTCCAAACCCTAACCTTAAATTCAACCAAATCGATATTCAATCCCTCGAAAATGGAGCCCTTCGATAGTGCCGATGAGGAGGACCAGCTTGATAGGTGTAGAGTGCCCGATCTTTCGGCGAGTGGAGATAACTTCGATTTGGTGGATGTTGACCCTCACGATCCGACTACGACGAGCAAGCCGAAGCGCCAATGCAATCGCTGAACCAACTTCCGGAGGATATTAACCTTGCGGTAAACAAGATCAACCTGATCACGAGGATCAATTCTTACGCGCAATCGAAGAACGAGCAAGAATTAGAGGCGAGTAATCTGATGTATTGCACGAAGGTGGAGTTCTGAATTCACGTCGAGAGACGGATGTATATCTAAGCTAAACTTAAAACAAAACTCGAAGATTACAAGGGGCGCAGCCCTTGACTATATAGGGGGAGGACGAGGCATCTAGGACCGGCTGAAGTGGAGAGGCGCGTGGTGGAGAGGGAGTCGTGCGACTTGGGCCACGTGGGCCTTCAGGCGACATCATCCTGGGCCGTCGTTCCTTAGCATCAAAACCGTCTTCAATTCGTGGGCTCGAGCTCTAGTGATTGGGCCCTTGTACGTCGTCGTCTCGTTAGAAGATGGATCCGTAACTCGAGGAGGCGCGACGACGAGAGGTGGAGGCGTGACAGCTTGGTTTGGCGCGCCATCTTCCGTCGTCATTATTCGTATGTCGTTGATGTCCTCATCATCCTCCCCTTCTTGAAGTGAAGTCGTCCTCGACGGCAACTCATCATCCTCACCCAAGTATGGTTTCAAATCTGCAACATTAAAACTAGTGGAAACACCAAACTCCATGGGCAAGTCAAGAACATAAGCATTATCGTTAATCTTGGTTAGCACTTTAAAAGGACCAGCAGCATGAGGCATCAGTTTAGAACGACGCAAAGTAGGAAATCTATCTTTACGCAAGTGCAATCAAGCCAAATCACCAGGTTCAAAAGAAATTTGTTTTCTACCTTTACTACCAGCAACTTGATACTTTTTATTAGCAATGGCAATGTTGTGTTGTGTTTCTTCATGCAATTGTTTCATGTGATCAATATGAGCAAGAGCATCAAGATGTGGTTCATCTTCAGCATCAATACCAAACAAATCAATAGGCGCCTTAGGAACATAGCCATAAACAACCTCAAAAGGGCACATCTTAGTGGCAGAATGTGTAGCACGATTATAAGCAAATTCAACATGAGGTAAACAATCTTCCTAGCGTCTCAAATTTTTATCTAAAACAGCTCTAAGCATAGCAGACGAAGTTCTATTTACTACCTCAGTTTGCCCATCAGTTTGAGGATGACAAGTAATACTAAACAGCAGCCTAGTTTCTAATTTATTCCAAAGAGAACGCCAAAAATGACTAAGAAACCTAGCATCACGATCAGAGATAATTGTTTTAGAAATTTCATGCAATCTAACAATCTCTCTAAAGAACAATTCAGCAACATTTGAGGCATCATCAATTTTATGACAAGGTATAAAGTGAGCCATTTTAGAGAAACGATCAACAACCACAAAAATACTGTCCCTCCCCTTCTTAGTGCGAGGCAATCCCAAAACAAAATCCATCAAAATATCATGCCAAGGAGAAGAGGGAACAGACAAGGGCATATACAAACCATGATTACCCAAATGAGATTTAGCTTTTTGACATGTAGTACAGCGTGCAACAAGGCGCTCAACATCACGGCGCATCCGTGGCCAAAAGAAATGGTCGGCCAACACCTCATGTGTCTTGAAAACTCCGAAGTGACCCATAAGACCACCTTCATGCGCCTCCTGTAACAAAATAAGACGAACCGAGCTAGCTGGAATACACAGCTTGTTAGCACGAAACAGGAACCCATCCTGCATATGAAATTTGCCCCAAGGTTTGTCATCCTTACAATGCATCATAATATCATGAAAATCAGCATCATTCACATATTGATCTTTCAAAGCTTGCAAACCAAAGATTTTAAAGTCTAATTGGGACAGCATCATATAACGACGAGACAAAGCATCGGCAATCACATTTTCCTTCCCGTTTTTATGTTTAATGATGTATGGAAAAGATTCAATAAATTCAACCCATTTAGCATGACAACGATTCAGATTAGTTTGGGTTCTAATATGTTTCAAAGCCTCATGATCAGAATGAATAATAAATTCACGAGGCCATAAATAATACTGCCATGTTTACAAAGTTCTTACTAAAGCATAAAGTTCTTTATCATAAGTGGAATATTTAAGAGCAGCACCACTTAACTTCTCACTAAAATAAGCTATGGGTTTATGATCTTGCAACAAAACAGCACCCAAATCAATTCCACTAGCATCACATTCCAATTCAAACACTTTATCAAAATTAGGCAATTGTAAGAGAGGAGCATGAGTTAACCGTTCCTTTAAAGTGTTGAATGCGTCGTCTTGTGGTGCGCCCCACTCAAATGGCGCACCCTTCTTGGTCAGCTCATGTAATGGTGCAGCAATAGAACTGAAATCCCGAACAAAACGACGATAGAAGCCTGCAAGACCAAGAAAACTGCAAACCTGTGTGACCGTCGTCGATTGGGGCCAACTCTGAATGGCGTCCACCTTGCTGCTATCGACCTCAATGCCCTGTGGAGTAACAACATATCCAAGAAACGAAACACGTTGCGTGCAAAAAGTGCATTTTTTCATGTTCCCAAATAAGTGAGCAGCACGCAAAGCATCAAAAACAGCACGCAAATGATCTAAATGCTCATTCATGGATTTGCTGTATATAAGGATATCCTCAAAATAGACAACAACAAATATTCCAATGAAAGACCAAAGAACTTCATTCATTAAGCGCATAAAAGTGCTAGGAGCATTAGACAATCCAAACGGCATAACCAACCATTCATACAAGCCAAATTTAGTTTTAAAAGCCGTTTTCCATTCATCTCCTAATTTCATTCTTATTTGATGGTAACCACTACGTAAATCAACCTTAGAGAAAATTGTGGCACCACTAAGTTCATCAAGCATATCATCAAGGCGTGGTATAGGATATCGATAACGAATTGTAATATTGTTAATTGCGCGACAATCTACACACATACGCCAAGAACCATCTTTTTTAGGAACAAGCAAAACAGGAACCGAACAAGGGCTGAGAGACTCACGAATGTAACCTTTATCAAGCAATGCCTGCACTTGACACTGAATTTCTTTCGCCTCCTCAGGATTTGTGCGGTACGGGGCGTGATTAGGAAGCTGTGCGCCTGCAATTAAATCAATCTGATGTTCTATGCCACGAATAGGAGGAAGACCCGACGGCAATTCAGCGGGAAAAACATCTTTATAGTCCTGCAAAAGGTTAGCAATAGCAGGAGGAATATGCAACATAGGCGCCTCATCTAGTGAAACAAGCATACGAGAGCAAACTAGCGCATAGCAAAGCAGATTAGCATCATGTAATTCATCAAAATCAGCACGTGTAGCAAGCAAGATAGGATTATTCAATTTGATCTCATATTGAACAGGTACAACAGGAGGCGATGTAACCAATTTTGCAGCTTTTGTCGCTCGAGCAATATCATCTTTAAGAACTTGTTCAGGTATCATAGGATGAATAACAATTTTCTGACCCTTAAACATGAAGGAATAATAATTGGAGCGACCATGATGAACACTATCAACATCATATTGCCAAGGACGGCCAAGCAACAAAGAGCATGCTTCCATTGGAACAACATCACAATCTATAAAATCAGAATAGGCGCCAAGAGAGAAAGAAACACGTATCGAGCGTGTTACCTTTATTTTGCCGCCATCATTAAGCCATTGAACGTGATAAGGATGTGGATGCTTTCTTCTTGGCAATAACAACTGCTCCACCAAGGTCGTACTAGCCAAGTTGTTGCAACTGCCACCATCGATGATTATACGGACCGCTCGTTCTTGCACAACGCCTTTGATATGAAAAATATTGTGGCGCTGATGCTTTTCATCCTGAACGACCTGTGTACTAAGAACACGCTGCACAACAAGAGTGGCATACCAGTCGGCGGCACTAGAGTTGACATGAAGCTCCGTATTATCTGCATGATTAGTGGCAAGCATAGTCTGCTGAATATCCTCAGAATCACTAGCAGAAGAATACCCACCGTCATCATAAATCAACATAGTTCGTTTATTTGGACAATCGCGTATCACATGACCAAATCCTCGACAACGGTGACACTGAATATCACGAGCTCGTCCAGACGACGAGGAGGATGGCATGATCAAGGCAGATTTGGTCGTGGATGGAGCACTCGACTTGGACGTGATCGAGGAGTGGTCGCACGACGTGGAAGGAGGTGTCGACCGTGGAGCTGAAGGCGTCTTGGACCCTACAAAAATGTTAGGTCTTGACGAAGATTGTCGATCCTGCACTTCACGTTCAGCTTTACAAGCATATTCAAATAAGGTGGTCATATCATCATAATGCTTAGAATCAAGAATATTCTGAATTTCACGATTTAACCCACCCCTAAAGCGAGCCATAGCAGCATCATCTAGTTCAACTAAACCACAACGAATCATACCCTTTTGCAAAGCTTGATAATAATCCTCTACGGAAAGTGAACCTTGTTGAAAACGCTGCATTTGATTAAGCAAATCTCTAGCATAATATGACGGCACAAAACGATGACGCATAGCAGGTTTTAATGCCGTCCAAGTGGCTGGAATATTATCAGGATATCTTTGTCTATACTCACGGCACCAAAGTAAAGCAAATTCAGTAAATTCACTAATAGCAGCCTTAACTTGTAAATTAGCAGGAATATCATGGCATGCAAATTTTTGTTCAACCTCTAATTCCCAATCAAGATAAGCACTCGGATCATATTTGCCATTAAAAGTGGGAATACGAAATTTTATTTTGGCAAAAGAATCATTAATAGGAACACGTACCCTACGAGCACGACCACGGCAATTGCCATCGTCCTGCTCGGTGTCGGCGCCGTAGTCACGTGCATGTTGCAACTCCGTGAGCTGCGTCATCATGGTCCCAAGTTGCGTCGACATGGCCTCAAGATGAGTCATGATCGTCGCGAGCGTGGTGCGGGCAGCCGTATCAGCGAGGTCCAGTTGATCAAAATGCTCATTTAACGAAGTGACCGTAGAGTCAAGTCTCTCATGCATTGTCTTCATGTCGTTTTGTAGACCATCAACCTGTGCCTGGACATCCTGGAGGGTGAGCTCCTCCGACTTCGAGCTGTTTTCTGCCATAGAAACACAAACAATACAAAAAGCGGGATCCTACAACGAGAGGTGAGTGGTGGATGAAAAGCTCAATCAAAAAGCTATTATCAAATTCTTACCCGTCCTTACCAAGCACGTAAGCGTGAACTGCAACCACAGGTAAAACCGGTGGAAGATTGGAGGAGCGATTGCGTGGTGAAACAAAAACTTGCTCGTAATAGAAAATTTGTGGGGCTAGGAGGCTGCACTCAATCCAAGGGTTAGCACAATTCAAACAATAACTGCAAAGCTGAATAATGGTGCTAAACGCGAAAAGATTGCTGCCGGTACAAGTGCAAGAGGAAGGAAGAAGGATCAAAACAAAGTGCAGCAAGAACGCGTCACCTGTGTTGCTCGGCCGCTCTTTTTTTCTCTTTTTTTTCTTTTTTTTTCTCTTTTTTTTATACTTTTTGCTGAAAATATAAACAATGAGACCTCAAATAAGCAATTAAGCACAAGCTCTCTCTCGCTCTCTCTCTCTGGAGTAGGAACACACGAAACCGAACAGAACTAAACACACGGTGAGGCGAGCGGGTCACGACGTAACCGAGTAGGACTCTATCAGCGAGGCGAGCGGGACACACAAAACTGAACAGAACTAAACACAGGGCGAGGCGAGCGGGTCACGACGTAATCGAGTAGGACTCGATCAGCGAGGTGAGCGGGTCACGACGTAACCGAGTAGGACTCGATTGTCGAGGCAGTGATTTACCCGGAGTCACGGTGCAGCGGAAAAATTTGGCAAGCGAGACGGGGTAAACAGATGCGGCGGAAAGCAAACTGTGGTGGTGAAAACACGCGGCACAGCGGAAGGATACGACGATGATAGGAAGAAAACGATGAAACACAGTGTACCAGCAACGATCAAAAGCGAAAGCACAAAAACTCAACAACGCAAATTATTGAACGAAAGTGCGAGGCTCAAAACCGTACTGGGGTAAACTTTTTTATATAGTTTTCGGTTTATGTGGACTTGGATAAAACTCACCGAGAAACACTAGAATCTGATACCACTTGATAGGTGTAGAGTGCCCGATCTTTCGGCGAGTGGAGATAACTTCGATTTGGTGGATGTTGACCCTCACGATCCGACTACGACGAGCAAGCCGAAGCGCCAATGCAATCGCTGAACCAACTTTCGGAGGATATTAATCTTGCGGTAAACAAGATCATCCTGATCACGAGTATCAATTCTTACGCGCAATCGAAGAACGAGTAAGAATTAGAGGCGAGCAATCTGATGTATTGCATGAAGGTGGAGTTCTGAATTCACGTCGAGAGACGGATGTATAGCTAAGCTAAACTTAAAAACAAAACTCGAAGATTACAAGGGGCGCAGCCCTTGACTATATAGGGGGAGGACGAGGCATATAGGGCCGGCTGAAGTGGAGAGGCACGTGGTGGAGAGGGAGTCATGCGACTTGGGCCACGTGGGCCTTCGGGCGACATCATCCTGGGCCGTCGTTCCTTAGCATCAAAACCGTCTTCAATTCCTGGGCTCGAGCTCTAGTGATTGGGCCCTTGTACGTTGTCGTCTTGTTAGAAGATGGATCTGTAACTCGAGGAGGCGCGACGACGAGAGGTGGAGGCGTGACAGCTTGGTTTGGCGCGCCATCTTCCGTTGTCATTATTCGTATGTCGTTGATGTCCTCATCACAGCTCTTCCAAGATCTAGAGTAGTAGAACTCGTTGAGGACATTGTTTAAAGAAGAAGAGTAGCTCGTTGCCACCGGCGTTAACCCCAGGCTCGGGCGTGGCAGGAGACCTGGTCTCGGCCGTGCCGGACGCGACAAGAGCCCTGTCCTCACCGCGAGTTCTAGGCACAAACGCGGCAACAACCTCGGTGGGAGCCTCATGGTCGGGCTCGACGTGAGCCCGAGCAGCGCACGCGGCACCTGGCACGGCGGAAGCCACATTAGGCTCGGTGAGAGCCCCGACACCACGATCGAAGGAATGTTATACACCACGCGCGAGGAACTGGGTATCTACCCCGCGCGGTTTAAGTCACCTGCGGTGAGGATCTGGCGGCGGAGCCGCCGACGCGCCGCCGATTGTGGGTTAACGAGAGCGGTGGAGGAAAGAGAGAGAGAGGCAGAGCGCTGCGGTGGTGCAGGCAGTGCATCGCGGCGGCGAGTGCCGCCATGATGCCGGTCGGCGGTTATGGGATTTGGTTTGTCCGGGGCTAACTCAATCTGGCGGACATGGAAGAATTTCAGAAATGGCTCGGCGATAATCTGCGGCATGGTGGGAGAAAGAAGAAGGATGGCGTGACAGAACGATGGCTATGACTGCCCGCGCGGTGCCTAACAGGCCCCAGGCTCGGGCGCGGTCTCGGCGGCTGCAGCATAGGACTAGTGATGGCAGGAACGTTGGGCTTGGGCTCAACGCAGGTGCTGGCAGGCGTGGGCGCGTGGCATAGGGGCTGGAGCGGTGGCGGGAGCTCACGGGCTGGTAGGCATGGCCAAGGTTGGAATAACCGGTAAAAATTGGCCGGTTATCGCAGTTAACTTTGGGCTAATGTTTTATATTATTTGCTGGGAGAATGTAGTTTTATTTTTATAGAAGAATTGTATAGACTATAAGGTTGTTCAATATATTTGAAATAATTTTATTTAGCACTGTATGAGTCTTCAAAGTATTCAAATATCTGCAATAAAATAAATAAGTCCTCTCAAATAGTCAAAGTCATTATTGTTTTTTCATATCTACAACAAATAATATGAGCATCAATAATCTTGGTAAACAAACATTTCCACCAAAATTAATTAATTCATAAATAATTTAGATTAAATAATCTAACATCATAATTCAGATTAAATAAATTGACCAAAAAACAAACAACCCTTGATGTTTTTGGCCTAGTCACGTAGCGCGCACATCGGCGGGACTTTTTCACCGTGCCCAGGACTTTTTCACCCTACGTACAGCAGGAGTAGGAACGGATTTTCTGGACTAGAAGAAGAGCTTATTTCAGCAATATACTTTTGAGTGTTTCGAGTGTTATTTTTTATTGTTCTAGCAGCATATTTTGACTGTTCCATCGGTGTATTGATTATTCTAAGATGTATATTTTATTGTTCCAGTTGTATACTTTGATTGTTCCAGTAGATATTTTTTATTGTTTCAATACTATATTTTGATTGTTCTAGAAATATATTTTGATTGTTCCTGTAGTAGATTTTGATTGTGTTTTGGATTGTTCCAGTACATTAGAATAACTAGGTTCAACATTTTGGAAAATATAATTAACAAATTGTAAAACATGTTGAAACAGCACATTGAAATTGCTCGAATTATTCAAAAAGTTTATTGAAATTGAACATTAAAAATATTGAAACAATACAAGAAAAATATTGAAACAACATAAATGTTAATTTTTAAAAAAATCAAATATATAAAAAACCAATTCCCATGTGAGATCTTGTTTTCTTGCATAAATTCTAGAGAACGTGGTGGTTTAAACGAATTCAAAAATAAAATCACGGTTGAAAAGAAAAATTGATTTAACTAAAGTTTGGAATACAACCTAAATCTCACTCTCTCCGTTGAGAAACCGACACGTGTCGCAATCACTCTGTCTTTCGACTAGCCAACGCTGCCTCCCGCACCGTCCGTTCCAGACCGCTTGCTCTCTCATATCCGTCAGATTCTCTCGCCCGCACCAATCTCCAGGCGCACGCTACAACGAAGCTTGCCGTAAAACGAGCTAGATATAGGAAGTCCAGGCTGTTTCTGTGTGGTAGTTGTGGACGTGGACGCCGATTGCTTACCCGTTTGTGGTTGGCAATGCCCAGACGAGGAATCGTTGCATGTCTCCAAGATCGCCGGACCATGGCACACGGAGAAGAACCCACGACCCCACGTGTTGCCACGAGTCCAACGGCCGGAACGGAGGCGCAGATCCAGCGCAGCAGAGTGCACCATAGGCTGCTGCACATGACAACAGCATCAGATGCCGACGCGACCATGATGTATTTGTAAGCGGGACAACGTTTCTAAATACATATGGATCCACATGTCTATTGTCACGAGCTCAAATCAATAAATCTAGAAATCCACTTTACTCTGTCTTCTCTCAAGCAACGAGATCACACCGTGGTGTAGTGGTGGTAATGAGTCTAGAATTCGAACTAGCAAAGTTGAATACCGGGTTAAAAAAAGATTAGGCTAAAAATGAATTATTTTTTTTAGCCCTTCTAGGGCCTGTGGGTCACGATCCATTACCATCGCTAGGTGCAGCCCACCACCACTATAAAAGGGTTGTGCCCAATCCCCTTCTTCCAAACAGCTCCACCCCCAGCAGCAACCAGCCAGCATTGCTGTCGATTCGAGTTCTTCCCCTCTTTCCTTGTCTGTCTCCAGCCATCGTCAAATAATCCTTTGTTGTGTCCAGTGACGAGTCTAGCATTGAGATTGGGGATGGGCCGGAAAACAAATTTCCTAACACATAATAAATTTAACATGACATGTGATCATAGAAATTAAAAATGCTTAAAAAACTGAAATATAGAAAATAAACAATAATGGTCTAGTACAACTTACAATGAACAAAAGAAGAAAACTATTTTTTATTTTTGTTCGGCTTACGCGACAAAAAACTCTCAATAATATCATTCTTTGTTCCTGGCTTGGCTAGCGTCTAACGTATAGGCGCAATGGCGCCTTGGACCTGCTCCAGTGCCCACCCGCCACCAGTCCGCCACGACTGCCTAGCCTGGACGCCCGTTGCCGCGCCTGCCTGTCATGCCCAAGTTGCCCGCGCCCGGCGCCAGCTGCCGCGCCGCCACCACGCCTGCCCACCCGCCGCGCCTAGACGCTTGTCGCGTGAGCCCCTCGCCGGTCTACATCTGTTGCCGCCTTGCCCTATCCCTAACCCTAGCCGTAGCAGTCGAGCTCTTAGAGTCGGGGTCGGGTCTGGTCTTGTTCCGCTAAGGAGCGATTGGATTGGAATTTTTTTTTCGATAAAGGGAGGTGAGCTGCACAGCCAAATCTGGGGGTGGGCCGCAGCCCACCCGGCCCACCCGTTAGACTCGCCCCTGGCTGTGTCCACAGGCCCTTCCCAAAATCCCGCATCAACGATTGCGCAAGGGCCCTCCATCCTTGCCGTCCTCTCTGTCTCTCCCCCTGCGGATTCGCGCTTGTGCGCTCTATCCATGGTGGCCAAAGGCGAGGAGCATGAAGGCTCCTCTGTTTCGAAGAACAACTCTGGTGCTCCCACTTTTGTTGGTGCTTCCGTGCTATCATCTAATATATTATAAAAAATATGCATAAAAAACATGCATGCACTGAATAGTTACGGGTTTTAGTATTTACATTGAACCTATTAACAATTACTATTCATATTTTTATTTTATCTTTTTGTTATATATTACATAAGTTTTCGCTATATCTCAAATTTTTACATGATGATAGAAGATGACATGATCCATCCATTCCTAATTTTGTTGTGATTTTTTGTTGCATATTTTGTGTGCTATATTAAATAGAAACACGAGAGCACTAATAGGAGTGGGAGCCCAACGTACAATAATTAGGTTCCAGGAACCCAACCTAGTAAAATCTTCCACAAAGACCCTTCATCTTCATTCCATTGACCAGAAGTTCTTGACTTTTCTGGAAAGTACGTTTTAGCCCCACCCTATTACACTTAGAGACCTCAACTTTCTAGTAATCACAAAAAGTCTCTTATGACCTTTTTGTACTTACAAATAAGCCCTTAGACCTTCTAAATGTCATATCTTTTCAACCGTAGCATGCTCGTGACAACGCGTCGTATTCACTCACATCAGCCCAAATGCCTCGGCGCCGATGGTGATGATGACCACAAAGGCGGCGGTCTGGTGGCTCCAACTGGTGTTGGGGTGCCTAGCAGTGCCTTTTTTTTTTACCCTCACGCCTAGTAATGGGCCATAAAAACCGTTGCTATTGAACCTTACTTTTAGTAACATATTGAGGGCGGCGGACGTTATGTCCGTCATTATTGGCTGTTATGACCGGTTGTTACAAATGTTTTTTGTAGTAGTGTTGGTGATAGAGATGTGACATAGAATATATATATGATGCATGTTAGATTTGGACTCTAGGGTGTTATTATATCATGAGTTTTATAGGCCAGATTACCGGTGACGAGTCAGTGATGTCAGTAAACCACCACTAGCGATTAAAACACCAATGACAGGCCGTTGATATTAGCAAGATTTGCCACTTGTGTTAGAAGTCATTTTCGCAGCAAGAACTATCACTTGTAGCTTTTCCCCGGTAGCGGGTCTTAGTCATGTCAGCAAGAGCCATCACTAGTGTTTGTTTCTAGTGATGAGTATTTTCGATAACGTAATTTTAATTATCCCAGTAGCAGGTTTTATGGTCCAGTCATTGAGAGAAAAGAGTATGTGTCATTGTAGTCCGGTTCTATAGTAGTGTTGGCATGGCCGAGAATTCGTTTGTGCCGCCATGACTGTCCTTAACTGCGGGGCCATGGGCCGCCAATCTCAGCCAGGTCTCAGCTCTTCGGAGGGATATCTGGATGGGAAAAGAAAAAAGAAAATGACAGATCGGTCCGTTTGTTAGATGGAGTGAACACGGAAAACGAGCACATGCTATAGAGAGAGAGCGCCTTGTTAATGAAGGTTTTGGAATTTGGTACGTCGATCGTGAGTCGTGACCATCTTTTGGACCAGCTAATAAAGTGTGAGAACGCAGTCATATAGTAGCTGAATCTTGTGCACACGGCGGATAGCTCTGTAGCTGTCAGCAACGACTCCGTGCGCTCTTAATTTAATGAGGTCCTTGGCTGCAATCCTGTAGCGAAGTTGTTGCCAAGAAGTTCTCGTCCCCTGTGAAACCAGGAAGGCAGCTGCCCTGCCTTTTCTCCTCTGTTCATCGTCGTTCGTCACCCGCCGGTATGAATATTTCACACAGTTCCTCTGCCGTATTTCTTGGTTGTTGGTAGGCTAGTCATTTGAAGTGATTTCAAAAGTTGCTTCAGTTAATCCGTTTTTACATTTAGCCTCCGTTCCCTTCTCAGCTTGAAAGATATATATGCCAAAAGCTCTCAGGTAACAAAGATCATATCCACGCACATGGAACTCGGCGTTCTCATACCAGTGGTCCTGGTGTTGTTAGCATCGTACGAAGCCGGAAGCTTGAGTCTCGCTGAGCACGGCGCCGATGACACGGACCTGCTCTCCCTTCTCGAATTCAAGCGGGGAGTCACCAACGACCCGACGGGTGCCCTGAGCGCATGGAACAGTAGCGTCCACTTCTGCAGGTGGAGCGGCGTCACGTGCGGCGGCCGTGGGCACCGCGTCGTGGCGCTGGACCTGGCCGGGCTGACTCTAGCCGGGCGCATCTCTCCTTCCATCGGGAACCTGACACGCCTCGCGTCACTCACGCTTTCCACAAACAAGTTCTCTCGCGAAATACCTCATCTCGGCCGTCTGGGCCGGCTTGAGTTCCTCGATCTGACCGACAACCTGCTGACGGGAGCTGTTCCGGATTCACTTACAAATTGTTCAAAGTTGAAGACGCTGAACGTCACGAAGAACCTGCTTGCCGGAGGAATTCCCCTGGACATAGCTCGCCTCTCGAATCTGTCGTCCCTCCAGATCTCGTTTAACAATCTCACCGGCAGCATCCCGAGAGACCTTGGCAACATCACTTCGCTAGAGATGCTCAACTTGATGCATAACCAGCTGGAGGGAGGCATTCCTGATGAGCTCGGGAAGCTCTCCAAGCTGAAATACCTGCTTCTTGGACAGAACAGACTGTCAGGTCAAATCCCGCAGGCAGTCTATAATCTGTCTTTGCTCCATGAACTAGCCTTGGAACTCAACATGCTGGTCGGTGAATTGCCTTCAAACATTGGGGACACCCTTCCAAACCTCCAATATTTTACACTGGCTGTCAACATGTTGGAAGGTCACATACCATCCTCACTAGGCAATGCATCCGGTATGTGGCTGATGGATTTGTCAGGTAACAGGTTTACTGGCCAGATTCCAAGTTCTTTAGGTAAACTTCTCAATCTGAACAAGCTAAACCTTGAGAGCAACAAGCTTGAAGCGAAAGACAAGCAGTCCTGGGAGTTCCTAAATGCTTTGAGCAACTGCAGCACTCTTCAATTGTTCTCCGTCCATGTAAATATGTTACAAGGTACACTGCCAGATTCAGTTGGCAACCTCTCCTCCAGTCTAAACGTACTACTGTTTGGCAGCAACAGGCTTTCTGGGTTAGTCCCCTCAACCATAGGAAATCTTCGTAACTTGACTGATCTAGGACTTGAAGGAAATGATTTCACTGGTACAATTGATGGATGGGTTGGAAAGCTCGTATACCTTATAGGCTTATTTCTTAACGGAAATAATTTCATTGGAAAAATCCCAAGTTCTATCGGCAATCTTACCAGATTGTCACTACTAAATCTAATGGGCAATCAATTCAATGGTTTAATACCGTCCAGTTTAGGAAGCCTTCCACGACTATCAGAATTAGACCTCAGTCATAACAACCTCCAAGGCAGCATACCCAAATATCTTTTCAAAGTCGCCACATTGGTCGAATGTGTGCTGTCTCATAACAATTTGGAAGGTGAAGTATCTGAGGTTAGCAATCTTCAGCAACTAACAAATCTGGAGCTTTCATCTAACAAGTTTACGGGAGCAATTCCTACAACCCTAGGCACATGTCGAGAGTTGGAAACTGTCCGAATGGATCAGAATTTTCTGTCTGGAAGCATTCCAACATCTTTAGGCAATCTTAGCAGCCTGACAGTACTTAATCTATCGGGCAACAACCTGACGGGTATTATCCCAGCTGCTCTAAGCAATCTGCAAGTTCTAACTCAGCTGGATTTGTCTTACAATCATCTCAAAGGAGAAGTACCCACAACAGGAGTATTTAAAAATGTTACCGCTGTCACACTCAAAGGTAACTGGGATCTCTGTGGGGGTGTACTTGAGCTACATATGCCTACATGTACTGTTGTTCCTCAGAAGACAGGACGATTGAAAATCTCCGTCAAAATATTGATAGTCATATTTTGTTTTGTGGTGCCGCTTTTAATACTGTTGTTATACTTTGTATTCCGTAGTAAGAAGACTCTCAGAACTCAGCTACCATTGGTTTCTTTTTTTAGTGACAAATTCTCTAAAGTTTCCTACAAGGATTTAGCACAAGCTACTGAGAATTTTGCAGAATCGAACTTGATTGGGAGAGGAAGCTATGGTTTGGTTTACAGAGGAAATCTTATCCTAGCAAACATGGTTGTGGCTGTGAAGGTTTTTAATATGGACATGCAAGGCGCTGAGAGAAGTTTCATGTTGGAATGTAAAGCTTTGAGAAGTATTCGGCATCGGAATCTTCTTCCAATCCTGACAGTATGCTCTACAATCGATAAAAAAGGCAACGACTTCAGAGCTGTAGTTTATGAGTTCATGCCGAATGGTAATTTGGATACTTGGCTTCACACAACAGACAATAAAAATGTTCCAAACCAACTGGGCCTAACTCAAAGAATAGACATAATTGTTGGTATAGCTGATGCATTGCAATATTTACACCACGACTGTGAGAATCCTATTATCCACTGTGATTTGAAGCCCAGCAATATCCTTCTGGATGCTGATATGACTGCTCGTTTGGGAGACTTCGGCATTGCAAGGTTCTATGTTAAATCCATGTCAATGTCGGTAAGAGATTCGGATTCCATTACTTCGATGGGTTTGAAGGGAACTATAGGGTATATTGCTCCAGGTAAATTTTTTTTGTCCATATATACCTATCATTTCTGTAATGACCAAATTATTATTTACGCAAGTTAACTTATGCTGCACCTTTTTACCTGAAATTCAGAGTATGCTGAAGGAAGCAATATTTCAATTTCTGGAGATGTTTACAGTTTCGGAGTAGTGCTCTTGGAAATACTGATAGGAAAGAGGCCAACTGATCCTATGTTCTGCAATGGACTTACCATTGTTGATTTTGTCGCGACTAGTTATCAAGATAACATTCTTCATATCCTTGATGCTCAGCTCCAGGAAGAATGCCACGAGTTTACTAGATTAAATATGGAAGAAGAAACCAGACTAATTTACACTTGCTTGTTGTCCCTAATAAAAGTGGGACTTTCTTGCACGTGTCAGGTCCCTAGTGAACGAATGGACATGCGAGAAGCAGCAGCCAAATTGCACGCAATCAGAACTTCATATAGATCTTTCTTGTCATTCTAGATGCTACAATACTTTCATATAGGTCTTTTAGCTTGTATTTGGATAATTTCTGTTGGCACTGAATGCTATCATATCATAAGGCGGATCGACTGATAATCTTTAATGGACATCAACTAATTATTAGTTCAACAGCGAACTAATTGTTTTCATGTTAGTCCAACCCACCTGGCTAATGGGGACTAATGATTCTATCAAAACAGGAAAAGACGTGGATGCCCCTTATCCTTTTCTTCCCGGCCGCCTCGCGCTTGGTCTCTCTCCCACGTGCGTGAGAGTCAAGATGCAGGTGGGGCGGGTGTCGGACGGCCCGGGAGCCACGAAGCGCGCCGCGAATCAATTGTGCGGGCTTTGCAGAAACCCGCCACCCGCAAGCTGTCACAGATACGTGATTTGCGGTCGTTCGTGGGTAGTGCCAGCGTAAACTAACTAGCTTATTCAATGACTCGATGCATTTCGTTTCTCCATCTCAAGGAAGGAAAATGCCATTCCCCATCTGTATTGCTGCCGCTCCCTTGATGTTGTTGCGACGTTGCGTGAGCACGCGGAAGAGACCATTCAACGCCTGCATGTCCATTGATGTTGACAGCTCGATTTGAATTGTGCCATAACAACGTTGAGGCTAGCAGCTAGATAAGGTAAGCCCAGAATACATTCGCAAAAAAAAGAAAAGCTAAACCCAGATTCACTACCACAAAAAGTCTCTATAGAGACGGGTCAAAAATAACTGTAGCGGCAGATCGGGCAAACCACCGCTACATAACCGCAGCTAAAAATAACGATTTATAACGGTGGATAATCTGAGAACCAAACCAACCGTAGCTAAAAAACATTAGTAGCGGCGGGTGACATCTTCACCCGCCGCTACCATCAACTCAGAAAAAAAAAGCCCAGCCAGATCTGCCCGCCTGCGCCCGGCCACCAACACCCATGCCGGATCCGCCCGAGGAGGCATACGATCCGCTCGAGGGGAGGGGATCTGCGTCGTCAGGGGAAGGCCATCATCAGGAGAGAACGATGCTGCCGGGGGTGGCCGTTGTCAGGAGGGAGCGCCACCGCCAGATCTGATCGCTCGTGCCCGGCCGTCGTCGCCCGCATCAGTGGCAGTGCTGGATCCACCGGGGGAGGCCATCGTTAGGGGTAAGCCGAGGGAGGGCGCGACGAGGGAAGTCGCCGCCGGGGGAGGACGCGACCCAGATCCGCCTGCCACGCGCAGATCCGACAGCCCGCATCGCCGCCATCGAGGAGGAGAGAAGGGGTGCCTTCCTCCCGGGCGGATCTAGTCAGGGCGAGGAGGGGCGCCGCCGCGCGATGGAGAGGAGGGGCGCCACCAGACGAGGGAAAGGCGGGGTGCCGCCACGTGAGAGGAGAGAAGGTGACGCCGTTGCGATAGGAGAGAAGGGGGGCGGCGGCGGGGGAGAGGGAGGAGGAAGGGCGCTGGCGGGTGGAGAGGGAAGAGGAGGAGCACTGGCAAGAGAAGAGAGGGGGCAGTGGCGGGAAACAGGGAGAAGGAGGGGTGCCAGTGAGGAGAATGAGGAAGTGAAGTCAACTTAGCCGATATTATATAAGACTGCTGGCCTAGTTGGGCTGAACTTGGTCCAAACCAGCCCATTAGCGGTGGTTCATAATATGAACCGCCTCTAAAACTAGTAGAACATTTTTTAGCTGTGGATTTCTTAATCTGTCACTACGTAATTTTTCGTACCGCCGCTATAAACTATTTTTGTGGTAGTAATAACAGCACAGGCTAATCGCGTTAGACATCCTCACAACTTGGCTTTTAGTGGAAATAGCACTACTTGTTGACGGTAGTCTCGGTAGAGGCAAAATGGGACAGAAGCAAGTGACATCAGCGCCACCGGCGATATATCGTCAGACGTAGTGTTGATCTTCACTTTATGGAGGTGGAGACGGTTTACATAATAAATGCTGCGGGTTTTTGCCGTCGTTACGAACATACTTCTTTCATTCTAAAATTATTGTCGTCATTGATTTTTTTTATGAATGTTGACCATTCATCTTATTTAAAAAATTATTTTAAATACACAAAATTATTAATTATATTTTAAATTTAACTAGTAATAAAATTAATTATGAAAAAATATATGATAATTTTTAAAATCTTTTGAATAATACGAATGGTCAAAGGTAACAAAAAAAAATCAATAATGACAACAATTTTAAAATGGAGGGAGTACCCACCTATCTAGTGGGCTTGGCGGACAGTTAAGCCACGAAGAAAACACTGTTGGGCCACAAGCGCCACTAAGACTGATTTTGCAGGGGGGTATGTGGGCTCGCATTAGAACCTGCCCCATTTGTATCTTCATGTGGATTTTTTTTTATTTTGTATTTTTTCTAATTTTTTAATAATGATCCGCCACGAACTAAATTTTGAAGAGGATCTGATCTTGGAAATTCAGTTTACGGCGGGTCATTATTAAAAAATTAGAAATAATGTCCATAATAAAAAATTTCATCGACCTGAGAGAACCGCGCCGCCTCTGCGTTTGGCGCCTGCTGGACGAGCCTATTGCTGTTCCTTTTCACGCTCGTTTGGTGAGCCCGCCGATCGCCCTTCTTTTTCGTGTGCGTTGGACGAGCCTGCTGCTCTTCCTCTTCGCCGGCGCTGGACGAGCCTCCCGTGCTCTCTTTTGCATCGTCGCCTGGATTACAATCTCCTCCGCCTCGATTTGCACCTCTCGCCGCCTCTGATTTCCACCACCAAGGCCCATGGAATCCTACCCCTGCCCTCGATTTCTTTCGCCCCTGAGCACGTTCGCGCCCGAGCTTTCTTCCGCACGTCGCCGCTGCTGAGCTTTTATCTGCCACACCATAGGTTTTGACCACTGCTGCCCTAGCTTTCCAGCGCCCGCTTTGCCACACAGTCAGCCCTGTTAGAGATATCAGTTGTAGATATTGTATTCGGAATAGATAGGATCCTTGGGATCTCCTGTTGTAACATTACTTGATGTACAAGTCATGACCTTCGTATATATAGAATGACTCCCAGGCTATCTGTCGTGTGGTGATTCTACAATTTTACATGGTATAGAGCCTAACTTTTGATCCCCTCCCTTCCGCTGCCCTCTCCCCTAACCCTAGAGCCGTCACAACCTTGCGCCGCCTTCCCTCCCCACCTCTGATCATGTCGATCAACAGTGCCACCTTTGCTGCTAACTCCACCATCGCTGCCCTCTCCTCCACCACAACTCCTGCCATCAACCACTTTGCCATTGTTGCCGCCCAGACCCATGTTCCTGTGATTCCCTTCCTGGGGTAACCCATGATTACCGTACCAATCCTTGGATCCATAGTTGGCATACACGTACAAGTGATACAAAGTCGAGTTACGACCTTTATTTAGTCCGCGCAGGGATGATACAATCATACAAATTCTAAATTACAAGCAAAAGGAATGATCATGCCAATCCGAACTAAAAGAATATAAGTAAAACTTCAATGAGTCCATAGGAAAACTCAACCATAGGACGTGATCTACTCGTCGACTTCAACAAATTCTTGTCACACCCGGTTTATAAAGGCCAAACCAAGTGTATTGTACATGTGCCCAGGAACAAGTTTCACACGTACATGACAGTAATAGTGAAATATCAGTACAACCAATGTCATAGATAAATTATAAAGTCATACAATTATTACACCAATGTCCGTATGCCGGACGATACATGATGAAACAGCGGAAGACTCCATAACTCCACAGGTAGTCGACGGGGGATTGCTCGCCTAGACCACATCCTCATCATGGTACTCCATGTCATCTCCATCTTCTGAGCAGCATTTCATAATAATTGGAAAAATAACAAGCGTCAATATGATTTCGTACTCAGCAAGTGTGAGAAATATATGACATGCAAGCTAAAACAAGAAAGGCTAACATAAGGGCTCATTTGCATGCCTATAACCATTTGAAAAGCCATCTTACTTACTAGGTGTTTCACTCCCCAAGTAATACCATAAATATCTACCACTATAAGCAGGCCCTTGCTTATAGAACTATCCGCGGGTTATACCACCCAAAAACCAATATCCTGCTATAGCTTACACCAGCATATAGCCTATCCAAACCATACCACTGCTACAGCTTACCTAGCATATAGCCCAATCCCACCATATGCCATCTCCTGCATGTCCCACATGTCCTAAATGTCCCCCTAATCGTGTGAAAGGTTCAAGCGCTTGTGACCATGAGCACGGCTGTTATAATAGTTTTACACTCTGTAGAGGTTGGATAACTTTACCCACAGGTTGGTGGTTCAATCACCTATCGGTGACTAAAGTCTCCCTGTTGCCAACACACTACCGTAGGTGTGAGGCCAAGAGATCACCACGAGGTCTTTCAAAGAGCTTCCCTACCTGTCAAAGCATCCACGCTAAGGTTTCACCGCTGCAGAAGTAAACCCTTCCTGCAGAAGCCCCCTTTGGCGCCGTGGCTTGGAGTAAACCCTCCATCACCTGAGGCCCGAAAGTAAACCCTTCCATCCCCCTTCCTCAATCGCCCGTAGACTGGAAAGACATCTCAGTACTTGACCAAGCCTACCATGTCAGCCCTGTGCTTTGTGCGGTAAACATGGTTACACGTTCCATGAATCCGACCTAGAATCTGGAATAGGTACAGGCACAATCCCAAGTCTCGTGCACGTCGGCATTATAGCAAACCAAACCAGCCTTTCTAGACTCCTAAATCCTACAATAAAGACCATCATCCCATAGCGATTATGTTCATTATTCCAAATGAACCATTCCCAAAATACTGCAACTAAGCACGACGTACCCATCCTAGAGTATTACCCAAACCAGGGCGACCAAGGAATAATATGGAAGGATAAAGACATAGAATTTATATTAACTGCATGCATGTTTATAAACATTTTAAGACATATGTACCAAAATGGTCAATCGCCACTTGCCTTGTTCCACGGGTTGCTGCTGCTCAAAGTCTCCAAACTCGAGGTCCTGGAAACTCTCGGACTGCTAATGATCTACACGTTCATTCCTTTGCAAAGCAAGCAAAACACAAACATAAGAAAACAGTACAACAAACAATGCTATAAGTCTAATAAAACATTATGATAGGGTTCTATTCGTTGCCGCAACCGCGTGAGTGCAAGAATCGCTAAAATCGGAGCTACGAGTAAGAAGTTATGCTAGTTTTAAGGTTCAGGGACTAATCTATAATTAAGCCAAAAAGATTCTAGGGAGCTAATGTAATTACTGAAAAGTATAGGGGTCTTAGTGTAAAAATGTAGGGACTAAAATATAATTATTCTAAATTTCAGGGACCTAACTATAAAATTTACAAGACTGAATATTAATTAAAATAAAGATGAGGGCTAATCTATAAAACTACCATTACTCTGGGATTTTATGAATTAAAATAAATCAGAAAATTGGTGGACTCGGTCCACGGGAGTTGTAGACCGGGGCTGGGGCTGCTGGTGCATAGTCCACGATGGACTGAACGGCTTAGAGCCATCAATTCTGCGATGTGCGGCTCACGTCGGTTTGGGAGAGGCACGTGATGGCCGGCACTGCAGAAGATGGCGGCGCCATGTCGGAGGCGGCGGCGCAAGACGATCTATGGCTACTGGTGACAAAACTTGGTGGGACTTGCGCTAGGAGAGGGCAGAGCTCGAGGCGGCGCTTACCACGGGGTCACGCGGAGGCAGGGAACTCGGAGCAGGGCGCGCGGCGTCAGCTCGCGGCGGCGGAGCGTCGTCGATGGTGTTGCTTCACGATGGCGCTCGGCGATGTCGGGCGCAGGGCAAGGAACCTTAAGGGCGGGGTGAGGTGAGAACATGGCTGGGGCACCCTATTTATAGGCCGGAGAGGGAGAGAGACGACAAGGGAGAGGATGACACGAGCCTTGATGAGGCCATTGACGTCGGCGACGCGCGTACAAGCGACTGACGCGCATTGACTTGCTCCTACAGGCGAGCGGGGTAGGAACGGCACGACGCTGCGAGGCATTGATGACGTGCAGGCGGCTGGCGTCGGTCGGTGTCGGGTGACAGGGGGTGCACGGAGGCGTTACTGCCATTGATGGCGACACAGAGGTGGGGCTCAGGAGGGAATGGAGCACGCACGCACTGCGACACTTGAAGGCGCTGTTAGCTTCGTACGTGGCACGGAGGCACAGTGTAAGGATCATGATCATTAAGGTTACCGTGAAGTATGAATGTTTTGGTGATGAATGACAAACATGAAATATGTGACTAATGTCTACATGAGTGTTGTTCGTGTAGGAAACTTTTTCTACTCTATGATGATTTTTGACGGCTACCTTGGCAATGGATGATAATGACCACAAGCATGGAGGCTTGTGAGCTTGATGGAGTCCAATGGTTGATGAAGATGGATCAAAGCTAAGGACAAGCTATAGAGCAAGTGTTGGGAACACTTGTCTAGTTGTTAGGGTTTTGAGTCCATAGGAAAAACCGGACTATCAAGGGGGTCTAGGTCATGTCTCTTAGGTGACACTAGTTGGTGATGTGCATGGATGCTCAGTGAAATCATAGGCATTAGGTGACAGTGGAGAAGCCAAGGAGCTATTCGGAGAAGCCGGGAAACAAAGTCAAGCGAGAACTAATTGTTTCAGCTTCTAGACGTAGTGACCGGACAGAGGGATCAGTGGAGACCAGACTGTACGGTCACTAGGAGACCAGAGAAAAGTCTGCGAGGAAGTCTGTCAGCGCGAAGACCTGTAGGGACCAGACAGTACGGTCTACAGACCGAATGGTCCGGTCTGTATGGTGGTTGCTCAGGACAGAGAAGTGCAGAAGATGGTGCTCTGTGGAATCGAGAGAGAAAGTCTGACTGGACGGTCCGGTCAGTACAAGGAGATCGCCAAGACAGTGAAGCCAACGACTCTGGGAGCCGTTCCAGAAGAGACCATACTGTCCGGTCTGGCAGTGACCGGACAGTCCAGTCAGTGTGTCCAGAAAGACAATCTCGTGGAGCAACGGCTAGTTGGAAGTTGAAAGCCTATATAACTTCGTTGTTGGGGTCTTGGAGACCACTCTTAGCGAGTGGAATTGCTTGGAGCATTTGGTGAGAGCCAAGAGGAAAAGAAGAGAGCACTAGGAGGAGATATTGCATATCTTGAGAGTGCTAGTGAGAGTAACTTGAGCATTGATGCAAATCTAAGGCTAGGGTGTCCTTGAGGGTGTGATCTAGGTTGTTACTTTTAGTCTCTGGTGAGACCTAGACCGGTTAGGTGTCGGTGATCGAGCCTATTGTGAAGGCCGTCACGCGTTTGTACACGGTTTGAGCCCGCCGGTGAAAGGGGCATCAATAGTGAGCACCCTTGTCGGCTTAGGGAGTCCGACAAGTTCTCGAGGGAGGTGAGCTTGTGCCTTGGTGGCAGCGGTGATGCGCACCATGTCTTCACTGATTGCGGGCTCGTGGGTGAGAACTCCACATTGGTGGCAGGAGTGGTCCAACGAGGAGTAGGGAAAGGCGCCATCCTTCCGAGACCTCGGGAAAAATCATGAGCCATCTCTTACTCTACTCCTTACTTTGATGCATTACTTTCTGCATTTACATACCGTGTTATTCATGCTTGCGTGGTTACCTAGCTCTAGTTGATTACTTGTAGACTTGCACGAATAGGCTTCTCTACTTGCTAGTTGTGCTTAGCTTTCACTTGACCACTAGCATGTATAGGAGTTGTTTTGGCTTGATGGATCACCCTAGGATGTATAGTGCTACTCATGCTTGTGTGCTTATCTTGTTCTTGATGATCTAGTAGCTTTACATGAGTAGGCTCCTTTGCTAGCTTGTTGTGTGCTTCCGTGTGTCTTTGATTACTAGCTTGCATAGGAGTTGTGTGCCTCGTGTGTGATCCACTAGTATGCTTAGGTTGTCTTTCCTTTCATAGGATTATCTTGTTAGTGTGATCACCACCAGAATTGTGTAGGAGTTGTTTGAGCGGTCGGTTTTAGTATTTAGCGAATTTGGTACATAGTGTGGGTTCCTAATTCACCCCCCCCTCTCGGTCACTCGGTCCTTTCAAGTGGTATCAGAGCCAAGTGCTCATCATAGGGCTTAACCGCCTTGAGTAGTGACCGTATTGAGTTGGGATGTCATTCCATTCGGGGCCGGATCATGGCTCATGGAAGGATCGTTTGAAAAGCTGCCTAAATGCCATGATTCCGGATGAGTTGATGGACACACTTGTGGACTTTACCAATACCTTTATTGGTGATCATGTGTATGATGATGATTGTGTGGATGTGCCTTGTTCTAGTGAGTGCCCAGATCCTACTAGTGATGATTTGATAGGTTGCTCTGCTAGTGTGCCTATTATGATGAATGATAATGATGTGTCTCTTAATCTTGCTTGCTCCACTAGCATGACTAGGATTGATGATGATTGTGAGCTTTTTATTGATCATGCTAGTGATTCACTTGTTGAGGAGTTCTTTGCTGTTCATGCTAATGAGAATGAGGACTTACTTGACTCTCTTATTCGCTTGCGAGGTATTATGGACAGAATTATAGCAACTACTTTCGAGCTCCCCAAGTTATTGATTGTCGAGAAGACCCTCACCTTGCTCCCTAGCAGCAAGCTCCTCTACGTCACTCTTGATCTCATCATGGACAAGAATCTTTCTGTTTATGATGTGATCGAGCTACTCTTCAAGGATGAGGAGATCACCGCAAGCTTGATGGGGAATAATTCATTCAAGGCAAACAATGAAGCATCTTCAAGCAAAGGAAAAGAAGTAGCCTCAGGCTCAAACTTCTTTGATCCCTCCACAAGATTGCTTTGCAGTAGCTTCTACAAGCCCTTCGGATCAAGAACTACACCAAGCTCCTCATCAAGCGCTTTATCAACCTCTACCTCAAGTGCCATTCCAAGTTCTACTCCAAGCACTTCGGGTGGACCACGCATTGGTGTAGGGGGAGCACCGACTACATTGCTCACACGGTCATTTGAGATGATCGATCTTACCAGTCCGGCGCCTCCCCCTCCTCCACAAGATCGGCTCTGGCACATTCATCAATCTAAACAACAGAAGCTTTTCTTTCAATTTGATGAATACGTAAAAATCGTAATGATGGCCTCTATGAAACCTTCTTGAGCATTTATGATCTTATGTGTAGGATAAACTTCTTTCAAGGCCTATGGAGGATCCTAGCACATGAAGTGATTGACAAGTGCCTCCTACAAATCACCGCTCCCGAGAGGAGCTTCTTGCTTGAGGAGGTGGTCGATAGAAGATATGAGCTCTCAGTTGAGAGGGCCATGAAGATGATACTTGTGCTCCACTCACAAGTGGGACACGTGCTTGAGCACGTCACTGGCCTCTATGATCCTCCCCACCACAACATCAACCTCAACGACATACACATGGGGGATGTTCATGGACAATGGAAATATCATTCTCTCACTATTCTATAAGGAGGAGACTTCAGGAAGGGATCGCAAGAATCCCTATCTATGAGGATGGACTTATTGCTCAACGTGATGAGGTTAGTGCTAGTCAATCAAGTAATGCTTTGGATACTAACCCTTTTTCCTCTAGTGCTTGTCTTATGGCTACCACCAGGGTCAACTACAAGAGTGGAGGTACTCATTGGATTCTTGACAGTGGGTGCATCCAACATATGACCGGGAAATTAACCATGTCACCAACATTGATGAAGATGAAGACAGTGAGAAGGTGACTTTTGGGGATAACTCAAAAGGGAGAGTCAGAGGATCAAGCAAGGTGGCCATTACTGAGCACCTCCACCTCTCCAAGGCTTTTCTTGTGGAAACCCTCAACTTCAACCTCCTATCTATCGATCAGCTTTGTGACATGGGTTTCAAGTGCACATTTGATGAGGATGGTGCAATGATTGAAAATGCAAAGAAGGGACTAGTATTTCATGGTGTGAGGCATGGAAACCTGTATGTCATGGACTTCAAATCAAGCAATATGCCACCAAGCACTTGCCTATTCACTAAGGCAACAAATGGATGGTTGTGGCATAGAAGACTGACAGATGTTGGAATGAATCAACTCAGGAAAGTGGTCAAGAGGAATCTAGTTGAAGGAATCAAGAATATGACCTTTGAGAAGGATAAACTATGCAGTGCTTGTCAGGCTGGAAAGCAAGTTGCATCTTCACATCCCACCAAGTCTTTCATGTCCACATCTCGTCCTCTTGAGCTCCTGCACATGAACTTGTTTGGGCCAACACATTACAAGAGTCTAGGAGGCAATCTATATTGCATGGTGATTGTGGATAACTTCACGAGATACACTTGGACCTTCTTTCTTGTGGACAAGTCTCAAGCAAGTGACAGATTCAAAAAGTTTGCAAGGAGAGCAAAGAATGAATTCAAGGCTAATATTATGAAGATAAGGAGTGACAATGGGATAGAGTTCTAGAACACAACAATGGAGGAATATTGTGACAAGAAGGGGATCAAGCATGAATTCTCTGCTACATATAGTCCCGAGCAGAATGGAGTAATGGAAAGGAAGAACAAGACACTCATCACTCTCTCGTGCCATGTTGGATGAGTATGGAACTCATGAGAGGTTTTGGGCTGAAGCAATCAACACAGCTTGCTACACGTCAAACCGTGTCTATCTCCACCGGTTGTTGAAGAAGACACCCTATGAGCTATTGGTTGGAAGGAAACCAAATGTTTCCTATTTTTGGGTCTTTGGCTGCACTTGCTACATTCTCAAGAAGAGGAGGAAGTCCGGGAAGTTTGAGAGCAGAACTAATGAAGGCATTCTTGTTGGGTACTCAAGGACTTCTAAGGCATATAGGGTCTACAACTTAGCCACAGGTTGTGTGGAAAAATCCTATGATGTGAAATTTGATGAGTCAAATGGTTCTCAGAAGAGAGATGAATTCCATGAAGTGAACATTGGAGATGAACCCATGAGGGAAGCTTTGAGGATCATGCCCGTGGGCGAGGTTTTACCCCACGAGGCCAATAATAATGATATTGGTGAACCCTCTACTCCACCCCCTCAACCAACCTCCTCCTTTGAGGTGCAAGAACCAACCCAAGATGCCATTGGCACACCCACTAGCTCCTCCCAAGATTCATTCGGAGTGCATCCACCTACCCATGAGGAAACACAAGTGAGAAGTAAGCTACAAGCCTTCCCACATACTTCACCTCAAGCCACTTATCCAAGCTCTTCACATGACACCCCCTCATCCACTCCAAGCTCTAGTTCCAAAAGAAGAAATCATATGAGTGATTCCCCCATCTCACTAAGAATCCAAGACAGTCACATCTCTAAAGCAATCCATGATGCACAAGATATTTCACCTAGACATCCTCCCACTCAAGAAGAACCTCTTTCTAGACCTAAAGCTACCAATAGGGGTCATTCACATGATTTGATCATTGGGAGTCCATCTTAAGGAATTAGGACAATGAGGAATCGATACAAGCCCAACTATGTGAGTGAAGAAAATGATGATGAGGCAAATGTTGCATGTGAGAACTTCTCCTTCGTCTCTATGATTGAGCACACTACCATTGATAAAGCTATGGATGATCACAAATAGGTAATGGCTATGCAAGAGGAGATGAACAACTTCAAGAGGTGCAAAGTATGGAAATTGGTTGAGAGGCCCAAGAATCATAATGTGGTTGGTACCAAGTTGGTCTTAAAGAACAAGCAAGATGAGAAAGGGGCAATTTTTAAGAACAAGGCTCGTCTAGTGGCTAAGGGATATTCTCAAGTGGATGGCATTGACTTTGAAGAAAACTTTGCTCCCGTGGCCCATCTCAAAGCTATTCGGATCTTACTTGCCTATGCATCACACAATGGCTTCAAGATCTATCAAATGGATGTCAAAAGTGTCTTCTTGAATAGAGAGATCAATGAGAAAGTCTATGTGGAACAAGCTCCGAGGTTTGAGGACCCTAAACATCCAAGACATGTGTACAAATTGAAGAATGCTCTCTATGGTCTCAAGCAAGCACCAAGGGCATTGTATGAACATTTGAGGAACTTTCTACTCAAGAATGGATTCACCATTGAAAGCATTGACAACACCTTGTTCACAAGGCATGTTGGGAAGGATCTCTTTGTGTGCCAAATCTATGTGGATGATATCATCTATGGGTCAACCAATGTGAAGTTCAATGAAGAGTTCCGGGAAATGATGGCTAGGGAATTTAAAATGTCAATGATTAGAGAGTTGCATGTGTTTCTTGGTTTTCAAGTCAAACAATTGAGAGAAGGGAACTTCATCTATCAAGACAAATATACCAAGTATCTTCTCATAGAGAATTGCAGGCTTTGCACACTCCTATGACGATAAGCAAATCCTTGGATGATGACGCAAAGGGTAAACCAGTGAACCCCAAGCTCTATAGCTCAATGATTCGGTCCTTGCTTTATCTCACCGCCTCAAGACCGGACATCATGTTTAGTGTGTGCTTGTGTGCACGCTATCAAGCAAATCCAAAGGAGTCTCACTTGAAGGCCACGAAGAGGATTCTAAGATACCTCAAGCACACACCTACCATGGGATTATGGTATCCTAGAGGAACAAGCTTTGAGTTACTTAGGTATTTGGACTTGGACTTCACAGGATACAAAATGAATAGAAAGAGTACATTTGGGGGTTGCCAATTTCTTGGAAGATCTCTTGTTTCTTGGAGCTCAAAGAAGCAAAACTCGGTGGCTCTATCTACAGCCAAAGCGGAGTACATGGCAGCGGGAGCTTGTTGTTGTTGGCACTTCCTAAGTGCCCCTTTTATATGTGAATATTACTCCAATTAGAGCATAATTGATACTAATTTAGGCCATTTACCTATGATATTGTCTATATATTTGTGTATGTGTTGTTTTGGAGCTTTATTGCAGAAACAGGTAAAATTGGTGATTAAAGTGATGCTGGAAAGGACAGGAGCCCAGAACCGACGAAAAGCACTGAAGAAGTCCAGTGCGCCGATCGGCGCAGTCCATGAGCCGATCAACGCAAGAGTGTTTTGGCCCACAGAAGTGATCGAGGCCCATTCCACATGTTTATGGAGGTTTATCTGCGCAAGACACTTGAAGATATTTGTCTAAAAGATTTATGGAACTTCAAGAAGATTTATGGAACTTCAAGATCTCAACGTGCAGTACAAGACTTTATCTCGAAGGAAAAGGCCCACACGGCAGCTGTGGAAGACAGAGGAACCGACTCGGAGAAGAAACCAGAGAAGACACGGCTTGCGCCGATCGGCGCAACCGCCTTATTTGCTAGAAACCGAGTCCTTTATGAGTAGAACCCCTATAAATACTTGTAAACTTGTTCGCAGTGAGAGGAGGCGACGGAGGGACAACAGATCCATGAGTTCGAGCCACTGGGGCTTGCCCTGTTAGAATAGATCTCTAGTTGAGTTTCAAGAACCATTGGAGTTAAGAGTTGATCAGTCAAGGTAGGCCATCACGACAGGGATGAATCTTACTCTATGTATCTCAAGGATGATTGAAAATGTTGATGATGGTTTTGGTGATTTGTCTATCTTGATTCTATAATCATGCATGTGCTTATTCCCATTGATTAGTTCTAGGCTAAGTAAGTTGATATTATCTTGATCGTGGTGATTAGGATAGTATTCGGACACTGTATTGATTATGGTTGCTTGATGATGCTAGTAGTGTGGTTTAGCGGTGATAGCACTAAGCCTGTGCAGCACTATTGGATAGTTGAGTAGGGTAAGATACTCGCGTGATTAAGGTTTCCTCCTGGCAGCGATAAATCGGGAGCCGCTCGGAAAGCAGGGTGGTCTTATTCATTATAGATTTTCATTGATCTATGTAATTACCCATTATGATGCTATTTAGTTAGACTTTCTGGTTACGATTTCACTAGTAGATATCTGGCTACTCACTTAACAGCATAGGCTTACAAGGCATCTGACGCACTTTGGCTTAGATCTACTAGTGTGCCGATCGGCTCAACTCCTGCGCCGATCGACGCAATGACAGATTCACTAGTGTGCCGATCGGCTCAACTCCTGCGCCGATCGGCGCAATGACAGATTTACTGTCTGGCGCACCTTTGCGCTGGCCAGTCCCCCCTCATGCAACCTAAACTAGACAGTAGCCTTGACTAGATCTTTTACTGTTAACTTTGTTTATTTATCCCTAAGGTCCCAGTGGATTTGATAAACCTTGGAATACTCAATTTAAGGGAAAAAGTGCTACAATCGTACACCGTCCTCTTGTGGTATATAAGTGGGTGCGTAGGTACGACTAACAAGCATGCATTTTCTGGTGCCGTTGTCAGGGACCATAGCAGGTTTTTAAACATTGTTTGATGTATTAGTGTTTAGTCATTGTGCTTTACTTGTCTCTCTAGTACATATATTCTGTTAAGGGAAACTAATAGGTATGGACGGTCCTAAGTCAAACAAACCCTCTAATTACACCGATGATCCAGAAAGACTCTTCCACAAGAAGAGAACAGCGGAGAAGAGAAGCAAATCACTTAGAGATTTAGCTGGAGAAGCAGTCCGCGCATCACTTCGAGTATTATTCACAATAGAAGACCCAGTTCAAGAGCAAGAAGAAGAGGAGATGGCAGAGGTACCTATGGTTAATCATCTCAAGCCACAATTGACTAGTATTGTTAAGACAGATTTCCAAGAAGCTCAAGATCAACTTCCGTAACAATTGGAGAGATATGTTGGAATAGTGGCGCAACAACCGTTCACAGGAGATCAAGCGCGTGTGAGGCTGTTCCCATTCTCTCTAGTTGGACGCCCCAAGCAATGGTATAATGGATTGGAAAACACAGTGAAAATGGTGTGGAACACATTAGCAGCTGAATTCTTGGCCAAATACTTCCCCCCGGAAAGACTCAAGCTTTGAAAAATAAGATTCTTAGATTCACACAGAATATTGATGAGAGCATTGGAGAAGCATGGGAAAGATACAATGAATATATGGATGCATGCCCTCATCATGATCTGACGGTTGGAGAAGTTGTTGAGAAGTTCTACACAGGATTGAATCTTCTATCACGTCAACACTTGGACGCCTCAGCTGCAGGATCATTCATGTCAAAAACCCCCACCGAAGCTAAGAATTTGATCAAGTTGCTAGTTGAAAATCAATCGTGGGATGGTGAGAGAAGTTCAAGGAATTTGCAACCTTCAAAAGGGGTAGCGAAGAGTGTGATTGAGAAGACTCAGGAATACTTGATTATAGATCGCCTTGATGCTATTCAAAGGGGGTTGGACAATAATCTTCATATCCCTAAGGAAGAGACACTCAAGCTGGCGGAATCGCGCTCCACATGTAGTGAGTGTGGAGAATTTGGTCATGTGCAGAAAGATTGCCCTGAAGAGATGAAGATGCTAGAATATATGAAGAATAGTGGATGGAAGCCCTAATATCAGCAACAAAGTAGTTCTTTCTCTCCTAGTTCGTCCATGCAAAATTCTATCCCGCTTCGTCTCCACTGTCATGAGTTCTTCCAAGCTCAAGAAAAGATCAACAAGGACAATCAAGCTAAATTCAAGGAGATTGATCGTGTCCTTGAGGGAATTAATGATAAGGTGATAGAAATTGGGAGCTCCAATGAGCAGATTTTGAAGCATACCAAGACTATAGAGCAACAAATGGGACAGCTATCACAAGCCATTCAAGGCAACAAAGGGGCTATTCCTGGCAATACGATGTCTGCAGAGCAGTTGAAAGCAATAGCTACGCGGTTAGGAAAGCAAACAGAAGATCCAGAGCACTCTGCGGGAGCAAGAAAGCCCCACGCCGATCGGCGCACACCCAGCGCCGATCGGCGCGACGACCCTGTCGGAGCCGATCGGCTCCCTGAAAGCACTGATCGGCACGAGGAGGATGTTGACCTCTCTGGTCTGAAAATGGGCATGGAGACAGAAGAGCATGGCCCTGCCATGTTTCTGGATACTCAACTACTGACGAAGATAGAAAGAGCGCGGCAACACGACGAGCAATTTGCAAGGTTCGTCGATATTATGACGAAGCTTTACATCAATGTCCCTTTTGTTGATGCTATCCAAGTTCCCACTTATGCCAAGTACATTAAGGACATGATGCAAAACAAGAAATCTCTAGCTTCTGAGGAGGTTGTGAAGGTCACTAAGGAGCTAATGGCGGCAATCAATGATGTTGCACTGGAGCAGAAACCCGACCCTGGATCACCAAGCATCAAATGCATGATTGGAACAAGGATATTTGATAGGTGCTTGTGCGATCTTGGAGCAAGTGTAAGTGTTATGCCCCGTCATATATTCACAAGTCTCAATTTGCCTGAATTAGAGCTTACGGGTATGTGTATGGAGTTAGCCGATCAATCGGTACGCTTCCCTGATGGAATTGCTGAGGATGTGCTTGTTCAAATTGGAGATTACATCGTCCCTGTTGATTTTATTGTGCTCTATATGGATAAGAGGACGAGGACCCCGTTGATCTTAGGCATACCCTTCTTGAGGACAGCAAAGGCAAGTATTGATGTTGGGAGTGGTGAGATAAGGTACGATGTAAGTGGGACTCCCTACTCTTTCAAATTTCGCCCAAAAGGAGAAGAGTGCCGTGCTATTGATGAAGTGAAGAGATACAAGACACCGTGGAAATGTGGCATCGAAAGTAATTGGAGGGGATGTATGGATAGGTCATCCAAGCTATATGAACCAAGGAGATAAGAGAACCTTGTAGTGTCGCGGCCTCACATCCCGCACCGCGACACTAAGGATTGATTGTTTGCGGGGAGGTCAAGCTCTTTGACCTCTAAATAACTAGAGCGCTCTTGGGAGGCAACCCAATGATCAGGGGATTTAGAAGTTATTTAGTGCTTGTGGGAGGGCAACCCATTTCACTTAGTTAATTAGTGCTGGCCGGGAGGGCAACCCGGTGTTTTTAATTTGCTTGCTTGTGATAAAAACAATCTCCCGAATAAAAAAAATAGAAAAGTGTGTGCTTAATTTTTCTGTGCTCTTGCATTGTCTGTTTATTCGTGCAAAACTATGTATATACATACTGTAGACTAACAATGCAGGAATATAAAAAAAAAGGACCAAAAACAGGAAGGAACAGAGCTTGCGCCGATCGGCACACTTCTACGCCGATCGATGCATTATTGCCTAGGTCAGGACAGAAGGCTGACGACGCCCAGAATTGAAGGGGTGCTAAAAATTAACCAGCACAATAATTTTCACAGATGGAGCTATTTTCAAGGTAAAAAAATCTTTTTGAATTAATTTTTGTGTGCAAAATGGTTGCTAAATGACGCAGGAAAGGATGAAGAGCAACATCTAGCGAAGAAGCGAGGGGCCAAGAGCAAAAATGGACGTTGCACCGATCGGCGCGAGTCAGCGCAGATCGGCGCGGTCACCAGATGAGCCCCGCTAGGTATGTCAATACAGGAACATTGGGAAAGGTGGAAAATTAAGTGAAAGAGATGAACACGAGGCATCAGGATCAGCGCCGGACCAAAAGACGAGGTGCAAGGGACTTGCGTCGTTCGGCGCCCTTCTGCGCCGATCGGCGTAAGTACCCATGAGGTTCCCAAATGGGTGATAAAGGTGGCAGGCGTTGATTTTGAAGAACAGGTATGATTGCTATGCAGGTGTGTAGTGCAGATAAGACATGGAATTGACCAAAAGCTGAAAAAGAGACGACACGTCTGTCGGCGTGGGCCCGTGCCAATTGGCGCAGTCAACAAGACATCGGGATTCCGTGCTGTTCCCCTGCCAACCAACATGATGTACCGGGAAGCAACATGAATGATGGGAATCAAGCGCCACAGTTGTGAGAGCGTTCAAAACTTGAGTTGTGCCGATCGGCGCACTGCCGTGCCGATTGGCGCGCTCTCAAATTTTGAAAATTTTTTGGCGGTTCCTTCTCCTGGAAGTTTCCCACACTATAAAAGGGAGGCCAGGCGCCCCCAGTTCAACACACCATCCCGGTAATCTCTCCACCTTCCCCACTACCCACGATCTCGCACATGTTCCGCAATTTTCGTAGATGGATCGTCTACGCTCCTCCGTCGGCAAGTTGGGCAAGAGACTGCGGCGGGGAAGCAGTTCCAGCGGCAGCAGCGAGTCAAGCGGTGACTCCTCAGCGAGGGGTGGCTCCGGCGCTCGCGATGACCTGTCGGTGGGTGGTGCATCCACCGGCTCGGCGGCGGCGACATACGAGATCCGCGCCCGCCACTCCGTCTCCGGCGCGTCCATTCGAATGGAGCATGCTATGAGGAGCCAAACGGCGGCAAGCCGTGGGGTTCCCACATCACCACAACCGCCGGCATTCATGCCGCGCACGGTGGAGGAGAGCTTCACCCTCTGGAGCGCGGAGGAATAGCAGCACTACCTCGCGGTGAGGGGAAGGTTCGTCCCCAACTTCGACCTGGACGAGACCTTCCTCACCATGATCGGCCTGTGGGAGGACTTAAGGAGGATGCTAGACAACCTCGGCTGGGTGGATTTCCACCTCCTCCCCATGGACTACAACCACAATGTCGTCACCGAGGTTGCCTCTACGATGAGGCTCGACACCGACGACTATGGCAACGAGGCCGTCAACTTCCACGTCCGCGACGTCAGCTACACGGTGACCATGGAGGCGGAGGCTCAAGCCTTTGGATTCAACGCCGATGCCGACGTCGCCGGCATTTTGGGACGTGGGGAGTTGGACTCCTTTTGAAGGCGGCTCTTGTTCATAGAAGAGATGAAGCGCGGCAACATCCGCAACCCGACCATTCAAGTCTTCCATCGGTGGTTGGCGGCGCGCATAGTCGACAAGGTCGACTCCAGCAACGTCACCGATGCGGACTTGCGGTGGCTCTTCGACGCCATTGTAAGTCCGTCTCATTGCAACCCCATGTCGGTCATGGTGCGGGGTTGGCTCGACAAGAGGGGCAAGGCAAGCAAGAAGTTGGCCTTCGGGGCCTATCTTCAACGCCTAGCAGCCCTCGTCTGCGACGGCGACAGACCAGGAGGGCGCAATGACAAGTGGGAGTGCGCGACGGTGATCGGCGAGAATATGACTCATGGCAATATTGTCATGGGAAGTGTTCACGCCGGCTTCCATGTCAGTGGCACCAATGTTAAGCTCCCGTGCTTGGAGCTAGGAGTTTTCCTCCCTCGCAAGCTGGAGGGAGGAAATTGGCTTGAGGAAGGTCTCCTCGAGGGGGGCGAGTTCTCAAGGACCGCCGTGGGCGGGTTCGACAGTCGGACACATCTACAGTAGCCGGCGACGAGTGGGACTCCCGGGGGTCACGCCAGGAGCCTCAGCAGTACAAGTCAGGGTGGAGCGATTGGCACAGGCGACGCGCCGGTCGGCGCCCCCTACTTCAGCGCGGGTATCGACTACAGGTACCAAGGGCGTGTACCTGTGGTGCCTCCTGTGCCCGGTGTAGACTTTTTTGTGCCCATGCAGGGGTACCTCGACAACAACATGCACTACATCGAGCCCGTGGAGGACGCTACGTCCCAATGGAGGAACAACCACGATGCGATGGTGGAGAAGTTCGAGCAACTCAAGGCGCGGTGCTATGGCTTCGATCAACCACCGTCTCCACTTTTGGATGACTAGAGTGCCTAGGAGTTGGCACGAGTATCGGTTTCCCGGTTTGCGTTTTCTTTTATCTTTTGCAATCTTTTTTTTTTATTTACTTATATGTGTGTGAGTGGGTTGGGAAACCATGTATCGGGTGTGCTTACTTTCATGCAAGTGTGTTTGTAGTAGTTTTATTTTCATGCAAGTGTGTTAGTAGTAGTTTTATTTTCATGCAAGTGTGTGCAAAAATCATCACCATGTATTCGAGTTTTGATCTTAATATAATGGTGGCGGTTATGTTCTTTTAGGAGAATTGAATTATTTATTCTTTCTTGAAAAGTGTTGATGAAGATCAAATAATGTTGAGCATTGAATGAAATTTTGAACTTACACTTAATGATTATTCAGCAAATATGTCTTATGTGGAGCAATTTTGAGTACCCATGTGCTTCATTTGTATTGTCCAGTTTGTGATGATAACTTAGTACCAATCTTTTCATAAATAAATTTTCATGTTGTGAACTTTGGAATTTTTTGTTTTCAAGATCCTTAACTACCAATGCCATATTTTGAGCAATACTCATGAACTTTTGATATGTAGATAAACATTAAATTGATGGTTGAGTTCGGTTAGGATTTAATTCTTTTTGGTATGAACTTTACTAAGATGGCAATTCTTTGTGTATCTTTTTCTAGCCTTGAATTACTCATGCAAAAATTCAATTCCACCGAGTATCCCACCATAAACCCAAAATATCTTGTTGAGTATCATTCCTTGACCACATCCTATATTTCTGGCTATATTTAATTCTTGAATAAATGTTGAAGCCAGATGAATCAAATACCAACAAATGTTGGTAAATTTGGGTTGAGAGCCGATCGGCGCACCCTGAGCTGATCGGCGCAGCAAAGAGCAAAATAAAAAAAGGGAGAAACAAGAAGTGAAAAAAAGAAGAAGAGAAAAGCTCTACTGTTTGCTAAGGGACTAGCAAAATTTGAAGTGTTGGGGATGGTATATGATATGCTTATTCTCGAAATTCATTCTAATATAGCCATGAATCATTCCAATCATGTGCAATCTTCTAAGATCAAACTTTTGCTATGCACATGTCCACATATCTAAAGTGTGAGTCCTTTCTTAAATTTTTCTTTCTTAATTGCCATCTTGATAAGTTTCTATAATTCCAACGAAAAATAATCTCCTAGCTTTATAATATATTATTGATTTATGTTTGCAATCCTTAAATTACCTCACCTAGCTACTCATATAAGCCTTACACTAATATTATTTGATCATTATGATGTAGAATATAGGTTGGGTGATTTAAAAGATGAGTTGTTGCCTTGGATTATTTGGAAGATAGATTCTCTATGTTCACAAGAATCTTTTAAGTGATTTTCATGTGTGGAAAAGTTATAATTTATGAGTTGGACATGATCTTTTGCTTTGGGGAGAACTTTAAGCTTTATGCCCATATTTGAACTATTTTGCTGAATACCAAAATGAAATTCACCACAATAGAACAATGCTCAACATTTGCTGATTTGAGTTATCCTTTATGATAGAAAGAGTATGTTTTTCGATTTTTCTTTCTTTTACTTTACTCGAACGAGCAAAGGTTTAAGTGTGGGGGAACTGTTGGCACTTCCCAAGTGCCCCTTTTATATGTGAATATTACCCTAATTAGAGCATAATTGATACTAATTTAGGCCATTTACCTGTGATATTGTCTATATATTTGTATATGCGTTATTTTGGAGCTTTATTGCAGAAACAGGTAAAATTGGTGCTTAAAGTGATGCTAGAAAGGACAGGAGCCCAGAACTGACGAAAAGCACTGAAGAAGCCCAGTGCGCCAATCGGCGCAGTCTATGAGCCGATCGGTGCAAGGGTGTTTTGGCTCACAGAAGTGACCGAGGCCCATTCCACATGTTTATGGAGGTTTATCTGCGCAAGACACTTGAAGATATTTGTCTAAAAGATTTATGGAACTTCAAGAAGATTTATGGAACTTCAAGATCTCAACGTGCAGTACAAGACTTTATCTCGAAGGAAAAGGCCCACACGACAGCTGTGGAAGACAGAGGAACCGACTCGGAGAAGAAACCAGAGAAGACACGGCTTGCGCCGATCTGCGCAACCGCCTTATTTGCTAGAAACCGAGTCCTTTATGAGTAGAACCCCTATAAATAATTATAAACCCTGTTCGCAGAGAGAGGAGGCGATGGAGGGACAACAGATCTGTGAGTTAGAGCTACCGGGGCTTGCCCCGTTAGAATAGATCTCTAGTTGAGTTTCAAGAACCATTGGAGTTAAGAGTTGATCCGTCAAGGTAGGCCATCTCGACGGGGATGAATCTTACTCTATGTATCTCAAGGATGATTGAATATGTTGATGATGGTTTTGGTGATTTGTCTATCTTGATTCTATAAGTAAGTTGATATTATCTTGATCGTGGTGATTAGGATAGTATTCAGACATTGTATAGATTATGGTTGCTTGTTGATGATTGTAGTGTGGTTTAGCGGTGACAAAACTAAGCCTGCGTAGCACTATTGGATAGTTGAGTAGGGTAAGATACTCACGTGATTAAGGGTTTCCTCTCGGCAGCGATAAATCGGGAGCCGCTCGGAAAACAGGGTGGTCTTATTCATTATAGATTTTCATTGATCTATGTAATTACCCATTATGATGCTATTTGGTAAGACTTTCTGGTTACGATCTCACTAGTAGATATCTGGCTACTCACTTAACAGCATAGGCTTACAAGGCATCTGGCACACTTTGGCTTAGATCTACTAGTGTGTCGATCGGCTCAACTCCTGCGCCGATCGGCGCAACGACAGATTCACTAGTGTGCCAATCGGCTCAACTCCTGCGCCGATCGGTGCAATGACAGATTTACTGTCTGGCGCACCTTTGCGCTGGCCAGTCCCCTCTCATGCAACCTAAACTAGACAGTAGCCTTGACTAGATTTTTTACTGTTAACTTTGTTTAATTATCCCTAAGGTCCCAGTGGATTCGATAAACCTCGGAATACTCAATTCAAGGGAAAAAGTGCTACAATCGTACACCGACCTCTTGCGGTATATAAGTGGATGCGTAGGTACGACCAATGGTTGTGGACAACTTCTCTACATGAGACAAACACTCTTGAATTATGGCCTCAATTTCACTCGAATGCCATTATATTGTCATAGTGAAGCGGCAATTAAAATGGCTCTCAAAACTTGAGATCATGGTCATGCGAAGCATATTCAAGTCAAGCATCATTTTGGTGAGTGTGCGGACTCATGAACAATTGGCAGATATCTTCACCCAGCCACTCGACGAGAAGACGTTCAACAAGCTAAAGGGAGAACTTAATGTTCTCGACCTTTCAAACTTCACATGAGTAACCCTAAAGCTTGTCTCTTGTAAATATGTATAGTCGTGTTTGTTTTATTTGTTGTTTGTGCCTTTGTTTTGTGTTTGTTTTCTCTTTGCTTGTAGGTCGACTTCGAACCTCCTTGAGATAGCAATGGACATGGGTTAAGCTTGGGAAGGTGGTTCATGGTGTGCCCAAGGATTTGATGAATGGTCCATTGTGAGTAAACTCGAGAAGGGAACAACTCGTTATTGGCACTTTGGTTTGTAGCCTTTCTCTCTCTTTCTTTTAGCATCACATCATGCATTTGTATACTTGTTGCCTTTGCATTCTTTGGATTCATGCATTTTGCATTATGATACCTTACATGCTTCCAAGCATGTTTTTAGGGGGAGTTGCCTATTTACAATGTAAGTATATGACCCTCTAGATGATCACATAGTGATCTTTGTGCTTCATGCCCATTGAGTCATGTTCAAACAAGCTCCGAAGTTAAATCTACTCGCGCGGCTCAAAGACAAGTGACTCATACATTCCCTACACAGAAATGACTAACCATTGCATCCTTGAGTAAATATATTGTTGAGTCATGTGAGTAGGGGGAGCTATGGTGGAACACCATCATGACCAAGAAGGAGCACCATGAAAGGGGGAGTTTTCTAACTGCTACCATTTATTATTTTCTCCATGGTTCTCTTGTGTTTTGTCTTTGGTTTTTGGTGATAGGTGACAAAGGGGGAGAAGGAACATGAAGATCCAAAAGCAAAGTCTAGATCGATAACACAGAGGGGGAAAAGAAGATGAAGATCCAAAAATCCAAGTAAAAGATCAAGAAAAATACAGAAGGGGGGAGAAGGAAAGATGGAGGAGAACATGAAGATCAAATGAAGATAATCAAGACAATGGTGCATGTTCACTTGGTGATGAGGACATCACTCCTATGGATACACAAAACACTCCTCCAATTCTGGACTTGCAAGGTCCAATGACTAGAGCTCGTGCACGACGACTAAATTTAGAGATGAGCTCGTTCCTACGTTCTTCGCTATATGTTACTTTTGAGAATGGTTTGTCACCTAATGATTATTTTATGATTAGGAACCATGGAGAAGACCAGGAGATGATGGGAAAAGGAGTTGGGAACGTGGAGGACCAGCAAGGGCTTGGAAGCCAAAGTGGAGGCCCAATCAAAACCGACATCACGTCTGTTTCAGGGCCCAGGACTAGTCTGTACTAAAACAGTCTCTCAGGATGCATACGGACTCAGATTTGGACATTCTATATATGCACGGAAAGATAAATAGAAGAACTTTCCAATGCCGCCAGCCTCATGTCAAAATTCATACGGAGTCATCGGGAATCATCGAAACAAGAGAGGATCCAGAATCTGTGTCAGTGCTGTGTCGCCTATTTTTGGCCTTTGGGCTTTGTATCTAGTTGAGCCCAATTAGGGGCGCATCTAGAGGGTCTTGCACGAACCTATTGTCTTCATATACAGCTGCCGCCACACCATTAGGGTTCGAGTTTTGCTTAGATCAATTTTGTTCATAAACAGTGTCGCCGTTCATCGGTTTGTGAGACCCCAACTTCGTGAGTTTAATCATACATCTGCAATTGTGTTGCATTCTTTGTTGTTCTTGCTTGTGTTCTTGATTCGCAGATATGGATTAGCCTTCTCGGCGAGGTCAATCGTCCTTGAACGGTTGATAACCAGAGGAGACGCCGTGCTGCGATTGCGGGGTTTAGAACATGTTGTTCTGAAGCTGGATCGATTTGTGTGTCGCCTCCGACCAAATCAACTTACCAAGAACCTTTCGGAAGATCGGGAACCCTTGTTCACATCACTTGGAGTACACATGAAGATCATGTCAAGATGAACATCTACACCGACATGGAGAGGAACAAGGATGGTGCATGTCTACAACAACAATGAACATCTACACTAAAAGTTGACTAGCGGGGGCGGGGGTTGAATAGCCATCTTGTAATTTTATCCCTGAAATTTACTTAACAAATAGATTAAATTCAACACAGAACTTCTATCAAGGACAGAACTTCATTCGGCGACAGAACTTCCTTCGTGGACAGAACTTTCGTCAAGGACAGAACTTCTGTGGTAACCTATGAATCTCTAGATGAAATGCGGTATTTAAAGGTTTACTCACAAATCTACTTGAATAGAAATGAAGCTAGAAGCTTGATGTATCAAATCCCTGCAGGGGTTAGCTTACAACAAAATGTAGAAGTAGACCGAGCAATAATGACAAAAGGAGCAACAACAATAAGAAAAAGAACACGAACAAGGACAAGAGAGACACGGGATTCGTTTACCAGAGTTTGGACCCCACACAAAGAGGTTCCTACCTCTTAGTTGAGGAGCTCACTAAGAGCCGGGTCTCTCTTAACCCTAATCCTCACCAACCGATCACTAAGATCGATCTTGGATTTTCTCTTCTTGATTCTTTCCTTGTGGAGGCGAATCATGACCTTCACAAACTTCCTAAGGCTCACCACAATGCTTGGGAGCTCACTGGGCAACACCTAGCTGGTCTAGGGGATTGAATCTCTAAGAGTAACAAGTGAAGAATGAGACTTGGTTGCAAGGGTTGTGCTCAAGATTGGCTTGATGCTCTTTAGCTTGGATGGAAGAATCACTCTCTCAAATGAGCTTGAATCACTAGAGGAATGGACGAGTGAAGAGTTTGAAGCTAGCTGAAATGAGTGTGTTTTGTAAAGGCACCAGAAGCCTCTCTCATGGGGTGGGAGAGGGGTATTTATAGTAGAGGTCCAAAATGAGCCGTTGGAGTGGAAATGCACTGAGAAGGATGGAACTTTCGTCGAGAACGGAACTTCCGTCAAACTCGTGAAGCCACTGTCCAGAACAAGAGTTCCCAGGATGGAACTTCCCTTCAGGGACGGAACTTCCGTCAAGTCAGGGCGCCACTGGTCCAGAAACAATGTTTCCAGGATGAAACTTCTGTCAGGGACGGAACTTCCGTCGAGTTAGGGAGCCACTGGTCCAGAAACTGTGTTCCCAGGATGGAACTTCCATCACAGACGGAACTTCCGCCGAGTTAGGGAGCCATTGGTCTGGAACAAGTGTTCCCATCACGGAACTTCCTTTACCGACAGAACTTCCTTCAGGCACAAAAAAGTTGGCTTATTTTTGGACTTGGCTATTGATGGTTTTTGGTGGGATTTCTTCCAGGAGAATTTTTGGTTGCTTGAGCACATTTCCCTTGCATGTAAGATCATTTTCACCCCCCTTGATAGTTCGACATTTCTAGACTCAAAAATAAATAAAAGCTCTCATTCTAAGCTCTGTTTGAGTCCTTTTTCTCTTCTTCTTTTATTGAGGGGTCAAACATCTTACTAAATTGGTGTTACAAACTTTGATATCCTGTACACATACTTCACAAGCATATCAGTACATTTTAATCGTTTATCAACATTCACCAAAACCCACTAGGGGATCCTAGATGCATCTTCAATCTCCCCCTTTTTGGTTCTTGATGACAAACGATTAAAAAAAAGGTAAGAAGGAATCAAAGACATTAAACAAAATATAGAGGAGCTCCCCCTAAAGATATGCATGATTCATAAAAGACATGTGAGAGAGCTCCCCCTATATTTTATAACAAGTGGGGTGCCTTAAAAAGTGAACAAGTGAGCATTTAGTGTGAATAACCACAATAAATAGAAAACAAAGCACAAGAACTAAACACACAATAACTAAGAGTTCACAAATAATAAAACAAGCACCAATCCACAAAGGTTTTCACCTATCCTATTACAATAGGATTCCACAAATAAGTCTTACAAACCACAAATACAAATAGTCCCAAGTTCCAACACGAATAGCTTAGAAAAAGGACTCTCCCTCCCCCCTTTGTCTCTCCCCCTTTGGCATCAAGACACCAAAAAGGATAGAACAAGGAGGAAAAAAAGATCACTTGGCCTTAGAGTCACCCTCACCCTCACTAGCCTCAGCTTCGGGAACATTGGAATCACTCTCATTAGCAACAAAGTGAGGAGCGGAGGAGGGTATAGCTTGAACGTTATCCCAATCATAAGCTGTGAAGGGGTCCGGGAAGACCGGCGGCTCACCATTGGACTCACACTCAGAGCCATCCGGAGACACGTCACGACCTTGAGCCCTTTGCTCAGTCTTGATCCTTCTAGTCAGCTTCTTGAGCCACTTCTTGTTTTCCCAATTTTCTCTTGCATTGAAGCAAGAAATTTGGAAAAATGACTTTAAGGCAGCAAGAATAGGAGATGAAGACCGTGACCGTCATGGGGCATGAGTTGAAGAGGAGGGACCTGTTGCACTAGCGGAAGGTCTAGCTGCTCTAGAGGCACTTTTTGGTGCTTTGTTGACTCTGATTTGAAGAGGGAAATGCTTGCACTCCTTGTCAAAGGTCAGATTTGTCTCTGTCTCAATCATCTTCATGATCAGGGAGCAAACGGTAGAGTCCGTCTAGTGTCCATGGATGATAAGTATATCTCATTCATGATCCAATCCATGACACAAAAAGTCCTCGCGTCGGGAGCAAAGCGAGCTAGGATATTTTTGGACTTTTTGGCAATGTTGGTTGCATATCCATCCTTTGGTGCAATAGTGGCCCTCAAAATGCGATTGAGGTAGAAGTAGTATGGATGTAGTCCGTCAGTCATCCAAATTCAGAATCTTCATCACTATACATGTATGCAATGTCCTCATCCTTGAGCTCAACCTCATCAACAATAGTCTCATGATGCCTATCTCCCTTTGGGAGCAGAAAGTAACTGTAGAACTTCTTGGGAGTGATGTTGTATTGCATTCCTTGAGTCATCCACCAAATTTTTCCTTGTTTGCCGGGCTCAAGATAAAAGGTGGCATAGAACTGACATATAACCTCCTCATTCCAGTTGTAGTTGAAACCCATGAGGTCATAGACTCCACGCTGCTTGTAAACGGCAATCACATCCTTGAACACTCTATCATCCTTGTCTTCCATGTATTTCTAATCAACCCATTGATCCTGATGGAGGTGATGTTGTTTCTTGCCCATATCAATGAAGAAGGAGTTGTAATTGTCTTGTTGAAACCAAGACATGAATCTATCATCAGTGGCTTCCTTCTCTCCAAGGTCCATAGGATGGGTCATTCGCCCGTCTTGCAATTTCTTGGCATTCTTCTTGTAGTCAATGGCCGTGTGACTTCCAATATACAGAGGTATGTGCACCTTCAAGTCGCTGATATGCTGCAAGTCATCACTTGAATCATCATATTGAGATGCCTCATCAACAATAGCCTTGCCTTTCTCTTTTGCTCTGCGATCAGGGAGGGGAGCACCTTGCTGCACATTCACTGCCTGAGTTGCAGATCCTCTTCTCTTGGCAATGGTCCCTCTCTTCCTTTTCAGAGGTGGAGGAGCTTTTTATTCACTTGGGGAATGAGAGAAAATCTCCTCATCTCTTTCATCATCACTGTCAGAGGCATTCTCAGCCATCTTGGTCCTTGCCATGTTGCTGGGAAAAAAGGAGATAATAAGGGAATGAGATACAAAGGATAGATGAGCACAGTCAAAATTGAGAAGTTTAACTTGTGTGCACTCAGGCAAGGACAGAAGTTCTGTAACACACGGAATTTCTGTTGATGTCTGTGCACTCACATGAAAAACCTCCTAACTTCAATTCTATCCACGATTTGCTAAAGTCCTTCAAGAGAGATATAGACTAGTTGCTAAAGAACTATTCTACTCAAAGGAAATAGATGGGACTCTAGTGCAACAAGAGATCGATGAATGACAAGATCAAGTTCAACCCTAGATCAAAAACTAGAGATCAAATTAGTGGAAAAAATACTCATGGAAGTTTCGGTGAATAGAGGAACACCTCCTAGCAATCTCCACGAGAGCCCTTGGACAGGCCCCCAAATTGCCCTTGAATCGCCCTTAGGGTTTGAGAGGGGAGGAGAGAGAAGAGTAAAAAGTGAATGTGATTTAAAAGGGGTAAGTTTTGGGTCGAAGAGGGTTAAAAACTGACCAGCGACGGAAGTTCCGTGTAGGCATGGATCACAATTTTGAAATCGCTATGTGTAGACGAAAGTTCCATGTAGGACGAAAGTTCCGTGCCGCATCAAAGCTACTAAACAAAGAGGGATGAAAAGAGGACGGAAGTTCTGTTTGGATGGAAGTTCTGTTAGAGGAAATCAGTTCGGGATCCAGTGCACCACAGAATGCATGCATGGATCACAAAAGTTCCGTTATGGATGAAAGTTCTGTGTGGATTTGGAACAAAAGGAGTTGGAACTTGAGAGGACTATTTTCTCTTGTGAATGGCCAGCAATCAACCAAGGGGAACAACATTCACAAGATTAAACAAATGATCATAGATCAAAATCAAATATTTTCTCAAACAAAAGCGATCAATAATTTTTCAAGCATTTTTTTTTGAAACACTAGCAAGGAGCAATCATCACAAAATAATGTACAAGGCTCTACTACACATTGGATGAATCAAGAATGTTTAGCTCACTTCTCAACTCAGAAAACCTCTTTTCATCTAGGGGCTTGGTAAAAATATCTGCTAGTTGTTTATCGGTTCTAACATAGCTAATCTCAATGTCCCCCTTTATTGAATGATCTCTCAAGAAGTGGTGTCAGATATCTATATGCTTAGTCCTATTATGATCAATGGGGTTATATGCAATCATGATGGCACTCTCATTGTCACATAGGAGAGGAACTTTGGTCATAGTGTATCCAAAGTCCTTTAGAGTTTGTCGCATCCAAAGTAGTTGAGCACAACAACTTCCGGCTATGACATACTCCGATTCGGCTGTGGATAGGGCAACGGAGTTTTGTTTCTTGGATGACCACGACACAAGGGACCTACCCAAGAATTGGCAAGTCCCGAAGGTACTCTTCCTATCTACCTTACATCCGGTGTAGTCGGCATCAGAATAACCGACTAACTTGAACTTGGAGCCCTTTGGATACCACAATCCTAGGTTTGGTGTGTGAACCAAATATCTCAAGATTCTTTTGACAGCCACTAAGTGACTTTCCTTCGGAGCCGCTTGTAACCTTGCACACATGCACACACTAAGCATGATATCGGGTCTAGATGCATAAGGATAAAACAAAGAGCCAATCATGGATCGATATACCTTTTGATCCACGGGCTTATCATGAGAGTCTTGTTTGGTTTTGCATTCTCCATCTCAAACTTCTCGAGTATGTCTTAAGTGTACTTGGTTTGACTTATGAAGTTCCTGCTTCAAGTTGCTTGACTTGAAAACCTAGAAAGAACTTCAACTCCCTCATCATAGACATCTCAAATTTCCTAGTCATAATCTTGGTGAACTCATCACAAAAAGATTGATTAGTAGAACCAAATATAATATCATCGACATATATTTGGCACACAAATAAATCATTATCAACTTTTCTTGTGAAGAGAGTAGGATTGGCCTTGCCAATTGTGAAGCCTTTCTTGATCAAATATCCCTTGAGGTGTTCATACCAAGCTCTAGGAGCTTGCTTGAGGCCGTAGAGAGCTTTATGAAGAAGGTAGACATGGTTTGGCTTCTTTGGGTCTTCAAACCCCGGAGGTTGTTCTACATACACCTCCTCTTGAATAGGACCATTAAGAAATACACTTTTCACGTCCATTTGAAAAAGCTTAAAGCCATGGTGAGTAGCATAGACAAGTAAAATACGAACTGACTCAAGCCTAGCTATGGGTGCATAAGTTTCATCAAAGTCCAAACCTTCAACTTGTGAGTAGCCTTTTGCAACAAGTCTTTCTTTGTTCCTCACCACCACACCGTACTCATCTTGCTTGTTGCGAAACACCCATTTTGTACCTACAACATTTTGCTTGGGTCTTTCCACTAATGACCACACCTTGTTTCTTTCGAATTTGTTCAACTCTTCTTGCATGGCCATCACCCAATCCGAGTCTTGGAGTGCTTGTTCGACTCTAAGAGGTTCCATAGAGGAAACAAATGAATAATGATGACAAAAAGTAGCCATTCTAGATCGAGTAGTTACCCCTCTTTGAATATCACCAAGAATATTATCAACGGGATGATCCTTTTGAATGCTTTATCGGACTCATGGATGTGTGGGCCTAGATGCATCTTCTTCTTCTTGATGGTTGATATCTTGAGTGGCTCCTTCACCATCATCTTGAACTTGATCTTGGTCATCACCTTGAACATGATCGTCACCATGAGCTTGGTGATTTCCTTGATCTTGTTCATCTTGTGGATCTTGTGAAGGTGAGTTCTCTTGGTTTGAAGAAGATGGTTGATCTTGAGTTGAGTTTGGGTCTTGTGGTCTTATTTCACCAATAGCCAAATTTCTTATTGCATCACAAGGAGCCTCATCACCTACATCACTTAGATTGACTTGCTCTACTTGAGAGCCATTAGATTCATCAAATTGAATATTTCGGGTTATTTCAACAACTCCAGTATCTTTGTTAAAGACACGATATGCATAGACATTAGTTCCATAACCAAGGAGGAAACCTTCATGAGTCTTGGGAGCAAACTTAGAGGATTTTGGTTTTTTGTTAAGAATAAAGCATTTTCTCCAAAAAACCTAAAAATATGAGACATTGGGAAGGTTACTAGTGAGAAGCTCATAAGGTGTTTTCTTCAAAATCTTGTGAAGATATAATCTATTTATTGCATGGCAAGCGGTGTTGATGGCTTCGGCCCAAAAGGTGTCCGGCGTCTTGTACTCATCAAGCATTGTTCTTGCCATCTCTATGAGTGTGCGGTTTTTTCTTTCGGCTACACCATTTTGTTATGGAGTGTATGGAGCGGAGAATTCAAGCTTGATGCCTTCTTCATCAAGATATTCTTCAACTTGAGTGTTCTTGAATTCGGTTCCATTTTCACTCCTTATCTTCTTGATCTTCACTTCATATTCATTTTGTGCTCTCTTCAAAAACCTCTTTAGGATACCTTGTGTTTCACTTTTGTCCTTCAAAAATAATATCCAAAGTGAAACATGAATAATCATCAACAATTACAAGACCGTATTTGTTATCGCCAATGCTTATGTAGGTGACCGATCCAAATAGGTCCATGTGTAGCATCTCCAACGGTCTTGTCGTTGTCATCATTGTCTTGGATGGATGTGCCGCTCCAACTTGCTTTCCGGCTTGACATGCGCTACATATTTTGTCCTTCTCAAAAGCAACATCCTTTAGTCCAACGACGTGACCACCTTTTATGAGTTTGGAAAGGTTCCTCATCCCAACATGAGCTAGCCGGCGATGCCATAGCCAACCCAAGGTGGTTTTAGCGACCAAGCAAGCATTTAGGTTAGATCCCTCCTTGTTGGTAAAATCAACAAGGTAGATCTTGTCCTCTAAATACCCTTTGAAAGCTATTGAAGAATCCTTCTCCCTAAAAACGGTCATGCCATCATCGTCAAAGACACAACTATAGCCCATCTCACAAAGTTGTGAAACGGAAATCAAGTTATATCCTAGACCATTCACAAGATAAGCATTACCAATTGAAAGGTCATGGGTGAGGGCAATCCGACCACGACCAGTTACCTTTCCTTTGTTGTCATTTCCAAATGATATGTCTCCACTTGGTAGATTATCATGATCAAGTATGGAGAACATTGATCTCTCTCCGGTCATATGATTCGAGCACCCACTATCAAGTACCCATGTTGCACCACCGGAGGAGTACTCCTATAAAGAAAATCAAGCATGTGTTTTAGGCACCCAAGTTGGTTTGGGTCCCTTAACACTAGATACAAGAACTTTGGGCACCCACACACAAGGCTTCCACCTTGCGTCATGTGGCCCAACAAACTTTGCAACCACTCTACCATAAGCATTACGAGTTAGCACATAAGAGGCATCAAAATCATAAAAGGATATGGTATAGGTCTTGTTGTTCTTGTTGACTTGGGAAGCATTCTTTGGCTTGACTGTCTTCTCTCGTGCTACTTGCTTTCCCTTGCCTTTGGGTACAAAGTTGGGTCTCTTGTTGTAGCCCTTCTTAGGTGCATTCTTGTTGTACCCTAATCCTCTCTTGTCATGAGAGGTTCTTGGCTCACCAATGATCTTTCTTGTGGTTTCTATTTGAGCCCTCTTCTCAAGTTCCTTGACTTGGTTGGATAGGTTTTCAATGATTGCATCTTGCTTGGCAATCATCTCAACATTAATATTGTGGCACCTTCCACAACCTTTGCTTGTTGAAGCTTGGGAAGATTCCAATCTCTTCAACAAAGACCGTGAGCTCAACTTGAGATCCTCAATTAATTTCTCAAGAGCTTTGTTCTCCTCTATCATTGAGCCACACCTCTCTTGAAGCTTCTTGTTGGTTGAGGTGCATGAATCACTTGACTCTTTGACCTTGGAAAGATCATTAGTCAAGCTCTTGTTCTTTTCCCTTTCTTGCTCAAGTTGTTTTATGAGCTCATCGGTGAGGTTGTTGAAGAGTGATTTCTTGGCCGGTGGTAGACCAATGGCAATGTTGGCAATGCCACCTTCATCATCATCATCGGAGATGTATTCTTGGCCAATGTGAGCTTGTCCCTTGTTGTATGGCTTCTTGTTAGTCTTGTTCTTGTTATTGTACTTCTCGCTCTTCTTGCCTTTGCTATTTAGCTTTGGACAATCGGCAATCATGTGTCCTTGCTCATGACACTTATAGCATCTTCTATTTGTTCTTCTAGCTTTTGCCTTGTCAAAGCTTTTCTTGGTGAAGCCATTCTTGATCATGTATTTGCCAAATTTCTTGACAAATAAGGCAAACTCTTCATTGTTTTCTTCATCATCATCATTCTCATCATATTCATCATCTGCTTGAGTGCTATGTCCTTCTTGCTTGTGCTCTCATCACCAATAAGCACATTTACTCTCTTGCCCTTGTCATCACGACTCTTGTGAGCATTGATTCTCCCTATCACTTCATCGGTTGTGAAGCTCCCAAACCCATCCTTCTCCTCAATAATGGTGCATAGTGTTAGGTTCCACATCCTAAGAGCCATGAGGAGCTTGTAGCTGACTTCTTCATCCTTGATGTTGTCTCCATAAGCTCTTCTCTCATTGACAATATCCATGAGTCTATCATGAGTTTATTGAGGCTCTTCTCCTTAGTTCATGACGAAGAAGATGAATTGGTTCTTGAGAACTCGGAGTCTTGACTTCTTCACAACATCAACTCCTTCAGGAGCACATACAAGCTTTTTCCACATTTTTTGAGCATTCTCAATTCCGGCTACTCTTGAATATTCCTTGGGATTCAAGGAAGAGAGAATCGCCAATACCGCTTGAGCATTGCGATGTATGTTGAGTTGATCCATGGTTGTAGGGTTATCCTTATCCTCCAAGGTATATCCTTTATCCACAATTTCCCAAATTGGTGGACCAATTGATATGAGGTATATCTTCATGCGGTGCTTGTACCAACTGAAATCTTTGCCCTCAATGTAAGGCAATCTTCCACTTCCACTACCATGTATATTTGCAACATCGGCATAGTTGAAAGGCATGGCTGTGTCCAAATCACTTCCCTTGCTTGCCGAAGCAAGATCTTGAGGCTTATCGCCTTCCCCCGACTTTGACATTCTTTATCCTTCAAGCTTTTAAGCCTTGTAGAAGGTTCTAGCTCTGATACCAATTGAAAGTTGACTAGAGGGGGGGGGGGATAGGCAACTTGTAATTTTATTACTGAAATTTGCTTAACAAACAGATTGAATTCAACATAGAACTTCTGTCAAGGACAGAACTTCCTTTGACGACAGAACTTCCTTCGTGGACAGAACTTTCGTCAAGGATAGAACTTCTATGGTAACCTGTGAATCTCTAGATGAATCACTAGAGCAATGGAGGAGTGAAGAGTTTGAAGATAGCTGAAATGAGTGTGTTTTGCAAAGGCACCAGCAGCCTCTCTCACGGAGTGGGAGACGGGTATTTATAGTGGAGGTCCAAAAAGAGCCGTTGGAGTGGAAATTCACTAAGAAGGATGGAACTTCCGTGCAGAACGGAACTTCCGTCAAACTTGGGGAGCCACTGTCTAGAACAAGAGTTCCCAGGACAGAAATTCCATCAAAAACAAAACTTCCGTCGTGTTAGGGCGCCACTGGTCCAGAAACAATGTTCCCAGGACGGAACTTCTGTCGAACTTCTGTCGAGTTCGGGAGCCACTGGTCCAGAAACTATGTTCCCAGGACGGAACTTCCATCACAGATAGAACTTGCGTCCAGTTAGGAAGCCACTGGTCCAAAACAAGTGTTCCCATGACACAACTTCCTTCGTCGACAGAACTTCCTTCAAGCACAAAAAACTTGGCTGATTTTTTGACTTGGCTATTGATAGTTTTTGGTGGGATTTCTTCCAAGAGAATTTTTGGTTGCTTGAGCACATATTCCTTGCATGTAAGATCCTTTAAACCCCCTCCCCCTTGATAGTTTGGCATTTCTGGACTCAAAAATAAATAAAAGCTCTCATTCTAAGCTCCTTTTGGGTCCTTTTTCTCTTCTTCTTTTATTGAGGGGTCAAACATCTTACTAAATTGGTATTACAAACTTTGATATCCTGTACACATACTTCACAACCATATTAGTACATTTTAATCGTTTGTCAACATTCACCAAAACCCACTAGTGGATCCTAGATGCATCTTCATACACCGACATGAACAACTACGACCTTGGTGTGTGTTTACTTCAACAAGATCATCAACCACGACACCAAGATGGGCGCAAAATTCAACTCAAGATAGATATCAAGTGCGCTACGTGATTGGGTATTTCTCCCTCAACACCTAGCACATTCCAAGGGGGAGACTACTTCCAAGGTAAGGACCAAGGTAATCCTTTCATTTCCTTTGGTTCTTTGTTGCTCGTCCGTTTTGGATCTTCATAAGTAGTGGTTGTCATCCATCACCAAAAAGGGTGATATTGTAAGGATCATGACCATTGAGGTCATCCTGAGGTATGAATGTTTTGGTGATAAATGACAAACATGAAATGTGTGACTAATGTCTACACGAGTGTTGTTCGTGTAGGAAAACCTTTTCTACTCTATGATGATTGTTGACGGCTGCCTTGGAAATAGATGACAATGACCACAAGCATGGAGGCTTGTGAGCTTGATGGAGTCCAAGGGTTGATGAAGATGGATCAAAGCTAAGGACAAGCTATGGAGCAAGTGTTGGGAACACTTGTCTAGTTGTTAGTGCTTGAGTCCATAGGAAAAATCGGACTATCAAGGGGGTCTAGGTCATGTCTCTTAGGTCACACTAGTTGGTGATGTGCATGGATGCTTAGTGAAATCATAGGCAATATGTCACACCCGGTTTTAAGGCCAAAACCGAATGCATCTGTATGCGTGCCCAGGATCAAGTTTTCACGCATACAGGACAAAAGTGAATAAACAGTAAAACAAATGTCATTATTATTAATACCTCAAATCATTATTACATAGTATGAATTACATCAAGACATAAAACAAAACAGCGGAAGACTCCATAACGCCATAGGAAGTCAACCGGGGGTCGCACTCCTAGTCGAAGTAGTCCTCGTCGGTGTAGTCCATCTCGCCATCGTCCTCTAAGCATCAGTAATATGGCAGCAACAACACAGGGAAACTAAAACATATGAGTACATAAAGTACTCAGCAAGTGGGGGAAAGTAATATCATGCAGGCTAAAAACAAGAATAGGCTTGACACAGGTTTACTGCACTACGCATCCTTAGCCTATGACTCCAATCATACAAGCATCCTATTTACTAGGTGAAAAGTAGCCCAACAGGTTAACCACCTGTCCGACACTATCGGTTGCCCACCGATAGCAAATCTATGAGTTACCCACCCATACCAAAACACTACAGGTTACCCACCTGTAATACCACCCAAATCTGGTTACCGACTAGATCCACCCAACCATCCATCTAATAGAGTGAGGATCCAAGCCGCTCTTGACTGTGAGCACGACTGTTATAACAGTTTTACACTCTGAAGAGGTTGCACAACATTACCCATAGGTTGATGATTCCATCACCCGTCTGTGACTAAAGTCTCCCTGTTGCCAACACACTATCGTACGTGTGAGGCCAAAAGATCACCACATGGTCTTTCAAAGAGCTCCTCGGCTTGCAAAACATCCCCGCTAAGATTTCACCGTTGCAGGATTAACCATCCCTATAGCAGCCCCCTCTGGTGCCGTGGCTAGAAGCATACCTTTCATCACATGAGGCTGAAAGTGACCCTCTCGTCCTCCTTCCTTGAACGCCCGCAAACCTGGGAAGACATCTAATACCGGACCACGCCTACCCATATCAGCCCTGTGCTTTGCGCTGTTTTCTTGGGTGGCCGCTCCACGAATTGGTTTTTATGACCACAAGAAGGTACTACCACAAACCAAACAGTACATTACCCGTACCTGTGCATACCCGCACCATCATCAACATCCTCCTGCTTCGGTCATCTAAGTTCCCTAAATGATAATTAGGTTCAAGTGAATATTAGTCAAATTTATTATTATTCATTTTATACCCCCAAAGTATTGCACTAGCATGACGCACCCAAACTCAATCACCAAGTCCCAAACCAGGCGACAAGGACAAGATAAATCAAATCTAGGCAACCCTAATATAGGATTCAAATTTAGACAAGCATGGATGAAAAGTAAACTAATATTCTTAATAAGTGCGATATGGTCAAGGACACTTACCTTGTTCTCCCGCTGACTGCTGCTCAAAATCAAGATCTTGGAAATTCTGGAGCAGCTCTTCTTCGAATATCAATAAATACTAGAAAAGTAAAACACAAGAAAAAAGTAACAGTATACCAAACATTTCCTAATGACTATAAAAACAGAACCAAAAGATAGTACGCGTTCCTACAATTCCGTGAGTGCAAAAATCACCTAAATCGGAGTTACGGTTGAAAAGTTATGCTAGTTTGAAGTTTTAGGGGCAAAAATTAAAAACAACAAGGTTCAGAGACCTATTTGCAATTTTATAGAATTACAAGGACTAAAGTGTAAAATATTGGGACTAATAAGTAATTAATAAAAAGACTAGGGTTGTTTCTACAAAATTTTAGGGCCTAAACATAATTTTTATTAAGTGCAGGGGCCTAAGTGTAAAAAGATAGGGCTAAAATATAATTAAATTTAAGTCTGCTGTTTTTCTATAAAATTCTAGGGCTAAAATAATATTTAATAAAAGTTCAAGGGCTAAAATATAAATTACTAAAGATTCTGAAATAAGAATAAGACTGAAAGTCTAATTTTACTAAAATAGAGGGGCCAAAATGTGAAACTGGTATTAATCCAGAAATTAAATTAATTAATTTAAAACCTAAATCGTGTGGACTAGGTCCACGGGATTCATGGACCAGGGATTGACCTAGGTCCATGGTCCACCATGGACAGGGCCTATACCCCTTCAATGTTTTTCTAATCGTGGCCGTGGGATTGAGATCGGAGGGCTCAGAGCGGTTCCGGCAGACAGGCGGCGGCCGACGGCGACCAAGGCGGCACAGAGGCGGTTCGCTCACCGGAGTTCAGCCGAAATGGCGCTCTGGCGGTTCTTTTCTCGCCACGAGGGGTCGGGGAGGGAGAGGGGATTGAAGCGATTCTCATCGAATGGGAATCGACGGCGATGATCATGGAGCTCGGCGGGGAGAGAGCTGTCAGGGTCGTGGGTCAGGTGTGAGCGAGGGGAAGTGGTTGCGGGGCAGTGCGATGCCGGTGGGGGTCGTTTTATAGGGGGCAGAAGAGGGGCAGGCGAGCGGCTCGAGCTCGTCGGCCATTAATGGCCGACAGCGGCCTTGCCACGCACTAGCGCATTAGGGCGCCGTTTAATGGCCATTAGGGCTCGCTAGTGGGGTAGGGGAAGCAGGGCGACGCGTGGGGAGCTCGAATCGGTGAAACGGCGATGGGAGGCGAAGGGCGGACATCGGTTTTCGATCAGCAACGGGGAGGGAGAGAGACAGAGCCCGGAGGAAGGATATGACGGGTGGGCCCCGTCGGTCAGCGGCTGAGGGGTGAAAAGCTGGGCTGCGGCTACGCTGGGTCGGGCGGGTGTTAATGGGCCGGGGTGCTGCGCTGGGCCAGCGGGCGCGCTGCGCATGGTGGTGGCTCGCAGGCTGCGGCTGTGGGCCGAGAAAGAGAAGGAGATGGAAAAGGAGTGGGCTGAGGGGGAGGGGTTCAGGCCTTATCCAAAAAAGAGGAGGAGGGGAAAAGAAGGAGTGGGCCGGAGGGGAGAAATTTGGCCCAAGCCAGGAAAAATTCCTTTCTTCTTTTCTTTTTCAAAAATTGTTTCTATTTTCTATTTTAAAACTTCTAATTAATTCTAAAACAATTTCTAGTTGAACTTTAAAATTACTTTGCACCCAAATAAAAACACCTACTGCAATTCTAATCCAACATAAAATGCAACAGTACACAAAAAAATAATTTAATTACTTAATTTAATAAATCAAGAAAATAATCTTTGTAGCTAAAGAAACACATTAACACCCTAATTAGAATAAGAGTAAATTAATAATTTGCAAAATATAAAAAAATAGGGTGTTACACACTAGGTGACAGTGAAGAAGCCAAGGAGCTGTTCGGAGAAGCCGGAAATCAAAGTCAAGCGAGGACGAGGAGTTTCAGCTTCTGGATGTAGTGACCGGACAGAGGGGTGAGTGGAGACCGGAATGTACAGATGAGTACATCACACCCATGGATACACATAACACTCCTCCAACTAAGATGAAAGTTCATGTGCATTACCTGAATTTACACGTGAGATCGTTTCTAATGTTTTTATTATGTGGTTTTGAGAATAGATTGCTACCTAATAAATTAATTATTGTTAGGAACCATGGAGATGATGATGACATAGCTGGGTAGGTGATTGGAGGCGTGATGGGCCAGCAAGGACGTCCAAGCCAAGGTGGAGTCTCAATCAAAACCGACTTCGAGTCTGTTTTGGAGCCCAGGACCAGTCTGTACTAAAACGGACACTCAGGACGCATACGGACTCAGATTTGGACGTTCTATATATGCCTGGAAAGATGACAAAAAGAAATTTCCAACCCAACTGATCCCATGTCAAAATGCATCCGGAGGCGTCAGCAATCGCCGAAACAAATCGACTTACAGAATCTGTCCTGGTGCTGCGACACCGTAATCGGTCTTTGGGCCATGTATCGAGTTGAGCCCTCTTAGGGCTGCGTCCAGGGGGTCTTGCACGACCCTAGGGTCCTCATATACAGCTGTTGTCTCTTTATTAGGGTTTGGGTTTTGCTTAGATCAATTCTGTTCATAAACAGTGTCGCCGTTCATCGGTTTGTGAGACCCCAACTTCGAGAGTTTAATCATACATCTACAATTGTGTTGCATTCTTCGTTGTTCTTGCTTGTGTTCTTGATTCGCAGGCAGGGATTAGCCTTCTCGGCGAGGTCAATCGTCTTTGGACGGTTGATAACCAGAGGAGACGTCGTGCTGCGATTGCGGGGTTTAGAACGTGCTATTCTGAAGCCAGATCGATTTGTGTGTCGCCTCCGACCAAATCAACTTACCAAGAACCTTTCGGAAGATTGAGAACCCTTGTTCACATCAAGTGGTAATCAGAGCTTCAGGTACACCGTTAGGTTCGTCCTTATCCTTGTTATTTTGTTCAATCCTAGAGTCCAGAAAATTGTCTTACAAAAATATTTGTTCGTCGTATTTCCGCTGTACTATACCCCCCTTGTGCCTTGCAATTTTTATTTTAGTTTACTTCTCTGAATTTTAGTCCCTACAAGGTCATTGTGTTGTTGGTCTAGTACTTGTTTTTTGGTCTTGTTTGAGTCGTGTGTGTCCTTGTTCATAGACAATCAAGAAAAAAAAATCAGATTGTTGCACATGTTGAAAGAATAGTACTGCTGGAATTGTTTATACGAAATATTTATTTAACATCTAGCCTTCTACTTTTTGTGTGCAAAAGAAACTTAGAGTGTTTTCTGTTGCACGTGTTCCTTGAGTCAAGAGATTGTTGCACGTTGTTGCATATGAGAATTGTCGGTTCAGTTCTACATGTACATCTATTCCTTACGTAAAGAGTACAAAAAAAAAGTTTAGGTTTTTTCCTTGGTGCTATAAAGTTCGCAACTCTTGCTGCAGTTTTATGTCAAAAAAATCATGAAAGAAGTAAAAGGCAAAGAGGTGCTGAAAAAAAAAATAAGAAGAAAAAGCCGCACCTATAACAAAAGAAAAAAATAAAAGGAGAAGAGAAAAAATTTCAGAATTGCTTGCAGCCTTTGTGTCCTTTATTGAGCCATTTGCTTGCTTGCTTGAACTAGGTCTGAGACAAGTTTAGGCCAGTGACATAGACTAGTTTGGGATTATTATTCAGTTTTGCAATTTCTGAATTGAAATTTTGCTAATCCTTGCTACTATAAATTTCCTACCTAGCTCCATATATATGCTTCTGAATAGGCACAGAACTTTGGACCCTCGCAATCGTCGGATCACACTCTCCAAGGTATCCACTGTTTTGCTACTAAGAATCTTGTAAGAACTCATTTAGGTGCTGTCATTTGCTTGTTGAGAGTTTTCACCGTGATCAAACAGTAGTGATAGGAAAATATACTCTTGTGTATTTTCTTGTTTTCTATTAACAATGACAGGTTACAACACCGATGGTGATGAGTTGATGATGTCAAATAAAGTTGATACAAGTGTTGTAACACAACGAGTGTTTAGTTCTCAAATGGAGAAGGTAGAGCAAACTCAAATGAACAACTTGTTTCAGACTCACTTTGTTGTGAAGGATCGACGTTGTTGTGTCATCATTGATGGAGAGAGTAGCAACAACATCGCAAGCTTGGAATTAGTCGAGAAGCTCGGCTTGACCACACAGCCACACCCATGTCCATACTACATCCAATGGGTAAATTCTTGTGGTAAGATAAAGGTAGATAAAATTGCACGCATTGAATTTTTTATTGGTTCTTATAAGGATTGTGCAGATTTTGATATAGTGCCTATGCAAGCGTGCCATTTGTTATTGAGTAAGCCTTGGATTTCTACAAATAATGCTTTGCACAATACCATTGCTAATAGCTATTTATTTAAATACAATGGTAGAAGAGTTACTCTTAAACCTATGTCTGCTGCTGAAATTTTAGAAGAGGATCAACAAAGACTTGAGAGAAGAAAGAACGAACCATTTAGAATAGAATGGGCTATTTCAAATGATGCAACACTTCCATCAAAATCTAAATTGCTAGAGGATGAACATATTTCTTTACCTCTTGTTGCAACTAATACTTTTCAAGATATACATAAAAAAGATGATAGTGGGAAAGATAAAGAACAGATTGTTGCTTTAGGTAAGAGCTTTCTTGATGTCATGGATTATTCCAATAGTCTTGCTGTATTGGAACCTTATGATCATGTTCCTTTGTCACAAGTTGATTTACCTAGTGGTCCTTGTGATAAAGAGGAGTTGTGTGCCAATGCTTCACTTATACCTTTGACATAACAAATGAATGAGCTTGATGCTTTTGCTTGTGATTCACCCACTAGTGCTGAAATTAAACATTTGATTTTAGTTACATGTCAAAAGGATGAGCAAAAATTATTTTCTTCTCTAAATACTTTGGGTTATATTAAATTTGATGTTCTTTGTGATCTAAATACCGCGGAGAAAAAAGTATTTTCTCAAACTGAATTGACTTTATTGACAAGAAACATTTTTTATGCTATTGGAAACTATGATCATACAGGTTTGTTTATGGTGCATAGAGTTTATATTTGTTCAAAATTGAAACCTCCTTGGGTTATACAATTAAATGACCAACTTGAAAACTGCAGTAACAATTACCATGCCATATCAAGTTTTTCTAGTGTTTTTAAGATAACACATCATCAATTTTGTCATAAGAGTGAGAATGATGCTCATATTGCTGACCAAGGTTTCAAAAAGGTTATTAATTTGCATGGAATACCTTCTACTATAGATTCTCATTGTGATGACAAATTTCATAATGCATATAAATATGAGTTGCATCCCAAGTTTGGGAATAGTTCTATATTTTATATTTTAGATTTGAGACCACTATTGGGAGAAAGGGATGAGATCGAGTCGAGGACGACTCTAATTCTAAAGGGGGAGAATGATGAGTACATCACACCCATGGATACACACAACACTCCTCCAACTAAGATGAAAGTTCATGTGCATCACCTGAATTTACAAGTGAGATCGTTTCTAATGTTTTTATTATGTGGTTTTGAGAATAGATTGCTACCTAATGAATTAATTATTGTTAGGAATCATGGAGATGATGATGACATAGCTGGGTAGGTGATTGGAGACGTGATGGGCCAGCAAGGACGTCCAAGCCAAGGTGGAGGCCCAATCAAAACCGACTTCGAGTCTGTTTCGAAGCCCAGGACCAGTCTACACTAAAACAGACACCCAGGACGCATACGGACTCGGATTTGGACGTTCTATATATGCCTGGAAAGATGACAAAAATAAATTTCCAACCCAACTGGTCCCATGTCAAAATTCGTCCCGAGGCGTCAGCAATCGCCGAAACAAATCGACTTACAGAATCTGTCCTGGTGCTGCGACACCGTAATCGGTCTTTGGGCCATGTATCGAGTTGAGCCCTCTTAGGGCTGCGTCCAGGGGGTCTTGCACGACCCTAGGGTCCTCATATACAGCTGCCGCCTCTTCATTATGGTTTGGGTTTTGCTTAGATCAATTCTGTTCATAAACAGTGTCGCCGTTCATCGGTTTGTGAGACCCCAACTTCGAGAGTTTAATCGTACATCTGCAATTGTGTTGCATTCTTTGTTGTTCTTGCTTGTGTTCTTGATTCGCAGGCAGGGATTAGCCTTCTCGGCAAGGTCAATCGTCTTTGGACGGTTGATAATCAGAGGAGATGTCGTGCTGCGATTGCGGGGTTTAGAACGTGCTGTTCTGAAGCCGGATCGATTTGTGTGTCGCCTCCGACCAAATCAACTTACCAAGAACCTTTCGGAAGATCGGAAACCCTTGTTCACATCATGTACGGTCACCTGGAGACCAGAGAGAAGTCTATGAGGAAGTGTGTCAGCGCTAAGACCTGTAGAAACCGGATGGTACGGTCTACAGAGCGGACGGTCCGATCTGTATGGAGGTTGCTCAAGATAGAGAAGTACAGAAGATGGTGCTCTCTGGAATAGAGAGAGAAAGTCTGACGGGACGGTCCGGTGAGCTGACCGGACGGTCCGGTCAGTACAAGGAGATCGCCAGGACAGTGAAGCTAATGGCTCTGGGAGCCGTTCTAGAAGAGACCGGACGGTCTTAGTTAGAGGTTGGAAGCCTATATAACTTTATTGCTGGGGTCTTGGAGACCACTCTTGGCTAGTGGAATTGATTGGAGCATTTGGTGAGAGCCAAGAAGAAAAGAAGAGAGCACTAGGAGGAGATATTGCATATCTTAAGAGTGCTAGTGAGAGTAACTTGAGCATTGATGCACATCTAAGGCCAGGGTGTCCTTGAGGGTGTGATCTAGGTTGTTACTCTAGGTCTATGGTGAGACCTATACAGGTTAGGTGTTGGTGATAGAGTCTATCATGATCGGTTGTGAAGGCCGTCATACGTTTGTACATGGTTCGGGCCCGCCGGTGAAAGGGGCATCAATAGTGAGCGCCCATGTCGGCTCGAGGAGTCCGGCAAGTTCTCGAGGGAGGCGAGCTTGTGCCTTGGTGGCAGCGGTGACGCACACCATTTCTTCACTCCAGGATTGATTACGGGCTCGTGGGCGAGAACTCCACATTGGTGACGGGAGGGACTGGGACTCCGGAGGGAGTTGTCCAACGAGAAGTAAGGGAAGGTGCCATCCTTCCGAGACCTCGGGAAAAATCATGAGCCATCTCTTACTCTACTCCTTACTTTGATGCGTTACTTTCCGCATTTACATACCGTGCTATTCATGCTTGTGTGGTTGCCTATCTCTAGTTGATTACTTGTAGACTTGCATGAATAGGCTTCTCTACTTGCTAGTTGTGCTTAGATTTCACTTGATCACTAGCATGTATAGGAGTTGTTTTGGCTTGATTGATCACCCTAGTATGTATAGTGCTACTCATGCTTGTGTGCTTATCTTGTTCTTGATGATCTAGTAGCTTTGCATGAGTAGGCTCTTTTGCTAGCTTGTTGTGTACTTCCACATGTCTTTGATTACTAGCTTGCATCGGAGTTGTGTGCCTCGTGTGTGATACACTAGTATGCTTAGGTTGTCTTTCCTTTCATAGGATTATTTTGTTAGTGTGATCACTACTAGAATTGTGTATGAGTTGTTTGAGCGGTCGGTTTTAGTATTTGGCGAATTTGGTACATAGTGTGAGTTTCTGATTCCCCCCCCCCCCCCTCGGTCAATCGGTCCTTTTACACGGGACCAGGGCAGGCAGAGCAGTGACGGCAAGCCGGTGGCGTGGGCTCGGGCGAGCAGGCAGAGCGGGAGACGAGGCTATCGGTTGCATTCGACTAGAGGAAGAAGAAAAAGAGGGGCGAGCTGGGCTGGCACGCGAGATGGGCCAAAAGGCCGAGCGGGCAGAGGTGGCAGACTGGGCCAAGGTAGAGAAAAGAGGGGAGGGAACGGGAGCTGGGCCGGGGCCAGGAGAAGAGAGGGAGGGGAGCTGGGCTGCGGGAGGGTGTGGCCCAAATGAACGCAGTGACCTTTCTCTTTTCATTTTCTTTCTTCTTTTCTATTTCCGGTTCTAATTCCTAAACCAAACGAAATGAACTCTGAATTGAGTTTTTAAAAATGTTTTCACACAATAAAAGTCTTGATGGAATCTAATTCAGCATGAATGCATGAAACAAAATTTATTTTATTTTTTTCTTAGATGATTAATTAATGCTAACACCCTATTTAATTAGGTTAATTTCAAAATTTCGAAAATTAGGGTGTTATAAACCTACCCCCCTTTAAAATGAATCTTGTCCCCGAGATTCGGACTGGTTGGTGAAGAGATTGGAGAACTGCGCCTTCAGGTCATCTTCTCTTTCTCATGTTGCTTCTTTTTCTAAATGATGGCTCCACTGTACTTTGCACATCCGAATCTTCTTGTTCCGAGTGACCATCTCCAAAGTATCGAGTATCTTCACTAGATATTCCTGATATGTTAGATCCTCGGTGGTGTCCAAATCTTCCAGTGGCACTTGTTCCTCGAGGACTCGGAGACACTTCTTCAGTTGAGATACATGAAACACATCATGCACATCTGCCTACTCTGGTGGTAACTTCAACTGATAAGCTACCTCACCTCTTTGCTCAAGGATCTTGAAAGGATCGATGTACCTTGGTGCAAGCTTGCCTTTAACATTAAAGCGATGAAGTCCTCTTATGGGAGACACTTTTAGGTACACATAGTCACCGACCTTGAAACTCAATTCTCGTCGCCTGTGGTCAGCAAAGCATTTCTGTCGGGACTAAGCTATCCTTAAGTTCTCTCTTACATCTCGAACTCTTTCCTCATCATCTTTTATAATCTCAGGCTCAAAGACTTGTCTTTCTCCAGTCTCATTCCAGAATAACGGAGTTCTGCATTTTCGCCCATATAAGGCCTCAAATGGGGACATCTTCTAGATGGCTTGATAACTGTTGTTATAAGAGAATTCTACGTAGGGCAAACTCTTATCCCAACTTCTACCATACTTCAAAGTGCAGGATCTTAACATATCTTCTAGGATCTGATTAACCCTCTCAGTCTGTTCATCTGTCTAGGGATGATAGGATGAGCTAAAATTCAATCTTGTATCCATGTATTCGTGCAACTTCTTCTAGAAATGTGAGGTAAATTGAGTACCTTTGTCTGATACTATCTTTTTGGGCACGTCGTGTAAGCACAAAATTCTGGACATGTAAAGCTCTACAAGTTTGGATCCCTTGTAGGTAGTCTTGACTGGAATCAAATGTGCAACCTTTGTGAGACGGTCCACAATAACCCAAATAGAGTCATATCCCGACTGAGTCCGTGGTAAACCTACAATGAAATCCATACCAATTTCTTTCTATTTCCATTCTGGTATCTTCAATGGTTGTAATAGTCTTGCAAGTTTCTGATGTTCCGCCTTGACTCTTTGACAGGTGTCGCATAATGCAACATAATTAGCTACATCTCTCTTCATACCTTACCACCAGTACAGACTCTTGAGGTCATGGTACATCTTAGTACTTCTAGGATGGATCGAATAGGCTGCGTCATGAGCTTCTCGTAGTATTAGTTCCTTAATGAGCTTGATATCAGGCACACAAATTCTTTTCTTATACCATAAGGTTCCTTGATCATCCTCCACAAAATTTGGAGCTTTGCCTTCCTTGATTTGCTGCTTAATCTCTCGGATCTTCTCATCCTCTAGTTGTCCTTTACGAATTTCTAACTCAAGTGTCGAGTCAACTTCCATTGCTACAACTTCACTGTTTGACACCCATCCAAGGTTGAGTCTGTCAAACTCCATACACAACTCATGTTGCAATTCCCTAGCAGCCAACATATTTAGATATGATCTCCTACTAAGACATCTACCACAACATTAGCTTTGCCAGGGTGATAATTGATTTTCAAGTCATAATCCTTGATGGATTCCAACCATCTCCGTTGTCGGTGGTTGAGATCTGGCTGGGTAATAATATACTTCAAGCTCTTGTGTCCGAGTAGATCTCACATCTTTTACCAATGATGTAGTGCCTCCAGATCTTCAGAGCATGAACCACAACTGCTAGTTCCAAGTCATGAGTAGGGTAATTTTTCTCATGCACTCTTAACTGTCGAGATGCATAAGCTACTACACCATCTTGCATAAGAACACAACCAAGACCTTGACAGGATGCATCACAATACATAGAGAATGGCTTCTCCATATCGGGCATCACTAACACTGGTGCAGATGTTAGCCTCTTCTTGAACTTATGAAAGTTGTCTTCACAAGCTTGGGTCCACTTAAATTCTTTCCCTTTGGCCAATAAATCTATCATAGGCTTTGCAATCTTGGAAAATCCTTCGATGAATTGGCGATAATGACCCACTAGTCCAAGGAAACTGCAAATGTCAGAGACACTCTTGGGTGTTTTCCAACTCAACACGTCCTTGACCTTGCTCGGGTCTATAGATATTCCTCCTGCGAAAATAATGTGTCCAAGGAAAGAAACTTCTTTCAACCAAAATTCACATTTGCTGAGTTTGGCATACAACTGATTTTCTCTTAGTTTCTGCAAAACCAAGCGAAGATGCTCCTCATGCTCTTCCTTATTCCGCGAGAATACCAGTATGTCATCAATGAACAGAACTACAAATTTATCCAAGTATTCCATGAAAACCTTATTCATCAAATACATGAAATATGCAGGGGCATTGGTCAATCGGAAAGACATGATCGTGTACTCAAAGAGTCCATATCGGGTGATGAAAGCAGTCTTGGGTATGTCAGTTGCCCAAATCTTCAATTGATGGTAACCTAATCGGAGATCAGTCTTGGAAAAGATACAAACTCCTTTTAGCTAGTCGAACAAATCATTAATGCAAGGCAAACGATACTTGTTCTTGATGATGAAATCATTAAGAGACCCATAATCGACACACATCTGTTGGGTTCCATCCTTCTTAGGGACAAAGATGACCGGGGATCCCCGTGGAGATGAGCTAGGATGGATGTAACCCTTATCTAGTAATTCTTATAATTATTCCTTAAGTTCAGCTAATTTATTAGCAGCCATTCTATATGATCTCTTAAATATAGGGGTAGTACCAAGAACTAGTTCAATAACAAACTCAATGTCACGGGTCAGGTGGCATACCTGGCAGTTCTTCTGGAAAGACATCTGGGAATTCACAGACTATCTGAATATCATCTATGGTGGTAGCATTGAGGTGATTCATCATTGCATGGTTGGTTGCTCCTTTTTGAGTGATGACTACGTCAGCCACATATTTCAAGTCTGACCCATTGTCCAGTATGAGCTTCACTGCCCTTTTTGCACAATCTATGAGTCCTTTATGCTTTGTTAACCAGTCCATACCAAGGATCACATCTATTCCACTAGATCCAAGAACTATGAGATTCACAGAGAAATCTACCCCCCTTATTTTAAGGTTTACCTTAGGGCAGACATGTTTTGCATTTAAGTCTCCACCGGGAGAACTGACAATCATCCTATTCTTTAGCATTGCTATTGGTATATTGTGTTTGGTGACATAATCAGCAGATATGAATGAATATGATGCACCAGAGTCAAATAACACAATTGCAGGGGTATCGTTGAGGTGGAACGTACCGAAAACAATGTCTGGAGTGGCATGTGCACTTTCCAAAGAGACATGGTTGACATGTTCTCTGACTTGACTCTGCTTGGCGGTTGGGACATTGCTTCCATGTTGGCTTCGTGTTGATGGTACACCTTGGTTCTAGGGCTGACCTTGATGCTTGCGCGGGCACCTATTAGCATAGTGTCTGGTCTCTCCACAGTTGTAGCATGGTTTTGTGAAAGTAAATCCTTGTCCAATGTTGACCTTTTGTGGTGGTGGTGCTGGTGACATGATAGTACGAGAACATTGGGAGTTAGAATAGTGAGTGTTGGACTGCTGATTGTAGGATCCTGGTCCTTTGTACTATGCCCTCTGTTGACCATATTGTTGTCTTTGGTGGTATGTAGGTCCAGACGATTGAGAGCCGAGACGGGGCTTAGAGTTGGTTCCTCCAGATTGGCTTTGACGTTCCATCTTGCGCTTGCGGTCCATCAGACCCCTTCTGTTCTCCAGAATAATGGCCTTGTTCACCATGCCTTGGAAATTATCAAAGTCATGGGCTTCCAGAGCATAGGCCAATCCATCATTCAAGCCATTCAGGAAATCATCCTGCTTCTTCTCATTAGTGTCAACATCATTGGGGGCATACCTTGATAGCTGTGTGAATCGAGAGACAAACTCGTTCACTGACATGGAACCTTGCTTCAGATCCATGAACTCTTTCCTTTTCAGCTTCATCAGACCAATAGGCATGTGATGAGCTCTGAAGCTATTCTTGAACTCTTGCCAGTTGATGCTTTCTGGTTCTTCATGAGCTTCCACATACGCATCCCACCATGCAGCAGCAGCACCTTCAAGTTGATGAGAGGCATACAATAGCTTCTCTCTGTTGCTGCACTGGACCACTTGAAGCTTCTTCTCGATGGTTTTCAGCCAATCGTCTGCATCCAGAGGCTCTACAGAATGGGAGAACGTCGGGGGCTTGGTCCTCAGAAATTCTCCAAGTTTGTCCCTATGCTGGGGATTTGGTCCTTGTCCATTCCCTTGCTACATGTGCGCCATTTGCTGATGCATGCTCTAAAGGAGTTGAGTTTGCATAACCACAAGTTGCTCTATAGTGATTGGTGGCAGTTGAGGATTATTATCATGGTTGTTGCAGTTAGTGTTGTTGTTGTCTTCACCAAGGATAGTCCTGGACCTCATGTTCACCATCTAAAATGATTTTGCTACTTTTAACATGGGTGGCAGGGGAAATAAATTTATACCCTAAAATTATTCTACCTAAGCACCGATGTTGGGTAAGACAAGGTCCTACTTTCCATCGACAAACAGAAAAGCCAGATCACACAAAGCACATCAATCAATCAATCGCTTTCCCAATAAGGTCGTTATATGTTAAGTCTCACTCTTGCTATTATCGGGGCTAGATCTTAGTCAATATTTTGAATAGATGAGATCGCTGATAAATTTTGGTTAGTTGCAAATAATAGCAGGATTTTTTTTTCAAAAATGAATGATTCAAGGAGGGGAAGAGAAACAATGTAATAGGGCATTTTTGGACTCAAAATAGTTTTTGAAAATAATTTTGATTTTCATAAATCAAAATAACTACCTAGGCTAGCATCCCACGGCTGACACGACTCTCATACCACTCCTGTCACACCCGGTTTATAAAGACCAAATGAAGTGTACTGTGCTCGAGAACAAGTTTCACACGTACATGACAGTAATAATGAAATACCAGTAAAACCAATGTCATAGATAAATTATAAAGTCGTAAAATTATTACATCAATGTCCGTATGCCGGACGATACATGACGATACAACGGAAAACTCCATAACTTCACAGGCAGTCGACGGGGGATTGCTCGCCTAGACCACATCCTCATCATGGTACTCCACATCATCTCTATCTTCTGAGCAGTATTTCATAATAATAGAGAAAATAACAAGCGTGAGTACGATTTCGTACTCAGCAAGTGTGGAAAATATATGACATGTAAGCTTAAACAAGAAAGGCTAACATAAGGGCTCATTTGCATAAATGCCAAATATACCTATAACCATTTGAAAAGTCATCTTACTTACTAGTTGTTTCATTCCCCAAGTAATATTATAAATATGTACCACTGTAAGCATGTCCTGCTTATAGAACTATCTACGGGTTATATCACCCAAAAACCAATATCCTGCTACAGCTTACACCAGTATGTAGCCCATACAAACCGTACCATTACTACAGCTTATCCAGCATGTAGCCCAATCCCACCATATGCCATCTCCTGCATGTCCCAAATATCCCCTTAATCGTGTGAAAGGTCCATGCGCCCGTGACCATGAGCACGGCTAAAATATAATTATTCTAAAGTTTAGGGGTGTAACTGTAAAATTTACAGGACTGAAATATTAATTAAAATAAAGATGAGGGCTAATCTGTAAAACTACCATTACTCTATGAATTAAAATAAATCGGAAAACTGCTGGACTCGGTCCACGGGAGTTGTAGACCGGGGAGGGGGCTGCTGGTGCATAGTCCACGATGGACTGAACGGCTTAGAGTCGTCGATTCTGCGATGCGCGGCTCACTGCGGTTTGGGCGAGGCAAGCGATGGCCGGCATCACAGGAGACGGCGGCGCCATGCCGGAGGTGGCGGCGCACGACGATCTATGGCTACCGGTGACAAAACTCGGCGGGACTTGCGCTAGGAGAGGGCAGAGCAAGAGGCCGCGCTTACCACGGGATCGCGCGGAGGCAGGGAGCTCGGAGCAGGGTGCACGGCGTCAGCTCGCGGCGGCGGAGCGTCGTCGGCGGTGTTGCTTCACGGCAGCGCTAGGCGATGTTGGGGTGAGGTGAGAACGCGGCTGGGGCACCCTATTTATAGGCCGGAGAGGGAGAGAGACGACAAGGGAGAGGGGGACGCGAGCCTTGATGCGGCCATTGACTTCGGCGACGCGCGTACAGGCGACTGACGCGCATTGACTTGCTCCTGCAGACGGGCGGGGTTGGAGCGGCACGGCGCTGCGAGGCATTGACGACGTGCAGGCGGCGGGCGTCGGTCGGTGTCGGGTGACACGGGGTGCACGCAGGCGTTACTGCCATTGATGGCCACACAGAGGTGGGGCTCGGGCGGGAATGGAGCACGCGTGCACTGCGGCACTTGAAGGCGCGGTCGGCTTCGTACGTGGCACGGAGGAACGGTACCAGGGCAGGCGGAGCAGTGACGGCAAGCCGGTGGCGCGGGCCAGGGCTAGCAGGCGGAGCGGGAGACCAGGCTGTCGGCTGCGTTCGACTGGAGGAAGAAGAAGGAGAAGGGCGAGCTGGGCTGGCACGCGAGATGGGCCATAAGGCCGGGCGGGCAGAGGCGGCAGACTGGGCCAAGGCAGAGAAAAGAGGGGAGGGGACAGAAGCTGGGCCGGGGCCAGGAGAAGAGAGGGAGGGGAGCTGGGCTGCGGGAGTGTGTGGCCCAAATGAACGTAGTGGCCTTTCTCTTTTCATTTTCTTTCTTCTTTTCTATTTCCGGTTCTAATTCTTAAACCAAACGAAATCAACTCCTAATCGAGTTTTAAAAAATGTTTTCACACAATAAAAGTCCTGATGCAATCAATTCAGCATGAATGCATCAAACAAATTTTATTTTATTTTTTTCTTAGATGATTAATTAATGCTAACACCCTAACTAATTATGTTAATTTCAAAATTTCAAAAATTAGGGTGTTTCAATTCTCCATCTTTTACTGATTTAAAACAAATAGAGGCAAGGGTGAGTCCGTAAGGTACTCCGCAAACTCTACGTCTAGCAAGGGATATATTAATGCATTTGGGAGAGTGGTCATAGAATAGGGTAAGGGTCAGAGTTTTGTGGAAAAGCGCATATGCAAGGGCTCACTATAGGACCAAAGGGGTTTTCGAGTAAGGTAAATAGTTTCGTAACTTTTAGTGTGTTGGACCTAAGGGAGATTACTGTGACATCCCATGTCATAAAAAGTTGATTAAGCTAACCCTAATGTTAAATTGCTGGCTATTTAAAAATTTTAAATGATTAAAGTGCCAAAGAAATAGGGGGAATAAATTTAATTGATTAAATCCACAATTTTGGCCAATTAATAGCATTTTGCAAACTTCACAAAACTCAATAAAAGTGTGCCAATATTTTTGCACATTCCAGTGGATCATGTCAAGAAGGAATTTTGGGGAATTTATCAGAATTTTTGGTAAAGGTTTAATACCCTTAAAAATTCCCTAAGTGCAGAGAAAAGTACCTCTGTTCCAGGATTTTTCATAAATTCTCCAACAAGAATTTCTACATGGCCCCAAAAGCAAAGTTGGAGGATAGGGTTTTCTGGACATGCACACAAATTGGCATGAAGATTTAAGCACTAAAACTTGGAGAATTTAGCAGAATACAGAGAACTATTCCAGTCAAGAGGGGTCAACTACCGTCGGGTTCCTCCCACCGCCGTCGGGTTCCTCCCACCCCGCCGACGGGACTCCCCTCTACGGCCGTTCCCGACGACCAGCTCCTCCACGCCGTTAATCCCCGCACCAAGGTGATGCTCTCCTGCCATTCCCCGACCCCTCTCGCTCGCCGTGCTCGCCGCCCAACATCGCCGTACACTCCACCTGCTCCGCCGCTCACCGCTGGCCATCTCCGGCGCCTCCCGTTGGTCGTCGACCGGTGCCACGGGGTCGCCGTGAGACGCTAAGCCCCTGGGCAAAGGACGTTGGCCTGGTTGTGCCACCGTTTGGCCGCTGGCCCGGGCTCGCCGGCGCCGGCAACCGCGCGCCCGCGCGCCCTTGGGCATTTGAAAAATGCCGAGTGACATTTTTGTAATTTAGTCCCAACTTTGATAAAACATTCAAAAATTCATAACTCGAGAAATAAAAATCCAATGATCATGAAACCAATTTTGTTGGATTCATAAAATTCACCTCTACAAGAAAAACAAGATGAGCACCAAAGTTATGCAATAGGTTAATTAAATTAAATCACCAAAGTTAGAAACTTACTAAGAGTATTAAATTCATAGGTAAAAATATATAAATGGTAAAATTATGAAAATTGTTCAGTAAGCATATCATGGCATCTCTAAACTTTCTGCAAAAGCACATTTCCATTTTTATGCAAATTCTTAGTGTTATTGTATAATCTCCATTTTCAGAAATGAATTTATATGAATTCTTGGGTAGGATTTTAATCATGAAATTTAGTACTCCTGTTCTTTGGGCATTTCTACATGTCTATAAATTTCCATGTAAAATTTTTGGCACAATCAGAATGCTTTTTGCTGTTAATTTTCTCATTCATAATTAGCTTAAGGAATTTCAATGTAAATATTGCCTTGTATATGCATATAGTTATTATTAGGGATAAATTCATCTTTGGGACTGTTCATGCAACATGTTGATCTTGACTTGCAGTAAGGTTTATTATTCCCCATTGTATGCTCATGTTTCATAAGTAGCTTATACATATCTAGATCGGTTTAGGGTTAAATTTAAAAATGTGCACGTCAACTTGTAGGAGATTAATTAAGGAGATACATGCTGGTGTTTAACTTTGCAATATAAAGTTTCTATGTTCCTTTACATAATCATTATAATTGGCAAGTGAATCTTTTTTTTTAAATTCCCTAATAGGAATTTAGTTCAGAGGCTTTGCATGTCTGCTAAGTAGGTCTTAACACACCGATGAAAAATACCTTGTTAATTCCCTAGCACCAGAGGTATGCTTTTATTTGAGATATAGGTGATATGCTTGTTAATTGCAATGCCTCATACTTTCTTAATTAGAAGTTTGTCCCCTTAAATTAAGTAGTTGCCCAGAATGTTATGCAAGCATACCATCTCATGCACGAGCATCATTCCGTCAATTCTATTTATTGAGGAAGTACCATGAATCATCATCCAAATCCTTACCGTGCATTGCACTGCATTGACTAGGAAGCGAGAACGGGAGCAAGGCCATGGCAAGCAACCCCGAGGAGCCCGAAGTTGAGCTAAGCCTCGTCGAAAACTCTAACTACGATCACTCCCAAGGCAAGCCCCGGTGCACACCTATTGACTTCTGAGTCCTTCTATTTTGTCACAATATAGGAATATTGTATTGTGCATTAGGTATAGGGCTTGGATGGAAACCCACGTGCATAAACAAACTATGACCTATAATTAGTTACGTAGTAAGCCTTTTCGTTAGCAACTGCTAGGCTTAAATTAGTGGAGTCAACGGTAGGCTATGGGATCACTTGATTCAATCATGATTCACATGAAGAATGAAATTGGTTAAAATTTGAGAACCTATCGTTGCAACTCCGCGGACAAGTATTGAACAGTACCAAGTGCATACCTTTATATGGGAATTGGTAAACCTAGTAACTTGGGCACCGTATTATTGGACGGTATACTCATTGATCCAGAGGTGATGTGAATGGCATGGTGGATGCACGGGTTGAGGACCGCTGGAGAGTGCACAGGTTAAGCCTCGGATAAGAAGTACTGTATCACGGGGAGGACGTGTACTATATCGCAATCTCGTGAACAATGGCCATACGTGTTCTTAAATGATGCGTATGTCGTGCACTTGGGTTACTCTCCTGCAGGATTTAAATCGATTCGAATTGCCATCCCTCGGGGTTACGAGTACCTCTTGTTCGAGCAGTGGCAATGATACTTTAAGTAGAGGAGTTTGGTTATGCTGCTGAAATTTATTTACTCTGCGGCTACATATTGCTATGTTGTATTGTTCTTTATATTTGTACAGTCTTAGTAGCTAGCTAGGTTCAACTACAGTTAATTTTCTGCAACAAGCAATTAAAATCTTGGTTAAAGAATAAGCATCACAGCATAGAATTAATAGGTGCTTTTATGCAAATATCAAATGAGCCGGTCAGCCCCCCTGCATATTAGGAGTCGGTTTTAGTAAACCTTTGGACAGGTAAGTCTTGCGGAGTAGGCTAGATACTCAGGCTTTGCGATTATGTGGGTTTCAGGTGTTCCTCAAGCTACTTATTGTGACTGTTGTAGCAAAGTTGTGTGGGAAGGTGAGGAGCCCCAGAACTGGGCCATTGAATGGGTCTCCAGCTCCCCTAATCAAGATGAGTGAGACATTGCCCTAGGGCCGGCATGGTTTACTTAGGTTCTACGTCATGTTTTGTCGTACTTTCCACCTCCGCATAATTATGTTATCTGAACCAAGAATCTGTGTATGGTAGTGTAGCTAAATTTGCTTCCGCAGTGACTCTGGAACTTGTAATGCTATGCACATAATGATGTATCCTTGTAAATGATGGATGTTCATGTGTGAACGCTATGTATGGTTACTTCGTTAATCATCTCCCGAGGCGATCCTGTACGGCACACTCTATACTTTGGTATAGGGTTGTGACAGTTACGATCGATCCCGACAGTTCTCATATTTTAGTTGAGCCTTCTGACATATAGTCATAACGACTTTGGCAAACTTTGCCAACACCTTTCACCAAAACACGGGTATCTACTATACCCACTCACACATCAAGGATTTATTATTGTTGCTGATATCAAGAGCCCAATGATTTGGCATGTCATAACCAGTGACAACGGACATCCAAATGATTTAACAATAACTCTGCAGAGCTAAGTACGATGTGCCCACAGGCTATGCGCTCTTGCACGTGGAAACACATAACGCTCCCGCTTCACCCAGGAATGCCCATAAGCCCACCACGGATCTCAGGGGTTCGATGATTATTACACACGCGTCATATCACCATTCACCATATATTATTGCCGAGTACTAGACTTATCAACACTTGCACCGAAAACCAACCCCTGAGTCCGCTCCTACTTCACCGGGTGACAACTTCCTTGCTGCGTAACCCAGGTTCCACGTTAGTCCTGCCCATACAGGTTCTGTGGTCATACTAAAAATATCACCAAGTTGAGGTCTTGTTACCTGTCTCTATGCGGCGGGGCGAGCACTCGTCCACGACCGGTGGACCTACACCGAAGACACCATCACCAAGTACTCTGCATCAGTACTAAGGAGTCTCACCCACGGCTAGGTCTTTCCCACCCAATTTCACCTTAACACAGTTGGTCTAACTCCCTCCCGTTTAAATGTACACCACCAAACATATTTTCACGCATTTTATAAATGTTGATAGTGTAAGAGTATGGTGATAATCATCATGAGTCCTAAGCGTATACTAGCAAGGGTGGTGTTACCATTAGCATTGCTAATAATAACTTCCTAGGGTCATCAAGGGGTTAGGATATCGATTACGGCCAAACAAAGAGCTAACATTCACATCTTATATATGTAGCAATTATAAAATAACAAGGAATAATGCATATATAAGAAGTAGGCTCTAGGTTGGGTGTTGTTTTGCAATCATAGGATCAATCATGATCAAGGAATAAGTAGAGGTTACCTCAAAACACTATCCTTCTTGACTAGCCTTCGCGTTCCGGGTCCTCGAGTCTTTCCTTGCATCCGGTGCTCCAGGCTCGTGCATCCATCTCGGGTCTTTTGGTGCTTCCATGATTTCTATGTAGTCTAACACATATAACTATGTCTTATAAATAGACTATCATGAAAGAAAATAAATAAAAGAAATAAACAATATTTAGATAAACTTCAAAAAAATTGAGCAAAAGAAACTTACTGTGAAATAGTGTAGGTTTTGGGTAGGGATGGCTTATGAGGTCTTGGGAAGGGTTCACGAGCAGTAAGACTGGGTACTACTTACTGAGACGAATCCGTGAGCGCAAGAATCGCTCAAATCGGAGCTATGGGTCTTGGGAAGGGTTTCTAGGGGTTTTTCTATAATTTCAGAAAGTTATAGGGACCTCTCTACAATTACAGAGAAGTTCAAGGGCTTGGTTGTAAAAATCTGGAGGGCTGAAATGTAATTATAGAAAAGGTTGGGTACTTTTCTAGGCTAAAACCTAATTAGGCAGAAGGTCAGGGGGCTAGATGTAAAATGGCAGGGTTTTGGGGTTTTAGGGAATTATTTTTGTGCTAGGAATCCTATGGAATAGGTTCATAGGTGTTGTGGACTAGAGCTGGTGCGTGGTTCACGAGCCCACCGTGGACTGGTTACATAAGGGCGTGGATGGGCCGTTGGATATGAGGTGGGTGGCTCGGATTTAAAGTGATGAAGGGGTACGAGGCTTCTAATCTTGGCCGCTCATCGCGAATCGGGCGGCTTAGGGGAAGGGGCGGTGGCACGCGGCTGCCAGAGGGGATAGGGGTGGGGGCGCCATTGCTAGTGCCCGCCAGGGGGGAGAGGGATGGCTGCGCTCTGGTGGAGGGAGCTCGAAGGCGGGAGTTCTGCGGGGATGAGGGCGATACGCCACGTTCGCTAGGGTTGAGGATGAGGGTTGGGGTGGCCGAGAGCAAACTTGCAACAAAGGGAGCCTTGTGTGGTTTAGGCGGAAAGGGAGAGAAGGGCACTGGAGTTTGTCAGGCTTGAGAGGGAGGAAGAAAAATGGCTTGGTGAGGTCCGGGAAAGGTCTACATGGGTTTTTTCTAGGCTCACGAGGGTCTCGCACGCTCTGCGCGGATGAGGTCACCATCAATGGCGTCCTGTGCGTGCTGGGGGCGGTATGGCGCCAGGTGGCACTGGATGAGGTGATGGCTCGAATGCGGGCGCAGGTTTGCATGCGACGTGACTTGCCATGGCATAGGGCTTCAATGGCATCATGACGACAGCAGAGAGAGGTCATATCGTGGCGGCGCGTCGAGGTGCGAGTGAGGGAGGAGGTTGGAATAGAGGCATCCTCGTCCGCATGCAGGTGAATGCGACGGGACTGTGCGATGGCGTTGCCTTGGCTTATGGTGCAGGGAGAAGCAGAGTGACACGACATGAGGCGGGTGACGTCGGGTTGCCGTACGACACACGACGAGGTGCAGCGGGTATGGTGGCCGGGGTAGGAGGCTGTGGTAGCTACTCGTGAAGCGCGCGCGTTCAATGTCTAGGCAATGACGGGAAGCGGGGCAGCGGTGCCGGCTGAGGGCAAGTGAGACAGAGCTCGTTATGGTGATCGCCAATGTGTGTGCGCAGAGTGAGGTGACACGGGCGGCAGGACACTGTCCGGGGAAAGCGACGAGGGCAGAGGAAGGCGCGGTGTTGCCGGGTTGGTGGGTTTAAAGGCGGCAGGGTCCATCCAACATGGAGGTTGGGAATGGCGTCGAGACGTGACGGGGCATGGGCGGTGTTCTGTCCTGCCGACCCGAGGAGGAAGAAAAGGCGCTGGACCGGAAAATAAAGAAAGAGGGGGAGGGTGAGGCGCACACGGAAAGTGGAGGGAGGGGCAGGAAAAGAGGTGGGCTGCACCGAGAGAGAGAGAGAGAGAGAGAGAGAGAGAGAGAGAGAGAGAGAGGGAGTGGGCTAGGGCAGGAAGGAGAGGGGAGAGTTTCGGCCCGAGGGGGAAAGAAAATGGGTTTTGTATTTTCTCTGATTTCACTTTTTTTGGTTTGAATTCGACTATAGTCTTAAAAATCAAATTTCAAATAAGAAAAATAAGTCTCAACTTAAAAGCAAACAAGAATTTGAGTATCATACAGTTGAGCACATATTTTTATTTGAAAACTTCTCATTTCTAATCCTAGTTTAAATTAGTGAGGTTTTAATTTTGGAAAATTTTGAAATGAGGTAAGATTTAGAGAAAATTATTAAATAAATCCTAATTTTTAATTTATTAAATCTTTGGGATGTCACAGTTCCCATCAAGCTGGAGCTTCTCCATTCCTACTTCAGCTGATGGTCCACCTTCTTCCACTCCTTGAATTTGCGCCTCATGTCCCACATTGATGGCTCCTCCCTCCCTCAGCCCAACAATGTGCACTGGCTCCAGGCAGACTGCGTGGTGAAGAGTTGGTTCCTCACCACTGTCACCGATGATGTTCTGGACCTCTCCATGGAACCCGACCAGGACTCCCGTGCTCTCTACCAGAAGATCGACTCCTTGTTCAATCAGAACAAGGAGTTTTGGGCCATCTACCTCACCAACAAGTTCCACTCAATGGTGCAGGGAGATCTGCGCATCAACGGATATGCCCAGTGCATGAAGGTCCTAGCCGGCAACCTGCGTGATGTCGGCCACTCCATTGTTGATCCGTAGCTTGTTCTTAACCTCCTCCGTGGCCTCAACCCTCGATTCTCCACCATCATCAATGACATCGCCAACACGGTCCCTCTACCCAACTTCCATCGGGTGTGCTCCATGCTTGAATTGAAGGAGATATGGCTCGCCAACGAGGGCACGGTGGCCACCCAAACCGCCCTCCTTGCGGCCTCCTCCTCCTTTTACGGCACAGGCGGGAGCTGCTCCTCCTCGACAAACGGCACCGCACCACCAACAACCCCGGCCACCGGCCACCATGGTGGTTGCGGTCGTGGCTATGGCCAAGGCCATGGATGTCAGTCGCACAGTCTCCTCGGCCCTCGACCAATGGCACCATCCGCTACCCTCCCTACTGCCCCATGGGTTTGCTTTAACCCATGGACTCCATCTGGCGCACCTTCTCCGTGGCCGTTCGTGCCAGGGTCACCTGGCTTGTACCACCAGGCGCACACAACTTTCGTGCTTACTCACATCTCTACGCCAACCCACCTCTACAACCCTGCCGAGCTGGTTGCCGCCATGAACTAGCTTGGTCTGCAACAGCCTCCCTCCTGGGTAGTTGTAAGGACCGAAGGCGTACCGAGAGGGGGGGGGGGGGCAAATCTGTAAGCTGACCACGAATCCAAATACTTCAATTTACACTACTAGAACTTAGCAATCATTGCAACCTAACAATTCTAGTAGGCCAAGACCCTACACACGCTAGTGTTCATGATGATAGCAAGCACGAAAGCCAAACACACTATACCCTAGCAACAAAGTTATATAGGCTTCACACCTCCAACTAGCCGTTGCTCCACGAGATTGCCTTTCTGGACACGCTGACCGGACTGTCTGGTTACTGCCAGACCGGACCGTCCGGTCTCTTCTGGAACGGCTTCCAGAACCATTGGCTTCACTGTCCTAGCGATCTCCTTATACTGACTAGACCGTCCGGTCAGCTGACCGGACCGTCCGATCAGACTTTCTCTCTCCATTCCAGAGAGCACCATTGTTGGCACTTCCCAAGTGCCCCTTTTATATGTGAATATTACCCCAATTAGAGCATAATTGATACTAATTTAGGCCATCTACCTATGATATTGTCTATATATTTGTATATGCGTTGTTTTGGAGCTTTATTCCAGAAACAGATAAAATTGGTGATTAAAGTGATGCTGGAAAGGACAGGAGCCCAGAACCGATGAAAAGCACTGAAGAAGCCTAGTGCGCCGATCGGCACAGTCCATGAGCCGATCGGCGCAAGGGTGTTTTGGCCCACAGAAGTGATCGAGGCCCATTCCATATGTTTATGGAAGTTTATCTGCACAAGACACTTGAAGATATTTGTCTAGAAGATTTATGGAACTTCAAGATGATTTATGTAACTTCAAGATCTCAACGTGCAGTACAAGACTTTATCTGGAAGGAAAAGGCCCACATGGCAGCTGTGGAAGATAGAGGAATCAACTCGGAGAAGAAACCAGAGAAGACACGGCGCAACCGCCTTATTGCTAGAAACCGAGTCCTTTACGAGTAGAACCCCTATAAATACTTGTAAACCCTATTTGCAGAGATAGGAGGCGGCAGAGGGACAACTGATCCGTGAGTTAGAGCCACCGGGGCTTGCCCCATTAGAATAGATCTCTAGTTGAGTTTCAAGAACCATTGGGGTTAAGAGTTGATCCGTCAAGGTAGGCCATCTCGACGGGGATAAATCTTACTCTATGCTGCAAAAATTCTATAGCAGATCATTTATCTCGTCTTGAATCACCTTCAACTGAGCCAATAAGAGATGAAATGCGACAAGAGCAGTTATTTGCTGCATTTGATCATAGAGAGAACTGGATGATGGATATTATCAAAGGTTTCAAGGGACAAACTGATCTGATGAACAAGAACACAAGGAAAAGAGTTAAGAGTGAAATGAGAAAATTTATATGGGTCGACCCATACTTGTATAGGTATTGCGAGGACGGAGCAGTACAGAGATGTGTACCCAGGGAAGAAAGAGCAAGCATTTTAGCAAAATGTCATTCTTCGGATTATGGGGGACATTATGGCTACTTCAGAACACAGGCAAAGGTATGGGCAAGTGGATTCTATTGGCCTACTATGCATGAAGATGCAAAAAGGTATGTTGCAACATGTGCTCAATGCCAACGAATAGGGAATGTTAACAGTAGGAATGCAATGCCTCTTAAGTACAATCTTCAAGTCGATATCTTTGATGTTTGGGGTATGGATTTTATGGGACCCTTTGTGAATTCTCATGGTTTCGAGTATATATTGGTCGCCGTTGTTTATGTCTCCAAGTGGGTCGAAGCAATGGCATGCAAGGCTAACACTACAAGAGAATCAAGGAGTATACTTCAGGAGCAGATACTTCCTAGGTATAGGGTACCGAGAACAATAATTACAGATGGAGTATCCCATTTTACAGGAGGAGAATTTGCTAGGTTTTTAACCAAATCTGGAGTTGAACATAGAATTGGAACAACCTACCATCCCCAGACAAATGGACAAGCAGAAACTTTCAATAAGCAATTAAAGAGAATTCTGCAGAAGATCATTACAAAGGAAGGAAAAGATTGGGCCATGAAGCTTAATGGAGCGTTATGGGCATATAGGACGGCATTCAAGACACCAATTGGTATGACACCATATCAATTTGTCTATAGGAAATCGTGTCACCTACCGATGGAATTGGAACATAAAGCTTATTGGGCTATAAAGGAGATGAATCTGGATCTTGATGCCGCCGGCATGAAAAGGAAGATACAAATAAGTGAATTGGAAGAGATGAGATTGCGTGCATACGAAAATGCAGCCATATACAAGGAGAAAACAAAGAAGTGGTACGATAAGAAACTTCTGAAGAAGGAATTCAAGGAAGGAGATCGGGTGCTCCTATTTAACTCGCGATTCAGATTATTTGGTAAAGGCCAACTGCGAAGCAAATGGGAGGGACCTTATCTCGTGAATACGGTGTTACCTTCGGGAGCGCTAATTATAATGGATGGCAAGAGAAACAAGTACATGGTGAACGGACATCGTCTAAAGGAATACCTAGAACCCGACACATTTGAATTAAAATCTTTTCATGTGTATTTCACTGCTTAGTACCCCGTGTGGTCGAGCTTAACGACGTAAAACAAAAGCTTGTATTTTCCGTAGTGATTTGGCAATTTAGTGTACCGCGCCGATCGGCGCGGCAGAGTCCTTTTTGTTTTGAGTCGGTTTTGGACCTTGCCTTTTTAAGACTCATTAAATTCCACGAATAATTGGAAATCAAGGGATATAAATATGAGGTGACAGCAAACCCACGGATCAACTCGTATTACATCGTCACCAGAACAAACCCTAAGAGCAGAAGCAATGGAAGGCGACGCATCAGGCAGAAACCAAGGCAGCGCCAATCGGCGCGACCCTTGCACCGATCAGCGTGACCTCTACGCCAATCGGTGCAACTCTGGAGCCGATCGGCTCGGCGGCGGATTTCCTCAGCCCTTTGCAAATTGGCCCTGGAAAGAAGTCGACGAAGTGTTGACACCAACACGAGATGATCCCCTCGTCTGGTCAGATCTGCGGAAGAAATTCATGAACAAAAGCGAAGTTGACGCGTGGAACACCGACAAGGTGAAGATGGACAATGAACTTCGGCAGATGATGAAAAGAGTATTGGTGCGCAAAGGAAAATCTGTAGCACCTATTGAAAGTGAAGTAGTTTCTCAAAGGTATACCATGGAAAGTCTTCTTGATCTTGCTACGCCCTTGTCATATGAGGATTTCCTATCTTTCGAAAGATCATTGACTGAGCAAGAGAAGGAAGAGCTAGATGAAGAGAGTGCCCTCACAATTCATAGGTGCCGACTTTATGGTGAACATGACATTGCCGCCAAGTATGAACTCAAGCTGCGAGAGGAAGTCAAAGAAGCTATGTACCAGCAGGATGTGGAGACGGATCTTCATGCTAGAAGGGATGAATCCTTTCCCAAGGTTCTTACCGATTGGGAAAGTTTTCAAGAAAATAAGATTCATAGGAACAGTTGTATTGAGGGTTGCAAGTGTTTCTTTTGTGCTAAAGATCTTCAACGCAAGGTGGAACTCCAATTGGCAGAAGATCCAGCTTTCATACCTAGAGATTTGATATATGATGATGGCTGTCGCGCAGTTCCTAGAGGAAGGACACCTAAGGAGATTAATGATGAGATTTTACAAAGGCAGCAGAATAAGGTGATCCGTGAGTGTAATCTAGAGCAGTTAGATGAGTATATGAAGGAAGCTGCTAGCTGCGCTGATCGGCGTGACACTGGAGCCGATCGACACGATCTGAAGATAGTTGAATTTATTGATCTGATGGCTCTGCCAAGTGAAGACGAAAAAACTGCTACAAGGAAGTGTAAAATTACACCAGAGGTTCGCAGATCCGCTAGATTATCGGGTAAGCCAATTCAGAATTATTCCGAATGGGATAGTGACTATACGTCATACTATTTGGAAACTTTGGAAAGCGGCGATCTTAGTGTGCCTGGAGATTTTAGTGATGATTTTGATATGCAAGGAAGCTTTGGTAGTCCTAAGTTCAAAAATCAGGAAACACTTGCAGAATGCAGTAATGACAGGGCAGCAGGAACTTTGGCAAGAGTTAATGGTAATGTAGAGGGAAGTGGAGGAAGTCGCAATGGTGGAAGAACACCACTGCGTCGATCGGCTCGGAGGAATTTGAATAGTGCCTCTCCTTACAGCGTTGAAAATCATAACCTGCAACCGCCTGCTTGCTGTCCTGTTTGCCGAAGAAACATTGAGAGACTGTATCTAGACAGAGATCGTGCTTACAGGAATCAAAGAGATGTGGACCGCAGAATACAGGATACGATCGAGATGAACGAAGCGGACTACACTTTTCTCATAAGGAATATAAGACGAATTTTCCGAGTCTTGAACAGGCATGGTCTGCATGATTAGTGTGTTGAGTTTCTTCTCTTGCAATGAGGACATTGCAAATTTTGAGTGTGGGGGAAGGGCTTTGCCATTAGTCATAGTTTTTAAGTGTTTTTGAGTCTAGTTTCTCAATTTTTAAGTGTTTTTGATGAGTGTTTATTTAAGTTTGTGTGTGTGTGCTTAAGAGAGTCACGAGTCATGTTGAGAGTTGCTTCTAGGTCTTTTATGTAGTTTGAATTCTTGCATTCTCCTTAATAAAGTTAGTGTTGATTGTCAAATTGAAAGTGTCCCATGCTATTTATCTTGTCTTTCTGATGATCGATTGGTTGATTACTTGAATTTGTTGGTTACTACTTAACTTTTGAGCTTTATATTTGTGAAAATTTCTTTTGACTCATTATAAGCTAAAGCAAAAGCAAGGTCTAAATATGCCTACATAGCCGAGTGAATGAGAGCAAGCTACACATTTGAACTAAGTGGATAGTAAGTAACTTTGTCAACTTTTTGCTCATGATTTCGATCAAGTTAGGAAAGGATGATCTATTTTGTTTATCTTTGTATTTCTAGCCATTATTATCTAATTAAATTCCTTGCTATCATGAAAACCATACATCTTTGTTTCTCCCTCATCATTGATACAACCTATATTCTCAATAAAAGGGAATTCAGAAAGCTTCCGCTGCTGATACAAGACAGAAATTGCTGATCATATCAGAGAATATAAAAAAAAGAGGTGAAAGAAAAATATATATATATATACAGGTCACGCTGTTGGTCATATCTACACACCCACCTATATATCACAAGAGGACGGTGTACCATTGTAGCACTTTTTCCCTTGAATTGAGTATTTCAAGGTTTATCGAATCCACCGGGACCTTAGAGATTTATTAAACAAAGTTAACAGTAAAAGATCTAGTCAAGACTACTGTCAAGGTCAGGTTGCATCAGGGGGAGACTGGCTAGCGCAAAGATGCGCCAGACAGTAAATCTGTCATTGTGCCGATTGGCGCGGGGATTGAGCCGATCAGCACACTGGTGAAACTAAGTCAAAGTGTGCGAGATCTAGTGAATCTGGGGTTGCGCCAATCGGCGCTGGAATTGAGCCGATCGGCACACTGGTGGATCTAAGCTGAAGTTGTTGCGCCGATTGGCGCAGGGGTTGAGCCGATTGGCACACAGTGAGTCTGAGCCAAAGTACACCAGATCTTGTAAACCTATGCTGGTAAGTGAGTAGCCGGATATCTACTAGTGAGATCATAACCAGATAGTCTAATTGACTAGCATCATAATGGGTAATTACATAGATCAATGAAAACCTATAATGAGTAAGACCACCCTGCTTTCCGAGCGGCTCCCGATTTATCGCTGCCGGGAGAAACCCTTAATCGCGCGAGTATCTTACCCTACTCAACTAACCAATAGTGTTGCGCAGGCTTAGTGCTGTCATCGCTAAACGACACTACTGGCATCATCAAACAACCATAATCAATACAATGTCCGAATACTATCCTAATCACCACGATTACGATAATATCTACTTACTTAGCCTAGAACTAAGCAATTGGAATAAGCACATGCATGATTATAGAATCAAGATAGACAAATCACCAAAACCATCATCAACATATTCAATCATCCTTGAGATACATAGAGTAAGATTCATCCCCATCGAGATGGCCTACCTTGATGGATCAACTCTTGACTCCAATGGTTCTTGAAACTCAACTAGAGATCTATTCTAACGGGGCAAGCCCCGGTGGCTCTAACTCACAGATCTGGTGTCCCTCTGTCGTCTCCTCTTCTGCAGTGAGGGTTTACAAGTATTTATAGGGGTTCTACTCGTAAAGGACTCGGTTTCTAGCAAATAAGGCGGTTGCGTCGATCGGTGCAGGATTGCGCCGATCGGCGCAAGCCGTGTCTTCTCTGATTTCTTCCCCGAGTCGGTTCCTCTGTCTTCCACAGCTGCCATATGGGCCTTTTTCTTCGAGATAAAGTCTTGTACTGCACGTTAAGATCTTGGAGTTCCATAAATCTTCTTGAAGTTCCATAAATCTTCTTAGGCAAATATCTTCAAGTGTCTTGCGCAGATAAACTTCCATAAACATGTGGAATGGGCCTCGGTCACTTCTGTGGGCCAAAACACCCTTGCGCCGATCGGCTCATGGGCTGCGCCGATCGACGCACTAGGCTTCTTCAGTGCTTTTCATCAGTTCTGGACTCCTGTCCTCTCCATCATCGCATTAATCACCAATTTTACCTGTTTCTGCAATAAAGCTCCAAAACAACGCATATACAAATATATAGGCAATATCACAGGTAAATGGCCTAAATTAGTATCAATTATGCTCTAATTGGGGTAATATTCACATGTAAAAGGGGCACTTGGGAAGTGCCAACACGCGTCGATCGGCGCGACTCTTGCGCCAATCGGCACTGTTGCAAAAAGAAAAAAAAAGAGGTTATTATAAAAAAAGGGGTAAAGAGAAAAAAAAATATATATTCCCTGAGAGGCAGTAAGGTCATCAAAGAAAGCAGATTTCTGATTATTCGTCATTCTTTGCCAATTGTTCTCATCGAATTTTCTTTTAGATCTTCTACATTCCTCTTCTCCATTAAAAGTTCTTTTCTAAGAAAATTCTTTCTTAATAGGCATGATTGAGCACATTGTTGACATGGTTTATCTTATGGTTTAATTTAGTTATATAGCCCTCCAAGATCCACATACAATTCTCGATTAGATTGGAGAGGGAAGGAAATACACTTGAGAGACCTAGAGAAGACCAAATGCTTGATGTTTGATGCTAAAAGATGAGTTGAGGAGAACTAAAATTGCTTTTGAAAAAGGTTTTGTGGTAATTTGATTAAGTTCAAGTAAGATATGCCGATTGGTTAAAAGGAAATGAGAGAAAATCTTTGTGGCGGGATGACGAGTAAAAATGATGATTGAGATTGACTGCATGAGAGATGGTGTGAAAAATCTTATTACATATTTGATTTTGTATTGCTCGAGGACTAGCAATGATTTGAGTGTGGGGGAACTGTTGGTGGTTTCTAGATGCCCATTTTATCTACCAAAAAGGGATGTTTTGCATCTTAATTTGGTGGTTTGGACTAACAATTAACCCCATATTTGCATATATTTGTAGTTGTTCTGTTTTGGATGTGATCGCAGGAAACAGGTGTAAAACAGGGCAATTATGGATAAAGAGCTGAAGACTAACGAAGATGGGCCAGATACGGAGCCGCTCCGATCGGCGCGACCCATGCGCCGATCGGCGTAGGAGGAAAATATGACTAAAACTTGATCTGGTCCAGGAAAGACGAAGGCCCAGCCCAGTATGAGTTAGAGTCGGTGGAAGTTGACCTAATCCCGTCGATTATAAAAGGAAGATAATTATCAAGAGCCAAGGACCAAAAAAAGGAGAGACGGCAGTCGCGAGAACCAGTTATTAAAACTAGGGTTCTAGGATATTGGCGGTGGAGGTTCATCAACACCGATGAGATCCACCAGAAGGGAGGTCGCGCCGATCGGCTCGTGCGCGTTCCAGCGCTATTTCTCACCCGTATGCTATGTCTAGCGGAAGGATGAGTGAGTAGTCTCATATTCTCTTCTCTGGTGCGGGGATCTGGTCATGTAACTCTCATACTTTTTGATACTGTCGTGATGAATTTAATCTATGTGATGAACTTTATTGCACATCTATCTATCCCTTTCATTAGTGTATCGGCCAATACACTTTTTCCCATTACATAGTGCAAGAAACCAGTGGGGAGCTAATAGCCTCTATAGTGACAGCTGGGGTAAACGAAACCAACATGTCTTGTCGAATATTAGAGTCATCACTCGAGTAGATAAGAATAAGGTTGCATGCTAGTGAACCAATCCTAAGGAGAGAATCCTTCATCATCCTGTTACCTCTTCAATAACATTCACCTTCCTCTTTCTCACTGTCGTCATTCACACCAACCAACCCATTACAATCTGTTAGTAACCCTTTAATAGTATTAGTTCCGCTCGTTCCCTGTGGATTCGATAAACTTGGAATACTCTGAGGTAAAAAGAGCTACAACTGTACACCGTCCTCTTGCGGTATATAAGTGGGTACGTAGATACAACCAACAAGGGACAACCACGATGCGATGGTGGAGGAGTTCGAGCAACTCAAGGCGCGGTGCTATGGCTTCGATCAGCCACCGTCTCCACTTTCGGATGACTAGAGTGCCTAGGAGTTGGCACGAGTATCGGTTTCTCGATTTGCATTTTCTTTTATCTTTTGCAATGTTTTTCTTTATTTACTTATATGTGTGTGAGCGGGTTGGGAAACCATGTATCGGGTGTACTTACTTTCATGCAAGTGTGTTAGTAGTAGTTAATAGTAGTTTTATTTTCATGCAAGTGTGTTAGTAGTAGTTTTATTTTCATGCAAGTGTGTGCATTCTTTCTTGAAAAGCATTGATGAAGACCAAATAATGTTGAGCATCGAATAAAATTTTGAACTTACACTTAATGATTATTCAGCAAATATGTCTTATGTGGAGCAATTTTGAGTACCCATGTGCTTCATTTGTGTTGTCCAGTTTGTGATGATAACTTAGTATCAATCTTTTCATAAATAAATTTTCATGTTGTGAACTTTGAAATTTATTGTTTTCAAGATCCTTACCTACCAATGCCATATTTTGAGCAATACTCATGAACCTTTGATATGTAGATAAACATTAAATTGATTGTTGAGTTTGGTTAGGATTTAATTCTTTTTGGTATGAACTTTACTAAGATGGCAATTCTTTGTGTATCTTTTTCTAGCCTTGAATTACTCATGCAAAAATTCAATTCCGCTGAGTATACCACCATAAACCCAAAATATCTTGTTGAGTATTATTCCTTGACCACATCCTGTGACATTGTCTATATATTTGTATATGCGTTGTTTGGAGCTTTATTGTAGAAAGAGGTAAAATTGGTAATTAAAGTGATGCTGGAAAGGACAGGAGCCCAGAACCGACGAAAAGCACTGGAGAAGCCCAGTGCGCCGATCGGCGCAGTCCATGAGCCGATTGGCGCAAGGGTGTTTTGGCCCACAGAAGTGACCGAGGCCCATTCCACATGTTTATGGAAGTTTATCTGCACAAGATACTTCAAGATATTTGTCTAGAAGATTTATGGAAGTTCAAGAAGATTTATGGAACTTCAAGATCTCAACGTGCAGTACAAGACTTTATCTCGAAGGAAAAGGCCCACATGGCAGCTGTGGAAGATGGAGGAACCGACTCGGAGAAGAAACCAAAGAAGACATGGCTTGCGCCGATCGGCGCAATCCTGCGCCGATCGGCGCGACCGCCTTATTTGCTAGAAACCGAGTCCTTTACGAGTAGAACCCCTATAAATACTTATAAACCCTGTTCGCAGAGAGAGGAGGTGGCAGAGGGACAACAGATCCGTGAGTTAGAGCCACCGGGGCTTGCCCCGTTAGAATAGATCTCTAGTTGAGTTTCAAGAACCATTGGGGTTAAGAGTTGATCCGTCAAGGTAGGCCATCTCGACGGGGATGAATCTTACTCTATGTATCTCAAGGATGACTGAATATGTTGATGATATTTTTAGTGATTTGTCTATCTTGATTCTATAATCATGCATGTGCTTATTGCAATTGCTTAGTTCTAGGCTAAGTAAGTTGATATTTTTGATCGTGGTGATTAGGACAGTATTCGGACATTGTATTGATTATGGTTGCTTGATGATGCTAGTAGTATGGTTTAGCGGTGACAGCACTAAGCCTACGCAACACTATTGGATACTTGAGTAGGGTAAGATACTCGCCCGATTAAGGGTGTCCTCTCGGCAGCGATAAATCGGGAGCCACTCGGAAAACAGGATGGTCTTATTCATTATAGATTTTCATTGATCTATGTAATTACCCATTATGATGCTATTTAGTTAGACTTTCTGGTTACGATCTCACTAGTAGATATCTGGCTACTCACTAAACAGCATAGGCCTACAAGACATCTGGCGCACTTTGGCTTAGATTCACTAGTGTGCCGATCAGCTCAACTCCAGCGCCGATCGGCGCAACGACAGATTCACTAGTGTGCCGATCGGCTCAACTGGAGCGCCGATCGGCGCAACGACAGATTGGCTTAGATTCACTAGTGTGCCGATCGGCTCAACTCCTGCGCCGATCGGCGCAACGATAGATTTACTGTCTGGCGCACCTTTGCGCTGGCCAGTCTCCCCCTCATGCAACCTAAACTCGACAGTAGCCTTGACTAGAACTTTTACTCTTAACTTTGTTTAATTATCCCTAAGGTCCCAGTGGATTCGATAAACCTTGGAATACTCAATTCAAGGGAAAAAGTGCTACAATCGTACACCGTCCTCTTGCGGTATATAAGTGGGTGCGTAGGTACGACCAACAAGCATATAATTTTTGGTGTCGTTGCCGGGGACCATAGCAGGTTTTTAAACATTGTTTGATGTATTAGTGTTTAATCAGTGTGCTTTACTTGTCTCTCTAGTACATATATTCTGTTAAGTGAAACTAACAGGTATGGACGGTCCTAAGTCAAACAAACCCTCTAATTACACCGATGATAGACTTCCTCGCAGACTTCTCTCTGGTCTCCTAGTGACCGTACAATCCGGTCTCCACTGACACATTTGTCCAGTCACTACATCCACAAGCTGAAATTCCTCGTTCTCGCTTGACTTTGTTTCCCGGCTTCTCCGAACAGCTCCTTGGCTTCTCCGCTGTCACCTAGTGCCTGTGTTTTCACTAAGCATCCATGCACATCACCAACTAGTGTGACCTAAGAGACATGACCTAGACCCCCTTGATAGTCCGATTTTTCCTATGGACTCAAAGCCCTAACAACTAGACAAGTGTTCCCAACACTTGCTCCATAGCTTATCCTTAGCTTTGATCCATCTTCATCAGCCCTTGGACTCCATCAAGCTCACAAGCCTCCATGCTTGCGGTCATTATCATCCATTGCCAAGGCAACCGTCATCCATATGGTTTGTAATAGAGTTTAGAGATGACTCCTGCATAGACAACACTCATGTAGATATTAGCCCACAATTTCATAGTTGTCATCTATCACCAAAACATTCATACCTTGAGGATCCAATCATTAATGGTCATGAAGCTTACAGTAGCCGATAGTGGTGCATCCTTGCACATGGCTTCCCATGAAGGTACTCTACACTCATGTCTCTCCCCCCCCCCCCCCCCGGCGCCCCTCTACCTCTTTGATCACGGTCGGCAACGGTGCACATCTTCCTCTTACCGCCTATGGCAACACCATTTTATCTACCCCTTCATACAACTTTTCTTTGAACAATGATTTAATTGTCCCGTCTCTTGTTTGTAACCTCCTTTCCGTACAACAATTCACTCGTGACAATATTTGTTCAATGGAACTCGACCCCTTTGGTTTCTCTGTTAAGGACCTCCGCACCCGGCGCATAATCCTTCGCTGCAATAGCTCCAGTGACCTCTACACCTTCTCCCCGAGCCACGTCCAGGCCGCCAACGCCGAAGCCCACCTCGCCACATCTGCTGCTCTATGGCATGCTCGCCTCGGGCATCCGGGGCCTGCCACCCTCTCCACTTTGAATAAAGAGTGCCTCATTTCTTGTAATAAAGTGCCTTGCACTCGTTGTCACTCGTGTCAACTAGGCAAACATGTTCGCTTGCCCTTTCCTAGTTCTTTGTCACGCGCATCCACGCCTTTTGAGTTAGTTCATTGTGATGTCTAGACCTCACCCATTGAGAGCTCTTCTGGATATGTTTACAATCTTGTTTTACTAGATGACTACACTAACTTTTGTTGGACGTTCCCACTTAAGAAAAAAATCTGAGGTGCAGCACCATCTTACATCCTTTTGCAGCTACATTACTACTCAGTTTGGCCTTCCATTGAAATCATTTCAGGTAGACAACGGAGCTCAGTTTGTCAACAACTCCCTCTCCCTCTTTTTCTCCTCCCATGGTATTGCTTTATGCCTTTCCTTCCCCTACACTTCCCCTCAAAATGGAAAAGCCGAACGCATCATCTGCACACTCAACAATTCCATTCGCACCTTGCTCATCCACGCCCACATGCCAGATCACTACTGGGCCGAAGCCCTCTCTACCACCACATATCTTCATAACCTTTGCCCCTCCTCCTCCATTGATCACCAAATATCCTACACCCTACTTCTCCACAAACAACCCACCTATGACCACCTACGTGTTTTCGGTTGCCTTTGCTACCCCAACCTATCCGCCACTGCACCACACAAATTAGCACCTCGCTCCGCCGCATGTGTGTTCCTCAGTTACCCAAATTCTCACAAAGGCTATCATTGTCTCGACATTGCCACCAAGCATATCATCATCTCATGCCACGTTGTCTTTGATGAGTTTACATTCTCCTTTGCCACTACTACTAAACCGCCATCCACTGCCTCCATGGATTTTTTGCTTGATGATCCGTCCCTGCGCTCCCTTCCTCCTTGGGAGTTGAGAAAACACGACCTTCATTCCCGGAGCACCCATCGGCAACTCGCTCGACCACGGCATCCCCTGCCACGTCTACGGGCGGGTCCTTGTCAGTGGCTGCATTGCCAAAGGTTGTGTCTGACACAGCGCTCTTGCCACATGAGGCACACGACACCGCCTCCTTGCCACATGCGGCACATGATGCCGCGTCCCTGCCACACGTGGCACTTGACGTTGCACCCCAGCCTTCTGCGACCCCCGCTGCGGCACCTCTCCCAGCTGGGCCGCCACGTCCCCTTGGCGTTCCCGGCCCTGTCCTGTGCCCTACTTCCGGACCTCATCAAATGCGCACATGGGCAATGGATAGGATCACGCAGCCCAAGGAATTCTTCAGCCTCTTGACCACCACGGCTACTATCTCGCCACTGCCGAGCAACTATCACAGCGCCCTCGTAGATGCCAACCGTCGTACTGCAATGACTCATGAGTACACGGCCCTGATGGACAACAACACTTGGTAGCTTGTCCCTTGACCCCCTGACGCCAATGTCGTGTCCAACAAATGGATCTTTAAGCACAAGTTTCACTCGGACGACACCCTTGTATGTCACAAGGCACGATGGGTTGTTCGTGGATACTCGCAGCAACATGGTGTGGATTACGATGAGACCTTCAGTCCCGTTGTCAAGCCTGCTACCATTCGCACTATCCTCAGCATTGTCACTTCACGCTCCTGGCCCATCCATCAACTCGATGTCAAAAAATGCATTCCTCCATGGTCACCTTCACGAGACAGTTTACCGCCAACAATCTTCCGAATGCGTTGATCCCTCTGCTCCGGACCATGTGTCTTCTTCGCAAGTCACTGCATTGCCTCTAATAGGCGCCACGAGCTTGGTACTAGAGATTTTCCACCTACATCCGTCATCTAGGCTTTGTTGCGTCTCTGTCCGACTCATCTTTGTTTGTTCTCAAGCATGGCGATTATCTAGCCTATCTGCTGTTGTATGTCGATGACATTGTCCTGACGGCTTCCTTAGCTTCTCTTCTTCAGCGCCTCGTTGCGTCCCTACATTCAGAGTTCTCCATGACGGATCTCGGCGATCTACACTTCTTCCTTGACATTTCTGTCACTCAGACTCCGACTTACCCTGTCTTAGCGCCGGTACGCACTTGACATCCTACAGCGTGCTAGTATGGTCGAGTGTCATGCGACCACTACTCCTATCGACACACACACACTAAGCTCATTGTCGATGATGGTGCGTCGGTTGCCGATCCCTCATCTTATAGGAGTATTGTTGGTGCTCTTCAGTACCTTACCTTGACCCGACCTGATCTCATATATGCAGTCCAGCGGGTATGTCTGTTCATGCATGACCCTAGAGAGTCTCATCTTGCTTTGGTGAAGCGCATTTTGCGATACATTAAAGGCACTCTTGACGCTGGTCTACACTTCGGGACATCCTTGCCGACATCTCTTACTGCATACTCTGATGCCGATTGGGCTGGTTGCCCGGACACCCGCCGCTCCATGTCCGGTTACTGTGTTTATCTTGGTGACAACAATGGCCGGTCGTGGACATACGTATGGACTTCGACGTTGCTTATGATGTCTTCGGCCATGGACTTCGACACAGATCAGGAGCGGCGAAAAAGACATTTAGCGTAACTCTAAACTACTCCCTCCGTCCTCGAAAGAGTGACGCTATACGATTCAAATATAGTCCCGCAGAAAGTGTCGCTCTTGCAAGTTGCAGCTCACCCAGGATCGCCTCTCCTTCACGTGTCAATCCTCATCCGTTCGCCTCGACAAACACCCGCCTCTCGTTCTCCTCTTGCTTATCCCTCCTTTTCTTCCTTTGGCCAAAATCGACGAATCCCATCTCCAAAAAAACAACAACAACAAATCAAAGCACGCACACACGCCGTAGAGGAGGTTGCTGCACGGTGCTCGATGACGAGGCCGAGTGGTTGCGCTGCTGCACGGTGACGTATGGATCTCGCCTCTTTCTCATCCCCGACAAGCTCACCGGCTCTCCATGGTGCCGAAGCGGAGGAGCCATCCCCGTCTAGCTGCCCCTCGGCGACCTCACCCTCTTCCCCATTGGCGTGCTCCTCCCCTAGCGGTGACCGGACACCACGCCTAACGGGGTTGGAGTAGCTGGATCTATGGAGCTTGGCCACGACGGAGGCTGACGAAGGGGCTGGTGCGGCAGCGAGCGAAAGAGGCGGTGTGGTGATGACCAAAACGAGGCAACGCGGCGGCGGCCAGGAGCTGCACGGCGGTGGCCAGGAGCTGCACGGCGGTGGCCAGAACGAGAGACGTAAAGGAAACCGAGAGCTGAGCAGCGGAGGCCATCGATTTGTTCGGCATTAATATGGGCAACGATGTAATTTTACCTGTCTTGTTGGGTTTCGTGTTTTTTGATAGAACGACTCTTTTCCAGGGACGGAGGGAGTAACAATTAATTCAATCTCCAAGCATACACTATCTAACTGTTAGCCTGACTAACAATTAGTTTTAGTTCATCCAAACAGTGCCTGAATATAGAAGTTGGCGTGGGCCCTGGTGGCACTGTTCATCCATGTCGGCAGCGCATGGACCCGGCGAGACGCATGGACGAGGAATAATCGGTGCGCCTCGGCCAGCGCGTTCGTGCGTACGGCACCGCCCACCGGCAGGAGGGCCTGCCTTGGCTGCGACGCGACACATCACCCCACGACGGCATGACCGATCGAGAACAATTTTTAAATTCCGCTGATGTGCGGCGGCGCCGCGGCGTACGCGGCCACGTACGCATCCGCGCGAGCTGCCCGCGGTTTTCGTGCAGCGGATAGGCGGCGAAGATTATTCCACTGGGTTTGGTGAGGACGAGGAATCGTTGCATCGATCTCCATCGCCTGTGCTGCCCGTTGCCGGCGAGAGCAAACGGACACGTGACGGCACGAGTCCATCGAGGCGGAGCCAGCGCAGACGCGCTATTGGCTGCACAGGAGAGAAGGCGGCATCGTCGGTTGCCGCCGCCACGAGGTCGTACCTTGTCAACAGTGAGTCATGTTCTCTGGAATCTGGATATAAATACTCCCGCGCCGCCGCGCTTCCCCAACCTCTCTGTAGCTAGTCTCTCTCTCTCTCTCTCCAGCCCCTCCCCGAAATCAGCGGAGCCACAACGTACGCGCGTCCTCCACGATCCGTTCGTCCATGGCGCCCAACAGCTCGACGACCTCGTTGTCCACCTGGAACACCGGTAGCACCGGGTGCGCGGCGGCGACGACCGCAGAGCCGTCGAGGCTGCGCGGCGTGCGGAAGCGGCCGTGGGGCCGGTACGCCGCGGAGATCCGGGACCCGGCGAACCAGGCCCGGGTGTGGCTGGGCTCCTTCGATACGGCCGAGGAGGCCGCGCGGGCCTACGACGCCGCGGCCAGGCGCTTCCGCGGGCCGCGCGCCACAACCAACTTCCCAGCCGACGACCCGACCCTGCCCACGGAGTCGAGCGACAGCGGCGTTGTCTCTGCCTCCTCCTCCTCCTCGTCCAGAGACTCGACGCCAGTGAAGCACTCGGCGCCTCCGTTTTTGTTCGATCTGAACCTCGAGGCGTCGCCTGGTTCGGTTTCGTCGTCGTCGTCCGGATCCGTGCTGCTCGACGCCGCGCCGCCCGCGGTGATCATGGGGTTCGACCTCAACCTGCCGCCGCCGCCGCCAGCCGAGATGCTGGCGTAAACGGGAGTCTGGCTGCCTGGCTGGTGGCCTATCTGCCTTCGCATCCCAATAGGTTAATCAGTGCGTATGTCAAACTGATTAGCTCGTCACCGACCTGGTGCCAATTAATGGTCAGTCCTGTGGGTCTACTGTAGATAGTCCAAACGTATCCAAGGAATGGTTTCGATAAACAACTGTTCTCAACCGTGATTTCAGTTTGATTAATAGTATGAGAGTTGCTAATTTTTAACTGGCTGAAAGTTTAGGCAACTTTCAATCATCATTTTGAGCTATTAGATCTAAATTCAATAATTTATAATTATTATATAAATAATCCTATAAAAAAATCAAAACTCAAAGTAACAAACCATTGATTGAAAGTCCCTAGCTTTCAATTGATTGAAAACTTTCAACCAACTGAAAGCTAGGAAATATGTAATAGTATACTACTTATTTTCACGAATCTGTTATCTTCGTCCTACTTACAAGATTAATATTTTTAGGATAATTACATCAGAGGACCTATTTTTCACTCTAATATCGAAAATAGACCTGTTTTTACTAAGTTTGTAAGAATGGACCTATTTTTCAAAATTGAAGCAGCCATTAGACCCTATTCCGTTTGGAGGTAATAACAGTGTTAAATCTCACGTGCCATTACGCTTATACACTTTGCAAGAATAGATTTATTTTATGAATAATTTTGCAAGTTTGACCTTGTTATGAGTGAAAGGTATAAAAAGGCTGAGTTTGAATAGGTTTCATTGAACAATTTAAATATTTTTTTGCAAATAAAAATCAAATCGGCAGCACTTTGCATATATTCCCAGTCAACAAAATTTTGCCCGCCTGGACGCGCGCTCGACCGCGCGCGCCGCCATGCCCGCTCGACTACGCTCTCCCGCGTGCCGTCGTGTTCGCCCGCCCGCCTGGCCGCGCACTCGACTGCGCTCTCCCGCGCGTGCCGCCGCGTCCGCCCACCCGCCTGGCCGTGCACTCGACCGCGTGCGTCGCGCGCGCACGCCTGCCTGGCCACGCGCTCTCCCACGCGCGTCGCTGCGCCCGCCCGCTTGGCCTCACACATGACGTGCTCTCCCGCGCGTGCCGCCATGCATGCCCGCCTGACCTCGCACACGACGCGCACGCCCGACTGCGCTCGCCCGCGCACGCCGCCGCGCCCGCGCCTTCTCCATTCGCACCGCCCCCCGCCTAGGGTTCTCTCAGAGAGAGAGAGAGAGAGAGAGGAGACGAAGACCAGAATGTCCGCTTCGTTCCAGGGGCACCAGGGTTGGGATGGGGGAGAAACAGGGTTAGGGGCAAAACAGTCTATTTCTATTTCTTTTTTTAATTCATAAATCTAACCACAACTAACGGCAAAAATAGGAGCAACCAACTGCTTCAATTTTAAAAAACAGGTTCATTCTTACAAACTTGAGAAAAACAGATCTATTTTTGATATTAGAGTCAAAAATAGATCTCTAATAAAATTGCCCCAATATTTTTTCGGAAATGCTACAGGTATCCGGGCGTTGCTTGCACTTCTGGCTGTGGCACCCGATTCTAGCACACTGTTCAATTAATGTTTACAAAAATAATTCGTACGTGTACTAGTTGGGAACTTGAGATGCAACGAGGTTTGGGAGTCTAAGCTCCAGACAACGCACTAATAAAAAAGAACTCTGCGCGCCGCGTGCGCTTCTCTTGGCCACCGCGTTCAAGCGGCACCGGCCACAAACTGACAGTACTTACAACTTTATTGATTTTATAAATTGTATCATTATAATTTACAAAAAATGGGTGACTGTCATTATAATTTGTCATTTGTTTCAAATATGCCATTAATATACTATGCACAAAACAAATTGTCACTAAAAGATGTATTCTCATATTGGACATAAATGTCCATGTCTTCTTCTTTATCCCCTCCCTCCCATGCCTCGTTAGTCGATATGAGAAGATACAGGAGATGAACATGGCAACACGTGAAATCAATACAGTTGACAGATGACGACAATGCCACCGTGAGCTAAAAAATGAACCAGAGGCAGCTTTTCTGTACTCCTTCTGTATCAAAATATAAGAGGTGCTAGAGATAGGATAAAAGTTGCAATTAACGTGGTAGTGACAGGTGTATATATAGAGGTAACATGGATCGGGATTCTTGAGTATCATAATTTGTCCTGTATGAGGAGACGAACATGTCTCTAAATTAATACGGTAATATATGTATTGTGTCCACAATTTCATTACTCACATGTGTACTATAGAGGCTGATCTAATCTGTTGATCTTATATTGGACGGCTTGAAATTGATCTAATTTCTATGTCTTCTCTAAATTTTTCTTCACACTGAGGGGTATAATTGTTATTTACTTGCACCACACTTGGGAGAGAGAGAGAGAGACAGAGAGAGAGAGAGTAAATTTTTGGAGAAAAAATTGTTTATCCTATTTTTTACAAATAATGTATCTTATAAATATCTCTAAATATAAAACACTTGAACATGAATGCAAATAATGCTATACTAGTAAATATTGTATTTTGGAAGACTTGTTGCATCCATGCAGTTTTCTTTAGATTTTGGGGCTGGGGGCGCGTGGCCCTTGCCAAAGAAGTTCTTGTGCAGCTGGGTAATAAGGTGGGACCTAAGACTAAGTTAGTTATAGCTATGATATACTTCACAATACCTTAAGTGTCTAAATAGTAAATAAGGTGAGTCCAATATGAAGCAAAAAAAAAAAGAAACTTTACTATCACTGCAGGCGCGCTGAGAATCTTCAACAATCATAGAAGTAATAAGCTTGTACATAACCTGCACTGCATCCACGCATGCAGTATATTTCACTTTTCTCATGTTTGATATGCTCGATAGAGTTTTGAGCCTGCACCCACAGATACAAAAGGGACATAAGATGATGCATCTGCAGGAACGCCCAAATCGGCCTTCGTCCAAAGCCAGCCTCGTTTCGTCCCTCACGCGATGCTTATGGTCACCACCCGTAAGTCTACTTCACCGTTTGCTCTACCTCTGAAGTATATCCTCCGCTCGCGGCGAGTCCCCTAACCTTGCTCCCCTCTCCACAATGCCATCCAGGGGCACGAGCTCCTCCTACAGGCCGAGGTGGCTGGAGCGGGGAGAGGCGCGAGCAGCCCAGCTCGACAGGCGTGTGGGCGTCTGTGAGCTTCCTGGATTCCGCATTGTGTTTGTGGGGTTGTTGGTGAGTTGCCTGGATTCCACGTTGTGGAGACAGCGGCGAGCGACCTGATTCTGCATTGTGGAAAGAGCTACAAGCTTTAATTAAGTGATTAGTTAATTAACTAGTGTTAATTATTTTTTCTTTTGGGTTGGATTAGTCAAAGAGCTATTGAGTTCTTTTTCTTTGTGTTTGATTTTTTCTTCTTTTTTCATCTTCGAAAAATTGAGTCTTTTGATGATGGCTGTAAATGTGTGAGAGATTGGGGAAAAGATGAGTGTGTGATAGATTAGGGAAAGTGATGGTGGTAATACTACCATACCTCAGATGCAAGGTAACCAGAAAAACTTGTCCATGCTACCAATCAAAGATCCTGTGAGCCTGTTTCAACGTAGACTACCAAACACGGCTTCAAAAAAGATTATGCATCTCCTCATACTGGTTTGCAAGAGCCAGGCTCATCCGAGATTATACAGGAAATGTTGCCCGGGTTACCCACACGCTTTATTTTCTTACTGCCGTAGTTATTGTATGGCCGCGCTTTTGTTACTACCGGGTTCCATGATGGTTATATCACCAAATAGTAAGACTGCATTGGTTGCTTATTACCTAGTTTTTTTCACATTGTTGTCGCCCTTATACCTATAGTGAACAAATAAATAAGTTTACAAATGAGTTGGATTTGGCCCTTCTTTTTATGTTTCTCAGACATAGTCAGTTGAAAATAAACATCTCGATTTCCAACTGTGACTTCACCATCTTTGAGAAGAGTTTCCAGTTATAGTTTTGCAATCTTTGAGAAGAGAAAAAAGGGAAAAGTTACCCTACTACATGTATAACCCCCATCAATCTAGATTAACATATGAATCAGTGACAAGCATCACCGCTGCAAATTAACCTATTTTTCTTCTTCTTGATGAAGCACTTTGAATCAAACCACACTTGTCGATCACTTAGTGAATCACATCGTGCCACTGGCCGCCATGCGGTGAATTTGGGCTGGGGTTCGACCTCAACCAGCCGTCGCCGACCGAGGAGCTGGAGTGAAGTATCGTTAAGGACGCGTGTGACGCTCCTACGCATCGAAATGGATTAATATGTGGATTTGTTAACTATCTCATCAGCGGTCAGGTGCCAACCGCCAGCCCTGTGTCTACATAGTCCAGAGGCATCCAAAGAAATGATTTCGATAGATAATTAACTTCTTTTCAGGAATCTGCTCATCAGGCTACTGAAGTGCTTGGGAGATGCTATATACTTATTCGGTGGAGTACATGTCAGAGTATCTGTTGCATATATAGTTTGGGCTAGATGTGCACTGACACACTTATACTGTCTTATTATAAGAGAGGATAATAATTCGTACTGTACGTAGTAGTTCAGATCCAACTAAGGTTTAGGGACGTGCAAGTACAAGAAGCTTAGCCGCCGGATGATTCGAGGCACAGCAGCCATGTGGCCAATCAGCTGAGCAGCGCAGCGCCGGACGAGGTAGTACTGTAGTACTAAAAAAACTCTGCGTGCGCTCCTCTTGGCCGCCGCGTGACCTCATCGCAGCCCACGATACCTCCTGCTGCCGCAACAACTACTACCCCACCCCCACGGCATTTTAAAATGATGCCGTGCGTGGCAACGGCAAAACGTAATGAGTCCAACCATGTAATATTAAAATATTTTATAAAAAAATTAATTCTAAATAATGTGTCTAAAATACATAGCTTACTGCTCATTGAACATAAAAGCAAACAATAGTAAAATTAATATTAGTGTGGGGCATGGTACCGGTGAATGGATAGTGACGGATAATTATTTCTTGATCTCAAATCTCATCCTATATTCTTGTTTCAGAGTCGGAGTCAGACACGAATATCATTATTAAAATTTATGGATAAAAATTATACGATAGAAATATAGTTAGAGAGAGAATGAAGATAACAATAGCTAATATTTGAAAATAAGGATATTTTTTAACAATATGTATCAATTTTATAGATTTCTATATCATATTTTTAATTGTTAAATCATTTAAATTAAATTAATTTTGTATAAATTCCACCCGCTAGTTTTCTCCGACTCCGATTCAGACACAGATAGTATCAGATGACTATTAGTGCATCCCATATCTCGCCATATTCGTTTTCTCAGTGATCAGATCATAGGGGACAATCGGATATTATTGAAAGTGTATCTAGGCATCTAATTTTATTTTGGTGATTGGCGTCAATACAATTAAGAATGAACTGATATTTTATTAAGCATGTGTGTAGATAGTAGTCCAAAGTTTAGAGAATAGAATGCATAGAAACAAAAAGGAGAAAAGATGATGGGAAAAAGCTTCAAAGATGAATTCAAATATACTCAAGAATGAAGTTCATTAAGATCTTTTTATTTTTCTTGAGTATAGAAAAGTCGTACTATAAAGAGGGACACAAGAGTTTAAAGCAAAATGATCCAAGTGCTACTCTGGGTTGTCGGACATATCCGACGGTCATCGGACTTGTCCGATGACCTGAGGAAAGTCCGACATCTCGGACTTTTTCATCGGACTCCAGAGCCTCTGCCACTTTGTGTCATCGGACTTGTCTGATGAACTAGGGTTGTCCGAGGTATCGAGCAACTTTGTCGGACTCCAGAGAGCACGCCAACCTATTTCATCGGACATGTTCGACGACCATCGGACTTGTCCAACATAGATCTCAGAAATTGCTCGTCCAATGACTCTTTTTCTCCATAGGCTATACATAGAATCCCATCTCGCCCTTTGGCCGGTTGCTAACTCATTCCACTCAAAAACACTCTCAAGCTTACTTTGCTCTCCCCAACTCTCCTCCCTTGCTTCCACTCTTGATTTGTGATGGGATTGAGAGAAGATTGAAGTGCTACATCACCTCTAAGCTTCCATCGTCTTGAGCACTTGGTTCATCCTCACCGCCAACGACTCTTGTGTTTGTTACTCTTGGGGATTCATCCCCTAGACGATTAGAGATGCCCGTAGAGCTCCTAACTTGTGTGGTGACGTCTCGGGAAGTTTGTATTGACCCCTTCTTTGTGGAGTTGCTAGTGGAAAACCAAGTTTAATCTTAGTGGTCACTTAGAGAGGTTAAGGGTTGAAAGAGACCCGGTCCTTCGGAGACGTAGGCTTCTTTGTGGAGCTAAACTTCGGTGAAAAATCCCGTATCCCCTTTGTGTCTATTTAGTTGTCCTTTATTACTTGTTCTTGCTTATAAACTTGCTAGTTAGAGTTTGCTTTGTATTTCTTAAATTAACTTATGTAGGTTGCATGCTAGATTTTATTCTTGCTTCTACAGCTTTCTCTAGCTTGTAATCACTAGTTCCTAACTTGCCTTGCACTAGTTTTAAGTTTTAGTTGGCCGATCTACTTTTCTATCTCCTGCCATCGGGCAAGTACGTGGACTTTAATCACAATCGTCGGACAAGTACGACACTGCACATTTAACTTTTATTATTAAGTCATTTTTTGGGATTATCGCCTATTCACCCCCCCCCCCTCCCTCTAGGCACTTTCAATTGGTATCAGAGCGGATATATTCTATAGAGCTTAACCGCTTGAAGATTAAAGATGACAAATTCGGAAGAACCACCACCCACCACTCTTCCCTCCAATGAAGGTGTTCGTGGTTCTCGAGATGGAGATGATGCAAAGACTAGAGGTGGTGATAAAGGTGCTCTACCAAAAACATACACCAATGTCATGTATGATTATGATGATCTCAAAGAGGATCGTATTGGACAAGGGTCGGGTAGACTCCTTTACTTTGATGAACAATTCTATGATCATTGAAAATGCAAGATGATGATGTACTTGGAATCCATGAGTCCGCATGTTGCAAGTATAACCGAGAATGGTTTCTTGTGGGAAAACAGAGATAATCCAACTCGCAAGGATCAAATCAACATTCATCGCAACACCGTGGTAGCTAGTGCAATTGTTTCCGCACTTAGCTCCTCCGAGTATGATAAGGTTGCCACAATAAAGAATGCCAACAAACTATGGAGAAAACTTGAGGTTATTTATAAGGGCATCGATTCTGTCAAGGATGCAAGGCTTGAAGAATTACAAAATGAATTCAACTTATTCATCATGGGTACGGGAGAAGGCTCAAAAGAAGTTCATGATAGGCTCACAATGATTATAAATCAAATAAGAGCACTAGGAGCCAGAATGACCGACTTGAATATCAACAAAAGATTGCTACAAGCATTGAGACCATATGACAACAACATTTGCTTAAACATTAGAGAGAAGGACAACTTCAAAAGCTTCTCCACCGATGAAGTGCTTGGGAAGCTTCTATCCAAAAGCAACAAAATGATCAAGCCAACAAGATAAATGCCTTGATCAAGCAAATTGAGGGAGCAAGTGGTGACAAAAATGATGTAGCACTCAACGCTACACAAGAGAAGCAAGAGAGAAAGAAGAAAGTGGTTGATTCTAGTGATGATGAAATGGCTTTGCTAGTGAAAAGGTTTAAGTCATTTATGAAGAAAGATGGATACAAGAAGAAGAGCTATGACAAAAGCAAAGCAAGAAGGTCAAGAAGAACTTGCTATGATTGTGGTCATGAAGACATTTTATTGTAGAATGTCCAATGAAGAAAAAAAAAAGGATAAAGAAAGAAGGACAAGCATCACAAGAAAGACAAGAAATACAAGAAGCATAGAAGAGGTGAAGCTCACATAGGCCAAGGATGGAACTCCGAGGATTCATCTTCTTCATCATCATCCTCTTCCGAATCCGACTTGGATGAGGGTGCTATTGCTACAATTGCCATTGGTGTCATTCCCACCAACAAATCCCTATTTGGGAGCTTGAGTGATGATGATGATGATAACACTCACAAGTGCCTTATCGCAAGAGGATCCAAGGTATCAAAATCTAAACATAAGCATTCCTCTTATGCTAGTAGTAGTGATGATGATGATGATAATGTTAATGCTTCACTTCCTAAAATGCTTGAATTTATTGAATTGCTTCTTAAAGGAAGAGAATGATAGGCAAGATGAGCTTCTTAAAAAACAAGAGCACTTGCTTATTCTTGAAAAGAAAAGAAACCTTGAACTAGAGAAGCTCCTAGAAGATGAGAGAAAGAAAAATGATGATTTGACTAAGTCTCTCACTAAAATTGAAAGCTCATGTGAAAGTATTAAAAGCAAAACGATGCACTTCAAGAGAAATATGAGGATTTGAAAAAGACTCATAAGTCTTTTGAAGCACAATATAAGATACTTTCAACCTTCACATCCTCTACCAATAATTCTTCTTGTGCTTCCACTAGCAATGGGTGTGATAGGTGTTATTATATTGATGTTGATGCCTGTGCTACTAATATCAAAATGATTGATGATTTGAACATACAAGTGAAATTTCTTGAAAGCAAAATACAACATGAGAAGCATGTTGTTGATGATGAGAAGGCAAAGTATGCAATAGGTGCATACTCATATTCTAGCCCCCCAAATATCATGGATGGCATTGGATATGTTAAAGGTGCTAAGCACAATGCTAGGGAGAATAAGAATGGGAAAGAATTCCTTAAGTTCACCAAGGAAGGATCTTACCAAAAGAAGCAAGCCAAGAACAAGAACACTAACCAATCTTATTTTGTTAATGATTCTCATGCTAATGTGCCTAATTCCACTTATGCACTCTTTCATGACTTTGATGCACGGTCATGTTTCTACCAAATATGTTGGGCCATGCAACAAGAGGCCAAAGGCTTGTGTGTGGGTGCTCAAAGTACTTGTGACTAATGTGAAAGGACCCAAGCAAATTTGGGTACCTAAAAACAAAGCTTAATTTGTTTTGTAGGATTATGTCTCCGGTGGGTCAAGTTGGGTGTTTGATAGTGGATGCACAAATCATATGACCGGAGATAGAAACAGGTTCAAATCATTTGAGCGAAGTCACAACGAAAATGAGTACATCGCATTTGGTGACAATGGAACGAGACAAGTGCTAGGTTATGGTAAAGTCCCTCTCACTTCTTCGTATTCAATTTCCGAGGTTATGCTTGTTGATCACGTTGACTTCAATCTATTGTCCATCTCATAATTTTGTAAAATGGGCTATGATTGTTTGTTCAATGAATGTGGTGTGACCGTCTATAAGAGAAGTGATGACTCGGTTGTTTTCAAAGGTGTGCTTAAAGGAAAGCTATAAGAGAAGTGATGAAGCTAGACTTGGTACATGCTTGATAGCAAAGTCCAATATGGGTTGGCTTTGGCATAGGAGGGTAGCCCATGTTGGTATAAGAAATCTTCACAAACTCCAAAAGGGCGGCCACATCATAGGAGTAACCGATGTTTGCTTTGAGAAAGCTAGAATTTATAGTGCATGTCAAGTGGGAAAACAAGTTGGAGCTTCACACCCCTCCAAGAATGTGATGACCACTACAAGGCCATTGGAGATGTTGCACATGGACCTTTTCGGCCCCGTCTCGTACATAAGTATTGGTGGTTACAAATATGGTCTTGTAATTGTTGATGATTTTTCTTGCTTCACGTGGGTATTCTTTTTACATGACAAAGGTGAAGTGAAGGATGTGCTCAAGACATTCATGAAAAGATCACAAAATGAATATAAAGTCAAGATCAAGAAAATAAGAAATGACAACGGCACCAAATTTAAGAACACTCAAGTTGAGGAGTATCTTGATGAGGAAGGCATCAAGCATGAATTTTTGGCTCCCTACTCCCCTCAACAAAATGGTGTGGCCGAAAGAAAGAACCGCACACTTATTGAAATGGCAAGAATAATGCTTGATGAATACAAGACGTCCAACCATTTTTGGGCCGAAGCCATCAACACCGCATGTCATGCCTCCAACCGGTTATATCTCCACCGACTATTGAAGAAAACACCATATGAGCTACTAACTGGTAACAAGCCTAATATTTCCTACTTTTGTGTTTTTGGGAGCAAATGTTTTATGCTTAACAAGAAACCCAATACTTCAAAATTTGCTCCAAAAGTTGGTGAAGGTTTTTTGCTTGGCTATGGGTCAAATGTTCATGCCTATCGTGTGTTCAATAAAACCATCGGTTGTGTTGAAATTTCATGTGACGTGACATTTGATGAATCTAACGGTTCTCAAGAGGAGCAAATTGTTAATGATGATGCATATAATGATGCTCCTAGAAATGCAATAAAAAGGATGGCCATTGGTGAAGTGAGACCACAAGAAACATCAAGTGTTGAAAATCAACCCTCTCCCTCAAGACAAGACCAACCTTGTGATGATGAACAAGTTGATCATGCATGTGGTCAATATCAAGATGTTGGTGATCATGTACAAGTATCAAGTGATGACTCCCAAAGACATGATCAAGAGGTTGGTGGAGATGGTGGTCAAAGAAGCTCACATCCACCACACCCAAGAGTGCATCAAAATGTACAACGTGGTCACCCTGTCGAGCAAATTCTTGGATACATTGATAAGGGGGTAATCACTAGATCTCGAGTTAGTAATTTTTGTGAACATTACTATTTTGTCTCTTCTATGGAGCCATTTAGGGTAGAACAAGCCATTGAGGACTCGGATTGGGTGATGGCCATGCAAGAGGAATTGAACAACTTCACAAGAAATGAAGTGTGGACATTGGAGGAAAGGTCAAAGAACAAAAATGTTGTGGGCACCAAATGGGTATTTCGCAACAAACAAAATGAAGACGGTGTTGTGACAAGAAACAAAGCAAGGCTCGTGGCAAAAGGGTATTCATAAGTAGAAGGTTTGGATTTTGAAGAAACCTATGCCCCCGTAGCAAGACTTGAATCAATTAGAATATTACTTGCTTTTGCTACTCACCATGATTTTAAGTTGTACCAAATGGACGTGAAAAGTGCATTCCTCAATGGGCCAATCAAGGAAGAGGTGTATGTGGAGCAACCATCGGGCCTTGAAGACCCTAAGTATCCTAACCATGCTTATAAACTCCATAAGGCGCTCTATTGGCTTAAGCACGCTCCAAGAGCATGGTATGAATGCCTTAGGGATTTTCTTGTTAAGAAGGGTTTTGTCATTGGCAAGGCCGATGTAACTCTCTTGACAAAGTGTTTTGGAAATAATATATTTGTATGCCAAATATATGTCGATGACATTATATTTGGTTCTATTAACCAAACTTTTTGTGATGAGTTTAGCAAGATAATGATCAAGAGGTTCGAGATGTCCATGATGGGAGAATTGACATTCTTTCCAGGCTTCTAAGTGAAGCAACTCAAGGAGGGCACCTTCATATGTCAAGCCAAGTACACACAAGACTTATTGAAGAAGTTTGACATGGACAAGGCCAAGCCCATCAAAACTCCCATGCCAACAAATGGCCACCTCAATCTCAACAAAAAGGACAAGTCCGTTGATCAAAAGGTATATCGCACCATGATAGGATCTTTGCTTTATCTTTGTGCGTCTAGACCTGATATCATCCTTAGTATGTGTATGTGTGCACATTTTCAAGCCGCTCCTATGGAGTGTCACATGGTGGCCGTTAAGAGAATATTGAGGTATTTGGTTCACACACCCAACCTAGGGCTTTGGTACCCCAAGGGTTCAACGTTCAACCTATTAGGCTATTCCGATGCGGATTATGCCGAGAATAAAGTGGATAAAAAGAGCACCACCGGAACATGCCAATTCTTGGGTAGGTCCCTAGTATCATGGTCATCCAAGAAACAAAATTCCGTTGCACTTTCCACAGCCGAAGCGGAGTATGTTGCAGCCAATAGTTGTTGTGCACAATTACTTTGGATGAGACAAACTCTAAAGGATTACGGTTACAAGTTGAACCGTGTTCCTCTCCTATGTGACAATAAGAGTGCCATAAAGCTTGCTTATAACCTCGTTGAGCATTCGTGCACAAAGCATATAGATATCCGCTAGCACTTTCTAAGAGATCATTCTATCAAGGGGGATATAGAAGTGAGTCATGTTCGGACCGAAGATCAACTAACCGATATATTCACCAAGCCACTAGATGAGAAGAGTTTTTGCTATCTTAGGAGTGAACTGAATATTCTTGATTCTAGCAATGTGCAGACTTGCAATGAGTTTTTGCTATCTTAGGAGTTTTTGCTACCATTATTTATGATACTGATGTTGGTTTTTGATCTCTAGATCAAATCTTCTAAAAGTATGGTCATTGTTATGTATTGTTGATTGTTGACTGACCATACGATATCAAGACCTGTCTTTGCCCATCAAAAACTATTTTGAAAACCTCAACTCTCTTATTAGCTGGACCTTGTTATGTCTGCTTTCGGACAAGTCCGACAACATTGGACAAGTCCGACGGCTCCAGTTTTCAACCCCTTTGCTACGAGCCTTGCCTTGTTTCTTGTCACCACACCATCTTCATTTTGTTTGTTACGGAACACCCACTTGGTGCCGACAATATTCTTGTTCTTTGGTCTTTCCTCCAATGTCCATACTTCATTTCTTGTGAAGTTGTTCAATTACTCTTGATTGGCCATCACCCAATCCGAATCCTCAAGTGCTTGTTCTACCCTAAATGGCTCCATAGAAGAGACAAAAGAGTAATGTTCACAAAAATTACTAACTCGAGATCTAGTGATTACCCCCTTATCAATGTCTCCAAGAATTTGCTCAACGAGGTGATCACGTTGTACATTTTGATGCACTCTTGGGTGTGGTGGATGTGAGCTTCCTTGACCACCATCTTTATCAACCTCTGGATCATGTATTTGAGAATCATCACTTGATGCTTATTCATGATCCCCAACATCTTGATCTTGACCACTTGCATGATCAATTTCTTCATTTTCATGATGTTGGTCTTGTCTAGGGGGAGAGGGTTGATCTTCAACACTTCATGTTTCTTGTGGTCTCACATCACTAATGGCCATCCTTTTTATTGCATTTATAGAAGCTTCATCATCTACATCATTAACAACTTGCTCCCCTAGAGAGCCATTAGATTCATCAAATGTCATGTCACGTGGAATTTCAACACAACCAGTGGTTTTGTTGAATACACGATAGGCATGAACATTTGACCCATAACCAAGCAAGAAACCTTCATCAACTTTTGGAGCAAACTTTGAAGTTTTGGGTTCCTTGTTTAGCATAAAACATTTGCTCCCAAAAACACAAAAGTAGGAGCTATTAGGCTTGTTACTAGTTAGTAGCTCATATGGTGTTTTCTTCGATAGTTGGTGGAGATAGAATCGGTTGGAGGCATGGCATACGGTGTTGATGGCTTTGGCCCAAAAACGGTCGGACGTCTTGTATTCATCAAGCATTGTTCTTGCCATCTCAATGAGTGTGCGGTTCTTTCTTTTGGCCACTCCATTTTGTTGAGGAGAGTAGGGAGCCAAAAATTAATGCTTGATGCCTTCTTCATCAAGGTATTCCTCAACTTGGGTGTTCTTGAATTCGGTGCCATTGTCACTTCTTATTTTCTTGATCTTGACTTCATACTTATTTTGTGCTCTTTTCATGAATGTCTTGAGCACGTGTTTAACTCCACCTTTGTCATGCAAAAAGAATACCCATGTGAAGCGAGAAAAATCATCAACAATTACAAGACCATATTTGTTACTGCCAATACTTATATAGGAGATGGGGCCGAAAAGGTCCATGTGCAACATCTCCAATGGTCTTGTGGTTGTCATCATGTTCTTGGAGGGGATTGAAGCTCCAACTTGCTTTCCCGCTTGACATGCACTACAAATTCTATCTTTCTGAAAGCACACATCGGTTAGTCCTATGATATGGCCGCCCTTTTGGAGTTTGTGAAGATTTCTCATACCAACATGGGCTAGCCTCCTATGCCACAACCACCCCATGTTGAACTTTGCTGATAGACATGTACCAAGTCTAGCTTCATCCCTGGAGAAGTCCACAACATAAAGCTTTCCTTTAAGCACACCCTTAAAAGCAACCGAGCCATCACTCTTCTTATAGACGGTCACACGACATTCGTTGAACAAGAAATCATAGCCTATTTTACAAAATTGTGAAATGGACAATAGATTGAAGTCAACGTGATCAACATGCATAACCTTATAAAGTGAATACGAAGGAGTCAGAGGAACTTTACCATAACCTAGTACTTGTCCCATTTCATTGTCACCAAAAGTAATGTACTCATTTTTGTTTTGATTTGGCTCAAATGACTTGAACATCTTTTTGTCTCCGATCATATGATTGGTGCATCCACTATCAATCACCCAACTTGACCCTCCGGAGACATAGTCCTACAAAACAAATTAAGCTTGGTTTTTAGGTACCCAAATTTGCTTGGGTCTTTTCACATTAGTCACAAGTGCTTTGGGCACCCGCACACAAGCCTTTGGCCTCTTGTTGTGTGGCCCAACATATTTGGCAAACACACGGCCATGCACGTTTCTCATGAGCACATATGAAGCATCAAAGTCATGAAAGAGTGCACAAGTAGCATTAGGTATATTAGCATGATAATCATTAACAAAAGAAGAACAGTTAGTGTTCATGTTCTTGACTTGCTTCTTTTGGTAAGATTCTTCCTTGGTAAACTTGAGGAATTCCTTCCCATTCTTGTTCTCTCTAGCATTGTGCTTGGCACCCTCAACATATCCAATGCCATCCATGACATTTGGGTGCCTAGAATATGAGTATGTACCTCTTGCATACTTTGCCTTTAAGCAATTCTTCTTGTTTTTTAAGAAGCTCCTCTTGCCTATTGTTTTCTTCCTTTTGTCTTTTAAGCAATTCCATAAATTCAAGCATTTTAGGAATTGAAGCATTAACATCATCATCATCATCATCACTACTAGTAGCATAAGAGGAACGCTTATGTTTAGATTTTGATACCTTGGATCCTCTTGCCATGAAGCACTTGTGAGTGTTGTCATCATCATCATCACTCAAGCTTCCAAATAGAGAGGTGTTGGTGGGAGTGACTCCAATGACAAGTGTAGCAATGCCTCCCTTATCCGAGTCGGATTCAGAAGAGGAAGATAATGAAGAAGATGAGTCATCAGAATTCCATTCTTGGCCAATGTGAGCTTCACCTCTTCTATGTTTTTTGTACTTCTTGTCTTTCTTGCTATGTTTTTCATTCCTTCTTTCTTCCTTGTTCTTCTTCTTTGGACATTCTGCAATGAAATGTCCTCCTTCATCACATTCATAGCAAGTTCTCTTTGACTTTCTTGCTTTGCCTTTGTCATAGCTTTTCTTCTTGTAGCCATATTTTTTAAGGAATGACTTGAATCTTCTCACAAGCAAAGCCATCTCATCATCACTATCTTCATCACTAGAATCAACTATTTTCTTTTTCTTATTCTTGTCCTTCTTTTCATTAGTCTCATGAGAGGCTTTGAGAGCTATTTCTTTCTTCTCTTCTTCACCTTGTCTCAACAAGGTGTTCACTCTTTTTGCTTCTTCATCTCTTTCCTTGTAAGTGAGCAATCTCCCTAGTACTTCATCCGTACTAAAGTTCTTGAAGTTTTCTTTCTCTCTAACAAAGTCACAAGCATTTTGATTCCATGGTTGCAAAGCAAGAAGCAACCTCTTGTTGACCTCAATGGTGTCAAGTTTGATTCCTAGAGCTCTTCTCTTGTTCACAATTTCCATAAGCCTATCATGAACTTTTTGTGGCCCTTCCCCGGCCTTCTTAATGAACAAGTTGTACTTCCCTCTTAGGATGTCTTCTCTTGCCTCTCTAACACCCTCGGTCCCTTCATAGATGACTTCAAGCTTCTTCAAAATGTCATGAGCTTTCTTTATTCCTATCACCTTTTCATACTCTTTTGGTGATAGGGTGAAAACAATGGCGGATGCGGCTTGATCATTGTGATTGAGCTTGATCTCGTCATTAGTGGTTGGGTTTTCTTCATCTTCCAACTTAAAATCTTGCTTCACAATTTTCAAGATCGGTCTTCCCATAGACCCCAAGTATAGTTCCATTCTATACTTCCAATGATCATAGAATGTGACATCAAAGTGTGGTAGTTTTCCGGATCCACTACCAATGTACTCATTTTGAGTTCGCCATAATTGAATTGCACGTTGTTGTATCTAACTTCCGAGTCATCCTTGTTACCCTCGGTCCCGGCACCAGATATTTCCGGTGTAGTTTCCTTTGGTTTTCCATATGCTTCGGCATTTATCTTAAAGTTGTTAAGCCTTCAAGAAGATCTTGCTCTGATACCAATTGAAAGTTGCCTAGAGGGGGATGAGTAGGTAAATCTAAAAATCCTACGAAATTGGACTTAAACAAAGTTTATCAGTCTGACCGGCAGTGCCGGTGATGGTGATCGGCAGTGCCGATGGCCACTGCTGATGGGTGATCGACAGTGCTGATGGATGAGCAGATAGTCGAGTGAAAACTAGGTTTAAGTGGTTTCGCAGTTACTAGGTGGTATTTGACCACAACAAAGTTGAGAGGAGGCTTTACAACAATAAGAAAACAACTAAGCAAAGGATACACAAAAAGATCTAGTAATTTAAGCAAATACAAGAGCAAACCCTAGAGAATGAATAACAAGTAAATAAAAGAACACACGGAGACACAAGATTTGTTACCAAAGTTTGGGCTCACAAAGAACCCTACGTCTCCGTTGAGAAGTCCACAAAGGACCGGGTCTCTTTCAACCCTATTCTCACTCAAGCGACCATAAAGATCGAGATCGAGTTCTCCAGTATCCATTCCATTGCAGGAGGGTAATACGAACTTCCCGAGGCATCACCACACAAGTTGGGAGCTCTACGGGCACCACTAACCGTCTAGGAGCAACGCTCCAAGAGTAACAAGCTTAAGTCACAAAGATGATTAAATCGAATGCTCAAGAGAGGAATGGTGCTCTTTTCACTAGGAAACAATGGCTCACTCAAACCCTAGCTCAAAGAATGAAGCTTTGACTTGGAGAGGGAGAGTGAGGAGAGTGAAGCTCAAAAGTACCAAATGATTTTCGGGTTGGGAGAGAGAGGCACGAAGTGGGGTGAGAGCCTTTTATACAAAGGGCTCAAAAAGAGCCGTTGGCCTGTCTGGACGGCCCGCACCAGCACTGCCGACAGGGTTTCTGACACACTGTCATAAATCTACAGGCAAGAAATCAGCCCGCACCAGCACTGCCGATCAGGGCATCGGCACTACCGGCGAGGCAGCCACAGAGAAGATAAGTGGTCTCTGGAAACCTTGACCGGTACTGCCAATCAAGAAAACCGGCACCGCCGATCGCAGTCATCCAGAGAGCCTAAGAAAAAAACAGTCTCTGTGGAGAGGGGACCGGCACTACCGATCGGCGGGACTAGCACTACCGATGAGCTACAGCCAGAGCCAGACAGAAGGAGTGGCTCTCTGGGAGCCATGATTGGCACTGCCGATCGGGGGGACCGACACTTGTTGGTGGTTTCTAGACATCCAATTTATCTACCAAAAAGGGATGTTTTACGTCTTAATTTGGTGGTTTGGACTAACAATCAACCCCATATCTGCATATATTTGTAGTTATTCTGTTTTGGATGTAATCACAGGAAATAGGTGTAAAACAGGGCAATTATGGATAAAGAACTAAAGACTAACGAAGATGGGCCAGATGCGGAGCCGCGCCGATGGACACGGGCTTGTGCCGATCGGCGCAGTAGGAGAAGATGACGAAAACACGATCCGGTCCAGGAAAGACGAAGGCCCAGCCCAGTATGAGTTAGAGTCGGTGGAAGTTGACCTAATCCCATCGAGTATAAAAGGAAGATAATTATCAAGAGCCAGGAGAGAACCCAGGAGACGGCGATCGCAAGAATCAATTATTAGAACTAGGGTTCCAGGATATTGGCGACGAAGGTTGGTCAACACCGACGAGATCCACCAGAAGGGAGGTCGGGCCGATCGGCGCGACACTTGCGCCGATCGGCTCGTGCGCGTTCTAGCGCTACTTCTCATCCCTCTACTATGTCTAGCGGAAGGATGAGTGAGTAGTCTCATATTCTCTTCTCTGGTGCGGGGATCTGGTCATGTAACTCTCATACTTGTGGATACTCTCTCGATGAATTTAATCTATGTGATGAACTTTATTGCACAACTATCTATCCCTTTCATTAGTGTATCGGCCAGTACACTTTTGCCCACTACATAGTGCAAGAAACCAGTGGGGAGCTTATAGCCTCTGTAGTGACAGCCAGGGTGAATGAAACCACCATGTCTTGTAGAATATTAGAATCATCACTCGAGTTGATAAGAATAAGGTTGCATGCTAGTGAACCAATCCTAAGGAGAGAATCCTTCATCATCCTGTTACCTGATCAATAACATTCACCTTCCACTTTCTCACCGTCATCATTCACACTAACCAACCCATTGCAATTTGTTAGTAACCCTTTAATAGTATTAGTTCCGCTCGTTCCTTGTGGATTCGATAACCTTGGAATACTCTGAGGGAAAAAGAGCTACAACTGTACACCGTCCTCTTGCGGTATATAAGTGGGTGCGTAATTACGACCAGCAAGCCCTTTTTCTGGCGCCGTTGCCGCGGAACAAGCCAGTTCTTTTATTATTAATATTTTACTAGCATCTAATCCTCTCTTTTCTTGTTGTTTTCATTTTTGTGTTTTGTGTGAATTTTCAGGATGAGTACGACAGGACCTTCTTTCACGCTTAGAGAACTTTCTCTACCATCTACAGACGTGCTGGTGCCTCAATCCTCATATGAGAAAGCCACTGCCTCCTCGTTGTGTTGAACCCATTATCATTAGCATGGCTGAAGCAAACAAGTTCTTTGGAGCGAAAGAGGAGAACCCGTATACTCAGTTACAAGATTTGGAGGCACTTTGCCAAATATTCCATCATGAAGGAGTGCCTCGGGATCTTTACAGATGGCTGCTTTTCCCATTCTCTTTGGGAGGAAAAGCCAAAGAGTGGCACAAGGCAGCATCTCGAGAAGCAAAAGGTAAGTGGAGTGAGTTAGTTGGAAATTTTTGTCTCCACTATTTTCCTTTGCCAAAGGTGCAGAAGTTGAGAAGGAGAGTGGTGAACTTCTTACAAGAAGATGAAGAATCTCTCGCAGAAGCCTGGACGCGTTTTCAAACATTGTTGAAACAAGGACCTGACCTCGGCATTGATGAGAATATGTGCGCTCAAACCTTCTACATGGCTATAAACAAGGCATCGAGGATGCATTTGGACGGATCGGCCGGAGGAAGTTCTCTGAGATTGACATCCTAGGTAGGGACCGAATTGTTAGGCAAAATTGCCAAGAATGAACCTTTGCACAAGCACTGGGAAGAATATCTAGAACCAAATCGGCAATGCCCAGAAGTTATGCAGAAGGAAGAGTCACCAGCTGAACAGATCTTGATGTCCGAGAGTAGATCAATGATTACTTCGGAGCAATTCGAAGAAATAAAGCCCGTTGGACTCGCCTCTATGGATCTGACGTGTGCGCCGATCGGCGCAGTCTCTGAGCCGATCAGCACAGTCGCGACGACCCTGACGACTCCGTCAAGTAGCAAGGAATATACCAAGATAGAAGCTGCAATTCTGGACAACCACCTGAAGGAATTTGAAGGGAACTTTGCTAAACCAAAGGGGGATAGAACATTGGCGAATGCTAAACCACTTGACGAATTTGAGCCGATGGACTGGATTCCCATTGATTTTTCGCACGAGTTGCTCAATATGAGAAGATCCTTCAGTCCGCAAGACGCCTTCGAAGCCAGAATTGAGTATAATTTCCCAAGTAATCACCTCAAGTCAGAAGTTTTCGATCAAGAGATTATTGGGAGTTTTAGGGAAGCTTTACAAGGATGATATAGAGCTTGATGGAACAGAGGTGAAATAGGCGAAGAGATTGCTAGACAGTTGCTTTGAGCCATCCCCCTATGAAGGATTATGTGGTGTGTATGTTGTAGGTCTCACTAAAGTGGAAAAAGAAGAACCGTACATACCATGTGAGATATCAGGGAAGAAATTTCCGAAAGCCTTGTGTGACTTTGGTTCCCGTGTCAGCTTGATGACTTACAATGCATTCATGAGCATGCCTTATGGAACTCAACAGCGGCTGATGGGGACTGAACTTGAGCTCATCATGGAAGATGGTAGGAAGACCAAGCCACTAGGAGTGATCAAGAATATCGAAATTGAGATCAGCTCAAAAACAATGCCAGTAGATTTCTTTGTTCTAGACAATAGAGAAACTGGGGTTAAAGATATCATTCTAGGAAGGCCATTCTTAAGATTAGTACAAGCTGTTCTGGATGCTGGGAAAGGTCAAATTACGCTACACCTAGGAGAGGAAGAAGTGCGATTTCAATTTAATGATCCGTCTCATCAAGACTCTTCCTACTATTAGAAATTCTGCCCAGAGGAAGACGAGAGGATAGGGATGGATATGGGAGACCCACTGGACCACATCATGCGCGGAACTGACGAGTATACAGTCAGCGCCGATCGGCTATGCTATGAATATCTAGGAAAGAATAGAACATATCCAGTTATTGTGAACAATGCCCTAACAAAAGAAGAAACAGAGAGGCTTCTCGCTATGCTCAAAAAGTATAAGAAATCCATTGGTTACACATTGGATGACGTCAAGGGAATCAGCCCCGCATTTTGCACCCACAAGATTAACTTGGAGGAGAATACTAAACCAGTGGTTGAAGGGATGCGAAGGTTGAAGGAATCAATGAAGCCAGTGGTTAAAAAAAATATTTTGAAGTTGCTTAATGCAGGTATGATCTACCCTGTTGCTGATAGTGAATGGGTTAGTCCAGTGCATTGTGTATCCAAGAAAGGAGGGTTGACAGTAGTGCCTAACGAGAACATATCCAGTTATTGTGAACAACGCCCTAACGAAAGAAGAAACAGAAAGGCTTCTTGTTGTGCTCAAAAGGTATAAGAAGGCCATTAGTTACACATTGGATGACATCAAGGGAATCAGCCCCACATTTTGCACCCACAAGATTAACTTGGAGGAGAATACTAAACCAGTGGTTGAAGGGATGTGAAGGTTGAAGGAATCAATGAAGCCAGTGTTTAAAAAGGACATTTTGAAGCTGCTTAATGCAGGTATGATCTACCCTGTTGCTGATAGTGAATGGGTTAGCCCAGTGCATTGTGTACCCAAGAAAGGAGGGTTGACAGTAGTGCCTAACGAAAACAATGAGTTGTCCCTCAAAGGACTGTAACTGGATGGAGAATGTGCATAGATTATAGAAGTTTGAACAAAGTGACGAAGAAAGATAACTATCCTCTTCCGTTCATTGACGAGATGCTTGAAAGGTTAGCAAAGAATTCATACTTTTGTTATTTGGATGGATATAGTGGTTTCTTTTAAATACCGGAAAGACCAGAAGATCAGCAGAAAACTACTTTTACTTGCCCTTTTGGGACATATGCATATAGAAGGATGCCATTTGGTCTTTGCAACGCGCCCGCAACATTTCAAAGATGCATGAATGCAATATTCACTGAATTCATAGAAGATATTATGGAGGTATTTATGGATGACTTCTCCGTGCATGGTGCTGATTTTGATAGTTGTTTGGAGAATTTGGAGAAGGTTTTCAAAAGGTGTGTTGAATGCGACTTAGTTCTTAATTGAGAGAAGTGTCACTTCATGGTAACAGAAGGGATAGTACTTGGTCATGTCATATCTAAAAGAGGGATAGAGGTTGATAAGGCAAAGGTATCTATAGTTGAGAAATTACCTCCCCCTACTGATCTTACAACTTTGAGGAGTTTTGTTGGACATGCCAACTTCTATCGCAGATTTGTTAAGGATTATTCGAAGATTGCTAAACCCCTGACAGAATTGTTAAAGCAAGATACAAAATTTGTCATGGACGAGGAAAGACTCTTGGCCTTTAGAAGATTAAAGGAAGCTCTATGCTCTGTACCCATTTTGCAGCCACCTGATTGGAGTTTACCTTTTGAAATTATGTGTGATGCAAGTGACTATGCACTTGGAGGTGTTCTTGGACAACGGAAGAAAGGTAAAGTGCATGCTATTTATTATGCTAGCAAAACTTTGAATGAGGCACAGATCAATTATACAACAACTGAGAAAGAGATGTTAGCTGTTATATTTGCTTTTGAGAAATTTAGATCCTACATTCTAAATTCTAAGGTGATTGTATATACTGATCATGCTGTTATAAGATACTTGATTTCAAAGAAGGAGTCTAAGCCTCGGTTAATGCGATGGGTATCGATGCTGCAAGAATTTGATTTGGAGATAAGAGATAAGAAAGGAGTAGAAAATTCTGTAGCAGATCATTTATCTCGTCTTGAATCATCATCAACTGAGCCAATAAAAGATGAAATGTGACAAGAGCAGTTGTTTGCCTCATTTGATTGTAGAGAGAACTGGATGATGGATATTATCAAAGGTTTCAAGGGACAAACTGATCTAATGAACAAGAACACAAGGAAAAGAGTTAAGAGTGAAATGAGAAAATTTATATGGGCCGACCCATACTTGTATAGGTATTGAGAGGATGGAGCAGTACGGAGATGTATACCCAGAGAAGAACGAGCGAGCATTTTAGCAAAATGTCATTCTTCAGATTATGGGGGACACTATGGCTACTTCAGAACACAGGCAAAGGTATGGGCGAGTGGATTCTATTGGCCTACTATGCATGAAGATGCAAAAAGGTATGTTGCAACATGTGCTCAATGCCAACGAATAGGGAATGTTAACAGTAGGAATGCAATGCCTCTTAAGTACAATCTTCAAGTCGATATCTTTGATGTTTGGGGTATGGATTTTATGGGACCCTTTGTGAATTCTCATGGTTTCGAGTACATATTGGTCGCCGTTGATTATGTCTCCAAGTGGGTCGAAGCAATGGCATGCAAGGCTAATACTACAAGAGAATCAAGAAGTATACTTCAGGAGCAGATATTTCCTAGGTACGGAGTACCGAGGATAATAATTACAGATGGAGGATCCCATTTTACAGGAGGAGAATTTACTAAGTTTTTAACCAAATCTGGAGTTGAACATAGAATTGGAATAGCCTACCATCCCCAGACAAATGGACAAGCAGAAACTTCAAATAAGCAATTAAAAGGAATTCTGCAGAAGATTGTTATGAAGGAAGGAAAAGATTGGGCCACCAAGCTTAATGGAGCGTTATGGGCATATAGGACGGCATTCAAGACACCGATTGGTATGACACCATATCAATTCATCTATGGGAAATCGTGTCACCTACCGGTGGAATTGGAACATAAGGCTTATTGGGCTATAAAGGAAATGAATTTAGATCTTGATGCCGCCGACAAGAAAAGAAAGATACAAATAAGTGAATTGAAAGAGATGTGATTGCGTGCATATGAAAATGCAGCCATATACAAAGAGAAAATAAAGAAGTGGTACGATAAGAAGCTTTTGAAGAAGGAATTCAAGGAAGGAGATCAGGTGCTCCTATTTAATTCGCGATTCAGATGATTTGGTAAAGGCAAACTGCGAAGCAAATGGGAGGGACCTTATCTTGTGAATACGGTGTTACCTTCGGGAGCGGTAATCATAATGGATGGCAAGAGAAACAAGTACACAGTGAACGAACAACGTCTAAAGGTATACCTAGAACCCGACACATTTGAATTAAAATCTTTTGATGTGTATTTCACTGCTTAGTACCCCGTGTGGTCGAGCTTAATGACGTAAAACAAAGGCTTGTATGTATTTTGATTTCCATAGTTTTTCTTTTTTCTGATTTGGTAATTTAGTGTACCGTGCCGATCGGCGCAGCCCTGCACCGATCGGCGCGGCAGAGTCCTTTTGGTTTTTGAGTCGGTTTTGGACCTTGCCTTTTTAAGACTCGTTAAATTCCACGAATAAGAGAAAGAGTCCTAGTCCAATTGGAAATCAAGAGATATAAATATGAGGGGACAACAAACCCATGGATCAACTCATATTACATTGTCACCAGAACAAATCCTAAGAGCAAAAGCGATGGAAGGCGGCGCATCGGGCGGAAACCAAGGCGGAGCCGATCGGCGCGACCCTGGAGCCGATCGGCTCGGCGGCGGATTTCCTCAGCCCTCTGCAAATTGGTCCTGAGAAGAAGTCGACGAAGTGTTGACACCAACACGAGATGATCCTCTCGTCTGGTCAGATCTGCGGAAGAAATTCATGAAGAAAAGCGAAGCTGACGCGTGGAACGCCAACAAGGTGAAGATGGACAATGAACTTCGGCAGATGATGAAGAGAGTATTGATGCGCAAAGAAAAATCTGTAGCGCCTATTAAAAGTAAAGCAGTTTCTCAAAGGTATACCATGGAAAGTCTTCTTGATTTTGCTAAGCCCTTGTCGTATGAGGATTTCCTATCTTTCGAGAGATCATTGACTGAGCAAGAGAAGGAAGAGCTAGATGAAGAGAGCACCCTCACAATCCATAGGTGCCGACTTTATAGTGAACATGACATTGCCGCCAAGTATGAACTCAAGCTGCGAGAGGAAGCCGAAGAAGTTATGTATCAACGGGATGTGGAGAAGGATCTTCAAGCTAGAAGGGATGTATCCTTTCCTAGGGTTCTTACCGATTGGGAAAGTTTTCAAGAAAATAAGATTCATAGGAACAGTTGTATTGAGGGTTGCAAGTGTCTCTTTTGTGCTAAAGATCTTCAACGCAAGGTTGAACTCCAATTGGCAGAAGATCTAGCTTTCATACTAGAGATTTAATATATGATGATGGCTATCACGCAGTTCCTAGAGGCAGGACGCCTAAGGAGATTAATGATGAAATTTTACAATGGCAGCAGAATAAGGTGATCCGTGAGCGTAATCTAGAGCAGTTAGCTGAGAATATGAAGGAAGCTGCTAGCTGCGTCGATTGGCGTGACACTAGAGCCTATCGGCGCGATACTGGAGCCGATCGGCACGACCTGAAGATGGTTGAATTTATTGATCTGATGGCTCTGCCAAGTGAAGACGAAGAACCTGCTGCAAGGAAGTGTAAGACTACACCAGAGGTTCGCAGATCTGCTAGACTATCGGGTAAGCCAATTCAAAAGAATTCCGAATGGGATAGCGACTTTGATACATCATACTATTTGGAAACTTTGGAAAGCGGTGATCCTAGTGTGCCTGGAGATTTTAGTGATGATTTTGATATGCGAAGAAGCTTTGGTAGTCCTAAGTTCGAAAATCGGGAAACACTTGCAGAATGCAGTAATGACAGAGCAGCAGAAACTTCAACAAGAGTTAATGGTAATGCAGAGGGAAGTGGAGGAAGTCGCAATGGTGGAAGAACACCACTGTGCTGATCGGCTCAGCCTTTGCACCGATCGGCTCAAAGGAATTTGAATAGTGCCTCCCCTTACAGCATTGAAAATCATAACCTGCAACCGCCTGCTTGCTGTCCTGTCTGCCGAAGAAACATTGAGCGCCTGTATCTAGACAGAGATCGTGCTTACAGGGATCAAAGAGATGTGGACCGCAGAATCCATGATACAATCGAGCTGAACGAAGCGGACTACACTTTTCTCATAAGGAGTATAAGACGAATTTTCTGAGTCTTGAACAGGCATGGTCTGCATGATTAGTGTGTTGAGTTTCTTCTCTTGTAATAAGGACATTGCAAATTTTGAGTGTGGGGGAAGGGCTTTGCCATTAGTCATAGTTTTTAAGTGTTTTTGAGTCTAGTTTCTCATTTTTTTTTTCTTAATGAGTGTTTATTTAAGTTTGTGTGTGTGCTTAAGAGAGTCACGAGTCATGTTGAGAGTTGCTTCAAGGTCTTTTATGTAGTTTGAATTATCGCATTGTCTTTAATAAAGTTAGTGTCGATTGTCAAATTAAAAGTGCCCCATGCTATTTATCTTGTCTTTCTGATAATCGATTGGTTGATTACTTGAATTTGTTGGTTACCACTTAACTTTTGAGCTTTGTATTTGTGAAAATTTCTTTTGACTCATCATAAGCTAAAGCAAAAGCAAGGTCTAAATATGCCTACATAGCCGAGTGAATGAGAGCAAGCTACACATTTGAACTAAGTGGATTGTAAGTAACTTTGTCAACTTTTTGCTCATGATTTCGACCAAGTTAGGAAAGGATGATCTATTTTGTTTATCTCTGTATTTCTAGCCATTCTTATCCATTTAAATTCCTTGCTATCATGAAAACCATACATCTTTGTTTCTCCCTTCTCCCCGATACAACCTATATCCTCAATAAAAAGAAATTTAGAAAATTTCCGCTACTGATACAAGACAGAAATTGCTGATCATATCGGGAATAAAAAAAAGTGAAAGAAAAGAAAACATAGACCGTGCCGACCGATGCAGTGTTGCGCCAATTGGCGCTGTTGCGAAAGAAAGAAAAAAAAGAGGTTATTATAAAAAAAAAGAGGTAAAGAAAAAAAAAATTCCCTGAGAGGCAGTAAGGTCATCAAAGAAAGCAGATTTCTGATTATTTCTCATTCTTTTCCATTGTTCTCATTTAAATTTTTTTTAGATCTTCTACATTCCTCTTCTCCATTAAAAGTTCTTTTCCAAGAAAATTCTTTCTTAATAGGTATGATTGAGCACATTGTTGACATGGTTAATCTTATGGTTTAATTTAGTTATATAGCCCTCCAAGATCCACATACAATCCTTGATTAGATAGGAGAGAGAAGGAAATACACTTGAGAGACCTAAAGAGGACCAAATGCTTGATGTTTGATGCTAAAAGATGAGTTGAGGAGAACTAAAATTGTTTTAAAAGAAATTTTGTGGTGATTTGATTAAGTTCAAGTATGATATGCCGATTGGTTAAAAGGAGATGAGAGAAAATCTTTGTGGTGGGATAACGAGTAAAAATGATGATTGAGATTGATTGCATGAGAGATGGTGTGAAAATTCTTATTACATATTTGATTTTGTATTGCTCGAGGACTAGCAATGATTTGAGTGTGGGGGAACTATTGGTGGTTTCTAGACGCCCATTTTATCTACCAAAAAGGGATGTTTTGCGTCTTAATTTGGTGGTTTGGACTGACAATTAACCCCATATTTGCATATATTTGTAGTTGTTCTGTTTTGGATGTAATTGCAGGACACAGGTGTAAAACAGGGCAATTATGGATAAAGAACTAAAGGGTATCGAAGATGGGCCAGATGCGGAGCCGCGCCAATCGGCACGGGCTTGTGTCGATCGGCGCAGCAGGAGAAGATGACGAAAACACGACCCGGTCCAGGAAAGACGAAGGCCCAGCCTAGTATGAGTTAGAGTTGGTGGAAGTTGACCTAATCCCGTCGAGTATAAAAGGAATTTAATTATCAAGAGCCAGGATAGAACCCAGGAGACGGCGATCGCGAGAATCAATTATTAGAACTAGGGTTCCAGGATATTGGCGGCGAAGGTTGGTCAACACTGACAAGATCCACCAGAAGGGAGGTCACGTCGATCGGCGCGACGCTTGCGCCAATCGGCTCGTGCGCGTTCCAGCGCTACTTCTCACCCCTCTGCTATGTCTAGCGGAAGGATGAGTGAGTAGTCTCATATTCTCTTCTCTGGTGCGGGGATCTGGTCATGTAACTCTCATACTTGTTGATACTCTCTCGATGAATTTAATCTATGTGATGAACTTTATCGCACATCTATCTATCCCTTTCATTAGTGTATTGGCCAATACACTTTTGCCCATTGCATAGTGCAAGAAACTAGTGGGGAGCTAATAGCCTCTATAGTGACAGCCGGGGTGAACGAAACCACCATGTCTTGTAGAATATTAGAATCATCACTCGAGTTGATAAGAATATGGTTGCCTGCTAGTGAACCAATCCTAAGGAGAGAATCCTTCATCATCCTGTTACCCCTTCAATAACATTCACCTTCCACTTTCTCATCGTCATCATTCAGACCAACCAACCCATTGCAATTTGTTAGTAACCTTTAATAGTATTAGTTCCGCTCGTTCCTTGTGGATTCGATAACCTTGGAATACTCTGAGGGAAAAAGAGCTACAACTGTACACCGTCCTCTTGCGGTATACAAGTGGGTGCGTAATTACGACCAATAGCACTACCGATGAGCTACAGCCAGAGAGCCAGAGATGTCTGGACTCCACAGCGCCTCTGGGAAGGAGGATCGACACTGCCGGTGAGGGACACCGGCACTGCCGATGAAGGTGAAAACAGAGGACGATAGAAGTGGTTTTTATGGGATATTTGAGCATTTGACTTTACCACACTTTGTGAATTACGCCTGTCTTTATAGTACGGTTTACCTATACTCAAGAGATAAAAAAATAAAAACTCCATGATCTTCATTCTTGGGTAGATTTTGGACTTTCAATTTGAGATAAATGACCATCTTCTTTTCCCTGTTTGTTTCAATACCTTTCATTCATCAATTTGAGATAGTCATCTACACACATGCTCAATAAAAACATTAGTCCATTCTTAATTATATTAACGCCAATCACCAAAACAAAATTAGGGGCCTAGATGCACTTTCACTGAGGCCCCCTTGTTTTTGCAAGGTTTTACCCTAATCCTCTCTTTCTCCACTAGGGTTAGGGTTATATCTCAAATGCTACTCTCAAATCTATTTCCCTTGCATATTTGGACCATGGAGATAGTTCCTAGTTAGATGTAGTTATGGTAGATGTATTTTGAGTCCATTTGGGTGGTGGATCCATGAGTGAGATGTTTTTTTTCAAAAATTCTGTGTGTCATCGGACAAGTCTGACGACCATCAGGAAAGTCCGACGCATCGAACTTTCCTGATGATCATCGGACATGTCCGACGACCTGCAGATTTTTCGAAAGCCCATTCCATTCATACATCCACCTCACTCGTGTACATCTTTATGACTCCTTCCTAACTAGTTGACCACTCTATTCTGAGTATGGATGATTCATCGCCTTTAAGGGAGAAGAGGACCAAGAACACTGAAAAACAAAGTCAAAGCCAAGCTTATAAGCAGAGAAAGTCCACAGCGCGTCGTGTCTGCCGTACCACTCTGTTGGTGGCTGACTGAGAGGAACCAGAAGAGCCCACTGATTTGGTTTGAGTCATGTATCCTCTAGCTGAGGAGGCGAACTTGGACAGGGACATTATTGACTACATTCTTGCATCCATTGAGACATGCTGTGAAGCCCGTGAGACCAACCACTACTCCTTTGACAGAGAAGCAGCTAACATACGCTTTTGGGCTCACTTCCATGCCGATTGGTACCGCTCTACCTATCTTTGCACGAAGAATCCTGCGGTGGACATGAAGTGGCTTGACTGGAATTACATGAAGGATCGGAAACAACCCTTGCTCAATGAAGTGATGGCTGCTTGTGAACACCATGGAATCAAGAATCTCCTGACTTTCAACTATTCTTGGAATAAGGAGATCATTGCACAGTTCTACTTCACTGGGTATTTTGATGATGATGCCAAGACCATGACTTGGATGACAAATGGGACAAAGTACACTTGCACCTTGAACCAATTTGCCTCGATGATTGGTCTCAAGGACTCCTGCAAAGAAAAGAACAAGGTGCACAAGGGAAACCCCATGGATGCTGAGGGTATGAGGTACATGTACATGGATCCTGACAACTGCTCTCCGTCCAACTCCAATGGACTGAAACCCATCTTCTCAGTCCTGCATCGGATCTGCAGGAGAACTTTAGCACCTCGTGGAGGTAACTTTGATCGCATGGAGATAAGACGTTTGATGTGTTTGAGTATATCTATCAGAAGATGTGGGACATCTCAATCTCTCTAAGATGTGGCTATGCTTATGCTCCATAACTCATGTGCATGATTGAGAAGATCTCAGGCCAAACATTGAACAAGGACATGAAGCATGAAAGCCTCAAGCCTCAGGTTCCCTCCAATTGGCGTCCCTCCACTACAGCTGGTCAGTATTTTGGTGCAGCTTAGCCCTCCTCCCCTCAGCCTCCAAGGGCTCATCCTAGAGCCACAGAACCATCGTCTGTCCCTCAACCATCCCGTGGGAAAAGAAGTGGCATTATGAAGATGTTCAAGTCTCTTCTTGGGATGTGCCGGAACATCAATCAAAGGATGGATGTTATTGAGAGGAACCAGAAGATCATACTTGACAAGCTACATTGTGAAGTTCCTCCTCCTCCTTCACCACCAGCGGAAGACTCATACCCGCCTGCTTATGCGGATCCGACTACCACCTTCTCTCAGGAGGAGATGAACTACTTTGGTTACTATCCTCCACCACCTCAGTTTGACCCCGGGCCAGCCACTAGTGGTGGACCCACTAGGTTTGATGATATTGAGGAAGAAGAAGAGCAAGAGGATCCCGCTGTTTATGATCTTCGGGCGCGCAAGGGCAAGGCACCGGCCGTGGAAGAAGAAGAGGAGGATGAAGACGATGATGATGAAGAAGACTATGTTGATGAGTAGATCTTCACCATCGATCGAGCGCTTACTTTTCTCCTTTTGGTGTCTTGATACCAAAGGGGGAGAAGTGACCTATCTATCTATCTATCTATCTATCTATCCTTGTCTTAGTTTGTGAGTTGTGAGAATTGATGGACAATTTGTATTTGTAATGTCTTTGTGTTTGTTAGACCTTAATTTGTGGCTTGTAAGCTTATTTAAAATTGTTGTCTATTGTGATGTTGTTTTGTTATTTCTCCCTTTCTAGTTGCATTTGTGTGAAACTTCTTGTCATTTGCATTATTTATAGCTTTTGTGTTTAATTGTTGCAAATTGACATCTATGCATGGTGTTAGGGGGAGCTCTCATACTTTTCCTTAAATATGTGCACTTATTGTAATTGTTCTATATTGTTCACTTGCAGACATTTAGGGGGGGCTCGACACCTTCTTTAACTCACAAATTTGTATCCTATTGCATATTTTTTTATGAAATCTAGTTGTATTGTCATCCATCACCAAAAAGGGGGAGATTGAAAGTGCATCTAGGCCCCTAATTTTATCTTGGTGATTGACGTCAATACAATTAAGAATGGACTGATATTTTATTGAGCATGTGTGTAGATAGCAGTCCAAAGTTTGGAGAATAAAATGCATAGAAACAAAAAGGAGAAAAGATAATGGGAAAATGCTTTAAAGATTAATTCAAATATACTCAAGAATGAAGTTCATGAAGATCTTTTTATTTTTCTTGAGTATAGGAAAGCCGTACTATTAAGAGGGACACAAGAATTTAAAGCAAAATGATCCAAGTGCCAAAATCTCCTCTTTCCAGGCCTAAAAACCAATTTCTAGAGCCACTTCATCGGACTTGTCCGACGTGTCGGACAAGTCCATCGGACTCTAGAGAAGCGGTCACTCTAGGTCATCGGACATGTCCAATGTCTTGGACTTTTTCATCGGACTTCAGAGCCTCTGCCACTTTGTGTCATCGAACATGTCTGATGACCATCGGACTTGTCCGATGAACTAGGGTTGTCTGAGTTATCGGGCAACTTCGTTGGACTCCAGAGAGCATGCCAACCTATTTCATCGGACATGTCCGACGACCATCGGACTTGTCTGACATAGATCTCAGAAATTGCTCGTCCAACCTTTGGCCAGTTAGTCACTCATTGCATTCAAAAACACTCTCAAGCTCACTTTGCTCTCCCCAACTCTGCTCCCTTGCTTCCACTCTTGATTTGTGAAGGGATTGAGAGAAGATTGAAGTGCTACATCACCTCTAAGCTTCCATCCTCTTGAGCACTTGGTTCGTCCTCACCGTCGATGTCTTTTGTGTTTGTTACTCTTGGGGATTCATCCCCTAGACTGTTAGAGGTGCCCGTAGAGCTCCCAACTTGTGTGGTGACGTCTCGGGATGTTTGTATTGACCCCTCCTTTGTGGAGTTGCTAGTGGAAAACCAAGCTTGATCTTAGTGGTCACGTGGAGAGGTTAAGGGTTGAAAGAGACCCGGTCCTTTGTGGATCCCTCAATGGAGACGTAGGCTTCTTTGTGAAGCTGAACTTCGATGAAAAATCCTTTGTCCCCTTTGTGTTTATTTACTTGTCCATTATTACTTGTTCTTGCTCATAAACTTGCTAGTTAGGTTTACTTCGTATTTCTTAAATTAACTTGTGTAGGTTGCAAGCTAGATTTTATCCTTCCTTCCACAACTTTCTCTAGCTTGTAATCACTAGTTCCTAACTTGCCTTGTACTAGTTTTATGTCTTAATCGACCGATCTACTTTTCTATCTCGTGCCATCGGGCAAGTACGTGGACTTTCTTCACAATCATTGGACAAGTCCGACACTGCGCATTTAACTTTTATTATTAAGTCATTTTCAGGGATTACTGCCTATTCACCCCCCCCCCCCAGGCACTTTTAATTATCCATCCCGTTTTCATCCCTAGTAGTGCCCCTAGCCTCCAAACGGCAGCTCCTAGTCTCTGTAGCAACTCCACAGGTCAAGCTCGTTCGCAGGAGATGGTGTCACCGTAATGCCATAGGGTTCACACCTAGCTGGGTCTGACTCGCATTTTGAGTGGATCTCACACACCCACTAACATATTTACGCTTTTGTACTCGCTTCGCATAAAAGGGATATCCAAGGTTAGTGGTGGTGGACAACCTAGGCTTATATGTTGGCCTTTTTTCATGAGACTAGCAAGGTGGTACTAAATTTCCATCTCGTACACATAAGTACTCATGAGTCACTATGAGACTAATCTCAATGGGCTCGGATGTAGGAACCATCGTAGCGGTAAGTCCAGTACCATATCGAAGAGTCAGACTCTTGCCACCAAGCCACGGATCACCATCCTGCAGCTGGCCTATACCGGGTGTGTTGTCATCCTCATTTAGCATCAGGCTATGCATGGGTCCGCTGTGGAGGGACGTCTCCAGGGTTCCACAAACCTTGGGGAATATAGAAGCACATACTGCCTATTCTTGGCGCTGGCCACAGCTAAGTGGGGATACTCTTTAGCGAGACCCAGCGGGAGATCACACTGCATTGTCAGAGACATTGTCTTGATGTCAAGGCCATCACTACACCATAACAGCCCACTGTGAACTATGGGGAAAGATGAGTCATTACCAGCTAATTATCTATTGGTAAATGTGTAATATTTCTATGTCAGTTTATGTGTGGGCAATGATCCCCTAATACAACTAGTTATCTGTCGGTGTTGTTGATCCTACAAAAAAATTGTTGGAGCAACATTATACATCAAGTTATCTGTCGCCAAATCTATTAACTATCGAAAAAGTTTGAGAAGATAAGAATTGGTTAAGTGTTGGCAATTCTAATAAGTGTCGACAAAGGTTTTGCCAACGACTTCTAACCCAATTGTTTGCTATGTGTCGGCATAGCCTTTTGCCGCCATATTATCCATCGCTCGTGACTTTAGCCGACTGTAGTAGGTGTTGGCAAAAGAAGGTAATGTTGTAGTGCATGGTAAAGCCGTCGCGTTCATAGAAGAAGTTGTAGAATGCCGAGCCTATGCCGAGAAAGGTGCATTGTAAAGTGAGAATGCCAATTATTTTAGAAAAACTAGAGAGAGCTAGAATGCCAATTATTTTGGGACAGAGGGAGTAGTCTGCTGGATTATGATTTGATATCAGAATTTTTATATTTAGCTAACTAGTCTAGTTAAAAAGACTGTTGGAGATGCTCTTAGGTCAGTAGCAACAGATCATTATCATTCCTTGATATGCTTTGAATTTGGATAAGCTGAATAACAACGAATCTCCAACATCTTAACACAAATTAGCTGTACTTAGTACTCGTTGTTTTCCATTTCCTTGTTCTTGTCCTGAGTTTTGACTAATTGATATCTTTTTGGCACCCATAGCAACGCACGGCAAATCATAATATTTTATAAGTTTTCATATGCATATTGCTATAGTTAACAAAGAGTGTCCTCTTTCATTTTAATCTACCAGAGACCAAAAAAAAGTGAAACTTAAACAATTGTTGTAGCTCCTCTAACTGGTGTATTTATGAGGGCAGTTGAAAGTTAAATTTTCCATGCCCTAATAACTTGACAACACTAAACATTTTTTTCAGTTCACATTGCAAGACACGGATACTTAGTTCCATAGATTCAATTATGTTACAATTTGGAGGGCGGGGGCGCATGACTAAGTACCCGTGCGAACAAACAAACAAGTTCACAATCGAGCATGGGTAAACACGAACCACGCGGCAACAGTGTCATAGGCGCCTATGCGATAAGATGTTGGCTCATTGCTTCCTATAGTTTGGGTCCTATTGGCACCTCGCCATAGGTCACGTGCTGCCCTATTATCCTACAAATATTCCTCATTTACTTCTTCCAAATGTGCCGCACCACCATGGAGGCAACATAGTATGCATGTGGAGCCGATAGAGGTAAATAAGGAAACTTATGAGATGAGGTGCCTATATATCACAGAGGCATAAACCATTTTTCTTTCGAATCAAGGACATGTCTAAAGAATTTCCAGCAACTGTTTTCATCAGCTTCGTGAACAAGATGGTGTGATATCCCAATCGCTTCTACATCACGGCTTCAAGAAACTTCTTGTCCTAGAAGCACGTTAGATCAACCAATGTGTTTGTCGATCTTGGAACGGATCATGTCACGTGCGTGAAAGTGCATCTAGGCCCCCTAGTGGGTTTTGTTGTTTTGATGACAACACGATTAAAGAGCTAATGTAATTTGTTGAGTTATAATAGGTAAATGTCTTGTAAATTTATTATGAACATTGATATATCAAGACATGGATGTATGTGGATATTCTACATGTATATTTTATATGCCATATGACAAAGGATGTGATAATGGTGAAGCTACATAGATGATCAGTAATGAAAATCTTATGCCAAGTGTTACACGAAGAAAAATGAAGCTTGAACGATATATCTCATATTGTTTATTGAAATTGCCACCATATGCAAATATTGGTGACATGACTCTTGTGGTCATATCAAAGAAATCAATACATATCACAACAAACATCAATACAACATGAAGGTGAAGATCAAGCGTGTGCTAATGGATGATGCAAAAAAATGTGTGAACCATGATGGTAAGTTGATGAAGGGTTAGCAAGGACTTGGCTACGACAGACCATACATTGGACAAGGGCAAGCAAGAGGCTTGGCGCCGAAGGACCTTTGTGATGGAGAAGAGCAAGTGGATGCTTGAATCCAATAAATCAGAGAAGCCATGGAGGATTACATATTTCCTACTGTCAAATATTTGAGAATCAAGAAGAAAAGATGACATGGATAAAATATGGAGTTTTGACAATATAATGAGAAAATCCATGTTCATCAGCTCAAGGTGAATATGCTCATATGAAGAAAATGTTGCCTACCCTCATGAAGCAAAATGTGAAGCATTTCAGCATAAGGATTTATATCAAGCTCAAGTGGAAGAATAATTTGTTTTTATCTATTTCTTGAGTATAGGTATGCAAATGATAGAAATTCAAAAACTTGGCATGTATCAAGGGGGAGTCTAGGTCATAATTTTGGTTTGTGGTACTAATATCTCTATCTAAGAAATTGTGCAGTCTCACAAGGAAGAGTGTGTCTCTTCCGGTGTGCAAAAGAAAAGAATTAGTATCTATGGGATTTGTGCCACTTGGGCCTCTCATCATTCATTTAAAGAGTTAAATTTTAGTTGGATGAGATAGCAAGATCATTATTGAAAATGGAACAAGTTATTGGTTATTCTTCATCGGAATGAAGAAATTGTGACATATGGCAAAGGTATGTTTTGTAGTTCAGTTGCTTTTTCATTTCTTGAGCATCTAGGCCTTTGCATGATTAGTGTGTGTTTTTGAGCTTATATCTATCCAAGTCTTGTTGAGTGTTTGTCACTTAATGAGTTCGAGTATTTTAGATATTTTGTTTATACCTTATCCATGAAGCTTAACATATGTTAGGTCAAGAGTTATTTTGATAGAAAGGTATAAACTAAATATGCTAAAAGAACTTCTTGGATGTTTCTTGCTCCTGAAGTGCTCTAGTATAGGTGTTTTGGAAAATCTATCTAGAACTGCTAGGTTGTGTGGTTTTACAAAACTTTTGGAGTTTCTCGGTCTTTGTGACCATGTCTATTCAATCATGGCCATTGTGCACTTTGGTTGCATGTTGGCTGGCCATGAGTAAATATATTATCTCAAGTTCACAAATCTATTCCTTGAAATATCATTCTCCAAGGTTAATCTCCTATCTAATCCAAAGATGGCTGAATGGAAAGAATCGAATACCTCTTTATATGGTCCAAAGATGGTTGAATTAGAAGGACTTAATAATTTTTAAATCTGAGATCTTGTCCATGAAGTGGAAGTCAACCAAGTTCCAAAATTCCTCATTCTTAGCTGAAATCTCCTTCCCCAGCTGCAAATCATTGGACATGTCTGATGCATCGGACAAGTCCATCGAACTCTAGTGAGCTCATCACCCATTTCATTGGACTTGTCCTATGATCATCAGACTTGTCCTATGATCATCGGACAAGTCCGATACAGATCTGAGTTTTTCCCTTTCCAACGGCTCTTTTGGTGATTGGGCTATAAATTGGACCCCAACTCGTCCCTTGAACGGTTGGTCACTCATTTTAGTCAAATTCACTCACTCAAATCGATTTCTTCCCATCTCTTGTTTCCTCCGTGGATCTAGCGGCTTCTCCCCGGTTAGACCGGATTGAAGGCCGGCATTTCTCCTAAGTTCAAGTTCTCTCCCCTCTCAAGGTATTAAAATCGATTCCATCCCGATCTTCTCTCCTAGGGTTTCTTCCCAAGTTTGCTGCCATGGAATCATCTTCTAATATGCCTAGGACCTTCCTTTTCAAAGATTATGAGCTTCCCCTTGCCAACATTGTTGAGATTGGGTGTACAGAGTTTTCATGTACAAGGCGGCCAGACCGCCCCCACAAGGCGGTCAGGCCGCCCTTAACATGAATTTTTGATCTCATCAATCTTTACAATATATCTTATTATCCATAATCTATCTCTTGGCAAAATCAAACCATTCATTAATATCCTTGTAAATTGCCTGTAGGTTGGCTTTCATTAAACTTATGTTCAAACTTCTGAAATCAACCGGTTAGGCCGCCTTAACTATTTAGAGGATGAACCTATTTTAGTTTAATCCAAAACCTTGTTCATATCACTCCAATCTTTTCCTGGGCTATGTTCTATGTCCTCTATATCTGTTTATCTCAAGAAAGAAGGTATGACAAGGTCAAGTCACGAAAGAAGAAAAAAGGGAAGATTTGAATATGAGCCAAGTGGTAGCTCAAGTGTTACTACAGGAAAGGCTGCAGCTGAAGATGACATGCTTGAGGATACTAGTAAGGAGTCTAGTGGTGATGATGAGGAAGAACAAATTGAGGATGAGACCTTTTAGGTAAGAGAAGAATAAATGGATGCAACAAATGAGAGTGAGAAAAGTGAACATGAGAGTGAGGAAGAAGATGCTAAAAATGAAACCGAAGATGAAGGAGCTGAGGGTGGTGTGGATAGATCAATTACCAGCCATGTTGTGAAGGTTCCATATCCACCAAAACCACTTCTAAGGCCTCCCAATAGACCTCCCACACATGAACCAGTGGATTATCGAGCCAAAGGATCAACAAAGATAGTGAAGAAAATGAGGAAGAAAAATCCATAACTCATGCCCAAGGAAAATGGTACAGACTATCAGTTCCATAATCGCTTTCAGCAAGATTATTATGAGACCATCCTTATGATCAAGGATACAATTGTGTTAGAAGCTCAATGGATTGACTGGTTTCACATGGAAAATCAGAATAACCCTATTTTTTATGAAGTCATTGCAGCTTGTGAGGAGACACACATCAAGAAGTTGATGAGTTTTAAGTATGACTGGAACAATGAAATTATTTCTTAATTTTATGCCATAATATACTTTGAGTAAGATGGAGGTGTAAGAAATATGCACTGGATGACAGAGGTTGTGCACCATACAATCTCCTACACTCAGCTTGCATGGATGTTCTATTTTGAGCAAGATGACTTTAGTAGATTCAAAATCCATGATGCAGATCCACTGCCCAAGGAACAAATGAGGTTCATGTATCCTCCTAATGAACGGGACAATGTGGGGTTAGTGAGAGGTTTGTACACTTATTACTCAGTTCTCAATAGGATGTTTAGAAAAACCCTTTCACCCAAAGATGGAAACCCCTCAGACATTACTCTCTACACAAAGAATTTGCTTGCAAGAATGAGGGATGGAGGACAACCATTCTATGTGATGGACTTTATTTGGGAGGAAATCAAAGCAATTTCCATGGACCCTCAGAAATCTTGTGGTTTTGGTCCATATCTCATGTTTATGATTGAGGAAGTAACAAAGTACAACTTTCCTATAGAACAACGTCCTCCCCACAAACCCCTGAGACTCATTCCCACTAAGCATCCCATTGTGAGAGAGCCTACTCCTCCACCACAGCCACAACAATAGCCAGAAGAGCAGATCCAGATACAGCAGCAACCACAAAAGTTTAACTCGGTCAAACTGGGTGTGCAGGGCGGTTAGACCGCCCTTGATGGATAGTAGCAGACCCAGCCCCCCCCCCCCCCCCCCCCCCCCCGCCCGGCACCAAGAAAAATCTACCTCTCCAATCAAGAAGCTTTTCAACATGGTGTTTGGCATGTGCAGAACACAACCTGATGTGGAAACTCATGCTAGAGAACAAATAGCAGATTTGTCTAGAAGATTGAGAAGAATTGAGAGAGCTCAGTTTCCTTTGGATCCTCCCTCACCACCTAGACAAGAAGAACGACCACCAACACCTCTAATGGAAAGATACAACATATGGCAAGAGGAAGACTACTACTCTTAGATTCATGGGTCTAGTAGCAGGGATGAACATGTGGAATCTTCAGATCCTTTTATTGCTGGTTATGTGGGTTTGTCTAGTGATCGGCCAACTAGTAGCTATGTACCTACACAGTCCTTTGATGCTGCCCCTCAACAGTTTGGACCTCCACCTCCTCTTCCTTCAGAGGATCCACCCAGGCGTAGCGGTCTTGGGAATTCGGTGTCAACCTTTTTAATTATGATCCTTCAGCGCATTGGCAGGGTCCACATGACTATACTCCTAGTGGTGACGGCAGTGACTTTCATTAGAGCAGCAGCACATCACTCCTTTGGGCTCCTTTTTCTTTTTTTTTGGATGATTGTTGACAAAAGGGGGAGAAGAAAGGATTAAAGCATCGAGAAATATCTCAGAGTGTCCAAGGAGCAGAAGAAAAATCAATTCTTATGGTTCTTAGAGTCTTGAAACCGAGAATATGTATCTTTTCATTTTCTCTGCCTAAGCAAGCCGGTCAAACCGGGTTAGCAACCAGGTCAGACCGGGTTGTATTGTTTTTCAGAACCTTCATTTGTAATAATTGTGTTTCTCCTCGTGCGAACTTGAGAACAAATTGTAATGTGTGCTACTATGTGTTTGAGAATCTTATTTATCTAAGGAATATTTGTGGTAGTGTGAAAACATGTGTTGAATGTTGTTATGTTGGTTGCTGCAAAATCAGTTCCAGGCAGTCAGGCCGCCTGTGCAGGGCGGTCAGACCGCCCTGAACTGAGCTTTTTCTCTTTTCTTCCTTTTTCTTTGTGCTTTGTCATATGCATCACGTACTATCACTTCACATTGTTTTGCACCCCACGAATGCAGTGGTATAGGACGAGCTCCATATTTTCATTGAATATGTGCTTTTGGCATTTGTAGCCGAAATTGGAATTCCATTCTCATGCACATATTTAGGGGGAGCTCTAAGTATATTTGTGCATCCAAAACTGCTTTATGTTCCTACTGTGAAGCTTTAATCGGTTTGTCATCAATCACTAAAAAGGGGGAGATTGAAAGTGCATCTAGGCCCCCTAGTGGGTTTTGGTGTTTTGATGACAACACGATTAAAGAGCTAATGTAATTTGTTGAGTTGTAACAGGTAAATGTCTTGTAAATTTATTATGAATATTGATATATCAAGACATGGATATATATGGATATTCTACATGTATATTTTGTATGCCATATGACAAAGGATGTGATAATGGTGAAGCTACATGGATGATCACTAATGAAAATCTTATGCCATGTGTTACACGAAGAAAAATGAAGCTTGGATGATATGTCTCACATTGTTTATTGAAATTGCCACCATATGCAAATATTGGTGACATGACTCTTGTGGTCATATCAAAGAAATCAATACATATCACAACAAACATCAATACAACATGAAGGTGAAGATCAAGCGTGTGCTAATGAATGATGCAAAGAAATGTGTGAACCATGATGGTAAGTTGATGAAGGGTTAGCAAGGACTTGGCTACGACGGACCATACATTGGAGAAGGGCAAGCAAGAGGCTTGGCGCCGAAGGACCTTTGTGATGGAGAAGATCAAGTGGATGCTTGAATCCGATGAATCAGAGAAGCCATGGAGGATTACATATTTCCTACTGTCAAATATTTGAAAATCAAGAAGAAAAGATGACATGGATAAAATATGGAGTCTTGACTATATAATGAAAAAATCCATGTTCATCAGCTCAAGGTGAATATGCTCATATGAAGAAAATATTGCCTACCCTCATGAAGCAAAATGTGAAGCATTTCAGCATAAGGATTTATATCAAGCTCAAGTGGAAGAATTTTATCTATTTCTTGAGTATAGGTATGCCGTACTATCAAGAGGGATGCAACATGTGTTGATTTACAAAGTCAAAGTGCTCAAAATCCTAGTGAGAAACCTTTCCGAGTGAATTTAAACCCCTACCTCGAGTTCTGTCAGGTCAAGGAGGTCAGACCGCCTTGTCAAGGAGGTCAGACCGCCTTGAACTAGTTTCTGTGGGGTCAGTTTCTAGGTTAGTAAGTTTTTGGCCTAAGTGAGTCAAGGGTTCCCTTTTAGGTGTCTTGAGCAACCAAGTTAGTGGTCAATGAGGGCTCCTATGTTTTTCCTGTTTGGTTGTCTGTCAGTAAAAGGCGGTCAGACCGGGTGGTCAACCCGGTCATGCTGCCCTGAGCCTGACAGTTCCAACGGCTAGTTTTCCAAACAGCCTTTAAATAGCCTCCCACCACACCCTTTGGTTGCTGCTGGTTCTTGCCCGACTCTATAGCATTCCAACGGCCATTTGAGCTCTCCCCAACCTTTCTTTGTGAGATCCAAGTGCTTTGTGCAAAATCCTTAGTTGGGTTGAGAGATTTGAGTGTGCGGAGCATTTGTGAGCAAATCCTAAGCCTTGAGCACTTTGGTTGCGTCAAGCAACTCGTGGAGCATTTGTTACTCTTGGAGGGAAACTTCCTAGACGGCTAGGCGTCATCCTAGAGCTCCCAAGCTTGTGGTGAGCCTTGGAAAAGTTTGTGAGGGCTGTGATCTTGCCTCCGATGTGGAAAAGATCGAGTTAGTGGATTTGGGGAAAGAGGTTGAAAGAGATCCAGTTTGGAGTTGGCCTTGTGAGCAACACAAGCTTCCTCAACGGAGACGTAGGGATCACCGTTGGTGGTCCTGAACTTCGGCGAGACAAATCTTGTGTCACCTTGCCGGTTTACATTCATAGTTCTTTTTTAGCTTATACTTGTGCTTCCGCTTCGATCTACTTTGGCGTGCTCATTTGTGTGTAGGTACTATGTGTACCTGCTAAAGAAAATCTCTGGAGCATCACCACAAGTTTTCGTTTGAGCTAGAATTCAAATTTGGAGAGCTGATCTAATTCTACCTGTGCAAGGCGGTCTGACCGGGTTGACAAGGAGGTCAGACCGGATTGAACTATTTTATGTGAAAAGTTCTACCTGTGTAAGGAGGTCTGACCGGGTTGACAAGGAGGTGTGACCGGGTAGTACTAATCTGTGAGAAAAAGTTTTATTGATTTTAGGTTTCGCCTATTCAACCCCCCCCCCCCCCCTCTCTAGACGACATCAAGGTCCTTTCAGTGTGTTGCCTCTCTATTCGACGGCTAGGAGCGCAACATGATGTGGCCAAGCTTACGTGGCTCGAGCGAGGTAAAAGCCAAATTGAAATCAGTGGCGACTTGCTGGCACACGACGCACCGACGCGCACAGACAACATTGCAGTGGCAACATAGGTACCAATTCCACGAGGCATGGGCCACACTTCACTTATTGTCATGTGGGTCCTATACTGCCACCTCATCACGCCGTGCACCGCCCAATTATCCTACACAGATTCCTCATTCAGTTCATCCAAACATGCTACATCACTGGTCCAGAAGGAGGCGCTCGTGGTCATCAACACCACCATAGAGGGACCATAGTTCGGGTTTCGGTCATAGCACACATGAGGAGACGCTCTCGAGGAATAATATGGAAATTTATAAGGTGTTTATCTAGAACGGATGTAAAAAATATTTTGTTGAGGTGTTTATCTGTCAGGAAGTGACTCCATTTATGGAATCAATCACAAATGTTGTGAGAAGATGTTACCCCATCGCTCTATAGCAATAGATGACTCTATCACGCCTACACCGCCGCTTCAACTACCTATTGCCCTCTTCCCTGTGGAGCACTTTAGGTCGACTGACTGACACTTGTCGATTTCCCAACGAATCATGTCATGTTTGGTGCCTCTTCATCCAACGGTTGAGAGTGTGATACGTGTCTAGCACCCGCGCCTCTTGTGAAACAGAAGCCAACATAAACCTGGTGGTGACTTGCATAGCCACAACGCATTGACGCCCACTGATAACGTAGCGGAGTCACTACAGGCGCCGACAGGAAGAGCCGTAGGCCACACCCCTCTCCTACATGTGGGTCCTACTGCCACCTCACCACATCACGTGCAGCCCCTTTCTCTTGTATAAATCCCTGTGCCGTGCTTGAGGCTCAGCCATTATTAGTCCCCCCCCCCTGCACACCCACCCACCCACACTCAGTTCCCGAGAACACTAGGCAAGCAAGAAAACAAACGAACACAACGCTCATGACACCGACCAAGGGTTCATCCTCGTCCCGAACCAGTGTCAGGGGCGACAGCGGCATCATCATCAACAAGCCCGCGGGGGTGGACAAGTCAAGGACGCGCGGGGTGCAGTCACGATCATGGGGCCGATACGTAGCGGAGATCCGCGACCTGGTCACATAGGCGTGTGTGTGGCTGGGCACCTTCACAACCCCTGATCAGGCCACGCGCGCCTACGACGCCGCCGCAAGGAGGTTCCTCGAGGGCCGTGCCACCGTCAACTACCTCGGCCCTTCTGCCACCACCTTCACCGCGGCGTCGTCTTCATCACTGGCATCTCTGGAGTCCAAGGCATAGTTCGTGTCGACACCTGCCGTCTTGCTAGATCTGCGTGACAGTTTGTCCGCCGTCGGGCTTCTCACTGGACCTGACGCTGGTGGTCAGTGGGGCGGCGTTGTCCACAGACTAACGTCGTCTCATCAAGAAGGAGACCTTCGATGATGAGCAAAACGACTCTACTACAACCCTGTCGCTTTCGTCGTCCACGGTTGTGGACGCGGCACCACCGGCAGTGAACCTAGACCTGACGCTGGCGGTTGTCGCGGCACCGCTCTTGCCATCCAGTAGCAGAGTTTGTGTCAGGAAGCCTATTGATGATGTGTGCAGCGACGACTCTACGTCCCTGTCCCGTTCCTCCGTTGCTGTGGACCTGGGCCTTGACCTGAACTTGCCGCCGGCCGAGGTCCTGGTGTAGGTCAAAATTAAATGAGTATGGCCTATAGCCGCCGAATCTGTTGAGTAATTTAGATTACTATTTAATAAGCGTAACAGGTGTTGAATGCCATCCCCATATGCAAATAGGCAGCAGTTAAGAAGTACTATGTAGCTCTCTACCTTTTGAATGTACTGGTACTGCCTGAGAAAGAGTTGTAACTTGCATCCAAGAAATATTTATTCAATAAATGGTATCGATGAGTTTGATATTTGAATTTCTCTTTGGGGATTTCCTCATCTGGTTCAAAGATGTTCTGAATTTCCTCACCTGGTTCAAAATTGCGTTACAAGATAAAATTTGTCAGGACCACTTTTATTTTCAATTTATCGATGAACTCTAGCCATCTTAAATTTTTTATGTTTTCAGACTAGAGTTAGCATTTCAGAATCCATGCTGAGCGGTAAAGGAGATAATGGCCGAGTAAGAGTTGAGCCACGGCGAAACGAGAGCCACTGAAGCCAAGAGAGGCAGTGAGCGGTGACATGCCGTCATGCTTCACGCATGGGGGAGTGTGTGCGATTGAGGTACAAAAGGGCAAGGCGACAAACGCATTAGGTCGTACCTTCTATATCTGTTGGCGTGGAGCAGTGCGTGCGTGGACTGGAGAAAGAAAGGGAACAAATTTCTTAGGTGGCTCGCGAGAAGTGTCGATGAGTTAGTTAACAATTGTCGAGTAGTGTATCCATTTTTGTGTGACAGATGAAGCATACGTGACATATATAGCAAGATGTTCCTGAACCGGTGGTGAAATATCTTATCTCCGACGTGTACAATTTCAATCGATCTTCTGAAGTCTCTTCGATACCTCTTGCTAAGCCTTTTTTTTTTAATCTTAACTTTTTGAACATCCAATTATATAACCGAACCCTTGACTTTTCAACCTTGGTATAAATTTAGACTTGACAGTGGCTTGGGGTGGATGCGGCAACGTGACCTAGGACCGAAATATCTTTGAATTGTAAATATAATGAAATGCATTAAAAAATAAAGAAAAAATTCTAACTTATAACAGAGTATATATTGTAACACATTATCAAGCTAGTTTTTTTATAAGTGCAACAATATATAACTTATAACTTGAACATCTGGTAGGCACCCCACCCGGCCATTTGAGATTCCTAAGCGAGGTGAATTCAGAAAGCGTGCTGTCAGTGTGCTGGACATGACGCAGCCAAACGCGGGAATTCCATGAGGAGCTTCGGCGCGATTGGATGGCTGGGTGTTCTCAGTAATCAGTCTACATTGCATCCCTGAACCAGCTTGCTCACAGCCAGCCTCCTTGCATGCAACATAAGCATGATTGGTTGCTTGCGTCCGCGCACCCAGGTTTGTGCGAGCTGCTGATTGGTTGCCATATTTTTTTCTCATTTCTTACATCTAGTACTCACAAGTGTGTTGCATCGGCCGAGCCTGGCTCGTAAGATACGCTAGTTTTTCGCCGGTCTGGCTCGAGTTCGACAATTACATGACAAGAGCTTTGTTCGAGAGCTCGTGCAGGCATCCAAACTCAGAATGGTTGCATCCAGCAAGCCTGATGAGGCCTATACGGTCATCCAATCACGCCCTAACTGCAGTTAACCCGTGCATGCAAGTTTGTGGACGCGGTCGATGGCGCTCTGAGCTTTTTTTTTTTTTTTTTTTTTTGAACTGATGGCGCTCTGTACGTTGCCGCGCAAACATACGGGGCAAACATACGGGCACTCGGCGCCCACCCGTGGGCCTCGTGCAATTTGTTTTTTAAAGTAGCGGTGGAAGCAACCGGGCGCCCGCGCCAGGCAAGTAGGCTGAGGTTTCGAGGCAACGCGCCCATGTCGGCATGACCAGCAAGCAGCTGAGGAGGCGGCGGCGGCGCCGGTATTAAAAAATTAGTAGTAGTACTAAAAAAAAGAGCAAGCAAGCTGGCACGGACGGCGGCACCGGCCATCCATGCAACTATCCGGGCGTGGCCCGCGGCGTGACCACGTCCACGCGCGGCCACCCCGGACGCATGATGCCCGCGCACGCGGCACGCTCCGCCTCCACAATTTTTAAATCCGCCGCGCGGGGCCCCCCGGCGGCGTCGGCGGCAACGGCAACCCGCAGCCACAACCACTACTGCCCTGGCCCGCCCCGCGCACGGATCGAGCGGCGCCGGCGCGTGACGCGTGTGGGCCTCCCAAGGACGCGTCTACGAAAACGCGGTGGGGGGCGGCGCGTCGTGGGGTCAACGGTCAGCCGGCCTCACCTTCGACCTTCCCCCTCTGCCGCGTGGGTCCCGCACCCACCACCCCGCCCTCGGTTTCGGTTCTATATATCCACCCGTGCATCTCGCCGCCTCCCCAACCCAAAGGCTCTATCGAAAGCAGAGCAAGCAAGGAACCAGAAAGCAGAGCGCGTGAGACGCTGCGACACGTCCACCGATTGATCCATCCATGGCGCCCAGAAGATCCACGTCTCCATCCGGGAGCAACAACAGCGGCAGCGGTGAGCGCGCCGTGACCGGAGGATCAGAGCAGCCGTTGAGGCTGCGCGGCGTGCGGAAGCGGCCGTGGGGCCGGTACGCGGCGGAGATCCGCGACCCGGTCCGGAAGGCGCGGGTCTGGCTCGGCACCTTCGACACCCCCGAGGAGGCCGCGCGGGCCTACGACGCCGCGGCCCGGAAGCTCCGCGGGCCGGGCGCTGCCGTCAACTACCCTATTAAGACAACCGCGACGCCGGAAGCCCCCGTGCTGTCGGAGGCAGAGACCTCGTCGTCCTCGTCGCGAGACTCGCTGCCGGCGGTGACAGTAGCGGCCCCGTCGCTGGACCTGAGCCTCGGCCTCACAACCGCAATGATGGTCTTCAACCAACAAGCAGCTGTGTGCGTTGCGCCGGCTCTGATTCAGTTCTTGCCGCTCAAGGCCGAGGAGCAGCAGAGCGAATCCAACTGCTCGTCCTCCTCGTCTCTGTCGGCCATGGAGGACGCGGCGGTGAACCTGGGTCTCGACCTCAACCTGGCGTGGCCCGCCGAGGTGCTGGCGTAGCCGCACGCCCAAAACACCGATTTGTACTAATCACTTTGTGAATTAGTTGTTGTTAACTAGCTAGATCTTCCTTGTAAATAGGCTGCTCGATCATGTAGCAGCTCTTGCTGAACTAAATTGGAACAAATATGGTCTCCCTCCCTTGCTTTGACAAGAATATGTCGTCTGTTCCGTGTGAATGGCATACCTCTTTTTTTTTTTTTTTTTTTTTTTTTTTGATAATGTGAATTGCATAGCTCTGAGAGTACTTGTCAAGATTTCTTTGCCGTCAATCTCACCGATCAGACCACAGCGCCGCCGTTGTTCTAAGTGCTCCGCAAATTCATGTGCTTGTCTAGCGGCTCAAATGAGAAATTTCGCATCGCGCTACCGACGAAACCACCGCTTTCCGGGGCACCCGCACAACATGCCACCTGTGTGCGCCGCGGCAACTTACGTGCGAGAGGGCACATCAAAAATGGCTATAACAGCATGTTAAATGCAGATGCTTGAGCGAACAAAAATCAATTTATTTTCGGCATTAGGTGCGTATAGAAGGCACGGTCTCTTAAGTTTGAACTTGTGGTGAAACATCTAATGTCGAGCGTGTGCAATTTCACCCGGTCCTCAAATCTTTTCCGATATGCTGATTTCCTTCTTTTATGTTTCACACTTTACAAGTGTGTCCTCCAATTTCACCCGGTCTTCAAATCTCTTTTGATATGGTTATTTCCTTCTTTTTCATATCATCCTAAACTTCTCAACCACCAATTATATATTCAAATCCCTCACTTTTCAGCCTTGGTATAAATTTAAAAGCGGTTTTAGGTGATTTGAAAACATGACTCGGACCCAAATATCTTTGAATTTAAAATTAATGATTCATTGGATACCCTTCTTGTTTAACATTTAAGACATGATAAAAATCACATACATGATAAAATTATTGGACAGAAAAAAATCAAGAAAGATAATTATTTCTTTTTTTAGCTACATTATATAAAATGGATTATAGATGTTGAATTATATAATTTGGATGGATTAGTTTGTTTATCCAGATTATTAGTTTTTGATGTGACAAGAAAAAAAAATCCCTTGATACCTTTGGAGGACTTATTTCTTTTGTTGTAGATATTTAACTATTTCAGAGAAATTTAAGATTATTCATACAATACTACATTGAATAAAATTAGTGCCATGTGTTTCATATGACCTCCGAGTTCATATAAATATCCTTAAAGAAAAAAATGCATTCTTCTAGCAAATAGTGCATTAGTTTCTTGTTAGTTCCTTGCGAACGAGCTTTCGGCTCGGTGGCAGCGCGCCCGCCCGGGTTCGATCTCCAGGATCGGCTCGTGGTGTCGCATCGCGGAAAAAAATCTTCTCGTCCTTCTCAGACCAAAGCATATGGTAAAGACTCGTGCCATAGCTCACATGGCCAGCTGAGTCTCTGTGTATGGTTAGGGAGGAGGTTGGGAGTTTTCTCGGTCTATATGAGAAGGCTTCTTCTTCTTAGTAAAATGCCGTCAGGATGACTTCTTTCCCAACAGATTGAGTTTTTTAGTTTCTTGTTAGTTCCTCACGAGGAACAGGTCACAACCACGAACTGTGGGGAGAGCTCACAGGGAGCACAGTATCAAGAAGTGATAACAATAAATTAATGAGGAACTGATCCCTACTATTGCGTCGCACTAATTATCATCATTCCTTAAGCTAGGTAGCCACCCCAGCAATCTTTTGTTCAGAGGCGAACAGCTAGCTCGTCACCATTTGGTTTGAAAAAACTTGTCCCGGCCTTCTCCTTCTTCGTCCGCTCGAATCGGCTCAGGACTCTCCGCCCGCTGCCTCGCTAAGCTCTGCGACCGGTTCGTCTTGGCCTCTGACGAGTGCGTGCTGGACGACGGGTATCCCTTGTGCTCGACCGCGGCGTGGCAGGCGCGTACAGCGGTAGAAGGGGCTCGCTTCCGGCAAAAGCAATTATTACCAGGGAGCTGCGAATCGTGGTCCGAAATCGGTTGCGTAGATTTTTGACGAACAGGGCCACAGGGTCTGGTCTGTATAAAAGAAAAACGGCGGCACCGGCCATGCCACAATCCACAACACACCCTGCGTGGCACGGCGGCGGCGTCCACGCTCTCCCAACCCGGACGCGTGATATGCTGTCACGCTCCAACTCGGTATTTTTAAATCTTCCAGGGGCCTCGGCGGCAAATCGATCGAAAGCAGAGCAACCAAGAAGCCGAGGAACCACCGCCGCGGCAGGCAAGGCACACGCACGCCAGCGAGACGCGAAACATCCATCGATCGATCCATGGCGCCCAGAAGAAAGTCCACGTCGCTGGCCATGAGCGGCGGCAGCAGCAGCAGCAGCGGTGAAGAACGCGCTGCAGCGGCGAGGGCAGAGCAGCCGCTGAGGCTCCGCGGCGTGCGGAAGCGGCCATGGGGCCGGTACCCGGTGCGGAAGGCGCGGGTCTGGCTGGGGCACCTTCGACACGCCCGAGAAAGCCGCGCGTGCCTACGATGCTGCCGCTCGGAGACTCCGCGGGCCCGGCGCTACTGTCAACTACCCTGACGACCCGACGCCGGCGGCGGCGGCTAGCGGGAGAAGCAGCTTCCCCGAGCTGTCCTCCGAGACAGAGTCGTCGTCCTCCTCCCCGGGGGACTCGCCGGCGGTTGCGGCGGCAGCGCCCCCGTCGCTGGACCTGAGCCTCGGACTCCCAACGATGCTGGTGTCTGTAGCGCCGGCGCTAATTCAGTTCCTGCCGCTGAAAGCCGAGCACGAGCAGAGAGTCTCGGGTTGGTGCTCCTCCTCATCGGTCGTGAACGACGCAGCGCCGGCAGCGAGCCTCGGGCTGGACCTCAACCTGGCGTGGCCGGCGGCCAAGGTGGTGGCGTAACCGCGCGCCCGACACATCTCGATTGTACTAATCACTTTGTTAATTGACTACAGATCGTCCATCTGTTGTACATAAGCAGCTCTTGCTAAATTAGTTTGCAACGCAAGAACATGACGAGTACATGACCAAGAAATCACCTCTCTTTGACAACGAATCTGCGTTGCTCCGTGTGATATTACCACTTGCAGCATGCGTGTGTTTAGCTCTCGAGATTTCTCTGTCCTCCATGTGTGTATTTAGTTCTCGAAAACCACCACTTCCCGCGTCAGCCGCACATCACGTAGTGGTCCAGTGGTAAGCTAGATCAAAATTGATGGTGGTGCTAACGTGATCTTTTTTCCTAATTTTCAAACAATTTAGCTGATCCGAATATGTTTTGTAGTGTGAATTGTTTTTTCTAACATGGTGTCAGTGCACCAGGTAACACAATGTAATGATGCTACATGTCAAAAATGATGTATTAAATGACTATATGCAACATTTGGTTCATATTGAAATTATAAAGTTATTCGATCCATCTCTTGCTAGAATCCCATCATTAGAATATATATCCATGATATTTGTCAATATCTCATGCTTATACATTTTCTATATATACGTGTGTCAACATAGTATGTATTAAAAATTAAAGTCTGAGTAAGGACATATGCCCTCTTTACTTGTATTTGTTGAATGTATGCATTAGTATATAGTAACACAATGTAATGATGCTAGTGTCAAAAATGACGTATCAAACGATTATATGCAACACTTGGTTCAGGTTGAAATCTTAAAGTTATCCGGTCCATTTTTTGCTAGCACGTCATCATCAGAGTATTTATTTATGATATTTGTCAATATCTCATGCTTATACATTTTTTATGAATATATTTTTTCAAGGTTAGTATACATTTTCTATAAATATGTGTATCAACATAGTATATATTACAAATTAGAGTCTGAATAAGGACATATGCCCACTTTGCTTACTATTTGTTGAATGTATGCATTAGTAGTAACTAGTAACACAATGTCGTGATGCTAGTAGTGTCAAAAAATGACGTATCAAATGATAATATGCAATCGCTTGGTTCAGGTTGAAACATTAATGTTATTTAATCCGTTTCTTGCTAGAACCCCACTAGAACATTTTCTAACTGAACCAGCGAGGAAACTACCGCTTCCCGCTTCAGCAGCACATCACTCGTCTAGTGAATTCAGTGGCGAAACTAGATCAGACTTAATGGTTGTATCAACATGACCTTTTTCAGTGGTGGATCCACGATTTCGTCAAGATTCAAGGGAAGCTTCGGCCATGATCTAAGCGAAATAGATTTCTTAAACATATTGCTTAAAGAGTTAATTATACACATGCTCACAAAGTAGTTGATTGATGGACATTGTTTGGTTCATTTGAGGATCCCATTTCATCATCAGCAATCGCACTTGTTGAGGCTTATGCATATCCCTATGTTCCACCTTTTAGTTCTCAAGGGATCGCAGACATGCAGCTTCTTGTGCATGTACATTAGTGTGCTATAATGAAAATTATTCTTTGTTATTAAAATGTTGGATCAACGTCGAGCAAGAAGTGGTCAGCTGTTTAGATGTTCGACGAAATGTGTGAGTGGTCAGTTGTTAACGGACGGAGACGCTGTTCATCCTCATCTCTTTTTCATCCCTCCAATCAAACAGAAAACAAGGCTCGTCCCATCCTTCTAATCAAACAGAAAATAGGATGGTCCTATCTCTAAAAATTAGGATGGTTTCATCTCATCCCACCTTGTCCTAAAATCAAACACACCCTAGTTCCCAAGGGATCACAGACTTGCAGCTCCTTGTGTGTTAGTCTGCTACAATGAAAATTATTCTTTGTTATTAAACTGTTGGATCAACGTCGAGCAAGAAGTAACTCTATTAGTTTGTCACATCAAATTAAGATTCAAAAAATTGTCATAACTTGACTTCGATCAGCAGTTTTGTTGTTTCTACAACCTATGACGTTTTGGGATGGATTCAGGTGATGTTCGGCTATCCTTGGATGCTTGGGTGTGAGTGCAAGGCACTCGGTGAAGCCGCCGTCATCACCCAGCGAGATTCACCAGCACATCTCTCGTGCAGGCGCAGAACGGAGCAACGGAGGTGAGGCAGGGAGACGGATAGGAGATGAATAACCGAGAAAATGAGGGTAGTGAGATGTACGAGTCAGGCCACGGACTATGTGGCCCGACTGACAGGCGTGCCCCTGGTCTTTTTGCCTAATTTTCAAGAAATTTACCAATGTCAATGATTTTACTTAACTAATCACGTGCTCAACCATTTCAAAAAAAAAAAATCACGTGCTCAACAACCGAAACCGAACTCGTGCCATCACGACGCGGAAGAACCCGCACCCGCCTCGCGTCCGGCAGGCGCTTCGCCAAGCAAATAGACCGTGGTTTTGAGGCAACACGCTGTATGAAAAAAAAAAAAAGCTGGCTCGTACGGCGGCACCCGCCATATCACAACACACGCCGCTTGGCGTGGCGGCGCGAACTCACGACACGGTGTCAAGCTCCAGCTCGAGTATTTTAAAATTTCCCGCAGGCCTGGCGGCGGCGCCAGGGCGTCGGCGGCAACCCAATCTCACCGCACACGGAGATGCGTGACGCGTCGTGGGCCTCGATCGCTTACCAGCTGGTCAATAGTCAGACCGCATCACCTTCCCCTCTGCCGCGTGGGCCCCGCTTCACCTCATCTCAGCAAACCGCCGCCGCCGCCCTGGCTTTTCTATATATCCGCCCGTCCACGCAGCTCCCAAGCCTGCCACAAACCAAGCTCGAACGAAAGCAAAAGGAGAGCAGAGATAAGAAGCAGAGGAACCAGCCGGGAGGCAGGCACACGCACCCACATCGATCCATGGCGCCTACCAGAAGAAGGCCCACGTCTCCGGCCGGGAGCAACAGCAGTAGCGGCCGCAGTGAAGAACGCGACGCGGCAACGGGGGCAGTAGAGCAGCCGTTGAGGCTGCGGGGTGTGCGGAAGCGGCCGTGGGGCCGGTACGCCGCCGAGATCCGCGACCCGGTCCGGAAGGCGCGCGTGTGGCTCGGCACTTTTGACACGCCCGAGGAGGCCGCCCGGGCCTACGCCGCCGCCGCGAGGAGGCTCCGCGGGCCGGATGCCGCCGTCAACTACCTCGACTCGACCCCAACACCGGCGGCCGCGAGTGGGAGCAGAGGCACCGAGGTGTTGGAGGCGTCGTCCTCCTCGTCTTCGTCCCGAGACTAGCTGCCGGCGGTGAACCTGAGCCTCGGCCTCCCGACCGCGACGATGGTCGCCGCGCATCTGCACCTGTTCTTGGACCAGGCGACGCTGGTGTCCGTTGCGCCGGCGCTGATTCAGTTCTTGCCGCTGAAGAGCGAGGAGCAGCAGGCCGAATCGAACTGCTCCTCCTCCTCTATGTCGGCCATGGACGACGCGGTGAACCTGGGTTTGGACCTCAGCCTGTTCGTGGAATACTTACCTTTCGGTCATTCATATATATGTTTAAGTTGGCAACTGACCGGTTATCTCATCAATAAAAAAACATCGGTTTGAATCACAAAGCAATTAAAGATAAATTTTTAATATAAATTTTTATAGATCATGAATAGGATTTTTTATGTACCCTTTTCCGATCGGATATATAAGGCGGTAGTGAACCCCTCATCACGGACATAATATTATAAACAATACAAACCACATAACACAGAACGTAGGATTTTAATCTCATCGAGAGGGTCTGAATCTGTATAACTCGACATCTTTTGTAACTATCATAGTTTTTAGTCTTGACGTAGCCCTATAAATATATTGCCGATATCAAGTCTCGACAGTTGACGCGTCAGGTACGGGACAAGGCTCGTCGAGATTCTTCGTCGACTACAATGGCCGAAACTCCCAACATCCAGTACTCGCTGCACTTCAAGATCTTCTTCGAATCGCTTGACTTCGTCGTCGACACCAACGGAGAGCTAGGTCTAGAGAACCACCAATCCGACCGGCCGTAGCCAGTTTTACGACGCGATCACCGAGCTCGTCAGATCTGATCTCAGCGTTAGCTCCACAAGGATTCGGCAAAATAGACCTACCCTTCGGGTACGACTCAAAGTCGGTCCGTTCCTTTGATGAGGATTCGATCGGATCTGCTTGCTTATACCCTCTGACTGTGAACGTGGTCGACATAGAGGAGAATCCATCAGGAGACAACGAGGGGGAGGACGACTGCGAAGACGGTCACGAAGAAGATGACCGCGCAAAGGAACGCGTAGAAGAAGGCCACAGGGAAGAAAACCCCCAAGACAACAACTTGTCAGAAGGACATCGCCGCCGATCGAGAGGATCGCGTGGATCGCGCCTCGCACGCCGACTGGACCTTGGACAACTAGAGATCAAAGTAGAGGGCGTCAAGATCTACGACACCCCGCAGAACAACATCACCGGGGCTAAAATGTTGCTTGACAGCTGCATGGCTGATGCAACATACCAGACCCCCGCGATGCAGAAGGCGGTGGCTATGCTTAAGGCCGCTGCAGCCCAAGATGCGGCCAGGGACAAATCTCAGTCGGTGGCAAGTTCTAGTCACGCAACATCATGCGGTCAGTGAAGGCGTGAGAATTTGAGAAATTCTCTCAGCATCCGCGACGGTCGGGACACCATCAACTCCCATTACGAGGAGAGGGCTCGGGACGACTGACACCGTGAGGAGGAGCACCGCGATCGGAGGACCGACTACAGACGGGAAGACCGATGCTATCCACCTCCGAGAAACAACCGCGACGACCGACGTCGACATGACGATCGGGACCGGCGCAAGAATCATGATGGAGATAATCGGCATCGTCGCCATGATGACGACGTTGGCCCATGCCATAATCGTCGCTCATCTCCATCTCCTGACCGACATAGAAGGTCAACTACTCCGAGCGATGAAGAATTCGATGGCATCAAGGCCTATATACCTGAGCTTCACATAGCTCGGTGGCCAAAAGGGTTCAAGCAGGTTCCCATCGAAAAATACGACGGTCAGACCAACCCTTGAGAGTGGCTTCAGCTATACAGTACGGCGATTCGGTCAGCCGGGGGTGATACCTTCGTGATGGCCAATTATCTACCGGTCTGCCTTGATCCTGACGTTTGGATTTGGCTCACATATCTTCTAGAGAAATCGATCACCTCTTGGGGAGACCTTAACAGGAAGCTCATAGAAAGTTTCCAAGCTACTTGCAATCGTCCAGGCAATCACTTCGACCTCACTCGGATCAAGCAGAAGTCTGACGAGCCCCTGCGTGACTACATCAAGCGGTTCTGCACCAAGAAGACTGAGATCCCTAATGTCCCAGATCAGCAGATCATCGCAGCCTTCCAAGGAGGCATATACAGCGATGACCTGGTCCAGGAGATCGATTGGAGGAATCATGACCTTAAGTTGACCGCTAGGAAGTGCTTCGAGATCGTTGATAAGTTCACGTCAGGAGAATCAGCGCTGGATGACATCTGCGGCAAAGGCAAGGAGAAGCGCTTGGACAAGCCAGAGTCCTCCAGGAAGGACAAGAAAAGGAAGACCGACAACATGGTCGTTGCGGTAGACTGATCCCAGAAAAACTCTCAGACGAACTAGCAGACCATGGACGACTTGCTAAGTGGCCCATGCATATGGCACCCAAAGGGGAACCACAAAGCAAAGGACTGTTACCGATTGAAGGGCTTCGCGACTGTCGTGCTCAAGGTGGCCAAAGATCCGCCAAGGCGCAATGGCAAAGACAAAGCTAAAGACAGTGACAACAAGGACGAAAAAGGAGAGTTCCAGGAGCCCCGGAAAGAAGTCAACTTCACCTTCGGAGGCCTGGATGCCTACGCGTCCAAGCGCAAACAAAAGCTGCAACTACGTGAGATCAACTCCGTAGAGCCTGCTACACCCAAGTACATGAGGTGGTTTGAGGTACCAATCACGTTTGATCGGTCGGACCACCCCAGGCACCTACCCAAGCCAGGTCGCAACCCGCTGGTACTCGCAGCCACGATGAAGGAGGTCAAGTTCAACAAAGTACTCATCGATGGAGGAAGCAGTCTCGACTTGATCTTCACCAAGACTCTCAAGGAGTTAGGCTTGTCGGTCAATGATCTCCAGCCGAGTTCCTCACCCTTCCACGGGATCGTGCCCGACAAGACTTTAGTTCCCATTGGACAGATTGTTCTACCGGTTACTTTTGGAACCCGTGAGAACTTCAGGACTGAGCGTGTTATCTTCCAGGCGACCGACTTCGAGTCGGCATACCATGCTATCCTCGGCAGATCGGCAATGGCAAAGTTCATGGCGGTCCCATACTACACATACCTCACTCTCAAGATGCTAGGCCCCAAAGAAATAATCTTCCTCCACTCTGATCTTCGGAATTCTTTTGATTGTGATGTGCAGAGTTATGAGATGGCCAAACAACAGTTGATGCTATCCGACCGGCAGGAGATCCAGAAGGCAGTCGGCAATGAGGAGCAGACCGACGCGGAGATCCCCATAAAGAAGCCCACCAAGGACAAGATACAGATGGACGATGTCCCTACCAAGGAGATTGTGCTCGACCCTGAAGACCCTGCTAAGATCATTTATGTAGGGGCCGATCTCGACGAGAAATAGGGACTCGCGCTCACTCTTTTCCTCTGAGAAAATAGGGACGTTTTTGCATGGAAGCCTTCGGACATGTCGGGTGTTCCTAGGGAAAAGATTGAGCATGAATTAGGGGTGCCTCCTGGGGCCACCCCTGTCAGGCAAAGGTTTAGAAGATTTGCACAAGACTGCAAGGACGCCATGAAGAAGGAGATAGCTAGGTTATTAGATGCTAAGTTTATAAAGGAAGTGTACCATCCAGATTGGCTGGCAAATCCAGTCCTTGTACCCAAGAAGAGTAAAGAGTGGCGGATGTGCGTTGATTATACCGACTTGAATAAGGTCTGTCCTAAGGACTCCTTCGCTCTGCCACGTATCGACCAGATCGTAGACTCAACAGCCGGGTGTGAGCTTTTAAGATTTCTGGATGCCTATTCAGGCTATCACCAGATCCCACTGAAAGTCGAAGATCAAATCAAGACTTCCTTTATAACTCCCTTCGGCGCCTACTGCTACATTACAATGCAGTTCGGCCTGAAAAATGCTGGTGCGACTTACCGACGTGGTATTTAATGCTGCCTTGAAGCTCAGATCGGTCGGAATGCAGAAACATATGTAGATGACACCGTGGTAAAAACTCGGAGCGTCGAAGAACTTCTCTCTGACCTCGCAGAGGCTTTCGACAATTTGAGACGTTACTCGATGAAGTTGAATCCTAAAAAGTGCATGTTTGGGGTTCTTTTGGGTAAGCTACTCGGTTACATCATTTCAAAACGAGGTATAGAGGCTAACCCAGATAAAATCAAGTCAATCCTTGATATGGGGCCACCTAACTCTCAGAGGGATGTTCAGATGCTGACCGGATGTATGGCATCCCTGAGTCGCAATTGGCATTGGATGAGCTGAAGGTCCACCTCAGCAATATTCCAGTCTTGGTGCCTCCGAAGCCGTAAGAAAAGCTTCAACTCTATATATTGGCCACAACTCAAGTTGTGAGCACCGTTTTAACGATCGACCGAGAGGAAGAGGATCACATAAAAAAAGTACAACACCCGGTCTACTTCGTTAGTGAAGTTCTCAGTGCTTTCCAAAACATGATATCACCAGATCTTGAAGCTGCTATACACGCTCCTGATCACCTCAAGGAAGTTGAAGCATTACTTTCAAGCTCATCCTATTAAAGTCCAAACATCCTTTGCACTCGGCGCGGTCCTTCACAATCGAGAAGCCGAAGGAAAGATTGCTAAGTGGGCAGTTGAACTTGGTTAGTATACCATCACGTTCGCACCGCGCTCAGCAATCAAAGGACAGGCATTGGTCAATTTTGTTTCTGAGTGGACAGAGATTCAAATGCCACCTGCACCACAAGATATCGAGTACTAGAAAATGTATTTTGATGGATCCCTCCAGTTACCTTGGGCAGGTGCAAGAATTGTGTTCATCTCACCCACAGGAGAAAAATTGTGATACATCCTCCAGATCATGTTTCGTGTGTCTAATAACGCCGCGGAATATGAAGCTCTCCTGCACGGTCTGCGCATTGATGTTTCGCTCAGCATTCGGCGTCTTGACATATTTGGTGATTCAGCTCTGGTGAACAACCAAGTCACCAAGGATTGAAACTGTGTGGATGATAACATGGGTGCTTACTGCCAAGAAGTAAGGAAGCTCGAAGACAAATTTGATGGACTGAAGTTCACACAGTTTCTTTGAGATAATAATCAAGAGGCGAATCAGTTAGCCACGATGGGATCATCCCGATCGATTGTCCCACTCGGTGTTTTCCTACACACCCTGGATTCCCGATGTCTTGGCGACCAATGTTGTGAGCCCGTAAGTGATGTCGATATAGAGACCGACTGGCGCGACCCGATTGTCCAATTCTTGAGCAAGGGTACGCTGCCTACCGATCCTAATGAGCAATAGAGGTTGAAGGCTAAATGTCGAGGATACTTGATGTTTGACGATCTGCTTTATAGAAGATGAGGATCGAACATCTTGATGCGGTGCATCTTGATACCAGAAGGCAAAGTGTTGATGAAAGAAATCCATTCAGGAGTATGTGGCAATCATGCAGCTTCCAAGACTTTGGTCGGCAAAGATTTCCGGCAAGGGTTTTATTAGCCCACGGCGGTCGAAGATGCACACCAGATCGTTCGGAAGTGTGAAGACTGTCAATTCTTTGCTCAACAAACACATGTGCCTTCGCCGCAACTTCAGACGATACCTATGACTTGACCTTTTGCAATCTGGGGGCTTGACATTGTCGGTCCTTTCAAGAAAATGCCAGGCAGGTTCACTCATTTGTTTGTTGCTATTGACAAATTCACCAAGTGGATTGAAGCGAAGCTGGTCGGCAAGATAACTTTGAAGAAAGCGGTCGAGATTGTTAGAGATGTCTTCACTCAGTTTGGGGTCCCTCGTGATATCATCACCGACAATGGCACTCAGTTTACATCTGAGGAGTTCCGTGACTTTGCCGATGAGATGGGCATAAAAATCCACTTTGCATCAGTGGCTCATCCTCAAAGCAATGGGCAGGTTGAACAGGCAACGGTATGAATCTTCAGGGGTTGAAGCCCTGGATATTTGACAGGCTTAAACCTTATGTCGGTCAGTGGGTATGAGAGCTGCCTTCAGTTCTCTGGGGGCTGCGTACTAACGCCAGTCAGGTTAGTAGCCAGTCAGCTTTTTCATTGGTCTATGGCTCCGAGGCTATGCTGCTGACCAAGGTGAACCTTGTATCAGCGCGAGTCAAGGGATACGATGAGAAGCTTTCTGAAGAAAATCGAGAGATTGATTTGATTGCGGTAGAGGAGTTGCATGATCGCACTCTGTTTCGGTCGGCACTATACCAGCAAGGCTTGCGACGTTACTATGATAAGAACGTACGCAATTGCCAGTTTCATGTTGGGGATTTAGTACTACGCCGAGTGCAGTCAACCAAGAATCAGCACAAACTATCCCCTAAGTGGGAATGACCTTATGTGGTTAAAGAAGTCACTCGGTCGGGGGCTTATCGACTAACGCGGCTATGAGTTACAACCTAATATGCTAAGGGAGACCGATTGCAACTTCTGTCTTTATCTCTGAAAGACTCATGGTAAAAAGATCTAAGTGCTAAAGCGCGAGTAACATAGCTAAGTACTGATCGTTTTGCTTTAAGTAACAAGAGATTGCTTTATGACTATTTTGTCGATCTTTTAACTTGTTTGTAAACTAAGCAAGCATAAGAATTATTATTTACATGGAAGATAATATCGTCTTCCTACATAAATACTACTAATGTTTTCTAACATTACAGATATTACAACTCCTTCGAAGGAGAGGAGGCATCATCCTGCGATTCTACTTCTGGAGATGTCGGAGGAGTTGACGCAATTGGATCAACCTCTACATTGTCAACCAAGGCATGAGAGGTCTCCAGCATAGAGTCCATAAGCAATTGACATTGGTCTATTGTCAAGTCTGGGTTGAAGCCCTCCTTGATATTATCCAATGGCAATGCAGGAGACCAAGACTTGCAAAATAGCCAGCACTTGGCTCCCGCCCTTGGTCGCCACCCTCCGGGTATTGTTAGCAATTGCCTCTGAAGCATGCTCCAGTAGGTACTCCAAGGAGTGACCGGTCTTTTTCACTTGGTTAGCAGGGATATAATCCAAGGCTTTCTGAGCACCGTAAGACAATGCTGCAAGAGATTTTCGAAACGTCAAAATCTGAAGTCAGCAAGAGAAATAATGAAGATACGATGGAGAGCTTACTGGCAAGATTACATTTGAAAGATTTGGAGATGCTTTTAGCCTCCTCTATCTTCTCTTTGGCTGCCTCCAGCTTCTTCTTCAGCCGAGTGATTTCAAAGTTTTGTTCTCCGACCGACTTGGAGAGGTTATCCTTCTTAGCATTCAGATTATCCAAGAATCTCTGCTGGTTTGAAGTCAACTTCTCTAGGTCGGTGACTTTTTGATCGCGAGCTAAGGACACATACAACATATTTAGCATTAGAGCGAGCAAAAAGCAAATGAAAGTTGGTATGCGATCTTACCAACGACATCAGCACAATTTCGTTCTAGAGCATTGGTCACCTCCTTGTGATCGGTCTACAGCTTTTCAATCTGCTTCTTGGCTAGGGAGAGCTGCTCGCCGGTAACTAGCAAGATACCAACAACAAGTTAATATCTTGAAGAAAGGATCTAATATGAAAGAAGATTCTAGAGCATACCCAAAGTCTCGGCTTCAAGATACTTAATCCTGGCCTGCTTCTTCTCCATAAGAGAATATATTTTCTGAATGCGAAGAAGGGCATGGTTAGTCAAAATATTAAGTCAAAGGAAAGGAAAAAAATTAGTATTGATGTACCTTGTTGGCCTCTCGGTGTTGATGAAGAATCTCCATATCTTCAGGTTTAGGCCGACCCAATGAGTCCTCGACCAACACGGCCTTACCCTTGTGGAGAGGGGAAGAAATGCCGGTTGGGGAAGGATTGACAGAGTGGGGTGTCGGCGCTGGCATCGGTGTAGGAGCCGGAACTTTGGGCGACTTCCTCGGCTCGGTTGGTGCACTTGATGGTGTGCAGACTAACCGAAGTAAGTCGGTCAGACAAGCAATAGGAGCCAACCGAGTGTCTTCAGACCCTTGGGCGCTCTGAGCATCACTCGACCGACCACTATGACCACCGAAGAGTATAACATTAAAGATTAAAAAATGGCTATTGACTAACAGTGATGAAGAATTGAAAAAAAATGCGAAGAGGTTTACCTAGAGGCTTGTTTGATTTTGATTCAGCAGACTCTCTTCTTTGAAGAAGTGGTCTGCAAGTCAGACTCCTTCCTCTTATGGGAAGACTTGCCAACTTCAGTGGTCTTCTTCGCCGCTTCTGCATCACTCGCCGTTTTGCTCGGGGGCTCTGACCGGCTTGACGGTTGGTCGGAGTGTGCAGGGGTTGGCAGACCGGCATTCTAGGGAAGCTCTTCTTCGTCATCGTCATTGTCTCCCACGTATTGCCAATGACGATGAGTGGTCTGCTTCACTCGTCGACTTGGGGAGGGCAAGTTGACGGGAGATAAGGTAGTGGTGCTTGCAATGGTTCCTGTGGTCAGTCACGCGCTCACTGATGAGCTTGAACCTCCAGTACCGGTCTACGGCAGCTTGTCAACATAATCCGGTCCCTCGGAATCATTCAGAGGGAGCGGAGGGTGTTACATAAAAGTGTCCAAAACCTGCAGAAATATGAAGACATCATATGTTATGATCAGTCTGTCAAAAGAATATCAGAAATACTCAGAATTACCGAAAGCTTACTCGGGCCTGCATAGTGCCCACGTTGTATGCCTTTATGATTAAGAAGTGATCCTGAATAATGTCCCCTTCGAACATCTTCGTTAGCCGTGACCGGCGTAGAGAAGAGTTCGGCGGATCAGGCACTTTCCTCGTTTTATCATCAGTGGCATACATCCAAGCGGGGTGACTCTGCTGCTTCAAGGGCTGCACTCGGCAAACTATGAAGCTCTTGGCTATAGTAATGCCATCAACTCCATCATTCTTTTGCTCTGCAATCGTTTCCAGCAGAGTGGCCACTTGGGGGTCGATCGGATCCGGTCTCTCCGACCACCGCGCTTGAGGAGTGACCTTTGCACCAGAGAAATCAGCAAGAGTAGGAGGAGGCTTGTCATAGTAAAACCATTCATCCCTCCAGTTCTTATTCCCGGTGTTCACAGGCACATTGATATTTGCCTCCTTCTTGCGCAATTGGAAACCGATTGCACAAATGGCAACTTGGTTTTCCTTAGTCGATAGCGGTCGGAGGACAAAGAGATGGCAGAATAGAGTAAAGTGGGGCAGAACGCCCAGAAAAGCTTCACATAGATGCACGAAAATAGCAATGTGGAGTTGGGATTGAGGTTGACGAGCCCAATCCCATAGAAGAAAAGGAGTCCACGCAGAAAACTGCAGCATGGAACTCCAAAACCATGCTTGAAAAAAGAGCAAAAAACTATGATCTGTTTATGGATTAGGAGGGGATGAGTTTCCTTCGATACCTTCCAATCTATGCACACCTGCTCCGGGAGGAGGCCATCTGCCACCATCAAGTTCAGATCAGCAGTGGTGAGGCTGCTTTTGCAGGACTCTCGTAGTTTTTCCGGGACCTCTAGCTCTAAGGAAGATGATTCAGCGGTGACAGCCTTCTTGGACGACTTGCGAGGCATTGTCGATGAAGAAGTAGCACGCTAGATTTGTAGGAAGGGAGCTAACTTGAGCCGGAGCTCAAAGCCTATTGATTGTGAAGATCTGTGGCGGCGGGGAAAAAGCTAACCCTAGCTTTGAAGCAGAGGAGTCACGGGAGCAGGGGAGGCTCAAGGAAGACGAAGCGCTGCGTGCGAAATGACGGCGTGGACTTGGGGTCAACAGCTCTCTGTCCCTTTTATACTTTTGCCTTTTTGACCTAATCTTTGAGGTCCCTATGGGCTTTGGTGGCCGTACAGTGCCAGACTTTTTCTATTTATAAAAAATGATGAGGCATTGTTCTTTTTAAAAAATAATACAATAAACCTTGAGAACTTGATCTCGGAGGCTTCTTTGATGAGAAGCAATGGAATAATCATTTGAAAAAAATATATATATACTTCCCATATCTATATAATTTGAAGATCATCTAGCAAAAGGACTTGATGGTCGTATGGGTTCAAGTTCATAGATATCTTATTGATTGAAGTCAATAAGTAATTACCAACATTGAGCTTGCTGTGGTCCGAGTAAAAATTTCTTAAAGGAAGGCTATAACATGATTGATGTCAATTGGCCTATCGATTATATGATTGATGTCATATAAGTTTGTATATAAACTACAACATGATTCATGTCATGGAGTTTTAAGTCTATAAATTATACGGATAAGAGTGTAACTCACTTGGCATAACTTCAAATCGGTCAGCATGATTGATGTCGTGTAGGCTAATCCTTTGGTTTGATGATCAAAGGATTATCAGCTCAAGCTTGATGGTTTGAGTTGAATTTATAGAACAAAATATTAAGAGTTAATATTGTTAGACTCTTGTATTATTTATTAATCTCCAAATTATACAAGAGTCAGGGACTACACCTGATCAGGTGCGCCTAGTTGGTGCACCAGATCCATTGGGAACTTCAATCATGAGGACTTTTTAATTTATGATCTGTTCACATCTACATTGAAGATCGCTCGACAAGTCACAGCTCAAAATCAGAAAGCACTCAGGGGCTGCTGTGGAATACTTACCTTCCGGGTATGTATAGATATGCTTAAGTCGGCAACCGACCGGGTACCTCATCAATAATGGAACCGACCGAGTCTGCTTTAAGCACAAGGCAATTAGAGATAGATTTTCTATGTAAATCATTATAGACTATGAGCAGAACTCTTCATGTATCCTCTTATCGATCGGATATATATGACGGTAGGGAACCCCTTATCAGGGACACAACATTACAAGCAATACAAACCACAGAACACAGGACATAGGGTTTTTACTCTTATTGAAAGGGTCCGAACCTGTATAACTCGACGTATTTTGCAGTCATCATAGTTCTTAGTCTCGACGTAATATTATAAATATATTACCGAGATCAACTCTCGACACTGCTGGCGTGGCCGGCCAATGTGCTGGTCTAGCCGCAGCCGCGCGTCCAATAGATTGATTGTACTAATCTCAGTTTCTTGTGTAAATAGACTGCTTGATAAATACAACAGCTCTCTTGCTGAACTAATTTGAAACGCAACAACAGAACTAAGAAAAATATTTGACTCTCACAAGAATCTGTTGTTCCGTGTGAATTGAGTATATGTGATGACGAGTTGTCCTAGAGCGGCGCCGTTGTTCAAGTGCTCCGCGAATTCGTGTTTTTGTCTTCGCATCGTGCTATCGACGAAGCCACCGTGCCGGGTCGTGCCTGTGCCGGGCCAAAACGGCCGGACCATTGATGGACGAATTAGAAGCCTATAGAAGGATTAAAAAAAAGCGAGGAGCTCTTGGCTGACACGCCCGGCGTGAGGACGGCGCCACATAGACGCGCCGCCCTCTCCCGTTCCCGACGGCCCCGGCGTGTTTGCGCGGCAACCAGCACCAGCATCAATCATGGTCAAGCGGATGCGGAGCGGAGCCGCCACCGCCACCTGTTCTGTTTATCGCGTGGAAGAAGCGGTCCTGTGCCGCGTCGGAGCTGGGCCCCACATCCAGCAGTCCACCTCACCTGACCTCACCGGCCCGCCGCCCAACTCCTTTATTATAAAACTGGCTCCGCCTCGCAAGCTCGAAAGCAAAACAGAGCTCGAAAGCAAAACGGAGCAAGCAAGGAGCCGAGTCGCCGAGAAGCAGAGACCCGTCCAACCCATCGATCGAGTGTTCCCATGGCGCCGAGGAGCTCCATGTCCGGAAGCAGCAGCAGCGGTGAGCGCGCCGTGGCCGGAGGATCAGAGCCGTGGAGGCTTCGCGGCGTGCGGAAGCGGCCGTGGGGACGGTACGCGGCGGAGATCCGCGACCCGGTCCGGAAGGCGCGGGTGTGGCTCGGCACCTTCGACACGCCCGAGGAGGCCGCGCGGGCCTACGACGCCGCCGCTAGAAAACTCCGCGGGCCGGGCGCTGCCGTCAACTACCCTGAGACAACCGCGACGCTGGAAACGGCGAGCGGGAGCAACAGCAGCTTCCCCGAGCTGTCCTCCGGAACAGAGTCGTCGTCCTCCTCCCGGGGGAACTCGTTGGCGGTTGCGGCGACGCCCCCGTCGCTGGACCTGAGCCTCGGGCTCCAGCTGACGATGGTGGCCGCGCATCCGTGCCTGTTCTTGGACCCGATGAGGGCGTCCGTGCCCCTCGCGCCGGCGCTGATTCAGTTCTTGCCCCTGAAGGGCGAGGAAGAGCAGAGCGAATCGGGTTGTTCGTCCTCGTCTTCGTCGGCCTTGGACGACGACGCGACGCCAGCAGTGAGCCTGGGACTCCACCTCAACCTCAGGTGGCCGGCCGAGGCGGTGGTCTAGCCGCACACGCGCTCAGGAGATTGATACTAATCAGTTTGGTACCAAATGGGCGGAAATTAGGCTAAGATCATTACCTTGCATTCGATGGCTCCAAATGTCCGGATCTCCCATCCCCGCCCATCCCGCACGCACAGTGCCTCCGCCACTCCCGTCGTCCCCAGCCTATCCTCCTCTACGGCAGTTGCTCTGTCGTAAGAAAAAAAGCTTCTATCCCACATCAACTGGGAGGCTATCACACCGCCGCTGCCGCGGATCACCGATAGCTGCAGCCGAGGATCGAAAGAGCTTCGCACCGGAGTCGCGCACCTGTCTGTGCTGCAAGCCGTCGCGACCCTAGATCAACGATGAATGCACCTGTAGTTTGCTGCCGTGAATCGGCTGGGAGCAGATTCCTTCAGAGCCGCAGCGCTGAGGCGAGCGAGGCCATTGCGGTCCGCCGTGGTGGGCGGCCGTCAAGGGTCATGAAGAAGTACGGCCATCCCGACCCTGAATCAGCGACGAGTGCAATCACGGCGGCGCCGAGGAACAGATCGGCCGGCAGGGACACGTCATTGCGGCCGCGGCACGGAGGAGGCACGCCGTTGCTGCTGCGGCGCCAAGGAGCACAATCTAGTCGTTGCCGTCGGTTATTTGGAGCAGAGGGACATCGCTGCCGTGGCTGTCGTGGATCGTCAAGGAGCAGAGAAGGCTGTGCGTCCCCTTGTTCCCCTGCTATTCTGTTTCAGTTCGTACAGGGGTTCGAAACAACCATACAACAAGTACACTTCTTCTAATCTAATCCAAATATGTGAATGGTTAGCATGACTTTTCAAGAAATAAATAACGATACAAGACCGGTGCAGGAAGTATATCATATGATTTGTAGATTTTAACTTGTTATCCAGAATCAGTGTAATAGCTTTGCACCTATTCCCTGGGCACTATAACCTGTCCTCTCATAAGACCCAACTCCATCGTATCTAAAGACACAACCTTTACCTGTTACAATGTTGGGTAAGCTCAATGCATGATCAGGCTGAATGATCAATGTATAATAAGCATGCTAAAATTATACCTTGGCTATCCAATCCACCCAGCACATTAGATTTGTAGTATGGGAATAACCTCTTGTAGTAAAGTGTGTTTGACAACAGCTGCGCCATCGTGGGCCAGCTCATCTTCTTGCTATGGTTCTGTTCATAGACCTGAAAATGCAGAATTGTCAAAGCATCAGAAATCTGTGCTGATATGGCTCATTCACGATGATATAGTTTTCAGTTCTGCTATCTGATGGCCTAATTAAAGACAAGAGTGATGGCTAAATCACCAACATAGTCATGGCCTAATTAAAGACAAGAGTGTGCACTGTAATTGTGGCACTACCAAACAGGGTATCTATTTATTTATTTTTTTGTAACTTGAGCTCACTAGGATAGCAGGGTGCTTTCATTTTATTTTTATCCTGAAAGCTTAAACACTTCCTGCTACGTATATGCTAATTTTAAGGAGTAAAATCAATGGCATATGTGAATTACTACCCTGTGTTCATATTGAGAGTATAGACTAAATCACAATATTTGTCCTCCACCGTGGGAGTCATTGCCAATTTAAGCAGACGTAAACATGACCACATTTTTATACCACAATTTGAAACACAATTCATGTATCTCAGGAATGTCATAGTAATTCATGTTAGACAAAATTTTTTTTACCAAGTAAAATGATGCCACCAATGTTTATCTATTTTGCGCTCATTGTGTTTTAATGAATTGCTTTATTGCCATATCAAGAAACGTTTTGTTTGACTCAAATCACTGCCCTGCAGATATTGCCGATACATAATGTTCTTTAAATTCAAAAGAACCCGAAACACCTTTTACCTCTCTATTCACTCCAATAATATTCACATTGTGGAATTCCAGTCTCTTAAATTATAATAAGAAGCTCACTCTGTTTATTGGTGAATTACTACTCCATATTGCTGTTGATATTATTATAAAGAAACATGTTTGTTCATTGTATAGGTCATATAAATCTGCCACAGAGATACCTGTGACTCAGAGCCATGAGCACGTCGAGGAGAGGCCACACTCCATTGGAAGATTTATCCAACAGAGTTTAGTTCAAATTCCCAGTAATTATTTTAGTGTACAATACTGCACACCATATCCTTATTTGCCTTTTGTGATAAGTTATAGAACCTCAATTGATAGTTACTGAAGATCAATAAACAAAAAGGAATGAAGAGCAACAGAAAAGAGATAAAAAGGTCAAATATATGTGTGAGTACCGTGCAAAGAAGAAAGCCGAAGCAAACATGGTGTCCCGGGAGGAAACTGGTATAGTATCAAAATTATTGTTGTTGCAATAATTAATTATTTTGATATTCAAATTCTTTCTTTGTATTATGTCGTCAAGGCTGGTAGCAACAGTACTGTACTCTCTGAGATACGTGCTACTGTCGCTCTTGCACAACAGTGTGGATGGTCAAGTCAGAGGAAGCGTCGTGCTGAGATGCCCACTGAACAAGTGAACAATAGTAACAAGAAGAATGAATCATACCTTTAAAGCCCGACAGCTTTTGGTACCTCAACTCCGGGAACACCCGCTCTTGGTAATTCTATGCATATATTTCATTTGATAACTACATCACATTGCCTACAATCTCTATTTATTTTTATTTTTAATTATGTTTATTAACTTGTTCGTAGGACAACAATTTCAACTTGGAACATGGGTTTCAATGATCTCACAATCACAACACAGACCATTAGATGCAAGTATCTTAGAATCAAGGTAGATGGCACATAATGAATATATTGACCCAAATGATCCCACTGATTGGCTACATAGAAATGATAACTGCATAGAACCGTGAATACAAGAAGCGGGCAGCGGGTACCTTCAACAAACACCCAGATAGCAGAACGGCCAATGCATCAGGGCCAGGTGAGATGACCATGTATTGATGCATTCATTAATTGCAATCCTGTGCTAATGTCCCCCCCCCTCTCTCTATACCTGTAGCAGAGTCCAATCCTGTGCTCTCAAAGATACATGCGAGTGTTGCTCGTGCCCAACAGTGTAGAGGCTCATGGACTAATACAAAAGAAGACAAAGAAATAGAGTTCGGTAATGTGATGTACCAGCCCACACATCATGATTATGTTGCAGAAGGTGTTGCAAAATTTATTTGTGTTTTTTTTTATCCATTAGGATCACATCAATTTATATTTTTTTTCTTATTCTAACCACATTGTGTAACAGAACACCTCAAGGAGCCTAATGGTGAAGACATATCACAGATGGGTGACCATGAACTCCACAATTTACTTGGAAGAGGTGCCATTCACATTCAATGTTTTTTTGGTTATTGTAATATCCTCTTAGATTTTTCTTTGACAAGGATACATCTTATTCCTCCTTACAGATGAAGATTTGGAGTCATATCGTGTTCCTATTAATGGTGTTTATCTTACCGGTCCTGATGATTCTTATGACTATGTGTACCAAAATCTACCAGCTAGACACCATGTGTTGGGAAAAGTGCCTGATTGCCAATACTGTGGTGCAATGAGATTTCAATACGAGTCACCTGGATTCTGCCGCAGAAGGGGGAAAATTAAAGTCCATATCCCTAATGTGCCTGCTGAGTTAAAACAGTTGCTTACCAGCCAGGTAGACCATGATGTCAAATATTTTAGGAAAAACATAAGGTATTTCAACTCTCATTTCTCTTTCACAAGTCTTGGAGTTACTCTTCTCCGGCGATTGAGCACTGTAGTCAGGACTGGAATATATACATTTCGTGTGCATGATGCGTTGTACCATTGCCTAGATCACTTGATGCCAGGGTCTGAAGGATCTTGCCATTTGCAGCTTTACTTTTATGACACATCACCATTTGCAGCTTTACTTTTATGATACAGATGAAACTGGTACATTGGAACACAGAGTAATAAGGTCACCTAACCTTGATATCAACCTCATCCATAATATCCTGCAATTTTTACAAGACAACCCATATGCACAAACAATCAAGAGTATTGGTTCTATTCCAAACTTAGATGACTACAAAATTGAGCTCAATACTAATGTAACACCTAACCAGCAAAGTTATAATGCACCCACAGCATCACAAGTTGCTGCAATCTAGGAAGAAGGAAATGATCCTCAGAGAAGTTTTGACAGGAGTGTGATTGTATATGTGAAAGGTGATCCACGTCATCGTTCAAAGCTCGATGTCCAACGGATGGAAGAACTATATGAACGTTGGACTGACTTGTCTTATGATGTTTCAAAATGTACCACTATAAGATACAATATGTCTCTTTGTTATTTCACTTTTGATCATGCAATATGTTTATCTTATATAAAAATATTTACAGATTCTATTGCCACACTGTTGTTATGGTCATTTCAATTATTAATTGACATGATGGCTAGAAGTGTCACTGTATTGGACCTGAAACATATACCAAGTTGCTTTCATGGTCTTAATCTAGCAATGTACTACTCTAACAACTTACATTATATTGCCAATTATCTGCACTCATGATGGAGATAATCAATCCTCAGTGGCATGGTGATGATATGTATGTCTGGCATAGAGTGTTGCCACCATTTGTTCCAAAAACAGAAGACTGGTATGTAGCTATCATTGGGCTTCTGTATGCATTAGTTAGCCTATATACATGTGGCAATGACAATTTATTCTTCTTATAGGTGTATCACAGGCTATTTGGTTATCAATTTAATACGGAACTGTGGAGATGCAAACTTACCACTAATTTTCATTGTGACTGCTATCATTTGTTTGAAAATTTGTGCAGATTATTTCAAAAAGTATGTTTTTTCTCTATTGTATATAATAATAGTTTCATGATAAAAAAACAGTAAGGACTAAGTTTCTGATTGAACTACTGAAGTATGACAAAAATGAATGTACAAAGAATATTCCTATGTTTATACAGGAATTTCTAAAGCGCGTCAAGATTTAGAAGGTTTCCAATTACAAACTTTGAAACAATTACACATGCATGAGGTCCTATTATAACAATGTAATGACTATTTAATTTTTTACTTTTCTAAATGAATCCTATGTATGAATTTTATTTAGTTGTTGTCACCGTGGCATTAGCACGGACATTGTACTAGTACTAGTAAAGTGTCTGTGTTTTGCTACGGGCTTATAAAAAGCTATAGACACCATATGTTTGTTATATATACGATGATAGATAATTTTTACACAGCAAAATACCATATAGTTGCTTTAGTCCAACTAAATTTGTACTTTTACACCTACTAATTTGGCAATAGACTAAACACAAAGACCTAAGAATCTAAATTCTCTAAACTGTTGTGCTAGCAAATTTATATATTGGGTATGTATGAATTGTTTAGGTATACTCTTGGAACAAATGGTACACACGAGACCCTAAAACTGTGGACCAATACTGTAAATTCAACCTCTCAGGTATATAGCGTGAAAGTTATAACCAATTATAAGGAACTACAAAGAAAGAAAAGTGATAGTTAAAATACAGTGCTCAGAATCTAACCTTCTCAAAATCTGAACTTTTCCTTTCTTTTCTTTTTACCTCAAAACAGCGAGGGAGAACCAGTGTACTTTTATTTCAAAAAAGTAAGAAAAGAAAGCTTACTTACAAAAGGGCAGCAAAACAGAAACCAAACGGTAAAAGAAAGCGCTACTTCTAACTGTACAATGTTGCTGAGAGCCAATTTGAGAAAGTTACCCTAAGATCTTTCATTCTATGGGCTTGGAGGTTGCATTCTTCCTCAAAACTTCTTTTCCACCTGGGAAATCTGAACTTTTCTTGCTATGAGTATAGATAACCTTATGTTAAACGTTATAAGACAATAATGAAATTCACATCGTGATGAAGGCTACTAAATCAAAGAAAATTTCGAACACAGTGCTTAAAACAAATGAAGTGTGTTACTGTAGAGAACATGAGAAAGAGGAACAGTAACCTTGATGTGTTTTCAACATAAGAAAGAGTGTTGAAGTAACCAACACACTTTGATGTGCAGATCGAATGCAAAAAGTCTATGACGCGAGGCCAACAGGCTACTTCAGCGATTAGGCTGCACAAGACAGAACAGCGACAAGGTCAACAGCTGGTGCAGTTGATTATATTGGACTGAATAATCAACTGCAGATCGTCACGAAGGCCAGTAGGGTTCATCTTTTTCTTTTGCCAGCACTGTTGGCCGCACAGGACAAAACATCGACAAGGTCAATAGGGTGCTCTAGCGTTTAGGCTACTTACGATAGCATGCTCCTGCTGTTGAATAGATTGGACTGAATAATTAGTACGGCAAACACATGAAGGCAAGAAAAAATGATCAGAATTCGGATACTTTGTTCATGCAGCAGTTTTCATTGCCTGTGCTTGAACCTTGATGCCTGTGATTGTGGCCACTGCCATTAAGACTTGCTGAGGGAGTGCACGACCATAGAGGAGGGGATGTTCTCATCTCACAAGTGAATATTATTGACTCCGAATGATGAAAACAGTTTGAACTGCATGATTAGGTCGACGCCGTCTGAACCCGTCTCAAAGCCCTCGAGGCGGCACCACGTGACGCCCAGGGCAGCGCCACGGTGCGGCTGCGAGGCGGCGCCACACTACGTGAGGCCGTGCATGCCAAAGGTTTAGCGCCATCCTTGTCTTCTGCTTCTGCGCGCTGCTCGCTTGGCCACTCACGGGCAGGGTTCTGATGCAGCTACGATGGCGACTACTACACCCGTTGGCTTCTACTTTTGGTAGGATTCTGTTACAGCTACGGCGACTCCTGCGCCCGTTGGCTTCCACTTTTCGCTTGCGATCTCACGAAGAAGCTCTTGTCTCGTGCATCCTGCTACCCAGCTTTGAGTCTTCGATTGAATTACGCTTTGTTTAGATCAAAGAGTAGGGCAGATGTTATGGCACACACCATATGTATGACAAGGATACGGATATACACCTACGACGCAGACGCCGACTCTGATTTCTTTTGATCGGACTCTGATTTCTCTTCTCTGATCCAACAATGTTTCGTTTTGTTTCCCTTATGTAACGTCCGCAGAAACGTTGCTTGACTCTGTTTTCCTTTTTTACATAAGCCAACACTATTTCGTACGTGCAGAATCTAAACTAATAAAGTATGAATGACAGAACCAGTTTTATCACCATAGACAACTACGTACCCAACGATCTGAAACCTCTGTTTTTTACATAGCTCACCTCCATCCAACCATAAAATATATGTGGACCCAGTACATGTAAAACTTTTCACACTCATTCCTTCATAAAATTCACTCATCCCTCCCCTCCCATCCCGTTTTTTCTCACATTCATACCCGCGTACCCACTCCTCGGTAAGAATTCGGCGCCGATAGGTGGGGCCGCACAGCGTCAGCCTCCGAATCACCTCCTTAGCCGCCCTCCAAAAAAACTCCTCCCCAATCCTAGCTCCGACCTCCGAATCGCGGCGCCGCCTCCCCTCCCTTCCTCCACTCCACGACCACGAGCCAGCGTGTGCACACGATGCCGCTTCTCTTCCTCGCCACGCACACGCGGAGATAGCGGCAACCGTCGCCGTCGACGGATGGGGACAAGCAGATCGGCAGCCACGGATTGCCACCGTCTTCGCATCGGCTATCGACAGAGCTCGCGTCGGCCTGTCGCATCACCGCACGCCTGGCCACAAGTACGCGGATATAGCTCCCACACACGTGCTCTATGATGGCGTCCTCTGCTGGCCACCATCGCTCGTCACATGTTTGGGAGCGCTGTGGTGGCATGTGGTGGTGAAAACGGGAAGGGAGGGACAGGCGCGCAGCTGGCCGCCGACGTTCGTGGTATAAAAGCAAAGCGTGCGATGGAGGGACCAACGAACGCGTCTTGCTGCTCTTTCGCCTACCTCTCCCACAAATCTCGACACCGGTCAGTGCCAAAATCCCAATCTCTCTCTCTCTCTCTCTTGTGATCTTCGTGGGAAGAGCCAGAGAGGAAGGATCCAAAGGAGGCGTTCGTCTCTTGTAACAGTGGGGAGCTGAGGAACACCAAATTCCAATTAGAAATCCCCACACACAAGAGAAGGAGGCGAAGGGGGGAGAGGAAAGGAAGAGCGCACACCTGGGCATGGGAAGAGCAGATCTTGTGGAGGGTGTCTTGCAAGGTAGAAATGGGACGGTGTTCTGTTATGGACTAACAGGAGCCAGTAAGACCTACAGTATGCTTGGGACAATGGAAAATCCTGGTGTAATGGTGCTCACAATCAAGGATTTGTTCTCCAAGGTAAGGCAGAGGAGCTACGACGGCAACCACTCAATTCAACTGTCGTACCTTGAGATCTACAATGAGACGGTGAGGGATTTGCTATCTCCTAGTAGACCTCTCCACCTGAGAGAAGATAAATAGGTACATGAGCTGTAATGCTTAACCATGTTATAACTATAAAGTAAAGTTTAGCACAGTATACTTAATTTGGTAGTGGCAATTCCTACTTACGTGTCAATAATTAAGATGGTAATAAAATTAATCCCTTTTGTAGCAAAAAAGGAATATTACATGAAGCAGTCAAATGTGTCAGTTCTGAACATTTTGTACCGTCAACCTAATTTAGCTGTCAGTGCATATAATATGGTAAAAACTTGTCCTATTGTATGAAAGAAGGAGAAGTAGACAAATATGCCAATTATGATTCTTTTTAGTTGAATTTATTTTTTTATTTGATATACTGTTGATATTTGAAATGGTTTCTGGAGTTATGATTTCAAAGGAAACCAAGAGCAGAAGAGGGGAAGAGAAATTTCAATCACGGGATTGGTAGACTAGGAACAGGATTTTTTAATGTGTGATTGAGGAACAATAATAGCAGGTAGATTGGAGAGGAAGACCATGTTTGGGACCCAGACCAGGGATGTGACGGATGATTTCAACCCTAGGAGGAGGAGAACATTGTGGAAGCACTAATCTAACTGCCACCATATATTGCATGAGGCTGCATGTCACTCTTCACTATTGTTTCTTGGAATTTGCCATGAACAGGTAAGTCAATTTGGTCTGCCTCTCCTTGCTGATTTTTTGTTTGAATAGTGCTTCAGTTTGATCCATGAACAAATATATCTGGAGAGATTTTACAAGTAAGGAATGACCTTGGTTTCTGGTGATGCATCCTGTCTTTCTCAAAGTCTATGGGAATCATGTTCTATATTTGGATGATTTGCATGGTTCTTTCTCCATCAGAGCCTATATATCCTGAATATTGGGGCAACCCTGCTAATTATTTACTCTGCAGTTCATGGTAAGTAGTGTTAATCATAGATGGCTCATGAGTCCGGTCAGTTCATATTGCTAGGTGTCTTATGTGTGCATGCTACTTTATTGTGTATACTTCTAATGAGATCTAGAAGAATGAGTACTAAGCTCATATTCAATAGCAGAGTCCCAATGGGTACTCATCTTTTTTAGTTTTGCGGCATTGGCACCTAAAATCAATTATTGCATCGAATGTTATGATATTAACCGTGAGGTTGTGATCAGGTTGCTTTATGCTAAGAGCTTGTATTAGAATAAAAAATTGGCTTTTTTATAAATTTACTGCAATATTTTTGACTCCTCTGACTGGCATGGCTTGTTCAGTTGCTATAGTAGCGCTTGATCTACAAGTAGTATTTGGCAACAAGCAACGTGCTAGACAGTATACCATGAAGCGTGACCTCACTTATTTTGATCTTTTTAATTATACTAGAGCCAAATATTGGTCTCACTAATATTCCTCTGATTATCACTAGCTGACTATTTGGATTACACCAAGGTTTATTATTTCTTGGTAGGGCGCTGACCCTACTTCTGATGTGTTCTTTTGTTACAGAGGAGATGAAACAATGGTTAATTAAGATCGATCTTATATGACAAGGGTTCATATATCCAAGTACCAGTAGGTGTTGTACTACTACTACATGGTCATCAGCAATGTGAGTACACTTTTGATTATTAGTGTGATCCGTTCGATGTCTATTTTTGGTTGGAGTCCTTTTTTATCTATGTCAATTTGTTTGCTTTGCCAAAATTACTATTCTGATCTGCACTGTTGGATTTAATACAAAATTTTGTCAGATGATTTGTAAGGTGCATTTTTTTTTTGTAATTACACATTTCAGTTGTTGTTGTGATCTCAGTTTTTGGTATCATGCATCTATCTATCAAAAATGAATATAAGCAGTTCAAAAATGAATATAAGTAGTTCAAAATTTTTTATCTCATTTAAATTTAGCACTTTCAGTTCGATTGCATGATTCTGCTATAATCGTAAATTGACCTTTTGATGTAACAAAATTTTGTAAAAGCTGATTGTCTTTTTACTTATGAGATAACTGTAAAACTTCATGCAGTTTGGAAACTATGGGACAAAGGAACAAGATTTCGAGCCTAGGCGATGAGCATCCGCCAAAAAATCATATAAGTGTGCATTTTTTTGGGCTTATATGTGTTTACATTATCCTGTGATATTAGGCATATGTCATTTGGTTATTAACTTAACTGTCACAAATCATGTAGGTTGTCATAGCCTCACTTATTATGCATGGCTTATTGTTTGTTGTTTGGTACATCAAGAAAGGCTTAAATTATCAAAGCCATATGTTGTCATGGAGAGGTGGACTGCATTTTTATGCAGTAGCGAATTCAGAACATACCAAGTTCAACTTTCTCCAGCTTGGCGTCTTATGATGGTTGATATCCAGAACATGCGAGAAGTGATGTTTTGTGCTTCTGACTTTTTATGATATATGAGTTTTACTTTCTGCATGAAGCAATAACAACGGAAAGAATATGGGAATTGTTACATGTGGCTAATAAGAAATTTAAAGCCCAATCAACTATTTTAGTAATTCTTTGTCTATAATGGAGTAGTTTTTTTCATGTATTTCATACGGCTTGTTTGTACGCATGGAGCAATGGCAGGAAAATATAGGACTCTGTCCATGGAGGTGCTCTCATCTCCAAACTTTCCGGTCTCTGATATTGGTGTGGTATGATTTTTATTTCAGTGTTTGTCCACTTCATTGTAGATTATTCTAGTACTTCGACTTGGTTTCCTAAGAAGAGTTAGTTGCAGACTTGTGCTTTATGTTTACTAAGTTAGATGGATTATGCGTCTCAGTTGACTAATAATTGTATCTATGCATCTCGATTGCAGACCCGTAGGTATACAATCCAGTAACTATTGTTGGGACTATGGGTCAAAATTGAGATCAAGTATTCACTCATGTCTGATTTTTAGTATTATATATGATGTAAAACAGGTGAACAACACCAAAAGTTTTGTTATTGATACTTGTATGTACTAATATAGTTTAACTACCTGCTGCTAAGTAAGACTCTTGACAATTTTGATAGACTCAATTTTTTTGGTTGATCCCTTGGCCAAAGGCAGTGCCGCCTTAATCGCTGCATGCTGAGATTTGCTTCACATAGGTAAGATTGCTTCCCACCACCGAGAGAGTTCTCTGCTCCGTGATTGGTGGGATTAAGCTTAAAAAGGCCAAGCTGTGCGAACATAGGAAGGTGACCTGGGATGATCTGCAGCGACTGGGCAAGGAGTGTGGGTAGCTGGGCTCACAAGCATCGGCGCATGGTTGGGCCTCTGCTCGTGGGTCAAGGAAGAGCACAGGTATGACACACCCTTGTTTTCCTTTCGATGTGCAATATATGCTCACCAGGAATAATGGGAATGCAGTGCTATTTCTGATTCCTTCAACTTTCAACCTGTATAGAAATATGTTAGTAGAGCATAATCTTGAGGCATGATATTATAGTGATGCATGTCCTGAATCAGTAAATTAGATTTTGTCATGATTCTTCTGTATCTTTTTCTCAATTGATGGAGCCATAGAGGAGGTGCATTTTTTCCCTCTAATTTGATTTTTTTTAATAAATAGTATCTCTTGGTGATTATATGAGATTAGTTATAGATGCATTTGCTACATCCTATTGCATCAGATTGTACCTGGCCTCAAAAAGAATCATGGATTTGGTGTAGATATTGTTGGTGTCAGCATGTCAGGTTACTAGGTGGCAGTTCATCAGAAATTAGAGCTGAGTCTATGTCATATCCCCTGTATCTGGTGTGGACACGTCTTGCTGCTCAGGTACAAGTTAGTATTTGGTGATTGAGACAAGAATATGGGAAGAGTTATCTAGGAGTTTAATTTCAATTGGCAATCAACTTTTCCTGTAGTTTTTAATGAAAATAATGCTACATGTTACCTGTTGTATCATTTGAATTCTTATGAATATTTATGTTCTTTGTTTTGCTTATGCTCAACAATGATACCGCATATTGATATTTTGGGCTTAATACAATGCATTTTTTTTCATTTGAGGCTGGAATGCAATGCAATTTGCTGTTACTCAAATTTATACTACAATGTTATCTGATTTCAAGAAAGGCCTTTACTGATGATTACGAATTAGAAATCAACATAAAAGCTAAAATAAAGGTATCTTTGGCAGCTTTTCTTACAGATTTGTTTCCCTCGATGCTATATTACCTGTTGTACCATTTAAAATGCTCTGAATGTTTATTTTCTTTGTTTTGTATTTGCTCAACAGTGATACTGCATATTGATATTTTGGGCTTACAATGCTTTTTTTTATTTGAGGCTGGAGTACAGTGCAATTTTACGATAAGTCAAATCTATACAATAATGTTAGCATGAATCAGAGTCAGGCAAAATTTTTGCTTTCACAAACCAAGATCATATAATGTTCAATCATTTCTTGTGGCAAGATCAGAATTTTTTAAGGTAGCAAGGTTATGCAATGTTTGCATATTACTGAATGTCTGCTGTCTGGATTTGTTCACAAGAATTTCTAATAAGTGGCCTTCGTTTTTAGCATGTTGACAAAGATGAAGATGAACCAAGGTGGTCACCTCTGCGTGAGACATACATGCTTGGTTCTGAATTGAAGGACTGGGATAAATGCAGGTAATGTCTGCTGATCTGTTACTTTAGTTGCAGCAGTGCAACAAACTGGTCATTTGTGCATATACTTTGCCTGTGGTTGGATCTAACCATATCTTTCTATGTTGTGTAGGATACTGCTGTAGGGAGTGAGCAAACAAAGGCCCCTTTGGGTGAGTCTTCTGACGAGGAATAGAAAGAGATTTTGTTTAGTGGACGGTTCTGTTCGTGTATTTTGTACTCCAAAATTTTTCTTCCTCACTCACTTGTAAAAAAGAGAAATCAATTCTTGATATTCAGATGCAACCTGGCTCTCATTTTGTGACATTTTTGGATTGCATTGTGTTATGGGCTGAGTATATATTCGTTACTGAGATGAGGTCTAGGGCAAAATATAGTTAGATGATTTTGTTAATCCTTATTAAGATGAGCCAACATCAAATAGAAAGCGGATATGTTGAAGGTACTAAATAGGAAATGTACATGCATTATAGCTGGTAGTTGTGCTAAAAATTATAGAAATGATTAACTAGCTATAGAGCATTATTACTGTCTATCGGATGTAAATTACCTTATTTTGGAAAATGATCTTTGATCTTTCCATTTCTACCTAAAAAAATAACATCAATAGCTAAAATTACTACAATATATATCGATGATTCATAGATTATTGTTATTTTTCAACATGCTATTTTATAAAACTACATGCTATTTTTTCAACAGAATTTGGTAATAGCCATCGATCTATTGTATTGCCTAATTTTCCTAAGAACTGTATACTATGTTGTTCCTCTTCTATAAATATTCTATTTTCTTTGCGAGACGAGGAATCAATACTTACATGATTCCTTCTTTGTGAGATGATGAATACAATGGTAGGATGTTCCCTCTTGTTCGTGAAGGATTTTAGGTCCAGGGTTTGAGGAACAAATAAATTTCTTGATTTGGAGAGTCAAATATCACAATTTATATTATGATTTTATATATGTATATTTGATATATTATTATTTATTTGCTGCATATTTTCTCATAGACATTAATAACTAATGCCAATCCACCACCTGTTATCCAACTCTTATCCTACTTTTAAGAGAAAGAGTCTAACATGAGCTCCAACTAACCGTCTATATAAGATGATTCAATAGTAGTTAGCCACTTTTTCCCTCCTCACCGGAGCTGGCCACCACTTTTTCATCATTGCATGAGTACATGGGGAAGGACATCTTGATAAGAATTGCATGTTGGACATTCCCCTTTAGTTTTTTATTAGAATTATGATTTTGAGGTTTGGTTTCATGTTTACATTTGTATCAATGATTCTTGTCAAATGATGACAATTCTATTGTAGTTCAACTCATGTAATGAGATAATTTTGATTGGGTTTGGTTTAAATTTGCTTTTGAGAATTCTGATATGCGGGCTTTGATCAGACCGAGTTAGTTCTTCCCAAGATTTTCCTTTTGCCTCTCTGTTGGGTCGGGTTCACCGTCCCTGCGCGCTTCGATTCGCGAGTTGCTCTATATTAAAGCCCGCACATCAGCAGTTCTTTGTAGTATAAATTTACTTACACTGTATATTTTTAATTTCTTATCGAATCCTAAATTTGACATCTCTTGGTGGCTGATTCATATGTGGCATGAAAAATCTAGAGCTAGCTGTTGAACAGATCTAAAAGCCCACATTAGTTATGAAGCTAATGCACAAAGTTGTTGAAAGCAATCACGATGCACGTAGCGTGCTTTTTAGGCTATGTTGGATATCTGTCATATACTGCTCCATGACAACTGTTTGATAACCTAAGGCTAATTGCAACTATGTTTATGTTTAAACTCTAAAATATTTGAGATCTACTAGGAGGACAAACTTTACATAAGCATTATAAGCTTTTTTCAAAACATCATGGTTTAATTTTTGTCTGGAACTTGCCATCATCATTTTTCTCTATAACTTGCCATTAACTTATTTTTTTTTGGATCACACCTCAGTTCGGACTTATTATCATATGCAAGAACTGGGGAGTTTTTATTCCAAATAATGAACTACCACTATATTGGTTTATGTCTCATCCAGATCCTGCGGTGTGTGGTCTACAGATTACGTACTTAATAGAAGAGATCGGATGGCTCTAGACTTCATCAAAAACTCTCCGCGTGAAAAAATACTCATCAATATCGATGGTGACTGGGTCAGCAAAAACCACATGGAGTGTTTGATGGACCCAACCGAATTTTGGGTCGACGTTGTATGTATTTCTTCCTGCTATTTGTCTATAGCAAATAATTTTTTTGGATTATCAGGTCTTTTTTCTTTGTTTTTATACAACCTCTATTCACTGCTTTATGTGTTCTTCCTGATGTTGGAGCACATAAGAATGCTGCTGTGAAAACCCAACTCCACTACTCAACATCATTTTGCTTGTTGCTTCTAAAAATGAGCTTTCTGTGTATGCATTTTTTGTTTTGAATTGTACGCCCGGCAATTCATAGAATGTTGAAGCCATGGTGGATAAAGCAATTTGCAGGATAGAAGTGTACCTTATCCATTTCATTGGAAGCATATACTTTTGATATAACACCAAGGGGGCAATTCATTTTCTGCTTGATATATGTTTAAACTAACCATGCCTTTGTGATATTTGGGTGTGGTAAACCATCTCTAAAAAATATTGCTTGGCCAGAAATCATATTTCCTTTCTGATCTGTACTTTTATTCAAGATTACAATGGTTCTTTAGATATAATAGTGGTTCTTTTTTTTCCATTTACAATTTTCTTGTGTTCCATTTTCTCTTCTACAAGAATTAGTACATGACCAAAATAGTTCTGAATTAGTTCCCTTTTCTATTTCAGGGCGTCATGTGTTGAATCTCTTCTTCGCCAAGCAGTTATAGTTGAGTAGGGAAGTCATTGTTGTCCTGGTCCTCACAGACATGTGTTGATAGAATGTTGTAGGGGATGCAGATGTTAGTGTTTTTATCTGCTCGAATGATCATCAGGTGTTTGTGTTTCTGGCTGCTTCGATTTCATGAGATAACATGAAGAATGAATATGTGCTTGATCTTGTAATTGGGATGTAGAATTTTTATTTTTATTTTTGTTTACGATTCGATAATGATTTTCTTGTCTGATTAAATTTTTTGAATTTTCTATATTAATTTATTGATGAACTAGCCACTCAAGTGGTCTTAACAACAAAATAAAACCATTGCTACCACAAAATTTGTAACAAACTTTAGTAACCGCACCTCCTTCCGATGCCCTAGTCACGTCTACAAACTTTAGTAACCGTGCCTCCTTCCGATGCCCTAGGCACTGTGTTACCTACACCGTTATCCAGCTTGTCACCAGCTCACGTCTGTGATAATGGATCTCCATTGATCCTTGTCACAAAATTGAAGCTTTCTTTCCATATATGGTCTCAACATTTCCTACATAATATCCGATATCTGCATATAAATGATTATTACCAAAAAGTATTCTCTCTATACGTAGCATCAAAATTTCTTTCAAATGTGATCAGCAAATATGTAAAATGTTTTCTTTCTATATGTGGCATCCAGATTTCCTACTGATGTACACGAAGACATTACTTCCATAATTTAGTATTCCATAATGCATGCTACGCACTAGAAGGAACGCATCTCAAATCAAGGCATTTTACCATAGGGAGCTAGCGCGGGTCGACTATCATAGGGAGCTCGTGGACGCCGAAATTATTCTACGGGAGCCACAGACCACCACGGAAGAAAAAAGTGAGGGGCAGGCCGTCAACAAGTGTGCGCTGGCCGGCGGGTGGAGCAGCGATGTGCTATGTGCATGGCAAGAAGCAAACGACCGCGTCCTACCCTGCGGCGACGATGTGAAACCTCCACTACTGCAAGGGAGATCCCATGTTCGTGAATCAACTCCAGAAGATGCCAACCAAATGTGAGTAGGGTTCAGGCATGTGCCTAATTGTGTGGCTTTGATAAAACCTTTTTTAACAGATTGCAGCCTGGTGTTATATCGGAAAATACTTATCTATCCAGTGTTGGTGACAATAGGTGAGTACGTTGATATGGCACTTGACATAGTGTTTAAAACTTCCTAGTTTATTAGTACTGTTAAGTTGACATGTTTATTTTAAAAAAGACAATCGACATGGTTTTCAATAAGCATAGATGTGTTCACTTCAGCGTAGTCGGTTCACTCGACATGAACGGAAATTGGGACGTGACGGCTGTGGTCTTTTGGAAAGGTGTAATCCGGGTGTTCAACGGAGAAACTTTTTTACGCATTATACTACTGAATGAGGAGGGGAATTAGTTTTTTTTCATATACTCTAACACACAGAATATATACAGATTTAGATATAAATGTTAATGCCGCTTACAAATTGTTTTAGGGTACTAAAATGGAGGCAATTGCATTTGGAGATAGGTGTATGTTTCTGATCCAGACGCTTGTTGAGAAGAAAACATATGATTTCACTGGTGTCTGTTTTTGGTCCACCACCTATGACGATGCACAACTGACTCATGTTACGCAATGTTAGACATTGTTCAAACATGGTTTTGCTTTTTGTAGGAAAGCTTGAGGACTTTTTGTTCTTCAATTCATGCGCTTGTGGGCTGGTGACAGGATTCTATATGACATGTTGTGCAAAGTAAGTTCTTTGTTTACAAGCATGCTTATCTATTAACCGAATTCCACCACTAATTTTAAGGTTAATTTTAGAAACCATGTGTCGCGAGGGCGCGCTTTGTAATAGACATATTGAAGCTTCGAGAAAATAAATGTGCCGCCAACATATCAGGAGACATCAAAGAAGTATTGGACACCATTAACCAATATTAAAGATAGACATATCTCTTCAAATTTTTATTATTGGAATTATGGTTTTGGGATCTGGTTTTACATTTACATTTGCATCAATTTTTCTTGTCAAATGAGTACAATTTTAGTTGTTTTTGGTTTAAATTCGCTTTTCAGAATTCTAACGTGTGTGCCGCAGGTGCATCACTACTAGTAAGGCATAATAAGCGTTGGGGTGGACACGGACGACAACACCGCATTTAATAAGCTGTAGAGATTACTAATTTATTTTTATTCATGACAATATAAAATAATTATTATAAATCTAGAAATGTTATTTTTCTGATATTACCCTCAAACTGATAAACTATTGGTTAGTAGTTATATGTTTAGATTATCGAATCTAAATTATTAGATTAAACTATTAGTAAATAGTTATTCAAAACTAATGACCAATATTTTGGACAGTAAAACTAATTAGATTATCGAATCTAAATCACATGTTTTTAGGCATTAGATTATCGAATCTAAATCATTAGATTAAACTATTAGTAAATCATTCGAATCTAAATCTAAATCATTAGATTATCGAATCTAAATCACACACGCAGCTACTCCCTCCATGCTAAAAATAATAATTCATTTTGATCTTATAACTAAAATAGCATAAACACATGTTTTTAGGCTGCACTCCATAAAGAAAACTCATAAAAATCATCACGTTTCACTCCTAAAGCATCCTTAATTATTAGTATCAAAACCCAAATCCAGATTAAAAAAAATATTACTCTGAATACAAAATCAATGTCGTTGTTGTAAATAAGTATCTATACCGATGAGATTCTTTGTGCCAAAGGACAAACACGATTTACCATTCTTTATACTGATATCCAAAAAATTAAAAAGAATGAGGAGTCCGCTCAAATATTTGATGCCTATCCATGTGGTCTGTCTTTGGCGTAGATAGCCGCAATGTCGTTTAAGGTCACTCATGCTGCCAAGTACCAAGACGTCATATAAAACGAAATGTACCAAAGTTTAGGTTCATATCCACAATGGATCACTACCACAGAAACCGTTTTTAGCGACACGCATTTAGCGACGGCTAAAAAGGCCATGCCACTGAAAAGCTTATAGCTACGATTGTACGGAAACCCATCTCCCCTATTCATCGGCGTGTCCCAAGCAGCGATGGCTTAGTAGAAAACTGTCCGTAGCAGGACTTATAAGGACGGCTCATGCTCCACCGTCCCTCTAAGTCGAGGCTATAGGGATGGGTTTCACTTATAGCGATGGTGCTGTTCACGCCATCCCTATATGTTCAGGATTTAGCGACGGTTTTCATCAAACTGTCCCTACATACTAAACATACAACGACGGCTTCCAGTCCGCCATCCCTAGTTTGTTGTTTATAGCGACATTTTGTTTCACCTGTCCCTATTTTCTAGGTTATGGTGACCGGTTTTCGTCACCCGTCCCTACTCGCTCGGTGTGTGGCTAGCTCAGACAGATCCCAATCTTTCATCTCCTGCTCTCGACGATGTGGGCTCGCCTGCTGCTCTCTCGACGTGCGTAGGTCCTCACCGTGGATTCGCGCTGCTGCTCCGCTTTGCTCTGCACGCTGCCCGACGACAGTGATGACCGAAGCGGCGATGGGGTCGTCGGAGTAGTCCCTGGCCGAGCGTCTTCGTCGGCCTGCTGCTCTCTCGACGTCGTGGGTTCGCACTGCTACTCTGCGTTGGGTCCTCTGCTCCCTCTCCCTGCTCTAGGGCAACGCGCTGTCCGTGGCGCAGGGAGTTGAGCTGAGTTGAGTAAGCTGAGCAGCTTGAGGTGTCGCCAATCTAAGCAAGCTGAGCAGCAGCTTGGCGACACCATCACCTCCACGTCGTCGGCCACCGCTTCATCAAACGGGGCCAGTAGGCCCGCAAAACGTGCTACACTTCCATGGTTTATTGAAGGTGTGAATAAATTTACAGCAATTTTATTTGTCCATATTATAGGATCAGAGTTCTTTGAATCTAAAATTGTTGCATTTGTACATTGTAGGTGTTAGATTGACAATGTTTTGGCCATTTCTCCAAGCTCAAGGGTATTTTTGTTGATTTGAAGTTTTAATTGTGCTCCCTCACTTGCAGGTTAGTAATATTCCCTCATCTAGTATATCTACTAATTTGTAGGCTTTCTGTAATTCTAGTGGTAATAACAAAAAGTTGATATATTTGCCATTTTAGCAATGGGTAAACGTGCTTGGATGTATCTTGAGAATCGCACTGCCCATGAGTACTTGAAGGGGGGTCTCGGATTTTATTGATGTTGCTATGGATGACATGAAACGGATGAAAAAGAGTGTGATGCATTGTCCATGCATTGATTGCAAGAACGAGAAGAAATTTTCACATTCAATGCACCTACATGCGCACCTGATTATGCATGGATTCAAAAACAACTACAAAATCTAGAATAAACATGGTGAAGAAGGAATTAATCCTGGTGAGCCACCTGAGGGATTTGTGGATGGCACTAGTTACCAGGGCCCCTCAAGCACCAATAATGAGGGAGATGAACAACTAGGAGATGATGAAATTCTATGTATTGATGATGACTATGTTGATCTTGTTGATAACATGACCAGATAATGAATGATGCTGAGGTAAACAATAAAGTTGAGTATACTGAAACGGAGTTTGCAAAATTTCAAGATCTTGTGCGAGATACAAAAAAAGCCATTGTATGATGGTTGCCCCTTGTCCTTGTTGGATACCATGCTGAAACTTCTAAAGCTAAAGGCAAGCAATTGCTTGTCAGTTCGGAGCTTCACTGCCTTGCTGTAGCTATTAGAGGAGATGCTTCCGAAAGGGAATGTGCTACCCTTAAGCACTTATGACGCCAAGAAGATAATATGTCCACTGGGATTAGAAGTTGAGAAGATACATGCATATAAGTAGCATTGCATTTTGTATCATGGCGAAGGTTATGCTGATCTAACTCGGTGTCCTGTTTGTGGAACTCCATGGTACAAGTGTAGAAAAGATGGGGGTGATCAAGAGGTACCTAGCAAAAGGAATGGAGCTCCTCAGAAGGTGGTGTGGTATTTTCCTATCATTCCTCGTTTGAAGCGTTTGTTCGTGAATAGAAAGGAGGCTGAGCTCCTCCGTTGGCACACACAAAACAAGGATGAGAATAGCAAGGCCCGGTAGAATGATGGCATATATCGGCATCCTGTAGATTCGGTTCAGTGGAAGAACTTTGACCAAAGGTATGGGGATTTCACCAAAGAAGTGAGAAACATCCAATTGGCTTTGAGCACGGATGGGATGAATCCTTTTGGCGACATGAGTATTGCCCACAGCACATGGCCAGTTGTTCTGTGCATCTACAACCTTCCACCTTGGCTCTGTTACAAAAAAAGTATCTTATGCTGTGAGTGTGGATCAGCGGTAAGAAACAACCCGGCGTTAACATTGATCTATACTTAAGGCCATTGATAGATGATCTTAAAACTCTCAGATCCAATGGTGTTGAGGTGTGGGACTAATTCAAGAGAGAGTACTTTTGCATGCATGCTATGCTCTTCTGTACGATACAAGAACTCCCGGCATTATATTCTGTGTCAGGACAGAGTAAGGCAGGAGACAAAGGTTGCCCTTAGTGCTTGTATGACACCGAGAGTGTGTGACTTAAAAACTTGAAGAAACCTGTATACATGAGAACTCAACGGTTCCTTTTGAGGAAGCACCCATATCGTAAAATGGGTGCTCAGTTCGATGGCACTGTAGAGAAAAGCTCAGGCCCAAGGAATTTTACTGGCGAACAAATTTATGAGGACCAGAAGAGAATTGCTTCATCAGTTCTTGGAAAAAGGAAACGTCCTAAGAATGGCGAAAATGATTTGTGGAAAAAGGAATCCATATTCTTTGAGATCTCGTACTGGAAGTACTTCGTTGTACGTCATTGCATTGATCTCATGCATATTTTAAAGAATGTTTGTGAAGCTATTGTGTGCACATTACTGAATATGAAAGGAAAGAGCAAAGACCACAAAAATGGATGAGCAGACTTGAAGGAAATGGGATTGAGGCTTGAGCTTTATCCTGAGGGTGATGGTCTACCCCTATCTTGCATCACTCTATCACGCAAGGAGAAAAAAGAGCTATATGATTTTTTCAAACGTGTGAAGGTACCATCCGGCTACTCCGCCAACATTGCAAGCCACTTCTCGATGACTGATCTAAAAGTGGTTGGTAAATTCAAGTCTCACACTTGTCATATCATTTTGACAGCATTGCTTCCGGTAGCGATTAGAAACATCCTACCTGTGCCGATTCAAGAAGCTATCATGAGTCTTTGCTTCATTTTCAATGCAATTTCTCAGAAGGTCATTGATCCATCATCTTTAGAGGATCTAGAGAAGAATCTCATAAAGACTCTTTGTGATCTAGAGATGTTTTTCCCACCATCATTCTTTGATATCATGGTGTACCTCACAATCCATCTTGTGAAAGAGATTTACTACCTTGGGCCTGTGTACTTGCATCAGATGTTTCCCTATGAGAGGTTCCTTAGAATTTTGAAGTCCTATGTTAGGAATCGATCTGCGCCTTAGGGTAGTATTGTGCAATGTTACTCCACGGAGGAGGTACTTGAGTGGTGTGCAAATTACATTGACCCAAAAAATCCAATTGGTGTACCAAAATTCCCACATGAGGGAAGGCTTAGTGGAAAAGGCACTAACCCCTAAACTCCAGGCTTTTGAACAAACTCATTTTCTTGTGCTTCAACAAATGACGGAAGTGTCAGTATACATTGATGTGCACAAGGAGCTACTTCTTCGAGATAATCCCGAGCGAAGTGAATCTTGGTTGGCGAAGCAACACATGGAAAAGTTTAGCACTTGGTTCAAAAATCGGATCAATGGAAGTTCGAACAACAGTGTGTTGCTTTGCAAACTAGCAGCTAGGCCCATGTTCATAGTTGTGACATATCAAGGTTACGAGATAAATGGCTACACATTTTACACCATTACCCAGGATAAAAAGAGCATATACCAAAACAACGGTGTACGGATAGATGCATATGACAATGACATGCAAAAGAGTGCATATTATGGATAAATTGAGGAAATTTGGGAGCTGAGTTATGGAACCTTCAAGCTGCTCCTATTTAAGTGTCGTTGGGTACCAGGCACAAATGGTGTCCAAAAAGATCGCTTTGGGTTCACCACAGTTGACTTGAACCATCTTGGATACAAGACGGAACTGTTTGTGCTTACCAAGCATGTACACCAAGTTTTCTATGTCATGGACACCATAAAAAAGAAGCGTGTTGTTGTACTCCTAGGTAAAAAAAAGGATTGTTGGAGTGGAAAATGTTGTGGATGAGGATGAGTATAATCAGTTTGATGAAGTCCCCCCTTCATTTTGTTCTCCAAATATATCTATAGTGGCAGCACGCCATGAAACTCCCTACCTACGTATGGACCATAATGAAGGAGTCTGGGTGCCGCAATGTCGGAAAAAAGTTGCCAATAAAAATCACTAGGTATGCACATAGTTTTGTTATTGCATATTATATCTATAGCATTAATGAGGTGACTTATCCCTCTTTTCTTCTTTGCAACAGTTTGGAGCAAGGAGCAAGGGCCAAGGACCAGCACAGTTTGGAGCATTAGTGTTGTATGGACATTTTTTTGAAATATTTGTAATAAACATTGTATGAACACTTTTGTGAACTGTGAATATTTCTGCACACACAATTTGTGAACTGTGTTGTGTGAAGTGTGTGCTCATTTGTGAACTGTGTGCTCATCTGAGGAGGAAAATATACTCTGCATTCAGGGATGATATCAAAACAATTTATACAGACGGGTGTTTCAGACCCCGTCCTAATATCTATTTGGTTATGCCGTCTCTATATCATACTTCCCCGTCCATATATATTTCTAGCGACGGTTGACTTCCTACCCGTCCTATATCTATTTGCGAAGCCGTCTCTATATCGTTCAACCTCCGTCCCTACATCCCCATATTTGACTCCCCACCCCTGAAGCTCCATCTGTTTATAAAGCTCTATTTGTTTGATGTTCAAGTTCAGAACAAAAATTCGAACAGAATTTGAAACCAAAAAAAATAAACAGAGCAGCTCAAGTTCTGCTCCTTGTATGCTTTGTTCTGCTAACTGAACATTGTTTGATGATCAAGTTCAGACAACAAAGGCAAAATCCTCTTCACAAGTTTAAACCACAAAAATACACAAGCAAGGCATCAATAAGTTCTGCCATAATTATATAGTTAAGCATAATGTCCTTCAGCAGCCAATAACAAGTTCACTAAACCTATTACAACTTCATCAAAACGCCATCACAGGCCATACTACAGATAACCAGCCAAACTATAATCAGCAACATCACAGACAAAATAGCACCTTGTCCTTCACCTTCACCATCACTTCTTGAGAAGCCAGCACCAGCAACATCACGACAATGATGAATATTGCTAATATGCATGCTAGAATTGCCAGACGCATGGCCTTCTTGGCTGCCTTGCATTCAACATCCTTCTGCTTCACAATCTTCTCTGTTTCTTCTTTCTCCACCGCAGCATTGTGCATGGCCCCCTTGGCTTTATCTCGATTTTCATCAGCTTGTTTTTCAGCCTCATCGCCAACTGGCCCATCGCCCACATATTCTTAATAAACCTCTGCAACCTTTTAGAATATGGAGGATCCTTGTACTCCATATATCGGCATTGGTTGTTTCTGTGGTAGTGGCCAGATCTTCAAAATACAGTCACTGCTACCTGCCAGTTTGGTTCGGAACAGGAGAACATGAATGAGCACAAATTATGCTCGTCCAGTCTCATGCAGTGTTCATATGGCTGGTCTGCCGTGTTTTTGAGTGCTTTGCTGTGCATGATTTATGCGAGGACATCTCTTGGTCCATTGGCTCAAAACGTTATCTATTCTTCATCATTTGCTTTAGGCAATCTCTTTATTAGTTGTAGAGTCGCGGAATTCTAGTGGACGGAACACATGATAAAAAGCAGGGGTTCATCTGTTGTTTATTTATGTGGACCCCACCTGAGGCGCTCTTTCCATAACTCCGATTCGGCCTTTCCTTGTCGGACAGGCTTGTCAGATTCGGACTCTGTTCAACCAGGGTCTCCAGCGATTTCATCCTATTTTTCTCTAAAAAAACATTTCCGACTGAGTTCCAGACTCCGTAACACAGCTCTGTCAATCCGTCTCCTATTCGAACCAAACAACGATGAGGCGGTGCATCGTTTCCACTAGCATCATCTATATATATACATACACAGAAGCGCTGCCTCGTTGATCAATCAATCGATCGCCTTATTCTGCAACAACAACAAAGACAACAACAATGTCGTCGACGACACCGACTACTCTCCTCCCAACGACAATGGAGGTGACGCCGACGCACCGTGGCACGCACGCCGTCCACATCCGCAACTTCAGCACGCTCCGGAAGTAGCACTGCGGCGGAGACGGCTCCGTCGCGTCGCCGCCCTTCACCGTCGGTGGCCTCGACTGGACCCTCCGCTACTACCTCGACGACGACGGCGGCCACGTGGGCGCGTACCTCGAGCTTGCGACCCCAGGCGCCGCCACGTGGGCGCGCGTCGGCATCCAAGTCCTGGACCAGTCCACCGTCGGCCTTCCCGTCCCCGGCACAGCCGTCTGGGACGACGACCCGACCCTGTTCGACACGTCGACCCCCGACACCAACGCCTGGGGCGTCTCCAACCTCGCCCTTCGCAGCGACCTCCTGCAGTCCGGCCACGTCAGCGCCGACGACGACCGCATCACCATCGAGTGCGTCGTCGACGTCTACCTCGACTGCCTCTCCTTCCCCGACGTACCGTCTCCCAAGCACCTCCCCGCGCCGCCGCACGCCGGCAACATGCCGGCGGCGGCGTTCGTCCACTTCCTCCGCACCGACACGATCCCTCTCGTGCCAGGGACGACCGGGGTGGGATACAGGGACGTGCTCCGGCACCTCCTGCTCGCCGGCGATCTGCGAGCGCCTCCTCTGCCGGAATCTCGCCGTCGACAGCGCGGCGGCGACGCTGGCCATGGCGGACCGGCACGGGTTCGGCGAGCTGCGGGACGCGTGCGTCCGAGCTGTGCCGGGAGGCGCCGCACCTGGCGCGAGAGCTGGCCGTCAAGTGGGCCAAAAGCTACGGGGTGGATCTCGTCTACGACGACCAAACGAATCTGCCCTTGGAGACATCAGGTCCCACGTCTCAGTTATGCAATAATCTCCCGGAAACGTTGTCTCAGTTGCTCCCTCTGTTGGTATCAAAAAAAAAAAAAGTTGCTCCCTCTGTCTCAAACGGATAATGGTAGGATAAGTCACTTCTCTCCTGACGTCATCAACTTGAAGATGGAGGGATTATTTGCTCAGAAAAGGAATTGATCTCTTTGTGTGTGTTTTCTTAGTATAGATAGATTGTTTGTGATAAGTCGGTTGTTGTAATGGTCACATGTGACTAATATATTATGCCCTGTTTTGGATTGAGTTGGATTGCATTGCAACAGAAAGTTGTTAGTTCCTACAGAAATAAAATGAAAATTCCATCTCTCCATTGTTGTACTAAATTTTCACTTTTCAGTTCACTAATGAATCTGGGATTTTTACTAGCCGACCTCAGTGCATAGAAACTTGCAACATAGGCCCACGATTCTTTGCTTTGGACGCATGCAAATCAAGGCAGAGCTCCAACTATCGTCGCTCTCAACAACAGGATATCTCTACTCCCTTTAGTGTAGGTACAATGCTATACGTAAGCAGTCTCACAGACAGTCTCATGCATTGTCATATAAGATTTTTAATGATGTGGAAGAGAGAGAGTGTGGTGAGAGAAAAAGGTGATTGTTTCGCGTAGCAACCACCTCATGCGCTAAAATTTAGGAGCATGAGACAACTCTTACACCATTGTATAAGGGCAAGTATAATAGTGCGGTCTCGTAGGTTGTCTCATGCATAACACGTAGTCTTAAGATGACTTATGAGGTAACTTATACAATGGGTGAACTGTTTGGTCGTCTCCTATTAATTATATGATTCCTTAATTTATGGATATAAAAAAGAATATTTATATATTAAAAGACCACTAAAACTGGTACAATGGTATGAGAGTCGTCTCATACTCCTAAATTTTAGTGCATGAGGTGGTTGCTTCGCGAAACAATCACCTCTTTCTTTCACCACCCTCTCTTTCTTTCACATCATCAAAAATCCTATGTGTCAATACATAAGACCACCTATAAGACTGCCTACGTGTAGCATTGTACCTGCCCTAAGTTCTAGTAGTCTTTTAATCTATGAATAATCCTTTTTAGGTCCATAAATTAAGGAGTCATATAATTAATAGAAGACAACTAATAAGATCATCCATTGTATAAGTCGTCTCATAACCCGTCTTAGGATTACATGTCATACATGAGAAAGCCTATGAGACAACACTATTGTACTTTCCCTTAGACTCGTTTCATTCGGAACAACCAATTCTGAGGCCCGGTCCGGACGGATTGGAGTGGCCTGATTTAAAGCCAGGTCCACAATGAATTCATCATTCAGTTTGGGCTGGTTTAGAAAAAAAACTTATACCAGAACCGATTTTTCTTACACTAAACAGTCCAGAACAAAACCACTACTCCTATCCTCCGGCTAGGAGGCTAGGAGCCAGCCGAATTAATAAGTGAATCAACCAGATTCACTCTATCTGGGCCTAGAATAGTTCTTGGGCCAGAATAATTGTTCTCTAAAAAATGAACGAGACCTTATTGTTGTTGTTGGACTGATGCTTCTTTCATTCAAGGTGCAGGTGCCCACACATGGAAGTACTTTTCCAATTCAACTTATCATATCATCCACGGTCTCTCCAAATTCAGGCTAACAATGGCTGCCTCCCTCCAACAACGAAGAAGTCTCGTATGGTTCACCAACTCGCGACAAACTCATGGAAGCAGTTCCCCAATATACGGACCAAGAATTAGTTGCGGGCAAGAGGCGAGCTCATTGACTCAGGTGAGATCAGTTTCGACAGCGATGCAACTCAAGAAGTCACCGAAAAAATTAAACAACTTAGTGATAATGATACTTCAGTCAATGGACATGATGCACTCATCGAGGCTTAGTTATTCAAGCAACATGTTTCTCTTCATAAATCAGTTCTAATGTTTTATTCGTGACAAATTCAGCGCACAAAAAAAATTGATGTGTATATGTGTTCCTTGTGCTTTGCACGTCGCGTGCGAGGAATATCAAGTTTTGTTGGCTGGAGGTTAGGAATGCCTGGATAGAACAAGAGGAGGAAGATAATTGAAGAGAAAATGGATCAATTGTCAGAATATATTCAGAAAAAAGTGACACAAGATATTGTTGCAAACATCCCCAACATCCTTGCTGCCCAAGGTCTCAAGATTATACCTATCGGCAACAGTCCGAACCAACTAAGCCCAGCAGGTGCGCGGAGGTCTAGCTTTTCATCCATTGAAGGTGGGACTGCAAGCACGGAGCATGATATATATGTAGATATGATGCACTTGGATGATGAGCTACATCCACAGTAGCATGCTGAGCAGCAGGAAGGTGACAAATAGGCCGGTCAAGAAAATGGTGAGAAACAGGCCGAGCAGCAGCAGTTACATCAAGCGGTTCTAGATCTGGAGCCTGGTTCTGTATCCCAACTCTTGGAGCCTACACCATGTTCTCTTTTGGTACTGTTGGTGGCTATTAGGTTGAGGTTGCTATAGCAGAGGTTTGTCCAGAACGGTGTTGCACAATGTTGAGATACAACACGGCTATGTGATGGTGCATGTCCAATATATGCATAGCATACACCAAGACTTTGTACTTGAAGTCCCCCCAAGCGTGGAGGTGACAACACTGAGCGAAGCCCTTCTACATTGGGTTCAGTGGAGGAAGGGTCTTATTGTGCTCAACCCTGACCCAATGGAAATCACACCAACCCCTAGTCCTCCCAAACCTCCAAGACCTGTGAAGAAACTCTCAGCACCTTAGAAGGATGAACAAGTATCTAAGAAAGCTATGAAAGCAAAGAGCAGCAATGGGCAAGGAGCCCCCTTGAAGAGCACTAGTGACCAAGGCACCTTGAAGAGCACTGATCTAGGCAAGGTCATGGATCCCTTCAAGAGCACTAGTGAGTAAAGCCCCTTGAAGAGCACTGGTCTGGGCAAGGTCAAGGTGGATACTACAAAGGGTGCGTTTGGTTGGGCTTTTTCTGGCTTTGGCTTTTCAGAAAAGTCAAAAAGACAACCAAAGGGGTTGGCTCTCAGAAAAAGCCATAGCCAAAAGCAGCTTTTAGCTAGTTCATTTCTAAAAGCAGGTTAGGAGTGCTTTTTAGGGCTTTGGCTTTCACAAGTTTAAAGAAATTATCCTCATACATATATACATACACATAGAAATATATATATATATATATATATATATATATATATATATATATTTCTATATATATATATGTATATGTATAATATATATTCACACACACACATATATATATAGTATATAACATTACATATATATTATATATGTGTATATATTACAAATATTATATATACATATAATATATATATATATGTATTATTTATAATATTCATATATATATATATATATTATAAATAATATATAATATATATACATATATATTAAAAAATCTTTTCAATTGTTTTTTAAAATAAAATCTTTTTGAATGTTTAAATAATATATATACATATATATTATATATATGTATATATTACAAATCTACCACCTACGGTTAAAAAGGTTGATTCCTAGAAAAAGGCTCCGGAAATCATCAGTTTGGACAAAGCCCCACAGCAGTTTCAAGCTTGGGATGACAATAATGAACAAAGAGGACTTAAACAGGGCCGGGCCTCTCACTAGCAAACTTCATGCCGCGTATTTGCAAGGTTGTCAAAACAAGAAGAGGCAATTCCTCGTGTACATAAAGTCTCAACACTTTCTCAAAAAGGAAGATGACAAATTCCTTGTTGACTATGCGGACTTGTATGATCTTTTCATGTTGGATGCCTTAGACATGAGCATTCTAAGGGTCTTCTCATTGTGAGTATGCTTTGGGCTACACTGGATTACTTTGTAGTAGCTAAAGTACCGAATACCCAATTAATTGAAGAAGATGATACATTTAGATGGCTGTTGTATCAGAATGTGCAATTCTTGGTTCGTTCTATGTATAGAGCGTTGGCCATATCCCATATTGTGCCATGCAACAACATAATTTGGAAACTCAAATTACCTTTGGAAGTCAAAATTTTCATGTTGTATCTAATAAAAGGAATAATTCTAACGAAGGATAATCTAACGAAAAGACAATGGAAAGAAAGTTTGAAGTATGGTTTATGTTCTTTTAATGAGCATATCCAACATTTTTTTCGATTGTCATATTGCTAGGTTTGTGTGGCGCATTGTAAAAGTTTTATTTAATATCACAACACCTTTAAATATGGATCATATGTTTCATGATTGGCTTAACGAGGTGAATAAGACATTAAAATACAAAATTTTGGGTGGAGCTTGTTGTTTTTGTTAGGCAATTTGATTAAGCAGGAACGACATGATTTTTAATACGACACAAGTTGTTTCTTCCTTGCAGGTTGTCTTCAGAGGAACATACTGGATCCGTTTTTGGTATTGCTGCAAAATACAAAGGAGCGGTTCCAAATTTTGTAGGGATATCATATGCTTAAATCATTAGTAATGGACTTTTTTGCTTCAAGTTGTTGGTCATACAGTCTTAGAATTTTTTTTAATTAGGTGTGCAAAACTTTTGGTTATTATAAAGCCCCATTTGTGAGTTTCTTAGTGGTTGCGTGTAATAATGAACAAATTACGTGCATTGATAAGCTTGAATATTAAAATATATGCATTAAAAAAAACAAGTACACGACATCAAGTCAAATAAAATAAAGCAGCTTCAACTATGACCTAACCACCCTTTTTGATTTCGAAATTATGAAATAATCTTCTGTTCACCCGTCGTCGGTTGGGAATGGATAAAAGATACGAGAAACTAACATTACCTGATTTGTTCAAATTGTAATTATTTTATTTAATCAGCCAAAGGCGGGTATCAGTTCTCTCAGAACTGTGAACTGAAGATCAAAGAAGCGGTCATTTGATAAACTTAAAAAACACGGCTATGTAATAATATTCAAATGTATCAAGGGGACTACAGCAGAAACACATACTACTACTCCGTGGCGGCAGCCGAAGCTCGATGCAAAGGCGCCGAGCCGGATCGGAAGGAGCTGCTGGAGGATATCTATCATCACTGACTTTATATCAACGAGTGTTAGAAAAAATTATTTCAAGTGATCCATATATTTATATCGATGAAGTAGTAATATAGTTGTAGTTGACATATTTTCTTGTTGACCTCATTTTCTGCATGGCACCGGACCACAAAAATGTCAGGCCGGCCCTGTCTTGGCTGACAGCGTGGTATAGCGAGCGGCGTGCGCACGGCCCCACTGCTGACCCGTACGCGCCGCCCCTCCCGCGCTTCCGTGTGCGCGGGCCACCAGTCTCCTGGCTCTTGTTCTTTTTGTCGCGTGTCAGCGCAAGGAAGTGGACGAGGCCGGCACCAACGGAACGCGCGCGGAAGAAACGGTCGTCGGTCCTCTCTACTCTCCCGCATCGGAGGTGGGTCCCACACGAATCCACGTCGCCGCCCCCACCTTCCCTGTATAGAACGGATCGATATCCTCGGCAGTCGGCTCGCGTGCAGTCGCGTTGTCGACCGTCCATCCCCGCCTAAGCAATCCTGTGGCTCACGACGCACGGCAGTACTCGCGAGCCCCTCCGCTCCTCATCACCACGAGGCATCCTCCTTCCACATCGTAATCCTCAAGATGGAAGAACACAACTACCGTCGTCAATTTCAGGAGAAGCTGCGAGCTGCGGATCCAGTAGCTATGGTGGATTTGATCCTGATCAGCCGATTCTTTTTCAATTTCAGTTTTTTCTCTTTTCAAACTCTAGCCATAAAATCCCAAAATTTGTGATATTATCCATAAATTTAGACGAATTGATCATATATTTGTCTTCCACAGACTTGAAAGAATTCATTTTGATGGTGACAAATAGCTATCCAACCGAACTTCTCCATCGGCAACCGATTCCTTTCGAGCGCTGGTTGCATGTTCGTGAGGAAGAATGAAGAAGTTAAACAACCGAATAGCGCTTAGGGATGGTAGTGGGTCGGATTTAGGTTGGGTGGAGCAAAAACTCACCCATCATGAAAAACGTTTCGAGTGAAAATTGACATCCATACCCGCACCCATGGGTAGGAATTGAGATCCATATCTGCACCCACCGGGTTTTGAGTGGGTGTCGGGTGCCCATCGGGTTTCATATGTAATATAAAAAACATCTTAAAATAAGTATTTTAACGAGATCAACATAAATACACAATGTTTATATATATATCACAACAATCAACAAAAATAAGTCATGGATATGTATTTAGATAATTATACATAATATCTTAATAATTTAGTTATTACTCTCATCATATTTATATTTATTTAGGGTTAGCTTATTATGAGATGAGAATAAATTTTGTATTTGAGTATGTTTCAAGGCCTAATGGGTCACCCATGGACAATGACGGACGCAGCTTGTAAAACTTGGGTATTCCCAAGCTAGTCAATTAAGAAAAAAAGCACAAAGTCATATGTCCATAATATTGAATTAAAGCATAAGTTATAACCAAATATCTTCATAACATTGAATAACTGAATTAAAGGAGAAATATTTCATAATACAAACTAATAAAGTATAATATTAAGTAAAATATAATTCTACTTTGCGCTTCTTCTTTATTAAAAGCGTTTGATAATGTCGTCGTCTTTTAGTTGAAGAAAAAAAATCAAAGTCAATAAATGTAACAAGACAATCATTCAAATATTGGTCTACCATTCTATTCGGGACGTTGACAGCATCGGAGCTCACGAAGGCCTTGGTGAGTCGCTTACTGGCCACCGGCGCATAATGCGCCTAGGATTCAAGCGTTCAGTGCCGTCTCGAAGATTTTGAGGCTTCGGTGCGAAATGTAAAACAGAGTCCTAAAATTTGATATTTCATATAACAAAAAAAATACAAAATTATGTTGTCTCCAAACATTTATAGGGCTTTATTTTCTAAACTTTAAGATTATTTCACAACAAATATGTCAAAAACACCCTTATGAAATATGTCAAACAAATTGAGATTGAGGACTGTTGGTTAAACAAGAGTCTTGGCCTTATGGCTTAGTTTCTTAGCATAATAAAATATATATGAAAAAAAAGAAAAGAAAGATGGATCGTATGTATGCTTCTAGTGGAAAGAAAAGAAGATGAAACTTATGCCTGCTTACGGGCTTTTGCCCCAGCAACGAATGAAAGCTCTCAAAGTCATTGTGGTGTTGATCTAGTGGTCGATCTCAACTGGAAATTCGTTCCGCGCCGGTGATCCTATGATGTGTTGGCGATTCAGAAGAAAAGGAGGATGAAGGCCTGGACCTGCAGGCTCTTTATCTACTGATCTTTGCTTCGTAGGCCTTGCTTGTTAGTCAGATTTGCTAATATATTTCTTATTTTCTTAAATGACACAAATACTCAACTATACCAAATAAATTTTCTTGCAAAGTTGTTGAGTATTCCCAGGAATACCCAAGCAACCAGCTGTGTCTGTTCATGTCTATGGGTGAGAAATAAAACCCGCACCCATATCCATGTTTATTAGGTCAGATGCGGATAACACCCATGAATAAAAAATTAGACCCACGCCCGCACCCGTCAGGTGCAAAACCTATCAGACCCCGCACCCATGGGTGAAATTACCATCCTTACTAGCGCTGCTTTGTCTACCCGTAGGATTCGTTCTACGAAATCCAACGGTGTATGGAGTGACTGCACACGCCGACTGCACGCGAGTCGACTGCCGAGCATATCGATCCGTATAAAATTCGCGCGTCCCGCGTCCACTGACTACAAGAAGAGCGCCGCGTTGCAAATCACAGCAGAGCAAAGCAAGCAGCCGAGAAAGCAGAGTCCGTCCATTGGTTAGTTCTATCATTCCATGGCGCCCAGAAGATCCACATCCGAAAGCACCAGCTGTAGTAACGGTGGCGCAACGGCGGTGGAGCAGCCGTTGAGGCTGCGCGGCGTGCGGAAGTTGCCGTGGGGACGGTACGCGGCGGAGATCCGCGACCCAATCAGGAAGGCGCGGGTGTGGCTCGGCACCTTCGACTCGCCCGAGAAAGCCGCGCGGAGACTACGCGGGCCAGCCGCTGCCGTCAACTACCCCGAGGTTCACCCGGCGACGTCGTCGCCGCTGGCTGGTGGCAATTCGGCGAACGCGGAGTGCAGCGGCAGCGCCCGGTGACTGTGGTGGTCGCGGCAGCAGCCCCGTTGCTGGACCTCAGCCTCGACCTGTTCATGGAACAGACGGAATCCGACGCGCCGACGCTGATTCAGTTCGTGCCTCCGAAGAGCGAGGAACAACGATGCCGCGTGGGTTCCTCACCGCCATTTCTCGTGGACGCGGAGCCGGCAATGGGACTGGACCTCGATCTGTCCTGCTGGCCATCAATAGTGGTGATGTAGATGGACGTCTGCCACTCTGCCTGAGTAGCCCTCTCAGTCCCACAAAGATTCATCGATTTGATAGCTGCTTGTACTACTAGTAGTTAGTTCGCCAGGTGCAAATATGATTATATGAAGTTGCATGTGCATTTTTTTTTTCAAAACTTACAGTGCAAAAGAAACCCAATCCCTACTACTTAAAAAAATACACCTATTCTTTCGTCCAACCTGTGACCCGATCACCAACCTGCGATCTTCGTCGCGGATCATCGAGGATCTTCTTACAACGGTGGTCCGTTTGTCCCGAACGTTTTTTTTCTATTATTATACGGGAATGCTACTTTTCAGTGGATACAAAAGTAGCATTCTTTCAATCAATAGTCTTTTTACTGTTATTTCTTTTCTAATTTTTTTTTGTTATTTTTTATTTATAGAATTATTTATATTAATTAATGTTATATATAGGTTATAGAAATTTTTTTTTGGATTCATTGAATTTAGATCTAAGGGTTAAAAGCGTTGATTGAAAGGAACTTCCATTTTTAATCGACTGAACTATCATAAATTTTATTATCTTTTAATTTTTTTTTATCTTTTAACTTGCGTAGCAATGGACATTCATCTAATCCAGGATAATGTTTATCATGAATCCGTGTGTACTTCCTCTCGATTTCAACCGATTGACTGAGAGAGTTCATACTAATGTCTAGAATTTCTTCTACGACACGCATGGTACCAACGACTATTGCTGTGTCGTGGTACAAAGTGGCTCGGCAGTCGGCACAGCACTACAGAAAAATCAATCTTTGCCGTGTGTTTTGTTACAGACACACGACAAAGATAAGTGTTTGTCGTGTGCTAAAATAAAACATACGATAAAATCTTTCTGTAAAAAATAAAACACATGACAAACACCCATCTTTGCTATATGTTTTATTTTAGCACACGACAAACATGGATTTTTGCCGTGTGTTTTTTGATGACACTCGGCAAAGATCATTTTTCAATTTTTTAATTATTTTTAAATTAAACAATATATTGAATTTTAAACTCAAACTTGTCATGTAACTGTTTAATGATAATTTCAATCCATTTATATTTTTTTCCCTTTTTTCATGATTTTACAAAAAATATGTGTTGAAATGAGACTATATGGCTACTATGTTATGGAAACATATAGTGATTAGTCTATGTGTAATGAATCTAAAAAAAGTAAATTCTTTTTAAATTTTAACCAAAAATTATACTCACATGTGTGCATGATTTTTACATACACACCAATTCGTACCGTAAAAGTCATTAAGGTCATTAAAATAAAAATCAATCAAAAAAATTAAAAAGTGACATTATATTTTGCCGTGTGTTTTTTTCTTGGCACACGGCAGAAATGGTCTTTGCCATGTGTAATATATTTTGCACGCAACAAACATGATCTTTGACGTGTGCCTGATATAAGGGACACGGTAAAGAGGTAAAATATAAAAAGAGTGAACATAGGATATAGTCACAAATCAATGTGTGGTACAATAATAGAGGGCTCTACGCGCAAAGGTGAGGTCTTTGGTTCGAATCTTGGTGGGCGCACTTTGCGCGTAGCGCGCGAAAAAATGCGGCAACTTGCGACTTGGGACGGGGACGGGCGGGCGGTGTTCCTCGGCATGAAATTTTTTTTTGCTATTTTTTTTTATTTTATTTTATGGTTTAGATTTTGCCGAGTACAAGTCTTTATCGAGTGTTTTTTGACACTCGGCAAAACCTTTATCGTGTGTCCGATATAAGACACACGACAAAGCAGGCTTTACCGATAAATTTTTTGTTGTGTGAGAGATACCGTGTGTAGTTCATGATAAAAATTTTATCATAGGTATTTCATGCTTTTCTGTGTGTCAATGGCACACGGCTAACTTTGAGTTTCCCGTAGTGCAGGTGGCACGTCGGCAGCACCCACCCCCTCCAGGTGCTTGAGTATCAATTCAAAATTGGGTCACCGTGTGGCCGGCACCGTCTCGCTCCACTGTGTGGCAGTTTGCCATCGGTGCCACAAGAAAAGTAATATAAAACAAAAGCACAAATGTAAAAAAAATAAATTGACATGGAAAAGGAAGAAAAGAGAGAGAGAAGGAGCAATAATAAAACAATAGAAAAATATAAACGACAAACTCTTTTTGCATGCTCTACCACACATGAGGTCTTCACGGTAATAGACAATATTCAGATAGCTCATTCATCAAAGTTCCAATGAATCCAATGAATAGTTGCTTCTATTGTATGAAGAACGCTAATAATTATTAACCATGATTATTTTTTTTCCAATTGACTAACAAGAAACCTCCTCTATCGCACTATACTTTAAGATGTCGAACGAGACCAAAAATCAACTCGCCAAACTAAGTCGTATCATTTTTAGTGTGGTTAATCTCTATTAACGTTGTTCTCTTTTCTATTTCTTCTGACAAGAAACCACAAAACATTTGTATGTTGACATCTAATTCATACTTACGGTGTTTAATAAGTAGTGAATGGTAAAATTGAAGATTCACATATGAGCATATCCCCCCCCCCCCCCCCCCCTCACAGCGTGTTGGGCCTGTGCATTAGGATGAGGTGGGATAAATGGACTATAACAATTATATCTTTATTGCCAGATTTGATTAATCCATGTTGTGAGATGAAGATAAAAAGTTCTTTTAATTATTTGATTTACATGCATATAGCGTTAAAAAGCAACAGCAACTGGAGCTCTGAGGGAAAACCAATCGCTATCCTTACAATGATAATTTGAACGAGATAACATGACGATATTTTAAATATTGCATAATAAAAATAATATAAGGAAAATCTCTACCCCTAAAAAGTATGAGTCAGATCTTTAATACGTCCACTACTAATTACCTCCAGTTAAACTCTCACAGTCTAGATAAATCTAAATACACCTCACCAATTGTATACAAAATTATGTCTATTACAAATCTGAAGGACAATAAGTCATCCTAAAAGACTACATCAAATCCGACATCTAGAATCGTTGGGATCTCTCACCACCACCCTATGTAGTCACGCACTTCCACCTCCCCCACCCAAAGCACGTCAGCAACTCACATACCCCTTTCTCAAAAAAAAAAAAAGAAAATCGCGTGCATGCCTGACCAACCACGAACTGCCTTTCCACTCCATGCCTCGCCGGCCATCAAAGAGAAGCAGTGCCCTGCCGCATCCCCCATCGTCCTGCCGCGGGTGCATGCGGAGTAGCATGGCGATCGTCGACAAACAGAAACCCCCGCTCTCCGGCCATCGTCAGGGTAGGCCATCGCCCTGACGCGGGTCGCCGAGGAGCAGCAGTGGATGGATCGCCCACGATCGCTAGGGGTGGAGCCAGATCATCCCAGTGTCGTTTCTGATCCGATCCATGATCCTGCCATCGGAAACCCACGCGTCGCAACTCCCTCATCATCCACTTCGCTCCGACACTCCGGCCGCATGAAATTGGACCACAGAGCCTTCTGCAGTTTGGAAACTTGGTACGTCACACCCTGGTTCATCTATCGTTCCTTGCTTTACTACGACGGCTCCTGGATTCGTTTTGCTTGGTGGAACCGCATAGCTAAAAAGGCAACAAGCACTCCTTTCGCTCCGCAAAGTGCATGTAGGGCTTCTCAGAATAAAAAGTTTAGGGGTGCACATAATCAGAACTATTTTTTCATCCTATTAATTTGAAATTCATCTGTTACACCCACCAGCTGTTTCAATATCGCAATTGCTCACCATATACTTGGTTACCTTTTTCTGAAAGGTAATAAAATTGGTTTGTGGAAACAACTGGTTCAAAATAAGATCACTGGATTCTTATTCTATTGGATGTTATATGCTTCTTGTTAGGGATAAACTGCAAATATACAAACTGAAGTTCGTTGTCCCATCTTGGCTGATAGACATATATTTGTTGATAGAGAATTTCTTCTAATATTTGATGTCTTATATCTCATTGGACCAGTTTTATAACAATTTGTATATTTGCCATGTCCTCTTGATCCCCACGGTCTCTACCTGCTCTGGGATGTTGTGCATACGAAGAAGGGAGGAGAAAGGAAGAATGTAAAGAAATCAGATGGGAGAACAAGAGGTGCAGAAGGCTTTTTTCAACTCAAGGTAATGAATTCAAATCAATCATTGTAACACTTTTTATGTTAGATCACAGTTCTACTGAGCTCAAGTTCGTTCTTATGACAAAGATGTACATAAAGAGAAATTTATACAGGAATTTCTTAAGTGCATCAAGATTAATTTACTATTCCTGGATATATATCTTTCTAATTTTTCTTTTGTTTGCAGTTGTAGTCCTCAGAAAAGGCACATGCCCCTTTCAGTTTTGTTATGCCAGAGGCTTCCAGTTATGTTTTTCTTTTTATGATGAAATGGGATCATATGTTTATTGAGGATCATTTTTCTTTTGCTGCAAACTATATTCCAAAGCATTGAAATTGATCATTTTCTCTTTGGTACCTCCAGTGATCACAACATTCGGTTCTGAGTGTTTCTTGCTTAAATTTTCCTATTGTGTGCTTGGTGGAATAAGATGAATAAAGAAATTTCAGCAATATTTGGCAGTTACAGTGAGCACCATGTGCCTGCCCATCCATCCAACTTAACATACAAAGTATTAGTTTCAGATTTGTTGGATTTGTCATACAAAGTATGCGCACATCTCTCTTTGGATTCAAAAGTGTTTTGCATTGTTCAACTACCTATGAAGTTAACTTAATGGCTTATCTATCAGACCAATGAATGGTACGTGATGAATTCAGTACATGAATTGATTTTTACCTATAAAAATAATTTACTTCATGGCTTGTCACTTGATGGCTTATTAGAAGAGTTCTTTTTCACATTGTTCAGCACTATAAAAATGCAGATTTTTTTCTGACACAATGGTTCTGATTATTAATCCCACTTGCAGATCACCTCCAAACCCTAGCCTTATTTGGCAGATGTGAAGTCACATTGTTGGTGTCACAACTGCACTATGCAATCGTGCTGATCATCTATTTCACCATGTCATATGGGAGATTCTTCCAATATTAATGTTTGGTTAAAAAACAATGAAGATTTGTGCCTTGTTGCATCCTGGTCAAATGTTTTTGGATATGTTACTATAACTTAGGTAAATGCGCATTTTGTTGCTATGTTATTTTTTTCAGAGCATCTCGTACTTTCTATAACTCTGACTACAACGACACGACATTACATTTGGGACTTGATTTCTTTCATAGTTGTTGTGTCTCCCTTAGTAGGTTTGTCTTATCTATGAGTTTGAGACACCTCAATGCATTTTATGTCACATGCTTTATAACTAACATCAAGCCTAGAACACTGGTGCACTTATATAACAAGGTGTTATGTTTATTTCTATGTACTCAGTAAACTTTTAGCAATCGTGTATATTGCAGGTAACACTTTCCTCTTTATTGAGCATGTGTATATGCTATTTTGTGGAATAAGATAAATAAAAAAATTTCGTGTAAAACAAGATTATCATTTTTTTCTATCACCGTAGCGTTAGCACGGGCAGTGTACTATACTAGAAAGAGAAATCAATTCAGGCTTCCCTTCAACACAAGTGAGCGTGAGATGCCAGATCTGGGGGAGCATTGAAGTCAGCCCCAGGTTGTTGTGTACCAGATGGAGAGCCCCATTGCAGCTAGGGTTGTGGCCAAATGGTCAAGCACCTACACATGGGACATGCTAGATCTGCCGGATGAGGTGTTGCTATTGGCACAGGTGAGCATTCCTATCCTAGTGTCGGTGAGCATTCTTGTTCAAGCATGGAGGATACTACGATGACCACGGGCATCCCTGATTGCATCGTTGAGGCGCAACTTTGCCTCCTTTGCGCTGGCAACAACAACGAATGACCCAGAAATGCTCATCCAAGCCTTGGTTCAACGCAGGGGGAGGGGCACTCCTCCGGGCCCTGGTCCACTAAGGGCGTGATTGGTTTGCTTCTCAGTGAGGCTGGCTCGCATCTGGCCAGACAGACCCAGTTCATACAGGCTGAAGACATACAACATGCCATTGTTTGGTTGACTGTACTACCTCATACATGCCGAGCACAACAGCTGATTGGTTGCCTGCACAACATACAAAAGCTGCATGGCACATACACAAACATGTATTTGGTTGGCTGAATGGCATAGGGTTTGAACACATTGCATAGCAAGAATGGTGAGGTTACCACCTCAGTTTTACATTGTTCATACAGAGTAGCACTTGTAAGATGATGATACAAGAATGAAAACTAAGACAACAATGATTATGAACTGACCAACTATGATGACATTTTTGAATGATATTTCCCTCTTGTGGCTGATTGCTTTGGGCAGATGAATGTCATTAGTGCAACCTTTGAAAGCAGCAACTGCTTCTGCCTTTGTCTTGTTACCTTTATAGCAAACTCCTGAGAAACAATTCACTTGTTCATGGCATTCTTTGCAGGTAGAGAAGATGCCAGTTTTGCGGCCACAATGCACAACATATCAAGTCATAACTGGTATCCTAGAAAACAGCACAGAATATAAGAATTGAAGAGCTCAGATTTGCAAAAAAAAAGTGAACAAAGGCAATGAAGTTGTGTTGTTCTTCAAGTGTGATCATACACAAGTCCTCATTCCAATTAGCACCACTCAACTCCCTCAACTTGGAGACCCTCATCCATCGCTGCCTCCACTTACGCAAATGGTTGTAGACCTGCGTACCAGTCAACTCATTGCCGGTGAATTCTTGCAGGGACTTGGCATCTTGGTTCAGGTGCACCTCCTTGAAGCCCTTATCAGTCCTCACACCTGTGGAGATCAGCTCACACATACGGCGAAGGACAAACCCAGACATGGCACTGGTCCATTGCATAGCACCCCTACCACGTTGCTCAGCAACAACAGGAGCCTCAACAACCTCAACATCGTTCTCAACAGGCACAACTTCCTCAGCCATCCTAGTTATGTTAGTCAACCATTGCCTCAGTGGATGCAAAGATGTAATGCAACATACATACGCACAAACCATCACAACACAACTCATTGCCTCAAGAATAAGAAATAAATAATCATTGCACGTGCACATTGTCTCAAGATCAAATTGTGGAATAAGAAATGAATCATCATTGCACATGCACATTGCCTCAAGATAAAAAATTGTGGAATAAGAAATGAATCATCATTGCACATACACATTGCCTCAAGATCAAAATTGTGTAATAAGAAATGAATCATCATTACACATGTCCATAGCCTCAGCAAATAGTTATTACATCATTACACATGTCTCTAGCCTCAGCAAATACAAAGCATCATAAGACAATAGGCAACAAAGTATGACAAGACAGCATCAAACCCGATAGGTACCCCTATTGTTCCACATAAGGTTTGCCCATTCATCCCTCTTACTGCCCCATGCTATATTCTCATCTTGTGGAACAACATCACTAGACACATTGACATTGTTATTAGGTTCCCAGGTGGCCTCATCAGGGAACACTTCATCTTGCCCAAACCCAATGATCCAATTATGTAGAATGCAACATGCAAGAACTAACTTTACTTGTGTCTTGAAAGGATGATATGGCTTGTTGTAAAAAATATGAAATTGACCCTTCAATGCTGCAAAAGCCCTCTCAACTGAAACCCTTAAACTAGAATGTCTCAGATTGAATAACTCTCTAGCATTTGGATAGTTTCTGGCACCATATTCTTGCAAGTGGTATCTAGTAGCTCGGTAAGGTGGCAGAAATCAAGGCCGACATGCATATCCAGCATCAACTAGGTAGAATTTACCTAAAACATGGTTATGTAAATTAGAACTAGTATTTTTGTATGCAAACTAAGCATTGAAACTACAAACTTTAGTGTTAGTACCTGGTGGAACTCTTAACCCGTCATTCCTTTCTAGTGCATCAGCTAGAATGTGGGCATCATGTGTTGATCCCTCCCATCCCGCAAGAACATAGGTGATTCTGAGATCAAAGTCAACATCAGCAAGCACATTCTGTGTGGTCTAGTGTTTCCTACCCCTAAATGATGCAGCAATCTTTGCTGGAACTCTAGCATGAATATGAGTCCTATCTATAGCACCAATGCAATCCTACATCATACCAAAAGAACATTACATCTTAACACAACACTATATTTCAATTTTAGTTACTTAATTAATTATCTTTACCTTAAAGTATGGATACCATCTTGGGCTGGTTCTGATCTTAAGTGGTGTCTCATTGCTTGGTGGTCGTATCATCTCATCACTCAGCTCACCAATAGCACAAAGAACCTCCCTAAAGTGCCTACTCACAGTCTCTATCGACCTCCTCCAATTTTGGTGAATAACTTGAAATCTTTGGTTATGTCCAACAATATGTAGAAATATTGCAACTTGTTCCTCTATACTATTGTGGATAGTGTCCTGCAACAATTGTCTCTCCCTTAGGATTGTGCATAGGGTAAAGAAGGGAGCTCGACGCATACGCAACATTTTCACACATTCGACATCATTGCAATTGTGTATAAGGTTTAGGTTCTTTTGACGCTCTTCATCCATGGCACTCATAGGGGCATATGTGATTCTAGGGGTTGTAGGCTGACTCAGCCTAAGCCTACCCATCAACCAGGAATAAACAACAGTAACAAATGCAACTGCCCTAACAATAACCATACGTCTATGCTCAGTCGGGTCTATCTATTGCAAATAGAGGATAAAAACATTTGCTCAAAATTGAAACATAACATCAAAAGCAATATTCCATCATCATCGACAGGGACATGTGTTCAGGTTTTGCCTTTTACTAAAGTTAACAAGCATCATCAGCATGAACATGTGCTCAGATTTTACATGTCAAACAAAATAAATGCCGTCATCATCGACATGTACATGTGCTAAGATTAAACATATCAAACAAGCCAAATGCATTCATCATTGGCATGTACATGTGCTCAGATTAAAGCTTCAATCGGATCACCACAGCCACAACAAATAAGAATGATACAACAACCATAATCAGCACATCACAGAGGAGGAAAGACAGCCACAAGGAATAAGAATGATACAGCAACCATAATCATCACATCACAAAGGAGGGAAGAGGAGGGAATGGGATGGTCATTGTTACCATAGGAGGAGAGAACCAAACCCTACATGATCTGCATAATATTTTTGCCTTTACCTTCAATCCAACCGAAACCTACAAAGGAGCAAGGCAAATCGATCAAATGATATATGATGCATTAAAGGCAGAAGGGGAAAACAACAAATCTGACCAAAAATCGATCTTACCGGGTCTAAATCGAGTCCGAAACACCACCAGAATGACTCCAACCCTGTGCAAAAACATAAAAAAAGCGGAAGGTTAGGGTATGATTCGATTCACAGAGGGGGGAAGGGGAACAGGAGGGTGGTGTCCGTCACCTGCTCGAACCGACGACGGTGGACGAGAGCAAAGAAGAGGACGAAGATAGGGAGAGGAGATCCGGTTGGAAGGGGGAAACAATAGATCTGACCACAAATCAATCTTACCCAGTCCAAATTGAGTCCAAAACACCACCAGAATGACTCCAACCCTGTGCAAAAACATTAAAAAAGCGGAAGGTTAGGGTACAATTTGATTCACAGAGGGGGGAAGGGGAACACGAGAGCGGTTCACCTACTCAAACTGACGATGGTTGATAAGAGCAAAGAAGAGGACGAAGACAGGGAGAGGAGAACCTGGAGGAAGGGTTGGACGAGAGCAGTGGAACCGAGAGAGAAGGCTAGGATGTGAGCACGAGAATGGCTATGGGCGCTGGCGGCGGGCAAAGGGGGAAGGTGAATATAACGCGAGCGAAGCGGCGTGATTTGGCGTGAACGGACGACGAGTAACCCTATCCTTCCCATGCTTGCTCCCCTTGCACCACGGGAGCCGCTGTTTTGCCAGCACCGCGCTCCTCAGCATCTCGTGCAAGCCAGGCTGTGCGGAAACAGATTTTGTTTTTGTTTCCTAACGGCCAGCTCGCGGGGCCTATCTACGTCTCATGAGCCAAGCCCAATTGCTTGTACAGGCAACCAAACACGTCGATCCTGCATCTCGGGAGGCTGGCTGACCCATATGTGGGCAACCAATCGTGCCCTAAGGCTTCGTGGGGTGCGGAAGCAGTCATTCATATGGCTGGACACCTTCGACAACCCTGATCCAGTCTGAAAAGCACATGTGTGGCAGGACACCTTCAACAACCCCGACGAAGGCACACGGGCCTACCACACCGCTACGAGGAGGCTCCACGGGCCAGGCACCAACTACCCGACTTATCATGATGAAGCGGAGGAAAAGTCAAGTGGCAGTGTCGTGCCGTTGGAGGCATTTTCCTCATCATCCTGCCGCCAGGACGACTCATGGCGTGCGGTGATGGAGGTAGCCACGATAGCGCCCGTCGCTGGACCTCGTCCTCTGTCGGTTCATGAACCAGACGACCACATTCGTGTGATCGTGATACCTAACACGCTGATTCAGTTCCTCTCATCAAAAACTGAGAAAGAGCAATGCAGGCTTGAGTTTCTCATCGTCTTTGCTTGTGGATATGGCTCCGACTATCAGCATGGGACTGGACATCAACCTGACCTGCTAGCCGTCGAGAATGGAGATGTAAATACACTAGTGCGTAGCCTCCCAATCCCGGAAAGATTAAAGAACCATTGCTGATGAGGGGTTTTGAACTGCGGCTGATAGGGTTTGAACCACCTTATAATGCATGTATGCTATTACATTATAGTATATATGCAGAAATAATTTTTGTAGTGCCACTTTTCACTTTCAACTTTCATATGTACACAACTTGTATTGTTAATGCGTCTAAGTCACACTTGATCTTATCGTCAAAGCGTAGCATCTCTGTACTATATGAAAATATGCATAAACTAGTAAGAAACCCGCGCATTTGCGCGGCTAGTATTCTTGCTTTGCTATTTAGCAGTCAAAAGTCATGTGCTTTGTTGCTATTTTTAATATTTTGATTACCGAAAATATGTCTTTTTCGAGGGGTATAATTCTTTCTAGGAAAAAGTCTACTTTTCTCCCCTAATATTTACACAGGGTCCAAGACAACCCCTAATCTATAAAACCATTTGTTTTACCCCCTAGAATCTCTAATCCGGATCATTATTCTCTTTTGGGCTCTGGTGGACTCCGGTTTGCTGACTTGGACAAAGTTTTAGGAGGTTTTGCATATACATACTGCCACATGGGCTAGCTGCCGTGGAATGTTTCGTTTTGGCATAGAAACCCACTAATACTTAGTGCTCAACCGATCTAGACTAGAAGCACACAAAAATTGTTGTCTTGGTTGCCAGTGTGAGCTATAACTGTCAGAGGTTCTTGTGGCGACCGCTGCTGGGAGTGAAAGGTTGTTGGCGTGGTGAGACTGGTGAGATATCACCTGTAGTAAGAACAGCAGTTTTCCTATTTTTTCCCCCATTTTTTTTGCCCAAAGTGAGCGGCAGATGCAAGCAGTAGAAGCAAATTGACGAGGTGCACTTACTGTCACAAGTCAACATGAAAATTTTCTGAATGAACTAAGACGTAACTAGCACATCTGAGTGTTATATTAACGGGACTCGTCAACGGACGACAAAATTCATCATACCACTATGAGATACTGTTACCTAACAAATGACATGTTTACGACCTGGCAAAGAAGTGCTGCCCTCAAGCAGTTAAAAAGAAGTACTAAATTCATACAAAAAATCTGACTGAAGCTAGATTTCAACTCCAAACAAAGCTCCCAAGCATAGTTCATTCACTTTCTCGAAGAAGATGTTGTATTTTTGAGGACAACTTTTTTCCTCTTCCTTGCAGTTGTGCTAACACTTGCCTATGAAGGCATGTCAAGTGTATCACATTGACTGCTTCTTTGGTTTCCTTCGGTGGTCCTTGAGTTCTTTTGTGGCCTACTCTCCGATACCTGCTATGACAAATATATTTGAATGATATTAGATATATACTACTATAATATTGTTTCTTTTAAGTTATGAACCAAATGGTACTTACCTCCTTGCCTCTGTCCATGACACTCCTCAAATTTCCTGCATTATTAGCTGGGCATGTCCGAATGTTGTGTCCTGGCTTGTGGCACTTGCTACATGCACCTTTGGTCCCAACCTTTGAAAGCTTTGTAGACCTTTTGCTCTCACCAACCTCCTGTGGTTGGCTTGAATCGGTTTTGTTGGATTCTCACATACACCTTGGTTCTAATGCCCTCAAGCATAGAAATGATGGAATGGGCCCTCACATCAACAATCCAATTATTAAAACTCTCACACATGTTGTTGTCGACACTATCACAAGTGGGGCTAGAGAGCCATTGCTCTCTGTCAATTGACCAAATAGTCTGGTCGCCCGACCAGGGGTTGGCCCCTCTGGTCCACTGGTCTGGCCAGTGGGCTCCACTGGTGGTGGCCCATAAGAAATAAAACATGTTTTAAAGAAAAACATTTTTAATCTTTCTATAAATATAAAATCTCAAAAAGATAAACTTCGAAAAAAATCCATTTTTTCAAAATTGGGTTGGAATAAATTTCAATATGCAGTTAAAAATTCAAACATGCAAATTCAAATCAAAAGGTTTTGAAAAGAGAAATATGGATACATACCGTTTTAACCTGCCAGCGAGGGTTCACCAATTTTGTGTCTGGCGGACGAGACTTTCTCTCCTTCGTCGTTTAGCTAGCTATCGGCGCATCATTATCCAGAGGTAAGGACGTGGATATCTTCTTTGTCCGCCACACCTTTTTCACCTTCTTGGGCGGTGTGGATGAAGGATTCTTCTATACTAGCTGCTTCTTTGCCCAGAGCCCAGGCGTGCCGGTTGCCTTCTTCTTCTGAGCGATAAGAGTGGGATTCTCTTGTGCGAAGAAGTTTAGCATGAAATCCACCAGACTATCCTTTCTTGGCTTTTCCTCCTGTTTCTTGATGTTCTGTAGGTCCGACCAACTTTGGAGTCCACCCATAAGGCAGGGCTGAAACTCAAACTTCTCTTCCTTTCCATTGAGGTCGAGTCGGATTACTTCAGCCCCGACATCAATTTGTGTGAATGTAGTGCTTAAGCATGTCCGCACAAGGATGAGCTGTGTATTCTTATTGACTTCCATGTCGAGTACCACAAAATCCACAGGGACAAAGCATCTACGGATCTCAGCCAAAACTTCCTCGACAATTCCTGCGGGGTACCTCATTGTCGAGTCGGCAAGTTGAATCCGCATTTGAGTTGGAACTAGGCGTGTGAGGTTCAGCTTGTTGAAGGTAGCTCTTGGCATGATGCTGACACTGGCTCCAAGGTCGCACAATGCTTGCTCGAGGAATTCTGTCCCAATTGAACATGAGATCATCGAGCTCCCTGGAACACCTTGGATTACTAGGATGATGTTCAACTCATCCTATTCATCATTTCCTGTATGGTTAGTACACGGCGGGCTCCGAGTAGGATTACCCACAAGCATCATCGCATTCACATTTTCTGTGGTAGATTCAGGTTGCCCCGGAATTTTCCTATAGTCCAAAGCAGGCAAAGCAACGACTATTTGAGCTAGCTGAGTTTCAGAAATTTTATTAAAGCTTAGCTGGCTCTTATAAGAATAAGAAAGACCTTGTAACTCGGCATTGATATTTTCTAAGTTCTTTTCAGTGGAGGCAAACTTTTTACTAAAATTTTCATTAATTTTAGTTTGACCTAAGACAAGATCTTTCAAGGAAGGTTAGTTAGAATTGAAAGAATTAATGAAATAACCATTGTTACATTCTTGATAGGGACGTGGTTGCCACCCCTGACCTCCTTGAGGGCGATAACCCATTGTTCACGAACGCAGCCTCCTCACGAGTCTCTAGGCAATCATTGCCGAAATGTCTCATGTTGCCATAGACCTCGCATGTCATGCAATGGTCCAGAGCTTGTACTGTGCCCTTCAGGCTTGGGTCATCATGGATGTCGAGCCGCTTTAAGATACAGTCCACTTTCGCAACGAGCATGTCCGTCTTCTTGATGGTGTGCATGCCTCACGCACATGGCTGGAGTTGCTCATCATTCCATCCTTGATTAGAGACCATCTTCTCAATCAACTTGGTTGCTTGATTGACGGTGACTAAGAAGAAGGCTCCTCCAGCGGCGGCATCAATATGCTGACGGTTGGAAGTCGTCAATCCATTGTAGAAGTTTCGGATAATAAGTCACTTATCCATTCCATGATGGGGACAGGCCAAGATATACTTCTGCAGCATTTTCCACGCTTCTGGTATTGTCTCTCCAGCCGCCTGCTCGAAACTCGAAATTCTTCCCTGTAAGGAATTGATTTTCCCCAACGGGACGAATTTTACGAGGAACGCAGTAGAGCATTTCTTCCATGTGTTGACAGCCTCCTTGTTGTCGTAGAACCACTGCTTGGCTTTGCCTAGTGGCGAGAATGGGAACAGAGAGAGCCTAATGGCATCTGGAACCACGTTCATTATAGTAAAGGTGTTGCACAACTCGAAGAATTGCTGCATGTGAGTGCTGGCGTCCTTATTGGATTTCCCACAAAATGGGTCAGCCTGCACCATTGTGATCAGACTGGTCTTGATCTCAAAGTTTCTATCCCCAATATCGATCTCGGGCCCAGTGAGCACATTATTGGCAGAGGAAGCAGAATAGTCCTTGAGAGCCTTCTCAGCCATTGGCTTAGATCGTAGTGGTGCAGTGATGACTGGTCGATCTATTGACTTAGAGTTTCAGGGAGGAGATGTTAAGTCTACTTTTACTTAAAACTCTTTCCGGATTCTCAATGAAGTTCTCAGGCAGATCGAAACTGGTCGCACTACCCTATTTTTACAGCAAAGGCAGAAAACATACAAGGTTAGCATTATAATATTTAGACTATAGTCAGGGTATATGCCAGTCATGACAACAAGGTAGCAAGTCTATATCTTCATGAAAACATAAAGTCCTATGACATGAATATGATATATAACTAAACAAGGAACACATATCATAAGCACAACTATATAGAAGAACTATATTAATTGAATAGAGCAAAGTCATCATAAAATAGAATGAAGAAAAAGGTACAAGAGCCATACCAATGCTCCTATCACTTGAAGACTTGAGTAATGCTCCTCCTACACTAAACTCCACTAGGACTAGGAAACTACTAAGTGAAAGAGGGTAATGAATAACTCTTGAGTGTGTGTGTTGAAGTGAAGCTCTCCCCCTTTATTTATAGGGTCCATAAGTCATTACTGGAGAGTAACCGCCACGGAAACGTCATGCACCGATGTTGCCAAAGGGTTGAGGAGGTGACTCATGGAAGCTCGGCCGAAGAGGCCTCAAGACCAGGTCGGCCGACCTGCAGGTGGGCCCCCTTAGGGTGTGTTTCCTCGGGTTGGCTAGTAGGTGGGTCCTCTTCTGTTTTAATTTGGTGTCCTTTGGAGGAATCCTATGCAGCCATGTATGTAATCCGAGAGAAGTTGAATTGACACCATCTTATTGGCTGGAATGGTATTTCCTCGGATTATGCTCCATTTCTCTACTTCTTTTGTATCAAATCTCTGCATACACATAAATCTTCAAGGACAAGTGGAATCTTATTATTCGTAACTAACATGCAAGTATGAAATGCTAAGTCTTCTTACTTTTATAGGTATATTGATGGTTAAAATTGTTACTTAATGACCGTCTATAGAGATCGATAGATGAGCGACACGTGTTTAATGGTGATAACGGCGGACAGCGGTGACGGTAGCAAGTGCACCAACGCTTGGAGCAGAACCCCTCTATTGTTGTCCTTCTCTTCCTTAGTTCCATGCTATGCCGGCGCCGGAGGCGGCGAAGTTCACGGAGTGTACATGCACCCACGCTCACAAAATCCGTTTATATGCCAACACCCCACTTCTCCTTATCGCTTTCTACCCTCCTCGCCATCACCCCACCCCGATCCCTCGGTTAGAGCTTGTCGTTGCCATGTGTCATTGGGGAAGCTCCACCGCCGTGCGTTGTCATCATCCGTCCTCCTCCGTCTCTCTGGCCCCAGTAACGACAAGGTGAGAACAAGTGCTGCTCTTTTTTGTACTAGAACCATAGAATTCCACCCACTGTAGCCAGAGATCAATATGCGCCACCGCTCCGGCCATCGCGTCCTCTTCTTCATCTTCATCCGCCGCTTGTCTCACCTGAATCACCCTAAGCCGCACATCATATAGATCGAGAACCTTAACTGGTCTACGAGTCCTGTGGACCGAGTCCACCTTTTTTTGATTTAATTTAATTAATAAATACCCATATAATTGTTGCTTTACAGTTTAACTCTCGGATTTCTCCGTAATAACGTTTGTGTTCTACTATTTTAAACTAGGCCCCTTAACTTTGGTGTAACTATATTATAGTCCCTACCTTTTGACATCTACTTCCCGATGCTCTTCTTTATGGCATTTAGGTCCAAAAACCTTGTGACCTTATTACAGTTTAGTCCTTAAACTTTTAAAATAGTATTTTTTACTTGCAACTCTGTTTTTAGCTATTCTTGCGCCGACACGACCATAGGGATGAGTAGAATCCCATCGTAATGCTTTTATAGACTGGTCAGCGCCAATCAAGCGCACGTATGGGTTAGCCTTCCATAACTATATATAATAGCCTGCTTGCTTGCAAGGTTTGATGAAACACAATATTGACTGAACCAATTCAAAACATGTTGATGAGTAGAACATAAAGGTTTGATGAACAATATCATGTTGTTGAAGACAAAGCAGGTCCGCTCCATGGGTGACAATTATGGGAACTGAAGTCACCGAGCAGGAAGATAGCGTGGATGCAGAAGCGCTGATGAACCAAGAGGCAGACGATGATCCTGGGAATGGAGTGGAGTAGAGAAGTGTTCGTTGTGTTGCTAGCGTTTCTTTTATTTGCTCTTTTGGTCCTGCTGACCTGTAATTGGGTAGACATTCTTCCTCTTTTGCCCTTATCTCACCATGCTGAGATCAGATGATGAGATGTTAAAGTCAAACTTTGTACTTTGCTTTGTTTTGTACTGTTGACCCCCGCCCGTTCGGTGGGGTTGGGATTGTTTCCAAGCTCGAAAAAAATCCTTCTCGATTAGACGCTCCCATCACAACTAGTACAGAGTCCATTGCTCGTAACAGCTGATGTTAATGGCTATTCCTTGGCTGTCCGATAGCCTCTGTGTGTGTAGCTGAAGCTTGTTACTGTTTACACTGTTGAGATATAATGAAGACAGGCAGGACGGTGTCACGATAGGGTGCACTGTGTCACCTAATACAAAGCCCATTATTTGTTTACATTGGCACGTGCTTGGTATAAATGAGATATCGATGGTTATCGTCGTTACAACCAATGCTCTCGCCGTGGATAAATAGAGCAATGCATTGGGCAGCTGATATTCATCTTCACCACCCCAAACCCCAAACGGAGAAGAGAAACATTCGACGACCATGCAAGGGGTTCTCTTCCTCGTTCTCCTTGTCATCATCTCATCATTCCTCCTGCTCCTCAGTGTCGTCCGCGGCGAGAACCCCCGCCTCCCGCCGTCCCCGCGGGGGCTCCCTCTCGTCGGCAACCTCCACCAGCTCCTCGGCAGCAAGCTCCATCACCACACGCTTGGCGCGCTCGCGGCCGCCTACGGGCCCGTCATGCTGCTCCGTTTGGGCCGGCTCCCCGTCATCGTGGTCTCCTCGGCAGATGCGGCGCAGGAGGTGCTGCAGGCCCAGGACCACGTGTTCGCGGGCCGGCCCACGCTGTCCGTGCCCAGGATGCTCCTGTACGGGTGCACCGACATAGCCTTCGCGCCTTACGGGCCGTACTGGCGTGGCGTGCGGAAGATGAGCGTGCAGCACCTCCTCAGCCCGGCCCGCGTGCGTGCCACCCGCGCGGTGCGGGAGCAGGAGGCAGAGGCGCTGGTCCGGCGCGTGGCGGGCTACGCTGATGCTGGCGGCGTCCTGTGGCTCAGCGAGGTCCTTGTGGACTACGCCAAGGACGTGATGGGCCGGATCGTGCTGGGCACGCGGGCCGCCGGGGACGACGGGTGGCGGGCCAAGCTGGACGTTCTGATGGACGACAGCATCGAGCTGCTTGGCGCCTTCCACGTCGGCGACTGCCTCCCTTGGCTGTCGTGGGTGGCTGACATCGACGGCACCAACGCCAAGACGAGGAGGGCGTTTCGGAACATCGACCGGATCCTCGACGAGATCGTGGATGAAGCCGAGAGGGAGATGAATAATAATGATGGAACGCATCACAATAACGAAGCAGAAGAAGAGGCCTTCGTGCACGTGTTGCTGTCGCTGCACAAGGAAGCAGACGGGACGGAGTGGCGGCTCAACAGGGACAACGTGAAGGCGCTGTTAGAGGACCTGTTTGGAGCTGGGATGGAGGCGGCGATCATCGTGTTGGAATGGGCCATGGCAGAGCTGCTCCGCCACAAGGGAGCCATGAAGAAGCTGCAGCACGAAATCAGGCAACAACAACAGCAAGCTAATGGTGGCCTGATGGTCAGGGAGCAAGACTTGCAGGGAACGGAGTACCTGAGATGCGTCGTGAAGGAGACGCTGCGGCTGCACTCGCCGGCGCCGCTGCTGCTCCCGCACGTGGCCACGCAGGCCACGCGGATCATCAACCAGCGCTACGAGTACGACGTCCCGAGCAACGCCATGGTGATCGTCAACGGGTGGGCCATCGGAAGGGACCCGGCGACGTGGGATTCGCCGGAGGAGTTCCGGCCGGAGAGGTTCGTCGGCAGCGAGGTGGACTTCCGCGGCCAGCATTTCCAGTTCATACCCTTCGGATCCGGGCGGCGGATGTGCCCCGCGCTTAACCTCACCGTGGCCATGGTGGAGATCGCGCTCGCCAACCTTGTGGGACGCTTCGACTGGGCGCTGCCGGAGGAAGACAAGGAACTGGACATGGAGGAATCCCCAGGGTTGGCTGTGCGGAAGAAGGTCCCGCTGCGAGCCATAGCCATTGTGCCGTCTCGCTCATCAGGCCATTAGTATTTGTTGCTTGACGCGCGGCGGCCGTATGGTCTGTACATGGCCGTACGTGTTTGGTTGGTCACTTGCATTGGTCCTAGAAGGATGCGAATAATAATGAGCTGGGGGCACTTCCGTTAACCAACATCTATACCATAAAATTGAAATTATAAAATAACTAGAAAAGTATTCATGCATTACTATAGGTGTTTAAAATTTTGATCAAACTATAAGTTCCCATATGTAAAGATTAAGTATCTTAAGATTGTAAAATATTACAAAGCAAAACTTTTTCGTATTTTAAGAGCAGCGTCTCAGTGAATGTAAGCTGACAAAAATGCAAAAAAAAAAAGGCACATGAACTGCCATCTAACAATAACAGGTAATGATTTTTACATGATAGTTTATTTATTATTAAGTAGTAGAGATATTGGTAAACAAAGAGATTTGTTGATGATCTGAAAATTGCATCCGCGGTTTGAGGCATAGGCAATACATCTAAACCTAAGATGTTCACACTTCATAATAGGGGTCCAGGAGCCAAATTATGCCCTATGAGTAATGACTTATTTCTTGTCTTTTTCCTAAAAAGAAAAACTTTCTTAAATACATATCATAATTTTATAGGCTATATTTTATAATTAGAGAAACAGAACATTAGGTTTTTCTTTCTAGTAGTTCATTAGGATCACTGGGGAGTAGAGTCTGATAGTGTTATTGAATTCAAATATTTCAATCATATCAAACCTCCTTCTCAATCTTAACCTCATCCATGTATCTACACAAAAAAGGCTAAGGATGATAACCAGGTAGGCAACTTCATCATATGCCACACCTCATTGTTAAATTCCAAACATGATTTGAAATCAAGAGAATGATATCAAAATTCAATAAACAAATGTGTTGAGTGTATCAGTTTAGGAATTTCACTTTTTGGAACTAACGTAATGGATCTTAATTTTTTTCTCTTTGGATATCTCAGAAATATCAAAGCAGAGTGTCTGCAGTAAATAGGTTGCTTTTATTGCTTCAGAAGGCAAAAACAAAGATGCTGCAAGTGATTAGCTTGCAATAGTTCATACGAAACATGCTGTAATGGTTTTTAGTGATTCAGTGGATGTGTGATGAAAACAGACCTGAGAATAGCTGATCTTCTCTCCTTTTGTCCGTCGAGATAACTCTAACTTGAGCCAGGCAACCTGCTATATTGGAACTATACATTACTGTTCTAGGATGATAACTACAACGATCTACTTGATTGATCAAATAAAAATAAAAGAAGAAGACACAGCCACAGATTGAAACCCTTAAGTACAGAAAGTAGGATTTGGATACCAAAAGACTATCTTGTCCCGTTGATCAGGCAAAGACTGAATCTCAGAACTCACTGTCCCACCTGTCCATGCGCAGCGTACATGCGTTCTTCTCGGATGCACTGCGAGTTCATCCTGCGGCTGGGTGAAAATATGTGTGCACAGTGACCGTGTGCTTGTTCTTCCAGGAAGGAGAGGATTGCGGCGTCTGCGCAGCCATACCGGGCAGGCCAGACGATGTGCAGGATGGGCTGAGGTACGTAGGAAGACAGGACTCCTAACTTTCACGGTTGATTATACATGAGACGGAATAGAGGGCAGGGGGCAGGTTTAGGAAAATTGTGGAAAATTGTTTTGTGGAAGTTGTATTTTTGTGAATTGGGACAGAGGCGATACCACGAAAATTGTGGAAGAGACGACTGTACCTAACCTAAAGTAATAGATAGTAGAGACTAGCAAAGTGTTTATGTGTTGCCATGAGCTTGAATCTCTACTCTTAGCTAAAACACGTCAACATGTACTATCATGGTTGTTATTATCGAAAGAAGAGTCAAGTCAATTCTTTTTCACAATAATATTTTTCTTATACAATTCGGATGCTGTTTTGTTCTACGTGGGAGTTGTATTTTTTTTTGAGCATGGGAAATGATATAATCAAAGTTTGTGGTGCCAATGAAAGACACCACATAGTAGGTGAAATAATCGTAGGCTCTAGCGGCGCCGTGGTGTCGGCGTCAACTGGTAACCAGCAAAACAGATGGAGCGGTGCCCGCGAGTGATGCGTGTGGGCCTCCCAAGGAAAGCCAACCGATGTGACGGCGTTGCGGTAGTCTCTCCCGAAGCTATCGAAAGTACATCAAGCAAAACCAGCATGAACCAAGCGTGTGATGAGGCTAGTACCGGAGATGGTGAACTGGGGCTGGACCTCACTCGAGGGTTTGACTTTACTAACCAGTTTGTCAATGCATCAGATCGTCTGTTGTAAATATACTGCTCAATTGTGCAGCTCTTGCTGAATCCATTCGCATCACAAGAACGGAATCAGGGAATGGTCTCTCACTTCGGCAACAAATCTGTTGTTCCGTGTGATCAACCACTCCATTGCTTGTGTGTTCTCAAGATTGGTTCTCTAGTGTCACCGACCAGAGCTGCTGAATTTTGCTCCAAAAAATTGAGATTTCCATGTGGATTTGAAATTGTCGTGCCACTATACTGTTTTACATGCGCATTTGAAATTTCCATTGATCGGCGTGTGCCTCCACCGCCTTTGTGCATGAAACCATGATCGAGGAGCCCTTATCAGCGTTATCGACCACTTTAACGATCTGCACATCAGGTGGATGATGAACTGATCTGTAGAGGATTGATGCGACACCTGTTCTAACTCTGCTTCATGACAGCGGCGGCCTCCTCAATGATGACACGATAGTGAAGGAGGCGTTGGCAATAGTGGCAACAACCACAGAGGCGATGAGCCTTGAGTGTTGAAGTATTTCCAATTGTTAACATATCACCGAAATTGCAATTTGAATGGGGCACATGCCCCTATGCACAACAGTTCGATCTGTGCTTGAAGAGAAGGATGGGATAATGAACCCAAATGACCATTCTAATCATCACAAATATGTGTGCAAAGAAATTCAAACACACATGTGACATTTAAACACTTTGACAAAAACATTATTTCCTAGCAAAAGATGGTAATGTAAGTGTCTTTTCAAATGACAATCCTTGTGACACTCCTTGATGGCATATAAAAGATCAGTTTCACATTTAATTTTCTTTGTTGTTTGCACCTTTTTGCTGTTCTACCATGAATTCACTACTTCTTCTCTAAAGTCAATGCATATAATCTTTATTGGTTTAGAGTTATACTACAGTCTTGCTCAAGCCATTAGTGTTAATTTGGAGCACCACTGGCCCTTGCCGTGTTTGGTTGGTCACTTGGTCCCCATCAGCCTACCATAATCTAAGCTAAATAAACAAGCCCTATGTACGTCAACTCTCCGTTCCTCTGTGAGTTTGGACACGTTGGTGTTTACTGATCCATGTGGCCGATTGAACAAAAATAGGCGACCTCCTCGTGTTTTGCATGTTGTGTCCTTGTTACAACGGGTCATCCTTTGTTACCACTAGCGGAGCTTCCCCTATGACAGGGTGGGGGCAGCTACCCCAGCGAGCCGGGGAAGAAGAAGAATACCGACAATCCATCATTTTGGGTCATTAGAGCATCTGAAGTGGAGCATGTAAATTTGGCCTCACAAATTCCATTTAGTAAGCCCATATGTAAAATTTAGGAGTCTAATTTGCGCCTAACTCGAATGAAGGCATGCATTCAGGTTCCTATTCATAATGGGACCCATGTATCAGAAAAAAAAAATATGCTTCTTCTCTGTGCAGCCATGCACGCGTGTCTTTGCTCCGGCACCTGCCCACCCACGCATATGCCCGGTTCTCTGCCACCCACTGCCGTTGTCGAGCCCGCCGTGTCGCCTTCGCTGGGGCCGACACCATCATGCCTGCCCCTAGTGCAGCCGCTTGCCAGCCCAGCCCCGGCGCTGCCTGCGCTCACCCCAGAGACAGGACATTGAGGCGGCGTATCGGTAGGGGACCAGGCGCGTCAGGGTGGCGTTGCCGAGTCAAGCTTCCACAGGTTCTGCCCGCCGTCATGGTGCTCGATCGCTCTCGTTTGCGGCTTCTGCTCTGCAGCTGATGAGTGGCACGATCTTGCTGCCGCCTCCATCTTTCCCTGCTAGTGCAGCTCACATACGTGGTGGTGGGGCCTGCTCATTGTGGAATGGGAGCTCAGGTGGAACGGAGTTCTGTGGGGTGGGCTGTGAGTGACGGTGGCCTCCACTCGCTCGAGGAAAGGAGCACGAGGAAGGGGATCTTGGCTTGAACCCGCGCCCGGGGCCGCCGCTCCGCTCGTGTCGGCGCCGCCCTCGGTGCTCTGCGTCCATCGTGTTGGGATGGCGGTGGCTCTGCTGCTGCTGTGCTCTGCTTCGTTCTTTCCACGTGAGAGAGGAAAGGGCGGAGGAGAGGAGAGGAGAAAGAAAATGAAAACAAAAGAAAAAAGGTGGAATCCATGTTTGGAAGGATGTATGGGATGCTCCCACACCTTGGGACTTTGAAGGAAAATTCAAGGACATGTAAAATAGGAGGGAGTTTAGCAGTTTCACTGAAATGCATTTTTGTCTTGGCTCTTAAAATTTAGAGTAGAAATTCATTTAGGAGCCTGCATCGGAGATGCTCTTAGATGAGTAAAGAACCAAGTCCATAAAGCAATTAGCTAGCAATGGTCCTCATAAAAAAAAAGAATCACGAGGGAGACATCGTCTCATCCTCTCAGGCTCTCAGCAGCTCCTCTGCCACGACCAGACGCCCTTTGCATCTCACATGTCAGGAATACAGGCATCGCTGTCACCGCCGCTGTCGGTGAACTCAAGCCCCGGCATCGCTGCATTAGGAAGAGGGAGAGGGCATGACCAGGACGCAACTGTAGTCGGCGAGCCTTCTAGCGCAGCTGGAGTTGAATATCGCATAGGAAGAGGTCGAGGTGCCCCTGCTCCCAACGGCAACAGTTCTGCAATCGGCAAAAAGAGACTACTGATTAGAGGTAATTCTCTTCTAATTTTAAATTGCAATAGCAGTTCGTAATTAATGTTGAATTGAATTAGTGCGTTCACAAGTGTGCATTGACACATTGTCTGATTGGGGATGGTGCAGATTTGAAGGTCTTTTTTCTCAAATTTTAATGTGGCTCCCAACTCCAACAGTGATGCTATATTGAGAAGGAGCTTTTTAGAGGACTTGATTGGGAAACGATTCCAACCATAAAAAACCCTAAAGACTAGTCTAAACGGCGGACGGATAAAAAAGCGGGGCGCTCTTGGCTGGCACGCCCGGCCAAACCATGCGTGACACGGATGTCGCAACCTCATGGCCGCGTGAGCACGGACGCGCCGCCCGCTGCCGCTCTCACGGGCCCCGTAATATTTAAACCCGGCGGCGCCGCGGAGTCAGCGTCGGCGTTAGGCAACCCAACCCATGCATCTCCACACGCGGCGGTGGGCGAGGGTGGGCGCTCCGCGCGTGTGCGGCACCCAATCATGTCACGCGGAGCGGCGCCGCCTCGGCTACCTGTTTGTCGTGTGTGTGTCAGCGAAAGGTAGAGGAAGAGGCCACCGACGGAACGCGCGCGGAAGGAAGAAACGGTCCTCTACCGCGTCGGCGGTGGGACCCGCCTCCACCAGTCCACCTATAAAATTCCCGCAGCCCCCGTCCCCAAACCAGAGCAACCTCAAAGGCAAAGCACAGCAGAGCAAGCAGTACCGCAGCCGAGAAGCAGAGTCCCTCCATCGATCAACTGTTCCATTCCATGGCGCCCAGAAGTTCCACGTCTCCATCCGGGAGCAACAACAGCGGCAGCGGTGAGCGCGCCGTGGCCGGAGGATCAGAGCAGCCGTTGAGGCTCCGCGGCGTGCGAAAGCGGCCGTGGGGCCGGTTCGCGGCGGAGATCCGTGACCCGGTCCGGAAAGCGCGGGTGTGGCTCGGAACCTTCGACACGCCTGAGGAGGCCGCCCGGGCCTACGACGCCGCCGCGAGGAGACTACGCGGGCCGGGCGCCGCCACCAACTACCCCGCCGCTCCGGTGATGGTGTCGCCGCCGCACCCGGCGGAGCTGGATGCAGAGTCCAGCGGCTGCGCCGTGTCGTCGGGGGCGTCTACACCCTCCTCCTCGTCCTCGTCGTTGTGCCAGGACGAGCGGCCGTTGGCGGCGGCACCCCCGTCGCTGGACCTGAGCCTCGGTCTGCCGGCCATGATCTTGGACCAGACGACGTCCGAGGCGCCGCCTCTGATTCAGTTCATGCCGCTGAAAACCGAGGAAGAACAGAGCCAGTCGGGTTGTTCGTTCTCGTCTTCTTGGGTCGCTGAAGATGCGGCCCCGGCGCTGAGCCTGGGGCTGGGGCTGATGACGTGGCCAGCAGCGATGGTCGCGTAGCCTAGTCTCAGACATAGATTCATCGAATTGTTAGCTAACTCGCCACGCCAGATGTAAATACGAAGATGTTTATGTTTACGCGGCTCCATCTTTCAAATACTATTTCGGTGCAGCAAGAATTTCATCAAACCAAGACAATGTTTGTGTTCAGTCAGCATTTATTTGTTTGAGTGCCTCTGAGTTTGCAGATTAGTGCAATTTATGCGACGTTGGCAAGGGACCGCATTCGATTCTCTATGGTCAACGGCATCGGCCAGAGCGGCGACGTGGCGTCCAAACCAGAGCCCAGACGGCAGTGGTATGACCGTATGAGGCGGAGGGGCGGTGCGCGTGGCCCACAAGCATGTCCGCAGCCAACAGCCCCGGCCCATGGCCGGCGCCAGACGACCAATTTAAAACTGGGTCACCACGTGGCCGGTACGGCGCGCCGCCACCCTCTCGCTCCACCGGCTGCCACCATTGGGCGTGGGCGCCTCCTACCGTGAGCACCTGCTGCAAAATGACGCGTTCTTTTTGCGTTCATCATATCTACATTCAACTGTGCCCCGGAGACACGATAGAATCACGCATGTATGATTTCTCCTGATGCGGCGGCACTTGAAGCAAGGCGCGGAAGAAGGCAACGCGACTGAGGGGAGGAGGGCGCCAGCGCTGGCGGGTAGCAGGGCGGCGTCGGGCGGCGACGGGAGCTGCCGATTGGATCGGAGATTTATTTTTAATTCTAACAACTAGGTTCCACATAAATAGGAGTCCATATGCAGATTCTCACTGAAGTTGGGAGTGTAAAATGAAATTTGAGAATCTAATTTTACAAGCCTCACTAAAGATGCTCTAAGTATCAACGTCGGAAGCAGAGGAATTGAAAACTGGGGCACCGAGTAGCCAGCGCGCAAACCGTCGCCCTGCCTCAAAGATGGCGAAGCGTCACGAACATTGTGCGCTGCCGAGGTCGTGTGCTGTCTCTGAAGAAGGTTGGCGGTTTTTCGTTTCCCACTTGCAACACTTTGAATCTGACTTAAAACTTGTCAAATCAGACCTCAAACTCGTCGAGATCGATTTGAAAGTTTTTAAAATTAAGTTGAAACATTATAAATTCAGTTGAATTTTATTTAGTTGACTTCAAACTCGCTCTTTGGAGGGGCACTCGGTGCCAGGGATAACATTACAGAGTGGCCGTGTGCTGTCGAACTACAGGATCACGACGGAAACTGGAAGCATCCAAATTTTGGAGTTGGAGCACGTTCAGTTTGCTCTAAGCAAACTTTGAACCGCCGCTCTGTGCACTGTGCTCCGTGCGATCTGGCGTTCGCTGATATGCTGTTGTTCTGGTTGCATGCTCTGCTAGATATTATTGTCCTACTAGCAAAGTGTCCGTATGTTGCTACGACCTTTAAATAGATATAACAAATAAAACATAAACGGATCCAAATAAATTGCTTATTTTTTATTGATACTGTAAAAACACACTACTAATAAAACTCATGTTCATTTTTCTATAGTTTATCAAACATGCATGCCCATTTGTTTTCTACAGTTTTGATAATTCACAATGCAAAATTTTGTATTTATAGTTTATAAATAACCTATAACATGAATCAACGACACTTTATACTACCGATTTTACTTCAAGATCAAAAGGAACGTGGTCAGTATTATAAGCCCGTTCTTGATTTTGAGGAGCTTATAAGGTAAGCTATTATCCGGATGCGTGATGTTTACTCCGGTATAGTCTATGCAATGATCTCATGATGTATTAAAAAAAATTCCATAGTATCCTAGATATATTTGACACCTAATATAACTTAAGACTTCACATATAAACTAATTTCATAACTGAAACTGTCATACTGAAAGTCTGAAACTGAATACATATCAACCAAACTACTGATCGAAATCCAGAGTCTTAAGTATAATCTATTAAAAGAATGTATCCTAATATTGTCACTAAAACTGTTTAGTTTCAGAAACTTGATATTGAGCATGCTTCTAAGCCTTCTGAATATACCAAAATTATGATATACCAAAAAAATAAACATCCTCCACGTAAAAAACATGCGAATGCACACTTGCTTTGATGCCACACAATTATGATATACCAAAATTATCTTTCTTAAAGTTGTAGTAGTAGCCTGACTATATACCTAAGTGATGTAGGTGTATTAGAAGGAAAAGGTGAAGACATTGGTTTTAATCGGTGTGGCTTAACTGCCAATGAACGTTGCGAATTCGGAGACGATGCCTTATTATGTTCTTGTAATCTTCTCGATGTCAGGGAGCAGTCGAAAGAGCTCCGCAACAGCCTCAACGTCCCGTAGTAGCCGGAAGAGCTCCGCAACAGCCATGACATCCACGTGCAGCCGGAAGAGCTCCGCAACATTGATTTGTTGGCCTCTCGACATCCAGTTGCAGCTGCCAGTACCCTGATCAGAGGGAGATTGTTCATATTGGCTTAACTGTCAATGAACAACGCGCATCCAATGACTACGCCTGGTTACATTCCTGTAATCTTCTATACCTCCGGCAACATCTAGAAGAGCTCCACAACAGCCTCGCATCTGGCAAAAATTAGAAAAGCTCCACAACACTGATTTCTTGCCTCCCAACTCTAGCAGCAGCTGCTGGTATAGGGAGAACGTCAGCATTGGCCTCTCGACGTGTGGTGGCAGCCACTGGTACCCTGATCATCAAGCGATCGTATGTGTGTGTATGTGAAATTGAAACAATTTTTCAGGTGTATTTGGTGTCGTTCGCATATACGTTTTCTTCCGGGACTCTGTGTTTCACGGGGCAGGGAAGAGGAGATGATATTTGGCAACATACGTTTTGTTCCTGGACTTTAGACTTGCTGCCTAGGACCAGAAGATCGTCCCTGCGCTGGCCTCTCGACGTCTCGTGGCAGCCACGTTACCTGGCCATTGGGAGATTGTTCTCGTGCGTATGTGAAACAGAAACGGTTTTTTAGACGTGTACTTGAGATCCTCCACATATTTGCTTTCTTCCGGACTGTGTTTCACAGGCTAGGAGGCAGAGGCCCAATGGATACATGCATTTTATTTCCTGGACTATAAACGTGCTACACCAAGATATGTTTTATTCCTAGGACTCTAACGTATGGACAAGTTTTCGGGTAGGGGCAAAAAAAACTTGGTGGAAGAGACGACCGTACTGGAATTAATAGTAGTAGAGATGCAGGATGGATGGGGCATTGCGGTGCTCCCTCCAAAATCCGAAGAAGGGATAGGATGAATAGAGGAATTCGACTCCAAGTACGCGGCCACGACTCAAACGACCAATGTCCATAATGCATTGTATACAGATTGACAGCTTCCATAAAGCAAATGTCCTGACTTCTGATCAGGTACGTTATTACACACCTATATAAAAGGTGTGTATTACATGATCCGCCAGAACCTCTGCCAGTAGGTTTACAGCTTCTTCTCTTTTGTTGGGCAAATTGTGCTCCGTCCATTGCCGGAGGCAGGGGTGCCTCTCCTATCCATCAATGTGTCGTCATCATCGCCTATTCGTCTGGTCCACCGCCACCTTGAAACTGAAAACACTACTGCATTGCCGCTGGAGCAGCAGGAAGCTCTCAATGATGACCTCCTAGAGATGATCTTCCTCCGGATCGCCTGCCCCGCCGACCTGCTCCGCGCCTCCACTGCGTGCACCTCCTTCCACCGCCTTATCACCACCGACGCCTTTTTCCGCCGCTACCGCTCCCACCACGGTCCGCAACTCCTGGGATTCCTCGACTTCGGGGTCTCCAAAGGCTTCCTCCCAATCAAGGCGCCCCACCCCAACGCCCCGGCCACCCACGCCCTGGCCAACAATATCTTCACCGAATTCTTCCCTCAGCAGTTGCCTCTCTTGGAGGGCTGGTACACCAGTGACGTTCGTGGCGGTCATGTCCTCTTCAAAGGCATCAAACTTGTTGATGGGACAGCCACGATAGACCTCGTCATGTGCGATCCGATCTCCGGCTCCCGGAGATACCTGCCTCCGCTGCCCAAGGATCTGGGACTCCAAGATTTTGATGTTGCATTATTTGCCCCTTGTGATGCAGGCGACAATGATGAGACATCATTCCACTACTACAAAAAGAGTCATAAACAATGCTTTATCAGCAGCGGTTCATCCCGAACCGCTACTGAAACATTATCAACAGCGGTACATAAACTATATGACTCAAATAATTATTGGTTCTGTGAACAACCGCTGCTGAAAATAAGTATCAACAGCAGTTCAGTTTTAGAACCGCTGCTGAAAATAAGTATCAACAGCGGTTCAGTTTTAGAACCGCTGCTGATAATATTCACAAGTTTCAGCAACGATTCATTTCGGAAACCGCTGCTAATAACTGCTTGTCTTACAATAATTTTTACCTCTCTCTCTCTCTCTCTCTCCCGTGCCTGCCTCTTCCTTTCCTCTCCTCCCCCTCTCTCTCTCTCTAACCCACCGCAGCTTTAGGCCTCAGCCATGTCGCTCCCTCAAGCAGGCGACTAGGGTTTGGTCCTCGCGTCGCCGCTCCGACTCCTCCTCCCGCCACCAGATCCCGGCTTTGCCTCATCCTTGACACCGCTGCCTTCCGCCAGTCCTGCCATCTTCGGCACCCATCTTCACCAAACGACGCCATCCCTCTCGGTCGCTGCCAAGTGCCAGGCTTTCGCATTGCCGGGACTGCTTCTTCCCCCTCTCTCCGGAGGGCTATAGGTGTGTGCTAGATTGGTGTGTGCTCAGGCTCAACGACAAGAGCTCATTCAAGATCTTTACAATTAGTTGATTTGGAGTTCTTAAAGCACATAGGTTGGGTTGATTAGTACTGCATATTCTCTATAAAAAAATATGAATGTCTTGGAACACTGTCAGGGTGATAAGTGTGGTTTGCATGGAAGAGTTCGGCTGCAGTTACCTAGTTGCAAGGTAAAAAGAATGCTAAGAAACCATTGCATTTACTGAGTTGCATCGGTTAATCCAATAAGCAATGTTTATTTCTAGCTTGTTCTCTGCATGCTTTCATAACTAACAACTGACTTTGGTCGATTGCCAGGACAACATTTCACTGGTACAGTTGTTCGATAATTCGATGTGATGAATAACCAATAAGGGGCTATTTCTTGTATGATGGGCTGCACCAATTAGACTCGTCGAGGACAGATATTATTGTGATCTAGGTCTGCTTTGATCTGAACTCATAATTTGTTGTAATGTTTCATATACCTTTCTGAAACTGATATGGAATCAATAAGAGAAGGTACTTTAATTGTTCTTAGTTTGATTACACTAGTAATCTAAATTGATGGTGTCAAACAACTTTTAAAGAAAATATATTATCTAAACATAGTCATTTGTTGCTAAGCCTCTTATGCTTCTAGTTGTATTGATCTGTGCCTTAATTTTCCTACACAACAATACAAAGGGTGCGAGCAAAGTACATTAGAGGTATAAGGGTCTTTTTTTTTAATTTTTGAAAACTATTATCAGCAGCGGTTCAATACTGTGAACCGTTGCTAATGCTCAAGTATCAGCAGTGGTTCACAGTTTTGAACCGCTGCTGATGGTCAAGTATTAGCAGCAGTTCTAGAACCGTTGCTAATAACCCTTATTATCAGCAACGGTTAATCAACAACGGTTCTAAAACCGCTGCTGATGAGGGGTTTTGAACCACTGCCGATGAGGTATTTTATAGTAGTGTACTACAAGACGAAGCTGTCTGTTTCAGTCTTTGATTCGGTCTCTGGCAGCTGGACCGTCCCTACATCTGTCGGCTGGGATGCCCTAAGCTTGAGCAATGGAACAACAGAACGCCCGTTGCTCATGGGTCCCTGTTATGCATATAGCTGCTTTTACTGGAAAGTTCACGGGCAGAACAAGTTGCTCAAGCTCGACATTGATAGGATGGACTTGTCCACAATGGACCTCCCGCCCGGCCATGAGGATCATGTCGTTGTTATCGTGGAGACGGGGGAATTAGACATACTTGGTATGTTTACCTGGACGTAATAGAGCCCTTGGCTGGCAGATGAAGAACGCACTCCCATTGCCCGCCTATCGTGATGACTTATAGATTACTTGTGGCCCTCAAGGCTATATTTTCCTCTAGGGCGACACAAAAGTCCATGGCTTGCCACACACCACAGTTTACTCACTTGATATCAAAGCTTTAAAGTTTGAGATCGTCACTCAAACGAGTTGTCATTTTCGTGGCACTCCGTATTTCGGTTTCCCGCCATCTATATCACCAAGAAGGACATGAATGGGTATGTTTTCATCATAATTTCAACTGTGGCATTGTACATTACAGAGATATGAATTAGATATGAAATATACTTCTTTGAATTTATATAAAACGAATTGGTTGTGCAGTGTTATCAGTAAGTTAACAACCGTCTAGCCATTTTAGAGAAAGTGAAGCAATCCAACAAAACTATAAAACACTCAACTTAAACAAGACCATTTATCTACCACACAAATCAATGCATATAGAAAAAATTATGCCCCCTTGAAAATGACATATTTTCGGTAATCAAAATTTTAAAAATAGCAACAAAGCACATGACTTTTGACTTGCTAAATCGTAGAGCAAGAATACTAGCCACGCAAATGCGTGGGTGTCTTACTAGTTTATGCATATTTTCGTATAGTACAGATGCTACGCTTTGTCGACAAGATCAAGTGAGACTTAGACGCACTAACAATACAGGTTGTGTACATGAAAGTTGAAAGTGAAAATTGCACTACAAAAACTTATTTCTGCATATATATAATATAATGTACGATGCTTGTACTCCAGTATTTTGCCGTTGCGAACGTCTCCGCATGGCTTGTACCGAGTCATCCGGATCTCTCCCCCTCTTCCTAGGACGAGGGACTTGAGTAGAGTTCATGCCCTCCAGGGGTATCTCGACTCTCTTCGGTGCATTAGCCGCAGGAATACGTGACTTTGAAACTCCTCTTATATCAGTAAAAGCGTCAGGTAGATTATTCGCTAACTGTTGTAGGTTTATTATTCTTTGAACTTCAAGTTCCGTGTCTTGAATGCATGGATCAAGAGATTGGATGCTACTGGCACTCCATTGTATTTCGCGGCATTCTTTAGAATGTAAGTACAATCCTCCCCCTAATGCCGGGAAGTGATCTTCATGGAAGATACACGTACCGAGCTGTAAACAAATCTCCAGTTTTTGGCTCTAAATACTTGATTATGGACGGAGTTTCATAACCAACATAAATGCCCATCTTTTGATGAGGACCCATGGTTGTACGCTGGGGTGGTGATATTGGCACAAATACAGCGCATCCGAATTTTCCTAGATGGGAAATCATCGGTTCTTGTCCATGCGCTAATTTGAATGGGGAAGCAGAGTGATATGTAGTAGGTCTATACTAGATTAAAGCGGCAGCGTGCAGCACTGCGTGTCCCCAACAGCTGGTGGGTAGTCTGCTATCTTCAAGAAGAGGTCTAGCAATTAATTTAATTCTCTTTATTAAGAACTCGCCAAGTCCGTTCTGAGTGTGAACATGGGGCACAGAATGCTCTACATCAATGCCCAGAGCAAGACAATATTCGTTAAATGCTTTCGAGGTAAACTCTCCTGCATTATCCATCTGAATTGACTTTATGCGATTCTCCGGGAAATTAGCACACAAACGGATGATTTGGGCAATGAATTTAGGAAACGCATGGTTCCGTGTAGACAACAGGCATACATAGCTCCACCTTGTAGAAGCATCTATAAGAACCATGAAGTATCTAAATGGGCCAGATGAAGGATTGATCGGACCACATATATCACCTTGAATTCGCTCCAGGAAACTCAAAGACCCAGTTTTAATTTTGAGGTAAGAAGGTCTAGTTATTAACTTTCCTTTTGCACAAGTAGCGCACACAAAAGCTTCAGGTTTCGGAAAGTGCGTTGTTTTAATGCTATGACCAGCAGAGCTAGTTATAATTCTACGCATCATTGATAATCCATGATGACCGAGCCTTTCATGCCAGATTCGAAAAGATTCTGGATTTTTAAAAATTGTAGGCATAGCAACATATTCTACTGGGGCTTTATTGTTGTGTAATATATTCCCCAGGAGGTTCCCGATGCTTTCTCAATCACTTTTGTCACACCATCTTGATCATCCGTGATATATAGGAATTCAGCCCTGCCTTCACAAGCGGTATTAACATGATAGCCGCTGTTATGAATGTCTTTGAAGGTGAGGAGAGTACGTTCTGCACCGGGATACAAGAATGCTTCTTCTATGAAGATCTTAGTATTATTAGGGAGAACAACAGTAGCTTGACCAGAGCCAACGATAAGACCATTGCGTCCAGCAATGGTTAGTAAATTTTCAGTTCTTTTCTGCAGCGTCTGAAAATATTTAGTATCTCTCAGGATTGAATTTGTTGCAGCGCTATCAACCAAGCATGGTTCTTCGTCAGCCTTCATAGGAACATACGACTCTTGTTCTATTAAAATATAAATGGTATTTTCGTTAAGTCCTCACGATAATACGAGGGTACGTGAGGCTTAATCACGCGTGAACCAAAAGATACGTCATGCGTATATACACGCGAGATATCAGGCACGTAATAATATAACAAGATAAAATAAGGCCAAATATAATATTCTGGAAGTAAACAATCATTAAAGCTAAGAATCCAACTTAATCAAATGAATGAGGTTTGCTCACCAGGAGCACTAATACATCACGACCGAGAATTCTTCTGGAATAATGTAATCACAAAAGCTAATGAGTTCTGCTGGAAATAAAACTAAGCTAGTGTTGCTGAGCTAATGACGATGATGGATACTAAGGATTATAGGGGCTACTCCTGGTCCCCGTACTGATCCTCTTCACCGAGAAACTCATCATCCTCAAGGTTGAAGTCACCATTTGCATCTAGTGCGGCATCAGTAGAGTTGGAGGTAGGATCGATGTCCATTGCTCCAGTCTCAAGAGTCACAACAGGCGGGGACTGTTCAAAAGTTGCAGTGTTGGCATCCTCAAGCGCCTGCACTTGAACAAAATGAGCCTCCGGGTTTTGACGCTTCTTCCACTCCTGGTACAGCTGGATCAGGTGTGGTTCTGCTGTACAAGTGCGAGACCAATGCTTCTGGGATCCGAATTGTCAAAAAAAAAAAAATGCTTCTGGGATCCGCCGCGAAAACAGCCTTGATTAGGGTGTTTAGACCCATCATGTGCGTCACCACCGGGGCCCTTGCCCTTGCCTTTGCCATTAGGCTTCTGACCTTTCTTTCCTTGCTTCTTGAACTTTCCACCCTTGTATCCCTGCTTAGAACTAGCACCAGCATGGCCCTTGTTATTCTGGAAAGGAGCCTTTCCCTTGCCGTTGTGGATGTTGGCGTGTACTTCAGGCACTGCTTGTGTCCCGGCTGGGCGCATGTTGAAGTTCTTCATCAGGAGCTCATTGTAAGTCTCAGCTGCAAGCAAGACTTGAATGAGATCAGCGTACTTCTTGTACTTGTTGTTTCGGTACTGCTCCTGGAGCACCATGTTTGTTGGATGGAAGGTCTCAAGAGTCTTTTCGATCATCTCAGACTCAGCCACTTTCTGACCACAAAAACAGAGCTGGCCAACAATGCGATAAAGCCTGGTGTTGTACTCCTCCACGGATTTGAAGTCGAGGAACCGTAGCAGGTTCCAGTCACGCCTAGCTTGAGGGAGAATCACGGCCTTTTGCTTGCCGAAGCGTTCCTGAAGAGCCGTCCAGAGCACGAGGGGATCGCGCACTTCCAGGTACTCCATCTTCAGGTCGGAGTGGATGTGGTGCCGCAGGAAGACGGAAGCTTTCGCCAATTCGTGCGCCGGGTGCTCAGCAGCGTTAGCAACACGAGGAGCGATTGTGTGGCTCAGTTGCATTGCCGCCAGGTGAAACTCGCAATCCACTACCCAGGTCTGGTAGTTCCTGCCGTTCAAGGCAAGCTGCTGGAACTGCTGAGCGATCGATGATGTTCGCCATAGCCTGTTCATGCAATTGTACTTCGGGTCAATAGCATGAATTAGCACAGGACATGTGATTGTATGGTCGGATGTACGTACTACTTTCAGAACAGTTTCATGCAAGCAATAAGCCACAAAGCAATATAAACGATATTATATTACGCCACTGGAAAACAGTATTACGGAAGTAATGACTGCATGCATGAAACAACAAATCCATAGGAGCTTCCATTGGGGAAAATGATTCTACGTGAATAGTGTGATGGAAGCTCACGGATCCTAGCCAGTACTAGAATATTTTGATGGAATGTTGCCACAATTTTAGGTAAAAAAAAACTAGGCTAAGGCATCGCAACCAAGTAGATTAAGAAAGTTCTTAATCACCAAAGCATAATTAGTACTGTAAGACAATTAGCACTTACGTTAACCAAAAACTTCAGGGGCTAATTAGCAACTAGAGATGCAGATCTGCGTACGATTTTTGCATTCATGCATGCCCAATGGCTAACCCATTAGGGATGCGACATTTACGTGAATGCTCTACGCGGCGGCGCGCGATTCTGTAGTCGCATGCATGGCATCATCAGGTGACCATTCATGGCTGGATGCGTCTTCAGGCAACAAATGAACACGCGATCTACACTGCTTCAGGCATAGCAATGTGGTGCAACCAGCTCGACATTGCCGGCGGCGAGAACACATGCCGTAGGAACACGCAGATCCAAGGAAACACGTAGATAAAACAAATTAATCTACGATCACAGAACCAATCTACAAGGGTCCCCTACAGGGGTAGATGGCGATGACTAGGAGCAACAGATCGATTTACGAATCTAGTGCATGTCTCAGATCGCATTACTATGAACGAAAAACAGGTGAATCATAAACAGATCAATCGCTCTAACGATTCTATCACTACCATCTGAATCCATCTACGGGGGAATTCGGTGGGGATCAAAAGAACCTCAGCCTGAAAGTGGAGCGGTTCGGGGCGAACCGTTCCTTGATCCTACGACCCCTCCAGTAAAACAGGTGGATCAGGTTCAAACCGCTCCTCATGCTTGGCGTGAACCTCCGATCCCCGGCTCGATCCTGATCCACCAATTCTACCGTCATGCATTAGCAACAGACTGAAAACTACATCGATTATCCATATGATTAACTTCTCACTACCAAAAAAGGCTCTGTAGCGGCGGTATCAAAAATGCCATAGCGGCGGGTACAAAAAAATCTGCCGCTATAGTGCCTAAATAATTTTTAACGACGGTTGATATTGTTAACCGCCGCTAAAAATTAATTTTTAACGGCGGTTGACAATATGGACCGCCGTTAAAAATCGGTCTTATTTTTTGCGGAGTTCATATTGTCAATCGCAGCTAAAAATCAATTTTTATTGGCGGTTTACAATATGAGCCGCCGCTAAAAATAGAGGCCTAGTTTTTTTTTCTTTGTCCACTTTGGTCCAACTAAAGCGTATAAAATCAGATACTAACCGTAACTTGCCTTATCCTCTCCTCTCTCTCTCTAGCTCCCGCACCGCCCCACCTCCTCTCCCTCCTCTCTCCGCCCCACCCCTCTCCGGCGCCCCCTTCCTCCCCGCGCTGCCCCACCCCTCTCCCTCCTCTCCCCCCATGCCACCCCCTCCTTTCCCTCCCCTAGCCGGGCTGGCGGTGCGTGGGCTAAGGCGGATCTGTCCGCCTTGAGGCTAGGCGGTGGCGGATCTGTCCGCCTCAAGGCCGAGAGGCGGCGGATCCGTCCGCCTCGAGGACAGGAAGCGGCGGATCTGTCCGCCTCGAGGGCGGGAAGAGGCGGATCCGTCCGGAGCAGCAGTGCAAGGACGGGCGACGACAGATCCATCTGCCTCACGCGCGAGCGGTGGCGGCGGCGCAAGGGCGGCGACAAGCATGAGCGGCGGCGGCAGCGCAAGGGCGGCGACAAGTGCGAGCGGCGGCGGGGGCGTAAGGGCGATCAGCGGTGGCAGCGTAAGGGTGGCGGCGGCGGCGGCGCAAGGGCGAGGGCGAGCAGCGATGGCGGCGCAAGCACGAGCGGCGGCGGCGCAAGGGCGAGCGCGAGCGGCGGCGGCGGCGCAAGGGCGAACGCGAGTGGGCCTCGGGCCAAGATGGATGGGCCTGGATCTAGTGGGCTTGGATGCGAGCTTTTTTTTGTTTTTTGGGTTTTGTGGTTGAGGCGGGTGACATCTTACCCACTGCTACAAATCCTGTTCTAGCGGTGGTTTCTGGTGTCGATTGGTGAACCGCCGCTACAGTGCGTGATTTTTAGCTACGTATTCGTAGCGGCAGTTTGACAAACCCGCCACTACAGTAGGTTTCGGCCCGCCGCTACAGGCTGTTTTTGTGGTAGTGTCTACTGTCTTGTAAATATGTACGCTATACGACAACGACGCCCATCTCGCCCAGGTAGGAGCCTTGCTGAGGAAGAAGCCAACACGAAAATGCCGCCGGAATTGGCAGCGCCGCTAGCACCTGCTCGCTAGGATGACTGTCTCCGCCAACGAGGTTTGCGTGGGCAGCCAAAATCAAACAAATCGGATTCGAATGGGCTTTAATGACAATGGAGCGACAATCAGGTCCTGAGCGGGAACCGTGTAGCAAAACGGCTCCGTGGCAAGTAGCATCCCGCAGCAGCGCAAGCAAAGACCTGTGGTGCTCTTGCCTGCCTGGGACGCTCGGCCAAAGCGACTATGGTGTGGCAGTGTGGTCGTCGTTCTAATGGTCCCTTAATGTTTAACCCGACGGCAATCGACGCTACACGGTGGTGGTGGAAATGGATGTCCCCTGTAGGTGTGCCCCAAGTCCGGCATCATGCAGAGTGGCAGTGCCGCTGCCACCTTGCGACGTCGAGCACGATGAGAATAACTGGTCATTGATTGCGATGACCTTGCGTTGAACTTCGAGTTGTAGGTTGAAGCCATCGAAATCGATAAGCCGACCGTCGCGCTATCCCCACGGACGGCGCCAAATGTTAAGACTTATTCTCGGTATTAGACATAGGGTAGTTTATCTATGATGATTTATATGTAAAATATGGGTGTGCACGAGATCGAGAGACGATGGTAACATAACACGCCGATTTATACAGGTTCGGACTCTCTCAATGAGAGTAATAACCCTATGTCCTATGTTCTTGGGTATTTGTATTAATATGTCTAGATCTAAAGATCTAGACGAGGAGGGTTACTCTAGACTTTGATGCCTAATAGCGTATATTGTGCGGTGCTATGGCCTTCCCCCTTGAGGAGGACCCCTGTCCCTCCTTATATATCCGGAGGGACAGGGTTACATGACAGAGTCCTAGAAGGTCTACTGTTCTTATCCTAGTAGGAGCCTATCTCTACTTTATTTCTATGTGAGGTATCCCGAATACATGTCAACGACAGTGTTGATTTCTCCGGTTTAGAGAAAGTTGGCCAATTTTAATATCAATTTGAAATATATATGGTCCTTTGGAGGCTCTTGAGCATTTTTCATTCTTTTTTCTTTTTGCGAGAACATCCTTCTTTCAAAAACTTTTTTGCTGGACTGATGGTACAACGAGTTTTTGATAATCGCCTTTCGGAGTGTAAATGTTCACAGGCTAAAATAACACTTTACAACGGTGGTATACAGAGTAGAAGAAGAATAAAGCGAGACTGGGTGTGGGAAGCGGCGCTCAAAGAAAAACGATTAAAACATGCTAAAATGATTCAACGCATGTGAGGCTCACACTTGAATTAGCATAATTTTAAGAGAGAAGCGGCAACATTGCGAAGAGGAAGACTAAGAAGCTGGAGTAACTGAACTGGGTTCCTTGAGAAGCGCCATTGACGGCTTTTGCAGCTGAAATAAAAGAAACTATGTATTAGGAATAAAATAATATTAAATCGGAGACAGATTCTGGAAGCGCCATTGTTAGCTGAACCTGCGAATAACAGAGAGAGAAGAAAGTATTGTTATAATGTTATTACAAGAAGGCACACGTGTACCTGTATCACCCGCCTTGCTGCTGCTGCTACAGACGTTGTCGGGAACCTTGACGCCGCAGAGGGGAAACATGGTCATCCCCTTCTTCACGTCGAGGCCGAGACTGGCGACGAGAGTCGGGTTGTTGAGCCCGTCGCAGAGGCAGTCCATCTCGCCGTCCATCACCTTCCTCGCCGGCGCACAACACATCTCGAGGGGCACATCGTCAACCCCCGCCGTCGCGTTCTGGTAGTACATCATGCACCCCAGCAGCGTCGATGTGCACGTCAGGTTCCGCGGCATCATCCCCGACGGAGTCCCCGGAATGGTCGGAAGTGATGGCAGCGCCGGGTCATCCTGCGCCGCGCCGGCCGTTGCGAGTATGGCTGCGAGAGCTGCCAAGAATGTGATGAGCATGCCAAGACGCGCCATTGATCGTGGTTACTAAGGTTTGTCGAGCATATGGCGCCCTGGTCGTCTATAAATATAACGAGACGACAATCAGGGAACTCTCCGATGCGAGATAATTAATCATACGAGAACCTGATCGTGAGGAGTGGAGGCCATGTTCCCAACGGACGGTAGTTCCGTGCTCGCCATTACATTGCTCTCTCGGTCAACACTCTAAGCTGTCCATGTGTTGTGTCCTATTTACATGTCTTGGGCATCGCTGACTGCTTGCAAGCTGGCGTTAGCTTGAAATACTATTCTCTATCCCGGATATCTGGAGTCAGACTATACTCCAATGATTATCCATTGGTTTACAAACCATAATTCTTAGGCTGACTCAACAATGAGAGACATTTTTGAGAGGCAAATGGAGGTTTGACTCATGCGTACAGTAATAAAAACGACATATATTTTATGGTATCTCTAACATAGATTGCATTTTGAAGAGGCAAACGGGATCAGCGCCAGCACGTCCTGCACTTGACGGCCGCGTGGCTGCAGCGGGCTAGCGAGGCTACGGCGAGGGCTCTGGGTTTGACGAGCAGGGCCAGAGGAGCCGCGTGCGGGGAAGAGTGTGGACTTCGAGCTGAGGCATGGCACGATGAGTGGCGGCGGGTGGCTGCGACGTGTGGCAGCTGCCTCGATGTTCTGGTGACATGGCTGGAATAAACGTATCCAAACCGGGTTAAATCGATGCGTAGAAGATAGGGGAGGTCGCCGGTGAGAGAAATTGAAAGGGGACTCACCGAAGAAGAAGAGCGAGGAGGAAGAATGGCATTCGGTGGTGACGGAAAAAGCTCAAATCCAAACTCATCGTTGCGGGAGAGAGTGAGCTGCTGCACAGAGGGGAGGAGGGGGTCAGGGCAGTTTTGTGGGGAAGCTCGGCCGGGGCGGGGAAGCTACAGGGCAGCCGGGCGACAAGGTTCCTTTGCACGGGGCCATGACAGGAGAGAAAGAAGGTTGTCACTGTAACTGGTCAACTCATGGCATTGTAACTGGTCCTCCTGCCGTCAAGCTCCTCCATTGTGCTCGCCTCCCACCGGTGTTGCTCCTCCACGCCGTGATAACCCACATCGCCGCTCCCGCGAGCCTTCCGCACTAGCTGCCCGCTCGCCAAATACAATCGAGAAGAGAGAGAATATTTTTAGGTCACCTCTCTCCTCACAATGCAGAATGACTCTCTGTTTGCCTTTTCTGTTGGAGATCATTTTTGAGAGGCGCAGTGCAAATAGAGAGGTAAAAATGGTTTTGCCTCTCATTGTTAGAGTCAGTCTTAGGTGTCACCTCTTGCATCTACCACGTCCGAATGTCCAACTGCTCTGCTCCGCCTCCACAGGACCATAGGCTCCTGCTCCGAGTCTGAATCACCAGGGTCGAAATGATGGACAGTCCTCGTGCGTTACTCACTAGCCACGAAAAAAATCACTGATTAAGGGTTTTAGCTGCTAGCGTCCAAGTGTAGTTATAGCTAGCTATAGTGGTAGCTAAGCCATTTAGCAGTTTTGCAAAAAAAAAAAAACTAGAATTATTGCTTAACAAAGAACTTGGCCAACTTTACTAACAAAAAATAGTTCATTATAGTTCTGAACTTGAAATAAATAGTTTCTAATAGCCAATAAAAAATAGAAGTATGTTCATTACAGGAATATGACTATTATTAATACAACAAACTGCATTGTACTTATTTCACGGATTGTGCATCCATTTAGCGACTAAATTACAGCCCATTTAGCAGCTAAAGCAGCATTTAGTCAGCTATTAGTGGCTCAGAATGCTTAGCGGCAAAAGTGGACTTGCTTAGCAATGCCTCCTTCCAACAGCTATATTCGGCTCTAGTGGCAGCTATAGATGGAGATTTTTTTGTGGCTCATTAGAGTCACAAACGCTTGAGCGGGCGGTGCCGTGGGCTATCGCCCTCATTATCCCAGTCAGGTCAACCGCTAGACCTACACCTTCCTGACCTCCGAGGTGTGGTTGGTGGGTTCTGCATCCACCTTGTAGTTAGTATCCCCCACATTCGCCACGGTTGGTACATTAATTGCCAGTTTTAGTAGCATCATCCCGAAACCTAGCGAGAAAAAGAAAAAGCATTACTAGAAAAATTATTTATAGTAAAAATATAGTAACAGGCCTATATGATGACCTGTTACTATACTATACCTCTGAGTATATATAATAAACACTTAATCTAGCCCAAGGCTCTCTCGCCAACTTCCCATTTCTCTCCCCCCCCCCCCCCCCCACTCCTCTCTCCCTCCCCTAGAGCCAGATCCAAGGCGAGGTGATGGCATGCCTTCCTCCTCCCTTAATCCCCCAGTGAGCTGTTCCCTCTCCAGCGCAGCGAGCCTAGAGAGGTGACGTGGGAGTGGGGGGGGGGGGGTTGGCAAGATCTGGACTCGGGCGACAAAGGCTCCTCCAAATCCCTCCCAATGTGGTAGTGGCTCCTCCTCTCCCGTCCGCCACACCACCTCCTAAGTGTCACTCCATGAGGCCCAACGACAGAGCAATGGATCTGATTGCTCCCTAACAACGCACCCTCCTTCATGCCCACAACTCGACACTGCTCCCCAACGACTGGATCCGATGAGCCCCATGTAACAGAAGCGCCTTACCACGGAAACGATTCCGTTCCAGGATCTTTCTCGGGCGGCAACACGCGCTGTGACGCCCAATAGTACAACACATGACAGAAATAACATAGCTTGCAACAAGAACAAGATAAAGTATAGAGTTTTACATAAATCCGAATTCAAGTTACAAACCAGAGTTTTTAAAAGTGCGAAAGCGAATAGTTCAACATGAATAAAATGGTCTGACAGAATAAGTAAGATACAGTCGTCCTCTCACGGCGATTCACATAGAACATCCGGCCTTGTAGGTGTTTGCCTGAACACCATACTGGTAATCAACACCTTAATCTTCCTCGTTGTTGGTGCATCGCTCCCATTCAATGTTCCAGCTGTCTGGACGTTGACCCTCCCAGTGGAACCTTCCATAGCAGTGGTAATCTCCACCCTCATTATCTAAAAACCACATAGAATGAGCAACTAATACTCAGCAAGACTGACCCGTTAAAATAGCCATCTACAACCGACTCCTAGACATGCACAGGCTAAGGGTAGGGTTTATGTTACCAAAAAGCCAGCCTAAGAGTGGATCCTTATTTTTCAAGTTTTAGCATCAAGTTAAGTTCACATGTAGAATAATAAATTTAATTTGCACTAAAACTACAACAATACTGGTTGCAATACAATTAGTAACAATTCCATACAATAGTATTGAACTCATTCATCATATTAATGGCTTGCATCAACGTTCTGAAGCAACAATCAAGTGGTACTCGTTACTGTAAGGGGCAGCGACTCGAATCGATTTACATCCTGCAGGGAAACCTGCTTGCACGATCCATACGCGCTTCATGGACGCCGCATGGAGCAACCTTTCGCATACGGTACCACAAGGTCTTCCACGCCTAGCTCCCCCGAGAAGGGTCCCCCAACGTGATGCGCCTCATGCCGCCATCCGTGGGTGGATTGCTCCCACCTCTCAGCCCTAGTTCCACCTCAAGGATCAGGGTACCTTCCGACCAAGCAGTAGTCATAGCTATATCAGTTTACTAGACCCATAATTCCAATATGCAAACAGTATTCAAACTTGACCTCATAGGACCAGACACGACATGTAGCCTTAGGTGACTCGGACGGGGCTACCTCCTTGAAGACAAGCTGTCCTTCTCTTTCCACCTACCGTTGCCCGTCCGGTCTTCATTGTTATCCCATCCAAACTTTCCTTCAGCCGATATCATTCCCCAGTGATAATATTTCCTAGTCTACGAGTGGTCTCCATACCACTCGATGAATAATCGTCCTAGATTAAGCAGAGTGCCTACCGTTTTGAGGCTATCATCGAGTAAAGAGAACCTATGCAATACTAGGTTTTCAAACAACTCCTATAAACTTAATGCACAAACAAGCCTACATCCCTAATTAGTGATAAAATAAAAAGGTTAAAACTTGGTGGGATGCACCAGGGCTTACCTTGGTCCTGTTCCTGGTTAGCGGGATCACTTCCTTATCCTTTTTGGCTCCTGTTTAGGTCTCGCCTCCACATGGTTCACCTCGTGACCTACATGGTGCAAATGTGATGTTGTACATAAGAGAAGATTCATGGCAATCTACTTAAATAAGACTGACAGGTATGACGAGCACAAGGTGTGTTGATTAGTTCAGTAAATGTAATATATAAAGTACAGACATAAGATGAGCACGTTTAGTATATTTTTTTCATGGACGTCAGTAATTTAATACGGTAACAATGTATATAGGTATGGTATGCGATTATTTATGATGTATAAAAGCTTAGGTCCAATTTGTATATTAGCGTTAACTCACTTTGCGTATTTGCTTCATCAAATCTATTTTGTTAACGGCTATGTAATTGAACAAGGTAGCGTATGTATATTTGAGCAATGCAAAGCGCAGTGAATAAGTAATTGACCACTATTTTAAAGTACTTTAGAGGCAGCTAGACATGAAGTGATTGCATATGAATATAGCCAAATGGTTGACTATAAATCCAAGTGTATAATTAAGGTCATCGATAAAACAATTAATTTAGCACAGTTCAGGGTGACATATGTCTAAGAGCAATTTACTACAGGTAGAACATGTCAGTAGTTATTTATGTGCCAGGTTTTATTGAAAGGCATAGAGCCAATTAATTTTTATATAATTAAAACAATGCTAAAGGCTAATAAATTGTTGTGGCTAAATTACAAAGAACTAGAACTTGTGCTTTTACAGGTAGGTCTAACATGTCAAAATATAATTATTCACCAAGTGTCATTAATTTCCTGGCCTTAGAGATTTGTTTATGATTTTATTAGTGTTTTACCTATTTATTTTAGATCTAACAAAACTATCAGCATACATTATGGATTGACATTTTTATACAATAGTACATGCCTAGAGAAACTCAGAACAATTTAGTTTGCTTTAAAACTCCTAGAAATGAATTATTTATGCATTTTACAAGTTTACCAGCAATTTCTGGAATTAAGAAACTTAAGAAAAAGATAAATAAGCCACTGACCAATCAGAACTTGGCCACATGGAGTCCACAAGGTGCATGCGCCTAGGATCCAGCCTCGAGCTGAAGCTCCAGCCATGGCACACGGGATGGCCGGCTAGCGGTGGCACGCCCGCCGGAGTTGACCGGCGACGGCCGACGGAGGCACGGGGCACCTCGACGGAAAGAGCTCGGCGTGAGGATGCCGGTTGTGGTGTCAGAGAGAGAAGGGGCTCACCGAAGTGGCTGGTGGCCAGCGGCGAAGCTTCAAGGAAGGTCGTCGGTTTTTGAATTGATGCGGCTTGCTTGCGGGGTTTCGACGGACGGGACTGGGTGGAAATGGAAGAGGAGGACTAGACGCACGGGATGAGTCAGTTGATCTACGCCGGGAGGGGCTGGGGCGGTCGTGCTTCGAGCTCACCGAGCTCGCAACAATGGTGATGGTGGCTTCGGGTGGAAGAAAGGAGAGAGAGAGAGAGAGAGAGAGAGAGAGAGAGAGAGAGAGAGAGAGAGGTCCGAAATGGAAAGAGGAGCAAATGGAGAGGGACCCCGAGCTTGAGGTGGTCGGGCCAACAAGGCGAGTCCGCCGCCGATGTACAGACGCCTCGCGGCGCGTTGGCCCCGACAGCCCGGGCCCATGTGGGAGGAAGAAGACTCAGGTGAGGCTGACAGGCGGGTCCCGCAAATTTTTTCTTTTTCGTTGGTTGTCAAAACAACACTACTTTAATAATTTCATATCTTTAAAAATATAAATCCTATTGAAAATCTAAAAATATGTGCGTGTTCACCATGATGTGCTCTATTTTATAAAAATGCTAATGTTCAACATTTGCCATTCGAATTTGAATGTGAACATTTCAAAGAGGGGTAGTTTTTGACCTTTTGGGCATTTATTTAGGTCATTAAATTAAGGGATAAAATTCTGAGAAATTTCTTGTAATATAACCGGCTCACCACGGAGACGATTCCGTTCCAGGATCTTTCTCGGGTGGCGACACGCGCTGTGACGCCCAATAATACAACACATGACAGAAGAATATAGTTGCAACAAGAACATAGGTAGAGTACAGAATTTTTACATAAATCTGAATTTATATTGCAAACCAGAGTTTGAAATACATAAAATACGGAAGCGAAATTTTTTCGACAGTACTTAAAGGGTTCGACGAAATAAGTAGGATACAATCGCTCTCTCACGGTGACACACATTGAAAATCTGGCCATGATAGGTATATTGCCCGAAACATCGTGCCGGCAATCAACGGACTACTCCTCGTCATCATTGGTGCACAGCTCCCACTCAATGTTTCAGCAGTCAGGACACTGGCCTTCCCAGTGGAACCTCCCACCGCAGTGGCAGTCTTCACCCTGGTCATCTGAAAACCACATAGAGCTACGCCCTGAGTAACTAATTTACTCAGCAAGACTGACCCGTCAAAATGGCCAACTACAGCCGACACCTAGATATGTAAAGTCTAGGGATAGGGTTTATGTTGCCAGAAAGCCAGCCTAAGAGTGGATCCAGATTTTTTTTAAGTTTTAGCATCAAGTTAAGTTGTCATATGGAATAATAAATTTAGTTTGCACTAAAACTATAACAATCAAGATTGCAATACAATCTTAATAATTTCAAACAGCAGTTTTAAACCCACTCATCATCTTGATGGCTTCCGACACTGTTCCAGAGCAACGATCAAGTGGTACTCGTTACTGTGAGGGGCAGTGACTCGAATCGATTTACATCCTGCAGGAGAAACCTGCTTGCACGACCCATACGCGCTTCCTGGAAGCCGCAAGGAGCAACCTTTCGCTTACGGTACTGCAGGGTCTTCCGGGTCCACACTCCCCCGAGAAGGGTCCCCTAACGCGATGCGCCCGTGCCGCCATCAGTGGGTGGATTGCTCCCTCCTCTCAGCCCTAGTTCCACCAAAGAAGGGAGAAGGCTATCTTCGAACTAGGCAGTAGTCGTAGCTACGTCAGTTTACAGGGCCCATATCTCCAGCATGCAAACAGTACGTTCAAACTTGATCCCATGGGTCGGACACGAGGCATAGCCTTAGATGACTCGGACTGGGCTACCTCCTTGAAGACAAGTTGTCCTTCCCTTTCCACCTAGTTGCCCGTCCGGTCTTTCGTTGTGATCCTGTCAAAACTTTCTTTCAGCTAATATCATTCCCCAGTAAGAATATTTCCTATCTACGAGTGGTTTCCGTACCACTCGATGGATAGTCGTCCTAAATTAAACAGAGCGACTACTGTCCTGAGGCTAATTATCGGGAAAAAGGGGACCTACTGCAATGCTAGGTTTACAAATAACTCCTGCAACTTAATGCATAGACAAGCCTACATCCCTAACTAGTGATGAAGTAAAAAGGTAAAACTTGGTGGGATGTACCGGAGCTTGCCTAGCGGTGTCAACTCCTTGTCCTTCTGGCTCCTGCTCCTGTCCTGCCTCCACGTGGTTCACTTCGTGATCTATATGATGCAAATGATGATGATTATAAGAGAAGGTTCATGGCACTTCCTCAATAAATACGTTAACGTAGAAATACGATATGTAAAAGTGAAGGGTTGTATGTATACTTATGATCGAGCAATATCAGCAATGTGTTGACCATGTTATCAAGCAAGAGTAGGCATAAATGAGATAAACCCGAAATTGCACTACCGAGTAATTCGAAAATATTAATTATAACAAGACAATTAAATGATTTAGCATGATTTAGTAGTTATTTGATCATGCATTATCTATTGTAAATAGAACATACCAGGAGTGATTCTTAGTTCAAGTTTTAATTCCATGCATTGCTTGCTTAGTTTTTAATAATTAAACAATAGACAAGGGCAATTAATTATTTCGACAGGGTTCTGTTTGTCAATCGTGCATGAGTGAGTTACTGTAAATGGAGAATTCCAGAAGTGAATTATTTGCCACATTTCACTTACATGCAATGAGCCATTAATTTTAAATAATTAATTTAGTTTAAAAACTAAGTAATTAGCTCTGGCCAAAATAATGAAAAGTAAAATATGAGCTTTTGCAGGGTGGTCCGGGGTGGTAAAATAAGCTCACCAGCAAAAGGACATGAATTTATCCATTACACAGAACTATATATGTATTTATTTGTGTTTTAGCTATTTATTATAGATCTGCTAAAACTATCATCATGGATGATGTATAAGCATTTTAGTAAAATCCTACATGACTAGGTGAACCCACAGAAACTTAGTTTGCCTCAAAACTCGAAGTATTCATTGAGCTATGAATTCTACAAACTAACATGCTTATTCTGGAATTTGATTAACGTAGGGAAAATGGAAAATGGACCTGGCCAATCAGGGGAGGGCTTGCGCACAGCCAATCCGGGCTGGGCAAGCACGAGCTTGTGCTGGAGCTCGGCCATCGCGCGCGCACTCGCGCTCGCGACGCTGGTGCGACTGCGGCGAGGAGAGGGACGGCTCGGGCCGGTCGTGAGGCTCCTTTGGAGCACGACGGCAATGCGGCGGACCCGCACGACAAGACCTCCAGCGAGGAGACTCACCATGGGCACGGCTCAACGGGGCGCCGGCTCGCGACGGACGGTGGCGGTGTTCCGGCGAGTGGGCTGCATGAGGAGAAGCCGAGGTCGGTCTGGGAGCTGCTCGAGGTTGAACTGGGACTGCATGCAGGAGTACTCGGCTCGGAGCTCACCGGAGAGATCGAATTTCAGGTCGGCGCTAACATGCACGCCGGTGGAGGTCCCATCGCAAAAACTTCAAATCCGCGGCGCCCGAGCAGGGAATCAAGGCTCTGTTTCTTGGAGGGGCTAGAGGTCTTCCTTGCACGTGTTTTGGTGGCGGGATTTGGTCTGGAACGCAGCAGGGCAGCCGGACCACGAGGTTTGATCGGCGGCAGCCATGGCTGGCATGTGCTTCGGACCAAGCGAGAGAAAATGGGGAGAGGCACGGGAGTGCAAGAGAGAGAGGGAAATGGGTGGGGGGGGGGGGGAGAAACCAGAGGCGACCTCCGGTTTTGGAGCCGGTTTTCGGACCAGGGGAGCGAGCGGCGACTCGGCGATGCCCACGCGGTATGGCTGCCGCCCACAGCGGCCAACCAGCGAAGAAGAAGGCGCTTGAGCGGCTGACAGGTGGGGCCCCCGGGTCTTTTTCTTTTCAAAAATTTTTCCAAATTGCATTGTTTGTTAATTTTGTAACTTTAATTCTATAGCTCTCCCGCAAAATCGAAACATATGCGCATATTCACAACGATGTACTCTTATTTTACAAAAATGAGTTGTTCAGCAGTTGACAATTAAATATAAATAGGAATTTTTCAAAGATGGTATGTTTTTAACAATTTAGCTATTTATTTGGGGCTCTTAAACTTGGAATAAAAATCTAGGATTTTTCTTGAAATTATATTTCACCCTGCCCTACAACATATATTTTTGGTGGGCCTAGGTTGTGTTGGAATTGTTTTTTTTTCAATTACAATTCAAATTTGACAAAATTTCATGCAACTGGTGTTTGAATGGCTCCAAACTTTTCAAGTAAGTTGGTTTTGGCTTATTGGTTGTGCCTAGTGTCTTCTTGTTGTGATTTGACACCCTGGGTGTCACATTTCTCAAAATTCTCATTTATGCCAAGATATAACATACATTTTTGTTGGGTATGAGTTGTGTGAAAATTTTGAACTTGTAGTTCAAGTGACACTCAATTTGCTTAAATTTAAATTAGAATTCGGTAAATTTCCGTTTAAACTTTTGTCCTAAGCTCTTATGCAGGTACTTAGAATTCTAAGGTGTCGTGCTTGGGATGTTCATAACACCAGGGTGTCACAGCCCTCCCCCTTAAAAAAAAAATCTCGTCCCGAGATTAAGAGAGGGAAAATATGTTATGCTCATAGGAATTCCGGATAATGATTTCATGAAAACTCTTTTGCTTCCCCTATTGCTTTATCTTTAGTATGTGTCGTTGAACCTCGAGGTCCTTGATCGTCTTCCTTTTCATAAAGCACCCTTGTCAGATATTTCACGTGGGTTAAATCGGGTTGAACCTGCTCAGTATCTTCCGAGACGATGTCCACTAGTAGCTTCAGACATTTCTTGAGTTGTGACACATAGAATGTGTCGTGTACACCCGATAGTTCGTTCAGCAGTTGGAGCTCCTAAGCAACGGTCCACTTCTTGCAGTGATCGACCATGAACAATGTAGCAGGGTGCTAGCTTTCTGCTAACTCTAATTCGTTGTATACCTTTGGTGGGTGACATGCAGGCATACGAGATCGCCGACCTTAAACTCGCATGGACGATGTCTTTTGTTCACGTAACTCTTTCGTCTCAACTTTGCTATCCAGAATGTCCTAAAGTCTGGAAGGTAGTGGGGAAAAATGGATTTTTTTTACATGGTAGAAAAGTTTAACATAGCAACAGATAATACCAATAGAAACTTGGACCGCGATCAAACCTAGTGATGAGGGGCCAAAATCTGGACAACAACAAATCGATGAGTTAAGGCAACAAAGATAGAGGTGGAAAAGGATTTTGAGAATTGCTTGAGGCCAATAAGTTATTCAAAGAGAATCACAACTTGGTGTCCTACAAGGTCGAACAAATAAGGAAATCAACCTTATAGATAATTTATTATAGTAGGGCATGAGATCAATAGTTCAAGAAGGTTCAAATCAAGTGGGCACTCAAATAAAATATGTCATCAAGATATTGGGTCACTTGATTGCTCCTCAATGGCAATGGTGGTTTTGGAGCAGCCAACAAAATTTTTAGATTGGCAACAAGGAACATCACATCTTGCTCAACATTATTAGTTATTCACGTATTTTGATCTCTAATGAATACCTGAATGCACCCCAATGATTACTCAAATGTTACGGTGCAATACACGCATGACATGCTTGTGTGATGATGTGCACATGGATGCATATGCAATGATACACTTGCATAATGTCATGTTGCGTGCAATGGTGCATATGCCATATGGTGTACCGGTATATGCATATGAAATGTTGCATATATGTAATGATGCATATAACATGATGATTTATTCATAGTGCACATGCACAATTTTCATTTCATGATGCATATGATTACATGGTGCACATGTGAATAATTGCATTATGGTGCACATGGTATGGTGCATAGATGTTTTATGCATATTCGTGATGCACATAGTAATGATGCGATGCGAGTTTGTAATATTGGAATGCACATAATTATATTTATGCACCTTCTAGAATTGCATAATGCTTACGATTCATACCTCTGATTTTTACTAGAGGAAGAATGTGAAAATGTATGGGGAAGATCTTATTGGAATGCTTGGTTCAAAGTGGAGGATCATCAATATTTTGACGGTAAAAAAAGTTATAGTGATATTGAGGATAACACAAAACAAAACAAGGAAGTTCCAAAGAGGTTCAATATGCTCCTCCAATAGAAAAGTGTAGCTCAGCAAGGAAAAACAAATGTAATGATGGTGGGTAGCTATCCAGACTATTACACTATCGAAAAGTATACTTGTCCAAAAGTTTTATAACATGTTCAGTTCTGTCCTCTATGTACAGCATATACTAAAACACAAAAATGACAGTCTTAAGTGCAGAATCAGTGAAACTAATGAATACCAAGCTTGCAGACAATTTTAATATCTTTCTAATGAGTATTTATACATCCTGATTCAATAAAAGGTTCAGGAGATATGAATTTTCTAAGTTGACCGTCAGTTTCTGAAATTCTGCTCCCACCAAAATTTATCTTCATCAATAGGTAACATGAAAAAGTAAACTGCTCCTTATGAGTGCAAAACTAGTCTTTCGGATTCATACCAAAGTTGTAGAGGACTTTCTCACCTTTCAGGGAATATTTACACAGCTTCATCCACTAAGGGGTTCAGGAGATATGAATTTTTCAAGTTAGCAAACAATCTCTGAAAATCTGCTACCAATAGCACAGTTCATTCTGAAAATGGTCTTGAATTCTGAAGTCCTATGCCTCTAATTTTAGGAATAACTCATCAGCCTTATAGAGAATTTTAACACCTTTCTAACTCATATTTTCTCATCTACAACCGACAAGTAGAACTCGAGGTACGGAATTTTCACTACCGATCAATTTTTTTGAACCGATTTTCTGGACAGAACTGGGTTACTCTGAAAATTTGCTCATAGCTCCACCTTCTAGATTCCAAACCCAATAACTTAAACTACCAAAGTTGTAAGGTGTTTTGTAAACTTTCCAGAGAGTGCTCATACAACCCTAGAGATGGTCTGAGCAAAAAGTTATGGATTTTACAAGATAGGTCAGAATCTGAACTTCAGATTGACGACACTTCGCTAAACTAACTCAGACAGGCCCACAACGGCATTATCTAGATAATTTCAAAGCAAAACTTCTTGCTGGACATACAGAGGATTTGTTTATGATTTCAATGAGTATTTATTTGCATAATTTTGACTTTCGAGTGAGGAGATATAGATTTTTGTGTTAGCAACATATTTGCTGACATTTTAAATTCACATAATGGCTTGATGCTTCAACATTTACATGAATGCATATGCTTTTTGACCTACACGTCCTCACAAAATAAAATTTGGCCACGAATAGGACCATACGTATAGTCGGTGGTAGACGATCTCTCAAGTCAGTCGTATGCTATATGTTTCTTACTCGATTCATGGTTAGCGTACCTGCAGAAGATTCATTTCAGAAACAATATATCGAATAGAAAAGAAACGAGCCGAAAATAATCCCTTATTATTGCCCTAGGGTAGGGCACTGATGTTTACTGCAATCAGCCCACGTTCACACCTTTGTGCTAGTTTCCCATGTTACTGTCCACAGGGCAGGACACATACCTTCGTTGACGAGGCCGTAGATGCAGGTATTTAAACAAACAACCACCTACAGTTAGTTTTGCCACCTAAATCATAACTAATAATATCCCTATGGGCACGTCCTCACATGTTCGTAACGGGGTTTTCAAAAATATGTCTTTGAATGTTGCACTATTCCCGAGATAGCTCTGATACCACGTTGTAACAGAACCGCCTTACCATGGAGACGAATCCGTTCCAGGATCTTTCTCTGGTGGCGACACACGCTATGACGCCCAATAGTACAACATATGATAGAAATAACATAGCTTGCAACAAGAACAAGATAGAGTACAGAGTTTTACATAAATCCGAATTCAAGTTACAAACCAGAGTTTTTAAAAGTGCAAAAGCGAATAGTTCAATAGAAATAAAATGGTCTGACGGAATAAGTAAGATACACTCGCCCTCTCACGGCGATTCACATAGAACAACCGGTCTTGTAGGTGTTTGCCCGAACACCGTACCGGCAATCAACACCTTAATCCTCCTTGTTGTCGATGCACCGCTCCCATTCAATGTTCCAGCAGTCTGGACATTGACCCTCCCAGTAGAACCTTCCACAGCAGTGGCAATCTCCACCCTCACTATCTGAAAACCATATAGAGCTACGCCATGAGTAACTAATACTCAGCAAGACTGACCCATCAAAATAGCCATCTATAGCCGACTCCTAGACATGCACAGGCTAAGGGTAGGGTTTATGTTACCAAAAAGCCAGCCTAAGAGTGGATCCTTATTTTTCAAGTTTTAGCATCAAGTTAAGTTGACATGTAGAATAATAAATTTAGTTTGCACTAAAACTGCAGCAATCATGGTTGCAATACAATTAGTAACAATTTCATACAGCAGTATTGAACCCATTCATCATATTAATAGCTTCCATCAACGTTCTGGAGCAGCGATCATGTGGTACTCGTTACTGTGAGGGGCAGCGACTCGAATCGATTTACATCCTACAGGAGAAACCTGCTTGCACGATCCATACGTGCTTCATGGAAGCCGCATGGAGCAACCTTTCGCATACGGTAGCACAAGGTCTTACACGCCTAGCTCCTCCGAGAAGGGTCCCCCAATGCGATGCGTCCCGTGCCGCCATCCGTGGGTGGATTGCTCCCTTCTCTCAGCCCCTAGTTCCACCTCAAGGATCAGGGTACCTTCCGACCAAGCAGTAGTCATAGCTACATCAGTTTACTAGGCCCATAATTCTAGCATGCAAATAGTACATTCAAACTTAACTTCATAGGACCGGACACGACGTGTAGCCTTTGGTGACTCGGACGGGGCTACCTCCTTGAAGACAAGCTGTCCTTCCCTTTCCACCTAGTTGTCTGTCCGGTCTTCATTGTTATCCCATCCAAACTTTCCTTCAGCCGATATCATTCCTCAGTGATAATATTTTCTAGTCTACGAGTGGTCTCCATACCACTCGATGAATAATCGTCCTAGATTAAACAGAGCACCTACCGTTCTGAGGCTATCATCGAGTAAAGAGAACCTACTGCAATACTAGTTTTTCAAACAACTCCTATAAATTTAATGCACAAACAAGCCTACATCCCTAACTAGTGATAAAATAAAAAAGTTAAAACTTAGTGGGATACACCGGAGCTTGCCTTGGTCCTGTTCCTGGTTAGCGGGATCACCTCCTTATCCTTTTTGGCTCCTGTTTGGGTCCTGCCTCTACGTGGTTCACCTCGTGACCTACATGATGCAAATATGATGTGTGCATAAGAGAAGATTCATGGCAGTCTACTTAAATAAGACTGACAGGTATGATAAGCACAGGGTATGTTGATTAGTTCAGTAAATATAATACATAAAGTACAGATATAAGGTGAGCGCGTTTAGTATATTTTTTTCGTGGTCTAGTTTATATATTAGCATTAACTCACTTTACGTATTTGCTTCATCAATTCTATTTTGTTAACGGCTGTGTAATTGAACAAGATAGCGTATGTATATTTGAGCAATGCAAAGCGCAATGAATAAGTAATTGACTACTATTTTAAAGTTCTTTAGAGGCAGCTAGACATGAAGTGATTGCATATGAGTATAGCCAAATGGTTGACTATAAATCCAAGCGTATAATTAAGCTCATCGATAAAATAATTAATTTAGCATAGTTTAGGATGACATATGTCTAAGAGCAATTTACTACACGTAGAACATGTCAGTAGTTATTTATATGCCAGATTTCATTGAAAGGTATAAAGCCAATTAATTTTTAAATAATTAAAACAATGCTAAAGGCTAATAAATTGTTGTGGCTAAATTACAGAGAACTAGAACTTGTGCTTTTACAGATAGGTCTAACATGTCAAAATATGATTATTCACCAAGTGTCATTAATTTACTGGCCTCAGAGATTTGTTTATGACTTTATTAGTGTTTTACCTATTTATTTTAGATCTGATAAAAATGTCAGCATGCATTGTGGATTGACATTTTTATACAATAGTACATGCCTAAAGAAACTCAGAACAATTTAGTTTGCTTTAAAACTCCTAAAAATGAATTAGTTATGCATTTTACAAGTTTACCAGTAATTTCTGGAATTAATAAACCTAAGAAAAAGACAAATAAGCCACTGAACAATCAGAACTTGGCCACATGGAGTCCACAAGGTGCATGCGCATTGGATCCAGCCTGGAGCTGAAGCTCCAGCCATGGCGCACGGGATGGCCGGCTAGCGGCGGTTAGCCGGCATGGTCGTCGGAGTTGATCGACGACGGCCGACGGAGGTGCGGGGCACCTCGACGGAAAGAGCTCAGGCGAGGATGCCGGTGGTGGTGTCAGAGAGAGAAGGGGCTCACCGGAGTGGCCGGCGGCGAGCGGCGAAGCTCCGGGGAAGGTCGTCGGTTTTTGAATTGATGCGGCTTGCTCGCGGGGTTTCGACGGACGGGGCCGGGTGGAAATGGAAGAGGAGGACTAGGCGCACGGGATGAGTCAGTTGATCTACGCCGGGAGAGGCTGGGGCAGCCGCGCTTCAAGCGCACCGAGCTCGCAACAATGGTGATGGTAGCTTCGGGTGGAAGAAAGAAGAAAGAGAGAGAGAGAGAGAGAGAGAGAAAGAGAGAGAGAGAGATCCGAAATGGAAAGAGGAGCAAATGGAGAGGGACCCCGAGTTTGAGGTAGTCGGGCCGACCAGGTGAGGCCACCGCCGATGTACGGATGCCACGCAGCGTGTTGGCGCCGACAGCCCGGACCCGCGTGGAAGGATGAAGACTCAGGCGAGGCTGACAGGCGGGTCCTGTAAAATTTTTCTTTTTTGTTGGTTTTCGAAACAGCACTACTTTAATAATTTCATATCTTTAAAAATATAAATCCCATTGAAAATCCAAAAATATGTGTGTTAGTCATGATGTGCTCTATTTTATAAAAATGCTAATGTTCAACATTTGCCATTCGAATTTGAATATGAACATTTCAAAAAGGGGTAGTTTTTGAGCTTTTGGGCATTTATTTGGGTCATTAAATTAAGGGATAAAATTTTGAGAAATTTCTCAAAATTCTCATTTGTTCCAAGATATAACATACATTTTTGTTGGGTATGAGTTATGTTAAAAAATTTGAACTTATAGTTCAAGTCATACTCAATTTGCTTAAATTTAAATTGGAATTCGGTAAATTCTCGTTTAAACTTTTGTCCTAAGCTGTTATGCAGATGCTTAGAGTTCTAAGGTGTTGTGGTTGGAAAGTTCATGACACCAGGGTCACACACCCATTGGGCCTGCACCTAATATGTGCAGGGCACCCTGCACGGAGAGCCTGATTACATTCATTCACGCATTTGTGCGTGCCCTGGTCTCCCCCACCACGCCGCCGCCAAGAGAGAGCGCGGATCAACAAAGGCCAGACCGCGCACTCAGCGTTCGTCTGCTCTGGCACCCCGACGTGCCGAGACTCCAACAAAGCAGCGAGCACCCATATCTTCGGCGAGTCTGCAACAGCGAAGAAAGGCAAGCTTTGTGACCGGACTAGAGGGGCCAGGGAAGAAGGAAACAAACATCAGTTGGATCGGGAGGATCAGATTTGATAAGTCTTGAAAAAAGATGCGGAAAACTAAGAGGAGCGGTGACCATCTCGCCAAAAGCTCTCCTAAGAGCAGAAGAGCTTCCAAGAACGAATCATTGGTCACAGGTCGCCTCCTTGGGGATTCCGATCAAGGTATTCGGTACGGGCTCAGTGACGGGCAAATATCAAAATTGTCTAAAAGTGTCGCCTCTATTACTTTGTACAATGGAGACATAGTCTTGTTTTCATGCTCGGGCATTGCTATGGAACGCCAGGGGCGCCACCTTACAAGGTTTCTGACTTCTGCAAGTTTGGTTAAAGCTCTCAATGGTACAAATAAAGACCACGAGGACTTGAATATTGATGTGCGCCATCAAGGCGATGAAGTGTATATGGGGATTCTGGCTGAATTTGATCTAGATCACAACTTTGCTGTTGTCAATGTTCATGGATCCCTTGATGTTCTGGTTGGATCTTTTCAACGTGCACAGGAAGCTCTGCCCCATGGTGAGAAATTAGTACTTATAGGACGTGTCGTCTCTGGTGAAATAGTGGCCACGAATATAAAATTGAATGGTGATTCAAGGGTATCATCTGAGGATGACGAGGATCTTGATTGCAAAATCTCAGAGGCTTGGGAAGGTGGTCCACTTATTTCTGTTGATGGGAAGATTGTTGGCATGAACCTTTTTTTGACTACCACAAGAGCTGTTTTCCTACCGTGGGGCACAATTCTCAAGTATCTGGAACATTACTAGACATCCCAGGAAAAGAAGACTGGTCTTTCACAGTCAAAAACTTTGAAGCTGGTGAGACATCCCATAGGTGAGAAATCTAACAGCAAATCAGAAGTACATGGAGAATTTCTTAACAAGGAGCAGTTAGATCTAGACTCCATGGGTTACTCTAAGTTACCATCCTCCATGTTAGGAGTTGGCATCATTTTGGTTCATACTTTTGAAGAGACTTTTGGTGACGTACATGGTGAAGGTGTCTGGAGAAAGTTTAGTAAAAAAGCTTCTAACATAAATCGCAATGTTGTTGGACTGGCTTCATTCAATGGAGATAAAAGGTTTTTTGCATGCACAGGTTTTTTTATTGAATGGAATGGATCTACCATAATTTTGACATTAGCAAGTCTAGTTAGAAATTCTGGTGATGAGGACAAGATTGTTAAAAATTTGAGGATCGAAGTGTTGATCAACAGCCAATGCATAGAAGGGACGTTACAGAATTATAGTCTACATTACAACGTTGCTTTAGTAAGTGTCAAGGATTACCCTGCTCCTCATCGATCAAATACTCTACTTCGTTGGGACAAGTCCTTTAAAGTGGCAGCTGTAGGGCGTTGCTTCAAATCAGGCGAATTAATGGCTACTAGTGGGTATCTGGTTTCCTAGACTGGCACACTTGATTGCAATTTCCTGGCACGCTCGACATGTAAAATCACTAAGGTTGGGATTGGAGGCCCTCTTGTTTCTTTTGACGGGGATGTTATTGGCATGAACTTCTATGATAAGAGAATAGGAACTCCTTTTCTGTTATTGAGGGACATTTACAAAATTCTAGCATCATTTGAAACAAAAGGTAAACCTGGTGAAGTTGGCAATGGTAGTGATCCCTTGGGAGTGCCTTTCTGGAAAATGGATAGGGATGACAAAACTAAGTTAAACAGGTGGCCTGTGCCCATGCCTCACTGGCGCAATCCTGACTATGTGGATGAGCATAAATCTGATGATGCTGAATTCGACTTTGAACTCAAAATCTGGCCGCACGCAGACATATGGTTACTTTATGGGAAAGAAAAGCATGCTCTTTTAGATGCAGTCATGCCCTTGATTGCTTATTTGAGATGGCACAAGTAACCTGTGGCTTGCTAGTATTATTACGTGCTGTGTTTGTATATCTTAGAATCAGTTGGTGCTATGTTTTGTAATAGCATGCAACGGGGTAGTTCAGGTTACAATATTGTACTCATTAAGACCAACGAATTTGTTGAATACTGTTTTTATTGTGGTGTTAGTTGAATACTGTTTGTGGTGTTTGTTGAATTCTTGTTAAGACTGACTAATTTGGTGTTTGTTGAACACTGTTTTGGCCACAAAAATCTTATGTTTCAACGGGAGAAACACTTCATTTTTTCAAGAAAAGAGTCATAATGATACAATATAATTACTGAATAATGTACAAGTTCTGATATCTGAATTACATGGAATGATATTCAGAAAATCACAATAATGCCGTTGTTTTGTTAGTGTTCCATCGTTGAAATTGATCCTGTGACGACATAGCCACATGTAATGGCATCACTGTGGATATCAAAAACTTGAATTCCTTGAATTCAGAATTGAATGAGGAACCATTGCTTAAGCTTTTTTTTAGCAAATTTTCATTTAAAATTGCTTAAAGCCTTTCAAATGAAATTTCTCATAGAATGATAGTGAGTTACCATAGTAGAACCAAATATAAGTGAAACCGCATCAACACGTATTAGACATAAGTTCTTGGAAAATATACTCTCGAAAATATTTAAGAAAAACTGATAAGGAAGTTCGATTCCATCTGTTCTGATTTTTATGACATTATGAGATGTACTTTAGCCCAAAACCAAACCAAAAAAATGTGTCTTCATGTCATATCAATCAGAACTAAACATTGCTTGATTTATCGACTCTAATGCTAATTAACAAAGACAAACCTGAGGACACTAAAAGTTTTGAGACATTGTTGATTTCCCCCATAGTTCCGATCGGAAACTGGACATGTTACCTTGATCTGCTCTTATCCTGGGCTTGACACCACATCATCCAGTGTATTCGTCGGGTTGATAAACCCAATGCATGCATCCTTGACCTGGCTGCAATGATGCTGATCAGACAGAGCTAATGTTGCGGCCACGTTCTCAGCCTTATGCCTCTTGCAAAGGATGCTCGCGCACACCGGCTTCATCCTCTCCATGCTACACCTGTCCGTAGCCGCAAGCAGACTCCTAAACCATTCTTCCTTCTGATGCTCATCAAGGTCATCCATGGCAGGCAAGGAGCTCCATGTCTTCAATTGTTATGTACTGATGTTTGCTCAGCCCCCCCCCCCCCCCCCCCCCCCCCCATCCCCCACGATGTGGTCCACTGAGCTTCGCACCGAAGAACAGCGTCCACCTTGCAAATACAGACTTGTGGGCATGGAAGATCACATCTTGAGACTTGAACGTGACATCGGCCTTCTTCTCTTTCTCCAGGAATTTCCGAATGTCCTCCAATAGGTCTGATGGTGTCATATGGACATCGTATAGTGTCTTGAATGATTACTGCAACACGTGCACCCTGTAGCAACTCTGATATTGCACTGGATCTGCAGGCAGTCATCAGCAGGTACTGGAAATCTTCAAGATAGGTCTTCTGCTTGAGCCTCAATACTTTCCTCGCCTTTCTTTTTTTTTCTCCCCTCTTCTTCCTTGTTTTGTGCACTCTGTAATCTGTTCAGTTGATCTTTTGTAATTCCAAGTGCGTGGACTGACACTAGAACAACAATTCATATAAGATCTTGAGGTTGATTGACAAAGAGTATAGCTAACCAAATTGTCTCTAAGCAAAGTATGTTTATCAGAAAATCACAATATCTTGCTATTTTGTTTATATTTCAGCGTTCAAATTGAATCTATGAAGACATGACAAACTTAGGCCCCGTTTGGGACAGCTTGATGCCAACTCGCTTCTGTATGAAACCAATTTCCTGAGAAGTAGCTACCAAGAGAATCACGTTGAAGAGAAGCTAGGCGTTTGGCTTTTTCCATAGAATCTAGTCGCCTCGCGCACCTCCAAAACAAGGAAAAGGAAAAAAAGAAAAAAAAAAGAGAAGAAGCACCGGCCGGTCATATCACGGCCAAGGCGAGCTCGCCCCGTCCATCACAGCCGCATCGTTCCTGCAGCTCCACCTCAAACGGCTGCTGCCCGCAAGACGTCACAAACTGACGCACATATCAGTCAACGAAAACAGCTCCTAAGATTCATTCGCCATGGATGAGAGGGAGAGGAAGATGAGTGGAATCACGAAGAGCCTCACGCGTGGAGAAGACGAGGCTCCGGCGTGCACCCGCGTAGGCGCATTGCCCCTCACGCCGGTGCCATCATCGCCATTCCGACCCTCATGCTCGCACTGCTTCTCGCACCACTCGCAGCCGCTGGGCTCCGCTTTAGACCTCGTTTGTTTAAGCCGGAACAGACCCTGGAATGGCCCGTTCTGGCCGGATTAGAATAGCCCGTTTCGAAGTCAGACCTAAAGTCAAATGTCCATTCGGTTGGGTCGGCTTTGGAACGTAGATCGTCCTGGATCAAACTTTTGCAGCCCAAAATGGCCCGAATGAGATCCCCACCTCGCACCCTCCGGATCATATCCTATTTGCGATTACACAAGTTCAATGAATCTCATACTGTTGATGTTACTAAACTATTTGGTTTACAGTAATGGCTGTTATTGTTTCAATGCCTTGACCTTTCAACAATCTGCTTTCTTCTAGATGTTAGATCCTGTTCAGAATCGTCTAGTTGTTGAGTTACTGTACTTTGTGGATTACATTTACCTGGGAATATGCTTTTATGCACAACAGTTGCAGTAGACATGTTTGTTGTTCAGAAGTAAACAAGTAGTACTTCACATTGCTGATAAACGAACGAGCCCTGGGCAAGATGTGTTATGTCAATCTCTTAACTACAGTTCTTGTGTGCAGACAAGAGACGATGGCACATTTGACGAGTACGCCAGAAGCAGCATGTTGCATTCTTGTCCAAACTCTCTAATTTATTAGCTTTTGTTTTGTAGAATGGTTAGAACTAAAGTAGTGTTATTTGACTGATGGTTATCTGCATGTAATATATCCCTTGAATTGTAATGAAACACGGCCTGTAGATTGTGGACTGTTCTGTTATTTCAAGCAATATTGAATCTTGTGTTGGTGTCATGAGACACTTCGAATCAAAAGCTATGGATATTTGTTGTGCTGTCCTGGATTGATTCATGCTCAACCGAACAGGTTTTTGGATTCAAGGGATTAAGTGGATTGGCAGGATTTAATCTTCACCGGATTGAGTGACGTCACGGCCGGATTCACTCAATCCCGGCCAGAATAAAACCATGTCCAAGAACAAATCCTTGGCTGCCGAACAAGCCCTTAGCAGGTCAGGGCTGCCGTCGCGCGCACAGACGCCGGCCATCGGGGCCAGATTTCACGTCTCCCGCCACACTCGCGCCGCCCCTGCCGATTCCACTCACTGGAGGTCGATTCCACTCAGGGGGGATCGATTCTCCTCACCAGTGAGATCCCCACACCACCCTCGTTCCATTTTGTGAGCTCTGGGCTGCTGGGCGGCTAGATTTTGTAGGGGGGCAGTGAGCTTAAAGGCAAGCACAGAGAGAAATCGGAGCGGTGTTGAGGCGGATGAAAAAGAAACAAAACGGTAAGTGTGTAAAGAGTGGCATAGCGGGTAATTTTTTGCTTGTGTTGGAGAGAAACGAGATCGGAGGTGGATTCCGCGTCGTAATGTAAAAAGAGCTATCCCAGAAATCGTGCCCACTAAGATCTTGTTCGTTTTGGGCTGGGATGACATGGAACAGAGCCCAAACCACATGGAACAATTGGACATGGAGTCTGTCCAGGCCTACCTGGGAATAGCTGTTCGGCTGGGCCTGGTTTGGTTCAAAACCCGACATATTTTGGCCCGTTCCACGCTCTAGAGGGTCAGAATCAAACCAGCACTTGGACCTCATGGAATGAGTCTCGTCTACGCCGCGACGCACGACTCTTTCTTCCTCCACCGCAAACAACGAAGCCACGACGGAGGCGCGACGGTGCGGGCAGTGTGCGGCGACGCGACTCGGCCTCCACCGCGACGTCGACGGCGAGCGCATCCATCTCTCTGCTGCCTTCTCACCAGTAAGCTGCCGCCAACCTTCTCTTCCTCCTCCTCTCTTCGTGGGCTAGGGTTCCGGGTTCTTGCAAAGCAGCCGACGACGAGTAGTAGGCGGTGAGCGCGTCGGCGGGGGAGGCCTCGAGGTGGTCGAGAAGGGCGGAGGTGGTGGGGAAGCTTGGCGGCGGAAAGAGGATCTTGAGTTCTGTGCAGGAGGCCGGCGGCGAGCAGGGGCTGTGCAGCAAAGACGGCGGTACAGCTACAGGTAGGTGGCCCAGGAGGCCGGCGGCGAGCAGGAGCTGGGCTGAAAAGCCATAACTCTGAACATCTGGCAACTCAAATGTTGCAATACAACGTTATCAATGTGATATATGACAGTTTGGTGGGCGGTGGAATCGGAACCAAAATTAGCATGATAGGTTCAGCGATCGTAAATTGAAATTTTCATGTCAATCGTATTCTGGGTTTGGATCAAACTTTACCCACGTCGTATGGGTGTATGCCTTAGGCCATCACTCTGAACATAGTGCTAGGTTCAGTGTTATGAATCCTTCGAGATTTCTAGGTAATTTGATTGCTGTTGTGGTCTGCAGGTCGTTGCAAATTCACTCTGAATATTTTTTTCTGGTCCGCAACACAACAAATTAGCACTGTTTAAAGATTTGATAGTTTGTGAGTCAAGTTTAGATCAGTGATTTTTCTGCTCCGCAACACAACAAATTAGCACTGTTCAATGATCATTCAAATAATAGTAATTTTTAGGACATTTGGTTTTGTCTAGAGGTTGTGAGAAGAGCTACAACAGACCAATGGTATGCAAAACCTAGTGAATGTTTAATTTACAAGAGGCATGCATCATCTTTTTTTTTTATGTCTAACTATTAGGATGAAACTTTGATTGTTGAACATTATGCAAATAGACCAAAGATTTATCAGTTATATGGAAGAACATCACTGCATGGATATGCAAATAGACTGAACATTACTCATTTTCTCAAAAGCACTTCATGATTATACATTCATAACCAGAATTGGCTGGTGAATTAGTTTATGGATGAAAATGCCATCCAGGGGACATATTTGCCAGCAATGTGCTGCATCAGCAGATATTTTCTTCTTCTATAAAAATATATCTTGTTTCAACTTTATTTGTGAGATGACTCATGTCGCTTCTTTTGTTAAACTAGCAAGTCTACTGTATAGTAGTAACAACACATTTTTGATTGGTGATTTTTGTATAGTCATTTCCATGCCACAGTAGGAGTAGTTTCCACAAGGAGAGGCCATTTGGAATCAGTTGCTGACACATCAGTTTTGATTGGTGATTTTTGTATTTTTAGACGAGTGGTGTAGTGGGCATTTGAAATGAATCAAATACAACAGCAGCGTGAATAGCAAGCGTTTGTCTTTGGAGAGTGGTGGAGTAGTGGGCATTCTACTAGTACCACACCGAAAGTATTTGCCACTAGCATATCTGGAGATCTTTACCAATCTTGTTTGGAGTCATCACCTGTCATATGGTCGTAAGGTTGACTGAGCATCCCCAGGAAAAGAAATTGATAATAGTTCTTAGTTTAGTTGACTATCTGATTTTATTAACACGGTTTCTCTTGAATGCGTGCATTTGCTTGACTTCCTGGTTGTGAATTGTTGAGATCATCATTTATCGATGTCCCTGAGGATGATGAAAAGGTTCTTGATAGTTTTAGGTTCACTGCTTTTGCTGATGACCTCTATGGTTTTGTTTCAGGTCTGAAGGAGTGTGAAAAGAGTTGAAGTTTCTATGGAGTGTGAAAGGCAGCTGACCTTCAAATAAATAGTCATGAAATCTTTTAATTTAGTTACCATGATGCAAGAGTAACTTTTAATAGGTATCATTGTAAAATTCATGAATGCTTGTGCTGTGTAAATTGTAGCAACCTGTGCTGGGAAAACTATTGGGTACCTGTGAAAATTGTAGCAATCTGGTTGGCACACTAAATTCTACAAATGCTTGACACACTAAATTCTACAAATGCTTGGCATACTAAATTCTTTAACTGTTTGACACGCTAAATTCTACAAATGCTTGGCACACTAAATTCTCCAACTGGTTGGCATACTAAATTCTCTAACTGGTTGACACACTAAATTCTCAAGTTTTCCGTAGATTTCTATCACCAAAGGAGAATATGTTGGATTCTAAGGACCCAAACTCTTACATACTAAATTCTTCAATTCATTTGCAAACTAAATACATGGATTCGGATCTAGGGTGTAGAATAACTATAACTATATATATATATATATATATATATATATATATATATATATCAGTAGCAAAGCACAGGTACTTTTCTAGTTACACTTGAATTCAGAATAGAATATTAGGACCATGAAATGAATGTTGAAACTAAAAGAACCATCGCTGAAGCATTCTGGAATCTTAATTGCATAACAATAATGAGCCACCATAGTAGGATCAAATTTCAAATATAAGTGAAATCGTAGTAGCATATCACAGATTTGACAAAAGTTCTTGGAAAACACGACTCCAAAAGATCTATGATAAATAAGAGAAACTCTTATGCCACTAATTGCGAATGTATCAGCTTAACTAAATGACTCTAAAGCTGATAAACAAAAGAAGAAGTGACACGCTAGAATATTCGAGACTTTGCTGTTCTCTCCCAAAGTTCCTCTACCGAATCAGGTCATGCTAGAAAATGAACTCTTCTCCAAAACATCTATGAAAATAACTTGGTACTTCTATATTGTGAGGTCTATTGAAAAAATGTGACAAGTGATATTTCAAGCCTACATCGATCAATGAGACATTACAAAATATCTCTACAAATCAAATTAAATAGCAATGATGGTGAACAGAAGAGAGCACAAGTGAAGCAGACACTACGGAAACAGCATATTTGTCGTGTGCCACAGGCACACGGCAAAAGCCAAAATCCCCACGACAAAGCTTTTACCGTGTGCTGCACACGGCAAAGCGTGCACGGCAAAAATGCCATCGGCAAAGGTGCCTTTGTCGTGTGATTTTCCTCGGACACACGGCAAAAGATTTACCGTGTGACGTACCTGACACACGGCAGAAAAAAGCCAGTGACAACGCCCCATCGTGACGGTAGATTACCGTGTGCCTGACTTTCGACACACGGCAAAGGCCAAATTCTCTTGCCGTGGGCTAAGGACCAGGCCCACGGCAAAGAGCAAGACTTTGTCATGTGTCAAGGAAATGGCACACGACAAAGGTTCAATCTTTGTCGTGTGATCTTTGTCGTGTGCTACGGTCATGGCACACGGTAAAGATTGTTTCCAAGTTGGCAGAAACTCCCTCCTTTGCCGTGTGCCATGATCAAGACACACGACAAAGGCTCAATAATCTGTCAGCAATCTATTAAAATTAGCTGTCTCCGACTAAAAAAACAACTAATATTTAACATATATGATCACAACAATTTAAATATCATCACAGGCATTCAAATATCATCACTGGCATCCAAATATCATCTCAGGGATTCTCAACACAAATGTTTCATAATAACCACTATATAGGAGGTTTAGAAATATAACAATCATTTACATGATATGTGTGAACTTTCTTGTTATTTCATGGATACGCACTCAAATGGGAATCTTTAGTATAAAATATCATATTTGCATCCACTATATTGCATTATTCGAACGATTGCAATTCAAATTTGAATTTTCATAAAATAATTAAAATAATGAAATAAGTTAAATAAATATCGCAACAAAACTAAAAATTTTAAAAATATCAATATCACATGGCATGTGCTGTATGTTAACCACAAAAAAAGTTGGTGCGAAAAGAAGAAGAATTTTTTTTTTTGCCGTGTGCCGAGATGGTACACACGGCAAACATTGTCATGTTGCAGGACACATGGCAAAGACCTCCTCTTTGTCGTGTGCTAGTCAAGGTGCACACAACAAAGATTTAACGGCCGTCAGCGTAGCACACTTTGCCGTGTGCCGCGCGGAAACACACGGCAAACAATGTGTCCCCCAAAAGACACATGACAAAGGCTCCGGTTGCCGTGTGTTGAATGTTTGCCGTGTGCCTTATTCGTGGCACACGGCATATCTAATATTTGCCGTGTGTCCGACATAATGCACACGGCAAACAGCTAGGCACATGACAATTCGTGGCTTTCCGTAGTGAGAAGGCTAAAACATGAAGTTGAATAAATATCATATATACGAACAGGTAGAAAAGCCAAGTAAATAACATAGCACAGTGTAAAAAACAAAGTAGGACAATGTGACTGACCCAACCAAATGGCATTGAAATTGCACAGTTTTAACTCCCATAACTCAGCCATAATGAAGAATGAGGACCCAAAGGATACAATGTTTTACTTGCCAGCGAAAATTCAACAAAAAGTATGGTATGGTATGAAATCTATGTATTCATATTCGAATAATACAGCAACGAGATCTTGTTATTGTAACAGTTGTTCACATTTGAAGTATGATATAGCTACAATGTAGATGTAGGACAACACGCATTAGCATTGGTACAAAATGATTACATTGTCCACAATTTGCAGTAACGCGTGTGATGTTTGCTTGTGTTTCATCACAATCTTAAATGGACTTCGTCAATTATCATGGTGGTACTGTTGATTAAATCTAGACTGTGTAATCACCTTACCTTGAGAAATCAAAACAGTAAACAAACGGGAGAATAAAGAATAACAGTAAGCCGTTTACTCAGAAGATAGAAACATTACTGAGCTGGCATATATAGATTAACATGTTTTAGATCTCTGCAAACCAAAGATTGAAAGACTCCTGCAAACCAAAGACCTCTGCAAACTAATAAAGGATTGCAAAGCTATACAGCGACTGGACTAAACTATTAGGAATGCAACCCAGGGTAAGCACACTAATGTTTTCGAGATTTAGATGTTTTCTCCCATATACCAATCAAGACTTCTGGACAAACTCTTTTGAGGTGCTTGTATCCTTTGCTTGCCATAACATCATCCACTCTCTCCGAAGAGTTGATAAATCCAATGCAGGCATCTTTGAGGTTGCTACAATAGTACTGATCAGCTAGAGCTAATGTAGATGCCACATTCTCGACATCAATTCTGTTGCAAAGTATGCTCTCGCACATCAATTTCATCCTTTCCAAGGCATACCTATCAGCTGCCACTAGTAAATGCTTGACCATTTCAGTGTTTGGCTCCCCGGCTGGATCGTCCATGACAGGTAATGAATCTGTGTAGATGAAGTGAAGCAGGGCCTTGAAAACAACAGGCTGCATATCCTCGACTGTTATATTCCTCGTCTTGTCCCTCATCGGCCCATAGAGCTCCGCCTCGAAGACGGGTGACCGCATTGAAAGAACAAGCTTATGAGCGTAAAAAATCTCCCCTTCAACCTTGATTGTCACATCAGTTCTCTTCTCATTGTCCAACAACTTTCCGAGATCATCTGGCAAGTCTGAAGGTGGGACGTCGATCTGACACATTGTCTCAGACGCGGACACCGGCGTCCCCAGGACAACAGTGATGTCGTACTCAATCACCAGGCGGTCATCCTTGATGTATAGTGACGCCTCCAGCTCGCTTCTCTTCTTAAACTTTTGAATGCCCCAGGCCGGACTTGCAGATGTGAATGGCAATGGGTTCTTCTGATTTATGAAAATCTTGGAATGCCCAGTGGTTTGGTTGAGCAGCCTTAAGTCATAACACGCCGATGCATCGGCAGTTAGACTCATCAGCTCGAGGTAGACGGAGACGTAGCCTTTAGATTCTTCAGCGTCTCCATTGGGATAGAACCGGACACACCAGTAGTGGCCTCCGACGGAGAAGATGGCAGACCGTACGAACTTGCCAGCGTCCAGCCCCGTGAGTAGGCTGTAGCCTGCGATGTCGAACACGAGTGTCGATCGCTCAGTCTGTGGGTTGCACCTGGAGACCATCTTCTTGCCTGGCCTCCGGGATGCCGCCGTTGAGTTGGGCTGGCGAGGTAGAGGAGGCGTCGGCGGGTTTAGGGTTTAGGGATGACCCGGACGTGGCAAACGAGAGGCACAGGCGGCTGGGGTTTGGGGACGGGAAGGGACGGACTTTTGGTCAGCTGCAATGTGTACTTCCTCAATGACAGTGGGACCTAGTTTTTTTTCAATATATTTCAAATGTCCTTTCCTGGTACTCATAGTCATTACTAATAAATTAATAAATAAATAATTACAATACGTACCAAAAAATAAAAGGGTCTATAGTGACGCAGCCAGATTTAATATAGGGACGGTCCAAAAAAATCCACCGCTATAATTAGACAAATGTTTGTAGCGACGGTCCAAAACTTTATCCGCCGCTAAGGCCCACGATAGCTGCGGCCCAAAAAATTAACCGCCGCTAAAACCCATATTAGTGGTGGCTCAAAAAGTCACCCGCCGCTAAAGGTCTCTTACACAGCCCATAATTCGTGGTCCATATAAAAAGAAGACAACCCTAGCCCAGTGGGCCACTCCTCCCTTCTCTCCCTACCCCAGCCGTCGCCTTCTCTCCCTCCCGAGCCACCGCCGCCTTCTCTCCCTCCCAAGCCGTGCCGCCCCCTCCTCCGGCCAGCCAACGCTGCCCTCTCCTATGGCTGACCCTCTCCACCGTGCTGCCCCCTCCTCCGACAAGCCAGCGCCACCGTCTCTTACAGCCGGCCCTCTCCACCGCGCCGCCCTCTCCTCAAGCCGGCCATCTCTACCGCACCCGACCTCTCCACCGCGCCGGCCCTCCACCATGCGGCAAAGAGGAGGCCAGATCCAGGAGGGAAGGGGAGGTCGGACGACGCCTCCCCTTCTCTGACGGTGGCACGCAGTGAAGGGGAGATCAGATCCAGGAGGTAGCCACAATGGCTCCGAAGGCGGCCACAGCAGCGCCGGAAGCAGTGGCACGTGGCGTGCGGTCTCTCCCTCAACATCCTCGGAACGCGGATTCAGTTATCCCTCAACCTCTCCGGCCCGATCTGACGTGCGATAGTCAGATCCGACGCCCCTTCGGCAGCCCATGCCACGCAATGGCCAGATCCGGAGCCACTCCTGACTCTTCGGCTCTCCCTCGACCTCCCTGGCCTTGAAGAACTCCGAACTCGACGTCAAAAATAAAAAATGGCAGGATGCGGCACGCGTTAGTTATTGGGCTCTTGGCATTGAAGCGGGAGGAAGAGCAGTACCTCGGGAGTCCATTTTTGGCCCAGATGGCAGCATATCAGCCAAAGAGATCATCTCTACTAATCAACTTCTTGAGCTAGTAGTTGCTGTACGTTGATATGCTAGTTGCAGTTGTTGCTGTACGTTGATGTGCCAGTTGCAGTTGTAATTGTAACGGGTCCTTACTCAGATGATTTTTATTTGCAATTAATAGTCAGATGCTACCAAACGCGTGAAGGTTATGGAGCATATTAATATGTTGTTGACTAGTCCGTTTTTTTATTGCTGACGTTATGACAAGCCACCATAGTTCATTTGTAGTTCTTTATCCCTGTCTAAAACAACAATATTTTCAGACGGCAGGAGCACACTATATTGGTTGAGTTCGTGGCTGTTAACGGGTAGCATACATATAAACTAGCAAAGTTTTCGTGTGTTGCTACGGTTTTAAAAAAAATATTTTTTATAATTTAAACATAAATTATTTATATAATATAATTGTTAACATTTTTTACATGAAAGATCATATTTATATTATTATTGGTGCTTCTTAGTGTACCATTTTATATGTTATAAGTAACAATTTTTCTATTATTTTTATCATATTCTTATCATAAATATCTTTTTTACCTCTAATATTAACGATTTCCACATGTAGTGTCGTTTGAGTGCTATGTTACAAAATTAAGTGAAATAACATTAAAACTAGTTAAATATGAGAAGTACTCATATGAAGCCTAATTTGCTATACAAAGAGGAATTCGCACAAGCTCATGACGCCTACAAGACATCACTGGACCTCTATAAAGCTCAACATGCAAGAACAAGGTCGTGATCCAATGGCTAAAGATTTCTAGAAGTTTTATCCGATAGAAAAAATTAGTTCACGTAGAATAGAAAAAACACTGCATTGTGACATGATTTTGGACTTGAAAAAACATGTTAAATAAGAAAAGTTAAAATATGAAAGTTGTAGATATCGTCGAGACCTTTTCGGAACATATGTGGATCATATTATTTGGACTTCGAACATAGGAGATATGGGCCCCACACATAGACCTGCGCAGAGGAGTCTAAATCAGAATAAATATTTTTGCATCGTAAATTTGGAAATCAAAGCGGCGGAATCTTGACTTTCATTGAATATCAATGTTGTAGATCTTTTCAACGGCTACGAGATAGAGTCCGAGTTTGCCTCATTTGAACTTCAGATGAGGGATTTATGATTTTTTAAAATTCGATGCTTGATATAGAAGGTACGAAACCGATTTGGATTCAATCTCTAACTTTGTGGCCATACGACAGATTTTTTGATGGCGTCAACGTTTCCACTAAATTAATAGGAGTAGAGATAAGCTGGATAGATAAAAAAGGTACCTTACATGGACACTAAATGTTTCTCATGATTCCATAAATTTTATAATTCGGTGTATCCATGAGAACATAAAAATTACAGTGTATACTATCAAATTTCCAACACTAAAGGTAGTTTCAATATTTGGATCAGGACTCAAAAACATACGGGCCTAAAAGAAGCCGTAAACACAAAGCCCAACATTCGTTCAAAAATCAAACACAAAGCCCAACAAGTCAATTACTCAAATAAGCCTACACTGACCCAACATGAAAAAAAAAAGGCCAGGCCCGCTAAGAACGCAGAACAAACATATCCCGCAAAAATCAACACTTGATTGCTGTTCAGCGGCTAAAAACTGGGATCAAGATGGAATCTTTTTCAGTCAATTGAGAACGAGCAGTTCTCAAATATAATAATAAAAAAAGGGAACTGTTTTATATTGGCACAATGCTCTTACACAATTGGCAATGCTAGAATAAAAACATTAAAGACAGGTATTGAGTTTTCTCAAATAGAATTTTCTTATTTACTTTTGATCCATTGAGCTTTTGAAATTTTATAGCCGATACTTTGTTGTAGTTAGTTTTTCTAAACCTACTTTCTTGTAGTTTTATGATATACATGATGCACCAACTTGGGATATTGCTCCACCAGTTTAGGGCCTCGAATGAACTAAGGTTTACAATACCGACAGCTGCCCAGCAGTTTAACGATTTTCACAAAAATCAAGAAAACTGAATGATTTCTTGTTTGAATTAAAAAAATTCCTCAAGAAAATTTAAAAAGACAAACCAAATGGCTAGCTCAGCTTGCCGACCAGTTTAGTCAGTAGCCGAGATCTATTGGCAATAAACCAATTAGTGTAGGTATAATACTACACATATGCAATCTCATAACCTGTCTAATATAGTGTCACATATGATTTTTGTTGATGTGAAAGAGAGGGTGTGGTGAGAGAGAAAGGTGGTTGTTTCACGAACCAACAATATTGTATGAGTTATAGGAGTATCAAATGACTTTTATAATATTGTATGAGTTGTAGTTGTCATATGACTCATAAATATTTCTATTTTATTCATAAATTAAGGATTATAAAATCACTATGAGATAATTAAAAAAATGACCCAGTGTGATCATTTTAAGATTACATGTCATGTATTAGACGACATATAAGTGCAAGTACAATGATGTCATATTATAGGTTATACATGATACGTAATCCAGAGTCGTCGTATCAGATAATTTATACAATAGACGGTTTTTTTAGTTGGCTCATATTAATTAGATGACTTCTTAATATGTAGATGTAAAAATGAATATTTAAATAAAGCTTAAAAGATAATTAGAATCCGTACAATAATGTGAGAGTCATCTCATACTCGTAAATTTTAACGCATGAGGTGATTTTTTCGTGAAACAACTACCTCTTTTTCTCATAATTTGTCGATAGTACACTAAAAAAAAATGTATTTGTCTCTAGTACATTGCACCGGCTGATATTGTCTCATGGACACTACGAAAAACTGTATTTGTCCGCAGAACACCACACCAAATAAAGTAGTCATTTTAATAGTAAAAAGACCGACTTGTCCCTGCCATATCTTCTTCGTCATCGCATGAGTCTTCCTCCTCATTGACGGAGATCCACGTCCACCCCTTGATGAGCACACCAAGGTGTGTGTCACGGTCGAAAACTCCTCGCACCTCACATCGCTCCACGCGGCACCATCGGAGATGGCTGCCTCCACCGTCACCTTCACGTCGGGGTTCGCGACGAGGTTGGCATGGACGCGCCGACGAGCTAGGGGCATTTGTGTTATTTTTAATATACTCTATCTCCTTATCAAAACAAAATAATTAAAATAATGAAAGCGGTGTCTTATAGATAAATTCTCATTTTCGGTGTGTTCAGGAGACAAAGACAGTTGGTGCAGTGTTCTAGAGATAAATACATGTTTTTTTTAATATTCTACAGACCAAAATCCCTTATTAAAAATCCTACATAACAATACATGAAATGGCATAAGAGACAGCAGCCTGTAGCATTATACACGGTTGACGAATCAGCAATTCGAGATATATTGTCATACTCGCTACCGGCCATGCAGTACATGTATCCACATCCAAAGGCAAGGATTACGGCTTTAGAGCATCTCCAAGAGAGTCCCATAAACTCTCCTTAAATCAAATTAATGGGATTTAATCTAAAAAATCATCTCTAACAACTCTCTAAAATAACTCACAGATTTATTTTCTCTCTAAATTCTTCTCATTTCTAGCTAGAAATGAGAAAAAAATTAAGGACCCAATTGGAAGTTTTCATTATCTATTTTTAAAGAGAACTATTGGAGGAGACAAGAAAACTTCTCCCTAATAATTTTTAGCTTGCTCCTAAAAACTCTCTTTTGGGATCATTTATTAGAGAGATTTTGGAGATGCTCTTAGCTCTAGCAAATCACAACATAAAATCCACGTATCTTTCCTTTTCTGATTCCTTTTCGGTTTAACCTCTGTACGCATGTGTATTTATGTACCTTTGCGGCTTGTCATACCCTTCGTGGCTTGCCATACCGAGAAGCGGCTTGTTGCTCGAAAATGCACTACCACAAAAAAGATTTATAGATGCGGATCAAAATGTACTGTAGTGGTGGACAACCAATCCGCCGGTATACTTCCACAGCTAAAAAAAATGCTTTACTGCGGCGGTTCATCTATAATTCAAACAACCCGACACTAGGTCTTCTGTTATAGCGGCGAGTAGCAATGTCACCCAGCCAGCAATTAAAATGAAAAAATTTAAAAAAATCCAAAAACCCTACCGCCCAGTCGCCGCATGCAAGCCTCGGCCAGATCCGCCCGCCTGCGGACCGCCACCGCTGCTATCTGGCTGGATCTTCGCCTGCGGACGGACCGCCATACCTAAATCCACACGCCATCGTCGACCGCTATGCCTAGATCTGTGTGCCATCATCGATCATCGGGTCATGTGCTTCTGGATCCGTGCGCCCATGAGCCCTCATGCCTGTTTCCGCGTGCCCTTAAGCCATCATGCCTAGATCCTGTGACATCCCCGCTTCATGAATGAGGGGGTAGTCGAAGGATCGAACATCGGGTGACATCTTGACGAAGAAAGAGTCCAAAAGTACACACATATATGCATAAAAGATTAGTGTAAAATGTTAATTATTACAACTTTGGTTCAGATTGGAGGTATGTAAATAAGTTTGAAATTCGGTAATATAAATTACGAAAGCAATATATCTCATGTTAGAATCCTATCATGAAGCACATCAAGTACGTAGACGTGCCTCGTTATCAAGAAGAGTACTTGCACAAAATAACATAGAGCAAAGATCTGAGCAACTAATACTCAGCAATTACGTGTCAAAATGGCATGCTAAAGCCGAGACCTAGCATGCAGGGGACTGACCTTGGGTTGTCGGAATAATTATAAAAACAACACTAATAATTGATCCTTATTTTCACATTTTAGCCAAATTAATAGGGTTCTTACATAAAATAAATGTTGTGCAGCTATACTATAGCAAATATGGTTGCAATACAATTAATAGAAATACATCATCATCATCATCATTTGACTTTTTACTTCGATGTGACAGCGATCGCAAGTGGTACTCAATAACCGCGAGGGACGGCGACTCGAATCGATTTACATCCTATAGGAGAAACCTAAATACACGACGCACGCACACTCCCAGAGTCACATACGACAACCTTTCATGATATCACCATAGAGTCAGGTCGGGTTTCACGTGCTCCCAGGTACATGTCCTCCACGTGATACCCGGTATCCGTGGTTAGACCATGCACTCTTCCACCACTCATATCACCCAAATGCCACCATGCACTTATGATCGTTCCCAAAGAGTGATGAGAGACCGTCCAACAACTATGATAATCAAGCTACATCGGTTTTGAAAGTGCCTAGAGGGGAGGGGGTGAATAGGCAATTATCCCTGAAATTCACTTAATAATAAAAGTCAAATGCGCAGTGTCAGACTTGTCCGACGATTGTAGGGAAAGTCCGATGACTTGTCCGATGGCACAAGATAGAAAAGTAGATCGATCGAGTAAATGTTAAAACTAGTGTAAGGCAAGCTAGAAGTAGATGAATATAAGCAAGGGGGTGCTGTAAAAATAAGGAGAGCAACTACCAAGCAACCTACACAAGTTAGTCTAAGAAATACGAAGCAAACCCTAACTAGTAAGTTTATGAGCAAGAACAAGTAAATAAGACACAAGTGATTGAAAGTACAAGCAAGGCACAAGATTTGTTCACCGAAGTTCAGCTCCACAAAGGAGCCTACGTCTCCGTTGAAGGATCCACAAAGGACCGGGTCTCTTTCAACCCTAACCTCTCCAAGTGACCACAAAGATCAAACTTGGTTTTCCACTAGAAACTCCACAGAGGAGGAGTCAATACAAACTTCCCGAGGCATCACCACACAAGTTGGGAGCTCTACGGGCACCTCTAACCGTCTAGGAGATGAATCCCCAAGAGTAACAAACACAAAAGTTGTCGACGGTGAGGATGAACCAAGTGCTCAAGAGCATGAAAGCTTGGAGTCGATGGAGCACTTCAATCTTCTCTCAATCCCTTCACAAATCAAGAGTGGAATCAAGGGAGGAGAGTTGGGGAGAGCAAAGTGAGCTTGGGAGTGTTTTTGAGTGGAAATGAGTGACCAACCAGCCACTGGGCGAAGAGGTGTTCTATTTATAGCCCAATGGGGAAAAGAGTCGTTGGAGACCCAATTTCTGAGATCTGTGTCGGACAAGTCCGATGGTCATCGGACATGTCCGATGAATCAAGGTGACGCAGAAACTGGAGTCCGACAAGCTTGCCCGATGCCTCGGATAAGTTGGCCATCGGACAAGTCCGATGGCCATCGGACATGTCCGACGGCACAGGGGCGGCAGAGGTACTGAAATCCGATGGACTTGTCCGATGGCTCGGACAAGTCTTGTTCATCGGACAAGTCCGATGGCCATCGGACAAGTCCGATGAAAGAGGGTGGCAGAGGAACTGTACTCCGATGAAAGTGTCCGATGCGTCGGACTTTCCTCTGGTCATCGGACAAGTCCGATGACCGTCGGACATGTCCGACGACCCAGAGTGGCAGAGGTACTGGAGTCCGATGGACTTGTCCGATGGGTCAGACAAGTCCGATGATTTTGCCCTGGAAATTTTTGTATGGCCTAGAAATAGGAATTTTGCACTTAGTTCACCTCCGCTTTACACTTTTGTGTCCTTCTTAATAGTATGGCTTTTCCTACACTCAAAAATTAAAATAAAATACTATGAACTTTATTCTTGAGCATATTTTGAATTTTCAACTTGAAGCACTTCGCCATCTTCTTTTCTCCCTTTATTTTTCTATGCATTTAGTCACCAAACTTTGTACCATAATCTACACACATGCTCATTAAAAGATTAGTCCATTCTTAATTGTATTGGCACCAATCACCAAAATAAATTTAGGGGCCTAGATGCACCTTCAATCTCCCCCTTTTTGGTGATTGATGACAATACAACTAGATTTCATAAAAATATGCAATGAAGATTCAGTTTGTGATGAGGAGCTCCCCCTAAATGTGTGCATGAGTGAGAGAATATGAGATGATAACAAGTGCACATATTAAAAAAAATGTGAGAGCTTCCCCTAAAGCTGTGCATACATGTTAATTTGCACCAATGGATCATACAAGATAGACGAAATGCAAAAAATAAGATGATCAACAAAGTACCAATACAATAAGCAAATAAAGTGCACAAACCAACCACATAGATAGCAAAAATAGAGTTTTACAAACCAAATAGTGCCATATATATAATTCAACTCCAAACTCACTCCTCACTCACAACTCACAAACTAAGATAAAAAAAAACTGAGATAACTACACTTCTCCCCCTTTGGCATCAAGACACCCAAAAAGGAGAAAAGTGCGGGTAGAAGGTGATGAGAGCTCTAGTGGTCGGAGAACTCATAGTCTTCATCATCATCATCGCCTTCTTCCTCTTCTTCCTCATCAATAGCCGGTTCTTTCCCTTTGCACTGGCGAAGAGTATGGGCAGCTTCATCTTCACCACCTTCATCGTCATCATCCTCAAAGCGAATGTGTTGAGCACTCGAACCTGTGCCAGAAGAGAAAGGAGAAGGAGTCGGGTAGTACCCAAAGTAGTTCATCTCCTCGACGGTGAAAGTGGGGTCATCTTGAGAAGCGGGGTCATCATGAGTGGGAGGAGGTGAGCCTTCAGCTGGGGATGGTGGAGGAGGAGTCTCAATACCAAAATGGTCATAGAGACCCTTTTGATTTCTTTCAATGACGTCTAGCCTCTGATTAATGCTCCTGCACATGCTCATAAGGGATTTGAACATCTTCATAATCCCGCTTCTCTTGCCGCGAGGAGGCGGAGGCACATGAGAGGATCCAATGCCCCGCGGGGCAGCCCGAGGTGGCTGAGGTGGTGCAGCTGAAGAAGGAGGCTGAGCTGCTCCAAAGAACTGGCCAGAAGTGGTGTCAGGAGTCCAGTTAGAAGGAATCTGAGGTTTCAGGCTCAGATGCTTCATATCCTTGGTGAAGGTTAAGCCCGACACCTTCTCAATCATGAACATGATGTGAGGTGCGTATCCACAGCCACGCTTGGGAGAGATGGAGATGTCCCATATTTCCTGAAAGACATAGTCAAAGACATCAAATTTCCTATTCCCATGAACCCAGTGCAGAATATCCCTCTGATACGGCAGAAATACGGTCGAAGTACTCCTGCAGATCCGAAACAAGACTGAAAAGAATGGTTTCAGTCCATTGGAGTTGGGAGGAGAGCAGGTGTCTGGGTCCACATACATGTACCTCATGTCATCAACATCCATATGATTTCCCTTCTGAACCTTGTGCCTTTCCTTGCGTGTGTGCTTAAGTCCAATCATACCAGCAAACTGGTTCTAGGAGCAGGTATACTTGGTCCCATTCGTCATCCAGGACATGGTTTTGGCATCCTCATCAAAATAGACAGTTGAATAAAACTGAGCTATGATTTCCCTATTCCAGGAGTACTGGAAAGTCAGGAAGGTCTTGAGACCATGATGCTCATAGGCAGCCAGCACTTGATCGAGTAATGGATGCTTCCTTGTCTTCATGTGATCCCAATCCAGCCACTTCATCTCAACCACTGCATTCTTCATGCATAGATAGGTGGAACGGTACCAATCCACATGAAAATGTGCATGAAAGCAGAAATCAAAAGCTTCTTTCTCACCATCATAGAAGTTAGTTAGCCTTTCCGCAGAGCAGGTCTTAGTGGAGGCATGAAGGTAGTTCACCTTGTCACGGTTAGAGTTGCCCGTTTTCGCCGGAGGATGCATGACACTGTCAACCTCATTTGTCTCTTCAGGCTCCTCTCTAGCAACAGGGGCTTTCAGTTTGGTGCGGCAGATCCGCCCAGTAGTGGCCTTCCTCCTCTTTGGGGGTTGGCTCTGACCATGGTCTTCGGCGGTCTTGGTCCTCTTCTCCCTCAAGGGAGATGCTTCCACGTCAGACATTCTGAGAAAATGTGGCGAGCAACAAGTTAGGAGAGAGTCAAAAAGAGGAATAGGGGTGAGGAGAATCAATGAAGAGTTCAGGTTTTTGAAGAAACTGCAGGTCATCGGACATGTCCGATAATCATCGGGCAAGTCCGATGCGTTGGACTTGTCCGATGGTCGTCGGACTTGTCCGATGACACACAGTTTTTCCAAAAACCTAGATCCTTCATGAATCCACCTACCACAAGTACCCAAACTTCTTCTACTCCACTAACAACTAACTAGAGGCTACCTCCATGGATCAAATACGCAAGGGAACAAGATTTTGCACTAGCATTAATCCATAACCCTAACCCTAAGGGTGAAACCAAGAAAGAGAGGGGATTAGGGTTAAACCTTGCAAAAACGATGGGGGATTGGACTACTTTGGTGGAGGAGGACCTCTTGATCTCCCAACTTGCTCCAATGGACGGTGGGAGAGGGAGATCTCCTTGGTGCCGCCAATGGGGGTGTTCTTGAGGAGAGAGAACGTGAAGGAGATGAATGAGGAAAGTTTGACTGAAGGGATGAGTCGGGCTGGGTTTTATAGGGTCGAACCCTAGACCGTCGGACTTGTCCGATGCCATCGGGCATGTCCGACAACTATCGGACTTGTCCGACGCCAGAATGGCCTGAGAGATTAGAGCCCAGCCAGGAAAGAGTAGAGGATTTTTATTTTCTTTAAAAATAGTTTGATAGAGAGTCTTGACATCTTATGGTCAGCCAACAATCAACAAAACATAACAATGGCCATATTTTATCAAGATTCGATCTAGTGATCAAAAAACAACTTTAATAGCACAAATAATAAATTTTTGACATAAAACAATAATAATTTTAATTTTTTTAATAACAAAACAATCACCATTCAGATGTGCACATTCTCTACATCATATTGCTAGAGTCAAGAATATTTAGTTCACTCCTAAGATAGCAAAATCTCTTCTCATCTAGGGGCTTGGTGAATATATTGTCTAGTTGATCTTCGGTTCTCACATGGCTAACTTAGATATCCCCTTTGATGGAATGATCTCTCAAAAAGTGGTGGCGGATATCTATATGCTTTGTGCGTGAATGCTCAATGGGGTTATAAGCAAGCTTTATGGCACTCTCGTTGTCACATAGGAGTGGAACACGGTTCACCTTGTAACCGTAATCCCTTAGAGTTTGTCTCATCCAAAGTAGTTGTGCACAACAACTACCGGCTGCAACATACTCCGCTTCGGTCGTGGAAAGTGCAACGGAGTTTTGTTTGTTGGATGACCATGACACTAGGGACCTACCCAAGAATTGGCATGTCCCGGAGGTGCTCTTTCTATCTACCTTATCCCCGGCATAATCCGCATCGGAATAGCCTAATAGGTTAAACTTTGAGCCCTTGGGGTACCAAAGCCCATGCACACATACACACACTAAGCATGATGTCGGGCCTAGATGCACAAAGATAAAGCGAAGAGCCAATTATGGAGCGATATACCTTTTGATCAACGGGATTACCCTTTTTGTTGAGGTCGAGGTGACCATTTGTCGGCATGGGAGTTTTGATGGGCTTTGCCTTGTCCATGTCAAATTTCTTCAATAAGTCTTGTGTGTACTTTGCTTGACATATGAAGGTGCCCTCCTTGAGTTGCTTCACTTGGAAGCCTAGAAAGAATGTCAATTCTCCCATCATGGACATCTCGAACCTTTTGGTCATTATCTTGCTAAATTCATTACAAAAGGTTTGGTTAATAGAACCAAATATAATGTCATCGACATATATTTGGCATACAAAGATATCATCGCCAAAACGCTTAGTGAAGAGGGTTGGATCGGCCTTGCCAATTACAAAACCCTTTTTAACAAGAAAATCCCTAAGGCATTCATACCATGCTCTCGGGGCTTGCTTGAGCCCATAGAGCGCCTTATGGAGTTTATAAACATGCTTAGGATACTTAGAGTCTTCAAAGCCCGGTGGTTGCTCCACATACACTTCTTCTTTGATTGGCCCGTTTAGGAATGCACTTTTCACGTCCATTTGGTACAACTTAAAATCATGGTGAGTAGCAAAAGCTAGTAATATTCTAATAGATTCAAGCCTTGCTACGAGGGCATAAGTTTCATCAAAATCCAAACCTTCCACTTGTGAATACCCCTTTGCCACGAGCCTTGCCTTGTTTCTTGTCACAACACCATCTTCATTTTGTTTGTTGCGGAACACCCATTTGGTGCCCACAACATTCTTGTTCTTTGGCCTTTTCTCCAGTGTCCACACTTTATTTCTTGTGAAGTTGTTCAACTCTTCTTGCACGGCCATTACCCAGTCCGCATCCTCAAGTGCTTGCTCTACCCTAAATGGCTCCATAGAAGAGACAAAAGAGTAGTGTTCACAAAAATTACTAACTCGAGATCTAGTGATTACTCCCTTGTCAATATCTCCAAGAATTTGCTCGACGGGGTGATCGCGTTGTACATTTTGATGTACTCTTGGATGCGGTGGGTGTGAGCTTTCTTGATCACCATCTTTATCAACCTCTTCATCATGTCTTTGAGAATCACTGCTTGATGCTTGTTCATGATTCCCAACATCTTGATCTTGACCACTTGCGTGATCTAATTCCTTATTCTCATTATGTTGGTTTTGTCTTGAGGGAGAGGGTTGATTTTCAACACTTGATGTTTCTTGTGGTTTCACATCACCAATGGCCATCCTTTTTATTACACTTCTAGGAGCTTCATCATCTACACCACCATTAACGACTTGCTCCCCTTGAGAGCCATTAGATTCATCGAATGTCACGTCACGTGAGATTTCAACACAACCGGTGGTTTTATTGAATACACGATAGGCATGAACATTCGACCCATAACCAAGCAAGAAACCATCATCAACTTTTGGAGCAAACTTAGAAGTCTTGGGTTTCTTATTTAGCATAAAGCATTTGCTCCTAAAAACACGAAAGTAGGAAATATTAGGCTTGTTATCGGTTAGTAGCTCATATGGTGTTTTCTTCAATAGTCGGTGGAGATACAACCGGTTGGAGGCATGGCATGCGGTGTTGACGGCCTCGGCCCAAAAACGGTCGAACGTCTTGTATTCATCAAGCATTGTCCTTGCCATCTCAATGAGCATGCGGTTCTTTCTTTCGGCTACCCCATTTTGTTGAGGGGAGTAGGGTGCCAAAAATTCATGCTTGATGCCTTCTTCATCGAGATACTCTTCAACTTGAGTGTTCTTGAATTCGGTGCCATTGTCACTCCTTATTTTCTTGATCTTGACTTCATATTCATTTTGTGCTCTTTTCATGAACGTCTTGAGCACATCTTTTACTTCACCTTTATCATGCAAAAAGAATACCCACGTGAAGCGAGAAAAATCATCAACAATTACTAGACCACATTTGTTACCACCAATACTTATGTAGGAGACAGGGCCGAAGAGGTCCATGTGCAACATCTCCAATGGCCTTGTGGTGGTCATCACATTCTTGGCGGGATGTGATGCTCCAACTTGCTTTCCTGCTTGGCATGCACTACAAATTTTATCCTTCTCAAAGCGGACGTCGGTTAGTCCTATGATGTGGCCCCCTTTTTGGAGTTTGTGAAGATTTCTCATACCAACATGGGCTAGCCTTCTATGCCACAACCATCCCATGTTGGATTTTGCTAGTAAGCATGTACCAAGTCTAGCTTCATCCGTGGAGAAGTCCACAACATAAAGCTTTCCTTTAAGTACACCCTTAAAAGCAACCGAGCCATCACTCCTCTTATAGACGGTCACACCACATTCGTTGAACAAACAATCGTAGCCCATTTTACAAAATTGTGAAATGGACAAAAGATTGAAGTCAACGTGATCAACAAGCATAACCTTAGAGAGGGAATATGAAGGAGTGAGAGTGACTTTACCATAACCTAGCACTTGTCCCGTTCCATTGTCACCAAATGTGATGTACTCATTTGTGTCATGACTTGGCTCGAATGACTTGAACATCTTTTTGTCTCCGGTCATATGATTGGTGCATCCACTATCAATCACCCAACTTGATCCTCCGGAGACATAGTCCTACAAAACAAATTAAGCTTTGTTTTTAGGTACCCAAATTTTCTTGGGTCCTTTTACATTAGTCACAAGCACTTTGGACACCCACACACAAGCTTTTGGCCTCTTGTTGCGTGGCCCAACATATTTGGCAAACACGCGTCCATGCATGTTTCTCATGAGCACATATAAAGCATCAAAATCATAAAAGAGTGCACAAGTAGCATTAGGCATATTAGCACGAGAATCATTAACATGAGAAAGATGATTAATATTCTTGTTCTTGGCTTGCTTCTTTTGGTAAGATCCTTCCTTGGTGAACTTAAGGAATTCCTTCCCATTCTTGTTCTCCCGAGCATTATGCTTGGCACCCTCAACATAACCAATGCCATCCATGACATGTGGCATTCTAGTATATGTGTATGCACCTCTTGCATACTTTGCCTTTTCATCATTAACAACCTCTTTCTCATGTTGTATTTTGCTTTCAAGAGCTTTTACTTGCTTGTTCAAATCATCAATCAATTTCATATTAGTAGCACAAGTGTCAACATCAACATTATAGCATCTATCACATCCTTTGTTAGTGGAGGCATGAGAGAAATTATTTGAGGAGGATGTGAAAGTTGAAAGAATCCTATATTGTTCTTCAAGAGACTTATGAGTCTTTTCCAAATCCTCATACTTCTCTTGAAGTTCATCTTTAATACTCTTGACATTTTCACAAGTATTTTCAATCTTAGTGAGAGACATAGTTAAGTCATTGTTTTTCTTTCTCTCTTCTTCTAGGAGCTTCTCTAGTTCAAGGTTTCTTTTCTTTTCAAGAACAAGCAAGTCTTCTTGTTTCTCAAGTAGCTCCTCTTGCCTATCATTTTCTTCCTTTTATTTTTCAAGTAATTCCATGAATTCAAGCATTTTAGGAAGTGAAGCATTAACATCATCATCATCATCCTCATCACTACTACTAGCATAAGAGGAACGCTTGTGTTTAGATTTTGTTACCTTCGATCCTCTTGCCATGAGGCATTTGTGAGTGTTATCGTCATCATCATCACTCAAGCTCCCAAATAGAGAAGTGTTGGTGGGAGTGACGCCAATGGCTAGTGTAGCAATGCCTCCCTCATCCGAGTCAGATTCAGAGGAGGAAGATGATGAAGAGGATGAATCATCGGAATTCCATTCTTGATCAATGTGAGCTTCACCTCTTCTATGCTTCTTGTACTTCTTGTCTTTCTTGTGGTGCTTGTCTTTCCTTCTTTCATCTTTGTTCTTCCTTTTTGGACATTCCGCAATGAAATGTCCTTCATCACCACATTCATAGCAAATTCTTTTTGATCTTCTTGCTTTGCCCTTGTCAAAGCTTTTCTTCTTGTAGCCATCTTTCTTTAGAAATGACTTGAATCTCCTCACAAGCAAGGCCATCTCATCATCACTATCCTCACTACTAGAATCAATCACTTTATTTTTCTTCTCTTGTGTGACTTTGAGTGCCACATCCTTTTTGTCACCATTTGCTCCCTCAATTTGCTTGATCAAGGCATTTATCTTGTTGGCTTGATCATTTTGTTGCTTTTGGGAAAGAAGCTTTCCAAGCACTTCATCGGTGGAGAAGGTTTTGAAGTTGTCCTTCTCTCTAATGTTTGAGCAAATGTTGTTGTCCCACGGTCTCAATGCTTGTAGTAGTCTCTTGTTGATATCTAGGTCGGTCATTTGGGCTCTTAGAGCTCTTCTTTGATTCACAATCCTCATGAGCCTATCATGAACTTCTTTTGGGGCTTCTCCCGGACCCATAATGAATAGGTTGAACTCACTTTGTAGTTCTTCAAGTCTTGCATCTTTGACGGAATCAATGCCCTCATAGATAACCTTAAGCTTTCTCCATAGTTGGTTGGCATTCTTTATTCCGGCTACCTTGTCATACTCGGTGGCACTAAGTGCGGAAACAATTGCACTAGCAGCCACGGCATTACGATGAATGTTGATTTGATCCTTACGAGTTGGATTGTCTCTATTTTCCCACAAGAAACCATTCTCAGTTATATTTGCAACATGAGGACTCATGGATTCCAAATACATCATCATCTTGTATTTCCAATGATTATAAAATTGTCCATCAAAGTAGGGGAGTCTACCGGACCCTTGCCCAATGCGATCTTCTTTGAGATCATCATAATCAAACATAACATTGTTGTAGGCTTTTGGTAGCTCATCCTTATCACTATCTTCAATCCTTGGATTTTCTTCATATGCATCACCCTCGGACCTTGCTTCGGACGATCCACTAGGCGGAATTTCTTTTCCCTTTGTCATCTTTATCTTCAAGCGGTTAAGCCTTCAAGAAGATCCTTGCTATGATACCAATTGAAAATGCCTAGAGGGGAGGTGAATAGGCAATTATCCCTGAAATTCACTTAATAATAAAAGTCAAATGCGCAGTGTCGGACTTGTCCGACGATTGTAGGGAAAGTCCGATGACTTGTCCGATGGCACAAGATAGAAAAGTAGATCGACCGAGTAAATATTAAAACTAGTGTAAGGCAAGCTAGGAGTAGATGAATATAAGACAGGGGGTGTTGTAAAAATAAGGAGAGCAACTACCAAGCAACCTACACAAGTTAATCTAAGAAATATGAAGCAAACCCTAACTAGTAAGTTTATGAGCAAGAACAAGTAAATTAGACACAAGTGATTGAAAGTACAAGCAAGGCACAAGATTTGTTCACCGAAGTTCAACTCCACAAAGGAGCCTACGTCTCCGTTGAGGGACCCACAAAGGACCGGGTCTCTTTTAACCCTAACCTCTCCAAGTGACCACAAAGATCAAACTTGGTTTTCCACTAGAAACTCTACGGGCACCTCTAACCGTCTAGGAGATCAATCACACAAGTTGGGAGGGGTCAATACAAACTTCCCGAGGCATCACCACACAAGTTGGGAGCTCTACGGGCACCTCTAACCATCTAGGAGATGAATCCCCAAGAGTAACAAACATAAAAGTTGTCGACGGTGAGGATGAACCAAGTGCTCAAGAGGATGAAAGCTTGGAGTCGATGGAGCACTTCAATCTTCTCTCAATCCCTTCACAAGTCAAGAGTGGAATCAAGGGAGGAGAGTTGGGGAGAGCAAAGTGAGCTTGGGAGTGTTTTTGAGTGGAAATGAGTGACCAACCAGCCACTGGGCGAAGAGGTGTTCTATTTATAGCCCAATGGGGAAAAGAGTCGTTGGAGACCCAATTTCTGAGATCTGTGTCGGACAAGTCCGATGGTCATCGGACATGTCCGATGAATCAAGGTGGCGCAGAAACTGGAGTCCGACAAGCTTGCCCGATGCCTCGGATAAGTTGGCCATCGGACAAGTCCGATGGCCATCGGACATGTCCGACGGCATAGGGGCGGCAGAGGTACTGGAATCCGATGGACTTGTCCGATGGCTCGGACAAGTCTTGTTCATCAGACAAGTCCGATGAAAGAGGGTGGCAGAGGAACTGTACTCCGATGAAAGTGTTCGATGCGTCGGACTTTCCTCTGGTCATCGGACAAGTCCGATGACCGTCGGACATGTCCGACGACCCAGAGTGGCAGAGGTACTGGAGTCCGATGGACTTGTCCGATGGGTCGGACAAGTCCGATGATTTTGCCCTGGAAATTTTTGTATGGCCTAGAAATGGGAATTTTGCACTTAGTTCACCTCCGCTTTATACTTTTGTGTCCCTCTTAATAGTACGGCTTTTCCTATACTCAAGAATTAAAATAAAATACTATGAACTTCATTCTTGAGCATATTTTGAATTTTCAACTTGAAGCACTTTGCCATCTTCTTTTCTCCCTTTATTTTTCTATGCATTTAGTCACCAAACTTTGTACCATAATCTACACACATGCTCATTAAAAGATTAGTCCATTCTTAATTGTATTGGCACTAATCACTAAAATAAAATTAGGGGCCTAGATGCACCTTCAGGTTTACATGTGCCCATATCACTAGCATGCACTTGGTACTGTTCAAACTTACTCAACGGGGCCACACTCGAATTTGGTTCTTAATCGACACAAGCAGGACTATGACAAACAAGGGCCAACCTTGCCACCTCAACCTAGACATGCACTTCCCTGTTCGGTCTTCAATTAATCCATCTTTACGTGAAAGTTTAACTAGTAATAAATTTCTGAATCATCCTATATCGAGTAGTCTCCGTACTACTTGATTTTACTACCGATGACTCGATATTAAGCATAGCAAAATCTAATGAATGGCTGTACAAATAGACTCATACCCATAGGATTTTATTTTGTCTACATGCAACTAGGCTTCAATTATTTTCCTACACGTAATACACGATACATGACACGCATACAAGTGATACAAAATAAAAGCATTAAAACATAGGAGTACACCGGGGCTTGCCTTGGTTCAGATCAATGTTAGCACTCTCGGGGGGGGGTGTTAATCTGAGCTCCGGGCTCCTCCGGAACTATCTCCACCTCCAAGCTTCCGTCATTGAGTCCTATTGGATGAATGCAATGCAAATAAGGATAAGGAGGATTCATGGCACTTCTTCAACAAATTCATGCTATAACATGATGCATGTAAAAAATACAGGGCGTACAGTAGGGATTGATATTTGTAGACTCTTATCTTTTCTTTTATTTAGTTTTGCATAAAACGAACAAGCTTTTTAGTAACGACGGTGCAAATGATGAATCATGTTTAAATTAACTGGATGGGCACAACATGATGTTCAGAGGCAAAGTAAGGTAATTAAAACCTAAAATAATAGGAAGAAAGAGTATGCATGTGATTGCAGTACAGTTATACATGCTCAAGTGAATTATATTCGCAATTGGGTCATTTACTAGGAATGAATTAAAGCTACTATGATCACATGAGGTTCTAGAAGATGAATTCAAGTGGGAAAAATATATGTTATAGGCTGCCTCATGTAAAATTTTTGTACCAAAGCCCATGTCAAGAATAAGTACCAATATTTCTTATTAATTAAAATGGTGCCAGCACTAAAATATTCATTGCAGATAAACTACTTAGAATTTAAATATGCCACTTGGTGAGATGCATGGAAATGGTATATCAGATATGCATGAAAAATGTGACAATTAATTCATGCACCAAAAATTAATTATGATTTTATTTCTACTTTCAAACATTAAATCCAACTCTAAATAAATATTAGTTTCCAGAGTGTTTTAACAATTTGTTAAAATACTATACTTGCATGGGAATCTAAAAACTATTTTTGTGTATTTTTCCATCAAGCCAATATTGTTGTGATGATTTTTCTTTTGAAGTTTCTTTTATTTATTTGGTTAGGTATTAATTGAAAAAGAATTTACTCTGGCCTTCGGCCCGGCTTCTGCTACAGCCCAGCAAACCGATGGAGCGCGCGGGGCGAGGGGGAGCGAGCGTGACGGGAGGGAGACGGGGGCTCGTCGGTGCTCAAGGAGGGATCGGTTGACGGCCGAGCGGCAGGGCGACGCGAAGAGCCCTCTCGGCTTCAATGGTGGTCCGGGAAGGAGGAATGGGCAAGGAGTGAGGGCGAGAGCGCGAGTGAGAGAGAACTGGGGAGGAGATAAGGACGTCTGGGACGGATATTCGGACAAAGATCCCGACCATGTGAGGTCTCGGCCCGTTGGCGTCACCCACGTGGCATGCGATGGCTTGGCGTCGCGGGCGGCACACAGTGCCAGCGTGCACTGTGTGGCTGATAGGTGGGGCCCATGGCAGTTTGAATCCCAGAAAACAGAGGCGATTAGGTGTTTGTAACCATGATTTTGGAGTATTAAATTAGACCTAAATTTAAATATTTTTACCTAACCTTGTAGAGGATTGTTTGATGTACCAATTTGATGGCATGCACGAACAGAGGAGAAAGGGTTTGAGAGATATCAAATTTTTAAAATGGCTTCCTGACAATGCAACATAGATTATTTCAGGAGACTGGATTTTGCTTAACTTTTAGGCAGTATACAAATTTAATTTGGGGCCTCCAGTGAGGTCCAAATAAGAAGGGGGTTTCGGAACCATTTAGAAGAATGTTTGGAGTAACTAAAAGTTGATGACGTCCTCTTGGAAGTGTATTTTTTAAGGAGTTACTAAATTTCAAACTTGCTTAATTGCTAAGGTTGAAATCTGCCCAGAAAAGTGATAATTAGCAAAAAATTCCAAAAGTAGTAATTCTTGAGATTATTAAATCAAGACAAAATTATATGTTGTTCATAATGATTGTATCTAAATTATGAGGATGATCTGGTTCAGTGAAGCTTTACAAATTTGAAATTTGAATTTTTAAAGTAACACTGTTTCTGAGCATAGTTTGATTTATTTGGACTATTTACCCAAGTGATAAAATCACCATAAATTCTCTAAATTTCTTATTTGAGTCATGTATCAATATTATAAAATTTATTGGGATCACTTATATTAAGAAATGTGAGCTTTTAGTTTAAGGCCTATTTGAGTCAATTTTAAATAAATTCAAATTTGAGTTTTTGAAAAATTGTTATTCCTGATTTTGTTTTCTTTTTTTTATTTCCTACGATGCTAAGGTGACACCTGGGGTGTCAGAGATCCAAGCGCCTTTGTCGACAGCTGGGCCACCGCGCTTGGATTCACGTGCCCCCGAGCTGCCGTGCCTGGATCTAGCGCCCCTGAGCTACCTGGATCCCCCCTCCCCCCGCCACCGCAAGGATACGTGCGAGCGCCGTTGCGCCTGGATCCGCGCACCCCGAGCCACTCCACCTGGATCCAACGCCTCCGAGCCGTCGGGACGCCGCCCAGCCCCCTATCGCAAGGATCCGCGTGAGTGCCGCTGCTTGGATCCCACATCATCTGAATGGGGCGAGAGACGGCGGTGGATGGAGAGAGAGAGAGTGAGAGAGAGAGAGAGATGGGAAAAAAGAGAAGGGCGGCGGTGGGTGGAGGGATATTAGTTAGGGTTTGGTTTATATAAGGCCGACGGGTGATGGTGGGCTTATGAGCCATGGGTAAATACAACAGTGGTGGATGATTTGCTAGCCTCCCGCTACAAAATACATTAGCGGCGGGTAGCTAAATGGGTAGCTGCTAAAAATGGTTCTGATTTGTAGCAGCTGCTGCTACAAATACATCCGCGCGAGCCCTCGCTATAAATCAGAACTATTTTTAGCGGTGGCTCACTTTCGAACATGTCGCTGGGGCCTTTTTGCTGCCGCTGCTATAGGCCTTTTTTGTAGTAGGGATGTCGGCTAGCCCTCCCTCCATTAGCACAGGCTTCTGGTGTGATTGGGGCAGGTTCGACAAACGGAGGCTTTCTCATTGCTCTTTCTCGAACAGGCATAATAATACTAGACCAATGCTAAATTTTGAGGAAGCAGGCTTGTTCTTGCACAAACCTTTTCCTTACATTTTCAGCTGGTCTAACCCAACATAGTGTGATTATCTAGGACCTCCAACCGCAAAGGTTTCTGCGGCGTTGCCCCCTACATGCCTCTCAGGACTTGTAATCTGGTCAGTGATGACTACTGCCGGTGTTCTCGACCAAGTCGACCACCTGTGAGTAGGCTGTGACGATGGCATGCTCTGCTGCTACCGGCAACGGTACAGTGCGGGATGATCCAGATGCAGCTACGGGCAATACTTCGTGAGGATCTCCGCGCCGTCGGCTGTGATCAGTACAGTGTGCTCGAATTGTGCGCTGAGGCTGCCGTCCACCGCCACCGCCGTCCACCCGTCGTCCCACAGCTCGCACTGCGTGCTACCCATAGACAGTGTTGGCTCTGCAAGCAGTGGTAGTAATCTCAGTCACCACATATATTTGAAACATAGATCCTTGATGTTCATAAGGAAAACACGACTTGTCCAGACAAGAACCGTACACCTACCAATGGTGAACGTCTGGCCTGCAACCATGAATCCCGGCTCATAATCATCTGTAATGCACGTTTAGTTAGCATTTTGTTTTTTGCGAGTATAATTAGCCTTATTTTGGTTGTACAAGTTTAGTTGGTAATACAAATTTACTAATGTGATAGGTTCAGGATAGAATATACAAGTATGCCATATGATGGGTTCGGAATGGAAAATCCTCCCAACGCCGTGTCCTACAAAAGGATCGATGCTGTAACCGTACTTCCCCGCAACCTCACTGCAACAACAGAAACAGACATATATAAGATATGGTGCAATTTACAAGCCACTGAAAGGTTTATGTTCATGGAAATTCACTGTAAACTACTGTTTGCTGATGTTAAAGAATTATAGAGCAGCCTGCATTCCTAATCGTCAAGTTCTAGCATTGAAATGATGTGCAGTGTCATTTCCAGAAGCATGGAGATCAGACTAGATGTAAGATGTTACATCCAAGAGCGATGGAGACCTTATTCTCTGTCCAATTTCCTTGAAGCTAGCTCCATGTTTGCAGGCTGATATGCCACTCATCATGCACTCTTCGGTGACCTGTGGCACGTAGTAGAATCTTCAGGTAATGGTTGAAACTTTGACTCAGGAAGTAGCAAAACAGAGCAGAAAATTCGTACATCTACGAGCTGCTTGGCTGATTTATCAACGTCTCCGACTAGGTATGTTCTCGAGGTGTCCCCGTGGTAGCCCTGGATCAATACTTCATATCACTTCATGACACCGAATATTTGTCAGATTGGTGTCATGCGAACAAAACAATGAGAAAGCATATGGTTGCCAGATAAATGAGAAAGACGGAAGCGTAACACACACATTCAAGTAGACAGTAACATCAATGTTGATAATGTCCCCATCCTGCAAGATAAGTAGAAACAAGGGAAAATTTTCAGCAAAATGATGAAAACACCTATGTCGAGGAACTATAATGAAAATGAAGAAGAGCATCAAAATTTGAGGCACAGATGACCTAAAGCTATATGAGGTGGTGACACTTGGGAGTGTACAGATGGACAGATGCTAACCTGCAGCGCACGCGAATCAGGGATTCCGTGGCAGTTGCATTCGTTCACTGACGTGCAGACACTCTTCGGGAACCCTCCGTATCCAAGGGGAGATGGATAGGCGCCGGCGTCAATGGTCATCTGATGAACAGCTCTGTCGATCTCATCAGTCGTCACTGAGGGCTGCAAAAGGCACACAAGAACACAGAGATTCATCACCCACAGAAGCAGAGCAACACATCACTCATGGATCACACACTACTCTTTCTTTTTTTTTCTTTTTTTTTTTTTTGAGACACACACTACTCTGTTATTCTGCATAAAGGTAGAAATGGACATGAATCTGGATGCTCACTTTGACCAGTGTTCCTGCATATCGCAGAACCCGTGCAGCGAGCTCGCAGGCCGCTCGCATATGCCCAATGCTCTCGCTGTCGTGCATCTGCCGATCTGGGCACACCTCCGGGAGACTCTCTGTGCCCACGTAGGGTGGCCGGGGTATGTGGTCCGGCACCATGAGGCGTGGGCTGATCGTCCCGCGCCGCAGCGGCTCCCTCCCCTTTGCTCCTTCGGAACCATGTACAACTGCAGCCCTTTCATTTCGACCAACACGGTATCATGAATCCATCAATGATAATGTCACGAAGCATGTGCGTGTGTTTGACTGAAACTTTGAGGTTTTGTTACAGTTCATCCGCAGGTCAGCAGACCTGAGGCAGGAACTGGAATGTTTTCTGCTAGACACGTGAGAGGTCGTTGTGCTGCGCACCTGCAACTAATCCTATCGGCTTCGTTCTGTCTCCACTGCGGCGTTCTTGCTGCGACGCGGAGAGATTCCTGAATAATGGCGGCGTGACCTGGGACGCTACAGTTCGTGAGAGTTCAGTAATAACAGTTGGGTGTAGAAGAAGGGGGCAGCGGTTAGAGCGCGAACCTGAACGACGGCAGGGGAAAGCGGTGAACGCAGGAGAGGGGTGCGGAGCAAGCACCGCCGCCCGGACACTAGCCATCGCCGTTCAAGCGCAAGGGCCGCAACTGGCGGGAAAGGGGTGTGGATAAGACCAGATAAGGCCCGTGAAGTTTATTCACTCCGTTAAAAATATTCTCTATTAACATTATTATACTCCATTACTTAGGTATGTTTGTTTCCCGACAGATTATTTAATTTGGAATATGATGCTAGATTTTTTAATCTAAATTATTTAAGACAAATTAATTAATCTGGATGAAGGTGTTTGTTTACCCAAATTACTGGTGTGGGATTATTTAGTATAGATGTGCAATAGTACCCTTGACTATTTGTTGTCATCTTTTACTTTTGTAGGAGATATTTGAATATTTTGAAGACTTGAAATAAACACGTATAATACCAAATCAAATGACTTAGTCCCATTATTTCATATAAATCCTGAGATTATTCAAATATTCTAAATAAATTAAAATGGCAAAATTGTTTGTAACATACTAAAAAAACGCGGCTTCATCTCCAATATATTGATAAAGTCGAATTTATCTGTAACATATTACGATGTCATAATTTCTCGTCTGGAACACATTATGACCATTTAACAATTATTTTTAACATTTTTTATCTCAATACTCATAATATATTAGAATTTGAAATTTAGCATAAAATATATATTATTACATTATCTATCATTAAAAAATAGAGCTAAATTTTTTTAAAATATTTTTCATGTTTGCTCATTATTTTAATATTGAATTTGTCTAGCAAATCATGCAAATAAAAAAAATCTAGCCCTATTTTTTAATAATACATATTGCAACAAAATATATTTATGTCAAGTTTTAAGTTCTAATATATTCTAAGTATTGAGATAAAAAAATTAAAAATAATTGTTAAATGATCATAATATGTTTCAGACGAGAAATTACAAAATCATAGGACAAAGCCACACTTTCTTAGTGTGTTATTGATAATTTTACCAATTAAATTTATATTCTTCTAGCAAATAATACATTAGCAATTTCATTGCTCCTTCATCTCCCAAATAGCTCTGACTCCTTCTGCAACGCCCGCCGCCAATGTTCCAATGAATCTCGCTGCTCCAGGCCCAGGACTGCCCCCTACCGCACCCAATCCGGCACCACGGCCGATGAGCCTGTCGGGATCCCGTCACGCCCAGACTCGCGCCTGGTGTCGGGGCTCACGTTGACCCCGAGCACGGGGCTCCCGCCGTGTCCAGTTCTTGGGCTCGTGCCGAGCCCGACCATGGGGCCAGTGCCGGGACTCACGGCGAGCCCGACCCCGGTCCTCCCGTCGATGCCATTGCCGCGCCCGAGCCCATGCGCATGGAGAACGAGGCTCCCATCGCGCCCGCCATGGCCGAGCCCTGAGCTCCCGCCGCGCCCAAAGCCGAGGATCCCGTCACGCCCTATCCCATTTTCACCGGATTGAAGAGGATTTACTTGAATTTGTGGTTAGGGTTTGAGAGAAGGAGAAGAGAAGAGGGGTGGAGGCGAAGGTGGAAGAAGACTAGAGGTCTTGTGCGCGCGTGTGGTGGTGCCGATCGAGTCAACTGCCAAAATATTAGGCAGTGGTAAAGGCGGGTAATTGAGTCCAACTTATTAAGTATAGTGGGTTTTTAGCAAAATAATCTAAATAAGTATATTTTTAAGAGATTATTAGATTATTATAATTTAACCTCAGAAGTAATTAATCTGGCATTATTATATGTCCGGTTTGTTTACCTGCTTACATTATTTGATCTAGATTAATTAATCTGGTTACAAATAAGGTGAAACAACCAGGCACACGTATTTCCTCTCTCATTAGACTAAAAATTTGACTCGGAGTAATGCAAATTTGTCATTATAAATATTTTCAAACTAAGTCAAACTTTTCATGTGGGGTTCGACTTAATTTCTTATTGTAGAAATTAATAATATTATTTTTTAAAAGAAATTATATTATACATGATATCAATCAAATTAACCGTCAAAGCTTAATTTATCACAAAGGGAAAAAATTAATTTATTTTGACTAATATAAAAAATATTTAGAGTAGATATTTGTTTTTATACTGAAATGATTTATAATAATCTATCTTTTTTATTACGAAATTCCTCTAAATTACATTTATTTAAAAAAAAGAAGTGATAACATAAAAATTAGTAGGTTAAGTTTTCAGATTTTCCACCTGTAGAGATACAGCTCTAGTGCTCCGTACTCTAACTTTCTTGTCCTGGATTTTTAAAACGTCTCTTAGCGAAGCATATTAACTATACATATCTTAAAAAAATAATGTAAAATTCTGTGACACAACATAGATATTAACACAAGTATTATTAGAGAAAACAAACGTGTACTGATTCATACTTATATAGCTTCTCGTCATCTTACTGAACTTCCAAGATGAATTTTCTCCATCTTTCAGTATTCAACTGATATATTCATGAAAATGTAGAATTTTATATATTGTTTTCCCAAGCTTTATAAAATAAAATGGAAGAGAAGACTGTTTGCTCAAATTATCTTGCTTCTTCGTAACATATTCAATAACTCCAAGCAAGTTAATGCAAACAACTCCTAGTTTATTGATTAGTGAAAGTGCCTAGAGGGGGGGGGGGGTGAATTGGCAATAATCCCTGAAAATGACTTAATAATAAAAGTTAAAATACGCAGTGTCGGACTTGCCCGACGATTGTGAGTAAAGTCCAAGCACTTGCCCGATGACACGAGATAGAAAACTAGATCGGCCGACTCAAAATTAATTCTAGTGCAAGGCAAGTTAGGAGCAAGCAAATACAAGCTATAGAAAGTTGTAGAAGCAAGGATAAAATCTAACATGCAACCTACACACGAAATCTTAAGGAATAGAGAGCTAACCCTAACAAGCAAGTTTATGAGCAATAACAGGTAAATAAAGAAGAAGTAATAAAGCACAAAGGAGACACGAGATTTTTCACCGAAGTTCAGCTGCACAAAGAAGCCTACATCTCCGTTGAGGGATCCATAAAGGACCGGGTCTCTTTTAACCCTTAACCTCTCCAAGTGATCACAAAGATCAAACTCGGTGTTCCACTAGAAACTCCATAAAGGAGGGGTCAAAACAAACTTCCTGAGATGTCATCACACAAGTTGGAAGCTCTACGAGTACCTCTAACCGTCTAGTGGATGAATCTCCAAGAGTAACAAACACAAGAGTTGTCGGTGACGAGGTTGAACCAAGTGCTCAAGAGAATGGAAGCTTGGAGATGACGGAGCACTTCAATCTTCTCTCTTCACAAATCAAGAGTGGAAGCAAGGAAGGAGAGTTGGGGAGAGCAAAGTGAGCTTGAGAGTGTTTTTGAGTGAAATGAGTGACCAACCGGCCAAATGGTAAGACAGAGATGTATTTATAGCCCAAAGAGAAAAAGAGCCATTAGAGAGAGCAAATCTGAGATCTGTGTCGGATAAGCCCGATGGTCATCGGACATGTTCGATGAATCAAAGTGACGCAGGAACTGGAGTTCGACAGAGTTGCCCGATGCCTCGGACAAGTCGACCATCGAACATGTCCGATGGCACAGGATGGCAGAGGCATTGGAATCCGATAAAAAAATCCGAGATGTCGTGTCACGGAACCGCCTTACCACGGAGGCGGCTCCGTTTCAGGATCTTCCTCGGGTGGCGACACGCGCTGTGACGCCCAATAGTATAACACATGACAGAAGCAAATAATTGCGACAAGAGCATAGGTGGAGAACAGAGTTTACATAAATCCGAAGTTATATTACAAACCAGAGTTTCATCAAAAGTAAATTGCGAAAGCGAATTGTTCAACACTGATTCAACTAGTTCGACGAAGATAAATAAGATACAATCGCCCTCTCATGGCGACACAGAGGGAACAACCCGGCCATAATAGGTGCCTTGCCCAAGCACCGTACCGGCAAGCAAGGAACTACTCCTTGTCTTCATTCGTGCACAGCTCTCACTTAATGTTCCAGCAGTCGGGGCGCTGGCCCTCCCAGTAGAATCTTCCACCGCAGTGGCAGTCTCTGCCCTGGTCATCTGAAAACCACATAGAGCTACACCCGGAGTAACTAATTTACTCATCAATACTGACCCGTCAAAATGGACAACTATAGCCGACACCTAGACATGCAAAGGCTAGGGATAGGGTGTATGTTGCCAGAAAGCCAGCCTAGGAGTGGATCCTTAATTTTTAAGTTTTAGCATCGAGTTAAGTTGTCGTGCGGAATAATAAATTTAGTTTACACTAAAGCTATGACAATCATGGTTGCAATACAATCCTAACAATTCTAAACAGCAGTATTAAACCCACTCATTACTATGAGGGGCGATCAAGTGGTACTCGTTAGGATGAGGGGCAGCGACTCGAATTGATTTACATCCTGCAGGAGAAACCTGCTTGCATGACCCATATGCGCTTCCTGGAAGCCACATGGAGCAACCTTTCGCTTACGGTACCGCAGGGTCTTCCGGGTCCAGACTCCCCCGAGAAGGGTTCCCCAACGTGATGCGCCCCGTGCCACCATCCGTGGGTGGATTGCTCCCTTCTCTCAGCCCCAGTTCCACCAAAGAAGGGAGAAGGCTATCTTTCGACCAGGCAGTAGTCGTAGCTACGTCGGTTTACTGGGCCCATACCTCCAGCATGCAAACGGTACGTTCAAACTTGACCTCATAGGACCGAACACGAGGCGTAGCCTTAAGTGACTCGGACGGGGCTACCTCCTTGAAGACAAGCTATTCTTCCCTTTCCACCTAGTTGTCCGTCCGGTCTTCATTGTGATTCCATCCGCACTTTCCTTTATCCGACATCATTCCCCAGTGATAATATTTCCTGTCTACGAGTGGTCTCTATACCACTCGATGAGTAGTCATCCCAAATTAAGCAGAGCGACTACCGGCCTAGGGCTTAATATCGGAAAGGAGGAACCTACTGCACGCTAGGGTTTCAACCAACTCCTATCACTTAATGCACAGTCAAACATACATTCCTAACTAGTGATAGAGTAAAAATTTAAAATGGGGATAATGCACCGGGGCTTGCCTGGGTTCTGCTCCTGGTTCGCTGCGACACCACCGGCTCCTTCTGGCTCTTGCTCCGGTCCCGCCTCCACATGGTTCACTGCGTGATCTATATGATGCATAAGATGAAGCTTATGAGAGAAGATTTATGGCACTTCCTCAATAAATATGTTAATGTACACTATTTCATGTGGAAGCGAGCAGGGTGTATTGATTAGTTCAGCGTATGTAATATATAAAGCAGAGGCATTAGGCGACCGCGTTCAGTGTATTTCCTTCATGGATTTCAGAATTCTTATACAACAATGTCGTACTATAGTACGGTGTGTGTGTCGACTGGGGTTGAGCTACATATGTAATGTTCATGACCAATAGGTACCATTTTAATTTAATGTTTTAGTGTATCGAGCACAACCCTCGCAAAAAACCGAGTACCCATGAATCAGCACTAAGGTGAAACTATATATATATTAAATGGTAATATTACACTTGAGACACCAATTATTAAATTGACATGGTTCTGAACATCAAATGAGCAGAGGTGATTTAATATAGTTAGGAAATACCAGGAGTGATTTATTTGCCAAGTTTCACTCACATGCACTCAGACAATAATTTTAGATAATTAAAATAAGGAAAAAGGTGTTAATTTAATTATAGCTAATATACAGAGACTCACCCTAAGACATTTTCCAGGGAGACTAGAAACTCAAAAACCTATTGGGTGGCCAAGTTTCAAGATTTTATCAGTGCCCTTTAATTAGTTATGAATTTATAAAGGTCTTTATTATTTATTTTAATCCTAAAAATAAAACTAACATGCAATGTGATTTAGTATTTTTTTACGGTAGTAGGCGTTTAGAGGAACTCACAAAAATTTAGTTTGCTCGAAAATCATTAGTGGTGAATTAGATATGCATTTTACAAGTTTCTATCAATTTCTGGAATAAATAAACTAAAGGAAAAAGATTAAATAGGCTGGAGCCAATGGAAGTTGGGCCATATGAGGGGCTACAGCGCGGAAGGCCCCAGATCCGGGTGCAGCCGCATCGGATCCGGGCCGTGCAGCCCGCGGTGGGGCACCGCTAGCTCACGCTGGAGCCGGGCGGCGCCGCCGCCGGAGTCGGGGCGAGCGGTGGCCGCGGGCCCAGGGAGCTCATCGTCGGGAACGGGGCTACCGTCATGAGCTCGGAGGTGCAGGTGAAGGGAAGTTGCGCTCACCGTGGGGGTCGTCGGCGGTCGCCGGAGCTTCGGGAACGGGAGCTCGATGGAGGAAATAATGCGGGTCGCACGGTGCTTCTCGCGGGACGGGGTTTGGTCGAGGTGGAAGAGGAGGAGCTTGCGCACGGATTGAGTTGCTGGATCCGAGCCGGAGCGGCGCGAGGCGGCGGTGCGGTGATCTCGGCCGAGCTCACCAATGGCGCCGGCGATGGGGGGAAGAAAAGAGAAGAAAAAGAGGAGGCCGCATGAGGAAATGGGAGGGGGTGCCGGTTCGGGGGGGGGGGGGGTTGCGGCCTCGGTTTCGGGGCGTTCGGCCCGACCAGGAGAGGCCGAGCACCGGCATACGGCTGCCACGCGGCGGCGAGGCGCCCGCGCGGGAGGAGGAAGAGAGAGTAGTGGCTGACATGTGGGACCCGCTCCCCTTTTCTTTTTCGTTGGTTTTCAAAACAGCGCTGCCTTAATAATTTTGTAGATTTACAATTGTAGATCCCATGGGAAATCTAAAAATATGTGCGTGTTCCACGTGATGTACTTTATTTTACAAAAATAATAGTACGCAATAGTTGTTGCTGGAATTTAAATGAGAAATTTTTAAAAAGAGGTAGTTTTGGACCTTTTAGGCATTTATTTGGACCCCTAAATCAAGGGATAAAATTCTGAAAAATTCCTTAAAATTCTACTACACCAGAACATCAACATATAGTTTTGGTAGGTATGAGTCATGTGGAACAATCTGGACTTGTAGTTCAAGTGGCATTCAAATATGCTTAATTTAAATTCAAATTTGGTCATTTCAGTTCAAATTTTTGGTGTTAGGCTCTTGTGATGATTAAGGTGCTGTTCTTGGAACCTTTATGACACTAGGAGTGTCACATGTCGGACTTTGTCCGATGACTGTCGGACAAGTCCAACGACCCAGAGTGGTAACCATACTGGAGTCCGATGGACTTGTCTGATGCGTCGGACAAGTCCGATGTTTTGGCTCTGGAAAAAGGTATTTGGCTTGGGAGAGGGAATTTTTGGCACTTGGTTCTTTTCACTTCATACTTTTGTCTCCCTCTTGATAGTATGGCTTCTCTACACTCATAAATTAAAAGATAGTCTTCATGAACTTGATTTTGAGTGCAATTTGAAATCTGACATGAAGCAATTTCCATCTTATTTTTCTCCTTTTTGTTTCTATGCATTTCATTCATCAAATTTTGGACTGTCATCTACACATATGCTCAATTAAAATATTAGTTCATTCTTAATTATATTGACGCCAATCACCAAAATAAAATTAGGGGTCTAGATGCACTTTCAATTAGGCCTCAGCAAATTAGGATTAGGAAATTCATTTGTTCTAAATAGCCCACAGTCCTTTGGTCTTTCTTCTTTTCTCCTTCGTCTTCCTCACGCGTTTTGAGAAGCAGATGTAGCTGCCCTATGCGGGGTCGGGGATATAGGGCAGCTGGTCCAAATTACCGTTGGAGTGCTCCACCCATCAGACCGAGTAAGGCCTTGTTCGTGTTTCCAGCTGATTGGATTAGGCCAAAGAATTATTTTGGATCAGGAATAAGTGATTCGGTTGTTTTTATTCTGGACCTTAAGAGGTGGAGAATCAATTCGGGTCATAAACTACATAAAATGATTCAAATGGACCATATTTCATTCTGGACCAGCCGTTAAAGGTGTCCAAACGGGCCGTGTTTTGTGGGCCGGCCCAAAGCACGGAAAACAAAAGCTCGGCATGAGTCCGACATGATCCAAAAATATTTCAAGCTGGGCCAGCCCGGCACGAGGCTTCATACCATGCTTGGGCCAAGGCCAAGGCCCGACGGGCGGCACAGCACGACCCATTTAGCGCCTGACCCGATAAAGCCCGACGACAGCTCGGCACGGGAAGGTGGCCCAAGTAGCCCATGTATAAAACCCTTCGTCCCCTCTTGTCCGAACCCTAATCCTCATTTCTTTTCCCCTCTCGTGCCGCACCGCACCTCAACCGCCTCTCTGCTCCTCTAGCCAGATCCGTCCCCTCATCTTCTTGATGGCATTCTTCTACAACTAGATCCATCGCATCATTCTTTACAGGATCCGATGGTAGTCCGCGTCACAGTCGCAAGGGTCATGTCTGCTCGTCGGCTCGATGACCGGCCTGAACCCGAGCCAAGGTGCGTTGCGCAAGGCGAACTTTCTCCTCTTTGGGTCATCGCAGGAAGAGGCATCGACAGTGACTCCATCGAGCGCAGCGACGACTCCAACGATGGGTACCCCTTCCCAGGATGTGGCGGTGGATCCGAGACCGAGCGGTGCGACATCATCGAGGCCGAGCGGTGCGACATCATCGAGGCCAAGCATTGCGACATCTTCGAGGCCGGACATGCCTCCTCCAAGGACGCCGATGCCAACATCAACGCCTACAACTTCTTCTATGGCAACTCCGAACAATGTCGACTCCGACACCGTGAGCACAAGCAATCGTGACACGAAGAGGGGCAGGAAGAGGACGTCCAAAGCTTGGGACGACTTCGATCCGGTAAAGAAGGAGGTAAATGGTGACCTTGTTACTTGTTGTTATATGTCGCCATTGCAAATCTCAATTAACTGCACACTCAAATAAGAGCACTGGTCACTTGCTTAGACATCAGACTACTTGTTTAGCTAAGATCAAGCGCACTGCTAAAACCCAGTCTATGCTTTCATTCAATCCTGATGGTTTTGTTCGTTCATGGGAGTATGACTCTGCTGTTGCTTGCATAGAATTATGTCGTTTGATTGTTGCTTTGGATCTTCCTCTGGGTTTCGGTGGCACAGATGCCTTTGAGCAATACATTAAGCGTGCCCATAATCCCCAATTCTTTGGTGTTTCTAGGCAAACTACTACTAGGGATCTTGTCAAGTTATTCAATGAATGTCGTTCTAAACTTATTGAAGTTTTGCAATCTAGTGTCTCTTCTGTTGCTCTTACTTCTGACATTTGTTATGGCAAAGCTAAAGAAGACTATCTTTCTGTTGTTGCTCATTTTGTCAATTCTGAATGGGTGCTTGAGAAAAGGGTTCTTGGTATGAGACTTATTGATGTTTCCTATTCTGGTGAAAATATTGTTGAACGTACTCATGCTATGAGTTCTGAGTTTGGTTTGCCTGATAGAGTTTTTGCTGTTACACTTGACAGTGCTTGTGCTAATGCTAATGCTATAAACATCTTGACACCTAAGTTTTCTGGTTATGTTGGTTCTCTTTGCTTACATCAAAGGTGTGCATGTCATATCATAAAACTAATTATCAAATCTTGTTTGAAATGTTTGAAGCCTATTATTGAATCTTTCAGAACTGCGATTTCATTTTTGAACTCTTCTAATGCTCGTATTGCTACATACAAAACATATTGCTTGGCAATTGGTGTTGCACCTAGAAAGTTCAATTTAGATATGGATGTGAGGTGGAATTACACCTTTCTCATGTTGAAGCACCTTCTTCCACATAGGGGTGCATTTTCTGTTTTTATCAATAGCCAATATCAACAGATGACTGGTGAGCCTTTGCTCACCCCAGATGACTGGTATGATGCTGATAAAGTTGTTGTTTTTCTTGAACAGTTTTATGACTGAACTGTTACACTCTCTGGTGTTTACTACCCTACATCTAATATGATTATGCAATAACTTATTGAGATTTCTGGTCACTTGAATACCTTTGAGAATGACAGGCTACTAAGACATGTTGTTATTCCTATGAAGGATAAGTATCTCAAGTATTGGGAGGAAATTCCTATCTTATATGCATTAGCATTTGTTCTTGATCCTAGAGGCAAGATGAAAGGCCTTAATAATGCCTTGAAGCTTCTTTCTGATAATATAAAACATGACTATTCTAGTTATTTTAATGTTGTTTGTACTACAGTGACTAACCTTTTGGCACAGATGAGAGTAAGTTTGGTGCAGTTAGGCTACAGAGGTCATCTCCTCCAGCAACTAGTGGGAGAAAGAAAACTTTTTGGGATAAGATTTATGCTTCCAATGATACTGATTTTGGTGAGTCTACTCAAGTGCAGTCTAGTGCATCTTTTCCTTAATTGTCTGAATTGGCAATCTATCTTGATAGTGATCCAATAATTGTGTATAAGGATAACGAGTTTGATGTTCTAAGATGGTGGCTTGTGCATAAATATACCTATCCTATATTATCTCTTTTGGCTAAAGATGTGCTAATTGTTCCTATTTCAACTATTAGTTCGGAGTCTGATTTCAGTCTTTGTGACAGGTTGTTTGAGGAGAGGATGAGATGCTTGACAAGTGAAATGGTGGAGATCTTCACCTGTTTGAAAGATTGGCAGCTGGGAGAGGATCGACTACAGCAAAGTGTTGAGAACCATCATTTGGAGCTTGAAGTGTCATACAAAGACCTGGAACTAGATGTTGTTGATGTTGCTCCAACTGATGGTGACGGAGTGGGTACTGTTGCTACTTAGGATATAGGGTGTAAATTTGGTTCAGTAGATTGTAACTTGGTAATGAACTTCTTATGAGCTGGGTTGTACTCTTTTTCCCTTAGGCCAAGGGTTTTTAATAAGGCAGCCATCTAAGAACAGCTCAATGTAACTTATAAATAAGTTTCCTTTGGTCAAATTTGTGTCTTGCTTTTTGGTTTCTGATATTTTTTTGTCAATTTTTGAAGCTTTCCTCTAAAATTTAGTAAAATCTGATGTATTTTGAATTTTGGGCTACTAAGACTTAAAGGGCCTTGTCGAGCTGTCGTGCTTACGGGCTAATCGGGCCGGGACGACACAAATAATCAATTTTGTGCCACGGCGTGGGTCGTCGCCCTAGCCCGTGGGCTGGCACGGCACGACACGAAATGAATTTCGTGCTGTGTCGGCCCAATATTAGGTGGGTCGTGCTTTTCCGTGCCCGTGTCAGGCGGCCCGTTTGAACACCTTTACCAACCATAACCGAACTGGTTTTTTCAGCACAAGCGATTTGGTTCTAGGAAAATTCATTCCACATGGAATGGGCCTCGTTCCGGCCCATTCCGGCCAAACCAAACAAGGCCTAAGGTGAATGTTTGTTGCGGCGCAGGTGTGGCACTCTGCGCCAGCAATATACACATACGGACCCTTTTTATGTAGTGGCCTTGCGGACTATGTGTAATTGATGATGATTATTTGCTATGTTGTTGGGCGTCGGAGTGTAAACATGGTTTGGGTTTTGAGGTACCAAATTAGGCACGAGAAAGAACCATATGTGAGGGTACTTGAAAAAAAAAGTATGTATGCGAGGTGAGGAGGAAGAGAAACATACTTGATTTAATAATATTTGAATTAACGGTATTTCAGTCTAAAATTTTTATAATAACAGTAATTAGTAATTTAATAATGTTTAAAGGATATTTTAGATTATGTTTTTTACAATAGCAGTGGTAAGTATTTTTTTTCTTTTTTTCTTGAATTAATATTTTACTCTAAATTGTGGACCAGAGCAAACGTAGGGGCCCATCATTTCTATTTTAAAAAATACATATTAAGAGTAGTTATTTTGTAAAAGGTTTGTAACAATATAATAAAATGTTTTCTATTTTCAACATCATGCACACTCAATGGTTCAGCTGAAAAATATTACTCTGGTCTGGTTTGACAACAAAATTTGGCGACCGACAACAAAAGTTGCTAAAGTATACTCCTTCATTCCAAAATTACTATCGTTAGGATCAAATGGCAGCAACTGTCGACAATAATAATCGCTAAAGTGTACTCCTTCATTTCAATAAAATGATTTCTAGTGTCCTTCTACGCTTCGTTCTGTTTTAAAAATTAGTTACTAGTTGCAGGACCGAGGAATGTTAGGTTTGTGGCCATATTTCGCCATGCAAAGCTTCAGCGCCGCCACACTTTGTGGCGCAGAATTAAGACGTCGCACCTTTGACCAAAAAAAATGAACTGTAAAAACTGTGGCAGCCAGAAGTTTGACAAAAAAAATGAACTGTAAAAACCAAGCAGCCACCTAACTTTGCATGACGGCCACAGTCACGGAGGCGGGAACCAAACACCCTCTAAGAGCAGCCACAACGTTAGGCAAGAGCGAGCCATGGAGTAAAAACCTCGAACCGAAAATATTATAGAAGTCGAATCATGGTTGTCAGAGATGAAAATTGAACCATATATATAGTTTGAATAAAGCCGTACTAAGCAAATAAATTAATATTTTTTACACAGATATTACATGTCCGGATTAGTTATGCATGCTTTCTTCTCGCATCAGGCCAAGAGATGAAATAATTATTTAATCAACACTAGGACTCACATACATTGAGGACACCGCACCGTAAAAAATTGAACCGAACCATGCTCGTTCGGTTCGACCCGACATTGCTGATGCTCTAAACACGGAACTCTAGTGGTCTTTATGTAGTGGCCGACACCATGTCTGCTGTTATAATGATTTATAGCCTATTGCTGAAAATGTGCTTTATAATATTGTTTTATTGGAGCTAAAATCATGATATCAACTATGTTAGGCTCAAGAACAAATTATACGTCATTGTTTTAAGCAAAATTAAAGGTAGATTCCTTGTCAAATTTCAGTTTATTTTTCAAAATGTGGTAAATAATTGTTTGTCATCATAATTGAGAAACAGGGTCACATAGAACAACAAGGGTTCTGTCGACAGAGCAAACATACAATGTCTGTCAAAACAGATAAATCTTTGCCCACGGCTGAAAAATAAAAAATAAAACAGAGAAAGAAAATATTTTTTTGCGGGGTACTTTTTATTACCCTAATATGGAACGTATCACTAAACAAGGCAATATTTATACTTCTGCTTATAAAAGGAAAGGGAAACAAATCTCCAATTGTTGTCACATTTTTCCTCGTAAATCCGGAAAAGTTCTTCTTGCGGAAAACATTGGAAATGACAAATAAACCCGGCGTGCGCACACTGACAAGTGGGCCCCAGCATTCGACCCACACTCGTCCGAGTTCCCCAATTCCTCGGAGACCCTGCAGAAAACCAGGAGCGACAGTGAGTTCAAATTTTGAATCTGGATGCGTCCGTCTGTCCCTCCGTGCACGCAGTCTACACACCTCAATGACCCAAAGCCCCATAAGGGAATTACGATTGGTTTCTGAACTGGGTCCACGAGAAGATCCTCTCCACCGCACCCTTTCTTTAATCTGCCCATCGCGCCGCATCCCCTCCTCTGTTCTGCAATTCCATACTGTTCACCTCCTGGAACAGAGAAGTCGAAAGGGGCGCAGACGAGAGAGAACGAGGGAGAGATGGTGGACGCGGTGTCGTACGAGGAGCAGCGCCGGAGGCAGATCGAGGCGAACAAGAGGAAGCTGGAGGAGCTGCAGCTTCACCACCTCTCCGCTGCCGTCCGCGAGGCCGCCGCCGCCGCCACCAAGTCGCCGGTGAGTCCAGTTTCCTTTTTTTTTCTTTGGCCTAAGATCTTTCCTGATCCGCTTCGGTGTTTCTGAACCGGTTCTCGTTTCTACAGTCTAAGAAGCAGAAGCCACGGGTGCCGCGCCGCGCCCCCGGTGAGGGGATGGAGACACTCCGGCGGTCCGGCCGCGTCGCGAAACTCCCCACACAGCCTAAGTACCGCGAGGTGCGTGCCGAGTGCCGTAGGGTTATAGATACGACCGAAGATTTCATCTTTTCCTCTTATTTCGTCAACCAGATTGCGAACTAACCCAAGAAATGTGTCTTTAATCGGTGGTGTGCGCAGTTTGTTCCTGATTTCGAGAGGAGGATAAGGAGGTACGCGCGTAGATTCCTTCATCACGATTTGATGAACTGTGATACTGATGATGCGCAGTAGCAATTGTTGATGACCACCTTGTTTTTGAGCAGGTCTACGGGCAGGGGAAGGAGGAGCGACCTAGACAACCGGGTGTACGCAACAGAGGAGGAGCGGACCTACGCCATCACCAAGGCCGAAGAGCTGGAGGAAGGCCTGAAATCCCCCTTCCCCACCTTCGTGAAGCCCATGACTCAGTCACATGTTACCGGTGGATTCTGGCTGGTAAAGTACTGGAGGATTCAATTTGGCACATACCGATGATGAGCTGGTGTCAATTTGATTGTCATCGCCCCTCCATGAGGTTGATTTATTTTTTGGTGGGCTGATTAAATTGCAGGGCCTCCCGACACAGTTCTGCCGTAAGCATCTGCCGAAGCGCGATGAGACCATCACACTGGTGGATGAGGCAAATGATGAGTTTGACACGCTCTATCTGGCACCAAAGACAGGCCTGAGTGCTGGTTGGAGAGGTTTTTCCATATATCACGAGCTGGTTGATGGAGACTGCTTGGTCTTCGAGCTAGTTGAGAGGACAAGGTTCAAGGTAGATTCATAGTTATTCAATATGTCTGCCATCCTAATGCGGACAATGTTATTTTTGCCCAATCCGATAGTTGTTTGATTTAGTCAGCCAACTAGGTTATGAAGAGCTGCTGGAGTTCTTTAATAATTGGTATTACTCTACATCAGTTAGTCGTAATTTTGTAGGTTCCAAATTTCCATGGCATCACCAGGCATATTTACTTAGTTTTACACAATTATCTCATCTTTAGGAACCATGCCAAAATTATTCAGGGATAAACCAAAATCTATCTTTTCTAGAACTGTGGATGTATTCTGAGAAAACTTCATTATCCTACATTATGTATTCCGGTACAATGAGTTCTTAAGGACTAATTAGGATTTAGCTCTGTGATTACTGCTTACCATGCATCTTTTTATGTGAATGGTTCAGGTTTACATAATACGAGCAAGTTCCTACCACGAAGATGATGACTAAAGGGAAAAAAAACAGAGCTTCTAACATGTTGACTGGAGCAGGTAAAATAATTAGTATCACAATTTGCTAGGGTTGAGCAAGTGTTTAAAAAATTTTCTTCTATGACATGACTATAGTCTAAGGCTTTTGCCATGAATGTTGTCTGATATCAACTGACAGATTGAAATTAGTCCCAGTATTATCAAACAAGTTGTGTTTCACATATCATATCTATGACCGATGCACAACCATCATTATATGTGAGTGTACTTTAAGTAATAAGACTACTATAGCAGGTACATTTTTATGTGACTGATACATTCTGATCTCCGTTGAGAATGAATTAGTACAAAATTGCATATAAGCTTACCTGTGTTGTCCATTTCCCAACCGGATTCACAATATCAGCTTTTGAGCAGCCAAACTTAGACCCATGTTGTGTTACTTCTATTAACTGTGTAAATACAAGAATTTATGAAAAAAAAATTATTGTTGTCATATTGCAAAGCTAGTCTCTTTTGGACATATATTGTTCTGTTTGGCCACTCTATTTTTTTATGTCTCATAGGCATGGCTTGAATACGACTGGGTATTCGTTTGATTATGGATTCCTTGGTAGAGGGCTCAATGTTTCTTATGTAGACTTGTAAAAGATATTGTAATATCCACAATATCAGTGTAATTTATGATCCATTTAAGTGATGAGGTAGGTGACACACTGATAATGTCCACAACACATAATTTGTTAAAAGAGGAGTATACGCAGGTTGCATATTCAAACAAGAGTTTTAGCAATCATTTTAGTTTCCATTAATCTGTGCCATTGAGTAAATCCAACTTTTAAATGTAGAAGACACCAACAACACTAGTCCAAGTTACCATGTGCTTTTTCTTTTGTGACTTCTAGAAGAATCCTTGGAATGACTGGTGAACATCACATATTTCAGAATGATGAAGTTGGTAGTACTTGAATATTGATTTGTGATTTTGTTCCTTTCACTTTTTTGTTGCTTATGATTTATTGATACTTATTTGTGATTTTATTCCTTTTTCATGCAGTGGTGGAGGTGGTTTTCTGGAAATGGTCAGCGCGAACTAGACATAACCAGTTTGCATATGGATGTTGGCTGTCTTCAGGCCTTTTGCGTGGCATAAAAAACAATTAGCTTAAACATCTTATTAGCTTATTACGTACCGGCTGTCAAGTTAAGCACTTCATGCCGGGCTTACATGGTTAAAACACCTGCACGGTGTAAGGCGATGTATGGCAAATGGCAACTGCCTCATTTTGTAAATTGTTCTGTCCTGGTTTTCTCATATGTCCATTTCAGTGACATCCAATCTGTTCTATGTGATTACTTCTCATAGCTGTTTGTTACCTTTGAACTTCATTTTGTGGTGCGAAAATGAGATTTGCACTCACGATTAGAGATGCCATAGCACCATTGCACATCCTATCCCCCTCTCAAATTATGTGCCAAGCAAAATTGATCACAGATGTTAATTTGTTTTTTCTCAAATGTTTATAATTTCCTGTGGAGTGGAAGAAGGAATCGGTGCCCTGTTAGATAGACCATGGCTCATCATCTAAAAAACAATAGACCATGGCTACCTAAGATTCAGATATAGCCGTCACTTTCAGTTACCTTTCTTTATCTCTTGCGATGCATGTGTGCTCTTGTTTGAGCATCATACTAGCCACATCCCCATGCCGTATGGCTGTGAAGAGCCTCCATATTTTTGTGAAGTGACTTTGCAAATGACTCAAGTACGTTTTATCAATTGTCATTTGTTAATCAATCCTATTATGGTATCGAGTATTGTTCATGTATCTATCTGGCATTCTTTGCACTTGAAAGTGGAATGTATGTTCACCTCGTTATGGACTTGTAATATGGAGTGACTTGTCCCGATATGATCATGATTCATGACTAGAAGTAGCTTTCTTTTCTTCCAAGATTGATCTCCACCGTTATGGCTTTCATTGTGCATTGCAAAGCATGCTTGGTCAACTTTCTCTAACCTTTTCCAACTCCTGCCCGCTTCTTCCATATCAGCACAAATTGCAGCTCAACAATAATTTGATACATACAGGAGAATGTAAAGAAAACAACAATAACGAACTGCCAGGAGTTTATGGTTAGCTTAAAAAAGTGCAGGGTAATGTTATCAACTGGTGCCACCACAATTTGCAAACGACGTGTATGGAGATTATTTTTTCCCTCTAGAGCAATTTTACTTGCATTTCAGAAGATGTTGCATAAGGTTTTATTATATATGAATGTTATCAACTGGTGCCACCACAATTTGCCTTTGTTGATGATTCCTGCACGTGGAAACACATGTCAATTTGTTAGCATGGTGAGCATCACGATAATGGGCATGTTTAGATACTCTAACAGTGCTAGAGGTTAGAGTTAGTTTGTAACCCTGAACTAACTCTAGCCCTTGAGGTGTTTGAATGTAAGAGTTAGATTGACAATAAAGATACTGATGTAATTATTTGCTTCCTTAGAGGATGGAGGAAAAATTACCTTTTCAGTGAGCCCTATATAAACTAGCTTCAATTAACACCTCTTAAGGAGATAGGTTTTTGGATGGGTTAGATGTAATTAGTCCAAACTAACCCTATGTTTGAAGATTTTAAAACTAATTATGCCTAAACTAACCTAAACTAACTCTAAATATAACAAAAGTAACACATACAAGAACCGTTGTTTGGTCGCGTTATGCAGAAGGATACATCAGCATGAATGGTTGCAACTGGCTACTGTTCATTACTCTCTCTCCTTTTTCCTTTCTTCTCACGAAAGTTGTTGCTGTACCCAAAATTTGTAATGACAATATAGAAGATCCCATACACTATCTAAATGTATTTTTTTTTTGCAATTTCCGGATCCTTTATGGACGGGGGGAGCTCCGGGCCGCCGTCGTTGCGGATGAGCTGCGTTGGTGCGTCGGTCAGGTGTAGATAAGACAGGAACGCGTGGAGCAAACCGTATTGGGCGTCAACGCTTTTACTCTCTCCCTCGGTCTCTGGCAGCGGGGCCGGGTCCCACCTGTCGGTGACGGGCAGTACGTCAGCCGAAACCCGTCCGGTCTGTCGCGCTAGCTTCCATGGAGAGGGAGACGCCGGAGGCCGCGCCGCCGGCGACCTTCCTCCGCGGGGAGGAGGGGGCGTCGCCGGAGTCCACGCGCACGCGGTTCGAGCGCATGATACGGCGTGTGCAGGCCGAGGTTTGCGCGGCGCTCGAGGCCATCGAGGGCGGCGGCGCGCGGTTCCGGGAGGACGCGTGGACGCGCCCGGGCGGCGGCGGCGGGATCAGCCGCGTGCTCCAGGGCGGTCGCGTGTTCGAAAAAGCCGCGGTCAACGTCTCCGTGGTCTACGGCGTCATGCCTCCGGAGGCGTACCGCGCGGCGAGGCCCGAAGCCGCCGCTGCGGGGGGAGGGGAGAAGGCCGGGCCGGTGCCCTTCTTCGCCGCCGGAGTCAGCTCAGTGAGTGAGATTCTCTTGCCCGTTCCTCCATTGTCACAATGGCGCACCCAAAGATTGCGTATTTCAGCAATTTGGTGTAGAACCCCTTCTTATCTTCAGGAACTTCAGAAATTCAGTGCATTTCGAGGAAAATTCATACTTTGAAAAAGAGTGGGCAAAATTTAAGAAATTTCTCATGTAATGCACTTCTGTTTCTGTCACTTCCGGATGGTAACATTCTTGCTTTGCATGTCAGGTCATTCACCCGATTAACCCATTTGCCCCAACAATGCATTTCAACTACCGATATTTCGAGACAGAGGCAGCTGAAGGTACTAGATCTGCTGACAGTTACTAGCTGTCATAGTTCTCGAGTTTAAGGCCATTTCAGATGCTATGGGCGATCCACTGTTTCTCTGCAGATGCTCCTGGTGCACCTAGGCAGTGGTGGTTTGGAGGAGGTACTGACCTGACTCCATCGTACATCATTGAAGAGGATGTCAAGCACTTCCATTCTGTATGTCATTTTCTACTCTGCAGGTTCCAAATACAAACATACATGCTGTTTCGCTTATGCTTTATTTTGGCTCAGAACAGCTCTGCCACTGCTATTATATCATCTTTGATGACTTGTAATCTAGTTGCTGGATAACTGTTTGGTGCCCTATTGAATGGTTTCAGGTTCAGAAACAAATCTGTGACAAATTTTATCCTAGTTTTTATCCGAAATTCAAGAAGTGGTGCGATGATTATTTTTATATCAAGGTCAGTTTGTTTGGTTGTCATGTTTCCCACCCTTGTCGATTTTCTGGATGCCATTTTCTTTGTTGTCACTGATAATGTAAAACCTCATTGCTGGCTACCAAGAGATCTGAAAGGTGCTTATGCGCTGCTCTTATTCAGTAATCGGAACTAGATAGTTTTGTATTTTTTGTGGCAGGGCTAGGCACAGAGGTAACTATTTGTATTTGACTGCAGCATCGTGGAGAGCGCCGTGGGGTGGGTGGAATATTTTTTGATGATCTTAATGATTATGATCAAGAAACGCTTCTTAGCTTCACTACAGGTATCAAACTGTCTCTGTCTTATTGGTTTAAGTGAATGTTGATACAAATTTATCAGTTTTGTGCTTGGCAACCTGTTCCGACTGCTGATCAAAGTTATGCCTCTTTAAGACACCTTCCTTTCATCTGCGCAGGGTGTGCAGACTCAGTTCTTCCTGCGTACATCCCCATTATAGAACGTCGTAAAGACACTCCATTTACAGAGGAGCACAAGGAATGGCAACAGATACGGAGAGGTCGCTATGTAGAGTTCAACCTTGTGAGTGCTTTCATACATGAAGCCTGTTTTGTTTCCTATTATTGATGGCTCTACTATGGTTCTTTGAACTTGTTTCTTGCCAAGGTTTACGATCGAGGAACCACATTCGGCCTCAAGACTGGTGGGCGGATTGAGAGTATACTAGTTTCTCTTCCTCTTACGGCACGGTGGGAGTATGATCATGTAAGGTTATTAGAAGCTCGCTCTTTTGTAAAGCGTCACAGCATTTTGAATTCCAGTTTTTGAATTGTTTGGAAACACATATTTTCTACTCCCTCCAGTTTTCTTTTGTTGTCGTTAGGACAAGCTTGCCTAACCACAACAAAAGAATATTTGGTAACGATAACAAAAAGAAAAGTGGAGAGAGTATTTAGCATTCGGTTGCTCTGTTTCATGGTGAGTCATAGCGGGAGGCTTCTGTATTTACACTATTAGCAGTAGTCGACATTAGATTTGGGTAACTTTTCTAACTTTTGCCATTTGCTTGCAGAAACCAGATGTGGGGACTGAAGAGTGGAAACTTCTTGACACGTGCATAAATCCAAAGGAATGGATATGATAGATTGAGCCCGTTTGTTCTTTTATGATTATATTGTGATTTATTGAGTGAGATATGAAAATATTGTATGAGCGACATATTCTCGTCGGCTGTAATGAATATACTACTGTTTCTCTACAAAAGAAAAAAAAATAAAGTCACCTCAAGACTACTAAAATAGAAGATAAACTACATAATAATAAGTGGAGACCCCCTTGTACCCATATCAAATCATTACTGATGGGAATTTGCCATTACCTCAGCAGTCTCATTCGTTATTACACCATCGAAGAACTCCATCAAAGAGAGAACAGGTACTAACAACATGTATTTTCACGCTATCGTCATTCTCTCTTAACTTTTAAACAAAGTTATTTTGTATTTTTTAAGCTTGGGTTGCCATAGAGTAGCCCAGCAATAGTGATCCCACATGGGGCCATATTCACTTGGGCTGCGCTTTAATTTACTCGTATAACTACGAGCCGAACCATACCAGAGCCTCCAGATCATTAGACACGTGGGATCTGCTTCACACCGTTCAGATAATACGTGGGAAGATAGACCGCTGCGGTGAATAAGGTCTGGACGGTTGCGTTGACGTGTGAACGCTGGCACAATAGACCTCCCGAATGGACGCCAGCAGAGAGGTCCAAAGGAATTACGTACTACTACTGTACTTGGTGTGAACACGGGCATCTGAGACTCGGGCCTCCGACAGTTGATCGGCCCGGAAACACGGGCACACCCACGATCTTCTGTATTTTTGGGCATGCACGTCGCCCACAACGCTACGCGCACGCAAAACCGACGCGAGCACGAACTTTCTTTGCATGCAATGCAACAGCATTTGTTTGGCAATATATATTGTCTACAGAGATAAATAACGAAGATGATTTATTCGGATCCTTTGCAAAAGACTCTAGGATGGTATGCTGCTCTGTTACCGTGAAATAAGGAGATGCAATAAATAAAATGACTAGCAAAATGCATGTGCGTTCCTGCGGGTTAAAAAAATAAAACACTCTTTATGATTTAAATATAAATTATTTATATTGTTGATATTTTTTACATGAAATCAATATTTTGATTCTTCTTAGTATACCATTTTATATGTATTTTCCATCATTTTTTACCGTATTTTTATAATAAATATTTTTTTACCTCTAATGTTAACGAATTTCCACATGTAGTGCCGTTGAAGTGCTATGTTATAAAATTAAGTGAAATGATATTAAAAAAATACTTAAATATGAGAAGTATCGATATAAAACCCAACTCGCCATGCAAAGAGGGCTTTTCATAAGCTCATGGCTCCTACAAGATACCATTGGACCTCTATTAAGCCCAACATGCAAGACCAAGGTCATGACATAATGGCTAAAGATTTCTATAAGCTTTATCCGGAAGGAAAAAAATCAATTTACGCAGAATAAAAATAACACTATATCACGATATGATTTTGGACTTGAATATGTGCTCTAACGAGAAAAGTTAAAACACGAAAGTTGTAGATCTCGTCGAGGCCTTTTTGAAATATATGTGGATCATATTATTTGGACTTTGGAGCTAGGAGATATGGATCCTGCACAGAGACCTGCGCAGAGAAGTCCGAATAAGAACAAATATTTTTGTATCATAAATTTGAAAACCAAAACTGCGGAATCCGAACTTACATTGAATACCAAAGTTGTATAACTTTTCGAGTAATACAAGATAGAGTCCGAGTTTGCCTCATTTGAACTCCGGACAAGAGATTTATGATTTTTGGAGTTTGATGCTTGGTATGGAAGGTACGAAACTGATTTGGATTCAATCTCTAACTTTATGTGCTTACGACAGATTTTTTGATGATGTGAACGTTTCCACCTAAATTAATATATAGTAAAGATACACCATATAGCTTTCCGCAGGGAACGATATGCTTGAAATCTGATCACAATCATCTGTAGCATACCGCGGATAACGTTCCATGTATATAGGACTACTAACAAACGATACATGAAAACTAAACCTTAGACATACAACGATGAAACACTAATCGTGAATTGAAAGCAGTTACAATAAATCGAGGACGGAAAACGAAACAATGAATAACAAAAACCAGGGCGTAGAAGAAGAAGAAGAAGACGAGTCGCCTCGCCTATAGGTCTCTTGGTTCTTTCCTCATGTTTCCCGATGCTCGTTCTCTGTGTCTCCTGTCCATTTAGGGATTCAAACCACATCAGCAACCCCGGCCCAACACCACCCGGCCGTGTCAACTGATCACATCGCCGGTTGCCACTCACTAACAACCACCCCATTGCGCCGCCGAGTGAGACGACCAGGGCCGGCCTGAGGGGAGGGCAAAGGGGCAGCAGCCCTGGGCCCCCAAAACTCAGGGGGCCCAATCCATAGCATGTATATAGTACATGTCCAATAAAATCAAGTCCATTCCATTCGCTGTGGTCTGCAGTCTTAATCCATGAGAAAAATTAAGCACATTTTTTCTGATGGTTCTTGTGATGTTGAGTTAAATGATCTAATGTCTGAGTTAAAGGTTGTGAGGCTAATTTTGTTTGAAAAAAAAATAAGTGTTACGGAGATTTTTTAGTACATCACAAATATGAATTGGTATCCAATGTTTCTATTGCATATCAAATCTTATTTATTGTGCTTGTGACTATGGTATCAGCTGAAAGAAGCTTTTTCAAGTTGAATTGTTGAACAACTATTTAAGATTCATAATATTTCAAAAAGATTGAATGATTTAACCACTTTGTGCATTGAGAAGAAACTGTTGGACGGGATTGATAGTGATACTATCATTAGTCACTTCGCAACTAGAAATGTTCGAATGAACTTTTAAGATAATTTATACAATCATTGAGTTTAAATTTGACTTTATACTCTTATTTATTTAGATTAGTAATAATATTTTCAATGTATCAATAAAATTTGAATATTTTTATATATAAAAGGCTCCGTCTTTTAACTTCGTCCTGGCCCTCAAAATACACAGGACCGGCCCTGGAGACGACGGCGCCGGTGAGCGTGAGCCTCGCCGGCTTCGACCCCCGCTTCTCGGCGCGCGACCTCGCCGCTTACTGCAGTACGCTGCCGGCAGAGAGGCGCTGCGGTGCCGGATCAAGACGACGTGGACGCCGCCCAACTCCCGCCCCGACTTCGCCCTCGCCGGCGTCGTCCCTGATTACTCCGACGCATATCGCAACAAACGGCGCCGCGGCCTTGGCGCCGCCGCGTTCCGCCGCCGGACCTTCATGCCGCCGCCGCACGCCTTCGTCCAGTTCGCGCGCCCCGCGGCCGCGCGCCGCCGCCAGGTCCGGCCTCCTCCTCCTCCTCCGCGGGCCCTCCGCCGGCAACCGTTCCTCTCCCCGCCGCCGGAGCGTCGCACTGCCGTTCCGCTTCGCGGGCGCGCGCGTCGAGGCCGGCAACCTCATTTCGCCGCACGACTTTTCATAGGCCATCTCCTCCGACTCCGGCCTCGACTTCGTGGTGGAACCGTCCGACCACACCTGCCGTCTTTTGTTCTCCCGGGACACGGCGTTCACGTTCCCGGGGACCTCGTCGGCCTCTGCGGCGGCGGTGCTCCGCTGCGACGTCAAGCTCGAGTTCCCCATCCACGACATCGACGAGGCACTCGTGTTCCAGTCCACCGACTCTGTGCTCCTCCGCCTCGCCGCCGCGCCACTGCTGTACTACCGCACGGTGGACGACGACGACCCGTGGATACGGACCACCGACGTCACCGCCACCGGCGCGATCGGGCGGTGCTGGACGTACAAGGTCTCCATCAGCGCGTGGCTCTGGCTGAAGATGAACGACACGCTGGAGTACATCAAGGAGAGGGGCGTCTCGGTCGTTGTGTGTGACGATACGTGGCATTGGCATTGTCTCACCGTGCACGACGAGCCGGATATGAGTTCGGGCAGCGGGTTCAACAAGCGGAGCCCTTCTTCTCCGTGCACGACGAGGAAGGGCGACGGCTGGGGTTTTCGGTGTGGTTCCTGGTCAACACGCTGGTGCACAAGGGTAAAGTGAACGAGCACCAGCTCACGCCGGAGTTCTTCGCATTGCTAGCGAGAGAAGCGGGTCACGTGAACGAGGCCGCAGTGACGGAACTTCTTGCAGAAGAGTCGTTTCCGGTGTCGTTTGATACTGATGCGTGCTTGAAGTTGAAGGATTTGCAAGGTAAGGCTGTTACGAACCACACCAAGACCAAGGTAGTGTTTGGTTGGATCTTGTAAACACAATCGTAATCAGAATGGAAAAACGGTGGTAATGTAAACGGTTTGAGCTAATACTGATTTTGTTTGGTAACGGAATCAAACTAATAAACAACACGATAATAGCAGGCCAATCAAAACAAAATATTTGGATGAGGAGAACCTTTGTTTCCGTCAATTTGGATTGGCAATATCCGACAACGAGTACCAGATCTACTCGATTTTTCTAGTCAGGGATAGGAATTCAAATCGAATCTTCATGACATAAGTGCAAGACGGCAGGAAAAATCGACTCATCGATAGTCTCTGGATGAACAATCGCGGCACTGCGTTAGGCCAAGCCGTTGCTAACGCCGAGCGCCACGAAGAATGGAAGATGCACCTGAGCCTGGCAGGCCACTTCCACGGGGCCACCTAACACCACCATGGGGACAGGCGAATAACCAATGACGGCTATGAATGTTGCGGGATCTTGCTGCGGGGCTGATGGAGGAGGAGATGAAGGTCGCGAATCCCTTGCTGATGCGGAGAGGGTGGCATGAAGTGGAGGAGGAGGTAGAATCAAGAGAGCAGGAGAGGAGATCGGGTCGGCAGGTCACCATGGTAGATCGAGTCGAGGTTGAGTGAAGAAGACGGGAGGCCGCGGTATCAGAAAACGCTCGGTTGGGACCGGTAACAACTTTGTATAGGCCCGGATCTGATTACGGTGGTATCCGATTACGAGAGCGCTTAAACAAACATGATCTAACGGTAACAGGCTACGACGTAATCACAATACACATTTTTTTTCTTTGGTTATTGTCAAAGAACAGGACCTTAACTAGAGATAACTTGAGCAGGAAGCAAAAAGTAGATGACCTTACTTGTGTTTCCTGTAGTGAAAAAGAGTCAATCTCTCACTTGTTTTTCGACTGTGTAGTGGCCAAAAGTAGTGTTTGGCAAGATGCCTCTGTAATGGTAGATATCTCTACATCTAATTAAATGTGGTGGAGTCGTCCGCCAATTATTCTGCCATCACAAACTCCATTTTTAGGTAAGTTTTGACTCCAGTTCAAATACGAATCCGATCCCGCCAGACTCCAGTACACATACGTAATAGATTCAGGCTCCAGTTCACATTCTATACTTCTCTACTACCCAAGGTTGTGTTCTGTCGTGGTTTTATCACAACCATGATTTGAATCACGACCGCTTTTGCTCCCTCGATTAAGACTGTGTTGGAGTAGTGCGGTTAGCTATCGGTCCATGCTGCTCGTCGATCGATCACTCGATGGGTGTTGTTTCTGTCACGGACCCGCCTTACCACGGAGATGGCTCCGTTCCAGGATCTCCCTCAGGTGGCGACACACGCTGTGGCGCCCAATAGTACAATACATGACAGAGAAAATAACTACAACAGGAACATAGGTGGGAAAACAGAGTTTACATAAATCCGAAGTTATATTACAAACCGGAGTTTTGACAGAAATAAATTGCGGAAGCGAAACGTTCGACATTTGGTTCACCAATTCGACGGAATAGCTAAGATACAATCGCCCTCTCACGGCGACACACAGGGATTATCCGGCCATAGTAGGTGCCTTGCCCAAGCACCGTACCGGCAAGCAAAGACCTAATCCTCATCTTCATTTGAGCACAGCTCCCACTCGATGTTCCAACAGTCGGGGCGCTGGCCCTCCCAATGGAACCTCCCACCACAGTGGCATTCTCCGTCCTGGTCATCTGAAAACTACATAGAGCTACGCCCTGAGTAACTAATTTACTCAGCAAGACTGACCCGTCAAAATGGCCAACTACAGCCGACACCTAGACATGCAAGGCTGGGAATAGGGTTTTTATTGCCAGAAAACCCGTCTAAGAGTGGATCCTTATTTTTCAAGTTTTAGCATCAAGTTGAGTTGCCATGCAGAATAATAAATTTAGTTTGCACCAGAGCTATAACAATCATGGTTGCAATACAATCTTAATAATTTCAAACAGCAGTATTAAACTCCACCCATCATCTTAATGGCTTCCAGCACTGTTCCGGAGCAGCGATCAAGTGGTACTCGTTACTGTGAGGGGCAGCGACTCGAATCGATTTACATCCTGCAGGAGAAACCTGCTTGCACGACCCATACGCGCTTCCGGAAAGCCGCATGGAGCAACCTTTCGCTCACGGTACCGCAGGGTCTTCCGGGTCCAGACTCCCCCGAGAAGGGTCCCCTAACGTGATGTGTCCCGTGCTGCCATCCGTGGCTGGATTGCTCCCTCCTCTCAGCCCCAGTTCCACCAAAGAAGGGAGAAGGCTATCTTCAGACCAGGCGGTAGTCGTAGCTACGTCGGTTTACTGGGCCCATATCTCCAGCATGCAAACAGTACGTTCAAACTTGATCCCATGGACCGGACACGAGGCGTAGCCTTAGGTGACTCGGACGGGGCTACCTCCTTGAAGACAGGCTGTCCTTCCCTTTCCACCTAGTTGCCCGTCCGGTCTTCATTGTGATTCCATCCACCCTTCCTTTATCCGATATCATTTCCCAGTGATCATATTTCCTATCTACGAGTGGTCTCCATACCACTCGATAAGTAGTCGTCCTAATTTAAGCAGAGCGACTACCGTCCTGAGGCTAATAATCGGGAAGAGGGACCTACTGCACGCTAGGGTTTCAATCAACTCCTATCACTTAATGCACAGGCAAGCTTACATCCCTAGCTAGTGATAGAATAAAAATTTAAAATGGGATTATGCACCGGGGCTTGCCTTGGTTCTGCTCTTGGTCAGCTACGGCACCTCCGGCTCCTTCTGGGTCCTGCTCCGGTCCCGCCTCCATGTGGTTCACGGCGTGATCTATATGATGCAAAAGGGAATGCCATGAGAGAAGATTCATGACACTTCCTCAATAAATACGTTAATGTACACTGTTATCGGTGGAATTAAACGAGGTGCGATGAGGCGTTCAATAGTATATCTTATTGAGTGGGGCACAGGGTGAGGGCGTTTCGTGTATTTCCTTCATGGACTCCAGTATTTGATCGCGGCGACGTCGCACCCAAGTACGGTGTGTCTGTGCGAGCCGGGGTAAAGCTACATGAGCGATGTCCAAGACCAGTAGGTGCTAATTAATTAGTATTTTTGCGTGTTGAGCAAAACCATCGTAAGGTACTAAGTACCCGTGAAACAGCCCTAAAGCGGAACCATTTTTATCAACGGGTAAAATTGCACTCGGGGCATAATTTATTAAGTCGACATGATTCTGATGTTCAAATGGGCAGGGGTGATTTATTACAATTAGGTCACACCAGGAGTGATTTAATTGTTAAGTTTCACTATCATGCACCAAGCCAATAATTTCTATTAATTATTATAAAGAAGTAGGCATTAAATTAATTTCAGCTAATATACAGAGAATTTCTTTATGAAACTTTTCCAGGGAGACTAGAACTGTAAATCCTACTTGGTGGCCAATTTTTAATATTTTACCAGCTCTCTGTAATTAATTATAATTAATTATAATTTTCTTAGTGTTTTTCCTATTTATTTTAACCCTGGTATAAATATTACCATGCATGCGGCATTAGCATTTTTCTATAATAGTACATGACTAGGGGAACTCAGAGAAATTTAGTTTACTCAAAAATACCTAATAATGAATTAGTTATAGATTTATCAGTGTTTTCCTCATTTAATTAAATCCTAACAGTACAGTTAACAAGCACTGTGATTTAGCATTTTTCTTTATTAGTACAAGTCCAGACAAGGCTATCAAAATTTATTTTGCTACAAAATTCATATTATTCAATTTACTATGCATTTTACCAGTTTAACCTATTTCTGGAAATGATTAAATCAAGAAACTCCGATTTTTTACTTCGCGGGCCGCAATCCCGGCAGCTCAGTGGGCTGGGACTCGCGCGGCCCAGCGGGCGAGCGCGAGCGCAGGGGTGCTTCGGGCCAGACGCGGCCCGAGAGCGAGGCCAGGCCCACTGGCCTTCGTGGCCCAGTGGCCAACGCGGCCGAGCCGAGCGCGCGCGCGACGGCGGCGCTCGGCCGTGCGCGGTGGCGCGAGCACGGCGGCCAGCAGGGGAGGCGGCAGCGGGAGCATCGCCAGGTTAACGACCAGCGAGCTCCGAAGAACACGCGGCACGCAAAAAGAGGGAGGATGGCTCACCGGAACTAGCTCGGCGACGACGAGGCGGAGCTCCGGCGGTCGGCGGCGGTGTTCCGGACGAATGGCTGCACGGGGGAGGGCCGAGTGAGGTCGGGAAGGAGAAGGAAGGGCTTTCACTCGTGCCCGTGCAAGGAATCGGACAAGGGCTCACCGTGGGGGTCGGGCGACGCGGAGGGGCGGCGGTCGGAGGCGGGGAGGAAATGGTCGATTCGTGGCGGCTCGAAGGAGAACGAAGACGTCGGCTCCGCGGGGAGCACTAGAGTGTTGGCACGAGGCTGGTGGTGCTCACGGCAGGGGCGGGGAGGCGATGCAGTGGCCGGGCACCGGGAGTTCGCGCGGCGGTGCTGGCGAGCACCTCGGCGGAATAGAGAGCAGAGAAAAGGAGTCGCGAGTGCGAGAGAGAGAATGGCAGGGAGGTGTTCGGACCGCAGGGGGGAACAGGAGGGATGTCGGAACGGTGGGGGCATCGATCCGCGGCTTCGGCCGTTGGCCGTACGCCGGCGACCACGCGGCGTGCACTGAGTCGGGCGGAGCGGGCAGCGGCCGAGTGTGTTTCTTTTAAGTAGCTGACAGGCGGGTCCCACAGGGAGTTTTTCTTTTTCATTTCTTTTTCCAATCCTATCAGCCGACTACCTTTGTCATTTTTGTTAGAATTAATCCAGGGCTGCTAAACTCAGACCAAAAATAGGGTAGGCTTCCCATGATGTGCTGGATATAAGAAAAATACTAACTACCGACAGTTCCCACAAAAATTTGATCAGGAATCTTATGAACCGAGCTGGTTTTTAATTATTCTAACATTTATTTGAGGCCTTTAGTGATGGATTAAAAATCTGAGAAAATTCTCAAAATTCTAATTGAACTTGACCATCAACATATAATTTTTGCAGTGGTGACTTTTACTGAAAATTTGGGACTTGCAGTACAAAGGTCATTCAATTGGGTTTGAATTCAATTTGAATTGCCAAATTTAAATTCAAATGCTTGGTGTTACGACCTTATGCTGTCTAAGTGATACCCTTGGGATCCTAATGACACTAGGAGTGTCACAGTTTCCCAGCGACAAGGTAGGGGGGCTGCGTAATTGCGACGCTCCGTAGAGACCTGGCGCCATAAGGGATGGACGTCAGTGGTGAGGTAATGCACGTGGCCGTTGAGACTGGCTGTGGCATGGGCTACTGGGGTTTAGCACAAGGCGATCCATCGACGCGAGGCACGCGCGTGGAGGCGGCGTGCAGACCTGAGGAGGCGGATAGCCCAGTCTTGCGCCCGCCGACGACATTCGTGGAGACTCCATGTGCGCATTCTGGAGAGCTCAACGCGGTTGCCTCACCTGTTGGCTGCGTGAAGTCGTTGAGCTGTTGGACCGCTTTTGTTTTCTACCTGCATCACTGGTGTCTTCTGCCTCAAAGGTTGATGATTGCTACCTTGCTTTCATCAGCACGTTGCTGCTCTCTGCATAGAAACGTCTATAAGATGTGTTGACTTGTGTTAAATTAGCTGGTAGCAATAGTTATCTATGTTTGCTAGCCGGAGCTTTCCAAGGATTATTCTTCTACTGGCAATCGATCACTAGCTGAAGTAGGAGCGTGGGATAACTCTGTATGAATTCCGGTGTGTTCTGTGATGTTTCATTTTTTACTACAGGTTTTAGGTTTCAATTATGGATTGTTTTGGCATCTAACGTACTATTCTCTCACTTGTTTTCATCAGTGTGGGGTATCAATACAATTCTGTCATATATGTAGTACTATGTACCTTGGATGTGTTTGATAACTACAATAAAAGTCCAGCTGAAAGGTTAACAACACTTGAGCAGAAAATGTAAGCCAGATTTCTATTCGGTTTATCCTATAATTTGAGTCAATATTACCTAGGAACTTGCCTTCATGTCCATTCTTTTGTTGTCGTTTGTTGGTAGCCCATCATCAGGTCAGCAAATGGGAGATGAAGAAACTAAGACTTACGTGGATAAAATTAAGGGTGATTATCAAATAACTAAAAAAATAATTTAATATCTTATCACTAAAATTATAACTTGATTTGTAAGCACGATTATATCTATTTTGTCACCCGTAACAACGCACGGGTACTCAGCTAGTTCAAATTGAAAACAGCTTTGTAGCAGTAGCTAGTTTATGGCTTTGTAAAAAGAAACATGAACCAAACAGCACCCAAGCTTCTCCGTCGTTGCAGCATGTTGGTGGGCGATTACAATGTTACGGTGCGTAGCCTGGTGATCACGCCCACAAGGGCATACTGCCAGCCCCCACAAGTGGAGCGATCCAACCGCGTGATCCGGCACTACCATCACGTCGCAGACCGTTTTCTGAGGGTGACGTTCAAGGACGAGGGTATGCATCAGCCGCTGAAAGCCAATGCGCGCTCTACTTCCATGCGGCGCCGGTGGTCAGCGACATGGTGCCGTACTTGCTCAAGCAGAAGATGGAGGTTTACAGGCGTGTCAAGAGGATCCTAACAAAGGGTTTCCACATGTGCGGAAGCAAGTACTCGTTCCTCGCGTTCTCGTGCAACCAGCTCAGGAATGGGTTGGCTTGGTTCTTTGCTGATGATGGACTGACGACACGGCTGCGAGCATTAGGGAGTGGATGGGACGGTTTCCGACCAATAACGTCAGCAAGCATGCCGCTCGTCCTATGGGAAAACCAGTATGTGCCTTGTTCCACAGGCACACGTCACAACCTGCCTGGCCCATGGCACCGATTTTGCCGTGGCCGCCCACGGCACAAAGCCGACGGCACCTCTCAGACGTCAAATAGTTTGTGCCGTGGGCCAAATATCGGGCCTACGGCACAGGCTGTAGGAACTCGGGGTAGTGGCTTTGCAGGAACTCTTCAGTGTCTTCTTACGTGTCGCTCGCTCCTTCTCGTCTAGCACTTTCACCGGATGCTCGACATAAGTCAGGTCAGGTTGTAGTTGTTGGGTGCTCTCCAGTGGTATGTCCACCGGTGTTTTCAAATACCTCTTGAGTTGGGACACGTGAAACGTGTCATGCACTCCGGCGAGTTCCATTGGCAGGTGGAGTTGGTAGGCCACGGGTCCGCATCTCGCAATGATAGGGTAGGGACCAATATAATGAGGTGCTAACTTCCCGCGAATTCCAAACCGTCGTACACCCTTGGTGGGTGACACTCGGAGGTAGACCATATCGCCGACCCTGAATTCCAACGGACGGTGCCTTTTATCTGCAAAACTTTTCTGCCTGGACTTTGCCGCACGTAAGTTGGATTGGATTTCAAGCACCTTCTGTTCAGCTTGCTGCACTAGCTCCGGACCAAATATTACCCTCTCCCCTGATTCCGACCAACTCAGGGGTGTGCGACATCGGCGCCCATAGAGAGCCTCGAATGGTGCCAGCTTGATGCTTTCTTGGTAACTATTGTTGTAAGCGAATTCTGCCAAGGGTAGGGACTCGTCCCACTTCTTGTTGTGATTCAGCACATATGCCCTCAGCATGTCTTCCAATATTTGGTTAACTCTTTCCGTTTGACCGTCTGTTTGGGGGTGGTATGCGGAACCTCTAATCAGCCGGGTGCCTAGTGTCTCGTGTAGCTTCTCCCAAAAGCGTTCCACAAATTGTGAGCCTCGATCGGACACGATTGTTTTGGGCACTCCGTGCAAACACAGGATTCAATCAATGTAGAGTTGCGCATACTTTTGCATCTTGAACCGCGTCGACACAGGGATAAAGTGGGCGACTTTTGTTAATCGGTCCACAATGACCCATGTGGAGTCGAATTTATGTGACGTCAACGGTGGACCAACAATGAAATCCATGCTGATATCTTCCCATTTCCAAGCTGGAACACTCAAGGGTTGTAGTAGGCCTGCCTTCTTCAGATGATCGGCCTTGACTCGACGGCAGGTATTGCACTCTACGACATAACGTGCTATTTCCCTTTTCATACGAGTCCACCAATATTTGGATCTCAAATCATGGTACATTTTGTTGCTGCCCGGATGCATGGAGTACTTTGCCATGTGAGCCTCGTCCAAAATTTTCTTGCGGAGTTCCAGATCCTTAGGAACCACCAGTCGATTCTTGAACCATAAAACACCTTCTGCGTCTTCTCGAAAGCATTGTACCTTAGCATCACCCTCTTTTAGTCTCCTTTTGAGATGTGTTATGCATCTATCATTTTGCTGGGCTATCACTATTTCTTTCCGTAAGGTGGGAATTAACGCTAAGTTGTAGAGAGCTCTGTGGGGTGTTACTTGGACATAATGACCATCTTGGACTTGTGGGCTGACTAGGATGTGGTGGCAGTGAGCCTTGCGGCTTAGGGCGTCAGCCACGACATTCGCCTTTCCCGGATGGTAATGGACTTCCAACTTGTAATCCTTAATTAATTTCAACCAACGACGCTGTCTCATGTTCAGGTGGTCTTGAGTGAAAATATACTTCAAGCTTTTGTGGTCAGTGTATATGCGAACTAAATTCCCAAGGAGGTAATGTCTCCACATCTTTAAGGCCACTACCACTGCTGCTAATTCCAGGTCATGCACGGGGTAATTCTGCTCGTGCTTCTTCAATTGCCTTGATCTATAAGCAATAACTCTTCCGTCTTGCATAAGCACACATCCCAATCCAATACTCGAAGCGTCACAATAGACATCGAACGGCTTCCCCAGGTCCGGTTGAGCTAATTCTGGGGCCGTGGTCAGGTGCCTCTTCAAGGTTTGAAAAGCACCTTCGCAGCTTTCATCCCATATGAATTTCTTATCCTTCTTAAGCAACTCTGTCATGGGCTTTGCGATTTTGGAGAAGTTGGGAATAAAACGGCGGCAATAGCCAGCTAATCCCAGAAAACTGCGTATATGGAACACGGTCTTCGGTGTCTTCTAGTTCAGCACATCTCTTACCTTGTTGGGATCTACCGCGATGCCTTCTTCCGAGACAATATGGCCTAAAAATGGTACTTGCTTCAACCAAAACTCGCACTTGCTAAACTTAGCATATAGCTGGTGCTCCCTTAACCTCTGTAAAACAACACGGAGATGCTCTGCATGTTCTTCCTCTGACTTCGAGTAGACTAGGATGTCGTCAATGAACACCACCACAAACTTGTCCAACTCGGGCATGAACACTGAGTTCATGAGATACATGAAGTGTGCTGGTGCATTTGTCAATCCGAACGACATCACTAAATACTCATATAGACCGTACCGGGTAGAAAAGGCTGTTTTGGGAACGTCTTTGGCACGGATTTTAATTTGATGGTAACCCGACCGGAGATCAATCTTGGAGAACACCTTGGCTCCTATCAATTGGTCGAAGAGGATGTCAATACGGGGCAATGGGTATTTGTTCTTGACCGTCACCGCATTGAGGGGTCAGTAGTCTACACACAACCTCAAGGTCTCATCTTTCTTCTTTACGAATAGTGTCGGACAACCCCAAGGCGAGGAGCTTGGTCGAATGAACCCCTTATCCAGCAGCTCCTTAAGTTGCTCCTTCAACTCGGCTAGTTCCTTAGGCGCCATTTTATACGGCCTTTTGGATATAGGTGCTGTTCCTGGCTGAAGCTCAATCTTGAACTCAACATCCCGATCCGGTGGAAGTCCTGGGAGATCGTCAGGGAATACGTCCGGAAATTCCCTAACCACTGGAATATCCTTTATTGGTCCGGCGGTGGTGTGGTGAACGCTTGGTGTGACCAGTTGGGGTGGTCGTACTCGGAAGCTTACGCTACCATGGATGGGAGAGTTTAGGTGCACAGTGTAGGCGTCTATGTCCAGTATAGCTTTATGTTGCCTCATCCAAGGCATGCCCAGAATAATGTCAATGTTGCACCCATCTAGGACCATGCACTTAGTAGGGTAAACTTTTGATCCTAGGGTTAATGGGAGTTTGTCTATTTCATATAGAGCAGGGGTTTGTCCATCGGCTGATCTAATGGTGTATCGTGTTCTCATAAGGGTGCGGGGCAGCCGGTACTTATTAACAAAGAACCCACTAACAAAGCTATGTGATGCTCCTGAGTCAAACAGAACTAGTGCGGGGTGGTCTTGAACAGAGAACATACCAGCAAGGATGGGGCTATTCTCCGGAATCTCTTCCAGGGTGGTGTTGTTCACTCGCCCAGCACGAACTGGTCCCCGGTTGTTGCGGTTGTTGTTGGTGTTGTTATTCCTCGGCAGGTTCTGGCCAGTGCTCTTCTTAGGGTGTGGGCACTCCCTTGAGAAATGCCCAAGATGGCCGCAGTTGTAGCAGGGGAACGATCCGGTTTGGGCGTTCGGCTGCTGGGGTGGGCGAAATCCACCTTGACTCTGCTGCTGGCGCAGTACCGGGGGTCGCTGCTGTGCTGGCTGAGGCGGGCGCACAACAGGTGCCGGTACGGGGGCGGAACGGTACCTCTGTCCCGACGGGGTGGTGTACACCATGCGGAACTTCTGTGGGGGTCCACTGGATGGCCCCATAGCACTTGCGGAGCGCTTCCGTTCTGCCATCACTCTGCGATATCCGTCTTCCGCGACGATCGCGTTGTTGACAAATTCAGCGAATGAGCCTCCCATGTTAAGGTTGAGGCGGTCCTGTAGCTCAGCACTTAGTCCCTCCAAGAAACGGTCCTTGCGCTTGGCGGGGGTGTCCACTTGTTCCGGGGCATACAGCGCCAACCGGTTGAACTCTTCGCAGTATTCCTCGACACTACGATTGCCCTGCTTTAGAGCGGCGAATTCACGCGCCTTCCAGCGGACGAGCCCCGCAGGGAGGTAGTGAGCGCAGAATGGATCCTTGAACTCGTCCCACGTAATCTGTCGGTTGGTTCCCACAGAGGCTGACATGGTTGGCCCACCATGCCCCAGCCGCACCATGCAGTTGCCACGCGGCGAACAATGTCTTCTGCACAGGCGTTCAGTTAAGGAGTCCAAATTTGGACTCGAGCATGCGAAGGAAGTTCTCCGCCTCCATGGGCTTGGTAGTTGAGCTGAACGTGGGAGGCCTGGTGGCGAGGAAATCGGAGTAGGAGCTGTTCTGCGATGCTCCGTCGTGGTGGCCCCTAGCATTACGGGCTGCTAGGTTCTGTTGTGCCAGCTCCCGCATGAACTCCGCTTGTTGTTGCTGGCTCTCCATCATAGTGGCGAAAAACTGCGCCATCATCTGCATGAGGTTGGGTGGCGGCGGCGGTGGTGGAGTCCCTTGTGGAGAGTCAGTCCCCCTAGCCCTGGAACCTTCGGGCTGCTCGCCATGCAGCTCATTGGTGTTACGGGTGCGCACCATTCTGAAATGCAGGAATAATGGTCCAATTAGTCTCTTATCCAAAATGAGCATTATAGATTACCAAAGCAACTAATACAGCACACGGGGCAGCAATTCGGTAACATAATTTCTATGAAGCTGAAATTTTCCTAGTTAACATGGTTCTAGTACAAGTCAACAGTTCCACTCTACATAAACTCGGAATAGGTGGTCATCGAGTTTCCAAAAGCCATTCACGCGGGTGATCCCCAAAATACAACAACCACGCGTGGAGCATCCCAAAAGCTATCCATCTACCATGCCCTACAAGTACGACCTAGTTGCGTCTACTACTACTGCCATGCCCTGACACCGGCGGTGCCAGAGGGTCCTGGTCGGTCCGTGACGATCGGAGCGGATGGCTCGTAGTCCACGTCGGAGCTCCTCGCCCGCGTCCTCCTCGGGCTCCTCCTCCACGGGTGCTGCGGGCGGAGCAGCAATCGCGTCCAACTGGGCCTGGAGGTCCTGGTTCTCATGAGCCAGTGTCTCCAGGTCCTCCGCCATAAGGTCCATCTCCTGCTGGGCACTTGCCAGCTGCTGCTGCAGGTGCTCGCTGTGGTTTGCCCGCTGCTGCATAATTATACCTCGTCTGTCCACCTCCTGCGCAACAGTGTCGTGCTGCGCAGTGACCTCCGTCACGCGAGTCTCACTCGCCTCAAGAGCCGCAGTCAACCGCTGAATCTTGCTCTGCTGTGCATCGACCTGTGTCTGCAGGTCATTCCTCTGCAGCCACACCTGCTCAGCATCCGCCAGTACGACTCTGCTGCGGCTGCTAGACTCCTCATCCAAGTTGAGGAGGTACTCGGAGTAGTGAGCTACACGGTGGTATCCCGCGTGGTACTCCGGGTAGTCGTCACTAGAGACGCGTCTCACGCGCCTCTGCCACACCGGGTCAGCCTGGTGTCAAATGGGGATCATCTCGAACGGAGTCCCCGAGAGCGCTGTTACGTTGCGCCCATAGAAGTGAGTGAGAGCCCGGTGAGCGACTCTCTCCAGGCCCTCCCTGAGGCTTCCGGCCGTGACGGTGCTCTCCATACCCGCCAAGTCAGGGTTGCGCGGGTGTGGGGAGACACTGAGATGCACCTCTGCAAAAGGCACACCGTGGCGGCGGGTCTCACGCCCACGGTACGACGGCTGCTCCTCGTAGCCCAAGGCACGTAGCATTTCCCATAGGAGGGTGGGAAAGCCACGGTGGTGTAGACCGGTGGTATAACGCCACCCGTCGTGCTGGAACAGCTCAAACCCGTGCTCGTCCATCTGGAACACAAACCCCAAATAGTGAGTACTCGTTCCCAACGCAGAGGGTGCAGGCCAAAATAAAACAATTTGTTGTAATGAGTGATATACAAAGTCTAGCCTGAGTACTAAAGTGGTAGAATCCTTCACCACTTTCCTGAAAGTGCAACTACAGCCCTAGGGGTGATCGGCGCGAGGAATTACGGATTCTACACAATAGGTTAAGACCTGAAATTTATATTAACCCGATTTCGACGTGCTGACTTGGACGGCCAAAAATGGTATTGTCCGGTAATTCTTAAACCAAATTCTTGCTGGATATATAGAGGGTTCATTCATGATTTCACCAAGTATTTATTTACATGATTTTGACTTTCGAGTAAGGAGATATAGAGTTTTGTGTGAGAAACATGTTTGCTGAAATTCCAGTTTCGAGTTAAGGTCTTGATGCTTTTTAACATTTTTCATTTCTGCATATGATCTCGGCCTACCCGTCCTCACCAAACAAAATTCGGTCACGAATAGGACCATACGTATAGTCGGTGGCAATCGATCTCTCAAGTCAGTCGTATACTACGCGCTTCTTACGAGAATCGTGGTTAGCGTACCTGCAGAAGATTCATTTCAGAAACATTACATCAAATTAAAAGAAACGAGCCGACAATAATTCCTTATTATTGTCCTAGGGCAGGACACTGATGTTTTACGCAATCAGCCCGCGTTCACACCATTGTGCTAGCTTCCCATGCTACAGTCCACTGGACGGGACACATACCTGTGTTGATGATGCCGTAGATGCTGTATTTAAACAAACAACCTCCTACAGTTAGCTTTGCCACCTGGATCATAACTATTAATAACCTATTGGGCACGTCCTCACACGTTCGTTACGGAGTTTTCAAAAATATGTCTTTGAATATTGCACTATTCCCGAGATCACTCTGATACCACGCTGTCACGGACCCGCCTTACCACGGAGACGGCTCCGTTCCAGGATCTCCCTCGGGTGGCGACACGCGCTGTGGCGCCCAATAGTACAATACATGACAGAGAAAATAACTGCAACAGGAACATAGGTGGAGAAGCAGAGTTTACATAAATCCGAAGTTATATTACTAACCGAAGCTTTGACAGAAATAAATTGCGGAAGCGAAACGTTCGACAGTTGGTTGACCAATTCAACGGAATAGCTAAGATACAATCACCCTCTCACAGCGACACACAGGGATTATCCGGCCATAGTAGGTGCCTTGCCCAAGCACCGTACCGGCAAGCAAAGACCTAATCCTCATCTTCATTTGAGCACAGCTCCCACTCGATGTTCCAACAGTCGGGGCGCTGGCCCTCCCAATGGAACCTCCCACTACAGTGGCATTCTACGTCCTGGTCATCTGAAAACCACATAGAGCTACACCCTGAGTAACTAATTTACTTAGCAAGACTGACCCGTCAAAATGGCCAACTACAGCCGACACCTAGACATGCAAGGCTGGGAATAGGGTTTTTATTGCCAGAAAACCCGCCTAAGAGTGGATCCTTATTTTTCAAGTTTTAGCATCAAGTTGAGTTGCCATGCAGAATAATAAATTTAGTTTGGACTAGAGCTATAACAATCATGGTTGCAATACAATCTTAATAATTTCAAACAGCAGTATTAAACTCCACCCATCATCTTAATGGCTTCCAGCACTGTTCCGGAGCAGCGATCAAGTGGAACTCGTTACTGTGAGGGGCAGCGACTCGAATCGATTTACATCCTGCAGGAGAAACCTGCTTGCACGATCCATACGCGCTTCCGGGAAGCCGCATGGAGCAACCTTTCGCTCACGGTACCGCAGGGTCTTCCGAGTCCAGACTCCCCCGAGAAGGGTCCCCCAACGTGATGCGCCCCGTGCCGCAATCCGTGGGTGGATTGCTCCCTCCTCTCAGCCCCAGTTCCACCAAAGAAGGGAGAAGGCTATCTTCAGACCAGGCGGTAGTCGTAGCTACGTCTGTTTACTGGGCCCATATCTCCAGCATGCAAACAGTACGTTCAAACTTGATCCCATGGGCCGGATACGAGGCGTAGCCTTAGGTGACTCGGACGGGGCTACCTCCTTGAAGACTGGCTGTCCTTCCCTTTCCACCTAGTTGCCCGTCCGGTCTTCATTGTGATTCCATCCACCCTTCCTTTATCCGATATCATTTCCCAGTGATCATATTTCCTATCTACGAGTGATCTCCATACCACTCGATAAGTAGTCGTCCTAATTTAAGCAGAGCGACTACCGTCCTGAGGCTAATAATCGGGAAGAGGGACCTACTGCACGCTAGGGTTTCAATCAACTCCTATCACTTAATGCACAGGCAAGCTTACATCCCTAGCTAGTGATAGAATAAAAATTTAAAACGGGATTATGCACCGAGGCTTGCCTTGGTTCTGCTCTTGGTCAGCTACGGCACCTCCGGCTCCTTCTGGGTCCTGCTCCATTCCCGCCTCCACGTGGTTCACGGCGTGATCTATATGATGCAAAAGGGAATGCCATGAGAGAAGATTCATGGCACTTACTCAATAAATACGTTAATGTACACTGTTATCGGTGGAATTAAATGGGGTGCGATGAGGCGTTCAATAGTATATCTTATTGAGTGGGGCACAGGGTGAGGGCGTTTCGTGTATTTCCTTCATGGACTCCAGTATTTGATCGCGGCGACGTCGCACCCAAGTACGGTGTGTCTGTGCGAGCCGGGGTGAAGCTACGTGAGCGATGTGCAAGAGCAGTAGGTGCTAATTAATTAGTATTTTTATGTGTTGAGCAAAACCATCGTAAGGTACTAAGTACCCGTGAAACAGCCCTAAAGCGGAACCATTTTTATCAACGGGTAAAATTGCACTCGGGGCATAATTTATTAAGTTGACATGATTCTGATCTTCAAATGGGCAGGGGTGATTTATTACAATTAGGTCACACCAGGAGTGATTTAATTGTTAAGTTTCACTATCATGCACCAAGCCAATAATTTCTATTAATTCTAATAAGGAAAAAGGCATTAAATTAATTTCAGCTAATATACAGAGAATTTCTTTATGAAACTTTTCCAGGGAGACTAAAACTGAAAATCCTACTTGGTGGCCAATTTTTAATATTTTACCAGCTCTCTGTAATTAATTATAATTAATTATAATTTTCTTAGTGTTTTTCCTATTTATTTTAACCCTGGTATAAATATTACCATGCATGCGGCATTAGCATTTTTCTATAACAGTACATGACTAGGGGAACTCAGAAAATTTTAGTTTGCTCAAAAATACCTAATAATGAATTAGTTATAGATTTATAAGTATTTTCCTTATTTAATTAAATCCTAACAGTACAATTAACAAGCACTGTGATTTAGCATTTTTCTTTATTAGTACAAGTCCAGACAAGGCTATCAAAATTTTATTTGCTACAAAATTCTTATTATTCAATTTACTATGCATTTTACCAGTTTAACCTATTTCTGGAAATGATTATATCAAGAAAATCCGATTTTTACTTCGCGGGCCGCAATCCCGGCAGCCTAGCGGGCGAGCGCGAGCGCGGGGGCGCTTCGGGCCCGGCGCGGCCCGAGAGCGAGGCCAGGCCCACTTGCCTTCGTGGCCCAGTGGCCAACGCGGACGAGCCGAGCGCGCGCGCGCGACGGCGGCGCTCGGCCGTGCGCGGTGGCGCGAGCACGGCAGCCAGCAGGGGAGGCGGCAGCGGGAGCATCGCCAGGTTAACGACCAGCGAGCTCCGAAGAACACACAGCACGCAAAAAGAGGGAGGATGGCTCACCGGAACTAGCTCGGCGACGACGAGGCGGAGCTCCGGCGGTCGGCGGCGGTGTTCCGGACGAATGGCTGCACGGGGGAGGGCCGAGTGAGGTCGGGAAGGAGAAGGAAGGGCTTTCACTCGTGCCGTGCAAGGAATCAGACAGGGGCTCACCGTGGGGGTCGGGCGACGCGGAGGGGCGGCGGTCGGAGGCGGGGAGGAAATGGTCGATTCGCGGCGGCTCGGAGGAGAACGAAGACGTCGGCTCCGCGGGGAGCATCAGAGTGTTGGCACGAGGCTGGTGGTGCTCACGGTAGGGGCGGGGAGGCGGTGCAGCGGCCGGGCACCGGGAGTTCGCGCGGCGGTGCTGGCGAGCACCTCGGTGAAAGAGAGAGCAGAGAAAATGAGTCGCGAGTGCGAGAGAGAGAATGACAGGGAGGTGTTCGGACCAAAGGGGGGGGAACAGGAGGGATGTCGAAACGGTGGGGGCGTCGATCCGCGGCTTCGGCCGTTGGCCGTACGCCGGCGACCACGCGGCGCGCACTGAGTCGGGCGGAGCGGGCAGCGGCCGAGTGTGTTTCTTTTGAGTCGCTGACAGGCGGGTCCCACGGGGAGTTTTTCTTTTTTATTTCTTTTTCCAATCCTATCAGCCGACTACCTTTGTCATTTTTGTTAGAATTAATCCAGGGCTGCTAAACTCAGACCAATAATAGGGTAGGCTTCCCATGATATGCTGGATTTAAGAAAAATACTAACTACCGACAGTTCCCAGAAAAATTTGATCAGGAATTTTATGAACCGAGCTGGTTTTTAACGATTCTAACATTTATTTGAGGCCTTTAGTGATGGATTAAAAATCTGAGAAAATTCTCAAAATTGTAATTGACCTTGACCATCAACATATAATTTTTGCAGTGGTGACTTTTACTGAAAATTTGGGACTTGCAGTACAAAGGTCATTCAATTGGGTTTGAATTCAATTTGAATTGCCAAATTTAAATTCAAATGCTTGGTGTTACGACCTTATGCTGTCTAAGTGATACCCTTGGGATCCTAATGACACTAGGAGTGTCACAGTTTCCCAGCGACAAGGTAGGGGGGCTGCGTAATTGCGACGCTCCGTAGAGACCTGGTGCCATAAGGGATGGACGTCAGTGGTGAGGTAATGCACATGGCCGTTGAGACTGGCTGTGGCATGGGCTACTGGGGTTTAGCACAAGGCGATCCATCGACGCGAGGCACGCGCGTGGAGGCGGCGTGCAGACCTGAGGAGGCGGATAGCCCAGTCTTGCGCCCGCCGACGACATTAATGGAGACTCCATGTGCGCATTCTGGAGAGCTCAACGCGGTTGCCTCACCTGTTGGCTGCGTGAAGTCGTTGAGCTGTTGGACCGCTTTTGTTTTCTACCTGCATCACTGGTGTCTTCTGCCTCAAAGGTTGATGATTGCTACCTTGCTTTCATCAGCACGTTGCTGCTCTCTGCATAGAAACGTCTATAAGATGTGTTGACTTGTGTTAAATTAGCTGGTAGCAATAGTTATCTATGTTTGCTAGCCGGAGCTTTCCAAGGATTATTCTTCTACTGGCAATCGATCACTAGATGAAGTAGGAGCGTGGGATAACTCTGTATGAATTCCGGTGTGTTCTGTGATGTTTCATTTTTTACTACAGGTTTTAGGTTTTAATTATGGATTGTTTTGGCATCTAACGTACTATTCTCTCACTTGTTTTCATCAGTGTGGGGTATCAATACAATTCTGTCATATATGTAGTACTATGTACCTTGGATGTGTTTGATAACTACAATAAAAGTCCAGCTGAAAGGTTAACAACACTTGAGCAGAAAATGTAAGCCAGATTTCTATTCGGTTTATCCTATAATTTGAGTCAATATTACCTAGGAACTTGCCTTCATGTCCATTCTTTTGTTGTCGTTTGTTGGTAGCCCATCATCAGGTCAGCAAATGGGAGATGAAGAAACTAAGACTTACGTGGATAAAATTAAGGGTGATTATCAAATAACTAAAAAAATAATTTAATATCTTATCACTAAAATTATAACTTGATTTGTGAGCACGATTATATCTATTTTGTCACCCGTAACAACGCACGGGTACTCAGCTAGTTCAAATTGAAAACAGCTTTGTAGCAGTAGCTAGTTTATGGCTTTGTAAAAAGAAACATGAACCAAACAGCACCCAAGCTTCTCCATCGTTGCAGCATGTTGGTGGGCGATTACAATGTTACGGTGCGTAGCCTGGTGATCACGCCCACAAGGGCATACTGCCAGCCCCCACAAGTGGAGCGATCCAACCGCGTGATCCGGCACTACCATCACGTCGCAGACCGTTTTCTGAGGGTGACGTTCAAGGACGAGGGTATGCATCAGCCGCTGAAAGCCAATGCGCACTCTACTTCCATGCGGCGCCGGTGGTCAGCGACATGGTGCCGTACTTGCTCAAGCAGAAGATGGAGGTTTACAGGCGTGTCAAGAGGATCCTAACAAAGGGTTTCCACATGTGCGGAAGCAAGTACTCGTTCCTCGCGTTCTCGTGCAACCAGCTCAGGAATGGGTTGGCTTGGTTCTTTGCTGATGATGGACTGACGACACGGCTGCGAGCATTAGGGAGTGGATGGGACGGTTTCCGACTAATAACGTCGGCAAGCATGCCGCTCGCCCTACGGGAAAACCAGTATGTGCCTTGTTCCACAGGCACACGGCACAACCTGCCTGGCCCATGGCACCGATTTTGTCGTGGGCCGCCCACGGCACAAAGCCGATGGCACCTCTCAGACGGCAAATAGTTTGTGCCATAGGTCAAATATCTGGCCCACGGCACAGGCTGTGCCGTGGGTCAAAACGGCCGATGGCGAAAAGGCTGCCGGGCTGTTAGATCTGACGGCCAAACCCTCTTTGTGTCGTGTGTCCGACTCTATGGCACACGGCACAAATTGAATCTGTGTTGTATGCCTGATGCCCTGCACACGGCACAAATTCAATCTGTCTAATAGATAAGGATAGGTCCTAATCCCACCCGAGGATGCGTAGATGAGGTTAGTTTCCAAGGTCCACTCCTGTCCGAGACAGAATTTCAGCAGCACCTCTCCGCTGTTCTTCAGGTACACGTCCTGTAAAGGAGATTGTGTATCCAGAGAACAACAGGGAGATACTGCTGAAACTCTTTTTTGGACTAGAGTAGACCATGGAAACTAACCTCGTCTACGCATCCTTGGGCTGTCCAAAAAACATAGACAATTTGAAATAGATACGACCAAAGATATGCAAAAATCTGCATATTTCCAATCGCATCTCTTTTGAACGGGAGATGACTAACTAGGTTACGCGAACTACAAACATTAGCGGAACCAAACATGAATGGAAAAGGCGGTCTTTATGTCTAACCTTGCGGTCCTACAAAGTGACGAGTTGATGGCGGTGGAACCCTGGCCCCTCCCTAGCCCGTCTCTCCGGACACTGCAATAACCCCTGCGAAGACATACGGCAAAGATCAAACACCGTCAACTTCCGCTCTCATCGACATCAAGTTCATTAAGCTAACCAAGAAAATTGCATGCAAGAATAATAAAAAAGAAGTAAGCTACTTTTAAAACTAATCTACCAATACAATTAATGCTAAAATATTACTAACATGCACTAAAATTATTGCTACAATTAATTAACACTAAAATTATTACTAAAACTAAGCTAACACTAACACTAAGCTTAACAATAAACTAGCTAACCTTAATTGCTAATTTACACTAATCTGTTGCTAATTTGTGTCGTGCGTGCGACGGGCCGCCAGGGAGGTGAGCGCGACAACGGCGGGGAGGTGAGCGCGACGACGGGGACGAAGGCTATCGGCGGCGCGGTAGGTGCAACGGGGGAAAGAAATCCCGTAGCTAGCGGTTAAGTAAAGAACATGTGCCGTGTGTCCCGGTCTAGGACACACGGCACAAATAGCTTTGACCGGTTGTGTCGTGTGTCCCGATCTAGGACACACGACACAAATGGCGTTGAGCTATTGTGCCGTGTGTCCCTATCTAGGACACACGACACCGTCCTCTCCTTCACATTCAAAAATCAAATTGATATCTCAAGTTTTATATAATTTTTTTATATAACTTGAAAATAACTTGCTAAAATGCTTCACAAAATTAATATATGAGAATTCATAAAAAAGAACATATTATTTTACATTTTCCTCTCAATTTTAATGTTCTATCACTAAAATACTACATTTGCAAAAAAAAAAATTCAAACTAATCTGAAAAAAACCCAAACTTTGACATGACACATTTCATGTGATCTATGACCTACATAAAAAAATACTTGCCTTTAAATTAAAACTAGACCGTCAAAATGTTTCTGAATCATAAGAATGCTTCTCCTCAACTCTAAAACTTTTACGCAGATTGTTTATTAGTAAGGAACGTATGTGACAACTTGTGTGAAACTTTGTCAACCTTTTACCGCAACATCCATGCATGAAATAATGATGTCAGGAGCAATATCATGATTTTAATACTTTATTTGCATTTTCTACAATTTAAACACCATTGGACAACACGTTGGTCGTGATATTTCTTGCACAAGATTAGCAACATTTGCTCTCATTATATGTATACGGCTTCAAATCAGTGTTACGAACATGAATATAAAGTTTGTTCCTACTATACTTCAATAATTCAAACACTTACAGTTTAATTTTGAATTATCATGAGAAAACACCAATAATGAAATAAATGCATCAAATATATCAAATTTTTCATGAAATGCACACATTTGTAACATGAGGTACCACATACACCTTTATAGCACATAAAAAAATTAGGGAGAAAAGGAGCTAAAAAAAATATGTGGTGTGCCTACATAATGCACACGACATCAGGCTACGACACATGGCACAAAATAAACAGTGTGGTGTGCCACTAAGCGACACACAGCACAGAGCTGACGCAGTTCAAAGTTTGAAACGGCGACCCTCTGTGCCGTGTGTCCCTTTTGTGGCACACGACACACTTTTATTTGTGCCGTATGCTCCTTCTTTACACACAGCACAGTATTTTATACCGTGTACTCCTGTTTTGCCGTGTGTAATTCTGTTAGCAGACGGCATAACATCCTTTTTGCCGTGTGTCCGATGGAAAACTCACGGCACAAATTTGAGCACACGGCACATACCGGTTTTCCCGTAGTGTCGGATGGGCCTGTGCTTCACATCGTCATATGCAACGGTGGTTATGCAACCGGGTGAGGTGAACGAGTTTCTTGAGGACGTTTTGAGCGTAACTGGTACAATTTCTCTGGATGGGATAGGCAAGATCACGCCTGAACTCGCGATAGAAGTTGCCACTGGTATCTAAGGACGAGGTCCCGTCTGCCTACCAGATTAGATATGCCGGTTTCAAGGGCGTGGTAGCGGTCTGGCCAGGACAAAATGATGGGGCACCGCTTTCCCTTAGACCGAGCATGAGGAAGTTTGAGTCTGCCCATTCTGTGTTAGAAGTGGTACGGTCTCCTGGACGAAGTTCCATCCGTGATTCTTAAACCGCCAGTTTATTACGTTGCTCATCTCCTTGGGTGTCTCAGAAGAAGTCTTTTGGCAAATGCAGGAGGAAATGGTACGTAACCTTGACAGAATTTTATGGGACAGATGTATTGCTGTCGAGATTGCAGCAAGCTGTGTCACCGAGCATGGAAACACACTAGGACTGATGCTGAATGCCGGCTTTGCTCCTACAACCGAGCCACACCTAAGAGCCATGCTTTCGGCTATAAGGGCAGCCGCAGCGTTCCGCGGACCGAACCATCAAAGTTCGATCATATAAAGTCGATTTTCACCACGGTTCGATGCCTCTAGTGTAGGTTCGGTTTGGTGGGTCCCAGGTAGTAATTAAATTTCTTTATCTCTATGGCAGCCATTGAAAGCATGCAACTCGATTGCAACGCAGAGCGTTTTTCTTGCTTTGTTTATTCACCACGGTTCGCCACGGTTCGGTGTAAAAACAGAGTTTGTTTTTTTCTCTTTTGTCGTATGGTTCAATGGCCACAACGTTCACGGTTCGATAATGGAACTGCCAGATGGACTATGGTTCGGTTTCTCACTACGTTGCTGGTGCTCTAAGGTCGTCACAGCTGCAGGATCTTGTGGAGAAAACGAAGATCTTTGTGCCAAAATCGAGGTGGTTCATGGGTTGCCTGGACGAGCTTGCGATCCTTGAGCAAGGGCAATGCTTTATCCGGGTCTCATCTCCATCCCTCGACAACTGTTTCGTGAAGCACGGCTCAAATAATGGTCCTGGGTGAACAAAAATGCAGAGGTCATTGTCGGAACTGTTGTGCTGGCCAAGAATCCATGCCTTCATCCTGGGGATATCCGTATACTTGAAGCAGTGGATGTGCCTCAACTGCATCACCTTGTTGACTGCTTGGTGTTCCCTAAGAAAGGTGAGAGGCCACATGCCAACGAAGCATCCGGCATATTTTATAAGAGTGCACTTTCAGCAGAATTTTACCGTATAATTCTAAAATAGAGGCCACATTCTAGTCTGAAAAGGCAGACCACTTATAACTTTACCGTATATATTCCCTTCTCTGATCTAGCACTAGGAAGCAAGGAAATTTCTCTAGTTTAAATCCATGAGTTTTTTGCGGATAAGTTACAGTATAACCTATGTAAATGAAAGTTTAAGAGTGCACTTTCACATGTTGAAAACCTACTTAATTTACCTTTGTCTTGTAAAATAGAGGCATAATTCTAGAGGAAGTCCATTCTACTATCCAGACGATTAATTTTGTTCATTGAAGTCCTTGGTAAAATTATTCTAGAGGAAGTCCATTCTACTATCCAGACGATTAATTTTGTTCATTGAAGTCATTGGTAAAATTAAGGCTCGAGCTTACTACTTTGAACTATTCAAGTTTGATTGATTTACCCCTGGATGAGATTTGTCTTTTTGTTTCTCTAGTTTAATCCATGCTAGTTTCTTGCGGATAAGTTACAATATAACATATGCAAATGAAAATTCAAGATTGCACTTTCACATTGGTGAAAACCTGCTCTGTTTATTGTCTTGTAAAATAGAGGATGTTTATTCTAGTATCCAGACGATTAACTTTGTTTGTTGGAGTCCTTGGTAAAATTAAGACTCTAGCTTACTACCTTAAACTATTTAATTTTGATCCATTTACTCCTAGATGATATTTGTCTTTTTTTTCTATTTGCAATAGTTGTATTTTAATTTGAAATTAATAAGGTGGTAGAAGTTGTCATCCAAGCATGTCAACAACTTTGAAAACTTGGTTCACGTGTAGATCAAACAGTTAGACACATTCATAAAAATTCATATCCAAAGTCAGAATAATTTAAAAGATAGAAAAATAATAAATTATGAAGAAAGATGACGGAAAAATACAAAATAGTATGGCGATTGGCGGGAGCTGTCAGTGGCAAATGAGCCTAATGCAGATCGATTATCCACGTCCGACAGACGGGTGGCGAACAGACCCATTTGACGCTAGAGGCCATAGATGGCGGCCGTGAGATCGGTCAAACCCGGCTGTTGTGGGTGGGGTGTCGACAAGGGTTGGGATGGGAGCGATGGATGGCGGCAAAGACAATGGTATGGTGCTGACGGCCGAAGGGATAGGTGGTGTGAGGGATGGCGAGGTGGAGTTGGCCCCAGACATCGAATTGGAATCTGATACCAAGGTGTTAGGGCCGCGAGGGAGGTTGAGTAGTGGGTATGAATGAGAGGTGGGAGGACGAGGTTTGAACCCTCGCCGGCGAGTGGGTGGCGGCGCCGTCCTATCGTCCGGCGCCGGAACAGAGACCAGAGCAGAGCACACAAGAGCGGAGAGATTAATTTTCAATCTCCAGCTGAACTTCATTAACCCCGGGTCTCTAGGGTTTATAGCCGACACAACTAAATTCTGCTAAGAATCCTCAAACCAGTCTGCTAAAAATCCTCTAACTACTCAACTAATCTGGAAGTGAAGGAAACTAGATAGCCTATATCGGCTCTAGCCACGCTGAGCCCAACGCTCATAAACCCTGCCAACCATAACATATTTTTGTCCTCTTCCTCTTTGAATTTTGTAATTTTTGTTTCTTTTGAGTGAAAGCCCGACGCTCATAAACCCTGCTGACCATAACATATTTTTATCCTCTTCCTCTCTGAATTTTGTTATTTTTGTTTCTTTTGAGTGAAACTAAGGTTGGACATGAAATGTTTTGTTAATGTTGCTAGCCATGTCATCTACATATATGTTAAGTTTTAGATTTTTTTTCCTGAAATGTTTGGTTATGTTTTTGAAGAGGATTTTCACCCTTCAATTGAATGGGCGTTGTTTCTACCGAATATTTTCCCTCATAATATATAATAGCTTTGGTTTGATGCAATTGTGCGCCATGTTATAATTTGTATCAAAAGGCTTATTACAAATTACAATAGGATATAATTGTTTTGTATCTTAGGTCATGTCTTGTCTTATATCAAACTAAAAAAAGATATTTTAAAATACATTATGTATAAAAGAAACCAAAAGACACAACCTCAACGGTGAGTAAATTTACCAAATTTCAATTGTTTGAGGTAGTAAAATGAATCAATATTTTGTTTAGTGGTCAAATAGATAAAGTGAGTTGTACATTTGAGCATCATAACTTGCTAAAGTGTGTCATATATGTCCAAAAGTTTGGATATACATGCCCCTATGGTTGTCGATGTAACTTACTTGTTCTCGCCTCACATGGCTGTCACCATCATAATTCATATGTATAGAATGTTGGTTGTGTTGTGGTACGAGCACATGTGCAGGGATGACAAGCTGTGCCGTGCAAGGAGCAACATCAACAATAAAAAAGGATATTTGGCAGTTTTGGAATCTAGATTTTTTTTTATGAAAAGACTTGATTATATATTCTGAGAATTTTAGAACCTAAATCACGCCCAAACATAACTTTATGAATCACTGAAAATGTATAATTACTAGCTCTATTTATTATTTTACTAGAGAGAGTACCCGGCAAGGTTGTGGTATTGACCTGTAATGCACTTTGATTCACCTAATTTCAGCAAATTGCTACTTTCTTGGTTCGTACAATTTATTCTCTTGATCCATTTCATTAGCAAGACATTGCCTTTGTAACAGGATATCATTGATTTCTTCCTGAAGAACATGACAAGTGACAACATTGGTCGGATAAGCAATGCCCACGTTGTTCATGCTGACATTAGCAAGAATGGAGCGCTGAACAAGAAGTGCATCCAGTTAGCCGAATTAGCAGCCACTGCCGTGGACTCACACAAGACTGGCCATAAGAGCATGTCCAACCATTACCTAAATAAGGTTGCTAAACTAAAATTTAAAAAGTAACTAAAAAACAAACCTCTAATCATTCTCTAAATGAGGTCTCTAAACATAGCAACTTCCAAAACAAGGTCTATGACTCTCTATATTTAGCAACTCAATTGGAGCTCCCTAAAAATAGATTCTTATGGTTTTTTTATTTCCAACAGATTACTGCGCCACATATTATATGGTTTTAATTTTTAGAAAATAAATTATTAGGAGTTATTGGAGGATGTGACTTTTTTTTTACTCCCAACAAATTTAAAAACCTCCTAAATCCTGTATTTAGGGAGTAATTTTTTATATAATAATTGAAGATGCTCTAATGTGGCAATGGCACAATACCTTCGCCCAAAAACGTATCCGGACTTACCTCCTCAAAAAAAAAAAAAAACGTATCCGGACTTCATGGGGAAGGACGAAGACCTCTCCTACAGATCAGGAAAGATCCTTGGAAGGCTTTACAGGTCGGTTAAACAGTATATTCGTGGATCATTGGAAGGCTTTGTCAGGAACGATTTTCCTTATTATCACACCGATCTGGTAGTTGCTGGTATCAGTGTTTATCACAGAAGCTTGGCAATGCAAGTGCTCCTATGACGCACAACTGAACGTGCTGCTCAACCAATACAGTGTCAACCCCGAAGCAGAGCTTGTGAAGGGACAATATGGTCGCTCACCAAAAACAACAGGAGGAAGAAGCAATACACAAATGAGAGGATCAAACATGGATACTCTGAACTCCAACAGCAGTTCCGGAGTATTTTTTTTCTCGAACACGCAGGAGAACTGTGTATCATTATATTAAGAAGAATAAGTGTTCCCGTACATGGTAGTTGGTTCATTGGTTTTAAAGTTATATCGCGTCTAAGGTAATACATACAACCGAAACCAGCGGCAAGCGCTCTAAGATGCCTACCAGCCTAACTGCTCCTACCAAGGCCCAGGATTTGGTCTCCTCAAGGATCAAGCATTGAAGGTCAAAACAAGGTCTCTGGCGACAGGAAAAACACAAGGCCTATGAGATGAAAGCCTCTGCATGGAACCAGGTAACTTATCACCCCGAATGGGTCCGACGGTCACAAGAGATGGAGGCAAATGGCGAGGCAAAACTCAGCTTTGCGTGGATTTTTGCCGATAAGATTTTTGCCGTGAGCTATATGCCGTGTGCAACCCGCAGCAATGATTTTGCCGTGAGTATTTCCTTCTTTACCGTGTGCCTGGAGCACACAGCAAAGAACCTGTTTCGTAGTGGCGGTAGATTATTTGGCACATATAAAGATGAGGAGGTGTCACCAGGAAGCAAAAGTTGGAGGGCAAAGGTCACTCATCAAAACGCTTGAGGGCTTACTGTTATGAGACCATTTGATGACCAGAAATCATTTTGCTTGAAGCAAGGCCACTCTGCCAGTTTGTGTTGTCCTTTTGAATGGAGGCTGAATGAATGATCTCTACGGGTCGAACTTCAACTAGCAGCGGCCCATGCATTAAACATATGGACTCCTTGTTTTTTATGTTGCGTTGTGCTTGTTTGATACTTGATTCGCTGGTGTCATTCTAACATTCAAATGTTCTATACAACGATATTTGTCATCTCATATTATATATCCATCTTGATTAGACTTAATTAATAATACATAGAGAACTTATAACTTTCACTAGTAGAATGTCCGTGCGTTGTTACGGATTTAGAGAAACAAACATGTTTTTATGTAAAATATTTTGTAAGTTTTTTTTTGACTCTGTAGCTCGCTTGCTTAGTTGCTTACAAAGAGGAAGAGTGTGTCTATGTTATCTCAACAAAAAAAAATAAAAGGATCTTTGTAGCTCGCTTGCTTCGACCCCCCTTCACGGCGCGCGACCTCACCGGCTTCTTGCGGTCCGTGGCCGGAACCCTTCTTCGTGCAGCAGATTGGAGAGGATCTGGAGCAAGGCAGCGGAAGCACTTGCCCCAGAAGAGCTTCTTATAGTCCGGCGAGATTGCCCATCTCTGGGTCGGCTTGGAGGCGCGCCCATGCCGCTGAAATGAATGCGTAGCTATGTTGGGGAGTCCGGCGGAGCGCCGGCCACGCTTGGATTTCACCACTTGCCATTCCGGAGAAGCAATTGCAGAAGAGGTGGCCTTTTTGACCGAGGATTGTTGAATGCGCGTCGGAATCACCACCACGGATTTTAGCTTGGGCGGCTCTCCCGGCCGGCGTGAAACAGCTTACAGGTCTAGAATCGGCGGACTCGCGCCATTACGTACTGGCAACCGTTGTTCCGACCGCAGTCATCCAGCTCATCAAAAACCGAAGCCTGGGAGACCCCTCCTTTTCTCCGGTCCACAGCACGCTCCGCATGCCTATCCGACAGATCCGGCGATGGATCCATCGGGCTGGAGCCAGCAACGAGAAAGGCGAAAGCTCCATCCCTCGTCATCAATGGATCCCCAGTCTAGCTTCTCAGGGCTACTGCCGGGAGTGGTGAGCCTACCCCTACCTGACGGGGTAGATGGAGCGGTGGGGACGCGCATCGTCTTGATGGGTGGCAGCGAGGGTGATGGTTGCACGGCTGGAGAGGCGCAGGTGGAGGCTCTCGGTCACTCATTGATGCTACTGGATTCTTGATTGTGGAGTCTGCGATGGATACGGTGAATCTGTTACGGCCACGCGCTCGTACTCGGCGTCGTGTACCAGAGCCAGAGGTGGGCAGGATCCGCACGCTCCGGCCGGTACGGTTGTTGGAGACGGAGGAGGTCCAGGAGAGGAGCGGCGCCGTACGTGATGCTGCAAATGACGGATCGACGACGGCGAGTTGGTTCGGCTGGACGACATAGGAACCAAATTAATTGAAGATGCGTCTGATTTGGCGCTTACGTGTGTGCTTGCATGAGGCGGTATAGCTTCGTTTTTCTTTTTCCTCGACAAGGGAAGAATTTATTTATTTCAATATAATTATATCCAGTTATTAATTAATACAATCATCATGAATGGCAGGAGACATGTATTCTGACTTCTCGGTATATTCTGCTCATTTCTACAATGCTTAACCATATCTTTATATCCTACACATTTTAAGAAGCCACACATCATCACACATGTCAATGGAGGCTCTAGTTATCTCTGCCCCAATGCATGGGTGGATGGCTTCTTAGACTAGGGTGTTAGTTGATTTTTCGGCTACTCCTTTTAAGTTTTCAGCATTTTCCTTGAGTTCGTTGCTGATTTACCAGCCATGAGGAATTTAAGATTTTAAGTGGCATACTAATTGTATTAAGCCAGCTGCAGCTACTAAAATAAATCAGAAATCATACCTCGGAGCATTGATGCTTGGAAATGAATTCTTCTCGTAAAACCACAAGTACGTACAAAAAGAATGTGCAAATGTATGTTCAAGAAAGATTTCATAGCTTGAAGCAACGACGCCAAATTTCTCTCGTACAAGCACACACGTGCGAGACCCGGTCCTTTCCATCACCGCCGTACATGCCGCTCGAGCATGGTCACCTCGGTTCCTAACTAGGTCGAGCCGAACCAGCTCGCCCCTGCTCATCTCCAGTATCACGGCGCCGCTCCTCTCTGTCACAGAAGAACCGTCTTACTACGGAGACGGCTCCGTTTCAGGATTTTCTTCGGGTGGCGACACGCGCTATGAGCTCAATAGTATAACACATGATAGGAACAAATAATTGTAACGAGAGCATAGGTGGAGAACAGAGTTTTACATAAATCTGAAGTTATATTACAAACCAGAGTCTTATCAAAGTAAATTGCGGAAGCGAATTATTCAATAATGATTTGACTAGTTTCACGAAAATAGATAAGATACAATCGCCCTCTCACGGCGACACACAGGGAACAACCCGGTCATAATAGGTGTCTTGCCCAAGCACCGTATCGGTAAGCAGGGAACTACTCCTCGTCTTCATTCGTGCACAGCTCCCACTCAATGTTCCAGTAGTCGGGGCGCTGACCCTCCCAGTGGAATCTTCCAACCGCAGTGGCAGTCTCCGCTCTCGTCATCTGAAAAACCACATAGAGCTACGCCCTGAGTAACTAATTTACTCAACAAGACTGACCCGTCAAAATGGCCAACTACAGCCAACACCTAGACATGCAAAGGCTAGGGATAGGGTTTATGTTGCCAGAAAGCCAGCGTGGGAGTGGATCCTTATTTTTCAAGTTTTAGCATCAAGTTAAGTTGTTATGCGGAATAATAAATTTAGTTTGCACTAAAGCTATAACAATCATGGTTACAATACAATCTTAATAATTTCAAACAGCAGTATTAAACCCACTCATCCTCTTAATGGCTTCCGACACTGTTCCGGAGCAGCGATCAAGTGGTACTCGTTACTGTGAGGGGTAGTGACTCGAATCGATTTACATCCTGCAGGAGAAACCTGCTTGCACGACCCATACGCGCTTCCCGGAAGCCGCATGGAGCAACCTTTCGTTTATGGTACCGCAGGATCTTCCGGGTCCAGACTCCCCCGAAAAGGATCCCCCGACGCGATGCGCCCCGTGCCGCCATCCGTGGGTGGATTGCTCCCTCCTCTCAGCCTCAGTTCCACCAAAGAAGTGAGAAGACTATCTTTCGACCAGGCAGTAGTCGTAGCTACGTCGGTTTACTGGGCCCATAACTCCAGCATGCAAACAGTGCGTTCAAACTTGACCTCATAGGACTGGACACGAGGCGTAGCCTTAGGTGACTCGCACGGGGCTACCTCCTTGAAGACAAGTTGTTTTTCCCTTTCCACCTAGTTGCCCGTCCGGTCTTCATTGTGATCCTATCCACACTTTCCTTCATCTGACAGCATTCCCCAGTGATAATATTTCCTGTCTACGAGTGGTCTCCATACCACTCGATGAGTAGTCGTCCTAAATTAAGCAGAGCGACTACCGACCTAAGGCTAAATATCTGGAAGGAGGGATCTACTGCACGCTAGGGTTTCAACCAACTCCTATCACTTAATGCACAGTCAAGTCTACATCCCTAGCTAGTGATAGAGTAAAAATTTAAAACGGGGATAATGCACCGGGGCTTGCCTGGGTTCTGCTCTTGCTCAGCTACGACACCTCCGGCTCCTTCTGGATTCTGCTCTGGTCCCGTCTCCACGTGGTTCACTTCGTGATCTATATGATGCAAAAGATGATGCTTATGAGAGAAGATTCATGGCACTTTCTCAATAAATACGTTAATGTACACTATTTCTCGTGGAAGTGAGTGGGGTGTGTTGATTAGTTCAGCAATATAACGTATTTAGTGGAGGCACAGGGTGAGGGCGTTTAGTGTATTTTCTTCATGGACTCCAGTATTTAATCACGATGACGTTGTATAAAAATATGGCGGTCGCGATGACCGGACGGAGGTGCAACATATACATTACTAAGTGGTACAGGTCAAGGCATTACCTATAGCTTATATGATATTTATCATGAAAGACATAGTAGTCAAACCTAACATATCGGAATGAATTTATAACGCCCAGTGAATTATTAGAGCTACCACACCATTAATTATTTTAGCCTAGTTCTGGAAACCAAATGCACATGAGGAATTTACTGTAACTAGGTCATGCCAGGGGTGAATTATGACCCAAGTTCCATAGACATGCAATGAGCCAATAATTTTAAATAATTAAAATAAGGAAAGGTATTAATTTTAATTATGACAAAAATACAGAGACTCACCCCAAGACATTTTTCAGGAAGACTAGAAACTGAAAAACATAATTGGTGGCCAAGTTTCAAGATTTTATCAGCTCTCTATAATTAGTTATGAATTTTTATAAGTATTTTTTGCATTTATTTTAATCCTAAAAATAATACTAACATGCAACATGGTTTAGCATTTTTCTGCAGTAGTATAAGTCTAGAGGGTTCCAGAGAATTTTTGTTTGCCCCTAAATTCGCAGTATTCATTTATCTGTGGATTTTATAAACTAATAGACTTATTCTAGAATTTATTTAACCAAATAACAGTAGAAAAAGACCTTGGGCCAATAGCTGAATGGCCACACAAGGGCCACACCAACCTAGCCGCACCAGATCCAGGCTGGACCAGCACCAGGTCGAGCAGCAGCTCGGTCGAGGCGACCATAGCACGCCGGAGGCCGGCGGCGCGTCACCGGAGTGGACCAAACGGTCACGAAAAATTCCAAATAAAATACCTATGCGAAGCTTAGCTCGACGCGATCCCGTTTGAGGTGGTCCCAAGGGAAGGAGCTCACCGTGGTAGCCGGCGGCGAGCAGTGAAGCTTCGGGGACGTGTTGCGGTCGACGAATTATTGTGGCTTGCACAGTGGGTTTCGAGCGACGAAACTTGGTAGGATGGGGGAGGAGGGCAAGGCGAAGAGTTTGAGCCGGCTGATCTGTGCCGGGAGGGGCTAGAGCGGCGGCGCGGCGAGCTCCTGCCGGCGGCAATGGAGGTGGCGGTGGTGCCCTTTTCTTTCCAAAAACGGGATGGCCGAAACGGGAAAAAGGCAAGACTCGTTGGGGAAGGGGTCGGGCCTCGGTTAATCCCCGGTCGGGTCGATCGCGGCGGCTCCCCGCCGGTGTACTGGCGCCGGCAGCCTGGGCCCGCGCTGGAGATTGAAGACACAGGCGTGGCTAACAGGTGGGGCCTAGCGGGGTTTTTCTTTTTCGTTGGTTTTTGAAACAACGTCCCTTTAATATTTTCATATATTTACAAATATAGATTCCATAAAAATTCTAAAAATATGTGCGTGTTCATCGTGATGTGCCCTAATTTATAAAAATGATAATGCTCAGTAGATGCCATTTGAATTTGAATATGAATGTTTTAAAGAAGGTTAGTTTTTGACCCTTTTGGTATTTATTTACGGCACTTAAACTTGGAATAAAAATTTGAGAAATTCCTCAAAATTATGATTGATCATGGTCCTCAACATATATTTTTGGTAGGTATGAGTCATGTTGAAAAATCTAGACTTGTAGTTCAAGTGGCATTCAAATATGCTTAATTTGAATTCAAATTTTATAAATTTCAATTCAAAGTTTTGGGTTTTACGCTCTTGTGATTCCTAAGGTGTTGTTCTTGAAATGTTTATTACTCTAGCGTGTCACACTCTCCCCAACGCCTGCAACTGGATCGAACTTCAACTAGCAGCGACCCATTCATTAAACATATGACAATGTTGCGTTGTGCTTGTTTCATAGTTGATTCGCCGGTACTTGTCATTCTAACATTCAAATGTTCTATACAATGATATTTGTCATCTCAAATGATGTATCCTCCATCTTAGACCTAATTGATAATATTTAAATAACTTATAATTTCCACTAGCAAAATACTCGTACGTTATTATAGATTTAGAGAATCAAATGTGTTTTTATGTAATCATCACACAAAAAAAGTGTTTCTATGTAAAATATTTGTAAGTTTATCCGACTCTTTCTAGCTATATTGCTTACGAAGAGGAAGAGTGTGTGCTTCGTCATTGGAGTTTTTTCCACCTCTCCCTCTTCTATTGGGAAATGCAAAAACAATAACAAAATTAGAAAAACGAAATGAAAATGAAAACGATAGATCCCATTTCGATCAACTAAACGGAATATCTCGTATTCGTTCAAAAATTTTCACGAAAAATATCAAATTTTTAAAGGAGTAACCTTTATTATCCAACCAACCAAGCTCAAACAAACCTTACCATCACAATCCTAAGACATATGCCGCAGCGGCAGCTGGGTCGCAGGACATAGACGTCCCATTTGTGAATCGTGACCCTACCCCTCTCTCAGTTTGGGTTCCCGTTTAGATCCTTTGTTGAAAGGCGTTTTTCTGGTTTTTTAACCCATTTTAAGTTTGGTGACCCTATAGGTTACCCGTTGGAGACAGCCTTACCGTGGAACAAGGAGATGATGATGGCACGGCACCCGAAAATACAGTACGGCAAGGCAAAGAATGATCTCTAATCCGACCCGTCATCCATACTAGCACTGTACTGCAGATAACGTTCCATCTATGCGACAACAAAACACGGAAACTTAACTTTGGATATACAAGGAAACTAATCCCTATAATAAAATAAAAGCAGTTATGATACACGCCGAGAAAAAAAAAACAGAAACGAAAACCGAGACGTAGTAGAATAGAATAAGAGTCGCCGAGGCAGTCTCCCTCCGTCATATGTTAAGATGTTGTTCCTCCGAGTCTCCCGTCCCTTCCGGGGTTCAAACTCCATCATCTTCATCAACCCAAACAGCCGGCTAACTGATCGCCGATTGCCACGCACCAACCACTCCTTTTCCGCGCCGCCATGGCGTCGCCGAGGGAGACGACGGTAGAGGCGGCGCCGCCGCCGCCGGTGAGCGTGAGCGTTCGCGGCTTCGACCCCCGCTTCACGGCGCGCGACCTCGCCGGCTTCTTGCAGTCCATGGCCGACGGAGAGGTCCTGCGGTGCCGGATCAAGACGACGTGGACGCCGCCCAACTCCTGCCCCAATTTCGAACTCGCCGTCGTCCCTGACGACGACGCCGTCGCCGCCGCGTTCCCCGGCTTCCAAGCCCTACGGTACCCCAACAAGCGGCGGCGAAGCGGCTCCGACGATGACGACCCTGGCGACGCCGCGTTCCACCGGACATTGGCTCCGCCGCCGCCGTACGACCGGCCGCCGCCGCACGCCTTCGTCCAGTTCGCCCACGCTGACGCCGCCGGCCGCGCCGCCGCCAGCCCCGGGCTCCTCATCCGCAGCCCGTATACGCGGAACGGCAACACCTCTCCCCGCGCGGCGGCGCGCCGCCGGACCACCACGCCGGCGTTCCGCTTCACCAGCTCGCTCGTCGAGGCCGGCAACCTCCGTTCGCCGCACGACTTCGTCGCCGCCTGGTGCTTCCCGGAGGATGCCTCCTCCGACTCCGGCCTCGACTTCGTGGTGGACCCGTCCGACGAGACCTGCCGTCTCTTGTTCTCCTGGGACACGGCATTCACGTTCCCAGGGACCTCGTGGGCCTCCGCGGCGGTGCTCCGCTGCGACGTCAAGCTCGAGTTCCCCGTCCTCGACATCGACGAGGTCCTCGTGTTCCAATCCACAAACTCGCTGCTCCTCCGGCTTGCTTCGGCACCATTGTCATACTACCGCACGGCGGCCGATGACGTGTATCAGTCACCGGTGCCCACGGACCTCATCGATGACGACGACCATGATGATCCGTGGGTACGGACCACCGACGTCACCGGCACCGGCGCGATCGGGCGGTGCTGGGTGTACAAGGTCTCGTTCAGGGCGTGGCTCTGGCCGGAGATGATGGACGTGCTGGCGTACCTGAAACAGAGGGTGCCGGTCACGGTGTGCGATGACGACGGGTGGCTGAGGCTCACCGTGCGCGATGAGCCGGGGTTCGGGCAGCAGATATCGGAAGCCTTCTTCTTCGTGCAGCAGAATGGAGAGGATCTAGGATTTCCGGTCTGGTTCCTGCTCAACGCGCTGGTGCACAAGGGTAGAGTGAACGAGCACCAGCTCACGCCGGAGTTCTTCGGCTTGCTCAGGAGCGAAGAGGGGGATGTCAACGTGGCTGCACTGACGGAGTTTCTGGGAGAGAAGTTCCCGGTGTTCGATGTGTGCCGGAGGTTGCACGAGTTGCAGCGCAAGGCTGCCACGAACACCAAGATTCTTCGGTCGCTCAGCAGGCGCGGCAAGCCGGGTGATTACTACAATGTCAAGGTGCATAGCCTAGTGATCACTCCCACGAGAGCGTATTGCAGAGCACCACAAGTGGAGCGGTCGAACCGTGTCATCCGGCATTACCATCAAGTGGCAGACCGTTTCATGAGAGTTACTTTTACTGATGAGGGCATGCAGCTGCTGACCAACAATGCGTTGTACTTCCACACGGCGCCAATTGTCAGCGACATGATGGTGCCCAATTTGTTCAAGCAGAAGACGGCAGTTTACAGGCGCGTCCAAAGAATTCTAACGAGGGGCTTCCACATGTGTGGAAGGAAGTACTCGTTCCTGGCCTTCTCATCCAACCAGCTTAAGAACAGGTCAGCTTGGTTCTTTGCAGAGGACGGCACGACAACGGCTGCAAGCATTAGGGAGTGGATGGGACATTTCCCGAGCAAGAACGTCGCGAAGCACGCCGCTCGGATGGGGCTGTGTTTCACGTCTTCATACGCAACGGTGGATATGCGACCCGATGAGGTGAATGAGTTTCTTGATGACGTTGAGCATAATGGGTACAATTTCTCCGATGGGATCGGCAAGATCTCAACAGAGCTCGCAAAGGAAGTTGCCCAGAGGTTGCCCCTCTTATCTGACTCCCCATCTGCCTACCAGATTAGGTACGCTGGATTCAAGGGCGTTGTAGCGGTTTGGCCAGGACAAAATGATGGGATACGGCTTTCTCTTAGGCCAAGCATGAGGAAGTTTGAGTCCACCCACTCTGTTTTAGAAGTTGTCTCATGGACAAGGTTCCAGCCGGGATTTTTAAACCGCCAGATTATAACATTGCTCACCTCCTTGGGTGTCCCAGAAGAAGTTTTCTGGCAAATGCAGAAGGAAATGATATGTAATCTAGAAAGGATTTTATCAAGCAGCGGTACCGCTTTTGAGATTGCGATAAGCTCTCTTGCTGAGCATGGAAACACCCTTGGATTGATGCTGAATGCCGGCTTTGCTCCTGCAACCGAGCCACACTTAAGAGCCATGCTTTTGGCTATAAGGTCCTCGCAGTTGCAGGGCCTTCTGGAGAAAACGAAAATTTTTGTGCCCAAGTCAAGGTGGCTGATGGGCTGCCTGGACGAACTTGGGATCCTTGAGCAAGGACAATGCTTCATCCGGACCTCATCTCCATCACTCAGCAGCTGTGTCGTGAAGCACGGCTCAAGATTTTCTTGGGTGAACAAAAATGCACAGACCATTATAGGAACAGTTGTCATGGCAAAAAATCCATGCCTTCATCCAGGGGATGTCCGTATACTTGAAGCAGTGGATGTGCCTGGACTGGATCACCTAGTCGATTGCTTGGTCTTGCCAAAGAAAGGTGAGCGGCCACATGCCAACGAAGCATCCGGCAGTGATCTTGATGGAGACGTCTACTTTGTGACCTGGGATGAGAACCTTATACCTCCGGGTAAAAGGAGCTGCGATCCTATGGATTACTCCCCGGCTGAGGCAAAACTGCTACAGCGCAACGTACAGCAACATGTAAGTGGAACTACTCTTAGCATATACACAATTTCATTAAATCCTATAGAGACAATTTCCTATTTGGCCTAAAAAAAGATGACGCTTCCTTTCTTGGCTCTTTTTAAATCAAAGTTCCCTATCAGGACCAAAACCATTTTTTGTTTCTCTCCATGGTCCTTCTGTCAATTTTGATTCTTAACAGTGTTAGGTTGAAAGTAAAAGGACATTTTTACCCATGATATTAAATGAACTTACATTTTTTTACTTCTTTGGAAAATAAATAATTCACATGAAATTTATAGTACCCCCGATATGAAATGTTTTTATTTAAAAAATATTTATCTCAGTTTGTTTTAGATTTAAATTAAAAAAATATAAATTATACATTTCGTGTGAATTATACATTTTTCAAAACAATTTTATTAAAAAATAAAGTTCATTTCATACCAAGGTAAAAAGGTCTTTTTATCCTTCACTTAACACTTAATAGTGTCAAAATTGACGGAAAGACCACGAAGGGAAACGAAAAATTGTTTTGGTCATAATAGGAAAGTTGGATTTGCAAAGGGCCAAGAAAGTAAGCACCATCATTTTTTAGGCCAAATATGGAATTGTCTCAATATGTTTGTTCAGTGTAGATATTTTTCTAACGTTCAGGAATAGTTCTATACTTTATTTCGTGTTGCTGAAATAAAAATAAATATATATTGCAATGACTTGCTTAAGACCACGTAAACCATTTTTTTTACATTGTATTCTAGTCTGTTCTATTGGGTTCATGTTTCCAGAAAGGCAGGCCATCTATTGTTCGCTTTATTTGATCTAGCATTAGGCTACAACGATGTTTCCCCAAGTTGTTATTAACTAGTTTCTTACATGCAGTTGAAACTTCAATCAATAGTCTATATTGCACATTGTTTTTATTAACATGATGTCTCATAAATTAGATACTACACATATTCTACAAAGAGTGTGGAAAAGATCTATTTTACTAGTGGACTTTGTTTTTTTTTTACTTCCAAATAAACTAATGGTTCAAAGTTACTATCTTGAACTATTCAAGTTTGGTCAATTTACCCTCGGCTGAGATTTGTCTTTTTTAGTTCTTTCGTGCAAGGCCTATTTTAATTTGTTAAAAAAATAATTTGTAGTAAAGAGATCTATCTTTTTGTTCTCTTTATATAAATTGTGTTGTACTATAAATTAAAATGCACCTTGCACAAAAAGAACTAAAAAGACAAATCTCAACCGGGAGTAAATTTACCAAATTTCAATTGTTTGAGGTAGTAAAGTGAATCAAAAAGTTTTTGGACCAAAACAAATAAAGTGAAATTTTGAAGATAAGAAAATAGAGTATATTTAGAACACATTATAAAAATGTAATACTTTGTTATAGTTATTTTCGATGTGATGCTTCTAATAATACAATAAATGGTCGTATAAAAATTTATCTTAGCAATGATTTGAACATTTGTTTACTGCTGCAATATTAACTTATGCACTAGTTATGAATAATTGTTTTTTTTTTGTTTTGAAATTTTGCATAGTTAAATTCTTATTATCCAACAATTGATCTCACGCACATAACTGAAATAATTAAGATATACTCCGTCCATCTCAAGATAAGTTTATTTTTGGGTTTGGTTATACTTGGCTTCGACCAACGATTTCTATATACTCGATTAATTCTAATAAACAACCTAGTATTTATACTTTTAGATCCTACAAATTGTATTAGTTTTTTTTCCAATTAATTGAGTGTACAGAAATCATTGCTCAAAGGCAAGTTTGACCAAATCCAAATGTAAACTTATTCTGGGACATAAACTTATCACTTGCAGTTTCAAATTTCTACTTCCTTAGTTCGTAGAATTGTTTCCTTTGTAATTAATTTCATTAGCAAGGCATTGCTTTTGTAACAGGATATCATTGATTTCTTCTTGAAGAACATGACAAGTGACAACATTGGTCGGATAAGCAATGCTCACGTTGTTCATGCTGACATTAGCAAGAACGGAGCTAAGGATGAGAAGTGCCTTCAGTTGGCTGAATTAGCAGCCACTGCCGTGGACTCCCACAAGACCGGCAAAAATGTGACAATGCCATCATACCTTCGACCAAAAGAATACCCAGATTTCATGGGAAAAGACGATGACATGTCCTACAAATCAGAAAAGATCCTTGGAAGGCTCTATAGGTCAGTTAAACAATATATCCTTGGAGAAATCTTGGAAAGCGTTGTCAAAAATGGTGTTCCTTATTATGACACCGATCTGGAAGTCCCTGGTGCATCAGTGTTCTTCTCAGAAGCTTGGCAATGCAAGAGGTCCTACGAAGCACAGTTGAACATTCTACTCAGTCAGTATAGTGTCCGCACAGAAGCAGAGCTTGTCACAGGGGAAATATGGTCACTTACTGAAAACAACAGGAGGAAGAAGCAGGACATAAAACAGAAGAAGCAGGACATAAAAGAGAGGCTCAAATATGCGTATTCTGAACTCCAGAAGCAGTTCCGGAGTTTGTTTGACAGCATTGAAGCAGGTCACCGCGAGGTCTCTGACGAAAGGAAAAATGTGGCGTATGAGATGAAGGCTTCCGCATGGTACCAGGTAACCTATCACCCCGTATGGGTCCGGAGGTCACGAGAGATTGAACCAAATGGCGAGGCAAAACTCAGCTTTGCGTGGATCGCGGTTGATTATTTGGCGCAGATAAAGATGAGGCGTCGCATATAGAAACATACCATTTGAGGTCCACAAAGCAATTTTCCTGAAGCCTACTCGTACAGCGAATGCTCTCTACGGATCGAACTCTAACTAACGGCCCATGCATAAAACATGTGGAGTTTTTGTTTTGTATATGTTGTGTTGTGCTTGTTTGGTATTTCCTTTGTTCAAGTACAATACTTGTATTCGTTCAAACAATTACTCAACCAAACTTAGATATGTTTTTTCTTCATTTAACAGTGCTTTCACCGGTTGTCGACTTTCACTTTCTGCATTGCCAGCCCGGCAGAATTTTTTGTGCCGCCTCAGAGAGTAGCTTGTGGCAAGCTGAAGGCTTATTTCAAGGCTGCGGCCTCCTGATTGATAAGTTGCCCAACATATATTGGAGTGAACCGTATTGTAGCTTAAACATTCATATACTTGTTAAGTTAAAAAGAACTAGTCCATCTGCCGGCGTATTTTGTGCGGAGATTTCATTTTATAGAAATAGTAAGATATTTTTTCAATGTTATACTTGCACCATATATAAATTGAATTATTAAACTATTTCATAAAATCATGAGTTCAACACAAAAGTTGAGTATCATTTTTAGTTATTATTTCAAAAGTTGTTAAAGTTTATTCATGTTTATGGACTACTGAGTTGATTTGGAATATTTTTCTTTTTTTGCCTTCAACTTTAATGATTCAGGAAATTGAATATGATTCTTTATCTCTACTATTGGATGATTTATTGCAATATTTTTCTTTTTTTCCTTTAATTTTATTGATTTAAAAACTTTGCTACCTTGTTACGTTAACTTACTCTCAAAACACTCATTTTTTATTGAGCTTATGTACCACTAATACTTTGTTGATTTAAAAAATATCACTGTATTTTCACCGTCCTAGTTTCTTCTAACACTTCATCATCCCTTTGCTTTCTATTCTGTCGATGGCGCTATAAAAACAATAAAACCAGATACAATAAGAGGAGGGGCTAGAGTTTCCACGTAACATAGCTGGGGAGGAGAAGATTTTATTAAGCTCTATTGGGCTCAGGCAACATGGGGGCCTCAGAAAAAAAAAGTGAAAAAGATCTAATAGCTAATAGAAAATGAATGGAATAAAAAAAAGAGAAGTACGGCACGTGGGCAATTTTGTATTCAGCAAAAAAACAAAGAAATATGGCACTGAGCAATTTTACAGCTATAAAAGAAGAGTTGTACGTGAGTAATATTGAAAATAGTAGAGAATAATTAAAAAATAATATATGATCCACTTATTATAATGGCATTGGTGGGTAATTTCAAAAACATATGTACGGGTATTTTGGTCTAATTATATTATAATGGCGGTGGTGGGTAAATCTCTCCTTATTTTCTCGGATTAATGTGAGAATTTCTAGACCTTGAGAGTGAATGTGGAGGCTTATTTTCTTGATCAAATATATCTAATTATATTATAATAGAAGTGGTGGGTAAATCTCTCTTCTTATTTTTTCGGATTAATATGGGAATTTCTAGACCTTGAGAGCGAACGTGGAGGCTCCTTTTCTTGGTCAAATATATATATAATTGATTTCAGTGGCTTTCTCAAAGCGGATGGAAATATTATAAGATTTAAGATTGGGAGACTAGACTCTTTTTTGTTTCAGCTGTGCCTATGTCGTACTACACAAAACAAGAGTTCAACTTTGATAGCTTTAGTAGCTAAAAAAGCTAATTTCTAACAAATTGGCCCAGAGGATATGGTGTTACGCAGTTTGTTCAGTGGCATCGCATTGCCATGGATCTCAGGAATGCATATTCTCAACTCCCGTTGAAGTGTTTCTTTTAAGCAAGCACAACACGTGCTCCATGGTCGTGGCATTACATGGCACTGCGATCCTTCCACCAGTATTCAGCACATTTAAATCCAAAGTCTTCTCCTAACACATCCTCAGGATCTTGCACAAGACTATCGTACCAAGGTACACTAATGGAATCTCGAACTGCACCTCCTGTCGGCGGTGTACATAATGCCACTGACATCCTTCAGTATATTTGACATATGTATAAGCTTGTAATTTGTAAAGCTTGTATCACTTGGCGATATATTTGACATGTGTTGGGTGGGATATGTCTTTGTTTGACTGGTGGAAATTAGACTGTTATTCTATTTTTATGGTAATTATTACTGCTGGCTTCCGTTCTCTGTCAACCAGCTACAAGCCTGCTAAACATAGTATGGCTGAAAATGGCGGATCATTTTGCCGCTTTGCTTTATGTTAGGAAGTTCAATTTTCATTAGCGACACGTTCTTGTACTGAAGAAGTGAAATTCAACCCTTTCTTTACAAACTTTCTGCATTTGTAACCAATACATTTTCCAGGCAACACAGATCTACATTTGGAAACAATAGATTCCTATGGCACCTGGTGAGGCGGGCGACACCATGTGGAGTTTATATAGAACATGGCTTGTACAATTTCCACTGTAACCTGCTACAGGCACACTTGCAACACAATATCCCAATTTCAGTTTAAAATGTATTTCAACACATCAAGATTCATAGCCATTGTGATTGCAGTTCGGAAACAGTAAAGTGACTAGTAGACGGAAATACAAATGAAGTTAACAATCCAATACCGGACGGATCCAGCTCTTCACAGAATTTTACATGTTTCAGAAAATTCACAGCTGTGATAGGTTGGTCTCCAGCGATGGTACAGGTCATTGCAACTGACCACAAAAGAATTCATCGACATTATTGTGCAACTAAATCATACAATACGCTCCAGCTCCCTAGCGTAGCTGAGCGTCTGGTTGATAAGCTGCAGGGACGGAATCTCCTTGCAGGGCTGGGACTCCTTTGCCTTCTGGAAGAAGACGAATCCGTTCTTAATCTCCCACTCGGGATGCTCCTGTTCAAAGAATACGGTAGTTATAATCTACAGTGAATATCACATATAAATCATAAAGCAATGCACACATGCATGGATGAAGAAAACGAAAGGATTTACCTCTGTGATATACTGGTGCAGTTCTTGGTCAGAATTGAACATCAGCATTTGTTTTGCATCACTTATTGATAGGGAATCATACCCCTTTTCGCTGCATCCAGCTATTTCGTCTCTGCATAGAAAGGACAAGTAGCAGAGTAAGTGTCTCTGTAAGACTAACAATTACATCAACATAACAAACAGCAAAAACAAAAGCTGCTCACCTTATTGTTTTGGCAAGCAGATCCATGAAGTAAACATATGTTTCATGTGGCACAGCCTGTCGAGCACTCAAAACTCGGTTATACGCACCCTCCATAAATGATTGCTCAAGCTCCACTGCATGCTTGATGCAAGGATGCTCCAGAGCTTTGACAGGCAGAAGCTCCAGCTCAGTGTGGAACTCTGCAATTCTATTCTGGACCAATAGTCTCAGAAGATTGAGCCCCAAAATTGGGTACTCTTCTGGTGATGGGGGAATTATGCCACTGCATGAATAAATATTGTTTAGTAACAAATAACAATGTAATACAGAACAAGTTTAAACATAACGGTTCAGACCTATTTAAACTATGATAAGCATACAAGTTATAACCAGTTTAAACTATGACAAGGCAGGGGAGAATCATGAGTAGAACAATACAAGTTATAGCCACTGGCAGGCTCATCAATGCGAGTTGTATCAAGAAATCATCTAATAAACAGCTTGTCAAAATTATCTTTGCCCACTACATATCAGATATATTCTCAGCACTCTGCTTTAAACAGCACTAATTTCATGTTCTGTAACTTACAAAATAGTAACTCGAAACATACACAATGAAACTAAGATATCAGATTAGTACTATCTAGTTAGAAGAAAAAAATTATTCACCTAGCATAGTGCCATCCCTTAGAAAAATGTATTGCGGACAAATCGCAGAATACTATCTGACCAAAAATTAAGACCAATACTACATTCTTACGATAGATACGAAAAAAGAAACATCTGCAAAGATTACAAACAACAGATGGGAGGAAAGGATATATCGAAACTAACCATGTATCCATGTAATAAGGCTTCAGCTGACAGAAATCACGCTCAAATGCATCTTGGTTCTCAAGCTTCACACTTAGAACAACCGCATGCTCGTAAATGTCCCCTGAAAGATTTCATATTGATCTAAGTACTTGCTCTGTTAAATATAAACTAACAGGTATAAATAAGACTTTTACTACTCCCTCAAGTCAAAAATTGTTGATGTTAGCACAACAGGGTGTTTAGTTCAACGTTGAACTAAGCTCCATGTCCTAAAATCAACAATTCCCAGCTGGAGGAAGCAGTATCACGAAGTAACCATATTTAAGGAGTCACAAATGACAGCATACGCTTTTAGCACTAGAGTATTGCAAGGAATTCAAAGACCAGAGGTCAAAGTTACCCTACTTGCAAGTTTGAGCTCCTCCACAGCGTTAGGAGTCTGCTGAAACAATGGCGGAAGGCTTGGGAACTTAGTTAGCTGGACCTGCAAATGACGAGCGTCTTCACTTGTGAGTAATGGAATTCAAAGGCACAACATAATTCATCAAGCTTACACCTCTCTCTCTCAAATCAACACGCAGCCAATTTAATTCTTCAGTTAAGTAAAAAAAACTAGGCTCTAGGACAAAAAACGAACTAAAACCTGAACGAAAACGAACTAAAAACTAGGCAAAGGGCAGATCTGCACATCCGATCTTATCAAATAAAATGAGGTCAAAAAACAGAAAGAACGTCGCGAAAATTGCTAAAAATCCAGCCTTTCAGCCCCTAGAAATCATCTCGGAAACAATCTCAGCACCGCAAAATCCTATCACGCCCCCGTCGGCGGATCATCGCTAGCCCAACTTTTTTCGAGAACAACCCTCGAAACCGTCGAACCACTAGCATAAAAATTTAATCTTTGTAGCCATCAGCCTACGACGCCCAATCCTCAACAGGACAACCGGCGAGAAATCCCCCGATTAAAGCAGGATGTATCAGGAACGAAAAGGAAACGGCGGGAGCGAGATCCAGTAAAGCCCGGGGCGCGCGCACCTTGAGCTGCGAGAGGAGGATCTCACAGGTGTTGAGGTCGTTCCGGGCCAACGCCGCCTTGAAGCGAGCGAACATCTGGTTCACCTCCGTCAGCTTCGGATCCATGGCGGCGGCGGCGTTTCGCTGGGACTCGAGTCGACTCGTTCGTCCTCTTCCTTTCTGCTGCGCGGAGGGATTCTTTCTTGCGGGTTGGGTTGGGTTGGTTGGATTTCTCTCTCTTCTTCTCGCGGGTTGGGTTACTATTTTATTGTACTGACCAAGCTAGTTTGGGCCGGGTCGGATTCGAGATCGGGCCCGGTTCGGACCAAGGTTTGCTATCCTATTCTTACTCTGACAGGGTGGACCTCCGTGTTAGAATCGACAAGCATAGCGAGGGGGCTGGCTGACGTGTCAGCCGGAGCCGGCTACTTTTTTTTTTGAAAACGGAGCCGGCTACTTGGGCAAGCAAAAGGGAACGATTGGCATGTCAAAAAAGAAGGGAAGGACCTCTCGAACAAAAGGAAAGGAAAATTGTGCTCAAACCATAATAGAGCAGAAATTTTGTAGCAAATCTCTTGTAAGACTTTCTAGTTTGTGCACGAATAAGAAAAACTCCAACGGTTCTAAGGGAGACTGCGAAGATTAGTTGTAGAATTTCCTCCTCCCCGTTCCTCGAGGAAAAAAGAACAACAAAATAGTTTCCTCCAGAATACAATAGTTGCCCTACATAAAATACGACATATAAACTTAACAACAACAAAAAAACAGAATGGATTCAACAATACGAACATCTTTTACGTCAGAATATGGGTCAACAATAGTAGCCTGCAGATCACCCACAGCGCTAACATTTCCAGGTATCCAATAGAGTTTCTAGTAACAACTACTCAGCTACTACGGGCTATAAACTTGACCTGGCTCATTATCCAGATTTTACAGCAAAAGATTGCACTTCCCCTATTGATTTAATAACCCAATCATCTGCCTAGTGCCGAATTTTGAATAAAATAATTAAGATATTGAATGGACCCCAATGCCAAAATGAACCCAGGTGTCCTGATGGTGCCCAGCATTTGTGCTTGTCAGTAACATTTCAGAGTTTAATTCATTCACCTAATATTTGCCAAGTACTCAATTTGATGCAACCTGACAAATCAAGTAATCAACAATATGCAGTAACTTTGACAATTCATTCTTCAATCAGCAGATTCCAGGGAAAATGATGCCATGCTTGCAGCATGCTCCTTTCCGTCTAGGCTGCGCGGGCTTCTCCTTGATGCAGACCACATCCATGAATGCATCAGTCAATTGATCAACCAAACTGGCAGGATCGCTGATGAGAGCATCTACAAAGGCGCTCACAATGCGCCTGTCCTGTGCTGTTGCCTTCAGACTGAACCAAGTGAGGAACGCTACACGGAAATCACTGTTCATGTGCCCTTCATACTCCAGCCATCTGATCACCTTCACACAATAGTCATACTGCTGCTCCAAATAATTCTTAGAGGCAGAATCTGGGGTGCTGCTAAGTAATTCAGGTTTGCTTGGAGCTTCCAAAGGAGAGGAGTTTGAGCTTGCGAATGGTAAAACTTCAGAAGTTGGAGGCAGCTGGCTCTCATCATTGTCACTTGCACCATCTAACCTTGTAACTTTAGCCCGCTTAGAACACCGCTCAGAGGATACATTGTTCTCACTTGAGTTTGTTGAACCTTTAGGCGAATCATTTTGAATGGCTTTCTGATGATTCTGGAGATTAAAATTCTTTTCCTGATGCTCTGAATCCTCTCTGAGGCACATGCTCTCAGAATTCTGAGTTGAGCACTGGCTACTACCACGGTCAAGGCTCCGTGTAGCACATCTTGCCTCACACTCACCAAACCCCTGAGTATTGCCAAACGGCAAAACCTTGAAGAAGTACTCGGTTGAAGGGCTTAGACCAGAAACACAGCTCCTGGTGTTTGGCCTCAGTATGTGGCATGTTGGTTCCAATGGATACTGGTGAACTTTGGCACTTCGGTGCCAAACTTTGCAACCATCAATGTGCTCCATAGGCATGTTATCCTGATACTTCAACAAAATAATGACAGAAGTTGGAGTGATCTCCTCAAAAAGGATTTGGGGCTGTGGACCTGTAAAAGTAAATATCATCTGTCAAGCTAATAGTTGCAACATGTATCTTTCTTAAGGATGCAGGTCCAATTTAAGTACAGATTTCTCAGAGTGCAGATGCAGTTTAAGTGAAGAAGTCAAAACTAAGAGACAAACTTACCAATGGGTTCTGGATTGTTGTCTGACTCAAAGTCTTTGGTGTTATCCACTGCAGAATCTACAATTTCTAATGCACGCGAGCAGAGCTTCTGAACATCAGCACTACAACTAAGTCGGTTGACTATTCCCCGCCCCATGATTGCAGACACTTTGTCCAATGCACTGCCAACTTCTTTTTCAAGTGCTTTCACAGCTGAGCTGATTATGTTGACCAGTTCCATGTAATTTTCCGATCCTTTTACCAATTTATTGCTCAGTGACAGACGCTCACATAGCACATCAACTCTTCTTGCCTCTCTAGCAATTGCCAGTTGTTTCCGTAGACTCCTGAAGTGGTGTAAGAGGTAAAACATGCATATAGTTCAGCAGGCAAGAGAACTAAGACATGACAACAATTTATACATTAAAACAAAGGTTCACTCTTGGTATGCCCCCATTAATAGGGCCACGAGACAGCTACCCAAGAATAAGGATTACGCAGTTCATAATCATATCAATCATAATTTCCCTATGGCATGTTAATGAACGAATTAGTCAGAAGGTTACCTCATTAGCCAGTTGATTTTCCCGCAGTAGACACAGTAGAAACTACAATCTTCTAACTTGCTGGCGCACCCATTCTTGAGAATGCCAGTCTTTTTGCTCTTTAGAGCACAGTTTAGATGACAAGACATACCGCAAGAACAACCAGAATATGGAACATCTGAGGTGCAAACCAACCATAGGCTAGGATCCTTGTTTTCATCGTATTTATTGCAAATGCAGCAAGAGCAACGTTTGCAATATGCATCTCCTGCATTCAGTGTTGCTTGGCATGCCACATTTTTGCATACCCGTGAACTACCAGCTCGGGCCTCTCTGCGCATTGAGGAGTCAGAATTAACAAGTTTTACTAAATGCTGCTGTTCTCCATTCCCTGTTGTTTGTGTGCCATCTTTATTATTCTCCCCTGATAATATATCATTTGCACTGTCATCCTTCAGTTGTCCATTGTTTCGTGAAACTAATTTCAAGAGATAGGCAATCATCTTAGCTTTTGGAACATTAGTGTACTTCCTCTCCTTGCCCAGCTCAGCGCAGATAAGCTCAAGAAGATCCCTGCGGGTCCAGCATTGAAGAATCTCCACAGCACTTTGTGGCCATCTTGCAATTTCATACACTAGTTGTCTCTTGTCCTTCAGGCTCATCTCATTTTGTTTCTCTGGATCCATCACCATCCTGGAAGAAAGAATTATGAGTCATAGCAACTAGCAGGATTAAATTGAATGAGTACACAAATGCAAAGAGAGGACTGTGCAGCAAGATTACATTATAACAAAGTGCTTGCACAGTCTTGTAACAAACTATAGGTACACCAGAAATTTTATTTTGCCACATTGAATACTTATATGTATGTAAATATCTGGCCCTTGACTATGCTTCCAGTGACAAAAGTTGAAGCTGGAGTACTATTTCACCCATCTTTCGTCAGTATCAGTTAGGATTTTTGAGACAAAAGAGAGAACTATATTACAATTGTGTGTGAATTATGTGAGTGCAAATAAAGGTTAAACCGTAGTTCTGTGTAAGAACTTTCATAATGTGCAGGTCATTTTACATCATCATATGTGTTAAATCTTTGTGGATAAGTTTCAAAAAACACTTCCGGAGATCAAGAGTAACAGATACGGAGGAAACAAAACTGTGGGCGTACAATACGAGGGTAAGAATAATCTTGAGAATGAAGTATTAGTATCTCAAATAACTGACTACTTAACACTATCAACAACATACAACGATCATGCATCCATGTGCAGTCGCACATCATAAAAGCATCTAGAGTAGACTGAACCATTGTCTTCAAATATAAGTATACAATGATGTCCAAATACCTATGTCTGTGAATTTCCTCTACAATGGAAAACTGGTGCATCTAAAAGTATGTAATGGATTCAATAATAAAAAGAACAACCATGTGGTCAAATGGAATTACACAATGCCTTGATGACACTGTATTTTACCAAACTTCTGCCAACCTTAGCAGGAATAAGCATCATTATGAATAAGAAGAAATAGGCACACAAATTCACACACAAGAGGACTCTGTTTTTTGTGCCCTAGGTGTATATCAACACCCTAAACCAACTGAGCTAGGCTCAGCTCCACGTCATTCTGACTAGCTAGGAAAGCAAAGAAGAAAATAGGATGTGAAACAAAAATTATCAAACTTTTTGATACAGTATATTGTCACTGTATGGGCAGTTAAACTGCAAAGTATTCTTATAACTTCATTAAGCAGTTCCACCATTGACCGTTGCAGATTCGTCATAAAAAGGATTGCAAAGAATAAGAGTTAATTTCACTGAAAGACATGGATTTCCCAGAAAATTGGCAGCTTAAAGACCATTCCAAACAACTGCAACCAGAAGTGGTACCACTTCCAGATTTTCAACAAAAAGGAAAACCAGAAGCCAAAAATCCTATTGCCCAACAGATCAAAGACTTCAAAATCTATGCCGCGAATTAAAGAAATACAGTTCAGAATTAAGAAAAGAAGAGCAGAAAAGGCAGTCTGAGGGTTTGGGTTTCTCATCGCAATGGGCTGCGTTTGAGGATTTAGAAATTATCATCACCTTAGCAGCTTTTAGAGATTAGGGGTCCTTGATCACAGCAACATTTTGGGAAACTTTCGCAACGTGAAATAAAGGAGAAAATCCTCTCAGAGAAGTTAATTTAGGAAAGAAACAGTAATTGCTTCAGCGGTGGAAACACGCAACCTATTGATCGCTGTTCCATTAATTGTCAGGCACTATGTGGCGTGGGCTCGACATGTAGCACCTAGCATAGTATTTAAACTAGGCACCCAGGTGGTTGCCTCGCTTTGTCTGAGGCAGCAGTCATATGCGGCATGTTTTCATGAAACTAGCAGCAGCCTTTTGTTATTCACTTCATAATGCTCGCATAAATAAGTAAATAAACAGTAAAAGAAAATAGCCACATAACTAGTCCGCAATAGGCCCTAGGTTTCCAACTTTGCTTTACCCAGATTTAGGCATTTTACAGGTAACACCAAAACATTTCTGGAAAATGTACAGGCAAACTCAAAAGATTGCCGAACTAAATGTTCACACATGTTTATAGTTTCAAGTTCTGAATGATAGCTGCACACGTTTGGTTTTTAAATGCTTTAACATGTTCCAATAACTAGAGGAGTTACACCACACTTTTTCAAAATAGACAAGAAATCAAGAGTACTGAAGATACTGAGCACAAGCAGAATCGATATTCACGAAACAAGGTAGATGCAGCACGTGTCCGCGCAACAATGCAAGCAGGGCATACCAGAAGAAATGATGGGTTTCGCATATATTGCGAGTTGCAATAAACATAAACCCATCTATTCACTACAGTACATTTAAGTTATCAGAAAATACCGAACCTTTGTAGCCCATGGAAAGCATTAATTTAACTCATCAGCTAAACCTTACGTGGTACTAACATACATCTGAACGTTGTCATATCATACAATGCAAGCAAGCAGGTTACAAATGCGTTACAGGAGTAAGCAGGACACAAACAAGAACGAAAATTTACCAGCCGAGCGGGGTCACACGATCAAACAATGCCGTTACTTCACTTCACCTCTGCCAAGCTTGGTCAGTACCTGAAAGAACAGAACCAGAACATCAGCCAAAAGAGGGAAAACATCAATCTTGAGCCCCAGGGCACTCCTACACGCCTCGTGGACGGCAGCAGCTGTCGGTAAACCAGCAGCATTGCACGAATACAACAACACCGAGGCGCGGTCAACCTCGGAAAGGGCAGCCTCGAGACGGGCAAAGAATCTAATCGCAACACGGATCGCAGCCAGGTAACCTAATCGCGCGGGTAATGAATCCACCCGCGCGACGTCTACCAGGATGGACCAGGGCGCCGTGCCCCGGGGCCGCGGAATCGGGTACTGGAAGGGTTCCTCGCGGGTTAAAAGGAAAGATTTTGGGGGCGGTCGAGATGAGAGAGGAGGTAGCTGGTGCTTACCGACAGACCCCGACGGATCTCCCCCCGCGCGACGCCATTACGGGACCGGACCGAGGAGCAAGGGGATGCGAATTGGAGGGCGGCGGCGCCGGCGGGAAGGGGGCAGTGGAGGCGGCGGGCAGGTGAGGGAGGGTTAACTTCCGTCGTCCCCTCTGGTGAAGTGGACGGCGATTGATGGGGGTGGTGCTGGTGCTGCGCGAGGCTTTCTAGGAGGGGGAGGGCATGGACCAGGTGTGGTGGGCGCCCACTGTGCAGCGACGCCAGTCAGAGCCATATTTCGAGGCTCGAGCTTGCAACGGTACAAGGAGCACGTGTCCGCTCAAATAAAAAAAGTTCCCTTTTAACCCTTCTGTTGCTTTTACACCAGGGGAAATGGAACGATTCCAAATGTAAACCCATGCTCTTTGACATGGATAATTGGCTTAATTATTGTCAATGCAAGACTTAAAATAGAATTACACCAGAACCCAAGGAGTGTGAAAGGAGATGTCCTATGAGTTGACTAGTTATGACGCGTATTAGCGTACATAATGTTGCGACTAAGCTATCTCGAGTGAAAGTCAATTGATATCATTACAATAAATATAGGCATTGAGCAATATATGACTTTTTCCACTTTGTTTGTTGTAAAAGGATAAATCATTTGAGCTCAAAGGCGATATGGAAAAAAGGTCCTAGAGTTCCCAATCCCAAACATGTGGTTTTGTCAAGATATTAGACTGTTAGAAAGATCATAACCACATGCATGCATAGAGACATGTGAAATGTGATGGTTGATTATACAAAGGTGATATAGTAAGATATTGATCGTAGTTATTGTCATGTAAAACTTGAAATGAATTTATATTTATATATTTAGAATGCATGGAGTCTGAAGGAAGTTATTCTATGAGTTGATTATTTATCACGCATATTAAATTTACATGATGTTGCAACCATGCTATCTTGGAAAGAAATTGGAGGATATTATTGTGGACGTAAGCACGGAACGATTTATGACAAATATTTTTTTTACTTATACTCATATAAAATAAAAAAGGTACCCAAAAACTCAAAGGTGATATGGAAAGAAATGGTGATTGTTAGAGAGACTAAAACCACATGCATACATAGAGACATGCTAGATGTGATGATTGAGTCTACAAAAGTGATCTAGTGACATGCTACTTCCTTTATTTCATTATCTAAGCATTCCTAGCTACCCAAGCAGAAAGGGGTTTAGGATTTAAGGTACCCTAAATAATAGACATGGTAAAAGACAATCATGTCTTTCATCAAATAGACTGCACCCATGCAAGGATGTCAAGCAGGTCACATCAGCGGCAACAGAGAGATGACTTTCTGCCATGGCTCCGTAGACCTGATCCGAGGTGATTGGATGTGCCTGTGCAGCTGCCCCGCCGCCGTAGCTCTAATTTGAGGCGGGGTCGCTGCCACTCCCCTCCTCTTGGCTCATGCCATATCTTCCGAAGACGACATGGCCCGCAACTCCCACAATTAAAAAGGCGATCTACAGTGGAGCTCAATGTAGATGAAGACAACGACTTGGACCTTGTGTTTAAGCTTGGGTGGTGCATCCAAGGAAAGAATCAAATATGGCAGAGCTCGAGCGGCAGGGGAGATGGACGACATGAGGCTCTAGCAGGATACGGGCGGCAGGGGAGACAAAACACTGGCGACTGGGTTGGGAGGCAGGTGGCAAGCCGAGCATGAGATCGACTCGAAAGGCTAAGGTTTCAGTGGTTGGGGGAGAGATAGAGAGGGAGAAGAGAGAGAAGGCACGGGAGACAATAATTACTTGTGAGTTCTCAACTCCATATATACTTATATTTTGAAACTATTTTGAATCCTAAAAATGCTTACATTATACAGCGGAGGAAGTTGTTTTTTTTAAACCAAAACAGGAATGCCTAGTTCTATCCTTTATTCCGTCGTCGGTTTAGCTCATTGAATCTCAGTTCTGTTTTGCAAAATTTCATTTCTTTAGACTGAGTCCAACAAAGGTAGGCAATTGAAGATGCAAAGGCAAAATACATGTCGAAGCCCTACTGTAGATGAGAAAATGGTCTCCAACAGGGTAAACATCCCGGTAGGCATTTTGCCTTTGAGGAGAGAGGTGATGTAAAAATGCAATCCCTCTCTCCTCGAATGCATTTGACGAGCGACGGTGCGGTTACAACAACTTGGGTACGTGCGGAGTGAGCGGCGACGCGGTTACAATAACTTCAATGGACAGTTACAACGAACAGTTAAAGGATCAGTTACAACAACTTAAGTAAACCAATTATGATGAGTTGAGTTGATCAATTACAACGATCGATAGTCACAGGACACATGCTCAATTTGCCTATCAAAAATAGCTCTCCTTGTTGGAGTACACGTAATATGGATGTTTATTTTGTCACTGTACATACGAGACATACCTGAATTTGCCTTTTAAAATTAGCTCTACTTGTTGGAGTCAGTCTTAGCTTTTCCATAGGAGTTGCTCACAAAAGAAAAATTCACCGTAAAAATGCATGTGTCAATATAATATGCTGCCAGCTGCTCTTCATTCTGTCTACTAGTAGCAGGGGCCCAATAATCCTTCACCCACTGTCCCGCAGTGATCCAATGGGCCGACTGATTATGGTCCGAACCTCCGATGCTAGAAGGACAAGGATTGGGGTTCTACTATATTTTCGGTACGGTGCTGCAAGCTCAATCTGAGACTGAGAAAGTGTATTTTGCTGTGGTTTTAGAGAGTATTAGATCGTTGTTTATGTGTTGGACTTAGCAAATAATAATATAGTCTTTCGAGTGATCTTCCTCGATTTGGTTGGTGGTAGCAGACATATTTGTCTTCCTTGATTTGGTTGGTGGTAGCAGACATATTGAACTTGTTCTTTGGCTAAATTCAAATTTTAGTATCCGTGCATTGGTCACGTCGATGAAATGCTGCTATATATACACCTCCAATATTTTCACACCTTGCGAAAGAAATATACTTTCTCCGGTCGAGAATCTAAGAATTTGAAGGAATAAAAAAAGTTCTAAAGTATAAACATTTGAGAGCTAGATGAGACCCACACCAATTTTATTATTGAGCACCCAGTCACCCACCCGAACAGAATTCCCAAATCTTATCCCTCTCTCGTCTCTCAACCGCACGCGCCTGGTAGCTTCCTTCACGCCGCCGCGCCTGCTGGCCTCCCTCTACGCTCATCGCGCCCGCTGGCCTCCCTTTGCCCTCGCTGCTCCCGCTCGCGTCGCTCATCATCTGCTGCACTGGTCACTTGGAATCGCAGCTAGCAGCAGCGGCTGGTCCGGTGCCCTCACATCGCAGATCGACAGGCGCCATGGATGAGGACGGGGAGGATGCGCCTAATCCTAGAGAAATCGAGCGTCAGCGTCGAGGTGCTCTGCGGCTGGCACGACTGAAGTGGCAGCAGCAGCAGCAGCAGCGCATGCGACCGAGGCCACGTAGGGGAGGCGCGTCGGTGGAGGCTAGAGGGGCCAGATGTCTGGCCGCATCGTCGAATCAAGCTGCGGGCGTGCCGACAAGTGGAGATGGTGGCACGCCGAAAGCTAGAGGTGGTGTTGCGGCGACAACTGGTGGCAGTGTCGCTCAGGTAACTGGAGGCAAGAGTGCACCGGCAAGTGAAGCTTGGGTCCCGTTGTCAAGAAGGGAGGCAGAGGCGGGGATGAGGAGAGTGATGGCAGAGCTCAAATACCTCCCGGAACAGCCAACACCAGACGACTCCGAGCTGCTGTTCCCCATACGCAAGCCGGTGATGAATACAACCATTCGCCAGGGCTGAAATGAGGATCTCAGATCCATGGTAATTTCAGTGTACTTGTGTTCGTAGATGTAGTCATTAGTGGCAATAATTGTGTTGTTAGTCGTGGTAATTTTAATGTAGTTGTGTTCGTAGTATGACCCAGTTGAATTGTAGTGAATCATAGATGTAGTAATCAGTGCCGCTGATTGTGTTGTTAGTCATGGTAATTTCAATGTAGTACTTGTGTTCGTACTCATGGTAATTTTAGTGTAATTGTGTTGTTCATGGTTTCAATTTCAATGTGATTGTGCTCCACTTTATAATAACTTATATAGGCTTGTTCCATAATTACAATATATTGGATGACCTGTACAAACAAAAGATCTGAACAACCAATACAAAATACGAAGGCTGCACCATCCTGAATTCTCCTAAACATCTACTCAGCTATTTTAGCTAGGACACTGTGATAGAGCTCATGATCAACATTGAGGCTTGTAGGCAAGTTTCCTTGCAGCTCTAGGCCATCCTTGTATATATGTGGGATCTTGTAGTGATTTCTGCCACCATCGATAAAATTGAATCTAGGTGGAACACACTACGATTCTCTAAAACTTCATATGTTACACTATGATCATTTAATTATTATTTTTAACTTCTATATCTTAATATATAAAAGACGTTAGAATTTAAAACTTGGCATACAAAAATATATACTTTTGCATTTTGTACCATTAAAAAATAAAGCTATAACTTTTTTAATGATGTCTATTGTCTGCTCATTGTTTTAATATTTAATTTATCAAGCTAGCCATCCAAACAATCCAAAAAGATTATAGCTCTATTTTATAATGATAGAGGATGCAACAACTTATATTTTGGGTCCACCGCCACTGTTGAATTTTGGACATGCGTCACTAAAGGCCCTCTTTGTACTAGTGAGAATATCGGTCAACGGGTAGGGGTGCAACTAACGGCACAATTTCTCAGCCATGGGAGTAGCAATCATATGCAGGGCGTGAAGATGGAGTAATATGTTTCCTATAGGTTCATTGTTTTCCGTTACAGAAATGATCCAAACAATGTCAGGTTTCTTGTTACTTGGATTATGATATGAGCTTCTTCTCATTACGATTGCTGTTCTTCAAACCAAACACCACCTTAGTTATATGCTGCTATTGGTCACAAAAGTCCACGGTTATATATTCCTCCTATGCTGCTATTAATGTTAGCCATTTTGTCATCTAAATTATGTATGGAAAAGTGGGAAAAATATAAAAAAAAAACTAAAATAAAAGGACATCCTGCATTCCCCGCGCTGTTGTTCATATATGGACATAATTTAAAAGAGAAATTAGTCTCGAACACACCAAAAAACGTGGTTTTGTCCTGAACACATCAACAAAATTGAATTTAGCCGGTACACACTATGATTATAATTTTTTTGTGACACACCATGATCATCTAACTACTATTTTAAAATTTTTCTATCACAATATATAAAATACGTTAGCATTTAAAACTTTTATCATGCAGCCTTGTAGAGTTACAAAAACTTTTCAAAGCAAAGATTGATCATAACTGTTGAACTTGGACTGCATATTTTGAATTAGTTCATCCATGCATCTAGACATTGTTAGAAATGTCATGGACTGCAAGAAAGCAAAGAAACCTAGGTCTAGGACATTCAAATCAGGTGAGTTAGGGGGCTGATTATAGATACGAATGTCCATTCCTGTTTGTAGAACCGCAAGACGAAATGCTTCATCATTTGGATCGTGTGTGTGCGTGCATTGTCTTGTTGTATCCATATTGTCTCACCTGCAGATTCACGGGGCCAAGATGCAACTATAGCCGGAAGAACTTTTGAAATCAGGTAACTTCTACTAACATCCCTTGTCACATTGATGGACTTTGTTATTAGAGTACCCCTGGGTCTATTTCGGCTGTTTCTTTGAGCAGGTTCCTAAAACATGGGACAACATAAATAAATTACAACCAATTGCTAAAGCATACATCAAGTACAACTAGGAGTAGCATTACACCTTCCTTACAAATGGCCACATGCCGATCTTGCCATCAAAGTAGGACCTTCCTTCACTATCGAGTCTTGGATGTGCAATTACAGTTAGAAGCATACATTTTTTAATAGAATTCTTGTTTTGCACTATTATCAATGGATCTTCTTCATCCGGCAACAAGTACAACTTTGTAACTTTCTTTGTGGTGTTAAACCACTTCTCATCTATGTGAATTATGATCTTCATATCACTAAACTTTGGATCATTTGACACTACTTGAGCATCCAACATTGCAACACAATACCTTAGATGATCCTTCTTATTATCATCTCGTAATAGAGGCTTCAAAGTGTTGGAATGACGACGTAGCTTGCCTTGTTTGAACAAGCGGTGCAACGTCGTCTTCTTATTGACGTGAAAATCACACACGTGACCCAAAAGATTTGCTTAACTCTAGTGCGGGCTCAATACAAAGAAACCGGGGCGTGCCAGTCGATTTTCCCTGCAAATTGACAAAGAGATAAACAGTTAAATTCCATGGGTCACTGGTCTAGGACAGGCCGATGAAGAAAGCCGATCACTGTTAGTGAAAACCAGCCAATGGCTAAAAACAACAAATGATATTATTAAAATAAACAAATCGGCTGATTTGAATTGGTTCATTGGCAATTCAATAAATGAGTATTAAATATCATATAAACAGTGCCGATGAGAACTAGATCGATAGAGCAAAGTTGATAAAACTATGAAAGACACGCCAGACTTGCTCTGCCGATGAAGTAAAGTCGATACGTCAGTGTCGATAGGTATACAGTAATCATGCGGAGACTGTCCCTGTCGATAGTGCTAAGTCGATAGATCTGATAGCTGTATTGCAAATATGCCTCAAGATCATAGATCTAACTCTTATTAAATAAAGGGGGCAATCGACTTCAATGAATACATCAATAAACAAGTGGAACACTGAGAAGTCGATCGAACCGTGATAACTTGTCGGCTAAATGTCCCGACAGAACCCTATCGACTCTACCTATGATTGAATCGCATCTAATCCTATCGACTCAGTGAGAGGTCAGAATTGATGCAGCCTCACTGGCTTGAGCAGATATGACTTAATGAAGACAATGTCCAAACGAAGCAAATAGAACTAAAAACTCTTCAATTATAGGTAAAATCAATAAGATAACTCAAATAATACATGTAAATCAAACTCATAAAACCTACTAAAGATTATAATAGATCGGACCTAACCGAGAATGTATTGCAACCAAAAGTCGATAGTATAAATGCAATTAAGATCTAATTACCGGATAACTAGCAATTCTAAAGATAACAACTAGAATATCAAATCAATGAGAAAGTACTAGTTGGAGTCAATAGAATTACCGAAGGTGACTAATCCAAGTCTCTTGTCGAGATTGGAGCCGATGCAGCCCACGCGAGATGAGGATGTCGTTGAGAAAAGGTTTGGCGATGCGCCGAATTGTGTTGAACGAAAGTGTTATTTTTCTCGTACAAACCCTATTACATATTTATAGCTCCGTGCAAGGGGTTCCGACCCAACTCGGTCAGGGCTTCTAAACAAACTGACTAGATTTATTCCTAAACAAAATCTAAACTAAAAAAAGAAAGAGATAAAATAACCCTATCGGGCCCACTTTATTCCTTTTGGCTGTTGAGCTTCGCTGACTTTGGCCGACTTCAACTCTCCGCCTATAACCAATGGAACTGGTCCAAATTCTGGTGCCAACACATGCCCCCCGAGTCCAGGGTACGAAATCTTTATGCGCCGGATTTTATCTCCTCGTTTGCCGCGCCTTATTTACTACCCTGCTGCTTCATGACCTAAATGCAATCAATCGGGAGCCACCCACTCACCAGGTCACGTCTTTAGTACACCAACCAACCACTTGTGGCCCTTGATTGTGGCCTATTGTTTCCTACGCCGTCTCGATTGCCGGTCTTACTTTTTGACTGTCCTCGTGCTTATCCTCCTCCCTCGGGCTTCCATGCAAGCCTTATCACTTCCTATTCCTTTGACCAACTAGGAGTAGCGTTTGGACTCCTCAAAGGCCAAGTCCAGGTCCTATAAATAGCTCCTTCCGCCACCCCCCTTTTCCTCATCTCTCTTTCTGCCTTCAACCATGGGTCTCTTACTGAAAGCTTTGATAGAAAAGTACCATCTATCTCCAAATCTGCTGAGTGTATTATGGCGAATACTTTTCGCCTCTCTTTCCTCCAAAGTCCTTCTTTCAATCCAAAGTTTGCAGCTCCTCCTGCCCAGAAGCCAACTCGTTGGTCCTTCTGCCCCTGGATAGCAGCGCGGGTGTCGAGAATGGCATCGGCGAAATGGCCCTCTCTTCCCCTTGTCCGGCGGGTAATGTCTGATGACACTGCCATTCTGAAGGAGAAGCGGAGGAGGCTGCTAGTGTGTTTTTTTCCTTCTTCTATGTACCTCTTTCCATGTGCATGGGATACTATTAGTTACATCTTCATCCCCTAGCTGCCATAGCAGAATAGGTTTCACTGAAGCTGATTACTTGCGAGTATTCGACTTGCCTTCATCTTTAACATCGGCCATCTGTAATTGATGAAAACCTCTTTGGTTCTATACATATATTATTCTTGGCTCGCGTGCTGCACCCCCCTCTCCTTTTTCTTATATATATTTTTTGAACTTAGGGCGATACCCTTGATATCGGCCATCTGAAGGGGATGTGTAAACATCGGATGTGAATCACCTCGCTCTTTTATTTTTATTGCTTCTGCTAAGGATGATACTCATCATATTGGCCATGATCAAGCACCCAAGATCATGCGCCAACCCAAACGCTTGGATGATATTTCTTCAAATACTTCCTATTGATTGCTCTCCCAAACTCTTCTCCATCTAATCCTTTCTAAAAATATGCATTGCCCGATGCACATCGGCTTATTTTAAATGGTCCCTCCCAGGTTGGAGACCATTTTCCAAAGGCAAAATTGTCTGTAACACACTGAAAAAACGTGTCTTTGTCTCCAACACATCGACAAAGTCGAATTTGTCTGTAACACACTACGATTTTGTAATTTCTCGTCTGGAACACATTATGACCTTTTAACAATTGTTTTCAACTTTTTTATCTCAATACTCATAATATATTAGGATTTGAAACTTAGCATAAATATACATTATTGTATTATCTATCACTAAAAAATAGAGCTAAATTTTTTTAAATGTTTTTCATGTTTGCTCATTGTTTTAATATTGAATTTGTCCAGTAAATCATGCAAATAATAATAAAAAAATCTAGCCCTATTTTCTAATGATAGATATTGCAACAAGGTATATTTGTGTCAAATTTCAAGTTCTAATGTATTCTAAGTATTGAGATAAAAAATTTAAAAACAATTGTTAAATGATCATAATATCGATGTGTTGAAGACGAAGCCATGTTGTCTCAGTGTGTTACAAACAATTTTGCCTTTTCCAAATCGACTATCTTTGGAGCCGATGGGCATAATCAACTTCCAGACAAGATCTCCTTCCGAAAAACTTTTAGGTACCACCTTTTTATTGTAACACCTGGATACACGAGCCTTGTTCTCTTGAATCTGTTCTAAATCCCTCATCCGATGCTGCATGACATCTTCTAACTCATCATGCATCATATGTCGATATTCATCGGCTGACAGTTGATCTTGCAACTCTACTTTTCTTGATCCCAAATTTGTTTCCCATGGCAAAACCACTTTATACCTATAAACTAACTGATATGATGGTACCTTTATAGACCCATGATATGCCATCTTGTAGGCCCATAACGACTCAGCCAATGTTGTATGTCACTTCCTCGGTTGCTCGTCAATCTTCCTCTTGATAAGCTTAATCAAACTCTTATTAGATGCTTCTGCTTGACCATTGACTTGAGCATAATAAGATGAAGAATTCAACAATTTTATTCCCATACTATCGGCAAAGCTTTGAAATTCTTCCGAAGTAAACACAGAACCCTGGTTAGTAGTAATAGTTTGCGGCACACCAAACCTATAAATAATATGCTCCTTCACAAAATTGATCACATCATTAGATGTCACATTCTTCATTGGTACTGCTTCATCCATTTTGTAAAATAATCCGTCACCGCCAGAATATACTTGTGACCTTTGCTTGACGCTGGATAAATTTGGCCAATCATATCCATACCCCATCCTCTAAGCGGCCACGACTTAATGATTGGATTCATTGCCGATGCCGGTGCTCTCTGAATCGCTCCAAATTTTTGGCAATCTTGACACCCTCTATAATACTTGAAGCAATCTTCTAGCATATTTGGCCAATAATACCCAACCCTTTTTAACAACCATCTCATTTTATGGGCCGATTGATGTGTGTTGGGGTCTTAGCCTCCAAACATGAGAAATGAGACGTCATAAGGAAGGAGAGAGGCAAGCGAGTGAATGGCCAAGAGACCTCTCCCTCAAGCCCTACCCCTCTATTTATAGAGGGAGAGGGAGAGAGTTTGATGTTTATTCCATTGGTGGGGTTGAATATGACAAGCAAATCCTTGGACTTTACAACAAGGTCCCTAGACCTCTAGATGGGCCTCTTTTATACAACTAGGGGATCCTAGCCCATGGCTCATGTGGCTATCCCCAACAGTAGCCCCTCAACTATTCGGTCTTGGCCGGCACAACAAGACCAAATAGTTGCTAATCCTAAAAGAGGTCCAATTACAACTCAAGCCATAGTTGCCATGAATGTCCTTCTTGATGTTCCTTCCTTCCTCCAAACCTCCATTGTAAGGCATTGTGAGTATATCTAATGTTGTAGTTGAACCGACAGTAGGCATCAACGGTAAAGTCGACGTCGGCGCCAAGTTATGTTGATCCCCTCGAGTCGTCACAAGGCGTAAAAAATGAGTCGGTGACGATGCTACAGGTTGACAATGAATGCCTCGAGTCACAGGCTTCAAGAGTGAGTTGATGATGTAGTCGAGTTGATGGCGACATGAAAGGTCGACTGCGATCCCCTCGAGCCTTCGTTATGCCCCAAGGGTGAATCGATGACGATGTTGAAGGCGAGCCCCTAGAGCCCCTATTAGATAACAAAGATAAGCATGCATCATTGACAATTATCATAATAATATTTTTGATATTGCTGTCGACTCGAAGGGTGCTGCTATCCTTCGAGTCTTTTCTTATGAGCGCCAGGCAAAACACTGCCCTCATGGGAGGACTGGTCCTCCAGTATGACCCCCATAGCCCCTCTTGGTTGGTGTTTATAAGAGAAGCTTTACTCTTGGCCTCCAGTATGACCCCCTAGCCTTTGATGATGTTGATGATGAGCCCCTTGAGTAGGGATGGCAATGGGTACCCGATACCCAGAACCCAATGGGTAAAACCCCTATTAGGGGATGGGTATGAGATATAAATTATACTCGTGGGTACGTAAATGGGTTAAATCTTGTATCTGATGGGTACGTGGGTTTGGGTATGGGAACTAGAAACCCATACCCGTGTACTCCCAAACCTAACATTTATGTGTAATTTGTGATTCATAATGTGGATTTTATTATTTTTTTGATAACTCTAGCTCTATTAACTATATCAAAATGGACTAGACTAACATACAATCTTATTTTGTGCATGTGCTAAGTAAAACTTCTCATCAAAATTGATTACATTTATCGAAATATTAAGAATTTTTTTGAAGCATCGCGGGTAAGGAAAACCCATGGGTACCCGATTACTCAACGGGTATGGGTATGGGGTGAAACTTCAACCCGTCACGGGTATGGGTATGGGTATGGGTATGAGTTTGATTTACTTATAGTGGGTATGGGTATGGGACACTAAAACCTAGTGGGTTTTTACCCACTGCCATCCCTACCCTTGAGCCTTTGATTGTCCTCGAGGGTGAGCTGATGACCTTTGTGAGACGAAGGCGAGCCCCTAGAGCAATTGTAAGGCGTCAAGGGTGAGTTGATGATGATATTGAAGGTTGATGGTGATTTTGAGATGTCACCGATGATCAATGGCGAGCCCCTCGAGCCGTCATGAGGCACCGAGATATGTCGATGATGAGCCCCTTGAGTCACTTTTGTCGAACATGATATTTGCTGTGAAAATGGTATTTGCAGTAGTCTTCATGTTTCTTAAGATTTGTGCTTAGCCAGTGATGGAAAGAACATAAAGGTCATGACATCGCGGTTAGCTATAGAGCGATATGCTCTTGTCGAATATTCCAACTTCCTTCATGAAGTTGTTTCGACTCATCTGAGCGGCAAGCTATGGACTTGATATTGCTGGGGTAAGCTGTTGCTTTTTATTAAGATTGACATCGAGCCGAGATGATGCATGGGGAACCCCTCAAGCCGTTGCGGGGCCTCGAGGTGTGACGATGATGATGCCGAGGTGATGGCGAGCCTCTCGAGCCATCGTAAGGCACCAAGATATGTCGATGTTGAGCCCCTCGAGCTGCTTGTGAATCTTCGAGTGTAAATTGAAGATGTCGCCAAGGGTCGATGACGAGCCTCTCGAGCTGCTTGTAAAGCTTCGAGCGTAAGCCAAAGACGTCACAGAAAGTCGATGGTGAGCCCCTCGAGCCGCTTGTGAGGCTTTGAGGGTAAATCGAAGATGTCACCGAGGGTCGACGGCGAGCCCCTCGAGCCATTGTAAAGCTTCAAGGGTAAGTTAGAGATGTCGTCTAAGGTCGAAGATGAACCCCTTGAGATTTTGGAACTCCTCACTGGTGTGTTGATAACAATTATCCCTTCGACCCATTGTGAGGCCTTTGAGGGTGAGTCGATAACGAGCCTCTCGAGCCATTATAAGGCCTTCGAGGGTGATTTTGAATAGCCTGACCTATACTGGATTATAGTCCTCTAGCATAGGACTTTCCTTAGAGCTATAGATGGGATGATTGTGTTAGATCGTGCCATCGTAGTCACTAATGAGCATTATGCTATTCGAACTCCCTTTAAGAGTTTTGTCTAGCTTTGCGAATGATCCCCCATTTCCTATAAGACCTTCGAGTGAAGCCTCGAGATTGCACTTTCATTTATTTTTCTTTTTATTTTGTTTCTCATATATGTATAAACCAATTGGCACAGACCCTCGATGAGTGTTGTGCAAAGTTTCTCTCTTGGAGACTTGGAATTGTTTTTTCCAAAAATGATTGGTACACCCTTACGAGGGTATTATGCAATTTTTTTTTCTTGGAGACTTTGTAATATGTTGATTCATTGTTGAATTTTCGATTGTTGCTCTCTTTTGGGACTTTTTGAGCACTTGTAGCTCTTTGTCGATATATTCGATGTTTTGCTTGCTTTTGGCAAAATAACTTGCTTGAAGGTTCGAAGAATACCTCATGATTGAAGTGGCCATTAGTAGATAGGAATAGGGCCAATTTCTTACATGCCATTGCAAATTTCATTAATCCCAGATCCGCCATTGCAAAACCACTTATCCGGTAGGTGCCATTGAGTTGCAAAATCAATCCCAAATTTGCCATCCACGTCATTCTCAACATCTGTTATTTTTAGGAATGACCAAAGTATCCTTGAGGTCATCTTCAACCTTGAGCTCATTACACTAAAAAAAAAATCAGACGGCAAGGTGGAGCTCGCCCGCGCCTCCATGGCGGCGGGGCGGAGCTCTCCCGTGCGCACTTCCATGGTGGCGTGGCTCGAGCTCTCCTGCGCCTGCCTCAGCGGCGGAGTAGAGCTCGCTCGCGCGCGCCTGCATGGCGGCGGGGCTCGAGCTCACCCGCGTCTACCTTAGCAGCGACGGCCAGCAAAGACGAGCGTAGGAGGGGGGGGGGGCAGAGGCGAGTGCGGGCGGGAGCGGCGGATGGTGGAGGCGAGTGCAGGCGGGGGTGACGGCCGGCGAGGGCGAGCACGAGCATGGGGGTGACGGCATCTGACGAGTAGAGCAGCAACGGCTGGAGGAGGAAGAAAGGCATGGCCATTTTGGTCTTTTCACGCAATTTACTGTTTATCAATGGCATGTATGGGATAAAATTTGCAATCTGATGGTTTATATGGGATAAGCCATTTTGTATTGGCATATTTGGGATTAGGATATTTTGCAATGGCACTAAAGGAATTATCCCATAGGAATATGTGATTCCTCATCGAGGGCATCCAACCCCTTGAATGGTTTTTGATTGTTGAAAGATCTGTGCTTTCACACAGGGCTTCACATGCGAAATGTTGTGCTTACTTTGAGCACAAAGTGTACTATATGTGGTGGTGGGTAGAACATAAATTAAAACCCTCAACACTTCGATGAGTGTTGTGAAAGATTTTTACAATTGTCATAGACTTTGAAGGGTGTTGTGCAAAGTTTTTACAATAGTCACATACCTCGATCATTGCTGCACAAAGTTTTTACAATAGTCACAGACCTCGATGGGAGCTGTGCAAAGTTTTCTCCCCTTGGAGACTTTGTAACCTGTTGGTACATTGTTGATTTTTTCAACATTTGCTCCCTTGGGGGACTTTTTATGAGCTCTTGGCTCCTTGTCGAATTTTTTCGATATTTGCTCCCTTAGGAGACTTTTGATGAGCTCTTGGCTCTTTGTCAAAATTTTTCAACATTTGCTCCCTTGGGAGACTTTTGATAAGCTCTTGGCTCTTCTGGCCGTAGCCATGCAATGATATGCTTTAGCAGATAGGATGAAGTGAGTAAATTTGATTGAGCAAATGATTTTATCCATACATATTTTGAGTCATTGTTCTTTAACAGGAAAATGAATATAAATGGCACTTGCTGAGGAAGAAATAGCATGGCGGAAGGCCATTCATTGGAGAGTACCATTACTGTTGACTCTCTGATGCCCGTTGAAGCACATATCAAAAATCAATAAACCTGCGTACAAAGAGGGATAGTTTTGCACGATAGGATTAATTAAAGGGATGTGAAGCCCTGCAAGATACTGATAGAAAAATCTTGGTATAAAAAATAAGGAGATGTCTCCTTGGGAATTTGCTAGTTTGGGCAAACCATGTGTGAACAGCCTTATTAGTTGAGTGATAATGTTGTTGCTAAACATGGAAAATTGACGGATACGTAACAATCTCATGTGATAAGCTGCACATGATCTAATTAGACCTCCGAAGATATGGCTTATTGAGGGTTGAAGTCGAAGGTTGTAAATATGTTACGTAAGACATATATATTGTGTTTGACTTGTGTGCTTCCATGCTCAGAGAATGCTTGCATAAAATAATCGCAAATGCTTGCGCTATTTGCTAACATGGATGGAAGGCTATAGCATGATGAAGTATGCCAAAACGATACATACGACCAGACTGTAAAAGGCAAATACATGCTAAACTTTGCTTATCACTGAAAGGTGCGAAGGTTACTGCCTTTTCATAGTGATGCGAAAATATGTTAAGGCGTACATGCATGCATGAATGCCTATGCACACAACATATCAAGGAGTTGACTAACGCTTAAAATGTTTGTAGGCGCTAGAGGACTTAGCAGACGTAGTATCTTAATAACGACACAACTTAGTTTGTTCAAAACATTGCTAAGGCCTGTAGTATCTTATTCGCAATTGTTTGCACAATTGCAAAATGCATATCTACGCTCGGAGGTGATGAATGCCGCCTGGCGTAGTTTGCGAGGGTTCTGCGCTTGATGCGCGAGGTTTCGAATCTGCGGCATGAGGGTTCTGAACCCGCTCTTGTGAGGGCTCCATACTTGCTTATGGAGGTTGAGAAGAGTTTGCGCGAGCTAGCTTCATGAGCTTACGGAGGGGACGCGCGGCCTCCGGAATGCTTGATGCTTGGCTTACATCTCGAGGGATGTCCAAGGACTCCTCGATGTTGTTTAACTTGTCATGCGGGGATGCTATGAAGGGTTTGCCATGTGAGGGTTCCAAGGGTGCCTCGAGGCTGCTCTATTGTTTTATTGCACGGCTGGCTGGTCTACACCAGCAGCAGATCTGACGCAGTCTGCTATGCTCGGAGGTAGCAAGTGGCAAGTAGCTAGCCCCCATCGTGCAAAAGTGTGCGTGCATCCTTTCTACTAGGCATTATTATTATTATTATTATTATTATTATTATTTGGTAGCTTGGGTCAGCTGGGTTGCAGCTTGGTGTTGGCACACCAGAGTTCTGAAGGTACTTCGAGGCTTGCTCACGTGAAAAAAAATTGACCCTCGCGTAACTCTCGCGTATTATGCGTCGATGGAAAGGTGGTTTATGACTGTTGGCTTGAACTGTGAGAGTGAGCGATCCCTCTAATTAGCGAGTTCTACTCTTCGTTGGAGGTGGTGGGATGAATGGTGAATCACGAAGGGTACCACAAAGGGTTTTCTATATATGCGAAGGTTCGGAGGGTACCGCCGAGTTTGCCACGGAGGTTACCGAGCTTGCCGGATGGAGGTTGTCGAGCTTGCCATGAAAGGTGCCGAGCTTGTTACAGTGGTTGCCGAGCTCGCCACACGAAGGTTGTCGAGCTTGCCGTGGAGGTTACCGAGCTTGCTGTGGAGGTTGTCGAGCTTGTCGCACGGAGGTTGTCGAGCTTGCCACGGAGGGTGCCGAGCTTGTTATGGTGGTTGCCGAGCTCGCCACACAAAGTTTGTCGAGCTTGCCGCGGAGGTTGCCGAGCTCAGGCTCTCGAGGTGTTCTGAGCTTGAGTGTTGCTCGAAATGTCGGGCTTTCCGCCGAGATGGTTGACTTGTTGAGATACCTCGAGGGTACAGGTACAGAGAGCTTGCATATGTTCTCTGAGTGTTCACTCCGAACTTGAGCACGCGAGAGTACTCCGAACTTGTGCACGCGAGATGTTCTGAGCTGAAGTGTCTTGCTTTTTTTTTGACCTGTCATGCTTGTAGAGTGGTGCTGGTCATGTGAAATATTTGATCCTCGAGTGACTAGGCATGCGTCGATCTTTGAGCTTCCTTCTATGCTATAGTGGGAGAAATTTTGGTGTGTATCAGGAGTGACTCCTCGCAGGAGTTTTTTTTTGACATGCTGTGCGAAACATTACAAAACTCAGCCACTGCCCGAGCAGGGGCGCACGAGGTGTTTGCGCTCAAGTGCTCGAGGTGTCCGCGCTCAAGTGCACGAGGCGTCTGACCTTCGGCTCAAGTGCACGAGGTGTCCGAACTTCGGCGCACGAGGTGTTCCGGGCTTCGGCTTTAAGATTGCCCGACTTGCTGGAATACCTCGAGCTTCGGATACGAGAAGCTTGCATGTGTCCTTGATTTCTGATGGTATTCGCTGCATGCTAGGTGACCTCGAGAGTTTTTGCTGGGCTCGCCGAGGTGTCATGAAGGTTGTGCACTTGCTGGTACCCCTCGAGGTGATGACTGACCATTGTTGTGATCCAACAGGAAAGCATGGTCAGAAAAGATAATTTTCTGTTTAAATAAAGCTGGAATAGAACTATCGAAGGTTAGAGGATGAACATAAAGTATCTCATGAGGAGAGTCATGACCTTCGTTGAGCATCACATCATGAATTTTGCTTGCACTTTTTGTGTGTATGAAGGTGGCTTCCATTAAATAATATTGTTCCAACACACTATACTTTGCTCTCTTCTTTTCTTCTAATCATCTCTCTAAAAAACTACGTGTCGAGCACCATGGGCACCAATGTTGGGGTCTTAGCCTCCGAACATGGGAGATGAGAGGTTGTAAGGAAGGAGAGAGGCAAGCGAGTGAATGGCCAAGAGACCTCTCCCTCAAGCCCTACCCCTCTATTTATATAGGGAGAGGGGGAGAGTTTGATGTTTATTTCATTGGTAGGGTTAAATATTACAAGCAAGTCCTTGGACTTTACAACAAGGTCCCTAGACCTCTAGATGGGCCTCTTTGATACAACTAGGGGATCCTAGCCAATGGCACATGTGGCTATCCCCAACAATGTGTACCACAGATGCCTTCATGAACTTCACACATAACCACATTGCCTTCTTCTTGATTTAAACATCTTAATAATACACCATCAATCATCTGATAATAAAGTTTTTCTTCTAATAAAACATACCTCAACGCCATATATCTGATTTTTATGAGGAGTGTGCTGCTCTGGATTTTTGTGGTACTGCACTATCTTGGTCCTCCAATCTTCTCCATCGACATTGATCTCATTGACATCAACTTGCTCGGTTTCATCGACATCGGCGATCTCCACAATCGTACCAATAGTATTCATTTGATAGCCCGACGCCTTCTATGCCAAATCATTTGCTTCCATATTTTGCTCCCTCGGGACATGCTTGAAACTTACTGCCTTGAAGCATTGTATCATATCCTGACACTCGGTATAAAATAATCTCAGAATATCATCTCTGTATTCAAAATCTCCTCCTAATTGCCCGAGTACCAGCAATGAATCACCAATGATTTCAACAAAGTCAGCCCCAGCTTCTGCAAAATCTGCAGAGCTTTGAGAACAACTCTATGCTTAACTTGATTGTTAGTTGATACCTCCATAACAAATGCAAACTCAAATCTTGCCTCCCGAGGCGATTTGATGACGAGCCTGATACCACATCCATTCTTGCATACAGATTCATCGAAAAACAGCAACCATGGTATCGACTCTATCATCAACATACTCGAGCCATAATGTTCAACCACCAAATCAACCAGAATCTGACCTTTGATAGCCTTAGGAGACTCATATGTTAGGTCATATTCAGCTAATGTCAGCATCCATTTTCCAATCCTACCTTTTAGAATCAGAGCCGATAGCATATACCTGATGACATCGGCTTTGCATACCACCACACACTCGGTCGTTAGCAGATAATGCCTTAATTTCACACATGAGAAATATAAACACAAACATAACTTTTCAATCTTAGTGTACCTGGTCTCAGCATCAATTAATCTTCGACTTAAGTAAAACACAACTTTCTCTTTGCCGTCTTGTTCTTGAATCAAAGTTGATCCAATAGACTTCTTATCCGCAACAATATATAGCTTAAAAGGTAACCCTTCTCTTGGTGGCACCAACACAGGAGACGCGATCAGATACTTCTTGATATCGTCCAGAGCCTTTTGATGTTTAGGCTGCCATACAAATTTCTGATCGGCCTTTAGCTTCAATAATGGAGTAAACACAGCTAGCCTACCTGAAAAATTGGATATAAATCTTCTGATAAAATTAACTTTGCCAATCAAGGATTGCAGCTCTGTCTTGTTGGTCGGCGGTTTGATGCGTTGATAGCCTTCACGCTCTTTGGACCAACTTCAATTCCTCGCTCATGCACAATAAAACCTAAAAATTGGCCAACCGATACGCCAAAAGCACACTTCTTAGGATTCATTTTTAAACCGTACCTTCTAGTCCTCTTGAGTGCTTCCTGTAAATCGGCCATGATCCTCTATTCTTCTGGATTTAACCACAACATCATCAATATAAATTTCCACTAACATGCTGATTAAGTCATGGAAAATATAATTCATGGCTTTTTGATATGTGGCTCCAACAATCTTCAAACCAAACGTCATAACAACCCATTCATATAAACCAATAGCCCCTGGACACCTGAAAGCAGTCTTCAATATGTCTTCTTGTAACAGGCACAATATTAGAAACCCACTCTGGATACCGGCAAGACCTGATAAACTTAGCATCATATAATCTAGTGATCTCAGCCTTGATATCATCATAAATCTTCGAATCTATCCTCCTCGGTGGTTGCTTGAATGGCAGATATCCAGGTTTGGTGGGGAGCTGATGTTCAACAATCGATCGGCTGAGTCCGGGCATTTCAGAATAATCCCAAGCGAAATAATCTTGATACTCCTTCAAAATTTTTATTAATTCATCTTTAAAATTCTTTTCTAACTTCTTACTGATAAACGTTGGCTTGGGCTTGTCGCCATCTCCTATATCAACTTCTTGCAATTCATCGGTTGACATAAATCCTTTTCCTAACTTGCTATCTTCGACAAACTCCATTGGGGTGCCTGTCATAGAAACAACTTCTGAATTCAATTGGTCCACCACCTCAAGGCCCTGAGTAGTAATCTTGATATAGTCCCCATCCCAAATCCTGCCAGAGAGACACTCCATATCGTTTGCGTGCCATGGTGCTAAATCGGCCGATGCAATGCTGATGGTCTCATCGACCGGAACCACCTCCACTCGATCACAGACTGATGCATTGTCGATGGTACATAGCAATTCGCATGTATCCAATCACGACCCTGTAGAAGGCTATAGGTTCCTTTTCCTTCAATAACAAAGAACGTAACCGGCAAGTTTTGCTGCCGATCGTGAGTTCCACATTCAAAACTGCTTTGGCTGCTGTAGTACGACCATCATAATCCCGCAAAATCATGTTAGTATCGATTAAATCATCATCAGTCTTACCCAACTTTCTAACAGTAGTGATCGACATAATATTGACTGCAGCACCTCCATCAACCATCATTTTTCCCATTGGCATCTCGTTGACGAACCCTTGTAAATATATAGCCTTCAAGTGTCGATGTTTTGCTTCATCTGGTTTATCAAACACTACTAGCTGGATATCAAATACCAACTGAGGCACTTCATCATTATCAGCAAACAATTCCTCTTCTGAGGCCATGAACTCCTACAGAAGCAGCATTACCATGCCCACTGTAGCACCAGGTACTTGTACTTGTGATTTTACCTTTGGCTTCCAAACCTTTTTAGGCGGCTGATCATCATCCTCATCATAATAATATCTGCCAGCCCCTATCTGTCAGCAATGTATCCTCTGGACTCTTCGTTTCTGGCTCCTAGAAAATATACCAGATGGACACCACTGCTCTTCTTGTGCTTGTTCTTCCTACAACTCTTCGTCGACTTCTTTATCAAACTTATCTTCTTCAATCTTCCCTGTTTCGAGTTGATCAAAAGCTGACACTCTGCTTTGCCCATCGACTTTCCTTTTCATCGACTCTTTGATGTAGCTCTATGGATCTTGCTATCGATAAAACTTTGGAGCTTCTTTGTACATTCGATCTACACGTCGACTGCAACCAGGACAATTGTCGATCGAAGGCAGCTTCATGTTATTCTCCTAGCAATATTTGAAAAACGGACACTCCCAGTGTGGATCAAACTATGATTCCTTTAATTCTCTATCCCTTTTCTTCTGATACCGGCTAATAAAAGCTTCAACATTGTCGATACCAGCCATGCTAACATTTGCAGGGAATGGATGTCCATCGATCTTCATAGCACCTTTGGTAAACTTTATCTTGCCTTGCTCAATCGCCATCTATATTTGTTTCCTAAAAACTTTGGAGTCATTGGTATGATGAGATGGCGATTTATGCCATTTGCAATTCCTCTTCTTCTTCAATTCTTTAGCAGGTGGAATCACATGATTGGGTGGCTATTGAATGTGATTCTCCTGCTATAGCATGTCAAATATCTTATCGGCCTTGGTGATGTCAAAGTCATACTTTTCTTCTGGCCCATTCTTCTTCACCCAAGGACACGACAAAATATTCTTATTCCTTGTCCACTCAGCCATATTGACATCTTTGGTCTCCTCCCCAGACTCAGAGTTGTAATCATTATAGTTAACTTGAATTGGCCTAGACCGTGCCCTTTGAGTCAGATTCTCCTGGATAGATACCTTCTGTACCAATTGGGACAAGCTCTCAAACTCAGCTGAGGAAGACTTTTCCCTTAGGGGAGCTACTAACCCATTAAAAGCAATCTCCGCCATCTGATTATCTATTAATTGGAGACTGAAGCACTTGGTGCGCACTTCCCTAAACCTCTGCACGTAATCATGCACAGACTCACCAGCCTTCTGCCTTATAGCAATCAAATCTAACAATCTCATCTCCCTAGTCTCAGCAAAGAAATACTTATGAAACTTCTGTTCGAGATCGGCCCAAGTTATAATAGAATTTGGGGGCAACAATGAGAACCACGAAAAATCCAAATCGGACAATGATAACAAAAACAACCTGATTTTCAATGCTTCGGTAGCTCCTGCCTCCCCACATTGCACCAAAAACCGGCTGTTATGCTCAACAGTGGTAGTATTGTCTTGTCCAATGAAATTCTGGTGGTTTGTATGGACTCGGCATAGGAATCAAATCATAGCTAGGAGGATACGGGGGTCAATACATATAAGTTTGCTGCTTTGGCTTTAACCCGAATTGTTCCCTCATTACCTCAGCAATCTTCACTGCCTAGTCATCGATCGAAACATTGGTATTTAGAGTAGCCAATGCAGGACCAGATGCTGGCACTTGTGGGGCTGTCTGTGAACCAAAATTGACAACAGTGTGCTGGCCTTCTAATTCCCCAGGCAATGCAGATGGTGACGACATGCCAAAATGGCTTGGCTCTATATTTGTTGTTGTCCCATATGTCACATTTGGTTCTAAAGTGTCCTGCCTGTAACACTGCGGCTGTGTCTGCGGTGATGTCTTCTGAGGAATAATCCTGGGACTAGATCCAAGTGTTCTCCTTGTAGCACCACCACTGTTATTCCTGGGGGGTGGAGTGACACTCTCTAATGCTTCAACCTGCGCAGGTGCCCTTCGTGTCGCTTGCGCGGGATTCCAAAGAGGACACTTCTAGTGGATCTTTCACAATGCGCATGTTGGGCCAGATGAGCGAGGGGTCCCAATCTTTATTGGATGATGCTTCTGTAACGACGCCTACTTTGAGTAGTTCCGAGGCTAGTTTGAGCGGCTTCGAAGCGTTAGATGTTGCGACCGAGGCTGAAAAACTCGAGTACCGCGCGTGTGCTACTTCACCCGGGGCACGCTTGCTGACTTTGGATGCCAGTGTGGTTTGTGTGGGAAATTATTCCCACTTATTTAGTCGCGGCGCTCCATCGAGTGGTGGAGGAGTCTCGCGTGACTCTAGCATAGATAGACTGCGCAGGAAACGAACACCCGGATCTCCGCTTTCAACGCGAAGCGAGAAACTCCTGGACAACGATGGTCCTAACGCCTCAATTCCGTGGCCCCTCCGACCGAGGCTTGCTGTGGCGAAACAATCTATTAGTTCTATATTGAATTCACCAACAAATATTGCTAAATCTTTTTCACAAGCATCGATTCTTGCTAGTGAAAATATGTAAAATTCGGGTGTCACTGGTGCCGGGGGCTCGAGGCCTGATCCTTGCCCACCTCCGCCTGGTTACACTGCCATCGAATGGTCCGTTTTGCTTCCCTAGTTGTTAGCCTCTAGGGTCGTAAAAGAAGAACCCATTGATTATGATGTCTGATGAATCATTTGTTAGTTCTGATTGCAATAAAGTCTGTTTTGTCAAATTTGAGTTGCTATGAGCCCTTTAGTATTTACGTTAAATTTTTGAAAAACGCCACCCTCCCCCTCGAAGTGCTAGGGCTGAGGTGTTTTTGGGCGAACCCTTCGATGGGTTTGGGCTGCAATGGGCCCCTTAGCATTTTTTGCTAAGTTTTTTGAAAAACGCCATCCTCCCCCTCGAAGTGCTAGGGGCGAGGTGTTTTTGGGCGAACCCTTTGACGGGTTTGGGCTGCAACGAGCCATTTAGCATTTTTCACTAAGTTTTGTGAAAAATGCCACCCTCCCCCTCGAAGTGCTAGGGGCGAGGTGATTTTGGGCAAACCCTTCGACGGGTTTGGGCTGCAACGAGCCCCTTAGCATTTCACTAAGTTTTTTGGAAAAAGCCCACCCACCCCCTCAAAGTGCTAGGAGCGAGGTGTTTTTGGATGAACCCTTCGACGGGTTTGGGCTGCAACGAGCCCTTAGCATTTTTCACTAAGTTTTTTTTTGAAAAATGCCACCCTCCCCCTCAAAGTGCTAGGGGCGAGGTGTTTTTGGGTGAACCCTTCGACGGGTTTGGGCTGCAACGAGCCCCTTAGCATTTTTTGCTAAGTTTTTGAAAAATTCCACCCTCCCCCTCGAAGTGCTAGGGGCGAGGTGTTTTTGGGCGAACCCTTCGACGGGTTTGGGCTGCAACGAGCCCATTAGCATTTTTCGCTAAGTTAGCTGACTGCACGACTTTTAGCTCTTCGGGCTTAGCCAGTGCGGCAGCTATGGCTTGAGAGCTTTTTGCTCTTCGTCGAATGTTTCAATCTCCATGGTGGGGGTTGTTTCGACATGCTCTGCTGAGTGAGGCTTTCCGCTTTGGGGAAGGCAGCTTTATAGATTTAGCTAGGGTTTACATAGGATCCGCCTCGTTAAAAACCTCAACCCTGCGAAGGGTTCCCCTTGTGAGGAAAAGAGTACAGTCCTTTACACAATTGCCTAAAAGGAAAGCTTGAAAAGAAAATCTACCAACTAAGCTCAAGGTAGCACTTATAGTTTCGTGCTATGCTTGGCTGTTTACATGCTTCGAGTGGTGCCTTTTCTATACGTAAAACCTTTGAAGGTTGTCCACGTTCCAAGAATGTGGCAACTCTTCTCCTTGCGAGGTCTGGAGCCTGTATGCTCCGGACCTGTTTGATTTTGCCATGATGTATGGGCCCTCCCATTTGGGTTCTAACTTGCCTTTGCTTTCTGTTTTTGGGCTTCGGAGTAGAACTAGGTCTCCTACTGCATAAGCTCGGGGTGCGACTTTTTGATCCCTCCATTGGTGGGTTTCTGATTGATACTTTTCAAGGTTGACAACTGCATTCAGTCTGTCGACTTCCATAAGATCCTTCTGATTGTTGCAGCTGAGATGTTTGTGATTGGTCTTGCTTCGATCCACTTGGTAAAATATTCTAGCGCTACAACTGCCCACCAGTAATTCCCTGGGGCTGTGGGCAGGGGTCCGACGATGTCGATTCCCCAGCGTTGGAGAGGCCATGATGGGGCTATGAGTTGTGTTGGCTATGAGGGTGCTGACTGCTTATTTGAGATTTTTTGGCAGGCTTCACATCTGGTTACTACTTCTGCGACATCCTTGACCATAGATGGCTAGAAGAAACCTTGTCTAACTACCTTTGCAGCTAGCGGCCGAGGTCCAATATGTGCTCCGCAGATTCCTTCGTGTATCTCATTGAGTAGCTAGGTGCCCTCCATTCTGCTTACACACTTAAGTAGTGGGGCGCAAATTCCTGACCTGTAAAGCTGACCCTCGATGATGCTATAGTTCCTGGCCCTTTGCTGCATTCTTTTTGCCTCTGACTAGGTGTCTGGCTCGTAAAAACCCTTGAGGTATGCAATGATTTGAGTTCTCCAGTGTTCGCTCATTACTACGTGTATTTGCTTGGGGTCCTGGAGGACTGCTTTGATCAAAGGTTCTGTGATTGTTTGAGAGAAGACATCTTGTGGTATTGCTTCTTGTCTTGCTGCCAACTTGGCGAGCTCGTCTGCCTCTGTGTTAAACTTTCTCTCGATGTACTATATATCGAAGCCTTTGAAATACTTTTCCATGCTTCGGATGGTGTTGTGGTATTTCTCAAGCAATGGATCCCTGGTTGTGAATTCTTTGTCATGTTGGCTGGCAACGATCTTGGAATCCGTTCTAACTTTGCACCTCTGGACTCTGAGTGCCCTCAGTTTCTTGAGCCCCAACAATACTGCCTCATACTCTGCTATGTTGTTGGTGCACTTGTCCGTTTCTTTGCTAAACTCAAGCCTTGCAGCATATCTCATTTTCACACTCGTGGCCGAAGTGACTACTGCTGCTATACCTGCCCCGGCCAGTCTCCAGGCTCCGTCGCAATGCACTGTCCACTCTGGTTCAGACCATGTTTGATTTTTTGTGTGCTATGGAGCTGTCCAATCTGCTATGAAGTCAACGAGTACCTAAGACTTGATGGCACTGCGTTTCTCAAAGTCCACTACATGCTCTGAGAGTTCCATGGCCCATTTGCCGATTGTTCCCGAAGCTTCTCGGTTGCCAAATATTTCATTAAGTGGTTGGCTGGTGAGCACTTTGATGTGATGAGCCTCAAAATAATGCGATTTTTTCCATCTCAGGATAGAGCCACTTGGAGGCATACAATGCCTCGCTAACATAATATACCGGTAGTTGTACCAGGAGTTCCTTCGATTCCCATTTAACCGTTTTGACTATTTTCTTTTCCTGTACAAGGACTGCGCTGACTGCCGAATGGGATGCAGCGACATATAACAGTAGCACAGCCCCGGGCTCTGGGTTCGTTAGCTTTGATTGCTTTTTGAGGTAATTTTTTAGATCTACGAAGGCTGTTTGCTGTTCTGGACCCCATTCGAAGGGTTGAGCCCCTCGGAGTGTTTGGAAGAAGGGCAAGCTTCGCTCGGCCGATCTGGATATGAATCGGTTTAGTGCCGCCATTCTGCCTGTGAGTTTCTGCACATCCTTTCGGCACTAGGGCTCTTGCATTTGGATGATTGCTTTGATTTTGTCCAGGTTTGCTTCGATGCCTTTGGCTGACACCAGACAACCGAGTACTCTTCCTTTTTGGATGCCGAAAACACACTTTTCTGGATTCAGTTTTAACGTTGCTGCTCGAAGGTTGGCGAATATTTCTGCGAGGTCTGAGATGTGGCTGCCCTTTACTTTGCTTGCTACTATGATATCGTCCACATAAGCGTGTACGGTTTTTTCGAACTGTGACTCGAAGGCTTTCTGAGTCATGCGGCAAAATGTGGGGCCGGCATTTTTCAACCCCTCGGGCATTCTTACGAAACAATAAGTACCAAAGGGTGTGATGAAACTTGTTTTTTCCTCATCCTCCCTCCTTAGCCATATCTGATGATAGCCGGAGAAACAATCAAGCAAAGACAGCAGCTCGCTCCCAGCTGCTGCATCCATGATTTTATTAATTCGAGGCAATGGGAAGTCGTCTTTGGGGCAAGCTTTGTTGAGGTCTGTGAAGTCTATACACATTCTCCACTTCCCGTTCTTTTCCCTTACCATTACACAGTTTGCTAGCCAAGATGGGTATTTGACTTCGCGGATGACAGAAGCATCGAGGAGCCGTTGGACTTCCGCTCTGATAGCTTCTATTTTTCCATCGGACACCTTTCGAAGCATCTGTTTCTTTGCCTGGTCTTTATGTCGACCTCTAGCTTGTGCTCATGATGCTTCTGTCCCCACCTTCGAGGTCTGCTGAAGACCAGGCGAATACATCTTTGTTCTTACTCAGAAATGCTAGCAGTTCTTTCTCTTCTTCGAGTTCTAAGCCAGAGCCTACTATGACGAACTGGCCTAAGACTTGTTCATCGAGGACTACTTTTTTGGTTTCTTCGTCTGGCTGAACGGCAACCTTTTCTTTGTCGAGACATCGTGTCTCTTCTCTTGCGTTCACTTTATGCTGCTCACGAGCTTTTCGAGTTCTCTCTTCATCCTCTAGCTGCTTTTGGCTGAAAACTTGTATGTTGTTGCAGTTTCTTTCCCCCGGTGCATAACCTTTTTCTATGTCTCTTGCCATCTGCTGATCTCCTTTGACTGTGATAACCCCTCCGGCTGCTGGAATCTTCATGCATAGATATGCACTATGGATGACGGCTTCGAAGGTGTTAATTGTGCCCTGGCCAAATATGACGTTAAATGGGTGGCAAAGATCCACCACATCGAATGTTACATATTCTGTTCAAGGGTTTTGGGTGTTGCCGAACGATACCGGGGGGGGGGGGGGGGAGATTGTGCCCATGGGAGTGATTCTTTTTCCGCTGAAGCCTATGATTGGTATGTTTGACGGCTGCAGGGAACTTTTGCTGAGGCCCATTTGCTCGGAGGTGTTTATGAACAGTATGTCTACCTGGCTGCCATTGTCTACGAGAACTTTACTGACCATCCAGGTGTGGATGTGAGCTTCGATTACAAACGCGTCAACATGTGGATAAACTTTGAGGTTGAGATCTGATTCGGTGAATGTGTTGGAAATATGAGACCACTTTGACTTGATATCAGGTCCTTCTGTGAAAATGTTGTTTACCTTTCGAAAGTGATCTCTTCTTCTTCTTTTGTTTTCAAAGTGTGACACTCCTAGTGTCAATAGGGTCCCAAGGGTGTCACCTAGGCAGTTTAAGACCATGACACCAAGCATTTGAGTTTGAATTCAAATTTGCAATTCAATTGAATTCAAAACCCATTTGAATGACCTTTGAACTGCAAGTCCCAAATTTTCAATAAGACTCACCTTTGCAAAAATTATATGTTGATGGTCTTGGTCAATTAGAATTTTGGGAATTTTCTCAGAATTTTAATCCATCAATAAAGGCCTCAAATAATTTTTAGAATGGTTAAAAACCAGCTCTGTTCATAAAATTCCTGAGCTTTTTGTAGTGGGGACTGTTGGTAGTTAGTATTTTTGTAAAAACCAGCACATTATGGGGAGCCTACCATAATTTTGGTCTGATTTTAGCAGATCTGGATTAATTCTAACAAAATTTGCAAAAGCAGTCGGCTGAAAGGATTGGAAAAAGAAAGGAAAAAGAAAAACTGCCCATGGGACCCGCCTGTCAGCGACTCAGAGAAAACACACCCGGCAGAGGCCGCGCTGCCCCGCCCGTCACGTGCCACGTGGTCGCCGGCGTACGGCGAACGGCCGTTGCCGCGGATCGACGGCCCCACGCGCACGTTCGGACATCCCCTCTGTCGCCTGTCCGAACGTACTCGCTCCCGCATTCACTCCTCGCTCTCGCTCCTTCCCCGCCATCGCCTCTGCTTCCGCCGTCGCCGCTGCTCCGCGTCGCTTGGCTGCCACCGCCCGCCGGAGCCCGAGCCCAGCTTCTGGAAGCAGCGCCGAGACGACCCGGCGAGCTTGCACCTGCTTCCCCTGCACCGCGCGGTCGGCATTGGGAGATCGGCCGGGTTCTTCCCCGGCGCCGACAGTCGACCCCGAACTGCTCCCCCGCGTCGCCCGGCACCCTCGGTGAGCCCCTTACCGATTCCTTGCTCGAGGAGCTTCCCATCTTGTTCGCGCACGCGTTTGAGCTCGGGATGGGCAAATCCGACCACGTTTTCCCCTAGTTCGTCGCTCGAGGCCGCCGCCGACCACCGCAACCCCCACCTCGCCGGTGAGACCACACCCCCGGCCTCCCTCTTACAGGAGAAGCTCGGTGACTTCCTTCTCCGTGCTCCAGTGAAGCTCTCCGTCTAGATCCCGAGCCCGACCGCCCTTCCCTTGCCGTGCTAGCCGACGACGACCCCTGCCCTGTTTCCGCCGCCGCCGCTGGGCTACGTCCGGCCATCGCCGGTGGTTTTCGATAGCTTAGATGAGTGTGCGGTGTTGAGTTGATCATTTCTCCTTTCTGGACCAGCCCGAGCCAGTGACCGCAGCGAGCTGCGGCGAGCCCCCCTGCCGGCGCCGCCGTGCTCCGACGAGCGCACGCGCGCGCACTCGGCCCCGCTCGCCGCTCGGCCGCGAAGGCCAGTGGGCCTGGCCTCGCTCTGGGCCGCGCTTGGCCGAGCGCTCTCGCGCTCGCGCTCGCCGCTGGGCCGCGCGCGAGTCCCAGCCCAGTGGGCTGCCTGTTTGCGGCCCGCGGAGTAAAAATTGGTTTTTCTTATTTAAAACATTTCCAGAAATAGGTTAAACTGGTAAATTGCATAGTAAATGAAATAATAGGAATTTTGTGGCAAAATAAATTTTGTTAGACTTGTGTGAACTTGCACTGTTGTAGAAAAATGTAATACCACATGTTTGGTAATTTTTATACCAGGGTTAAAATAAATAGGAAAAACACTAATAGAATTTTAATTAATTACAGAGAGCTGATAAAATGTTAAAAATTGGCCTCCAGTTAGGATTTTCAGTTTTAGTCTTCCTGGAAAAATTTCATAATGTAATTCTCTATTTATTAGCTGAAATTAATTAAATGCCTTTTTCCTTATAAAATTTAATAATTAATTTTTGGCTTAGTATTTGATAGGGAAACTTAACAATTAATTCTCTCCTGGTGTAACCTAATTATAATAATCACCCCTGCCCCTTTTGAAGAGCAGAACCTTGTCGACGAAATAAATTGTGCCCCGAGTGCAATTTTAACCGTTGATAAAATGGATCCGCTTTAGGGCTGTTCGCGGGTACTTGTACTTTGCGAAGGTTTTGCTCACACTAGTGCTATTTAGTTAGCACCTGCGAACCCTGGGCGGCACTTGCACAGTTCTGCCCCGGCACCCACCGACACACCGTACTTGGATGCGACGTCGTCGCGGTCAAGTACTGGAGTCCATGAAGGAAATACACGAAGTACCCTCGTCCTGTGCCCCACTCCTTGAGTGATGCTTTCGAACGTCTCGCCGCACACCGTTTAATTCCACTGATAACAATGTGCTTTAACGTATTTATTGAGGAAGTGCCATGAATCTTCTCTCATAGCTTTCCCTCTTGCATCATATAGATCACGCCGTGAACCACGTGGAGGCAGGATCGGAGCAGGATCTCGAAGGAGCTGGAGGTGCCGTAGCTGACCAAGAGCAGAACCAAGGCAAGCCCCGGTGCATAACCCCGTTTTAAATTTTTATTCTATCACTAGCTAGGAATGTAAGTTTGCCTGTGCATTAAGTGATAGGAGTTGATTGCAACCCTAGCGTGCAGTAGGTCCTCTTTCCGATTATTAGCCTCAGGACGATAGTCGCTCTGCTTAAATTAGAACGACTACTCATCGAGTGGTATGGAGACCACTCGTAGATAGGAATTATTGTCACTGGAAAATGGGTTTGGATGAAGAAAAGGGTGGATGGAATCACAATGAAGACCGGACGGGCAACTAGGTGGAAAGGGAAGGACAGTTTGTCTTCAAGGAGGTAGCCCCGTCCGAGTCCCCCCTAAGGCTACGCCTCGTGTCCGGCCCATGGGATCAAGTTTGAATGTACTGTTTGCATGCTGGAGATATGGGCCCAGTAAACCGACGTAGCTACGACTATCGCTTGGTCCGAAGATAGCCTTCTCCCTTCTTTGGTGGAACTGGGGCTGAGAGGAGGGAACAATCCACCCACGGATGGCGGCATGAGGCGCATCGCGATGGGGGACCCTTCTCGGGGGAGTCTGGACCCGGAAGACCCTGCGGTACCGTGAGCGAAAGGTTGCTCCATGCGGCTTCCTGGAAGCGCGTATGGGTCGTGCAAGCAGGTTTCTCCTGCAGGATGTAAATCGATTCGAGTCGCTGCCCCTCACAGTAACGAGTACCACTTGATTGCTGCTCCGGAACAGTGTCGGAAGCCATTAAGATGCTGCGTGGGCTTAATACTGCTGTTTGAAATTATTAAGATTGTATTGCAACTATGATTGTTATAGCTTTAGTGCAAACTAAATTTATTTCTCTGCATGACAACTCAACTTGATGCTAAAACTTAAAAAATAGGGATCCACTCTTAGGCGGGTTTTTCTGGCAATTTAAAACCCTATTTCCCCTAGCCTTGCATGTCTAGGTGTCGGCTGTAGATGGCCATTTTGACGGGTCAGTTTTGCTGAGTAAATTAGTTACTCAGGGCGTAGCTCTATGTGGTTTTCAGATGACCAGGTCGGAGAGTGCCACTGTGGAGGAAGGTTTCATTGGGAGGGCCAGCGCCCGGATTGCTGGAACATCGAATGGGAGCTGTGCACAAATGAAGATGAGGATTAGATCTTGCTTGCCGGTACGGTGCTTGGGCAAGGCACCTATTATGGCCGGAGGATCTCTGTGTGTCGCCGTCCGAGGGCGACTTGTATCTTAGCTATTTCGTCAAACTAGTGAACCAGTGTTGAACTTTTCGCTTCCGCAAATTTATTCTGTCAAAACCTCGGTTTGTAATTATAACTTCAGAATTATGTGAACTCTGCTTCCCCACCTATGTTTCCTGTTGCAAGTATTTTCTCTGTCGTGTATTATACTATTGGGCGCCACAGCGCGTGTCGCCACCCGAGGGAGATCCTGGAACGGAACCGTCTCCGTGGTAAGGCGGGTCCATGACACAAAGTCTGAAGATGACCCTCCGCATATCATTCCAATGTAGCCTTGTACGGGGAAGGTTGCGGCTTGGTTTGGGGTGGCCTCTGGTTTAGGCTGTGGTAGGTGCTGAGGCTCTTGCTTTTGCCTTTGCTGGTTTTGGCTAGGTGATGGTTGTTGGATTTGTTGTCTGGGTTGAATATATTGGCTGGGCGGTTGTGTGGGCTGAGTTGCATGAAAATATGGGGATGGTGCATAAAGTTGATGATGGTGGGTGCTTGGGTAGTGGTAATTGGGCTGAGCGGGTTGTGGATATGTTGTTGGGGCCATGGGTTGGGTGATGTATAATTGATGGCTTTGGGTAAGGACGAAGCCTTCTTTTCTGCTTTGTCCTTTCTTGGATTTCTTTTGCTTTGAAGCAAGTGGAAGTTTAATGCCCCTTGTCCTCTCTGCAGTAGAAACAGTATGGCTTCCTGGCTGGTCGAGTCTGGACTTGAGAGCCTCGGCCTCTGTCCCGCCCTCGCTGGCTGCTCCCTCTGAAATCATTACTCTGGTTATCTCCACCCGTGATGTTTTCTTTCTCTCCCTTGATGTGGCCGATGAACGAAGGCGAGGGTTCTGTGGATTGCTTAATTTTTCTGTACTGCCTTTCTTGATAGCCACCTTGGCCATGAGGTTGGTTGCGACTCTAATTTTAACTTTGCTTGCGTCTTTTGTAATCCACATCTGATCTACTGTATTCTTCGAACTTTGTACATAGGGTTTGCATTGTGCGTGGTGGTTTTTGCACACAGTATGAAGACATCTGGCATGCTCGCATGCCTATGAGTACAAAACTTATTGCCGCCTCATCCGTGACGCTTGGGGCCTGGGCTCGAAGCGTGAGGAATCTTCTGTAGTAATCATGTAATTGGTCATTTTCTTGCAGGGCGATATTCAACAGCTCATGCGATGGTTCCATAATGGTGCAGAACCCTCGAAAGCGTAAGACCACCTTATCCCTGATGTTTTCCTAGCTGTATAGAGACCCGGGGGCTAGGTTGAAATACCAATTGAGGGCGGACTCTTTGAGGGCGCAAACGAATGCCTTTGCCAAGGTTACCTCGTCTCCTCCTGCTGATATGATTGCTGCTTCGTAGCTCACGAGGAAATGCCTTGGGTCAGAATTTCCCCTCAATTTGGCTAGCGTTATCATTCTGAACTGCAGTGGGTATGGAACTCTTTGCAACCCATTTGGAGAGAGGTGAGTCTTTGTCGCTTATGCCCGTTGTTCTTGCTCTTTGAATTGGCAGTACTTCTACGGCTATCAGCTGACGGCTTGGCGTAAGCGGTACTTCTTGCTTGAGGTATGGGTGAGCTTCAGGCGTTGGGTTTGATTCTTGGCGACTTGCTCTGCCAATGGTTCTCTGGAGTTCTTCGACTTCTTTTGCCAGTTGCAGATTCTTGAGTCTGAGCTGGGCTATGTACTCTTTCTCTTGTAAGACTTTCTCCCTCTCTAACAGCGCTTTGCTTCTTAGCTCTTGCTCTTGCAACAGCTGTTGCTTGATTTGCTCGAGGTGCTCGGCTCTTTGGGCTAACCGTTCCATCTCTTGTGTTGCTGTCATCGAGGTTGGGGTGTTGCTTCCCGGAGGGTTTGAGCTTGACGGTTGTTCGGGACGCTGTACTAGGTCTTTTGGACCACCTACCACTTTTGCTTGAAGCGATGGTTGCACTTCGGGGGTATTTTCTTTTGTTATTTGCGATGTAGATTGATCGTCAGTCAGTTGGGGGTCTCCCAGAGCGCTGCTTCGGGGAGGGGGGGGGGGGGGGGGGGAGTGCTGCTTGAAGATAGCGGTCCGTGGAGTTGAGTCATCGTGAGCTTATGTACGAGCTCACAACACGGGGGGCGCCACTGTTGGTGTCACAAAGCACGAGCTTCAGTGCCACTAACAAAAAGAGTAAACATGAAAAGGAATCACGAAGGGTATAAAACAGAACAATGGGTTCCCCTCACGTATTCCCAAAAAGATTCGTCCTGTTAAAGTAAGTTGGGGTGTTCTATTTATAGGCCCGTACTTAGGTCATATGCAAACGACCATTTTGTCCCTAATTACCTACTATATTCTCCGAATATTCTATATAAAATGGTCATCAAGGATAGATCGGTCATTTGAGTTTTTCTGGTACCCTTCCTTGTCCCGCACGCCACGACACGTGCTGGCGCCACGTGTAACCCTCTTCGCGCCATGCCGGTTCTTGATCTTGTCCGGTGTCCCGTCCTTCGAAGGATGATGGCTTCATCCTTCGTGGGCGCAGAGGTACCACTCGAAGGGTCCGCTGCTCTGTCCTTTGAAGGATGATGGTTTCATCCTTCATGGGCGCGGAGGTATTGCTTGAAGGGTCCGCTGCTTTTGAGCGCGCTTGCCTCCTTCTGCTAGGGCCGAAGGGTCTTGGTTTTTCCGAGGCCTCTGATGGACAGCTATACCTCGAAGTTATGGTTAATAAAAAAAGGGTAACAATGGTTAAATTTGACTTTTATTCACAGCCCGACTTTGATAAACCTTCGAGGGGTGGCTTGCGAAGTGATCCCCCCAACAATATACTTTCAAAAGAGCTATTAGGCAATATGCTATTCTCAATGAAATTGAACTTGCAGTTCCATATAGTGAGTCTACAAGATATAGAGCATACTGCAAAGGCAAGAAGTGCAAGTGGAGATCATGCTTCACAACTACAAGATGGGAAGATTTGGATGGTACAATTGTACCTAGTGATTGTTTTGTTATATATTGAATACGGATGCTAACTTTTTTTAATTTATTGTTTCTTTGGCCAGATCAAGAAGATACCAAGGAAACATTATTGTCGGAGCACTAGTAAAGTTGAAAACAACTGCATGGCTAATCAGTTTTGGGTCAGAGATAGGGTCATTGGGTGGCTCAGGGATGATCCAAGTCTTGGACCAACAGCTCTCCTGAGGAAGCTAGAAGAGAAATATCTGATCAAGCTATCTTACTGGATTGTGTTCAATGGGAGATGTCTTGCTTTAGATGAGAGAGAAGAAGTGCCCTGGAAGAATAGTTGACAATGATTATGAGTTAGTGGGCTGTAAGCATAGATGGCTTTCTAAATGGATGTAGACCCTATCTTGGTGTGGACTCCATAGTTTTGAGTGGGAGGTGGAAGGGACAGCTGGCATCTGCCATAGGAATTGATGGCCATAACTAGATGTTCCCAGTGGCATATGGAGTTTTTGAGTCAGAGAGTAAAGACAACTTGATTTGTTTCATGAGGAATCTATGAATGGCAATTGGATCACCACCAGCCCTTGTCATATCTACAGATGATGGTAAGGGAATTGATCAGGCTGTGACTAAAGTATTCACAAAAGGTGTGGAGCACAGGGAGTGCATGAGGCACCTTTTCAAGAACTTCCAGAAAAGGTTTCAAGGTGAGTTGTTTGCAAGGGCTTATAGGAAGCATGATTATGTAAAGCATTTCAATGCCATGAAGGAAGCATCACCAAAAGCCATTGAGTGGATTGAAGAAAATCACAAACACTTATGGGCCAGATGTGAGTTCTTGATGAGACCATGGCTTCACATGTTCTTTCAGTTCCGACAGTAATTTCTATGGGCAACTCTGAAACGGTTTCAAATGAGTTGCAATCAAACATTGTTATTATTGGTTCTACACCTATTGATTTAAGGGCTAGGTGTCCATGCATTTTATCTACTAATGCTACTATGTCAGGCAAGATAATATTTAAAGATGCTACTATGCGTGAGAAAAAGAAGGCAGCCGATGGTCATATCACAAAGAATCAAGAAAAGCAGCACCCCAGCCATGGAGAAATCGTAAAGCATGCAATGTTTTACATTGGTTCCATTCAAGTTCACGTGCCAACATGATTAAGGTGTGAATTAGCACCTGGCTGCATTATTTTAATATTTTCCAATATGGTTGAGTCCGTTTAGAAGTCTTATTAGCTGGTTCAACCGAACCTTGTGTTGAGTCGAAGTAGGGTGTCTGCGTGCATCTAAAATAAGGTCAGGTCGGCCATGTAAAGTGGGGAACTAGGTTTTTAGTTAATTGAGTTTTTCCCTATCGAGGGTTTCCTCCAGAGCGAAGAACAGCGCCGCCATCTCTCTGCCATGGTGGCGGCATCTATCCATCCATCAAGGATTGTATGAGAACGTGATCAAATTGTTGCTTGGGTGCGTTCTGGAGTTCTTCTCTCTGGGTCAAACTCCTTGGAGTTGCGGGTTGGAGAGACTTTATTGCTACTGGTTTGCAACTATCTATCTGTGCTATTTGTTTGTGTGGATTGATAGTATTGGCACTAGCACACGTGTGGAGGCTAGTATCTTTATCTTTGCTACTGCTGTATTTTATCAAACAACAGAATCAGTTTTGCTGCTGTATTAATTTGGAGCTGCCGTGATCTAATTTCTGCTGGTCTGGCTTTAATACAACGGTTACCTTAAGATTACTTATTGTTGATATATCGACTGAAACATCAATTGATCAAAGATCACAAAGTGCATTCTTACATTCAGAACTGCTTTGTTAGTTTGTTAATATTATTTCAAAGAAGAGCTGTAATTGGTTTCTATACTGTGAAAGATTAGGACAAAATTTCTGGATACACGTCATCGTGTACTTATCATTTGGTATCAGTTTTGCTGGGTTGATCACGGTACTTTTGGATATTTAGTTATTGATTTTTTGTGATGGACAAGTATTGTTTGGTTGATAAAGTTAACTTTGTGCCAACATTGCAGCCACGAGTTTCTGTTGCCTACTATTTTGAATGGGAGAATGCTATCATGGATTTCTATTGGAGTGGCGAATTGCCGTTAACCATGTTGGTTCACTTAGTAATGCGGTCTTTTTCTGACCAAGTTATGCAATGGTGGAATGAACTGTAGCAAGAAAATATTGCCAGAGGTGAAGATCCTTGTCGCACATGGAACGAAATGAAAGCGGTATTACGGCAGATATGACTCGCCTAAAAATCAACATGGTTCAAGGCAGATAACTTGTTCTTTGCCTAGCAAAAGTGCTGGCATTAAAACGAAAAATGAGTGCTCATTTTCTTCTATCTCTAGTGTGTTTCGAATGAAGATTGAAAATGACATTCCAAAGATGATTGCTGAAGAGATCAAAAATGGCCTCACAAAGTTGCATGTTGCATTTGATTATTTGGGGAAACGGAATATTTCTCCTACTTCAGACCATCAAGTTCATGAGTCGTCTAGTGATGATCACGTGGAGCCATTGGATGATGATCGATCTACTGTTGTGGGCTTATCCTTGATGTCTAAAGAAGTGCAGCGTGACGGAACTATAGCTAATTTGAAGGGGCAACGTTCAAACATTTTTCAGTCCGAGTGCAAAATCAAAGAAAAGGTATGCAAATTAATTATCGATGGTGGTAGTTTCACTAATGCTATTAGTTCAGATTTGGTGCATGCATTATCTTTGTCTATATGGCGGCTTCCTATGCCACGTTATATGCAATGGATGAATCAAAGCGGCATACTGAAAATTACTCATAGGGCTAGAGTAACATTTTCAGTGGAAGATTATGTTGATACAATGGATTGTGATGACGCGCCATTGAGTGCATGACATTTGTTATTAGGGAGACCTTGGCAATATGATCTTGATGCAACTCATGGAGGCCCTTCTAATAAATATTCATTTGTGTATAAATACGAGCATCATGTTTTAAATCCAATGAAAGAGAGTGATATTAAGATTGATGTGTTTACTAGTTCGAGAAAGAAGAAACATGGTGCAACCACTACTTCAAAGCCGAGGATGGCTTTGATTCAAGGGGTGGAGAATTATATGGTCAGCCAGAATGCTACAGCTCCATCTATGGATCCTCTACATGCTGCAAATATAAGTTGTGAAATTTCTAGCAACAAAGATATGGAAAAGGAAAGGATAGATGCAAAGGTCAATGATGAAGCAGCAGGATGCATGAATATAGTAGCAGCTTCCGCGTCCATAAATGAAGTACTTCAAATCATATCAAAGCCGAGGACGGCTTTGTTTCAAGGAAGGGAGGATGATAAGCCAAAGTCTCGGCCAAATATGTGTTCTAGTCTTGTTGGGAATTCGTCTAGTATTTCAAGCAAAATTGCTAATGAAATTGGTGCATTTTCATTTGATGTAAGGCATGGCGTGGAGGGATGCTTAGCTACTGATATTTTGCCATGCAAGAGAATATTTATTGGTGCTAACTATCTATATGAGGAAGTGAGAAGCCAAGTATTGAAGCTGAACAAATATTTATCTGTTGGCACTAACCACTTGGAGACAAATACCAGTTCAATTTTTCCTGATGCTGAATTAGACAAAGGGAAAAGCATTAATATTATAAAACCATGTGTGAAAGAATCCGCAACCACTGATCTGGCTGTGAAAGGAGCTCTGCAAATTATATCAAAGCCGAGGACGGCTTTGTTTCAAGAGGGAGAGGATGATGAGACCATGGCTTAACATGTTCTTTCAGTTCCAACAGTAATTTCTATGGGCAACTCTGAAACGGTTTCAAATGAGTTGCAATCAAACATTGTTATTATTGGTTCTACACCTATTGATTTAAGGGCTAGGTGCCCATGCATTTTATCTACTAATGCTACTATGTCAGGCAAGATAATTTTTAAAGATGCTACTATGCGTGAGAAAAAGAAGGCAGCCGATGGTCATATCACAAAGAATCAAGAAAAGGAGCACCCCAGCCATGGAGAAATCGTAAAGCATGCAATGTTTTAGATTGGTTCCATTCAAGTTCACGTGCCAACATGATTAAGGTGTGAATTAGCAACTGGCTGCATTATTTTAATATTTTCCAATATGGTTGAGTCCGTTTAGAAGTCTTATTAGCTAGTTCAACCGAACCTTGTGTTGAGTCGGAGTAGGGTGCCTGCGTGCATCTAAAATAAGGTCCGGTTGGCCATGTAAAGTGGGGAACTAGGTTTTTAGTTAATTGAGTTTTTCCCTGTCGAGGGTTTCCTCCAGAGCAAAGAACGGCGCCGCCATCTCTCTGCCATGGTGGCGACATCTATCCATCCATCAAGGATTGTATGAGAACGTGATCAAGCTGTTGCTTGGGTGCGTTCTGGACTCCCTGGAGTTCTTCTCTCTGGGTCAAACTCCTTGGAGTTGCGGGTTGGAGAAACTTTATCGCTGCTGGTTTGCAACTATCTATCTGTGCTATTTGTTTGTGTGGATTGATAGTATTGGCACTAGCACACGTGTGGAGGCTAGTATCTTTATCTTTGCTACTGCTGTATTTTATCAAACAACAGAATCAGTTTTGCTGCTGCATTAATTTGGAGCTGCCGTGATCTAATTTCTGCTGGTCTAGCTTTAATACAATGGTTACCTTAAGATTACTTATTGTTGATATATCGACTGAAACATCAATTGATCAAAGATCACAAAGTGCATTCTTACATTCAGAACTGCTTTGTTAGTTTGTTAATATTATTTCAAAGAAGAGCTGTAATTGGTTTCTATACCGTGAAAGATTGGGACAAAATTTCTGGATACACGTCATCGTGTACTTATCAGTTCTCTACAGCCAGCAAATGTGATTATGTCACAAACAACCTTGCTGAAATCTTCAACAACTGGATCAGGCATGACAGGTCACTGCCTCCATTTGACTTGTTGGACACAATAAGACAGAAGTTGATAGAAAAGCTGCATGTTAGAAGAGGACTAGCTGCTAAGTTGAATGGAAAAGTGCTACCGCATATCATGAAAGAATTTCATGCCAAGAGCAGAGGGCAAGTGGGTTATGTGGTGCACAAGGGACATGATCTTACAGCTGAGATCACAGGTGTTCATAAGGATCTCAGTCCTTGGAGGCACACAGTGGATCTGAAGATGAGGGAGTGTAGCTGTAATAGGTGGCAACTCACTGGTATACCTTGTACTCATGCACTCAGCTTGATGTGTGCTCACATGAATCTAGTAATTGAAGATTATGTGGACAACTTTTACTCTGTTGCGAAGTTCAAAGCAACATATGAATGCTGGATTCCACCTATGCCAGACAAGACTCGTGGGAGCAGGTGGATGTAGGCTTCAAACTATGGCCTCCACTGTTGAAGAGATCAGTAGACCGCCCAAGAACTAGAAGGATAAGAGGTGTAGAAGAAGGAGGTACTAGGAGGAAGACAAAGTGCAAGAGGTGTGGACAATTCGGGCACATGCAGAAAACCTGCAATGAAAAAGTATACGACCCTGATGCACCACCCCCAGCTCCACCAAAACCGAAGAGGAAGAGGACCAAGAAGCAAAAGGAGGTTGCCCAAGTAGCGACTACACCAATAAGGCTTACTGCACCGTCGAATTCAAGCTCAATGGACCTCAACAACAGTCCAGGAGCACTAACTAGAAGGTACACTACCACTTTGTTTCACACCTTTCTTACAGTACCAACAACAATCACTTCAGTTTGTTTCTCATCTTTTTCAGCACACTAACTAAAACTTTGTCATGTAAACAGCCGCAGACGAGCTCTGCTACAAGAAGGGCTGCTAGACGAAGAGCAGCAAGCTAGGGACATCACAAAGAAGAAGAAATAGAAGACTGCCAACAAGATGGAGTAGCAGAAGGCATAAACTAGGAGATTGTCAAAATCTGGACTTGTGCCATTTTGTTGTACTTTTGGTTGTAACCAGTAGTTTGTTTTGAACCCAAAACTAAGGGATTGTCAAAACTTCTTGTGATGTACATACTGGTATTATTGTCTTAGTGATGTAGAAACTGCTACTATTATGTTTGTGATGTCGAAAATGCTATTATTTGTGCCCTTATTTCTACTAAAATTCCTTCATTCAACATGGAAATTAGAACATCGATGTTACTGATTAAACATGCAAGCTGGTACAAATTAGTTGTCTCCATTCAGTACAAACCTTACTCACTTTAGCATTGCTACGCTCATACAACTACATTCAAGCAAACTATAGCATAAATCAAGTCTACCGACACAACGTTCCTCCTCCTACCATGCTGCATCTTTAGTTCATCGACATCACTTTCAATCTTCTCCACCCTTCTCCGCAAATCTTCAAGGGCTCCATATGCCACATCTTCAGCATCGTGACGTTCCTCCATTTCAGGCCCTTGGGCGACTCTATCTTTGACTACAGGACCGACATCTTCCAGGAATCCATTATCCATCAAGTACTCATAGTAGTCGTTCTCCCACATGAAGATTCCACATGCATTCGGCCTCCGGTTAAGGAATTTCAACAAATCAATAATAAATGGAAACTAAAGGCAAGAGAGGAATGAATCAAAAAAACAACAACCAAAATCTTACTCTTGCATTCTTCATACAACGGAAGAAGTTTCTTCGTCGGTTGCATTCCGTGTTCGCAATGAACAAGATAAGCTTGCGTTCTGGATGCTCGAGGCATTCAATCACAAGGAGCTCCTCTACTAGAATCGGGCTCACCGGAACGCAGGTATGCTCTGAGATGTCGAGCCCAATGCTGATGCAGCCATGCTCTCCTTCCTCTCCGCGACGATGTCCTCTCTGTTTCGGTGGATGTGCTTGAGTAGGGTCGATGGCTAGGGCACCTTGGGCTCGCTCTGCCTTATCCACTCGCGCATGGGTCCGCCTGTCACCACAAATATGGTCCGGTTCGAACAGACGGCCACAAGGGCAACAATGTCATTTCTCCCGTTCCTCTCTCATTCCGTCTCAGGAAATAATTAAAATAATCGGCGCGGTGTTCTGGAGACAAAACCAAGTTTTCTTGATGTCCAGTAGGCAAAAAACATAGACGCGGTGTTCAGAAGACAACCACGTTTTAACCATGTTCTGTAGACAAAAAGCCCTTTTTATTTTGCTATTGTTAGGACGAAGATTTTAGTTCAAAAATAAACTAGTTCCCTTATCTGAACAATAATAAAATAAAAACGGAGGGAGTACGGCTTAACAGAGAGCTAGCTAGCGGCAGTGATTAGTGCCCCCATTGACCGTTTGCTTGCTTTTGGCTCTAGCCGCCGCTTGTCTTTCCCCCTTCGGCCCTTCGCCGTCGTACATTTCTCCCTGCCGAACGCGTCCGGGAACAGGGAGAAGCAACAGATCAAAGGATGGGAGCGCAGTTGTCGCTGACGATGCCCGAGTCATAGCGGCTGCAGGAGCCGAGCTGGTGGGCGGCTCCATCACTGGGCACCGGCCACCAATGTTTGCTCGCCTTGAGCGAGGGATGCGAATGCCGTGGAGATGACAGCGGTGGAGACTAGCAACAGGGAAGACGCGGCCAGCGCCAAGGATCCGGGATTCTGTTATCGCTACGCCTTGGTGGGTTGCTGATTTTAGAGGTAAAGGATCTGACCAATCCCAAACTTTCCCATTTTGATGAAAAGCGGAGACCTTGGACATGGAGACCAAATCCTCATGTCAAACGCTTTAGTTTCAAAAAAAAAAAAAAAAAGAAACGCTTCACTTCTTTTGTGCTATATATGGTGAAACTTGTCATGTTGGTCTGTTTACATAAGTCACACCTTGCTATCCATTATCTGTTCTACTCACTCACCCAATTGAGATTTGCCAGGATCACAGTATTCTACAAAGCATGAGGAACCGAGGGCCATTTTAATCACCGAAAATCACGCCAGCGAATCTACCAACAGCATTAGCTCACAAGACTTCTTCCCAAAAAATGAACCCAAAAACATCTTTTTGGGAGCAGCCTAAAAAATAATGAGGCATATTTTCTCTCCTTCTCCAACAGTATCGCTAAATGTGGACTAAAAATAATAGGGGCATAAGCTCTGAAGTTCAAACTACAAGTATCACGCATATACTGTTTCTTCTTCCTGTGCTGTCCTGGGAGGACGCTCCCCGCAAGCAATACTGTTGCTGTGTATAGAGGAACGATAGCCGACATGATTTGTACTACGTGCGTAAAGCAAATCTGATATCCTGATAGGCTGATACGAGAATACGAAAAAGAGGTCCGGAGCTGCGGCGCGTGACGGAGAAAAGAGATAGGGGGAAAAGTGGGAAACCATAGGAAAAACGATGTGAATCCAATGATTTGGTGCGGCACGCGGAACCCAAGTGGATTATCTCTTGTCCACGACATGCTTCCCTCGCCGCTCCACCAACACTACTCCGCCGCTTCTCCGTCTGATCGTCGATCCACCACGGCTGCACCTGCCCTCTGATACTCGGAGTAGACCAACTGTGCTAAGCAGTTCAGGTGTTGAGTAGTTATTGGTGAGCGATCGATTGACAGATAGCATCAGAACTCGGGAGCTCTGGTGTCCACCAGTTTCAAAATTACAGAGCAGGACAGGATTAGCTCACCGAGAATTAACAAGCATATCTAACGCGGTGCCTGATGCAGAGCAACCTGGCGTCGCAGAACGAGACTGCAACACAGTTTTCTATTTAGGGAGCGCTCGCGAGGGGTGGTCGTCCGGGACGCCGAGGAGGGAGAGGTCAACGACGGGGATGGAGACGCCGGGCTGGGCGAGCGGCATGGAGGCGTAGGGGTCCGGGTGGACGAAGAGGACAGCGACGGAGGAGGCGGGACGACCAGTATTGAGGGGGGGGGGGGGTATTTCTTCGCCTGTTATAAAAATAGGGAGGTGTTTAGGGAATTGTTGGAGACTGTTTTTTTGGGATAAAATCCTAATAATCTGATTTAGGGGTAATTATTGGGGAGATCTTGAAGATGCTCTAAAATCCCAATAATTTCTTCCCTTTTTGAAAAAATCACAGACGGATTCACGCTGTTGTCTCATTGGAGTTTATACTGGATATCAGTTCTTGTGAACCGCCTGCCTTATAGCTGTGGATGTGGTTTGATATCTAATTTTTTTTTCTAAGCAAGAAACACAATGTACTAATGGATTTTTTGTTGGAAATGTTTGTTTGTCCTTATATTAATTACCCTTTAATAAATATTTATACTATTTATAAAGTAAAATACCCACCAAATGTACTGATGGATCAGAAATGTTTGTTTCCTATATACTTATAATTTTGATTCCACGGTACTTGGGGCCTGTTGTGAAACATTTAAATGACGTTGGGTATGCACACCAAACTAGTATCTGAAAAATGTGACAAGCCAAGACATTTTACCAAGCGGTAGCACTAGGCAAGCCTAAACTTTGAATTTGCTAATGAATTTGGAACATAGTTTTAAAGAACTTATTAATTTGCTAGTTTACGTTCTTTTGTTGAATATTCATGGAGGTAAATCTATGTTGCTGCTTAACCACAGTAGCATTGATACCAATAGAGTACCTTTACAGTGGATTAAAATTAATATGGACCGTCCATTTCTTTAGATCTGATGGTTTAGATATACTTATACTATATTGACCCTTTAAATAGTATGAAATAGAATTTTGATATAGTATGTTTATTATGAGAAAAATAAATAAATGGCAGACTGTAATTTTACTGATCTTTTAGGATGAATTGAAACACTTATTCTTATTCTTTGTCAAAACAAATTAAAACTCTTTTATTTCTAAAAGATGCTTGTTCATTTATCACGTGTTCTTCCATTGCCGTGTTCTTCGGCTCTTACGATGGTAGATCGGCGATAAGACAATGGCGCCATGTGGTGGGCATGACCTGCGGTCGCCGTGGTGTTGTCGTCCTCGTCGATTTGGAAGCCGCTGCCACCACTGTCAATTTGGATTGACCGGCCATATCGTAGAGTGTGTGGGCGTCACAAGAAAGCTTCCCCCGCCGGCATGATCGAATAACTGTTCCTGAACAACGCTTTTGAAGTTTGTCACACTGCTCATCGTCTCATATCTCTCCTTTTCTTCTTTCAAAGCTGGAAGCCGAGTCAATATTTACCAATATATAAAGAAGGAGAGGGTTGTCATCGCTCCTCTCCTTAACCTGTCCATAACCCGTCGTCCACCAGACACTGTACGATTTCAATCCGATGGCTCACGGTTAACCCACCCCACGCCTTAACCCGTTGCTCCGTCACCCGGCGCCGACAGGTGGGACCCATGTTCTCGCACCCGCCGCTCGCCCGACTCCCCTCCTGACCCTAATTCTCGGCCTCCTCTCCCTGCTCCTCTGTCTCCTCTCCCCGGCCCCAAGCCGCAGCTGCCACCACTGCTGCTACAGCATTGCACTGCGCTCTCCTCCTCCTCCTACTCAAGCAGATGCCGCCACGACCGCAGTAGCATCGCGCCATGCTCTCCTCCTCCTCCTCCTCCTCGAGCCTAACCCTAGCCAAATCCTAGGCAAACCAAGGTGCGGCGGCCGGATCCACGAGCTCCTAGTTTGGTCGAACAACAAGACGAGGCGGCGCCATCCATTACATGTGCTGCCAAGATCCACTCCTCGCTCCTCCTCCTTCTGACCCGACCCCGAGCAGCCACCGCCGCGCCATGCTGTGCCCTCCTCCTCCTCCCCGAGCAGCAGCCGCCGCGACGCCACGCCCCTCTTCTCCTCTTTCAGGAGCGGCTCTCACGTCCTCACACACCCGCCTCCTCTTCCCTCCTTCACTGCACGGATCAAGACGGCGGCAAGTAGGCAACCATGGTGGGTCTCCTCTCGACGATCTACTCTTGGTCTGGCTAAAGGAGACGGATCCAAGGTGGAGGCGGATGGATCTGGTGATGGCGAAGCTCTAGCACCACGTTTCCTCATGGCCGTCGCCGCCGCTAGGAGCCCACAAGCCATGGGGTACACGAAGGACCAGCTCCTCGCTCGCCTCCAGGTCGGTATCACCACCTACGCCGCCGCACTATCCCTCCTCTCCCTCTCTCGCTCTCTCTTCCAACCCTCTTCTCGCATACCTTGCCGTGTCGCTTTATGATCTTTAGGATCAGCTAGATTGTGCTAGGGGATGCTCTTGTGCTCCTGATTGTACCTTCGCGACATGCTTATGTTGAGCTTGATCTTTCTGGGAGTTAGCTATATGCCTATATCGTAGCAGGGACAAATGCAATCATAGTAAAAACTGTTGGAAATGTGAAAGTATGTTTTAACACCTTTTTCCGGTAATCAAACTACGAAATTGCGCAGTTATATTGCACGGCTACCAGATTTTGCCTAAATGTCAATCCTGGATATTATAACTTAGGTTACAGGACTTTTGCTCTCTAAGATAATTGTGGAACCAGCCATATAGCCATATAGGGATCATTTGGTGTTCTTGTCTCCTGCAGGAGCTTAAGATAGAGTTCACATGCTACAATCACCCTGTCGTATTGACAGTCAAAGAACAGGTCAGTGAATCGAGAAGGCCATAATTTTTTCTTAATTGGATTCCCATCGATTTATTGTGCTTGCTAATAATTCTGCTATGCTAGAAAAAGCATGTTGGATATTTAGGAGGGGCCTTGAGTAAAAATTTACTTCTGAAGGTATGTATGTTGCAAATGATGGGAAATAACCTAATAATTCTGTTGAGCCACCATTGCTCATCACCACCACATGCTTCAATGTTCTTGATTCTTAATCACAGGATAAGAAGCATCATTTATATGTTGTTTCTGCACTCAAGGGCACCAAAATTGACATGAAAAGTAAGCGACTTTGTTGGCAATTCTTCCTTCATGATTTATTTGAGTATTTTGTTGACTGTTGTTTATTCATTGCAACACAGTTCTATCCCAGAGGCTTGGTTTGGGGAAGGCAGTCTTTGAATGGCACCCGAGGAAAATTTGTTACAAGTACTCCAGGTCAGCTCTTTATGCATATGTTCTTTTTTTTTACAAGACAATTTGTTTGTGTTTTGCATCTAACCTTAGTAATAGGAGCAATGAAGGAAAAAGATAATACTACATTTTTAGTTCCATGTTGTTGCTAGTTAATTACATCTCAGGACCTCTGGTTTATGTAGGACGTACCATACTTACAAATGGTGTAATTTTAACATTGCTTTTATATTTGTTGGATTTTTACTTGCTTGATTGATAGAGGATTGAACTGCACTAAATGTAACTTGTTTTGGTGATTAAAAAGTGAAGAAGCAGCAGCAACACTTCATTCTTTTGTCTTACTCTGTTCTGGTACCATAGTTTGTATGTGCACAGTCGGTGGGGAAATATGATTGTTATAATTATGAGAAATCAGACACTAGGGGAGTTCGCATCAATTACATCCTGAAGTTTTGTTTTGAAAGGAATGACATGTATTCTTCTCCTGCATGCATTCTTCTGTTTGTGCAGATCAAGGCTGTTTTCTTGTGGAAGTACTTATCGCCTAACCAAATCAGGCGTCTTATATTTGGAGTGCAAGGTAAAGATTATGAGACTCAATGTTGAGAAGCACAACCTTATTTTCTTGCTTTTTACATGCTTTTCATATTTTCTAGCATAACAATGTTAGATTCTAAATCTAAGAAGGATATAATTGTACATTACTCCATTATTTGAATGTTCTGCATACTTTAAAAATTCAGATATAAGCTTTTTTATATAAATTCTCTGTGCTGGATGAGCAATACAAAAGTAGAACTTGAGTCGGCCTTGAGAAAAGTGAAGGTATGGTGCCCCAAATCTAAACCCTATAAGCTCAATCAATATTGTGATGTCATTCGATCTGGTAATAGATTGTTAAAATAGGTTGTTTACATGCCCCTAGGTTAGTTTGCCATATTATTTTGCTCGAATAATGGTCGGTCTGTTCTATCTATTAAAAACTCAGATACTGCAACAGGTAGGTTTATTTCGATATTGGTTTGTGCAAATGTTGATTGAGTGTGCCATTATCGTCAATCTACTTTCAAAAGGGATGTACAAGGTACAAAATGTATGTTACTTTCTGACCACTAACATTTGGTCACACTCACATGGAAAATGGAGAAAATAAAATAAAAGAAAACATCTGGTTAATATTTTAGCTTACTCTCTAAAAGACTGGAACCATTTTTTTAGGTGCATTGTTTGGTCACTGACACACTTAGATGAAACTTTGTTCAACTTTTACTGTCATACACTGAACATAACAATGTTACCCTTTCTAATTTTCATCCATTTAGTTCTTTATCCATTTTCTGAATCATTTTGCTTGCTTAGAAGTAACATGAATCCACACTCTGCCTCCCTAGATCTCCCTCCTCCCACACCCTGTTGACTACCACAGGTCTGAACATCATCTGTGACTTGATCTCCTCCAGCAAGCACCGAGTCCATTGAGTTCTACATGTAGTGGCGTAGTGCCACCTGGGTCTCAAGTCTATTTTGACTTCTACAGACTACAGATAATAGAGTTCGCCCTAACAAAAATTTATATTACTTGCATTTGGTTTTATGTTAAGGCACTAAAGATCAAAATGATGGGACTTCAACCACTTTCTAAATCATAGCTCACTACTGTTGCCAACATTCATTTCTTACAATTGTTCTGTTCATTCTTTCACCAGTTGTTGAGATCATGAACAAATAATTGAAAGTAGTGAAGTCCACGCGTCATTTGTGTCACCAATGTTAAGTTTACACTCTATTTCTTGCCATGTCGTATCCTTGATTGATATAGATTATAGTGTGAATTTTGCACTTTTGGAGCGTATCTTTTTAAGAAAGACATCTTTAACATGTGCATCGATGGTATGTATTGTCCATGCTTTGAGAAACTAAAAAAAAAACATGATAAGGAAGTGTGAAGAGAATGACAATTGGGTTCTCTTGCTAGATAGGAGCTTACATGATTGATCCAGTGCACAGAGGATAGAACAATCATGGTCTGAAGCTTGGTATGTTGGCAATTTTCTTTATGATGCCACTATTATAGCGCTGGCAGTGTATATATGTCCATCTTGCACTAATGTGTTGGAATTGAATTGGTAACAAAGAATAATTTTTTACTATACTTTTTGCTCACCCTTGATAAATATATCAACCATGTATCTATAGTAAGCTTTAATCTGTTCTTACCAGACATCAATGACATTGTTATTTATTTTGCATGTGTAAGATGAACTGATTTGAAAAGTAAAACATGCTGTAAGCTATGCTTGCCGTCGTTTCCTACACAACCTAAATGACCTTGACAATTTATCAAGGGTGGTTGATTTCTTTTAATTCTTGAGTAGCACAAACTTTTATCTGCAACTGAGCTTATCCATTAATTTTTGCACTTCATAACATGGAGGCTGAGGACTGCACTCAAAATGCTTCTCATGTGTCAGAGAAGAATTCATTGAACAATTTTTTGTTACCTAAGACTTCATCTGAATGTTCTTTAGGACCTTGAGACTTCTAACGTTGTGGTTGATTTTGCATCTAATGCTCAATTTAACCAGTACTTCATCTGCAATTCGCATTTATTTGGTGTGAAGAGAGATTATACGAAAACATGTGTTGATTTGATGCTAACTGTCACATGAACTTTACAGTAGTAGAACGGATTTTACAGTTCTATGAAATTGTATATGTGTAATTCAGTTTTTCATTCTGTCGAGGTATACACTATATGCAGTTGCCCAATTGAGCATTATCAATTACTAGCAATGCTTATGAAAAAAAAGATCTATATTAGGATCAACATTTTCACACTGTTGCTAAATTTTTCTGACATTTGAATTTTAATATCCTTGTGCTCATAGGTTGTGATGCCGAGCAAGACAACTATCATGAGGCCAAGTAAGACTAAGCAAACAAAAGCTCTTGGTGTCCATAGGAAATGCAAAGTCCTAACATATATCATGAAACCATCACATTACGAGCATTTTTTTGTCTGGTAAGTTGCTAACCGTTTCGAGCAATCTAATATATGACCAATACTGAATAAATTGATGAAATGGCTGGCTTTAAGATCTAAAACATCTTTACCTGTTTTTGTGTACTTTAGGCAAAGGCCAAGCTAGCAGAAAACAATTAGAAGCCAATGATTTTCTGTTTATAATCAGAACATTCCATGTCTCCATGTGCTAGAATAATCGACGCTGAGTATTTTTTGAAAACTACATATTGGTTTAAGTTTTACTTGCTCATTTTGCAGTTTCCAATCGTTCGAAACTCATATTTTTTTTAAAAAAGTAGTTACATGAAATTGTCCACCGATGACCAGTAGCTGCTTGTAAGGGCAATCCTAATGACATTTACTAGCCTTAACAATCTTATTAAACAAACATGCTACTCATCTATCTGCGGAAGAATCCATAACTAAATGTTCACCAATTTAGACCATTATATAGGTGAGACGGCAAGAATAGGCCAATTCTTTCTTGCAATATACTCTTGATAGTTGATGAGTTTTTGCTTGTTTGGAAATTGTAAATCTGCTCATTATAATATTGGGGGTCCTTCTACAGTTTTTCTTGGGAGATGGGCAGCATGCTGGTGACGAGCTCCTGGGCCAAGGCAGAGCCATCTGAGGTGTAGATGCATCTTAGGTTGCCGTTTGCCAATTACTATAAGCAAGTTAAGCACAATGTTGCTCTATACAATATATACAATTATTGTTCTTGTGTAGTTACTTCAGCTTTAGATTATGTTGGTCTCGCAACATAACCATCAGATGAGAACATTGCAGTTTTCTCACTTATTTGTGAAGCAACATACAATCTATACAAGTTCATTATTTTTGGGGGATAAAAAATGGACTGAAAATTTCTTTCATGCATTCAGTTCTTTTTATCCAACTGATAAATAATCATCATGTAATAATTCCAAGACAACTCTTCAATGATATGTACTGTGGCAGGTTTAATATGCAACCTCTTAATTATTTAGAGGTTTTGATTTGTTGATACACACTCCCAAAGAATTGACAAGTAGAACTCGAAATGTTTGCATTCCGTTTGTGCTGTAGTGGCTGCACACCAAAACCTGACCATTTCAACCATATTTAGCATGTGTCTAGCTTTCCAATTATTTCCATCTGCATGGCATGTGTTTAACTCATCGTGTAGGTAATTCGGCCATATATCAATTTAATTGAGCTTCCTCTATAATCTGTGATCACATTCTCAATCCGCTTATATAAAACAACATTAGATTCGTATACCTAAACTTACAATTTGCGTCCTCATGGTTAAAAGAAATTTGAAATTGTAATATTCACATCACCTAGATTTATGTTTTAGTTGTTTGTTAATTATTTCTTACACATGCGTCCTTATTTATATTCATTCTAAATTCTTTAGCCCGTAGTAACGCATGGACATTCACCTAGTAGGGTTTCGTATCTGAGCGTCAGCTGATAAATTTTTTTTCTTCAAGACAACCAACTAATAATTTTTTTCAGATGAGCGCCATGGCTGAAATGGCACCCAACAGCTCAAAGATGCTACAGGCAAAATCCCATGAGTTAGTCTCATGACTAATCGGATCTTTGATGCTTCGTTGCCATTGCCCTGGAGCCATGTAATTTGGAGTTCTAACCCTTTGTATAAGATCTAGTTTAGACATTGAAAATCCAAACTGTAGGGATGGGACGCGCGAAGCCTCGCCCGGTGCGGTGAGGATGCCCGCAACAGCAGCGGCGGCGCTGCTCCGGCGTACGTGTGTTGTTTTTGTTTTGAGCGATAACATCTCGATCAAATAGGCTAATAAGGACGGTGCTGGCCTGCGGTGGTGTAAGCCTCATGACCATTGATGATTGGATCCCCAAGGTATGAATGTTTTGGTGATAGATGACAACTATGAAATTGTGGGCTAATATCTATACGAGTGTTGTCTTTGTAGGAATCATCTCTAAACTCTACTACAAATCATATTGATGATGGTCGCCTAGGAGATTAATGACAATGACCGCAAGCATGGAGGCTTGTGAGCTTGATGGAGTCCAAGGGTTGATGGAGATGGATTAAAGCTAAGGACAAGCTATGGAGCAAGTGTTTAGAACACTTGTCTAGTTGTTAGGGCTTTGAGTCCATAGGAAAAACTAGACTATCAAGGGGGTCTAGGTCATGTCTCTTTAGGTCATGCTAGTCGGTGATGTGCATGGATGCTCAGTGAAATCACAGGCACTAGATGACAGTGGAGAAGCTAAGGAGCTGTTTGGAGAAGCCGTGAAACAAAGTCAAGCGAGGACGAGGAGTTTTAGCTTCTGGACGAAGTGACCGGACAGAGGGGTCAATGGAGACCGGACTGTAGGGTCATTAAGTGGATAGAGAGCAGTTTGCAAGGAATTTGTCTACGTAAGGATCAATAGTGGTCGGACGGTCCGATCAGTAGACCGGACGGTCCGGTCTGTATGGAGACACGTCGAGACAGAGAGGACTCAAATTGGGAGCTCTCTAGAATGGAGAGAGAAAGTCTGACCAGATGGTCCGGTCAGTATGGACAGAGCAGCCAACGGCTCTGGGAGCCGTTCCAGAGAGACCGGACGGTCCGGTCTGGCAATGACCGGATAGTCCGGCCATTGGGGTCTAGAAAGTGGATTTCATGGAGCAACGGCTAGTTGGAGGTTGGAAGCCTATATAACTTCGTTGCTAGGGTCTTGGTGATCTCGCTTGGCCAGTGGAATTGCTTGGAGCATTTGGTGAGAGCCAAGAGGAAAAGAAGAGAGCACTAGGAGGAGATATTGCATATATTAAGAGTGCTAGTGAGAGTAACTTGAGTATTGATGCACATCTAAGGCTAGGGTGTCTTTGAGGACGTGATCTAGACTGATACTCTTAGTCTATGGTGAGACCTAGACCGGTTAGGTGTCAGTGATCGAGCCTATCATGATTGGTTGTGAAGGCCGTCACACTTTTGTACACGGTTAGAGCCCGCTGGTGAAAGGGGCATCGCTAGTGAGCGCCCGTGTCGGCTCGGGGAGTCCGGAAAGTTCTCGAGGGAGGCGATCTTGTGCCTTTGTGGCAGCGGTGATGCACACTGTGTCTTCAGTCCGGGAGTGATTGTGGGCTTGTGGGCGAGAACTCCACATTGGTGGCGGGAGGGACTGGGACTCCGGTGGGAGTAGTCCAACGAGGAGTAGGGGAAGGCGTCATCCTTTCGAGACCTCGGGAAAAAAAATCATGAGCATTCCTTGATCCTCTCTTTACTATTCCGCAATTGTGTGTTCTAGTAACAAGGTTGAACTGTGGCTTGCATAGGCTAGTGTGTTTGGCTTCCGCGCTTGCTATCATCATGAACACTAGCATGTGTAGGGTCTTGGCCTACTAGAATTGCTTAGGTTGCAACGATTGCTAGACTCTAGTAGTGTAAATTGAAATATTTGGATTCGTGAGCGGCTTACCAATTCACCCCCCCCCTCTCGGTACGCCTTCGGTCCTTATAGGTGGCATTACCAGTAAATAGTTGTTTTAGCTAGTTAATTATAATTTTATTCTTATAAATCAACGGTGAGATTAGATTTATACTACTTTAAGGTTCTAAGTAGTATAATCCACCATAATAGGAGTCTACCAGTAACCATGCCAAAACAAGTATAAAAAGAAATTAGCTATATTCGATAAAAGCCATGCTAACCACTATTCATTGTAACCAGCAGAATATTCAAGACAAAGGAAATATAGTGCAGAATGGAGAATTTGATCAAACTATACCATGATTGGGAAGTTCAAATGCTATTGCTTCTATGTTTTGTAATACAAATGTTTCTATTTTTTGCTGGTCGCCTCCATCAGTGTAACTTCAATATGTTGCTTAGGCTCTCCATTTGGATAGCTTATTTGGGAGCAGACATGATAGTAGTGTATGCCCTTGGCTACCTATGACAACAAGAGGATGCTACCATCGGAAGGGACACAATAAGGGGAACCCAACCTCTAGCTTTCTTTTGGGCGTCCTTCCTCCTTGTTCAGCTTGGTGGGCAGGACACTATAACTGCTTTTGCCATTGTCGAGAGATATTCTCGATAGTAGATCTAGGTATGTGTATGAGTATGAAAGTCGATGGACACAGGACATGGTGTTTATATAGGTTTAGGCCCCCTGAAGGATAAAAACCCTATGTCCTGTTTGGTGTTTGTATATTGCTGGGGTTCGCACTAGGGTTAGGGTTTCCCAATGCGAGTTCTGATGATCATTCGGAGCCCCCCCCTGCCCTCCTTATATAGCCGGAGGGCAGCGGTTTACATGGTAATCTTGTAGTCGATTACATCTGTTTTTATCTATACACCATATCTCTAATTCTATCTTGTCGCCTACTCTAAGTAAATATCCGAGTAGCTATCTTCTAAGCCCTTATTTCCAATGCTTCGTCATCAACTCCCGGCCCACTCGGCCATATGACCGAGTGGTTAGATATCCCAGGTATACATGTCTCACAGTAGCCCTCAAGAACTTTCCAATTTTGAATCATGAACTTCTACATGTCCTGATGCTTCTCAAAATTGAAAAGTGCTTCTCTTGACACCTCTTCTTTATCATGATCAAAACAGAAAATTTGCTTTCTCCATGGATGCCTAAACAGGTGTACCCTACGAGTATAGCCCCCGACTCAGAAGGTGTTGAATCTTTATTTGAAATGCCTTGTGAGTCCAAGGATCAACAATCTCATAATTCAATAAAATACACCTAACCAATCGTAGCCCCCAGCTCAAAAGTTATTTAAATCAAAATAACTTGCGAGCCAATAATGCTCAAGGAATGATACTTATGATGCAAGACACCACATCTCCAAGTGGATCAATACTAGTTCTACCACTCCTTCCTCATAAATATGTTGGAAAAGTAGCCCCCAGGATTGGTGCTACCACTCTCTCCGAATGGTTTAACATAAAATACTGAAACAAATAGCCCCCAAAGGTGAAGCTATATAATACTCGAATGATTTCACTAAAAGCCATCATATTGTAGTTCATAAACACAAAGCTATGTGCTATCCAAGTGATAAATGTGCGGCAGCCCCCAAGTATGGGACAACCTATTGTCCGAGTGATTTATTAATAAATAAATGCGTGACAACCCCCAAGTATGGAACAACCTATTATCCGAGTGATTTCCATATTCAAATCACTTAGAATGAAAAATTTGTAGCCCCCAAGGGTGAAGCTACTTATTAGCCAAGTGGTTCCGTTAATTAATCACCGATATTACTATGTCTTGTACCCCAATTCGCTTTTAATGATAATCAACATGATTGCAGCAATTGTCCTGGATAGTTGTAGCATTAATGGATGAACTACCCAAGTGAAATGGTCTCAAGTTAGGTCAACCAGGATATATAAGCGACATCTGATTTCACTTGCAAGGCACCTTGACGCCTCAGCTTCTTCTATTCCTTGCGCCACCTCTGCCTCTAATGCTCCAACCTTAGATCCATGCCGAATCTTCAACCTTCATCGTCGATCCTATTTCATTTCCTCACCGGAACTTCATTCGTCGCCGCTGCAACTCAATTCCCATGGCTCCCAAGCGCCCTCGCCAATCATCGAAGGCATCCATGGAAGAGAAAGCATCTCTTGTGCATATGGAAGACGATCCCTCCCCGGAGATCCCTGATGGGATCAAAGAGTTCCCAACTGCCACCATGGATAAAGAGAAGATTAACCAGCTTGTGATCAATAGAGTGCTGCAAGATCAATAGACGACGGATTGGATCGAAACTATAGGTCAGAAAATCCCGCAACCGCCTGTTGATCATATCATTGTCTTTGCTCCCTTTTTCTATCGCGGCCTTGAAATTCCATGTTCCGATTTCTTCTAAGGTCTGCTGTTCTTCTATGGGATCAACCTGGTTAACCTAAACCCTAATTCCATTTTGCATATCTCGATCTTTATCCAGTTCTATGAGATGTTCCTAGGCATTGCACCTCATTTTGATTTGTTCAAGGAACTCTTTGTTCTGAAATCCAATAGCAGTAATGTTATTGGTGGGGCTGGATTCCAACTAAGGAATAGATCTAAGTACATCAAGGTCCCCCTTCCATCAACTAACAAGGCCTCCCAGTCCACTCGGCCATATGACCGAGTGGTTAGATATCCTAGGTATACATGTCTCACAACCATGGAGGACAATAACTGAATCTGGTGTTACAGGTTGTCCTAGTCTTATATGTATTTTGGATGTCTATTGGAAGGGACAGCGTGGAGCTTCTTCTTTCAGCTATCTTTGTGTTTGTTGCGGGAATTATTATGGAGAAAGAATATGGTCTCTCAAATGTGGGAGCTTTAAAAATCTTGAGAGCTCCACTGGAGATCACTATAAGCATCATTTTCTGGAATTGATTGATGGTGATGTAGGCTACTCTAACACTGTCTGCACTGGCCTGTGTTCAATGCTAGATGTCCTTAACTTCTTTTTCTGGATGAACCTTGTTTGTTGGTAGTGCAGTGTGATTTGGTCGGGAAGGTTTGGGAACTTGGCAACCTAACCAAGTGCTGAAGGTGTTAGGAATTGAACTTGGTATGATGTATGATGATCTCAACAAAAAAGACTACTATGTTTAGGACAAGGAGTAACATTATACTTTGATCATGCTCGCAAATATCTGCTTTGGTTTCCTTCGTGCTATTCCTTACAAGAAACAAACCTCAATATAGCAAAACTGATATGGTAATTGTTGGTGTCACAAAGCGCAAGCTTCAGTGCCACTAACAAACAGAGTAAACATGAAAAGGAATCATGAAGGGTACGAAATGGAACAATGGGCTCTCTTCACGTATTCCCAAAAAGATTCGTTCTGTTACAAGTGGGTAGGGGTGTTTTATTTATAGGCCCGTACTTAGGTCATATGCAAATGATTATTTTGTCCCTAATAACCTACTATATTCTCCAAATATTATGTAAAAAATGGTCATAAAGGATAAATCGGTCATTTGAGCTTTTCTCGTACCCTTCCTTGTCCCGCACGCCATGACACATGCTGGCACCACGTGTTGTCCTCTTCGCGCCATGCTGGTTCTTGATCTTGTCCCGTGTCCTGTCCTTTGAAGGATTATGGCTTCGTCCTTCATGAGCGCAATGGTACCGCTCGAAGGGTTCGCTGCTTTTGAGCGCGCTTGCCTCCTTCCGCTAGGGCTGAAGGGTCTTGGTTTTTCTGAGGCCTCCGATGGACACCTGTACCTCAAAGTTATGGTTAATAAAAAAGGGTAATGATGGTTAACTTTGACTTTTATTCCCAGCCCGACTTTGATAAACCCTCGAGGGGTGGCTTGCAAAGTGATCCCCCCCACAGTAGCCCCTCGAGGGGTGGGTCCAACTTGGATGGGCCGAAACCCTCGCTTCGCTGGGATCTCTTACCAAAATGCCACTCTTCGAACATCAAAGTTGGGCTTTGAGCGAAGCTACCAAGGCTTCTACCTATAAAAGGAGAATAAATGTCATAGAAAATTATTATTATTTTTACCAGTTACTCGTCCGTTGAGCTCCTGCTATGCCTGCGATTGTGACTAGGGTTCGAACAGTAACTGTTTCTGAAAGCGAGTCTACTTCTAGGAGCTCACCCAGTTCTCTCAAAGGTAACACTTAGCTATTTTGGGTGTCACGGCTCTTTGGCTTCCGCTTATAAGTTTGTGTTACTGTGCCCCCGATTCCCGAGGCTTCGTAGTAAATGCCCATCCGTTTTTACCTGAATATATAAGCGGAGGGTGAGGGGGTGGGGTGAAGGTCTACGAAGGTTTTCCTATGATCTGTAATATTTGCTTTTTAGTGCTCTGGCTTCCTAGAGCTTCATGTGCTTATACTGGTCTTTGGTGATATTTACTTCGAGGCAACCTTCGAACTAGCTTGATATACATGAATTATTACCTTGAAGTGTCCCTTGTGATGGTTGGGACTGGTTTTCATGCTCCTACTGAATTTGCATTTTGTCTTTTATTTCAGGGTCTGAAGGTATGGCTCGAGTGGCAATGACAGCGCGCGCTGATAACTGCCGATGCTGTTACAAGTGAGGCTGACTCCGAGGCGGGTTTTGCTAGGAGCCTGGAGGATAACCTTATTGCTGCTCCAGAAGAGGAGGATTGTGGTCGTGGTCGGGATGCTCTAAAAGAGGTCAAGGATGATGAAGAGGAAGATAATAGAGAGGAAGAGGAAGAGGATGAAGAAGAGGATGACGAGGAAGAGGGTGGTGACAAGGATTTCTTTCCTCGAGGTGTTGGGAAGATCATGACCGACGCCCAAGGGCAAGGCTCGAGCCGCAGGGTTCGAAATTCTGGTCCAGTGGATGAGGACTTGGAAGACGTGAATGCTGATGTTGGTGATTTGCTGTCGGTGGGTGATTTTGGTCTGCCGAGGGGCCAAAAAGGGAAAGGGAAGGAGAATGAGGGACCCGGACCTCGAACCTTCATCTTCGGACGATCTCGACTCGACGCTCCCAAGTGGCACAAGCTTGCCGAGTTGGGGTGCTTTCCTTCCGGAGGAGCCCGGCTGGCTGGTCAAGAGGTTACTCCTTGCCCCGCGCAAGATAAGGTTGTGGTTTTTGAAGACCACTTCACTGCTGGCCTGCGTTTTCCTTGCTCATCCGTCATGAAAGATGTGCTGGGTAGGTTCGATGTGCAACTTCACCATATCAGCCCCAGCGGGATGGCCATGTTGAGCAAGTTTGCCTGGGGCGTGCTGAGTTATCAGGGCCAGCCTGATATTGAAGTATTCTGCAAGTACTACTGTGCTCATTACCAACCAAAGACCACTAAGATTGATGGTTTGATGCACGAGGCTGACTTCGGTTGCGTTACCTTCATGCCTCGCTTTAAGCGCGATAACCATTTTATGAAGTACAGCAGAAACCGCTAGGGCAACAAGTGGCACGAAAGCTGGCTATATGTGAAGGTTCCCGCGGAGACTGTTCATGCGGATGAGGGAGAGACAACAATTTTTCCACTAGCTTCGAAGCTATCTCCCTGCGAACCTCGATCCACAGAGGGTAAGGTGCCCAAAGGCTGCAAGAACGACGCTGCTTTCCGCGTCGCTATATTCAATTCAAGCGGCTGGGATCTTGTTGAAGAGTTCGTGGCTGCAAATAAGTGGCCACTACGCGAGGGGTGCTCGATTCCTGGGTTTGTTCAAAAGAAAATCCCCTCGAGGTTGACATTACCATACCCTTCTCGGAGGTACCCCTGGACAAATGAGGTCTTGGCGATGAGGAGTTTGTGGTCTTCCTGCAGCGCGCTAGCGAGGCTATGGTAGGACCCTATACGCGTGAGGAGCACAAACATACCTGTGAGCGAAATTGTCATAGCGGCCGGCTTAACCGGGTGTTGACTTTGGCCGGTGTGAAGTATCCAGCTCATGTTGTGCCAGGGCCTCGCATGAGGCGAAATCGACCTCATGGTAATGTTGGTTCAGATGTTGGCAAGGCTATGGGGGCTAAAAAGGCTAAAAAGGAGAAGTATCCGATGAAGCCCTCCTCACAGATTGGTAAAAGAAAGAGGGAAGAGGAAGCTTCGAAGGTCCCCTCGAAGCGCGCTCTCGCAAAAGAACCCCGACGGGACTCTTCGAGCTCCTCTGCCCCTGGCCTTCACGCTGTTGGGATTTTGGTGTGCGCCGGGGCAATGGCGGACGCTTTTGATGGCGATAATGATGAGGACAATGACGTGATGGTGCTTTCTCCCTCTGCTGCAGGCGATACTACTAATTTGCCGGCTTCGAGTCCATCCATTATCCTCGTGAAGGGCGATAGCATTGTTGGCGCGGCGGGTTGTACTGTAGACGCAGAGGCCGTAGATACCCTTGCTGGCCTTAAAGGAAAGTTCTCTGCCCGCCCTGGAACTCTGAGTCCGAGCCGAGTTTTGATTAGAGCTGAAACTTCTGGGGGGTCTGCGGATAAAAACTTGGGCCTGCCCGAGGGGTATGAAAATTTTGCTGATCCCATGGCTTGGGCTGATTTGTGCTCGCCTTCGGATGCTTTCATAGCCGAGGGGGCTAAGTTACTCAAAGTGGGGGACTTGCGGCATAATCTTTGCCATGTTTTGAGACATGTAAGTGTGCTTGGTTTTGATGGTACAGAAGAAAAAACATTCTACTATTTTTCTTGAGGTTTCTGACAGAGTTGTTTTGACTGTTCTTTTGTTTCAGGCTGACACTCTCGTGCGGATTTCTTCTGAAAAGACTTGCACGGAGCTGGCATCTTTGGAGCGAGTGAAAAATTCATATGCGACAGAGAATATGTTCTTTAAGGAGAAACTTAACAGCCTTCAGTCTGCGAAGGATGAAGCTACACTTGAAATTGCGCGAGTGCAAAAAGAGCTTGATGCTTGGCGAGCGGAGGTTGCTAAGCTGAAAAACGGCTTAAGTCGCCTGGAGGCTGCTGAGGCTAAAATTGCAGCTCTAGAAAATGAGAACACAGCTTTGAAGCATGACCAGTCGACTCGCAATTATGGCTTGGCTGCCCAGGCTGTATCTGCACACCATCAATATTGCGAGGCCCTGGGTTATGTTGGTGCTGAGCCAATGTTGTTGACCGATGGGGCTGCTATCACTAAGGCTATGTTTTTCAATTGGCTTAAATCTGAGTTTTAAGCTCTCCCAGGGGTGATGGATAAGCGCAGCAATTTTGGCTCGCTTCATACTGCAGAGGCTGCATTCGGGCTGTTGGAAACCGAATGTTGCGACCACTTCCATGCTTTGGGGAGGCATAATTTTCCGATTGGGGCAGACGCTCAAGACGGCTTGTCGCCAGAGGCCATTGCCGCAGCTAAACGTATTGTAATGAAGTTTTGGCACGATCACGGCTGTGAAGCTGCTCGATAAGCTGCGATTGAGAAGCTTGCTTAGGTAATACTTCTGTATTTGTATTGTATTTTCATTTAATCATGCGATGTTTGAAGTTAAAATTGATTGTATCTGCATAGATGCATCATTTTTTGAAGAGCGGTGGTGGCCAAGATGAGGATCCTTCTGGGGGCAAAGACACTTCGAGGAATGATGCCAACAAGGCGGGTACTTCGGAGGGTGGATCGAAGGCTGCACCGGGCGAGGTTTAGGATCGCTTGCATTTGCTATATTGATGTAGTACACTTTTTGGGAGGTTTTGAAGGAGATTTTGTAACTATAATTTTTACATTCCTGCTTCAACCTGCATAGGTGTTCTTCGTGTCGCCTGCGCGGGATTCTCAAGAAGACACTTTTAGTGGATCTTCTGCAATGCGCATGTTGGGCCTGATGAGCGAGGGGTCCCAATCTTTATTGGATGACGCTTTTATAACAATGCCTACTTCGAGTAGTTCTGAGGTCAGTTTGAGCGGCTTCGAAGCGTTAGATGTTGCGGCCGAGGCTACAAAGCTCGAGGACCGCGCGCGTGCTGCTTCACCTGGGGCACGCTTGCTGACTTTGGATGCCGGTGTGGTTTGTGTGGGAAATTATTCCCACTTATTTAGTCGCGGCGCTCCATCGAGTGTGTCGTTTGCGCCTCGTCGTCGAGGTAAAGCTAAGTGCAGTGGTGGAGGAATCCCACATGACACTAGCATAGATAGACTGCGCAGGAAGCGAACACCCGGATCTCCGCTTTCGACACAAAGCGAGAAACCCCAGGACAACGATGATTCTAACGCCTCAATTCCACGGCCCCTCCGTCCGCGGCTTGCTGTGGCGAAGCGATCTATTAGTTCTGTGTTGAATTCACCAACAAAGACTGCTAAATCTTTTTCACAAGCGCCGATTCCTTCTAGTGAAAATATGCAAAATTCGGGTGTCACTGGTGCCGGGGGCTCGAGGCCTGATCCTTGTCCACCTCCACCTGGTTATACTGCTGATGAATGGTCCGTTTTACTTCCCAGTTGTTAGCCTCTGGAGTTGTTGTAAAAGAAGAACCGGTTGATTATGATTTTTGATGTAAACATTTGTTAGTTCCGATTGCAATAAAGTCTGTTTTGTCAGGTTTGAGCTGCTACGAGCTCTTTAGTATTTACATTAAGTTTTTGAAAAATGCCACCCTCCCCCATGAAGTGCTAGGGACGAGGTGTTTTTGGGCGAACCCTTCGACGGGTTTGGGCTGCAACGAGCCCCTTAGCATTTTTTGCTAAGTTTTTTGAAAAACGCCTCCCTCCCCCTTGAAGTGCTAGGGGTGAGGTTTTTTGGGGTGAACCCTTCGACGGGGTTGGGCTGCAATGAGCCACTTAGCATGTTTTGCTAAGTTTTTTGAAAAACGCCACTCTCCCCCTTGAAGTACTAGGGGCGAGGTGTTTTCAGGCGAACCTTTCGACGGGTTTGGGCTGCAACGAGCCCCTTAGCATTTTTTGTAAAGTTTTTTGAAAAACGCCACCCTCCCTCTTGAAGTGCTAGGGGTGAGGTTTTTTTTGGGCGAACCCTTCGACGGGTTTGGGCTGCAACGAGCCCCTTAGTATTTTTCGCTATGTTTTTTGAAAAACGCCACCCTCCCCCTTAAAGTGCTAGGGGCGAGGTGTTTTTGGGCGAGCCCTTCGACGGGTTTGGGCTGCAACGAGTCCCTTAGCATTTTTTGCTAAGTTTTTTGAAAAATGTCATTCTCCCCCTTGAAGTGCTAGCGGCGAGGTGTTTTCGGGCGAGCCTTTCCACAGGTTTGGGCTGCAACGAGCCCCTTAGCATTTTTCGCTAAGTTTTTTAAAAAACGCCACCCTCCCCATCAAAGTGCTAGGGGTGAGGTGTTTTTGGGCGAGCCCTTCGAGGGGTTTGGGCTGCAACGAGCCCCTTAGCATTTTTTGCTAAGTTTTTTAAAAACGCCACCGTCCCCCTTGAAGTGCTACGGGCGAGGTTTTTTTAGGCGAACCCTTTGACGGGTTTGGGCTGCAACGAGCCCCTTAGCATTTTTCACTAAGTTTTTTGAAAAACGCCACCCTCCCCCTTGAAGTGCTAGGGCGAGGTGTTTTTGGGCGAGCCCTTCGACGGGTTTGGGCTGCAACGAGCCCCTTAGCATTTTTCGCAAAGTTTTTTGAAAAACGCCACCCTCCCCCTTGAAGTGCTAGGGGCGTGGTTTTTTTGGGCTAACCCTTCGGAGGGTTTGGGCTACAACGAGCCTCTTAGCATTTTTCGCTTAGTTTTTTGAAAAACGCTACCCTCCCCCTTGAAGTGCTAGGGCGAGGTGTTTTTGGGCGAGCCCTTCGACGGGTTTGGGCTGCAACGAGACCCTTAGCATTTTTCACTAAGTTTTTTGAAAACGCCACTCTATCCCTTGAAGTGCTAGGGGCGAGGTGTTTTTGGGCGAGCCCTTCGACGAGTTTGGGCTGCAACGAGCCCCTTAGCATTTTTCGCTAAGTTTTTTGAAAAACGCCACCCTCCCCCTTGAAGTGCTAGGGGCGAGGTTTTTTTGGGCGAACCTTTGGACGGGTTTGGGCTGCAACGAGCCCCTTAGTATTTTTCGCTAAGTTAGCTGACTGCACGGCTTTTAGCTCTTCGGGCTTAGCCAGTGCGGCAGCTATGGCTTGAGAGCTTTTTGCTCTTCGTCGAATATTTCAATCTCCATGGTGGGAGTTGTTTCGATGTGCTCTGCTAAGCGAGGCTTTCCGCTTAGGGGAAGGCAGCTTTATAGATTTAGCTGGGGTTTACATAGGATCCATCTCGTTAAAAACCTCAACCCTACGAAGGGTTCCCCTTGTGAGGAAAAGAGTACGGTCCTTTACACAATTGCCTAAAAGGAAAGCTTGAAAAGAAAATCTACCAACTAAGCTCAAGGTAGCACTTATAGTTTCATGCTATCCTTGGCTGTTTACTTGCTTTGAGTGGTGCTTTTTCTATACGTAAAACCTTCGAAGGTTGTCCGCATTCCAAGAATGCGGCAACTCTTCTCCTTGCGAGGTCTGGAGCCTGTATGCTCCAGGCCTTTTTGATTTTGCCACGATGTATGGGCCCTCCCATTTGGATTCTAACTTGCCTTTGCTTTCTGTTTTTGGGCTTCGGAGTAGAACTAGGTCTCCTACTGCATAAGCTCGGGGTGCGACTTTTCGATCCCTCCATTGGCGGGTTTCTGATTGATACTTTTCAAGGTTGACAGCTGCATCCAGTCTGTCGACTTCCATGAGATCCTTTGATTCCACCTCTGCAGGCTGTGTTGATTTTGCGTTGAAGGTTCTGGGGCTTTGATGCAAAATCTCCTCTGGCGTGACTGCTTCTTCCCCATAAAGTAACCTGAAGGGCAAGTATTTGGTTGCTCTGGTTTCGGTTGTGTTGTGCGACCATATGAACCTTGGCAGTTGTTCTGCCCACTTTCCTTTCTTATCGTCGAGGAGTATCTTTTTGATTGCCCTGAATATAAGACTATTTGCTCTTTCGATGGCTCCGTTCGACTGGGGGTGATATACTGACGTGAAGTTGACTTTGGTTCCGATGGAGTGACAGAATTCTTTGAACATATAATTCTCGAATTGTTTTCCGTTGTCGACTGTTATGTCCCTTGGCACTTCGAAGCGGCAGACGGCGTTTTGCTAGAAGAACCATCTGATTGTTGCAGCCGAGATGTTTGTGATTGGTCTTGCTTTGATCCACTTGGTGAAATTATGTAGCGCTATAACTGCCCACCTGTAATTCCCTGGGGCTGTGGGCAGGGGTCCAACGATGTCGATTCCCCAACATTGGAGAGGCCATGATGGGGCTATGAGTTATGTTGGCTGTGAGGGTGTTGACTGCTTATTTGAGATTTTTTTGCAGACTTCGCATCTGGTTACTACTTCTACGGATCCTTGACCATAGATGGCCAAAAGAAACCTTGTCTAACTGCCTTTGCAGCTAGCGGTCGAGGTCCAATATGTGCTCCATAGATACCTTCATGTATCTCGTTGAGCTGCTGGGTGCCCTCTATTCTTCTTACATGCTTAAGTAGTGGGGCGCAAATGCCTGACTTGTAAAGCTGACCCTCGATGATGTTGTAGTTCCAGACCCTTTGCTGCATTCTTTTTCCCTCTGACTCAGTGTCTGGCTCGTAAAAACCCCTGAGATACGCAATGATTTGAGTTCTCCAGTCTTCACTCATCATTGCATGTATTTGCTTGGGGTCCTGGAGGACTACTTTGATCGAAGGTTCTGTGATTGTTTGAAAGAACACATCTTGTGGTATTGCCTCTTGTCTTGCTGCCAACTTGGCGAGCTCGTGTGCCTCTGTGTTAAACTTTCCCTCGATATACTATATATCGAAGCCTTTGAAATACTTTTCCATGCTTCGGATGGTGCTGTGGTATTTCTCAAGCAGTGGATCCCTGGTTGTGAATTCTTTGTCATGTTGGCTGGCAACGATCATGGAATCCGTTCTGACTCTGCACCTCTAGACTCTGAGTGCCCTCAGTTTCTTGAGCCCCGGCAATACTGCCTCATACTCTGCTATGTTGTTGGTGCACTTGTCCATTTCTTTGCTAAACTCGAGCCTTGCAGCATATCTCATTTTCACACCCATGGGCGAAGTGACTACTGCTGCTATGCCTGCCCCGGCCAGTCCCCAGGCTCCGTCGCAATGTACTGTCCACTCTGATTCAGACCATGTGTTGATTTTTTTTTTATGCTGTGGAGCCGTCCAATCTGCTATGAAGTCAGCGAGTACCGGAGACTTGATGGCACTGCGTTTCTCGAAGTCTACTACATGCTGTGAGAGTTCCATGGCCCATTTGCCAATTGTTCATGAAGCTTCTCAGTTGCCAAATATTTCATTAAGTGGTTGGCTGGTAAGCACCTTTGATGTGACGAGCCTCGAAATAATGCCGCAGCTTTCAGGAAGCCATGACTACCGCGTATGCGATTTTTTCCATCTTAGGATAGAGCCTCTTGGAGGCAGACAGTGCCTCATTAACATAATATACTAGTAGTTGTACCAGGAGTTCCTTCGGTTCCCCTTTAACCATTTTGACTATTTTCTTTTCCTGCACAAGGACTGCGCTGACTGCCAAATGGGACGCAGCGACATATAATAGTAGCACAGCCCCGGGCTCTAGGTTGCTTAGCTTTGATTGCTTCTCAAGGTAAAATTTTAGATCTGCGAATGCTTTTTGCTGTTCTAGACCCCATTCGAAGGGTTGAGCCCCTCGGAGTGTTTAGAAGAAGGGCAAGCTTCGCTCCGTCGATCTAGATATGAATCGGTTTAGTGCCGCCATTCTGCCTGTGAGTTTCTGCACATCCTTTTGGCACTGGTGCTCTTGTATTTGGATGATTGCTATGATTTTGTCTGGGTTGGCTTCGATGCCTTTGGCTGATACCAGACAATCGAGTACTCTTCCTTTTCGGATGTCGAAGACACACTTCTCTGGATTCAGTTTTAACCTTGCTGCTCAAAGGTTTGCGAATGTTTCTGTGAGATCTGAGATGTGGCTGCCCTTTACTTTGCTTGCTACTATGATATCGTCCACATAAGCATGTACGCTTTTTCCGAACTGTGACTCGAAGGCTTTCTGAGTCATGCGGCAAAATGTGGGGCCAGCATTTTTCAACCCCTCGGGCATTCTTACGAAACAATAAGTACCAAAGGGTGTTATGAAACTTGTTTTTTCCTCATCCTCCCTCCTTAGCCATATCTGATGATAGCCGGAGAAACAATCAATCAGTGACAGCAGCTCGCTCCTAGTTGCTGCATCCACAATTTTGTCAATTCGAGGCAATGGGAAGTTGTCTTTGGGGCAAGCTTTGTTGAGGTCTATGAAGTCTATACACATTCTCCACTTCTCATTCTTTTTCTTTACCATTACACAGTTTGCTAGCCAGGACGGGTATTTGACTTCGCGAATGACAGAAGCATCAAGGAGCCGTTGGACTTCCGCTCTGATAGCTTCTGTTTTTTCATCGGACATCTTTCGAAGCCTTTGTTTCTTTGGCCTGATCTTTGTGTCGACCTCTAGCTTGTGCTCTATGATGCTTCTGTCCACGCCTTCGAGGTCTGCTGAAGACTAGGTGAATACATCTTTGTTCTTACTCAGAAATGCTAGAAGTTCTTTCTCTTCTTCGGAGTCTAAGCTAGAGCCTACTATGATGAACTGGCCAAGGACTTGTTCGTCGAGGAGTACTTTTTTGGTTTCTTCGTCTACTTGAAGTGCAACCTTTTCTTTGTCAAGACATCGTGTCTCTTCTCTTGCGTTCACTTTATGCTGCTCACTAGATTTTCAGGTTCTCTCTTCATCCTCTAGCTGCTGTTGGCTGAAAACCTGTATGTTGTTACAGTTTCTTTCCCCCGGTGCATAACCTTTTTCTATATCTCTTGCCATCTGCTGATTTCCTTTGACTGTGATAACCCCTCCGGCTGCTGGAATCTTCATTCATAGATATGCACTATGGATGATGGCTCTGAAGGTGTTAATTGTGCCCCGGCCAAATATGACGTTAAATGGGTGGCAGAGATCCACCACATCAAATGTTATATATTCTGTTCGAGGGTTTTGGGTGTTGTCGAACGATACTGGGAGGGAGATTGTGCCCATGGTAGTGATTCTTTTTCCGCCGAAGCCTATGAGTGGTATGTTTGACGGCTGCACGGAACTTTTGCTGAGGCCCATTTGCTCGAAGGTGTTTATGAATAGTATGTCTGCCTGGCTACCATTGTCTACGAGAACTTTGCTGACCATCCAGGTGTGGATGTGAGCTTCGATTACAAATGCGTCAACATGTGGATAAGCTTTGAGGTTGAGATCTGATTCGGTGATTGTGATGGGAATATGAGACCACTTTGACTTGATAACAGGTCCTTCTAGAAAACATTGTTTACCATTTGAAAGTGCTCTCTTCTTCTTCTTTTGTTTTCAAAATCTGAGGATAACCCTCCGCATATCATTCCAATGTAGCCTTGTACTGGGAAGGTTGCGGCTTGGTTTGGCGTGGACTTTGGTTTAGGCTATGGTAGGTGCTGAGGCTCTTGCTTTTGCCTTTGCTGGTCTTGGCTAGGGGATGGTTGTTGGATTTGTTGTCTGGTATATTGGCTGGGCGGTTGTGTGGGATGAGTTGCATGAAAATATGGGGATGGTGCATAAAGTTGATGATGGTGGGTGCTTAGGTACTGATAATTGGGCTGAGCGGGTTGTGGATATGGTTGCTGGGCCATGGGTTGGGTGATGTATAATTGATGGCTTTGGGTAAGGACGAAGCCTTCTTTTTTGCTTCGATCCTTTCTTGGATTTCTTTTGCTTTGAGGCAAGTGGAAGTTTTATGCCCCATGTCCTCTCCGCAGTAGAAACAGTATGGCTTTTTGGCCGGTCGAGTCTGGACTTGAGAGCCTCGGCCTCTGCCACACCCTCGTTGGCTGCTTCCTCTGAAATCATTACTCTGGTTATCTCTACCCATGGTGTCTTCTTTCTCTCCCTCGATGTGACCGATGAACGAAGGCGAGGGTTCTGTGGATTGATTAGTTTTTCTGTACTGCCTTTCTTGATAACAACCTTTGCCATGTGGTTGGTTGTGACTCTTATTTTGACTTTGCTTGCGTCTTTTGTAATCCACATCTGATCTACTGTATTCTTCGAACTTCGTACATAGAGTTTGCATTGTATGTGGTGGTTTTTGCGCACAGTATGAAGACATCTGGCATGCTCGCATGCCTCTGAGTACAGAACTTATTGCCGCCTCATCCATGACCTGGGCTTGAAGCGTGAGGAATCTTCTATAGTAATCATGTAATTGCTCATTTTCTTGCTGGGCGATATTCAACAGCTCATGCGATGGTTCAATAATAGTGCGGAACCCTCGAAAGTTTGCGACCACCTTATCCCTGATGTTTTCCCAGCTATATAGAGACCCGGGGGGCAAGTTGAAATACCAATTGAGGGTGGACTCTTCGAGGGCGCAAACAAATGCCTTTGCCAAGGTTGCCTCGTCTCCTCCTACAGATATGATTGCTGATTCGTAACTCATAAGGAATTACCTTGGGTTAGAATTTCCCCTGAACTTGGCTAGCGATATCATCTTAAACTGCAGTGGGTTTGAAGCTCTTTGCAACCCTTCAGAGAGAGGTGAGTCTTTGTCGATTATGCCCGTTGTGCTTGCTCTTCGAATTGGCAGTACTTCTGCGGTAGTCGGCTGACGTCTTGGCGTAAGTGGTACTTCTTGCTCGAGGTATGGGTGAGCTTCAGCCGTTGGGTTTGATTCTTGGCGACTTGCTCTGCCAATGGTTCTCTGGAGTTCTTCGACTTCTTTTGCCAGTTGCAGATTCTTGAGTCTGTGCTGGGCTGTGTACTCTTTCTCTTGTAAGGCTTTCTCTCTCTCTCTCTCTCTCTCTCTCTCTCTCTCTAACAGCGCTTTGCTTCATAGCTCTTGCTCTTGCAACAGCTGTTGCTTGAGTTGCTCGAGGTGCTTGGCTCTTTGGGCTAACAGTTCCATCTCTTGTGCTGCTGTCATCGAGGTTAGGGTGTTGCTTCCCGGAGGGTTTGAGCTTGACGGTTGTTCGGAACGCTGTACAAGGTCTTTTGGACCACCTACCACTTCTGCTTGAAGCGATGGTTGCACTTCGGGGGTATTCTCTTTTGTTACTTGCGATGTTGATTGATCGTCAATCAGTTGGGGGTCTCCCAGAGCGCTGCTTCGAGGGGGGGGGGGGGGGGGGAGGGTGTCGCTCGAAGACAACGGTCCGTGGAGTTGAGTCATTGTGAGCTTACGTACGAGCTCACAACATGGTGGATGCCACTATTGGTATCACAAAGCGCGATCTTCAGTGCCACTAACAAAAAGAGTAAACAAGAAAAGGAATCACGAAGGGTACAAAACGGAATAATAGGCTCTCTTCACGTATTCCAAAAAAGATTCGTCCCATTACAAGTAGGTAGGGGTGTTCTATTTATAGGCCCGTACTTAGATCATATGCAAATGACTATTTTGTCCCTAATTACCTACTATATTCTCCGAATATTCTGTACAAAATGGTCATAAAAGATAAATCGGTCATTTGAGCTTTTATGGTACCCTTCCTTGTCCCACACGCCATGACACGTGTTGGCGCCACGTGTTGCTCTCTTAGCGCCATGCTGGTTCTTGATCTTGTCCGGTGTCTTGTCCTTCGAAGGACGATGGCTTCGTCCTTCGTGAGCGTGGAGGTACCGCTCGAAGGGTCCGCTACTCTGTCCTTCGAAGGATGATGGCTTCGTCCTTGATGGGCGTAGAGGTACGAGCGTGCTTGCCTCCTTCCGCTTGGGCCGTAGGGTCTTGGTTTTTCCGAGGCTTTCGATGGACACCTATACCTTGAAGTTATGGTTAATAAAAAAGGGTAACGATAATTAACTTTGACTTTTATTCACAACCCGACTTCGATAAACCCTCGAGGGGTGGCTTGCGAAGTAATCCCCCCAACAGTAATCACCTATTCATTGTTTGTCAGTGGTTTTGTCCTAGAAATTTAAACTGTATTCAGATCATTATGTCACGATGGACTTGGGCATGGTTGAGGTCTCGAAAGTATAACAGACTTACCTGATTTATTTTCTTGTCTCTTTTTTCTAGTAGCCCCGCTCAAAGGGGTCTTGTCCGAGTGGTCAAGGAACCCCAGTGGCACCTCCCAGGTCTTGGGTTTGATGTCCAGTGGGAACGAATTTTGGACTGGGTTAAGAAAATCCCTTTGCCTTTTCCCACTCAAAGCATAGGTATAAAGAAGAGCCGAACTGATCTCACATGGTGAACGACTACCTGTGTAAGGGTGGGGAGGGGATTTGGGGGTTTTCTAGACTTGCGTGAGAATGTCTTCTTCTTAATATAATGCCGTGAGAGCGGCTTGCCCCCCGCAGGTCAAGTTTTTTTTCTCCAGTAGCCCCATTGGGTGGCTAGAGAAAAGACCATTGTATTCAAATGCAATGGGATGCACAAATGGAGGGCTTGGTTTACAGGGCAGTGACCGACCAAAGTCATGCAGTCAACAAGTGATGAACATTGCCATAAAGTTTGCAACATTAGTCGGTGTTAAGAAGGATAAAATATTTTGGTTAAGAAAACTATTAGATGTGGAGTACATCAACGCAGATAATATAAGGTGATGGACTGCCTTGTGAGAGCTGCCAGCTGCTTCGTTCGTGAACCCTATGAGTTCCAGAGGTCCCGGGAATGGCCAAATCTGGACCCTCTCTTGAGATATGCTCAAGTTTTTTACATTGCCGATTTTAGTTTTGCTATTGTCTTCATGCATATGGTCACAGAACTACACTTGAGTACATATCCCTGCTCGTACAAGGAAGAAGATGTAGCAGCAGATATTGATGCTTTGTTAGAGGTCTGCCAGAAACTGTCCCAATATATGATGCACCTCCTCCTCAGCTTCCCTTCCCTGCTGCCTGTCAATGCCAGTGCTGTGGCTACGTTGGATCGGTGGCAAGCTGACATGCTGGAAAATGATATCATGTCAGAACTGAAAGGGCTTGATCCCAAGCCAGGTAAGGAAGTACTGGAGGAGATCAAGGAGGTCTGGGTGCGGCTCATCATCTACTCTGCTGCCAAGTCAAAACCAGAGATGCATGCAGCGCAGCTGGCAGGAGGAGGGGAGCCTGTTACTTTTGTTTCGCTACAGTTGGTACACTATAACTGTGGGGACTTTTTGTTCAGTAGGATCGAGCTTACTCGTGATCGTGCCAAACATTCGATATTCTATATGTCCTACAACTACAAGGCTAGTAGTCTCACAGTTCTTTACTTTATTACATTTTTGAATTTATTGAGATGCAGCTCTGACCCCTAATCTTTTATGGCTTAACAGCAATCATGCTATTGAAATTAATTTCATATACTGATCTTGATACTTTGGAAACATTAGTTTTCCACTTCAAAAGGTTTATGGTCTCTAAGACGTCTAACAAAAAAGAATGAACTATAACTTAGAGCAAAATAATGTCAAATTTATGTAGCTATTCAACTTCATCTGCATGAATGCTTGCTTATCTCACTAGTAGAAATGTACACAACAATGATGTTTTGCTAATAACGTTCTGAAAATGCGTCATAGAAGATGACCCTACTATGATGAAAAATAGTGGATCGTCATGGTAGACAAGTGACGAATTTTCTATAACAAAATTTATGATAAAGTCTAAAATAACGTCATAGAAGAGAAAACCCAGAACGTCATAGAACACCAGCCCACCGCGTCACAGATTTTTTACAGTTTCGGTTCGTCATAGAACTACACTAGCTGATACGTGTGTCATATGTGGGTTCAATATTCCAACGTGGCCTGAGATGCATCTGCTGGGTTCACATGTAAGCTCTCTCGATCCACCTGAGCCCACATTTTAGTGCTCTAGGTCCAACGTGGCATCAGATCTATCGGGCCCACAAGTAAGTACTGTAGGTCCATCGTTGCACTAGGTCCACATGTGAGCGCTCACTTTTTAAAGTTGAGGTGGGTCGGTCTACAGGCTCCACATGTAAGTGCTACCACCGCGCTCGTCAAAGTTTTTTGTAAGTTAAAAAACAAACCGCGAGTGCCAAGTCTCGAACCCACAACCTGCCCCACGAAACCGAAAGACTTGCCACCGCGCTAGGACCCGCGCTTGGTTCTAGGGTCAGAACATTTTCTTTTAATGTTGCTATGCGGATGTTCACCGTTACTGGACTGGACTGGGCCATTCATAGCATACTGGACTGGGCCATTTGTTGATCTACGTTGGGCTATGTTGAATTCTGTCAGGCCAAACATTCTTTAGGTTTACTGGACAAACAAGAGATACTTTATCACTAAGAAATGTGAACCATCTCAGGAAATTCGAACAACAATTTCATTCAGATCAAATCACTGAGAACAACAATAGTCTACATCAACTTATAGCACAATACAAGAATAATAAGGAACTGTATCACTAAGACTACATTCTTCCTCGATTTTGCCAACTACATCAACTCTCTCTAGCGGCTTGTTAGCATCAACAATACTAATTGAATGAGGTTTGTTGAAATCCTGAACCGCAACATCAAATGTTGGATACTTTTGGTAGCATGCACTAGGGTATCCAGATACTTGCTTCTGGCATTCTCGCCAACTGCGGTAGACTCTAGGCCTTCTTCCTACGAAAACTACATAGCAGCAAGCCATGTCTCTACATCACAAGAACAAGGTGTGGAATCAAACATCCAACATCAACAGTTGATGCACAAACCAAGAACAGACCATGAATTATAGATCTAGCTTTTTAAGGCAAGAAGAGACAATGAATCATAGATCTACGTAGAAAAGGGAGGGGGCGAGTTCTTCAAATCATATCATTGTTTGGGAAGTCGAGGTCATCGATGCGGGGTAGGTGGTCCTACGGGTGTCGATGCGGCAGGCCTCGAGGTCGTCGGCGCGAGACGGGTGGTCAAGCCGGTATCGATGCGGAGTCGCACCTCCTCTAGATGTGGATAGGCTTTTGAGGGTGATTGGCGAGGAAGGCGATATGAGTCAATGCCAAGGGGGTGCACAACTCAGTCCGGGCCTGATATCGTTTGGGGCCACAAGTCATAGAGTAAGGCGAGGTGGCATCAGCATAGACACATTTACCAAAAAATATTGACAGATATAGTCTCAATTGTGTTCACACTTTGATATATAGTTAGAGAAAGTACTTTCATCTTTATTAGGAAGAATTAGTAACATAGAATGATAATTTTAAAATATAGTGATAATTAAGCAGCATAATGTCCAATAACATAGAATAAAACAAAAAAACATGATAAAAAACATTGACAATGAGCAGGGTTGCTTAATCGCTCCTCTAACCCCTGTTCCGAGCAAGCCTGCGCTACTAATCGACATTGTGCTGCCTGGCTGGCTCAACCCCTTCCATGGCGGTGTTGCGTGAGGATCACCGCAACATGGAGATGAATGCCCCACGTTGTGTCTACCTCAAACTGCTAGACGGGGCAGCGGCACCGCCTCATCTCGGACGGGGTATTCACAACAGAGATGCGTAGGTGGGGCCAACCGTCGTCATCCTTGAATGGTGCTTCCAAGACCTCAACCTCGTCATAGTCGTCACTGTCACTATCTTTGGAGCGGCACACACGGTTGGGACCAACACCACTTGAGGAGGAACCACGCACATGGAGGCGAATGGAAGGCCGGGGCGGGGCAGGAGCTGAAGAAGGCGACCGAGCGCATTCGGGTGGCGCCGCAGGAGACACTGACTGATGCTCACGTGCCAAGGCGCTGTGGCTCTCTAATGGGAGCATCACCATGTCGGGGCCACATGACATTAACATTAGGGCAAATCCGCCGGTCAGCGGTACATCGGTGGAGACGGAGGCGGCGAAGATTTAATGTGAACTTCGCAACCTCAAGCAAAAATAGGTGGTCGAGGGGCCATTCCAAGTGAGTTCTACTCGACCGCATGACTAGTTCTATGGGGGGAAGCTATATATCTCTGTACCTGAGGCCTTGTCAAGGCCCCAACAACCTACACAAGCTGCCAAGTTTGCATCGGAGGCTGGAATTATTTTTAGAAATCAAGTTCCTATCTTTCTCCACATAAAAGATTACAAGAATACTGTGCACTTTGAAGTTTTTGTCATGAGGCTTTCTATAAGTGCCTATACTACACCTTGTAGTTTTAAATTCTAATATGACAATCAGTGTAACTCACAAAGAATTTCAATTGACAAGAATAGGGGAGGTTGGCGATGGACAAGGACAGGGCAACAGAGAATGTCTGTTCCAGTGTGTTCATATTTGGGTACGTCAGGCCTGTTGCAGGTTGAAGCAGAGGTACTTCAACAATGCCCCTACTGATCAGATCAGAACCACCTCCCTTGTTCTTTGTATGTCTGACGAACAGTGATGCCAGCTTGTTGAGAAGTGGTCAAGTGCGAAGAATAAGGTAGTGTTCTTTCTAAAGTCTCTTGTTACATGATATTCCATTCTCCACCGGTGACGTGGTCTATCTTATCGTTCTGTTTTAGGAAACTGCTGAAAAGAACAAGAGACACCGTGCCAAAGTAAAGTATCATCATGTATCTGGATCTTATTGTTATATTGCACACATTCATGAATATGTATGTCTGACAAGCACTTGGTACATTGTTTATGCTTCATTTTTCTTTCAGTCTGACGAGCACTTTTGTCTAGATGAAGCAGAAGGATGCCCAGACAGCACATTAGCATGAAGGTCAGAAAAGACTAGAAGGAGCAAGAGAAGAAGGTGATGATGATGAAGAGGGGTCAACGTGGTTGAACTATTCAAGGTGTGCCATACCAGCAAGAAAAATGGCATTACTCCTGTGGCAAGAGAAGCAATGGTAAGGCTCGTTACAACCAATATCTGCTTCTTTGTGTGTTGCCATAGATGTCCATTGCAATTGTCCCTTTGCTCATTTCATTTTCAGTCTTTGACACTCCGAGTAAACTATTTTCCTCTCCAATTTGCAATCTTCTATGGAGACCATGCAGGCAGAGGCTCCAGCTGATGGGGAGCCATCACTGCATAGTGTTGACGTTGTCTTGAAGGTTCTATCCCAGAGCAGCTGCACTAGCACTTTTCTGAGAAATGCTGGTATATCACTGAACCATCAAGAGATAGAGGCTGAGTGGAAACTTCACAAATAACTTGCTGCTGAAAAAGATGGTGCGACTTCTCTTATTGTGAAACTAGATGCACTGAAGAAGAAGACCGAAGCTGTTGATGAAAAGCTAGACAAGGCACATCAGAAGTTGGAGGAGTACAAGAAGAGGGCAGAAGAGAACAATACTCTCATTCGGCAAATCCTCAATTTGAATGTTGCTTTTAACTCCTCATGCCTCAAACTTAAGTTCTATGGTGATCTATGATGAACTCTAATGCATCGAATGTGTATTTGATTCTATGATGAATGAAATCTGAAGTGTGTATGTAATTCTTTTGATGCTTGTTTTCTATGATTTTGTTAATGTTTCTATCTGTGATTTTTTTGATGGAAATGATATTGTTTCTGTCAAGTTGAGAGCAAAAACGTGGCCCTTTTGGAAATGCACACAAGGTCCAGTCACAACTAGACGTGTGGCGGCTTCGTGATGTAACATGCGGCAAACAAGAAAACAAACACGTGTCGCCTTGAGAATGAGCCACATGTTGGCCCGAGAACAAGCCATGAGGCAACATGAGAGAGAGACACCAGAAGCCCTGCGAGAGAGACACGTGACGCTCTGGGAAAGAGACACGTGGCGCCATGGGAAAGTGACACGTGGTGCACAACAAAGGCAACACACGACCATTTACGAATGCGACATATGGCTTGCTACGAAGATGACACATGGTGATTTTGAAAGGCGGCACGTGGCTTCCTACAAAGACAACACATGGGGCTTTTGAAAGGCGACGCGTGGCGCTCTAAGTCCTCAGCACATGGCGCTCAGTAAGGACGACATGTGGTCCTCGCCACGTAGACTTGCCACATCATCTGCCAATATAGCTAGTGCCACGTAGGATTACCACGTCAGCACCACGGTGGCGTGGAGCCTCTTCAATGACATTTTTCTTGATGAATATATCAATTCGTCATGTTAGGTCTTCTGTGATGGCAGGTCTATGACAAACCAAAATTCGTCATAAATTTGTCACAGAAAGCCTTCTATGATGAAATTTCGCTCTGCTATGATAAATATAGAACATCATTGGTGTGCGCATTTCTACTAGTGATCTATTGGCTTCTTCCTATTTTACACTGAGCTAAGGAGATTTTTGGAAAGGATGCATTAGTATATGGTGAAGGGTCATGTTAACTATTTTTACCTCCACCTAGTACATAAAGTCATAGTATCCATATTGCTTCTCCTTTTATTATTGCTCTTTACTTATGGGTTTGGTTGCTTATGGTGTACAGAGTCTGTCAAGGAGGGTATGGGGTTTCCAGGTTGATCCAAAGCTCCTTATGTATCAATCAGACACTCAGTAGCCTATATATTTACCCATCCCACTGCAGTATTGCTTCTACGTTCCGTGGCTTATGGTGCACATTGCCTTATTAATATGACAATATGAACTGTTGTTCTATATACATCTAATCAAAATTGTGTGTTACTTTATTGTAATAAACTGTTTGTTTCTTGAGTGATAAAATATGTCATTTACCATTGTTTTACTCAGTATTCATTTACGTTATTAATTGTTTGTACCTTTGAGTGACCAACATGCCTTGTGAGATGTATTAGGCATCATTATTGTTGACTTTTAGTAACCATTCATTCGATTTCTTGGGATTGTACAATCCGAGCCTCGAATTTGAAACTGTTTCTCATATGTAGTATGTATATTTCATCTGAGAGAGCTAATAAGTAACTAGTTTATTTATGATCAAACGAACTTTCATCCACAGTCTATGATCCAATGGATTGGGTTATTGTGGTCTGATGGGCTGTCATCGATTCGATGATACAAGGACTGGGACTGACCTTGCACTCTTTTCTTGGTATGGTGCAAGCTCAATGTGAGAAGTTGACGTATTCCAGCAGAATTTTGCTATTGGTATTAAAGAAGAGCGTCAAACATATCTATGTGCTGAACGAAGCAAATAATGTGGTATGGTTAACCATATGTTGATCTTTTGATTGATGTCTTGCTTGATTTGGTAGCAGACATGCACTTGTTAGTGTAAATTGGGGAACATTTTTTTGGACTCCTGTTGATTGGTCAATTTGAAATTTTGTGTGTACATTGGTCAAAGTGATGAAATGCTGCCTTACAGCCCATACCTCCAATGTTCCACCCCTTGCGGAGAAAATGTATATGACAATATACTAATCTTTGTCCTTAGTTTCAGCCCCTGCCATTGAGCTCTAGCTTAATTCATTTTACAATTATTAGAAACGGGTCTAATTGTAGTGCTAGTAATTATGATTTCATTGTCATATTGTATCTTCATTACCTCTATTCCCATACTCCCTCAAAAAAAAAACCCCTCTATTCCCATACAGCCAAATATGCTAGATCAATGTAACACAACGAGCCAACATCATGTGCCATGATTATTGTAGGACTAATGGGGACCAATAGTGAATCCATAAGATTGAACAGAAATTTCTCAGTAAACTGAGCTGATTTTACACAACTGCATATGAGAGATTTGTTATATTGTCAAGGATAGCTAACAAAAAGGGATTTAACACCCTTGTAATTCTCCGTGCCTGATCCTTGTGGAAACATAGAACGCTGGGATCTTTGCCTTCGGTTGAGGTGTTGGTCAACAACCTGAAGCATGAAGCACAACTCTGCACATTTGCAGGTGCTCGCGAGCTCAAGGTCTTGGGTCTCGGTCGATTGTTAGGACTGTCCTAAGCACACTTCGTATGGGCTATCTTTCTCTTCTGGATTTTTATTTATTTCCTTTCTCTGTTTGGTTATGACATCTCTTGCCTTGGTCCCAGCTTAAGGAGTCTATTTATAGAACTTTTTTCTTCACTATAATACAAAAATACGCAGCTCTCCTACATATTTGAGAAAAAAAATATTGTCAAGGATAAAGTGTGGCATACCACTCCATAGGATCGCTTCCACCGGTAATCTAGTAATAATTAAACAAACATAGATAGCACATTACAGGGTACAAATTAAATTTACAACATATGTTTTATGATTAGAAACTGAGTTCATGAGTGACAACGAAAGCAACAAACTAGATAGAGAGTTGATACGGTGCTTGAGCGGTACCCGAGGTTCCTCTTCCTTACTTAATCTCAGCCATTGATAATTCAATTATTTATTATGATTTTAATTAAGTACTGTCAGAGATATTTTAATAAATGCACTTCATTAATTAGGTTTATACACCTCCGACTCAGATCGACATCGATGGTTCCTTGCTCTGTTCATCGTCTTCCCTACCCGTCTTGCCACTCCCTACCCATTGTCGCTGCTCCATGCTCATCCTCGCCGTTCCCCGCCAGTCCTTGCCGCTGCTACGATGGTTTGTCGCTCTGTTTGTCGTCCACCCATGCTCTCCGTTGCCCCATGTTCGCAGTCCTATCAACGTGCCTCCACCATAATAGGGAGGAAGGCAAGGCGAGATAGTGCACAAACAGTTTGGGAGGTGTAGGTGTTGCCCCTAATTTCATGAAATCGAGCTTTAATTTCATCCCCACCATTGGTCCGGCCTCCAAGCTAGCTTCCAAGACAGCAATGTCGGACTTGTAGAAAGGTAGAGTTTGGGAAATTGCACGATGCGTTTTCCATTGACTTTGGCCAGTATACATACGCGGCAGTACAAGAGATATACATGGATACAAATGGTATACATGGATACAAACAAGGCTAGAGGATCTCCTAGCTAATCTCTATCTGTTAGCAATATCAAATGCCATGCATGCAAAGCATGCCGTGACGTGTAGTCCAAGTACGGGGAGATTAGCATATCTAACATCCCCCCGTAGCATCAGTCAGGTGAGGAATTGACGTTGAGACTGGAGCTAAAATAATTGAAGACCAATGTAGGCAATCCTTGAGTGAATTTGTCTACATATTGAAGTGAGGTTGGAACATGAAGAACCCTTACAGAACCCAAAGCAACCTTCTCCCGAACGAAGTGAAGATCAATCTCTATATGCTTTGTACGTTGATGTTGAACAGGGTTCATAGATAGATCGACTGAAGATATGTTATCACAATAAACCACTATGGCCTTCTTGACAGGATGACGAAGTTCACTTAGGAGTTGTCGAAGCCAACAATATTCAGCAACCACATTAGCAACTCCTCAATATTCTGCTTCTGCACTAGAGTAAGATACAGTGTGTTATCGTTTAGACGACAAAGAGAGAAGATTGCTGCCAAGAAAGACACAATAACTAGATGTGGACTTCCTAGTGTCGGGGCAGCAGGCCCAGTCCGTGTCCGAGTAAGCAATAAGGTCCTTACAATCAGAAAGAGTTAGTAGAAGACCGTAGATCAAAGTGCCCTTGATATATCGAAGGGTGTGCTTCAGGAGAAGAAAGTGCTGCTCTCTCGGATCATGCATAAATATGGTATCAGCTTAATCTAGCCGATCCTTCCTGTGCTCCCATGGCCGATCCCAATGCTTTTGACGCACTTGCCGCGACGATTGTCGCTGTCATCCCCCAACCCCAGCCTCCTCAGCCTAACACTTCAGCCATCTTAGCCACGATCAACATGCGTTAGCACATACCCTTCACCCTCCAGTATACACCACCTAACTTTTCTTGTTGACGTGAACTCTTCACCGCCTTTCTCGACAAATTCGGCGCCATGCATATCGTCGATGGTACGTTAGCTCCAGACCCCCCTACATAGGCCTGGACCATGCTCGACGACGCCGTGCGATCCCTCATCTACGCCTCTCTATCCGATTAGGTGCTCAACATGGTTATCCAGTCTGGCATCTCCGTGCATCAACTCTTGATGTCGATCGCTGGTGTGTTTTGGGACAACAAGACCTCCGGTGCTCTGATACCATGTAGAAAGGTAGAGTTTGGAAAATTACACGATGCATTTTCCATTGACTTTGGCCGGTATATATACGTGGTAGTACAAGAGATATACATGGATACAAACAAGGCTAGAGAATCTCTTAGCTAATCTCTATCCGTTAGCAATATCAAATGCCGTGCATGCAAAACATGGCGTGACGTGTAGTCCAAGTACGGGGAGATTAGCATATCTAACAGGACTGAAGCACGTCTCAGCTCTATGCAAATTAACCTCGACTGATGGAACTCCAAGCACTCACGATACCCGAACCAAACCAACAGAGAGCATCATCATGAGAGGAGATGTTGTGCAAAAGTCAAACATCCGTCAAAGCTGTCTTGCCCCTCTGGCTTCCAGCGCGTGCGCTGGCTTGCCCTTGGTGGTCAGACCAATCGTCATTTCGTGGTCGACGGACACGCTCTCATCTTTGATAGTTGGCGAGAGTTTAATTTCAAGTTTTCCCTACACGATTACGCGTCGGTGCTGACCTTCTTTTCATTCGGAGAGCTTGCCGGCGTCGTCAGTGCAGTCGTGAGGAGGCTGGGAAAGCCTGATTTGGGCGGGCACTAGACGAAGCTCAGGGAGCGGCGAGTGCTCAAATTCTTCCTGGCCTCGGGCCTGCTCAGAGGGCTCACCGGCAGCATCATCAGCGCCACCCGAATAATAGTGTTGTAATAACACGTAATAACATTATCAAAAGAAAATGTGTAATATAAACAATACTGTGAAGTTACTAAATTATCCTTTATCGAATTATAAAAAAATAATTGATGCCGGATCCACCTTTTGTAGGTATCGGTGCACATACCTTTTAGTAGGTATCTCTCTATTATTAAACATTAGATCTGATCAAATAAACGGTTAATATTGATTCCACGCACCATAATAAATCTCAACTAGATACATTACAATTTGATGGTGATACAAGGGATATACACATTGATCCCTATGATGTGCATCAAACAGAGTATGCATGGAGGCGCAGGCTCCTACATGCATAGTCCAACCCTCAAATGATTGTCCCTCGCATTTGAACTTTTTGTAGCGACAGACATTGCCTGCGAGACATGAAGGTAGCACAAAGATAAAGATGGTGAACACAAAGACATAATAAGGTACAAGGGCACATGGTAATTTAGTTAGCTACGTACCTGATGCTGATGTTGATTTATGAGTAATCTTGAGGGATATCTAAGATGTGCAATGCAGAAGAGGGACCAGTGCGCTCTTTAGTAAGCTCGACCTTTGTGTGAAGGGGATAGGACCCATATCCATTTTTGGCAAGAAGTAGCCAGATAAAACTCAGGAGCTCCCCTCCTCTTGCCAGCCCTGACATGTGCATGTCAGGACGCGATTTGGAGGCAGCGTAGATTATGAGTCGTATCCACACCTCCTTGAGCTCCTCTAGTGCTTCCTTTCCAGGCAGAGGACTGAACTTTTGGGGATCACCCCTGATCTGACCCTCTGAAAGTTCTTGGAACTGCTTCAGAGTATCGACTGCACTGGTAGTGAGAGGCAGCAGTGAAGGCTTGGTAATCAAGAGGTACATCATGTAGCGGGATAGCTTTCGGCAGACCCCCACTAAAACCTTGGTATCTCCTGTTGTGGTATGTGTGGCCTCAACGCCTGAATGCGAGTATTTACCCAAGTGTACCTCTGTAACCATATGTAGGAAGACAATAGCAAAACCAAAATCCTGGGCGGTCTCAAATAGTGCAAGTCTCAAACAAAGACCAAGATTTGGCCATTCTCTAGGATCTGATGATAAGCCGTTGAGCACCTCTATGAAACACTCCATCATTTCATCAGACTTGACAAACTCTGTATCTAAAAGCTTGCTCATCCAAAATAGTTTCTTCTTTTCAACACTAACTAATGTTGCCAACTTTCTGGTCACAATCATGAATCGTTGATTGAATGATCGTGGTTGGTGTTCGTCACTGCTCACCAACCAACCAAAAAAATTATATTGCCCCATCACATTTGACCATAACGGCTTCTTCTCTGGCCAACCATTGAGATCATTAGAAAAGAGGAACCAGGAAAATCGTGCAAGCAGCACACAATTCTGAGCCTTGAACCATGCCCAGGTCCAGGGCGATGCCACAAAAATTGTCACAGCACAGATTTCTAGGAATAGACCTCCGATAAATAATGTGTAGGTGATTGCAATATCAGCTCTGCTATAACTTTGCCTGTCACTTGCAAGGAACAGCACAAAAGCAACCACTGCACATACCTGAGAGATACATCGAAGTATGATACCACTCCTAGTTCTGAGCACAAGAGCCTTTGTGTAGAGATCGTTGTACATAATGCCAAGCTCAATCTCCAACAATTTAAGTGATTTATTGGACCCTTGCCCTTCACGTCTCCCCAAGGAATAATTTACATCAAATATGCGTGCCGTGCGTGCAACAAATATCCTCAGAACAGTTGGCATCGAATGCAGACCGACGCAAACTATGTTAGAATAGCTATCCCCACCACCACCAGTCTGTTCAGGCAAACGGTAGTTATATTGATTTCCAGGACAGTCCTCGAGGACTGCAAAGCTCCCACACCTGAGAGACCAGGTTCTTTCTCCATACTTGATAATCCCAGCTACAAACATAAATATACCTGAAACTATAAGCTTCACGTTATGTCTTCCAATCGACTTCCAGAAAACATTTATAGCAAGGACAACTTGCACCAATAGATTCAACAAATGCCTCAGCCACAAGTTGTTGTCCTCCATGGCAAAAGCAGTGATAGTGTCCTGTCCGCCAAGATGGGCGAGGAGGAAGGGAACCCAAAAGAAGGCTAGCGGGTGAGTTGCCTTTAACATGTCCCCTCCTGTTGCGGTATCCTCATGTTGTGAGAGGAAGCCTAATGCATAAACTGCTACAATGTCTGCTCCCAAATAAGCTATCCAAATGGCGAGCCTAAGGAACGTGTTGGTGCTACGTAGTCGAAGGCCGCCAGTAAAGAAGAGAAATATCTGTATTGAGAAACTTAGAAGCACTAGCAATTGAATTTCCCAGTTATAAAATAGTTCGATCAAATTCCCCATTGTGCACTAGATTGCCTGATGCCTATGTGGCGATGATCACCTTCTTTGCTACAAAAAAAAAAGCAGTATTAAGTATGAGGATGAGTCCATGACATTGACAATAGCAAACTTCATTACTTATTATCTCTACAACCTATTAATTGAGTGTACAGTCGTCCACTTCGTGTCCGCGGCCGTACGCAACAAGGAGTCCAATCACCGTTTGTAATATTAGATTTTTAGTCGTGATTCCGATCGTTCCGATCATTAGTACTTTGTATTCTTACATATATGCAAAGGATCCTATGTTCGTACTGTATATTTTTGAGTCACTCCCTCCTCTCCTTAGGATCGATCCAACATCGCCGCCGCCATTGGAGGCGCACAATCGCCTCGAGTGTCATCGCCGCCATTGGAGACGTTTTTGCTCACCCGTCTCCGTCAAGTATTCTTGGGTATTCAAAACACCCTAGATTAGTCTCCTCTGTCTATTTAGTTCCGTTTTGATATTTTGTTATCCATCGTTAAGCCACCTGTAGTCGTCTATGTGAGCTCCAGTATCCAGCAATGGCGGATGGCGGCGTGGGTGTGAAGAAGACGACTGTGGCTCATGCCTGTTCCAGACTCTTTTACGCTTCGTGGACCTTTTTCTTCCTTCGTGGGCTTCATGGGCCTTCTTCATTTATGACCGAGACTGTTGACGCCGTGTTTCGGATGAGGGTAGTGTTCCACACTTGCAGCCATGGCAACATGATCCAGTTCAGCACCAATGTCCTTCGCCATGGCAGTTGCCGGTTGGCCAGCACACACATGGAGGCGACAGTTAGCAGTGCATGAAGGCTCTGCAGCGAGCGCAGTCGAGGCGGTGGCGGACTGGCGGGAACCGCCCGAGTCTACTGGTCTCGCCGGCGACAATCTTGCACTCCCGTGCGTCGTGCGCATCGCAACACGTGCCTCCGCAATCCTAGCGCTATAGTCGTTGCACAACTCGGTCACCTCCATATCGAAACGCCGCTCCGTGGCCCCGCTGTGAGACGTGCCTCCATGATGTGTCCGTCGAACAGAGGCATACCCAGAACATCAAGCAGCGGCAAGGGGTGGCGACTTGTTTTTTTAGATCGACATCAACTTGAGCAGGTAACAGCGGACACGCTTCCCCTTCTCTCTCTGATCAAGATCTCGTGTTAGTAAATTGATAGAAAACCACCGCTTGTAGATTTTGAGGAAATCATACACGTGACTTTTTGTATGGTTTGGCTGAATTTGGATGATTTTCGGTGACCTTGCAGGCTTTGTGTAGGAAGAATTACAGATTGAAGGAATCAATGGCTGACAAAAGGACTTGATGGTGGCAGAGTATCTAAAAAAAAGGAAGGAGCCCGACTCCCATCATTAAGCGTGAGTTTGCTAACCAGTAGATCCCTTGCTTTCAGATAGTACTGGATCAACACTTCTGTAGCTCAAGAGAAGGATGAGTCCACGTACCTATTGTTCTTCCCCTTCCTTCTTCCATTGTTCAATTGGATGGATGAATGGTTTGATCTGATTTGACTGATAGGGGCCTATAATTTCTCCTGATACATTGCCAAAGCATTTGTGTGCTCTCATCCTGCTTTGTGTATAATGCAAACGCCTTTTCATTCAATATTTGCTTTCTATAAAAGCAGGGAAATCCTTTCTTAAAAAAAACGCCTTTACATTACCAAGTTTTGAGGAATAAGAGGATATTTTATGATGTATATGTGCGTAATTGCTAGCAGCTATGGCAAAATAGTGTATACACCTACTTCGTGTGGAGTTCAATTGCTCGCAGCTCTGTATCACTCTTGCAGAATAAGGTTATGACGATGTAGCCTAAACCGTAGAGAACTCACATCACTTCAGGTCCGACAATTATCAAGCTCTGTTTATGGGGATGGGAACATGTATCAAGTTTTACCTGAAAAGTATTATTGGTCGTGCACTGGATGCTCTATGCTTATGGTTATGGAGCTGCTAGATGATATTCAACCATTTGACAATCAAAGCACCGGCAGTTAAACTGTACAATTGTTTTTTGTTCTTGTATTCTTATAAACAAGTAACTTCCGGTTAAACATGTATTGAAATTCTTATAATATATTTGTACATATTCATTTTTATCTTTATTATGTGAATAATACATATTGTTAGTTATGCCCGTAGCAACGCACGGGCACTTTGCTAGTATATTTTGAATTGTCTGTCCCTAGTGATCATACACCTGGCTTTATCTTCATCTATATGCCATATACATTAATAAATGAAGTCAATTAGAGCCTCATGGCACAACTAAGAGGAAAAGAGCCTATTGTTATAAAATCAAACTTTTTTAGGGATACCACATGGGTCCCTTAACTATTATATTGCACATCTGAACCCTCTAACCTTGTCAAGCATGCCACTTGATGCCCAAATATAAATAACTAACACAAACATGCCTATATGTGGTGTGCCAACGTGGCCACCTCTGTACTATACGCCTCTTATCCACTGCACCCAGTTGTCTCCTGGCGTATCATCCTGTTCCTACATTATCCGCCCTTTATGAACATGATTTGGAGCTCACATACTCATTGACAAACATTGTAAGAGACTTATGAGAAGTCATATCCATTCTATATGTGGTCATTTAATGTGACTTATATGCCCTTATAAAAACTTTAAGGAGAATTCAATTGCGTGTAAAAAAGTTTGACCACCATATTTGTATTCAGATAAAGAAGAATGATTAAGAAATGAGAACTCAGAGGAGGCCTAATAATCGTGCAGCTGCGTTAATTTAAAACTGATAAAAAGGATATGATTGTGCTTATTACCATAGATTCGACGAATATCTTTCCACTCTGGGATGAAAGCCAAAGGATGTTTCTTGCTCGCGGTGTCCTATATATGAAACTGCATCAGCCACTGCATGCGCAGTCTTAATTTAAAGAAGGCCCCTATTGAGTTTATGTTCCTTTCGTATGAGAACTGAGAGAACAAAGGATAGGTGCTAAAGCAGAACTCTTTCTGGGGATACTGCTCTTTTATGTATACGTTTCTTGAAACAGTAGCAAGGTTAAATGAAGATATGCTTTTCTTACATTCTGGGTTATAGGAGTCTCTACATGTTGTCACATTTTAAGCAAAAGTGTTGCAGCTACGTCTTTTCACTTTTCTTCTGTGTGTATAACACCTTTCTTTCGTTGGCCTATGGGTGCACTCATGTTTTGCTCGCCACTGCGACACAACAAAAGATTAGAGAACAAAAGAGATGATATGGAATTCTGGGCCATAATTTCGGATAGGCTACCTCGGTTGACAATGCTTAGCAGAGGCCGGCGTGGCCAAGCTGGCGGGCGGGGCAGGACCGTCCCCTGGCATGGAGTACGAGGTCGCCAGTGTCGGCGGCACCACTGTCGCGCACCGTGAAGCCGGCGGGCAGATCACGGGATCGTCGCGGCTGTCGTGCGCCGCGTTGAGGCGGACTGACTCTGTATCGCATTATGTTGCATTATGTTTTTTTTTGTTGAGAGTACACAGTATAACTCAGACACTCACAACACACGCACACTCATCCCTATGAACACACATAGCAAACCCTACTCCTACGAGCATCTTCCACTACCACAGATTCGACCTTTAGTGGCGCGAGGTTGGATACGGGGAAAATTACAACTATCACTAAGAAGAGGCTAGTGACAGCGTTCTAGTTCCACGTCACCGCTATTACTGCAGAGAGCACTTGTAGCGACCGCTGTATAGAACACCGTCTGAAGAAGGACTAACATAGACGGGTGCTGCAAAACCATCTCTAAAACCAAGGGATATAATGACGGTGTTTCAGCGTAGTGATGGTTGCTAGTCAAGCCGTCCTTATATGTCTTATATATAGTGACGGATTACCCAAAACCATCTCTGAATCTCTGTGTTCAGCGACACGTGCAAACAAACGTCTCTAAAGTTCAACGTTATAGAGATGGTTTCGTAGTGCCGTCGCTAGAGCTGAGGATGTAGTGACGCTTTTTTGTTACCCATTCTTAACGTCGGGCGATGTAGCAATGGTTTTCGTTGGCCCGTCCATAGTTTTTGTAATACAGAGATGGTTTCCTTTTTCCACGTCCCTATTCTCTTTTACTTGGCACGGCTGCCCTCCTCCTCCATGTACGCACACTGCTTTATATGCCTCGTGGTCGGTGGTGGGCTTGACCATGTTCTCAAGAGAAGTGGAGGAGCCGCGCCCACACGTCGGTGGTGGGCTTGACCATGTTCTCAAGAGAAGTGGAGGAGCCGCGCCCGCACACTGGCCACGTTTTCTGAGAGAAGCGGATGAATTAAGGCGAGATGTTTCCCAAGAGGAGGGGGAGCTGTGCTCGCACAGTTTGCGAGACCAATGTTTTCCCGAGAGCAGCAGAGGAGGCGAGACAATGCGCTCGCACACTGGCCACGACCACGACATGGTTCTACAAATACCGCATAGCGATCTCCAACTAGCGCTCGTTCTCATCACGCACCGATTCCCCACTCCCCTCCTACAAGCTCATCATGGCTAGCTCCAGCACTCCATCCAGCCACCGCTCTCTAGCCGGTGTTGGCGCAAGCGGCGAACCCGGAGGCAGCCATTAGCGTCCCCGTTCACCGTCTCCTGACCCACTGGCTGGAGGACCCAACCAATCATTGACGAAGGCCACTTGCAACAAAGTGGTGGCGAACTATCTCGGGATAGCCCGTGGAGTAGCCACTGATTGTCTGCTACAGGTGAGCATAGTTTGGATTGAGAAGATGTATTTAGTCATATAGTGGCGCTGACTATCTTAGGTTTTTCACTGGCTTCGCTTCTATAGTTGAAGGTGACCAGCAAGGAGGAGCCCAAACCCAATTAATGGCTAGTCCTGGTTGTGGCCTGCCACTCTCTCTTGGAGCCTAACTGCAGCGTCAAGGTCGCCTTGGACGCAGATGATGACAAGTGCTTTGTTCTGTGTAGGGAGGACTCGCACGCTGATCGGTTGGAATATGAAAATGTTGATTCTTGTCCATCATCGCTACTCTGTTCGCTTCCTTCAGAAGAGGTTTTCAATTGTACAATAAGGATGCTGATCAAGTTTGTGGATTTAACATTCACCGCGGCTTGAGGGGTCAGGGGAACTTAGACCTCGTAGGCCATAAGAGAACTCGTAGAACTCTTAGGCCATAAGTGATCTGGGTGATGTAGTGTTTTCTTTAGTTTCCTTCTTTTTGAACTTTGTTGTAAACTTTGTAATTTTGTCGCTAAGTTAATGAAATTCCCCTGTTGTCGAATTCCTCCTAATTAGAGCATCTCCAAAAGAAAATTAATCCCGCGGCCTCTAGAGTGCTTCAGAGCAGAGACAATATAGAGACGGAGTCTCTCGAAATCTGTTGTTATATGGCCAATATAGCGATGATGATCCTTAAAGATGTCGCTATATGGTACATAACAAAGAGGCTTGGGAACTTATAGGGACGGGTTTATGTAATAGTCGTTGCTATATGTATCCCCATACTGGGCCGCTAGCGACCGACCCATTCTAGAGTTGAGGATGTAGTGACGCATTTCTTTTATCCGTCCTAACACCAGGAAATGTAGTGACACGTTCCTTTTTCCCGTCCCTATTTTCCTATCCAATAGTTGTCGTATTTGGCGCATCTGCCCTGCTTCTCCACGCGGTTTTATGTCTCGTGGTCGATGGCGGTGCGCGCCCTGCGCCCTTCTCTCGCCTCTACGCACTTCTTTGTGTCTCATGGTCGGTTATGGTCCCTGACGCCCTCTCCTCGCCTCTACGCACTACTCTGCCTAGCTCGATCTCGTTGTGTGTAGGGCTAAACCGATCCTTAGATCCTTCACGCTGTCATGTCGCGCCCCCTTCCCGATCAATCGGCTCTGGTAGCTGCTGGCGGGACTACTTGTGGTATGGAAGGTACATAAAGAAGGATTCTGTTGCATTTTGTTCATTCAATTAAGGTGTTCTTCATTCTGCTATGGGGCAGTGGACTTGGATGTATGTTCATAATCGCACATGTGCTGATTACTTGAAAGGGGTTAATGCTTTCATTGATGTAGCTGTGGCTGACATGAAATAGAACAACAAAAGTGCAATGCATTGTCCTTGTGTTGATTGCAAGAATGAGAAAACGTTTTCTTATTCAATGCACATTCATGCGCATCTTATCATGCGTGGATTCAAAGCAAATTACAGGATCTGGAATAGACATTGTGAAGAGGGAATTAATCCCGGTGAGCCACCTGAGGGATTCGTGTTTGGCACTGGTGATCAGATCAGGCCCTAAGGCAACAAAAATGATGAGTCACTTGCTGATGATGAGATCTTGAACCTTGACAATGATTATGTTGATCTCGTTAACAACATGGATCAGATGATGAAGGATGCAGAGGTAAACAATCAGGGTGAGGTCAATGCCCAGGAGTATGAGAAGTTCAAAGATCTTGTACGAGATCCAAATAAGCCATTGTATGATGGCAGCACCTTGACATTGTTGGATCTTGTGCTAAAACTTCTGAAGCTAAAGGCAAGCAATTGTTGGTCAAATCGTAGCTTTACCGCCTTGCTTAAATTGTTGGAAGAGATGCTTCCAAAGGGGAATTTGTTGTGCTTAAGCACCTATGAAGCCAAGAAGATAATCTATCCACTAGGAATAGAAGTTGAGAAGATACATGCATTTAAGCAACATTGCATTTTGTATCGTGGAGAAAGTTATGTGGACTTGACTCATTGCCTTATTTGTGAAACTCCGCGGTACAAGTGAAGAAAGGATGGGGGTGATCATGAGATGGTTGGCAATAAGCATGGAGGTCCCCAAAAAGTTGTGTGGTATTTTCCTATCATTCCCTGTCTCAAGCATATGTTTGCAAACACTAAGGAGGTCGAGCTCCTCCATTGGCATGCACGTAAAAAGGGAAGTGAAAATAGAAACACTCTGCAGAATGATGGCAAATATCGATACCCCGTAGATTCAATCCAGTGGAAGAATTTTGACAAGAGATATGAAGAATTTGCGAATAAAGAGAGGAACATCCTCTTTTCTTTGAGCACAGATGGGATGAATCCATTTGGTGACATGAGTGTTGCACACAGTACATGGCCTGTTGTGTTGTGCATGTACAACCTTCCACCATGGCTCTGCCACAAGAGAAAGTATCTGATGTTTGCAGTGTTGATCAGTGGTAAAAAGCAGCCTGGTGTCAACATTGATGTTTATCTGAGGCCACTGATAGATGACCTTAAAACACTATGGTACAATGGTGTTGAGGTGTTGGATGAATCAAAGAGAGATTACTTCAACATGCATGCCATGCTTTTTTGTATGATCTAGGATCTCCCGGTGCTATATTCTGTATCTGGACAGACTAAGGCAGGTGGCAAAGGTTGCCCTTAGTGTATATACGACACAGAGAGTACTTGGCTCAGAAACTCAAAGAAACTGGTGTTTATGAGAACGCGGTGATTCCTTTCGAAGATGCACCCATATCATGCAATGAAACATCAGTTCGATGACATTGTGGAGAAAGGCCAGGCTCCAAGGAATTTTACCAGTGAAGAAGTTCGTGAGGCCCAGAAAATAATTGCTTCATCATCAATTCTTGGAAAGAGGAAATGTTCCAAGGATGATGAACATGATTTGTGGAAGAAAGAGTCTATATTTTTTGAGCTCCCATATTGGAAGTACTTGGCGGTGCGCCATTATATCAATTTGATGCATATTGTGAAGAACGTGTGCGGAGCTGTCGTGTGCACATTGCTCAATATGAAAGGGAAAAGCAAAGACCACAAAAATGGCCATGCAGATTTGGAGGAAATGAGATTGAAACTCGAGCTCCACCCTGAGGAAGATAATCTACCCCAATCATGTATCACTCTTTCTTGTTAGAAGAAAAAAGAGCTATGTGAGTTCTTCAAAAGTGTGAAGGTTTTATCCAGTTACTCTACCAACATTGGAAGTCACTTCTCTGTGGCCGATCTTAAAGTGGTTGGTAAACTCAAGTGTCACACTTGTCATGTCATGATGATGGCATTACTTCCGATAGCGATTAGAAACATTCTACCTATCAAGGTTCAAGAAGCTATCATGAGTTTTTGCTTCTTTTTCAATTCTATTTCTAAGAAAGTAATTAACCCAACATATCTGGATGATCTACAAAAAAACCTTGTCAAGACTCTATGTGATCCTGAGATGTTTTTCCCCCATCATTCTTTGAAATGATGGTACATCTGACAGTCCATCCTGTGAAAGAGATTTACTACCTTGGGCTTGTTTACCTTCATCAGATATTTCCATATGACAGATACCTTGCAATTCTGAAGTCCTATGTCAGGAACCGATCTTTGCTTCAGGGTTGTATTATGCAAGGTTACTCCACAGAGGAGGTGCTTGAATGGTGTACTAGTTACATTAACCCAAAAAATCCTATTAGGTTACCAAAATCCCCACACGAGAGAATGTTGGCTGGAAAAGGCACTCTAGGAAAGAGGAAACTTACTCATACTCTCATGAAATTTGATAATGCTCACTTCCTTGTGCTTCAACAAATTCCGGAAGTGTCAGTTTACATTGAGGAGCACAAGGAAGTACTTCGTAGAGAAAATGCTGGGTGGAGTGATTCTTGGTTAGAGAAGCAACACATGGATAAGTTTATATATTGGTTTAGAGATCGGATCCGTCAAATGTCACATAAGACTGACTTGCTTCGCAAACTATCAGCCGGGCCAATGAAGACCATAGTGACATATGAAGGTTATGAGATTAATGGCTATACATTTTACACTATTGCCCAAGATAAGTAGCATATTTATCAAAACAGCGATGTGCTAATAGATGCATACGCCGATAGCAATTCGAAGAAGTGTGCTTATTATGGTCAAATTGAGGAAATTTGGGAGCTGAATTATGGGACCTTCAAGGTTCCCCTTTTAAGTGTCGTTGGGTACAAGGCACAATAGGTGTCCAGAAAGATAGATTTGGCTTCACCACGGTTCATCTGAGGCATCTTGGATTCAAATCTGAACCGTTTGTGCTCGCCATTCATGCACAACAAGTTTTCTATGTCATGGACACCATGAAAAAGAAAAGTGTAGTCGTACTACAATGGAAAAGAAGGATTGTTGGAGTTGAAAATGTGTCGGATGAGGATGAGTACAATCAATTTGATGAAATCCCCCCATCATTTTCTTCTCCAAACGTATCTCAAGTTCATACAAGTGATGAAACTCCCTACCTTCGCACAGACCATAATGAAAGAATTTGTGTTCCAAGACGTCAGAATGGAGGTAGTTTTGTTATTGCATAATATATATATATATATATATATATATATATATATATATATATATATATATATATATATTGCACTAGTGATGTCTCATTTGCTTCTTTTTTTTTCCTTGTAACAGTTTGAAGCATGGTAAAGAGCAGCAGATGTTTAATCCAGAGAGGAAGCTAGCTAGGAAGCTTGGATGATGAAGCTAGCTAGCTAGGAAACACTTTGTGAAATTTGTATAATTTACTCCAAGACTTGTATGATGGATGCATATGTAATCTGTGTTTGGATGCAACAGTGATCTGTGTGATGGACGCATATGTGATCTATGTTTTTCTGTAATCAGTGATGGAATGTGATCTATGTTTTCCTGTTATCTGGAATCGATCATATAGCAACGGTTTTCAAGAAACGCTGTTGCTATATGTTACTTGTAGCGACGGTTTTGTCTGAAACTCGTCCCTATAGGTTATCTGTTATGAATTGTAGTGATGGTTTTTTTCTAAAACCCGTCTAGTGTGAACATGTGGGCGGGATCTAGGGATGGGGGCGAGGGATGTAGTGACGGTTTAATTAAAAACCGTCCCTAAAATGTGAGGAGTCTCTATGGCTGCCATGTGGATAGGCGTGCTGTCTCTCTCTCCTTGCCTTTATTTACCAGCGGTTTACCAGCCCCACCGTCTTCACGTCTTGTCACTCTCACTTCCACGACCACTCTCGTCCTCTCCATTTTTTTCCGTCCACCAAAAACCTCATCATGCTCTCATGGAGAGCTGACCGGAAGCACTGTTGGCGCCAGGCGACGACTCCGATGGGAGCGTCGGTGGTGCCAATGGCGGCGGTGCAGGTGTCGACTTCAACAGGAGCATCGAACGGTGCAGGCAACACGACATCCTCCGATGAGCATGGTGGCAACAGTGGCAACAGCCACACCGGTGACACCTCAAACTCCGACTAGAGCTCCTCCATTGGGGCCTCTGCTACCTGGACCGTATGCTAAAATAACATGCAACTCCATCTCTTTTTTATTTTTTTCCATATAGGTAATCAATTTTATTGCATATTTGTTTCTAGTTTAGATTAGTTATTTTGGTCAAGTTTAGATTAGTTAACATGCAATCGACTTTGTGTCAATTTTGTCTGCCCCTTGTGGTTTGGATTTGTGTCGATCTAGTTTAAATTTCAATCGATTGATGTAGGCTCCCTGTATGCCAGACATTTCACGGGTCCTGGAGGGCAACTGGAGCGGCCGAGACATGGAAGGGCGCCAGTGTTTCTGTGGCTATAACGCCATGAAAAAAGTTGTCTATGGAGGCCCAGACACCGGGCGCCGCTACATTGGCTGTGGCTCTTCAGAAGTTCTTCATTTTTATTTTTGTTGCTACTGTTTTAATTTGTTATTGTTCTTCATAGGCGCTGCTAATTCATGGTTTCATTCTGATTGCAGGGGGATTGCGACTTTCAGGAGTTCGTTGATCCTCCTTACTCTCATCGGGTGTAGAAGGTTGTTCATGCAACTGGAGCAGTGACAAGGCGATTCATAGAGCCTACTGCAAAGCTGGTGTCAACCTTCGTGCTACTACTGCGGCAAATGAAGAAATAATGAGGAGGTAGGCGGAGGCGGAGGCCCAGTTCTATCGTCGTCACGCGACGTGGATGACGGCCGCTGCCATCGCCTTGTTCTTGGCCATGCTCCTGATGGCCTTGACCATGGCCCTAACCAAGAACTGATGCCGCTCCTACATGCTGAACAAGTTTAGTTAGTTAAGATGTCGTTAGATTAAGTTTGAACAAGTTTCATTGATCATGCAGTTTAAGTTTGCCTATGAGTCTATGCTCTGTGATTGTATATAGTTGCATATTTTCATGGGTGATGCATGCATGTGTCAGATATGCCGTCAAAAAGTGGTTCAAAATACAGACCATATAGAGACGGGTTTTTAAGAAAACCGTCACTATATGGCCCATATAGAGACGGGTGTTTAAGAAAAGACGTCGCTATATGGTACATAACAGATCGGGAGGCTTGGGCAGATATAGGGACGGGTTTATATAGGAGCCATCGCTATATGTGTCCCCTTCCTGGGCCTCTCTTCATGTAGCCCACCAAAGGCCTGCCCATATTGCTTCCCTGCTGCCTCCCTAAGGATCATGATCATTGAGGTCACCCCAAGGTATGAATGTTTTGGTGATAAATGACAAACATGAATTATGACTAATGCCTACATGAGTGTTGTGCGTGTAGGAAACCTTTTCTACTCTATGATGATTGTAGACGATGGCCTTGGCAATGGATGACAATGACCACAAGCATGGAGGCTTGTGAGCTTGATGGAGATGGATCAAAGCTGATGTGAACAAGGGTTCTTGATCTTTTGAAAGGTTCTAGTAAATCTTGATTTGGGCAGAGGCGAAACACAAATCGATCAGGCTTCTAAACTACACATTCAGAACCCTGCAATCGCAGCACAACGTCTCCTCTGGTTATCAACAGTTCAAGAACGATTGACCTCGCCGAGAAGTCTAATCCCTGCCTGCGAATCAAGAACACAAGCAAGAGCAACGAAAAATGCAACACAATTGCAGATATACGATTAAACGCATGAAGTTGGGGCTCATAAACCGATGTGACTCTGAAACTATTATGAACAGAATAATCTAAGCAAAACCCCTAAACTCTAATGGTGCGGTGGTGACTGTATATGAAGACCCTAGGGTCGTGCAAGATCCTCTGGACGCGTCCCAAATTGGGCTCAACTGGATACAAAGCTGAAAGGCCAAAAATAGATTCTGGACCCTCTCTTGTTTCAAGGATTCTCGATGACTCCGGATGAATTTTAATATGATGCCAGCGGTATTGGAAAGGTCTTCTCCTTATCTTTCTGTGCATATGTAGAATGTCTAAATCCAAGTCCGTATGTCATGTAGCCTAGGAATAGGATGACGATACCTAATAGTAATGTTATTAATGGCTCTACTGTCTACACATATACGCCAAGAACCATCTTTCTTAGAAACCAAAAATACAGGAACAACATAAGGACTAAGTGATTGACGAACATACCCACGATCCAAAAGGTTTTGGACTTGTCGTTGTATCTCCTTAGTCTCCTTAGGGTTGGTTCTATAAGCAGCACAGTTTGGCAAAGTAGCACCAGGAATCAAATCAATTTGATGCTCAATCCCACTCAAAGGTGGCAATCCCGGGGGTATCTCAGCTGGAAAAACATCCTCATACTCCTGTAAAAGGTTAGTGACAGCAGGAGGCAAAGCACTAGAAGCAATATCACCAAGTGAAAACAAAGCTTGTTTGCATATCAAAGCATAGCAAATATCATCAACAGAAATTTCAGCAAGCTCAGATTTTGTGGCAAGACATGAACGACCTTGTAATTTAATTCCAGCACCTTTAGAACTTGAAGAATCATTAACATTACCAGGTGTAGAATCAGAATTAACAGGTTGCTGAACTTCAAGGCCTTTATTTTTTAAACTAGCAGCTCTTTCTAAATCAGCTTGTACAATTTCAGCAGGGGTCATTGGTAACAAAGTAATTTTAGTTCCTTTATGCATAAAAGTGTACTTATTACTTTTACCATGGCATATAACATCATTATCAAATTCCCAAGGTCTACCCAATAAAAGTGAACATGCTTGCATGGGTACAACATCACAATCAACAGAATCCACATAAGAACTAATGGAAAAAGGAACTCTGCAAGTTTTTATTACCTTAGCTTTTCCAGAGTCATTTAACCACTGAATGTAGTATGGTTGTGGATGTCGGCGTGTGGTCAAATTAAGCTTCTTAACCATATCAGAACTCACCAAATTGTTGCAGCCTCCTCCATCAATAATGACATGTGCTCGGCGGTTCTTGATGACGAAGAAAATCTGGAACAAGTTATGTCGCTGCATCATCTCAGGCTGCTAGATTTGTGTGCTAAGCACATGCTGCACAATAATATTCATGTAGCCCGTGGTATCTCCGCCTCCAAGGACAAGGTCACCACTGGTGGCAGCGACGTCCTCCTCCTCATCCTCCACATCGGAGGTGCTGATGTAACCGCCATCGTCTGTCGCCATATATGCCCGCCTACTTGGGCAATCTTTCTGCACATGACCAAGACCATGGCAGCGGTGGCACTGAAACCCTATAGTGCGTCCCTGTTGACGGCTGTTAAGTACCATTTTCAACCGTCAACTATACTCAAATAAAGGAGAATTTGGCATTTCATACACGCATGCTTTATCACAATAATATAGTTCCACTTGTACTTGGAGAACTTTGTGCATGCAGGAGGAAATGTGAAGGAAACACCTCAAAAGGCAAGAAAACACACTTTCGACCAATCAGAGAGCGCCACATGGACGTCACACGGATTGAAGGACCCATTTTCAGCACTTAACCGACGTAACTCCCTGCAATACCGCGCAAACCAACGTCAGGGCCCACAGGACAGCCACCTGGAGAAAGCACAGGCCAGGAGGGGCCACCCCCAGGTCGGCCGACCTGGTCAGGTCGGCCGACCCAGCCGGGCGCCCTCTCCGCCTGGGCTTCCACGTGTTGGCTCCTCCGCGACTCCTGGTGACGGTTTGAGATGCCTTCCGTGGCGGTTACGCTCCCTTGCCGACCTATTGAGGCTATAAATAGGATGGTGTGCCTTCACACTCAACACACACCACAAGAAGCATTTCTCTCTTGCTAGTAGTAGTTCTTGGAGTTTTAGTGGAGTTAGGCTGAGTCTAGAGCTCTCTAGTCCCAAGTCTTCACTTGGAATTGGTATGGCTCTTGTATCTTTTCCCTTTTGTAAGACTTTGCTCTTATCAATATATATATATTTTCTATATAGTTGTGCTTGGGTCATGAGTTTCTTGTTTGATATTGTGATCCATATATGTGATAGTATAGTCTACTTGTGTGATAGTAGTTTATATTTATTATACTACTATTGTCATGCTAGTTATATACCGTCACTATAGTCTAGTTTATATGTTATAGTCTCTATGCTTAGTTTTAGCTGATAAAGTATAGCATGGGTTTGGTGATCGTATTCGTACGGTAGCTCTGCCTCGTTAATAGTAATCGCGGAGGGGCAGAGTGCTCTTTGGTCATGCAAGTATGGTACTTGGGTGACTGATTTGCATCAATTATTTGTTAGTCTACTGGTTCGTTGAGGTAGGCGGCAGGTGGTGACAGCCCTGTCCGTCCTTTGAAATCCTCCCCGCTAGGCTAGTGCGTAGGCTCTTGGCGGAAGTCGCCTGTGGATGCAGGGGTAAGTCCGTGCCTGAAGTGCTATACTATTGACTGCTGAACCTGAGTGTGGGTCTGTATGTATTCTACTTAGGCTATGCAACTGTATAGGAATGTATAGTAGGAGTAGCTTAGCCTAGTCTTTCCTCCACTAGACTTTATTTATTTAGTAGGAATCTTCTGTGTGTGTCACACTACCCGGTTATTATCATGTACCCGCCTGTCTTGGTTAGATATCCTTGCTAATTGTTAACATGATCTTATATGTTAGTAACGCTTCTTGATCATAACCTTCCTCTGGGATAAACAAATACGATACCCTGAATACTTCCGGGTGAAATGCTACAGCGGTATTCTCCGTGCGCTTGCGGATTTTACCTACTTGACTCTGGGACATATTAGTGAACCGTTTCTGGCCCCGTGCCGGGAATGATTTATTAATATGGCTTAGCAAAAGTCAACAGTCCCGTCGAAGCAAGAGAGGAGGCACTACTAGCTGGTACCCGCACAAAATTTTAACCTGAGCACGTAGAAGGGGCAGCTGCTGGTGGGGGCGGCTGGAAAGATGGCTTGGGAAGCCCCGAAGTCCCCATCGGCTGTGGTGGGTAGAAAGTCCTGGACTTGCTGTACTCCTCATCCCTGTGATTCTTTCTCTGCAAGCATAGCATACTGGAAACACTGGTTGAGGGTATAAAATTCTTTATAATCAAGGATGTCCTGAATTTCTTTTCACAAAACAGAATAAAAGCGGCAAATCTGATCCTCTACTTTTTCAACCACAGCACAACGAATCAAACCCTTTTGAAGCTCACTAAAATACTCCTAAACAGTTTTATCTCGTTGATCTAAACACTGTAGTTTACTACAAATCTCTCAATAAAAAGAAGGAGGAACAAAACGATCACACATTGCTTCCTTAAGTTCTTCCCAAGTAGTAGGCAAATCAATTTCAGCAGCTAGACCACTCCACCAAATAATAGCAAAGTCCTTAAAATCACTAGTGGCTTGTCTAACAATATGTTGTTCAGGAACAAGGTGGGCATTAAATTTTTGTTTTACAGTCATTTCCCAATCAAGGTAAATATCACCATCGTACTGACTCGAAAATGAAGGAATTGAAAACTTAATTTTAGCATACGGATCATCTGAAGCATGGTAACCTTGTTGGCGACGGTCGTGGTTGTGGAAACCACCCATACCTTGAGGGTTATGTTACAAACGACGTCGTAACCTTGCGGTCCTTGTAGCTGACCTATCAATGGTGCCATCAGCCTTATACACCGTTTCTTCATCATGATCGTTTTCAACGTTGTTGTTGGTGTTTGTTGACGGCTGTTAAGTACCATTTTTAACCGTCAACTATACTCAAATAAAGGAGAATTTGGCATTTCATACATGCATGCTTTAGCACAATAATATAGTTCCACTTGTACTTGGAGAACTTTGTGCATGCAGGAGGAAATATGAAGGAAACACCTCAAAAGGCAAGAAAACACACTTTCGACCAATCACAGAGTGCCACATGGACGTCACACGGATTGAAGGGCCCATTTTCAGCACTTAACCGACGTAACTCCCTGTAATACCGCGCAAACCGACGTCAGGGCCCACAGGACAGCCACCTGGAGAAAGCACAGACCAGGAGGGGCCACCCCCAGGTCGGCCGACCTGGTCAGGTCGGCCGACCCGGCCGGGCGCCCTCTCCGCCTGGGCTTCCACGTGTTGGCTCCTCCGCGACTCCTGATGACGGTTTGAGATGCCTTCCGTGGCGGTTACTCTCCCTTGCCGACCTATTGAGGCTATAAATAGGAGGGTGTGCCTTCACACTCAACACACACCACAAGAAGCATTTCTCTCTTGCTAGTAGTAGTTCTTGGAGTTTTAGTGGAGTTAGGCTGAGTCTAGAGCTCTCTAGTCCCAAGTCTTCACTTGGAATTGGTATGGCTCTTGTATCTTTTCCCTTTTGTAAGACTTTGCTCTTATCAATATATATACTTTTTCTATATAGTTGTGCTTGGGTCATGAGTTTCTTGTTTGATATTGTGATCCATATATGTGATAGTATAGTCTACTTGTGTGATAGTAGTTTATATTTATTATACTACTATTGTCATGCTAGTTATATACCGTCACTATAGTCTAGTTTATATGTTATAGTCTCTATGCTTAGTTTTAGCTGATAAAGTATAGCATGGGTTTGGTGATCGTATTCGTACGGTAGCTCTGCCTCGTTAATAGTAATCGCGGAGGGGCAGAGTGCTCTTTGGTCATGCAAGTATGGTACTTGGGTGACTGATTTGCATCAATTATTCGTTAGTCTACTGGTTCGTTGAGGTAGGCGGCAGGTGGTGACAGCCCTGTCCGTCCTTTGAAATCCTCCCCGCTAGGCTAGTGCGTAGGCTCTTGGCGGAAGTCGCCTGTGGATGCAGGGGTAAGTCCGTGCCTGAAGTGCTATACTATTGACTGCTGAACCTGAGTGTGGGTCTGTATGTATTCTACTTAGGCTATGCAACTGTGTAGAAATGTATAGTAGGAGTAGCTTAGCCTAGTCTTTCCTCCGCTAGACTTTATTTATTTAGTAGGAATCTTCTGTGTGTGTCACACTACCCAGTTATTATCATGTACCCGTCTGTCTTGGTTAGATATCCTTGCTAATTGTTAACATGATCTTATATGTTAGTAACGCTTCTTGATCATAACCTTCCTTTGGGATAAACAAATACGATACCCTGAATACTTCCGGGTGAAATGCTACAGCGGTATTCTCCGTGCGCTTGCGGATTTTACCTACTTGACTCTGGGACATATTAGTGAACCGTTTCTGGCCTCGTGCCGGGAATGATTTATTAATATGGCTTAGCAAAAGTCAACAAGCATTTCTGGCGCCGTTGCCGGGGAAGGCGTATGATTTAAGAAAAATTACTAATGTATATAGTAGTGTTGCAATTATTAAGGCTATCTCCTAGGCAGGCTAACCTTGCTTTGTTTTCTGCATTTTGTATGAAAACAGGGTAGTGTATGACTGGTTTCGACTTGCCGACAAACTTCACTGAAGATCCTGAGTCACTCCTGAGAAGGACACGAGCTAGGCTCACCCCTCCTCGAAAGGAGACTCGGCCAATCGAACCTGTCATTCCCGCACCATCAAGCTCTGAGCAAATGGCCGACAAGACCCTCCGCGAGTTCTCCGCTCCCTCCGCTGCCAACATCCCTACGGGACCAGCTGGCAATGTGGGAGATGCGAACTTCGAGATCAAGACCGGTCTCATCACCATGGTGCAGGCTAGCCCATTCTGTGGGAAAGCCAATGAGGACGCTAGTGCTCATCTCCAGCAATTCCTGGAGATTTGCAACACGTTCAAAATGAAGGACGTCACCCCCGACGCTGTTCGCCTTCGACTGTTCCCGTTTTCTCTCCTTGGGAGAGCGAGACAGTGGTTCTACGCAAACCCTGAAGCTATGAACACTTGGGAGAAGTGTTCAGCTGCGTTCCTTGCAAAGTTCTTCCCGCTGGGCAAGACCAATGCCCTTAGCGGAAGGATCTCAAGCTTCCAGCAAGAGTCGAAGGAGTCGATTCCTGAGGCATGGGAGAGGCTCCAGGAGTACATCCTGGCATGTCCCCACCACGGGATGGATGATTGGCTGATCATCCAGAACTTCTACAACGGGCTTACTCCGTCGGCCCGCGACCACCTCAACGCTGCTGCTGGTGGAGCCTTCTTCTCGCTCACTGTGAGCAAGGCAAAAGATTTGATCGAGAAGATGGTGTCCAACCAAGGTTGGAATGAAGAGCGCCTCCAACCTCGCCAACGAGGCATGCACTCCATCAAGGAGGTTGACATGCTCGCCGCCAAGATTGACCTTCTCATGAAGAAGATGGACGACCAAGCCAATGGAGAAGTGAAAGCCCTAGACGCTCGTATGACTTGCGAGGTCTGTGGCAACACGGGACACTCGGGCAATGACTGCCCTGAGACCCGTGAGGACGCAATGTTCATGGGCAACAACAACAACAACGGCTACCGTCCACAAGGAGGTCAAAGTTGGGGTCCACCACGTCCCAACTACCAAGGAGGTAACTCTGGCAACTTCTCTGGTTTTAATTCCAGTTATAATCAGCCCTCCTTGAAAGATCTTGTGCTTGGTCAAGCTAAGGTTAATGATAACATCAGTAAAAAGCTTGCCACCACTGATAGGACTCTCGAGAGCATCCACACTAAGATAGAGGGTGTTTCCTCTGCTCTCAAGAATCAGCTGAGCTTTAATAAAATGATAGAAACCCAATTAGCTCAGTTAGCTGCTGCTGTTCCTACTGCTGAGTCGGGAAAAATCCCGGGGCAACCCGAGAAGCCACCGACCACAACAAAGACCAAGAAGGTGTGGCGAGTGAAACAAGAAGCATCATCCGTGTCTTCATCTCCGGGACCGGACAACGCTTCATCGAACTGAACGCCGGAGAAAAGTCCCGCTCGTCGGACTTTAAAAGGTGAGTCCTCGCCGGGAGGTTAAACCGGTAGTTATCCATATTTTCTCTTTTAATTGCATATTTGCTTTCCACCACATTTTGATTTTTCCCGACCACTGCATTTCTGCACTTTTGAATTTTTCCAGCCACCTTAGAATTTTTCAAAACTCATTTGCATTTTTGAAAATTTAGAAAATAGGTTTTTGGGCTTTCCATTTTGAAAAGATTTTTTGTCGAGCTTTTTGAGCAAAAAGGCAGCAGGGGACAAATCCCCTAGCCGTTGGGGAACACATAGGAAAAAGGGGGCTGCCAGGAGGCCCACCTGCCAGGTCGGCCGACCTGGTGGGATCGGCCGACCCCCTGGCCCCACCTTTTCCTGTGCTCCTTTCTCCCAACGGCTATATGGCCGTTGCTCTGTCCCTTTCTAACGGCCATCTTGCTTCCTTGGCCATAAAAACCGCCCAGGAGGAGGAGCTTCACCATTCCAAGCTCATCTTTCACTCCCCTCCTTTGCTCACTTGTTGCTCTCCCAAAATTTCGTGTTCTTCAACTTTACTACAGCCCCAAAAACCCAAAAAAAAAAATATTTCCCCTCTGTTTTAGTGCATTTGCAAGTTGTTGTGAGAAGAAAACCAATTTCGGAGAAGCTCGGGTTTGTCGTTTTCACTAACGCTCACACGAACACTTTTTCGATCTTGTTTTTGTTCTTGTCTTGTGTTTGTTCTTGTGTGCAGCCATGTTCAACCGAATGAAGCAAGTCGCCGGAATCAAGCGGAGAAAAAGCACTCGTGCAAGCACGAGTCAAGCATCCTCCGTCAATTTCAGCGACAACCAATTCCGCCAGCTGAACGCGATGATGGCTCAGAATTAGAGCAATTGGGATGCCTTCTTCCGCTCCCAAGGCTACGACCCGAACCAGCAGATATGAGCAAGAACAAGCTTGGGGGAGGACCTCCCTTCTCACGGTAACTTGTATCTTTCCCCTTCTCTTTATTTCTTGCATTTGCTAAATCTGAAAATCCATAAAAATTTGCAAAATATAAAAAGAACAAAAATATTTCCCTTTTTCATGCGCGGTATGAATGTGTATAATTTTCCTATGTGGAGATGATGAATAGTTGCTCTGTCCTTTATTCCTCTCTAATGCTAGTTTACAACTTAGTACTCTCTCAAGAGTTAGGTTTGTGGGTAAATCTTGCCTTGAACTTGAATCTTGTGGGTAGCATATGCATTCTCTAGTTCTAAGTTGTTGAGAGGTATGATATGATAGATAGGGCTGCTATGATCTTGCTCAACGTAAAGCTTGAATTCCGGAGTTTTATTTTTCAAAATGACAAATTGATAAGTTCCTCAATGATGAAATTCCCACCACAGCCATATGTAGTGTTTACATTTGAAAACCTTTACACATATGCTGCTTGTTCCACATTGAGCTTAGTCAAAATTGTTGTGACCCTAGTAGAACTCTTTTCATGCTTTCTTGATCAAGATCATATACACACATCCACCGCCATGAGCTATCCTTCTAAATCAAGAAGATAGCATCCACCATATCCACCATATCCACCGTGAGCTATTCTTCTACACCGGAAGAAAGCCACTATCCATCCATCCATCCAAAGAAACACTCCATATATCCATTACAAAATTCCTCTCTCAAAGTATTCATTGCAAACTAGGACTATGGCTATGCAAAAAGAAAAGAAAAAAAAATGCTCAAAAAAGAGAGCAAGCAAAAGATAGCCATAGCCTAGAAACTCCAAAAGAGAGAAGGAAAATTCAAAAAGGAGTTATTTCTTCCCATCCACCATTCCTCCGTTCTCCCACACACTTGCACATCTTGATCAAGATTGTTTGAATTGATGTTTTTCTTGGATCCGGTCTTTTGACATAGCAATATTATGTGAACATGAGTGCCTCATATATCCCTACCTTGAGCTCCACATAAAGCCTTATTTAGAAGTAGGTGATTATAGGCAACACTTTGCCTTGGTGAGGAATCATACACATATTGAGTGATCCGAGAGAATCATTTGAGGAACTTGGTTTTTATTTTCAAAATCTTTTGAAAACCTCCGGAATAACATAGCGGAATCTAGAGCAAGTGATTGGTGCCCTGCAATTGTTCTATCTCTCAACCGCCCAAGACAATGAGGTGTAAAAGCCCCATGGATCGAGGTAAATGGGTAAGTTATGTGCCAACATATTTAATTCTAGGAAGAGTACCTTGTTGTGCGCATAGTATTATTGAGGAGTAGGACATTGTAGCAACTCCTGATCAACAACTTAAGTTTATCTTTGCTTCGGGACGAGCAAAGGGTAAGCTTGGGGGAGTTTGTTGACGGCTGTTAAGTACCATTTTTAACCGTCAACTATACTCAAATAAAGGAGAATTTGGCATTTCATACACGCATGCTTTAGCACAATAATATAGTTCCACTTGTACTTGGAGAACTTTGTGCATGCAGGAGGAAATGTGAAGGAAACACCTCAAAAGGCAAGAAAACACACTTTCGACCAATCAGAGAGTGCCACATGGACGTCACACGGATTGAAGGGCCCATTTTCAGCACTTAACCGACGTAACTCCCTGAAGTGCTATACTATTGACTGCTGAACCTGAGTGTGGGTCTGTATGTATTCTACTTAGGCTATGCAACTGTGTAGGAATGTATAGTAGGAGTAGCTTAGCCTAGTCTTTCCTCCACTAGACTTTATTTATTTAGTAGGAATCTTCTGTGTGTGTCACACTACCCAGTTATTATCATGTACCCGCCTGTCTTGGTTAGATATCCTTGCTAATTGTTAACATGATCTTATATGTTAGTAACGCTTCTTGATCATAACCTTCCTTTGGGATAAACAAATACGATACCCTGAATACTTCCGGGTGAAATGCTACAGCGGTATTCTCCGTGCGCTTGCGGATTTTACCTACTTGACTCTGGGACATATTAGTGAACCGTTTCTGGCCCCGTGCCGGGAATGATTTATTAATATGGCTTAGCAAAAGTCAACAGTGTTGGTGTTGGTGTTGATGGTCTTGTGAGCGGTCTCCAATTCGACAACCTTATCGGTTAACTTAGAGACTCTCTTATCCAACCGCTCAATGCTTTCTACCAGGTGAAGCTTGGTGACGGCATCGGTGACGGCCCTGCTGATCGTCTCTGCCAAATCACTCTGTACCGCCTGCAAAGCCTTTTGTTGTTGACTTTGGCTCATGCACTCATCAAATTTTGAGGGTGAAGCACCCTCTCCATCGCATCCTGACATCAGAAACACCAAAATAGGAAATAAAAAGTGAAGGTTATCCCTACAAAACTACTAAGCAGTGGTGCCTCTCAACACAGCAAAAGGGTGCTTCTTGCAAAGCTCTTACAAGGTTCTGAAAAAAAACAAAGCAAAGGATACCAGGGAGGTGTGTTCCACGATGGCAAGGGTTACAAAATAACCTATGTGCCGTCGAGAAGAAATATGTAGAGCTAGGAAGGCCAAATATATATATGTGAGTGGCACATAAATCAAAAACAGATAGTAAAGCTGAATAAGTGCCCAAGTAACTTGTCACTAGTTGCTGGTCTAACTATGTCCTAGAATAGTAGTGATAGCAATGAAGAAACAAGGAGACAAAGGCACACAGTCGATAACAGGGAGATAAGTGTAAAACAGCCAAATTCAGAAATTCCAGGGGCTAGATCGAGCACTAGTAGGAATCCCAAATTTCTTTTTTTATTTTATTTGTTTGATATTTTTCTCCAAATCACTAACAATGGTAGAGAAACCACAAAACAATTCAGCTCAAACAGAGCTAGGACGTGGCCTACAAAAATTCTTGAAGTTTCACAAAACGTGGGATTTCAACTTGAATGAATTTTTTCTTTATCTTCCCAATTTGTTTGAATTTTTTGATGAGGGCACACAGGGCATAACTCAGTGTGGGTCATCTCAACTTTTTTTCAAGAATCTGCTGTAAAAATTTCAGCCGAAACGGACAACCGAGCGAAAAGTTATGGCCGTTTTACCGATGGGGTGTCTGAATCTGTTATGAAGAAATCCGGGGTTTTAGTGAAACCCGAGTCGGGTTTGGGGTCGGGCAGGGATTTTTTTGGCGGGGTGGATGCAGCGGAAAGTGGAATTTGTGAGAATTGGTCTGAGGTGTTGAGGGTGGGTTTAGGGTGGGATTAGAGTGGGCGTGTTGATCAATCAACCCTAGCACACAAAGCCGATAAAACCGAGGGTGGTGGAGGGGATGGCGGCTAGGGTTGCAAGGGAAACACTACTGACGACAAAAACACAAACTAAACCAGCGACTAAACAAGAACTAGGGTTCAAACTCAACACTATGGACTCTGAAATTGAAATATGCAAAGGCTAAACATGTGGTTATGGGCGGGGGAAATTTTTTTTGGCTTTTTGGTGGACGATAGGAAGAACACGAAAACAAAACTAAAGGGTAGTGCGAACCTAACGGTGCACCTGAAGCTCTGACTACCACTTGAGGTGAACAAGGATTCCCAATCTTTCGAGAGATTCTGGTAAATCTTGATTTAGGAGGAGGCAAAACACAAATCGATCCGGCTTCTAAACAACATGTTCAGAACCCCGCAATCGCAGCGCAACGTCTCCTCTGGTTATCAACCGTCCAAGGATGATTGACCTTGCCGAGAAGGCTAATCCCTACCTGTGAATCAAGAACACAAGCAAGAACAACAAAGGATGCAACACAATTGCAGATATATGATTAAACTCACGAAGTTGGGGTCTCACAAATCGATGTGACGGTGAAACTGTTATGAATAGAATAATCTAAGCAAAACCTCCAAACCCTAATGGTGCGGTGATGGCTGTATATGAAGACCCTAGGGTCGTGCAAGACCCTCTGGACGTGCGCGTAATTGGGCTCAATTGGATACAACGTCCAAAGGCCAAAAATAGGCGACGCAGCACCGACACAGATTCTGAACCCTCTATTGTTTCGTTGATTCCTGATGACTTCGGACGAATTTTGACATGAGGCCAGAAGCATTGGAAAGGTCTTGTCCTTATCTTTCCTTGTGTATATAGAACATCCAAATCTGAGTCTGTATGCGTCCTGGATGACCGTTTTAGTGCAGACTAGTCCTGGGCCCCGAAACAGACTCGAAGTCGGTTTTGATTGGGCCTCCACCTTGGCTTCCAAGCCCTTGCTGGTTCTCCACGTTCCCAACTCCTTCTCCCATAATCTCCTGATCCTCTCCATGGTTCCTAATCATAAAATAATTATTAGGTAGCAAACCATTCTCAAAAGTAACATATAGCGAAGAACGTAGGAACGAGCTCACCTCTAAATTTATTCGTCGTGCACGAGCTCTAGTCATTGGACCTTGCAAGTCTAGAAATGAGGAGTGTTGTGTGTATCCATAGGAGTGATGTCCTCATCAAAAGCTAAGGACAAGCTATGGAGCAAGTGTTGGGAATACTTGTCTAGTTGTTAGGGCTTTGAGTCCATAGGAAAAACTGAACTATCAAGAGAGTCTAGGTCATTTCTCTTAGGTCATGTCTAGTCGGTGATGTGCATGGATGCTCTGTGAAATCACAGACACTAGATAATAGTGGAGAAGCCAAGGAGCTATTCAGAGAAGCCGAGAAGCGAAGTCAAGCAAGGACGAGGAGTTTCAGCTTCTGGACATAGTGACTGGACAGAGGGGTCAGAGGAGACCAAACTGTACGGTCGCTAGGAGACCAGAGAGAAGTCTGTGAGAAAGTGTGTCAGCATGAAGACCTGTCGAGACAGGACGGTACGGTCTACAGACCGGACAGTCCGGTCTGTATGGAGGTTGCTCAGGACAGAGAAGTGCATAAGATGGTGCTCTCTGGAATGGAGAGAGAAAGTCTGACCGGACGGTCCGGTCAATACAAGGAAATCATCTGGACAATGCAGCCAACGGCTCTGGGAGCTGTTTTAGAGAGACTGGATGGTCCAGTTTGACAATGATCGGACAGTCCAGTCAATGGTGTACAGAGAGATGATTTCATGGAGCAATGACTAGTTGGATATTGGAAGCCTATATAACTTCATTGCTGGGGTCTTGGAGACCTCTCTTGGCCAGTGGAATTGCTTGGAGCATTTGGTGAGAGCCAAGAGGAAAAGGTGAGAGCACTAGGAGGAGATATTGCATATCTTGAGAGTGCTAGTGAGAGTAACTTGAGCATTGATGCAAATCTAAGTCTAGGGTGTCCTTGAGGGTGTGATCTAGGTTGTTACTCTTGGTCTATGGTGAGACCTAGGCCGGTTAGATGTCGGTGATCGAGCGTATCATGATTGGTTGTGAAGGTCGTCACACGTTTATACCCGGTTTGAGCCTGCCGGTGAAAGGGGCATCGCTAGTCAGCGCCCATGTCAGCTCGAAGAGTCTGGCAAGTTCTCGAGGGAGGCGAGCTTGTGCCTTGGTGGCAGCAGTGGCGCGCACCGTGTCTTCACTCCAGAAGTGATTGCAGGCTCATGGGCGAGAACTCCACATTGGTGGCGGGAGGGACCAGAACTCCGGCGAGAGTGGTCCAACGAGGAATAGGGGAAGGCGCCATCCTTCCGAGACCGCGGGAAAAAAATCATGAGTCATCTCTTACTCTACTCCTTACTATGATGCCTTACTTGCGGCGTTTACATACCATACTATTCATGCTTGTGTGCTTGTCATGCTCTAGTTGATTACCTTGTAGACTTGCATGAATAGGCTTCCTTACTTGCTATTTGTGCTTAGCTTTCACTTGATCACTAGCATGTATAGGAGTTGCTTTGGCTTGATTGATCACTCTCCTATGTGTTATGCCACTCATGCCTGTGTGCTCTAGTTCTTTATCTTGTGGCTTTGCCTGAGTAGGCTCCTTTCCTAGTTTGTTGTTTGCTTCCACGTGTCTTTGTTTACTAGTTTGCATAAGAGTTGTTTTACCTTGTGTGATCCACTAGTATGCTCTAGTGTGCTCTAGTGTGATCCACTAGTGTGCTCTAGTTCCTTTCATAGGTTCATTATATTGGTAGTGTGATCATCACTAGAATTGTGTAGGAGTTGTTTTGAGTAGTCGGTTTTAGGAATTGGCGAATTTGGTACATAGTGCGAGTTCCTGATTCACCCCCCCCCCTCTCAGTCACTTGGTCCTTTGAAGTGGTATCAGAGCCAAGTGCTCATCATGGGGCTTAACCGCCTTGAGTATTGACCGTATTGAGTTGGGATGTCATCTCATTCGGGGCCGGGTCATGGCTCATGGAAGGATCGCTTTAGAAGCTACCTAAATGCCATGATTCCGGATGAGTTGACGGATACTCTTGTGGACTTCACTAATACCTTCATCGATAATCGTGTGTATGATTATTGTCATGATTATGTGAATGTGTCTAGTACTAGTGAGTGCCTAGATTCTTCTAGTGATAACTTGATAGGTTGCTCTACTAGTGTGCCTAATGTGATGTTTGATGATGATGTTTCTCTTGATCTTGTTTGCTCCACTAGCATGACTAGGATTGATGATACTCTGCCTCTTGATCTTGCTAGTGATTCACTTGTTCAGGAGTTCTTTGCTTTTCATGCTAATGATAATGAGGACTTACTTGACTCTCTTAACACTTGCAGGGTATTGTGGACAAGATTGAATCAAATAAATAATCCTTCAAGCTTCCCAAGATTGTGATTGTCGAGAAGATCCTCTCCTTGCTCCCTAGTACCAAGCTCTTCTACATCACCCTTGATCTTCTCATGGAGAAGAATCTCTGTGTCGAGGACATGACTAGACTGCTATTTGAGGATGCGGAGATCACCACAGGTTGGACAGGGGAGAATACTTCCAATGCAAACAATGGAGCAGCTTCAAGAAAAGGGAAAGAAGTAGCTTCGAGCTCAAACTTCTTTGATCCCTCCACAAGAGTGCCTTGCAACAACTTCTACAACCCCTTTGGATCAAGACCTACACCAAGCTCTTCATCAGGCACTTCTTCAAGCTCCACCTCAAGTGCTATTCCAAGTTCTACTCCAAGCACTTCGGGTGGACCATGCGTTGGTGCAGGGGGAGTGCCAACAACAATGCTCATTCGATCATTTGAGATGATCAATCTCACCACTATGGCTTTGGTGCCCCCACCTCGTTCACCTCCTCCACCACAAGATCAACTTTGTCATCTTCGTCGAGTTTACCAACAGGATCTCTTCTTTCAACTTGGTGAATTTGTGATAAATTGGAATGATGACTTTTGTGACACTCTCTCAAGCATTTATGATCTTGTGTGTAGGATAAACTTCTTCAGAGGTCTTCAGAGGATCGCACCACATGAAGTGATTGACAAGCTCCTCCAACAAATCACAACTCCTAAGAGGGGTTTCTTACTTGACGAGGTAATCAACAGAAGGCATGAGCTCTCAATTGATAGGGCAATGGATATGATCCTTATGCTCCACTCATAAGTGGGACATGTGATTGAGCACGTCACTGGCCTCTTTGATCCTCCCAACTATTACATCGACCTCGATAATGTGCACATGGGGGATGGTCATGGACATTGGAGGTATCGTGCTCCTCACTATCCCATTAGGAGGAGGCTTCAGGAAGGGATTGCAAAAATCCCTATCTATGAGAATAGGCTTATCGTTCGACGTGATGAGGTTAGTGCTAGTGAATCAAGTAATGCTTTGGATACTAACCCTTCTTCCTCTAGTGCTTGTTTTATGGCTATCACCAGGGTCAACTACAAGAGTAGAGGTACTCATTAGATACTTGACAATGGGTACACCCAACATATGACCGGGAAGCCAACCATGCTCACCAACATTGATGAAGATGAAGACAGTGAGAAGGTGACTCTTAGGGATAACTCAAAAGGGAGAGTTAGAGGATCGGGCAAGGTGGCCATTACTGAGGACCTCCATGTCTCCAAGGTCTTCCTTGTGGAAACCCTCAACTTTAAACTCTTGTGTATTGGTCAACTCTGTGATATGGGATTCAAGTGCATATTTGATGAGGATGGTGCTTTGATTGAGAATGCAAAGAAAGGGCTAGTATTTCATGGAGTGAGGCATGAGAACCTGTATGTCACGGACTTCAAATCAAGCGATATGCCACCAAGCACTTGCCTCTTCACTAAGGCAACAAAGGGATGGTTGTGGCATAGAAGACTGGCACATGTTGGAATGAATCAACTCAGAAAAGTGGTCGAGAGAAATCTAGCTGAAGGTATCAAGGATGTCACATTTGAGAAGGACAGATTGTGTAGTGCATGCCAGGCTGGGAAACAAGTTGCATCATCTCACCCCACCAAGTCATTCATGTCCACATCTCGTCCTCTAGAGCTCATGCACATGGACTTGTTTGGGCCAACACATTACAAGAGTCTAGGAGGGAATCTATATTGCTTGGTGATTGTAGATGACTTCACAAGATACACTTGGACCTTTTTTCTTGTGGACAAGTCTCAAGAAGTGACATCTTCAGAAAATTTGCAAAGAGAGCAAAGAATGAGTTCAAGGCTAGCATTATGAGATAAGGAGTGACAATGGGACTGAGTTCAAAAACACAATAGTGGAGTAATATTGTGACAAGAAAGGGATCAAGCATGAATTCTCCGCTACATATACTCCCAAGCAAAATGGAGTAGTGGAGAGGAAGAACAAGACACTCATCACCCTTGCTCGTGCCATGTTAGATGAGTATGGAACTCATGAGAAGTTTTGGGCTGAACCAATCAACACGGCGTGCTACACCTCAAACCGTGTCTATCTCCACTGGTTGTTGAAGAAGACACCTTATGAGCTATTGGTTGGACGAAAACCCAATGTTTCATATTTTTGGGTGTTTGGCTGCACTTGTTACATTTTCAAGAAGAGGAAGCCTGGGAAATTCAAGAGTAGAACTGATGAAGGCATTCTTGTTGGGTATTCAGGGACTTCTAAAGCATATCGGGTCTACAACTCAGCCACACGATGTGTGGAAGAATCTTATGATGTGAAGTTTGATGAGTCAAATGGTTCATAGAAAGGAGATGAATTTCATGAAGTGAACATTGGAGATGAGCCCATGAGGGAAGCTTTGAGGAACATGCCCGTGGGCGAGGTTTTACCCCACAAGGTCAATGATTGTGATATTGATGAACCCTCAACTCCACCACCTCAACCAACCTCCTCCTCTGATGTACAAGAACCAACCCAAGATGCCACCAACACACCCACTAGCTCCTCCCAAGATTCATTGAGAGTGCATCCACCTACCCATGAGGAAACCCAAGTGAGAAGTGAGTCACAAGCCTCCCCACATAATATACCTCGAACCACTTCTCCAAGCTCGTCACACAACAACCCCACATCTCCAAGCTCTAGCCTCAAGACAACAAAGCATATGAGTGATTCTCTCTCTTCACTAAGAATCCAAGATACTCATATCTCAAGAGAGCGAGCGATCCATGATGCACAAGATACTTTACCTATACCTCCTCCCACTCAAGAAGAACATCATCCTAGACCCAAAGGCATCAACAAAGATCACTCACCTGACTTGATCATTGGGAGTCCATCTCAAGGAGTTAGAACAAGGAGAAATCAAAACAAGCCCAACTATGTGAGTAAAGAAAATGATGAGGAGACAAATGTTGCAATTGAGAACTTCTCTTTCATCTCCATGATTAAGCCTACAACAATTGATGAAGCTATGGATGATCACAAATGGGTTCATGCTATGCAAGAAGAATTGAACAACTTCAAGAGGTGCAAAGTATGGAAATTGGTTGAGAGGCCCAAGAATCATAATGTGGTTGGCACCAAGTGGGTTTTCAAGAACAAGCAAGATGAAAAAGGGGCAATTGTCAAGAACAAGGATCGTCGAGTGGCCAAGGGGTATTCTCAAGTGGCGGTTATTGACTTTGAAGAAACATGTGCTCCCGTGGCCCGTCTTAAAGTGATTTGGAACTTACTTGCCTATGCATCACACAATGGCTTCAAGCTCTATCAAATGGATGTCAAAAGTGCCTTCTTGAATGGAGAGATCAATGAGAAAGTCTATGTGGAACAACCTCCTGGGTTTGAGGAGCCTAAACATCCAAGACATGTAGTCTATGTGGAAGAACCTCCTGGGTTTGAGGACCCTAAACATCCAATACAAATTGAAGAAAGCTCTCTATGGCCTCAAGCAAGCACCAAGGGCATGGTATGAACACTTGAGGAACTTCCTTCTCAAGAATGGCTTCAAGATTGGAAGCATTGATAGCACCTTGTTCACAAGACATGTTCGGAAGGATCTTTTTGTGTGTCAAATCTATGTGGATGATATGATCTATGCTTCAACCAATGAGAAGTTCAGTGAGGAGTTCCGAGAAATAATGGCAAGGGAATTCCGAAGGTCAATGATTGGAGAGTTGCATGTGTTCCTTCATTTTCAAGTGAAGCAATTGAGACAAGGGAACTTCATCTATCAAGAAAAGTACACCAAGGACCTTCTCAAGAGATTCAACATGGAAAATTGCAAGCCCTTGCATACATCTATGGCAACAAGCAAACCCTTGGATGATGATGCAAAGGGAAAATCGGTGAACCTCAAGATCTATAGATCAATGATTTGTTCTTTGCTCTATCTCACCGCCTCAAGACCGGACATCATGTTTAGTGTCTGTTATGTGCACACTATCAAGCAAATCCAAAGGAGTCTCACTTGAAGGCCGTGAAGAGGATTCTTAGATACCTCAGGTACACACCTACCATGGGGTTATGGTATCCTAGAGGAACAAGCTTTGAGTTACTTTGGTATTCAGACTTGGACTTTGCGGGATGCAAAGTAAATAGGAAGACCACCTCTGGGGGTTGCCAATTTCTTGGAAGCCCTCTAGTATATTGGAGCTCAAAAAAGCAAAACTTGATGGCTCTATCCACAGCTGAAGCGGAGTACATGGCGGCGGGAGTGTGTTGTGCCCAACTTCTCTATATGAGGCAAACACTCTCGGATTATGGCCTTAACTACACTCAAATGTCATTATATTGTGACAGTGATGCGACAATCAAGATGGCTTTCAAAATTGGAGATCATGGTCATGCTAAGCATATACAAGTGAGGCATCATGATACGGGGGCTTGCCCGATCTTCTCGTCGTAGGACCTTAGGATAATTGACCCGTGAAACCTGACGAATCTTGGCATCAACAACTGGTAGAACAGTCACCTGTGACAGAGATTTCGCCCAACAACACGCTTTGGTTGATGCCTAACCTGAACCACGGAAAGGAGTGGCAATGCTCTCGCAAATCACAAGGAAACACATGAACAAGTGATAGAGAAAACTCCCAATCCTCAAGGGGGCACTTATGGCACGAACCCTAAGGATAAGAGCATTATGCTTCTTTATTTTTCTGAGTTCAATTCGTGGTTAGGATTTCCACAAGGTCTACAAGGATTATTTATACTAGGAACACCCCTCCTAGCTGGGCCAAATCGACACAGAAACAAAAAAATAACATCCGTTTAGATCGGACAAGTCCGTACTAGTAAAAATGAACACTTGCTAGGAAAAAATAACATGCCCTAAGAAAAAGTAACATCCGTTCAGATCGGACAAGTCTGAACTGGTAAAAAGGAACTCTCGCTAAGAAAAAGTAACACAACATAAGAAAAGTAACATCCGTTCAGATCAGAATAGTCCGAACTGGAAAAAGGAACATTTTCGGAGTAAAAGCAACACGTCCTACGCAAAAGTAACCCGCCCTGAAGTCTGGAGCAGTCTTCACTAAAACAGGCATAACTCTGTCTACAGAGATCCATTGGATGCATTGTTTGTTTCATATGAAAGTAGACCTTTCCATCCATATATAATACTTAGGGTGGTACCTCTTAGAATGATACAGAATTCATCATGAAGCTGAAGGACAGAATCTGGACATCTTTAGAAACAACTCCTATTAGAACGAGAATAAATCTTTCCATCTAGCTTCAATGGACGTGATCTTTGTTGCAATGGAATATAGGTTTGATGATGCTTCTATCCACGTAGAATACTCTTATTGAAAGCTTATATATTGGTATAGTTCTTGTCTTCAATGTCAGGTATAGGACGTGAGCAACATCGGGTTGACAGCAACTTGGATCAGCACTTGGGTAACCTTGCATGACTTTCCCTTGGACACTAATGACAAGAAATAAACTTACATTAGGTAGTAAACAATTCATAGTAATGACATGTTCATAATCAATAACGAGTAGAATCACCTCATGTCATAGTAGCTTCTCTGTTGCCCAAGTTATCGGCCCCAAGTAAATGACTTTGTCATATTTAGCACAATACTTGGTAATGTACAATGAGGCTTGGTCTTGTTCATGATGCTGCAACATATCACATGAGATGTCCTCATCATCTTCCTCTTCTTCAAAAAGAGTCGACCTCGACTCTGATTCTTCAGAACCAAGGAAGAATGAAAACAGATCAGCAACCTTGAGTGTGTTGCTCACTTCACAATTTTCTTCTAAAAGTCCATTTTTGGAGGCATTATCATCTATTCTAGCAAGGACCCTGAATTACCAATGTACTTGATGCAGCGGCCTGTGAATTTCATCAATCCAAGGACACGCCCAATCAAAATCTTTGGGGTCAAAGATCATATTCTGGAAGTTCTTGTGGAGCTTCATAGCACATGACTCAAATTTCTTCTTAATCTCTAGCTTTTCCTTGATGGAAATCTTCTCATTTTCAGCCAAATTGGAATCCACCATATTTACTTGCTCTTTTGGTGGAAGTGGCAGCCAAATAGGTGTTGTGAATGGGTGTAACCCATATAACGTGTCAAATGGACTGCACATTTGTGTTGTACAGTGGGCTGCCGTATGAAGTCGGAACTCAACACGTGGCAAGAAATATTTCCACACTCTGACCATTGCCCGTAGCAGCATGGACAATGTGCAATTAACCAATGTTGATTTTCCAGCACATTGTAGGTGAGATGTTGGTGAGCAAAACATTTCTGTTTTGGGCTTGGCCCACAATGTCGTCCAAGAATAACACTCATTTTTCACATCTTGACCTGCAGCAAAGATTCTTGGCACTTCATGGAGCTTTGCAATTTTCCAGAAAAATAAGTTAGCTACATGCGACACATTGTCGCTCTTGTGACAGATAGATATTGTTGAAAACATTAAAAGCATCACAACTGGACTACTACCCTTCTTAGTTCTAGACAATATAATGATGAAATGCAAGGATATGTCTTCTAAAAATTCAGAGAGTGGAATGAACAAATCATGAGAGTTCAGCATGCAATGAGGCCTATGATATTTGGTACATTGGTGCACTAATATATATACATAATGTCTCACCTTAGGCCAATGGATTGGATGTTGCAGCAGCAAGTTTTTCATTTCTTTCCCAATGTGGCCCATTGATCTTCTCATGTATGATTCCTGCAATGTAATCAAATACAGGGACGATTCTAGAACACACAAATTGTTAGCATAAACCAAGTACCCATCATTGGCATGGTACTTATCGCAACATTTTTCACCTTGACATTTCACATATGGAGCTACAACATAAGGATCAGTGACAAAAAGCTCCTCCACATTTTTCTCAGACATGAGCTCTTTGGACAATTGCATAAACATTTCAGCATGCTCAACAGTGATGTGGCCATACATGCAAATGTTATCAAAGTAATCATGATAAATCAAGGGTATAAAAGTGCATGTCATACTAGTGCAGCTCAAATTATTTTCAATATGATGACACTCACTATGCAAATTAGCGGTAGAGAATTTACTAGGACAACAATGCTCATCATACATTGCATAAAAACCAGGATCAAGATAAATATGGATAATGATGATGATGTCATTTAAAGTTCCATGAACAAAATATAATGCCCATGTTCTATTTTTCTCGTGACCAAGAACCATAGGGACAATGTAAGAGTTGAGGTTTTCATGTATATACCCTTTGTCAACTAGCATTGGCTTTTGTTCCTGAAATTCTCTTGTCTCTTCCGGATTGATGAGGTACACTGGCCGGTTGGGAGGTGGTAGGCCTAGAATGAGGTCATTCGAATGTTCAGTGCAACAATGTGAAGGTAGATCAACAGGTACCTTCTCCATATGGACATCATTATCAGTCTGCAACACACTAGGAATAACACTAGAAGAAAGAATTATTTCATTAGTGGAAAGCAATGCACCTTTGGACAGCAGCAAATGCACTATTTGGGTTGCATCTCTCATTTCTCTCATTTTAGATTTAGTGTTTGTTGTGACTAGGTTATGCCACTCATTCTCTCTTTTTCCACTAATGTTTGGTTTATGGCACTCACTCACAAATTTGTGGTTAGCCCTCATGTTTTTCTCTTCTTTCTTTCCCTCATCCAACATCATTGGTTCAGTTTCCCTATGTTGTTCAGATGCAAGGAGTAGCACCTCATCTTCTTTTCTTCCACAACTTATAGCATGAGGGTTTTCATGGACTTCATACATAACTTGTCCATCAAAATCCCATGACATCTCCAAAGGATAATGACAGTCCATCCTTGGCTTTTCATCACACTTGGACATGATGTAATCAGATTTTCTAAAAGTTCCTTTCTCCCAATGTTTCATTTTAAGATACCAATGATTTCTGTACAATGTACATATGATGGACCAAGATGATTCAGCAAGACTGTCTTGTTTTCATCACAAATTTTGATGCATTGAACATGATTGCAGCCACTATCATCAATTGTCAACACACTCAAACTGCTATTCAGTTTACTCTTGGGCTGCAATGAGCTGAACCATTGCACTTCTTCATCATTGTTGATTCGAAGATGGTTCAATAGGGCTGCTCCATGTTTATCAAAAATTTTCATGCTATGAAAAAGATTGTAGCCACTACATTCGCTTGTCAACTCACCTAAATTGACATTTAGTTTGGCCTTGGGCTGAAATGAGTTGAACGGTTGCATTTGTACATCACCATTTATTTGAACACTCAAGGCATTGGCACCTACAATGGTATGATAAAGTTCTGAAGAGCACAACTTGTGTTCATTTCCTTTTTCCATTGGAGTAGTATGAAACATTTCTTGTTTTGTGCGAGATCCACTCACATCTTCACTAGCTGATTCTTCTTCACCACTTTCAGTTTTAGTTACCACAATATTTCTAGAGCAATCCTTCAAAGTATCACTTTGTTCCAAAGAATTTAGACATGGAGTGCTAGAAGTTCTTGAGGCGAAAATCTCAGGACTATTCATTGCTATGGATGACCCGATTATTGTCTCCTCACATGGTGATTGGATTGCCTTCACAAGAGAAAGGTGTTGAGCATTTGACTCATGGTTGCATTCAGCTAAAAATATACCTCTTCCTAAGTCAAACATTACATCTTTTGGAGGGGTAGAGTGAACATTTGAACTTGAGCTTGTGCTTGTTGAAAATAAGTTTCTTCCCAAGTCACATTTCACATCATTTAAACCTTTGGGCTGAGCTTTTGATGATGAGTGTTGGCTTGCTGAAAATAGGTCTCTTCCTAAACCAAGCTTCACTTTAGTAGAAGCATTGGATGATGACCTTGAGTTAGAAAATGCATTGTTAATTGTTTGGGCTTCAGCTTGCAATTTCCTTTCAATCTTTGGTGTAGCAGTATTTTTCTTTTCAACACCTCATACCGTTGTTAGTATCACCATTATCTTCAAATCCAAGCCTTTCTCCATGCAGAGGAGCAGCAGGTGTAGCAACTTGTAATTTGAATTCGAATCTTTTTACAGTAGTACCTTCAGTTTCATGTCCTTGCACATGGCCATGGGCAGCAACACCATCACCTCCACCATGGAGTCTTGTATCATGTATAGCAGCAACATGGGTAGTAGCTTCATAGGCAATATCACCATGCCTTCTTCTATGCACATCCTCTCTCAATGCTTTGATAATATCTTCAACAGTGTTACTCTGAACATTACTCATGTTGGCATTGAACTGGACCTTGAATTCTTGCATAACTTGCTGTAGCTGGAATTGTGTGACAACACTTGATTCTTTCATCACATCACCTACCATGGTTAGTTGGAAAAAAGAGGCTAATTCAAGCTATGTGGCTGTGGTGGAAATCACTCAATGTCACCTTCTCTTACCATCGAAGTTCTTATGTATCCTTGCTGAAATTGTGAGTTGCACAATGCCTTGGTGGTAGTCGGCACAACAAAAATGATATATCAAGCGAAATCAAAGTCACAATGCATTCTAAATAGAGGTTTATTTGTGGATCTTGGAGGGTTATTTATGTGATATGCAAACTGAAACTTCAAGCTATTGTCAAGTTAAGTAACAATCCAACCAAGATAGCAAAGTCTTGTAGTTAAACTAAAAACAAATGAAATGTAAAATGTGTTTAGAAACTCATGCACAAAGATGGTGGAACTTGTTGTAGCCAAGGAAATGAGGTTAAACTGAAAATTCAACTCAAGAACAAAGCTCAGTGCTACACAAGTTATGGAGAGATGCTAGGTGGTTGCTCACAACAAAAAAAGAAGGCTACAAGATTTGCACAAATGCTGAATATATGAGAAATTAAAACAATAGTAAGCAAGTCAACCAATGTGGTGATCTCAGCACTTAATCTTTTTCTTTTGATTCTTTTGTTTCACTCTTCTTTGCTCTTTTTTTTTCTTCTTTTTTCTACTGAAATCAGCACATCAGATTGTATACAACAATGAAGAATTGATGTTCAAACAAAACTTTCGTTTCAACAAGGTGCAAAGCCCTTAAGCAACACCTACAGCTAGTCTCAATCGGTTCAAAGTTTCCACAAAGGATGATATGGTGTACTATTGATATGTACTACACTTGGTGTACACAAAGAATGAGCCATTACACAAGATTTCAGTTTCAGCACAATCTGAAATTTCAATAGCAGTAGTAACTGAGACTTCTCATGCTCAAATAAATATTCAAATTTATGATTCACAACTTGACCATCTAATATTCTGATAATACTTCAAATAAGCTTTCCAACAAGCTCAAGAACACCAAAAACGGATTTCGGATGCAAAAGTTATGCTTGTTTTGGTGTATGGTGTTGAAATTTCAGATCTGATCGTGAAAAAATTTCGGGATGAAACTTGATCTGAACAAGAACACAAAAACGAAGAGGAAAACACAAATCTTGATGGGAACTATTTGGGAAAACAAATCAAAGGCGGAATACGATGGGAAATACAAAGATTCTGCAACCAAACTCGATCTATTGGACTAAAACTTAATAAGACTCACTGAAATTTTAGATCGGATTTTGGGTAGTAGAAATTTTTGGTATTTTCAGTTTAGGATGGTGAACAACAGGGAAAATAAAGGGGGACACAAAGGGGTAAAAGATCTTACTGAGGAAGCCATAGCTCTGAATACCAAGATGATGCGGGGGCTTGCCCGATCTTCTCATCGTAGGACCAAATGATAACTGACCCATGAAATCTGACGAATCTTGGCACCAACAACTGCTAGAACAGCCACCTGTGACAGAGATTTTGCCCAACAACATGTTTTGGTTGATGCCTAACCTGAATCAGGGAAAGGAGAGGCGATGCTCTTGCAAATCACAAGGAAACACAAGAACAACTGGTAGAGAAAACTCCCAATCCTCAAGGGGGCAGTTATGGCACAAACCCTAAGGATAAGAGCAATATGCTTCTCTATTTTTCTGAGTTTAATTCGTGGTTAGGGTTTCCACAAGGTGTACAAGGGTTATCTATACTAGGAACACCTCTCCTAGCTGGGCCAAATCAATACAGAAATGAAAAAGTAACATCCGTTCAGATCAGACAAGTCCGTACTGGTAAAAATGAACACTTCCGTTCAGATTGGACAAGTCTGAACTGGTAAAAAGGAACACTCCCTAAGGAAAAGTAACACGCCCTAACAAAAGTAACATCCGTTCATATCGGACGAGTCCGAACTAGAAAAAGGAACACTTCCGGAATAAAAGCAACACGCCCTAAGCAAAAGTAACACGCCCTGAAGTCTGGAGCAGTCTTCACTAAAACAGGCACAACTCTCTCTGCAGAGATCCAATAGATGCTCCATTTGTTGCATATGAAAGTAAACTTCAAGACCTTTCCATCCATATATAATACGTAGGATGGTACCTTTTAGAATTATACAGAATTCATCATGAAGCTAAAGGATAGAATCTGGACATCTTCAGAAACAGCTCTGATTAGAACAAGGATAAATCTTTCCATCCAGCTTCAATGGACGTGATCTTTGTTGAATGGAATATAGGCTTGATGATGCTTCTATCCACATAGAATACTCTTATTGAAAGTTTATATATTGGTATAGTTCTTGTCTTCAATATGAGGTATAGGACATGAGCAACATTGGGTTGACAGCAACTTGGATCAGCACTTGGTAACCTTGCATGACTTTTGATGTCGACAAGGGTTCCCGATCTTCCGAAAGGTTCTTGATAAGTTGATTTGGTCGGAGGTGACACACAAATCGATCCGGCTTCAGAACAGCACGTTCTAAACCCCGCAATTACAGCACGACGTCTCCTCTGGTTATCAACCGTCCAAAAGACGATTGACCTCGCCGAGAAGGCTAATCCCTGCCTGCGAATCAAGAACACAAGCAAGAACAACGAAGAATGCAACACAATTGCAGATGTATGATTAAACTCTCAAAGTTGGGATCTCACAAACCGATGAACGGCGAAACTGTTTATGAACAGAATTGATCTAAGCAAAACCCAAACCCTAATGAAGAGGCGGCGGCTGTATATGAGGACCCTTGGGTCGTGCAAGACCCCCTGGACGCAGCCCTAAGTGGGCTCAACTCCATACATGGCCCAAAGACCGATTACGGTGTCGCAGCACCAGGACAGATTCTGGAAGTCGAATTGTTTCAGCGATTGCTGACGACTCGGGACGAATTTTGACATGGGACCAGTTGGGTTGGAAAGGGCTTTTCGTTATCTTTTCAGGCATATATAGAACGTCCAAATCCAAGTCCGTATGCGTCCTGCGAATCCGTTTTAGTGCAGACTAGTCCTGGGCTCCAAAACAGACTCGAAGTCGGTTTTGATTGGGCCTCCACCTTGGCTTGGATGTCCTTGCTGGCCCATCACGTCTCCAATCACCTCCCCAGCTATCTCATCATCATCTCCATGGTTTCTAACAACAATTAATTCATTAGGTAGCAATCTATTCTCAAAATCACATAAAGGAATCATTAGGAACAAGCTCACCCGTAAATTCAGTTGTCGCGCATGAACTTGTATTTTGGTTGGCGGAGTGCTGGGTGTATCCATAAGGGTGATGTCCTCATCATTCTCCCCCTTTTGAATTAGAGTCGTCCTCGACTCGAGCTCATCTCTTTCTCCCATGTATGGTCTCAAATCTGAAATATTAGTTGTGGAACTATTCCCAAACTTGGGATGCAACTCATATTTATATGCATTATGAAATTTGTCATCACAATGAGAATCTACAGTAGAAGGCATTCCGTGCAAATTAATAATCTCTTTGAAAACTTGGTCAGCAATATGAGCATCATTCTCACTCTTATCACAAGGTAGACAATGTTTGATCTTAAAAACACTAGAAAAACATGACATGACATGGTAATTGTTATTGCAGTTTTCTAGTTTATCATTTGGTTGTACAACACAAGGAGTATTCATGTTTGAGCAAATATAAACTTTATGCACCATAAATACACCTCTATGATCATAGTTTCCTATAGCATAAAATTTGTTTCTTGTTAGTAAAGGCAATTCAGTTTGAGAAAAGATTTGCTTCTCCACGGTATTTAGATCACAAAGAACATCAAATTCAATATAACCCAAAGTATTTAGAGAAGACAATAATTTCTGCTCATTCTTTTCACATGTTATTAAAATCAAATATTTTATTTCAGCACTAGTAGGTGAATCATAAGCAAAAACATCAATCTTATTCATTTGTTGTGGCAAAGGTATAAGTGAAGTAGTGGCACACAACTCCTCTTTATCACAAGGATCAGTAGATAAATCAACTTGTAGCAAAGGCAAATCAAGACAAGGTTCCAATACAACAAGATTGTTGGAACAATTCATCACATCAAGAAAGCTCTTACCTGAAACAACAACATGTTCTTCATCTTTCACACTATCCTCTTCTTTGTGTAGAACCTGAAATGTATTAGTTGTAACAAGAGGCAAGGAAATATGTTCATCATCTAATTCAGATTTTGATGTAAGTGTTGCAACATTTGAAGTAGTCCATTCTTTCCTAAATGGTTCATTCTTTCTTCTCTCAAGTCTTTGTTGATCCTCTTCTAAAATTTCAGCAGCAGACATAGGTTTAAGAGTAACTCTTCTACCATTGTATTTAAATGAATAGGTATTAGCAATGGTATTGTGCAAAGCATTATTTGTAGAAATCCAAGGCTTACTCAATAACAGATGATACGCTTGCATAGGCACTATATCAAAATCTGCACAATCCTTATAAGAACCAATAAAAAATTCAATGCGTGCAATTTTATCTACCTTTATCTTACCACAAGAATTTACCTATTGGATGTAGTATGGACACGGGTGTGGCTGTGTGGTCAAGCCGAGCTTCTCGACCAATTCCAAGTTTGCGATGTTGTTGCTACTCTCTCCATCAATGATGACACGACAACGTCGATCCTTCACAATAAAGTGAGTCTGAAACAAGTTGTTCATTTGATTTTGCTCTACCTTCTCCATTTGAGAACTAAACACTCGTTGTGCTACAACACTCGTATCAACCTCATTTGACACCATCGACTCATCACCATCGGTGTTGTAACCTGTCATTGTTAATAGAAAACAAGAAAACACACAAGAGTATATTTTCCTATCACCACTGTTTGATCACGGTGGAAACTCTCAACAAGCAAATGACAGCACCTAACTGAGTTCTTACAAGATTCTTAGTAGCAAAACAGAGGATACCTTGGAGAGTGTGATCCGACGATTGCGAGGGTCCAAAGTTCTGTGCCTATTCAGAAGGATATATGTGGAGCTAGGTAGGCAATTTATAGTAGCAAGGATTAGCAAAATTTCAATTCAGAAATTGCAAAACTGAATAATAGTCCCAAGCTAGTCTATGTCACTGGCCTAAACTCGTCTCGGACCTAGTTCAAGCAAGCAAGCAAATGGCTCAACAAAGGACACAAAGGCTGCAAGCAATTCTGAATTTTTTTCTCTTCTCCTTTTGTTTTTTTTTCTTTTGTTATAGGTGCGGCTTTTTCTTCTTATTTTATTTTCAGCACCTCTTTGCCTTTTACTTCTTTCATGATTTTTTTGACATAGAACTGCAGCAAGAATTGCGAACTTTATAGCACAAAGAAAAAAACCTAAACTTTCTTTTTTGCACTCTTACGTAAGGAATAGATGTACATGTAGAACTGAACCGACAATTCTCATATGCAACAACGTGCAGCAATCTCTTGACTCAAGGAGCAACGTGCAACAGAAAACACTCTAAGTTTCTTTTGCACACAAAAAATAGATGGCTAGATGTTAAACAAATATTTAGTGCAAATAATTCCAGCAGTACTATTCTCTCAATGTGTGCAACAATCTGATTTTTTTTCTTGATTGTCTATGAACAAGGACACACACGACTCAAACAAGACCAAAGAACAAGTACTAGACCAACAACACAATGACCTTGTAGGGACTAAAATTGAGAGAAGCAAACTAAACTGAAAATTGCAAGGCACAAGGGGGGTGTAGGACAGCGGAAACACGACGAACAAATATTTTTGTAGGGCAATTTTCTGGACTCTAGGATTGAACAAAATAACAAGGATAACAGCGAACCTAACGGTGTACCTGAAGCTATGATTGACACTTGATATGGACAAGGGTTCCCGATCTTCCGAAAGGTTCTTGGTAAGTTGATTTGGTCGGAGACGACACACAAATCGATTCGGCTTCAGAACAGCACGTTCTAAACCCCGCAATCGCAGCACGACGTCTCCTCTGGTTATCAACCGTCCAAAAGACGATTGACCTCGCCGAGAAGGCTAATCCCTGCCTGCGAATCGAGAACACAAGCAAGAACAACGAAGAATGCAACACAATTGCAGATGTATGATTAAACTCTCAAAGTTGGGGTCTCACAAACCGATGAACGGCGAAACTGTTTATGAACAGAATTGATCTAAGCAAAACCCAAACCCTAATGAAGAGGCGGCGGCTGTATATGAGGACCCTTGGGTCGTGCAAGACCCCCTGGACGCAGCCCTAAGTGGGCTCAACTCCATACATGGCCCAAAGACCGATTACGGTGTCGCAGCACCAGGACAGATTCTGGAAGTCGAATTGTTTCAGCGATTGCTGACAACTCGGGACGAATTTTGATATGGGACCAGTTGGGTTGGAAAGGGCTTTTCGTTATCTTTTCAGGCATATATAGAACGTCCAAATCCGAGTCCGTATGCGTCCTGCGAATCCGTTTTAGTGCAGACTGGTCCTGGGCTCCAAAACAGACTCGAAGTCGGTTTTGATTGGGCCTCCACCTTGGCTTGGACGTCCTTGCTGGCCCATCAAGTCTCCAATCACCTCCCCAGCTATCTCATCATCATCTCCATGGTTTATAACAACAATTAATTCATTAGGTAGCAATCTATTCTCAAAATCACATAAAGGAATCATTAGGAACAAGCTCACCCGTAAATTCAGTTGTCGCGCATGAACTTGTATTTTGGTTGGCGGAGTGCTGGGTGTATCCATAAGGGTGATGTCCTCATCAACTTTCCCTTGGACACTAATGACAAGAAATGAACTTACATTAGGTAGTAAACAATTAATAGTAATGACATGTTCATAATCAATGAGTAGAATCACCTCATGTCATAGTAGCTTCTCTGTTGCCCAAGTTATCGGCCCCAAGTAAATGACTTTATCATATTCAGCATAATACTTTGTAATGTACAATGAGGCTTGGTCTTGTTCATGATGCTGCAACATATCACATGGGATGTCCTCATCACATCACTTCATAAGGGACCATGTTGAGAAGAAGGATATTGAGTTGGTGAGTGTGCGGACTCATGAACATTTGGCGTATATCTTAACCAAGCCACTTGATGAGAAGACCTAGAACAAGCTGAGGGGAGAACTAAACGTTCTCGACCTTTCAAACTTCATATGAGTAACCCTAAAGCTTGTCTCTTGTAAATATGTATAGCCTTGTTTATTTTGTTTGTTGTTTGTGCCTTTGTTTTGTGTTTGTTTCTCTTTGCTTGTAGGTCAACTTAGGATCTCTTTGAGATAGTTGGACATGGGTTAAGCTTGGGATGGTGGTTCATGGTGTCCCCAAGGCTTTGAAAAATGGTCCATTGTGAGTAAGCTCTAGAAGGGAACAACTCGTCGTTGGCACTTTGGTTTGTAGCCTTTCTCTCTATTTCTTTTAGCATCGCATTATGAATTTGAATACTTTCTGCATTTGCATTTGCATTTGCACTCTTTGCATTCACGCATTTTGCATCATGATACCTTACATGCTCCCAAGCATGTTTGTAGGGGGAGTTGCTTATTTACAATATAAGTATATGACCCTCTAGATGATCACATAGTGATCTTTGTGCTTCATGCCCATTGAGTCATGTTCAAACGAACTCTGAGGTTCAATCTACTCGCACGGCTTAAACACAAGTGACTCATACATTCCCAACAGACCAATGACTAACCATTGCATTCTTCAAGAAATATTTGGTTGAGTCATGTGTGTAGGGGGAGCTATAATGGAACACCTTCATGACCAAGGCAGAGCACCATGAAAGGGGGAGTTTCCTAACTCTTGCCATTTATTATTTGCTCCTCGGTTCTCTTGTGTTTTGTCTTTGGTTTTTTGTGATAGGTGACAAAGGGGGAGAACAACATGAAGATCCAAAGGTAGTCTCCAAGACCACAACAATGACTGTCCGGTCTCTAAGGTTCCTCTGCCAATAGAACTCCTCGCGTCCAACATCTTATTTGTATTCCTCTGATCGCCAGACCGTCCAGTCTCCAAGACCTCTCTGTCCGGTCTTTACCAGCAGAAGCTGAAACTCCTCGTCTCCTCTCGACTTCGTTTCTCGACTTCTTCTATCAGCTCCTTGGCTTCTCCACTGTCACCTAGTGCATGTGATTTCCCTGAGCATCCATGCACATCACCAGCTAGTGTGACCTAAGAGACATGACAGAGACCCCCTTGATAGTCTAGTTTTTCCTTTGGACTCAAAGCCCTAACAACTAGACAAGTGTTCCAAACACTTGCTCCATAGCTTTTCTTTAGCCATGATCCATCTCCATCAACCCTTGGACTCCATCAAGCTCATCAAGCTTTCATGCTTGAGGTCATTGTCATCAACCGCCAAGGCAACCATCAATGATCATCATAAGGTAGATAAGGTTTCCTACACGTACAACACTCGTGTAGATATTAGTCACATTTCATGTTTGTCATTCACCACCAAAACAATCATACCTTGGGGTGACCTCGATGGTCATGAACCTTACAATCTCCCCCTTTTTAGTGATGGATGACAACCACTACTTATGATGATCCAAAACGAACGAGTCCCAAAAGAATGAGAAGGAAGGGACAAAAGACTCGAATGAAAACAACAAACCAAGAGAAAAGATAGGTTTGAAAGGATTACCTTGGTCCTTACCTTGAAAGTAGTCTCCCCATTGGAATGTGCTAGGTGTTGAGGGAGAACTACCCAAATACGTAGTGCACTTGGTGTTGTTCTTGAGTTGAATTTTGCGCCCGTCTTGGTGTCATGGTAGTTGATCTTCTTGACATAGACATGCACCATAGACGTAGATGATCATGTCGGTGAAGATGTTCATTGTTGTTGTAGACATGCACCATAGACGTAGATGTTCATGTCGGTGAAGATGTTCATTGTTGTTGTAGACATGCACCATCGTTGTTCTTCTCCATGTTGGTGTAGATATTTGTTGATGGTCCTTAAGTGCTAAATATGACCATCATTGCTTGCATAAAAACTACAAAATAAATAACCAACTAGTGGTAGGAGTTTATTACTAACAATTTCCACAAGTTGTGGTGATTATGTGTATGCAGGTGATTTACCACGGAGCATTAATAAAACACAAGTAATTAAGGGAGAAAACACACCTTCAGCCAATCAGGAGAGAGCACATGGATTGAAGGGCCCATTTTCAGTACTACACCGAAGAAACACACAAAACGACCCCGACTTATGGGATGAGGACCCACCTGGCAGCCACCCTTAGGAAGCACAAGCCAGGAGGGCCCAGCCACAGGTCGGCCGACCTAGGCCTGCGCCCTTTTCTCCTGGGCTTGCACGTGGAGGCTCCTGGTTGATCCCTGAAGGCGGTGGGCAGGGTCTTTCTTGGCGGTTACTCCCCTTTGCCGACTTATAGAGGTTATAAATAGGAGGGTGTGGCTTCACACTCACACACACAAGAAGAGAAACACTTGGGCTCCACTCAAAAAGGCGAAGCACTACCTCCTTAGTGCTTAGAGAATAGGGAGAGAGTGAGGGGTAGTTTGGGGAAGTGCCAGCCTGTCGGCACTCTTCCCTAATCTTGTACCTCGACGGAGTCTTGCCATTTCAAGTAAGTCTTCAGGATTCTTCTATGGTATTGTTCCTTTGATTCAATAAGATCTGCTCTTTACATGCTTACGGGTTCATTGTTCGTAATTGAATGCTTTAGTCTTTGATCAAGATTAGAGTAGTAATTCGTAGCATAGGCGTGGTGTCTAGGCTATATATTACCTTTGATTGCCCCGTGCTCCATGGATTGAAGAGGTAGACGGCAGGTGGTGACAGCCCTGTCCGTCCTTAGTAACCCTCCACGTTCGGGTACGTCATAGAGCTGTAGGTCGAAACGTCCTGGCAGACCAGGGGGAAGCCAGCGCCCGAAGTAAGCATTAGAGTTCGACCTTAAGTTTTCCTTGGTCCAATCCATCCTAGAATCCTCTCTACCCTCGCCTACCATATTTTGTTGTCCCTAGACGAGCCCGATTCTTTGATAGTCCACACACGTTCCCCGTGGATTTCGATACCCTTGGAATACTCCTGGGTGAAAGCTACTTCGACAGTCGTATGCTTGCGGTTTATTACCATGAGTGACCGCTGGAGTCAACAAGCTTTCTAGCGCCATTGCCGGGGAACGGTTGCTGAATTATCTTTGAACCTAGTTTGTCCTTGTATATCTTTTTTATTTTATGTTATTTCGTTCCTATTTCCAACTTCTACGAAGGATCCACAACCTTTATACCAATTCTCTGCTCCAAAGGGCGAGTTTTGTGTGCCACCTCCCTCTATGAACCTAATTTGTGCATCTGGCTATGAACTCTGCCCTTGCTTTATCACCATGGTTCGGGAGCAATCCTTCTCCGGGCTTAACCATGAAAACCCATACCACCATCTGCGGGAGTTTGAGGAATTGAGCTCGTGTCTGATGATTTCGGGCATGACACAGGAAACCTTAAAGGGGAAATTGTTTCCTTTTTCTCTCATAGAGAAAGCGAAACAATGGTACACTCATACCGTAGGAAGTGTGAATGGTGATTGGATGGAACTAAGAGACAAATTTTATCTTGCTTTCTTTCCTTTATCCCGTATCGCGTCTCTATGAAGGGAAATCTTTTGCTTCCAGCAGCATGAGAAGGAATCCATAGGTGTTGCCTCGGCCCGATTTTCGATCTTAATTCAGTTCGGCCCGGAATTGTCTATACCTGACCATGTCTTTTTACAACACTTTTGTCTGGGTCTTAACAAGGAGTCTGCCCTATATCTTGATATCTTCACTGGAGGTTCGTTTGCACACAAGACCACGATAGAATGTAAGGACCTTCTAGATCGTATTCTAGAAAACACTTCCTTCATCGAGGACCTTCCTGAACCACCAAAGGATGACGTTAAAATTAGCTGCAATGAAACCTCTTTAGCCACACCCAAGCCTTCACCTTGTTTATCCCAAGCTCCAGCTATTGAGCCCTTGCCTGAACCACGAACACCAAGGGAGAAAGAAATTCCTCCTTTGGAGTTCACTTTTGAATTCGAGGATAATCTATTTGATGACCATGGGAATACCTCGAATTACTGCTGTGAGAAGAAACCTTCGGTACCTTCTTCCCTCCTCAATCCCCTCAAAGAACACTTCCTAAATGAGAGCGTGAAGGAGTTTACCTCCATTCTAAGTGATGAATGGTTGAGGGAAGTTGAGAATTCTCCTAATATCCTTCGGATTAGTTCACCCCCTTCAAGTATTCGTCTTCAAATAAGGAGGACCTATGTAGATTCTCTTTATAATCCCACAATCAGAGCAAGCATAATGTCTGATTCCCTTGCTTTCGCCCTGCTAGGCGATGAACCTTTAGCCCCAACCAATAAATGCTTCAAGAGCCAGTCTGGTACTATCCTAGAAGGATATGGGATTATACGAAACGTGACCGTTAGGCATGGAGATGTCAAGGCCATCCTAGATTTCCATGTTTACGAAGTCTATGACTTTGATCTTTTGATCGGACATCCTTTAGAGAAACTTCTCTTAGATGTTCCTCCACTAGGAAACCTTGACATAAAACTCGGGAGAGACACCCGTTCAGTTCCATTTGTTCGAGCGAATAATTCGTTAGCAGAACCTCATCCTGAGTGTGAGCCAGTTGAAGAAGTGATGGCCATTCTCCCCTTTGACTCTCCTGATTCTATCCTTGAGCAAGGCGCGGAGAATTTTGTAGACGAGGAGGATGAAATGCAAGAAATCTTTGAACTCCCCAAAGAAAGCTTACCATCATGGCCAGCAATTGAGCTTAAACCTTTGCCCCGAGGCCTACGCTACGCTTTCCTAAATGACGACATAGAGGCCCCTGTCATCATAAGTGACAAACTATCTCATGAAGAAACCAATAGACTCATAGCCGTCTTAGAAAAGCATCACTCTGTCCTTGGCTACTCACTCCAAGACCTTAAAGGGATTAGTCCCGCTCTTGGCACCCATCGCATTCCCCTTGACCCTGAATGCTTGCCTTCTAGGGAGCCCCAAAGGAGGCTAAACAACGCAATGCGAGAGGTACGAAAGAAGGAGGTCTTGAAACTCCTTCATGTCGGGATTATTTATCCTGTGCCATATAGTGAGTGGGTTAGCCTCGTTCAGGTAGTGCCTAAGAAGGGAGGCATGATGGTAGTTAGGAACAACAAAAATGAGTTGATTCCACAACGAACCGTCACATGATGGAGGATGTGTATTGATTATAGGAAACTCAACAAGGCAACAAAGAAGGATCATTTTCCGCTCCCCATCATTGATGAAATGTTGGAGCAGCTTGCTAATCATTACTTCTTTTGTTTCCTTGATGGGTATTCTAGCTATCATCAAATACCCATCCATCATGATGATCAAAGTAAGACCACCTTTACGTGTCCTTATGAAACTTACGCGTATTGGCGTTTGTCTTTCAGGTTATGCAATGCACCCGCATCATTCCAAAGATGCATGATGTCCATTTTCTCTGACATGATCGAGGAAATTATGGAAGTTTTCATGGACGACTTTTCTGTCTATGAAAAAGCTTTTGATCACTATCTCGAGAATTTGGACAAGGTCTTACAAATGTGCCAAGAGAAGGACCTAGTGCTTAACTAGGAGAAGTGCCACTTCATAGTCCGAGAGGGCATCGTTCTAGGACACCAAATGTCCGAGAGGGGGATAGAGGTGGATAAGGCAAAGATAGAAGTTATAGAACAGTTGCCACCTCCAACTAATGTTAAGGGGATCCGAAGCTTTCTGGGTCATGCAGGGTTCTATAGGCGCTTCATAAAAGATTTTTCTCAAATCTCTAGACCCCTCATGAGCCTATTAGCTAAGGATGTTCCCTTTGATTTCGATGATGAGTGCCTTAAAGCTTTTAATACCCTTAAGAAGGCGCTCATCTCAGCCCCAATCATCCAACCCTCCGATTGGACGCTGCCATTCGAAATCATGTGTGATGCTAGTGATTATGCCGTTGGGACCGTCCTGGGCCAAACCAAGGATAAGAAGCATCACGCAATAGCATACGCTAGAAAAAACCTTGTCAGGAGCTCAGCTTAATTATGCAACAACTGAAAAAGAGCTCCTTGCTTTTGTTTTTGCTATCGATAAGTTCAGATCTTATTTAGTTGGAGCAAAGGTTATTGTTTACTCTGACCATGCTGCATTAAAATACTTGCTCACTAAAAAAGATGCTAAACCAAGGCTAATTAGATGGATTCTTCTACTCCAAGAATTTGACCTTGAGATCAGAGATAAGAAAGGAGTAGAAAATTCTGTAGCAGATCATTTGTCTCGTATGCAAGTCACTAACATGCAGGAGTTACCCATAAACGACTTCCTACAAAACGACATGCTGATGAAAGTGACGGACTCCAACCCCTGGTATGCAAACATTGTGAACTTCATGGTTTCAGGGTATGTACCACCAGGGGAGAACAAGAAGAAGCTCATCTATGAGACTAGATTGCATTTGTGGGATGATCCGTACCTCTACAGGGTCTGTGCAGACGGACTATTGAGAAGATGTGTGCCAACAACTGAAGCAACCAAGATCATCAAGAAGTGTCATGCAGCTCCATATGGCGGGCACTATGGTACATTCTGTACACAGGCAATAATCTGGCAGAGTGGGTTCTTTTGGCCAACCATGTATGAAGACACAAGAGAATTCATTCGAAAATGCTGGAGATGCCAGAAGCATGAAGGCATCACTGCTCGAGATGCAATGCCACTAACATACAACCTTCAAGTGGAACTATTTGATGTCTGGGGCATTGACTTCATGGGACCCTTCCCAAAGTCCTACGACAGTGAGTACATCTTGGTGGCTGTTGACTATGTGTCCAAATGGGTAGAAGCTATGCCTTGTCGAGCTGCAGATGCCAAGCACGTCCGTAAGATGTTGCACGAGGTTATCTTTCCTCATTTTGGAACACCTAGGATGGTGATAAGTGACGGAGGGTCTCATTTCAAAGACCTTTCGAAGCTTTTTGAAGGTGCTTGGAGCCCAGCACAATATTGCAACACCATACCATCCTCAGACAAGTGGCCAAGCAGAAACGTCCATTAAGCAAATCAAGAATATTCTGTAGAAGATGGGAAAAGGTTGGAAGTTGAAGTTACCTGACTCACTTTCGGCATATAGGACTGCATATAAAACTCCAATTGGCATGTCCCTTATCAGCTTGTCTATGGGAAAACATGCCACTTGCCAGTTGAGTTGGAGCATCGAGTACACTGGGCCATCCGAAAGTGAAACATGAACCTAGATGAAGCCGGACGACACAGAAAAATGCAGATATCTGAGCTAGAAGAATGGAGAAGCAAAGCCTATGATAGTGCCAAGACATATAAAGAAAAGACTAAGAGATGGCATGACAAGAAGATCAAGATAAAATAATTCAAGCAAGGTGATAAGGTGTTGCTCTTCAATTCTAGAGTGAAGCTTTTCGGGCATGGGAAGCTTAGAAGTAAATGGGAAGGGCCTTTCACCGTCATTGACGCCGCCTCACACGGAGCAGTCACAATCAAGAACGACGCTGGCAACCACTTTAAGGTAAATGGCCAACTCCTAAAAGTTTTCTTAGAACCCGATAAAATTCTAGATGAAGATGCAGATGTTATTAATATAATTGACTTCAATGCATTACCATAACTCTACTTGCTTCATCTTTGAACTTCCTTAGATATGTGACTCTCCGACAATAATACCGGTAGAGTTTTTGCTTCCACTTGTTTGTCTGTTTTGAATAAAGATCCAGGTCAAGGAACAAGTGTGGGGGAAGCTTTCAGGAACATCGACGCACAAACAGAGAAAAGTATCTCAACAACATGCAACAAGACGCAACAAAGACCGAGATGTCAAAGAGCGAGGCCATTTGGCCCAGAAGCAAGTCGACCGACCCCATGGTCGAGCGACCCAATCCTGGCACCTCTCGGCCTCCCCTTTCTTTAGAGCGCTGGTTTGCACGTCCTATCCCTCATCCTCCCTGATTTTTTAGTTGAATTTATGTTAGCATAATTATTAAAATCAACTCAAAATAAAAAAAAATGAATCTTGTGTATCTCCATGATCATGCTTCAATTTTGTTGACTTGCATGCTCCTTATTCCTAATTCATATACCTGTTGTTTATGAAAAATATATTAGGAAAGCATGTCACCTAGGTTGTTGACTTATGAGATATGGTTCGACAAATGAAATCTTGCTCTTATGCTTATGTACTTGGGAATTTTGTAAAAAGATGCCTACTCCTCAATGACGTAAGTTTTCTACCAAAGTCATATGATGATTTTCTTGAAAAACCTTATACATATGCTGCTTGTAGTTTCATTGAACTTTGTCAAATTGTTGTGACCCCAGTATGAAACTAGTTATGTTTTATTGATTAAGATCATGTGCACACCCACCATCATATTGCTAAACTTCCACAATGGAAGATAGCACTATCATCTTCCACTGCCATTTCATAAACCACTCTATTTTTTTTCATGATCTCTCTAAATATTTATGCAAAAGAGACATGACCTAAAAAAAAGAAGAAAGAAAGAGAAAAAGAGATAGCCATGTTCACTACAGTGAATCAACCAAAAGAGAGAGAGGTCATTTCAAATAGGAGTATCCATTATCCATCATCCATTCCATCCATAGCTGTGTGCACATGTTTGGTCATAATTCATAACTTGATTTCTCTGTGGATCCGGTCTTTGACTTAGTAATATATGAGACTCTAGTATGCCTTCTTTTATCCCTTAGCCTGAGCTCCACATAAGCCAAAATAAATTAGAAGTAGGATGAGAAAAGGCAAAGTCAAGTGCCTTGGTCAGGAAAATACACATTGAGTGCCTTAAGAGAATCATTTAAGGAGTATGGCTATGCTTTATTTGAAAAAAAATCTTTTCGAAAACCCAAGTTACATAGCAGAAGAAGGCAAGTAATCTGAAGTCAAGACTGTTCCATTCGTCAACCCGCCAAGGTAACATGATACACACCTACATGTTCATGGATACAGGTATGATATGGAATAATTTGCATGCTAGTATTGTACCATGGGAAGTTATGATTATACTTAGTCTTTTGTTCTTTACTCGAGGACGAGCAAAGGCAAAGTGTGGGGGAGTTGTTGACGGTCCTTAAGTGCTAAATATGACCATCATTTGCTTGCATAAAAACTACAAAATAAATAACCAACTAGTGATAGGAGTTTATTACTAACAAATTCCACAAGTTTTGATGATTATGTGTATGTAGGTGATTTACCACGGAGTATTAATAAAACACAAGTAATTAAGGGAGAAAACACACCTTCAGCCAATCAGAAGAGAGCACATGGATTAAAGGGCCCATTTTCAGTACTACACCGAAGAAACACACAAAACGATCCCGACATATGAGATGAGGACCCACCTAGCAGCCACCCTGAGGAAGCACAAGCCAGGAGGGCCCAGCCACAGGTCGGCCGTCCCCCCTAGGTCGGCCGACCCAGGCCTACGCCCTTTTCTTCTGGGCTTGCACGTGGAGGCTCCTGGTTGATCCCTGAAGGCGGTGGGCAGGGTCTTTCTTGGCGGTTACTGTTGCAACTTCCCAAGTGCCCCTTTTATATGTGAATATTACCCCAATTAGAACATAATTGAGACTAATTTAGGCCATTTACCTGTGATATTGTCTATATATTTGTATATGCGTTGTTTTGAAGCTTTATTGCAGAAACTGGTAAAATTGGTGATTAATGCGATGATAGAGAGGACAGGAGTCCAGAACGGACGAAAAGCATTGAAGAAGCCCAGTGCGCCGATCGGCGCAGTCCATGAGCCGATCGGCGCAAAGGTGTTTTGGCCCATAGAAGTGACCGAGGCCCATTCCACATGTTTATGGAAGTTTATCTGGGCAAGACACTTGAAGATATTTGTCTAGAAGATTTATGGAACTTCAAGAGATTTATAGAACTTCAAGATCTCAACGTGCAGTACAAGACTTTATCTCGAAGGAAAAGGCCCACATGGCAGCTGTGGAAGACAGAGGAACCGACTCAGGGAAGAAATCAGAGAAGACACGGCTTGCGCCGATCGGCGCAATCCTGCGCCGATCGGCGCAACCGCCTTATTTGCTAGAAACCAAGTCCTTTATGAGTAGAACCCCTATAAATACTTGTAAACCCTCCCAACAGAGAGAAGGCGACAGAGGGACACTAGATCCTGAGTTAGAGCCACCGGGGCTTGCCCCGTTAGCATAGGTCTCTAGATGAGTTTCAAGAACCATTGGAGTTAAGAGTTGATCCGTCAAGGTAGGCCATCTCGACGGGGATAAATCTTACTCTATGTATCTCAAGGATGATTGAATATGTTGATGATGGTTTTCGTGATTTGTCTATCTTGATTCTATAATCATGCATGTGCTTATTGCAATTGCTTAGTTCTAGGCTAAGTAAGTAGATATTATCTTAATCATGGTGATTAGGATAGTATTCGGACATTATATTGATTATGGTTGCTTGATGATGCTACTAGTGTGGTTTAGCGGTGACAGCACTAAGCCTGCACAGCACTATTGAATAGTTGAGTAGGGTAAGATGCTCGCGCGATTAAGGGTTTCCTATCCCCTGCGATAAATAGGGAGCCGCTCGGAAAGCAGGGCGGTCTTACTCATTATAGGTTTTCATTGATCCATGTAATTACCCATTATGATGCTATTCAATTAGACTATCTGGTTACGATCTCACTAGTAGATATCTGGCTACTCACTTAACAGCATAGATTTACAAAATTTGGCACACTTTGGCTCAGATTCACAGGTGTGCCGATCGGCTCAACTCCTACGCTGATCGGCGCAACAACTTTGGCTTAGATTCACCAGTGTGCCGATCGGCTCAATTCCTGCGCCGATCGGCGCAACCACAGATTTAATAGATCTTGCGCACTTTGACTTAGTTTCACTAGTGTGCCAATCAGCTCGACTCCTACGCCGATCGGCGCAACGACAGATTTAGTGTCTGGCGCACCTTTGCGCCGACCAGTCTCCCCCTCATGCAACCTGACCCTAACAGTAGCCTTGACTAGATCTTTTTCTATTAACTTTGTTTAATAAATCCCTAAGGTCCCAGTGGATTCGATAAACCTTGGAATACTCAATTCAAGGGAAAAAGTGTTACAATCGTACACCATCCTCTTGCGGTATATAAGTGGGTGCGTAGATACGACCAACAAGCTACCTCTTTCTGGCACTGTTGTCGGGGACCATAGCATTTTTTAAACATTATTTGATATATTAGTGTTTAGTCATTGTGCTTTACTTGTCTCTTTAGTGCATATATTCTGTTAAGTGAAACTAACAGGTATAGACGGTCCTAAGTCAAACAAACCCTCTAATTACGCCGATGATCCAGAAAGACTCTTTCACAAAAAGAGAATAGCAGAGAAGAGAAGCAAGTCACTTGGAGATTTAGAAGCAGTCCGCGCAACACCTCGAGTGTTATTCACAGTAGAAGACTCAGTTCAAGAGCAAGAAGAAGAGGAGATGGCAGAGGTACCTATGGTTAATCGTCTCAAGCCACAATTGACTAGTATTGTTAAGATAGATTTCCAAGAAGGTCAAGATCAACTTCCGTATCAATTGGAGAGATATGTTGGAATATTGGTGCAACAACCGTTCACAGGTTCAGAAGATCCCAATCATCACTTGCAACACTTCCTTGAGGTTTGCCGTACAATCAAGATAGCGGGATTGACAGGAGATCAAGCACGTGTGCGGCTGTTCCCCTTCTCTCTAGTTGGACGCCCCAAGCAATGGTACAATGGATTGGAAAACACAGTAAAAGCGGTGTGAAACTCGTTAGTAGCTGAATTCTTGGCCAAATACTCCCCCCCCCCCTGGTAAGACTCAAGCTTTGAAAAATAAGATTCTTGGATTTACATAGAATATTGATGAGAGCATTGGAGAAGCATGGGAAAGATACAATGAATATATGGATGCATGCCCTCATCATGGTCTGACGGTTGGAGAAGTTGTTGAGAAGTTCTACACAGGATTGAATCTTTTATCATGTCAACATTTGGACGCCTCAGCTGCAGGATCATTCTTGTCAAAAAACCCCACCGAAGCAAAAAAATTTGATCAAGTTGTTAGTTGAAAATCAATCGTGGGATGGTGAGAGAAGCTCAAGGAATTTGCAACCTTCAAAAGGAGTAGCGAAGAGTGTGATTGAGAAGACTCACAAAGACTTGATTATAGATCGCCTCGATGCTATTCAAAGAAGGTTGGACAATAATCTTCATATCCCTAAGGAAGAGACACTCAAGCTGGCGGAATCACGCTCTACATATAGTGAGTGTGGAGAATTTGGTCATATGCAGAAAGATTGCCCTGAAGAGATGAAGATGTTAGAATATATGAAGAATAGTGGATGGAAGCCCCAATATCAGCAATAAAGGAGTTCTTTCTCTCCTAGTTCGTCCATGCAAAATTCTATCCCACTTCGTCTCCAATGTCATGAGTTCTTCCAAGCTCAAGAGAAGATCAATCAGGACAATCAAGCTAAATTCAAGGAGATTGATTGAGTCCTTGAGAGAATTAATGACAAGGTGATAGAAATTGGGAGCTCCAACAAGCAGATTTTGAAGCATACCAAGATTATGGAGCAACAGATGGGACAACTATCACAAGCCTTTCAAGGCAACAAGGGGGCTATTCCTGGCAATATGATGTCCCCAGAGCAGTTGAAGGCAATAGCTACATGATCAGAAAAACAACCAGAAGATCCAGAGCACTCTGCAGGAGCAAAGAAGCCCCCCGCCGATCAGCGCACACCCGACGCCGATCAGCTCCCTAGAAGCGCCGATCGGCGCAAGGAGGATGAGGACCTCTCTGGTCTGAAAATGGGCATGGAGACAGAAGAGCATGGACCTGCCACGTTTCTGCATACTCAACTACTGACAAAGACAGAAAGAGCGCGACAACACGACTAGCAGTTTGCAAGGTTCATCGATATTATGAAGAAGCTTTACATCAATGTCCTTTTTGTTGACGCTATCCAAGTTCCCACCTATGCCAAGTACATTAAGGACATGATGCAAAACAAGAAGTCTCTAGTTTCTGAGGAGGTTGTGAAGGTCACTAAGGAACTAACGGTGGCAATCAATGATGTTGCACTGGAGAAGAAACCTGACCCTGGATCACCAAGCATCAAATGCATGATTGGAACAAGGATATTTGATAGGTGCGATCTTGGAGAAAGCATAAGTGTTATGCCCCGTCTTATATTTAGAACTCTCGATTTGCCTGAATTAGAGCCTACGGGTATGTGTCTGGAGTTAGCCGATCAATCGGTACGCTTCCTGTTGGCACTTTCCAAGTGCCCCTTTTATATGTGAATATTACCCCAATTAGAGCATAATTGATACTAATTTAGGCCATTTACCTATGATATTGCCTATATATTTGTATATGCATTGTTTTGGAGCTTTATTGCAAAAACAGGTAAAATTGGTGATTAATGAGATGATGGAGAGGACAGGAGTCCAGAACCGACGAAAAGCACTAAAGAAGCCCAGTGCGCCGATCGGCGCAGCCCATGAGCCGATCGGTGCAAGGGTGTTTTGACCCACAGAAGTGATCGAGGCCCATTCCACATGTTTATGGAAGTTTATCTGTGCAAGATACTTGACGATATATGTCTAAGAAGAATTATGGAACTTCAAGAAGATTTATGAAATTCCAAGATCTTAACGTGCAGTACAAGACTTTATCTCAAAGGAAAAGTGTCACGGAACCCGCCTTACCACGGAGACGGCTCCGTTCTAGGATCTCCCTCGGGTGGCGACACGCGCTGTGACGCTCAATAGTACAACACATGACAGAGAAATATAATTGCAACAAGAGCATAGGTGGGAAACAGAGTTTTACATAAATCCGACGTTATATTACAAACCAGAGTTTTGACAGAAGTAAATTGTGGGAGCGACTTGTTCAACATTGGTTCACCAGTCCGACGAAATAGCTAAGATACATTCGCCCTCTCAAGGCGACACACAGGGAACATCCCGGCCATAATAGGTACTTTGCCCAAGCACCGTACCGGCAAGCAAGGGACTACTCCTCGTCTTCATTCGTGCATAGCTCCTATTCGATGTTCCAGCAATCGGGGCGCTGGCCCTCCCAATGGAATCTCCCACCGCAGTGGCAGTCTCCGTCCTGGTCATCTAAAAACCACATAGAGCTACGCCCTGAGTAACTAGTTTACTCAGCAAGACTGACCCATCAAAATGGCCATCTACAGCCGACGCCTAGACATGCAAAGGCTGGGGATAGGGTTTAAATTGCTAGAAAGCCAGCCTAGGAGTGGATCCTTGTTTTTCAAGTTTTAGCATCAAGTTAAGTTGTCGTGCGGAGGAATAAAATTTAGTTTGCACTAAAGCTATAACAATCATGGTTGCAATACAATCTTACTAATTCCAAAACAACAGTATTAAACCCACTCATCATCTTAATGGCTTCCGACACTGTTCCGGAGCAGCGATCAAGCGGTACTCGTTACTGTGAGGGGCAGCGACTCGAATCGATTTACATCCTGCAGGAGAAACCTGCTTGCACGAGCCATACGTGCTTCCGGGAAGCCGCATGGAGCAACCTTTCTCTCACGATACCGCAGGGTCTTCCGAGTCCAGACTCCCCCGAGAAGGGTCCCCCATCGCGATGCGCCCCGTGCCGCCATCCGTGGGTCGATTGCTCCTTCCTCTCAGCCACAGTTCCACCATAGAAGGGAGAAGGCTATCTTCAAACCAAGCGGTAGTCATAGCTACGTCGGTTTACTGGGCCCATATCTCCAGCATGCAAACAGTACGTTCAAACTTGGTCCCATGGGCCGGACACGAGGCGTAGCCTTAGGTGACTCGGACGGGGCTACCTCCTTGAAGACAAGCTGTCCTTCCCTTTCCACCTAGTTGCCCGTCCGGTCTTCATTGTGATTTGATCCACCCTTTCCTTCATCTGATCTCGTTCTCCAGTGATAATATTTCCTATCTACGAGTGGTCTCCATACCACTCGATGAGTAGTCGTCCTAATTTAAGCAGAGCGACTACCGTCCTGAGGCTAATAATCGGCAAGAGGGACCTACTGCACGCTAGGGTTTCAATCAACTCCTATCACTTAATGCAAAGACAAGCTTACATCCCTAGCTAGTGATAAAATAAAAATTTAAAAGGGGATAATGCACCGAGGCTTGCCTTGGTTCTGCTCTTGCTCGGCTACGGCACCTCCGGCTCCTTTAGGTTCCTGCTCCGGTCCCGTCTCCACATGGTCCGCTGCGTGATCTATATGATGCACAGATGCTGCTTATGAGAGAAGATTCATGGCACTTCCTCAATAAATACGTTAATGTACACTGCTACTCGTGAAAGTAAGCGAGGTGTGATGATGAGTTCAGTAATATAACGTATGGAGTGGGGCAGAGCGTGAGGGCGTTTCGTGTATTTCCTTCATGGACTCCAGTACTTAATCGCGACGACGTCGCACCAAAGTACGGTGTGTTTGTGTGTGCCGGGGTTAAGCTACGTAAGTGATGTCCGTGACCAGTAGGTGCTAATTAATTAGTGTTTTAGTGTGTCGAGCATAACCCTCGCAAGGTACTAAGTACCCGTGAAACAGCCCTAAAGCGGAACCATATTTAGTAACGGGTAACATTGCACTCGGGACATAATTTATTATGTTGACATGGTTCAGATCATCAAATGAACAGGGGTGATTTAATATAATTAGATTATAGTAGGGGGAATTTACTGGCCAAGTTTCACTCTCATGCACCAAGCCAATAATTTCTATTAATTATTATAAGGAAAAAGGGCATTAAATTAATTTCAGCTAATATACAGAGACTTACCCTATGACATTTTTCCAGGGAGACTAAAACTGATAAACCTACTTGGTGACCCAATTACAAGATTTTCTCAGCTTCCTATAATTTATTATGAATTTATGAGAGTTTTTATCATATAGTTAAATCCTAAAAGTAAAACTGACATGCACTATGATTTAGCATTTTTCCTTATTAGTACTAGTCCAGACAAGGCTAACCAAATTTATTTTACCTCAAAATTCTCATTAATCATTTTACTATGCATTTTACAAGTTTATCTCATTTCTGGAAATAGATTTAAATGAGAAAATCGATTTCTGTCGACGTGGGCCGCAACCAGGCAGCCCAGTGGGCTGGGACTCGCGCGGCCCAACGGCCGAGCGCGCGCGCGCGAGGTGTTCTCGGGCCAGGCGCGGCCCGAGAGCGAGGCCAGGCCCAAAGGCCGTTGCGGCCCCGCGGCCATCTGGCCCACTGGCCAGCGCGGCCGAGCCGAGCGCGCGCGCGCGACAGCGGCGCTCGGCCGCACGTGGTGGCGCGAGCACGGCAGCCAGCCGGGGGAACGGCAGGACCCACATTGGCACGACAGCGATGGGTGGGGAAAGGCAAACATGTGGCGCGCGAGAGGGAACAAGGTGGCTCACCGGGACTAGCTCCGCGACGACGAGGCGGAGCTCCGACGGCCGGCGGCGATGTTCCGGACGAGTGGCTGCACCGGTGGAAGCCGAGTGAGGTCGGGGAGGAAAAGGAGGGGCACTCACGCGTGCCCGTGCAAGGAATCACCCAGGAGCTCACCATGGGGGTCGGGCAACGCGGAGGGGCGGCGGTCGGAGGCGGGGGAGAGACCGATTCACGGCGGCTCGGTGCGGGAGGGAAAAGGTGGCTTCACGCGAAGCTTGCGGACGTCGAGGCGATGCCATGGACGTCGACGAGCACCTGATGACGACGGCGAGGCGCCGGTGGCGCGGAGCAGCACCGGGCGGCAATGGGGGCGCAGCGGATGAGAGGGAGAGACAGAGAACGGAGAGAGTGAATGGGGGGGGGGGCGTTCGGACAGGGCGACAAAGGGGATGTCCGAGCGCGCGCGTGGGGCCTTCGATCCGCGGCAACGGCCGCTGCCCGTACGCCGACGTCCACGCGACAGCGTCGAGTCGGGCGAGGCGGGCGGCAGCCGGGTGTGTTTGTTTGGGGTGGCTGACAGGCGGGCGGCAGCCGGGTGTGTTTGTTTGGGGCGACGTCCGTAGGGAGTTTTTTTTCCCTTCTTTTCCCTATCCTCACAGCTAACTGCTTTTGATATTTTTGTTTGAATTAATATAGAGTTGATAAAATCAAACAAAAAATAAGATAGGCTCCCCACGATGTGCTGAATTTAATAAAAAATACTAACTGCCATCAGTTCCCATGAAAACTAGATTAGGAATTTTGTGAATAGAGCTGGTTTTTGACAATTCTAGTCTTTATTTGGGGCCTTTATTGATGGAATAAAAATCTGAGAAAATCCTTAAAATTCTTCGTGGCCATGACCAACATCATATATTTTTAGTAGGTATGAGTCATATGGAGAAATCTAGACTTATAGTTCAATTGACATTCAAATAGTGCTTAATTTAAATTCAATTTGGTAAATTTTTAGTTCAAACTTTGGGGTTAAGCCTTTGTGATTCTAAGGCCATGTTCTTGAACCCCACATGACCCTTGGAGTGTCACAAAAAGGCCCACATGGCGCTGTGGAAGACAGAGGAATCGACTCAGGGAAGAAATCAGAGAAGACACGGCTTGCGCTGATCGACGCAATCCTACGCCGATCGGCGCAACCGCCTTATTTGCTAGAAACCGAGTCCTTTACGAGTAGAACCCCTATAAATACGTGTAAACCCTCGCCGCAGAAGGGAGGCGACAGAGGAACACTAGATCCGTGAGTTAGAGCCATTGGGGCTTGCCCCGTTAGAATAGATCTCTAGTTGAGCTTCAAGAATCATTGGAGTCAAGAGTTGATCCGTCAAGGTAGGGCATCTCGACGGGGATGAATTTTACTCTATGTATCTCAAGGATGATTGAATATGTTGATGATGGTTTTGGTGATTTGTCTATCTTGATTCTATAATCATGCATGTGCTTATTCCAATTGTTTAGTTCTAGGCTAAGTAAGTAGATATTATCTTAATCGTGGTGATTAGGACAGTATTCGGACATTGTATTGATTACGGTTGCTTGATAATGCCGGTAGTATGGTTTAGCGGTGACAGCACTAAGCCTACGCAGCACTATTGGATAGTTGAGTAGGGTAAGATACTCGCGCGATTAAGGGTTTCCTCCCGGCAACGATAAATCGGGAGCCGCTCGGAATGCAGGGTGGTCTTACTCATTATAGATTTTCATTGATCTATGTAATTACCCATTATGATGCTATTCCATTAGACTATCTGGTTACGATCTAATTAGTAGATATCTAGCTACTCACTTACCAGCATAGGTTTACAAGATCTGGAACACTTTAGCTTAGACTCATTGGTGTGCCGATCGGTTCAACCCTGCGCCGATCGGCGCAACAATTTTGGCTTAGATCCACCAGTGTGCCGATCGGCTTGACTCCTACGCCGATCGGCGCAACCACAGATTCACTAGATCTCGCGCACTTTGGTTCAGTTTCACTAGTGTGCCGATCGGCTTGACTCCTGCGCCGATCAGCACAACGACAGATTTACTGTCTGGCGCACCTTTGCGCTGGCCAGTCTCCCGCTCATGCAACCTGACCTTGATAGTAGCCTTGACTAGATCTTTTACTGTTAGCTTTGTTTAATAAATCCCTAAGGTCCCAGTGGATTTGATAAACCTTGAAATACTCAATTCAAGGGAAAAAGTGCTACAATCGTACACCGTCCTCTTGCGGTATATAAGTGGGTGCGTAGATACGACCAACACTTCCCTGATGGAATTGCTGAGGATGTGCCTGTTCAAATTGGAGATCACATCGTCCCTGTTGATTTTATTATGCTTGATATGGATAAGAGGACGAGGACCCCGTTGATCTTAGGAAGACCCTTTTTGAGGACAGTAAGGCAAGTATCGATGTTGGGAGTGGTGAGATAAGCTTCGATATAAGTGGGACTCCCTAGTCTTTCAAATTTCGCCCAAAGGTAGAAGAGTGTCGTGCTATTGATGAAGTGAAGAGATACAAGACACCATGGCATCGTGGCATCAAAAGTAATTGGAGGGGATGTATGGATAGGTTATCCAAGCTATATGAACCATGGAGATAAGAGAACCTTGTAGTGTCGCGGCCTCACATCTCGCACCGTGACAGTAAGAATTGATTGTTTGTGGGGAGGTCAAGCTCTTTGACCTCTAAATAACTAGAGCGCTCTTGGGAGGCAACCCAATGATCGGGGGATTTAGAAGTTATTTAGTGCTTATGGGAGGGCAACCCATTTCATTTAGTTAATTAGTGCTGGCCGGGAGGGCGACCCGGTGTTTTTAAATATGCTTGCTTGTGATAAAAACAATCTCCCAAATAAAAAAAATAGGAAAGTGTGTGTTTAATTCTTGTATGCTCTTGCGTTGTCTGTTTATTCATGTAAAACTGTGTATATATATACTATAGACTAACAATCCAGGAATATAAAAAAAAAAGACCAAAAACAGGAAGGAACAGAGCTTGCACCGATCGGTGCACTTCTGCGCCGATCGGCGCGGTATTGCCCAAGTCAGGACAGAAGGCCGACGACGCCCAGAATTGAAGGAGTGCTAAAAATCAACCAGCATAGTAATTTTCAGAGACAGAGCTATTTTCAAGGTAATCAAAAATCTTTTTGAATTTATTTTTTGTGTGCAAATGGTTGCTGAATAACACAGGAAAGGATGAAGAACAACATCTAGCGAAGAAGCGAGCGGCCACAAGCAAAAACGGACGTCGCGCCAATCGGTGCGAGACAGCACCGATCGGTGCGGTCACTAGATGAGCCTCGATACGTATGCCAATACTACAGGAACATTGGAGAAGTGGAAATTAGGTGAAAGAGATGAACACGACGCATCAGAATCAGCGCCGGACCTGAAGACGAGGTGCAAGGGACTAGCGCCGTTCAGCGTCCTACTGCGCCGATCGGCGCAGGTACCCATGTGGTTCCCAAATAGGCGACAAAGGCGGCAGGCATTGATTTTGAGGAACAGGTATGTTTATTATGTAGGTGTGCAGTGCAAAGGAGACACGGAATGGACCGACAGCTGAAAAAGAGACGGCGCGCCGATCGACGCGGGCCCGTGCTGATTGGCGCCGCCAACAAGACTTCAGGATTCCGGGCTGTTGCCCTGCCAACCAGCATGATATGCCAGGAAGCGACATAAAGGATGGGAATCAAGCATCATAGTGGTTAGAGCATTCAAAATTTGTATTCTGCCGATCGGCACAGGTACCCGTGCCTATCGGCGCGCTCTCAATTTTGAAATTTTACGGCGGTTCCTTCTCTTGGAAGTTTCCCACACTATAAAAAGGAGGCCAGGCGCCCTCATTCGGCACACCATCCCATTAATCTCTCCACCTTTCCCACTACCCACGACCTCGCACATGTTCCGCAATTTTCATAGATGGATCGTCTCCGCTCCTCCGTCGGCAAGTTGGGCAAGAGGCTGCGCCGAGGAAGCAGTTCCGGCGGCAGCGGCGAGTCGAGCGGTGACTCCTCGGCGAGGGGTGGCTCCGACGCTCGTGATGACATGTCGGTGGGTGGTGCATCCACTGCCTCGGCAGCGGCGACATATGAGATCCGTGTTGACTTTTGCTAAGCCATATTAATAAATCATTCCCGGCACGGGGCCAGAAACGGTTCACTAATATGTCCCAGAGTCAAGTAGGTAAAATCCGCAAGCGCACGGAGAATACCGCTGTAGCATTTCACCCGGAAGTATTCAGGGTATCGTATTTGTTTATCCCAAAGGAAGGTTATGATCAAGAAGCGTTACTAACATATAAGATCATGTTAACAATTAGCAAGGATATCTAACCAAGACAGGCGGTTACATGATAATAACCGGGTAGTGTGACACACACAGAAGATTCCTACTAAATAAATAAAGTCTAGTGGAGGAAAGACTAGGCTAAGCTACTCCTACTATACATTCCTATACAGTTGCATAGCCTAAGTAGAATACATACAGACCCACACTCAGGTTCAGCAGTCAATAGTATAGCACTTCAGGCACGGACTTACCCCTGCATCCACAGGCGACTTCCGCCAAGAGCCTACGCACTAGCCTAGCGGGGAGGATTTCAAAGGACGGACAGGGCTGTCACCACCTGCCGCCTACCTCAACGAACCAGTAGACTAACGAATAATTGATGCAAATCAGTCACCCAAGTACCATACTTGCATGACCAAAGAGCACTCTGCCCCTCCGCGATTACTATTAACGAGGCAGAGCTACCGTACGAACACGATCACCAAACCCATGCTATACTTTATGAGCTAAAACTAAGCATAGAGACTATAACATATAAACTAGACTATAGTGACGGTATATAACTAGCATGACAATAGTAGTATAATAAATATAAACTACTATCACACAAGTAGACTATACTATCACATATATGGATCACAATATCAAACAAGAAACTCATGACCCAAGCACAACTATATAGAAAATATATATATATTGATAAGAGCAAAGTCTTACAAAAGGAAAAAGATACAAGAGCCATACCAATTCCAAGTGAAGACTTGGGACTAGAGAGCTCTAGACTCAGCCTAACTCCACTAAAACTCCAAGAACTACTACTAGCAAGAGAGAAATGCTTCTTGTGGTGTGTGTTGAGTGTGAAGGCACACCCTCCTATTTATAGCCTCAATAGGTCGGCAAGGGGGAGTAACCGCCATGGAAGGCATCTCAAATCGTCATCAGGAGTCACGGAGGAGCCAACACGTGGAAGCTCAGGCGGAGAGGGAGCCCGGCCGGGTCGGCCGACCTGACCAGGTCGGCCGACCTGGGGGTGGCCCCTCCTGGCCTGTGCTTTCTCCAGGTGGCTGTCCTGTGGGCCCTGACATCGGTTTGCACGGTATTACAGGGAGTTACGTCGGTTAAGTGCTGAAAATGGGCCCTTCAATCCGTGTGACGTCCATGTGGCACTCTCTGATTGGTCGAAAGTGTGTTTTCTTGCCTTTTGAGGTGTTTCCTTCACATTTCCTCCTGCATGCACAAAGTTCTCCAAGTACAAGTGGAACTATATTATTGTGCTAAAGCATGCGTGTATGAAATGCCAAATTCTCCTTTATTTGAGTATAGTTGACGGTTAAAAATGGTACTTAACAGCCGTCAACAATCCGCGCCCGCCACTCCGTCTCCGACGCGTCCCTTCCAATAGGGTGTGCTACGAGGAGCCAAACGGCGGCAAGCCGTGGGGTTCCCACATCACCACCACCGCCGGCATTCATGTCGCGCACGGTGGAGGAGGGCTTCACCCTCCTGAGCGCGGAGGAACAATGGCACTACCTCACGGTGAGGGGAAGGTTCATCCCCAACTTCGACTTGGACAAGACCTTCCTCACCTCGATCGGCATGTGGGAGGACTTAAGGAGGATGCTAGACAACCTCGGCTGGGTGGATTTCCACCCCCTCCCCATGGACTACAACCTTGACGTCGTCATCGAGGTTGCCTCTACGATGAGGCTTGGCACCGTCGAAGACGGTAGCAAGGCCGTCAACTTCCGCGTCTGCGACATCAGCCACACGGTTGCAATGGAGGCGGCGGCTCAAGCCTTCGGCCTCGACGTCAACGCCGACGTCGCCGGCATCTTGGGATGTGGGGAGTTGGACTCCTTTTGGAGGCGGCTCTCGTTCATAGAAGAAATGAAGCGCGGCAACATCCGCAACCCGACCATTCAAGTCTTCCATCGGTGGTTGGCGGCGCGCATAGGCGACAAGGTCGATTCTAGCAACATCACCGATGCGGACTTGTGGTGGCTCTTCAACGCCATCGTGAGTCCATCTCATTGCAATCCTATGTCGGTGATGGTGCGGGGTTGGCTCGACAAGAGGGGCAAGGCAAGCAAGAAGTTGGCCTTCGGGGCCTATCTTCAACGCCTAGCAGCCCTCGTCAGTGACGGCGACGGACCAGGAGGGCGCAATGACAAGTGGGAGTGCGTGACGGAGATTGGCGAGAATATGACTCGTGGCAATATTGTCACGGGAAGTGTTCACGCCGGCTTCCATGTCAGCGGCACCAATGTAAAGCTCCCGTGTGTGGAGCTAGGAGTTTTTCTCCCTTGCAAGCTGGAGGGAGGAAATTGGCTTGAGGAAGGTCTCCTGGAGGGGGGCCGAGTTCTCAAGGACCGCCGTGGGCGGGTTCGACAGCCTGACACACCTACAGCAGCCGGCGGCAAGTGGGACTCCTGGGGGTCACGCCAGGAGCACCAGCAGTACCAGTCAGGGTGGAGCGACGTAGCGGGTGGTTCACAGCTCTGTGCGCCAATTGGCGCAGGCGACACGCCGGTCGGTGCACCCTACTGCAGCGCGAGTATCAACTACAGGTACCAAGGGCGTGTACCAGTGGTGCCTCCTATGCCCGGTGCAGACTTTTTCGTGCCCATGCAGGGGTGCCTTGACAACAGCATGCACTATATCGAGTGCGTGGAGGAAGCCACGTCCCAATGGAGGTACAACCACGATGCGATGGTGGAGGAGTTCGAGCGACTCAAGGCGCGGTGCTATGGCTTCGATCAGCCATCGACTCCACTTTCGGATGACTAGAGTGCCTAGGAGTTGGCACGAGTATCGGTTTTCCGGTTTGCGTTTTCTTTTACCTTTTGCAGTCTTTTTCTTTATTTACTTATGCGTGTGTGAGCAGGTTCGGAAACCATGTATCGGGTGTGCTTACTTTCATGCAAGTGTGTTAGCAGTAGTTTTATTTTCATGCAAATGTGTTAGTAGTAGTTTTATTTTCATGCAAGTGTGTGCAAAAATCATCACCATGTATTCGAGTTTCGATCTTAGTATAATGGTGGCAGTTATGCTCTTTTAGGAGAATTGAATTATTTATTCTTTCTTGAAAAGTGTTGATGAAGATCAAATAGTGTTGAGCATTGAATAAAATTTCGAACTTACACTTAATGATTATTCGACAAATATGTCTTATGTGGAGCAATTTTGAGTACCCATGTGCTTCATTTGTGTTGTCCAGTTTGTGATGATAACTTAATACCAATCTTTTCAAAAATAAATTTTCATGTTGTGAACTTTGGAATTTATTGTTTTCCAAATCCTTACCTAGCAGTGCCTTATTTTGAGCAATACTCATAAACCTTTGATATGTAGATAAACATTAAATTGATGGTTGAGTTCGGTTAGGATTTAATTCTTTTTGGTATGAACTTTATTAAGATGGCAATTCTTTGTGGATCTTTTCCTAGCCTTGAATTACTCATGCAAAAATTCAATTCCGCTTAGTATCCCACCATGAACCCAAAATATCTTGTTGAGTATCATTTCTTGACCACATCCTATATTTCTAGCTATATTTAATTCTTAAATAAATGTTGAAGCCAGATGAATCAAATACCAACAAATGTTGGTGAATTTGGGTTGAGAGCCGATCGGCGCAGCAAAGAGCAAAAAAAAAACTCTGTTGTTTGCTAAGGGACTAGCAACATTCTAAGTGTGGGGGGATGGTATATGACATGCTTATTCCCGAAATTCATTCTAATATAGCCATGAATCATTCCAACCATTTGCAATCTTCTAAGATCAAATTTTTGCTATGCACATGTCCACATATCCAAAGTGTGAGTCTTTTCTTAAATTTTTCTTTCTTAATTGCCATCTTGATAAGTTTCTGTAATTCCAACAAAGAATAATCTCCTAACTTTATAATATATTATTGATTTATGTTTGCAATCCTTGAATTACCTAACCTAGCTACTCATATAAGCCTTACACTAATATTATTTGATCATTATGATGTAGAATATAGGTTGAGTGATTTGAAAGATGAGTTGTTGCCTTGGATTATTTGGAAGATAGATTCTCTATGTTCACAACAATCTTTTAAGTGATTTTCATGTGTGGAAAAGTTATAATTTATGAGTTGAACATGATCTTTTGCTTTGGGGAGAACTTTAAGCTTATGCCCATATTTGATCTATTTTGCTGAATACCAATATGAAATACACCACAATAGGACAATGCTCAACATTTGCTGATTTGAGATATCTTTTATGATAGAAAGAGTATGTTTTTCGATTTTTCTTTCATTTACTTTACTCGGGACAAGCAAAGGTTTAAGTGTGAGGGAACTGTTGGCACTTCCCAGGTGCCCTTTTTATATATGAATATTACCCTAATTAGAGCATAATTGATACTAATTTAGGCCATTTACCTGTAATATTGTCTATATATTTGTATATGCGTTGTTTTAGAGCTTTATTGCAGAAACTAGTAAAATTGGTGATTAATGCGATGATGGAGAGGACAGGAGTCCAGAACCGACGAAAAGCAATGAAGAAGCCCAGTGCGCCGATCGGCGCAGTCCATGAGCCGATCGGCGCAAAGGTGTTTTGGCCCACAGAAGTGACCGAGGTCCATTCCACATGTTTATGGAAGTTTATCTACGCAAGACACTTGAAGATATTTGTCTACAAGATTTATGGAACTTCAAGAAGATTTATGGAACTTCAAGATCTCAACGTGCAGTACAAGACTTTATCTCGAAGGAAAAGGCCCACATAGCGGCTGTGGAAGACAAAGGAACCGACTCGGGGAAGAAATCATAGAAGACATGGCTTGCGCCGATCGGCGCAACCGCCTTATTTGCTAGAAACCGAGTCCTTTATGAGTAGAACCCCTATAAATACTTGTAAACCCTCACCGCAGAGAGGAGGCGACAGAGGGACACCAGATCCGTGAGTTAGTGCCACCGGGGCTTGCCCCGTTAGAATAGATCTCTAGATGAGTTTCAAGAACCATTGGAGTTAAGAGTTCATCCGTCAAGGTAGGCCATCTCGACAGGGATGAATCTTACTCTATGTATCTCAAGTATGATTGAATATGTTGATGATGGTTTTGGTGATTTTTCTATCTTGATTCTATAATCATGCATGTGCTTATTCTAGTTGCTTAGTTCTAGGCTAAGTAAGTAGATATTATCTTAATCATGGTGATTAGGATAGTATTCGGACATTGTATTGATTATGGTTGCTTGATGATGCTAGTAGTGTGGTTTAGCGGTGACAGCACTAAGCCTGTGCAGCACTATTGGATAGTTGAGTAGGGTAAGATGCTCGCGCGATTAAGGGTTTCCTCTCCGCTGCGATAAATAGGGAGCCGCTCGAAAAGCAGGGCGGTCTTACTAATTATAGGTTTTCATTGATCCATGTAATTACCCATTATGATGCTATTCAATTAGACTATCTGGTTACGATCACTAGTAGATATCTGGGTACTCACTTAATAGCATAGGTTTACAAGATTTGGCACACTTTGGCTCAGATTCACAGGTGTGCCGATCGGCTCAACTCCTGCGCCGATCGGCGCAACAACTTTGGCTTAGATTCACCTGTGTGCCGATCGGCTCAATTCCTGCGCCGATCGGCGCAACCATAGATTTAATGGATCTTTCACACTTTGACTTAGTTTCACCAGTGTGCCGATCGGATTGACTCTTGCGCCAATCGGCGTAATGACAGATTTACTGTCTGGCGCACCTTTGCGCTGGCCAGTCTCCCCCTCATGCAACCTGACCCTAACAGTAGCCTTGACTAGATCTTTTACTGTTAACTTTGTGTAATAAATCCCTAAGGTCCCAGTGGATTCGATAAACCTTGGAATACTCAATTCAAGGGAAAAAGTGCTACAATCGTACACCGTCCTCTTGCGATATATAAGTGGGTGCGTAGATACGACCAACAGTTACTCCCCTTTGCCGTCTTATAGAGGTTATAAATAGGAGGGTGTGGCTTCACACTCACACACACAAGAAGAGAAACACTTGAGCTCCACTCAAAAAGGCGAAGCACTACCTCCTTAGTGCTTAGAGAATAGGAAGAGAGTGAGGGGTAGTTCGGGGAAGTGCCGGCCTATCGGCACTCTTCCCTAATCTTGTACCTCGACGGAGTCTTGCCATTTCAAGTAAGTCTTCAAGATTCTTCTATGGTATTGTTCCTTTGATTCAATAAGATCTGCTCTTTACATGCTTACGGGTTCATCGTTCGTAATTGAATGCTTTATTCTTTGATCAAGATTAGAGTAGTAATTCGTAGCATAGGCGTGGTGTCTAGGCTATATATTACCTTTGATTGCCGCATGCTCCACGGATTGAAGAGGTAGACGGCAGGTGGTGACAGCCCTGTCCGTCCTTAGTAACCCTCCACGTTCGGGTATGTCGTAGAGCTGTAGGCCGCAACATCCTGGCAGACCAGGGGGAAGCCGATGCTCAAAGTAAGCATTAGAGTTTGACCTTACCTTGTCCTTGGTCCAATCTATCCTAGAATCCTCTCTACCCTCGCCTACCATATTCTTGTTGTCCCTAGACAAGCCCGATTCTTTGATAGTCCACACAGATTCCCCTTGGATTTTGATACCCTTGGAATACTCCTGGGTGAAAGCTACTTCGACAGCCGTATGCCTACGGTTTATTACCATGAGTGACCGCTGGAGTCAACAATATTCATCTTGATATGATCTTCATACGTACTCCAAGTGAACATGCACATCATTGTCTTTATCATCTTCATTTGGTCATCTCTCCTTCATGTGATCTTCATATTCTTCACATCCATCTTCTTTTGATCTTCATGTTCTTCTCCCCTTTTCTATCCTCAATCTTGACTTGGCTTTTGGATCTTCATGTTCTTCTCCCCCTTTGTCACCTATGACCAAAAACCCACAAACCAAAGACAAAACACAAGAGAACCAAGGAGCAAATAATAATTGGCAAGAGTTAGGAAACTCCCCCTTTCATGGTGCTCCTCCTTGGTCATGATGGTGTTCCACTATAGCTCCCCCTACACACATGACTCAACAAATATTTTTTCAAGTATGCAATGGTTAGTCATTTATGTGGTGGGAATGTATGAGCCACTTGTCTTTGAGCCGTGCAAGTAGATTTAACCTCGGAGCTCATTTGAACATGACTCAATGGGCATGAAGCACAATCCTTTCTTTGGTCACACTTGTGGAGATGTAATCTCATATAGATCATTAGGCACAAGTTTCTCCAAATGTGACAAGCCTCCTTTGTGTTTCCTATATGATGCATGCAACAAGCATTTTACATATGCAATGAAAGTAAACATGCCATGTGAATGCAAGAAATATTAAACAAGACACAAAGGAAACCTAACAATGTCAAGTATAAACCCCTACCAAGCTTACTCACTATAAACCATACCCTTATCTTGAGATAAGCCAAACCACCATCTCAAGCACTCCCCCTTGCTTATAGCTATCTTGAGTGGGTTAGACATTGACTAATTGTTTTATGTGTTTTTTTTTCTTTTACACGTGCGTGGATGCAAAGCATTCTAGTCACAAAGGAGTCCTAATTACCATGCAATGCAAGAAAAGAAAGAACACACTACAACTACCAAGAACAAACATGGATACCTCCCTCATGAGTAGATAAGTCATTGAGGTCCATGTCACTTGTGGTGGACTTTACTTGATCTTCAAGTAAACTCCTGGTCCACCACCACCACCATCATCAAGGTCTTGTTCTTGGGCACCCACTTGAACTTCATTGACCTCTCAAGATCAACAATGCACTTATGCACCCATATGCTCTTGACCTTTCTCTTCTTGTTTGGTGGTCCCAAAGCCTTTGCTTTCACCTTGCCATCCTTGTCCCTAAAAAGCTTGAAATGGGTGTTCTCATGGAAAAAGTTAGCATTAGGTAAAACAATGAAACTTCTCACCATAGGACAATCCTTGATGGTGTGGCCATCCTTGCAACACCTCTCGCAATAGTAGTCATCGGCGAGTAGGGGTTTGATCCATGCGAGGATGGAGTCACTTGTCCCAATGATATCGATGGCGGCGGGATATGGGCCAAGTCCTTGGTTGGAGACATTGTTCAGAAGGTTTCTCCCAAGAATCTCCTTGTGAATGGCTCTACCACATGTGAGCCTCTCGAAGCCGTCTGTCACCATCTTTCTCTCCTCCTTGAGATTGTGATATTCCTTCAAAACAAATGGCTCAATGGAAGAAGCCTCGACCGAGGTGGTTAGTTCATCACATGTAGTAGAGCATCACTCTTAGATGAACTAGAGGAAGGAGAGGCAAGGTTCTCAACATTGATGGCCTCAAAAGTAAGTTTAAGGGCCTCGTACTTCTCACGTAGCTCTACATGATCACCCTTGAGTTTGTCATAACTCTTGTTTAGGGCCTCATGGATGTGACAAGGTCCTTGAGCTCACTCTCAAGCTCACCAACATTGTCCTTAGCCAACTTACATTCTTTTCTTACCACTTTCAACATTTTGGATTTCTTGACAGCGATGTCGTAGGCTTGCTAAAGCATACTCTAGAGCTCGGCGTAGTAGAGATTCTCATCATCGCTGTCATCGCTGTTTTCATCCTCACTCTCCCCAAGTTGGTTCATGGCCATGAGGCACGTGGGAGGTGGAGAAAGAGCTCGAGGTAGAGTGGTCTTGATCATGGCTAGGCCGGCCACTTCATCATCATCACTTGAAGAGGAGGATGCTTCACTTGAGTTGTCGCTTGTCTACTTCCCAACAAGAGCCTTGCGTGAGAACTTCTTCTTGAGCTCTTTTCCTTTGCCCTTGTCTTTGTTGAAGTACCTCTTCTTCTTGTACTTGGCTTTGGGTTCTTCTTCTTCTTTAGTGGGAGGAGGTCTAGGTGAAGTATCTTGTGCATCATGGATTGCTCGCTCTCTTGAGATATGAGTGTCTTAGATTCTTAGTGAGGTGGGAGAACCACTCATATGCTCCGTTGTTTTGGAACTAGAGCTTGCAATGGATGAGGGTGTATTATGTGAAGAGCTTTGGGAAGTAGCTTGAGGTGAAGTATGTGGAGAGGGTTGTGTATCACTTCTATTTTCCTCATGGCTAGGTCGGTGCACTCTCATAGAATCTTGGGAGGATGTGGAAGGTGTGTCATTAGCATCTTGGGTTGGTTCTTGTACCTCAGAGGATAAGGTTGGTTGAGGTGGTGGAGTAGAGGGCTCACTAATATCATCATCATGGGGTGAGACCTCGCCCATGGGCATGTTCCTCAAAGCTTCTCTCATTGGTTCATCTTCAATGTTCACTTCATGAAACCCTTTCTTTGCATTTTCAATCATTGCACCATCCTTATCAAATGTGCACTTGAATCCCATGTCACAAAGCTGACCAATGGACAAGAGGTTGAAATTGAGGGTTTCCACAAGAAGGACCTTGGAGAGATGGAGATCCTCTGTAATGGCCACCTTGCTGAGCCTCTAACTCTCCCAAAAGTCATCTTCTCACTGTCTTCATCTTCATCAATGTTGTGAACATGGTTGGCTTCTCGGTCATATGTTGGGTGCACCCACTATCGATTATCGAATGGGTGCCTCCACTCTTGTAGTTGATCCTAGTGGTAGCCATAAGACAAGCACTAGAGGAAGAAGAGTTAGTATCCAAAGCATTGATCAATTAACTTGTACTAACCTCATCATGACAAACCATGACACCATCCTTATAATTAGGGATTCTTGCAATCCCTTCCAGAAGTATCCTCCATATAGAATGGTGAGGAGCATGATACCTCCATTGTCCATGACCATCTCCCATGTGCACATTGTCGAGGTCAATGTAGTAGTGGGGAGGATCATAGAGACCGGTGACGTGCTCAAGCACGTGTCCCACTTGTATGTGAAGCACCAAGAATCATCTCCATTGCTCTCTCAATTGAGAGCTCATGTCTTATGTCGATTACCTTCTTAAGCAAGAAACCCTTCTCAGGAGTTGTGATTTGTAGGAGACACTTGTCAATCACTTCATGTGATGGAATCCTCCGTATGCCCAAAATCATTAAATTGGAAGAAGTAATCATGTTGGTGAGCTCGACGAAGATGCCAATGGTGATCTTGTGGCGGCGAAGGTGTAGGCACCAGAGCCATAGTGGTGAGATTGATCATCTTAAATGATTGTGTGAGCATTATGGTTGGCGCTCCTCTCGCACCAATGCGTGGTCCACCCGAAGTGCTTGGAGTAGATCTTGGAATGGCACTTAAGGTAGAGCTTGGCAAAGTGCTTGATGAAGAGCTTGGTGTAGGTTTTGATCCGAAGGGGTGGTAGAAGCTTTTGCAAGGCAATCTTATGGAGGGATCAAAGAAGTTTGAGCTCGAAGCTACTTCTTTCCCTTTGCTTGAAGATGCCCCATTGTTTGCCTTGGAAGTCTTCTCCCCAGTCCAGCTTGCAGTGATCTCCTCATTTTCAAAGAGCAACCCAATCACATCCTCGATAGAAAGACCCTTCTCCATGATAAGATCAAGGGTGACGTAGAGGAGCTTGCTACAAGGGAGCAAGGTGAGGATCTTCTCGACTATCATAATCTTGGGAAGCTCGAAAGTAGTTGCTCCAATCCTACCGATAATACCTCGCAAGCGAATAAGAGAGTCAAGTAAGTCCTCATTATCATTAGCATAAAAAACAAAGAACTCTTCAACAAGTGAATCACTAGCAAGATCAAGAGGCACACCATCATCAATCCTAGTCATGCTACACTACAAGGTTTCAGGTCTGTATAGCAACCTATCAAGTTATCACTAGAAGAATCTAGGTACTCACTAGTATTAGGCACATCCACACAATCATCACAATCATCATACACATGACTATGGGTAAAGGTACTGGTGAAGTCCACAAAAGTATCCATCAACTCATCCGAAATCATGGCATTTAGGTAGCTTTTAAAGCGATCCTTCCATGAGCCATGACCCGGCCCCGAATGGGATGACATCCCAACTACATACGGTTACTACTCAAGGTGGTTAAGCCCTATGATGAGGACTTGGCTCTAATACCACTTGAAAGGACCAAGTCATGGGGGGGGGGGGTGAATCGGGAACTCGCACTATGTACCAAATTCGCCAATTCCTAAAACTGACCACTCAAACAACTCTTATAACAATTCTAGTGATGATCACACTAGCAAGATAATAGTCCTATGAAAGGAAAAACAACCTAAGCATACTAGTGGATCACACAAAGGCAATACAACTCCTATGGAAGCTTGTAATCAGAGACACGCAGAAGCAAACAACAAGCTAGCAAAGGAGCCTACTCATGCAAAGCTACAAAATAAGGAACTAGAGCACAACCATGAGTACCACAATATATACAAGGGTGAGCAATCAAGCCAATGTAACTCCTATACATGTTAGTGATCAAATGAGAGCTAAGCACAACTAGCAAGTAGAGAAGCCTATTCATGCAAGTCTACAAGGTAATCAACTAGAACAAGGTAAGCACACAAGCATGAATAGCATAGTATGTAAATACGGAAAGTCATGCATCAAAGTAAAGAGTAGAGCAAGAGATGGCCCACGATTTTTTTCCTGAGATCTCGAAAGGATGGCACCTTCCCCTACTCCCCGTTGGACCACTCCTGTCGGAGTGTCAGTCCCGCGCCCGCAATCACTCCCGAAGTGAAGACACAGTGCATGTCACCACTACCACCAAGGGACAAGCTCGCCTCCCTCGAGAAATTGCCAGACTCCTTGAGCCGACACGGGTGCTCACTAGCGATGCCCCTTTCTACGGTGGGCTCAAACCGGGTACAAACGTGTGATGACCTTCACAACCAATCACGATAGGCTCGATCACCGACACCTAACTGGTCTAGGTCTCACCATAGACCAAGAGCAACAACATAGATCACACCTTCAAGGACACCCTAGCCTTAGATGTGCATCAATGCTCAAGTTACTCTCACAAGCACTCTCAAGATATCCAATATCCTCTCCTATTGCTTCTCTCTTTGCCTTTTGGCTCCCAATAGATGCTCCCACCAATCCCAATGGGCAAAGACAGTATCCAAGACCCCAGCAACGACTTTATATAGGCCTCCAACCTCAAACTAGCCATTGCTGTTGGTTTTTCTTACGTCTACGAATAAATCCGCAAGCGCACGGAAGACCGATGTAGCACTTCACCCAGAGTATTCCGGGGTATCGAATCACGAGGAACGTGTGTGTCTATCGTTGGACTAAATCACCCAAGGACACAGAGATTGATTAAGACAGGCAGAGGACAGAGAGGATGTCCCAAGAGTCAGGTTCCTACGTTAACTAAACTATGCTCTAGTTTGCTCGCGTTGGGCACGGACTTACCCCTGCATCCACAGGCGACTTCCGCCAAGAGCCTACGCACCAGCCTAGCGGGGAGGATTTCAGAGGACGGACAGAGCTGTCACCACCTGCCGCCTACCTCAACGAACCAGTAGACTAACGAATAATCAAAGGTAACCTCCTGCCTAGACACCACGTCTATGCGATCGATTACTACCTTAACCTTCTAGCAACGAATATTCAGGCTAAGGCACCCTAAGAACTTAGAGCGATGAACGAGCTCACAAGCTAGAACTATAACTTAATTAAAGTAAAAAGTAAACTGCAAGAGGGGAAATCTCGACACTTACTATGATTGGCAAATGTCGTCGAAGTACAAGCGTGGAGAAGGCAAAGACAAGCCCAAGCCTCCTCCGAACTCTACTCCACTCTCTTCCTAATCTAAGCACTAGCTAAGTAGCACTTGGCCTTTGCAAGAGGAGCACTAAATCTTCAATCTTGAGTGTGTGTTGGAGTGAAAGCCCTCACCCTCTATTTATAGCCTCCTAACGTCGGTTTTAGAGGAGTAACCGCCACGGAATCCCCCCAAACCGCCATCAGGGAGTCATCTGGAGCCTACACGTGGAAGGCCAGGCGGAGAGGGCGCCAGGCCAGGTCGCCCGACCTGACCAGGTCGGCCGACCTGGGGGTGGCCCCTCCTGGCCTGTGCTTTCTCCAGGTGGCTGTCCTGTGGGCCCTGACGTCGGTTTACGCGGTATTACAGTGAGTTACGTCGGTTAAGTGCTGAAGGTGGGCTCCTTAATCCGTGTGCTTGCTCCTGATTGGCCGGAAGTGTGCTTTCTCCTTGAATTTCCTTGAATTTTATTTAAACTCCATGGGTTGCTACCTGCATACACAAAGTCACCAAAACTTGTGGAAATAATTAGCAATAAATTCCTACCACTAAGGTGGTGATCAAATTGTGTGATTCTTGCGGGTAAATGACGGTCATATTTTGCATTTAAGGACCGTCAACAATTGCTCCATGAAACAGCTCTCTAGACGTACTGACCGGACAGTCCGGTCTCCACCGGACGGCTCCTCTAGAGCCATTGCTCTCTGTCCAATGTTTCCTCCATACTGATCGGACAGTCCGATCTACAGACCAGACCATCCTGTCTTCATAATTCTGGGTCCCAACGGAAACTTCTTCTTTGTGTTTTGTTGCCTCCTCTAATGACCGTACAATCCGATCTTCACACCGAACTGTCTGGTCTCTTCTCTCCTTTCTCCAAATAGATACGTTGTCGATGCTTCCTTTTCTGTCCGAACCATCTCCATACACACCGGACCGTCCGATCTGGACACCAGACTGTCCGGCCTCTAAGGATCCTCTGCCAACAGAACTCCTCGCATCCAACATCTTCTCTATATTCCTTTGATCACCAGACCGTCTGGTCTCCAAGACCTCTCTGTCCGGTCTTTACCAACAGAAGCTGAAACTCCTCGTCTCCTCTCAACTTCGTTTCCCGGGTTCTTCCAATAGCTCCTTAGCTTCTCCACTGTCACCTAGTGCCTGTGATTTCCCTGAGCATCCATGCACATCACTAGCTAGTGTGACCTAAGAGATATGACCTAGACCCCCTTGATAGTCCGGTTTTCCCTATGGACTCAAAGCCCTAACAACTAGACAAGTATTCTAAACACTTGCTCCATAGCTTGTCCTTAGCCTTGATCCATCTCCATCAACCCTTGGATTCCATCAAGCTCATCAAGCTTCCATGCTTGTGGTTATTGTCATCAACCGCCAATGCAACCATCAATGATCATCATAAGGTAGATAAGGTTTCCTACATGCACAATACTCGTGTAAACATTAGTCACATTTCATATTTGTCATTCATCATCAAAACAATCATACCTTGGGGTGACCTCAATGGTCATGAACCTTACAAGTGTGCTACTTGATTGGGTAGTTCTCCGTCAACACCTAGCACATTCCAAGGGCAAGACTACTTCCAAGGTAAGGACCAAGGTAATGCTTTCAATCCTTTCTTTTCCTTTAGTTCCTTGTTGCTCATCCGTTTTAGATCATCATAAGTAGTTGTTGTCATCCATCACCAAAAAGAGAGAGATTGTAAGGATCATGACCATTGAGGTCACCCTAAGGTATGAATATTTTGGTGATGTATGACAAACATGAAATGTGACTAATGCTTACATGAGTGTTGTGCGTATAGGAAAAATTTTCTACTCTATGATGATTGTAGACGGTGGCCTTGGCAATAGATGACAATACCACAAGCATGGAGGCTTGTGAGCTTAATGGAGTCCAAGGGTTGATGGAGATGGATCAAAGCTAAGGACAAGCTATGGAGCAAGTGTTGCGAACACTTGTCCAGTTGTTAGGCTTTGAATCCATAGGAAAAACCGAACTATCAAGGGGGTCAAGGTGATTTCTCTTAGTTCATGTCTAGTCGATGATGTGCATGGATGCTCTGTGAAATCATAGGCACTAGATGACAGTGAAGAAGCCAAGGAGATGTTCGGACAATTCGGGAAACAAAGTCAAGTGAGGACAGGGAGTTTTAGCTTCTAGACGTAGTGACCGGATAGAGGGGTCAGAGGAGACCAGACTGTACGGTCACTAGGAAATCAGAGAGAAGTCTGTGAGAAAGTCTATCAGTGCGAATACCTGTAGGGACCGGACGGTCCGGTCTATAGACCGGACAGTCCAGTTTGTATGGAGGTTGCTCGGGACAGAGAAGTGCAGAAGATGGTGCTCTCTAGAATGGGGAGAGAAAGTCCAACTAGATGGTCCGGTCAGCTGACTGGACGGTCCGGCCAGTACGAGGAGATCATCTGGATAGTGCAGCCAATGGCTATGGTAGCCGTTTCAGAGAGATTAGATGGTCCGGTCTGGCAATGACCGGACAGTCCGGTCAGTAGTGTCCAGAAAGATGATTTCGTGGAGCAACGGCTAGTTGGAGGTTGGAAGCCTATATAACTTTGTTGTTGGGGTCTTGGAGACCTCTATTGGCCAGTGGAATTGCTTGGAACATTTGGTGAGAGCCAAAAGGAAAAGAGGAGAGCACTAGGAGGAGATATTGCATATCTTGAGAGTGCTAGTGAGAGTAACTTGAGCATTGATGCACATCTAAGGCTAGGGTATCCTTGAGGGTGTGATCTAGGTTGTTACTCTTGGTCTATGGTGAGACCTAGACTGGTTAGGTGTCAGTGATCGAGCCTATCATGATTGGTTGTTAAGACCGTCACATGTCTGTACCCGGTTTGCGCTCACCGATGAAAGAGGCATCGCTAGTGAGCGCCCATGTTGGCTCGGGGAGTGATGCGAGCTTGTGCCTTGGTGGCAACGGTGACGCGCACCGTGTCTTCACTCCGGGAGTGATTGTGGGCTCATGGGCGAGAACTCCACATTGGTGGCGGGAGGGACCGGAACTCCGGCGAGAGTGGTCCAATGAGGAGTAGGGGAAGGCGCCATCCTTCCAAGACCTCGGGAAAAAATCATGAGCCATCTCTTACTCTACTCCTTACTATGATATCTTACTTTCGGCATTTACATATCATACTAGTCATGCTTGTGTGCTTGTCTTGCTCTAGTTGATTACCTTGAAGACTTGCATGAATAGGCTTCTTTACTTGCTAGTTGTGCTTAGCTTTCACTTGATCACTAGCATATATAGGAGTTGCTTTGGCTTGATTGATCACTCTCCTATGTGTTGTGCCACTCATGCTTGTGTGCTCTAGTTCTTTATCTTGTAGCTTTGCTTGAGTAGGCTCGTTTGCTAGTTTGTCGTTTGCTTCCGCATGTCTTTGTTTACTAGCTTGCATAAGAGTTGTTTTACCTTGTGTGATCCACTAGTATGGTTAGGTTGTTGTTCTTTTCATAGGTTCATTATCTTGCTAGTGTGATCACCACTAGAATTGTGTAGGAGTTGTTTTGAGTGGTCAGTTTTAGGAATTGGCGAATTTGGTACATAGTGCGAGTTCCCGATTCACCCTCCCCCCACTCTCAGTCACTCGGTCCTTTCACCCTAACTGCCTCTTTGTCATCGCCGTAACTCAAATCACAACTGCGACCTCAAACCCTAACCCCTAAACTGCCTCCTCGTCATCGACCTCCGCCTCCATGCGCCTCGCCTCATCATCAGCCACCGCCTTCACCAAGGATCCCGACGACATGGTCATCGATCTCTGCCTCCATGTGCCTCGCCTCTTCGTCGGCCACGAGCCCGACAAGGCCATCCCCTTCCCCGAGCCCGGGTGTTGATCTCTCTTGAATTTTGGTTATTGTATTTCTTGCACATGTGCCACATGTAGTAGTTCTATCTAATGTGCCACTCCTTTGTTCATTTCATTGGTACTAGTTCATCTCATGAGTCTTGATTATTGTATTTCTTCCACATGTGCCACCTGTAGTATTTCTAGCTTGACTATTGTATTTCTTGCACTAGTTCTGCCTCATATTCTCTCTTGATTATTGTATTCTTGCACATGTGCAACTCTAGTTTGTTAAGAACCCTGTGTTAGTTTATTGTTTGTGCACTACTTACTAAGGACCCTCTCTAAATTTTGGATCTACACAAGGTCATTGGAAACATTTTGCTATTGTTCTGGTATTGGAGATGACTGACAACGAGTACGAGGCATCGAGGTCTGCAAGAACCTCTAATGGAGAGAACTCTGAAGAAAGGAACAGTGATTCCCAAACAAGGAACAAAGATGCTCCAGAACAAAGCAGCAATAGAAGAGTAAGGGCAGAAGCTCGCTGGCCAATTGACCAAATTATTGTCACTGAAATTGCTCCAGATGGGCTACCCATTACTGACAAAGAAAAAAAATAGGTTTAGGCTGCTGGCTGGGCTAACTGCCCGGCACAAGGTTTCTTTGCTTACCTGAAGGTTTAAGGATTTGGGAAAAGATGGAAAGGAGGCCTTGTGCATTGACTATTTTATGCCTTATCTCCACTTCAATGATGAAATAAAGCCGATGGGTATGAAGAGGGCAAATAGAGAAATTGCCAAGTAATTTAGAAGCTTCAAAACTACACTTGTGAGTAAATACATTCTGAAGAACAAGTCATCGTTCAAACGCTTCAAGCATCTCAAAAGGGAACAGTACCAGGAGCTATGAGCAAAGAACAAGCACCCACATAGGTTGGGAACTGGTGGGTATGAAGGAAATATGAAGGTTTGGATGCATGAAGATAAAAAGCTAGAAGAAGAGGGTCGGCCAAACCTATGGCTGGAATTTCCAACTCAACGAACAATGAATTGGCTGCGGGCAAGAGGCGGGCTCACTGACTCTAGTGAGATCACTTTTGCCAGCGAAGAAACACAACAAGTTGCTGAAAGACTAAAGCAAGTCAGTGATTCAGATGATGAAGGCAATAGGAATGATGCAGTGACCAAGGCTCTGGGAAACAAGGAGCACCCATGTAATCTTTTCATGCAACATGTTCCTCTTAATGCTTTAGTTCCGCTTAATGAAGCTGATGTTCATGCTTTGCCTTGCAGGTCGCATGCGAGGAATATCAAGTTTTCTTGGATGGAAGTTAACATGGCTTGGATACAACAAAAAGCGCAAGATGAGTGATGCTCAATTGGAACAACTGCCAGAACAAATTCGCAAAAGAGTGGAACATGATTTCTTGAGCAGCCTCCCTGAACTCCTTGCATCCCGGGGTTTAAAGATTATGCCTGCTGGTCCAAGTCCATATCGACAAAGCCCATCAGGAAGGACCGGCTTTTTGTCGATCCAAGGCAGTGGTGGTGCTGGCATCGCGGAGAATGATCTCTACAAGCAACTAATGATGGAGGATGCAAGCCCTCCTCCTCTTGCACTGAATGACCAACATGGTGGGCAGTAGAATGATGTGGATGATGTAGATCTTTCCCAGCGAATGTTGGAGCCGTAGAAGAATGTACCTGAAATGAGTGCAGGTTCCATGAGCATCCTCACAGAGCCTACATCATGTATTTAGTTGGCCATAATTGGTGGTTATTCCCTTGAGGTTGCTAGAGGAGAGGTGCATCCAGAATGAATGGTGTTGCACACTGTACCAGTACCAGATGGCTATATGGTGGTGCACATCCAAGATGTACATACCTAATTTGAAGATCTTAAATTGGAAGTCCCACCCAATGATGAGGTGACAACACTGAAGGAAGCCCTTTTGCAATGGTTCTGTGGAGGATGGGTGGCATTGCACTCAAAGCTGGCTCAATGGATAGTGGATCAAACTGAACTCCTCCCAAACCTCCTAAACCTGCAGAGAAGGCAGTTGTAGCTTCGCCATTGCAGAAGCAAGGAGGTACACAGAATGCCGATGCAGCTTCAGCACTTGACCAGCAAGGATCACCAAAGAAAGCCAAGAAAGCAAATAGTGAGCAAGGCAGCAAGGCCAAAAATATGAGTCGTGGCAAAGATGCTACTACAAAATCTGCCAGTGAGTCTAAGGGCAATACAAAATCTGCCAGTGGGTCAAAGGGCAAGGTTGAACCCAAAAAGAGTGCAACAAATACAGAGTGACTCGTGTGCACAAAAATTACAAGTGTGGTCAGCCTATGTTGAAAGGTGAAGAAGAGAAGAGGGCTGGACCTAGTGTTCAACAGCTTCATTGGCACTATATGAATGGCTGTAACGAGGGAAAGAACAATTACTTTTTGGTATGTTTCAAGCCACACCACTTTCACATGGATGAGAGCACCTTCATTGTCGACTTCACGGACTTATATGATGTGTTCAAGTTTGATGCACTGGACGTAGCATTCTAAGAGTGACTTCTTTGTGAGTATAATTTGATCTTCTCTGAATTCTTCTTTAATATCTATTTTCTTGTGTGTCTATTTGGTCTTTATGAAACTGTTCACCCTGCTTATTTCAGGTGTATTGCAAAAAACGCCAGAACCAATGACTTGAAATTGGCAGTCTTAGATCCACAGATTATGGCATTCAGTACCCATACATCATGTACTGATGATGATATCACGAAATATATGGCAAAAGCGATGTTTAAAAAGGACTTCATCATATTTCCATGCAACACTAGTGGTCACTAGATAGTGGTGGTGATCAATGTTTCGTGGGGCATGGTCTGGTACTTAGATTCTAACTATCAAAGCACCTACAACACTGCCATTATGAAAAACGTGCTTGATAAGTTAGTTGGCCCTTCCTTACTTCAGTTTGCTCCATTATTTTCCTTGATCTGTTTCATTGCTAGTTTAGAACAGCCTACAAATTTTGTTTTTGCCTGAGGTTTCATTCTGAATGTGTAGGGCTTACTCCTCCTATATCGTTGTTGAATCAAAGAAAAAGAAGAAAGACAACTCTATGCTAAAGCATAATGAGAAATTCAAGGTAACTGACATTACCATGATACAAGTTTGTGCTCTATTGAAAACTTACTATGGGCTCTACATTGTTGCAGTGCCATTAGTAGCCATCCGACTATCTTTGTGGTTTCTACGCTATCCATCACATAAAGTACATCGCTGAAAAGGTCTCCAAATTCAAAAAGGCTGAGGTTTGTGGTCATCGCTTTTAAATTTTTTTAGTGTTCCATTATGCTTCATGGAAGATGATTTTCTTGTGCTTGTTTCCTATATATGTAGGACTTTACTGTATCGTCTGAAGGTAACCTTGATGGATGGGAGTTGCATGCTCTTCAAGAATGGATCGCCGTTGTTCTGGTGCATGATGTCATCGTTGCTAAAGGAGAGTTCCATCTTAGGGGTCAGTGATACTTTCAATTGTGCTGTCTGTGTAAATGCTACTTTCAATTGTGTTGCTTGTGTGAATTCTACTTTAAATTAGTGATCGGACAGTGCATTTGTAGCGTTCTGATGAATTGTGATGATGAATCTCCTACCCAATAAACTACCAAATCACCAGCCGTTGCCAGGTAGCAACGACGCACTATGAAATCTGTCGCTATAGGGAGTAGGGACGGGTAACACGAACACCGTCCCTATAGGTTGCAGCAACGGGGATCACAATTACATCCCTATAGGTAGCAGCGACAGTGAAAAATAACACGTCCCTACAACCTTCAACGACGGAGAACAGTTACACATCCGTACAACATTCAGCGACGGGGAACGGTTACACGTCCCTGCTTCACGGCAAAATCTCGCACGGGTGACAGGGATTAGAAAACTGTCCCTATAAGTAGCAGCAACGGGAAATAGCAACACGTCCTTATAAGAAATGGTGACGGGGGCAGTTACACGTCCGTATAGATAGCAGGGATGGGTAAGATTAAAGTCATCCCTATTAGAAGCAGCGACGGGGTGTATTAAATCCGTCCCTACGGACTGTAGCGATGGAGCCAGCCAAACCGTCCCTATAGAGAGCAGGGACGGGTGAGACTATAGTCGTCCCTATATGTTGTAGAGACAGTGATTACACAACCATCGCTATAGACAGCAGCGATGGGGCTTATGAATCCGGCGTGATAACTTGTTGGGGCGGGTAAGATCGCCATCTCTATTAGGGGTCTTTAGCAACGCAAAAATAGAGACGAGGGTTTTTAACGTCTCTAAAGGGGTTAGATCCCCGTAGCTAAAGGCCCGACCTGACGCAGTGTTCGAAGACTGTGTTGGCAAACCATTGGCGCCTCGCTGCCAACGGGAACGTCGTCTACCACTGAAAGCTCAATATCGTTAAATCTTAAAAAATTCACTCCCACGGGAAGTCGAACCCAGGACCTAAGATACTGCCAAGGGTCTTGTAACCATTAGACTACAGGCCCATTCACCCGCATCGGGTTATGTGATACACTGTGTGTTGCTTGATGGAGCTAATAATTAAGTAATATGGCCCAATGGGTCGAATTGTTATGGGCCGGGATTGAGCTTCGGTACATTTTCTGCGTACAGCTCAAGCTCAACGTGAGAAATCGGTGTACTTAGAACATTCTCAAAAATATTAAAAAAAAGTGAAGAAATTTGCCGTGGTTTTTCAAGATTATCTGAACATCGATGTTTATGTGTTTTGAACTAAGCAATAAGTGTGGCATGTTAATTCACCTAGGTTATATGTTTGTTCTTTGGATTGATCTTGCTTGATTTGCTAGCGGACAAATTGTTGAACTCTAGTCAACTGGCCAGTTCAAAATCTAGTTTGTGCACATTGGTCACGTCGATGAAATGCTTCCGTGCCTCCAATCTTTTACCCCTTGCGGAGGAGATGTATGATATGTAACTAATTTTATTCGTAATTACATTGTTTAGAATTTATAAGGGTGAAGCAGTTTTGGTTGTGAAGGAAAATAAACTATTTTTGCTACATCTTTCAGCAAAAAAAAAAAAGGGACATGAATTTAGTCGATATGTCATATGCATTCTTCATCTCGTTTTCCCCTCCAAGACGTACTGTGCGCTTCAGCAACAATAATGCAGCATAGTGATCGATCGACTTCAATGCCATGTACTTTCCCTCTATATATGCACCGTAGTTACAGTCCCATACACATTCTACTGCCCTCTGCTCTGTGCTCTCCAAGCTCTAACCATTCACCGTGCAGAGCTCGCCTCGCCACGACCAACTCCTCCTCCGCGTCGAGCCATGGTTGTCGAGGCTGCCCGCTCAGGGACCACCCCGGCCATCATGACCGGCGGCGGAGCTGGCATGATGGCCGTGCACGGCCACCGGCTGTCGTCGGTGGTGCCGAGCTCGGTGACCGGGGACTCCGTCGACTACGAGCTCGCCGACGCCGACCTGCTCCACAAGCTGCACTACCTGCGCGCGGCGCACGTGTTCCGCGCGCCGGCGCCCGGTGACGTGGCCCTCACCGTGCGCGCGCTCAAGGAGCCCATGTTCCCCTGGCTCGACGTGTACTTCCCCGTCGCCGGCCGCCTGCGCCGCCGTGAAGAAGTCACCGGCGCCGGCGACGGAGGAGACTCCGCCTGCGAGGCGGCGCCGGGGCGGCCGTACGTGCGGTGCAACGACTGCGGCGTGCGCGTGGTGGAGGCCGACTGCGACGCCACCGTCGACGAGTGGGTGGAGGCGGAGGCGGAGCGAGGAGGGATGTGCGGGGTGCTGTGCTACGACAAGGTGGTCGGGCCGGAGCTCTTCTTCTCGCCGCTGCTCTACGTGCAGGTTCGGTCAGATCACTACTTGGATCCTCTTCCCTTCTAATAAGGCATAATGCTTGCACAGAAAACAGAACGTTTTACATGGTAACAAAACGGCTAGCTAGTCTAAAAGTGGTTATATCATTTTTTTTTTCCATTGGGGTTAGTTCTGTTTTCTAACCCGCAGTCTCGTCACTCTGTAAATGAATGTGCATGTGTAAATCAAAAAGTTTCTCTTAACTTTAAAATATACTCGCTCTGTTCCAAAATTATTGTTGTTATTAATTTTTTCATCAACTTTGACTATTCGTCTTATTCAAAAAAATTTTAAAAATATCATATATTTTTTCATGATTTATTTTATTAGTAGATAAAATTTAAATATAATTTATAACTTTTTATATTTAAATAAATATTTTGAATAAGACGAATGATCAAAGGTAACAAAAAAAAAGTCTATAACGACAACAATTTTAGAACGGAGGGAGTATCCCGCTATTAGCAAAAGACTTTGGCACATATTGTGGCTGCTGTTTGGAGTTAGCTACAACTCACAAGTAACTTTCGAGTAGTGATTTTAACAGAGGAGGACACAAATGCGTTAGCCATACCCCATGCAGCAATGCAACTTTCTACTGCACGATCCGACAGCTGCTGCTGCTGCATAGGACGACACCTTTAAGATTCAGAGAGGGATCACATGGACAAAAATAAATTGAAGCGAAGCAATTACGATCGACCAGTTCTGCATGTGTGTGCATGTCCTCTCTCCCGTAATCGATCGAATGATGCGTTAACTCCATGTCGTACTGGCCACGAACAAGCTAGCTGTGTGCTTTGTCACAGATTCAGCTTCCTTGTTCGATCCCCAGTCCAGTCCTCCAGTTATTACTGCATCTCATAGCAATTGATTGATGTCATTGGCCCGCCCAACAACCCTCATCGATGAAACAAAGTACAATGAATTGAAGATGATTGTACTGGGAAACCTTCAATGCTGGTGGTTTGCCATATTGTAGAGACTAATAGAACCTAATGTTCACAGTAAATTGTTGTCCTCTACACACGGGTTAACCAGGCACTGTGAACAGTCATTGTTGGTGGTTTGCCATAAAGACGAGACTGAACATGGGATTCTTATGCTTGCATATGATACCTTATAGTGCTCCCTTTGTATTTTTTTTTAATTCTTGATCTTTTGAGTTGAGGATTTTGGTTATCAATCCTCTATATTTTGGTTACGGTAAAAGTTTAGTCGAACCATACCAAGAAGAAGTGGTTCAAGAGAACCAAACCAAACAAAGGGAGCATACGAAAATCGTTGGGTGTTTCTGGCCAATCAAACTCAGAAATACGGAATACACAATTTTGTTCCCCGAATCTTCGTTTCTTGTTACTGACTACTAGAGATCATGCATGTCTTTTATATCCACGCTTATAATAATACTTGAAAATTTGAAATGAGTTCAAAATGATTCAATCAACAGATCACGAGCTTCAAGTGCGGCGGGTTGGCCATCGGCTTCACGTGGGCGCACGTAATCGGCGACATCCCCTCCGCCGCCGCATGCTTCCGCGCGTGGGGCCAGCTCGTCAGCGGCAAGAAGCCCCTGTATCCGACCCTGCGTGACCCCGCCGCCGTCCCCCCGCTGACCCCACCTGCCAGCGCGAAGAAGGCCCCACCGCCGTCGGTGAAGCTCACCACGGCGCTCGTCGGCGACCACTGGACCACGCCCACCAGTGGCCACGACATGGCGCCCTTCTCGTTCCACGTCACCGAGCAACAGCTCGAGGCCCTACGTGTCAGCGCGGGTAAGGGTAACAACAGCTGCCATGTGGGCCCGTTCGAGCTGGTCTCCGCGCTGACGTGGTGTGCGCTGGCCGCGATCCGTGGGGCCCAGGACCGGGAGGAGGAGGAGGAGGCGACGCGCACGGTCACTGTCGTGAAGGCCGGCGCGGTGGCGTCCGGTGGCGGGCTGAGCAACGACCACCGCATCGGCCACGTGGTCGCTGCGGGGCCCGCGCCGCCGGCGGAGGCGGGTGTCGGCAAGCTGGCGGCGCTGCTTGCCGGCGCGCGCCTCGATGATGGTGAAGCGGCTGCGGCGATGGCAGCGGCGGGGGGCTGCGACGTGGTGGTGTACGGCGCGAACCTGACGTTCGTGGACGCCGCGGGAGTGGACGTGTACGACGGGATGGAGCTGGCGGGGCGGCGCCCGGCGCACGTGGAGTACGCGGTCGCCGGTGTCGGAGGCGGCGGCGCCGCCGTCGTGCACCGCGACGCCGGCGGGAAGGGAAGGACCGTCGCGGCCGTCGTGCGACGCGGCGAAGTGGAGCGACTCCGCGCCGCGCTCCGTGACGCGCTACGCGTTGCTTGATGCCTTGATGGAGCTAATTAAGCTTGCTACCAGGCTGAACCTGAATAAATTACTTTCTGCTGCTTGTTGTTGAACTGCAGTGTGCTTGTGTGTGTGTGTGTGTGTTGGTCTGTTCGTTTCTGCGTTCTAGACTCTGTCGAATTTGTAAGTCGTAGCAACTATGGTCTCCAAATGGAAGGGCTCCATGGTCACCGTGCCCTCCTGCGTTGCTTCATGAATCTACTAGCTTTGTAGCTTTTCTCAGGCTGTAATAACTAATAAGTGACTCTCTGCTTGCAGCTTATCCTTCTTGTGTGGCATGTTCTGGTCTATTCGATCCTGCGTTCTCGATTCTCTGATACTGTAAGAAACATGTTCTCCGATCCGCACGTTTGGATTTGAATCTCTGAAGCCTGTGTGCACATTCGTTCTGTCCTGCAGTCAGTTCTTTTGTGCTTCAAAGGCAGTCCGCACTGTAGTGATTTTGGTAGGAGCGAACTGTGTATGGGATAATTCATTGTATGGCTCAATTGCGATTTGTCTAGATTCCGTTTATCGGTAATAATCATGTTCTTCAAATGTTGGAATTTGAATTTCTGAAGCAGGCTTTCCTGCACTTTCTTCTCTTGTATTGAACGGTTTTATTATTCAGATCTACCAGGTTACAATAGTTTGTTTGCTCAAGCCTAAGATCAACACCCAGCATGGAAGAGCAACACCCAAAGCAGAGTTATCAGCTCGCCGCCCCGCGCAATGGCCTCCGCGTGCCCTTTCAAGTTGTCTGATGGCGTGGCGAACAGTATCATCTCCGACCAAAAGTCAGCCAGCAACTTCCACGCCGTCCCGACGCCTTCCAACTCCACCAGCTGCTTTCCAAGCCTTGCTCCATTATTGAGGATCTCGTTCATCGTGTCTGCGCTCAGCAGTTGGATCAGCTGGTGGTACTCTGCTTCTGGAGTCAGTGAGGAGCCTGTCGCAAGGTGGCCAGCAACGACAACCTCAGCGTGCTTCTTGACAGCTTCGTACAAGCTCTTGCTCCATCCATCATGGTCAGGGAGCAGCTCAGGTGAATGGGTCATCAGATATATGCAGTATTACGAGAGCTGAGTGGCAGTGATTTCATAATCAGAAAATGGTAGAGAACCAGAACCTTGTTCTTCATCAGCTACGTATGGGTGCCTCACTTTAAGGATGGCTGTGGCGATGTGCCATGTAAGTATGACATCAGATGTACCCTTGCCGTTGCAGGCCCAAAGGAAGCTTTCTCCGACTTGTTGGTTCCGAAGCAATGACACCGTGCCATTTGTCAGGCCTCCATTCTTACTGTTTTTTAGAGTATCTTCAGTGGTACCTCTCAAATGATGGCTCCTATTTTTCATTTTGAGAGATGGATCCCAGTTTTAACCTCTTATTTTTTTTTTTCCAACAACTCCAGTAGTACTGCTTATTCTTGGCCTCTCATTTTTTCATGAACTGCGGGACCCACCTGTCAGTCATGAAATCGAGAGACACAGCTGAAATCTCTCTGACCCCTCCGCTTGGCGGTGTTGCCCGCCGCCGGCAATTGGAGGCCGCCCCACATCGCTGCCGTTGATTGGAGGTCGCCCGTGCATCCCTCCGCCGCGCACGAGAGGCTCGTTGATTCCAACCGAGAAACAGAGCCGCTGGCTCTGCCCGCCATCGCTCGCCTCGCCCGCACTACTCGCCGCCGACCGCCCGCCTGCCTCGCCGCACCACGCTGCCGGCTGCCCCTGGCTCAGGCCCTTCGACCTGCCACTGCCAAGCGGCCGCCCGTTGCCCTACGCCCTCCGTCGAATCTTGGAGGCCGCACGCCGGTGATTGGAGGCAGAAGGAGCCGCACAGCGGCGATTGGAGGAAGAAGGAGCCCGCGCGCCGGCGATTGGAGGGAGAAGGAGGGCGCCACTGCCTTTGTCTGTCCCTTGCCACCGCTCGCCTCGTCGGCGTGCAACGCCACTGCTCCCCATCCCCATCCCTTGACGCCCGGCAGCCGCCGCTTCTGTGATCTTGGTGGTCGTGCGCCTAGGTCGCCGCCGCGCCGAGGCCGCCCGACCGCCGTCGCCGCTGAGCCTCGCGTTGGGAGCTGCCGTCGCTCGCCGCGGCCCAGCGCCGCCTGCTCCCAGCCCCGCCTGCAAGCTTGCCGGCGCGGAGAGAGAGAGGAGAGGTGGGCCTGGCCGGAGGTGGGCGGCGGGGGCCTGGTCGGTGGCGGGCAGCTGGGGCCTGGTCGGCGGGGGCCTGGCCGGCGGCGGTGGAGGAGGAGAGGAGGCGACAGGTGCAGAGTGGAGAAAGAGAAGAGGAAAAAAGAGAAAGAAAAGAGAAGAAAAAAAAAAGAAATAAAAAAATAGTAGACCTCACCATTAAGAGGGTTCCAAAACATGGGAGTCTGGAAGAGAGATTTGAGAGTCTGACTAAATTGAAAGTCCAAATAAGAGTCCTGCTAGAATTGATTTTTTGGTCTTGCCTCTTAAAAAATGGAGTAGGGGGCCTCTTTGCTGGAGATGCTCTTAGCGCATCAATTATGCAAACCTTCACAGCTGCCGGTATCTTGACACTCTTACTTGGTCCGGCGAAAGAAATAGTGTCCTGACAAGAACAAGAGGGGTTGTTCTTTGTTGAAACACCAATATTGAGCACTGACCCATTTTTTGACCGCAATGCTTTGTCAGATTGTGTCTGTATTGCAAACTAAGGCCAACCCATTTCTGCACGAGAAGGAGATGCTGACAAGAGGCATTGTTTACATATCGGCAGATGAGCATTACTTTGGTCCAGTTAGAGCACACGTAGGAATCTATGCTCCTCACTTCAGCAATTATGATCAGCAGAAGAAGTAAAAATAGTGACACAGCATCGAAGTACCATCTCCCAAAGTATTCTTCTTCTTCATAATAGTAGTTGTAGAAGTTAGTGCCAATGCACGAAATAGAACACAGTATCGGATCGTGAAGCTGCATCCCAATCGGAAGCCCCATCATGATGAGAAAAATAGCAATCACGGTGCAGTAAGTTATGTTCAAGAGTGAGGTAAACATATTGAACATGGGCAGCACTTTGAATAAGAGATAGGGAGGGATGAGTAGTAGTAATCATTAGTAAAAGAAATCTCATCCGTGATGACCCCAAATATCCTGTCAGGTTCACCATCCTCCATCAATAAGCTCCAGAAGAATTTCAGGGTCCCTGTAGAGCTAGATTTGGTGAGTTCATACCTTGCAAATCTGCACCGCAATAATTTAAATAATGCAAAGGACAAGCACAAATTTCTGTTTAGCCGTGGCGTTCCTATTCGAGGCTTCATGTCCATTTGCCAAACTTTATCGATGGTCACCAAGCCAGTGTTCTTGATCATTGGTCCCCCCAACTCATCCTTGAACACATACCCACAAGGTTGCTTCTCAACGTGTCTTCCCTCTTCTCCCACAACCAAGAGCGGGGGAGGAGATGCAACCTCACCATCATCTGCATGTGATTCAACATGTTGACTTGCTTCTTCTAATTGTGGCTGCTGCATGTAAGCAAAAATAAGACGAGGATTCTGTCCCAGCGCAATGGATTGTCGTGCCTTCAGAAATGCATAACATTTGAGGAGTACTTTGACCATCATGAGCACACATGGCATAAATTCCATGACCAAGCCCAGGGTGTCAACACGCTCCAAGCTGCTGATACCTAGGTAAAAGGTCCAAACTCCCTGAACAAGAAGCTCCCAAGGGGGCCCTAAGTTTTGGCCTTCTCTGTCATCAACGGCGACAGCTACACTAGTATCGACCATGGTGATCTGAACAAGGAATGAAGATGCTACGACCATGATAGAGTGAGCTTCACAATGGCATCGTGCAACCAATCCTAAATTGTCCTCGTCACTGTAAGGCATATAGATAGTGGAGTTGGCGCTGATTGTTGATACAACATAGGAGATGATCGGCAAGAACACTGTGGTGGCTCCAAGGAAGATAAAGCGGGTGAAGGAGCGGCGCCGATATCGCTGGCCGTATGAACCTATTCCCAGTATGACTCCAGCCAAGACAACTTCAGTAATTAAAAGGACGTTAACTTGCCATATCTTCAAACTTATTTTCCTGTGGAAGGCCCGCCGATTATTGGAGCACCACATCTGATAGGAGAAAGCCCAGAAGAAGCCCACAACCAATAACAGTTGCTTCTAAATTCTTATTTCTACTGGTTATATAGGTGAAAGAAAATTTACCGTAGGGTCCATCTAGACCACGGTTAGACAACCAGAAAACGGCTGGCCACTGGTTACCGGATCACTTTGCTTCGGTGGGCATAACAATGGCAAGGGCAGGGCTAGCTGCAGCAGGAGAGGAGATTTATCCGAGCTACCTTTGGTCATCAGTTCCTTCTGCAGACCGATGATGGAGTAAGGTGTGCAACTGCGTGCTGAGGTAAGGCAAGACATGGGGGCTAGTTTGTAGAGTGCTGATACACTATTTCCTCGCATGTGTTTCTGTATGCCAGCCGCTTAAGTGTGACATAAAGGCTAATGGTGACAGGCCAACATCCAAGCTCGATGAGATCGGTGCTTTGGACGTTGAGTCCAAAGCTAGTATATTAGGCTCTACTGTATTTAACTGGCAATAGCTGTAAATATTTTGTTCACATCTAATGAACCCGGGTAGCAGGCCGGAACTGTTTATACACTGTGTCATTGTGCCGAAGTCAGCACGACCGCCCTTCAGAAGATCGGGGAGCGAACGGTTGGGAAATCAGCACGACCGCCCGCGGCCAACATAAAACGGGCTATAAGCACACACCAATAATGAAATGTCTTGAATTCTCTTCTCTCTTTTGTATTAGGAAGAAGTCTAGTTTATCCTCCTTAACTCTTGTTGGAATCCATATTCTCCCCCTCATTTACAAAACCAGATATCTAACCTCCCCAAAATATTAAAACCAGTTATTTTACCTCTCAAAGCAGTATGGACGGGTGATTTTGTCCACGTATGCAGTCATACGTGTCCATGAACTCCACATGATGTAAGTCATCGTTCGAATAAAAAATACTAGTAGAGTTCTCTCTCGACCAGCCTCCTTACCTGCTGCATTGCAATAGCTGAGAGGAACAGGAAGTCGAGTCGAGGTCCCCATCGAGATTTCCCCCACCCGCGACGTGCTCCTCCGTCGAACCGACGAGCTCATGGGCGTCCTATGGCATGCTCCACCATGGAGATCTTCCCCGCCCGACAGCGCTCCTCCGACGCTGACGCCAATCTCGTGGACTTGGGCACGACGGTGTTCAGACGACCGGTGTCCAGCCGGGTCGCAGCGATAGCAAGCGAGCGATGTCAAGCCGGGTCGAGATGGAGGCAGGAGGGCGACTAGTGCAGCTCGATCTATCGATGCGGAAATGAAGGACATGGGCACTCAGGTAGAGATTGAGTGGGATGACAGCGGCAATGGAGTCGATGCAGTGTTGGTAAGTGCTCCTTTTCACCACTAACCTCACCTCCTCGTGGCCACCGACGACTTCCTCCCTGACCTTCTTCAAGGCTGGTAAGTGTTCCTCTCCACCACGCACCTCACCTGTTTCCTCCCCAATATTTCAAGAACATAAACGTTTCTTTCAGAGGCGTCATTCAATTTAATAATTGTCTCTATTAGGAGCACATGCTTTAATAGGGTGTCTGTATGAGATCCTGTATTGATTTATTACACAAACTCGTGTTAAGGAGTTTGATTGACGCAAATAGTTGACTTGCCTATAATAGTCTGTTGTACTAGCTAACATAGCGCTCTAATTGAGTGTCAAAAATTGAGGCCCGTATTGCAGTTTAATTGACACATATTGCAATTTTTGACAAATACTGCAAACTGTAATACTAAAGTATGCTTGAGCAGTTTGATTGCACAGTATTTGCAGTTTGTAGTATTTCAATTGGAGGCAAGACAAATACTGCGTATTACAATACTGAAGTTTTTTTTTTGAAACTAATATTGAAGTTAGTTGACTACAGCAGGCAAGACAAATACTACAAACTGCAACACTGAAGTATGCTCGAACAGTTTGATTGACACAGTTAAACTCCAATTGGATTGCTTGCTATTAGAGGCACACCTTCTACCAGTATTCCTATTTTTTACTTATCCAGTTTGCACTATTTGTCTCATGAGCTAGTGTAATTAGTTGTTATGAACTAGCTATTATTTTTGTTCTTTTGCTTCTTTGTCGTTTTGTCAAGTAAACGTTCCTTCTTCTCCATGAAAGAGAGAAACTCTTTGCCGGTTTGCCAAGGAAACCTGGCCATGCTGCTGTTGCATAATGCGGACATTTCTGTTGTGTCTAGTTCCTTACTATGCGTTACTTTGATGCTTGCATGTGTGAGAAATGGCGTCCAACTGAGTTGCACCTTCTGTAGTAGCGGTGGCACTACCTGTTTGCTTCTCTGCTAGGCTCCGCCTCTCCGGCTTCAACCTAACGAGGGCACAAAGGTACTAATCATTACTAAATGCATTATCTGAGTGACATGAATTTAGATGAAAATAGCAACAGTTTATAATTATATAACATGGTCCAGAAAGCATAAATTTAATTAAACATGACCCAAATAAACATGTTTGAAACACAAATACAATAGATAGATAATAGGCATCATAGTTTTGCAGAGTCCCAAGGTGGAAGGAGCATCATTCCACCAGGTCTTGGCTTCTTTGCGGTTCCATCTTTCTTTAGTTGTGCTGATGTAGTACCGACATTTACACTTGCTTTACCAGAGGTGATCCTCATGGTTACACTTGAACTTGCCTGTGAGCTTGGTATGTTGGGCATTAGGTTAAGTGTAGCGGAGCCACTAGGTCCAGTAGAAACACTTGCAGCAGTTGAACTCTTAATTAAGCACTAGAATTGAGATGGCTTCAGAATATGTACTTACAAGTAAATATATATATCCATAACATCTAGGTTAATTACTATAAATGTAGCATACCTGGTTAGTAGTGGCAGAACTAGAATTTGGTGGTGGCTCCTTCCTTTTATTTGTTTCACATGAAACATTATGTTCATTGTTAGATGCATTGGAAGGCTGACTTGGAGGTGTTGCAAATGATTGAGCTGAAATAGCTGACTCGCCAATTCCATTTCTTCTATCACAAGTGGACCTGTTGTGTCCTACCTGCTTACATTTTCTACATCTAATGATTGTCCCTTTCTTTGACATTCTTGTCCCTTTTCGTTTTTCAGTTGGCTCTCTTTTTCTCTCCTTTCTTGGTCTTCCAGGCATTCTGACATATCCAGGTGCCTTCAGAACTGGCCTATTTGATTCTGGCCAGTTTGTCAGACCTTCCACAGGCTACAAACAGTGGTTGTATGTGCTTCTAAAAGCTTCAACATTATAGCAGGTTGCAACTTATTCGTCCAACGAATTGGACTTGAAGAAGATGCATGATATGGCATGGGGACATGGTAATTCTGAGAGTTGCCTTTACTGACATGAGCATTCTTTTTTTATCCAGATCTACTGTCAACCCGTGCACACCTTGCTTTACTTCAAATTTAGATGCACCATTGCATATTGCATGACAAGGTCCAGATTCTGTGATGTAAGTATTTAACTTCTTCAAGATGTTAGGACATATCTTAGTCATCCATGTATCTGACTTTGTCCTTTGGTCATGTATCCTAACCATAATTTTTCTTCTTATGGTCTCCAACATTGTTATAATTGGGAAAAATCTAGCCTCCACTATCCACTTGTTAAAAGACTCACACAAGTTGTTATCAACTGAATCACAGTTAGAGTCTATTTTGAACCAGGCCCTGCTCCAATGTTGTGGATGTGTGTTGAGGATAGCTTGTGCTCCATCCCTTGTCTCTCTAGCTAGCTTTTGTCTTGCCAGGTTGAATAACATTAGATATAGAGACTTGGCACACTCCCAAAACTTCTTCTGCCAATCTTTGTTCCTAAAATGTTTCTTCCAATTAGCGTAGATATGTCGTGCACAATTCCTGTGCTCAGTCTCTGGTGCCCATGTTGAAACAACATCAAGTATTTCCTATTGTCATATGAAAATGATTAGTATTTCATTACAAGGTTAACTAGAGTGGGACATGACACTAGTATAATGAATAGTATCATACTTTTTGTTGGTCTGATATGAACACCCAACCACGACCATCACCAACTCTCAAATCTCTGCATAAGAAATCACAGAACCAGTTCCAAGAATCATTGTTCTCAACTTCAACAACAGCCCATGCAATTGGATACATCTGATTATTTGCATCTCTGCCAATAGCACACAATAGTGCTCCATTTGTAGCTCCTTTGAAGAAACAACCATCTAGGCCAATCACTCTTCGGCATCCTGCTAGGAACCCTTTCTTCAATGCATCAAGGCAAACATATATTCTCTGAAAAGTTGGGGGCTCCATATCTGGTACCTTGTGCACTATCACTGTTGACCCAGGATTACTCCTCAAGAGCTCGAGCTGGTAATCATATAGTCGTTGGTACTGTCCTTTGGAAGCATCCAAAGCCTTCTCCATCACCATTGCCTTAGCTCTCTTTAGCTTTGAAACACTGATGTTAGCAAACATTTCTTCTTGAATAGTTTGCATCATGCTCACAATATTCCATGAGGGATTTTCCATTATGAACTTCTCATACTTCTTAGCAATTCTTCTAGCTGTAACTAAACTATTGTGTCTTCTAGGTGGACAAGTATGGAAATCTTCAAATGTCACTATCTGTCAACTTTCAGTTCTGGAGTTGTCTGATAGCAGACACACCCAAGGGCAGTGAGACCAATCACACTTTGCCCTTACTCTCTTAGGTTCATCCTTGATACATTTTATCACCTTCCTTTCAGCCAATCCATACTTGATAATAGCTTTTTTAAAGTCTGCCTTACTGCTGAACTTCATTCCTAAACAGAACTTAGGTACATTCTTGCTCTTCTTAAATCTTGGATGGTCGCTAGGCTTCCTCTTAATTTCACCATCACTGCCCTCTTCAATAGACTCCTCGTCATCAGTATCAACATATGGAGTCTCATTGCCATCTTCGGCAACAGAAAAACCTGCTTGCATTGTTGTACAACCTTCAAGGACAACATCATCTAAATGAGCCACCTACCCACTTCTCAACTTTTTCTTGAATTGTTTGAATTTCGTCAATATTTCTTTTGCTTCCTCCTCCTCGAAAGAACTATCATCACCAGGAATAAAATCACTATCTGAGCTTGAGTCATTGCATTCTGCCTTCTCTGTATTATCCTCATGCTGTGTTTCATTGCCATCTCCTATAACATCTTTGGCTTTCTTTATTTGCTTGTCAACCTTAGTACTAGTTTCTGAAACAACTTGTAAAACTCCTTTTCCTTGTTCTGCCTCCTCACTATCAACGTCATACATGCCATGCATATCACCCGCCATATCCTGCTCATAGTCACTGCCTTCAAAATCTGCAATTTCCTCTACCTCAACCGCCTCTTCAGTAGCTCTATCTTCAAGAAATATCTCTGCCACACCACCCTCACATATGGAGTTTGACATATCCAAACATGCTTGGTCAGTTGTTAACACTCTGAGGCCATTCGTCATATCCCTGCCTGGGAGCAACCAATAAAGCAAAGTATCCTCCCCAACACTACAATGATCTCGAGCATGTCCAACAATCTCAGAAAGACTAACATGGTCTCTGTCAATGTTGGACATTGCTTGTCTTCCACCACAGTATTTAATGACCCGACCATTGTTAGAAAATTGACCTCCAAAGTAAAACTTTACTGCTAGTGTGCTAAGTGGGTCCATATTGAGCCTACACATATATGTCAGCAATATTAGGATTAACATCATACCATACCATTTAAACAAGTATTGGAGCTCTAATGAAGTTATTTGTACAGCCAGGTATGTAAATTATAGAATGAATATATCAGTATTATGTTGTTGGATTGTTTATTTTTGGGTGATGAAAGATTGCCAGAATCCAGTCCTAGTTGTTAACAAGTAATGCAGTTGTGCAGTGCGGATTCATCTATGTTTTATTCATATTGATGCAGTTATGCAGCGCGGATTGGTCTATGATGATGCTACTAAGTTGGGATTGTAGAAAAGAAGGATGAAAAGGAGAGCAAAGTTGAAACACGTATTGTAATACCTTCTCAAAATTAATTGTATTCATACTATACATGTGATTGTCTTTTAGATCCAGTGTCTCGTAATTATAATACTCCAGATTGGCCGAACAAACTAGTCACTTTTGCTGCTAATTCCTACAATGACGCATAAATTGAATAGATTGTGGTCCTGTAAGGGCACCACGCTAACCTTCACTTCCTTGTGTGGGAGCGCCAAGCCACCAGTCTCCTGCCACCAACGCCTAGGGTTTCGTGTATGAGAAAGATTAGAAAAAAAAATAAGAGACCTACGAGAGAGATTGATTGGCTCGGTCACTATTTTTTCTTTGAATGGTGACTCAACACTATGTGAGACCTATGGACATGTAGGACTGCTTATGTGGACGAAACCACCCATCGATATAGCCTAGGGAGGGGCAATAACTGGTTTTAACATTTGAGGGAGGTTAGATGTCTGGTTTTGTAAATGAGGGTGGAAATCTGAACTCTAATAAGAGTTAAGGGAGGTAAATAGGACTTCTTTCTTCATACTATTTTGAGGTGATCTTGTCACTTTTGATACTATGGTAATGTAGGGACAGGCCCAGAAATGCCCCAACAACTTGGGCCAGCATTTGGACCGTATTGCTTTGAAGCCATGGTTTACATGCATGAAAAATTCCAAAATTATTGGGGGTCGATGGAGCACAAGGGTAGTTCTTGTGGGGTCGTCGATTCCGTTTGGAGCACAGGGGTTGTAGAGAGGAAGAACACAGCTGCTGGCATCCAATAGAGGGCGCCGAGACCCAAGAATTGGGGCCGGGGAAGAGGACAGGCGGCGGCCACAATCGTCGAGGATAGAGGGGGATGTCGCGGGTGTCGCCGAGTAGTGGGGAAGCCGCCGGCGCCGCTGCTGCCGGTGGTGGCTAACCCTAGCAGTTGAGGAGGGAGGGAGCTGCGATGGATAGAGGGACGAGGATGGAGCGACCACTACGAGGGACGGAGGGATGGAGCAACCACGAGCGGGCGTGCCGCGTGCGCGGCAGCGGCAGAGGTAGCGACCGCGACCATGAGCATCGGCGGAGGAGATCAAGGCTTCGAGGGAGAACTGGAGCCAGAGAAGCGCCGGTCCTCGATCTAGTCTGGGCAACCAGTTCTAACCCAATATTGGCCCAGACCGTTCAGACCCAACTCAAACTGAACCAAACCATTTTCTGTGTGATCCCGATCCAAACCAAATTAGTATTCTCTTGGGCCTGTTTCTACTCAATCCAATACAAAAGCAGTCTAGAACCAACCTGCTAAAACCGGTTTCAAACCGGACCATTGACAGGATTAGCTGGGCTTCGTCGCGACAAGCGTGGTGCATGCACGGAGAAGCCGAGGCAGAGATGGCGTGAGGTGTTTGGAAGACCACTTTACATCACCATATCGGTGCTTCCAAACTTGCCAGCAACGGAACACAAGGAACTTTCATTAAAACTAGATTGTTTTTGTAACGTCCCGCCCCTTCGAGACCGGACCCGCTTATACCTGATAGCTCTCTAGAACGTCAAGACTATCCTCACAGACCAACACATGTCTTTTATGCACTGTAACGTCCCACCCTCCGAGGTCGGGCCCGCTTACACCTGACAGCTCTCTAGGACCTCAAGACTATCCTCACAGACCAACACATGTCTTTTCTGCGAACTTTTTCCTCACTCGTGCGTACCCGGGACAAACTTCCTGGTCAGTCACCCATCCCTAAATTGCTCCAGGCCAAGCACGCTTAACTTTGGAGTTCTTTGGGGATGAGTTTTCGGAAAAAAAGTTACAACTTGTTGGTATGAGTATTCTATCAATCCTATTAAGCCCTGGACCGGAATATCACACTCTCACCCCCTTAGAAGACCGATGTCCTCGTCGGTCAACCCCAGGCCAGGAACCTCCCCTTTTGGCCACGTCCATGTGTCCAGTGCTAGCGCATGTGCCATGTTGTATGACCACTCCGAGCCCACACCAGCCATACACACCATGCCTGCGCAACTGCGATCCCACGCGCCCGTGAAACCGCAAAGGTCGGCTCTGATACCAACTATAACGCCCGCCCCTCCGAGGCCAGGCCCGGTTACACCTGACAGCTCTCTAGGACCTCAAGACTATCCTCACAGACCAACACATGTATTTTCTGTGCACTTTGTCCTCACTCATGCGTACCCGGGACAAACTTCCCGGTCGGTCACCCATCCCTAAATTGCTCCAGGCCAAGCACCTTTAACATTGGAGTTTTTTGGAGATGAGTTTTCGGAAAATAAGTTACAACTTGTTGGTATGAGTATTCTATTAATCCTATTAAGCCCTGAACCGGGATATCACAGTTTCGCCCGCGCAGTGCACGGGCTAGCATGCAAATATTTCAATATGTCATTTATATTTTGAATTTGCTTATTACTTGGTTGTGAATAGTTTTCTAGTACTATATTTATTAGAATAATATATCAACTCCTTATGAATAGTTTTCTAGTACTATATTTCTTAGAATAATATATGAACTCCAAGAATACTAAAATGTAAATAACGAAAAGAAATTTAGGGCCAGATGATGTTGAACTATTTGTTTCTTTGATAGAAGATATGTCGTTTCATTTTGAATCAAACAACGATAAAATGTCTGATATTGTTCACGTGTGTGACTGTTCTTTGATACTTTGAACAAAATATTTATGTTCCTATTGTAAGTTCAATTACAAGGATCATTTGAGGATCATGATAGAAATTTAAACTTGACTGTCTAGAAATGTCATAAAAATGTCCATGCACCGACCATGAACCACAGAATTTAACCGGAGATTTTCATTTGGGGGCACCTTGCACATGTCTTAGCGGTTAGAGACAAAAAGTTCCATGGATATTTGAGTTGTAACATTTCATACATAACATGCAACTTTGTATTTTTTAAGAAATAAAGAAAATGTTTTTAACATAGAGGATTAATTAAGAAAATATACTTAAAGTATTAGAACTTATTGTGAATAACGACTGTCTCTCATGGCATCACTGTACTGAATAAAATATCTTGGAGTATATCACCGTTTCTGTCTATCCATATGTGAATGTAATCCTACTGCTGTGTAGCATCTTAATCGAGATTCTACAATGGTCATAAATATAATTTGCTTAATTGAATATAGTATTATAATTTAATGATATTTTCTGATTTCTAATTGAGATTGGCTAATGCAGGTGCCAGACAATTGACTTCGTACCTTGTTAATGAGGGTTCGTGACCTATGCATGAGGGAATCTCAGCTTGTTGAAACAATGACCTTTGTAGTACAGGAAGGCAAGTGTAAGCTGATTGCAGCACGGGAGGAGATCTGGCCGCAGCTTTCGTGTCGTGGAGCTCCCATCCTCTCTACTGGCAGTTGAAGAAAAAACATAAAACCGTCACGATGAGCCACCTTGGCATCCTTAGTTCATGCAGGCCAGGCCAGGGATAAGCATGCCCACGATGATCGGCTGGAAGTTCAGACTATACTGCGACGGCCGCTTAACCTGCAATGCTTGATGTTCTTAGTTTCCAACTCGAGCTGACGAAGCGACGCAGCATTGAAGAACTAAATACTCTTGTTAGTGTCAAAAACCCAATCATGATCGAACCATGGTGGTCATGCCTCTTTCTATATGAATCCGGTAGCTGTGTGCTTTCACTTGCCGTCCGCCTATTCACCACGTGAACCCTGCATCCCGGCATATGACGGCGAGCACGTCTCATCATCGTTATGGCCGTGTACATGCACATGATGTCCTGCAATCTGTGGTCCGTATTATCTGTTAGACTACATACTGCCTGGTTCTCGTGTTGGATGGTTCACCTTCGATCGTAGCTTATGGATCTCTTGTTCTGCTCCTCATCCACATCCTGCAGTGTTAAACATGTTTTGCTATTTATCCGGTTTTCTGATTTTGAGCGATTGCTTCATGTGCTCCGAACCGCTCAGAAATCATATGGGCATGTACATAGAACATATAGCTGTTGCAGGGTTCGTGAAAAGCAGAGGCGGCGCTCGTCAATACCGCGTGAAGGTTGCAACTGTTGGATCGATAGGCTAACGGGCAGGCCACAGACTCCAATATATTTCATGTGAGGATCCATCTACAGATGAATGGCCGGATGCCCCTATTTTTTGCACGTCATAATTTTTGTTTTAAGAAATATATGCCGCTGCCTCCGTAGGGGACGATGGGAATCGACCTCTGCCTGCCAAAGTTTTGCTGCTGGAGGATGGCGTGAGAGGGGTATGCGTGGGAGATAAATCAAGGGCCAGATGGAAATATAGAATAATATCAAGAGGAGATGAACGGTCAGATGATTTGCTTTTTTGTGAGAATTTCTAGCCTATTTATCTATTTTTCTAGACATCGTGGTTGGAAGGCCATCTCCTTTTATTAATAAATAGATAATGAGCAGTTTTACTGTATATATTACAACGAGTAATTACTGGTGGTAATGGTGGTAGAGTAATAATTAGTACTTGCAGTAATTTGAAGTAGTAATGGTTTTCCTGGGGCATTATTGGAAAGATCAAAATGGCAAAATTGTCATTAATTTTGATAATTATGTGTTATTTGCTTTGCACTCTGAAGTAGTTCAATATTTGACCACTAACATTCCATCTCATTTCGTGTCAATTTCGCCTGGTTAGGGTTCTTCCCGCCGCCACCGCTGCAAGTGCTCTGGTGCCGTTGCCGGATCCAGAAATGAGACGGCATGGCCTGCGGAGGCATGGGCCATGGGCGCGCTGGACCTGTCCCTCCCATGGTGTTGCCGATTTACCGAGCTGTCGCAAGAATCAATCAATCAGAGGAGGACGAGGATTCGTCGATGGAGGAGGGCGGCGCGCCCCGCATCGGATTCGTCGGTAGGTTGTCTGGGTGGCCGCCGCATGGCAGATGCGGACAGCATGTACATCGATCCTTGTCGCATGGAGCGCCTCCACCAGGCGCCAGAGACACGGATTCGTCGATCTGTCACGTGGGGGCGAGGACTTGGGGCGCAGTGTGATGGCGGTCTGCGCGGCGGGGAGGAGGAGGAAGGGTTGTGATGCCGCCATGCGTCGCAACCGCTTTAGATGCGTCGCGGGTGGAGGGCATTGCCACCTACTGTTGCGTCAAGGGCGGAGGGCGGCACATGTTGCGGATGTGTCGCCGGCGAAGGACAGCGTAGGCGCCCGCAGAGTTGTCGGTACGTTGTCTGGGTGGCTGCCGCTATTGAGTTCCTCAGCAGGCGCCGTGCTCCAACCACCCCTCATCCTCACCCCCCCCCTCAGACCATGCCGCCCCTGCATCTTATCCCAGAATCGAGCATTCGATGAATTGATGGCAAGTATCTTCGCATCCAGAGGTGAGATTGTGGGGATTCATTTTGGTGGTTTTGTGGAGTGATAATGTCGGATTATGAATAGTCTGTTATGACTAATTTAGTTTATCTATAATTGTTGTGGATATCACTCCTATTATGATTTCTAGCCCCTATACTTTGGGTGGAAAGCAATAGAACTTTGAGCTCATATGTTTTCGTTCATGGTAGACGCATCAGTACTTTGACAATTCATTTGGATTCTTGTTAGATTATAATTTAGGCAACAATATTGCAACTAGTGAGGTGACAATTGTTGTTTGTCATCATGCTTATTAGTTGTTGTAAGTGTGACTATATGATTGTTAGGCATTAGCGTTTGGTGTATATGTAGGTGGATGCTTAAGCCTCTGTTTTCAGTTATTGCACCTTCCTGCGGATGCGTGACAAACAGAACTCATAGTACTCCACCAAATCCAAAAGAGACATCAGTCGGTCAAGATGATTATGGAGCCTTGAGTTCAGACTCTCACTCCTTTCTCACTTCGTTGATTGCTTTGCATTCCCAAAAATTTCCTCCCTTTACAATACGCTGCTGACCACTTTTTCCTGAACTCATACATCTTCCATATCCATATGTTATTTTCATCAATATTGTAATTCTCTACAAATTCCATCCAACGCCTGTCAAAAGCGTCAACAACCATTGCATGGTATATGAACTTTCTGAATTCCTTAAGCTTATCACCCTGGAGGTGTATAATCATCCTTTACTCTATGTGCCAGCTACACAACCGGTGATCAGTCCCAGCATAAACTTTCTCAATTGCTTTCGCCATCGTAGCGTCCCAATCTGTGTTCACAGACTCCGGATGTTACTGCCACATGGCCTCCAAAAAAGCATGCAACAACCACTCATACGATGAAATGGTATCATCCGATATGATGCCGCAACCAAAGACAATTGTACTATGATGGTTATCAATTTCAATAAAAAGGACAAAAGGAAGATTATACCGGTTCACATGGTAGGTACTGTCAAAAACAACGACATCTCCAAATGCATCATAGTCCATCTGTGACTGTGGATCTGACCAGAAAAGGTACTTCAGCTGCCTTTCCCCATCCACAACATATTTGTAGAAAAATTGAGAGTCTTCTTCCTGCTTCGTCCTCATATAGTTCAGAACATATTCTGCATCTCTCCCTTCAATTCTTTGCTTCTTCAACCATGCAAAAAAATTGTATAGGCCCTGTAGTAAAAAACCAGTGTCATTGAGTCCTCCGTGGTTCTTCTCCATGACATCCATGATTTGGCATGTACCACGGCCTCCCAATCCCAACTCAATTGACTAACATTTCTAATGATCCTTCAGCTTTGTGAGACCCTCGAAAATTGGCCATACCAAAAATACACTTTATAAATCATTTTATTTATTCAAGAAAAACCCATTTCCAAATAGAGAGGAGCAAAATTAAAAGATTTATTTATACAAAGACTAACCGTGATTTTTCCAAAACTATAAAACTTGGGACATGGTGAAGTGATTGGTCTATTTTTCCCTTGGTTTGTATTTGAATCTTTTCGGTGACATTTTGCTTCTTTAAATTTGATTTGGTATGGAGTTTGAGAAAACTAGAAAAAGAAATAGAAAAGACAAAACCCCCTTAATAGGCCGCACCTCTCCTTTCCCCCCTTCGGCCCAATCGGCCCAGCCCCCTCTCCGCTCGCGCGCAGCCTCCACGGCCCACTCGATCTCCCGACCTAGCCATCCCGCGCCCTCCACTTCCCGCGCGCCTCCCTTCTCCCTCCGCGCAACGCCGTCGCCATCGGCTGCTGTCCCACCGACACCGTTCCCACCTGCACATCGTTGAACCCAGCCCTGCCATTACTCCCCTCGGCATCGCTGCCCCGTCGCGACGCGCCCAGCGATGAGTCGTGTTGCCTTGAACCACACCACAACGTCGCCGTACAGGACGCATGAATGACCCCTCCTAGCCGCCATCGTCACCAAGCCCTTCACGATGGCGCCACGACTGACTTGAACCCTCCCTGCACCTCGTTGCCTAGCTCGCGTTCATTTCCACCTGACCACCTTGCTCGAGCCTTAAAACGCGTCGCGATACCACCGCACTGGAGCACGACACGACGCCTCCTTGCTTCTCCGACGTCGACCCCTCATCGCCGCCGTCGTCTGGTGCTTGACTCCGTGCATTGGTCGATCGCGTCGCCCATTACTCTGCCGTTGCCGAGCTGTCGCATCAAGCAAAGTAGGACCGGAGTAAAGCCACTAACCGCCATAGAAGCCTGAATTACACCCCCGCGTCGTTAAGCCCTCCTCTACCTATAAATAGCACCCCACCTCCGCGCTAACACCTCACCGCCTCTCACCGCCGTCGGAAGGCAAGTGTTTAGCCCCGTCCTCTCCCTCACTTCCCTGATCACGGCACAACGAGCTCCCATAACCGAGAGCACACCCTAGCCCTCCACCCACCTCGCGATCACTCCCAGTAGACACGACGTCTTCCCCACAACCGTGTAGACCAAGTCGTGGCAAGCCCCGGCCATCGGAGATCCCAGCGGTGAGCGGTGGCGCTGCCAGCCATGGTGTCGCCGCCATCCTTCTCTCTGGCCGCCGCATGTTGTGCCCTCCCCGCTGGCAGCCGCTCATCACAAAGCCAACGGCCGAGATTAGATCGTAGGATACCCCTTTGATTATTTAAATCCTGCCTGTCCAAAAATCCAGATCAACGGCCCATGACCCCCCTGGCCCATAGACCAAGCTCGTGCACTCGGCCCACCGCCCCGTAGACCCAGTCCATGGCTTTTCCCATACAAAAATAATTCCAGAAAACTTAGAAAATCCCAAAACCCTATAGTTTTACAGTTAGCCCCCTGAGCTCTAGTCTATTTCTCTTTTAGTCCAACATTTTTGTAGAAAGGTACCTCAACTTTTCTGTAATTATGTTTTAGTCCTTGACTTTTTACAATCAAGCCCCTAGAAGACTTCATAATTACAGATAGGTCCCTAGAACTTTCCAGAAGTGATTCTTGTGCTGTTGGCATCGTTGTTGTAGACCCTAACCAACAAGAACCTCTCATAACTCTTCAACTTCTGGTTTTCTCACTATTTGGCTTTTCCTTTGATTATGTGTTATTTTATGTTCTGATAGCTTACACGGAGCTCGCGTTTTCGCAGACGAAGAGAACCAGGACCAAGAGCCCAAGGACTCGGACTATGAGGAAGACTTTGAGGACGCGTTAGGAGGCAAGCTCTATCTATTCCTTGATCGTAATTGCTCATATTATTTTAAAAATGCACCCAATTAGAATCTACTTCTTATATGCATTAATCCTTATCACTTTATGCTTGCTTAGTTAAAACCCGTTTGTGTGAACACTAGCGTTCGTACCGTCTATATATAAGGTGCGAATAATAGATCCTTGATTGGCCGCATTTGATTTCCCCCGCCTTGATAACCCTAGGAAGTTATTATTAGCCTCGCAAATAATAACGCTACATTGCTAGTATACGCTTAGGAACCTGTGACGCTTTTCACCATACTTTCTACTGTCAAGTTTTACAAAATGGGTGAAAGTGGTGTTTGGTGGTGTGTGTACGAATGGGTGGGTGATAAATGAACGTGTTATGGTGAAGTGGATGGGATAGTGTTGCTACGGGTGAGACTCCTAGTACTGGTGTAGGGTACTTGGTGATGGTGTCTCCGGATATGTGCACCTATTATAGACTTGTTCTTGCCCTGCCAACTAGGAAACGACTAGCTAAGACCTCAACTTGGTGGTTTTTCAGTACGGCCACAGAACCTGTATGGGCAGGACCAAAGTAGATCCTGGGTAATGTAGCAAGGAAGTATCACCCGGTGAAGTAGAAACAGACTCAGGGATTGGAGCGATGATGTGATGATAAGTACAGTACTTGGCAAAATTGTTGGCTGTGTGCCTTGATGTGATATGACTAAGTGTCATGATGGTGGAATCCCTGAGCTTCATGGTGGACTTGTGGGCGTGCCTTGGTGAAGTGGGAGCGCTATGTGACCTATAGCTAAGAGCACATAGCCTGTTGGTACAGCGTACTAAGCTCTGCAGAGTTAACCCTAAATCATTCGGATGTCCGTTGTCACTGGTCATGGCACAACAATCATTGGGCTCTTAGAAATTCCTTGACATGTGAGTGGGTGTAGTGAAACCTGTATTTTGGTGAAGATGTGGCATGATGTGCCAGAGTTGTTATGACTACGCGTCGGAAGGCTCAGCTAAAAGTGGGAACTATTGAGATCGACTGAATCTCCCTCAGGTCCAACCAAACAAAAGTTATAAAACAGCTTTCCCTCATGAAAAGCCCCATTAGTTCCGTAAGTATACCCTTGGATCCGCGCTATTCCGCAAAACTCTGAGACATAGCCTTATTCCTTGACCACTTCCCAAATGCATGTATTACCCCCCCTTGCTAGAGGTAGAGCTTGTGGAGTACCTTATGTACTCACCCTTGCCTTTAACTAAATTCCCCAAGAGAACAAAGACAAGGATGAAGCACCCGAGGAGTTTGACGAGTCGGTTGCGTCCTATGCTCGAGTTGCCTGTGGAAGTTGCTAGAAGCTTTCTTGTAATTTTCTTTTAGGGCAGGCATGTCCTCCCCTTTGTCTTGTAACTTAAGACTTGTACGACTCTATTGTCCCTGAGTGAACCTAAATAAAGATTGTTGTATTACTTTCTATCGTTTGTATGTGTGTACCAACTACTGATCCAGGAATTGGTATGGAATACACGACATACCCCGGATAGGGGTGTTACAAGATTCCTTTAGGACCTTAGAATAAATCCGTATTGAGGGTTTAAAACCTTGCTAGTCCATGAAATTTGTTACATACCATGTACTGCTCTTCTTACACAGGTAGACTTCTAGCTTAGACACACAACCACACCGTGTCAGCCCACGAGGCTCCCTTTTCTTGAAGGGTTTTCCAAAATGCTTTGGATCTCGGTACCTTTCGTGTGAGCATGTGTAAGTGCATCTAGGTCCCTAATTATATTTTGGTGATTGGCGTCAATGCAATCAAGAATGGACTAATATTTCAATGAGCATGTGTGTAGATGGCAGTCCAACATTCTATAAATGAAATGCATAGAAACAAAAAGGGATAAAAAGAAGATGGCAAAGTGCGTCAAAGATGATATTCAAAAGTCACTCAAAAAAATGAAGTCCATGAAGATCTTTTAATTTTTTGAGTGTAGGAAAGCCGTACTACCAAGAGGGACACAAAAAGTTTGAAGTGAGAAGAACCAAGTGCAAAAATTCCCTTTCCGAGGCCAGATAAATTTTTCCAAAGCCAAATCATCGGACTTGTCTGACGCATCGAACAAGTCCATCAGACTCCATTGCCGTTGCCACTCTGGGTCATCGGAAAGTCCGATGTCTCGGATTTTTTCATTGGACTTCAGTTCCTTCGCCACCTTGATTCATTGGACATGTCTGATGCCCATTGGAGTTGTCCGAAGCAGATCTGAGTAATTGGCTCTTCAACGGCTCTTTTTCCCATTAGGCAATAAATAGACCTTTGTGTGGTGACGCCTCAGGAAGTTTGTATTGACCCCTCCTTTGTGGTGTTCTTAACGGAAAACCGAGTTTGATCTTTGTGGTCACTTGGAGAGGTTTAGGGTTGAAAGAAACCTGGACCTTTATGGATCCCTCAACAGAGACTTAGGCTTCTTTGTGGAGCTGAACTTCGGTGAAAAATCTCATGTCTCTCTTGTGCTTAAATTACTTGTCCTTCTGTACTTGCTCTTGTTCTTAAAATTGCTAGTTAGGGTTTGCTTGCAATTTCTTAGGCTTTCTTGTGTAGGTTGCATGCTAGATTAATTCCTTGCTTCTACAGCTTCTCTTAGGTTGTGTTTACTTACTTCTAGCTTGCCTTGAACTAGATTTAAGTTTTAGCCGTCCGATCTACTTTTCTATCTCTTGCCATCGGGCAAGTCATCGGACTTTACTCACAATCATCGGACAAGTCCGACATTGCGCATTTAACTTTTATTACTAAGTCATTTTCAGGGATAATTGCCTATTCACCCCCCTATAGGCACTTTCAATTGGTATCAGAGCCTGTATCTTCTACAAAGCTTAACCGCTTGAAGATGAAAGATGTCAAAACTGAAAGATCAACCATCCACTGCTCTCCCAACCAAAGATGTTGCTAGTGGTTCTCGAGATAGAGATAATGCAAGGACTGGAGATGATGATAATGGTGCTCAACCAAAACTGTACAACAATGTCATGTATGATTATGATGACCTCAAGGAAGATCGCATTGGATAAGGGTCGGGTAGACTCCCTTACTTTGATGGACAATTCTATGATCATTGGAAATTCAAGATGATGATGTATTTGGAATCCATGAGTCCATATATTGCAAGTATAACCGAGAATGGTTTCTGATGTGGACCAGGGTTCTCGATCTTCCGAAAGGTTCTTGGTAAATTGATTTGGTCGGAGGCGACACATAAATCGATCTGGCTTCAGAACAGCACGTTCTAAACCCCGCAATCACAGCACGGCATCACCTCTGGTTATCAACTGTCCAAGGACGATTGACCTCGCCGAGAAGGCTAATCCCTGCCTGCGAATCAAGAACACAAGCAAGAACAACTAGATACAAAATTGCAAGAATGCAACACAATTGCAGATGTATGATTAAACTCACAAAGTTGGGGTCTCACAAACCAACGAACGGTGACACTGTTTATGAACAGAATTGATCTAAGCAAAACCCGAACCCTAATAGTGTGGCGGTGGCTGTATATGAAGACCCTAGGGTCATGCAAGACCCTCTGGACATGCCCCTAATTGGGCTCAACTAGATACAAAACCCAAAGGCCAAAAACAGGCGCCGCAGCACCAACATAGATTCTGGACCCTCTCTTGTTTCGACTATTCCTGGTGACTTCAGATGAATTTTGATATGAGGCTGGCGGCATTGGAAAGGTCTTCTCCTTATCTTTCCGTGTATATCTAGAACATCCAAATCCGAGTCCATATGCATCCTGAGCGACCATTTTAATGCAGACTGGTCCTAGGCCCCGAAGCAGACTCGAAGTCGGTTTTGATTGGGCCTCCACTTTGGCTTCCAAGCCCTTGCTGGTCCTCCACGTTCCCAACTCCTTCTCCCATCATCTCCTGGTCCTCTCCATGATTTCTAATCATAAAATAATTATTAGGTAGCAAACCATTCTTAAAAGTAACATATAGTGAATAACACAGGAACGAGTTCACCTCTAAATTTAGTCGTCTTGCACGAGCTCTAGTCATTGGACCTTGCGAGTCCAGAATTGGAGAAGTGTTGTGTGTATCCATAGGAGTGATGTCTTCATCATCCTCCCCCTCTTGAAGTGGAGTCGTCCTCGACTCAAGCTCATCCTCTTCTCCAAAGTATGGTTTCAAATCTGAAATGTTAAAAGTAGGACTAACACCGAACTCGGGAGGCAACTCAACTTTGTATGCATTATCATTAATCTTCTCCATGAATTTGAATGGACCATCAGCTCTAGGCATTAGTTTAGACTTTCTCAATTCTGGAAATCTATCCTTCTTCAAGTGTAAGCACACTAAATCTCCTACATCAAGCTTTACTTCCTTTCTACCTTTACTACCAGCAATTTTATACTTTTCATTCATCTTTTTAATGCTAAGTCTAGTGGTCTCATGCATTTGCAAAATAAATTCAGGACGCTCCTTAGCATCAACATGAACTCTCTCATTAATAGGTAGAGGAAGTATATCAAGTGGAGTACGGGGATCAAAACCATACACTACCTTGAAGGGACTTACCTTGGTAGTAGAATGTGTTGCCCGATTATAAGCAAACTCAACATGAGGCAAGCATTCTTCCCATTACTTCAAATTTTTCTTCAAAATAGCTCTCAACATAGTGCCCAAAGTGCGGTTCACAACCTCAGTTTGTCCATCAGTTTGTGGATGACAAGTTGTAGAAAATAGCAACTTTGTACCCAACTTATTCCAAAGCGTGCGCCAAAAGTGACTCAAGAATTTACCATCATGATCTGAAACAATAATAGAAGGCATACCATGCAAGCGTATAATTTCTTTGAAAAAGAGGTCAGCAATATATCTAGCATCATCAGTTTTATGACATAGTATAAAGTGTGTCATCTTAGAAAAACGATCCACAACAATAAAAATGCTATCACTCCCCCTCTTAGTCCTTGATAGTCCTAAAACAAAGTCCATTGAAATATCCGCCCAAGGAATAGAAGAAACAGGAAGTGGCATGTATAAACCTTATGGATTCAAGCGAGACTTAGCTTTTTGACATGTAGTGCAGCGAGCAACAAAATGCTCGACATCTTTCCTCATCCTTGGCCAAAAGAAGTGTGTGGCCAAAATATCTTCCATCTTCTTAGCACCAAAATGACCCATCAATCCTCCTCCATGCGCCTCCTGCAACAATAAAAGACGAACGGAACCAACTGGAATGCATAGGCGGTTAGCTCTAAACAAGAAACCATCATTCAACACAAATTTGTTCCAAGCACGACCTTCTTTACAGTGCAGCAATACATCTTTAAAATCAACATCAGCAACATATTGTTCTTTAATTGCCTCAAGTCCAAAAATTCTACAATCAAGTTGAGACAACAAAGTATATCACCTAGATAAAGCATCAGCAATCACATTATCCTTCCCTTTCTTATGTTTAATAATATAAAGAAAAGACTCAATAAACTCAACCCATTTAGCATGTCTACGGTTCAAATTGCATTGAGAACAAATATACTTAAGTGATTCATGATCAGAATGAATAATAAATTCTTTGGGCAACAAATAATGACGCCACGTCTCTAAAGAACGTACAAGTGCATATAGTTCCTTATCATACATGAAATAATTTAAAACAAGCCCAGTAATTTTGTCACTAAAGTATGCAACAGGTTTACCATCTTGCATCAAAACACCACCAATGCCTATACCACTAGCATCACATTCAACCTCAAAAGTATTATCAAAATTGGGTAATTGCAGCAATGGTGTATGTGTAAGTTTGTCCTTCAAAGCATCAAAAGACTCATGGGGTACCTTACCCCAATGGAAGTCAACGCCCTTCTTTGTCAACTCATGCAATGGTGCTGAAATCTTTGACAAAGCGGCGGTAAAAACCTGCAAGACCAAGAAAACTCCACACCTGTGTGATAGTTTTTGGTACAGGTCAGCTCTTTATGGCTTCAATCTTCGCCTCATCCACCTCAATTCCCCGTGGAGTCATAACATAGCCAAGAAAAGAGACTCGATCCGTGCAAAAGGTGCACTTCTCAAGGTTACCAAATAAACGTGCAGCTCGCGAAGCATCAAAAATAGCACGCAAATGAATCATATGATCATCCATGGATTTGCTATAAATCAAGATATCATCAAAGTAAACAGCCACAAATTTGCCAATAAAATGTCTTAAAATCTCATTCATCAAACGCATGAAAGTACTAGGTGCATTAGTTAAACTAAAAGGCATTACTAACCACTCATACAACCCGAATTTGGTTTTGAAAGCTGTTTTCCATTCATCTCCAAGTTTCATTCTAATTTGATGGTAGCCACTACGCAAATCAATTTTAGTGAAAATTATAGCATCACATAACTCATCAAGCATGTCATCTAGCCTAGGAATAAGATGACGATACCTAATAGTAATGTTATTAATGGCTCTACAATATACACACATACGCCAAGTACCATCTTTCTTAGGAACCAAAAGTACAGGAATAGCACAAGGACTAAGTGATTGAAGAACATACCCACGATCCAAAAGGTCTTGGACTTGTCGTTGTATCTCCTTAGTCTACTCAGGGTTGGTCCTATAAGCAGCACGGTTTGGCAAAGTAGCACCAGGAATCAAATCAATTTGATGCTCAATCCCTCTCAAAGGTGGCAATCCCGGGGGTACCTCAACTGGGAAAACATCCTCATACTCCTACAAAAGGTTAGTGACAGCAGGATGCAAAGATTTAGAAGCAATATCACCAAGCAAAAACAAGGCTTGTTTGCATATCAAAGCATAGCAAATATCATCAGCAGAAATTTCAGTAAGCTCAGATTTTATGGCAAGACATGAACAACCTTGTAATTTAATTCCAGCACCCTTAGAACTTAAAGAATCATTAATATTACTAGGTGTAAAATCAGAATTAACAGGTTATTGAATTTCAGGGCCTTTATTTTTCAAACTAGCAGCTCTTTCTAAATCAGCTTGTACAATTTCAGCAGGGGTTATTGGTAACAAAGTAATTTTAGTTCCTTTATGCATAAAAATGTACTTATTACTTTTACCATGGTGTACAACATCATTATCAAATTCCCAAGGACTACCCAATAAAACTGAACATGCTTGTATGGGTACAACATCACAATCAACAGAATCCACATAAAAACCAATGGAAACAGGAACTCTGCAAGTTTGTATTATCTTAGCTTTTCCAGAGTCATTTAACCACTGAATGTAGTATGGATGTGGATGTGGGTGTGTGGTCAAATCAAGCTTCTTAACCATATCAGAACTCACCAAATTATTGTAGCTTCCTCCATCAATGATGACACGTGCTCGGCGGTTCTTGATGATGAAGAAAATCTGGAACAAGTTATGTCACTGCATCGTCTCGGGCTGCTGGATTTGTGTGCTAAGCACACGCTGCACAATAATATTCATGTAGCCCATGGTATCTCCGTGTCCAAGGACGAGGTCACCGCTGGTGGCAGCGACATCCTCCTCCTCATCCTCCACATCGGAGGTGCTCATGTAACCGCCATCGTCTGTCGCCACATATGCCCGCCTACTTGGGCAATCTTTCTGCACATGACCATGACCATGGCAGCGGTGGCACTGAATTCCTGTAGTGCGTCCCGTCGAAGCAACAGAGGAGGCACTACTAGCTGGTACCTGCATAGAATTTTTACCTGAGCGCGTAGAAGGTGCAGGGGCTGATCTTGGTGCTGCAGAAACAACACTAGCTCCCTTGGCAGCTTCTGGTGGGGGCGGCCGGAAAGATGGCTTGGGCAGCCCCGATGTCCCCGTCGGCCGTGGTGGGTAGAAAGTCCTGGACTTGCTGTACTCCTCAAAAGCCTGGAAAAGTCCCTATGATTCTTTCTCTGCAAGCATAGCATACTGGAAACACTGGTTAAGGGTATAAAATTCTTTATAATCAAGGATGTCCTGAATTTCTTTTCTCAAACCAGAATAAAAGCGGCAAATCTGATCCTCTACTTTTTCAACCACAGCACAACGAATCAAACCCTTCTGAAGCTCACTAAAATACTCCTGAACAGCTTTATCTCCTTGATCTAAACGCTGCTGTTTATTACGAATCTCTTTATAAAAAGAAGGAGGAACAAAATGATCACGCATTGCTACCTTAAGTTCTTCCCAAGTAGTAGGCAAATCAGTTTCTGCAGCTTGACCACTCCACCAAACAATAGCAAAGTCCTTAAACTGACTAGTGGCTTGTCTAACTCTATGTTGTTCAGGAACAAGGTGGGCATTAAATTTTTGTTCTACAGTCATTTCCCAATCAAGGTAAGCATCACCATTGTACTGACCCGAAAACGAAGGAATTGAAAACTTAATTTTAGCATACGGGTTATTTGGAGCATGGTTACCTTGTGTGCGACGGTTGTGATTGTGGAAGCCACCCATACCTTGAGGGTTACATTGCAAACAACGTCGTAACCTTGCGGTCCTTGTAGCTGACCTATCGACGGTGCCATCAGCCTTATACACCGTTTCTTCATCATGATCGTCTTCAACGTCATTGTTGGTGTTGGTGTTGGTGTTGATAGTCTCGTGAGCGGTCTCCAATTCGACAACCTGATCGGTTAACTTAGAGACTCACTTATCCAACCGCTCAATGCTTTCTCCCAGGTGAAGCTTGGTGACGGCGTCGGTGACGGCCCTGGTGATCGACTTTCCCAAATCACTCTGAACCGCCTGCAAAGCCTTCTGTAGCTGACTTTGGCTCACGGACTCATCAAATTTTGAGGGAAAAGCACCCTCTCCATCACTTCCTGACATCAGAAACACCAAAACAGGAAACAAAAAGTGAAGGTTATCGCTACAAAACTACTAAGCAGTGGTGCCTCTCAACACAGCAAAAGGAAGCTTCTTGCAAAGCTCTTACAAAGTTCTGAAAACAACAAAGCAAAGGATATCAGGGAGGTATGTTCCATGATTGCAAGGGTTACAAAATAACCTATGTGCTGTCCAGAAGAAGTATGTAGAGCTAGCAAGGCCAAATATATATATGTGAGTGGCACACAAATAAAAAAAAAGCGCCCAAGTAATTTGTCCCTAGTTGCTGATCTAACTATGTCCTAGAACAGTAGTGATAGCAAAGAAGAAACAAGAAGACAAAGGCACACAATCGATAACAGGGGGCTAAGTGTAAAACAGCCAAACTCAGAAATTCCAGGGGGCTAGATGGAGCACTAGTAGAAATTCAAAATTTCTTTTATTTTATTTTATATTTTTATCCAACTCACTAATAATGTAGGAGAAACCACAAAAAATTTCAGCTCAAACAGAGCTAGGACATGGCCTACAGAAATTCCTGAAGTTTCAGAAAACGTCGGGTTTCAACTTGAATGAATGTTTTTATTTATCTTCCCAAATTTTTTTGAATTATTTGACTAGGGCACACAAGGCATAGCCTAGTGTGGGTCACCTCAACTTTTTGTCAAGAATCTACTGTAACAATTTCAGTCAAAACGGACAACTGAGTAAAAAGTTATGGCCGTTTTACCGAAGGTGTGTCGGAATCGGTTATGAAGAAAACCGGGGTTTGAGTGAAACCCGAATCGGGTTTGGGGTCGGGTAGGGATTTTTTTGGCGGGATGGATGCAGCAAAAAGTGAAATTTGTGAGAATTGGTCCGAGGTGTTGTGGGTGGGTTTAGGGTGGGATTAGGATGGGCGTGTTGATCAATCAACCCTAGCACACAAAGCCAACAAAACCGAGGGTGGTGGAGGGGATGGCGGCTAGGGCTGCAAGGGAAACACTATTAATGACAAAAACACAAACTATACCAGCGACTAAACAAGAACTAGGGCACAAACTCAATACTACGGACTCTGAAATTGAAATATGCAAAGGCTAAACACGTGGTTATGGGCGGGGCAATTTTTTTTTTGGCTTTTCTATGGACGATAGGAAGAACAGAAAACAAAACTAAAGGGTGGTGCGAACCTGACGGTGCACCTGAAGCTCCGATACCACTTTATGTGGACAAGGGTTCCCGATCTTCCGAATGATTCTTGATAAATTGATTTGGTCAGAGGCCACACACAAATTGATCCGGCTTCAGAACAGCATATTCTAAACCCCGCAATCGCAGCACAACGTCTCCTCTGGTTATCAACCATCCAAGGATGATTGACCTCGCCGAGAAGGCTAATCCCTGCCTACGAATCAAGAACACAAGCAAGAACAACGAAGAATGCAACACAATTGTAGATGTATGATTAAACTCACGAAGTTCGGGTCTCACAAACCGACGAACGGCGACACTGTTTATGAACAGAATTGATCTAAGCAAAACCCGAACCCTAATGGTGTGGTGGAGGCTGTATATGAAGACCCTAGGATCGTGCAAGACCCTCTGGATGCGCCCCTAATTGGGCTCAACTAGATACAAAGCCCAAAAGCCAAAAATAGGCGACACAGCACCGACACAGATTCTGGACCCTTTCTTGTTTTGATGATTACCGATGACTCCGGATGAATTTAGATATGAGGCCGGCGGAATTGGAAAGGTCTTCTCCTTATCTTTCCTTGTATATCTACAACATCCAAATCCGAGTCCGTATGCGTCCTGAGTGACCGTTTTAGTGCAGACTGGTCCTGGGCCCCGAAACAGACTCGAAGTCGATTTTGATTGGGCCTCCACTTTGGCTTCCAATCCCTTGCTGGTCCTCCACGTTCCCAACTCCTTCTCCCATCATCTCTTGGTCCTCTCGATGGTTCATAATCATAAAATAATCATTAGGTAGCAAACCATTCTCAAAAGTAATATATAGTGAAGAACGTAGGAACGAGTTCACCTCTAAATTTAGTCGTCTTGCACGAGCTCTAGTCATTGGACCTTGCAAGTCCATAATTGGAGAAGTATTGTGTGTATCTATTGGAGTGATGTCCTCATCAGTTTCTTGTGGGAAAATAGAGATAATCCAACCCGCAAGAACGAAATCAACATTCCTCACAATGCCGTGGCGGCTAGTGCAATTGTCTCCGCACTTAGCTCCACCGAGTATGACAAGGATCCTGGAATAAAGAATGCCAATCAGCTATGGAGAAAACTTGAGGTCATTTATGAGGACATTGATTCCATCAAGGATGCAAGACTCAAAGAATTACAAAATGAATTCAACCTATTCATCATGGGTCCGGAAGAAGGCCCTAATGAAGTTCATGATAAGCTCATGAGGATTGTAAATCAAAGAAGAGCACTAGGAGCCAAAATGACCGACTTGGATATCAACAAGAGATTGCTACAAGCATTGAGACAATGGGATAGCAACATTTGCTCAAACATTAGAGAGAAAGATAACTTCAAGAGTTTCACCACCGATGAAGTGCTTGGAAAGCTTCTATCCCAAAAGCAACAAAATGATCAAGCTATCAAGATAAATGCCTTGATCAAGCAAATTGAGGGAGCAAGTGGTGACAAAAATGATATAGCACTCAATGCTACTCGAGAGAAACAAGAGAAAAAGAAGAAAGTGGTTGATCCTAGTGATGAAGATAGTGATGATGAAATGGTCTTGCTAATAAGAAGATTCAAGTCATTTCTTAAGAAAGATGGTTACAAGAAGAAGAGTTTTGACAAGGGCAAAGCAAGAAGGTCAAAAAGGACTTGCTATGAGTGTGCTGATGAAGGACATTTCATTGCAGAATGTCCGAAGATGAAGAACAAGGATGAAAGAAAGAAAGGCAAACACCACAAGAAAGACAAGAAGTACAAGAATCATAGAAGAGGTGAAGCTCATATTGGTCGAGAATGGAATTCCGATGACTCATCCTCTTCATCATTTTCCTCCTCTGAATCTGACTCGGATGAAGTAGGCATTGCTACAATTGCACAGGCGTCACTCCCCCCAACATTTCTCTATTTGGGAGCTTGAGTGATGATGGTGATGACAACACCCACAAGTGCTTCATGGCAAGAGGATCCAAGGTATCTAAATCTAAACATAAGCGTTCCTCTTATGCTAGTAGTAGTGATGATGATGATGATGTTAATACTTCACTTCCTAAAATGCTTGAATTCATGTAATTGCTTGAAAAACAAAAGGAAGAAAATGATAGACAAGAGGAGCTTCTTGAAAAACAAGAAGACTTGCTCATTCTTGAAAACAAGAGAAACCTTGAACTAGAGAAGCTCCTAGAAGATGAGAGAAAGAAAAATGATGTTTTAACTATATCTCTCACTAAACTTGAAAACTCTTGTGAAAGTGTTAAGAGCTCAAAAGATACTCTTCTAGAGAGGTATGAGAGCTTGGAAAAGACTCATAAGTCTCTAGAAGAACAATATGAAATACTTTCAACCTTCACATCTTCCACCAACAACTCTCGTGCTTCCACTAGCAAAGAATGTGATAGATGTTATAATATTGATGTTGATGCTTGTGCTACTAATGTGAAGTTAATTGATGATTTGAACAAACAAGTAAAGGCTCTTGAAGGTAAAATACGACATGAGAAAAATGTTGTAGATGGTGAAAAGGCAAAGTATGCAAGAGGTGCATACTCTAACACAAGAATGCCTAATGTCATGGATGGCATTGGTTATGTTAAGGGTGCCAAGTACAATGCTAGGGAGAACAAGAATGGGAAGAAATTCCTTAAGTTCACCAAGGAAGGATCTTATCAAAGGAAGCAAGCCAAAAACAAGAACACTAACCAAACTTCTTTTGTTAATGATTTTCATGCTAATGTGCCTAATAACTCTTGTGCACTTTTTTATGACTTTGATGCATCTTATGTGGTCATGAGAAACATGCATGGTCGTGTTTTTGCTAAATACGTTGGGTCACGCAACAAGAGACCAAAGGCTTGTGTGTGGGTGTCCAAAGTGCTTGTGACTAATGTGAAAGGACCTAAGCAAATTTGGGTACCTAAAAACAAAGCTTAATTTGTTTTGTAGGACTATGTCTCCGGCGGGTCAAGTTGGGTGATTGATAGTGGATGCACCAATCATATGACCGGAGATAAAAAAATGTTCAAATCATTTGAGCAAAGTTATGACAAAAATGAGTACATCACTTTTGGTGACAATGGGATGGGACATGTACTAGGTTATGGTAAAGTTCCTCTTACTCCTTTGTATTCACTTCTAAGGTTATGCTTGTTAATCACGCTGACTTCAATCTATTGTCCATTTTGCAATTTTGTAAAATGGGCTATGATTGCTTGTTCAATGAATGTGGTGTGACCATCTATAAGAGGAGTGATGGCTCTGTTGCTTTTAAGGGTGTGCTTAAAGGAAAGCTTTATGTTGTGGATTTCTCCATGGATGAAGCTAGACTTGGTACATGCTTATTAGCAAAGTCCAACATGGGGTGGTTACGGTATAGAAGGCTAGCCCATGTTGGTATAAGAAATCTTCACAAACTCCAAAAGGGCGGCCACATCATAGGACTAACCGATGTTTGCTTTGAGAAAGAATTTGTAGTGCTTGTCAAGCGGAAAAGCAAGTTGGAGCTTCACACCCCTCGAAGAACATGATGACAACTACAAGACCATTGGAGATGTTGCCCATGGACCTCTTCAGCCCCGTCTCCTATATAAGCATTGGTGGTAACAAATATCGCCTTGTAATTGTTGATGATTTTTCTCGCTTCACATGGGTATTCTTTTTGCATGATAAAGGTGAAGTGAAAGATGTACTCAAGATGTTCATGAAAAGGGCACAAAATGAATATGAAGTCAAGATCAAGAAAATAAGAAGTGACAACAGCACCGAATTCAAGAACACCCAAGTTGAGGAATATCTTGATGAAGAAGGCATGAAGCATGAATTTTCGGCACCCTACTCCCCTCAACAAAATGGGGTGGCTGAAAGAAAGAACCGCACACTTATTGAGATGGCAAGAACAATGCTTGATGAATACAAGACGTCCGATTGTGTTTGGGCTGAAGCCATCAACACCGCATGTCATGCCTCCAACCGGTTGTATCTCCACTGATTATTGAAGAAAACACCATATGAGCTAATAACTGGTAACAAGCCTAATATTTCCTACTTCGTGTTGTTGGGAGCAAATGTTTCATGCTAAACAAGAAACCCAAGACTTCAAAGTTTGCTCCAAAAGTTGATGAAGGTTTCTTGCTTGGTTATGGGTCAAATGTTCATGCTTACCGTGTGTTCAACAAAACCACCAGTTTTGTTGAAATCTCACGTGACATGACATTTGATGAATCTAATGGCTCTCAAGAGGAGGAAGTTGTTAATAATGATGTAGATAGTGATGCTCCTAGAAATGCAATAAAAAGGATGGCCATTGGTGATGTGAGACCACAAGAAACATCAAGTGTTGAAAATCAACCATCTCCCCCAAGACAAGACCAACATCATGAAAATGAAGAAATTGATCATGCAAGCAATCAAGATCAAGATGTTGGGGATCATGAACAAGCATCAAATGATGACTCCCAAAGACATGATCAAGAGGTTGATGAAGATGGTGGTCAAAGAAGTTCATATCCACCACACCCAAGAGTGCATCAAAATGTACAACGTGATCACCCCGTCGAGCAAATTCTTGGAGACATTGATAAGGGGGTAACCACTAGATCTTGAGTTAGTAATTTTTGTGAATATTACTCTTTTGTCTCTTTTATGGAGCCATTTAGGGAAGAACAAGCACTTGAGGATTCGGATTGTGTGATGGCCATGCGAGAGGAATTGAACAACTTCACAAGAAATGAAGTGTGGACATTGGAGGAAAGACCAAAGAACAAGAATGTTATGGGCACCAAGTGGGTGTTCTGTAATAAACAAAATGAAGATGGAGTTGTGACAAGAAACAAGGCAAGGCTCGTGGAAAAAGGATACTCACAAGTAGAAGGATTCGATTTCGATGAAACCTTTGTCCCCATGGCAAGGCTTGAATCAATTAGGATTCTACTTGCCTTTGCCACTCATCATGATTTCAAGTTATACCAAAAGGATGTCAAGAGTGCTTTCCTCAACGGGCCAATCAAGGAAGAAGTGTATTTGGAGTAACCGCCGGGCTTTGAAGACCCTAAGTATCTTAATCATGTCTACAAACTCCATAAGACGCTCTATGGGCTTAAGAAAGCTCCATGAGCATTCTATGAATGCCTTAGGGATTTTCTTGTTAAGAAATATTTTGTCATTGGCAAGGCCGATGCAACTCTATTCACAAAGCGCTTTTGCAATGATATATTTGTGTGCCAAATATATGTCGATGACATTATATTTGGTTCTACTAACCAAACCTTTTGTGATGAGCTTAGCAAGATAATGACCAAGAGGTTTGAGATGTCCATGATGGGAGAATTCACATTCTTTCTAGGCTTCCAAGTGAAGCAACTCAAGGAGGGCACCTTCATATGTCAAGCCAAGTACACACAAGACGTATTGAAGAAGTTTGACATCGACAAGGCCAAGCCCACCAAAACTTCCATGCCAACAAATGGCCACCTCAACCTCAACAAAAAGGACAAGCCCGTTGATCAAAAGGTATACCGCTCCATGATAGGATCTTTGCTTTATATTTGTGCATCTAGGCCCGATATCATGCTTAGTGTGTGTATATGTGCACGTTTTCAAGCCGCTCCTATGAAGTGTCACATGGTCGCCGTTAAAAAAATATTGAGGTATTTAGTTCACACACCCAACCTAGGGCTTTGGTACCCCAAGGGTTCAAAGTTCAACCTATTAGCCTATTCCGATGCGGATTATGCCGGGGATAAGGTAGATAGAAAGAGCACCTCCGGGACATGCCAATTCTTGGGTAGGTCCCTAGTGTCATGGTCATCCAAGAAACAAAATTCCGTTCCTCTCTCCACAGCCGAAGCGTAGTATGTTGCAGCCGGTAGTTGTTGTGCACAACTACTTTGGATGAGACAAACTCTAAGGGACTACGATTACAAGTTGAACCGTGTTCCTCTCCTATGTGACAATGAGAGTGCCATAAAGCTTGCTTATAACCCCATTGAGCATTCGCGCACAAAGCATATAGATATCCGCCACCACTTTTTGAGTGATCATTCAATCAAGAGGGATATAGAAGTTAGTCATGTGCACACCGAAGGTCAACTAACCGATATATTCACCAAGCCCCTAGATGAGAAGAGATCTTTCTATCTTAGAAGTGAACTAAATATTCTTGACTATAGCAATGTGATGTAGAGAATGTGCACATCTGATTGGTGATTGCTTTATTATTATTGCGAAAAAACATTGCTTTATGTCAGAAACCTATTATTTGTGCTATTGAAGTTGTTTTTTTTATCTCTAGATCAAATCTTGTCAAAGTATGGTCATTGCTATGATTTGTTGATTGCTGACTCACCGTACGATGTCAAGACCTGCTCTTGTCTATCAAAATTATTTTGAAAAACTCCTCTCTCTTCTTTGCTGAACCTTGTTATGTCAGGTGTCGGACAAGTCCGATGGGTATCGGACAAGTCCGACACCTCTAGGTTTTGACCTTTTAACCCAGCCCGACTTACCCCTTCGGTCAAACCACCCTCATTCACCTCCCAGCCGTTCTCCCTCCTCAAGAACTCCCCTAAAGGCGATTCCAAGGGAATCTTCAACTTCAACCATCCATTGGCGCAAGATTTTGACCCCCCATCAGAAAAGTTTGACCCCCCATTGATTTGCAAGGTTTTGACCTATTTCCCCTCTCTCTCTCCCCTCTAGGGTTAGGGTTATAGGGCAATGCTAGTGTCAAATCTTTTTCCCTTGCATATTTGATCAATGGAGTTAGCTTCTAGTCAGTTGTAGTTGGAGTAGATGGAGTTTGGCTCTAGGTGGTAGGTGGATTTGTGAAATACCTAGGTTTTTGGAAAAACTGCGAGTCATCGGACAAGTCCGACGACCATCAGGCAAGTCCACGTGTCGGACTTTCCCCATGCTCATCGGACATGTTCGATGACCTGCAGATTTTCAAAAACCTAAGTCCTTCATCGATTCACCTCACCCCTATTCCTCCCTTTGACTCCCTCCTAACTTATTGCTCACCATCTTTTCTCAGCATGTTTGACGTGGAAGCATCCACCTTGAGGGAGAAGAGGACCAAGACCGGCGAAGACCAAGGTCAAAGCCAAGCACTGAAGACTGGAAGGGCCTTGATCATCGTGTTCACAAAACCACTTTGCGGACAGCTAAAAGAGAAGAACCTGAAGATCTCATTTGGGTCATGCATCCTCCAGCTGAGGTGGAGAACTTGGACGAAACATTGTTGTGACACCCCTATTGTCTTTGGGTCCCCAGGGTGTCATCTAGGCAGTTTTAAACCTTGACACCAAGCTTTGGTTCAAATTCAATTGAATTCAAAACCCTTTTGAATGACCTTTGAACTGCAAGTCCCAATTTTTCAACAAGACTCACCTTTGCAAAAATTATATGTTGTTGGTCTGGGTCAATTAGAATTTTGGGAATTTTTCCAAAATTTTAGTTCATCAGTAAAGGCCTCAAATAATTGTTAAGGTGGTCAAAAACCAGCTCTGTTCATAAAATTTCTGAGGCAAATTCTGTAGGGACTGTTGGTAGTTAGTATTTTTGTAAAAACCAGCACATTATGGGGAACCTACCATAATTTTGGTCTGATTTTATCAGCTCTGGATTAATTCCAACAATTTTTGCAAAGTCAGTCGGCTGAATGGAGTGGAAAAAGAAAAGAAAAAGAAAACTGCCCGCGGGACCCACCTGTCAGCGACTCAGAGAAAACACACCGACCGCAGCCACGCTGCCCGGGCCGACGCGCGCCGCGTGGTCGCCGGCGTACGGCCAACGGCCGAAGCCGCGGATCGACGCCCCCACCGTTCCGACATCTCCCCCCCTGTCTCCCCCACCACGGTCCGAACACTCCATTTACTCCCTCCACTCTCGCTCTCTCTCCTTTCCGCTCGCTCGCCCCGCCATTGCCGCGCGGTGCTGGACCCGCCGCGCCGACGCCTCGCCGCCCGAGCTGCCCCGTCGAACACCCCCGGACCACCTCCCCGACATCCTCGGTCTTCAAGCGGAGTCGCTTGTCCCTTCCCGCATCGAGCCGCCGCGAATCGACCTCTTCCTCCCCGTCTCCGACCGCCGTCCCACCACGTCGCCCGGCACCCACGGTGAGCCCCTGACCGATTCCTTGCTCGAGGAGCTTCACACTTTGTTCGCGCACGCTTTTGAGCTCGGGATGGGCAAATCCGACCACGTTTTCCCTTAGTCCGTCGCTCGAGGCCGCCGCCGACCACCGCAATCCCCACCTCGCCGGTGAGACCACACCCCCGGCCTCCCTCTTCCCGGGGAAACTCGGTGACCTTCCTCTCCGTGCTCCGGCAAAGCTCTCCGACCGGATTCCGAGCCCTACCGCCCTTCCCCTGCCGCGCTAGCCGTCGACGACCTCTGCCCTGTTTCCGCCACCGTCGCTGAGCTGCGTCCGACCATCGCCGGCGATGTCCGATAGCCTAGATGAGTGCGCGGGGTTGCGTAGATCATTTCTCCTTTAAAGATCGGACCGAGCCAGTGACCGTAGCGAGCTGCGGCGACCCCCCCCCCTGCCGGTGCCGCCGTGCTCCGGCGAGAGCACGCGCGCGCGCGCGCGTACTCGGCCCCGCTGGCCGCTGGGCCGCGAAGGCCAGTGGGCCTGGCCTCGCGCTCGGCCGAGCGCCCTCACGCTCGCGCTCGCGCTGGGCCGCGGGCGAGTCCCAGCCCAGTGGGCTGCCTGTTTACGGCCCGCGGTGTTTAAATCGGATTTTCGTAATTTAATCATTTCCAGAAATAGGGTAAACTGGTAAATTGCATAGTAAATTGAATAATAGGAATTTTGTAGCAAAATAAATTTTGTTAGACTGGTGCGAGCTTGCACTGCTGTAGAAAAATACTAATGCCCCATGTTTAGTAATTTTTTATATCAGGATTAAAATAAATAGGATAAACACTAATAGAATTTTAATTAATTACAGAAAGCAGATAAAATATGAAAAATTGGCCTCCAGGGAGGATTTTCAGTTTTAGTCTTCCTGGAAAAATTTCATATAGAAATTCTATGTTTATTGGCTGAAATGAATTTAATGCCTTTTTCCTTATAATAATTAATAATTAATTTTTGGCTTAATATTTGGTAGGGAAAACTTAGCGATTAACTCTCTCCTGGTGTAACCTAATTATAACTAATCACCCCTGCCCTTTCGTAGACCCGAACCCTGTCGACCTATTAATTGCCCGAGTGCAATTTTTACCCGTTCGCTAAAGGATTCCGTTTTCAGGCAATTCACGGGTAATTGTACCTTGCGAAGGTTTTGCTCACGCTAGTGCTATTTAGTGAGCACCTACGAACCCTGGGCGGCACTTGCACAGTTCTGCCCCAGCACCCACCTACACACCGTACTTGGATGCGACGTCGTCGCGGTCAAGTATGGGAGTCCATGAAGGAAATACACGAAGTACCCTCGTCCTGTGCCCACTCCTTGAGTGATGCCCTCGAACGTCTCGGCACACCGTTTAATTCCACTAATAACAGTGTGCATTAACGTATTTATTGAGGAAGTGCCATGAATCTTCCCTCACGGCTTTCCCTCTTGCATCATATAGATCACGCCGTGAACCACGTGGAGGCAGGACCGGAGCAGGATCCCGAAGGAGCGGAAGGTGCCGTAGCCGACCAAGAGCAGAACCAAGGCAAGCCCCGGTGCATAACCCCGTTTTAAATTTTTATTCTATCACTAGCTATGGATGTAAGTTTGTCTGTGCATTAAGTGATAGGAGTTGATTGCAACCCTAGTGTGCAGTAGGTCTCTACCCGATTACTAGCCTCAGGACGATAGTCGCTCTGCTTAAAGTAAGACGACTGTTTATCGAGTGGTATGGAGACCACTCGTAGGTAGGAATTATTATTACGACAAGGGAATGGGTTGGAATGAAGGAAAGGGTGGATGGAATCACAATGAAGACCGGACGGGCAATTAGGTGGAAAGGGAAGGACAGCTTGTCTTCAAGGAGGTAGCCCCGTCCGAGTCCCCCCTAAGGCTACGCCTCGTGTCCGGCCCATGGGATCAAGTTTGAACGTACTGTTTGCATGCTGGAGATATGGGCCCAGTAAACCGACGTAGCTACGACTACCGCTTGGTCTGAAGATAGCCTTCTCCCTTCTTTGGTGGAACTGGGGCTGAGAGGAGGGAACAATCCACCCACGGATGGCGGCATGAGGCGCATCGCGATGGGGGACCCTTCTCGGGGGAGTCTGGACCCGGAAGACCCTGCGGTACCGTGAGCGAAAGGTTGCTCCATGCGGCTTCCAGGAAGCGCGTATGGGTCGTGCAAGCAGGTTTCTCCTGCAGGATGTAAATCGATTCGAGTCGCTGCCCCTCACAGTAACGAGTACCACTTGATCACTGCTACGGAACAGTGCCGGAAGCCATTAAGCTGTTGTGTGGGTTTAATACTGCTGTTTGAAATTATTAAGATTGTATTGCAACTATGATTGCTATAGCTCTAGTGCAAACTAAATTTATTATTCTGCATGACAACTCAACTGGATGCTAAAACTTGAAAAAATAGGGATCCACTCTTAGGCGAGTTTTTCTGGCAATATCAACCCTATCCCTAGCCTTTGCATGTCTAGGTGTCGGCTGTAGTTTGGCCAATTTGACGGGTCAGTCTTGCTGAGTAAACTAGTTACTCAGGGCGTAGCTCTATGTGGTTTTCAGATGACCAGGACGGAGAATGCCACTGTGGAGGAAGGTTCCATTGGGAGGGCCAGCGTCCCGACTGTTGGAACATCGAGTGGGAGCTGTGCACAAATGAAGATGAGGATTAGGTCCTTGCTTGCCGGTACGGTGCTTGGGCAAGGCACCTTTTAAGGCCGGATGTTCCCTGTGTGTCGCCGTGAGAGGGCGAATGTATCTTAGTTATATCGTCGAACTGGTGAACCAGTGTTGAACTTTTCGCTTCCGCAACTTATTTCTGTTGAAACCCCGGTCTGTAATATAACTTCGGATTTATGTAAACTCTGCTTCTCCACCTATGTTCCTGTTGCAATTATTTTCTTTCTCTGTCATGTATTGTACTATTGGGCGCCACAGCGCGTGTCGCCACCCGAGGAAGATCCTGGAACGGAACCGTCTCCGTGGTAAGGCGGGTCCGTGACAGCGTGGTATCAGAGCTATCTCGGGAATAGTATAATATTCAAAGACATATTTTCGAAAACCCCGTAACGAACGTGTGAGGACGTGCCCAATAGGTTATTAATAAGTTATGATTCAGGTGGCAAGGCTAACTGTAGGAGGTTGTTTGTTTAAATACTATATCTACGGCATCGTCAACGCAGGTATGTGTCCCGCCCAGTGGACTGTAACATGGGAAGCTAGCACAATGGTGTGAACACGGGCTGATTGCGTAAAACATCAGTGTTCTGCCCTAGGACAATAATAAGGGATTATTTTCGGCTCGTTTCTTTTGATTTGATGTAATGTTTCTGGAATGAATCTTCTGCAGGTATGCTAACCACGATTCTCGTAAGAAACGGGTAGTATACGACTAACTTGAGAGATCGTCTGCCACCGACTATACGAATGGTCCTATTCGTGACCAATTTCTTATTTGGTGAGGATGGGTAGGCCGAAATCATTTGCATATTTAAAAATGTTAAAAGGCGCCGCAACGTTAACAAGAAACCAAAGTTGAGCAGTCTGTCTTCCGTACGAATCGACACCTCCTCGCTTGTGACTTTTGAACTCTCAAACGAACTTTCTGACTCTAGCCGGAATGTTGGTTTAAGAATCACCGGACACCACCAACGTGGTCTTCCGAGTCAGCGCGTCGAAATCAGGTTATTACAAATTTCGGGTGGTATGCCTGTCGCGCTAAATCCGTGAATCCTTGTCCCGCTCACCCTAGGGCTGTGGCTGTGTTTTCGGGGAAGCGGTTAAGGATTCTATTCCGGTAGTGTTGGATTAGAGCCGGTATTTTACTCACTGCTTCAAATTGTTTATTTTGACCTGCACCCTCTGCGTCGGGAACTAGTACTCACTTTTGGGGTTTGTGTTCCAGATGGACGAGCACGGGTTTGAGCTGTTCCGGCACGACGGGTGGCGTTATACCACCGGTCTACACCACCGTGGCTTTCCCACCCTTCTGTGGGAGATGCTACGCGCCCTGGGCTACGAGGAGCAGCCTTCGTACCGCGGGCGTGAGACCCGCCACCACGGTGTGCCTTTTGCAGAGGTGCATCTCAGTGTCTCCCCACACCCGCGCAACCCCGACTTGGCGGGTATGGAGAGCACCGTCACGGCTGGGAGCCTCCGGGAGGGCCTGGAGAGGGTCGCTCACCAGGCTCTCACTCACTTCTGTGGGCGCAACGTAGCAGCGCTCTCGGGGACGCCGTTCGAGATGATCCCCATCTGGCACCAGGCTGACCCGGTGTGGCAGAGGCGTGTGAGACGCGTCTCTCGTGACGACTACCCGGAGTACCACGCGGGGTACCACCGCATAGCCCACTACTCCGAGTACCTCCTCCACTTGGATGAGGAGGCTAGCCGCCGCAGCAGAGTCTTGCTGGCGGAGGCTGAGCAGGTGTGGCTGCAGAGGAACGACCTGCAGACACAGGTCGATGCGCAGCAGAGAGAGATTCAGCGGTTGACCGCTGCTCTTGAGGCGAGTGAGACTCGCGTGACAGAGGTCACTGAGCAGCGGGACACCCTCGCACAGGAGGTGGACAGACGAGGTATAATTATGCAGCAGCGGGCGAACCATAACGAGCACTTGCAGCAGCAGCTGGCGAGTGCCCAGCAGGAGATGGACCTTATGGGGGAGGATCTGGAGACGCTGATCCATGAGAACCAAGACCTTCAGGCTCAGTTGGACGTGATCGCTGCACCGCAGGCAGCGCCCGCAGAGGAGGAGCCCGAGGAGGATGCGGGCGAAGAGTCTGACGTGGACTATGAGCCACTCGTTCCGACCGGCGCAGACCGGCCAGGGCCCTCTGGCACCGCTGGTGTCCAGGCTTGGCAGCAGTAGTAGATGCGACTAGGTCGTGCTTGTAGGGCTGGATAGATGGATAGCTTTTGGGACACTCCACGCGTGGTTGTTGTATTTTGGGGATCACCCGCGTGATTGGCTTTTGCAGACTCGACGGTCACATATTCCGAGTTCTTGTAGAGTGGAACTGTGGACTTGTACTAGGATTATGTTAACATGGAAATTTCAGCTTCATCGAGATTATGTTGTGTACCACATTGTTGTCCCGCATGCTGTGTCATTAGCTTTGGTAACCTATATGCTCATGATTGGATAAGTGACTAACTGGACCCTTGTTCTTGTATTTCAGAATGGTGCGCACCCGTAACACCAACGAGCTGCATGGTGAGCAGCCCGAAGGTTCCAGGGCTAGAGAGACCGACTCTCCGCTAGGAACTCCACCATCGCCGCCGCCATCTAACCCCATGCAGATGATGGCGCAGTTTTTCGCGTCGATGATGGAGAGCCAGCAACAGCAGGCGGAGTTCATGCGAGAAGTGGCACGACAAAACCTAGCACCTCGTAATGCTAGGGGCCACCATGATGGAGCGCCCCAGAACAGCTCCTACTCCGACTTCCTCGCCACCAGGCCGCCCACGTTCAGCTCAACCACCGAGCCCATGGAGGCAGAGAACTTCCTTCGCATGCTTGAGGCCAAATTTGGACTCCTTAACTGCACGCCGGTGCAGAAGACACTGTTCGCCGCGCAGCAACTGCATGGTGCGGCTGGGGCATGGTGGGCCAACCATGTCGCTTCTATGGGAACCGACCGACAGATTACGTGGGATGAATTCAAGGATGCGTTCTGCGCTCACTACATCCCTGTGGGGCTCGTCCGCAGGAAGGCGCGTGAATTCGCCGCTCTAAGGCAGGGCAACCGCAGTGTCGAGGAATACTGTGAAGAGTTCAACCGGTTGGCGCTGTACGCTCCGGAACAAGTGGACACCCCCGCCAAGCGTAAGGACCGTTTCTTGGAGGGGCTCAGTGCTGAGCTACAGGACCGCCTCAACCTTAACATGGGAGGCACCTTCGCTGAGTTTGTCAATAACGCGATCGTCGCGGAGGACGGATATCGCAGGGTGATGTCAGAACGGAAGCGCTCCGCAAGTGCTATGGGGCCGTCCAATGGACCCCCGCAGAAGTTCCGCATGGTGTACACCACCCCGTCGGGACAGAGGTACCGCTCCGCCCCCGTGCCGGCACCTGCTGTGCGCCCACCTCAGCTAGCACAACAGCGACCCCCGGTACCGCGTCCGCAGCAGAGTCAAGGAGGATTTCGCCCACCCCAGCGGCCAAACCCTCAACCCGGACCTTTCCCCTGCTACAACTACGGCCGCCTGGGGCATTTCTCAAGGGAGTGCCCACACCCCAAGAAAAGCACTGGTCAGAACCCGTCAAGGAGTAGCAACACCAACAACAACCGCAACAACCGAGGACCAGTTCGTGTGGGGCGAGTGAACAACACTACCCTGGAGGAGATTCCGGAAAGCAGTCCCATCCTTGCTGGTATGTTCTCTGTTCGAGACCACCCTGCACTAGTACTGTTTGACTCAGGAGCATCTCATAGCTTTGTCAGTGGGTTCTTTGTTGACAAGCACCGGCTGCCTCGTACCCTTATGAGAGCACGATACACCATTAAATCAGCTGGTGGACGAACCCCTGCTCTTTATGAAGTAGACAAACTTCCAATAACCCTAGGATCGAAGGTCTACCCTACTAAGTGCATAGTCTTAGATGGTTGCAGCATTGACGTTATCTTGGGCATGCCTTGGATGAGGCAACATAAAGCTATGCTGGACATAGACACCTACACGGAGCACTTAAACTCTCCCACCCATGGTAGCGTAAGCTTCCGAGTACGACCACCCCGACTGGTCGCACCAAGTGTTCACCACACCATAGCCGAGAAAATAAAAGATATTCCAGTGGTTAGGGAATTTCCGGACGTATTCCCTGACGACCTTCCCGGACTTCCACCGGATCGGGATGTTGAGTTCAAGATTGAGCTTCAGCCAGGAACGGCACCCATATCCAAAAGACCATATAAAATGGCGCCCAAAGAACTAGCGGAGTTGAAGGAGCAACTTAAGGGGCTACTGGATAAGGGATTCATTCGACCAAGCTCCTCGCCTTGGGGTTGTCCGGCATTGTTCGTGAAGAAGAAAGATGAGACCCTGAGGCTGTGTGTAGACTACCGACCCCTCAATGCGGTGACTGTCAAGAACAAATATCCACTGCCCCATATTGACATCCTCTTCGATCAGTTAATAGGAGCTAAGGTGTTCTCCAAGATTGATCTCCGGTCGGGTTATCATCAGATTAAAATTCGTGCCGAGGACGTCCCCAAGACCGTCTTTTCTACCCGGTACGGTCTATACGAGTATTTAGTCATGTCGTTTGGATTGACAAATGCACCAGCACACTTCATGTATCTCATGAACTCAGTGTTCATGCCCGAGTTGGACAAGTTTGTGGTGGTTTTCATTGACGACATTCTAGTCTACTCGAAGACGGAGGAGGAACATGCAGAGCATCTCCGTGTTGTCTTACAGAGGTTAAGGGAACACCAGCTGTATGCTAAGTTTAGCAAGTGCGAGTTTTGGTTGAAGCAAGTACCGTTTCTAGGCCACATTGTTTCGGAAGAAGGCATCGCGGTAGATCCCAGCAAGGTAAGAGATGTGCAGAACTGGAAGACACCGAAGACCGTATTCCATGTCCGCAGTTTTCTGGGATTAGCTGGCTACTACCGCCGTTTTATTCCCAATTTCTCCAAAATAGCGAAGCCCATCACAGAGCTGCTTAAAAAGGATAAGAAATTCATATGGGATGAGAGCTGCGAAAACGCTTTTCAAGCCTTGAAAAAGCACCTGACCACGGCCCCAGTTTTAGCTCAACCGGACCTGGGAAGGCCGTTCGATGTCTACTGTGACGCTTCGGGTATTGGTTTGGGATGTGTGCTTATGCAAGACGGAAGAGTTATTGCTTATGGATCGAGGCAATTGAAGAAGCACGAGCAGAATTACCCCGTGCATGATCTGGAATTAGCAGCGGTGGTATTGGCCTTAAAAATGTGGAGACATTACCTCCTTGGAAATTTAGTTCGCATATACACTGACCACAAAAGCTTAAAGTATATTTTCACCCAAGACCACCTGAACATGAGACAGCGTCGTTGGTTGGAATTAATTAAGGATTACGAGTTGGAAGTCCATTACCACCCGGGAAAGGCGAATGTAGTGGCTGATGCCCTAAGCCGCAAGGCTCACTGTCACCATATCTTAGTCGGGCCGCAAGTCCAAGATGGTCATTATGTCCAAGTAACACCCCACGGAACCCTGTACAACTTAGCATTAATCCCTACCCTACGGGAAGAAATAGTGTCAGCTCAGAAAAAGGATGAAGGCATAGCACATCTAAAAAGAAGGCTAAAGGAGGGTGATGATAAAGTACAATGCTTTCAAGAAGATACCGAGGGTGTGTTATGGTTCAAGACTCGACTGGTAGTTCCTAAGGATCCGAAACTCCGCAAGGAAATTTTGGACGAGGCTCACATGGCAAAATACTCCATGCATCCGGGCAGCAACAAAATGTACCATGATTTGAGATCCAAATACTAGTGGACTCGTATGAAAAGGGAAATAGCACGTTATGTCGCAGAATGTGATACCTGCCGCAGGGTCAAGGCCGATCATCTAAGGAAGGCAGGCCTACTCCAACCCTTGAGTGTTCCAGCTTGGAAATGGGAAGATATCAGCATGGATTTTATCGTTGGTCTCCCGCTGACGGCACATAAACTCGACTCCATTTGGGTCATTGTGGACCGATTAACAAAGGTCGCCCACTTTATCCCTGTGTCGACACGGTTTAAAATGCAAAAGTATGCGCAACTCTACATTGAGCGAATCTTGTGTCTGCACGGAGTGCCCAAGACTATCGTGTCCGATCGAGGCTCCCAATTTGTGGGACGCTTTTGGGAGAAGCTACACGAGACACTGGGTACCCGGCTGATTAGAGGTTCCGCCTACCACCCCCAAACTGACGGTCAAACGGAAAGAGTTAACCAAATATTGGAAGACATGTTGAGGGCATATGTGCTGAATCACAACAAGAAGTGGGATGAGTACCTACCCTTGGCAGAATTCGCTTACAACAACAGTTACCAGGAAAGCATCCAGATGGCACCATTCGAGGCCCTCTATGGGCGCCGCTGTCGCACCCCAGTGAATTGGTCAGAATCAGGGGAGAGGATAATCTTTGGTCCGGAGCTAGTGCAGCAAGCTGAACAGAAGGTACTTGAAATCCAATCCAACTTACGTGCGGCAAAGTCCAGGCAGAAGAGTTATGCAGACAAAAGGCGCCGCCCGTTGGAGTTCAGGGTTGGCGATATGGTCTACCTCCGAGTGTCACCCACCAAGGGTGTTCAACGGTTTGGAATTCGCGGGAAGTTAGCACCCCGTTATATTGGTCCCTACCCTATCATTGCTAGATGTGGGCCAGTGGCCTACCATCTCCAACTGCCAGTGGAACTCGCTGGAGTGCATGACACGTTTCACGTGTCCCAACTCAAGAGGTGTTTGAAAACACCGGTGGACATACCACTGGAAGGCACCCAACCACTACAACCTGACCTGACATATGCCGAGCATCCGATAAAAGTTCTGGATGAGAAGGAGCGAGCGACACGTAAGAAGACGCTGAAGTTCTATAAAGTCCAATGGAGCAACCATACCGCCAGAGAAGCTACTTGGGAAACATAAGAGTTCCTGCGAAGCCACTACCCCGAGTTCCTACACCACCATTTAGGTAAACCTTCAACACCTCCCTAAATCTCGGGACGAGATTTTCTTAAGGGGGGAGGGCTGTGACACCCCTATTGTCTTTGGGTCCCAAGGGTGTCATCTAGGCAGTTTTAAACCTTGACACCAAGCTTTGGTTCAAATTCAATTGAATTCAAAACCCTTTTGAATGACCTTTGAACTGCAAGTCCCAATTTTTCAACAAGACTCACCTTTGCAAAAATTATATGTTGTTGGTCTGGGTCAATTAGAATTTTGGGAATTTTTCCAAAATTTTAGTTCATCAGTAAAGGCCTCAAATAATTGTTAAGGTGGTCAAAAACCAGCTCTGTTCATAAAATTTCTGAGGCAAATTCTGTAGGGACTGTTGGTAGTTAGTATTTTTGTAAAAACCAGCACATTATGGGGAACCTACCATAATTTTGGTCTGATTTTATCAGCTCTGGATTAATTCCAACAATTTTTGCAAAGGCAGTCGGCTGAATGGAGTGGAAAAAGAAAAGAAAAAGAAAACTGCCCGCGGGACCCACCTGTCAGCGACTCAGAGAAAACACACCGACCGTAGCCACGCTGCCCGGGCCGACGCGCGCCGCGTGGTCGCCGGCGTACGGCCAACGGCCGAAGCCGCGGATCGACGCCCCCACCGTTCCGACATCTCCCCCCTGTCTCCCCCACCACGGTCCGAACACTCCATTTACTCCCTCCACTCTCGCTCTCTCTCCTTTCCGCTCGCTCGCCCCGCCATTGCCCGCGGTGCTGGACCCGCCGCGCCGACGCCTCGCCGCCCGAGCTGCCCCGTCGAACACCCCCGGACCACCTCCCCGACATCCTCGGGCTTCAAGCGGAGTCGCTTGTCCCTTCCCGCATCGAGCCGCCGCGAATCGACCTCTTCCTCCCCGTCTCCGACCGCCGTCCCACCACGTCGCCCGGCACCCACGGTGAGCCCCTGACCGATTCCTTGCTCGAGGAGCTTCACATCTTGTTCGCGCACGCTTTTGAGCTCGGGATGGGCAAATCCGACCACGTTTTCCCTTAGTCCGTCGCTCGAGGCCGCCGCCGACCACCGCAATCCCCACCTCGCCGGTGAGACCACACCCCCGGCCTCCCTCTTCCCGGGGAAACTCGGTGACCTTCCTCTCCGTGCTCCGGCAAAGCTCTCCAACCGGATTCCGAGCCCTACCGCCCTTCCCCTGCCGCGCTAGCCGTCGACGACCTCTGCCCTGTTTCCGCCACCGTCGCTGAGCTGCGTCCGACCATCGCCGGCGATGTCCGATAGCCTAGATGAGTGCGCGGGGTTGCGTAGATCATTTCTCCTTTAAAGACCGGCCCGAGCCAGTGACCGTAGCGAGCTGCGGCGACCCCCCCCCTGCCGGTGCCGCCGTGCTCCGGCGAGAGCACGCGCGCGCGCGCGCGCGTACTCGGCCCCGCTAGCCGCTGGGCCGCGAAGGCCAGTGGGCCTGGCCTCGCGCTCGGCCGAGCGCCCTCGCGCTCGCGCTCGCGCTGGGCCGCGGGCGAGTCCCAGCCCAGTGGGCTGCCTGTTTACGGCCCGCGGTGTTTAAATCGGATTTTCGTAATTTAATCATTTCCAGAAATAGGGTAAACTGGTAAATTGCATAGTAAATTGAATAATAGGAATTTTGTAGCAAAATAAATTTTGTTAGACTGGTGCGAGCTTGCACTGCTGTAGAAAAATACTAATGCCCCATGTTTAGTAATTTTTTATATCAGGATTAAAATAAATAGGATAAACACTAATAGAATTTTAATTAATTACAGAAAGCAGATAAAATATGAAAAATTGGCCTCCAGGGAGGATTTTCAGTTTTAGTCTTCCTGGAAAAATTTCATATAGAAATTCTATGTTTATTGGCTGAAATGAATTTAATGCCTTTTTCCTTATAATAATTAATAATTAATTTTTGGCTTAATATTTGGTAGGGAAAACTTAGCGATTAACTCTCTCCTGGTGTAACCTAATTATAACTAATCACCCCTGCCCTTTCGTAGACCCGAACCCTGTCGACCTATTAATTGCCCGAGTGCAATTTTTACCCGTTCGCTAAAGGATTCCGTTTTCAGGCAATTCACGGGTAATTGTACCTTGCGAAGGTTTTGCTCACGCTAGTGCTATTTAGTGAGCACCTGCGAACCCTGGGCGGCACTTGCACAGTTCTGCCCCAGCACCCACCTACACACCGTACTTGGATGCGACGTCGTCGCGGTCAAGTACGGGACTCCATGAAGGAAATACACGAAGTACCCTCATCCTGTGCCCACTCCTTGAGTGATGCCCTCGAACGTCTCGGCACACCGTTTAATTCCACTAATAACAGTGTGCATTAACGTATTTATTGAGGAAGTGCCATGAATCTTCCCTCACGGCTTTCCCTCTTGCATCATATAGATCACGCCGTGAACCACGTGGAGGCAGGACCGGAGCAGGATCCCGAAGGAGCAGAAGGTGCCGTAGCCGACCAAGAGCAGAACCAAGGCAAGCCCCGGTGCATAACCCCGTTTTAAATTTTTATTCTATCACTAGCTATGGATGTAAGTTTGTCTGTGCATTAAGTGATAGGAGTTGATTGCAACCCTAGTGTGCAGTAGGTCTCTACCCGATTACTAGCCTCAGGACGATAGTCGCTCTGCTTAAAGTAAGACGACTGTTTATCGAGTGGTATGGAGACCACTCGTAGGTAGGAATTATTATTACGACAAGGGAATGGGTTGGAATGAAGGAAAGGGTGGATGGAATCACAATGAAGACCGGACGGGCAATTAGGTGGAAAGGGAAGGACAGTTTGTCTTCAAGGAGATAGCCCCGTCCGAGTCCCCCCTAAGGCTACGCCTCGTGTCCGGCCCATGGGATCAAGTTTGAACGTACTGTTTGCATGCTGGAGATATGGGCCCAGTAAACCGACGTAGCTACGACTACCGCTTGGTCTGAAGATAGCCTTCTCCCTTCTTTGGTGGAACTGGGGCTGAGAGGAGGGAACAATCCACCCACGGATGGCGGCATGAGGCGCATCGCGATGGGGGACCCTTCTCGGGGGAGTCTGGACCCGGAAGACCCTGCGGTACCGTGAGCGAAAGGTTGCTCCATGCGGCTTCCAGGAAGCGCGTATGGGTCGTGCAAGCAGGTTTCTCCTGCAGGATGTAAATCGATTCGAGTCGCTGCCCCTCACAGTAACGAGTACCACTTGATCACTGCTACGGAACAGTGCCGGAAGCCATTAAGCTGTTGTGTGGGTTTAATACTGCTGTTTGAAATTATTAAGATTGTATTGCAACTATGATTGCTATAGCTCTAGTGCAAACTAAATTTATTATTCTGCATGACAACTCAACTGGATGCTAAAACTTGAAAAAATAGGGATCCACTCTTAGGTGAGTTTTTCTGGCAATATCAACCCTATCCCTAGCCTTTGCATGTCTAGGTGTCGGCTGTAGTTTGGCCAATTTGACGGGTCAGTCTTGCTGAGTAAACTAGTTACTCAGGGCGTAGCTCTATGTGGTTTTCAGATGACCAGGACGGAGAATGCCACTGTGGAGGAAGGTTCCATTGGGAGGGCCAGCGTCCCGACTGTTGGAACATCGAGTGGGAGCTGTGCACAAATGAAGATGAGGATTAGGTCCTTGCTTGCCGGTACGGTGCTTGGGCAAGGCACCTTTTAAGGCCGGATGTTCCCTGTGTGTCGCCGTGAGAGGGCGAATGTATCTTAGTTATATCGTCGAACTGGTGAACCAGTGTTGAACTTTTCGCTTCCGCAACTTATTTCTGTTGAAACCCCGGTCTGTAATATAACTTCGGATTTATGTAAACTCTGCTTCTCCACCTATGTTCCTGTTGCAATTATTTTCTTTCTCTGTCATGTATTGTACTATTGGGCGCCACAGCGCGTGTCGCCACCCGAGGAAGATCCTGGAACGGAACCGTCTCCGTGGTAAGACGGGTCCGTGACAATTGTGGATTACCTACATGCCTCCATTGAGACCTGCACTGAAGCCCGCCTGATCAGCTACTACTCTTTTGACAAGGAAGTAGCTGACTTTCAGTTTTGGGCTCATTTCCATGCCGACTGGTACCGCTCTACGTACCTCCGCATGAAGAATCCAGTGGTTGAGATGAAATGGCTTGATTGGAATCATATGAAGACAAAGAAACATCCGTTGCTCAATCAAGTGATTGCAGCCTATGAGCACCATGGACTCAAGACCTTCCTGACCTTCAACTACTCTTGGAACAAGGAAATCATAGCTCAGTTCTACTCCACCATGTACTTGATGATGATGCCAAGACTATGTCCTGGATGACAAATGGTGCAAAGTACACCTGCTCCTTGAACCAGTTTGCTAGTATGATTGGACTTAAGCACACATGCAAGGAAAAGCACAAGGTTCACAAGGGAAATTACATGGACGCTGAGGACATGAGGTATATGTATGTGGACCCGGATAACTGCTCTCCTCCTAACTCAAATGGACTAAAACTCTTCTTCTCAGTCTTGTTTTGGATCTGTAGGAGCACCTTAGCTCCTAGGGATATCCTGCAATGGATTCATGGGAACCAAAAATTTGATGTGTTTGACTATATCTATCAGGAGATGTGGGACATCTCAGTCTCACCCAAGCGTGGTTGTGGATACGCTCCTCACATTATGTTCGTGATTGAGAAAGTATAGGGATTGACTTTCAACAAGGACATGAAGCATCTGAGTCTCAAACCTCAGATTCCTTCCAACTGGACTTCCGACACCACATCTGGTCAGTATTTTGGTGCTTCTCAGCCCCCCTCTCCTACTCAAGCGCCTAAAGCGGCTTCTAGGGCCATCGGACCATCTCATGTGCCTCCGCCACCTCGTGGGAAGAGAAGTGGAATAATGAAGATGTTCAAATCTCTCTTTGGAATGTGTCGAAGCATTAATCAAAGAATGGATGTTATTGAGAGGAATCAAAAAGTGCTTATGGACCATTTTGGTATTGAGACTCCTCCTCCATCCTCTCCAGTGGAAGGCTCACCCCCTCCTACTCATGTGGACCCAACGGACCACTTTCACCACCGAGGAGATGAACTACTTTGGATACTACCCGACTCCTCCCCCCTTCACCTCCGGTGCAGGTTCAAGCGGTCAACACATTCGTTTTGAGGATGAGGAAGGTGGTGGTGGTGAAGATCAAGCTGCATATGATTTTTGCCAATGCAAAGGCAAAGGACCGACACTCGAAGAAGAAGAAGAGGAAGAAGGTGACGACAATGATGAAGACTATGAGTACTCCGATAAGTAGAGCTTTCATCACCTTCTACCCACATTTTTCTCCTTTTTTGGTGTCTTGATGCCAAAGGGGGACAAGTGTAGTCTATCCTAGTTATTTATCATTTCCTTAGGTTGTGAGTTGTGAGAGTTGATAGAGATGGACAATTTGTGGCTCCATTTGGTTTGTCTTTGGTTATTTGTGTTGCCTTTGTGGTTGGATCCTTATTTGTGCTTTGTGAGCTTATTTGGTATTGTAGTGTTGCTTTGTTTCTTTTCACTCCTTAATTGCATATGTGTGAAATTACATGTCATTTGCATTATTACTATCTCTAGTGATCAATTGTTGCAAATTCACATGTATGCATGGTGTTAGGGGGAGCTCTCACACTTTTCTTTAAATATGTGCACTTGTTACCATTGTTTTCTTATCTTCACATGCACACATTTAGGGGGAGCTCCACACCTCTTTCATTCACAAATTGTTTCCCATTGTATTCATTTATGAAAAACTGGTTGTATTGTCATCAATCACCAAAAAGGGGGAGATTGTAAGTGCATCTAGGTCCCTAATTTTATTTTGGTGACTGGCGTCAATACAATCAAGAATGGACTAATATTTCAATGAGCATGTGTGTAGATGACAGTCCAACATTCTATAAATGAAATGCATAGAAACAAAAAGAGAGAAAAAGAAGATGGCTAAGTGCGTCAAAGATGATATTCAAATGTCACTCAAAAAAATGATGTCCATGAAGATCTTTTAATTTTTTGAGTGTAGGAAAGCCGTACTATCAAGAGGGACACAAAAAGTTTGAAGTGAGAAGAACCAAGTGCAAAAATTCCCTTTCCCAGGCCAAATACATTTTTCTAGAGCCAAATTATCAGACTTGTCCGACGCATCGGACAAGTCCATCGGACTCCAGTACCATTGCCACTCTGGGTCATCGGACTTGTCCGATGGTCATCGTACTTGTCCGATGACATGAGGAAAGTCTGATGTCTCGGATTTTTTCATCAGACTCCAGTTCCTTCGCCACCTTGATTCATCGGACATGTTCGATGCCCATCGGACTTGTCCGACGCAGATCTGAGTAATTGGCTCTTCAACGCAAGTTGGTCATTTTATTCCACTCAAAAACACTCTTAAGCTCACTTTGCTCTCCCGAACTCTCCTCCCTTGCTTCCACTCTTGATTTGTGAAGGGATTGAGAGAAGATTGAAGTGCTCCACCACCTCCAAGCTTCCATCCTCTTGAGCACTTGGTTAAACCTCGTCACCGACAACTCTTGTGTTTGTTACTCTTGGAGATTCATCCCCTAGACAGTTAGAGGTACCCGTAGAGCTCCCAACATGTGTGGTGACGCCTCTGGGTCATCGGAAAGTCCGATGTCTTGGATTTTTTCATTGGACTCCAGTTCCTTCGCCACCTTGATTCATTGGACATGTCTGATGCCTATTGGAGTTGTCCGAAGCAGATCTGAGTAATTGGCTCTTCAATGGCTCTTTTTCCCATTAGGCAATAAATAGACCTTTGTGTGGTGACGCCTCAGGAAGTTTGTATTGACCCCTCCTTTGTGGTGTTCTTAGTGGAAAACCGACTTTGATCTTGGTGGTCACTTGGAAAGGTTTAGGGTTGAAAGAGCCCCGGTCCTTTGTGGATCCCTCAACAGAGACGAAAGCTTCTTTGTGGATCTGAACTTCGGTAAAAATCTCGTGTCTCTCTTGTGCTTAAATTACTTGTCCTTCTTTACTTGCTCTTGTTCTCAAAATTGCTAGTTAGGGTTTTCTTGCAATTTGTTAGGCTTTCTTGTGTAGGTTGCATGCTAGATTAATTCCTTGCTTCTACAGCTTCCCTTAGCTTGTGTTTACTTACTCCAAGCTTGCCTTGCACTAGATTTATGTTTTAGCCGTCCGATCTACTTTTTTATCTCTTGCCATCGGGCAAGTCATCAGACTTTACTCACAATCATTGGACAAGTCTGACACTGTGCATTTAACTTTTATTATTAAGTCATTTTCAGTTATAGTTGTCTATTCACCCCCCTCTAGGCACTTTCAGCATGTGTACCTCCTCCATATGACCTCATTTGTTTCCTCATCCTTTCTCACAAGGTCCTTCCTGATACTGAACCCTTTACATGCTGCATATCTGAATTATAGAAATCATAGAACTCATCCTCGCTCTTAAATGTCTGATTTATCACTTTATGATATTCCTCCTTTTCTTCTAGGCTAACGTACCCTTCGTTGTTCATGGTGCTCAACTACAGTTCATAACTAGAAGACAGTCACAACCAGATCTTAAAAAATATAGAATGCATAACAATATATGACAAATATGTTTCTACTCAGTTTTTCTACCACATAACATATTAAAACACTACAAGACAACAATCTTGATGCATCCTTAAAAGATAGTCCAACACAGAGATGCTGCAAACTAACAAAATATAGCTCACCTTGAGTTATAAGTCCAGCTACTAACAAAAATGACCGCAATTGTATTACATCAAACAAAAAGTATCATGGCCCATCATGTTCTACCATCATAGGCATTACATCGAAAAACAATATAAGAGAACCAAAATCTACCATTCATCTCAGGCACAGGGGACAGAAATAACTAGCGTTTCTTCAAATCATGATCTAAATAACAAACTAGTGAAGCTACATCAAATTGATCTTTGCCGAAGAGACGAAGTCGTAGGTAGAAAAATGAATGTCGGGGATCAGTAGTCGCAGGCTGCACGACAGAGATTCTGGCAGTCGACACAGCCAATTCTCAGCATGTGTGCCAAAAGTGGGGAAGGCGATGACCGGCCGTGTGGGACGTGGAGGCTGCAAACCGGGGGACGGCACCAGTCATGCTGCCGGAAGAAGCCGACGCCTACGGGAAGGGGCCTGATCCGCTCATCGGTCAATGCATGGACGACGGCGGCCGTGATGCGAGAGGGATGAAGCTATTCTCGCTGGATGCGGTGGCAGACTGAGGTGGGAACAGAATTCACGAGGGAGGCAGCGACGCAACATGGCGTGACACCGGATTGAGCGATGCGACCTGCGGGCCGTTGGGGTGATGTGCTCGGCTGTCCGCGCGCGCGGGGGGGGGGGGGGGGGGGGGGGGTGGGGGGAGGGCGATGTGCTCGCAGGATGTGGTGGCGGTGGCGCAAATAAGGGATGAGCTCCACACTGGAGGAGGCGAGGCTGGGCGGCTCAAGACGGGCAGTTGCATGGCGCGGGGATGTGCTAGTAGGATGTGGCGGCGGCGCGAGTCGGGAAGCTTGCATTGGGCGGCATGAGGTGAGCGAGGCTGTGACACCCTTGGTGTCACGAGGTCCAAGAACAACCCTTTAGAAAATTCACAAGGACTTAAAACAAAAGTTGGAACTGAAATTAAGCAAATTTATAATTTAAATTGAGCAAAGTTGAATGACATTTGAACTAAAGGTCCAAATATTTCAACATAAGTCATACCTACCAAAAATATATGTTGAAGGTCATGATCAATCATAATTTTGAGTAATTTCTTAGATTTTTATTTCATCATTCAATGCCCCAAATAAATGCCCAAACGATCCAAAACTGCCCCTGTTTGAAAGTTTCTCATTCGAAATTCAAACAGCAACCACCAAACTTTATCATTTTTATTAACTCGAGAACATCTTGATGAGCATGCCTGTATTTTTAGATTTGGCATAGGGTCAATATTTTTATAAATATGAAATTATGAAAGGGGTGCTGTTTCAAAAACCAACAAAAAAGAAAAATGGAGCAAGGCCCACCTGTCAGCCCCCTCTCCCTCTCTGTTCCTGCGCGGGCCCTGCTCGCTGGTGCCGGTGCGCCACATGGCCATTGTCCACCGGCGGTAGTTCCTCCTGATCCGAAACCCGGCCTCCCAAAACCGCGACGCCGCACCTCAACTTTGGTCTTGCGCCCATTTTCCTTTCTCCTTTCTCTCTCTCTACTCATTCCTCCTCCCGAATCGCCATTGCCAACTACCACCCGTGCTCCAGCTCGAGCTCGCTGCCACCCATCTCCGGGCATCCCAACACCCTAAACTCCGCGAGAAGCTGCGTCTGGTACTCCCTCCACCTCCCCATGTTCCCCCAACCTTCGTCTCCCTCGCTGACCCGGGCAAATCGAGTCCCTCTTCTCCAAGTCGGGCTGCAGCTCCACCTCGGTCCTCGCCGTCGATTCCTCTCTATCCGGTGAGCCCACCTCCGATTAACCTCTCCGGCCCCCTCCCCAACTCCACGGGCAACTACTTCACCAACGTCGGCTTGCGTTCGTTCCTCTGTTCACCGGGAATGCCACCTCCACCGCCGTCGCTCGCCTCGACTCCGCCCGCGAACTGCCTCGGCTCGTCGTGCCACGCCGCCGTGTGACCTCTCCGCCCTTCTCCGCATGCTTCTACTCCGCTGCATCCCTGCTGCCTCATCTGTGGAAGCTGGCGACCTCGCTAGGGCTATGCCGCACCGCCGCGCTCGCGCCACGCCGTCGCGCCCTTGGCGCCGAGAGCACTGGCCATGGCCAAGCTTGGCCAGCTCGGCTGGGCCACAGCACCGCATGGACTGGATCTAGCCCATAGAAGGCCTCTCTGCTGCGCTAAGGCCAGATGGGCCGGAGTCCTTTCGGCCCAAAAGGCAGGTAGTCTCCTGGTAATTTCTAAAATAGCCATAATAATTCTTTTAACTTGAAAAATTGACACAGAGAAATTTACTTGGTAGAAAAATGCAAATAAATACATTTTGGATTCCTAAAAATGTGTGCTATTTGTATTAGTTACTAAAACACCCCAAAAGTTAATATTTATTTATGAGTGGAATTAATGAGCAAAAAGAGAACTAAATCCATAACTATTGTTCAGAACACGACTAAACTCATAAATTCTTTCATGCATGTCCCATTTGATGCGTTTCACTAAAATATGAATTTAGTTTCTCATGTTTTATTAAGAAATATGAAGATACCTATTTACCATCATCTTGGCTAATTAAATGCCAGGGATATTAATCTACATGCTAGGATTTTAATTCTTTCTCTAACAACCTGATATTGCATTGTACTGTGCTTATATGCCAGGAAGTAAAATTCTAGTACTTGTCACTTGCCAGAAATGAGTTGTTTTATCCCTAGGCATACCTTTAGGTGTTATTTTTGTAGCAATTAATTCATGCATGATCTTCTTGTGAAACCAGTGCCGAAAGTTCATGTTTGCTTCCTACAATCAAGCTACAAAGTATTCTAAATTTTTATCATTTTTGGTCTATAGGAATTATTTATATCCTATCCTACTTTAATTACTTAAATTAATTGGCCCCATGCATATCAATGAAACTTGGTCCAAATATCACCCATGACATGCACTACCGGTAGTAAATTGCCCGTAGACATATTGCATATGACTTCCTAAACCAGATTAAATTAATTGTTCTTGACTCTTAGACTTAATGTTAAACTTAACTATATAGTAAATCACTTAGCCATATTTTCACATGCCTGAATTTTTTTCTAGTAACGTCCTCTGCATACTAGAATACTAGTTAACTACACTCGTCGATTGACCATGTTTCACATACACTTGCATTGCGCAATTCAACACTTGCGTACTTCTCTGAATATGCAACCGTTAACAAATGAAATCGATGGGGTGAATGCACAGAGTAAACTAACACCAATATACGTAGGACCTGATCTTTTATACATCATAAATACACACAACCCATACTCTTATACATCGTTATCGCATTATATTACTGGAGTCCATGAAGGAAATACACCAAATACAGCCACCCTATATCTTTAACTCATATTTGCTTAATACGTAAATCCCACGTGTTCCTGGTAAGGATAAATCTTATACTATTAGACTGTCATGAACCTTCTCTCATATTCATTATCATTCGCATCATATAGATCATGAGCTGAACCACGTGGAGGCAGGACAGGAGCAGGAGCTAGAAGGACTCGGTAGTGTTTCGTCGGACCAGGAGTAGGCTCAAGGCAAGCTCCGGTGCATCCCACCAGTTTAACATTTTTATTTTATCACTAGTTAGGGATGTAGGCTTGTCTGTGCATTAAGTTTATACGAGTTGCTCAAAAACTAGTAATTGCAGTAGGTCCCCTTTAACCAATAATAGCCTTAGGACAGTAGTCGCTCTGCCTAATTTAGGACGATCATTCATTGAGTGGTATGGAGACCACTCGTAGATCAGGAAATATTATCACTTAGGAATGATGTAAAATGAAAGAAAGATGGAATGGGATAACAATGAAGACCGGACGGGCAACTAGGTGGAAAGGGAAGGATAACTTGTCTTCAAGAAGGTAGCCCCGTCCGAGTCACCTAAGGCTACACGTCGTGTCCGGTCCTATGAGGTCAAGTTTGAACGTACTGTTTGCATGCTGGAGTTATGGGCCTAGTAAACTGACGTAGCTATGACTACTGCTTGGTCGAAAGATACCCTACTCCCTTGTATGGTGAAACTAGGGCTGAGAGGAGGGAGCAATCCACCCTAGGATGGCGGTACGGGATGCATCGCATTGGGGGACCCTTATCGGGGGAGCCAGGCCCGGAAGACCTTGTGGTACCGTATGCGAAAGGTTGCTCCATGCGGCTTTCATGAAGCGCGTATGGATCGTGCAAGCAGGTTTCTCCTACAGGATGTAAATCGATTCGAGTCGATGTCCCTGACAGTAACGAGTACCACTTGATCGCTGCTCTGGAACGTTGACGGAAGCTATTAATATGATGGATGGGTTTAATACTGTTGTATGGAATTGTTCTAATTGTATTGCAACCATGATTGTTGTAGTTTTAGTGCAAACTAAATTTCTTATTCTGCATGTCAACTTAACTTGATGCTAAAACTTGAAAAATAAGGATCCACTCTTAGGCTGGCCTTTTGGCAACATAAACCCTATCTATGGCCTGTGCATGTCTAGGAGTCGGCTGTAGTTGGTCATTTTGATGTGTCAGTCTTGCCGAGTATTAGTTGCTCAGGGCGTAGCTCTATGTGATTTTTAGATGATCTGGATGGAGCCTGTCACTGCGGTGGAAGGTTCCACTAGGAAGGCCAGCGTCCTGATTGCTGGAACATTGAATGGGAGCCTTGCACCAATGATGATGAGGAGTAGGCTTGTATGCACTTTTTTTAATAAGTCAAGGGCATGACACCGATCAAGGCTGGCTTCTACTACTGTGTATCGCCGTGAGTGGGCGTTGTATCTTACTTTCTGTTGGAACTCTTAGTACTGTTGAACTATTTCGCTTCTGCACTTTTAAAACTCTGGTTTGTAATTTAAATTCGGATTTATGTAAGACTCTGTACTCTATCTATGTTCTTGTTGTAACTATATTATTTTGTTATATGTTGTACTATTGGGCATCACAGCGTGTGTCATCACCCAAGAAAGATCCTGGACGGAATCATCTCCGTGGTAAGGTGGTTCTGTTACAGCATGGTATCAGAGCTATCTCGATAATAGTACAACATTCAAAGACATATTTTCGAAAACCCCGTTACGAACGTGTGAGAACTTGCTCATAAGGATATTAGTAGTTATGATTCAGGTGGCAAAGCTAGCTGTAAGAGGTTGTTTGTTTAAATACTTGCATCTATGGCATCGACAACGAAGGTATGTGTCCCGCCATATGGACAGTAGCATGGGAAGCTAGCACAACGGTGTGAACGTGGGCTGATTGCGGTAAACAGCAGTGCCCTGCCCTAGGGCAATAATAAGGGATTATTTTTGGCTCGTTTCTTTTCTATTTAATGTATTGTTTCTAAAATAAATCTTCTGCAGGTACGCTAACCACGAATCAAGTAAGAAACGTGTAGTATACGACTAACTTGAGAGATCGGCTGTCACCGACTATATGTATGGTCCTATTCGTGGCCAAATTTTATTTTGTCAGGACATGTAGATCGAAAAGCATATGCATTCATGTAAATAATGAAGCATCAAGTCATTAAGCAAATCTGAAATTTCAGCAAATATGTTGCGCGCACAAAAATCTATATCTTCTCACTCAAAATTCAAAAATCATGCAAATATATACTTATTGAAATCATGAACAAACCCTCTGCACATCCAGCAAGAAGTTTTGCTTTAAAGGTTTCCAGACAATACCATTTTTGGTCCGTCTGAGTTAGCACGTCGATTTGGTGTCAATCTAAAATTCAGATTCGTGACCTATCTTGTAAAATCCATAGCTTTTTGCGCTGACCACCTCTATGGTTGTATGAGCACTCCCTAGAAAGCTTACAAAACACTCTACAACTTTGGTAGTTTAAGTTTTCGGGTTTGGGACATGGAAGGTAGAGCTATGACCAAATCTTCAGAGTTATCCGGTTCGGTCCAGAAAATTGACCGGTAGTGTAAATCCCGTATCTCGAGTTCTAATAATTAGTTGGAGGCATGCAAATATGCGTTAGAAAGATGTTAAAATTCTCTATAATGTTGGTAATTTACTTCTATGGTTAACAGCAGATGACATTAGCTTTCAGACCCATCTTCAGAACGAACTATGTGCTGTTGATAGCAGATTTTAGATATTGTTTGCCAACTTGAAAAATTCATATCTCCTGAACCCTTTATTGGATGAAGCTGTGTAAATATGCGTTGGAAAGATACTTAAACCTTTTATGAGCCTGATAAATTATTTTTCTTGGTAGCTGCGTTGAAGTAAGGATTTCAGACCCCTTTTCAGACCAAACTTAGTGCTGTCCAAAGCAAAATTTCAGATATCAACCTGCAACTTAGAAAATTCATATCTCCTGAACCGTTTATCGAATGAGGGCGTATAAACACTTGTTGGAAAGATACTGAAATTGTCTACAAGATTTGTATTCAGTGGTCCTTGCCATTCTGCATTTAGGATAGTCGTTTTCACGTTTTTAGTAGCTGCTGTACCGATAGGGCAGAATCAAACGTATTCTTAAACTTTTGGACAAATATACTTTTCGGTATTGTAATGGCTTGGATAGCTACCCATCACCACTATGGTTGTTCTGCCTTGCTGAGCTGCACTCTTTCATGTGAGGAGCATGTTGAACCTCTTTGCAATTCTCTTGTTTTGTTGTGTGTTCTCCTCAATATCGCTATAAGTTCTCTTGCCATCAAAACCTTGATGATCCTTCACTTTGAAAGGTTGCACCACCATGTCTCTCACATGCACTCAACCAATTAAAAGTTGGAAGGCATGAACCTATCTGTCAATATAACCTCATTATATACATAAATATAACTGTGCGCATTGCAATATTACAAACTCGTATTACACCATTACCAAGTGCATCATGAATATGCACAAAGCATCATCCCTGCCATGTGCACTATGTTGCAATCATTCATATGTGCACCATGTATTATATGCATCATGACATGAACATTTTGCATGTGCATCATGAACATTTCATCATCTTATATGCATCATGACGTGTGCACCATTTCATATGCATACATCGGCGCATCATATGACATATGCACCATCAAGCATCATCTTCATGTGCAACATATGTCATTATGCAAGTGCACCATTGCATATGCACTACCATCCAGATGCACAGTGTCACGCAAGCATTGCATGCACGTGTATTGCAGCGTCACATTTGGGTGAACATTGGGTGCATTTGGATACCAATTAGTGGGCAATATGCAGGAATAGTTAATAATGAGCAAGAATATACCATTTGACTATGCTTGTTGCTGAATCAAATTTTTGTTGTTTGCTACAAAACAATCGTTGTTGTTGAGGAGCAACCAAGAGATCAATACTTTGATGATCTATTTGGTTTGAGTGCCCCCTTTGATTCGGATCTCCTAGAATTATTGATTCTTGTGAAGCTATAGTAAATTGTCTACGGGGATGATTCCCTTGTTTGTTCGGCCAAGTAGAGCACCAACTCGTGATTTCCTTTTGATGACTTACTGGCCAAAAGTGAAATGTCAAATCTTTCCCCACCCCATCCTTGCCGCCTTAAGTCACCGATTCGTCGTTGCCCAGATTTTGACCCTTCATCACTTGGTTTAATCCCGGCCCCAAATTTCTGGTTGTAGCATCTACTGCTATCTTAATCTTTTCTAGCATGTCAAAAATCCAATTTTCCCACTGCCTTCCAATTAGGACATTCTGGGCATCAAAGTCGACACAAAGGTGCTATGCGGAAAAGAGACATTGTCTTCTCGAGTGTAAAGTTGATGATGCGGTATAACTTTGGGTGTCATGTACCAAAGGTGTAAAATGGTTGGAGTCAGAGAAAAACTAGCACCACGCTACAGTGCCTTGTGCCCGATCACTACAAGATGTAGACCCATAAATAGCAAACTTCAGCTGTCAGTCGAACTCGATGGTGTGCACGACGCATTCCATGTGTTCCAACTCAAGAAAGGATTAAAGCCACTCATGGACATCTCCATGAAAGATACAGAACAACTGCAACCTAATTTGACTTATGCCGAACACCCAATGAAAGTACTCAATGAAGAAGAGAATGTTACCATTGGAAAACAACCAAGTTCTTCAAGGTTCAATGGAGCGAGAAGGAAGCCACTAAGAAATCAGAAGAATCTCTATGAAGCCATTATTCCGAGTTCCTGAATGAAACTAAATTTTTTCACCCTCCTTAAATCTCGGGACGAGATTTCTTTAAGGGGGGAGTGCTGTGACACCCCTGGTGTCATGAGTTCCAAGAACAACCCTTTAGAAAATTCACAAGAACTTAAAACAAAAGTTGGAACGGAAATTAAGCAAATTTAGAATTTAAATTGAGCAAAGTTGAATGACATTTGAACTAAAGGTCCAAATATTTCAACATAAGTCATACCTACCAAAAATATATGTCGAAGGTCATTATCAATCATAATTTTGAGTAATTTCTCAGATTTTTATTCCATCATTCAATACCCCAAATAAATGCCCAAACTGTCCAAAACTGTCCCTGTTTGAAAGTTTCTCATTCAAAATTCAAACAGCAACCACCAAACGTTACCATTTTTATAAATTCAATCACATCTTGATGAGCACGTCCTTATTTTTAGATTTGGCATAGGGTCAATATTTTTACAGATATGAAATTATGAAAGGGGTGTTGTTTTAAAAACCAACAAAAAAGAAAAACGGAGCGAGGCCCACCTGTCAGCCCCCTCTCCCTCTTTGTTCCTGCGCGGGCCCTGCCCGCCGTCGTCGTTGCGCCACATGGCCGTTGTCCACCGGCAGCAGCCCCTCTTGATCTGAAACCCAGCCTTCCAAAACCGCGGCGCCACACCCCGGTTTCGGCCCTACGCTCATTTTCCCCTCTCCTTTCTCTCTCTCTACTCATTCCTCCTCCCGAATCGCCATTGCCAACCACCACCCGAGCGCCAGCTCGAGCTTGCTGCCACCATCTCGGGGCAACCTAACACCCTAAACTCCGCGAGAAGCTGCGCCTGGTACTCCTCCACCTCCCCATGTTCCCCCAACCTTCGTCTCCCTCGCTGACCCGGGCAAATCGAGTCCCTCTTCTCCAAGCCGGGCTGCAGCTCCACCTCGTTCCTCGCCGTTGATTCCTCTCTATCCGGTGAGCCCACCACCGATTAACCTCTCTGGCCACCTCCCCAGCTCCACGGGCAACTACTTCACTGACGTCGGCTTGCGTTCGTTCCTCCGTTCGCTAGAAACGCCGCCTCCACAGCCATCACCCGCGAGCTGCCTCGACTCATCGCGCCACGCTGCCGTGCGACCTCTCCGCCCTCCTCCGCACGCTGCTACTCCGCCACATCCCTGCTGCCTCGTCTGTGGAAGCCAGCGACCTCGCCAGGCCTGCCGCGCCGCCGCGCTTGCGCCACGTCGTCGCGCCCGAGGCGCCAAGAGTGCTGGCCAGGGCCAAGCTTGGCCAGCTCGGTGGGGCTGAATCAGCTGTGGGCCACAGTGGTGCATGGGCTGGATCTAGCCCATAGAAGTCCTCTCTGCTGCGCTAAGGCCAAATGGGTCGGGGTCCTTTCGGCCCAAGAGGCAGGTAGTCTCCTGGTAATTTTTAAAATAGCCACAATAATTCTTTTAACTTGAAAAATTGACACAGAGAAATCTACTTGGTAGAAAATTACAAATAAATACATTTTGGATTCCTAAAAATGTGTGCTATTTGTATCAGTTACTAAAACACCCCAAAAGTTAATATTTATTTATGAGTGGAATTAATGAGCAAAAAGATAAATAAATCCATAACTATTGTTCAGAGTATGATTAAACTCTAAATTCTTTCATGCATGTCCCCTTTGACGCATTTCACTGAAATATGAATTTAATTGCTCATGTTCTATTAAGAAATATGAAGATATCTATTTACCATCATCTTGGCTAAAAAATGCCAGGGATATTAATCTACATGCTAGGATGTTAATTCTTGCTCTAACAACTTGATATTGAATTGTATTATACTTATATGCCAGGAAGTAAAATTCTAGTACTTGTCACTTGCAAGAAATGAGTTGTGTGACGTCCCCACCTCAAAATGAGGGGTTAGTCAAGGATCGATACTCGGGTGACACTTGACGAAGCTAGAGTCCTTCAATACACAAATAAACATAGAAAATAGAGTGAAATGTCAAATTTAAGTTATTACAATTTGGGTTTAAATTTAGGATACATAAAAGAGTTTGAAGTTTGAAAATAAAGTTTGAGAGTTATGTATTTTTGAACTCGACTGAAATTTCTGAACCCTCAGTTTTCAGATTGGGGGTTAGTTTACATGGTCAAAGCTCTTAACCAAGGTACCGGGAGATTATTTACATTCAGTAGAGGTCAATTAGGGTCATTAGGCTCTTTGAAAATTTTGACTTTGCATTTTTGTTGATATTATCTAATGCAACATGCGCAGGCAAACATGATGACATGACAATATGTCGTCCTAACGGCCTCACCAACAGAAAAATTGGTCAATATAGCGATCATATGTGACCTTGATGGCAAACATGGTCTCTCAACATTTGGTTAGTCGTTTGCTAACGAGCTAAGTATTCATGGTTAGCGTACCTGCAAAAAATAGATTCTAGAAACAATACATCAAATTCAAAAGAAACGAGCCGAAAATAATCCCTTAATATTGCCCGAGGGTCGGGCACTGATGTTCGATGCAATCAGCCTGTGTTCACACCATTGTGCTAGCTTTTCATGTTACTATCCACATATCGGGACACATACCTGCGTTGACGATGCCGTAGATGCAAATATTTAAACAAACAACCTCCTACAGTTAGCTTGCCACCTGAACCATAGCTGATAACATCCTTATTAGGGCTTACGACTCGTACCTCACCGTAAGCGTTGGTTTTTTGAAAATTAGCGTTCATTTGTGGTATTAATCCCGAGCCGGCTCTGATACCACATTGTGACGTCCCCACCTCGAAATAAGGGGTTGGTCAAGGATCGATACTCGGGTGACACTTGACGAAGCAAGAGTCCATCAATACATAAATGAACATAGAAAATAAAGTAAAATGTCGAATTTAAGTTATTACATTTTGGGTTCAAATTTAGGATACATAAAAAAGTTTGAAGTTCGAAAACAAAGTTTTAGCGGAAGCAAATAATCTCGACGATACATATCTTACAACAATTCATGGCTGCCCATAACCATAAATCATTCATCGTTCTCCTCAGGAGTAAGGGAAACGGTAACCTATTCCATGGTCCATCCCTTCGGGGGTTCACCCTCCCAATACACATGATTTCCACTCTCGGGGTGCACAACATGTGACATACCTGTACAAAAACTTAAACAACAAACCCTGAGCAACTAATACTCAGCAAGACTTACCCGTCAAAATGGCGCGCTAAGGCCGACACCTAGCATGCAGGGGGCTGACCTAAGGTTGTTGGAATAATTGCAAAAACAACACTAATAATTGATCCTATTTTCAAATCTTTAGCCAAGTTAATAGAATTTGGCATAAAGTAAATATTTTGCAGCTATACTATAACAAACATGGTTGCAATACCGAGATACAATATTATCATTATCATTTCACTTTGTAATTTGAAGTGGCAGCGATCTCACAAGTGGTACTCAATAACTGTGAGGGACGGCGACTCAAATCGATTTACATCCGACAGGAGAAACCCAAATACACGGTGCATACACACTCCCAGAGTCACGTACGACAACCTTTCGCAAGATCACCCTAGAGTCGGCCGGGTTTCACGCGCTCCCGGATACATGTCCTCCACGCGATACCTGGTATCCGTGGTTAGACCATGCACCCTTCCACCACTCATACCACCCAATGCCACCATGCACTTATGATCGTTCCCAAAGAGCGATGAGGGACCGTCCAACTACTATGATAATCAAGCTATGTCGGTTTACTAGTGCCCATATCACTAGCATGCACTTGGTAGTGTTCAAACTTGGTCACGGGTCCACATTCGAAGGGGGGGTTCTTAATCGACACAAACGGGGCTATGGCAAACAAGGTCCAACCTTGTCACCTCAACCTACACATGCACTTTCATGTGAGAGTACAAGTGATAAATCCCCGAACCATCCTATATCGAGTAGTCTTCATACCACTCGATTTTTCCTACCGGTGACTCCATATTAAGCATAGCAAGTTCTAACGAATGGTTGAACAAGTATACTCATACCCATAGGATTTGTCTTTCCTACATGCAACTCAGGTTTCAAGCATTTTCTACACATAATGCACAATACATGACACGCATACATGTGTTACAAAATAAAAGTTTTAAAACATAGGAGTGCACCGGGAATAGTTGCCTCAGCTTCGGGCTCCTCCGAAACTATCTCCACCCCCACGTTCCCGTCGTTGAGTCCTAGTGGATGAAATGCAATGCAAGCAAGGATAGTGAGGATTCGTGGCACTTCCTCAACAAATGCGTGCTATGATATGATGCATGTATAAAAGTACGGGTGTGCATTGAAGAAGGACATGGAGGTTTCTCATTTTTACTTTCTTTTAATTTTACATAATACAAGCAAGCTCTCTAGTGGTCACAGTGCAACGGTTAAGCATCTTTAAACTATCTACGTGAACATACATGATGATCAGAGGCAAATCAATGTAAATAAAAGCTAAAATAACAGGAAGCAAAGTGTGCATGTGATTGCCATACAAACTTACATGCTCAAGTTAATTATATTCATAATTGTGCCATTACTAGGAACAAATTAAAGTTATTATGGTTAAACATGGTTCTAAAGATAAATGACAGTAAGAAAAATATATGTGGTGTGGGACATTATATGAGATTTATGTACTAAACATAATGGCAGGAACATGCTTCAATATTTTCTATTCAATTAAATGTTACAAATACTAAAATATTAATTCCAGAGAAAATACTTGGAATTTAAAGGTTCCACTTGGTGAAATGCATGGAAATGACGAATCATAAATGCATGCAAAATTTGAGATTTATATTATTCACCGTTAATTAGTTATGATTTTATGTCTATTTTCAATCATTAAATACATGCATAATTAAATATGTACTTTTGGTGTGATTTATCATTTTTCTAACATACTAGGCAACCATATGAACCAAACAAAATTTAGTTTGCCTCTAAACTCGAAGTATAACTTTAGTTATGAATTTTACAACCAGAATCTATTTATAGGTAGTATTTAAATGAAAATAGAATAAGATAGATGGTCTGGCCAATAGAAAATGAGCCACCAAAGGCCATAGAGAGGAGGACACAGGGGATTCTGGCTTGAGCTTCAAGCTCCCAGGCACGAGTCGCACGGGGGCTGCCGGCAAGCCGCGGCGCTCTCGCCGGACTTGGCCGAAGTTGAGCCAACGGCGACGCGAGGCACTCCGGCGCGAAGATCTCAAGATGGCAAGTGCGATGGAGGTGACGGTGAGGCGAGAACTTCACCAAAATGGCCGACGGCGAGCGACGAACTTGGAAAAATGGCTTTCGATTTTCAAATTTTTGCGGCTCGCTCAGTGACATGCACGGGTCGAGATGGGGTGGAAATGAAAGAGGAGGGCGAGACGAAGAGCTTTAGTCGGACGATCTAAGCCAGGAAGACTCGAGGCGGCCGGCGGCGAGCTCGCCTTCCGGCTCCAAGGGTGGACGGTGGTGGCGGAGAAAAAAAGAAGAGAGAGAACCCGAAAAGGAAAAGAGTGGAGGGCCAAAATCGGGGTGCCGACCCACGGTTTTGCCCACGCTGGGCCGACCAGGGGCCTCCCCACCGGTGTACGGTCGCCACACGGTGCAGTGGCGCCGGAGGAAGAAGAGAGAGGCGCGGCTGACTAGCAGGTCCTGTGGAGATTTTTCTTTTTCGTTGGTTTTCCAAAGTGCCTTCTCTTCATAATTTCATATCTTTATTTCTATAGCACCACTAAGAAAACTAGAATTATGTACGTGTTGATAATGACTTGCTCTTAATTCAAAAAATGAGTTTATACTGCAAATTGATTTCAAATTTCAACAGGAATTTTACCAATTGGGCATGTTTTCGAGTATTTAGAGATTTATGCTGTGTTGGGTTTGGTTCCTAGGATGCTAGAATGACGCCGTGGGTGTCACAAGTTGTTTTATCCTTGGCATACCTTTAGGTGTTATTTTTGTAGCAATTAATTCATGCATGATCTTCTTGTGAAACCAGTGCCGAAAGTTCATGTTTGCTGCCTACAATCAATCTACAAAGCATTGTATTCTAAATTTGTATCATTTCGGGTCTATAGGAATTATTTATATCCTATCCTACTTTAATTACTTAAATTAATTGGCCCCATGCATGTCAACCAAACTTGGTCCGAATATCACCCATGACATGCACTACCGGTAGTAAATTGCCCATAGGCATATTGCATATGACTTTCTAAACCAGATTAAATTAATTGTTCTTGACTCTTAGACTTAATATTAAATTTAACTATATAGTAAATCACTTAGCCATATTAAACTTACTATTAAACTTAACTTGGTCTGATTAATTTAGGACAATCATTCGTTGAGTGGTATGGAGACCATTCGTAGATCACAAAATATTATCAATTAGGAATGATGTCAGATGAAAGAAAGATGGAAGGGGATAACAATGAAGACCGGACGGGTAACTAGGTGGAAAGGGAAGGACAGCTTGTCTTCAAGGAGGTAGCCCCGTCCGAGTCACCTAAGGCTACACGTCGTGTCCGGTCCTATGAGGTCAAGTTTGAACGTACTGTTTGCATGCTGGAGTTATGGGCCTAGTAAACTGACGTAGCTATGACTACTGCTTGGTCGAAAGATACCCTACTCCCTTGTTTGGTGAAACTGGGGCTGAGAGGAGGGAGCAATCAACCCAAGGATGGCGGTACGGGATGCATCGCATTGGGGGACCCTTATCGGGGGAGCCAGGCCCGGAAAACCTTGTGGTACCGTATACGAAAGGTTGCTCCATGCGGCTTTCATGAAGCGCGTATGGATCGTGCAAGCAGGTTTCTCCTACATGATGTAAATCGATTCGAGTCGATGTCCCTGACAGTAACGAGTACCACTTGATCGCTGCTCTGGAACGTTGATGGAAGCTATTAATATGATGGATGGGTTCAATAATGTTGTATAGAATTGTTCTAATTGTATTGCAACCATGATTGCTGTAGTTTTAGTGCAAACTAAATTTCTTATTCTGCATGTCAACTTAATTTGATGCTAAAACTTGAAAAATAAGGATACACTCTTAGGCTGGCTTTTTGGCAACATAAACCCTACCTATGGCCTGTGCATGTCTAGGAGTCGGCTGTAGTTGGCAATTTTGACAGGCCAGTCTTGCTGAGTATTAGTTGCTCAGGGCATAGTTCTATGTGATTTTCAGATGATCTGGGTATAGCCTGTCACTACGGTGAAAGGTTCCAATACGAAGGCCAGCGTCCTGACTGCTGGAATATTGAGTGGGAGCCTTGCATCAAAAATGATGAAGAGTAGGCTTGTGTGCGCTGGTACGGTGTCAAGGGCATGACACCGATTAAGGCCGACTTCTACTACTATGTATCGCCGTGAGAGGGCGTTATATCTTACTTTCCGTCGAAACTCTTAGTACTGTTGAACTATTTCGCTTCCGCACTTTTAAAACTCTGGTTTGTAATTTAAATTCGGATTTATGTAAGACTCTGTACTCTATCTATGTTCTTGTTACAACTATATTATTTTATCATGTGTTGTACTATTGGGCGTCACAACGCGTGTCATCACCCCTTCATCTCCGTGGTAAGACGATTCTGTTACAGAGACCAAACGGGATGCGGGACTGGCCTAACGATGTACCCCCCGGGGCATAGTATAATTTAATGAAAATTTGTACAAATTACATTATTGCTCATACCATTATCATCAGTAAATTACTGAAGGTAATATGCATAGTAAAAGTGATCAAAATAAGATGAACAAGACGAGAATGCGTTGAAGTGAAGAGTAAGGACGACCAGGGGCCTTTAAACTCCGAGTCTTGCGACCGCGGAGATGCAGTCGTAAAAAACTCAACGTCGCATAAGATGCAGAGGTTATGCGAGGTCCTACGTGGCGCAGCATATCACCATTCACCAGTTATCTATGCAACTGAAAGCTTCTCTGCCGATGCTACTGGTGTCGATGTGTCCTGTGAAGAGGACCGCAGTTCGTCCTACGTGATGAAGGGGAATCGTGCAACACGGCGGGCACACTAATAATTCAGCCAACTAGCTGCTAAGACCGTGCGTGTGGTACGCCGTGTCATGCTCATGCAGCCACACCCACACTTTTTCTTTGGATGATGCATGTGTGGTCGCGACAACTCTCAATCAGTCTCTTGCAACATCCCATGCCTCACGGACCAGCTGATAAGTACTTAGAGAAACAATGAAGCAAAGAACCGGCGGTTCCTTTCATGCACGTCCTATGTGAACTACAAGCCGACAATGAGACCAACAAAGGCGGCTATCATACAGTGAAAAGAGGTGCAATTTGTTATATAGGACACTGGAGCATCTCTCATGTTGGCGTCACAATTACGACCACGTACGGAAACATTGAGTTTTGGCATAGCTCCCACGCGCTGCTTCACGGCTAGCTCCACCGTTTCCATTGGCATACGTAGTGGTAATGAAACGTGCACCTTGTGACTTTGGGACAACACAGATGCATGCACGTATTTAGTTGAACACACGTAATTTTTTTCCCCAATTCAACCTTCCAATTAACATAGCGATATCAACATGTATACATTAGCCTCCTGTATCAAGTCTGAAACACACACATCCGATCAATCTCACTTTCACAATTAATTGCAAGTCATTGTTCACAGCTGCTGCCGCTGTCAAATGAGGACACATCGCTTTCTCTCGCGTGGAAGGCCCTGTTTGGCACGACTTCTACAAGTGCATCTGCACCAGATTCTCCCCCTGGTACCTAGAATCCAGCCAAACACTTCGTTTTAAAACTACTTCTGCTCCTGCTGCCCCAGAAGCACTTCCATCGTTAATTTGAACTAGAAGCTAAAAGCAGCTGGAACGTAGCTCCCCATGGCCCAAAAACTATCCAAATGAACTAGGAAATTTTCTCACCTTCACAAATCAATTAAGCAAATGTACTAAGGTGTTGGCCCATAAATACCCAATGGGTACCCACCTGCATCCCTAGCTCCAGGCATGCAGCCCACCTTTCCCAGCCCGGGTATGAGTTTGCCTCTAAACTTGAAGGTAATTACAGGAAATTTGCCACTGCGAACCTTCCTCTCCTTGGCCCCCCTGCTCTTGTACCCGAAATCAAAAAGGAAAAATAAGAACATGCGATGACCAGTATCATGTCGTCAAGCAAAGCACGAAAGAAACACGGAACCGCCAGATTCTCTCACCAGAGGAGGACAGACTCGCCCAAGACCACGTTCACCTCGAGGATCATGGGCTGCGGCAGCGACATCAGGTTCTGCGGCGGCGTCATTGTCATCCCCTTGTTGAGCACCATGGCTAGCTTCATGTGGGGTCGATCGATTAGCAACAATTGGGCCAAAGAAACCTAGGACAGTTTGGTGCCTTGTGCAAGAGACAAGACGATCGATGGATGGACGATTGAGAGCAAAGCACAGCCGCCATGAAACTTGACCACTGCTAAAACTTCTAGTGATTTTTCCCTGACAAGCATTCAGATGGCTGCAACATTACATTGTTTGTTTGTTTCGTATGACACCTAAAATAGCTGATCAAATGTAGCACTGAATACATAATTATTAGCACAGTAACACAATTATTTCCTTGTCATGTGCAATTTTCGTATACAAGTATATATGGCATATTTTCATCCAAATCTAGCATGGGTATTATAGACATTCATTCTCTTTCATCCTGTTTCAAAAGCAATGAGAAGCCATTTTACCAAACACTTTAAAAAGTGCTTCTTATAGAGAATTTTTTTTTTAAGAATTCATTTTTTGAGAATCCATTTTATAGGAAATCTGTTTTCTAGAGAAGTCCTACCAAAGGGACCCTAACACACACAACACCCAGAAATAATTCAGTCTTGGACGAAAGGCGCAGCATATAAACGAGCCCTTGCATGAACGGGACAACAACATGTTCGTGTCCTTTCATTTGGGACCACAGACACGGTTGCCGCACACCACGCTAGCCCATCGTGTGGTGACCACGCAGCAATAGCTTTTTTTTTTTCGTCGTCACTATTGGGAGTTGGGACAATCTGAAATTGCCAAAACCGGATGGAGCAGAGAGCAGGGTTTTAGGCAACAAATGTCCGGCTGGAGACGGATTAGACGATATACAAGTGGGAATCTGCTGGGTTGCAGTGATGCATTTCCGGCAGCGGGATACGTGGCTTATTTATCTGTTTATCTTTAGATTTCAAATCAGTCATCAAGTCAAGCCAAAAGTGCATATTTACAGCACATGGCTGTTGATGGGCCTACTAGGAATGGTATGCAAAGCTTTTGGGCTAAACCGCGAAGGAACCCTATATTTGTAGTCTCATTTCCCCCTCCCCACACCCCATATATTCATGAAGGATAGTTCCAGCCTGGTAGGTCAGGGAATTTAGCAAGTATTCTAGCATAAATGATTTAGCAGACTCACTGTTCATCGAAACATTATAATATACTCCCTCCGTTCTTTTTGTTCTTGACGTTTCCGACCAGTTTGGAAAAATTAAGGTGTCGGTGACGGGACTGTTTTGCCCTCAAATCAATCCTCCGTGAGCTTCGCTCTGTTAGGCGCCGCCGCTCGCCCTCTCCATCCATTCTCCCAAGTGGTCCGCACGCTACTGCTCATTCATCCACGCTGCTCACCGCCGCCGCCTCCATCCATGCGTGTGTGCTGGTACAGTTCCTGCAGATCGTTCTTCGAAACCTACAGCGCGCAGGATGACCACGCGCAGATCTGCAACTCCATCTCACCACAACACCATCGATGGCTACCTTGCAACATCCAACTTAATTCCGTCCAAACTTGAATACATTTGGTTTTAGCATTTGTATTTGAACAATATCAAGGAGATTTACACTTTCCCTTGCAATTAGTGTGACAAAATGGTTGTGCGTTCTGCAAAATTTACAGATGTGACAGTAACTGTGTTGAATTTGATGGTTGTTAGACGGGGGGATAGAGATGGACAATTCAATAGGAAGGAGCAGAGGATTGGAAGAACGGGAAGATAGTTCGGGGAGAAAACAGAAACAATGTGACAAGGTGTCAGTGAAGCTGAGAAAAGATGCAGCGGGTGGGGCTGCTGGATCAAGACGAAGCGTGCCCATGTTGTCGGCAGCAGATCAAGACTAAGAAGGATCCGAGGCGAAGGTGCTGGGTCGTTCATGGCCATGGCGGCCATGGATCCAGGCACCCTTGGTGCGCTGCTGCTCTCGTCGTACCTCTTCCCAAGGAGCAGGCTTGGACAGGGGTGTGCCGTTTTCACGCTCGTATTCCTGGTCGTCGGAGGCGCCGTGGTCGCCGCTTCAGCTTCGTGTCCGGCGGAGCCACACAGGGGCAAAGATGGAAAATGTTATTTCGCTTACACTGAGCGTCAACAATTTAAGATCGTTTTGATTTGTACTACCGACGTCAACAAAAAAAGAACGAAGGGAGTATATAGAAAGAAATGAAACACTGTGCTATCTGAATACATGGCTTACCGTGGCTTACCGTGAACAAGGTTAGGGATAACCGATCCTGACCGGTCGTGCTGACCGACTGGCTAGATGGAGAAAACCGAACCTGGTACTATAGCAATACGGTTAACCGACTGGTTATTCTAGTTAATCGGTCGGTTTTTTATCGAATTGAGTCAGCACTATAGCAATACGGTTAACCGACCGGTTATTCTAGTTAATCGATCGGTTTTTCACAAACATATGTCTATGCATGTTTTGGAAATGGAAGATGCTGGAAGAACACGTACGTGGTCCACTGACTGGACCTTAAGGAAAACGAAAAAAAAGGCTCTCTAGTGTCTGGAAGATTGCTGGTTGCTGCAAAAGCTCTTGACTGTTCACACTTAATAACGGCCGGTCACCCGTGCACCACCACAGAGCTTGAAAGGACGCAGAATCTGATCGAATCCGGTGCACGGCGCTGGAACCGTCGTGCGGCGCCCCCACACGTCCGGGCGTCACACGGGCACGTCGTTGTTGCCGGGTTTCTGACGTCCCCGCTGAACAGAACACGCCCTCGCGGTGCTGGCTGGCTAATCTGTCTATAAAAAGCGTCGTCCTTCTGCTTCCCAGGCATATCATCCCAATCGCAACGCAACACAACACAAAAACCTTCTCTTGCCACTGCACGAGCGAGAGCCCATACATCAGCACCTGAATCCTTTTCGAAAAATTAATAAGCGCACACAGGGCAGATATGGCTCCAACGGTCGCGTCGGGGATCTCGTCGGCAAAGCACACCAGGAAGGCGGTGGGGCTGGCGGCGCGTGATACGTCCGGACATCTCGCCCCACTCACCATTACCCGGAGGTGTGTATTACAACATCCATGAACGTATTCAGATGGCAGTGTTGACTTAATTTGATCACATATGTCATGCATGTTTTGGTGTTGGCGGGAAAAGTTCACTTAATTTTTCATGTAGAAGAATCTCAAGCTCAACTTGTCTATATTTTTTCTTGTAAAACACTGTGTTTTCTTAGTCCAACATCCAATAATACAGACCGGAACTCGGATTTCATTTTTACGAGTCCTTCAACCTCTCGTTCTCTCACATATATAATGTTTCAAGGGCTGTGGCACATGTTTCTTGAGAGCCTAGTGTCGTACGTCCGTTTTTCATGACTTTCCCTGTTCCAGTCCTGCAGCCTGTCCTAGTTGGCCTGAAACGTGGTTTCGGCCTGTTTTTCTTGTAAAACACTATATTTTGTTGACCCAAACACCGGATGTAGTGAGTCTCAATTCTCATATGTTCTACTCATGTGTAGTTCCTATGGGTAATCTATTATATATATATATATATATATATATATATATATATATATATATATATATATATATATATATATATATATATTTGACCAACAAAAAAAGCCACCATGCTAGAAATTACCATATTAATCAAGGAAAAAAAATAAGAAAAAATTACCCATCGCTGCAATTATAAAAAATTTAGACTAAAATACCCCTTCGTGAAATTTTAAAATTACCCACCAATGCCATTATAATAAACTTAAACTAAAATACCCCTTCATGGAATTTTAAAATTACTCACCACTACCACTATGAAAGTTTTACAATACACCTATATTATATTAATAATATTTTCAGAACCAGTCATGCATGGCGTCCCCCGTATCCCCTGCTTTAATGGAGCATCACGGTACCTTTTTTTTTTCCTTACGTGAAACATAAGAAAGAAAATCATATGTATTGTTACATAAAAAAAAGGAAAAAGAATTTAGGTACCATATTAACATGAACCATTATGCTCCACCAAGAGAGGGTTTTTTCTTGACGTAATGGAAAAAGTAAAACTCTACAAATATGAAGATCTTTATTTCATCTTAGTAACAACTTTAAAATAAAGGATAAAGTTCACTTTACTCCCTCCAAATATGGCCAAAGTCCAGATAACCCCCTGAACTATTTTCTATGATTTGTTAAAATAGATTATTTTACACCTTTAATCAGTATTTTAATCCTGACTTGCTGATAAGGACCGGGGTTTGAGTTAAAATTGTCTTCTCAACCTTCACACATGTGTCGTACAACGTGATAAAGAACTGAACGAGTCATATAATCTTATACGAGTCTATACCCTTTTATGTGTGGTTTTTTTCTCCGTTCTCTTGCGCGGCGGAACAAGGAGAAGTACAACTAGGCTACAACTATAGGGAGTTTGATTGTAGGCGAATCGAGGACATCGCAGTGGCACGTATTGAACGAGAGGAATGCGGGCTCGTTAGTGACCACAATCTCCGAATGGCTGAGCGCCTCTGTACAAAACAGAAAGAAAGACAAGACAATATAGAAATAAGGGTGCACATACATCATAACTTAGTCAGGATAGGATTATATGTCATATTAATTTATTTACTATGTTAGATAAGACAATGGTACATGCATAGAGAATAAAATATTATTATAATAATTTTTTAGTTGGCTGTTTTAAAGAAAGTTTATCAATTAAACAATATGGCGTTCACCCAGACGTCATCTTTTCTTTAAGCCTATGAGCTTTCATGCTAGATCAATGCCCCTCTCCATGTGAAGTCACCAGTGGCGGGTTCAGATAGGAGAATGGAGAGACAGTTGTTCCCACAAAATATGTATTTCCTAATGTGATGTATACATATATATTTTGGTAAATATGAGCGATTTGCACCTAATTGCACATCTGATTGCAAAAAAGGCCTACATGGGTAGGTGCATCATTGAATTGTCCTTTATCGATATCACTTAGTGACCTTCTCTTTCTATAGCTTGAGTTGGGGTAAATCGTATTGCTTTAGTTTGTACCCCGTAATTAGAATCCTAAATCCACCACTGGTAGTCACCCGCAAGCGTTACATCGTGACAAAGAATCAACCTCATCACCAGAGGAATTGTCAAAAAAAAAAAACCTCATCACCAGAGAAACATGTCAATTCTATGGCAAGGAATTACTCAAATATGACAAATGACGACAAAATATTTGATAATTTCTTGATGGCATGAAGAGAGGAGTTAAATCAACGGTGATGGCAACACAAGCATACAACTGTTTGCATACCAGGAACGACATGTGAGCTATAACACTAACATGAGTACACAAGTTGTGGATAGCCAAATGAGGATGTTATACCCGCTTTTTATGGGTCAAGGTTCAAGGCAAGGAAACACCGCAAGTAGGTAAAGTAGCAAAAACTCCGAAATCATGTGTCAGTGAATAAATAGGAAACTTGCTGCTAGATGCTATGGAAGAAATGAGCTAATGAAAGATATAAAGTTGTCCGCTAGACTAATAAACTCAGCAAACTTATGTAAGCTGAAGTCTAAGTATCTTCCCAACAATCTGATTATCCAGAAAAATACATCTAAGAAGTCAAATTTTCACAAAAATATTATAGTTTTTTGTGACACACATTAATGATCAACTATTTAAATCTATAGTTTTATGATACAACTCCTTGAATTTATAGTTTTTTTATACTTTTGTTAAATTATCTATAGTTTTATGAAAGTTAGTCAATATATATAATAGAGCATGTGTAATATCAAAGCTAAGAAGTTGTAAAGAGTGAGATAATGATCACAAAGTTCATATTGTTATGTTAATTTCTTCTAACATCATCAAACATAATAATAAAATGTCTAGCCGCGCAAATGTGCAGACCATCTTACTAGTTATTATTAAATTAACGGCTTAACCCATGTACTACTACTACTCCTGTGTAGTTTTTATAGGTAATTATTATTAAATTAACACTGAAAACGACCGACCTTAGTGATGACAATGCTAGTTCGTAGTAATTGTTGTACTATGATGCTCTCCTGTTCAACTGCTTTTCAACATGCGCAACCACCTGCTTGTGATATGCATCAAAACGTAGCACACGAGTTGATAGGGTCCTGTCGTTTAGGCCTCTGGTAAGTTGTTCATGTGCGCCGCTCCAGATTTTCTGTTTCGCTCACGTCACTGTATCTGCTTCCTTGTCGTGGCCACTAACATAACATGCATCCGCTGTTGGTTTCAGCTTATGTTATGGTTCATAGTACTAGCACTCACATCCAGAAGCCAGCTCTGGGCATCTTTACGACTCACATCCACCAGCCAGCTCTGTGCATCTCGATCTAGCACTCACATCCAAGAGCCAGCTCTCGGCATCTGTTTTGCAAATAGAAAATCAATTCACCCCTTCGGCTCGGTGGCTGCACGCCCGCCCGAGTTTGATCCCTGGGATCGGCTCTGGGTGTCGCACCGTGGAAAAAAAATCCCCTCAGTCTAAAGCATATGGTAAAGACTCGCGCCACAGCTCACATGGCCAGCTGAGTTTCTATGTATGGTTGGGGAGTGGGTTTGATGGTTTTCTCGGCCTGTGTAAGAAGACTCCTTCTTCTTAGTAAAATGTTATCGGGGTGGCTACTTTTTCCGGCAGATCGAGTTTTTTTATTATTGCAGTTCATATTGTTCCCAGATTATTTTACAACTGATTAAAAAAAATTCTTGCAACCAGAAAGAAGCCTGTATTGTTTCTACAACTTTGGAGAAAAAGACCATGCATTAATTTCGAAAATAAATAAATAAATTGATGACCATCTATTACCTATTGTTCACCGTTCTAGCTAAAATGGATTGCCCAGTAATTTCGAGGCACAGTAAAAACTGGCCAAATGGGGCGTGTTGTTCTCTTGTTCTCTGGAGTACTAAGGTTATACGTGCTAAAGTATTATTGAATCCATTACCTTGCAGGAGCACGGGAGATGACGATGTGGCGATTAAGATTCTGTTCTGCGGGATCTGCCACTCCGACCTGCACAGCATCAAGAATGAGTGGGGCAACGCCATCTACCCGATCATCCCCGGGCACGAGATCGCCGGAGTGGTCACTGAGGTGGGCAAGAACGTGACCAAATTCAAAGCCGGCGACCGCGTGGGCGTAGGGTGCATGGTGAACTCGTGCCAGGCCTGCGACCAATGCGCCCAGGGCTTTGAGAACAACTGCCCGGCCATGATCCAGACCTACAACTCCGTGGACCACGACAGCACCATCACCTACGGCGGCTACTCCGATAGCGTCGTCGTGAACGAGCGGTTCGTGGTCCGGTTCCCGGATGGTGTACCGCTCGACGCCGGTGCACCGCTGCTGTGCGCCGGAGTCACAGTGTACACTCCGATGAAGTACCACGGGCTCAACGTTCCCGGCAAGCACGTCGGCGTGCTGGGCCTGGGCGGGCTTGGCCACGTCGCAGTCAAGTTTGCCAAGGCGTTCGGGATGAAGGTCACGGTCATCAGCTCGTCGCCCGGGAAGAGGCAGGAGGCCGTGGGCCGGCTCGGCGCCGACGCGTTTACCGTCAGCAAGAATCCCGACGAGATGAAGGTAAGATCAACAGTTTCTCCATCAGCATGATATTCATAATGCATGCTCGAAGTTAGTATCACTGAATCGTCAGCAAGAATCTCGACGTTGCCGAGTGCCAGAGTAGTGCGCAATATAATGCACTTGGCAAAGTCCTTGACACTCGGCAACAATCCAATTTTCCGTAGTGATGATACCCATCATGCTAGAAATTAATATCACTGAATCATGGAATAACTGTTGCTTTTGCAGGCTGCGATGGGCACCATGGACGGCATCATCAACACGGTGTCGGCCAACATCCCGTTGGCCCCGCTCATGGGCCTGCTGAAGCCCAACGGCAAGATGATCATGATCGGCATGCAAGCCGCTGGAGATCCCGCCGTTGAACCTCATCATGGGCAACAAGACATTGGCGGGGAGCTGCATCGGCGGGATGAGGGACACGCACGAGATGCTGGACCTGGCGGCCAAACACGGCGTAACGGCGGATGTTGAGGTGATCGGAGCTGACTATGTCAACACCGCCATGGAGCGCATCGCCAAGGCCGACGTGCGCTACCGCTTCGTGATCGACATAGGCAAGACCCTCAACAAGGACTCTGCGGCCGCCGCTTCCCAGTGATCATAAACCATGTTAAATGCATGCCGTAGTGATCATAAACCTTGTGACATCGGCGACAACAGTTTGTTCTTCCGCTGCAGATTATCTTGTTCGTCAAATGGTTGCTACGAGTCCTACGTGTTGTTACTGGATCCCAAAAACTAAACTAGAGAAAATACTATAGGAGTCTTGTGATGCACGTTACCACCAGTAAGTGGAACTTAAGGGTAGTGTTTGTAATTGACAAACTTATTCATATGTTTACGTTGCTGTGCCACCAAGGGTATAATAGTAATTTCCATAGAACCTGCCCTCCCAGCACGCGCCACCCATGTTGTGCCGCCATTAATTTTTTTCATCAATAATTACAACTCTGTGATTTTGGTTTTCTCAATAATACCCTAGTAAAATTAATATTACTTAAAATAACTGGTGGCACTAGTGGCGAAAGGACAACTAATCTGAATTATCTTATTCTAAATATGACCAATAATTATTGATGGTGTCACTAATAATTATTGTTGGTAATATACGTAAAGATCCTCAAAATATTATTGGTGGCATCAAGAAATTAGTGTAGAATGATAGCTAACATTAGTTTCAAGGGAACAATCTCTATTCCTTAAAAAGAGAGTGCAGTCGTCTATATCAATTTTCCGTGTCTGTAGGTTTACGAACATCTATATGAAGCGTGGTTCCATCGACGTGTCTTTTTTTTTTTATAGATTAGTTTCAAGGGAACAATCTCTACTCCTTAAAAGCCATGAACCCCCCCCCCCCCCCCCCCTTCTGTTTTTTTTTTCATAGGACCCCCTCTTCTCCAGATCCAGGCCCATATACATCTTCCCGCGGCTCAGCTTAGATCAGCCCACGAGAAACTGAACGTGAAACAAAACAATCGGCTGCCAATAAGCAACAACCGAGGAAAAATCACGTACTCATAATCGACTCTGGCTGGCTTCTCCCGTACGCCTCGCCTCGAACAGCGATGGGTGACACCGACGCGGTGACGCCTCCTCGACTGCTCGAGGGATATCGCAGCAGGGTCGACGGCAGCTCCGGGTCGCGCTTGCCGTAGACGGAGGAGATCGCAGCGTCTCGTGTCCAGCTTGAGCAGGACGTGCATCAAACAAAGGTAAGCAGCCCTAGTGCTCTAGTTAATTGTTCTAGTCCTTCCCCAATCCAAATCTAGTAAATGTTAGAAAAAAAAATCAAATATGTTGATCGGTATAGCAGTAGGATGGTAGATAATCGAACTATAATGTACCAAAACTGATGACAGAGTAATATTTATAGGAAATCAAGGCAAAACAAAAGAGAAAAACACTTTTTGCAGCAAGCAAGGGATTGTTGTTCCAAATATGAAAGACATCTATGTAGATTTTATTAGATCCAAGAGATGAGACTACTGTTGAGCATCACTATAGATATGATATCTTTACGGTTGCGATTGATCCGCAAGCACAAGAGTTGAATAGGGGTTAATTAGATTAATAGCACCCTTAAGCATGGCCATCCAAGATTTGCCCTTAGTTAGAAGGATATTCAAACGACGCCACCAATTAGTAACCAGCCCTCTAATTCATAGCATTACCGGCATCTAAGACTATTTTTGTTTTCTTAATCCTAATCTCATATGTGAGAAGATGAGAATACCCTTGGCTCCTTACTAATGGCCTGACGTGATCCTGGAAGGCCTGACGCAATCCTGGAGCTTGTACGTTGCCGCTGGAGCATCAATGTTGTCTGTCTACTGTTCGGTGGTCTAACATGGCGTAAGCTATTTAACTTTTGTATCATATATTTGAACAGAAAATTATGCAATAATTTAAAAAATTTGAATTTCAAGTTTAAATTTTGAGATGAATTTTTTGTGCTGGAACATAAATTTGAAATTGGAGAGTAGATTATGATGTAAATAAAATTGAAAATTTGGACACGACATTTTTGCACCGTTGTAGTTGCAGCATAACAATTATATCATGCTGGTACATATATTGCATAAAATGTGTAAACAACCACATTTGTCCACAACTGAAATAGTTCATCAACAAAGCACAATCACAGAAGTTTAACATCAACATTATAGTTCATCCTAATTAAAACAAATGACACCAAAATAGTTCTGTTTATATATTGCTAGTGCTATAATCTTCTTGGGATAGTTCCTGAGAGCGCCTAGCCGCACTTGTAGATGGGTTGGATGGACCAACTTATTGAACTTGACCTACTTGCATGCACCAAATTGACAATCCTTCGTGTGATGGACCCGGAAGATATGCTATTAGCCAGTATTATCTTAGGCTTTGTTGCATTCCTCTTTGGTTTAGACACCTGCTTCCTGCATCAAAATATAGAACTCATATCACAATAATGTTTATGCGTATGCATGTTAAAAAAAATAACAAGAGAAGGGACTTGACTTGCCTCTTTTTGGTTCATTCAAAGGGCAATTTCCATTCTCACAGTGTCCAAATTCACCACATTTCATGCATCTTTGTTGTTTCCTTGCACCTGGCTCATAACAAGCTTTATACATGTTCTTCTTTTGCCTCCCAACAGTTCTTTTCAATGGTGGTGGAAGCAGTTTGAAACCAATGTCAACTTGAGGTAATTATGACTTGTCTGTCAACAGAGGAATGGTGCCACTATACGCAGCCCTAAACCTTTCAACACTATACTAATCATCAACATAACATTCCATGTCAACATTAGGTGTCATTTGAATAAAAGCCAAAGCATGAAGGTATGGTTTTCCAGTCATCTCCCACTCTCCACAACTCAATATCTTAGTGTTAAGTTCTACAACATGTCTCCATGGTGACATATCATAGGGCGTCCCAAATATTTTAGCTGTATGAGACCCTTTATGAACCTTCTTCATGTACCCCAACCCTCTTGTTTTGGATTTGAGTTGTTTAATTACTGTAGGAAGAATGATCACAGTGAGCTTGGCCCCAATCCTCCTTGTCTTGTCCTATAGATCCATTGTCATTTTTCTCAACTTATCAAGAAACTCAACAGGAGGCAAGTCATTTATCTTCTTTATCCATTTATTGAAACTCTCAGCAAGATTTTTATTAACATAGTCACACTTGATGTCATTGGAGAACAGTGATTGGCTCCATCTAAGATTGTCATGCTCCTTCATGTACTCAATAATATCAGGATTGGGATCAATAACTTTGGTGTAATGAAAATCAAATTTATTAGATTTATAAGCTCTAGATGTTGGCCACATGTTCTTGTCATAGACATCACCTCGGTATTTCTTCTTAAAATTTGCCCACAAATGCCTCATGCATTCCCTATGTTTAATGCCAAGAAACACCGCCTTCACAATAGCAACCAATCCCTTGCATGCATCAGCGGATATCACTAAAACTGGTGGATGACCAATAGATTTCTCAAGTTGCCTCATGAACCAAGTTCAATTATCTGAAGACTCTGAATCAAAAATAGTCCATGCAACAGGAAACATCCAATTGTTACCATCTAGAGTGGTGGCAGAAGCAAGGTGCCCTTTGTACTTAGCATTCAAGGCGGCCGAGTCAATTCCAAGATATGGTCAACAACATGTTTGGAATTCATCAATGCATGCCTTCATAGATAGGAAAAGCTTATCAAAATAAACACCATCTCCAATCAGGTTGGTTGCAATCTCAAAAATGGAACCTAAAGACCTCTGAATCAACTCAGCCTTGAAATTGAACAAGGTCTGAAAACTATCTTCCCAAGCACCATAAATTGAATCCATTTCTACCTTTCTACCAAGCCAAATTGTATTGTAATTAACCTCTACATTGTACTTTTCTAGCATCCTGTCTTCCAAATCAGCAACTCCAAGTGATGGTTTATTCCTCAACAATCCAACAACTCTCTCTGCAACACAAGTGTGAGATGCCATTGTGCTTACCAACTTCCCAGTTCCCACACAATCATGCTTATGAGGGATCATAGTAATCTGCAAATTAAAATCAAAGTAATTTAGATGGAGTAATATGCTTATTAGAAAACACATTCATTTCGATCATACAAGTAAACATAAAAGAGATACATCTCTACAGTTGGTTGACCACCCAGTTTACATGCAGCAATCCTCTAAGGACATCCATTCGCCTTGCACTCAGCTCTGTATCTAGTCTTACTAGTCCTGATCTTGTGCACCTCAAACTCATTTATTATTGCATAATGTTTTAAAGCCAATCTAAAATCCTCCATGGTTGGGAAAGTCTCACCTTTCTTGATTTTAGGATTTTCTTTATTAATTGCAAACCTAATCTATTCAGCTGCATAGTCATCAACTGCATTTTCTTTATTAATTGCAAACCTAATCTATTCACCTTTCAAGAGACAACTTTGATAGACCAAAATATCGGAAAAACAGGTTTCAATTCATCATCTATGGCAACACATTCCAATCCATTTTTATTAAGGTTCCAATACCAAAATGCAGGCTCCTGACATGACCCAACTTAGCTCTTTTAGCTACATCATTCAAAAGATTACTCATCAACAAAGACCCATCAGCAAAGAGGTGAACAATGTGGTCTATAGCCTCAAATTCCTTGCAACTGCCATCATCAAGAATTGTCGTAGGGATTTTTAGATTAACTCTAAATTTTGAGTCTTCATCATTCCTAGCATTAGTAGAAAAATTGATGATTTTAGTGTCACAACAAATTGTACCTTTATCCCTAATAAAATGATGCCCAGTGGGATGATGAAATTGTACAATTAAACCGAAATTGAACATACCCACTGCCCTGTAGAATGTTGTTGTCGGCTTTGTCCATCTTGGTCGCCCCATGCTGGATTGACCTGGTGAGTGCTCTCTGTCACCCGACGGCTCCCTGGTTGGCAGAAAGTGAAGCAGATAGCCAGGCCCTAGTCGATGCTCCGCTGGCCCTAGTTGAAGCTCCGCTAGCCCGTGATTGATGCCCGTCCTGGACGGCTCCTTGGTCTGCAGATAGCGAAGCAGATTGCCCGGCCTTGGTCAATTCTTCGGTGGCCCTTGATCAACGACCGCCCTGGATGATAGATAGCGAAGCCGCCCTGCCCTTCGTAATCGCCACCGGGAGGCAGGTCGCGACCCCACTATAAGGTAGGGTGAGATGCCCGCCCGACTCTGGTTAATCACCGATGCCGATAAGGCGTGAGACCACCCCGTCCTAGACGATCGCTGCCGGACGCTAGAAGGAAGTCGACGCATCGGTTATGGTGTTTTTTGATGAATACTACCGACTCTAGGATCGCGTCAGGCCATCAGTAAAGAGGCAAGGGTATTCTTATTCTTATCTTTTTGCACACGAGATTAGGATTAAAAAATGAAAATTGATGGCATATTAGAGGGTTGGTTACTAATTGGTGGCATATTTTGGATGTCCTCCTAACTGAGGGCAAATCTTGGATGACCATGCTTAAGGGTGCTATGAATCTAATTAACCCATGAAATAGTAGGTTCACTAAACAAGCAATAAAGCTTCTCATTTTGTGTATATCTCTGGACCCAAGTGACTCATTTAGTTCATTCAACATTGATAATATGTGCACTTTAGCATCAAAGTTCTATCCTGTAGACTTTACAGAACAAGAGAGAGCAAACTTGATTAATTAGAATGTAAGATTGGATGAATAATTAGAATGTAATACAAATTGATAGTTTTTTACAATCAACAAACATTGATCGTTCTTCACCCATGGCCAACCGGCCCCTCTGAATTTCCCGTCCAGTTCCGCCATTGTCGATACCATCATAGCAAGCTAGGTCGCCTCTAGGAACCATAGAAAGCTACATACTCGTGAGGCAGAGTCCACTTAGGTATACAGGCAGCCTGTATCTTAACGAATTTACCCAAACATCCTCATGAGGTTGCCGTAGAAATCCTCCTTGCAGCCAGTCGCCAGCACCCTAGGAAACTTTAAGTCACTCCTAGGAGGACATCATCTGGATTCGTTATTTCTTATCTCTTTTGATAGTATGGTAATGTAGCGACAGGCCCAGAAATGGCCCGACGACTCGAGCCAGCATTTGGACCATATCGATTCCAAAATTATTGATGGTGTAGCCGGACTGAATGAAACTGGGACCATAGCCTCTAACACTACTCATTCTTCCATTCTATTACATTTTATTTCTAGATTTAATAATTCTTCCATTTTTTGTGAAAGCAAAAAAAAAAACACCTCCCTCAATGACGTTTTTACTCAAGGCAAACAAATAATGGTTCTTGGCCATTTTCACGATTCAGTGAAACAATAGGTTCTATCCCTCTTTGTACCTCTTGTACACCTGAAAGATTCAGTTTACCATTAAAAAGTAGTACATTAGGCATCAATGACGACCAGCTGGTTGTTTACGGGCAAGCGATAACACCATAGCAGGCCTTCGTCGAGGAAAGCGTGGTGCATGGAGAAGCCGAGGCAAATATGGCGTGAGGTGTTTGGAACACTACTTTATAACGGTGCTTCCAAACTTGCCAGCAAACAGAACAAGACGAACTTCCATAAAAAAACAGAGCAAGACGAGAATGCGTTGAAGTGAAGAGTAAGGACGACCAGGGGCTTTGAAACTCCGAGTCTTGCGACCGCGGAGATGCAGTCGTAGAAAACTTAACATCGCATAAGATGCAGAGGTTATGCGAGCTGTTACGTGCGCAGCATATAACCACTCACTAGCTACATACTGCTATGTTAACACGGTCATGTTTTCATGGTTTTGTTGACGGTTCCAGCCTTGAAACCTGAAGGACCGAGAAGGCGACCAGAGGGGAAAGGGGGGAGCAGGGGTGAATAGGAGTCAATAAAAATTTTTTACAAAAATTTGGCCTATGTCCTAATTATAACTCAAGCCAACCTCTAAATCGATCACCAAGGTTACATACACCAACTTGTGATGTGCTAACCTTAGGAGTGATCAACAACAGCAGCGGAACACAGCAGAAATAAAGAAGAACTGCAAAGACTCGAAACTGTTAAAGAAACGCACCAAAACAGATCAAATCTGGACAACCATCAGCAGTGTTGATCACAGCCATCAGCAGTGCCGGTAACACCCATGGGCAGTGCCGGTGCGAGGTTCTCAAAACTCTGGAAAAAAATGATCGGAGCAGTGCCGGTCGTGGCTATCGGTAGTGCCGGTGCGGGGTTCAGACTCAAGCCACCGGCACTGCCGATCGTGGCATCGGCAGTGCCGATCAGAGTTCAGACCCACCGGCAGTACCGATCGACTCCCGACAGAACAGAAAACTGCCGCATTTTTTCCATAAATCTCTCCAAAACTCAATCAAATGATCTCCAAAACATGCGATTTTTTGACTAGCTAATCTTCAACACATCACGACCCTAATCCTAGAAGATCCACCTTGTGCCAAGAATAACAAAAAGGAGAAACTTGAGAAATCCTTCAAATCGAAGGTGCTAGAGCTCTTGATTCGGTCAAGTACCCATGAAGGATTGTTCTAGCTCATCATAACACTAAGATCTCCAAGAAATCCACCTCAAAAACTCACTAAAAAATGAGATCGAAAATTCTCACGAAAATAGCTCTGAAAATAGAGAAAAAGAGAAATTCAAGAGTTAGGGAGAGAGGAAGATCTTGAGCACGAAAATAATTCTCATATCATAGAAACATGCTTACAAGATCCATGGATACAAGGCTAGCAAGCCACCCTCTTCCTCCCACTATTTGAAAGAGAAAGAGATGTCTTTCACACACCCTCTCCTCTCCTCTACTATATGAAGACCTCTCCTATCACTTTGAATAAAGTTCTAACAAGGCTAATGGGAATAGACACATCTTCTTATATAGGCTTAGGGTCCAAAACAACTCTAACCTTGACCTATAACTCATTGCCACCTACCACTAGGGACAAAACCGTCCAACTCTTTTTCCTTGTCCGAATGCCATCGAGCCCTTCACAACTTTGTTTTGCCTCGACGCAAGCTCCGCGATAGTGCCACGTGCACCACCAACCACCGTCACTGGTTTTGAGGCCCAAACCGAGAAACCGTCTTGCACGCTTCTCAAAGTGCAACTTCATGCTCACTTTCACCGAAGCAAGACTTCACGATCTTGACACGTGTCACCTCGTCCCGTGATCCTCCTTGTCGGCAAGTCTCTCTCGCCTCCGGTCCATTAGAAGTCTCTACTTGCACCGACGCCTGATCACCTTTAACTTGGTCAACCCCGCCGTCTTGATCACCACCCACGGTTTTGAGGCTCAACTATGAAACCGTCCGTGCTTCTTACCTCTCCACGTGTACGGTGTGGATCACCCTTGACTTCATCCGGCCTCCCGATCATCTGGCTCCAAGTCTCCTACTTGTGTCTGATCCTCTCGCCGTTGATCGCCAAATTGACTCCAGTGACCTACACATCATGAGACAAGCAAACATATTTCCCATCTCTTGCAAACTCTCCAACATCCTCACCAACTGCGGTTAGTTAAAACCATGATATACACAAACTCATGCAATCCCCAAATTCCCGCATTTCAACTCAAACACCAAACTCAATCAATGTCAATTACTCATCACATATTATAAATCATGACACATATTCACATGGTTTCTCAAGACCATCTACTTTTTCTTGGGTTCTCTATCGTCCCATTTGAAATGCTGTTTACTTGAAAAAAAAATGAAGAAAAGAGCTGGCGGCAGCCTCGCTTTGGTTTCATATGCACGTCCTCATGTGAGCTACAAGCCGGCATTGAGACCGAGAAAGGCCGCTATCGTACCGTGACAAGAGGTGCAATTTGTTAGGACACTGAAGCATCTCTCAGATTGGTGGCAGAATTACGACCACGTACTGAATAGTATCAGTTTTGGCATGGTTCCCACGTGCTTCACGGCTAGCTCCATCGTTTCCATTGGCATACGTTGTGGTAAACTGGTAATGCAACGTGCGCCTTGTGACTTTTGGGAATTGGGACAGCACAGATGTATGCGCACGTATTTAGTTGAACACATGTATTTTTTGGCCCAAGTGAACCGCGTCCAAATTAACATAGCGATATCAGCACGTATACATTAATCTCCTGTCTCAAGTCTGAAACCAATTAATTGCAAGTTAGTGTTCACAGCTCCTGCAGCTGTCAAATGAGGACACATATATAGTACCGCGTGGAGCCGCATCCAGTGGCGGAGGACGGAGAAAATTTAAGGTGTGGTGAAATTAGGACACATCATAGCCAATAGCTAAAAACCCGGTAACAAAGCAGCTGGGCCAACTCTTCTAATGTCTCATTAGCCTTGCCATGAAAAGCAAACAGGACAATCAAGATATGGCCAGAGCCATGCCTCGCCACCATGCTCCTCCGCCACTGGCCGCATCGCTCTCTCTTGCGTGCATCACGCATCGCACGCACTAATATTTCAGTCATGCACGAAAGGCGTAGCATGTACACGAGCCCCTTGCACGAACGGGACAACATCATGTCCGTGTCCTTTCATTTGGGACCACAGACACACGGTTGTCGTGCGCTAGCCCATCGATCGTGTGTCGTGGTGCGCTGCTGCGCTAGTGAACCGTGCTGTGGTGCCCAGATAGCTTTTTTTTTTCTTTTCGGTCGCCATGTCCACTTATGTGCAGTGTTATGCCCGATCATGACCACACCCTTATAGGATCTCCAGCCAGGCCTGTAAATTGGAGCCCCCAAACTCCATTTGCAAGCCGGTCTAAAAAATAGCAGGCCTCAAAATGGGCTACCAATTCCAGTGGTAAATCCAATATAGGCTCATATTTTACCCACTGACGAGTGGACCCAGTCTATCATTGAGTTGAGTATTCCATCGTCTCCTGAGCACTGGTGTCCTGCCCACCCTGCCTGCCCTGCTCCGACGCCGCCACGGCCCGCGCGTGCCCCCGGCCATCCCCGCGGGCCTCCATCACTGATGAGGCAGCGGCGGCTGCAGCGTAGCGACCATGTCTCCGTGTCAGGGACGACCACAGCCAGCAGGGCACGGCCGGCTCAGAGGGAGCGAGGCAGCATCGCGACAGGGACAGAGGCAGGCGGCGGCATGACCGGCTAGATCTAGCGGTGGAGGGCGATGGTGGCCGCGATGGCAACTAGGGGAGGGAGGTGACGCGCCCGGCCTGTCGTGATAGGAGGGAGGTTGCACCGCCCGCCCGCGTCGAAAGATCAAAGCCTAGGCGGATCTTTACGTCGGAGGAGGGTGGGACTGAGGCGGCAGCGCTGCCGCTCAAGCTCCTGTCGGCCGTCCAGGGAGCAGACCTTATCACCCGAGGAGGGAGGGAGGCGGCGGGCCGGCAGCAGAGGAAGTGAGGTGGCGGTCGACGGTGGAGGGAGGGAGGCGGCGGGCCGACAACGACGGGAGAGGCGGCGCATCAACGACGGCAGTGTGGCTTTGGTGCAATAGAGAGAGAGAAGAGAGAGAAAGTGAGGAGATGGGAGGAAAAAGAAAAAGAAAAAAAAATAATAAAAATAATGAAAAAAAAGGTGGAACCCACATTTGGGAGGGGGATAGAAGGCTCCAAAACTTGGGGCTGGGAGAAAGCAATTTGGGAGCCCATGCATTTTGTATGCCCAAATAGAGATCCTGCTGGAGTAAATTTTTTTGGTTGCTATTGCAAAATTTTGGAAGTGGGCCTAGATGTACGCCCGTGCTGGAGATGCTCTTACTGTTATCGGCACTGCTGCAATAATCTGAAATGGCCAAAAACCGGCTGGAACAGGTAGCAAGTTGCACGATGAATGGTCGGGGTTTTAGGCAAAAATGTCCGGCCGGAAACGATTAGACGATATATCAGTGGCAATCTGCTGGGTTGCAGTGATGGATTTCCGGTACCGAGATACTTGGCTCCTTATGTGTTTATCTATGGATTTCAAATTAGTCATCAAGGCAAAAATGCATACTTATAGCACATGCTTGTTGATGGGCCTACTAGAAATGGTATGCAGTGCTTTTCGGCTAAACCGCTAAAACGTGAAGGAACCCTATATTTGTAGTCTCTTTTCCCCCTCCCCACACCTCACATATGCCCCCCCCCCCCCCCCAAAAAAAAAAGGCACCCCACATATTCATGAAGGATAGTTCCATCCCGGTAGGTTCAAGGCATTTAGCAACTACATGTGTCTTTCTCTAGTATAAATGATTTAGCAGACTCACTGTTACAATATATAGAAAGAAATGGAACACTGCGCTATCTGAATACATGGCTAACCGTGAACCATAGTATCTGACAAACATATGCCAGAATTCTCCGAGCAAGAGCCATTCCTCATATTCTGCTCCGTTGTCACGGAAGGTAAAAGTACGAGCAGCAGCTAGCGGGAGAACCCTGTCAGGCCGAGTTGGCACCGTAAAGTGAACGCACTGTACGTAGCATTATTGTGCAGGCCCTAACCGTGCTTGCTGGAATTCTGCACACGGCAGGCGATTTTTACATGGACGAACACTGACAGGTTCTGGAAGAATACAATGTGTCTGCATGTTTATGAAATGAAAGGTACTGGAAGAACACGTGGTCCACTGACTGGACCTTAAGGAAAACGAAAAAAAAAGGCCCTCTAGTGTGTCTGGAAGATTGTTGGTTGCTGCAAAAGCTCTTTACTGTTCACACTTGATAACGTCCGGTCACCCGTGCACCACCACAGAGCTTGAAACGACGCAGAATCTGATCGAACCCGGTGCACACGGCGGAACCGTCGTGCGGCGCCGCCACACGTCTGGCAGGCACACGGGCACGTCGTTGTTGCCCGGTTTCTGACGTCATCGCTGAACAGAACACGCCCTCCCGGTGCTGGCTGCCTAATATCTGTCTATAAAAAGCGTACGTCGTCCTCCTGCTTCCCAGGCATCATCCCAATCGCAACGCAACGCAAGCCTTCTTCCCTGCCCACTGCACGAGCGAGAGCATCCATCAGCACCTGAATCCTTTACGAGAAAAGTAATAAGCGCACACAGGCAGAGATGGCTCCCACGGTCGCGGCGGCGGAAGCGGCGATTTCGTCGGCGAAGCACACGAGGAAGGCGGTGGGGCTGGCGGCGCGTGACGCGTCCGGACATCTCGCCCCGCTCACCATCACCCGGAGGTGTGTATTACAACATATCCATGAACGTATTCGGAAGGCATAGCGTTACTTAATTTGTCACATATGTCATGCATATGTTTGGTGTTGGGAAAAGTTCACTTAATTTTTCATGTAGATAGAATCTGAAGCTCAACGTGTCTGTATTTTTTCTTCTAAAACACCGTGTTTTCTTAACACGACACCAAGCCAGCTCTCGGCATCTGTTTGGCAAGGCAAATACAAAAACCAATACCAACTTCTCCACTACTGTTTATTTTTGCAGTTCATATTTTGTCCCCAGATTATTTTACAACTGAGTTGTAGAAATTTGTGGGAACCAGGTAGAAGAAGCCTATTATTTCTGCATACAAATTAGATGCGCGCACTAGTTAGCCGGGCGTATTCGTTCTAGTACATGTGGTCAAACAGAGGCCACAACAGTGCCAGGGATAACTGGACAGATGGTTGGTCCTAAGTCAAGCAATGTCCTGTCGTTGTCAGCATCTCCAAGCTTTATTACACCTTTTACAAGTTGGTTTCCCAGCGAGACAGACCAGTTTACTTTGGTCAATATATATGTTGAAGAATCTCGTATAGCATGCTGTTCTCTGGAATACTGAGGTTACATATGCCAAAGTATATCATTTAATTGAATCCTTATTATCTTAAAGGAGCACAGGAGACGACGATGTGGCGATTAAGATTCTGTTCTGCGGGATCTGCCACTCCGACCTGCACAGTATCAAGAACGAGTGGGGCAATGCCATCTATCCGCTCATTCCCGGGCACGAGATCGCCGGCGTGGTCACTGATGTGGGCAAGAACGTGACCAAATTCAAAGCCGGCGACCGCGTGGGCGTTGGGTGTATGGTGAACTCGTGCCAGGCCTGCGGCCAGTGCGCCGAGGGCTTCGAGAACCACTGCCCTGGTATCATTCTCACCTACAATTCCGTCGACCGGGACGGCACGATCACCTACGGCGGCTACTCCGACATGGTCGTGGTCCACGAGCGGTTCGTGGTCCGGTTCCCCGACGGCGTGCCACTCGACGCCGGCGCGCCACTGCTGTGCGCCGGTGTCACCGTGTACACCCCGATGAAGTACCACGGGCTCAACGTTCCGGGAAAGCACGTGGGCGTGTTGGGCCTGGGCGGGCTGGGCCACGTGGCCGTCAAGTTCGCCAAGGCGTTCGGGATGAAGGTCACGGTGATCAGCTCATCGCCCGGGAAGAGGGAGGAGGCCCTGGGCCGGCTCGGCGCCGACGCGTTTATCGTCAGCAAGAATCCCGACGAGACGAAGGTAAGATCAACAGTTTCTCCATCATCATCATGATATTCATCATGCATGGTAGAAGTTAGTATCAATGAATCGTGAAATAATGACCGTTGCTTTTGCAGGCTGCGATGGGCACCATGGATGGCATCATCAACACAGTATCGGCCAACATCCCGTTGGCCCCGCTCATGGGCCTGCTCAAGCCCAACGGCAAGATGATCATGGTGGGCCTGCCGGAGAAGCCCCTGGAGATCCCACCGTTCAACCTCATCATGGGCAACAAGATGCTGGCGGGGAGCTCCATCGGAGGGATGAGGGACACGCAGGAGATGCTGGACCTGGCGGCGGAGCACGGTGTGACGGCGGACGTGGAGGTGATCGGAGCGGACTACGTGAACACCGCCATGGAGCGCCTTGCCAAGGCCGATGTGCGCTACCGCTTCGTCATCGACATCGGCAACACCCTCAACAAGGACTCCGCGGCCGCTTCACAATGATCATAAACCATGTTATAAATGTTGTAGTGTGACATCGTCGACAACAGTTTGTTCTTCCGCTGCAGATTATCTTGTTCGTAAAATGGTTGCTAGGCGTCCTAGGTGTTGTTACAAGATCCCAAAAACTATAGTAGAGAATGTTATGGTGCACGTTACCACCAGTAAGTGAAACTTATTAGGGTAGTGTTTGTAATTGACACACTTATTCATATGTTTACGTTGCTGTGACACCAAGGGTATAATGGTAATTTCCATGTAACCATTCTATTGGCGTCGAGCACTCCAGCAGGCGTCACCCATGTTGCACCGGTGTTAATTTTTTTTTCCTCAATAATTACAACTCTGTATTTTTTTTTCAATAATAATACACTTGTAAAATCAATACTACTTAAAATAACTTGTGGTACTAGTGGCGAAAGGGTAACGAATCTGAACCATCATATTCTAAATACAACCACTAATTATTGATGATATCACCAGTAATCATTGGTGGTAATATACATTGTAAAAAGTCTTTAAAATATTATTGGTCGCATCAAGAGGATGTTAGTGTAGAATGATGCTAACATTAGTTTCAAGCTAATCTATATAAAGTATAAAAGAGTGGTTTTATGACAGTTTAGATTATTCCAGTTTGGAAAGTCAGGGTTTTTAAGTGAACTATATAATTGTTTGACCTTCAAACATGAATCAAATTTGAACAGTCACGTTATGTTGTTTTATTCAAACTAGTCAACCTACCCAAATGCACGACTAGTTTTGATATCTTGCTAAAGAAATTAATAAAGATTTTTTTCTCTTTCAATGTTATACTTACACTTTGTACAAATCAAATATTAAATATTTCATTCAAACTCAATCTAAAAGCGACTGTTTTTATTTCTCAAATATATCAAAGATTATAGTAATATATATTTATTTTACAGCTTATGTAGGATCAAATACCATTATTCAGCTATTGAAATAATTTTTAATATTTTTCCTAGAAAATATGGGAAAATGTAATGAAGCAAGGAGCATATGCTAATTTTGTCTCACCTGGTATTAGTTGAACATATTTAGAAATACTCGCATGCCCATCTATATCATGACTTCAAATCTGAGATTGCATTGGAGATGGGTTACTATAGTTTGAATTTGGGAAATTTGTCTCAAACACACAAAAAAAATATGGTTTTATCTTGAACACATAAAACAAATTGAATTTAGTTAATACACACTATGATTCTAGAAAAATTCGTTTGAGACACTATGACCATTTAACTTTTAATTTCAACTTATTTATCTTGATATTATAATACATTAGAAATTAAAATGTTTCACAAATATAAGTTGTTGCATTATCTATCATTATAAAATAGAGTTAGGTTGTTTTCGATTGTTCAGATGGCTTGCTCGATAAATTTAATATTAAAATAATGAGTAAATAATAAAAATAGCCAAAAAAATTTATAGCTCTATTTTTTATTGATAGAGAATACAACTGTGTATATTTGTGCCAAGTTTCAAATTCTGACAAATTTTATATATTGAGATAGAAATGTTAAAAATAAGAGTTAAATGATAATAGTGTGTCTCAAATGAATTATTCTAAAATTATAGTGTATATCAGCTAAATTCGTTTTGTTTGATGTATTCTGGACAAAGCGATGTTTTGTTAATATGTTCTAGACAAATTTTCCTTTGAATTTTTAGCACAGCGGAAGCAATTCCACCTTCTCATCCTCCTTATGTTCTGTATACTTAAGAAAGCTCAATATTTTATCATCACCGAGATCAACTGGATGTAGAGGACCAGGATCAATTTAGACATTTTTATACCGAATGACGAGCTCAAGTTTGTCGTCGTCATTCTAAGTTTGGACATCACAAATTAGTATGATTCTTTGAACAAGAGCAAATATAGATGGCTGAGAGGGAGAGAGAGTGAGAGAGAGAGAGAGCGCTGGTAGCCTGTTGCATATGTATTGTTATTTTTTATGTCTTTTTATTTTGAAAACATATGTGGTTATTTAGTCTATATTTTCATAATGGCATGATGGATAATTTTATAATCATAGATAGTAGTAATTTAGTCTTTTTTTTTTAAAAAAGCATGGTGGGTAATTTTGAAATCATTAATAGGGGTAATTTAGTTGAGTTTTTTTTAAATAGCATGGGTAGGTAATTTTTTTCTTATTTCTTTGATTAATCTGGTAATTTCTAGCCCTTTAGAACGAACGTGGATGTTTCTTTTCTTAATCAAATATATATATAATAGAAACAAAGAGAGCGAGAGTAGCCTGTTGCATATCTATTATGATCTTTTATATCTTTTTATTTTGAAAACATTTATATGGTTATTTAGTTTATATATTCATAATGGCATGATGGGTAATTTTATAATCATAGATATGAATAATTTAGCCATTTTTCTAAAAAAACTTACATGGTGGGTAATTTTCAAATCATATACTATAGGGGTAATTTAGTCAAGTTTTTTCATAATGGCATTGGTGGTTAATTTTTTCGTTTTATTTCTTAGATTAATCTGGTAATTTCTAGGTCTTGAGAGTGAACGTGGAGGTTCCTCTTCTCGGTCAAATGGTAGGTATTTTTTTATTTCCTTGATTAATCTGATAATTTCTAGGGCTTGAGGCCGTGCTTTAAGTAAGGCCCTTAAACTCTAAAGTATTGCTTAATATAAACAATTGATGATTGGCAGACTCTTTCCTAGAAGCCAGCAATGAGACAGAGAGGCCACCATTGCAGTGTGACAAATGGTTCCATTACTGCAAATATAGCACTAGTGGAGCAACTCACATATGTATCGTCAATACAGAAGCTGAATATTAATTAATATATTTCATTTTTTTAAATAATACCAATTCAGGCTAGTTCGTTGTTTTTTATAATACGGTAAAACTTCGCCATGCAGTTCAGTTAGTCCTTTTGTCCAACTCAGAGAACATCTCACTACCACAAAAACACACAAAGCAGACACCACATTAGCGACGTCAAAGAAAATTATGTCACTAATACTGCCTTTAGTGACGGCTTTACCAACTGCGTCACTAGTATATCAAGAACAAACCTAACCAAGAAATCAATAGTAACACTAAACAGAAAACCACGTCATTAATAATAAAACTATACAGTTAGGTACGATTATATCAAAAGACGTCACTGATAATCATGTTATCACAGATGGGATTTTTTTTATCAGTGACGGGCTATCACAATCTGTCGCTGAATTTTGACTCTTAGTGACTTGGGAAAGAGAAGCGTCACTGAAATCCTTTGACGGTGTTTTAAAACACGTCACTAAAAATCAGTAGTAAAGTGTTTCCTCCACTGTCATTAAATCCTTTGATCGTTGTTAATTAAAGAGTGACTTTTTTCTGTTTCATTTGTGAGCATAATAAGTCTATTCAATATAAAAAAATATTATAAAAAATATAATAACTATATATTTTTTATTCACATCTGGAATTTCTATTTCTCCAACACATTGCTAATTTTCTATATGAAAATAAAAATATATGAGCAAAGGGATCGAATTGGGAAAGAGAACCGCCAGTGAAATCCTTTGACAGTGTTTTAAAACACGTCAGTAAAAATCAATAGTGATGTGTTTCCTCCACCATCATTAAATCCTTTGATCATTGTTAATTAAAAAGTGATTTTTTCTATTTCATTTGTGAACATAATAATTCTATTCAATATAAAAAATATTATATAAAATATAATAACTATATTTATTTTTTATTCACACCTGGAATCCTATGTATCGTCAATACAGAAACCAAAATATTAATTAATATATTTCATTTTTAAAAAATTACTATCTCTTGCTAGTTTACTGTTTTTTATAATAAGATAAAACTCGGTCATGCAGTACAGTTAGTTTTCTTGTCCAACTCAGAGCATAAAAAAATCATAATAATTGTACAAAAGAGTTCATAGAAAATAGTTCAATTTGACACGAAATGACTACAATCAAAAGAGGCCTAAAGCTAAAAGGGATCGGTTGTTGTAGTGGTGACTACGATAATTTTTGTATGATGCTCGGTCCTAGTCCTTACTACTGTTCTCAAACCAGGCCCATCGATTGGCAGGGACAGGTGGCTGACGGCACAGGGTCCCCAAAAATTTAGGCCCCCGATTCCTAACCTTGCTTAGAGAATAATAACGTCAAGCAAAGCACACTACTGAAGGCTAATACATAAGAATTCAGTCCAGAACTCCGGTAATGTTGTCCTTATCTTCCGTTGGAGCCGGAAGCCATAAGCTTGTTCGTCTACATCTAAAATCCTAAATCAGGAACAGCAGCAACGCTGGAAGCATGAACTCCCAACTGCGATCGTCTACTCGATGCCTCGATGAATTTTGCTCCCTCACGTGCGAGTAACGGCCCCGCCAGTAGGCTTGCGTTCCATCTTCTTTTAATTTTTTATTCTTTTATCTTAGTTGTGCCAGGAGGCCCCAAACCAATCAAATATTATGTCTTATAGATAGAAAAATAGGAAGTATGATTATGGTTTTGAAAATCGTAAGGAGAAGATTAAAAGAAGTAGCTCAGTCTCAAAAGCCTGCTATTGACAAATTTCTTGGAAATGAAAGCCAATTTAATTCTATAACAAACTCTTGGATTTTGAATTTTTCCTTAATTATTAAAAGTGGCACTATTTTGAATTTTTTAGTTACATCATTTTTTAAATTTGAGGGCCCCGTTTTGATTTCGCACCAGGGCCTCAAATTCCGTTGGTTAAAGCATACTTACATGTACTTGTAGTTGTGGCTCACAACATAGTACGAGTTGATAGGGTCATAAGGAGACTAAAAGAAGTAGCTCAGTCTCAAAAGCGTGCTATTGACAAATTTCTTGGAAAAAAACCCAATTTAATTCTATAACAAATTCTTGGATTTTGAATTTTTCCTTAATTATTAAAAGTGGCACTATTTTGAATTTTTTAGTTACATCATTTTTTAAATTTTAGGGACCTGTTTTGATTTCGCACCAGGACCTCAAAGTCTGTCGGTTAAAGCATAATTACATCTATGTGTAGTTGCGGCTCACAACATATAGTACGAGTTGATAGGGTCATAAGGAGACTAAAAGAAGTAGTTCAGTCTCAAAAGCATGCTATTGACAAATTTCTTAGAAAAGAAACCCAATTTAATTCTATAACAAACTCTTGGATTTTGAATTTTTCCTTAATTATTAAAAGTGGCACTATTTTGAATTTTTTAGTTACATCATTTTTTAAATTTTAGGGACCCGTTTTGATTTCGCATCGGGACCTCAAATTCCGTTGGTTAAAGCATACTTACATCTACGTGAAGTTGCAGCTCACAACATATAGTACGAGTGGATAGGGTCATAAGGAGACTAAAAAAAGTAGCTCAGTCTCAAAAGCATGCTATTGACAAATTTCTTAGAAAAGAAACCCAATTTAATTCTATAACAAACTCTTGGATTTTGAATTTTTCCTCAATTATTAAAAGTGGCACTATTTTGAATTTTTTAGTTACATCATTTTTTAAATTTTAGGGACCCGTTTTGATTTCGCACCGGGACCTCAAATTCCGTTGGTTAAAGCATACTTACATCTACGTGTAGTTGCAGCTCACAACATATAGTACGAGTGGATAGGGTCATAAGGAGACTAAAAAAAAGTAGCTCAGTCTCAAAAGCATGCTATTGACAAATTTCTTAGAAAAGAAACCCAATTTAATTCTATAACAAACTCTTGGATTTTGAATTTTTTCTCAATTATTAAAAGTGGCACTATTTTGAATTTTTTAGTTACATCATTTTTTAAATTTTAGGGACCCGTTTTGATTTCGCACCGGGACCTCAAATTCCGTTGGTTAAAGCATACTTACATCTACGTGTAGTTGTAGCTCACAACATATAGTACGAGTGGATAGGGTCATAAGGAGACTAAAAAAAAGTAGCTCAGTCTCAAAAGCATGCTATTGACAAATTTCTTAGAAAAGAAACCCAATTTAATTCTATAACAAACTCTTGGATTTTGAATTTTTCCTCAATTATTAAAAGTGGCACTATTTTGAATTTTTTAGTTACATCATTTTTTAAATTTTAGGGACCCGTTTTGATTTCGCACCGGGACCTCAAATTCCGTTGGTTAAAGCATACTTACATCTACGTGTAGTTGCAGCTCACAACATATAGTACGAGTGGATAGGGTCATAAGGAGACTAAAAAAAAGTAGCTCAGTCTCAAAAGCATGCTATTGACAAATTTCTTAGAAAAGAAACCCAATTTAATTCTATAACAAACTCTTGGATTTTGAATTTTTCCTCAATTATTAAAAGTGGCACTATTTTGAATTTTTTAGTTACATCATTTTTTAAATTTTAGGGACCCGTTTTGATTTCGCACCGGGACCTCAAATTCCGTTGGTTAAAGCATACTTACATCTACGTGTAGTTGCAGCTCACAACATATAGTACGAGTGGATAGGGTCATAAGGAGACTAAAAAAAAGTAGCTCAGTCTCAAAAGCATGCTATTGACAAATTTCTTAGAAAAGAAACCCAATTTAATTCTATAACAAACTCTTGGATTTTGAATTTTTTCTCAATTATTAAAAGTGGCACTATTTTGAATTTTTTAGTTACATCATTTTTTAAATTTTAGGGACCCGTTTTGATTTCGCACCGGGACCTCAAATTCCGTTGGTTAAAGCATACTTACATCTACGTGTAGTTGCAGCTCACAACATATAGTACGAGTGGATAGGGTCATAAGGAGACTAAAAAAAAGTAGCTCAGTCTCAAAAGCATGCTATTGACAAATTTCTTAGAAAAGAAACCCAATTTAATTCTATAACAAACTCTTGGATTTTGAATTTTTTCTCAATTATTAAAAGTGGCACTATTTTGAATTTTTTAGTTACATCATTTTTTAAATTTTAGGGACCCGTTTTGATTTCGCACCGGGACCTCAAATTCCGTTGGTTAAAGCATACTTACATCTACGTGTAGTTGCAGCTCACAACATATAGTACGAGTGGATAGGGTCATAAGGAGACTAAAAAAAAGTAGCTCAGTCTCAAAAGCATGCTATTGACAAATTTCTTAGAAAAGAAACCCAATTTAATTCTATAACAAACTCTTGGATTTTGAATTTTTCCTCAATTATTAAAAGTGGCACTATTTTGAATTTTTTAGTTACATCATTTTTTAAATTTTAAGGACCCGTTTTGATTTCGCACCGGGACCTCAAATTCCGTTGGTTAAAGCATACTTACATCTACGTGTAGTTGCAGCTCACAACATATAGTACGAGTGGATAGGGTCATAAGGAGACTAAAAAAAAGTAGCTCAGTCTCAAAAGCATGCTATTAACAAATTTCTTAGAAAAGAAACCCAATTTAATTCTATAACAAACTCTTGGATTTTGAATTTTTCCTCAATTATTAAAAGTGACACTATTTTGAATTTTTTTAGCTACATCATTTTTTAAATTTTAGGATCCCATTTTGATTTCGCACCGGAACCTCAAATTCTGTCGGTTAAAGCATACTTACATCTGTATGTAGTTGCGGGCTCACAAGATATAGTACGAGTTGATAGGGTCTCTGGTAGTCTAGAAGGTTGCTGTAATAGGTTCACTGTTCGCACTTGATCACGGCCGGTGGTGACCCGTGCACCAGTAGAGCTGTTCAAAGGACACATACTCCGAACCAGGTGCACGGAACCGTCCCGCGGCTTCGCCTCTGGCGGCGCCCCACACGTACGGCCGGCGCACGGGCACTTCGTTGCCTGGTCTGATATGCACTAACCTTAATCTCCTGCACTACTAATCCTTCAGGAAGGCTTTCAGGTTTTGGCCGGCGCACGGGCACATCAATGGCTCCCATGGTTTTATATATATTGCTGTCGAAGGCGGCGAGCGACGCGTCACAAACTCACAAGGAGGACACAAGATACAGTACCGTGTGAAGCCGCGCACCCTCGTGTCGTGCATCACGGGTCGCACCAATAATTCAACAGTGATGGACCACGGACCACGGACGAACGCAACACACGTCTGTCCTTTCTCATTTGAAACCAAGCTCCCATTGAGTGGTGCCGCGCGCGTGCACCAAGACGTCGTGCTCGATCACGTTTTTTATTACTTGATCTCTGCTGAATATGATCTCCACCTGCATGCTGCCGGATCTCGACCAAAGCCCGAGATATGCTACCGGCCGGCTTGGCAGTTGCAATGCAACGATCTCGGATTGGGATATCTCTACCAAGCTGCATGCTCATCAAAATATACTGGTGGGAATCTGGATCCGATATATATATATATATATATATATATATATATATATATATATATATATATATATATATATATATATATATATATATATATATATATGCCTTAAATTTGTCTGCAGCTTATTTTGGATTTCCCACATGTGTCGTTGAGCCACGCATGCACGTTCCTACAAGATCGATGTGTCATATGTAAAGCCAGCTTATTTTATTGCATCACAACGTTCAAATTGAAGTCCTAGAGCGCAGCCCGTTCAGATTAGGGAACACTTTGTATATTTTATTAAAGTGTTTATTTTTTCCCAAAAATAAGTAAATGATTTCATAGATAACGACGGCCGGCTCTCGCTGTTCATCAAGACATAAATGAATGAAGTTTGGGATAGAACGTGGAAGAATCCCGATAAGTGGCTTTTGTTGCTGAGCATTATCTGCAGTATTCTTGGAAGGGCCACATCAAGAGTTACTCATATCTCTTGCTGTCGGAACAACAACAAACAGAAATGGACGAAGCCTTTTCCACTATCATAAAACGAGCCTTTAGTGACGTTTTATAAAAACGCGTAGTGGCGATTTTGAAGATAACCGCCGCTATAATGATCCTCCAACTTTTAGCGGCGGTTCAAGATATGATCTGCCTCTAAAAATCAATTTTTAGGGGCGGATCATAACTTGAACTACCGCTAAAAATAGTCTCCATTTTTATGGGTGGGTGACTATGTGATCCAACTCTAAATATCGATTTTTAGGGGCGGATCCCTTCTTGGATCGCCGCTACAACTAGTAGTCCAATAAAAGCACATCTTTCTCAAATCCTATCTTCCAGCCACCCACACCTCCTTCTCTCTCCTCTATCTTTTTGTCACCGCCTCCACCTCGCCTCTCTCTCTCCGCGCCCCCACCCTCCTCTCTCCCCATGCCCCCACCACCCTCCTCTCTCCCCGAGGCCCCCCGGCACCACGCAGCGGCGTGAGGCCCCCCGCAGCGCGCAGCAACAAGCGGCGCGCGGCGGCAGGCAGCTCCCCCGACATCGCGCCCTCCCCCGGCGGTGTGAGCCAGTGGTGCGGCGGCGGCCCCTCCCTGAGCGTCACCCCCTCCCCGAGCGTCGACACCTCCCCTGGTGTCCCCCCTCCTCGAGGTCGTTGCCACCTCCCCGAGTCCCGCCCCCTCCCCGAGGTCGTCGCCCCCTCCCTGAGGTCGCTGCCCCCTCCCCGAGGTCGCCGGCCCTCCCCGAGCGCCGCCACCTCCCCGTGGTCCTCGGTCTTCCCTGAGCGCCGCCCCTCCCCGGTGACGACGGCGAGCGACGGTCAGATCCGATCGGTCGACTGGTGGATCTGGCCGGGCGGTGGGCAGATCTGGCCAGGCAGCGGACGGATCTAGGCAACAAGTGGCGGGTGGATCCAGTGCGGAGACAGGCACTCCTCCTCTTCCCCGCCGGCACCCTCCTCTCCTACCCTTTTCTGCCGACATGGATCCGACCGGGCCATGGCTGGATCTGGTCAAAGCAGGCGGGCCTGGCGGATGGGCCAGGGTGGGGGTGCATGTTTTTATTTTTTTGGAGGGTTAAATTCGTAGCGGCGGGGTGTTTGTCTCATGGATTACCCGTCGTAATAAACATCTTTTTTTATCTGCGCTTTCGTAGCGGTGGTTTGGTCGGCCCGCCGCTACACGCCACTTTTGTTGTAGTGTTCTTTTCCTTCTTTTCTTATATTTATAATATATAATCTATTTGCAAGGTTAGAAAAAAATATCAATCACGCTAAAAAAAGGAAATATGCAGCTATGCTCTCCATGGCTCGAAAAGGAAAACGGGTGGGACCCATATCGCGCAGCTTCGTACGTCTTCGGCCTTCTGGAGCTCACGTTGCCAATGAACACGCCCGCGCCGCTAGGTGTCTGGTTGGCTGGCTATAAAGCGCTGCGGCCTCCTGGCCTTCTTTGCATCCCAAACCCAAACACATCCATCGCCTCAACCAGCACGACGCGCCTCTCTCTCCCTTTCTCTTTCTTTCTATATGCCTCGCCGGATGGCATTACACAACGACGACCGGGCGCACAATCGCCTACGCTAAATTTCCTATACACTATAGAAGCTGCTAGAAATCCTTATCGAAGGAAGAAGGTACTAGCTTCCGGGTCCTTCCCGGCAGATTAGATGGCTCCCACGGTCGCGGCGGATGTTCCGGCAACGGCTGCCGCGAAGCACACGAGGAAGGTGGAGGGGCTGGCGGCGCGGGACGCCTCCGGCCACCTTGCCCCGCTCACCATCACACGGAGGTGCGTACCCCAGCGGTCCTTTTTTTTTTTCTCTGTTAACGGTGATCCCTAGCTCTAAGGTCCTTGCTAATTAGACGATTGGCCAAGCTGATTAGAGCAACTCCAGCTCATAAACTAAATTTGGGTATCTATACTTTATTTTAAGGATCAATTTCTAATTTTTAGAGGCCCAAATCCATTTTGCAGTTCAATCCAACTGAGTAAAATTGCCCCCCTATGTATCTGTTAGTGGGTTCCACAATCCCAGCCTCTCTCTCCTATCCCGACTCCTCCCTTTCTCCTTGCCACCTCCATCTCTCTTCGTCGGCATTGCCTCTTTCTCTCGCCGTCGGCGCCGGCTCCCTCTCCCCCCCCCCCCCTCTCTCTTCCCTCCGCGTCGCTCGGCACCGCTACTGCCCCCCTCTCTTCCCCCGCGCACGTGAAGGCGCCGCTATAGGCGGCGCGCAGCAGCTGCTGGTTGCGCAGAAGCGAGGCGGCCTGGGCGCAGGGACGGGGGTGCGAGCAGCAGGCGCATGCGCCGGGTCGGCTTCGGGCATGTAGGCTGCCAGGTGGGGGTGGTTCGGGCTCGGTCGCGACAGGCACAGTGGGCGGCGGCGAGCCGGCGCATTGGTCAGGCGGGTCTCAGGAGGCGCCGAGTTGCTACGGCTCCCCGTGGGAGCTAGGGCTGGCAATGACGCTACCTTCCCTGCTCACGCCGTCGCGCTCCGACGACTGCCGGCTACTTTGGCCAGGCTCCTCTCCCTCTCCTCTCCATCACCGGCTACCTCCCCTGCTCCGCACCTCGTGCTGCCGCCTCTCCCTCTCGCTCCACACCTTGCACGGGGCGGAAGCCGGCCGGAGGCACGGGCCGGGTGGCCGCCGGTGGCGGCGGCGTGCTGCCCGATCCATTCACGTCGGAGAGGAGGGGAGCAGAGCAGAGGAGAGGAAAGAAAAGAAAAAAAAATGGTGGGGCCCATATTTTGGGAAAGAAATAGTGACCCTCTATTTTTAGAGGGTTTGCTCCAAAATTTGGTAGTCTATTAAATTTAGTCAGCTGGATAGTCAAAGGTTGGAGTTTATTTTTTGTGTTTAAGTGACTAAAAGTAAATTTTGAGGTCCATATAATTAGTCCACTGGAGTTGCTCTTATACGGAGATATATGCCATTCTTGGATTGTTTCCTTGACAAAGGCAGTTGTTGTATGATGCTCGGTCCTTGTTCTTCGTACTCTTCTCATGGCATCATCCGTCCGTTAAAGCATTCTTACATCTGCGTGTAGTTGCGGCTCACCACATATAGTACGAGTTGACAGGGTCCTTCCGTTTAGGCCTCTGGTACGTTGTTCATGTGCACCTGTACAGGCTTTCTGTTTCACTCATGTCACTGTTCTGCTTCCTTGTCGCCCTTTCCGTCATCCGTGGTGACCACAGTAGGCATCCGCTGTTGGTTTTTGTTCCAGCCATTGGATTGGTACTAGCAGTACTAGCAGGTTCTAGGACGTCGACAAATCAATTCCTAGCATCTGCTGGACATGTTGACGAAGGAAAGGAATCAATTTCTTCCCTTCTGCTTATTGTTGGAATTACTGTCGACTGTTTTACAACCGAATTGTACTGTAGAAAGGTGTGGCGATCAGGTAAAAGCCTTTCTTTCTGCGTACGAATTAGATGCCCAAACAGAGGCCACAAAATGTCTGAAAGAACTGGCTCGAGAGGATACTGCTCTTTGTGGATGGTCCTAGCCTAGCGATGTCATGTCGTTGTTTGTCAGCAACTCAACGCGCATCTCCAATAATGGCTGTACACCCTTATGGTTTACCAGCATGATATATACCGCTGAAAATTGTGATTAAAAAATTGCTTAAACATGACAATTGGCAGACCAGTTTACTATTTTGCTCAATAACCGTTGTTGGATTAGTATCAAAATATACTGACAAATCTCCTAGTATTAGTAGCATGCACAGTCCCCTGAAGCATATTAGTATTACGTTTTACACGCTGAATTAATGAATGAAATTACCTTGCAGGAGCACTGGGGAAAATGATGTGGCGATTAAGATTCTGTTCTGTGGGATCTGCCACTCCGACCTGCACAGCATCAAGAATGAGTGGGGCAACGCCATCTACCCGATCATCCCCGGGCACGAGATCGCCGGAGTGGTCTCTGAGGTGGGCAAGAATGTGACAAAATTCAAGGCCGGCGACCGCGTGGGCGTGGGGTGCATGGTGAACTCGTGCCAGGCCTGCGACCAGTGCTCCTCGGGCTTCGAGAATAACTGCCCGGGCATGATCCCGACCTACAACTCCGTGGACCATGACGGCACCATCACCTACGGCGGCTACTCCGATAGCGTCGTCGTGAACGAACGCTTTGTGGTGCGGTTCCCCGATGGCATGCCACTTGACAAGGGCGCCCCGATGCTGTGCGCCGGTATCACCGTGTACAGCCCGATGAAGTACCACGGGCTCAACATTCCTGGCAAGCACGTCGGCGTGCTGGGTCTAGGCGGGCTTGGCCACGTCGCGGTCAAGTTCGCCAAGGCGTTCGGGATGAAGGTCACGGTCATCAGCTCGTCGCCCGGGAAGAGGGAGGAGGCCCTCGGCCGGCTCGGTGCAGACGCCTTCGTCGTTAGCAAGAACGCCGACGAGATGAAGGTTATATTTTTTTTTTCTTAAATAACTGAAACTTATGACAGAATTTGTACACATCCATCAGCATCATACCAAATTAGAGACATAATAATTAATATGAACTAATTCTATAACCAAATCTTCGTCATGCACTACCACAAAAACAGCTTATAGCGGTGGGCCGTAACCTACTGTAGCGGTGGGTTTGCGGAGCCGCCGCTATATTTTCGCAGCTAATAATAAGAGCCTATGGTGGCGGATGTCCTGTAAGTGGATCCAACCGCAGCTAAAAATTTATTAGTAACGGCGGGTGATATCTTCATCCGCCGCTACCCACAAATTTGAAAAACAAAAAAAAGAGCAGATCTGGCCCATCGGCCCGCGAAGCCGCCTCAAGCCGCCCGACGAAGAGGGCGGGCAGATCCGACGAAGAGAGAGGAGGCAGGCCCCGGATCCGGAGGGGGTAGGGCGCCGTGTCGGATCCGCGCCGCACCACCGCCAGATCCCCCCAACCTTGACGGATCCGTGCCTGAAGGTGAGGGGGAGGGGCGCCGCCACTGCCGCGCCGCACCACCGCCAGATCCGCACCGCCGCTATAAAAGGGTTTGGTCCTTATATATTAAGTGAAGAGGTATTGGGCCGAAATGGGCCAGTTAGTTTTGGTTGCGGCGGGCCATTAAATGGACCGCCGCTACAAATAGTTTTCTCATTTGTAGCGGCGGCCCATGTTGTGAACCGCCGTTAAAATTTATTTTTAACGGCGGTTGAGTTTCTAAACCGCCTTTAAAAATATCTATATTAATATAGCAGCGGGTGATTTTTGTTTTGCCGCTAAGATGGTTTGAGAAACGCCGCTATAGGCCAGTTTTGTGATAGTGATGGTTGGCGAAAATTTACACGAAGGCTGATGAATAGAGTCCATCAGCTTCCATTAGTTCCTTATTAAGCTTCTTTTGTTGTTTAGGAAACTACAGTGGGAGAGTGCCCCACCTGAATGTTCTTCATTGATCAGTTATTAAGCTCATTATCTCTGAATCGTAAAGTAACCGTTGCTTTTGCAGGCTGCGATGGGCACAGTGGACGGCATCATCAACACGGTGTCCGCCAACATGCCCCTGGCCCCGCTCATGGGCTTGCTCAAGCCCACCGGCAAGATGGTCATGGTGGGCTTGCCGGAGAAGCCCCTGGAGATCCCACCCTTCAACCTCATTATGGGCAACAAGACACTGGCCGGGAGTTGCATCGGCGGGATGAGAGACACGCAGGAGATGCTGGACCTGGCGGCCAAGCACGGCGTGACGGCAGATGTGGAGGTGATCGGTGCGGACTACGTCAACACGGCCATGGAACGACTCGCCAAGGCGGACGTCCGCTACCGCTTCGTTATTGACATCGGCAACACCCTCAACAAGGACTCCACGGCCGCTTCCCAGTGATGATGCCTACGCTCATTTTGGAACCAACAACAGTTTGTGTTTGTTCTCCGGCCGGCTGCAGATTATGATCAACAAGCAGTCTACGTCATGTCATTGGTATTGTTTGTAGTAAGGGCACATATCTTCAGCGTTTACATTTTGGTTAACTGCCGTGTTAGCTCTATGGCACAAGGCACTTTCAATTGATGATCTACCATTCTGCTCAATTGTTTACTGGTCCTTGAGGGTAGTTTCATTGACGAGGTAAATTGAACCGGGAGAGAGCATGACGGTTCGATTTACATTTACGCACTGCAGGCATGGGCTCATTGCATCCACATTGGGTACCATCCATGCATGGCCAATGGCACTTGGAGTTTACATTGACTGAGGGAAGCAGCCAAATAAATTTAGCGCCATGCTATGCTATATTCATCCGAGGAACAAAACTATCTGAGGAAACAAAACAAGAACCCAAATTGAAACTCGCCAAACCAACCAATTCTACAAATCCGATAAACCAAATGAAAAAAGTTGGTGGAACGGAGGAGCACATCATTGGCCGGATAGCAAGATGGCAACGCACAAGAGGGCTGAGGGCATTACACATCCTCAACGCTATGGCCAGCACAACACTACTGCACTGAGGAGACCGGCAGCTAGAATCTGTCTCACTATTCCAATCATCAGACGTGTGGTCTTCCAAAGCCACAGGCCGCACATCCCTCCCTAGATTTCACAACTTCCATCCTAGGATTACCTAAAACAACCCAGCCATTCTGGCATTCGAATTCTTGGAAAGTAGGTTTTGGTTTCAGTTCACTCCAGCATCTAACACACTTCTTGGCCTAGGGATAACAAGAGAGGACGGTGGTATATATTTCAGAAAAAAACAGCTATTTTCTCCTATGTCAAGTTGCATATTTATAAGCCAGCTATACACCTGGTTAGTAATATATGTAAGGGTAGATAATCTCTTTTTTTTTGCGACATGTAAGGGGAGATGATCATGATTGTACTGAAAACTGATTCATGAGAACTACATGCATACGGAAATGGGACTTGGGTTTTCACGGTTCATCTCGGAGGTATGAGGTGCATGTTAATTTCATACATTTTGGAATGTAAGGCATGCTTTATATGGCGTCTCTCATGACAACATATATGTCTTCTTTGACTAGTCATTTATGTTACTAAACACGAAAAATTCTTCCTGAATCGAGTTCCATGACAGTCCTTTGATGTCTCTAACAGTACCGCATCAGCATGCATGTTAGTTTTTTCATCTTTACCACAACGTTTTTCTGGGATTAATAAGAGTTAAATTAAAAGTTGACATGTCTTTCATCTTCTCCACGTCCAAATCCTTTGAAATCTTCGCCTAGAAACATTCAGGAAAGATGGGCAGATTGCAAACTGATGTTCTACGGTTAGGTGCACCTGTTCGGGCTCTGCGTCTGAACAGTTCTGCTGCTGCACGGGTTAATGCGTGATTGGCGGTTGGTATTGCAGATGACGCCAATGTTACATTCCCTTCTTCTATCATTTCCATTGCCAGTGCGAATGAACAATGAAGCCGTTGATCTCTCCTCCGCTTGAATAGGCAAAGCATAAAAATGGGTAGGGCACTGATTTCCAGCCCTCAGGAACTCCAACGCACACAGCTGATGATGAACCAAAAAGAAGACTTGTCCAGAAAAAAGCGTTCCTCGTTTTACTCGAAGGATCATATGTATGCATGAGAAATATATGGAGGTTAATTCGTGTAGGGAAAGGAATCATGCGCGCATGCCAAATACCTACTGCACGCAATGGTGGCCGGGTGCCCCCTTTTATGCAGATGAGAAAGCAAAGTAATTTATTTATCCTTGCAAATATTTGAAGAAACGCATAACTAAAAGGGCAGTGTTACTTAAAATAATACTACTTTAATCAAGTGTTTTGAGTTTTGACCTCACAAGAAAGCAAGGAACCTGAAGGTCTTTTTTCAGTCTCGCATGTCGGTGAACACCCCTGCTTCTTCAATTCTGCTGATAAGCATGGCGGGCGGCCGAGGTGGCGGTCCACCACCGCAGATGGTGCGCCTTGCTTGCTCGACGACTCGCAAGAAAGGAACCTGCTGAACTGAACCCTGTTGGTCGCGACTCGCGAGCTTTTAGTACTCTCACTCCACCTTGGTCTAGCTCGGAATTAACATGACACAACACAGCGCTTCTGACACAGGCGCAATCACTTGGTGAGCATCAGTTCCGCGTCACCTACGCGTGCGCATGGGAGACGGTGGAGATGGCCCACCGCGGCAAAGAAGGATGGTAGTGGTGGAGGTTAGGCCTGTTCATCAACGGTTCGGATAAACCAGCTAAGAAACCGGTCGTATTAGGTACACTTACGGATGAACAGTAACCAGTGCAATGAACAGTAATTCGTACGACGAAATGAATTACACGGTTTGTAGCCGGTTCGACGGTTCCGTCGGTGAACACCCCTTGTGGAGGTGGTGCGCGCGCGCGACCTCACGCCAAAGGACAGGGCCGGGTCATGCAGCGCCTACGCGGTGGTGGACTTTGCCGGGCAGCGGAAACGCCTATTGTAACCAGAACCGCCGATTTCATTTCGGAATCTTTCTCGACCGACAACACGCGCTGTGACGTCTAATAATATAACATATAACAGAAATAATATAGTTGTAATAGGAACATAGATAGAGTAGAGAGTTTTATATAAATCCGAATGTAAATTATAAATCAGAGTTTTAAAAGTACGGAAGCGAAATAGTTCAACAGTAAATAAAATGGTTCCATAAAATACTTAAGATACAACTGTCCTCTCACGACGATACATAGAAGTAGATCCGGTCTTAATCAGTGTCATGCCCACGATACTGTACCGGCAAGCAACAGAGTACTCCTCTTATGGACTACAGGGTTCCCACACGATGTTCCAAAAGTCGGGAAACTGGCCACCCTGATAAGTTAAAAATCACAAAGAGCTACGCCCTGAACAACTAATACTCAACAAGATTGACCCGTTAAAATAACCATCTACAACCAACTCCTAGATATGCACATGCTAAGGGTAGGATTTATGTTGCCAAAAAGCCAGCTTAAGACTGGATTCTTATTTTTTTAAGTTTTAGCATCAAGTTAAGTAGATAGGCAAAATAATAAATTTAGTTTGCACTATAACAACAACAATCATAGTTACGATACAAATATTAATACTTTCATACAACAATATTGAACTCATTCATCATATTAATAGCTTCCAAATACATTTCAGAGCAGCGATCAAGTGGTACTCGTTACTGTGAGGGACAGGGACTCGAATCGATTTACATCCTGCAGAAAAAACCTGTTTACACGATCCATACGCCTTTACTAAAAGCCGCATGGAGCAACTTTTCGCATAAGGCGCCCCAAGGCCAATATGGGTCCTTTCTCCCACGGAAAGGGTCCCTCAACGCGATGCGTCCTAACCGTCATCCGTGAGTGGATTGCTCCCTCCCCTCGGTCCCCAGTTCCACCCAATTCAAAGAGGATAAGGTATCATCCAACCAAGCAACAACCGTAGCTACGTCAGTTTACTAGGCCCATAACTCCAGCATGCAAACATAAGTTCAAACTTGATCCCATGAGCCGGACATGAGACAGATCCTTAAGTGACTCGGACGGGGCTACCTCCTTGAAAACAAGTTATCCTTCTCTTTCCACCTAGTTGCCCGTCCAGTCTTCATTTGTTATCCTATTCCATTTTCCTTCATCTGACATCATTCCCAAGTGATAATATGTCCCGATCTACGAGCGATCTCCATACCACTTGACGAATTTCTATCCTAAGTTAAGCAGAGCTACTACCGTTCTGAGATTATTATCGGGTAAAAGGAACCTACTATAATATTAGATTTTCAAATAACTCCTATAAACTTAATGTATAAGCAAGCCTACATCATACTATCTAGTAATAAAATAAAACGGTAAAACAGGTGGGATGCACCGGACTTGCCTTGAGCATGTTCCTGGTTAGCGGGATCACCTCCTTGCCCTTCTGGCTCTTGCTCCATTCTCGTATCAACATGATTCACCTCATGATCTACATGATGCAAATGCGATTTTGTGTATGAAAGAAGATTCATGATATTATCATATCAAAGTTTTATGTGCAATGATGTACAACAAATAGAATGTTTGGTACGGTGATTAGTTAAAGTGTTGCTTAATTTCTTATATTTCTTTTCTTTCTCCCCTTATGGTTAGCACAGCGTATTAACTAAATAAAATGTTTATGTAGAATGAGTTACCAATTATATTAAGTACATGCAACATGACTAGAGGTCACTTGACTCACATAGGGCTCTAAATATCAGGATTAGGTGACTATGAGACGTGCATGCATGGATTAACCCTAAGTTAATTGAATATATACTTAAGTTAATTATTTAAGCCTAGGTAAGCATGGTTCTGAAAAAATATATACATGGGTAATTTATACCAGTTAGAGTTAATTATGAAGGATTTAGGTGTCAAGTTTCAATTACATGCAATGTGTCAATTATTTTTAATAATTAAAATAATATAAAGATAAAATAGCTAATACAAACAAAAACAATGAGAATTAAAAATATATGATTTTGTTGGGTGCTTTAGAATGCCAAGATAAACATGCATGCCAATTTACATGATTCTACAATGCAGAAAGGGAATGTTTTTTTTATTGGTTGTTCAATTAGATATTTTTTTTAAACAAAATACACTTGAGAACATATCTCAACGACTTGACCATTAGATAGATCTGAGCTCAAGGATTCTACAGGATTTTGTTTCGTATTTATTTAAGCTTTATTACTTCAGATATGAATTTTCACTTTCTAATTTTCTGGTCAATGTTGAAATTAGTTTCTAATAACAGAAAAGAGGACACGGGTCTCGCCAGAGGCCTTCACGCAGGTAACGAACAGCAGCCAGGGAGCTCCAAATCTAACATCTACAAGGATGGAACTGCAAGTGAGAGCCTTCAGATGCTTGCGTAGGGGAGAGAGCTAGCACTGACCCAAAGGAATCCGGCTGCAACATACCGAGTACGAGGAATTTCGCGGCGAGACGACGGCTGCTCCATTGACCGAGCCTGGAGATAAACGGCTCGATTCGCCCAGCTCACCAGGGGAGGGGAGAAGTGGGTGGTGGTGTGAGGTAAAGCATGGCTTGGCGCAGGTCTTGGTGGAGTTTCGTGGCCGGGGACGAAGTGTAGCGCCAGGGCGACGAGCTTTGAGCTCAAGCTCTCCCTGGCAATGGGGGATGGGGAAAAACTGAGAGAGTGGACCAGGAGGATGACGACTACCGGGAGATGAAAACCAGGGGCGCTGTGTGACACCCTCGGTGTCACTCTAGCATACTAGCCACCAAATCCAACACGGAATAAGTTCATCCAAAAATTTTGAGAGCAATTTGAAACTTTTTTGCATGAATCTTGCTTAAATTTGAATGACGTTTGAATTGTAAGTCACAAGTTTTGAATCAAATCTATCACCACCAAAAATATATGTTGTAGCATTAAGTGAATTAGAATTTTCAGCGAACGCCTATATTTTTGCTCCAATTAGAAGTGCTCCAAATAAATACCCCAAGCTCTTGAAACCACCCTACTTGGAAAAATTCCTATTTATATTCGAATTTCATCTATGAGGCAAACATAATTTTTAAATTTATTACACATCATGATGATCACGAGGATGTGTTTGGTTCCCACTAATCAATTATATAATTAAAAGATACAAAAATAACAAAACAGTGCAGTTTGAAAACCTGGAAAAGATGAAATGCATATGGGGCCCAGTTGTCGGTGACTCAGAGAAAACACACCCTGCCGCTCGCCCGCTCGAGTCTCCAGTTGCCGCGTGGACGCCGGCATACGGCCTGACTGGCACCTGCGCGGATCGCCGTCCCTACCAATGAGGCGTACACCCCTGATTCACTCCCTCCCTCTCTCCCCCTCTCATTTTCGCTCTCTCTGCTCTCTCTCCCGGGCCCTTGTCTCCATTGCCGCTCGAGACGGAGCATCGTCGCCCGGTCAACCTGCAGCCTCTAGCCGTCGACTGACCGCGCCGTGAGCTTCGCCTATTCCTTCTCCCCACCCCTGCGCGAGCTCGACGCCTCCCTCGCACCGAGCCGCGCCAATCAGCCCCTTTCTTCTCCATCGCCAACCCACGCCTCACCGCCCCGTTCTTCCTCCACAGTAAGGCATTTTTCGATTCATCGCTTCTGCAATACCCTCATACCCTTGCGCACGTATTCGACCAACTCCGCCATGTATTTTTGCAGCTAGTCACCGGGAACGCCGTCATCGCCGTCAGAGCACAGCCATCGTCATCCTCCACCAGACCGCCTCGTTGCATCGTCTCTGGGGTGAGCTCCCTCGCCTCCCTGTACGCGCCGCGCCCCGGACCCACACCCCTGCATCCTTCGCCATCTTCAGCGAGCCCCGACGAACCGCCATCGTGCTGTCGCCACCGCGCCACTGCCATGCGGACGTGCGCGCTAGCCTCCATGTCGGGGCTCTGGCTGGCCAAGCCAACAGCCGAGCAGGTCAAAGTGGCCACGGTCCACCACTCCGCCTGGGCCAGATCCGGCCCAGGGGATGCTCTACGCCCCGCTGGGCCTGTCCGACCAAGCCAGATGTGGCCCAGGGGATGCATGCATTTGCTGAGGAAGTGCCATGAATCCTCTCTATCCTTATTTGCATTGCATTTCATCCAATAGGACTCAACGACGGGAGCTTCGAAGTGGAGATAGTTTTGGAGGAGCCCGAAGCTGAGACTAATCCTCCTGAGAGTGCTAACTGGGATCTGAACCAAGGCAAGCCCCAGTGCACTCCTACGTTTTGAAAATTTTATTTTGTACCATATGTATGTATGTCATGTATTGTGCATTATGTGTAGGGATTTGATTGAAGCCTAGTTGCCTGTAGCACACCAAACTCTATGGGTATGGGTTTAGTTTATACAAGTCCTGTTAGAAATGCTAACCTTAATTTGTGACTCTCGATAGCAAGTATCGAGTAGTCCGGGGATTACTTGGTATATGGTAGTTGATCGCTTTTACCCCTCTTGCGCTTATGATGAGAAAGAACTTAAAATGAGACCCCACGGGGAAGTGCATGTGTAGGTTGAGGTGACAAGGTTGGCCCTTTTTTGCCATAGCCCCGTTTAAGTCAACTAGGAGCTGCTTCGAGTGTGGCCCCGTTGAGCAAGTTTGAATAGTACTAAGTACATACCTTTACATGGGAACTGGTAAACCGACATAACTTGACTTTTGTAGTAATTAGACGGCAACCGGACTCTCTTTTGGTGATGAAGAAGGATATGGTGAAATTAGGGTATGTGTTAGAAGGGAGAGTGCATGGGCTACCTATGGATGGCTCCGATGAGAGCATCACATGGGGTGACATGTACTCGGGAGAGGTGGCCCCAGACCGGCTCTACAGTGTCTCGTGAAAGGTGGTCGTACATGACTCCTGATGAGTGTGCGTACATCGTGTGCTTGGGTTTCTCCTGCAAGATGTAAATCAATTCGAGTCGTCGTCCCTCGCGGTTATTGAGTGCCACTTGTGATCGCTGTCACATCGTAGTCGTTGTCACATTGTAGTATGAAAAGTGAAATGATGATGATAATTATATTTGCTGTATTTTCTTTAATTGTATTTGCAATCATGTTTGTTATAGTATAGCTGCACAATATTTATCTTATGTAAGAACCCTCTTAAGTTGGCTAAAATATGAAAACTAAGGATCAAATTATTAGTGTTGTTTTTGCAATTATTCCAACAACCTCTGGTCAGCCCCTGCATGCTAGGTGTTGGCCTTAACGTGTCATTTTGACGGGTAAGTCTTGCTGAGTATTATTTGCTCAGGGTTTGTTGTTTTTAGTTTTTGTACAGGTATGTCACATGTTGTGCACACTGAGGGTGGTAATCAGATGGAGTGGGATGGTGAAACCCCGAAAGATTAGACCATAGAATGGGTTCCTGTTTTCCCTACTCCGGAGGAGCACGATGAATGATTCATGGTTATGGGTTGCCATGAGTTATTGTAAGATATGTATCGTCGAGATTATTCGCTTTCGCTAAGACTTGGTTTTTGAACTTCAAACTCTTTTATTTATCCTAAATTTGAATCTAAATTATAATAACTTAATTTTGACATTGTACTCTATTTTCTATGTTCATTTGTGTATTCATGGACTCTTGCTTCGTCAACTCACTCGAGTATCGATCCTTGACTAACCCCTTATTTTGAGGTGACAATGTCACACGCTGCTGCGGTTTTGGAGCTGGGTGTGATGCCTCTTCGCGGAGGATCGAGGTCCCAACGGTGCTAATAACGCAGACACTTGATGATACAACAGTGATTCAAATTTATGTTGAATTATTACATAATTGGGTAGTTAAAGTGCAGCAGAATATTACAAGTTCATGAGAGTTCGAAAACAACAGAAGCAAATACGGATACTACAACGAGCTCTTGACTATAAAGCGGTGGTAATGACTCATGCCCAAGAATCATCACTCTAGGAGCACACAACATTACTGCGACGGTAGCTCAGACTCCCAGTGGGCAGTCCAGCCTTCAGGGACTTGCATATCCCACGGTAGCACATCAACAGACAGTTCTATCTCTGGATTACTTGAAAATAACAGTGGCACAAAGCCTGAGTACTAATTACTCAGCAAGGCTTACCCGTCAAAAGACCTAGACATGCATTGACTCTAATATGATGACTCTTTAAAAAAACTTGCACTAAACAACGTATTAGTTCTATCAAATTTTATTTATCAAAGTTAATTGGGTAAAGCAAAAATATAACTTTAGTGAGCAGTACAAGAATAATAAAGCATAATATGAAAATAAATACAATATAAGAACAATAGCATTAATAATCATCATAAGCAACCTAATCTATTTTGTAGCATCATTCGATCTACGTGTCGGCACAGTGAACAAGCATACTCATTTCTACGAGCGACAGCAGTTGCAATTGATTTACACCAGCTGAAAAAACCCAGAATGCACAACATATATGCACCAATTAAGGTTGTATATGGCAACCATTTACAAGAACAACAAACAACTTGGTTCCGGTCCAGTCTCATCGAGTGGGCACGCCATCCTGCAAGCAGTACTTCACGGTATGGACCGCCCACTCCAGCAGCAGAAGGGTCAAAGACCAATGTACTGGGCATCGTCCTCATTGTCGTGTTATTGTTACATCAATTTACTAGTGCCCATAAACTAGCATGCATTCGGTACTGTTTAATGCTTGATCAAGAGGCCAACGATGAACGGGTCCTAGGTTTGACAAGGCAGGACTACCGCGGTCAACACCAAAAGTAAATTTATTCCATTATGTTCATTTTAGTGATCAAGTCATTCTCTTAGTAATAGTAACAGTACTACCGATAATATTCTGTTACTAAGCATAGCAATTTAGTACCGAATTCTATCATGACTCCTACAACATTAACATGGGACATTTGGGTAATATGCAAGTAGATTTCCAACCAACTCCTATTAACTTAATGCATCAATCAATATACACACTAACATTGATATATTGAAACTAATAAAACTTTATAAAACAGCATATGTAAAATGGAGCTTGACTTGATGAACATAAGTGTTAGCTACAATAACTTCTTGCTCCTCAGTATTATGATCCTGCGGAAAATCTTGTCCTAGCTCCTGATTCTCGTTACCTAAGTATGAACAAGATGTCAATAGTACCGAAATAACACCATACATGCAATAATATGACAAATGTAAAATGCATTGGTGTTATGGTGACAATATTTTTATTAATATGTTCTTAAAGCCATATGCTTAAAAGAAACAAGTTCTGTTTTTATCATTTTATGTGCAAAAGTTATTTTAATAGGGTTATATAGTCTTATGAACAATTAATTCATTTAATATAGTAAAAATATGTTTCTGGACATGATTGATTTATTGTGTGCAGGGGTGTGTACAAACATTATTTTCACCAAGTGGAAACTCCTGGATTTTATTATTTATTTACTAGCTTTTTTATAAGAAAAAATGCTAAATAAATCCTAGGGCATAAAATAATACATATTTTGCCTAACCGAAAATCAGAGTGGTATATTATCATGAAACAACAGTGCATGCCAAAAATCAGAACTAAAATACATTTCTAGAATTTATAGCGATTTAATTAGTATTTTGGCAAGATAATTAATTTTTAAAAATACATGTACAGAGGCATCATTATCTTATTTTTCTTTAATAGAGCATATCAAAAGGATTTTCTGTTTTGGCAAGATAATTGCATTTACTATTGTCTTCCAAACTTTATCAGCATTTTCTGTGATTTTATTTTGTTTTTTCTGGTATTTCTGTTTATTGTTTTAATTTCGACCATGCCACGTCGGCTCCACCTCAGACCACGTTGGCGCCACAGGGCTGCCAGTAGGCGTGCCAGCACGATGTGGCCGGAAGAAGGCGGGCTCGCCGGAGTTGTCGCCGTCGGCGTCTACGCGCGACGAAAGCTCGCCGCGAACGTGCGGGAGTGGTGTGCACGATGAGGCGCATCGTACGGTGGTGGTCGCAAGGGCAGGGGATCACCAGACCTTCGACGGCGTCGAGCAGCGGCGGAAAGCGCGGTTCGGCGATGTCGCGCGAGAAATAGAAAGCTCCCCTGCGATCATGGCTTGGACCTACAGTTTCGTGGCTCCAGGGAGAAGGCAGGCATCGAGGACATTCGCGTCGCGAAGGGCCGGAACACCAGGGTTGCCGTAGGGCTGATGGGAGCCGAGGTCGACGTCGGGGGAAAACAATGGTGGTCGCAGGAATGGGTTTTGGGGAAAAACTCCAATTCCCAGCGATTCGTTCAGGGATTCACGTTAAGCCTTTGCAGGAGGGTGGAGGGGGTATGTGTGCAGATCTTGGTGGCAAAAATCTAGGTGGGAAGGCACTGGAAGGCTTGGACTCGAGCTCGAGCTCACTTCTGCCAATGGTGGGTGGCTGGGGAAGGAAGCAAGGTAATGCCGAGAGTTTTAAGAGCTGAGGAAACCCGGGTCAGGGTGGTCATGGTTTCCAGGGGTTGTTCGCGTGATTTTGGACTTGTCGATGACCGAGAGTCGTCTCTGGCGCGCGGGGCCATGTGCTCCATTGCTGCGGCCATGGCAGGGGCGACGTGGGGGACAGGACGGCAATTTTTCGGGGCGCGGCAGCAGCGGGGCAGAGGGGAGTTGACGCGGCGGCAGGCGCAAAACGACGCGGCGCGGCGAACGTGGCTGAAGCGGGGAGACGACGAGAAAAGCGGGCACTCGCGCGTGCGCCTCTGGCCGAGCTGCAGCGAGCGGGAGGAAGAAGACAGCGACTTTGTGAAAAGGACCTTCGGGAGTTGAAAATATTTAAAAAAAAGCCCTTGTCTTGTTTTAAATCTATTAAAATACTTCCCTAGGTCCAATTGACGTGGGATTTTGAACATAGGCCCCCAAAGATAATAAAATTCTTATTGTTTAAGGAATTCTAGCCTTTATTAATTAATTGTGGCACTTCTAAGTGTGCTAAAATTCTCAATCTTGGCCTAAAATTATATTTCAACATTACTAACATGCTCATGAATATATTTGGCATAGGTTGCATAGAAAATTTTAATGTTACTTCACAACCATGCTCATAGTTTTTGTTTGGCCTTAAATTAAATTTATTTGGTTTTCATTATATCATATGATTCTTTAATTATACCCAGGGTTAACATAACCGAGGTTAATTGGCCAGTTAACCCGGTTAACCAACAAACCGGTCCCGTCCGGTCCGGCTACACCGGCCGGCCGGTTAACCCCCGGTTTTGATTTAAATTTTTTTAAAATTTTAAAAAAATTTATATCCGGTGCAACCGATGAAACCGATTGGTTAACCGGTATAACCACATCAAAATCGGTATATTTGAATTTAAAAATATATATTCAAAAATAAATTAAATAACCGATGAAACCAACCGGTTAACCGGTGTAACCGGCCGGTTAACCGGTAAAACCGGTTGGTTAACCGGTTCTTTGTTGTTTACTCTTTCGAATTGAATTTTATCCGGTTAACCGCCCGGTTTTACTGGTTTTCCGGTTAATCGTGAACCGGTCCGACTGGTTACACCGGTTGGTTCGGTTATATTAACCTTGATTATACTTAGACTTAATCATTTCTGCTACTTAGGGTTTAGCATTAATTAATTAAAGGTAAAACATGGGGTGTCACACTGGGCTCCCGACCAGGTGGGGCAAACGTCGGCGTACGAACGCCACGGGGCGGCGAGGCGCCCGAAACCCGGGCCCGTGCAGGAGGAAGAAGACACAACATAGGCTGACAGGTGGGCCCCATGACGTTTTTCTTTTTCGTTGGTTTTTCAAACAGCGCCCCTTTAATATTTCTATATGTTTAAACATATAGTCTGTATGGAAAATCTAAAAATATGTGTGTGTTCATAATGGTGTGCTCTATTTTATAAAAATAATGACGTTCAATAGTTGTCATTTGGATTTGAATATAAATTTTTCAAAGAGGGGTATTTTTTAATCTTTTGTAAATTTATTTGGGGCATTTAAACTTGGAATAAAAATCTGGGATTTGTCTTAAAATTATTTTTCATCATTCCATACGACATATATATTTAGTGGCACTAAGTTCTGTTAAAAATATTGGACCTGTAGTTCAACTGTTGTTCAAATTTGATCAAATTTCATTCAAACGGAGTCCAAATGACTTCAAACTTTTTGGATGGGTTCATATTTAAGCACATGCCATGTCTATTGTTTTCAAGCTATGTCTTGGACATCCTCAATGTCACAGCCCTCCCCCCTTAAAAAAATCTTGTCCCGAGATTAAGGTAGCTAATAATGGTTTACCTAGGTTTCGCGTAAGAACTCTGAATAATGGCTTCATAGAAATTCCTCTGATTCCCAAGTAGCTTCATTCTTAGTATGATTGGTCCATTGAACCTTGAAGAACTGGGTTGTCTTCCAACGGTAACTCTCTCCTCTTTATCGGGCATTTTCATTGGGTGTTTGGCATAAGTCAAGTCGTGTTGCGGTTGTTCCGTATCTTCCAAGGGGAAGTCTATAATTGGCTTTAGACATTTCTTGAGTCGGGATACATGGAATATGTCATGCACACCAGTGAGTTCGATTGACAGCTAAAGTTTTCTATTTATGGGTTCCCGTCTTGCAGTGATCAAGTACGGGGCAATGTAGCATGGTGCTAGTTCTTTTTTTTTTTTTGACTCCAAACTGTTATACAAGATTGTCAACTTGAACTCAAGAGGATGACTTCTCTTGTCCGCATAGAACCTTTGTCTTGACTCTGCTGCCTGAAATGTCCTAATTGGAAGGTAGTGGGGGAAAGTGGATCTTAACATGGTAGAAAATTTTAAGATAACAACAGATAATACGATCAGAAACTTGGATCGCGATCAAACCTAGTAATGAAGGGCCAAAATCTGGACAACAACAAATCAATGACTTAGGACGAGAGGGATAGAGGTGGGGAAAGATTTTAAAACTTGCTTCACGCCAATAAGTTATTCAAAGAGGATCACAACTTGGTCCTCTACAAGGTCGAACAAACAAGAAAACCAATCTTATAGACAACCTATTGTAGTATGGCATGAGATCAATAGTTCAAGGAGGTTCAAATTAAATGGGCTCTCAAATAAAATATGTCATCAAGGTATTGGGCCACTGGGTTGCTCCTCAATGACAACGATGGTTGTGGAGGAGCCAACAAAATTTTTGGATTGGCAACAGGGTTAATCGAACATCACATCTTGCTCAACATTATTAGTTATTCATGCATTTTGACCGTTAATGAATATCCGAATGCACCCCATTAAGCACTCAAATGTTATGGTGCAATTTATGTGCATGACATGCTTGCGTGTGTAAGGACCGAAGGCGTACCGAGAGGAGGGAGTGAATAGGTAAGCCGACCACAAATTCGAATACTTCAATTTCACACCACTAGAACCTAACAATTGTTGCAACCTAAGCAGTTCTAGTAGGCCAAGACCCTACACATGCTAGTGTTCATGATGGGTATGAAATGCGGAAGCTAAACACACTAGCCTATGCAAGCCACAAGTCACCCTATCAACTAGAGCACACAAATGCAGAATAATAAAGAGGGGTCAAGGGATGCTCATGATTTTTTCCCGAGGTCTCGGAAGGATGGCACCTTCCCCTAATCATCGTTGTACCACTCCCATCAGAGTTTCGGCCCCTCCCGCCACCAATGTGGAGTTCTTGCCGATGAGCCCGCAATCACTCCCGGAGTGAAGACACGATGCACGTCACTGCTGCCACCAAGGCACAAGCTTGCCTCCCTCAAGAACTTGCCGGACTCCCCGAGCTGACACGGGCGCTCACCAATGATACCCCTTTCACTGGCAGGCTCAAACCGTGTACAAACGTGTGCCGGCCTTCACAACCAATCATGATAGGCTCGATCACCGACACCTAACCGGTCTAGGTCCCACCATAGACCAAGAGTAATAGCCTAGATCACACCCTCAAGAACACCCTAACCTTAGATGTGCACAATGCTCTTATTACTCTCACAAGTACTCTTAAGATATGCAATACTCCTCCTAGTACTCCTTTCTTTTCCTCTTGTCTCTCACCAAATGCTTCAAGCAATTCCATTGGCCAAGAGAGGTCTTCAAGACCCCAACAACGAAGTTATATAGGCTTCCAATGTCCAACTAGCTTTTGCTCCACGAGATTGCCTTTCTGGACACACTGACCGGATTGTCCGCTCACTGCCTGACCGGACCGTCCGGTCACTCCTGGAATGGCTCCCAGAGCTGTTGGCTTCACTGTGCCTGCAATCACCTATACTGAACAGACCGTTTGGTCAGCTGACCAGACCGTCGGTCAGACTTTCTCTCTCCATTCCAGAGAGCATCCATTTCTGCACTTCTCTGTCCCGAGCAACCTCCGTACAGACCGGACCGTCTGATATGTAGACCGGACCGACCGGTCTCTATAGGTCTTCACGCTGATAGACTCCTTTGCAAACTTTGCTCTAGTCTCCTAGTGATCATACAGTCCGGTCTCCTCTGACCCCTCTGTCCAGTCACTCTGTCTAGAAGCTGAAATTCCTCGTCCTCGCTTGAATTCGTTTTTCGGCTTCTCCGAACAGCTCCTTGGCTTCTCTACTGTCATCTAGTGCATGTGATTTCACTGAGCATTCATGCACATCACCGACTAGACATGACCTAAGAGAAATGACCTAGACCCCCTTGATAGTCCGGTTTTTCCTATGGATTCAATGCCCTAACAACTAGACAAGTGTTCCATACAACATTTGGGATTTGTCGTAAAATTATTTCTCATCATTCCATACAACATATATATTTAGTGCCACTAAGTTCTGTTAAAAATATTGGACCTGTAGTTCAACTGTTGTTCAAATTTGATCAAATTTCATTCAAACGGAGTTCAAATGACTTCAAACTTTTTGGATGGGTTCATATTTAAGCACATGCCATGTATATTGTTTTCAAGCTTTGTCTTGGACATCTTGGATGTCACACCTACGCTGTGGAAGCTGTGAAAATAGATGGAAGCGGTGCCTCTACAGCCGCCTTCATATTAGCTTATATAGATGGAAAAGCGCCATCTGTGGCGTGTACAAGATTAGGATTACAACAGATAGTTGTTAGATCACAACTGAGAATCTATATCTCCATTTAGTCTTATCTCTAAGTCTATTTATCTCAACACCCTCCCTAATTCTAAACTAGGACAAATTTAGATTGCGCTTAAAGTTCTCAAACAAATGAACAAAGAGGGGCTTGGTAAACCCATCCGCCACTTGATCCTTTGATGATATGAATCGAACATCAAGCAATTTCTACGCAACTCATTCTCGAACGAAATAAAAATCAACCTCCACATGTTTCGTCCTCCCATGGAAGACCAGGTTAGCAGAGAGATAGGTGGCACCAAGATTTTCACACCATAGACGAGCCACTGTAGGACATGAAACTCTATTCTCCCGCAGCAACGTTTGTATCCACATGACCTCCATAGTGGCATTTGTGAGAGCTTTATACTAAGCTTTAGTGCTTGATTGAGACACCGTATGCTGCTTTCATGCACTCCACGAGATGAGGTTGGGACCAAAGAACACAGCAAATCCCCCTGTGGACTGACGATCATCGAGATTTCTAGCCCAATTTGCATTGCTGAAAGCACTGATGAGAGTTGATGAAGAACGCCATATACGAAGTCCAAGATTAAGAGTGCCGCACACATAACACAAAATGTGTTTGACAGCCGGCCAGTGTGTTGTTGGTGGTTGATGTGGACAAGGGTTCCCGATCTTCCGATAGGTTCGGATAATCTTGATTAAGGCGGAGGCGACACACAAATCGATCCGGCTTCAGAACAGCACGTTCTAAACCCCGCAATCGCAGCACGACGTCTCCTCTGGTTATCAACAGTCCAAAGACAATTGACCTCGCCGAGAAGGCTAATCCCTGCCTGCGAATCAAGAACACAAGCAAGAACAACAAAGAATGCAACACAATTGCAGATGTATGATTAAACTCTTGAAGTTGGGGTCTCACAAACCGATGAACGACGACACTGTTTATGAATAGAATTGATCTAAGCAAAACCCAAACCCTAATGAAGAGGCGGCGGCTGTATATGAGGACTCTAGGGTCGTGCAAGACCCCCTGGACGCAGCCCTAAGTGGGCTCAACTCGATACATGGCCCAAAGACCGATTACGGTGTCGCAGCACCAGGACAGATTCTGGAAGTCGAATTGTTTCGGCGATTGCCGACGGCTCAAGACGAATTTTGATATGGGACTAGTTGGGTTGGAAAGGTCTCTTCGTTATCTTTCCAGGCATATATAGAACGTACAAATCCGAGTCCGTATGCGTCCTGGGCGTCCGTTTTAGTGCAGACTGGTTCTAGGCTCCGAAACAGACTCGAAGTCGGTTTTGATTGGGCCTCCACCTTGGCTTGGACGTCCTTGCTGGCCCATCACGTCTCCAATCACCTCCCCAGCTATCTCATCATCATCTCCATGGTTTCTAACAACAATTAATTCATTAGGTAGCAATCTATTCTCAAAATCACATAAATGAATCATTAGGAACAAGCTCACCTGTAAATTCAGTTGTCGCGCATGAACTTGCATTTTGGTTGGCGGAGTGCTGGGTGTATCCATAAGGGTGATGTCCTCATCATTCTCCCCCTTTTGAATTAGAGTCATCCTCGACTCGAGCTCATCTCTTTCTCCCATGTATGGTCTCAAATCTGAAATATTAATTGTGGAACTATTCCCAAACTTGGGATACAACTTATATTTATATGCATTATAAAATTTATCATCACAATGTGAAACTACAATAGAACGCATGCCATGCAAATTAATGACCTCTATGAAAACTTGCTTAGCAATATAAACATCATTCTCCCTCTTATGACAAGATAGAAAATGTGTGATCTTAAAAACACTAGAAAAACATGACATGACATGGTAATTGTTATTGCAGTTTTCTAGTTCATCATTTGGTTATACAACACAAGGAGTATTCATGTTTGAGCAAATATAAATTTTATGCACCATAAATACACCTCTATGATCATAGTTTCCTATAGCATAAAATTCGTTTCTTGTTAGTAAAGGTAATTCAGTTTGAGAAAAGATTTGCTTCTCCACGGTATTTAGATCATAAAGAACATCAAATTCAATATAACCCAAAGTATTTAGAGAAGACAATAATTTCTGCTCATCCTTTTCACATGTTATTAAAATCAAATGTTTTATTTCAGCACTAGTGTGTGAATCATAAGCAAAAACATCAAGCTTATTCATTTGTTGTGGCAAAGGTATAAGTGAAGCAGTGGCACACAACTCCTCTTTATTATAAGGATCAGTAGATAAATCAACTTGTGGCAAAGGCAAATCAAAACAAGGTTCCAATACAATAAGATTGTTGGAACAATTCATCACATCAAGAAAGCTCTTACCTGAAGCAACAACATGTTCTTCATCTTTCTCACTATCCTCTTCTTTGTGTAGAACCTGAAATGTATTAGTTGCAACAAGAGGCACGAAAATATGTTCATCATCTAATTCAGATTTTGATGTAAGTGTTGCAACATTTGAAACAGTCCATTCTTTCCTAAACGGTTCATTCTTTCTCCTTTCAAGCCTTTGTTGATCCTCTTCTAAAATTTCAGCAGCGGTCATAGGTTTAAGAGTAACTCTTCTATCATTGTATTTAAATGAGTAGCTATTTATAATGGCATTGTGCGAAGCATTATTTGTAATAATCCAAGGTTTACTCAATAACAAATGACATGCTTGCATAGGTACTATATCAAATTCTGCACTATCCTTATAAGAACCAATAAAAAATTCAATGTGTGTAATTTTATCTACCTTTATCTTACCAAAAGAATTTACCCATTGGATGTAGTATGGACATGGGTGTGGCTGTGTTGTCAATCTAAGCTTCTCTACTAATTCCAAGCTTGCGATGTTGTTGCTACTCTCTCCATCAATGATGACACGACAACGTCGATCCTTCACAACAAAGTGAGTCTGAAACAAGTTGTTCATTTGATTTTGCTCTACCTTCTCCATTTGAGAACTAAACACTCGTTGTGCTACAACACTTGTATCAACCTCATTTGACACCATCGACTCATCACCATCGGTGTTGTAACCTGTCATTGTTAATAGAAAATAAGAAAACACACAAGAGTATATTTTCCTATCACTACTGTTTGATCGCGGTGGAAACTCTCAACAAGCAAATGACAGCACCTAACTGAGTTCTTACAAGATTCTTAGTAGCAAAACAGAGGATACCTTGGAGAGTGTGATCCGACAATTACGAGGGTCCAAAGTTCTGTGCCTATTCAGAACGATATATATGGAGCTAGGTAGGCAATTTATAGTAGCAAGGATTAGCAAAATTTCAATTCAGAAATTGCAAAACTGAATAATAGTCCCAAGCTAGTCTATGTCACTGGCCTAAACTTGTCTCGGACCTAGTTCAAGCAAGCAAGCAAATGGCTCAACAAAGGACACAAAGGCTGCAAGTAATTCTGAATTTTTTTCTCTTCTCCTTTCATTTTTTTCTTTTGTTATAGGTGTGGCTTTTTCTTCTTATTTTTTTTTCAGCACCTCTTTGCCTTTTACTTCTTTCATGATTTTTTTGACATAGAACTGTAGCAAGAGTTGCGAATTTTATAGCACAAAGGAAAAACCTAAACTTTCTTTTTTGCACTCTTTACATAAGGAATAGATGTACATGTAGAACTGAACCGACAATTCTCATATGCAACACCGTGCAACAATCTCTTGACTCAAGGAACAACGTGCAACAGAAAACACTCTAAGATTCTTTTGCACACAAAAAGTAGAAGGCTAGATGTTAAATAAATATTTAGTGCAAACAATTTCAGCAATACTATTATTTCAACGTGTGCAACAATCTGATTTTTTTTCTTGATTGTCTATGAACAAGGACACACACGACTTAAACAAGACCAAAGAACAAGCACTAGACCAACAACACAATGACCTTATAGGGACTAAAATTCAGAGAAACAAACTAAACTGAAAATTGCAAGGCACAAGAGGGGTGTAGGACAGCGGAAACATGACAAAAAAATATTTTTGTAGGACAATTTTCTGGACTCTAGTATTGAACAAAATAAAAAGGATAAGGGCGAACCTAACGGTGTACCTGAAGCTCTGATTACCACTTGATGTGGACAAGGGTTCCCGATCTTCCGATAGGTTCTGATAATCTTGATTAAGGCGGAGGCGACACACAAATCGATCTGGCTTCAGAACAGCACGTTCTAAACCCCGCAATCGCAGCACGACGTCTCCTCTGGTTATCAACCGTCTAAAGACAATTGACCTCGCCGAGAAGGCTAATCCCTGCCTGCGAATCAAGAACACAAGCAAGAACAACGAAGAATGCAACACAATTGCAGATGTATGCTTAAACTCTTGAAGTTGGGGTCTCTCAAACCGATGAACGACGACACTGTTTATGAACAGAATTGGTCTAAGCAAAACCCAAACCCTATTGAAGAGGCGGCGGCTGTATATGAGGACCCTAGGGTCGTGCAAGACCCCCTGGATGCAGCCCTAAGTGGGCTCAACTCGATACATGGCCCAAAGACCGATTACGGTGTCGCAGCACCAGGACAGATTCTGGAAGTCGAATTGTTTCGGCGATTGCTGACGGCTCGAGACGAATTTTGACATGGGACCAGTTGGGTTGGAAAAGTATTTTCGTTATCTTTCCAGGCATATATAGAACGTACAAATCCGAGTCCGTATGCGTTTTGGGCGTCTATTTTAGTGCAGACTGGTTCTGGGCTCCGAAACAGACTCGAAGTCGGTTTTGATTGGGCCTCCACCTTGGCTTGGACGTCCTTGCTGGCCCATCACGTCTCCAATCATCTCCCCAGCTATCTCATCATCATCTCCATGATTTCTAACAACAATTAATTTATTAGGTAGCAATCTATTCTCAAAATCACATAAAGGAATCATTAGGAACAAGCTCATCCGTAAATTTAGTTGTCGCGCATGAACTTGCATTTTGGTTGGCGGAGTGCTAGGTGTATCCATAAGGGTGATGTCCTCATCAGTGATGCATGAAGAAACTGGCAAATTTTGTTGATGGCGAATGAGAGTTCAGGTCGAGTGAGCGTGAGATATTGCAAATTGCCCACAACGCTGTGATATCTCGTTGCATTTTTGGAATCAAGTGGAGTACCGGTAGAGATGGAGAGCTTCTTAGTAGTAGACTGTGGCATAGCCACAGTCTTGTAATCAAGCATAGAGACACATTGAAGAATATCTTTGGCATACTTTTCTTGTATCAATAACAATCCATCACCCAAAGGCTTGACTTCAAGGCCGAGAAAATAATGTAGATTGCCGAGGTCCGTTAAAGAGAAATCTTTCTCAATATCACGAAGAAGAGCATCAGTAGCAGATGGTGTGGAACTAGCAACAATAATATCATCCACATAAACCAAGACATAAATAGTGACTGAGCCTTTGTGATAGAAGAACAAAGAGGTATCGGCCTTGAAAGCAAGAAAACCAAGCGAAAGCAGACGAGTGCTCAATCTTGAATACCAAGCATGTGATGCTTGTTTTAAACCATAAAGAGCTTTGTCTAACCTGCAGATAAAATGTGGAAGTACCTTGTCTTCATATCCTAGAGGTTGCTTCATAATCACTTCTTCGTCCAAGATGCCATGGAGAAAAGCATTGTGAACATCAAGCTGACCAAGACACCAACCACGAGAGACAACAACATATAAAATAAGGCAAATAGTAGCAGCCTTGACCATAGGGCTGAACGTGTCCTCATAGTCAATGCCATACCTCTGCCTGAAACCTTTTGCAACAAGATGAGCTTTGTGCCTATCACTCGTTCCATTAGCTTTCCTCTTCACTTTGTAGACCCACTTGCAGTCAATGACATTGCGACCAGGTTGCGGAGGTACAAGATGCCACGTCTGATTCTTGATGAGAACATTGTACTCATTGTACATAGCATGCCTCCATGCCGGCGTACAACGAGCTTCAACAAGAGTAGAAGGTTCATCAGTAACAACAAGGTTTCCATAATGGATCGTGCCATCAGTATGAATTTTAGGCTGCCCGATGCCATGCTGTAGGTGCGTGACGCGTTGTATAGCGACTGAAGGAGCAGTAGAGGGCGCAGAAGCAGAGGCTGGTGCCGCCGCGGAGCTTGGATCAGTAGAGCCGAAGCCTGAATGGGCAGGGGGTGCTGCATGTAAGACCGCGTCAGGTGCCGTAGCAGGAGCATGCGAATCCTCGTGACGTGCCGCAGACGACCCGAGCGGAGACCAATCATGAGAAACAGCACGCAGCTCCTGCGCTAGAGGCTGGCCAGCGCCCGTAGCTGCCGATGTTGTCGACCCGGGATGAACACCGGGACCCATGCCCATGCCATGCACGTCGTCGTCCGACGCTGGTGGAGCAGATGGTTGCACCTGAGTGTCACAAAAAATGTCCATAGCAGTTCCTGCAACACGATGAAGAGAGGGCCCAACAGCGCTAGGACTTGGGTCAGGCGCATTAGTCACAACAGATGCATTTAGTAATTTGTCCCCAGATTTAAAGGAAGAAGGCACCACATCAGGAGATAAAAGGGAAATTTCTTTGCGAAGAAGAGTGCCAGCATTAGGATGGAGCGAGAAAGGGAAATACTCGTTCATCAAAAACAACGTCGCGAGAGAGGAAAACATGGCCAGTATTAACCTCTAAACACTTGAACCCTTTATGCATGATACTGTACCCAAGAAACACACATTGTGTAGAGCGGTACTGAAGCTTATGAGAATTGTAGGGCCGAAGATTAGGCCAGCAGGCGCAGCCAAAAACACGAAGAGATGAATAATCTGGTAGGTAAGCGATTTAAGGGGCATAGATGCACGAGCAATAAAGGCTAGACCAACTTCAACGATGTGGCGATGCTTACGCTTAGCGGAGCCATTTTGTTGGTGAGCGTATGGGCAAGAAACATGATGGGTGATGCCAATGCATTGAAAAAAAGAATTGAGGCGCTGGTATTCACCGCCCCAGTCAGTCTGCATCGTAATAATTTTACGATTGAACATGCGTTAAACCATATTTTGAAATTCCTAGAATTTTTTAAAGACTTCAGATTTATCTTTAAGAAGATATAGCCAGGTATATTGTTAAAATCATCAATTAAAGAAACATAATATCATTTGCGACCAACGAAAGGAATAGCAGGACCCCAAACATCAGAGAACACCAGTTCAAGAGGAAACTGAGAAACAGTAGATGACTTGGGGTAAGGCAATTGATGGGACTTGACCTTTTGACAGGCATCACAAATAGACTCGACATCGACCTTGCTAGAACATGGAAGTTTATGATGACTAATGACTCGATTAACGACCTGCTACGAGGGGTAGCCTAGACGATCATGCCAACATGTAGCAGAAGGTACAATGGCAGCATGAGCTTGCTTCTGATTTGGATGAAAGGAAGTAGACTCTAAGGGGTAAAGGCCACCAGTGCATCTGCCTTGGTAAACAAGCCTACGGGTATTATGATCCTTAATGTAAAAATACTAAGGATGAAATTCAAGAAAATCATCATTATCAGAAGCAAGTTTATGAACAGAAACAAGATTATTATAGGCATTAGGTACATGAAGGACATTTTTGAGGGTCAAATCACGAATAGGGGAACGAATAACTAAATGATCTATGTGATCAATGCCCACACCTAAGCCAGATGCGGTCTGCACCTGATCATCTCCAGTATACTTGTGTGTCATGGTGAGGCAATCAAGATCAGATGTGATGTGATCTGTGGCCCCAGTGTCGCTGTACCAGTTGGTGTCCACGCCATAGGATGGCGTGGTGGCCACTGCCGCCATCTTCTCGGGACCGTGATAATTGCGGTCGAACCGCTTGTAGCACTGCAAGATTGTGTGGCCTTTGTATTTGCAGAGTTGATAGCGATCATCATTGGAGGACTCATCGCCGTCATTGGAGGAGCATCGATGTTGCTGCTGCTGGCCGCTGTCGTGATCTGGATTGGAGTAGCCACGGCCACGGTTATGGCCACCACGGCTGCCGCGACCGTCGCGCCCGCCACGGCCACCACGAGACACGACATTCACAGCGAGGGTGTAGATAGCATCATCGCCCTGCTTCTGCAAAGCTAGACATTGCTCAAACACGAGAAGTGGGGAGAACAACTGGCCGAGAGGGGATCAGCTCGGGTGGTAATACACCCAATGAACGGGTTGTACTCCGCAGGCAGACCGGTAAGGATATAACCATCAATCTCGTCATCATCGAGTTTCTTTCCGGCAGACGCCATATCATCCGCTAGAGAACGCATCTTGGAGAAGTACTCCATGATGGAGAGTGAGCCCTTCACCATAGAGGAGAGGGCCATGCGAGTATTAATCACCCGCGTTCACGATTGCAAGGAAAAGGCCTTGGTGAGCGAACTCGACACCTCCTGCACCATGGTGAGAGACTCCACTTGGATCACCACGTCGCGGGAGAGTGAAGACAACAGGTAGCTGAGAACATGCTGTTCGATCGCCACCCACTTGATGTAGTCAGGGTTGGCAACCGGTGCAGTCTCCTTGCCATTGGAGGTCTTCTCGCCAGGAACGACAACATCTGGAGCGACGATGGTACCGTCAAGATACCCTGCGACCTGGGCGCCGCGTAGAGTCGCCATGAACTACGCCTTCCACAGGGTATAGCTGCCCTTGGTCAGCTTTTCAGCAACGGGTTGGCGCAGCATGGTCACCACCGTCGCGAGGGAAAGGTTGGACGCCATGGTGGCTGAAGAGGAGAAAAAAATCTAGGGTTGTTCGTAGGAATAGAAGGCTCTGTATACCATGTGAAAATATATGGAAGTGGTGCCTCTACAGCCGCCTTCGTGTTAGCTTATATAGATGGAAAAGCCCCATATGTGGCATGTACAAGATTAGGATTACAACAGATAGTTGTTAGATCACAATTGAGAATCTATATCTCTATTTAGTCTTATCTCCAAGTCTATTTATCTCAACAGAAGCCACCTATGGGCGTGCTGGAGCTGGGCATCATCAGTGCGTTCGGCTTGCTGCCGATGAAGATCAAGGGTGGGGCCACTAAAAATACTGACACCTACCGCATGGCCAAGTATGCTCACAAGTGGGTGCACACCATCACAGATACCTTCAACCCTCGATGAAACGAGCAGTACACACTACGGGAAACAGGAAGTTTGCCGTGTGCCCTAGGCACACGGCAAAGTCGGGAATACCCACGGCAAAATCTTTGCCATGGGTCGCACACAACATATCCCCCACGGCAAAGAACCTGTCAGCAAAGATGACTTTAAAAATAGTCGTGTGCTTTGTTGCCCCAACTGACGCACGACAAAAAAAAGGCGCTGTCACCTACCAGAACGGTGATGGCGCACTTTGCCGTGTGCTCGATGGCAGATACACGGCAAAACCTCCCCTCTTTGCCGAGTGCCCTAGTCGTGGCACACGACAAAGAACAAATGCCAGATCCCCTTCTTTGACCAAGGCACACGGCAAAGCCATAATAATCTGCATGCAAATCATTCAAATTAGTTGTCTCTGGACCAAAAAAACACCAATTTGTTTATACATCAGAAATATCATCACATGCATTATTTGAATATCATCACAAGCATTCAAATGTCATATTCGAACATGGACAAAACAAAAATTCCACAATAATCGTCATAGGAGGTTCACAAACACACTTGGTAGGTTAGAAACATAAACTATCATCCATAGTTCATCCCAGGTAGTTTAAAAACACAAGGAAGTCAAATGTTACAATAGAAAGTTTACTAACACTAGAATCATCATCGAGACCAAGAGTATTGCCCACCAGCTGGTGACAAGTCCTGATCTTGATTCCCCTCAGTCCATTGACTCCATGCATTCGACCCCGCTGATTGATTCTGCACAAATAAGAGATGTTGATTACTGATTAGTCTTTCAATACGTGAATGCTCTAATATCCTAAGTAAGTCTCTAGTATTGAGTTTGGTTATTATAATGAATGCTCTAGACAAAACAGAAACTAAAACGTGCATACTCACAGGAGTACTAGCCAGAGTAGGTGGCCGAGGAGGTAGAGCAAAGGATGGCATCGGCGGCAGGGCTGTACCTAAACTCTGGCCAAGTGTTGCCATCCACTGAGTCAATTGCTGCTGTTGGTGCTCGAGGCTCCTATCCAACTCCTGTTGGATCTTCAGTTGCATGTTCTGCTCCAGGTCCTCCCTTGCCATTCTCTCTGCATTGAGCTCGGCCTACAACATTTGATCTTATTATTGCAATGCAAAAAAGTCATGTGTAAAACCAGTGAACCAATGACGAATATAACTGAAATTACCTGAAGTGCGTCCACCTAGGACTGTGAAGTGTTCGATCAACGGCGTATAGCCGGGCTTGAGCTCGTGCTCCTCGCTTGTATCACAGAGAGAGTGGGCCTAGTTGTCGTGTCGAGTGTGCCTTCTCCAATCCAGTACCACCCATGCTTCCTGCCTCCTCCCATCCTCATCACGACTTCCCCATCAAGATCATGGGCGGTAGGATCCCACTCAGGTCCATGTTTCTCCCTTCCCATCGATGTGTACTCAGTGAGGCGGGTGTGGACGGAGGATTTGTTGTATGCCATGGGCGGGGCCTCTGGGTTGTACTGGACATCAGGCGTCGTGGCCTTGCCCTAGCGGACCATAGCAAATGCCTCAAACTGGGTGCAAGGGCAACCATCATGTGACGCTGACTGCGAAAATAAATAGTCAAAAGATTAGAAATCATACAGTATTGAGAGTTAGAATAAATAAAAGAATTCATGTACCCATCTCGCCGCGTATTGCTTGAGGGAAAGGTTCCCTTAATGGTGTGCTGGACCTGGCATCAGCAAACGACGCTCCCGAAGAGTATTATGTGTTTCCTCCCAGCCCTACGCACACCACTTGTCCACCACAGCTTCCTAGGTAGGCGCATTGCTAGCAGACCACCATGTAGGCACCTACACGTCATCAAGTAAATGACATATAATTAAGAAGAGAAAATTAATCATACTTACTTAATGTCAAAAAAATATTAATATTAATGTTCTATATTACCTGCATGTATTCATCTCTGGTAAGCTTCATGTTTCTCGATTGAGATTTGGTGACCTTATCTTTAAGGTGCTGGGCATGGTACACAATCATAGCCGGGATACGTGCCTTGTAAAACATGTCCCTCACGAGCTTAGGACATGCACGGTGAGCCCTGATCTTTGCTCTGTCCTCGTATCTCGTCTCGCATCTGTAGAAATCCTGCAAATAGATTCGATGTATAACATCATGATTTGAAAAGTGATTTGAAAAGTGTCTGATGAGTGCGATGTATTGAGCAATGCAGTGCGAGGAAGACTTACCCACAGCTCACCGAGCACACGTTCCGCCTTGTTGTCAAAGATCCTGCCATCCCGATCATAATCATCCTCAGCGGCAAAGTAGTGCTTCCACCCATAGGCCAACACGCGCTCTCCGGCATAGCAAACTATGTCTGAAAAGTGTGTCTTTACCAAAAGACCCAGGATGCCATTGACTTGGTGATCGTGATCTCCTGGAGCGAGCACCACCCAACTCCTGCACAAGTGATTAAGAAAAATTAGTAATTTTCTATTATGCTTCTCTATGAATCAAATGAACAGGTTGTCATAGCATGTAAAATACTTACTTAGGCAGATCGGGTCGAATCAACGGCCATCTGGCATAAAGTATTGGCCGCTTCGAGAGCTCCGAAGGACCCCTCAACCACACCTCTGATGACGTAGAGGAAGTGGAACCCCCTGTCTCCTGCTCCGCCCCCCCCCTCCCCGTGCTCCTCCTCCTCCTGCTGTTGCTGCTCCTCTTCCTTCTCCTCCTCCTCCTCCTCCTCTGACAAGGACGAGGACCAGGACTACTCAACTACAGGCAAGGGCTCCCTCGCTCTCGCTCTCCCTCAGCCTCCTCCTCCACCCTTCCCTTTCCCTCGACCGCCTCCACCTTTACCCCTCCCCCGACCGCTCTCGGAGTCCTCAGCTGCACTAGGCCTCCATCTTTTCCTTGGCATGGCCTTCTCGTACAACGACGCCACTGACTTCACTAGGCCGCCGCCCCCCACCATATTTTTCCACTTACCTGTAATAAAAAATAAGAAAAATAATCAGCATATGATAAAAGAGTACATAAAATATAATTTAAAATATTAAAGTATTATAAATGTTTATCTATAAATAACAATGAGAAAATAAATTTCATACATGTTCATCTAGAAATAATCATCATCATCAGAAACGGCTGGATCATAATCCCCATCATCACTTGTCCCCATGTCGATATCAACATTGGGATTAGCAGGAGTATGGTTGTCATCAATGCCCAAATGTAATCGCTCAAGTTCACGTAAGTCATCTGCATTATCAACCTCATCTGCAACGTCCTCATTGTCTACTTCCATTTCGAACATTTTGGTTAAGTCTATCTCAAAAGTTCCTTCTAGCCCATCATCTTGAAAGAACTCATCTTCATGATATGTGTTTGGGTTTATGGTGTAATTGGCATCGTTTGGGAGAGATAGTTTAGTGCATGGCCTTACCTTGTACACAACATCCCAACCTTTGAGATTATCCTTCTGGCACGGGTACGAGACATAATAAACTTATGTGGCCTGTTGAGCCATGATATAGACATTGTCTCCGAGTACGATGGAGGATTATTGAATTTCAACAATCTCAACTTGAGGCATCCGTCTCACAACTTGCGGGTCCAACCAATGGCATTTGAAAAATGACTGGAGTAAGAGGTTTGGAACCATGAAAAGAGTGTTTGTATATCTCTTCAAGTATTCCATAATACTCGACCCCATCAAGGCCTGGCATAAAAACTCTGGTATTTGTGGTTCATCGATTGGGACGAGACTCCTCATAGCTTCTTGTGTGAAAGCGATATCCGTTAACGTCCTAACCGTTAAAGCACTTGACCCTATAGCAAAAGCCAGCAGCAACTTGTGTCAACTAGCACTCATGGATGTATCAATTTGTCCCGCGAAATAATTTTTTTCTTTATCGAACTTCAGGGCCTCTAGCTCGGCATGAATCATGGCACCTATCATGAGGGGCGGTGGAGGGTCGTTAACTTCTTGACCTTTTGTGAAGTTCTTCTTGTCTTTTCTAAATGGATGGTCAAGAGGGAGGAATTGTCGGTGTTGGTCGAACAAATAAAACTTGGGACCCTTCGGAAAATAAGTAAATTCCACTACTTCCTTACATACTAGGCATGGGCTCTTAGAGTGAACACCCCAACCAAGAAATGTACCATATGGCAAGAAGTCATGCATAGAGTACTGGAATGAAACATGCATTGTGAAGTTGCTCCTTGTAGCTCGATCGTATGTCAATACCTCATCATCCCAAGCACGTTCCAAATCATCCCACAGAGGCTCACACTCATATTATTCCCCGGGTGCTCAGGAATTATCAACGACAAGAATATGTATTGTCGTTGAAACAATACGCCTAGATGGAGATTGAGGGGTATAACGAACGCGGGCCAACAAGTGTATGGGGAAGCCCCTAAGCCATAAGGATCGAACCCATCTGTTTCCAGTTCCACTCGTACATTATGAGCCTCTCCACCTTCACGCTCATGAATCCCATCAAAATGTTTCCAGGATTCACCATCAGCTGGATGTACAAGCTTCTCAGGATTGTATCTATGTGCGTGTTTGTGCCATGTCATCTGCTTTGCGGTCTCCTTGGTCATGTAAAGACGTTGAAGCCTCGGTATGAATGGAAGCTACTGTATGATTTTCACCAGAATCATGAGCTACTTCTTACAACCATCACATGTATCTACATCCAGGTACCTAGAGGACTTATACTTTGGATAGTGCGTTGCTTCTACATGTTGTTTTCTAAATAATACGTATCCGTTAGGAAAAGCATGTATCTACTCATATGGCATCTTAAGTGCACTAAGCAGTTTTCATGACTCATACATGCTCTTTGGTAGAATGTGACCTTTCGGAAGTAGGCTACTAATGACTGTCAACATAGCATTGAAGGCGCCTTGACTCAGGCTAAACTGGGACTTCAAGGCCATTAGGCGCGTATTGGCATCCAGTTGACACACCTTGGTATGCCCGTGGAGGGGTTGTTGTGCCGCCTCCATCATTTGGTAATACTCATTTGCACTTGGCTCCAGCTCCTCCTCCTCCCTGGGTACTTCGTCCCCGTGTGCTTCATGATAGTCATTTAACACGTCTCCTACACCGGCATTTGCATCATAATCCTCCATGCACTGTCTCACTACCTCGTGCCTTGGACGCTCGCCTTCACCATGAAGGGTCCACCAGGTATAGTCTGGCATAAATCCATTCTTGCAAAGGTGCTTGCTTATGACCTCTTTATTGTGTCAACGCGTGTTTCTACAATTGTTAGAGGGACACCAAGTGACACTTGTTCCTTTAACCTAGGCAAATGATCATTCCAGGAACTTGTTGGTCTTCCAAATCCATTCACTGGTGTATTTTCCATTCTTTGCCCAACCCATATACATCCACTCACGGTTCGACATCCTCTAACATATCAGCGAGTACAATTAAAAATATTTTCCTCTATACGATGCTTATATCAGCAAGCATTAGGGACTGAGGCTCATTTCCACGGTATACTCCTCTCTGAGACAGAATTTTGATAGCACTTCCCCACTGTTCTCCAAATACACGTCCTGCAAAGGAGATTGTGTATCCGGAGAACAACGGGGAAGGGTTGCCGAAACTCTATCTTGGAGAGGAGTAGACCTTGGAAACTAACCTCAACTACGGATCCTCGGGCTGTCCAAAAAACATAGACAATTTAAAATAGATACAATCAAAGATATGCAAAGATCAGCATATCTCCAACCATATCTCTTTCAAACGGGAGACGTCTAACTAGGTTACATGACCTACAAACATAAATGAAAAGAGGGGTCTTTTATGCCTCACGTACCTAGTTGTGCAGCAAATTGACGGGTCGAGAGAAGTGCAAAAGCGTCTCCCTACATAAAAAAAAGAACAGGTGTTTTAGTTCTAAATTACATGAAGCATATATCCTCTTTGAATTTGAAAGAAACAGAGGTTACATAGGTAATTCACATGAACAACTACAGATTCATCAAATTCAGTTGACTAGTCTAGTTCCATGACAATAAATCTGAAAAAGTAAGTATTTGTCTACCAGCAATCTAAAATGATGATATTTTTGAGCTAGTTTAGTAATTGATCCCGAGGCTTGAATTCAATAGATTAAACAAAAAAGATGAGGTGGGAGGTGTTCATTTGTTTTCTTGCTAGGGATTATGCACACTAGCCAAAAAGGGCACCTCCTGATTTAAACTTTATTTCTCCTTAATTATTTCATTCCATATATTGTGCTCTGTTTCACTAGACTACCTAAATGTCATGCAAAATGTAGAATTTAGAAGGAGTTCAAAGAAATTTGCGAGGCGAACCTGGTCAAAGAGCTTGTAGGCAGGGGAGAAGGCCCAAGGTCGGGGTCGGGGTCATCAGGGTCGCTGGGGGCTCGGGGGTCGTCAGGGTCGAGGTCATCGGTGGGCTCATGGTCGTCGGGGTCGCGGGGGCCATGGTGGGAGCTCTGGGTCGATGAAGTCGTGAGCCCCGTGGCGGGGACTCGGGGAAGCTCCGGGTGGTGGCCGCGGTGGCACCTGCGGGCTCGGGCTCCCGGAGGCACGAGCGGGCTCATCGGCGAGCGGAGGCGCGGCGGGCTCGACGACAAGCGAAGGCGTGGCCGTGGGGGCAGCGGGTGTGATCGGAGGCGCGGCGATGGTGGCCGGCGGAAGCGGAGGCGGCGGTAGGAACGACCGAAAGCCCATGACCTAGCTCTTTGCCGTGTGTCTCCAATTAGGGCACACGGCAAAGCCCATGACCTACCTCTTTGCCGTGTGCCCCCATTAGAGCACACGACAAACATTTTAACATATGTTTTTTGAAAATATACTTGGGCATATTATAAATTAACCAAATTTGGGCAGGACACAATTCAGATCCTATATTGCCTATAAAAATTTAATTGAGCTTCAAATTTATTTCAACCATCATTTTCATTCAATATCCGTAAGGTCTCACTTCAACACTTTGATTCTTTCACTCGGATTCTTTGATTTGTGAGCAACATACATGACAACTTACGTGAAATATTTTCTACTTTTTATGAAAGCCTCTACATATGATATAACGATGCCAGGACAATTCTCATAATTTTAAAACTCTTTATGTGTTTTAAATAAATTTAATTTGTATTCAACCACACGGTGTTCTGAATATTTCATGTACAATATGAATGATTTTTTTTGTTATTTCATAGATACAGACTCAAATTGGAATCATTACCATGTAATATCAAATTTGCATCCACTATATTGCATTATTTGAATCCTACATTGCATTATTTGAATCATTTGCGGTTTAAATTAGAATTTTCACAAAATAATTGAAATAATGATATAAATTAATTAAATATAGCAAACACAGTTGAAAATTTCATCAAACATCAATTTCCAAGTACCATGTAAATGATATGAACCACAAAAAAAATAGAGTCAAAAAGTTGAAGAAAAAAATGTTTGCCGTGTGTCAGAAAAAAACACACGGCAAAGAGTGTCACATGTCCCTCACGTGGCATCTTTGCCGTGTGGACAGCCGAGGCATAAGGAAAAAATAAGCTTTGCTGTATGCCTCATGACCCGACACACGGTAAAGGCCTAATGGTAGTGAACGTCGTCCAGCCCTTTGCGGGTGCCAACAGATGACGGCTTGTTTGCCGTGTGCCGAGATTTCGAGCACACGGCAAAGCTTTCTTTTGCCATGTGTGCACTTGATGGCACATGGCAAAGCCTCCTTTCGCCGTGTGTTGGTTCTTTGTCGTGTGTCCCTATCGTGGCACATGGCACAAGTGTTGTTTGTCGTGTGCCCGATAGAAGGCACACGGCAATCCTCCTCTTTCCTGTAGTGACATGTGGCAGGTGTACGACTCCTTCACGGTGCTCACCGTGTGGCCATGTACGACAACTGGCGCATGTTCCCCGGCAGTGATGTCGACCGGTCGGACTACCGCATGGGAAGGTACGGGTTTGCGTGCCCACGCAGGAGATGAACCGGGTGCACACCGCCACGTACCTGCTGCTCGTGCTGCTGTGGTCAGGGCCTATGAAGATGGGCGAGCTGCGGCTTGCCATGCGCTTCTCATCCACCACGCGGCCGCCGCTGCTTGTCTCATCGTTGTTGCCCTGTATGCACTACCAGAGCACCATCGGTGTCGTGCAGCAGGAGCAGCTGTGCCGCGATGCCGTGAGTGCCGTTGCGGCGTGGATGGAGCGATCCGAGCCACCGCTCAGGTCAGAGGTGGTGCTCTCCATGCTCCATGAAGAGGACGCGCACACGTGGAGCGCTATTACTGCCTCGCGCCACCCCAAGGTCAACTGGTTCCGGATCATGATGAAGGCGCTGACCTGGTTCATGTGGCTCGTCCAGTGGCTGGACAGCGTGCGACGGTGGTGCAGCCCCTCCACCACGCTCCTCATCCATGCCATGTACCTCGCCCTCGTCGCATACCCGGTGTTGGCCGTACCAATGATGCTCGACGGTGTCTTGTTTCACTACAAGTTCCGGCGTCATCATCATCAGGACCAGACCCACCTTACCTCATCGTCGGCTGAAGACCTCAAGGAGGAGGAATTCGACCCCTCCCCGCCGGCTGACATGCTCCGGCTATGGTACGAGTGGCTGTGGGTGCAACCGCACGTGGTGGACCTTGTTCTAGGCGACATCATGGGCCAGGGCGAGCGGCTGCGCTCGCTGCTCAGCTGGAGAGACCCACGCACAAGCCGGATCTTTGTGTGTGTGTGCCTCATCGTCGTTGTCACGTTGTATGTTGTGCCACTCAAGATAGTGGCAGTGGTGACAGGTTCTACTACCTACACCACCCGATGTTCCGGGACCTGATGCCAACGCCAACCTTCGACCGCTTGTGCCAGCCGCCAGACTCATCCGACCAGATGCTCTTAGGGTGGCACCAGTGACAAGAGATCATTGTTGAAAGTATCCCCTCAGTATTTTAATTATTGACGTTCAGACAAGAATAGCTAGTTCATTTCTAGTTCAATCTGTTGTCTGAAGCCTCAACAATTAACAGCCAGAGGTAGTAGTTACTTAAGACTCTAATTTCTCTCCTAGATGGATTGTTGTAATTGTGTTTATCTTGTATGTAACATGATTCCCAAGGCTTTGTGCCTATATAAGCTAATACGCAACCGTGGCCTAAGTGCACATGTTACAATTACAATCTATTTTCACAATGACTAATGGTGTGAATCCTGATTCTGAGGATGTTGTAGGAACTAATGATATTGAGTCTATGGATCCAGCATCTATAGAAAATCCTGGTTCTTCTGCAGGTATCGAGGGGGGAGGGGGGTGATTTTTTGCTAGAACCGTTGACCTTCGATTAAGCGCCGACAGGTCGTGCCTCTTCTCCTGAGTTGATGGTGCCCGCTTCTGCACGGGTTATCACCGGTTAGATCTTATGTGCTGGTTGAGGAACCTCAACCAATATCCTTGCTTGTGTCGATTGCTTCTGGTTTTAGTGCGAAGTGAATGAGTGGATCATCTGTGGTTTCAGGATCTACTGCTACTAATCAGTCTAGCTCTCGTCCTACAACTCGACTGTAGAATAACATTTCCATGCCAAAGGTTTATACTGATGGTACAATTTGATATGCTTATTAGCATCTACTAAGGATTTGCATGAGGCACTGCAGAGTGATGAGTGGCGTGGTGCTATGGATGATGAGTATCAAGCTCTTGTAAGGAATAAAACATGGCATCTTTTGCCACCACATGAAGCCAACAATCTAATTGATTGCAGATGGGTTTATAAAATCAAGCGAAGATCAGATGGTTCAGTTGAAAGGTACAAAGCTCGACTTGTGGCAAAAGGGTTTAAGCAATGGTATGACATTTATTATGAAGACACCTTTAGCTCGGTTATTTAACCTACAACTATTCGTCTTGTCTTGTCTTTTGCTGTGTCAAATAATTGGTTCTTGCATCAACTGGACGTGCAAAATGCATTCTTAATTACATGTTTTCTTGGATGAGGATGTGTATATGCGACAGCCTCTAGGATATGAAGATCCCAAATTTTTTGAAGCAGTGTGTATAAGCTTGATAAGGCACTGTATGGTCTGAAAAAAGTGCCTAGAACTTGGTATTCTCGGCTGAGTACAAAATTAAAACAGCTAGGGTTCAAGGCATCAAAAGCTGACACATCTTTGTTTATCTACCATAAGAAAAATGTATCAATGTTTTTGCTTATTTATGTCGATGACATTATAGTGGCCAACTCAAGCTCAGGAGCTGTGGAAGCTTTGTTGCAGGATCTAAGAAGTGAATTTGCCTTAAAAGGATTTAGGAGATCTACATTATTTCCTGGCTATTGAAGGTAATAAGGTGTCAGATGGGATCTTATTAACTCAGGAAAAATATGCTATGGATTTGTTGAAGCAAGCAATATGAGTAACTGGAAGCCTATATCAACTCCTTTACCTACTTCTGAAAAATTGTCAATTGAAGGAGGTGAGCCTTTGGGACCAATTGATAGTACATTGTATCAGAGTATTGTTGGTGCCCCATAATATTTAACCTTGACCCATCCACATATATCATTCTCAGTCAATAAGTTTTGTCAATTTCTTCATGCGCCAACCAGTTTGCATTTGAGTGTTGTGAAGAGGATTTTGAGATATCTCAAAGGGACTTTTCAGTTGACTCTTACGTTTGTGAAGGATAGGTCAACAATGGTCAGTGCTTTTGCAGATGCTGATTGGACTAGATGTGTTGATGATAGAAAGTCCACAGGTGGCTTTGCTGTTTTTCTGGATTCTAATCTCGTTTCATAGAGTGCTAGAAAGCAGAAAATGGAGTCACATTCAAGTACAGAAGCAGAGTGTAAGTCCTTAGCTGATGCAACAGCTGAAGTCATACGGATTTAGGTGGTTTTGCAAGAACTTGATATTGCTCAACCCAATACAACATGTTTGTAGTGTGATAATCTTGGAGCAACTTATCTGACTGCGAATCTTGTGTTTCATGCAAGAAGAAAACATATTGAGGTGGACTATCATTTTGTTCATGAACGTGTAGCAGACAAGTTGCTGGAGATTTGATTTATTTCATCCAAAGATCAATTAGCTGATGGTTTTATCAAAGTTCTTCCTGTTCGCAAGATCCAACACTTTGTTAGCAATTTTAGATCAGTTAAGATTGAGGGAGGGCGTTGAAAGTAGTTAGTTAAGACTAGTTTATCTCCTAGTCAGGTTGTTGTAATTTTATATAAATCTAGTTGAGATTGTGTTTATCTTGTATGCAACTTGATTCCAAAGGCTTTGTGCCTATATAAGCTAACACGCAACCGTGGCATAAGTGCACCCATTACAATCTATTTTCACAGTGACAAGTTTTGGGTTCTTCATTCCACCTCAGGGATTCTTATGGGATGGAGGCAATAACAATTATCTCTGTTCCACAGTACACAATAAATTACTTTTCTTAAAAAACGATGGAGTCACTAGATCTAGGGACTAAATCTGATTTGTATCACAATCAAAGGATTATATTAACAATTATCAATACAAAACCAAATAATTTAAATGTAATCTTTTAAATGAAGAAAACAAAAATTTAAAATATGGCAAAACTCTATGGCAAAACTCAAGCATCGAATCAGAAACCTAATGTCCAAAAATTTATACAGCCATCAATCACCATCGCAACTCAGGATTATATCATCTCAGAATCATAAGAAAAATTGTTATAACAATGAGAGCAATCAATCCGTCCATGCGTAAGTGGCGGGTAGCTTAAGGCCTTATTCAGTTTCAGTGGATCGAGCCAGAATGCAGCCAAATCTGACCGGAACAGTCAGGTCCAGAATGAAACTGGTTTTATCCAAAAATGACCGTTAAGGCCTGGGCGGAATGAAGGCCAACTCATTTCGGCAATTCCCTGTATCCTGAGGCCCAAATGAAACTCCACCTCCTAAGGTCCGGATTCAATCTCCTCCAGATCAAATGAAACATCTGGATTCACTAGATCCGGGCCCAAAATCATTCCAGCTGAAGAATGATTCAGCTGCAACCGAACAAGGCCTAAATCCAGCGGACTCGTTCTTCGGCGGGAACTCCATTTTATGGTTAGCAGGAGCTTAAACTGCAGCAGTGGGGACAGCGTACCGTAGGAGCTCACTTGGCGGGAAGTCCACTCGTAGTTAGCGGGAAGTCCACTTGACCGGCTCTGCATCTGCGCCTCGAACAGGCATTGCTCCACCATCTCTGTTTTGGATGGGCGTGGCACATTCCTCATTCATGCGGCGGCTGATGGATCTTTTGGACAGGAACGGTGGACTGCACCGCACACTACTCAATATCAACATCAAGAAATACTCGCTGGCCACCTACAGGCTACAACGACCCATTCAACGGTGAGCCCCCTTTTCCCTTAATGTTCTTGTCTTGGAGCTTCTCATCGTCTTCATCTCACCGATGAAGTGGATTTGGCAAACATGCAGCTGTTTCGGAGACCCCGTTCTGTTCTTTGACGCGAGCATTCAATTTTGCTTCAGTCGATCTCCTCTGGAGATTGGCTCTATTTCTTTCATCAACCTGCACACTTTAGAGGACGGGCCTGTGGCCTGTTGGTAACGAGGCAAGGGAGCATTCGTACCGGCGGAGGCTCGAACCCCCGTCCTGCACCTGGCCTCCAGGAAGGCTGCGCCAAGGTGGCATTCTTCTAAAAAAATAACAAAAACTGCACAGTTTAGGAGACCCTCACTTGTTTAGCTTTGCAACTCTAGCAGAACATATACTAGATGCACCTGCATAATAGTGTCGGCTATTAGAGTATTATGCTCTATTTTGCTACTCTGTCTAAAAATTCAGCTTTAGTTGAATCCCTACCATTACTAGTTTGACACCTAATCTGGGCAATGAATATATAAAAACTGAATTATATGAGTGGAAGAAAAGACATGCCAACTTTATTACTGCTAAGGAGTTAAGAAACTAATACGAAAAATATGGGAGACTAAAAAAGTCGATTTCATTGTCAATTTTAATCATTATTGCTTGAAAAGTTTTACTATCCAAAATACTAACTAGTAGTTTTGACAAACTTCTGGTCAGTAGTTTGATCCAATGGTTTAAATTCAATGATCTAAAATCACAACTAATGGCCAGTAGTTTATCAATTTGAGAACAATATTAGAAAAATAAAAGTACTAGATTTATAATAATTATTTTATATTATCATAAATAAAATAAAATTAGTAATATAATTAATAATTGATGTTTTAATTTTAAAAAGTTCAATTAATATTTTCATGGTTTGGTAGGATTTAGGTTTATATTATGAAAATAAGCATAAAATTATTTATTAAGGATGCAATTGCGAAACTACCATCAAACTACTCGTTAGTAGTTTATCAAAACTTTAATCAGTATTTTGGACTGTAAAACTCCTCTATTGCTTATGTTTATAAATAACGAACATGTTGATTCTGTTTTTTCAGTATGCTAAAAGTGAACCCACATGGTTCAAAGGTAGGTTTCTTTATGTCACTTTGTATGTCTTAACAGTTTATGGATATTGTAAATTCGCATGTCTGTTTAAAAATTCTGGTGTTTTATTCATGAGCTGCCCACTTGCATCTCATCACCGTTGACTTTATAGATTTTTGCATGTAGAAACCTTTTTTTAATACTTGTACACCAAAAAGATTTGTTACAAAAATCTTTACTTTGGTTGTTAGTTTTTGCTCCAGCTTATAAGCATAAAAAACTCTAAAATAGCTTTAGTTAGTGAAGAAAATCTTTAGTTGTCATATTTTACTAGTATCGTAAAATTGTGACGTTACTAGTTTGCTTCTTACGACAGATAATGGTTTGTTGCAATATGACATTGGCTTAGTTTGTGATGATTTCTATGTGATTTTTGTGACATACTTAAAACCATTATCACTAAATTGAATAAAATGTCGTAAAATAGGTCAGTCTATGACATTTTTACTAAATGTCACTTTATAATTATCATAAAATGTCATATTTCTTATAGTGATAACACACATGTCATCTAATCCACTAGACTATTACGTCAATCCCTCCCACCTAGGATCTTTTATTTGTTTAAATCTTTTTTTATTAATATTTTAATAATAGCATGTGCCAAACTATATTTATAGGATATAGCCCATTTGATCATGCCAAACTGGATGGCGTGACCTAGGCTTCAACTGCCCCAAACAGATTGGCGTCGTCAATGCCACGTCAGAAGATGTAGATACATCGGCATCTCGATGACCTTTGTTGACCATGGAGTCACACCAATTTGAGTCGCTCATGCACCACTTACGATTATTATAATTGTTTACTGCATTGTTCAATTTAAGTATTCGTAGAGTCACAAAAAGCTTATTTAGGATGTGTTTGGTTCAGAATCAAGAGGGATGGGGCAGGGTCATCCCTGTTTTCTAGGATAGGACGGCCCCTGCCACTGTTTGTTTGAAGAGTTGGGACGAACCATATTTTTCTGTTTGATATGAGGGATGAATAGGGGTCGCCCCTGTTTTTGTTTGGATGAATGATTATGAATGAACACATGAATATGGTCACCAATGGTGAGTTTACCCATATGTAATTATAACAAAAAGATATAAGTACAAGTTCGCAATACACATCCATCATGATGTAATTAGCAAAATATAATAACATATATAGAAATAGCATGTTCAGGTCTTAGAGACATGCATATTAACCATAGTCTAACACAGACTATGCAAAAGAATGTTTACATCCATCAAAGCCTCTATCTACTAATCCAAGTCTAACAAGCTAAATATATTACCATCCATCACTAAGCAAAAGAATAGTTAAAACCAACTAAACCTCCAACGAAAGAGCCCAAAAGTGCAGTGTTTATGGGTTACAACACAAACAAAATATCATAGTTAGGCCTCACAACACCCTAAAAGTTTGGAAAGGTCTTGTTAACAAACTTAGCTAGCAAAGTTATCTGGTATATCAATGAGAGAGTAGGAAACTTTCTGCCCATATGATGATGTTTCACCTAATATTCATAGTAGTAAGCCTTGTGTGTCATCAAACCCTAGAATGCTCTGCACTTTGTCAAGCAAGTCTTCTAGCACATCATCATTATCTGACTTCTCAATAGCTTTAGCAAGCATCTCATTACAAGATTTGAAGGCTGCAATCAGTCCATCCTCATCATTATCAACAACCTTGGCCCTCTTGTTAGGTATAGCGGCTGAGGATGTTGCCCCATTATCAGCCATATGCTAGCGAGGAAAAGAAAGGAGGAGGTGCTGCACCACTACTGGAGGAGGGAGGAGAAATTAGACAACCTCACTGATGCCGCAGGTGGTGGAGATCCCGTCGTCGCCTGCTTTGCCTCGCCCTACCTCCGTGTTTCTCGTTTCTTTCTTTTTCTATTTGTTGTTTACGGTAGGGGTGAAGATAAGGTGAGGGAGGTGAAAAGAAAACACGGGAACACACGCGGTACAGCGAGGGCGTGCGGGAATGCTGGTGAGCGATGGGGGTGGCGCTGTCCACTCCATTTTAGGGGATGGCGCTGCCACCGAATATAGAGGAATATCCACTTTGTGCTGACCCTGCCCCTATATGACCCTCATCCAAACACCTCAAAAAAAGTGCCGCCCCCTTCCATCCATCTTCATACACTCAACCAAACACATTCTTAGAGGGCTACCCGACCCAATTAAATGAAAGTTTCAATCATAAACCTATCAAAAATAATTGTTAATATCTTGTAATGTAATAATCGTCGTGAGGAGGAATAAATAATGCAAGTGTGTTAATGTAAAAGTGCACAAAATAAACAAAGGAAGGAAATCATATATCTATTATATATATATATATATGAGCAAGAAAAGGAGCCACCACGTTAGGGCTAGAAATTCCCACGTTAATCAGACAAAAAAGAAAAGAAAAAAATTACCCACCACTACCATTATGAAAAACTTAGACTAAAAACCCCTTCAAACAATATTAAATTACCCACCATTGCCATTATAAAAATATAGACTAAAATACCCTCAAAATATTTTTAAATTACCCAACTGTCAATATAAAATTATTATTCCAAAATACCCTTAATTGTGACACCTCACATACAATGTATTTTGGAGTGCCATCACATATGTTCCTCTTCCTCCTCGCCTCACATACGTTACCTTTTTTTCCAAATGCCCTCACGTATGGGTCTTCCTCTTGCATAATCAAGTACCCTAAACTAAAACCATGTTTACACTCTGACGGCTGATAGCATAGCAAATAATCATCATCAATTACACATCAGCTAGCTGAAGCAGGTAGATAGTAGACACATATGTGATCTAAGTCTGCAAGGCTACAACATGAATATTCCATAGGTGTACGTTGCTGGCATAGAGTAAAATACCATCTAAATATTATTAAATTACCCACCATTGTTATATAAAATTATTATCCCAAAATACCCTTAATTGTGACACCTTACATACAATTTATTTTGGAGTGCCATCACGTATGTTCCTCTTCCTCCTCGCCTCACATACGTTACCCTTTTTTTCCAAATGCCATCACGTATGGGTCTTCCTCTTGCATAATCAAGTACCCCAACCCAAAACCATGTTTACACTCTGACGGCTGATAGCATAGCAAATAATCATTATCAATTACACATCAGCTAGTTGAAGCAGGTAGATAGTAGACACATATGTGATCTAAGTCTGCAAGGCTACAACATGAATATTCCATAGGTGTACGTTGCTGGCATAGAGTGCCATAACATACATTCAGCTTGCTCAGTCTGATCGGTGGGGCACCCCTATGGCATTCTGAACCCCCTGCCCTATACCCTGTGCCAGCTCCCGTGTGTGCCAGCCCAAATGTTTCCATGGCCATGTACAGCTTCTCAGAACACGCAAGGAAGATGAAGGTCAAATGATTTTTCTAATCCTAATTTGCTAAGGTCCAATCAATAAAATAGGGTAGTTTTTGGCTTTGCTCAGTAAACATTGTACGGAATGTTTTCTTTTGTAGTAGCCACATTCAAGAAAGCATGACGAGAAAAACAATCTTTGAATAATGAGCTTGAGTTGTTTGCATGACCCTGCCTGCAACAGACATTCACCTTGCTCAGTCTGATCGGTGGGGCACCCCTATGACAGTCTGAACAAACTGCCCATACATCGGCCCTGGCCCCACACGTGGCAGCCTAAATGTTTTCATTGCCATGCATAGCTTCTGCTCAGAACACACGAGGAAGACGAAGCAAAAGAAAAAAAGACCCAAGGGGCCTGGACTATTTAGGGCAAATAACTTTTTTATACCTATTTTAGTAAGGCCCGATCAATAAACTAGGAAATGTTTTTGGCTTTGTTCATTAACTGTTGTACATAAAGTTTTCTTTTGTAGGAGCCACATTGAAGAACACATGATATGAAAAAAAAAAACAATCTCTGAATGATGTGCTTAAGCTGTTTGCATGATCCTATCTATAGTTAGTGAATATATTGTGAAAAGCCAACTTCATTTGAGCAAACAATGTTCTCTTCCATTTTATTTTAGAGGAAGATGGAGAAAATTCAGGTCAGAAGTATGAGTCAGTGACGAGAAGCTATATAAGTATGAGTCAGTGACGAAAGGCTATATAAGTTTGATTGAGCTATTAATGTTTATGTTTGTTTCCTCTAATAATATATTGTCTTCATATCTCTATTGTGTTACAGAATTTTACGATAAACGTTCAAGACATGTATAATTAATATGCTTCACTAAGAGACGTTTTAAAATCCGGAAAAAGGAAGTAGGAGTATACAGCCCTAGAGCTGTATCTCTAGAGGTTATAAATCAAATCTTAACCTACTAATTTTTATGTTATCACTTTTTTTATTCAATAAAAAAGCTTATTGGAATTTCTTAATAAAAAATATAATTAATTATAAATCATGTTAGTATAAAACAAATAAATACTCTAATTGTTTTTCATATTAGTCAAAATAAGATAAAAAATTTGCCTTTGTGGTGATTTAAGCTTTAACAGCTAATTTGATGGATAAATGTATAATACAAAAATAAAAAAGGATTAACATAACTAATATCTATAATAAGAAATTAAGTCTAACCGTGGAAATGCCCAGGTAGCTTGACTAGTTTATTCTTATTTGATAGCACACTTATCTAAATAAACCAGGACTAGTCCAATTGTAGTAGTACTAGTCCAACCTTCTATACGGCAAAAATGACTTCGATTATTGGTCGCCTCCATGATTGGTTGGGTCAATAAGTCTGAGTGATCACTTGGTTTAGTTGATATACTTTGGGTCCATAGAAAAAAATGGATTATCAAGAGAGTGCGATGTTAGATGTGCATGATCATTAGACTAACCAATTGAAGCACTACAAGAGATAGTACCTAAGAGTTTATCTTCTCCTATAGTTACCATCTGCTCTTGATCCTCCTTCATTTGTTTGCCGCCTAGGGCTAGAGAGCACCCTGGTGTATTCTGGAGCCTCTAATCAAGACACAAGTTCAATTTAAACTTTTACTCACTTGGCCAAATAATTATCACTTGATCAACAATTAGTTGATGATCATCCTGTTCACACCAACATGTGAGTTGTTTGAAGCTTTTGGTGAAGTTTGTGCGTGGTTTGGAGCCTTCCACTAAAACGGGTATCGTAGGAGTGAGCATTGTCATATTGATAACAAGACGAGCCCCTTATTTTACTTGGAGGTGGATCGTGCTATAAAGGACATGACCGACCTAAAGAGTGAAGCTTATCTTCGAGATTGACATTTTTTAGAAAATTAGAAAAATCATGAGCATCTCTTGAATAACCCGACGTGTTGTCAGCCTCTTCTCTCTTTCTTTTCCTTTCTTCCTCAGTCTCTCCGCCTCAGCCTCTGTTTCGCTCAACAAGCTTGAAGTAGTGGCCATGTAGTCCTGCACTCCTGCTAACCCGACGTGTCTCACCAAATCCATACCCGAATTAGTCCCAAATTAATTCTCAATCAAGCGGTCATGTGTGTGCATAATGGAGGCCCACACTAGAGGCAAGGTGGTTGAGATCGGTGACAGAGATTAACTCTTCATACACGAACTTGGTTTGCGAGCCGGGTTGTACAGACCATAAGGGTGGTAGCGGAGGGAGCAGTCGGAGCAGCAACTTGGAGCAGACGTGCAGTGTGTGAATGGCGAGGGCTGTTCCTGTCACGACGACAGATCCATACACGCAATGACAATAGCACCCCTTCTAGATGGACGGTCAGAGATACGTTTGATACCTCTAGTGCATGTTACCCCTTGGAGGATGAGAAAAAGCTTATATACAAAATAGCTAGTAAAATGATTACATTTAATGAGTATATTAAATGGAAATATATATAGCTTGAACTTGATCAACTATTGGTCACAATTTGGTGCACTGAATGACGTTGGATCAGCCTAGAGTGCCCGTGCCATCCGTTCACCATGAGCAAGCAGCCGTTAGAACACGGATAAGACAAACGCATAGACTAGTTGGTAGTAAAATCTTAATGAACATTTTTTTAGATAATGGAATAAATATCCCGGCCTTTTGCAAGGTTTTGCATACGGCTCCCTCGATCACTTTTATTACAGCAATTTCAGAATAACATCGCAATAGAATCAAAGGAAACAAGACTAAAAACATAGCCTATGTCGCGATGGCCATCCATTCTTCGTGAAGATGCTCATGGCAACCACCTCTAAAGAATGACAAGTTTGAACAAAAACATCGCTTTGAGTGTCCTTTTGTAGTAGTCTCCAATAGCGAAGCCAATATGTTGTCCTGAAAATCACCTGCATAAGAGAAATCATTGGTTTTTTGTTAAAGACAATATCATTATGGCTGAGCCATATCGACCAGAACATAGCCGCCACACCAACAATAATCAGACTTTTATCCTTCCCTCTCCTCGAGATAAGCCAGCGCCCAGAGATATATTGAGTATTTTGTGGTTTTGGTAGACCAGTAGCTATTGCAACAATCCGCCACACATTCTGGGCAAGATGACATTAAAAAAAAAGATGTTGTATTGTTTCATTGCTATTACAGAAACAACACTTTTTGGGTACCTTTCCATCTCTTTTTAGCCAAATTATCCTTGGTCAAACTGACTCCTCTTATTAGATACCATAAGAAAATTTTAATCTTTAAGGGAAGTTTGATTTTCCAAAGATGTCTTAATCTTGATTTGTTTTGGAGCAACATGACATTGTACATGGAATGGACCGAGAAGATACCATTCTCATGAATCTTAATGAACATAGTGTCATATGTCTGGTACCTTGCTAGAGGGCGTACAGCGTGAATGGATTTAAACGTGCCATATCAAGCATGTTACTGCCCCGGCCAAAATGTCCCAGATGCAGCCAGACGAAGCTGAGGAGCTCCCCTCCTCTGGCCAGTTGCGCCGCATGCATCTCCGGACGTGATGACCTGCTCGCGGTGTAGATGATGATGAGCCTTATCCACACCTCCTTGATCTCCTCTAGTGTTCTCTGGACTAGTCGGAGACTACTGAGTATACGTGGTAATTCTTCCCTCAGATTACCATCCCAATCTTGCTGCCAACTTTCAAGCGTAGCTACTGCGCTGGACTCAAGGGGGAGCAAGGTAGGGAAACTAATTAGGAGGTACATCATGTAGCGGGACAGTTTCCGGCAGTCATCCACCAATACAAAAGAATCACCTGCTATATCTGCCACCACCCTTGAGCAAGAGTATTCAGTTAAGTATAGCTCCATGAGCAAATGCATAGAGGTAACTGCAAAACCAAAACCACCGTGAAGAAATAATGGTCTTCTAAAACAGGTACCAACATATGGCAATACTCTGGGATTGCTTAAGCGATCAACTCCCTCTAGCAGGCATTCTAGTATTCGATCCACCTCAACATATTCTCTATCCAATACCTTGCTCATCCAAAATATTTTCTTCTTTTCAACACCAACTGATGCCGCCAACTTTCTGACCACGATCATGGAAAGTTGATTGAATGACTTTCGTTGATGTTGCTTCCTACCCTGTAACCAGTCAATAAAGTCGTACTGTCCCATTGAATTGGACCACAATGGTGTTTTCTCTGGCCATCCAAAGATGTAGTTGGAGAAAGGAAGCCAAGAAAACCAGGCAAGCCTGTTACACATTCGGGCCTTCAACCATGCCCAAGTCCATGGTGATGCCATGGTAATAATCACCGCATAAACTTCCAGAAAAAAGCATCCAAGAAATAATGAATAGGTGATTGCCATATCAACTCTGCTATAACTTTGACCATGAATACTAACGAACAAAATAAAAGCCACTACTGAACACATCTGAGAGACACATCTAAGTATAATACCGCTCCTTGTTCTGAGTATAAGACCTTTTGTATAGGGATCATTATACATTACGCCAAGCTCAATTTCCAACAACTTGACCAATCTGTTCAAGCCAGGTTTTTCACATCTCCTTGAGAAATCATGATCCACGTCAAAGATGCGTGCAACAAAGATTCTAAGAACGGTTGGCATTGAATGAAGACCCATGTGAACTGTGTCATAATAGCTGTCACCCTCATGACTTGCATAGCTGCCACATTTGAGAGACCATGTTCTCTCCCCATACTTGATAATTCCCACTACAAACACAAATATACCTGAAGCTAGAAGCTCTACATCGTGTCTTCCAATAGACTTCCAGAAAATATATATATAGCTAGCAGAACCTGCACCACCAGATTCAATGAATGCCTCAACCACAAGTTGTTATCTTCTACGGCAAAGGCAGTGATTGTATCCTGTCCGCCAAGATGGATGAGCAGGAAAGGCGCCCAATAGAAAACCAGTGGGTGGGTTTCCCTTAATTTGTCACATCCCGTGATGGCATTCTCATGTCGCGAGAGGTAACCAAGGGCATAAACTGCAACTAAGTCTCCTCCCAAATAAGCTATCCATATGAGCAGCCTAAGGGGCATGTTGGTGCTACGCCGCCGAAGGACGCCGGTAAAGAAAAGGAATAATTGAATTGTGAAACTAAGAAGCACTAGGATCTGAATTTCCCAATCATGGAACAGTGCAATCAAACTCTCCATTATGTACAAGATTTCCTATGTTTAGGACCACCTGTTGGTTGCGAAAAGTGAATACAAGTTACTAACGTGGTTATAAAATAGGAAACTTCTTAGCAGAAAATAGACAACAGTTCAATTATGATTATCCTTTTCAGTCACTGCAAGCAGCAATACCAAAATCAATCCTCCAGAGTTAATTTTTCAATTTGTTTGCCATTCCATCATGATGCAAGGATGCCAGCCACACTTTTTCTTGTCGTCGTAGTGCAGGAAGCTCAACTCAGGGAGGTGTCGTGGGTTGCTATAATAGTTGTCAACTGTCGTTGCCATCGTTTGAACCTTGACCAAAGGGGCCGCCACTACCTCCAATGCCATGGCTAGGTCACCGTGGTAGGAGATGAGCGACAAAGATCTAGTCTTCTCTAATGTGGAACTTCTCTATTCATGTGATATGTGTGATATCGGCATCAAGGCTTGAATTCATCATCATTGATTGCACCATGACACGACCCAATTTGGTTGAGTTCAAGATCGATGTCGGAGCCAGACATGGTGGCTGATTCTTCGGATGAATCTAATACCAATATGCTATGGCACTGGCGAGTAGGCGTACGCAGGGTGAACAAAGAATCAAATGGGAACTAGAAGAATAGTGAATATCAAATTATAGAAGATGAATTGTATTCTTCACTGGTAACACCAGCACACACTTTCACACTCACAACACCCACTCACAGAGAGCTCCGGCTAGATGACAAAGAGGATAGCAAAAACACACAAAAGAATTTATGATGATATAGTACAACATCCCTATTCAGGGGTGGAGCCAAGAAATGAGCTTGAAGGGCAGGCCAAGTAGTAATAAACAGGTCGGGAGGGGGGGGAGGGGGGGCAGATAAGATTTACGTCCAATTATATGATAATTCTTGTACAAGCCATACTTCAACTTGCATACATATTGCAACTACTACTACCTACTTGATTGCTACAACTACCTACTGCTGCAATTGCTGTCCAAAATCCCACCTACATGGCACCCAAAGTTTCGGCATGTAATTGGGCAATACATTTGGCAACAACCTACACTGGCATGTGCAGCGGATAAGTGTGTTTGGTTGGAGGGACGGGACAGTGTCATCCCTCTTTCACAGGTGTTTGGTTGAGCATCAAGCAGGGACAGGGACAATCATCAGGGAATATTATCTCAATATGTTGGATGAGTCCATCCCTTAAAATTAAGATGTATAGTTAAGTATTGATTCTTGTCCCTCTCGATCTCGTCCCTCCAACCAAACAAAAATCATGGATGACCTCATCCGTCCAATAAAACATGAAGGTGAATGAGGTTATCCATGCTATCCTAGATGAACCTATCCCATCTCACCTTGACACTCAACCAAATGCACCCTAAGTGTATCTGTAAGCTTCATGACCATTGGTGTTTGGAAACCCCAAGGTATGAATGCTTTGGTGATTGAATAACAACATGAAATGGATACTAATGCCTACATCTAGTGTTGTAGATGTAGAACAAACTATTATCTCAAACATGAACACAGTGAATGTTGCCTTGATGATCAATCTAGAACTCGATGGAGTGCCATGAAGATCTTGATGGAGGGTCGCGGTGATGGAGATGGATCAAGGCTAAGGACAACTAGGTCTAAGTGTGTTGTGATCACTTGGGTAGTGTGTAGGCTTGAGTCCATCGAAAAAAACAGACTATCAAGGGGGCACGAGTCATTCTCTTAGACTTCTCTAGGGTTAGAGTGTTGGGATGCTCCAGTAAAGCTCTCGGACACTTAGAGTGGCAATGGAGAAGGATTGGTCAAGGTTTAGAAGCCTGGAGAAGAGACAAGAAGACAATAATTTTGGCTTTAGGACAGGTCACCGTAAGGTACGGTGAGATCACCATAGGGTCCATTGAGAAATGCTTCTGTACACATAGGTATGTGGGTATCACCATATGGTGCGGAGGTTAAGTCATCATAAGTTATGGTGAATGCCAAGAAATTGCATAGAGAGGGGCAGAGTCTCTAGACTAGTGCTCAGGACGTCATCGTAAGGTATGGCGATGTCGCCATAAGATATGGTGAGTCAAGGAGCGTGGAAGGCCGTTTTTAGGTACTCTCTAGAGACCTTATGACAAGGTCATCGTAAGGTATGGTGACCTAGGCTAAGAAGGAAGTGGCCAGAACTTAGAAGATGTCAATGATGTTACAACGGTGTCACCGTAAGGTATGGTGATTAAAAGAGTTGAAGTGGCCAGAAAATTGTACCCTGTGAAGACCTTACGGTGAAGTCGCTGTAAGATATGGTGACTTATGAGGATTTGTTCACAGAGAAGCCTTGAAGATCAGAGGTCACTGTATGGTCATGCTAATGTCGCCATAGTGTACCATGACTATACTCAGTGGTCACCATATTGTATGGTGGTACATTGTGGTACAATATGGCAGTTGGTTCTCAGTTGTGCCAGCTTTTTGGTAATGGTTGGTGGACTAGTTTGAGACTATATATAGTTGTTGTTGGGGTCTTTCTGACCTCTCTTGGCCATTTGGACAGCTGGAAAAACTTGGAGAGAGCCAAGAGGAGAAGACAAGATACTATAGCAAAAATTGGAGCTATCTTTAAGTGTCTTGGAGAGTAACACAAGAGCATCCCGAGTCTCTTACGTAGGAGAGGTTGTAGAGAGGATTAGTGTTCTTACTCTTGGTCTATGGCAAGGCCTAGACTGGTTAGGTGTTGGTGATCGAGCCTATCATTATTGTGACGTGGTGTGAAGGCCATCACAAGTATGTACAAGGTTTGAACTTGCCATTGAAAGGAGCATCGTGAGAGAGCGCCTATGTGTGCACTTCGGGAGTGCAACAAGTCCTTGAGGGACGCACGTTTATGCTCGAGGAGTGATATGAACTTGTGTTGCAAGGACTCCACGGTTGGTGGCGGTAGGGATCAATACTTCTGCAGGAGTCGATCCAATGAGGACTAGTGGGAGGTGCCATCCTCCCAATACCACGAGCTAAAAATCAATGAGCATTCTCTAACTCCCTCTTTAGTTATCGTCTTTAATTCTGCACTTGTGTGTAAGTAGAGATAGGGTTGTCATGGGCTTGCTTGCTTATTGATTGGCTTGGCATCGCTTACATTGTATCATTCCACTATAATTGCTAGGGTCTTGGCTCTGTAGAATGGCATTGGATTTTAGCAAGGTGGAAGATTTGGTGGAAAGTGATTGGGTTGGCGATCCACATTATCAGTCAATTCAGCCTCCCCCCACCCCCCTCCTCTTGGACTCCAATCTGACAGCCCTGTAACTTTTGCAAAATGAAAATGAAAAAAAACAAAAATTATTTACCATTACTGTGCTATGGGACCCGCTGGCCCCACATGTCAACCTCCAACACTCAGCACCGCCCGCCGCCCGCGTCGAGGCAGCGCTGGCGCGCGCGTAAGCGTAGGGGCGCCTCGCAATGCCACGCTGCCCTGTAGCTGGGCCCCGGCACCGCTCAAGCTAGGGGGTTTACCCCCCCCCCCCCCCCTCGGCTCTTCTCCCTCTCCTTCAATTCTCTCATCTCTCGCTCAGCTCTTTCTCTCTCCCCTATTTCACCCATCGGCCCAGGAACGAGCTCGAAGCTCAAGCTCCGTCCGCTGCCATTGACTACCCAGCCAACCTCGCGACCCAAACCGCCGCACGGAACACCCCAGCTCAACCCCATGGCCACCCAGCGCCGCAGTCCACCGTAGCTCGTGAATTGGAGTTATTTCCTTCTCAGTGAACATCGGCGACCTCCTCTGTTCTTCTCAAAATTCAAGAGCTTCAACAAGTTGTAGTCAAATTCCTTGCAACCGTAGTTTTCTCACCTAGTTGTGCATCTTTTGGTTAGGTCCTTGCACCACTTATGTCGCAGAGTTAACCGTGGTCCCACTTCTTCGCGCCGCCGACGCCCTGTTTCCGGTGAGCACCTGCCATCGTCGACCTATCCACTGCATTCTCCTTGCAGCGCTGCCTCCGCCCATGCCTTTTGCTAGCCAATCCGAGCTCGGGAGCGAGCTCTAGCTCCGACGGCAGAGCCACCGCGCGCGCGCAGGCTGGCCTGGGTGCTCCCTGGGTTGAACCCCGGGATCCCGTGTGGCTAGGGTCCTGTGTGGCCCAGTGTGGCTGCTATCTGAGTGTCCCAAGTTATTTCAATATTCTGTTCGCAAAAATAATTCCCAAACTTTAGATAAATCCTAGCAAGTGATCTAGACCTCCTAAAATCATGGGACCAATTTTTTTGGGTTCCAAATGTTTTTCTCTACCATTTGATGAAATAAAAATAAATATTTATTTTCCATAAATTTTTTGTCACTTAATTAAGTCTAAGAAATACCCTTTTAATTAATAATTAATTTATTATTGCCTAAATTAATGTGTTACTTAAATAGGTATATATTAATTAATAATAGGGTAAATAAGGGTAATTAACTTTGATTAAGCATGTTAATCCCTCTTTATTAGTAGTGTTAATCACTTTTAATTAGAAAGAAATACTTCAGACAAGATAATTAATTCATAATTACTATTTTGTCGCACCATCATTTCAAGCATTGCATTTCGCATTTATGCATTACTAACACTAACTCGTGGCATATCGTATAGGACTCGAGATCGTCGAGCAACCCATTGAGATTGAACCTGAGATGATGATCGTCGAGACTGACCCCACACTTGAGGCGCCGCATCCGGATGAACCCCAAGGCAAGCTCTGGTGCATCCCACCTAACTTTTTTTTAAAAGTTCTTTCTTTTATCATAGTCAGTCGAATCATGATTGTGCATTAGGTTTCAGGAATTGAATAACACCCCAGCTGCATCACTACCACTTCCTATGATGTCTTTATACTATATAGGTACAAGTAGCATGATAGTCGTTATGCTTATATCGTAGGAATATCGGTACCACTGCATAGTATGATCTTAAAGCATATCTTAAAGCATCGAGGCTTTAAGTTGATTGAGAGCATTGCGAATTCAAATGGAAATTTATGATGATGATAAGACCGGACAGACCAATAGAGGAAAGGGCAAAGACTGGATCTTGCAAGGTGGTAACCCCGTCCGTGTCAAATTTAGGACCCTGTCGTTGTGGCCTAGGGAGCAAGTATTGAACAGTACCGGTCTACATACTGGTATATGGGACCCAATAAGCTGATGTACCCTAACTACCTAGGATGTAGCCAACTTTCATTTACCGGTTGTTTGTGAAATTGAAGTCTCATGGGAGGGAAATGGTGGTTGCTCACGGATAACGTCTGGGACGGGTATCACGTGGTCTCCATATTCCTGGGGAAGTTGGAAACAGATCGACCTCTGGTTGGTGTTGGCGGGAAAGGTTGTCATATACGACCAATGCGGTGTGTAAGTGTCATGTAGTTGGGTTTTACCCAGCTGGTGAAAATTGGTTCGAATAGCTGTCGCTCATAGCAATGAGTATCGCTTGATCGCTCGTCACAACGTAGACAATGGAGAGTAATGAGAAGAGAAGAGTTGGATCAGCTAAATAATTCTTCCTTGTAAAACTTGGTTGCAGTAGTTGCAGGGTGCAAACCTTATTATTAATGAACTTAATTTTGAGATAAAATTTGAAAGTAAGGATTCACTAGTAATGCTGTTTTTTGCAAGTCTGAGTCAACCCACCAGCCAAAGGCCTATGCATACTAGGTGTCGGCCTTAGCGAGCCATGTTGACGGGTCAGTCTTGTAGAGTATATTAGATACTCGGGGCTTCGTTCATAATGTTTTACCAGGTAACGAGCCATATCCTTATGGTTGGACTGAGAACATGCCAGGAGAAGGGCAACTTTCGGAGGGAGGTTCCATTTAGTGGGAACGTATCCCGTCCCCTGAGGAGTAGCCGACCAGCCATGCTTAGAGAGCGTAGAAGTTGAGTTAGTTTGGAATAAAGCTTTCTATTGTCAAACAAATTTTTTTTTGTTTTTAACTCTTATGTTGTAATAAGATCTTTACGCTACATAACTTTACTTGTTTTTAAAAACCTAGTTGTATTATACCATGTTGTAATATATTCTGGGCTTGTATGAATGTATATGTTGTTATAACTCGCTTCGTCAAGTGTTCTCCTGTACTCGGTCCTGGTTATCTCGGAGGGGATGTCACAGTTGGTATTAGAGCAATACAGGAGCAACGACACATCATTCTCAAGTCGGTTTTAAAAAAATAACCTTGCAAAACCCATATAGGAACTTGAGAGGTAGAATGACGAGTCTGTGAGACATTAGAAGTCACAAGTAGTTGTTTGCTATTCTCTTTAGAGCACGTTTCTAACCACTAACTCATTTACTTTTGTTTGCATTATGCATGCATCATGTCATTTTGTGTAGTTTAAAAATCTTGGTATTTTGAGGGTTAAATTTTGTAGAATCCTAGTATCTGCCTAGTTAGTTTTGTTTTCCTTATTCTTACTATGGGAAGAAGTGCGCTGGAGTGCCTGATGCATAGGTTGTGCGTATCACAGAGCTTGAGCATTATATTCGTGACATCAAGGTACGACTAGCCGAGGTGACACAACAGAAGAAATTGAGATATTAATGGAAAAATATTTTTCTTGGACAGAATGGCTGGAACAGGAAATGGAAATGGTGCAGGGGACTCGCAGAATGGAGGAGCAGAAGTGCCACCACTACCTCCCACCTTGGCACAGACTATTGCTGCTATACTGAACTCCGGTGAGGAGCAATGGGAACTACTCCGTCAATTGGTTCAGAATACAGCCCCACAAGAGAATCATCAAGGTCATCATGCTCCGGCTAACCAAGTAACTTACTCAGACTTCACAGTCACTCATCCACCTACTTTCTCAGATACGAGAGGACCTTTGGAAGCGGATCATTGGCTGCGCACTATTGAATCAAAACTGGAATTGATACCATGCACGGATACTCAGAAGACATTGTTCGCCGCCCAACAGTTATATGGAATTGCTGGAGCTTGTTGGGCAAATTTCAAGGCAATGCATCCACCTGACTATCAGTTCACTTGGGCAGAATTTACCAAGGCCTTTCGAGAACATCATATTCCAGAAGGTCTTATAGTCAGAAGCACAAGGAATTTCTGGCACTAAAGCAAGGTGATATGACGGTACATGCTTAGTCTAAAATATTCAACCATCTTGCCCAGTATGCCCTAGAGCATGTGGATACAGAAGCCAAGAAGAAAGTTCTTTTCAAAGAAGGATTAACTACTAAGCTGCAGTCTTGCATTGTTCTGAATCGAACCGCCAGCTTTAATGAATTTGTCAGTGATACTATCATTCTTGAAGACCATCTTTGCATCCATAAAACGGCAAAGGATAAGAAGAGGACCTCAATGGACAAAGGAAGTGGAGGACCACCCTAGTACAGATTGGTGTACACCTCATCAACAGGTCAATGCTATCTTGCTAAACCTTCCCGCCTAAATACCTATCGGGCGCCTCAACAACCACCACAACAATATCAATCTCGCCCACCGTATCATCAGCAGAATGTGCAGCAGACACGTCAACTTATTCAGCACCACCAGAGAATGCTCCACCCTGTTATAGTTGTGGTTGTCCTTGACATTTTGCTTGCAGTTATCCGTATGCACAGAAGGCAGCTAATGCATCACGTCCTCAGGGGCCAAGACCGAATCAACAGAGGAATCAACCTAAGAATTTTCAAGTGAAAACTGGGCGTGCTAACTTCACCAGTGCTGAGGAAATACTCGAAGGAGGACATGTTCTTGCGGGTATGTTTTCTATTGTTGATCATCCTCCTATGGTATTATTTGATTCTGGAGCTACCCATAATTTTATCAGCAAAGCATATGTTGAACAGCATCATATTATGCCATCCAAATTATTATGCTGCATCTTATTTCTACACCTGGGGGTAAAGTACTTGCAAATCAGGAAGCTGCAAACCTACCATTAAAGCTAGGTAGCCATTTATTTATCCTACTTCTCTGATCATTCTAGAAGGGCAAGGGTTAAATGCAATTCTTGGTATACAATGGATGAGTTTCTACAAAGCAGTCCTCGATATAGCTTCTCGTGCTGTATATTTGGATTCTCCTATCCACAGTCGAGATTGCTTGACTTTAACTCTCCCACAAACCTTGTTACCAATGGTTAATAAGATTACTGGGAAAGTATGGATGAGATACTATTTGTCTGTGAATACCCAGATGTTTTTCCAGAAGATTTACCAGGTCTACCTCCTGAGCGAGCAATAGAATTCAAGATAGAGCTTCAACCTGGAACAACACCTATATCTCAAAGATTTTATCGGATGCCACTTAATGAACTTGTCGAGCTGAAGGTTAAACTACAAGAGTTATTGGATAAGGGATACATACATCCAAGTTCATCACCTTGGGGTTGCCCATCCTTGTTTGTCAAGAAGAAGGATCAAACACTAAGATTGTGTGTGGAGTATCGACCCCTAAATGCCGTTACTTTCAAAAATAAGTATCCCCTTCCTCGCATTGTCATCTTATTTGATCAATTGATGGGAGACAAAGTATTCTCAAAAATAGATCTTCGTTCAGGATTCCACCAGATCCGGATTAGAGTAGAGGACATACCCAAGACAGCTTTCTCTACTAGGTATGGACTTAATGAATATCTGGTGATGTCGTTTGGTCTGACCAACGCACCGGCACATTTCATGTACCTGATGAACGTATTCATGCCAGAATTGGATAAATTCATAGTGGTCTTTATAAATGATATTCTGGTTTACTCTAAGTCAGAAGAGGAACATGCTAAACACTTACAGATTGTTCTGCAATGCCTAAGAGATCATCAATTATATGCCAAGTTCACCAAATGTGAATCTTGGTTGAAAGAAGTACCATTCTTGGGCCATGTGATTTCCGCATAAGGCATGGCCGTTGATCCAAGCAATGTTCAGAAAATATTGGATTGGGAGCCGCCGAAGTCAGTCACACAAATCCAAAGCTTTTTAGGATTGGTAGGCTACTACAGAAGGTTTATTCCTAATTTCTTGAAGATTGCTAAGCCAATGACAAAGTTACTTGAGAAAGATAAGAAGTATGAACGGAGCAAAGAATGTGAAGAAGCTTTCCAAACCTTAAAAGGACTGCTAACAACTACTCTAGTATGAGCTCAACCAGATCTGACAAAACCATTTGATGTTTACTCTGATGCTTCTGGTACAGGACTTGGTTGTGTTATTGTTCAAGAAGGTCAAGTAATTGCTTATGCATCCCGACAACTTAGGACGCGTGAGGAACATTATCCAACACATGATTTAGAATTGGCATTAGTAGATGCAGCCTTAAAGATTTGGTGTCACTATCTTTTGGGACATTTGATACACCTCTACACAGACCATAAGAGCCTCAAGTACATCTTTACCCAAATAGGTCTAAATATGCGTCAAAGGAGATGGTTCGAACTAATGAAGGATTATGAGATCGAGATCCATTACCATCCTAGAAAAGCAAATGTTGTGGCTGATGCCTTAAGTCGAAAAGTGCATTGCAATAACCTCACCACTCAGCTATTGACCAAGGAGTCAAAGAAAGGAGTAAGTGAACCCAGTCTACACATTCTTCCATATCGAGTACTAACCAACTTGGCACTCATTCCCACCATTCGTGAGGATATTGTGATAGCTCAGAAGAAGAATGTGGGTATACAACATATAAAAAGGTGACTAAAGATTGGAGAGGTAAAATGTTTCCGGGAAGACGACGAAGGAGTTATATGGTTCAAGGATAGACTGGTAGTCCCTAAGAACTTCAACCTTTGTAAGAAAATTTTGGATGAAGCTCATACTTCTAGGTATTCTATTCATCCTGGAACTAACAAGATGTATGGAGATTTAAAACAAAGGTTTTGGTGGACAAGAATGAAACGAGAAATAGCGAGATATGTCAATGAGTGTGATACATGTCGACGAGTAAAGGTTGATCATCTGAAACAAGTGGGACCCATTCAACCCTTGAGTATTCCTACATGAAAATGGGAATACATCAGTTCGGATTTCATTGTTGGCTTACCGTTAAGTCCACGAAAGCACAACTCCATCTGGGTTATTGTTGGCAGCTTAACCAAGTCCGCTCATTTCATACCAGTGCACACTCGGTATACTATGGAGAATTATGCCGAGCTTTACATATCTCGTATTCTCTGTCTACATGGAGTACCAAAGACTATTATCTCGGATAGAGGCGCTCAATTTATTTCTAGATTTTGGGAGCAATTGCACAAGTATCTTGGAACCCAATTGATTTGAAGTTCAGCGTATCACCCTCAAACGGATGGGCGAACGGAGTGAATCAATCAATATCTAGAAGATATGCTTCACACATATGTATTGACACATAGCAAGGATTCGGAAAAGTGCTTATCATTGGCAGAATTCTCTTACAACAACAGCTATCAAGAGAGTGTTGGTATGTCACCATTCCAAGCCTTATATGGACGTAATTATCACACACCACCAAATTGGTCTGAGAGTGGTGAAAGAATAATCTTTGGCCCAGATATAGTGAAGGATGCTGAAGAACAAGTACGTCTTGTTCAACAAAATCTGATGCAGGCCAAGTCACGACAACTCAGTTATACAAATAAAAGGTGATGAAAGTTGATGTTCGATGTTGGAGATCAGGTAAAGTTGCAGGTATCTCCCACAAAAGGTGTCCAGCGTTTCAAAATCAAAAGAAAATTGGCACGTGTGGGCGCGTAGCCTATCGATTGGAATTGTCAACACATCTCTCTGGAATCCATGACGTCTTTCATGTGTCTCAACGAAAGAAGTGTCTGAAAACACCAATGGACATCGTTATCAAGGAAGTGGAGAAATTGCAACCCGATTTGAGCTACAATGAATTTGATTATCAAGATCTTAGATACAAAAGATCGAGTAACAAGGCATAGGACTACCAAAGTTTACAAGATTTAGTGGAGTAGCCACTCTGAAGCGGAAGCTACATGGTAGCAAGAAGAATTTTTTAGATCAAATTATCCAACGTTCCTCCAACTCACGACCTCTTAGTATCGTACGTTTCTGAATCTCAGGACGAGATTCCTATAAGGGGGGACGGCTGTGACAGCCCTGTAAATTTTGCAAAATGAAAATGAAAAAAAATAAAAATTATTTACCTTTACAGTGCTATGGGACCAACCGGCTCAATCTGTCAGCCTCCAGCACTCAGCACCGCCCGCCTCCTGCGCCGGGGCAGCGCTGGCGCACGCAACTGCAGGGACGCCTCGCAACACCACGCTGCCCTACAGCTGGGCCCTGGCACCGCTCAAGCTAGGTGGTTTACCCTCGGCTCTTCTCTCTCTCCCTCAATTTTCTCATCTCTTGCTCAGCTCTCTCTCTCTCCCTTATTTCACCCCTCGGCCCAGGAACGAGCTCGGAGCATAAGCTCCGTCCGCTGTCGTCGACTCCCCGGCCAACCCCGTGACCCAAACCGCCGCACCGAATACCCCAACTCATCCCCATGGCCGCCCAGCGCCGCAGTCCACCATAGCTCAAGAATTGAAGTCATTTCCATCTCGGTGAGCACCGGCGACCTCGTCTGTTCTTCTCAAATTTCAAGAGCTTCAACAAGTTGTAGTCAAATTCCTTGCAACCACAATTTTCTCACCTAGTTGTGCATCTTTTGGTTAGGTCCTTGCACCACTTATGTCGTAGAGTTAGCCATGCTCCCAGTTCTTCGTGCCACCGACGCCGAGCTCTTTTTCCGCCGTCCGCCGTCGCCCCTGTTTCCAGTGAGCACCTGCCATCGCCAACCTCTCCTCTGCGTTCTCCTCGTAGTGCCGCGTCCGCCCATGCCTTGTGCTAGCTGAGCAGAGCTCGGCAGCGAGCTTGAACTCCGGTGGCAGAGCCGCCGCTTGCGCGGTCTGGCCTGGATGCTCCGTGGGTCGAACCTCGGGATCCTGTGTGGCCCAGTGTGACTTCTATCTGAGTGGCCCAAGTTATTTCAATATTTTGTGCGTGAAAATAATTCACAAAATTTAGATAAATCCTAGCAAGTGATTTAGCCCTCCTAAAATCATGGGACCAATTTTGTTGGGTTCCAAATGTTTTTCTCTGCCACTTTATGAAATAAAAATAAATATTTATTTTCTCTAAATTTTTTGTCACTTAATTAAGTATAAGAAATAACCTTTTAATTAATAATTAATTTATCATTTCCTAAATTAATGTGTTTTCCTAAATAGGTTTATATTAATTAATAATAGGGTAAATAATGGTAATTAACTTTGATTAAGCATGTTAATCCCTGTTTATTAATAGTGTTAATCACTTTTAATTAGAAGAAAATACTTTAGATAAGATAATTAATTCATAATTATTATTTTGTCGCACCATCATTTCAAGCATTGCATTTTGCATTTATGCATTACTAACACTAACTCGTGGTGTATCGGTAAATCATATAGGACCCGAGACAGTCGAGCAACCCTTTCATAGTGAACCTGAGGTGGTGATCATCAAGACCAACCCCACACTTGAGGCCGCATCCAGACGAACCCCAAGGCAAACTCCGATGCATCTCACCTATGTTTTTTTTATTCTTTCTTTTACCACAGTCAGTCGAGTCATGATTGTGCATTAGGTCTCGGAGAATTGAATGACACCCCACCTACATCACTACCACTTCCTATGATGTCTTTATACTATACAGGTACAAGTACCACGATAGTCGCTATGCTTATGTCGTAGGAATATTGGTAGCTCTGCATAGGATGATCTTAAAGCATGGAGGCTTAACTCAGTGGTAGGACATAGCCAACTTTCTTTAACCGGCTGTTAGTGGGATTGAAGTCTCACGGAAGGGAAATGGTGGTCGCTCACGGATAACATCTGGGACGGGTATCACGTGGGGTCTCCATATTCTCGGGGAAGTTAGAAATGGATCGACCTCTGGTTGGTGTTAGCGGGAAAAGTTATCATGTACGACCAATGCGGTGCCTATGTGTTGTGTAGTCGGGTTTTACCCAGCTGGTGAAAATTGGTTTGAATCGCTGTCGCTCGCAGCAATGAGTATCGCTTGCTCGCTCGTCACAACGCCGACAATTGAGAGTAATGAGAAGAGAAGAGTTGGATCGGCTAAATAATTCTTCCTTGCAAAACTTGATTGCAAAAGTTGTAGGGTGCAAACCTTATTATTAATGATTTTAATTTTGAGCTAAAATTTGAAGGTAAGGATTCACTAGTAGTGCTATTTTTTGCAAGTCTGAGTCAACCCACCAGCCAAAGGCCTATGCATACTAGGTGTCATCCTTAACAAGCCATGATGATGGGTCAGTCTTGCGGAGTATATTAGATACTCAGGGCTTCGTTCATAATGTTTTACCAGGTCGCAAGCCATATCCTTATGGTTGGGCCAAGAACATGTCAGGAGAAGGGCAACTTTCGGAGGGAGGTTCCATTTAGTGGGAACATATCCCGTCCCCTGAGAAGTAGCAGACCAACCATGTTTAGAGAGTGTACAAATTGAGTTCATTGACCTACAAGTGTGGAATGTGAAAGTTGGTGAAACCTAAGAAGATGAAGCTAGTAACGCCACCTTCATTAAGAACAATGCGAGAGCTGATAATGCTATCGTTGCATGCATTACCAAGGATGTGTTTGCTCGTTTGGAAGCTAGTGCTACAGCTAGGGGGATTTGGGCTCAAATTAGGAATATTCATGAGGGGACACAAGATGCAAAAGAAGAGAACTACTATGTGCTTAAGAATAAATTTGACTCCTTCAAGTTATTACCTAATGAGAAGGCTAATGAAGTTTATTCTCGATTTCATGTTCTTGTGGAGCAAATCAACGCTCTTGGCCCGGACTTCAGGCTCAAAGATGATGATGTCAAGACAAGGTTTGTGAGGCTTTTCCCAAGTAGCTATGAGATGATTGTCACCCTTCTCATGAATAGCAAATTGAAAAAAAAAAGACCAATGGATAAGATCCTTGGCAATCTTGTTGCATTTTAGTACTACAAGGAGGACATGGATAATGCTCAACCCTCAAAGCTAGCACTTCAAGTTGATGACGATCAAAGCAACAAGTGCAACAAGAGGGAGAAGATGACGCAACTCTTTAAGGATGATAAAGTTGAAATTCATGAGGAGGATCTTGCTCTTCTGATGAGAAAGATGAATCTTAGAAGAAACTCAGCAAGAAGAAGTGGTGATTGCTTCAAGTGTGGCAAGAGTGGCCATTTTGCCAAGGAATGTCCCAAGGCAAAGAAAGACAAAAGGAAACAACATCACTCATCAAGTAAGGATGAAGATGAGAAGCCAAAGCCCAAGTATGACAAGAAGAAGCACTTCATCAAAAAGGATGACAAGCACAAGGGTAAAGTCAACAAGAAGAAGAAGTGCAACCGCAAAGCATTTGTTGGCAAATGGGTGAGTGATGACTCATCAAGTGAAGAAGAAGATGATGATGAAGAAGAGGTACAGAGACTTGCACTAGTGGAGAATGTTGCATGCTTTCCACCACCACCTATGTGCTTTATGGCCAAGAATAGAGGTGGTGATTCAAGTGATTATGAGGAAGATGATAGGCCCTCCTATGAAGAAGTATAGCACATGCTTGAGAAGGCCCACAATCTCATCATCAAGCAAAAGAATAAGAATGAAGAGGTAACACGAGAGTGTAAATCCTCCAAGTCCTGAGTTGGTGCGCTTGAGAGTGAGCTCAAGGAATTTGGCACTTCACATGAGGCTCTAAACAAGAGTTATGACAAACTCAAGGCCAATCATGTAGAGCTTTTTGAGAAGTACAAGTGCCTTGAGGTCACTTATGATGCCATCAACTTAGAGACTCTCACTTCTTCCCCTTCTAGTTATTCCAAAACTATTGCTTCTCCTATACATGAAGAACTAACTAACTCTTGTGAGAATTATACACTTGAGCATTCTATTTTGAAGGAATATCATAAGCTCAAGGAGGGATGGGAGATGGTGATGGATGACTTTGAGAGGCTCACAAGAGAAAGAGTCACACCTTAGGCAAGAAACATGATATACCATTTTGGAGCAAGCCTCTTCTTGCAGACAATTAGATTTGTGACCGGTGTTACAAGGATGGTCACACCAACATGGATTGTCCCATGGTGACAAGTTCCAAATCTTTACCTAATGCTAACTTGTTCCATGAGAACACCCATTTCAAACTCTTTAGGAACAAAGATGGCAAGGCAATGGCAAAGCTGTTGGGATCTCCGGGGTAAGATGAGGAGGATCAAGAAGATATGGGTGCCCAAGTGCATTGCGGACCTTGAGAGGGACACAAAGCTCAAGTGGGTCCCCAATGAGGTGACCTGGATGGATGAAGACGGTCGACCATGTGCCTACTTGAAGATCAAGAGAAGTCCACCACAAGTACCATGTGTCTCAACTTCCATATCTACTCATGAAGGAGGTACCCCTTGTACATAGTACTGGTAGTGTGTTTTTCCCTTATGCATTGCATGGTAATGTAGGACTCCTTTGTGTACTAGTATGCTTTACATCCATGCATGTGTAATTAAATAAAAGAAAAACACATAAAAATTAGCCAATGTCTAACCCACTCAAGATAGACATAAGCAAGGGGGAGGCTTGAGTTGGTTGTTTTGTTCTCTCAAGGCAAGGGTACGGCTTATAGTGAGTAAGCTTGAGAGTGGATCAAACTTGACATTGATAGATTTCCTTTGTCCTTTTAATCTTGCTTGCATCAACATGGCATGTTTAAATTAATGCATTGTAAAATTGCTCGTTGCATGCATCATATAGGTGAACAAAAAGAAGGCTTGTCACCCTAGGAGAATTGTTCCTTATATGCCATATGAGATCACATCTCCACAAGGTTGACTAAAGGGAAGGATTGGTGCTTCATGACCATTGAGCAAGTACTTTTGAACTCCGAGATCATCTACTCATGCGGTTCATAGGCTAAGCTCATACATACCCATTTGACCTTATTCAATTTCGTGCCTAATTGATCGATTCTTCATTTGCTAGTTTAAAAAACTAATAGGCCATGGGCCAACTATTTGAAAAACAAGTGTTTGAGAGTTCCCTTCCATGTTCAAGTTGGTGTTTTTGTTGTGTGTTTGGTTAGGCACTTGAACATTGGAAGATATACCTTGAAATAAGCTTTTTCATAGATCACCGTAATGTACAGTGGTGTCACCGTATCATATGGTGAACTGATCACTGCTCTAACTCAGAGTCAAGCACCTTCTGATCACCATACCTTACGGCGATATCACCATAGAGTCAGCTCTATGCTCATCGTCATGTACAACGATCCAGGCATGTAATCGATCTATGGCGGCCTTACGGTCAAAACCAAGATAAGTACTGATTTCTTTTAAGGACCGTTCATAGGTTTCACCAAAAAGACAAAATTCATAGAGAGTGCCTAATTTGTTTGACTCATGGGCATGAACTTTCAAGGTGCAAAGAAATTCAATAGTAAGCCATTTAGAATCGTATTCATTGAGGTGATAGAAATCATACCACCCCGCCGTGTTGAGTGCGTACTCAAAATCAGCGAGGATGCCGATTCGCTCGAGGAAGTCGTGGTTGAACTTGCGCACGAACGTGAACTCCCGGTCTTGAATGGCGGTGAATTTGCTTTGCTCGTCGAAGTCATTGAACACCATGTTCTCTTTACTCTCCATGTACTTCTCAAATTCTCCATTTTCTCCACCTTGTTCACTTGCCACCATTGCAGCCTCGTATATGGACATTGATTCCGAGTGGTAACTCGAGGCATGCCCATACGAAGTTTCTGAGTGATCAGCTTCTAAGCGCTCACTTGGGGTGCGTCTCCCACGACTTGAGCTGCTGCTGAATTTGGTGTAGAGGCCCCTCCAAATGTTCGCCATTCCTGCAAAAGGGTTACTTGGACACAATACCAGAAGGACAATATGGTAATAATGGTTAGCGATTAGTCGTTCGGTTAGTAGTCCAAGTGATAGTCGTTCAAACATGCAAGGGTGGCAGCAAACTTGCTCTAGTTGGTTTTATTACAGCACACTTTTATTCCTATGTTCAAAGTGCACTTACTAAAAGGACTAGTGAGAAGAAAGAGATGGTGCAAAGGAAGAGAGATGCGATGGAGAAGAGTGTTTTTCAGCTGAGGTTGAAAGGTGAAGAATTTGGAGATGAGACTCGGTATTTATAGGCTCGATAGGGGGCAAGGGGGGCGACATCCCACGTCGAGCAGCAAGACATGCCGGGTGGCGACCCATGCAGGGCGGCGGGCCATGCCGAGCGGCAGGTCCTTATCCTCCTTTTGCTACATTATTGCTTTGGTGGTGATGGGAGAGGGCTAGGTCCATGCACCATGTGATCCACTTGCTTACTTTGGCCAGAACTTTGTTGGAAGTGAAAGGAGCAAGAAGAGCATGATGGGATGACCAAACTTGGATGTTTGCAATGAAGCCTAGGGGAGTAGGATGCCAGGTGAGTGTGGGTGGTGAAAGAGTGAGGTGACTTGTGTGGCTCTCCTTCATTTACTTTTACTCATAGTGGGGTCTAGGTGAGAAATTTTTTTCACAAAGGAAGTGCTGGCCACACCTCCTCCACTCATGGCTATTATCCCTGCACCACAAGAGCATGGAATCTGAGAAAAAGTATGGCCGGGCGGCAGCCCCTGCCAGGTGGCACAAAAATCACCTGGCTGGGTGGTCATTTTTCATGAAAAATGACCTCCCAGGTGCTGAAAACTGACTAGATTATTCTGGCCGGGTGACACAAAAATTACCCAGTCGGGTGGTTGTTTTTCATAAAAAATGACCCCCCGGGTGCTAAAATCTGACTGGGTTACTCAGTCCGGGTGGCATAAAAGTTACCCAACCGGGTGGTCGTTTTTCGTAAAAACAAACCCCGGGTGCTGAAATTTGACTGGCCGGGCTAGAGTCTCGGATCATCATCCGGATAGTCGTTCTTGACGAAAATTCACCTCCCGGCCGGGAGATTTGGACGAGACATCAAAATATTTCTTTTAGCTTAATGTAATCATTTAAAGAAGGAAATAAAGGCAACCTAATTTAGTGGTATGTACATGAGAAGGGGGGATAAATATCGGTTACCTTCCAACAAGGGTCTGGATTTTTCATCTCGAACAAGACGTCCTCCATGTTCAGTTTTTCGTGGTGCCTTCCATGGATGGAAAATTCTCTACAGTGACTTCTTTCTTCCGCCATACTTGTTTGATTTTCTTCGGCTTGGCGGCGACCTTTTTCTTTACTTCTTGTGGCTCGTTCTTCTTTTTGGGCAGTGATTGTGTGCTCTTGACTTTTACCACTGGTGCGCCCGATTTTTGTGTCATTGGGTATACCTCAATTTTCTGCACCACGTTAGGATTTTTACCATTAAAGATGCGTACCTCATTGCATTGTTCAACTCAAGGCTTGAAGGCAAACTTCTCTTCGTTCCCATTAATGTTAAGGTGGATTTGTCCAGCCCCAATGTCAATGTTGGCATTTGCAGTGCTGAGGAACGGCCTTTCTAGTATAAGAGGCGTCTTCACATCGGCCTCCATATCTAGCACCACAAAATTGACAGGAATGAGACAGTTCATTATCTTTATGGGTACGTCCTCCGCGATGCCTGCCTGGTAGCGGACGGATTGATCGGCAAGCTGCAAGCACATTGCTGTAGGGGATAATGAATTGACATTAAGTTTGTCATAACAACCTTTGGCATGATGCTCATGCTTGCCCCTAAATCACAAAGGGCATTGTTGAATTGTTGCATCCCGATGGAACATGGGATGGTTGGGCATCCCAGATCTTGCTTCTTTTGTAGGAGAGAGTTAAGATGGCGGCACTGCATTCCTCCGTTAATTTGACAATCTCAGTGGATGGCATTGGGCATTTATTGTTGAGGATGTCCTTTAGGTTCTTGGAGTAGGTAGGAACCTGCATGGCATCAAGTAGCAGTATATTGACATATAATTTTTTTTATTACCTCTACAAATTTCCCAAATTATTCATCCACGGTTGGCTTGCATTGGCAAGAGGGAAATGGCAACACCGGGGTATCACAGAACTCATGTGGCGTCTTATTGAGAGGTGCCTTTGCCTCCTCAATTTCAATTTCTTCTTCATCCTCTGACTCTGTATTGGGTTCCTTGTCCTTCCCTGCATTGTTAGGATTTAGCGGATCCTGTGTAGATTTTCTGCCTCTAGTTGTAACGGCATTAACATTTTCTTTAGGGCTAGCTTCTAGCTGACCGAGGAGCTTGCCAGAGTTAGGCTTAACAATAGAAGCGGCCAGCTGAGCAATTTGTGTTTCTAACATTTTATTATGACTAAGCTAGTTTTGTAGAGAGGTATTGAAAGCTTCCATGTGAGAATCTATGCTTTCTAGGACTTTATCAGTGGCAATAAATTTTCTACTAATACTTTCATTGATTTTAGATTATCCTAGAACAAGATCACGGAAGGAAGGTTCATTACGAGTGAAATTTCCAGAGTTGTTCGTACGGGGCCTAAACCCATTGTTGTTGTTGTTGTTGTTTTTGTTGTTGTTGTTGTTATTGAGGTAGTTCACTTCTTCTTCTTGAGTCTCTAGACAGCGACTTCCCATATGTCCAACATTACCACAGACTTCGCAAGTCATGCGCGAGTCTAAGGATTGGGCTGTCTGAGGCGAATCCATTTTCTTCAGAAGTTGATCCATCTTGATTGCTAGCATGCAATACCATCAACTTGGTGGACGCCCCTCATCTTGGGTTGCGGCTGGCTTTGCCTCTCATCATAGCCACTATAGTTGGCGACCATGTTTTCTATGAGAATTTGAGCTTCTTTGACCTTCAGGGAGAAGAAAGAACCTCCAGCGGTTGCGTCTAGGTGCTCACGGGTGGAACGGTTGAGCCCATGGTAGAAGCTTTGGATTAGCAACCAATCTTGCATTCCATGATGTGGGCACGCCAAAGTGTACTCTTGGAAGCGTTCCCATGCCTCAGCGATGCTTTCGTCGGTCAGCTGTTGGAAACTTGAAATTTTGTTCCGCAGGGCATTGGTTTTGCCTAGCGGGAAGAACCTAGCAAGGAAGGCATTGGAGCACTTGTCCCATGTGGTGAGATCTTCATGATTGTTGTAGAACCACTGTTTGGCCTTCCCCAAGAGTGAGAATGGGAAAAGGCGAAGGTGGATGGCTTCAGGGGGCACATCCCTTATCGTAAAAGTGCTACACACCGCCAAAAACTGTTGGAGGTGGTCGTTTGCGTCTTTTGATGCCTTGCCACAGAAAGTACTGGCCAAAACCATGTTGACTAAGGCCTATTTCAGCTCATAGCTTCCATTCCCCATGTTTGGGTTCGGACTGGTGCGGATGTTGTCTGCAGATGGAGCAGAGTAGTCACGGATCGTCTTTTCAGCCATAGTTGGTTGAGCCGATGTAGACGGGACTCGCTGCTGAGCTTGCGTGATCGGAGGTGCTTCAAGAGCAAGTACAGGCCGAGGAGGGGTGAGTCGTTGATGCACTCTCCACAACAAAGCCTCCGCATCGTTGTGGTAGTTGTCTGGTAGGTCCAAACCAGTCATAAAGCGTCCAATGTACATCACAAATAAACAGAATAAGGGTAAGCCCACAAAGGAAACCGGTAACTTATTGATAGAAATATCAATGTTAAATTTCTGATATCTTAGCCTATTGCTTCTCCGGCAACGGCGCCAGAAATGCTTGTTGACACTTTTTAACGTCGTATCAATAAAATCACTATTCCTGGTACGGTGCCAGAAATGATTGCTAGCGTTTGTTATGCTTTAGGAGTAACGTCGTAGCTTCCCTGAGGAAAATAAATACGATATCTTGGAATACTCCCGGGTGAAATGCTACAATGGAGTTCCGTGCGCGTGAATTAATTATACCAACTGGCCAAAGACGGGGGTAAGGATGTTTAATAATAGTAGGGACAGTAACACAGGAGAAATCCACACTAAAATAAATAAAGAGATCGGTTAAGCTAGCCGGGAGAACAACGTGTCTAGGTCTAAGACTCCTAAAATATACCTTCTTAATTTATCTAAGTCAAGCGTTAAATCCTAGTTACTCGGGTTGAGCGCTTACACCAATTTCTTGGTACAGCCTCGAGTCTTTCACCTGATAGCTCACTTCGGAGCATGAAAACTATCCACTAATAGGGGTCGGTAACTAACCTCTATACTAGTGGGTACGCTAATGCTAGACAACCCTGCTTGAGACTTCCCGAACATGGTGGATTACTAAAGGGACGGACAGGACTGTCACCACCTGTCGCCTATCACACAGCCCGTGGGAATAAATGCAAATCCAGCTAGTATTAACTTAGGCACCGCGCCTACGTCTTCACTAGATATTCTTCCATTGGCCTAGCGGAAGAATAGCTGGTAAATAACCAAGTCTAAGCTCCAGAAAGAACTAAACTTAATTAAATCCTAGCCGAAAAACCCGTGAACTACACAACAAAGTTTCTTCCCGATGATTGTAACTTACGGAAATGACTAAGTAAAAATAAGTACTTGACAAGATATAAAAGGGAAAGATATTTATATTAATAAAGGATAAGTCTTACAAAAAGAGAAAAGATACAAGAGATCTCATACCAAGACTAGACTCTCGAGCGATGCTCTCGACTAGACTCTAACTCCCGACTAACTAACTTACTCTACTAAGTAGCACAAGTAGTGCGAAATGAACTCCTTGATGTGTTTCTTCGTTGATCTCCTTCTTCTGCCGAAATTCCCCTCTACTTATAGGTGGCGATGGGTCGGGAGGCATTTATAGGTGGAGTGGAGTCGGTAGACCGAAATCGGTCCGCCGAGCGACAAGCAAGGCCGGGCGGCCACGTGTGCCGGGTGGCCGGGCATGCCGGGCGGCATGCACCGCCGAGCGGCGGGCAAGGCCGGGCGGCCCTGGGATCATGTTGTTGGTCGTACCTACGAACCCACTTATATACCGTAAGAGGACGGTGTACGATTGTAGCACTTTTTCCCTTGAATTGAGTATTTCAAGGTTTATCGAATCCACTAGGACCTTAGGGATGATTAAACAACGTTAACAGTAAAAGATCTAGTCAAGGCTACTGTCGAGTTTAGGTTGCATGAGGGGGAGACTGGTCAGCGCAAAGGAGCGCCAAACAGTAAATCTGTCGTTGTGCCGATCAGCGTAGGAGTTGAGCCGATTGGCACAATAGTGAATCTATTGTCGCACCGATCGGCGCAGGAGTTGAGTCGATCGGCACACCAGTGAATCTAAGCCAATCTGTCATTGCGCCGATCAGCGCGGGAGTTGAGCCGATCGGCACACTAGTGAATCTAAGCCAAAGTGCGCCAGATGCCTTGTAAGCCTATGTTGTTAAGTGAGTAACTAGATATCTACTAGTGAGATCGTAACCAGAAAGTCTAATTAAATAGCATCATAATGGGTAATTACATGGATCAATGAAAACCTATACTGAATAAGACCACCCTGCTTTCCGAGCGGCTCCCGATTTATCGCTGCCGAGAGGAAACCCTTAATCGCGCGAGTATCTTACCCAACTCAACTATCCAATAGTGCTGCGCAGGCTTAGTGCTGTCACTGCTAAACCACACTACTAGCATATCAAACAACCATAATCAATACAATGTCCGAATACTATCCTAATCACCACGATTAAGATAATATCAACTTACTTAGCCTAGAACTAAGCAATTGGAATAAGCACATGCATGATTATAGAATCAAGATAGACAAATCACCAAAACCATCATCAACATATTCAATCATCCTTGAGATACATAGAGTAAGATTCATCCCCGTCGATATGGCCTACCTTGACGGATCAACTCGTAACTCCAATGGTTCTTGAAACTCAACTAGAGATCTATTCTAACGGGGCAAGCCCCGGTGGCTCTAACTCATGGATCTGGTATCCCTCTGTCGCCTCCTCTCTCTGTGAACAGGGTTTACAAGTATTTATAGGGTTCTACTTGTAAAGAACTCGGTTTCTAGCAAATAAGCCGTGTCTTCTCTAGTTTCTTCTCCGAGTCGGTTCCTCTGTCTTCCACAGCTGCCATGTGGGCCTTTTCCTTCGAGATAAAGTCTTGTACTGCACGTTGAGATCTTGAAGTTCCATAAATCTTCTAGACAAATATCTTCAAGTGTCTTGCGCAGATAAACTTCCATAAATATGTGGAATGGGCCTCGGTCACTTCTGTGGGCCAAAACACCCTTGCGCTGATCGGCGCGAGTCAGCGCCAATCGGCGCACTTGACTTCTTCAGTGCTTTTCGTCGGTTCTGGACTCCTGTCCTCTCCATCATCACTTTAACCACCAATTTTAACTGTTTCTGCAATAAAGCTCCAAAACAATGCATATACAAATATATAGACAATATCACAGGTAAATGGCCTAAATTAGTATCAATTATGCTCTAATTGGGGTAATATTCATATATAAAAGGGGCACTTGGGAAGTGCCAACACATATCAATTTCCTGACCGACTTTCTCCCAATGGCTTGGATTGCGTCCCAAAGGCGGTTGTTGGGTCAGTTTCCATCGACTCTTCATTTTAGGGCCAGTAGGCCTCATGGGCCTTATGGGCTGGCAACCCAGGCCGCGCGGCAAGGGTGGTCGGGCGGCGGGCTAGGCCGGGCGGTAGCCTTGGCCGGGTGTCGACCCTGTCGGGTTGTCCCTTGACCTCTCCCGGTTAGGCCACTTGATGGCCTTGTTTCCTTCACCATATTTCTTGTGTCTTGGTCTGGGAGGAGAAAACGGCTTTTCGGTGGAATATTTGCAGAATAGGCCGGGTGCTGATTTCAGCCGTAAACGATCCTGTCTAAACCCCGACCTTTTCTGAAAAAAAAATCGGGAAGAATTTCAAGTTGAAACCCGACGTTTTCTAAAACTTGCAGAATTTCTGTAGGCCACATCCTACCTCTGTTTGAGCTGAAATTTTCTATGGGTCCTTTTCCCATTGCCACTGAGTTGGAGAAAAATATCAAAAAAATAAAATAAAATAAAAGAAATTTGAGATTTCTACTAGTGCTCTATCTAGGCCCCTGGATTTTGGAGGTTTGGCTGTTTTACACCTAGCCCCCTGCTGTGCTCTATTCTCCTTTCACACTTATTTCTGCCATTGCTATCACTACTGTTCTAGGACATAGTTAGACTAGCAACTAAGAACAAGTTACTTGGGGCACTTATTCAGCTTTACTCTTTGTTTTTTTATTTGTGTACCACTTACATATATATATTTGGCCTTCCTAGCTCTACAAAATTCTTCTAGACAGCACATAGGTTCTTTTGTGACCCTTGCAATCATGGAAGACACCTCCCTGGTATCATTTGCCTTGCTTTTCAGAACTTTGTAAGGAGCTTCCGTTTGCTGTGTTGAGAAGCACCACTGCTTAGTAGTTTCGTAGGGATAACCTTCACTGTTTGTTTTCTGTTTTGGTGTTTGTGATGTCAGGAAGCGATGGAGAGGGTGCTTCACCCTCAAAATTTGATGAGTGTGTGAGCCAAGATCAGCTACAGAAGGCTTTGTAGGCGGTTCAGAGTGATTTGGCAGAGACGATCACCAGGGCTGTCACTGACGTGGTCACCAAGCTTCACCAAGGAGAAAGCATTGAGAGGTTGGATAAGAGAGTCTCTAAGTTAACCAATCAGGTTATCGAGTTGGAGACCGCTCACAAGACCATCAACACCAACACCAACACCAACACCAATGACATTGAATACGACCATGATGAACACGGTGTATAAGGTTGATGGCACCGTGGATAGGGCTGCTACAAGGACCGTGAGATTACGATGTCGTTTGCAACATAACACTCAAAGTATGGGTGGTTTCTACCGCAACCGTCGCCCACAAGGTAACAATCATGGCCATGCTCCAGATGATCCCTTTGCTAAAATTAAGTTTTGAATTCCGTCATTTTCGGGCCAGTATGATGGATGCTTATCTTAATTGGGAGATGACTATAGAGCAAAAATTTAATGCCCACCTTGTTCCTAAACAACATAGAGTTAGACAAGCCACTAGTGAGTTTAAGGACTTTGCTATTGTTTGGTGGAGTGGTCTAGCTGCTGAAACTGATTTGCCTACTACTTGAGAAGAACTTAAGGTAGCAATGCGTGATCGTTTTGTTCCTCCTTATTTTTATAGAGAGATTCATAATAAACTGCAACGCATAGATCAAGGAGATAAAACTGTTCAGGAGTACTTTAGTGAGCTTCAGAAGGGGTTGATTCGTTGTGTTGTAGTTGAAAAAGTAGAGGATCAGATTTGCCGCTTTTATTCTGGTTTGAGAAAAGAAATTCAGGACATCCTTGATTATAAAGAATTTTATACCCTCATCCAGTGTTTCCAGTATGCTATGCTTGTAGAGAAAGAATTGTAGGGACTTTTCGAGGCTTTTGAGGAGTACAACAAGTCCAGTCATACCTTCTACACACCGCGATCGACGGGGACTTCGGGGCTGCCCAAGCCATCTTTCCGGCCAGCCCCATCAGTAGCTTCCAAGGGAACCAGTGTTGTTTCTGCAGCACCAAGATCAGCACCTGCGCCTTCTACGCATTCAGGTAAAAATTCTGTGTAGGTACCAGCTAGTAGTGCCTCCTCTGTTGCTTCAATGGGATGCACTACAGGGATTCAGTGCTACCGCTGCCATGGACTTGGTCATGTGCAGAAAGATTGCCCAAGTAGGCGGGCACATGTGGTGACAGATGATGGTGGTTACATGAGCACCTCCGATGTGGAGGATGAGGAGGAGGATGTCGCTGCTACCAGTGGCGACCTCGTCCTTGGAAGCGGAGACACCACGGGCTACATGAATATTATTGTGCAGCGTGTGCTTAGCACACAAATCCAGCAGCCCGAGACGATGCAGCGACATAACTTGTTCTAGATTTTCTTCATCATTAAGAACCGCCGAGCACATGTCATCATTGATGGAGGAAGCTGCAATAATTTGGTGAGTTCTGATGTGGTCAAGAAGCTTGATTTGACCACATGCCCACATCCGCATCCATACTACATTTAGTGGTTAAATAACTGTGGAAAAGCTAAGGTAACACAAACTTGTAGAGTTTCTTTTCCATTGGTTCTTATGTAGATTCTATTAATTGTGATGTGTACCCATGCAAGCATGTTCACTTTTATTAAGTAGACCTTGGGAATTTGATAATGATGTTGTACACCATGGTAAAAATAATAAGTGCACTTTTATGCATCAAGGAACTAAAATTACTTTATTACCAATAACCCCCTACTAAGATTGTACAAGCTGATTTAGAAAGAGCTGCTAGTTTGAAAAATAAAGGTCCTGAAATTCAGCAACCTGTTCATTCTAATTCTACACCTAGGAATGTTAATGATTTTTCAAGTTCTAAGGGTGCTGGAATTAAATTACAAGGTCATTCATGTCTTGCAACAAAAACTGAACTTGCTGAAATTTTTGCTGCTGATGATATTTGCTATGCTTTGATATGCAAACAAGCTTTGTTTTTGCTTGATGATATTGCTTCTAGTGTTTTGTCTCCTACTGTCACTAACCTTTTACAGGAGTATGAGGATGTATTCCCAGTTGAGATACCCCGGGATTGCCACCTTTGAGAGGGATTGAGCATCAAATTGATTTGATTTCGGGTGCTACTTTGCCAAACCATGCTGCTTATAGGACCAACCCTGAGGAGACTAAGAAGATACAACAACAAGTCCAAGACCTTTTGGATCGTGGATATGTTTGTCAATCACTTAGTGCTTTTGTTGTTCCTGTACTTTTGGTTTCTAAGAAAGATGGTACTTGGTGTATGTATGTAGATTGTAGAGCCATTAATAACATTACTATTAGGTATCGTCATCCTCCTCCTAGGCTAGATGACATGCTTGATGAGTTATATGGTGCTATAATTTTCACTAAAATTGATTTGCGTAGTGGCTACCATCAAATTAGAATGAAACTTAGAGATGAATGGAAAATAGCTTTCAAAACCAAATTCAGGTTGTATGAGTGGTTAGTAATGCCTTTTGGTTTAACTAATGCATCTAGTACTTTCATGCGTTTGATGAATGAGGTTTTAAGAGCTTTTATTAGAAAATTTGTGGTAGTTTACTTTGATGATATCTTGATTTATAGCAAATCCATGATGAACATATGAATCATTTGTGTGCTGTTTTTTATGCTTTGTGAGCTACACATTTATTTGTAGCCTTGAGAAGTGCACCCTTTGCACGGATCGAGTTTCTTTTCTTGCCTATGTTATGACTCCACAGGGAATTGAGGTGGATGAGGCGAAGATTGAAGCCATAAAGAGCTGGCATGTACCAAAAACTATCACACATGTGAGGAGTTTTCTTGGTCTTGCAGGTTTCTACCGCCGCTTTGTCAAAGATTTCAGCACTATCGTTGCACCATTGCATGAGTTGACAAAGTAGGGCGTCGAGTTCCATTGGGGTAAGGTACATCATGAGTCCTTTGATGCTTTGAAGGACAAACTTACACATGCACCATTGCTGCAATTACCCAATTTTGATAAGACTTTTGAGCTTGAATGTGATGCTAGTAGTATAGGCATTGGTGGTGTTTTGATGCAAGATGGTAAACTTGTTGCATACTTAGCGAGAAAATTACTAGGCCTATTTTGAATTACTCCACTTATGATAAGGAATTATATGCTCTTGTATGTTTCTTAGAGACGTGGCGTCATTATTTGTTGCCCAAAGAATTTGTTATTCATTCTGATCATGAATCGCTTAAGTATATTCGCTCACAATGCAATTTGAACCGTAGACATGCTAAATGGGTTGAGTTTATTGAGTCTCTTCCTTATATTATTAAACATAAGAAAGGGAAGGATAATGTGATTGATGATGCTTTATCTGGACATTATACTTTGTTGTCTCAACTTGATTATAGAATTTTTGGACTTGAGGCAATTAAAGAACAATATGCTAATGATGCTGATTTTAAGGATGTAATGCTGCAATGTAAAGAAGGTCGTGCTTGGAACAAATTTGTGTTGAATGATAAATTCTTGTTTAGAGCTAACCGCCTATGCATTCCAATTGGTTCTGTTCGTCTTTTGTTATTGCAGGAGGCACATGGAGGTGGATTGATGGGTCATTTTGGTGCTAAGAAGACGGAGGATATTTTGGCCACACACTTCTTTTGGCCAAGAATGAGGAAAGATGTCGAGCATTTTGTTGCTCACTGCACTACATGTCAAAAAGCTAAGTCTCGCTTGAATCCACATGGTTTATACATGCCACTTCCTGTTCTATTCCTTGGACGGATATTTTTATAGACTTTGTTTTAGGACTGCCTAGGACTAAAAGGGAAAGTGATAGCATTTTTGTTGTTGTGGATCCTTTTTCTAAGATGACACACTTTATACCATGTCATAAGACCGATGATGCTAGTCATATTGCTGACCTCTTTTTCAAAAAAATTGTACGATTGCATGGTATGCCTTCTACTATTGTTTTAGATCATGATGCAAAATTTTTGAGTCATTTTTGGCGCACACTTTGGAATAAATTGGGTACCAAGTTGTTGTTTTCTATAACTTGTTACCCACAAACTGATGGACAAACTGAGGTTATGAACCGCACTTTGAGCACTGTGTTAAGAGCTATTTTGAAGAAAAAATTGAAGCAATGGGAAGAATGTTTGCCTCATGTTGAGTTTGCTTATAATCGGAAAACACATTCTACTACCAAGATAAGTCCCTTCAAGATAGTGTATGGTTTTGATCCCCATACTCCACTTGATATACTACCTCTATCTATTAATGAGAGAGTTCATGTTGATTCTAAGGAGCGTGCTGAATTTATTTTACAAATGCATGAGACCACTAGACTTAGCATTGAAAAGATGAATGAAAAGTATAAAATTGCTGGTAGTAAAGGTAGAAAAGAAGTAAAGCTTGATGTTGGAGATTTAGTGTGGTTACACTTGAGGAAGGATAGATTTCTAGAATTGAGAAAGTGTAAATTAATACCAAGAGCTGATGATCCATTTAAAATAATTGAGAAGATTAATGATAATGCATATAAACTTAAGTTGCCTCCCGAGTTCGGGATTAGTCCTACTTTTAATATTTCAGATTTGAAACCATACTTGGGAGAAGAGGATAAGCTTGAGTCGAGGACGACTCCACTTCAAGAGGGGGAGGATGATGAGGACATCACTGCTATGGATACATACAACACTCCTCCAATTCTGAACTTGTAAGATCCAATGACAAGAGCTCGTGCACGATGACTAAATTTAAAGGTGAGCTCGTTCCTACGTTCTTCATTATATGTTACTTTTGAGAATGGTTTGCTACCTAATGGTTATATTATGATTAGGAACCATGGAGAGGACCAGGAGATGATGGAAGAAGGACTTGGGAACATGGAGGACCAGCAAGGAATTGGAAGCCAAGGTGGAGGCCCAATCAAAACCGACTTCGAGTCTGTTTCGGGGCACAGGACCAGTCTGCACTAAAACGGACGCCCAGTACGCATACGGACTCGGATTTGGACATTCTACATATGCACGGAAAGCTAAAGAGAATACCTTTCTAATGCCGCTGGTCTCATGTCAAAATTCATCAGGAGACATCAGAAATCATCGAAATAAGAGAGGGTCCAAAATCTGTGTCGGTGCTACATCGCCTGTTTTTGGCCTTTGGGCTTTGTATCCAATTGAGCCCAATTAGGAGCGCATCCAGAGGGTCTTGCACGACCCTAGGGTCTTCATATACAGCCACCACCGCATCATTAGGGTTGGGGTTTTATTTAGATTAATTTTGTTCATAAACAGTGTCGTCGTTCATCGGTTTGTGAGACCCCAACTTTGTGAGCTTAATCATTCATCTGCAATTGTGTTGCATTCTTCTTTATTTTTGCTTGTGTTCTTGATTCACATGCAGGGATTAGCCTTTTCTGCGAGGTCAATTATCCTTGGACGGTTGATAACCAGAGTAGACGTTATACTGCGATTACGGGGTTCTGAACGTGTTGTTTAGAAGCCGGATCGATTTATGTTTTGCCTCTGCCCAAATCAAGATTTACCAGAACCTATCAAAAGATCGGGAACCCTTGTCCACATCACTGGGTCTTCGTGATCAGGTCCTTAACAACAAAAGAATAGGGATGAAATTTAATGGAAATATTATTATCACGAGTAAGCTTATGAAGAGAAAGGAGATTCTTTGTGATTTTGAGGAACATGAAGCACATTTTTAAGAACAAGGGGTTTGGCAGTAGTATTAATAAAACCATGACCAATGTGTTGAATGTGCAAACCTTGACCAGTGCCGATGTGAACCTTCTCATTGCCATGATACTTCTCTCAAACAACAAGACGATTAAGATCGCTAGTTATATGATCTGTCACGCCTATATCAGTGTACCAGTCAAGATCAAGCTTATAAGATTGGGTAAATGCAGTTGCAGCAGAAGGAGAGGAAGCTTGATAGTTGGGATCCATGTGATACCAGCACCGAGATGCATCGTGACCAAGTTTCTTGCAAATTTGGCATTGAACAACATCAGAGTTGTTGTTGTAACTACGGGAACCCCCACCACGGCCTGACTATCCTTGATTGGCACGACCTCCTCTTTGATTACGATTCCCACCAAGAAAATGATTTGACCCATGATTGAAAATATTGTTGTTGTTGTGGCGCTGCGCAGCAGCTGTTGTTGTTCCTGTCCACGACCAACAAAGTTTGCTGAAAAAACTGCGGCCTTGTTCTCTGCGGCTTCTTGTTCATCACGTGATTCTTGCAACATAAGGTATCCATAAAACTCGTCGATTGAAAGATCACCAGAACGAGTTGTCATGGAAGTCACGAACGAGGACCAATCGGAACCAAGTCCGCAAAGAACATATGAAATAAGTTCATCATCTTTAAGAGGCATACCAATAGCAGCAAGAGTGGAGGCAAGGTTTTTCATCTTGCGGAAGTACTCTGAGGCCGTCATATCGCGCTTCTTCATGGTTGTCAGCTGATGACGAATCTGAATGACACGCACTCATGATCTGGAGGAAAACATTGTTGCAAGCTTGTCCCAAGTTTCGCGCGCCGAGGTGGCATCAGTAGCATTAGTCAGGATGTCCTCTGTCAATGACGCCAAAATCCCGCTAAGAACCAACTGGTCTTGATTGTACCAAGTTGTATAGAGGGGATTGGGAGCTTGGGTGGCACCAGAATCTATGCTCGCCGTGATCATGGAGGGTGGCATCTCAAAGGAGCCATCCACATAACCGATCAATCTGATACTACGGAGATAAGGAAGAAATTGTGCCTTCCACATCAAATAGTTGTCTTTGCCAAGCCTGACAGTAACGGCATGACTGATCTGAATCGGAGCAAATTGGATGGAGGAGCTAGAAGAAGACGTCATGGAAGCACTTGAGGAGGAGTATAGGGTGGAGGAGGAAAAAGAAGATGCGGTGCCCGAAATGGTGGCGAAAAGAAGTCACCGAGTATTTTTGGGTTGATTGGATCTTTGGCTCTGTTACTATGTAAGATGTTATGCCTCGCAATGACCTCAATGTGTCGTGTTCCACTGATTATATAGAGATAGTACAAGAGTTTGAGTATAATACAGTATAGGAACCGACCATAACAATGACCTTGTAGTATACTACAAGGAAAGCTAAACGAGAACTATTATCTAGTCTAACAGAGATGAGATCGGTCCACGTAACAGCGAGATTGTAGCTACGTACTCCATAGAAATCGTGTATCCTTTAGCTACAACGGCGTGGCCCTCATTCGAGCATCCTGGCAGCGTCAATGTTCGTCCCTCATCGTAGCTGTGGGAGGTGGGCAGTTGAACGACAGAACGCCAGTTCAAGGAAGCGACGAGCGACGTTGTCCACTCCCGACGGCGATGGACTCCAAAAAAGAAGTGGTGGATGACCGCACTTTTTTTTCTTTGTGGACTCTGCCATTTTACTGGACTCTAGTAATTATTTTGTGATAGGGGCAGGGGGCAGAAATTTTATGAAAGAGACGACCGTACTAACATGAATAGTTGTAGAGAAGAGATTTAACTCAGTGTCTAACAACCAATTTCAACTAAGCAATCAGCAAATACCAGATTTAGCAGTGTCTATCAGCAAATACCAAAAAAAATTTTGGGTGTGGTCCATGGGTTAATTGCCGATTTGTTCAACATTTCGCTCAAGTGCTGGAGGCCCAGTATCTAACCCCCAAGCTGCGGCCCACGTTCAAACCAGGCCCACAGGCCCATGGAGCCGTTAGGATTTGGAAACGATCCAACACGTCATCTCACGCCATCGCCGACGAACGGATCCTCACATTCCTGCCGCCGCCGCCCGCGTCGTCTTCTCCATTAGTCCATTCCCTTCCCTTTCCTACCCTGGGGGAAGCCCCGCCGCCGCTCTCCGCGCCCACCACCGCCGGAGTTACGCCTCGCCCCTTCCCGCCACGCCACCAACCGAATTCCTCCGTCCGCGCGCGCCCCGCTCTAGTGGGCCTCTTAGATTGGCTAGGGTTTGCCGCTTCGCAATCCCCCGCACCGCCAATCGCCGCTGGGCATTGGAGTTCCTGGCGGTGTTGAAAAAGGATTTCTTGTAGATATCTGCTCTGTATTTAGCCTGTTTACCGTCACCATTCCTCTGGCGTCATGTCAGGGAGCGACTTGTTAGCGGTGATAAAGCCAGAGGTGCGTTCCCCCTTTGCATTTCTGAACTACCCCCTCTGATGAGAAAAGAACCAATCTTTAGTGATTTACTCGTGGTTACTGGTGAAATCTTGAACAGGCGTTGAAGGCTTATATCTGGCTTGAGTGCTCCGACGGCTCCATACAGCAAGTGGAGGAGGAGGTTGCCATGTTCTGCCCTATGATATGCCGGGAGATAATGAAGAATGGCGCAGGGTCATCGAAAAGTCATGCGATTGTTCTCCCGGAAAGAGTCAATCCAGCTAGTCTTAGTCTGGTTCTTGACTACTGTCGGTTCCATCAGGTCCCTGGGCGCTCGAACAAGGTTTGTTGAAGTTAATGATGTTCGGAGATCACTCTTGCTTAATCTATATTTGTCCCACACACGCCTTAGTGTTGTTCTGTCTTGTACAGGAGCGGAAATTGTTTGATGAAAAATTTGTTAGGATGGACTATGACAAGCTCTGCAAGTTGGCTTCTGCAGCTCTCAGTCTACAGTTGAGGCCTCTGGTTGATCTTACTTGTGGATCGCTTGCACGAATAATTGGTGGAAAGTCACCTGAAGAAGTTCGGGATATTTTTCATTTACCAGATGACTTAACAGAGGTAAGGGTTAAACTTTTATTAGTTTAATGTATAATAGAAACACATTCAGCGCTATTTTTTCTAACCTTACATGTGCTCAGGAAGAGAAATTGGAGCCTCTGGAAAACTTTAATGATGATCCAACAATTCGGTTATTGAACCGATTATATGCGAAGAAACGTAAAGAACTCCAGGAGCGCCAGAGACTGAAGGTATACATACATGTGTGGTTGATTCTATGCATTGTGTTCAATTATTGTTTTCCCTTTTTACCAACCAGTATCGTCGATGTTTCATGTTACATATTCTAAGGTTCACTTTATTTCAGGATGTTCAAGTACAAGAAGAACAAAAAGATGAGAGATCTTTGGATGAAATACTTTGCTTTATAAATGGGAATGGAGGTATGATTACGGCAAGTTATATTAGGTAAACTATTCACCTGGTGTGTAGCTAGGCCCAGCCAGGTTACTAGAAAAACTGAGATCTACTGGAATATTCTGAATATGATTCAGTAAAAAGTTTTGCTTAAGTAAATCATAATCTAATTGGACTGCCATTTATAGAACTCTTGTTATTTCATACACCAATCGTCATTTCCTCTGGGCCAATACATCTGCATGTTTGACCTTAATAAGTAGTATTAGCCTTCCAATGATGTATTGGTGATCAAGATTGTTATTACAGCGTACATGACTATTTAATGATTTTTAGAGCCAATGGTGATTTATCTCAAGTCAAAAGCCTCGGCAGTCAGGGTTTGTCATGTTTCTCCCCATCAAATCTAATAACATATTAATTGGCAGTATATTGGTTGACTTGCACCAGATTCCTCCCAACATAAATTCATTGGTCACGCTCAAAACAGGGGTAGGGGTAGAAATGCAATTGGCCCAAATTGTAATGCTGGGCAGTGTCTATATGATTGCCCAGAACCATAATGTAACAAAAAATTCTGAGCTTGGAACAGCAGAAGCATCATGTTTCATAAAGTTGCACTTCCAACCTTCTGACATGTACGCATGAAATTTTCTTTTACCTTTTTTGTCACTTCCTAAGATTTACACATGTTTCAAGATTGATAAGTTATATCAAGTTAGTTAAATCAACATGTTCAAAAAAATCTGATATCAGTCTATTATTCTTAGCAGAAATAGCATGAAGAGGATGTAACACAAGAAGTTGCATCTTGGATTCCTTTTTTAGTTTTGGTTTTTTATCCATATGCTTCATGTAACCATTTGATAGGTTCTGGAGGTGAAAAAGCTGCCAAGAATAAGAAAAAGAATAAAAAAAGGAAAGATAATGCTAAGAATTCTGCGAAAGCCAACCCTGGTCCTGTAAATAAGGTAAGAATTCTGAACTTGTTTTTATCTCTGTGGTGTATTCTGTATATAGTATTGTATTTCTTACATGATCTATCTGGAAATTTAGGAGGGAGCTTCATGTGGGGTTCCAAACAAAGCAGATAGTGATAATATTTCTAGACTTCCTTGCCAAAGCCAAAAGTTGCAAGATGATATTGAGTTCCCATTTGAAGATTGTTACTCTGATGATGGACTGGATCCTGCAATGAGGGAAGAGCTAGATAGGTAAGGACTTCAGATATCTTATGGCGCATAGTTTTATTTTGTGCCTGCAACTCTGTCAATTTCGTAGTCAAGAAACATGTATTTGACCCTGAAATTGTGAATCTATCAAGTTCTTATCTTAATTGGAAAACAAAATATTTTTGATGAATAGTGTAATCCATGAAAGTCAAGCTGTACCTGGAGTTGATCCTTTTCCCCCATCAACTCTGAGTTATGTTCTGGGATTGTGCCAGGTCTTGAAATGACAGCGTTTTTTGTTCTCATCATGCAGAGAAGTGGAGGACTTTGCGAGGAGATTGAACTTAGTTTGGCCTGAAAGAATGCATTTGGACTAGGACAGAAGGACCAGATCACATTTGTGGTAATGGTTCTCCCAGAGATTCTCTGGAAAGTTTTCCTGCAAATTCAGCACAGAATTTGCTTGGTCAGGTTTTTGCTATTAGGGTAGCGGAAAACTGTAGGCAGGGATTGAGTTTTATTGGGAGTACTTCAGGACAACATTGTAAGCAGTAGTTTATGTCCTGTGGTTTGCATGTACCCTGCTCTTCAGGAAGTTAGATATATCATCAAAAGAAAAAAAAGAAGTTGTGAGTGTAAATTCTCGGAGCTCATCTTTGTTTGTAATTTTTTATGGTACAGTGCAAAATGTGTAGTTGGTTGCTTTAGTTTAATTGGCCCCATGGTTGATTGTGCCATCTCTTATACTGCGTCAATTTATTTGTTTTACCCGCTGTTATGTTGGGGGCTTGTGCATGTAAGTCTGGTTTCCTATTGAAAGACAGCATTCCTGCCTTATTCTGACCAAAAAAAAAAAATCAAAATGGAAGAATATTTAGGAAATCTTGTGATGAATATTGCTGGGTTGCTTATGGAGTGTTAGGTGCTCCTGGAGCTCAAAATTAGTATCTTGATTGATTGCAGTGTATATAGTATATATTTAATAAACAAAACATTTGGAAGAAACGCTCTGGAGGGCCAAGTTTGGGTATGTAATCTACTACTCAAAATTCTCAGTTCACTCTGAAATTTGCATGTTGTTTTGTCAAATTAACCAATACTCTGCAAGGGCCCTATGTTCCATCGCCGAGGTTTTGCCGCTTCATGCTTCCAAATCATTTGGAATGCCTGAAATTGATAAGAAAAATTTCATGACTATTCAGTTAACTATTGGTACTCGAGTTGAATTTTCTATCTCACAAGGCGCAGTCAAAACAAAATCAAAAAATAAACTTGGAATATAAATTACTTCGGTTAGTATGCGATCAAAGAGAGAAATGCAAACACCTTCCGAAACAGGGTCTAACAGGATGCGGTTGCTCCCAATCGAGAGCGCTGGGCGCTGCCTTTCGTGTTGTGCAACTGCAATGTTGTTCATGTCGTCCCCCAGCGAAGCCATTATGCTTCGCCCTGGTGCTGGTAAGCCAATCATTCTTCTTGCGTCCTCTCGGTGACCTGCAGCGAAGCTCATAATTTGACGATTTGACAGGCATGGCCGCTGGTTGATGAACTGCTCGTAGACCAGCAAAGGCCCGTGTCTTATTGAGGAAGGCCTCTGACGCTGGTTGCAACTGTTGGAGTTTGCGGGAGAGGATACAAAGGCCGGTGGTCTGAGCAAGGTTCTGCATAGCCCACGCGTGACGACGACAGAGATCGAGCCAGGTTATTGAGATCTCAACACATTCCAAAATTATTTTCTCCAGAAACGAAGATATGAAATTAAGTTTGAAATATACTATTATTAATCATTTTTAGGCCACGCACCTGCAACCTGCGCCATGCTGACGGTCGGGCGGAGAGCGGCAAGAACAGAAGGTTGTGCGGATTGGACACGGAGTAGTCGCTTGTGAATTGACACACGCTTCTCAAGAAGCTGGCGAAGCAGCCACGCAGGAATCTGCGTCGTCTCCTCCCGTGGAAATTCCAGCGGTACATCCTCCCACCGAAGGTGCCGTAGCCTACGAGCAATGTCGTAGGGGTACGGGTACCCGTAGTAAAGCTCGTATGCCATTGACTATGTTGTCCTGCATGCGCCACACATATCGGTTAATTGATCAGACAAAGAATTGTATGTGTTTCCCAGCACTGAAAATTGGACCAGGATCTTTACACACACATGTATATGTTACCATACAATTTATCTTTAACATGTTTTTATTTTATTTTGTATTTTCAGCTATACTTTTGGGAAAACAAAATCACAATTGATGACCTTGGGCGATGGTGAGGTCAGGTGAGGTGCCTGCGTGATAGTAACAGAAGCGAGGGAGTGAGTGTTCTACACAGGTGGGTATAGGGTGCGTTTGGCACTTTCGCTACCGGAGACGACGGGGCGGCGCGGCGGATAATATGATACTGATTTCCTGGAAAGGTAACTGCTTATACGAGGGTTTTTGCCTTCCAAGTATAGATGCCCGACAATACGGAATGGTGGTGATTCTTCGGATCTTGGTTTCCGAAGAGTATCCAAGTTCCCATTGCAGCTTCTGTCCAACCGAGGATGTCGCAATCTTTTTTGGCTCGGCTCTCAGAAACCTGGGACTAATAACACCACGGAAAAGGCAGCGTCATTGCATGCTCCGATTACAAGTTGCTTCGCGTTTTTCCTGCGATAGGAATGGGTCAACTTTGAACAGCAAAACCAGGTACCATGCTGCCTCGGCAAAGAAATTGCGTATTGCACGCTCCACTACAGAATGCATAAGGATGAATCTAAGAAGATTAAAAATAACACCCCGTAAATCTTAATAGCAAGAGCTCAATGGGTTCTTGTGCAATTGATAAGAAAATGGAGAGCTGCTGCTGAATACGATGGCCCCGCCCAAGCATTCAGAAACTGATGAAAAAAGATTAATGGAAAAATACAAAGAATTATGGAAGATATGGATTGTTTCAATGTCTTTACACAATAATGAATGATCTGTCCCCTCAAAAAGAAAAAAAAAATGATCTGGCAGAATAAGGAGCAGCATGATAGCAGACTTCGTCGGAAATTCCTAATGTTTCAGACATCAGATGTTCTCAACAGCACTGTGAACACAACCAGTATGGCATCCAGATTATTACAACAATGTCAGAAATTAACCAATATACGCTTTATCAGTAGCCTAGAAAAATGTATCTGTAGGTATGCTCAATATTACAACAGCGTCGTAACATATTATCAGTAGTCTACTATGGATGTATCTATATGACAAACATAGCATAACTCAGAGTATGCAGCAGCTTGCCACTTTGCAAGCTATTTCCTTGTCTCCGCTGCACAAAGCGACACCAAGCACTTGCCAAGCTCCTTGTCTTCAAAGCCAAGCTAAGCTTGTCTTCAAAATGCCAGTCGATGATCCTCATGGCATAGTGTTATGTCTTGATTAGGGTGAAAGTTCCATCAATGGAGCCAGAAACCTGATGTATACAAGCATCATCTGACTAATGGCACATCGTGAATGTACACTTCAACATTGCAGTGCAGCTACCTGATCAACAGCAGTCTATACAGCCACTATAACTGCAAATATATATCATTCCTTAATAAGTAAATCACTCAGAATGAAGAGGACCACAATCAACAGATATATACCAATTCTGCATACAAATGACAAATTATGATGGAAATCTAAGAACCCCCTTTTTAGGGAACCTTCCCCCTCAGAAAACAGGACCAAAAAAGGGGCAATATAACGCAATGAATAAAATATCACAAGTACTCACTATCTGTTCATGCACTTCTCCTTTTAGCAACTCTAACTTTGAGCATTAGATGGACGTCTCTCTTGAATATGGACCTGAGTTCTTCATTAGCTTCAATACCTATTCTCCTGAAATATTTGTCCCAATTCAGAGATGTCAAGATATATAAGTCATGCATCTGAGTAATTCTGATAATGTGCCAGATGGGCGATGTTAATCCATAAAGCGCTTCTCATCAAAACACCATATTGACAAAGATCTTCTCATCATAACACAATCTGGCATTCTAACATGAAAGCACATTGCACACAAGGAAATGCCTTACCCGATCTTAGAGCCATTTTTCCCAATAAGAATCTGGCATTGGCTTTGCTTTGGGGTAATAAAGTGTTGTTCCACCCTAAGAGAACCATCTTTTAGTTCCTTCCAGTCCAACAAACGATGCTCAATTACATAGGGGATTTCCTGTAGAAGGACACAAACAAGCAAATAAATGATTTAATCAAACAGAATCCATCAGAACTATAATACAAATTCCACAGTCGAAATGCAAAGAAATTACTTGATGAATGTGATCCAGCATCTTCTCTCGCACAACCTCCAACGATATGGTTTTCATTACCTCTTCGGTCATTACAGTTGGCTCTTCATCCCAAGGTCTTCTTACTGCCTACAAAGCATAGGCACAACAAGCATATAAAAAAGCAGCACATAAAGGGTTGAAAACACTAAGTTGCCAGTTAACAAAGCAAATAATTGCAAGATCCAAGATTCAATTTGAAGCAACAACAATAGCAAATTACTTCAGATAATTGAGTTTTGGCAATGATCGTTCTCAGGGGATATATGCTAAACAACAAAAAGGTGACACTAATAAAATCAAGAGAATAGAGGAAACAGCTGATTTTCAAGTGCCAAAAAGAGAGAAGCTAATTGACAGCTCCTATAACTGTCCAGGATCAGACTTGAAGGGTGGGACAAGTCTACTAATGCAGCTAACAGTGGCCAGCTCCTTATAGTGCATACCAAAACACATTGTCTGGCTGAATTATCATCCAAACACCAAGGAGCTACAAGTAACGGATGCCACTCCTCAATTTTATTTTTTTGGCTCAATGGTTATGCCCTAAACTCAAGTGAACTAAAATACACCAACCAATTATGGTAGTAAAAGAAATGAACTAGGGCTTCGAGCCAAAACTACCAATTAGGTGTCCACTTGCATCCCTAGCTACAAGATATCAGAATACACCAGCAAGCAGATATTTCAGATTGACCAGTGAGATCCTTATTGCAAGCAATAACACAGTAGAAAGGAGAGGCTCTAAGAGTAAAACAATGTTTCATGGCACAAAGATGATAATCTCAAATTATCAAATCGTATTTCAATGCAATTTCATATTATAAAAATATTGTAGCTCACACTTCAAAAAATAATTAACAACCAGCTAAATTTTGGAGAAGGTGTGAAGTCAAAATTAGTCTTAGAGAGTATTATCTAAGCACAGGAACTCAGCATTTGACCTCATGATGCTCTTAAGCCCTTTAGGTGAAAGTTAAGATGAACAGGCATTAATGTAATACCTGTTCCGTCAGGTACTGTACAAGGTCTTTCACACCTTTGCCTTTTAGTCCAGATACCATGAAGTATCTAGCATTGGAAGAAAATCAGATAAAGCAAGTGAAATATAGTAGGAAAGCAATGAAAGCCTGCAGACTAATGAAAACCTTTCATATCCAGGAAGATTTTCAAATTCCTTCGCAACTTTAAGAAGGTCTTTTTTGTCTTGCACGAGATCAACCTTATTCATGCATAATATACGCCGCTGATTTGGGTTTACCTCAGTGCCCAAACGTTTGATTAACTTTATGACTCTTGAATCAGGCCTGCACATATAAAATTACGAATTAATAATTAGTGCACTTACCATGAGTTCAGACATAAAAAAGTAGTGGGACAAAGACTTCACTTTTCAAGATGCCTGTTGACGTCAAACATGACTATTAGTAAATCATAGAGGTTAATTGAGCTCCAGGCACTCTCCACACGAACCGTGACATCCTTTTTTGGAAATCCATGGTGCCCTAACATAAGCCCTGGGGTGTCAAAGAAGCACTGCAGAAAAATGTATCAGCTGACAGCAACTCAAAACTTGAAGACATTTTAGGCAGTGTGTTAATGCTTCTATGATGGTTAAACTAAAACAAAAAATATTGGTTCTATAATTATGGCAATTTTCATGTAACAAAGATAAATACAAAAGGAAATCAGGACATACTATCTGGGTCTTTCCTTTCGTGAGCACCCCCAAAATTTCATGGGTCGTAGTATTTGTCTTGCGGGAGACTGCAGCCACTTTTGTTCCAACCTGACAGCAAAATATAAAGGAAACACAACTCATCATCATGGTATGCTCATGACTTTATTCTCACTCTATTAAACTGACTAGTTTTAGTTACTATCAGGAAAAACGTTATCAGATAAATTGAAAGAACAAACTGAGGCATCTGTTATTGTAGTTGACAGAATAATACAAGTCAAAATACAGAAATTGTTAGTACTCATATGTGTTCAGATTCTGCTGAATAGGCACACCGTATAATGAGGTGTGAAATTATGCAGACACTTAAGAAATGGTAGGGGGAATAATCAATAGGGTTAATAGCATCTTAGACTGCAAGGATCTGCTGATCATGTGTGACAGTCAAGAGCCTATCGCCCTAACACACTAAAATGCATGTTGTGTTGGTTCAGCAAGAAGACTTGGATTAGGGAGACGAAGAATGGAATACCATTAGCTCCCCTCTAACCAAAGAGAATAGCATGGCATGATTCATGTCCTGATGGTGCGTGTGAGGAATGAGCCAACAGTGCTAAATCACCAGCAGCGCTCTGCTAATGAGGATCTGTGACTGATCATTTCCATGTCTTTTCTGCTATCACAATTTATCTTGTCGCACCCATAAAGTCAACACTAGGAAAAAAAACTGTTTTTTTTTTCGAGGAAATCACACATACCATGGTGTTGGTGAGCGAGGACTTGCCGGCGTTGGGCGCGCCGACGATGCCGACGGAGAGCGACATCTGATCCTCCTCCCTGACCTCCCCGGGCATCTCATCCTCATCCTCGTCGAGCGGCTCCATCGCCGCCTCGAGCAGCGCGATGGCCACGTCCCGCGACCGCTCCGCCTCCTCTTCCGTGACGGCATCGCCCAGCCACGACTCCACCTTCTTCCCCAGGAGCGCCTCGTCGGCGCGCGCGCGGAGGGAGGGGTCGAACCGGAGCTTCTTTAGCTCCGCGGCGGGGTTCTTGCACGACGGCGCTGGCCCGGGGGTCGGGAGATCGTATTCGGCGCTGTCGAAGTCGGCGTTCGCCGGAGCGGCAGCGGAGTCGGAGTCTGAGGAGGCGGCCGCCGAGGTGGAGGAGGAGAGGAGGCGGAGAGGAGTGGGCGCGGCGGGAGTGGGGGTTAGGGTGAGGTTCTGGAGCGGCTGGAGGGCTCGGATCAAGCGGCGCATGGCGGCGGCGGGAGAGCGGCGGCGCCGGCGGCGGAGGGTTTAAGGGAAGGGTAGTTTGGGCAACCGTTGTGACGGGGTAGAGAGCGAGGAGATAGGAATACTGGGATTTTTTGGGCTGACTTGGCCTGCAAGATACGTGTCCATCTCCATCGAAGGCCCGTTAACCTTTTTTTTTTTGGGTGCCGAGGCCTGTTACTAGTACCAAATGATGAGCCCACAACCACCTCCGGATGGCCCAAAGGAAAGAATAAAGGCCGAACGGTGAGACATACGGAGTCTCAAAAAAAAAAAAAAAAGTGTGCCGGATATATGTGTAATGTAACAGCACCATCCATGCGTCGCCCAGGGCGGCTACAACGCCATACATGATCGACATCCACATGGCAATTGGCAACAATTGAATGTCCGGGATTCTTTCAACTAGCCAACAGAAATAAATCGTAATCTTTTGATTTTCTTGTTGGGTTGTTGCACTCGTGTACGCTGACTATATATATTCCTGGATTATTGGCCTGCAATACTTTGCTTTCAGGCCTGATGCTCTCTCTCTCTCTCTCTGGATCTCTCATCATCGATCAGCCATGGCGGCGCTCCGGCCCTCTCTGGCGGTTGAGCCGCCGATCGAGGAGACGTACCGGCTGGAAGATGGCGGTTCTGCTTCTCCACGGAGCCGATGTAAATGGCAGACCTACGGGTATTCGACGAGATCATCGTCAACGCCGCAGCCGACGACAAGCAGCGCGACCCCGCCGCGGCATTGACGCCCTCCGCGTCGACATCGACGTCTCCGCGTGCTGCATCTCTCCGCATACAGCGTCCTTGACGGAATCCCGTCGAGGTGCAGCAGGAGGAGGGGCGCGTACGTGCCGACCGCCGGCTGGAGGAGCACATCTTCTCTCTCTGATATGTTCGTTACCCAGACAGCTGACGGCCGTCGATAGAAGAAGTACATGCAGGTTAGTCGTCAACGTTTGGAACTGTGGCCTATTTCTTTCTTTGATTAGATCAGATCAGATCAGATAGATCGAGAGTACTGTACATGCTATAAAACTTTGCATCTCTTATAATAATCAGGCCCGAATTTTCTCGTTTATACAGTGAACCATCCCTTCTAACCAGATCATATTCCAAGAGTTTTACTTTTTTAGAGTTTAATAATAATTAATGGACCACCCCGACCTTAAGTAAGGCATCGGCTCAACCGTTAGAGCACTGTTTGCAGATTTACAGCAAACCACACCTGTCTTATAGGATTTTGCACGAAACGTTTTAGGCCTTTTTTTTTTTTTTTGTGATATGGGGGCTGAGGGGGGCGGGGCGCATGAGGCCTCAGATACTTTTTCTGCCACATCACTTCCCGTGTATATGCTCAGACTTTTTATTTGTACCCAACACCAATGTGCACGTGTCATTGAAATGTAAAGGAGATTTCATTTGTTTTTCTTTCTGCTTTCAGTTCAAATTATTTTAATTTTATTTCTTTTTTTTTACTTTCACCGGCACATACAAATAATGCAGCCATTTTCCAACATGGCTTTCCAAATAAGTCATTTGCAACGATGTTGGACTTGCACGAATATTATTTTGCCCCTTCCTGCAGTCAAGCATACTGCAAATGCAGTAGTTATCCTATTAATTTCTTCTTTTTTCATCGTGGTTGTTATGTATTCTGCGTGTAAAATGCAAAAATTATCCCAATAAAAGTTCTCCCTTAATTAAGCGTTGATTGCATGCATCCGGCCGGATGTCATAAATGAATTTGTTTTATTTATTTTCTCTTTGTAACTAGAGTTAATTTCAAAAATCGATCAACAATACAGATACTTCGGCCTTATAGTCACAAACCCACCAAATACGGTGCCCACATACTCACCAATAATTGAGATGTATTTTCATAAAATCACTGTACTTTTTTCATGAACCCACCAAATAGGCATCATGTCTGGTGGGTTTGTAACTTAAGATCAAAGTATCAGTGGGTTATGTGATAATAACTCTTGTAACTATGTCATGGTTTTTGTTTATGTGGAAGTGCAACTATGTGAGGCGCTGGAGATGTACATATGCAATTCCGCTAGCTGTATGAACTATCAATACCTGTGGTGGCCATGGGTCCGTGGCAAATCTCGTGAAATATCAATGCTAGTTTAAATTAGTAACCCATATATACCAGTTCAAGACTCTACGACAGTTCCGTCACTACAACAGAAAAGACCTCTAGCGGCGGGTGACAAGTCACTGTAGCGACGGGTTGCTACATAAACGCAGCTAAAAATAAAAGGTTATAGCGGCGGTCATTCTGAGGACGGGACGAAGCCAGAATAGTAGTGACATCTTCACCCACCGCTATCTATAGAACCCAAAAACAAAAAAAGAGACCCTGGGCCCTAGGCCCATAGACCCACCGAGGCCCCCGGCGCCCCGCATCGCCACCGGAGGAGGGGGGGGGGGAGGCGGATCCGGCCTCCCCTTGCCGCGCGCCGCCGTGGAGGAGGGGGAGGCGTTGGATTTGGCCTTCCCTTGCCGCGTGCTGCTGTGGAGGAGGGGGAGGCGCCGAATCCGGCCTCCCCTTGCCGCGCGTCGCCATCGGAGGAGGGGTAGGAGCCGGATCCGGCCTCCCCTTGCCACGCGCCACCGTGGAGGAGGGCGAGACGCCATATCTGGCCTCCCCTTGCCACGTGCCGCCGTAGAGGAGGGGGAGGCGCCATATCCGGCCTCTCCTTGCCGCGCGTCGCCATGGAGGAGGGGGAGGCACCGGATCCGGCCTCACCTTGCTGCGCGCCACCGTGGAGGAGGAGGAGGCGTCGGATCCAGCCTCCCCTTGCCGCGCGCCGCCATCAGAGTAGGGGGAGGCGCTAGGGACGTGGAGGAGCCGAACCGCCGTCACTCAAGGCCGACCCGCGAGGCCGCCACGGGGCCAGATCCGGTCGCCTCGTCACCGGATTTGGCCGACGGCGAGGCCGCTGCTACCCGTCGCGAGGCAGCCTCCTACCGTCGCCACCCGTGAGCCGAGCCGCCTACACCCATCGAGCTCGAGAGGAGGGGGAGGGGGAGGTGGCTATGGTCGAGGGGAGGGGGAGGCGGTGGTGGCCGAGGAGAGTGGGAGGCGGTGGCGTGGTCAAGGGGAGGGAGAGGCTATGGCTGGGTAGAGGAGAGAAGGGAAGAAGGGGAGAGGAGAGAGAAAGGAGGCGGCGTGGACTGGGGGAGCTGAGAGATGGTTTAGGTTTTAGTTTATTTTATATCGGTTGATGGACTAGTGGGCCTAATGAGGTTCTTGGCCACTAAGTAGTGGTGGGTGAAAACATGGGTCGCCACTACAAATGAGGATTTATTTGTAGCGACGGCCCACAAAGTGATCCGCTATTATTAATTTATATTTAGTGGTGTTTCGTTTTAAAATCACAATTTTAAGCATCATAGCAAACTGCAGCGACGGGAGAAGATTTATGTACCGCTAATTGAAAATTGGTTCCTCCGCTATAGGCCCATTTTATGGTAGTGCGTGCGAGGTTTATAGTGAAGCATGTACAAGCTCCATGAACTTCAGCACAAACAAACTAAAAGAAGCATTGCATGTACAAAATCTTGTGTGATCTATTATTCAATTGAGACATGTTGTTTTTAAAAAAAAGGTGATTCTCAATGTACCAGTCACTCTATAGTGGAGCTTCTACATGTTCATGGATTTTCCAGGACGACACCTTCTGTCCTCCCACTTATGGCTTATTAAATTGTTCCTATATGCCACATTTTCTAAAAGTGATTCTAGCCCTTTCAGCTATTTTTGAATGAAAAGTATCAGCAATAGAAGGCAAAATGGTGAAAAATAGTAAGAAAGGAGTATCTAATAGATATAATTTCTCACACTATCTCTGACGGCTACACGGTCATGAGTCTAGCAAAGGGAGTTAAGGAAGTATGTATCTCTTGTTTTTTTTTTGACCTTTAACAACTGCTAAATATTAATGTTTATTGGCAGGAACATCTGAAATAAACATTTCGCATGTTGCAACCCGCGACATTTGTTAGGTACGGGGATATCTAGGAGGTACCATGCCATGTCTCATGGAGGTTTCATCCCTTCAACAAACCAACTTTTAACATCAACTTCGATGTATTTTTACAAGCCTAGAACTTTGGTGTCCTCTAAGAAGATACTAAAAATACCATGACAAGGATACTTCAACCACCTCTATGGAATAGGGACAGTGGAAATGTCATCTTAAAGGAAACCTATATTTCTGGGTTTGTAATAATACATGGAGAAATGTCGAAGCCGATACTATCAGCTGTCTTGTTGATAGGGCTGAAATCTACATGCAACAAGACATGGTACCTCCTAGATATTTCCAGTATATAATAAATTTATTTTTAGTGTGTAGGGATGAAATATGCAAAATGTTTATTTTAGGTGTTCACGCCAATAAATATCCCAGAATAAAATGGTAGTACTTGTAAATGCTTAGAAACAAGAGATACAGATGCTTTATTCCCTTTACTAGGCCAATGACCGTGTTGTCCTGAGAGATACTGTGAGAAATTCTATCTATTAAATATACCTTCCTTGTAATTTTTCACTGTTTTGCCTTATGTTAGTGATATTTTTTATTTAAATAGCTGAAAGGTCTACAGTCTCTTTAGAACCTATAGCATAGAGGAACAATCTAATAAGCATATGTGGAAGGACCAGAAGGTGTCATCCTGGAATTGAATCATGAATCACACAAGATTTTGTACATGCAGTGCTTCATGTGGCTTGTTGGTGCTTGAAGTTCATGAAGTTGTGGACTGGCACAGAACTGTCACTACCTGATCTTAAATACGTATATGGGATCATGACATGTTAACTTATTGTTTGGTTACTAATTGAAACAGGCATGGATATTTCATTCATGAAGCCCAGACAAAAGTGTAACACCGTGTACAAAAGTTTTACATAAATACAAGTACAAATAAAAATATTGAATACTAATATTTATTTATAATCCAAAATGCAGACTTCTAGCGGAAAGGTTTGGTGGCAGTAGCGGTTAGAGAGGGGCCTAAATGAACAAAAAATCATGGAGGCAGTAGCGGTTAGAGAAGGTCTATCCTTAGCCAATGACTTACTGCTTCAACGATTCAGGATTGCATGCAACAATGTCAACGTTGTGAGAAACATCAACAGTCCAAGTTTCGGCCGATATGGCTAGGTTGTCCAGGAGATCAGATCGGCGGCGAACAATTTCCCAGAAGTTGCTTTCGTCCATGAAGGTAGAGAGGAAAATGGTGATTCGCATCATCTAGCAAGAACTGTAACATCAGTTGTTAAGGGCAGAGGCAGACATGTATGGCTACTCTCTCCGCCAAACGGCGTATGTAACTCATCTTCCAATTCTGATTAATAAAGTGTGAGTTCCCTAAAAAAAGCACTAAGATATATGCTACCAGTCACTGTGCATCACTGCGCCGCCGTGCGCGCAGCGTACTGTGCTCTTACGCCGGCAGTGATGACGATTGGAACGCAGCTCGCCGTCGTGTTCGATCTCATATGGCTGCCCTGCCCACATGCCGTTCTCGTCCGGCCTCCGCCACCGTTTCCTCCCGTGTGACCCATCATCTCACCTGCTCTGCTCCAGTATCCATCTAATCTTCAATCCATTGCTCAAAGTAACATGTCTTGAAATCAACATACGATTGTCAACTCGTCATATAACAATTGAAGGATAAATTTCATATTTTCCAGAAAGAACAAACAATCTTCTCCACATGGTCGAGTTGGTTTAGACCCATTTTGGGTCAACGGGAATTTGTCCGAATTCCTGAACTGTTTACCATCTACGAGATTCCAGTGTTGAGTATAAGCCGTTTGTGGACACCAACTAGAATATCAACATCTTGAAAAAGGCATTACGTACACGAATAGTGGGTTCATTAAAAACATAAAAAATAAGCCTGGCACGGTCCAGTTCCATTGTACATATTCGCTTCAGTCAGTCCTGCCGAGCATAAACCATGCATCTATTCCACCACAGATATGCATGTCAACTGCTAGATTGGAGGTCTATGCAACGCAACACAGCATTGTGATGTTTGCAACAGGGAATCATATTAAATATTTCCTTGTGACAGCTTAAAATATCAATGTTTGTAATGGAGAATCAATCAAATTATTTTAGGAGGTTACAGGAGACTACAAGAGAATGTTCCAAAACCTGTCACTTTTCTGGAAAAAGCTTAATTGACAGCCATAAAGTACCAACAATTGTTATGCAAAAGTAATGTGTGAGAGATTTGAAGTCTTAAATCCCACAGTTTAAATATATTAACAGTTACTTTTAGAGGTGGGATCAGAAAAGGCCATGCTAGCGTTTAATTGATTCTTACACTGGGCAAATATCATGCAAAATGTAGCAGCCCAGCTAACAATCTGTACATTGACGTTGACTGCCAAAGGAAGTCGGCCTCTTTACAAATCTTTAAACATAAAGATCAATTCAGGAACAACTATCTCCACTGCCACTTAATTCCTGTTTACCTAGGTTGGTGCCATTCTAGTCGCAAAGAAAAAAAGGTTGGTGCCATTCTGACTTCTCTAGCAATGCTCAAGAATGTGGACATTCAGGCCTACTTTTTACTCTCCTGTGCTCCAATCCTGGTTGATGGAGATTCTACAGAAGTTGATGCACTAATGCTATGGCGAAATTACCCCCGCCACTGTTAACCAAGTTCGGGATCCTTAGCAATGACAGTGTACAGAGAATTACAGGCTTCAGTTGCTCTGAAGATGTATGTAACTATGCCCATCTGGCAAGTAAGGACATCAGTCCTGCTCCAAGGAAGAGTGAGAGGTATGTTGCCAGCTGAAGCTTCATATTTGTTTGCAGCTTCGGGTTGTTGAAATCAGCAGCTAGGAGATCTACCAGGGACATGTAGATCAAAATCCCTGCAGCGGCTGAGTTGAAGACCCCTTCGACAATGAGTGCAGTAGAGCTGTGCTTGCTGTAGCTAGATGTGATTGCGATCCCCAGCGCGATGCCGATGGGAGCGGTGAGGGAGAAGAATGTTGCCATGATAACGGTAGCTCTAGCCTTGAAGTTTGCCTGCAGTAAGAAATTGAGAAGGAAGTATGTTAGAATTAACTTTTTTGCTGAAATAAACATTTTGTTTTTATTTTCCTTTTTCGTCATCGAATATATTCATGGGTGAATAATGCAGTGATGACAATTTTAGGGGTGCAAACTTGTCGTCTAAGTCCGGTCCCATTTCCGGAACATAATATTCCAGTTTAGCTATAGAGGTTAAATATGAATATTTCGTCTGGACCTGGCAAGAAACATGAAAGGTGGCTGGCCAATTTGAAACCCATCCAATAAGACAATTTTAAATTACCAATTCTAGATAGTTTGGGATAGGTTGTTAGCACGATTTATCGATACACCGAAAACAGCAGTGAAATATTGGCCCAACGGCAGTGACAGTTCAGAGTTAAGGAGTCATGAACCATGATTGAATCAATGATTGATTGGTCCTACTTCATGGTTCTAGTATTGCTCTATGTAGCTCATGATAAGTCTTATCACCTGACCACAAATATCTCTGTGGACATGCCTCCTGCCACATACTTTAGCTAATGGGACATCCCCTCTGATGCCTTTCACAATTCCTTTGCGTCTTCTAGCACTTGATTTAAAGCCTAGTAGATATTATTGTTCTGTCGCTCTCTAGTACAAATAGAGAGAGCAATAGCTTTGTACTGTACCATACCTGAACAATGCAGCCGCCGAGGCCTATGCCCTCAAAGAATTGGTGGAAGCTGAGGGCTCCTACGAGCGGCCTGATCGTCGACGGCCGCAGAGACGCGCCCAGGGACACGCCGATGATCACCGAGTGAACCAGAATTCCCAGCTCCAGAACCTGCGACAATCATACCCGTTTCTGATTACAATTATTGGATAAGCTTGACTCGTCCAGCCGTTGGTATGCCAAGTTGATAAAGAACGTGCACATGGGGCTCAGGCTCAGTTGTGAGGCTAGGGAGTGAGGAGGAAAGTTAGACAGACTCTTTGCCTTTTGCATGGATGGCCAAGAAGACCATGTATCTGGCTGGACTCAGACTGAGACAACAGAACAGCATCTGAAATATCTGTTTGTAAGTGAATGGCGAGCATTGCTTTCACAATCGAATTGGCCAAGAACGTGATTTCTTTTTAAACGGCAGAGGGTGAGAACGACACCTCATCGTTGCCTCTGTTCCTCTGCAGCGTGAAGTGTTTCAGACACGCCAATTTAGGCTAGTGTAGTTGAATAGTAATAATCTTGTCAAATAACGTTTGATGCAAATGACACATTTTTTCATGAGTTCACTGTTACTAATTTATAAAGATACGAATAGCTTAAAGTTCAGATTTTTTTTTGTTGGTGAACTTACTCAAAAACGAAAAGCAGATTAGTGCATGCCTAATGATTGGTGTCAAATTAAAGCACCTAATGACTTTATCTATACACTTGAAATATCCTGACTCAATCAATTGTGGAGTGTTGGAATTATCTGCGTGTCGGATTTGTGGAAGCTTTTTCCAGATTTTGCTTCTACTTTTTCTAAACCATGAAGATTTTACTACTTTTTTTTTTTCTAAAATCTAAAGCAGAGGTAATAGTGAAAAGTAATACTGTACTGAACTGAAAACAGAGCAGTGAGGGGGCGGGCTCACCTGAGAGATCACCCTATGTCGTACCGACGCGTCCTCCGGCGAGCCGCCGCCGGCGACCGGCCCACCGTGCGTGTGCGTGTGCACGTGGACGCCGGCGCCCTCCATGTCCGCCGCCGGCGCCGTGGAGTCGTCGACGGGCCGCGCCTTCCTGAAGTGCGCGCGCTGGTAGTACCCTGCGGCGACGGCGTCGACCATCATGGTGGCCATGGCGGCGCACATGGCGATGAGCCCTGCGTAGGGGAACCTGCCGCCATTACTCCCCGTGGCGAGCGAGTCGAAGGCGGCGGGGAGGATGTGGACCATGCCCGTGGCGAGGATCACGCCCGCCGCGAACGCCTTCACGGCGAAGAACACGTCGCCGTCGGGCCGCAGCGCGCGGGACGAGCGGCCCAGCACGGGCACCAGCACGCCCGCCGCGCCGGCGGCGAGGATCGACGCCACCGCCACCAGCTTCAGCCGCAGCGCTCCGCGCGCGTCCTCCTCCTTCTCTATGGCCGCCGCCTCCGCCGCCGCGCCGCCGACGCAGTCGCACCCGGCCGCCGTCGCGGCGCCCGTCACGGGCGTCAGGAGGAAGAGGAGGATGAGAAGGGCCAGCACCGCTAGAGTGTGGAGCGGAGGATACCGAGCTCGCGCGGCGGCGTCCATGGCGTGCGCGTGGCCAAGGAGGGAGGGAGGGAGGGAGGCGGCGTCGTTGGCGCGCTAGCTTTAAGGCTTTATGGCTGCGGCTGCGAGTGTGGTGGTGTGGTGACATGGTGAGCTCATTTCCCGCTTTGGAGTGAGCGCGCGGGCGCTCTTCGGTGCCGCGGTCCCACCTGGAACGATATCGGCCGTCCGATCAGGCTGAGCTGGTGAGCGCCACAGCCATCGGATCGGGAACGGTGGGACATCCCTGAGATGTTCCCCGTTCGTTCGGAGACGCTCCCACATGCTCACTTATGTTGTCTTGATGCATTTTTATTTTTATTTTTTACTGCCGTCAAAGCTATACATAATACTCCGTATGTGACAATAAATACACGAGGTTAGGAACCTTATAGCGTGATTGGTAGGGTGTAACGAGTGCTGACCAGTCTCACCGCATGCAACACACCACCATTGATTGGTTGCTAGAATTAGGGATGACAATTCGGATCCCCGGTGCAGGGCCCTGCTAGGGTTGGCATCCGCTGGGTGTGGGTGTGGGTGCACTTTCTCACCCGCGGGGCTCACCCGTACCCGCCCCGTAAAGTCGCGGGGCGGGTGCGGGTTTTTTCTCCCACCTGCGGGTGCCTCGCAGGGTCCGAGAAAGAAGACATATGAAGAATTTTAGTTAAATATTTCTTTATAAGAGTGAGAATTATGTATGTAATAATTCTTAGAAGCGTATGAGAGTTTGAATTATATGTCATATTGTGTTAACTATTAAGTTATAAATGAGTTAGTATTTTTATTATGTAAAATATGATAAAATAATAGAAAATTAAACTAAAGATATTTTTTTCATGCATATAAAAAATCCGCAGGGGATCCATCACCCGTCCGAAACCCGGCGGGTGCAGGCGCGAGTGTGGATTTCCACCCGCGGGTGCGGGTGCGGGTGGGGCTTCCACCCGCAACATCTATCATCACGGGTGGGCTTTCGCTCCACCCGCCTCGAACCCGCCCTGTTGTCATCCCTAGTTAGAATTGTAGATGGCCAAGCCGGTGAAATGCACAAACGGTTGATTGGTTGCCTGTGTTGGCGTCTCGACTTGATTAGCCAGCTGCATAAAGCATCACTCAATCTGGCTCATGGGAAACGAAAATAGATTTCGCTTCTTCTAGGTTTGGCTCATGCCTGCCTGGTCCGCCTGTCTCTGTTGTGAAAGAAATCAATCACGCCGTTAAGATATTGAAGTAGTATGATGATGTAGTATGTGGACCGTGGGTTGTGACTCTTGAATAAGGGATGAATAATGAGCATAACATACTTTTTTTTCTTCTAGATTCTTAGAACCGTCGAAGTTTTTGCAACTCAGCAATAAAAGCAACCAAGTTAACTACCACATAGTGACTAAATCAAACAAAATACTACTTATAGAATGTGACAAATCCGTATAATCACAAAGGATGCATGTCATGGAAGAGAGATAACCTCTTTAGGCTCCTCCTCCCATCCAAATTAAATAGTGGATTCTGAATTTTGCAATCTAAGGCCCTTGTTCAGTTTTTGCTTCATCGTTGAAAAGCCAAAAGCTCGTCCGAAGTTGCTTCTTTAGGTTTTCCACTCGCCTTCCAGACTCCTTCATCACCAACCATCATGCCACCCCATCCCCTGAACCTCATATGCATGCTACCCTGAGTGTCGTTGCCATTCCCCTTAGCTCTTCACTTGTAGTTGTCAAGCATCCAACTCTATCATCGTTGTTTAGCAAGCACCACGATTCCTTCATGGACGCTGCCATAAGCACCCCCCCCACACACAATTTGTCACCCCAAGTTGTCCAAAAGTCATCGTTGCCCCCTCCTCGAGCTCCTTTTACATTCCATCCAAGCTGCTCTCCTGTCGTTGTCCACATTCCTAACCAAATCACTACCTCTAAATTTGCGATTGGTCCTCCTCAATCATCGGATTGGGGTCTCTTCCTCTTCATGGCCGGAATCGAGGTTGTCTCTCAGCTCGTCATAGCCCAAAGAAGCCGACCCTAGACATGTGTGCTTCTTCAACTAGGTTTTGGAAACAGCTGATTCAAAAGCTTCTTCCACTAGCGCTTTTTGAAAAGCATAAGCTCCCCCAAACATGTTCTTATCTGAAATACAGGTCTAGCTTTTGAGTCTAAATTTCAGAGTACATCCCTTCTGATTTCTAATCTCACAATCTACTTAGGAGTAGCTAATTTAGGACCCAAATATTTACATATTTATTATTATATATAATCCACTATAAATGACTGAAAGCTAGATTGTGGAATACAGATAAACAAACAATCCTCAAGTTTAAACCTTTAGATTTTGACAATTTTAGATTTCACAATCTACAATTCGAAAGATAAATTATGGAATCTAAAATCCAAACAAGGAGGGCCTTCATTTGCATCTCCTCTACCTCTAAACGTTACAACTGCGAACTAATGCACGCTGTACAAGCGTGCACGCAAGCGCGCCCCAGCACATGCCTAGTACTAGCCTGAAGTGCAGAGCAACTGAAATAGGAGGGTTAGAGATGTCATTAGCAAGAGCCGTACGTGTTGGCATTTGCCTTTTTGTTTCCGTATAATTCTTTTTCATTCCTGTCCAGTTAGGCCGGAGGTGTTGACACCATGTCGTCATCTTGCGACCCAAGCATTTATGCTGCTGATTCTAGCAGCAGCTATATAGGTTGGGTGACGACCACTACTCTTCCTTTCACTTTAGGACATGCGACCAGCTGCCTTTCCAGTTTGACGTCGATCACCTTTGCCAAAAAGCGAGGGTGCGTTTGATCACTCCAAAGGTGCACGTGGCAGATTACTCTTAAAGGCCGCAGAGGCCCTTGCTAATTATTTTACTCCAACGTTCTTAAATTCATTTTGTTACTCATAAGGATAAAAAAATATACTAGTTTAAAACTGAGAGAACTGTTATTCTGATGATAATAATTTACAAACGAAGAGAGTATATCTTAAACAGCAAGCTGTGTATATGACATTCGCAAGGCGCCTATGACATTTGATCATTCGCAAGGTGCATGCCACTGTACTGTGACATGTCACTACTACAGAATAGGTATTTAGTGACGATGGACTAAGGCTTTTAGTAACCGAAAATGTGGTCATCTTAATTTTTGCGTCTCTAAATCTCAGGATATAGAGACATAGAAAAATCCATAACTAAATCTGGACGTATACAGACGTCGTCTGTCTCGTCCCTAATTCTTTCTAGCGACGAAACTAATCCCTGCCCCTAAAAATGATTCTGAATAAATAATAATAATAATAATAAAAGGCAGGACCAGCTCGGCTTGGCCCGGAGGAGCCCGAGATGGGGTTCGGAGGAGGTCGTTGCCGCCGCCAGAGGGGGAGGAAGGGAGGAGGCCGAGGCGCCTGATCCGACGAGCTCGAGGCCGGGGCCACCAGATCTGCCATGGAGGGAGGCCACCGCCACCAGATCCGCCATAAAGAGAGGCCGCCACCGCCAGATCCGGCGAACCCAAGGCATAGGACGAGGGCGTCACGTGCGTGAGGGCGAGGCGACAGGGGAGGGCGCCGTCGGCGTGAGGGCGAGGCGGTGGAGGAGTGCGTCATAGGCGTGAGGGCGAGGCGGAGGAGGAGGGCGTCGTCAGTGTGAGGGCGAGGAGGAGGAGGAAGGCCTCTTCGACGTGAGGGTGAGGTGGCAGAGGAGGGCGTCGTCGGTATGAGGGTGAGATCAATGAGGAGGGCACGGAGATGGCGTCGTTGACATGAGGAGGAGGAGGGCACGAAGACAGTGCCGTGGAGGGAGGACGAAGTGGGGAGAAGAGAGCAGCGGCGGGAGAAATGGGGAATGGGGGCGGAAGGGAAGTGAGAAAAGAGGGGTGGCTAGGGTTTTCGGTTTTCACCGAGTGAGGAATGGGGCGGGGCGGGGAAAGATAATGAAAAAAAAACAAAAAAGGGAAAAGGGGGTGGCGGGATTCGAAATCAGGAGGTTTGAAGAATAGAGGGAAGACTTTTACCAGTGTGCCACCCAACATTTTTGAACCATCCCCGTCTCTATTGTCTAATGTATTAGGAACGGGGTTTCAAAACCCGCCCTTACTATAAAGCCCAGTCTCCATTGGTTGGATCAATAGTGACGACTTTTCGTGAATCATATATTGCTTTTGTTACAGACAGAATTGTAGATAGCCGTCACTATTACTTGCACTATGCCGAATAGTAGTGACGCGGTTCTAGAAAGACGTCACTAAAAGTGATTTAGAGACATGGTATATTTATCTGTCTCTAATTTTATGTCTCTAGATCCCTGTTTTGTGGTAGTGTGTAACATGTTTTATTTATTATGTTTTTCTTTTTAGTGAATGTTTTGTGAATTGTGAAATAAACATCGATCAAAGGCTTACTCTTGAGACACACCTATATGTAAGGTCCGAAGATGTACCGAGAGGGGAAGGTGTGAATCGATAAGCTGACCACAATCTCCAAATGCTACTAATTCCTCCATTAAATCCCGACAATCATTATAACCTAAATAATTCTAGTAGGCCAAGACCCTACACATGCTAGTGTTCATGATGAGTACAAAATACAAAAGCTAAACACACTAGCCTATGCAAGCCACAAGTCAACCTACTAGCTAGAGCACACAATTGTGGAATAGTAATGAGGGGTCAAGGAATGCTAATGATTTTTTTTCGAGGTCTCGGAAGAATGGCGCCTTCCCCTAATCCTCGTTGGAACACTCTCGTCAGAGTGCCAGTCCCTCCTGCCACCAAGTGGAGTTCTCGCACACGAGCCTGCAATCACTATCGGAGTGAAGACACAATTACGTCATGTTGGTGTTTCTTACGATCATAGATAAATCCATAAGTGCACGGATACCACGGTAGCACTTCACCTAAGAGTATTCCAAGGTATCGTCCAAGGACAACAAGAATATGGTCGGCAAAGGGTAGAGAGCATTTCGATGGTAAATGATCCTAAAATAAGATAGGTTCAATCTATAACTACTTACTTTGGGCACCGGCTTACCCCTGCATTCACAGGTGACTCCGGCCAACAGCTCTACGACGTACCCGAATGTGGAGGATTACTAAGACCGGATAGGACTGTCACCACCTACCAACTACCTCTAACAAACCGTGGGGCACGCAGCAAACAAAGGTAACCTCTAGCCTAGACACCACGTCTATGCTATTAATTACTATCAAAGTCTCGATGTCATGCTTATAGAAGACTATCATACTCTAACTAAATAGAGCGATGATCCCGTAAGCAACTAAGAAAAGAACTTACTTAAAAAGGAAACATATATACCAAAGGAAGATCACAAATACTTACTAAGAAAGGAAAGCATCCGTCGAGATACAAGCGTGGAGAAGGCACCGACAAAACCGGACCTCCTCCTAACTCTCCTTCACTCTCTCCTTATTTTCTAAGCACTTTGACAGTGCAAAAGCCTTTGGAGTGGAGCTCTAAATCTTCTTCTTGTGTTGTGTTGGAGTGGAGTCACTCCCCTCCTTATATAGGACCCAAAGGCGGTTTCTGAAGCGGTAACTGCCGCCCTAACCGGACTGACCGACCTTAGAAAGGCGGTAACAGGTGACATGTGGAAGCTGGGGACGAGGGGTCCCACCCCCAGTTCGGTTGAACAAGGGTGTTCGGCCAAACAAAAGTTCGCGCCTCTCGTCCCCCGCTTTCTCTAGGGCACTGGAAGGTGGGTCCCTTTGTCGGTTATGTGGGTAAGGCCCTCTGGAACATTGGTTCACCTTGTTTATGGGGCCGTGAATCCTTGTGCTACGCTCTGATTGGCTGAAACTGCGTTTCTTCCTCCAATTACTTGTGTTTTCCCTTTACTCTGTGGATAAATCACCTGCATACAAATAATCACCAACACTTGTGGAAATTGTTAGTAATAAATCCCTACCACTATGTTGGTTATTCCTTTTACATTGTTTATGCAAGGATTTGATTGTCAGATTTTAAGGACCGTCAACAAACTCCCCCACACTTAGCCTTTGTTCATCCTTGAGTAAAGGTTGAGGACTAAGGTGGATCATAACTTCAATTGTTGTGATGCTAGCATGCAAATTATTCCATGTCATACCTGTACCCATGAACTTTTGAAGTGTTTATCATGTTACCCTAGATGGTTGAGGAATAGAACGGTCCTGACTCCAATCATCTTCACTTGTTCTGCTGAGTAACTTGGGCTTTTGAAAATATTTTCAAAACAAATCATAGCCGTACTCCTCAAATGATTCTCTCAAATCGCTCAATGTGCATGGTTCCTCACCAGGGCATTTGATATTGCCTCTTTTCATCCTACTTCTAAATATGGCTTTATGTGGAGCTCAAGGTAGGGGTAAAAGAGAGGCATACTTGTGTCTCATATATCACTAAGTCAAAAACCAGATCCAAGGAGAACAATTCATGAACTTTTGACCAAGCATGTGCACATGTGGATATGTGGATGGAAAATGGATGAATGTGAGCACTCCATTTTTTTTAGATGCTCCCTCCCTCCTATTTGATAAGCATTTGAGAACATGGGCTAATTCTTTCTTTCTCTCTTCTTTTTTTTTGAAACACAAATAGCCCATGCCTCTTTCACAAGGATATTTGGGGAGGGAGTTCATCCGAATATGATAGAGTACTTTATTTTCCAATGGATGGATGAATGACATGGAAGTGCTATCTTCCAGTGTAGAAGATTTAACACATGGATGATGGATATGGTGGTGCTAACTTCTAGTGAAGAAGTATTAGCAAAGTGGTGTGCATATAATCTTGATCAAAAAATCATAAAGAGTAACTCACAAGGGTCACATCAATTTGACAAAGTTCAACATGACAATAACCAACATATGCATAAGGTTTTCAATGAGTTCATCATATAGCCTTGGTACGAAGATATAATCATTGAGGAGTCAAGCTATTGATTTTAATTTTTGCAAGGAAAATTCCCAAGCACATCATGCATAAGAGCTAGATTCATTTGGTCAAATCATATCTCATACATGAACTACCTAGGTGACATGCTTTCCTAAATATATAGCTCACAAGCATCAGGTCTATGAACTAGGAATAAGGAGCATGCAAACCAACCAAATAGAAGCATGATATAAAATGAGGGTTCCACAAGGTTCATTTTAGTTCTTGAGTTAAATGTTTATGATTGATTCAAGAGAAAATAATTTAACTCGCAGAACAGGGAGGTGAAGGGACTGAGTGCGCAAACCGTCATGGTGAAGAGGATGGGAGCTGGGATCTGCCTAGACACCAAACTCTTTTTCATGATGTTGACCTCTTTTGTTTGCACATCGGAAATCTTGAGAGGCCTCCCCCACACTTGTTCTTGCACCTGGCTGCTTTTTATTCAAAACAAACAAAAGATTATGGAAACAAAAAGGAATCTATAGGGTCTAGGACCGAGGAGTCTAAATTTATTCAAATGGAAAAAGAGAGAAATGCTAGGGTAGAGCATTGGAATCAATTAAATTGATCACATCTACCTCCTTACCTTGGTTGTCATCTGGCTCTAAGAAGACTTTTAAACGATGACCATTCACCTTAAACTGGTTCCCTCTATCATCTTGGAGTGTGATTACTCCATGCGATGCAGCATTAATGACGGTGAATGGTCCTTCCCATTTACTTTGAAGCTTCCCGTGGCCGAACAACTTGACTCTAGAGTTGAAGAGCAACACCTTGTTGCCTGGCTTGGACTCCTTAGGCTTGATCCTTCCGTCATGCCATCTTTTGGTTCTATCCTTGTAGATCTTGGCACTATGATAAGTCTTATCTCTCCATTCCTCTAACTCAGACAACTGCATTTTTCTATGTCTCTCAGCCTCCCTAAAGTCTATGTTCCATTTTCGGATGGCCCAATGTGCTCTATGTTCCAACTCGATTGGTAGATGACATGTCTTTCCGTATACGAGCTGGGAAGGAGACATACCAATCGGTGTTTTATATGCTGTTCTATATGCCCATAGTGCATTTAGTAGCTTCATCTTCCATCCACTCCCCATCTCATTCACGGTCTTCTGTAGGATGTTCTTGATTTGTTTATTTGAAGATTCTACCTGCCCGCTTATCTAGGGGTGGTATGGAGTTGCAATGTATTTCTTTACTCCAAGCTCTCTTAAGAAGTTCCGGAAGGTCTTATCAATGAAATGAGACCCTCCGTCATTTATCACCATCGATGGTGTTTCAAAATGAGGAAAGATGATCTCGTGGAACATTCTTGGGGCATGCTTGGAATCGACAGCTCTACAAGGTATTGCTTCTACCCACTTGGATACATACTCAACGGCCACCAAGATGTACTCGCAATCCTAGGACTTTGGAAATGGTCCCATGAAGTCAATAACCCATACATCAAATAATTCCACTTGAATGTTGTATGTTAGGGGCATTGCGTTGTGAGCAGTAATGCTTCCATGCTTCTGGTAATTCCGACATCTTTGAATGAATTTTTTTGTGTCTTCATGCATTGTTGGACACAAGAATCCACTCTGTTAGATTTTTGCTTGGGTGCGGAATACACCATAATGACCTCCATATGGAGATGCATGGCATTTCTCAATTATCTTGGTGCCTTCAATTCTTGGGACACATCTTCTGAGCAACCCGTCAGCACATACACTGTAGAGGTACGGGTCGTCCCACACGTGATGTTGACTCTCAAAGATGAGCTTCTTCTTGTTCTCCCCTAATGGTACATACCCTATAACAATGAAATTCACAATGTCTATATACCAGGGGTTGGAGTCCGTCACTTGTAGTAGCATATCGTCACGGAGGAAGTCATTTATCGGAATTTCCTGCATGTTAGTCACTTGCATAAGCGACAAATGATCCGCAATAGAATTCTCTACTCCTTTCTTATCTCTAATTTCAAGGTCAAATTCTTGGAGTATCCATCTAATTAGCCTTGGTTTAGCATCGTTCTTAGTGAGCAGGTATTTTAAAGTAGCATGATCAGTGTGAACGATAACCTTATCTCCTACTAAGTATGATCTAAACTTACCGATAGCAAAAACAACTACAAGGAGCTCTTTTTCTATAGTGGCATAATTAAGTTGTGCTCCTATCAAGGTCTTGCTAGTGTAGGCAATGGCATGATGCTTCTTATCTTTGGTTTGGCGCAGAACGGCCCCAACAACATAGTCACTAGCATCACACATGATTTCAAAAGGCAGCTTCCAATCGAGGGGTTGAATGATTGGAGCTGAGATGAGTGCCTTCTTAAGGATATTAAAGGAATGTAGGAATTCATCATCGAAATCAAAGGGAGCATCCTTAGCCAAAAGACTAGTGAGGGGTCTAGCGATCTAGGAAAAGTCCTTGATAAAACACCGATAAAACCCCCCATGTCCTAAGAAACTGCGGATCCCCTTAACATTAATCAGAGGTGGAAGCCTTTCTATGACCTCAATCTTAGCTCTATCCACCTTAATCCCCCTCTCAGACACAAGGTGTCCTAAAACAATGCCCTCTTAGACCATAAAGTGGCACTTTTCCTAATTAAGTACCAAGTCCTTAATTGATAGCCTCTCTCATTGCATTATTTAGCCTCCTCTGAGGCTCTCTATATGGTGTGCTATCAAGATCAATGGGAATGCGATGGCTGCAAAGAGCGGGACTAATTCCCTTGAGGTCTTGGAGTTAGTAGCCTATGACAGAACGAGGATTTTCTAGGATGGCTGTAAGTTTAGTAGTTTCTTCCTTGGATAGCTTGTCACTTATGATAACAGGGGCTTCCAGGTCGCCATTTAGGAAAGCATAGTGTAGGCCAGAGGGCAACGACTTAAGCTTAATCAGAGGTCATTATGGTGGTTCTTCAATGGGTAGCTCAATTGTCTCCTGAAACTCATCCTCCTCTTGGATGAACTCTTTAGCATATCTTTTGAGAAGGGATTCAGGAGAATCAAATGGGAGAACAACCATTACTTCCTCGATTGGCTCATCCTCGGGGGGAGGATCTGGTAGGGAGTTCCTCGACCGGGACAAAAAAAATCCCCCCCCCCCCCCCCCGAGTTTTACGTCGAGACTTCCAAATGTCAATACATCCATGAGTAATTCTTAATGGGATGCCCAATTAAGACATCAAAGTCTTGAATGTCAAATACATGGAAGTCTAGGACAGCCTCGATGTTTGCATGCCTTATGGTCATGTCTTTGAAAATCCCGCATCCTTCTAAAATAGGGCCAAAGGGGATCTTGAAGGATTTACTAGTCGGTGTCAATGGCGTATTGCCCAAAATGTGAAGTGCAAAGGCACTAGAAACTATGTTGGCACCGACAGTGGAATTGTAAAGAACATCCACCGCGACTCCTCTAATGTCGCATTGAATGGTTGAAGAGAGAGAGAGCAAATTCAAATTACTTCAGGGGATAGCTCAACCTCTCGCAACCATTCATCGCTCATAATTGAAGTTAACTCCTTCACCGTCTCTTGGAGGAATGTCTCTTCAAGTGGCTCAGGAGAAGAGACGGGAGTCGGGGGTTTCTTTTGGCAACAATACTTTGAGATGTTTACATAATCTTCAAAAATCTCTTCCTCAAAGTCAAATGGGAATTCTGAGGGTTCAATTTCTTCTTCCCTAGGTGTTCCTGGTTCGGGTGAGGGCTCAATGGTTGAATCTTGGGATATGCAAGGAATGGGCTTGGATTTGGCTATTGAGGGTTCCTCATGGCTCAACTTGGCTTCCTCTAGGAGGGGTTTGATATGATCGGAAAGAAAGGAAGTGTTTTCTTGGATACGTTCTAGGATTTCTCTTCCTTCTGTCGCGGTCTTGTGGACGAACAATCCTCCAGTGGCAATGTCAAGGTATAGGTAGCTTCCTTGTTCAAACCCTCATGAAAATGTTGAAGCAACATCGGATCGGGAATGGCAACATTGGGTCCGGATTTTGATAGCAAATTAAGCCTAGCCCATGCTGCACCTAAAAATTCCTTCTCACTCTAGCGAAAGACGAGAATTTCCATATGAAGGGAGACAATACGGGACATAGGGAAGAAAGCGAGACAAACTTTATCTCAAAGTTCCTCCAAATCACCATTTACACTCCCGACAGTATGAGTATACCATTGTTTTGCTCTCTCCATGAGGGAAAAGGAAAACAATTTCCACTTTAGAGTTTCCTGTGTCATGCCCTTAATGAAGAGGCACGAACACAGTTGCTCGAATTCTCGCAAATGGTGGTATGGATTTTCACTATCTAGGCCAGAGAAGGACTGCTCCTGAACCATGGCTTATCCAGGGCGGAGTTCATAGCCGGATGAACTAATTGGGTCCGTAGAAGGCGGTGGCTCATAGAACTTGCCATTTGGAGCAGAGAAAGATTTGATAGTGGGTTGCTCCATGAAAGAAATGAGTAAAGGAATATAGAAAGACAAAAAGATACGAGGACTAACAAGGTTTGAAGATAGAACAATAATTGTTCCCCGACAACGGTGCCAGAAATGCTTGTTGGTGTTTCTAATGATCACAGAAAAATCCGCAAGCTCACGGATATCGCTGTAGCACTTCACCTAAGAGTATTCCAAGATATCGAATTCACAGGGAACGTGTGTGTCTAATCTCCTATACTAAAATAAGATAGGTTCAATCTATAACTGCTTATTTTGGGCAGCGGCTTATCCCTGCATCCACAGGCGACTCCGGCCAACAGCTCTACGACGTACGCGGACATGAAGGATTACTAAGGCCGGATAAGACTGTCACCACCTACCGACTATCTCTAACAAACCATGGGGCATGCGGCAAACAAAGGTAATCTCTAGCCTAGACACCACGTCTATGCTATTAATTACTATCAAAGTCTTGACATCACGCTTATAGAAGACTATGATACTCTAACTAAATAGAGCGATGATCCCATAAGAAACTAAGGAAAGAACTTATTTCAAAAGGAAACATATATACCAAAGGAAGATCACAAATACTTACTAAGAAAAGAAAGCATTCGCTAAGATACAAGCGTGGAGAAGGCGCCGACAAAACCAGACATCCTCCTAACTCTCCTTCACTATCTCCTTATTTTCTAAGCACTTTGACAGTGCTAAAGCCTTTGGAGTGGAGCTCTAAATCTTCTTCTTGTGTTGTGTTGGAGTGGAGGCACTCCCCTCCTTATATAGGACCCAAAGGCGGTTTCTGCGGCGGTAACTGCCGCCCTAACCGAGCCGACCGACCTTAGAAAGGCGGTAATAGGTGGCACGTGGAAGCTGGGGATGAGGGGGCTCACCCCTAGTTCAGTTGAACAAGGGTGTTCGGCCGAACAAAAGTTGCCGCCTCTCGTCCCCTGCTTTCTCTAGAGCACTGGAAGGTGGGTCCCTTCGTCGGTTATGTGGGTAAGGCCCTAGGGAATGTCGGATCACCCTATTTGTGGGGTCGTGAATCGTTGTGTCGTGCTCTGATTGGCCAAAATTGTGTTTCTTCCTTCAATTACTTGTGTTTTCTCTTTACTTTGTGGATAAATCACTTGCATACAAATAATCACCAACACTTGTGGAAATTGTTAGTAACAAACCTTTACCACTATGTTGGTTATTCCTTTTATGTTGTTTATAGAAGGATTTGATAGTCGGATTTAGCATTTAAGGACCGTCAACACGTCACCGCTGCCACCAAGGCACAAGCTCACCTCTCTCGAGAACTTGCCGAACTCCTCGAGCCGCCCATTACGCTCACTAGCGAGGCCCCTTTCAACGACGGTCTCAAAATGTGTACAAACATGTGACAACCTTCATAATCAATCACGGTAGGCTCGATCACCGACACCTAACCGGTCTAGGTCTCACCATAAACCAAGAGTAACAGTCTAGATCACACCCTCAAGGACACCCTAGACTTAGATGTGGATAGATGCTCTAGTTACTCTCACTAGCACTCTCAAGATCTTCAAATCTCCTCCTAGTGCTCCTCTCTTTTCCTCTTGGCCCCCTACTAATGCTCCCAGCAATCCCAATGGCCAAGACAGGTCTCCAAGACCCCAGCAACGAAGTTATATAGGCTCCCAACCTCAAACTAGCCGTTGTTCCATGAAATCAGCTCTCTGGGCCTACTGACCGAACAATCCGGTCACTGACTGATTGGACCGTCTAGTCTCCATCTGGACAGCTCCTCCAGAGCCATTGGCTTTGCCCTTGTTGCTGATTTCCCACTGACCGGACTGTCCGGTCACTAGACCGGACCATCCGGTCTCTTCGCCTTCGTCGATTCCAGAGAGCATCCAAAACTGCTCCCTTTTGTCCCGAGCCTCATCCATATAGACCAGACCGTCCGGTCTGTAAATCGTACTATCCGGTCTCTATGGGCCTTCGTGCTGATAGATTCCTCACAGTCCACTCTCTGGTCCTCTAATGACCGTACAGTCCGATCTGTCCAGACCTTCTGCCTAGTCTCTCTGTCCAGAAGCTGAAACTTGTCGTCCTCGCTTAACTTCGTTTCCCGGCTTCTTCCAACAGCTCTTTGGCTTCTCCACTGTCACCTAGTGCTTGTGATTTCACTAAGCATCTACGCACATCATCGATTAGTATGACCTAAGAGACATGACCTAGACCCCCCTTGATAGTCTAGTTTTTTCTATAGACTCAAAGCACTAACATCTAGACAAGTGTTTCAAACACTTGCTCCATAGCTTGTCCTTAGCCTTGATCCATCTCCATCAACCCTTGAACTCCATCAAGCTCACTAAGCCTTCATGCTTGTGGTCATTGTCATTAATTGCCAAGACAACCATCATCAATAGGATTTATAGTAGAGTGATGATTCCTGCATAGATAACACTCATGTAGATATTACCCCATAATTTTATAGTTATCATTAATCACCAAAACATTCATATCTCAGGGATCCAATCATCAATGATCATGAAGCTTACACTATATTATAAAATAGGACAACAATAATAGCAAGAAGCTGCCAATTAGGATTCCTGTGATGGTGTATTATCATAAAATTCAAAATCGGGACTTTGTTGTCTGCATCCTTTCATAGACAGAGTAAGGTAAGAAAGAACAACCAGCAAGGCTTGTTGTTGTCGTAGGTAGATAAGACAACTAAGTTTCATTTAAAAAAAGATATGACAACTAAAGACTTTATTTCAGTTCTTATCTTCACGGATGATGGAGCAGAGCACCTTACCGGATATATAATAATTGTGCAATTTGTTATTTTTTCTCTGCTGATTACTCATGTTTATTCTGAGTCCTAGGCAACACCCCTGGATCTCCTTTCATCAAGAACTGAATCGTGCTTAGAGGGAAAGGGAGAGCTTGGTTATCTTCTTGCATGATGCCAAATTGCCAGGATGAATTATTTAACCAAATGCCCATATTTATCTTGGTGATGCTTTCTCTGCCAGATTAAGGTTAGTTTAAGTAAAAACAAAAATACAGAAATATGGTGTATCCGGAGTTTAATTAAACTGGGGCTATATGTGACGGTTGGTTATTAGCTCGCACTACTATCTTACGTTTTTTTTTTGTTTATGAAGTGAAATCCTAACCAAACTATGGTGTTAAAAATCACTCCACACTACTAGAAACTGGGATATCCCTGTATGCTAGATAATTCATTCAGGAAAAATGGAAAACACTCAGGGAAATAGGTTATGTCAGCTTGCCGTCAGGGAAAAGCTGCTACAGTCAGTTTATTGGACCCACAAAGGGTGTGTTTGGCACTGCTTATTGAACTGCTTATTGGAAGTGGGGTTATGCTCAATAAGCAGTTTGAATAGCCAAACAACAAAATAGAGAAGTGCTTATGAGGTATAAGCACTTTGTCATTTTATACTACCCATAAGCACTTTGAGCAAAAAAGCAAAAGATAGCTTATAGAGCTTATGGGTATTCACTCAACTTCACCGAAAATTACCCACACTACCACTGGGAAAAAATACCTCCGGGCGGCGCCCCTCCAGGGAGCTGGTCCGGAGGCATGTTTCCTGACTAGTTATCCAATAGAAAAGCAAATGATGATTGTTGCCGCTACTATGTGTCTTCATAACTACATTCGTGGGAATCATGCACAAGATAAACACTTTTGCAAGTGTGACTGGAATCCGGATTATGTGCCAACAATACCTTTAAGATACCAAAAAAAAACACTCCATCGCTCGAATACTTCAACTACAAATGCTAATGAGCGCGACATGGATAGATTTCGTGATGACATTGCAAAGGCAATTTCTCTATCTAGAAGAGCATGATTGTGTAACCTTGTATCTAGTCGAGCATGATTGTGTAAAAATATGTTGGTTAAATTAATGTACTATTAAGTATTTATTCTATTTCAATTGTTTTTATTTCAATATGGTACACAAGCTCACTTGCGAAAAAAACTCATGCGCCACAAGGGCAATGTAGACATTTTACATGCATAAGCAGTTTCACAAAAATATGATAAGTAGTTTTGTCAAACGGGTTAACTGCTTATACAATATAAGCACTTTGAGCATAAACAGTGCCAGATAGCCGCTTCAGTGATTCACAACTCGATCACATTTTTATTTATTTATAAACCATAGTATTATGAGTTGAAATACTTGCTTTTCATCATGAAATTTATTCTGATCGATGCAACGTGGTCTAAGCTTTTCCTTCCAAAATTCCTATCACTTATAATATCGCAGCTTTCTAGAACAAATGGCAGCCATGCAAGAGGCAAGAATGCACAAAGGCATCATGACGACATCCAGTAATTTTAGTTTCCCATCTTGTAACAATCATGTTCAGGCCACCCTTTTATGTGCAACATATATACCCTTTTTTGGGTGCCGATAATTTAAAACATTTAAAAATATTGTAAGTGGTCAAAAGTTCGAATAGTAACCTGCATGCTGAGAACACCTTAATCATGCTGTTCGTCCGTGTGTGGGATGTGCCAACACACGAGTTAATTAGTTGTCCCTCGATTAACTCAGAAGACACAAAAGTTTTTGGAAAACAACACTCAAAATAAAACTAGATCAAGGGGGCTTTTTACCTTTTCACCATCCTTACGAGATGGTCATTCCTGATTGCCACCCTAAGGCAGTGTCACTCCCAAAGACCACCGGCAGCCCGAACTTACACTCTCCTGTGCCACCATAAGCCTCCAGCAGTGGACACATATATTTCTTTTTTTTTTAAGTCCTGCTGTCCGACGTGGGAATGCAAGAGAAAAAGACGAAGCTGCCCTTCACCTCACGCATAAGCTACAGCAGCACCTGAATTAATCTCCCGCACTCCGTTCTGCCTCCGCTTACCTCTTCGTCTTTCTCATGGCGCTGCCATTACACGTATATCATCTTAAGGCAATATATCATGAGAACATTTATTAACATCGAAACATAGCAATGTTTGAGGAGAATCATTGTTCATGATCTAACATTGAAACATAGTTCAAGGGGTAGCAGTCACATGATAGTTCTTACATACATAAATATAATTGCAGACCATTGCAAAGTTTTTGGTCGCCCACCATTACAAAATTACACAAAAGAAGTTGCCAGCAGACAACACATAGTTCCATATACTGAGCACTTCTTTTTTGGAGTTAGTTTCTTCCTGATTGCAGCTTTCTTCAGCGTGCCAACATCAACCTGAGTCGTCCTTTCTGCAGCTTCAATTGGCCCTTTTCCGGATTCTAGTGCCAACTGAGACGGACCTTCACCAGCTTCAAAGTCCATGGCTAACATTCTATAGGAAGTCAAGTTAAAAGACATGTGTTATTCAAGTTCAGTAGCAAATATGTGCCGACAACATAAGATTCAAACTGACCTTCTTGTAACTGAACCAGGGCTGGATGAGTGTTGGATGGTAATGGCAGTTTTTGGACGTTTTGGGGTAGGCAAAATCTCCATTTCAGCTTCACTAGCCTTCTTTCTTCCTGACGGGTTCATGTTCTTTCGCACCCTTTTCCTGTTGTAGGTAAAATTACATATTCAATTTAATTACAACATACATAATAATGGTGAATGAAAAAGAATGTAGATGTAGGAGTTACTTCTTTTTGGTCCCACTCAGACTGCATTTCCAACTTCCTTCTCTATGCCCCTGATCGCCACAAGCCTTACAGATAACTTGTCTTTTGATTCCTGTCTTCGACTTTCCTTTTTCAAGGCATGATGGAAACCTATTCTTCTTTTGCCTCCCTACACCTCTCTTTTCCTGCAGTCGTGCAAGTACTTTAAATCCCTTGTCAACTTCTGGCCGTTGAGACCTGTCAGTAATGCTTGGAATGACCCCTTCATATGCTTTTCAAAAACACCAAACACTAAAAAAGTGGTTCACAAAATTGTCCATCTTGGGCTGCCTTTGAGATGTAATAACAGCCAAAGCATGCTTGCATGGCTTCCCTGTGATTCTGCCACTCTCTACAAGTGCGTTGATGTTTTAGAGGGTACACAACATGCCTTAAAATTTCTTCACCATCATGGTATTCAATCACCTCTGATGATTGATCTCCGCCCCTACTAACAGACATGTTCCCCAACCCTCTACTTGCTGCATTCAGTTGATAGATAATAATGGGCAAAATATCTCCATCTAGCATTTGTGAGATTTTTCTCCTTTTGTCAAACATCTTCATAGTCTTGTGCCTGATTGCATCAGCAAGTGCATCAAGAGGAAAGTCCTTGAATTCTTTAACCCAGGCATTCCAAGATTCTGTCAGGTTGTTGGTTATGTAGTCACACTTTATTTCAGTGGAGAACTTGCTCCTGCTCCAAAAAAAACGGGTGGTGCTTGGACAACCAGGGCTTCACTCCAGGAGCTGACTCATAAACTTGGTCAATGTGGCGTTGATATGGTCCAAGTCTATAAGCCCTTGCTGCAGGCCACATATGAGCACCCAAGGAAGGTGGGAACAGTCTCTTAAAATTCTCCATCAAGTGCCTAAAGCACTCCCTGTGCTCACTGTTAGGAAAAACAACCTGCACAGCCTTCTCTAAACCCTTGCAAGCATCTGTACATATTGCCAGGTTTGGACCATCACCTACACACTTAACCAATCGCTCCATAAACCAGGTCCAATTGTCAAGGCTTTCTGACCCAAAAAAACCAAATGCTACTGGGTACATCCAGTTGTGTCCATCTAAGGCATTAGCAGCAGCCATGTGACCTTTCCACTTCCCATTTAGGGCTGTGGAGTCAATACTGAGATAAGGCCTACAACCCTCTACAAAACCTTGAATACATGGTTGGAATGCACAAAGAATTTGGAAAAATAGATCTGACCATCTTCTTCCTCAGTGTCTATTTCTACAACACTACCAGGGCACCTCATATCTACCTCAGCCTTAAATCTATACAACTAGTCAAAACAATCATTCCAATCTCCAAAAATCATATTACTGGCTCTCTCTTTACCCTTCTAGACAGTTGCATATGGGATAGTTACCTTGTACTTGTCCTCCAGGTCATCTTGCAATTTTCTGGCGCCGGTGTTAGGCTTCTTCTTCAGAGTTGTAGCCACCCTCTGTGCCACCATTCCTATGTAGCCATCTTGCCCAATACTCTACTTGTAGATGCACACTTGTGTCTTTCAGTGTTGATCTGGATCTGCAAAAATAAAAAAGAACAGCAAATTAGTAATATATCAGGTACTTAGTAGGCAACAAGAAATAAGTTAGTCATAATTAATACATCAGGTACTGAGTAGTACCCTGACAGTTTTATCAGCTTGTGTCCTAGCCACAATCCTCCATGGGCAACTTTCAATAGAGCAGAAACCCCTGAACCGTTTCTTATCTGATTTTTCAGTCCCAAGCTCGAATTCTTCCACTATGGCATGCTGCCTAACAGACATCCTAAAATCTTTCATATCTGGGTAAATGGTGCCAACTGTCATAGGAGGATCATCCCCATTCCATAGCCTTAGTGGCTCATCAGGAATAACATCATTCACCGGGACAGCAGCCTCGTTAATCTCCTTCTCGAGCTCAAGGGCCATGACTGGAATAGCATAAACTTTCTTCTTGCCTTTAGCTGCAGCTCTTGCAGCTGCTTCAGCTTTTGCTTTCTCATCCTGATCCTTCAGTCCGAGCACCTCATATAGATGGTCCTCATCAATAGCATGTGCTTGAGCATCTTTAGTTAAAGCTACTATTTTCAGTGTACTCCCATCCACATGGTCGGGTGCTGCCTCCTTAAGTGGTTCATTTCCATCTACATCAGCACAAGGTTGACCAGCAGACTGAGATGAAGTAGATGGCCTATCATGATGACTACGACTACAAGAGCCCTCAGGGTTACTGCTTGTAAGCTTCATGACCATTGATGGACGGATCCCCAAGGTATGAATATTTTGGTGATAGATGACAACTATAAAATTGTGGGCTAATATCTACATGAGTGTTGTCTATGTAGGAATCATCTCTAAACTCTACTACAAATCATATGGATGATGGTTGCCTTGGCGATTGATGAAAATGACCACAAGCATGGACGCTTGTGATCTTGATGGAGTCCAAGGATTAATGGAGATGGATCAAAGCTGAGGACAAGCTATGGAGCAAGTGTTTGGGACACTTGTCTAATTGTTAGGGATTTGAGTCCATAGGAAAAACTGGGCTATCAAGGGGGTCTAGGTCATTTCTCTTAGGTCATGTCTAGTCGGTGATGTGCATGGATGCTCAGTGAAATCACAGATATTAGATGACAGTGGAGAAGCCAAGGAGCTGTTCGGAGAAGCCGGAAAACAAAGTCAAGCAAAGACGATGAGTTTCAGCTTTTGAAAATAGTGACCGGACAGAGGGGTCAGTGGTGACCAGACTGTACGATCACTAGGTGAAATTGTCTGGGACTTCCAGTGAAGCACCAAGGAATCTAACTGTGCAGGAGCTATAGAGACCAGACGGTACAGTCAGGTGACCAGACTGTATGGTCAGTGCAGCTGAGGAACAGGGCAGAGAGGAAGTCGCGCAGGGAAGTTTTTTGGATTGGTGAGAGAAACGGACCGGACGGTCCGGTCAACTGACCGTACGGCCCGGTCAGTACAGAGGAGTTGTCTGGACAGAGCAGCCAACGGCTCTGGGAGCCGTTCCAGAGAGACTGGCCGATCCGCTCTGCCAGTGACCGGACAGTCCGGTCATTGGGTCTAGAAAGGCAACTTCATGAAGCAACAACTAGTTAGAGGTTGGAAGCCTATATAACTTTGTTGCTGGGGTCTTGGAGACCTCTCTTGGCCAGTGGAATTTCTTGGAGCATTTGGTGGGAGCCAAGAGAAAAAGAGGAGAGCAGTAGGAGGAGATATTGCATATCTTGAGAGTGCTAGTGAGAGTAACTTCAGCATTGATGCACATCTAAGGCTAGGGTGTCCTTGAGGTTGTGATCTAGGTTGTTACTCTTGATCTATGGTGAGACCTAGAACAAGTATGATAACTTTACTAGATTGCCACATGAGAGAGCTAACACTGTTTATTCTTGCTCTCATGTACTAGTGGAGGAGATCAATGCTCTTGGGGATAACTTCAAGCTGAAGCCCATTGAGGTGATAAGAAGATTCTTGAGGTTATTCAAGTACCCCAAGTATGAGTCCATCATCACCTTCACCTTGCAAAGTGACCTCAAGACCAAGACCATGAAGGATGTGCTTGGCAAGATCACAGCCTTCGAGAGTTACCAGCTGGGTTTGGATGATCCACAACCATCCAACCTTGCTCTTCAAGCCGAGAAGCAAGAGCCTATGAAGAAGAAGATGATGCTGATGAAGATGACTTGAGTGAGAACTTGGCTCTTCTCATGCAGAAGATAAGGACCCTCAAGAACAAGTTTTTCTCCAAGTCCAGGGGCAAGTGCTTCAATTGTGGGTCCAAGAACCACTTTGTTCGAGAATGCCCCAAGCCAAAGAAAGAAGTTTTCAAGTCCCAAGACTCAAGTGATGATGATGAAGAAGAAGACATCAAAGCCAAGCAAAAGAAGAAGTGGTACTTCAATAAGAACAAAGGCAAAGGCAAAGGCAAAGCTCAAGACCACAAGAAGAAGTTCTCACGCAAGGCCCTTGTTGGAGAGTGGACAAGTGACAACTCAAGTGACACATCCTCTTCCTCAAGTGATGATTAAGAAGTGGCCAGCCTAGTCATGATCAAGACCACACTTCCACGAGCTCTTCCTCCACCTCCCACATGCCTCATGGCCGCAAGCCAACTTAGGGAGAGTGAGGATGAGAGCAGCGATGACAGCGATGATGAGGAGCTCACATGTGCCGAGCTTTGGAGTATGCTTGAGCAAGCCCGTGACATCGCCATCAAGAAATCCAAAATGTTGGATGTGGTAAGAAAAGAGTGTAAGTTGGCTAAGGACCATGTTGGTGAGCTTAAGAGTGAGCTCAAGGACCTTGTCACATCTCATGAGGCCCTAAACAATAGTTATGACAAACTCAAGGGTGATCATGTAGAACTTTGTGAGAACTACGAGGCCCTTGAATTTACTTTTGAGGCCATCAATATTGATAACCTTGCCTCTCCCTCCTCTAGTTCATCTAAGAGTGATGCTTCCACTATGTGTGATGAACTAACCACCTCGGTCGAGGTTTCTTCTCTTGAGCCATTTGTTTTGGAGGAATATCACAAGCTCAAGGAAGGGAGGAAGATGGTGATGGATGGCTTCGAGAGGCTCACACGTGGTAGAGCCATCCACTAGGAGATTCTTGGGAGAAACCTTGTGAACATTGTCTCCCACCGAGGACTTGGCTCATATCCCGCCACCATCTATATCATCGAGACGAGTGATTCCATCCCCGTATGGATCAAAGCCCTGCTCGTCGATGACTAGTATTGCGAGAGGAGTTGCAAGGATGGCCACATCGTCAAGGATTGCCGTATGGTGAGAAATTCTATTGTTTTGCCTAACGCTAACTTGTTCTATGAGAACACACATTTCAAGCTTTTTAGAAACAAGGATGGCAAGGTGAATGCTAAGGCTTTTGGAACCACCAAACAAGAAGAGAAAGGTCAAGAGCATATGGGTGCCTAAGTGCATTGTTGATCTTAAGAGGTCAACGAAGTACAAGTGGGTGCCCAAGAACAAGACCTAGAAGATGGTGGTGGTGGTGGACCGTGAGCTTACTTGAAGATCAAGTGAAGTCCACCATAAGTGGTATGGACCTCAACGTCATATCTACTCATGAGGGAGGTAACCGTGTTTGTTCTTGGTAGTTGTAGTGTGTTTTTCCTTCTCTTGCACTACATGGTAATTAGGACTCCTTTGTGACTAGTATGCTTTGCATCCATGCATGTGTAAATAACTAAAATAAAAACACATAAAATTAGTCAATGTCTAACCCATCCAAGATAGCTATAAGCAAGGGGGGGTGCTTGAGATGGTTGTTTGGCTTCTCTCAAGGCAAGGGTATGGCTTATAGTGAGTAAGCTTGGGAGGGGTTCAAACTTGACATTGATAGGTTTCCTTTGTGTCTTGTTGAATATTGCTTGCATTCACATGTCATGTTTACTTTCTATGCATATGTAAAATGCTTGTTGTATGTATCATATAGGAAACACAAAGGAGGCTTGTCACATTTAGAGATATTTGTGCCTCATGATCTATATGAGATTACATCTCCACAAATGTGACCAAAGGAAAGGATTGTGCTTCATGCCCATTGAGCAAGCTCTTATGAACTCCGAGGTTAAACTAACTCGTTTGGCTCTTATTCATACCCATTTGGCTCTTATTCACTTTGGTTCTTAATTGCTTGATTCTTCATTTGGCATTTGCAAAAATTATAAGGCCATAAAGAACCACTATTTGAAAAGGAGTGTTTGAGAGTTTCCTTCATGCTCCAAGTGCAGTGTTTATTTGAGTTTTTAGCGAGGGCACTTGGAAAATGAAGAATTTCCTTAACTCAGCAATTTTTTAGTAGTGATCGTACAGTCCGGTCATATGACCGTACAGTCCGGTCTGTGCAGCAATGCATAGAGCTTCGGGAAAAGGAAAATGGAGACCGGATAGAATCTTTCTAAAGAGCGGACTGTCCGGTCTGCACAAATTCTAGTTTGCCAAAATTTAGATTTTTCAGAACCCCGAAGTGACGGGACGGTCCGGTCTAGTGAGCGGACGGTCCGGTCACTATCGTTGATCTTGTGATGCTCTTCCAAATCTGGACCGTTGATCTTGTCTTGTGTCGATCTCGGTCGTCTATCAGTCTTTGACCTAGGTCAAAATCAGGTCGGTTGTTTTCTTCTCCGTGTGACCCCTAAGCCGAGAACTCGTCCTCGCTGTGTCTGCCGAAGCCGCCGCATGACATCCCCACCGTCTCCATCCTTGCCGTGCTCACCCAGCATTGCCGCTCGGCTCCACCACCTTGTGCACGCCGCCACTCGCCCCTTGCCACACCCGCACGCAGCTGCCGTGCGCCCGCCTAGCGCCGCCATCGCCTTGCTCAGCCGTCGTCGCCCTTGCTGCTGCCGCTGCCAAGCCTCGTCGTCGACGTGCCCCGCTCCTACACGCGCGCATGCCCATTGAGCCGTAGCAGCTCTGCCCAGCCCAGCTCACCGAGTTCCTCCACCGATTAGGGCAAAAACTTGCACCTTTCCCACCTCCATAGCCAACGATCAAGTTCCCATGTTTTCGACGCTCGGTTGCGTTCTTCGGTGTTCGACGTGCTCTTCAATTCTCTAGGGTATTGTGCCATTCTTCTATTCATCGAATTATGCCCTAATTTCGAGTAGTTGGCCTAATTAATGCAATTAGAAGTAATTCCTATCTTTAGTTGCATTAGTTGGTTAATCGACGCAACCTAGGTAGCAATTAATTCCATGCTTATCTGTTAATTGCATATCTAGGGTTTTCTCTCGTTTAGTCTACAGTTAGATTTATTGCCTACTATTTGACTGCACACTAGATTACTCGCACCAACCACATATAGTCAATGATCACTATTGATTATATTGCTTTATTTGTTCAGTGATCATGTCCTTCATTCAGTGCTAGGATTTCTATTGCGCATTCTTACCTAGCGTTGTTTTGCTTATAGATGTATATAGGTTCCATGCTTATCATATCTATACCTACATGCGTGCAGTGACAGTAGTCAGCAGTAGATATGGCAGGATCTGGACAGGATAAGGGCAAGGGTAAGATGCCAGAGAAGCCAAAGAGCAAGAAGAAGACGAGGCTAGACCTAGAGTCTGAGAGGGCCGGGAGGGTTGCACGACACATAGAGGCCATAGAGGCTTCCCGCAGGATACCTGGATCACTGCTGATCACAGGTACTTAGACAGACAACCAGGGTCGTAGGAGGAGCACCAGGCAGAGGACCATAAGGCCAGAGCTGTACACAGAGATCAGGTTGCCACTATGGTCGTAAGGTACTCCGACTTCTCATTAGGAGAGGTCGTCAAGACCTACGGAGTAGGGATCCTCCAGGCAGGAGGAGGAGTTAGAGGAGGAGTCAGAGTCAGAGTCTAAGGAGTTTGAGGAGTCAGAGAAGGAGGAGACCGAGTAGCCACACTCAGAGCAGACAGGATCACGGAGGTCAACTCACCGAGCAGGAGACCCGAGGTGCACCTATGCAGTGTGCAAGAGGAGGCTACAGAGACAGGTACAGGCAACTGGAGAGACAGACATTCTTAAGGTTCCTGCAAAGGATCTTAAGTTGCTACGCCTTGTCTCCTTCGAGCAGTGGGGTTCCAGTACCTAGGGACCCAGCTGTAGAAGAGAGGTACTAGACAGGCCTCCAGAGGAGGATTGGAGAGGGTCTGAGATGCTATCTTTCACTGAAAGGCAAAGATAAGCTATTTGTGCCATAGCAGTACATGACTTACGAGGCTATGAGGAGATCCACTGGCACAGACATGGAGCAGTATTTCACTTACCTACCTGGTCTGGCAGAGTTGGTCACGGAGCCCTACAGATATAGAGAGGATATTGTGTTAGAGTTCTACGCGACACTGTGGGTTGCCAGAGACCGCTCAGACATCTGGTTCCTGTTCAGAGGGCAGCCACAGCATGTGAGCAGGGGAGACCTGATAGCCAGCTTTGGACTCATTGCTTCAGATCTCCACCTGTATAGGAGTGCTTACCCGACCCTTGCTCCACCTCGTAGACCTCAGGGAGGGACACTACCTCCAAACGACATGGTGTTGATTGCTTTTCCACCACCGCACACCCCAAGCTTTGAGAGAGGCCCTGTTAGACTCACCGCAGAGGGCAAGGTGGTTAGAGCGATAGTCACCAGGACTATCATTCCCAGGTCTGGCTATAGAAAGGAGTTTACACTACTTCACTAGTGGGCAGTAGCAGCTATACTGAGGAGACAGCCGTTTGACTTGGCTGATTTGCTGATTGGTGAGATGGAAGAGGTTATTTCTGAGAGGGTAGGAGGACGTCACTTGGTCTATGCTCCCTACATTTGCTATCTACTGAGGAGGATGGGACTAATGATGGAGGAGCAGTACGACGCGTTCCCTGAGGTGATCACCAGCTACTCACCTAGAGTCCCCAGGGGTTCGCAGTCCACTTCTAGTCAGTAGACGGGATAGGAGGAGCAGGAGTCACCGCCAGTCACTCACGAGCAGGTAGCTCATCCATAAATGGTGGTTCCTGAGTCAGCCAGTACAGGAGCTCCTCCCCAGCCCATAGGCACACAGACAGAGGATGCCCTCACTGTAGCAGAACTTGCAGGACGCCTGGGTGAGTTCATCCAGAGCGCAGCTTAGAATAGATGTCAGATGATGGAGGTCATCAGTGGACAGGCAGAGCTTCAGAGATAGCAGATGGCACTAGTGACCAACCTAATGACTCAGATGGCGGAGCTCACCAGAGGAAAGACTGGCCAGCAGGCAGGAGTCCCTATACTACCACAGTTCTAGCAGCTTTCGACCCAGGCAGGCCCCTTCACTGCTATGATGATAGCTTAGTCTAGCAGGTTATCACACTCAGGGGTATTACCGACAGGGGGAGTAGGACAGACTTTCTCTCCAGTGACTCAGCTCTCTCCCTTGTCAGGATTCTCAGTCTCTATGTTGTTCTCTTCACCTGCACAGTCTACAACTTCGCAGAGGACAGCACCTACCACCTCCCAGCAGCAGCCACCAGTCAGGAGTATATACTTAGAGATAGTGCACACCACACGTGCAGACTCCTAGTCAGCCCCAGTGTCAGCCACAACTCCACCCCCTTCTGCTATAGACACCCCTCTAGTCACACCTGAGGTAGTTGAAGATCTGGTCCGTCGAGATTTCACTCAAGAGGATGTGGATGATCTTGCTCTTCTTCAGGTGTCTGTTGCCGAGGAGACATTCACAGTCTCACCGCAGGGCAGGATGGAGGGTCTGTGTCACCTGTGGACCTTGACTTCTTCAAGAAGGTGGATGCTCAGGCGGCACAGGCTCAGGGAGCACAGCAGGATCCAGCACAGGAGCAGCCAGGAGCAGAGCCTTCAGAGGACGTCATTGCACCACTTCCTTCGACCACAAGTGCGTAGATGTTCACTTTTTCCGCTTTTTGGTGGTTATTGCCAAAGGGGGAGAAGTATGTCATAGGTCTAGGGGGAGTAGGAGTGTGATCATGTGCGATCGAGAGTAGCTTGTATCTAGGGAAAGCATACATGTTCGTGGTTTTTGATGCATTGGTTTGTGGGATATAGATACATTTGGATCTTATTTTGGTGGTTTTATCGAGATGTTCATGGATTTTGATGAGTCAAGTTTTCTGTTCGCTTGTGTTTGACTCATCTTGATCTCACTTGGTTTATTTACATACGCAGTGTGTTATATTCCTTACTTATCCCGTATGCCTGTGTATGATTCCATGATGATGATGATTGCTTGTTCTTAATCCTTATGCATTGCCATGCTAACCTGTTGTATATCATCATTCATGTCTTGCATTGCATATCCTTATGCTTTTATTAATATCTTCTCATGACATGCATGCAGATCATCTAGAGTGTGCTTTTCTTTCTTATTCCTCTTAGCTCTTGATGATGCTTGTTTGAGTAGGACCTTGTGCGTTTCACTCTTATACTTTTGAGGATCCTCTCGATCGTAGTGTAGGTCTTTTAGCCTTGTTGTTCATTAATAAGATTATGATAAGTAATGGTTGTCATCAATCACCAAAAAGGGGAAGTTTGTAAGCTTCATGACCATTGATGGAGGGATCCCCAAGGTATGAATGTTTTGGTGACAGATGAAAACTATGAAATTGTGGGCTAATATCTACACGAGTGTTGTCTATATAGGAATCATCTCTAAACTCTACTACAAATCATATGGATGATGGTTGCCTTGGCGATTGACGACAATGACCACAAGCATGGAGGCTTGTGATCTTGATAGAGTCCAAGAATTAATGGAGATGGATCAAAGCTGAGGACAAGCTATGGAGCAAATATTTGGGACACTTATCTAGTTGTTAGGGCTTTGAGTCCATAGGAAAAACCGAACTATCAAGCAGGTCTAGGTCATTTCTCTTAGGTCATGTCTAGTCGGTGATGTGCATGGATGCTCAGTGAAATCACAGGCACTAGGTGACAGTGGAGAAGCTAAGGAGCTGTTTGGAGAAGCCGGGAAACGAAGTCAAGCAAAGACGACGAGTTTCAGCTTCTGAACATAGTGACCGGACAGAGGGGTCAGTGGTGACCGGACTGTACGGTCACTAGGTGAAGTTGTCTGGGACTTCCAGTGAAGCAGAGAGGAATCTGACTATGCAAGAGCTATAGAGACCAGATGGTACGGTCAGTGCTGCTGAGGAATAGGGCAGAGAGGAAGTCGCGTAGGGAAGTTTCTGGACTGAAGAGAGAAACGGACTGGACCGTCCGATCAACTGACTGTATGGTCCGGTCAGTTCAGAGGAGTTGTGTGGACAGAGCAGCCAATGGCTCTGGGAGCCGTTCCAGAGAGACCAGACGGTCCGGTCTGGTAGTGACCGGATAGTCTGGTCATTGGGTCTAGAAAGGCAACTTCGTAAAGCAATGGCTAGTTGGAGGTTGGAAGCCTTTATAACTTTGTTGTTGGGGTCTTGGAGACCTCTCTTGGCCAGTGGAATTGTTTGGAGCATTTGGTGAGAGCCAAGAGGAAAAGAGGAGAGAACTAGGAGGAGATATTGCATATCTTGAGAGTGCTAGTGAGAGTAACTTGAGCATTGATGCACATCTAAGGCTAGCGTGTGCTTGAGGGTGTGATCTAGGTTGTTACTCTTGGTCTATGATGAGACCTAGACCGGTTAGGTGGTTGTGATCGAGCCTATCGTGATTGGTTGTGAAGACCGTCACACGTTTGTACCTGGTTTGAGCCCACCGGTGAAAGGGGCATCAATAGTGAGCGCCCGTGTCGGCTCGGGGAGTCCACAAGTTCTCGAGGGAGGCGAGCTTGTGCCTAGATGGCAGCGGTAACGTGCACCATGTCTTCACTCCGGGAGTGATTGCCCGCTCGTGGGCGAGAACTCCACATTAGTGGCGGGAGGGACCAGGACTCCGGCGGGAGTGGACCAACGAGGAGTAGGGGAAGGCGCCATCCTTCCGAGACCTCGGGAAAAAATCATGAGCATTTCTTGACCTCCTGTTTACTATTCTACAATTGTGTGCTCTAGTAACTAGGTTGAATTGTGGCTTGTATAGGCTAGTGTGTTTGTCTTTCGCGCTTGGTATCATCATAAACACCAGTATGTGTAGGGTCTTGACCTACTAGAATTGTGTAGGTTGCAACGATTGTTAGGTTCAAGTAGTGTGAATTGAAGTTTTCGGATCTGTGAGCGGCCTACCAATTCACCCCCCCCCTCTTGGTACGCCTTCGGTCCTTACACTGCTACTGCTCGACATCCTTCTACCTAGCACATACCCTGCCTTCTCATCAATCTCCACATGCAGAAAAATCCACTTAGACTCATACCTCTCAAGGAGTTATTGATTGGTTGTAATCCTAACTGAATTTCCAATATAGTTGTCCTGATAGTAGAAAACAGGTTCTTGGCTAGGACCCCAAATTGTTTTGGTGGCCAATTCATCACTTAGCTTCTGAAGGATGACAACACCACTAACCCACCACTCAAATTGTTGCTCTTCCATATCCACATTGTATCCATCATCAGTTCTGTAAGTGTATTTCTCCACTGAAATGCTAGCTTATTCTAAACGCTATATCTCGATCCATCCTACCCGACGCCATCAAGAACATACAGAATAAAAAACAAAGAAAATGGAGTTAGGGTTCAGACTAAGTCAAATTTTCTTTGCAACCGTATAAACAAATCAAGATACGACAAGCAGACTCACCAAGGGGGACACTCGGATGGAGCCATGATTCCACCTCCACGCCCCCAACCTTCAATCAGAACCTAGCTTTATCCAATTCAATGACAGATGGAAAATTTTCAGCTCCAATCCAACGAAATCGACTAGGGCAGCAAACCAAAGCAACAAGATTTAGTACCTGGTGTAGATCCAAATGGCATCTGGGGCATCGATCAGTTTGTTCAATCAGCCGCCGCCGCACCTTTCTTCTGGTGCAGCTTAGGGTTCTACGGGAAGGGGGAAAGAAAACGGGGCAGAACGGTGTGGGTGACTGGTTCAGGCCTGGCTAGAGCTTATGCGAGAGGTGCAGGGGCAGCTCTGTCTTTTTTCCTTGCATTCTCACGTTGGACAACAGTGATTAAAAAAAGAAATACGCGTGCCCACTGCTGGAGACTTACGGTGGCACAGGAGAGCGTAAGTTCTAGCTGCCGGTGGTCTTTGGGAGCGACACTGCCGTAGGGTGGAAATCGGGAATGACCGTCTCGTAAGGATGGTGAAAAGGTAAAAAGCACAGATCAAGGAACCAACATCGAACACACATGGAATGCAACTTTAATTCGTAGCCGATGAATCAATGTTGTCATCTTCCACTTTGGCGCAAGTGGCATGCGGCGGCATACTATGAATGTTTTGGTGAAAAATGTGTTATGCATTATTTTACTGGATCATATTTCCCCAGATATTCTTGTTGACCTTCCGTGTCTTTGGGTTCAATTAAAAGGCGGAGGACAGGTAATTATTCAAGGAATTGGTAATGGTTAGTTTGTTACTCATATTAGTTTACTGGACCCCACTTAAATATGTCGTCTCATAGGTCGTCTTTTGCATTGCCACGTAGGAGTTTTTTTGACGATGTGGAAGAGAGAGAGGGTGGTGAAAGTAAGAGGTGGTTGTTTCGTGAGGCAACCACCTCATGCGCTAAAATTTAGGAGTATGAGACGGCTCTCATCCATTGTATGTCTTCTAGTAGTCTTTTAAACCATAGATATTCCTTTTTATATTCATAAATTAAGGAGTCATATAATTAATAGGAGATAACTAAATAGACCATCCATTGTATAAGTCATCTTATAACTTGTTTTAAGATTACGTATCATGCATGAGATAACCTATAAGACAACACCTTTGTACTTACCCTTAGAGTATTTTGCATGAGCTTTGTTGATGCATTCATACGCCATCTTTTCTCCATTGCGTTGTTTGAGTTACAAGACAGAGGGCATCTAATTGAAGTTCCTATTGTTCAAGCACATCAAGTACTAATTTGAAGCACATCAAGAATTATTACTTCTTCAAGAAATTAATCATGGTTACTCATTAGAAGGGACGACCTCACAATGCATTCAATAATGGATAGCAGCAGTCGCTTAGATCCTATCTACTAGCACTCTATAGAATCTCCTCCGATCCCCTGTGGCCAAGAGGTTTAATCTTCAATGTTGGAGCTCTTTTGGAAAAATGATACATATTGATCAGGCTGCATTATTGGAGGCAGAAGATTCCAATCAATCCAACTATTTACGCAGGGCGAGCCTAGTAGGTGCCACAAGTAGTAGTACTTGTGTCCACGGCCCATTGATATGTCCTTTTGCTTGCAGCCATGGACCAGACGGTTGACATCCATGCGTTCTCTCAATTGTCCGGATCTTTCTGCACTCTTTTCTTTATGGCCACATCCTGGTCCCTCCCCAAATTTCGTACAGAAAAAGTACTGTGTCCATAGACTGATACTCTTTCATTATTTGTTTTTGAATGATTTCACTAAATGAAGTGGTTGTATGGTCTTGTTTGGATCCATAGAGTTTTGAAGAAACTGTTTTCTGGATATTAGAGTGTCTCCAAACAGGTTAGTTTTTATGTCAATTTCTATGAACTGGATTATGCATTCTTAAGAAGCTCAAAATCTGGTCTAAACCAGCTAATCTAAGTTTTTATCTAGCAAATGAAATGATCCACTGTCCTCCACAAAGTAGCAAAAATTACAAGGCTTGCCACCGCTTTTTTTTTTTCTCCTTCGCTACGTGTGCACGTCATAGCTTGGCCTATTCTTTTCCCCACTTTGCGCCTTCGCCAAAACAACCGCCTGCCTCCAATCAATGAACCCTAGCACCGTTGAACGCAAGAAGCAATCAAAGGTGCCCGCCAGCCATGGATCTCGACGCAGCAGAAGACGGCGATGGCCTGTATTCACCGCATTCCCCACCTCAGAGGTCCAATTTGGACCATGAATTATTCAGCCCCGAGCACCTCTGATGGGACCTCATCGCCGTCGTATGCCCCTGCTGACAGCACCCATTGCCATAGATCAGGGACTCTCAAGAGATGGAGACACAAGTATCCAACAAAAAAAAAACTAGTTTCTAGTTTGAAAAACCAGACTCTGAACAGTCCCATGCAATTTTTATTCATAAACTACTTTTTTAAAACCAGTTTCTTAAAAACTAAGAGGGATTCAAACAGTTGCTAAGAAATAAGAATGAATTTAACTAGAAGATTAATCATGCTTATTAACTTGCTATCTACCAGAGTAAATACGGAGATGAATTTTAATTGTTTCTAGATTTGACCCCATCCTGAATCAAGTTAAAAATGATAGCTTGAGAGGCATCCTCAATTCGTTGTGCTTTTTGGGACTTTTCTCAAATGGGAGAATTGCTATGGGAGCTTTTAGAATTGACTTAGTCCAATAATCAATCCGTCTCCGATGGACCTTAAAAGTACAAAACAAACTAGCTAGTTGAAGAGAGTAATCACATTTTTTTAGGCATAAAATAAACTGTTAAGCTGAAACTCGCTCAGACAAGGTTGGTTAGTACAGCTTTTTCAGTCAAGTCGTTTTGACGTTATCACTGACAAATATAGTCAACGGTGATATCAATGTGCACTACACACGAAGGCCCACGCATAGTAAATATATATACTCTCTTGTTATTTAGGACTGACACACTAAACATACTCGAAAACATGGACTTCTGTTTATTGTATTCCTATACGTTTCAGAGTTGGGGTTGGAAAATTTGCATTTTGTTCCAGTCTTTGTACCACGGCAGAAAAGACTGCGCTGCGCACACCAAATTTTCAAACGGGATATGCTCTTGACTCCAAAAAAAAAAAATGGTAAGCTCAGTCCGTGAGATTTTTGGATGGAACCGCGTGGGCCGATGGCCCATTAACATCATGTGGGTTCTGCCATGGAAGGGGAACGTGAACTGATATTACATCCAAAAAGAAATTCGTGCTTAGTTCTACCCTAGGTAAGGTAAGGTTAGTACCAAACCGCCATCTAATCTTCTCAGGGGAAACATAAAAGAAGCCTTCCTGCGCAAGGAACTCGCCAAGCATGGTAGCGTGCGCCTATGACTCCAGCTTCGGAGGGCAAAGAGATGGTTTGAAGAGCCGTGTGTGATGCTGAGTCCCCTTTTGCTCAGACTGCGAATTCGGCCCATGAGGCCGGCACAAGAAAGAAAAAAGCTGGCTTGGACGACGTCCTAGCCGTAGCCCCTGGTATGTTCCGGCGGGGGCAAGTTCGCTCACATGCTCTGCTCTCGTCACATCTCATTTTTTTTGTTTTGTTGAGTTATCGACGATCGCAAGCACATAGATCGAAGTAGAAAACGAAAACTAAAAGTGACAAAAATAGAGGAGACAAAATTCTTTATTAAATAATTCTGGCGAAATTACAAAGCGATGTCTTCTCAACTATTTATAAGGAAAAAATCGTACTTCATATTGGGCTAGGATTAGATAAGGAGCCCACATGGTCCAGGACTCCTTCTAGAAGGTGGGTCTGGTCTATAAACGTTTTACAACACTCCCCCTTAGTCTCTTTATCATGATAAACATGCCTCATAAAAACTACTTAAAAACCTAATGAGATAAATGGAGAAAAGAGCACATATTACCGTCACTTGTATTGTACGCATTGCCTCATCAAAAACCTTAATGAGAAAACTTCATATAAAAAATTCATAAGAAAAAAAGAGTATAATGTTTTAATCTTCATGATTAATGCTTATCGATCTTCATGAACGATATGAATTATCTTCGAGATGATTCTTTGATTCGGGAACGTAATGTACTTAGAGAAGTTTTCCCCTGTTCCAAGCACTTCTCTAAGTCTTCTCATGTCAATACCATGCCGATATTTTTCAAGAGTGCAAGCTGGTAGTGCCTTTGTGAACATATCTGTAAGATTATCACAAGATCGGACATGAGTTACCAAAATTTCTCTCTTCTCTTGCAATTCATGTGTATGGAAAAATTTAGGTAACATATGCTTTGTCTTGTTTGACTTTATGTATCCCGATTGTATTTGTACAATACAAGCGTTATTATCTTCATAGATAACTGTAGTGGATGGAGTATACGATACTCCATAACTATCCATTATATGTCTTGACATCCTTCTGAGCCAAGTGCATTCCTTGGCGGCTTCAAATAATGCGATGATCACTGAGTAATTTGTTGATGTAGCAACAATCGTCTGCTTTATTGACTTTCATGAAATTGTCGTTCCACCAAATAAGAACACATATCCAGTCTGCGAGATTGACTTGTGTAGATCAGATAAGTAGTCAGCATCAGTATACCCAACCAAGGTTACTTCTGTATTCTTCTTGAAAAATAATCCGAAATCTTCAGTTCCTCTCAGATATCTTAGTACTTGTTTAATGCATTTCCAATATCGCATAGTTAGTGCCAAGCTGTATCTAGCAAGTAGATTAACAACAAAGGCTATATCGGGCCTCGTACCATTTGCAAGGTTCATCAATGCTCCAATAGCACTGAGATAGGAATATTTAGGTTCCAATAATTTCTCACCTTCCTCCTTTGGTCTAAATGGGTCTTCCTCTACATTGAGTGATCTCACAACCATAGGGGATCTAAGTGGATATGCATCTTTCATTTTAAATCTCTCTAATACCTTCTTGGTATAGTTTAATGGATGCAATAATATCCCTTCATGGGTATGCTCAAGCTGCAAGCCTAAACAATATGCAGTCATACCTAAATTTTTCATTTCAAATTCAGTTTTTAAGTAAGAACATGCATCTTCGACGTCCTATGTAGTGCCAATGATATTCAAATCATCAATATAAACAGAGATTATGCAATAACCATTCTTTGATTTCTTAATGAATACACAAGGACAATCATCATTCTTCAAAAATCCTTTCTCTAGTAAAAAGTTACTGAGTTTGTTATACCACATTCTTTCAGATTGGTTTAAACCATATAGTGACTTCTGAAGTTTGATACTATACAATTTGCGTTCTTCTTCACTCAAGACTTTAATTCCTTCTGGAACTTTCATATAGATTTCTGTATCTAATGTTCCATACAAATATGCAGTGACGACATCCATAATTCGCATTTGCAAATTCATATTCACTGCCAATGATATTAAATACCGGAAAGTAATTCCATCCATTACGGAAGAGTAGGTTTCTTCGTAGTCAATTCCTGATCTCTGCGTGAAACCTTGAGCTACGAGTCTCGCCTTGTATCTAGTCACTTTATTTTGAGCATTTCTCTTCCTGACAAACACTCATTTATGACCCACTGGGAAGATACCTTTTGGTGTAAGGCTTACATTGTCAAACACTTCTCTTTTCTTTAGCGAGTTCAACTCTGCACAAATTGCTTCTTTCCACTTTGGCCAGTCAGGACGCTTCTTGCATTCCTTCATTGACTTTGGTTTAGATTCCAAGTCAATCTGTGTTACAATTGTGTCAGCAAAATACGAGTCGACTTTTATTGTCTTTCTATTGTATACTACTTCCATCTCAATATAATTTGTTGAAACTTCTTCTATTATTTCATTTTCTTCATCCACATCACTCAAAGGTGTGTTTAGATCAGGAATTTCTGGTAACCCGTCGTGAGTTTCAAGTGTGCGCACATTCTTACTTGGAATTTCTTCTTCAAGGCTTGCCACTTCGTGTGGTTTGCTTTTACCTTCTATATTCTTCTTTTGAGTAGTTTGCTTAGGCTTCTTCTCCGCAGAACGTCTCCAAGGAGTTTTAGCTTGAGCTTGTACTCTAGGCTTCTTTGGTCCCCGTGTAACCGGATCATTCCTCCTCTTCCTAGCATTCATTGCTTTTGAGCAAGGAGGCTAGAATTTTCCATATAGTCATCTTCTTCAAATGGTATGTCTATTCTTTCAGGTGCATTTGCAGCCGGTATATGAGACTTCACAATGTCTCTTGTATTGGTGAAAGCTTCTGGCAGTTCATTAGCAACCCTCTATAGATGGAGGATGTTCTGAACTCCGAGCTCAGTTTCTGTAGTGCGAGGATCCATTCCTTGAATTCCTTTAGTTTTCTATTCTATTTCACGGCATTCGTCCCGAGAGAGATACTTTCCTCCCCCTAATGCCGGAAAATGATCTTCATTAAAGATACAATCAGTGAAGCGAGCCGTGTGTAGATCCCCAGTGGATGGCTCTAAATACTTGATTATGGATGCACTTTCATATCCAACATAAACTCCGAGTTTCCGTTGTGCACCCATTGCAGTTCGCTGAGGCGGAGGGATAGGGACATACACAGCACATCCAAATCTCCACAAGTGAGAAACATTTGGTATTATACCACGCACCATTGCTAATGGTGATTCTTCATGTGTAGCAGATGGTCTCAATTGAATTAATGTTGCTGCGTGCAACACTGCATGCCCCCAACAAGAGGTAGGCAATAAGCAATTCTGCACTAATGGCCGTGCTATCCACTTGATCCTCTTAATTAATGATTCTGCAAGGCCATTTTGTGTATGCACGTGTGGTACAGAATGTTCCACTTTGATATCCAGACTCATACAATAGTCATTAAACACCTTCGAGGTGAATTCTCTGGCATTATCCATCCTGATGGATTGAATTCTGTGATCCGGAAAATTGGTTTTCAATTGTATGATTTGAGTTGTCAATCGTGCAAACGCATGGTTTCTAGTAGACAATAAACATACATGACTCCACTTCGAGGAAGCATCAATCAACACCATGAAGTACCGAAAAGGTCCTGTCATGGGGTTAATTGGTCCATATATGTCTCCTTGAATTCGTTCAAGGAATGCCATTGATTCTACTTGAATCTTAAGCTTTGAGGGTCGAGTGATGAGCTTCCTTTTTGCACATGCAATGCACAAAAATCTTCTTGATTTGGGAAATCTTTTGTCTTCAAGTTGTGACCATTCGAATTCTTTGTGATTTTTTGCATCATGTTGAGGCCTGGATAACCAAGTCTATCGTGCCATGTTTGATAGGCTTCTTGGTTGCTAAATACGGTCTTGAACGCAGCAAACTCTTTGTGTGGTTTAACATAAGTGTAGTACATGCTTTCTTTAATGGTTGGAAAACTTTTGACGATAGTTTTGTGCTCTCCATCTTTCTTGGTCATAATGAGACATTCTTTGCCTTTGTTATTATTGGTTTCTACATGAAATCCATTTGCACGGATGTCCTTGAAGATTAACAATGTCCAAGTAGACTCGGGATAAAGCAATGCTTCATGGATTACTAGCCGCGTACCATTCGGTAGGACGATTGTGGCCCTGCCTGTGCCAACAATCCTAGTGTCATTGCCAATAACAGTAGTTATATCTCCATCATACTTTCGAAGTGTTTGGAAATAACTAGTGTCCCTTAGAACGGTAGCGGTAGTGCCACTGTCTACGAGACAGAGCTCCTCTTGAATAGCCATATACTCCACGATTTTGTAATTAATACAATAATATATAATCAACAGAAATAATAATGCTAACAATTTTCACATCAATATGATATATTAATCAGAAAATATCTTCTCTTCATGAGATTACATAAATAAACCACTACTAAAAACTTAATGCACCCCTATTACTAATGCTTAATTCTAATGGAGAACTTTTGATTCTAAGTAATCTACAAGACTAGTGAGAATCTCCATGTAGGTCCTCCTCATCCTCTGTCATGAGGTGTTCATCAAATTCAATATCAGAGGCCTTGCTTGGTTCTCCAGGACCTTGAGCTTTATCTAATGTACCAGAATCCATCTTCGTGATGTCTTCTTTGGCTTGTGGAGCTTCAACATAGTTGGCTTCATGCTCCGCAAGCTTTTTATTGAGTTCTTGGTACATGTCGACAACATGCTTAGGCGTGCGACAAATTTTGGACCAATGTCCATTCATGCCACATCTGTAACATTTCTGGTCATGTTTCCCATATGCTCCCCCTGAAGACATCTTCTTTGACTTCCCTTATAGTTCTTCTTGAACTTGTTAGTGTTGTTTTGCGCCTTTGGTGGTGCCTTCGGAGCTCCTTTACCCTTGTTATTATTCTTCTTGAATGACGTGGCATTTGCTTCTTGCGGTGCCATGGAGCCAGTAGAACGAGACAAATGATTCTGCTTGATCAATTTGTCCTCCCCTGATCTTGCTACAATGCATTGCTCAGGGCGACATAAGAGTCATATTTGTCCTTCTTGTACTGGCGGCTCACATGGGTGAGCTTAGGGTGAAAGGTGGAGAGAGTCTTGTGGATGAGATCGGGATCTTTATGATCTTTGCCACATAGCTTCATGCGTGACATAATACCATAAAGCTTGGTATTATATTCCTCAACAGTCTTGTAGTCTTGAAAGCGTAGGTTTTGCCATTCACGCTCCACTTTAGGAAGTAAGACTGCTTCAATTTACTCAAAGCGATTACGCAGTGAGTCCCACAAGACCTTCGGATTCCTTTCCGTCATGTACTCATTTTTCAATGTAGTACATAAATGATGCCTCAGGAAATGCAGGGACTGAGCTTGCTCCACTGCTGTTGCAGCAGGTTCTCCATTTTTGGGCATAATTGTCTTTAAGAGATTTTTGCCACTAAGGAGAATTTCAGCATCAAGAGCCCAGGACAAGTAGTTACTTCCATGGGGGGTAAGCACATCGAATTCTCTCTTCACAAGGTCAGACATCTGCATGATATCATGGTGCAAAAATTATTTCATGTATATGCAAATAATATATCCAAGTAATAGGGGGCATAAATAAAGTGGTATAACAAAAACTATATGTTTAAGTTATTTTTATTGGTATTTCTATATAAAAATAATCAATAAACCGTGAAAACGGAATAATATAAGGACTATAGTCCATCTTGATATAAATCTGGAAAAATCCGGGGTGTTATATGCAAAATAACACATTCCCGTGAAATTTCTATTTATTCTGTGATTTTCTGGTAATTTTCATAATTTCTAGGGGTCTTGCTGCAAAATATGGACTCCACATTTATTTCTGAAAATATTAGGGGCGCTTCTGTGAAAATCTGGACTTCATCAGAAATTCCAATAACTCCAGGGGCTATTTTACAAATTTTCATATATTTTCACTGATCAGGCTTTTAATGGGCCAAAATCCGGCCCAAAAATTAAGCTCGGCCAGTTTTTTTTATAGAGGGTATAAAAGAGACTGAAACTCTAGGGTTTCATTCACTCCCTCACTCTTTCTTTCCTCCCAGCCACCACTTCTCTTTCTTCTCTTCCACCCAGCCGCCTCTCTTCCTTTCCCTCTTTCTTCCTCCTCCACCGATAGATCCAAAGCTTGGGGGCGAGCCCCCGCGAGCCGCGCCGCGCTTTGAGGCAGCCGTCAAGCGTTGGGGCTCGAGCGCCGCGTGCGAGCAACCACGCGCGCGTGGGCTCCCATCGGCGCGGGGGGGGGGGGGTGGAGCCTGGCCGCGCTTTGGCTCCCGAGCTGCGCCTGGCGCTGGAGTAGGGGAGGGGGGGGGGACGCCGAATCGCACGGCCTGCTCCAGCCTCGGTCGTCGCTCGTCTGTGCACGGGCCCGACGGCTTGTGGCCTATCGCGCTGGATTCCATCGCTCGGAGGCGGCGCGGGAGCAGGCCGGGAGTGACCGCGCGCGTGCGCTCAGCCGTGCTCGCGCACTGAGGGAGGTGGCGCACGTGCTCCGGTCTCCACGGCGGGGGCTGGATCTCGCCTGAATCGATTGCCCTCTCCTTCTTTTTTTTCTTTTTTTTTTGTCAACTTTCTGTGATGTATGAAACCGAATCCAAGGTTTGGTGGGGCCGGATCTGGGCTAACAAGACCCAGATCTGAGCCGTCTCGAAACGGATCTCGAGATTTTTTCTTCTTTTTTTTTGTGGATCCGGTCACCTTCACCACTAGGGTTAGGGTAGATCCGGTCTTTTCTTCTTGCCATCTTCGTGGCTCGCGTCGGCGAAGGGCTCTCACGCGGTCTTTTTTTTTCGAACTTCTGGACGTACCCTGTTTTCGATCTGGATATTTCAGATCCTCCCCTTGCCGGTTCCAGATCCGGTTAGGGTTGAGAGATCACGAACGTATAAGTGCCTTTAATCTGATTTTGTTATTTCATTGTGCCGCCTCCTATGGCGGGCTTTTGTTGTTGTAGATCTTGACTGCAACGAGTCAAGATTTTTGTGGCGATCTCCTGGACAGATCTTGGATGCAATGAGTCAAGATACAAATTCCATCGAAAATCATACCTTTAATCGCCGAGTAGTTGACCGGCTCTGTAGAGCATGCTGATAACATGTTGAGTTATTGACGATCGTAGGCACGTAGATCGAAATAGAAAATGAAAACTAAAAGTGACAAAAATAGAGGAGACGAAATTCTTTATTGAATAATTCTGGTGAAATTACAAAGGGATGTCTCATCAACTATTTATAAGAGTGAAACCCTACTTCGTGTTGAGCTAGGATTAGATAAGGAGCCCGCATGGGTCAGGAGCCCTTCTTCTAGAAGATGGGTCTGACCCATAAACATTTTACAACACGTTTTACCGTTTTCTTACCCTCTCGTCCCATCTCTTTTTTTTTCGTTTTATCATTTTCCTACCGTACATTTTGAAGAGCCGTGTGTGATGCTCGAGTCCCCTTTCGCTCGAACAGCGAATTCGGCCCATGAGGCGGATATCGAGAGGCGCAAGAAAGAAAAAAGCTGGCTTGGACGACGCCCTAGCCGTAGCTCCTGGTATGTTCCGGTGGGGGCAAGTTCGCTCCCATGCTCTGCTCTCGTCCCATCTCTTTTTTTTTTACTGTTTTCTTACCCTCTCATCCCATCTCTCTTTTTTTTTTACCGTTTTCCTACCCTATATTTTCTTCACGCTAACAGTGACAGAAGCACGATGGTCTCAATGTCCAAATCGCCGTAAAGCCACAATGCAAAATTAAAAAAAAATACTTTTTATGCTAGCAAGCTTCTTCGCCACAAACCTTCGTAAAGCCACAATACAAAATTAAAAAAAAACAATACTTTTATGCTAGCAAGCTCCTTCGCCACAAACCTACACAAAAGAACGGGACCTCGGACAGATTCGATCCGGCAGCTTCCTCTCGAAGCGTCTCTTTCCCTTTCCCTTGCTACAGGAGAAAATAGCGTCTCGCAGGCGATTCACTCTCCGGCGTCGATTCGGCCGGCTTATGTTCGTCTCCGATAGGCCCTTGGCCTTGGGAGATGGATGGGAGCGGTCTGATCGACGTCCGGCTTGTATAGCGAGCCACAGTGGCGATCGACGTCCCACTGTGTGTATTCCTAGTGGCTGAGCTTTGTGGTGCTGACGGAGCTCACATCAGCGATGGCGTTGGCCAAGTTTGGTGCGTTCTTCCGTTGCAGCTGTTTGTCCTCTAGGTGCCTTCGCCTTGGGTGTCCTTTGTGTTCTTGGTTTGCTCGTCGCGGGCGTCGTGGTGGTCAGGATACAAGCCTGAGGTCGTAAGCTGCTCTGTCTCGTCTCGTCATCGTCGATGGCGAGGTTTTTTGTGCCAGCGGAGTCTGCGTCGGGAGTGGGTCTTCGTGCTATTGTGTTGCGGCGAAGATGTTTCTGGCGGGCTCCGAGGGGGCGGTATTTTTTCGGTGCCGGCTCTTTGTCGACGACGGTTGTGATGTCCGGCACATCGGTGTAGCGGAGACGACTGCAGGTTTCCTGGAATAATTCTCCCGCCGCGCATTGGATCTAGAAGTTTTCGATCACTACCACAAATCAGGCCTGTAGAGGTGGCAGGCTAAAGCTCATAGCGACGTGGTCCAAAGTGCGTCGTCGCTACAGAGCCTAGGAGTCCTACTACGGCTTGAGCCGCCGCTATAGAGCCTCCTATAGCGGCGGTTGACATTGTCAACCGCCGCTATAAATGATCCATATTTATAGCGGCGGTTGATAATTCAAACCGTCACTATTAAGCGCATAAAAACCGCATTCGGACAGCTCTAACCTTCACTCGAACAGTGGCGGCCTAAAAATTTGGGCAAATCACAAAAATCAAGGGGTGAAGATTTTGAGTTCGTATTTTTTTTTTATAGAAATTTTCTCTCTGAGGTAAAGGAAAACTCATCCCATACATTTTTATGCTATTATTTTAAAATCAAGTTGAATTTTATATTTCAAGTTTGTTAGGTTTTTATCAAATTTTAGCTAAATTCATTTGATTTGTATGATTCTATTACCTAGTTGAAGTTTATGAAGATATACATCATCAATTTTTATCCCCACATAAAAAAATTACTATATCTAGCATCTTTATATCAATGAGAATCTAGATCTAGTTTGGTTACTAGTAAAGAGAGAGAGTGTTAGGGTAAGAAGGATATTTATTTTTATTATTTCTCGATAAGTTAAATAATATGTAGAATAATTTGATATTTTTTCATTTTATCTTGTATAATATTTCTTAATTTATGTATTTATTATTCAATATATATATACATAATAAACGTTTAATATATTTGTTACTAATTTAAAATATTTTTTTGTTCTCGTTGAAGGTCGTTCGCGATGGATAGATCTTAGATGTATAAGGCACTGAAACTGGGTCCAATATTTTTACAAGAAGTCTCTAAATTTATCAAAGGGGCCGCACAACATGTTCGACGTGAAGGGATGATATATTGTTCGTGTTTTGATTGTAAGAATCAGAAGCTATAGAATAATATAAAAGTAATCAACTCACACTTGATGCGGAGGGGTTTTGTTGAGAGATACACAAGATGGACAAAACATGGTGAGAACAGTGTGGTCGATATGGAATTTGATGAGCATATTGAAGTTGAAGTCGAGGCTATCAGTTCGCCTGGTGCAGATACGATGGAGTCGTCTGGTGAAGCTGATTTTGATATTGAGGAGTTGTTATGTCACATTGAGCCGCAGATGTTGATTAATGCCGGTACAACTAAAGGGTTTGATAATTTTTATAGAATAGAGAAAGCATCAAAGGATCCATTATATGATGAATCTAAGTGATGTGGTAAAGAGTTCGTCGTGTTGCGTACTGTACTTGAGCTGCAATGTTGAAAAGAAATGACGAGTTCAGAAAGCCGCAAGGACAAAGAAAGAATGGGCTGCAACATTGAAAAGGAACGATGAGTTCAGAAAGAGTATGATTCCTGAATCACGCGTTCACTTGAATACAAATTCTATATATCTAGTTGTAGTTTCTCTCTGTCGTTTTATGTTGAAAGAGATTATTAGTCTAGAAGGGAAGTGATTTGATTCGAAGAGTTTACTAGCAAAGAAACATAGGTCCCTTTGTGAGTGGACTGGTTCGAGAGCACCATATGAGCCCAATGTTTCGGAGAAAGATGATGACTATGCATTACGATTTATATAAGACATTTTATAATATCCATTGAACATTTTAATGAGATGTTGTATATATTCTTTGATGAGATATTGTAAATATCTGTGATGAGATATTACAAATTTCTGTGTATACAGAATCTGTGATTCCTGTATATATGTTAAATTTTATTTTATTTTTTTCAAAAATAACACAATAGCGACGGTTGACATCACTAATCGCTGCTACTAATGGGTCTGTAGCGGTGGTTTGTTTTGGCGATAGACCACCCGCCACTATAAACGCTTATTTGTAACTGCATTTGCGTAGCGGCGTGGTGACCTGCCCGCCGTTACAAGCCTTCACGAGCCGTCGCTACAGGCCATTTCTGTTGTTATGGATGATTTCTCGAAGGACACGTTTGATCGGCTGTGTATATATGTAGGTGATTTGTGTGCGTGCGTTGATAGGTTATCTTTTTTACGCATATGAACAGATACTATATTTATATTCAGTTGTGAGAGGTTCAAAAAAAAATAACGGGAACTCTCTGAGCGTGGTGTGGCTGGATTTCAAGATTCTGATGATGACCACCTGTTGAAGGTCAAGATGTCGAGAGCACCAGTGGGATGATAAACGACGTAGATAAAGAAAGCTGGAGATGTAGAGGCATTCCAAGGTCCACACTCTTCAGATCAGCCAATCCATAATGCATTCAGGTTACAGTCAGGCTCGTTCCTGCATTGGGACAGAAGTGGGTAATCCAAGGGAAGCAGTGTCTCATCCGTTCAAAGAGAGGCTGCTGGTTGCTGTAGGCTCGCTCTCTTCAAAGATCCCGGTGTTGGCCGTAATCTGATTCTGCCTGGATAACTGGTTCCAGATTGTTTGGCGTTCATTCACCATGATCCTGGCGGGAAAAAACAAAGGAAATAACTTGGTCCGTGAGATTTTTGGATGGTCTCGAGCGGGCCGATGCTATATTAACGTCATGTGGGCCGGAGTAGTCATTGGTACGACGTTAACCAATAGTATTACACATCCAATTCGTGCCTAGGTTAGTACCAAACCGACATGTAATCTGCTTATAGCGGAAACATAAAAGAAAGTTTCCTGCGGAGGAACTTGCTGAGCGTGGTGGTGCGCGCCCATAACTCCAGCTTCGGAGGGCAAAGAGTTGGTTTGTGAAGAGTTGTGTGCTGCTTGAGTGTGTCCCCTTTCGTGTTCGGACGGCGAATCGGCCCTCCAGATGGGACGATCTCGAGTGGGTGCAAAACTGGCTTGGGCGACGCCATAGCCAAAGCCCGGCTTTGCCAAGCTCCGGCGGGTGCTCGCTCGCCATACTCTGCTCATATACCATCTCTTTTTTCTTTTACCTTTTTTTCTTACCCTATTTTTTTTTTAACTGGTCAGGCAGCAAAACTAACATTATCTTTCGTTCTGTTTTGAGGGATAAACTAACCGTATGCTGAAGGTGTGGAGCGTTCCAAGGTCCACACTGTTTAGATTAGTAAATTCATAAAATGCATTCAACAGTCATGGTTTCAAAAACCGGAAAAACGGTTGGTTTTCATGAAAAACGGCTTGAGTATACTATGGGACTGTTTGTTTCTTAAGCGGATTATTTAATCTAGATTATTGATGCTAGATTAAATAATCTGGATTAAATAATTCAGATTATAGCGTTCGGAGAGAAAAAGTAATTCAGATTATAATCTGGAAGGTTTGAACTTATTGTTGTCCAGATTATTGGTTGTAGATCGGAGAAGACAACAACGCACCACATTTAATTTAATCACATAGTAGGTGAATACGCTGATGGCAATGTAGGTAATTTTGTACAATTTGATAAGAGTAGTATGACTTTTATTAAATAAGTTAAAAATAAGCATCTCTTGAGGTGCTTATAGGATTATGATAATCTGCCCCTAGATTATATAATCTCGCCAAATAAGTTGGTATGTTTATTTGGCCCCCTAGATTATTTGATCTAGATTATATAATCTAGACATAAATAAGCTGAAACAAACAGACCCTATATCAATTATCAACGTTGTAAAATATTTCTAATACTATACAATGTCAGTAACATTGTAAAAAGCCCTTTTCAGGCTATTTGGAGATCAATAGATCAACGACTATTTGGAGATATTGTAACAATATTATATTTAACAAAACCAATATCTCATCATTTTTGTAGGCTTTTTTAGGGTGATTTACTAGCTGTAGTTTTGGTCATAATTGCAGTATGATGAAGAAACAAAGGAGATGTTCCGGAGGATGAGCTTATTGCTAGAAGTCATAGCACTTGAACTGGCCAATCATGGATGGAAACATAATAATAGATTGGCTTAGATGTTTTTACCTTTGTTTTGGCTCTCTTGTTGCTCAGCAATTCCAGATGATATCTTGTAATAATTTAAAAGTTGTGTACGTTTGTAGAGGCAGGATGTATTATCCATTCTAAAAAATATATACATATTCTTTGAAAAAAAATGTTTTTGCCTAGAATCATTCTAGGTTTGTGTTTAGATCTTCAGTTCAGAGTCGGGACAAAATGCCATTGATCTGAGGCTGTGAACATTGTTTATGAAACCTACATCCTAGCAACTAGCAGGTCTTGTTTAGATCCCTTAAGCATTGTAACTTGTTGATAGTATCCAATCCAGTGGCATACATGTGCCATACCTTACCATGAACCTTCTTTGAAGCAAAAAGTATCGGCCGACTATTTTAAGCCCTATGGTTGTTATGCCCCTCGTTTCTGTTTTCTTGTCGGGATAGTAAAGTTCACAATGTTACTGACCGTAGAAAGGCATCAAGTTGTGCCATCTTTTCAGTTCTTAACTGTTACTACTCTGTTTTGTTTTCTGTATCATTTACATGTGGTGATTTGATACCGGAATATGCACCTTTGAAGCAAACTACTTGATTGGCTCATGCACATTCTGACAGCAACATGTTATTTTCATTAGACGCAGAGTGGTGCAGGCTACCTCTGCTGGGCGTCTCAATCTTGAAGAAAGGAGAAGGGTTGTTTGCAAGACATGCAATGCAATTCAAACTTCACCTTAAAGTTCATCTCACCCTGTTAAATCGCCCCTAAATCCACCTCAGATTCTCCACGAACAGTGGACGACTCGGTTCAGCAACGCAAATGATGGGCGCCAAGACCAGTGTCCTTATTGGTGCTCTCTCTTGCTGCATATCAGCTGCAATAGTGCTGTTCCCGGCTCACCTTTTCCATCCAATCAATTCCAAGCATAGAACTCAATCTATTCATGCAACACCTTCCCTCCCACTGCGTTTGCATACATTTCGCTCCATCTCTGACGACGATCATCATTGTCATGAATACAATCCGCCGCTATGCGACGATTTCCCACCGGACTTCCCACCGCCCGACACGCCGGCGGTGTCGATCTTCTGCGTCGACCCCAACGGCTGCTGCAACTTCACGACAGTGCAGGCGGCGGTGGACGCCGTTCCCAACTTCAGCGAGAAGAGGAGCGTTGTGTGGATCAACAAGGGCATCTACTTGTAAGCAATTCTCCATTATTCTCAAGGTTCACTTTACTGTACTCCGTCGTCCAGAATCCAATGTGGATGCATTGTTGCTAAGTACTAGTACGCTGCTACTGAAGTTGCATTATTGTTGCAGTGAGAAGGTGACCGTCCCATCATCCAAGCCCAACATCACGTTTCAAGGGCAGGGATTTGAGCTGACGGCCATTGCGTGGAATGACACGGCCAAATCAGCACAAGGCACGTTCAATAGCGCGTCGGTATCAGTTTTCGCGGCGGGATTCATTGCCAAAAACATAAGTTTCATGGTAGCTCAAAACTGCCTAGATGCTGGACGCAACATACTGTGTATATTTAGCAAAGACAGAGGCCTAACATTGGGCAGTAACGCAACTCCCCTGAACTTTTTTGCACCAGAATGTAGCACCCATCCCAAGACCTGGAGCTGTAGACGCGCAAGCAGTGGCAATCAGGATCAATGGTGACCAAGCGGCATTCTGGGGTTGTGGCTTTTTCGGCGCGCAAGATACCCTCCATGATGACCGAGGCCGGCATTACTTCAAAGAATGTTACATCCAGGGCTCCATAGACTTCATCTTTGGAGATGCTAGGTCGCTGTATGAAGTGAGTGAAAGAAAAACTTCAAAGACATCCACACCAATATAATGAGTTTAACTACCTCTGCCTTTGTTCTTCAGGACTGCAGATTGGTGTCCATTGCAGATCCAGTGCCTGCCGGGAAAAGATATATCACCGGTTCAGTCAGTGCACATGCCCGAGAATCTGAAGACGATAACACTGGCTACTCGTTTGTCCATTGCAGCATCGGTGGCACAGGTCAGCTATACCTTGGCCGAGCATGGCGACCTTATTCTCGCGTCGTCTTTGCCTACTCTTCAATGTCTGACGTCATCTCCCCGGAAGGATGGAATGACTGGAACGATCCTTCAAGAGACCAGTACGCATTCTCCATTTCACTCTTGTTCTCATAGCAGAAAAATAAAGTATATTAACTTTGTTTTTTTATTGTAATTACAATTTTCAGGACCGTGTTTTATGGAGAGTACAAGTGTTACGGAGCCGGTGCAGATTTGGCACGGCGAGTGCCCTATGCACAAAAGCTTAGTGATGCGCAAGTGTTGCCCTACCTGAAGATATCTTTCATCGATGGACAACGATGGCTTAAACCATACTCTGACTCGCTCATATCTGCTTGAAGCAATTGTAGGCAGAGAATAACTAGGAAAACTAATGCATTCCATTGGTTGATTTGCCCCACACATGCCCATAGAATCAACGGTTACAGTTGTGCAGATATGTATTTCAGATAGAACATATTCTTAACAAGGAAAAGATTACACAAAAACATATCATAATGTACATTTAAACAGCACAGTCTAATTAGGCTATGGGAGAAAGCAGGAGGGAGCAACTTCAAGAGTTGCATTACAATAATTGGTCCTTGTGTACCGAACAATAGTTGACATTATAAACACCCTAAAGGCAAGAGTTGTCATGTCACACTCAAAATTGGCAAATCTCATCTTCTTACACTGGGTACTGCAGTTTCTTTGAACAACCAATATGCCTAGAATGGAATCTCACTTGGAGCATGGAACTTCCTTCCACGGCATATGGCTTCTAGGTTCTCTCCAGCATATGAGAGAAGAGGAGAAACTTCGACACCTAAATAGAAACAATGTTAGTGGACGATTCCAATCCAAAATCATTACGTAGGTGACAGACTGAATTTTCGTTAAGCATATATATATGGGCAATAAGTTACCTGTATTGCACAAGGGCACAGAATGAGTCAAAAAGCCACCTGCCGCTACTACCCATCGGCTATGAAGCCTAAGCAGCATCAATAGCGCGCTGTTGGGAGTGTCATGAGTTGAACCGTTAGCATTCTTTACTGGTGCAAATTCCTCCTCGCGCAAAATCTGGACATCAGTTGGATCATTAGCATTATTTACTGGTGCAAATTCTTCCTCACGCACAATCTGAAAAATGCATGTGTCCAAAAGCCCCCACGAAATTTCCACACACTAATCCCTAATGCAGTTTTTGGATATGCTTTACTAGGAGCAAAAGTGAATCAGAATTCAAACCTCAAAAAGAGCAGTTGAAGGAGAATAGTTGAAAACGTCAAATATAAACTGTTCAAGCTTTAATCCTGCAGTGTGCCCATGGACCGAAGGAATACTCTTCTCCGCTAGATGATAACTGGCCACAAGGTTTAAAGTTAAGCACAAATGGAGTAATTGCATGCCAACACTCAACAGTCATTGCTGGTTTAAGATACAAAGTAATTACATATTCTCAAGAAAAAGATATACAACAAGTACATATGAACAGAAAAAAATATTAAAATGCAACTGCATAAAGCACAGGAATAGAAGAATACTTACACGCTATCTTTTTCAAGACTGTTAGTTACTTGATTTAGAAAATCCAAAGAGAACATATGCAAGCATACCTAAGAATAAAAGTACACAAATGTTAGTACATAGCGTGGAGGAGGGAGAAGGGTGTAAGAAACATACATTGCTCCAACAGTAACGAAGGCGCCCTGTTGTTTGATTAATTTCAGTTTTCATAGCTTCATCCATTTCACTGTACTCAACCACAGAGAGAGGCCCACCCTTGCCACGCTGAACAAATACTCCAACTTTCTCAGTTGGATATCCCTGACCAGCACATCACATAATGATAAAGAGCCAATTTTTCTCAAAAACACAGCAAAGCTGTGCTACATTATATTAAGAAGAAAATGATAAACAACCGATAAGACAAACTTCGTTAAATGGCAAACTGCCGATGTCTTAGCATTTGCTATCCATGGCCATACCTTTCTCACAACCTTTGCAGCAGCAGACACACCTCTGTCAATGAAGTATCCAAGAAATGTCGGATCTGCGACACGGACCTGTATCAACAGATTACTAAATGACAGATTAAAAAAAAGGAAAATTCCATCAAATGACTTGCAGAAAGGATAGACTTACCAATACATTATCAACTCCATAGCAATCTACATACTTAACACCTCTTGCAGCCATATCATCCAGCAACCTTTTTGATTTTAGAGCTGGGTCCATCAAAAATGAAATATAAGCAGCAAAGTCATGACTGAAATTAATAGAATATAGTTACAGCATGATGATTTAATGTATTACCAGCATATACTCCGCCATTGCCGTCAGGAGCCCTTGCAACCTGTTCATTTTGCAGAGCATGCCATTATTACCATAAAATAAGAAATCTGAAGCCAATTGTAGTAAGTGGCAGCCAAATATATTTCGGTAGGGTTGTATGAATGACTACCTCACCATTGCAGATGATATTTCGATTTTGAATTTCTTTTATATAAAAAAGTAAATAATACCTTATACGGGGTCTCCATAATAAATCTTCCATCAGGAGATACACATGGAAGAGTACCCTGCTGGAAAAAGGTCACCTGCAAATAGAAGAATAAAACCAAAGATAGCTTTACCAATGAACTCATGCATTTAAGATCAATAGAAATTTCTAATAAAAATAAATCATGTAACTGTCCTTACTTGGTTAGGCTCCAAGCCAAAATATCTATGAGTTTCAAAGAATTTGCGGGTGGCTTCATCTGTGAAGGGACTAGTCATTATATACCATTGAATTTGTGGTGTGCCACCTGGGGCTGCACATACTAACATTTAAGTGTCAGAACTTTAATCCAAACAGAATAATTATATTAAACTAAATACTCAACTAATTTACCGTCAGTGCATTGAGCAGCCAGCTTCTGAGCACACAAAATCCGTTCAGCTTGCAGTTGAAAAAGTGACTTCCTAGATGGGAGTCCAATGCCTGAGCAAAAATTGGAGAGGAAATGAACACCACTACTCTTTATCAAGGAAAAGACTCAAGAATCGGAGTTATAGATGTTAAACAAATGCAGGCAATACATGTGCAATATTTCTACTCATCACAATCACAGGGAAATTAGGATACATGGAACTGTATATTACTAATCCACTGAAATACTACAATAAAAATAATTCTGTAAAATAAAATTCCAAAACAAATGTGTGTGCTTCAAAGTTCATGTTTTTATCCACATGTGAAAAGCAGAAGTGACTGGTCTAAAAGACTTACTGAAACATCCCTTAGGATCAGAACTGCCAAGCCGAGTACCCTACCCACAATTGAAGGAAACGAAAAAGTGAAAGGTATATGAGCTCCACAATATTGCAATACATATAATCAGGACTGCTCATTAGCAATCTAAAGAGTCCTTTTAAGTACCTGACCACCAGCTAACAGGACAACGGCTAACTTCCCTTCGGAAATGGCTCTCAAGCCCCTCCTCCACCACCTCTCTCTGTCCTCAAGAGTTCGGTCATCCACCCTTGATACACTTGACTCTGGCACAGGCTCAGCAGCCTGAATAGGAGCGCCTGCAATTGCCATGACAACACCAGCATATGAGTGAGCATCTCAAAAATGGAAATAACATAGTGAAGTAAGGAAGTGAGAACGGCCACAAACCTTGTGATCTTAGCGAACGCCGAATAATCCTATCAATTCTGGGAAGATCCAAGCTCTGGAATGCAGTACACAAACCTCAGTTAGTCATGGTCAATCAATCCGGCTAGCTTATTAGTGGCACCAATGTACTGCTGCCAATTCACTTTGCTATTGAGACAAGGAAACAGCTGTTGAACTGAGAAAGCAGAGGGCAAGTAATTTGATTTTCATTTCAATATGATTTTTACATAGTCACTAGAACATCTAAAGCCAATCACAACTGAGACTTCAAACGAATTTTATGCAGAGCTTCAGGTTTCAACCAAAAGGACAAGTCTTCACGACAGTTCCTACTCAAGATCAAATCATCATGAGTACCGGCAAAGAAGCGAACGAACAAACTTCCACCGACAGTGAGCGGAAGCTAATGGCATCGATCGCCGCTCACCTCGATGTCCCGGATGAGGTGGTCGCGCTCCTCGGGCCCGAGCTCGTCCCAGAAAGCGAAGGCGCCCTCCTGGCCATAGTCCTTGAGCCTCTCCAGCAGCTCCTGCGGCGGCGCAGCTCCCCACCTCCCCGCCGCCGGCGCCGGCGCCCGCGCAGCCACCACGATCTCCGACATCTCCGAAGCAACAGAGACAAAGAGCGCGGGAGATCACAAGATCTGTTGCTCGGCAACGATCTACGACTGTCACGATCTGATCTGGAACCGATTATTTAGGATAGCTCCCAACGGATTAGCGGCGTGCGTCTTTGTCAGCGTGGAATTAGGAGGCGTGCTCTGCTCCTGCTGCATATGCCATATTCCTGTCTGTATTGTATATTTAATATATTTTCTAATTTTTAATCAGCTGAAAGCTTTTTATCAATGATTTATTACTTTATATTTTAATTTTTTATAAGATTATTTGTATAATAATTTTAAATTATTAAATTTAGAATTAATTAGCAAGTCCCGCATATTTATTCCTCACACAGAGTTCGTTGGGCAAAAATATCTCGTTGCTGACACGTGTTCTTTCTTTGAACAAACAGTTATAGCACGCGGTTAATTAGACAATCAGATACAAAATACTCTCTCCATATCTAAAATATAATTCGTTTTAGACAGTATTTAGCATACCAAGATGTAATTAATTAAGAGGTATATTTTTTGTATACCCGTATTAAATAGCTTTTGGGTCCACATTAGTCAAAACTGCTCTCGCACCTTACTGGTTAGTCCACTGCGTTTAACACTAGAGGGTGGGAGTTTGATTCCCCATATGTAATTAATTAAGAGGTATATTTTCCTGTATACCCGTATTAAATAGCTTTTGGGTTCACATTAGTCAAAACTGCTCTCGCACCCTACTGGTTAGTCCACTGCGTTTAACACTAGAGGGTGGGAGTTTGATTCCCCATGGTCACTCTTTTTGCATGGTAATTTATGGCTGGCAGGGGTAAACAGTCCATAATAGAGGGAAAAGGTCAAAAAGAATTGTTTTATGAACAATTAGTTAGAAGGCTAAAATGAATTGTATTTTAGATATGGAGTACACAAATCGCAGACTAGACCGCGATTCAATGGCAGTGCAGTACAACAACTCCCATTGAATAATGTACGTGCTGCAGATACCAAAATAACACCACCAACATCAATATTACACGAGCTCCGCAGAAATTCACATTCATATTAAGTAACGACGGATACATTTACACAATGAATGGATCAGCACTTTCTCATTTCACGGAAACTGAGATCAGGACACTTTACACTGAAGCTCAAACTAAGTGTCCAGTATGTCCAAAATGAAAAAAAAAAAGTCCCTTTCCACAATGATTAAACCCTAGCGCTCCTTGCAGGGGTGTTCGAAATTATTAAAACCTAGTGTACATCGAATGAGTTTACCAGGCAACTGCACAGAAGTAAAATAAATTAATCGGCTATCTCTCCATAAAGCCATGTTGATCCGGCGAGGCAGCATCCAGTTGGAGGTATTAACATATATCTGACTAATAAGGTTAGAAAAGCTACTGTCTTTTTACAGCATTTATCCTCTGGCATGCAAATTCATAACACAACGCTAACAAGATACTATGCAGTTCAAGGATCAAAAAGCTATTTCATTTTTCCCCTTTCAGCTAACTCACTGTGGAGGAAACCAACTGCCATTGTGAAGCTTATCCGATGGCCCTGGCAATGGAAGGTTAACGTCTATTTGTGTATGGGTTCTGCTATTGTCTATGGCAGACGAGGTACAATTTGGAGTTGTGCCTTTATTCAAGTCTTGTTGCTGAGGGAAGTAGTCTGTGACAGCACAAGTGTCATCAAGAACAGGGATGTCACCTGTGAGGGTCTTAAATGCAAACTCAATGCAGGGATCTGACCATGCGTTTCCAAAAAGGGATGGAATGGCCAACCCCGATTGATCTGAAGCTGTTACAGGTATTGTTGGCTGTGTTGTTGGTATAATAGGTCCTGCTGCTGCTGCAGACGTACTTTGGAATTTAACATTTGCCGGGAAGCTTGCAACAGGTACTCCATCAATTTGCATAGCAACCGATGAGTCCTGATTTTCAAAGCTTCTCCAGAAGTCAGTCACGAGCGCTCCACCATTCTGTTCAGGAGCCCAAGAAAAACCAGTCTGCAGCAAAGGATTTTCGGCATAATTTAGCTCCAAGTGATTGTTAGCATTTTCCAGATTGATGTGGATCTGATTCAGAGAGTTTGCTTGACTCGCCTGCGATGGATTGGTCATATTATTCTGCATCATCCGAATTTGAGAGGCAGTGCCTGCTTGGCCTATCTGTAAGGCATCAGCAGTGTCTCTCTGATTGGCCTGTATTTGATTCATGGAGTCAGCACTGCTTGGCTGCGAGTGATCACTAGTGAATTCCTCAGTAGAATGCATTGGAACAATAGTGTCTGCTAGGCTACACTGTAATTGATTTGCAGTGCTTTTCAGATTCAGTTGTACATGATTCATAGTGTCTTCTTGACTCGCTGTAGTGTAGTCCTGCATGGTCCTTGTTGGAATGTCTGTGTCTTCAAGGCTCGACTGTAACTCACAGGAAATGTTTTCCTGACTTGCTTCTATATGATTCAGGGTGTCAGCTAGGAGTGACTCTAACTGATCGAAAGCATTTTCCATATTTGTCTGTTCATGATTCATAGTTTCTGCTTGGCTTGGCTGATCAGTAGAATATCTATGCACAGTTCGCACTGGAATATCAGTGTCTACTAGGCTCGACCGTAACTGATGGCCAGTATTTCCCTGATTTGTTCGAATATTTTGCTGATTCAACTGTTTATGGCTCACATAGTCTACTTGGCTCAACTGCAAGTGATTGATAGTATTTTCCTGCATAGCCTGTGTTATGTTAACAGTGACATCTTGGCTCGACCATAACTGATTTGAAGTTCTTTCCTCATTACCATGTATTTTATTCATGGTGCTTGATTGGCTCGTTTCTGCCATACAATTCTTGTTCGCTTCAGTCATCTGTAACTGGTTGACAGGATTAACGCTAATCGGTTGATCTTTGGGCTCGCTGCTTGCTTCACTTTGAGCATTCAGTGCAGCTAAGCGGCACGACACTCGGATAGGTGTCACTGCAGGACTTGCTTCACTTCTATGCTTCTTGGATTTCACCTCTACACTTTGTTTTTTCCTTTTAATAGATTCAGTTTGCCTTGGAGCACATTGTGCCGGGAATAGTTCAATACCATTTTGTTGTGAAGTTTCAAGCTTGTCAACGCATCTTTCCATTGTTTTTATGCTCTCTGACTCCTGTGACATAGTGTGTTCCTTGTTCTTTCCTGTGTCTGGACTAAAAAGTTCCTCCCATGGCAGCATGATACCTTCTGATGTCAATATTTCACACTGAATAGCCTTATCAGCAGTACCTGGCCTTGTTTGTTGTGATGATATACTAGTCTGGTTCCAGAAAATAATGCAATAATCAGCATTTGAAAAGGCAAGAGTAATGACATTAGCATATAAGTATTTTCAAGCCACCTCCTAAGTTTCACATAAGATCGATAAGATGAAACTATGTTACAGATATCAAGTGATGCGGTTAGACCATACAAAGCTGCATCGTAAGTCCAAAACTCTGATTCTCCACACAAGTGGCACAAAGAAAAGATATGAACTAGTTATATTCCAATGAAGTGATCCATGCATGGGGATAGTTCCAGAATAAGAGAAGTTGGAAAGTGTCTGTCATTGCATGACCTAGAAGGCATCACATGACTAGACCAAGCTCATCAATGTGTATGACACAACAGATATGTTCAGTTTCAGGTATGACACATCGTTATCAGACTAATGCATTTGATTCATTTAATGTTCTGAGGAAGATAATATACCAGTTAGACAAGAAAAAGCTGCAAGGAACTCACATTAGTTTGGCTTTCTGTTATACAAACATCATAGAGGGTTCCCTGCTTTGGTCTCATAGCACACTGCCTGATGTCTCCAGTTCGAAGATAGCGATACACATCCTTCAGAGAGCGAAACTCATAACCACTGACTGGATCAATATAGTACTGCAGTGATCACAAAAATTAGAGGTCAACAGAAGGGGTTCAACAGTTAACAAAATCATGCAAGGAAACACAAGCATGGAAAGAACTAAGTACCATATTTCTTATTAGTTAGTCAGAGAACACATATACAGGGGTCAGGGGGGATGTAAGATTTGAAATGAATGTAGGCAGAAAAAGAAGGAAAGGGATCATAATAGCGTACCAGAAAAAAAAAGAACAAGACAATGGGGATCATAATAGCATACCAGAAAAGAAAGAACAAGAAAGGGATCACAAGAGCATACCGGATCATTCTTTTGGCTTGATCCAGGCCTTGGCCTGTACTCTTTCAACCATCCATCAGGCAGCCCTTCAGTGACTGATTCATCCTTGCCTACAGTGACTGATCCATCCTTGCCTAGAGCCTAGTAAAGAAATATCAAGTGGCAAACACAGTCATACTTTACACTTTAAAACCTGCGGAAAGGGGCGAAGTCAGGAACTTGCGTGCCTTTGCTGTGTTGCTTCCCAGGACAACGCCACTTTGTGTTTCAGCATGCTTTTTTTCTTTCAGCAATCCATCATGCTGCCCCTTTGTAACTGATTCAACCCTGGTTATAGCCTAGTGATGAAATAAAAAGACATAAGTTTTCATAATACTTGTCACAAATTCACAATGCATTATTAAATCAAATGAAATAGGGAAGATTAGCAAGAGATTTGCATACTTTGACAGGAAAGCTTCCTCTGACAAGGCCACTTCGTGTACCAAGAGGCTCATCTTCTTTCAGCAATCCATCATGTTGCACCGTGACTGATTCAACCCTGCTTGAAGCCTAATAATGAAATAATAAAAAAATATGATTTTTCATAATACTTGTCACAATGCATTATTAAATGAAATGAAATAGGGGAGATTAGCAAGAAATTTGCATGCCTTGACAGGAAGGCTTCCTCTTACAAGGCCACTTCGTGTGCATAGAGGCTTATCTTCTTTCAGCCATCCATCAGCCAGCCCCTTAATAACTGGTTCGTCCTCTCTTAGAGTCTAATATAAAAATAAAAATGGAAATATCTCACACTACTTGTCGAGCTGCACTTTAAGACAAACCAAAAGAGCAAGCAAGGAAATTGCATGCCTTGATAACAGGGTTTCCTCTGACAAGCCCATTTTGTGTTGCAACAGGCAAGTGTTTTCTCTGCCATTTATCAGGCAAAAGTTATTGACATGTCCATCCTTTCTTGGAACCTAGCGAATAGATGAAACAGTAAAAATTTAACATTTTGGTACCTTGAGAATAGGCCTTTGCCTGATAAGCCCACTCCGCGTTCTAGAAGGTGTTTCTTCTATGAAAGGTCCATCAGCATCAGGAAGCTCCGTTGTAACTGGTCCACCCATGATTACAGCCTAGTATCGAATAAAAAAATGGCAAATTCTGGAAGAATTGTAACACCGTTACTCAATACAAATGAAACAAGAATGGATGAAAAACTAGAATACCTTGATAGAAGGGCTTCCTCTGACAAGCTCATTTCCTGTCCTATAACACGAACCGTTGCTAGAGTTCATAAAGCTTTTTCTCCTTACAAGCCCACTTCTTGTCCTAGAACATGAATCATCGCTGAAACCTGTAAAGCTTTTTCGCCTTACAAGCCCACTTCGTGTTCTAGAGCATGAATCATCGCTGGAACCCATAAAGCTTTTCCGCCTTACAAGCCCACTTCGTGTTCTAGAACATGAACCATCGCCAAGATCCATAATGCCATTTGCTCTTACAAGCCCACTTCGTGTCTTAGACCATGAACTGTTGCCAGAATCCATAATGCAGTCTACCCTGACGACCCCCATTTCATGTTACAGGAAACAAGCTCCCACTGGAATTCATACTGTTGCACTTTCCAATTTCATCAGGTTACAGAAACCTGCTTAATCCCACAAAAAAAAAGTGTAAAACATCCTGAGCAGACGGCGACCCCAAATCCATAAAAATATGCTGCTGCAACCACAAAAGAAAAATCTTCTACTGTGACAGAAAATTTATTGTTCCTTAAAACGAATGGTATTCATGATGCTGGACTGGTGATAGCGCCTTAGAACCTCAAGCAAAGTAGATTAGTAGAAAAATCAGTTATTAGCACGAGTGCTGCTCAAGATTCCAAATGTATCCTTTGTTAGTTGTAAAGCAATACATTTTCCAGCTTTCAGCAAATCAATGCAAGGAAAAAAAACATGCTTGATCATCCCCTCTGTAAACCTACTGTATCTTTATCTGCTTGTAGTTCAGCAAAACACGACTATTTGTCCCAACCTGTCGTTGGCATTAATTGTTTTGAGCTTTATCATGTCAAGTTTCTAGGAATCTACAAGAACACACGACCTACCACAAACGTGTATGATTAGTCAACAATTGATCCTGTCAATATTCATACGAAGCCATTTCACAGCATCGATTTTTCACAAATATAATTTTATCTAGTTAACTTGCCCTTGGTTTCACTATATATATAAAAAAAAACTTTCCCTTGGTTTCAATGCAAACTTATGTTGAATTTGAATCTAAAGAAAAGTATCAGGATCCAATGATGAGAATTATCTAGCATACTTTTGGGTTGCTACACAGTAGATCCAATTCAACAGAATTGTAAAACCAATACATCACGGGAATTGGTCGATTAGGTACTAAGGGGACACAAACTTTTCACCTTCACACAAACCTAAAGGCTAAATTTCGTTACCAGCATCAGTACCCCAACTAAACGGCCATTTGAACCCTAAATCTCCCCAGAACATCTAACCACGTCGTCAACCAACCTCAAAACCAACGAATTGGCACTTCAATTCATAAACATGGGGGGGGGGGGGGGGGGGGGGGATTATCGACCTTAACTGCAAGCCCTGAGAAATGGGTCATTTTGATCCTACTCTAAATCTCCCCAGAACAGCTAACCACGTAGCCAATCAGCCAAAAAGCTCCCAAAACTGGCAGCTTAATTCCAACGAATCGCGCGGCCAAATCCTACTCCTAATTCGAGTAAACCACAAAAAGACGCTCTGGCACCAAAAAAGAACTTCAACTTTTTCCCCGTAATTTCCATCGAATCCAGCCCGCACGGGCCAATCCCAATCAATACGGAATCCTACATCGACTCGGACAAGCTCGACCGCAGTCCCGCGCTGAATCACCCCGTCGGAAGGAGGGAGGGGGCGAGAGGGGGAGGAGGGAAGAGGAGCGGACTCACCGTCCCGTCGATGCGGCGGGCTCGTGAAGACGGGGCGCTTCAGGTGGCTAGGGTTACGGCGAGGTGGTGATGGGAGGTCAGGTGGTCAGCTGGTCGCCGAGTCGAGTGGAGGGAGGTAGGCGGAGGGGTCAAGGGAGGGGGCGACTTTTTCGGCGGAGCAGAGCAGCAGCAAACACAGGAGCAAGCCCCGAACTCCTCGGCAGGCCACCAGGCAGCCTCTCGTCGGCCCAGCTCGACTCTTCTTTCCTCGAAATGGAAAACGGGCAGGAGCTCTGTGCTTTTTCTCTACTTATGCGGTGCCTTTTATGTGTACGATGTGTGAAAATTATGACACAACCATCATAGTTTCGTACCTTTCTTTTTCCTCATATAAAAATGGGATCTTTGCTCGTTCTAGCAAGGTCGTAATTGGATAACGTTCGTTTACTAAAGATCCATTAAAGACTTCTACCAACAAAAATGTTTTTAAAAAGAAGTATCTAATTTTCAAACCATTAATAAACCAGAGGTCCTTCCAATTAAGAAATCAAGACCATCGGATCGAGATCCAACAGTTATAGTGATTTCTTCCACCTACAGTTGCATTCACATTTTCTCTCCATGACAACACTGCGTCCTCTGCTTTCCCACCTACGGTTGCCCGTCCCCAGCGGCATTCCTATCATCGGATCTATAACTTCTTCTTTCACCATATTAAATCGTTGTCGTTGAGTACCATATTACTAAAGTTTTTATCTTGAATGTGACATAGTGATCAACAAAATATCAACAACGATGTGTGTACTTGCTCTCAGTTTGAAAGCAAAGTTGCCAATTTCCATTAGTTGTGCTTTATTGGGCCGAATTTTCCTTGTGTACCGGGCTCAAACTCAAGCAACACACGATGACGCTTCCATTGATATTGGGCCAAGAAACAACCTGTAGTATAGGCCAGACGCTTTGCTTCCAGCCCATGTTCAGCGGATGGGCTCAGCACTACGAAATATTTGCTGGGCCGCAAAAAATAACCGTTAAGAAAGTATGAGATCGTAATAAATGGAGAAGGATAGAGATGGAACATGTGTGTCATATAATTAAAAGAAGGAAAATCATGATCTAAACTCATGCATGCACATAAAGGAGTTATATTTTTTGTGCATGAAAAGTCGAAGCATATCTCAACAGGACATTGACACGAGGCTACTCGAGTGCGGAGCAAAAAAAGAAGTACTATCTCCGTATTATATTACTTGTCGTTTTAGAGTTGAACATGGAGATTAGGAAGAAGTGAAAAAGATAGATGCATAGAAAATAAGAAGGAGAGAGATATAAATAGAGATAGAGATGTATTGGAAAGAGAAAAAGATACATTAGGATATAAGGAGGACAAGTAAATTAGAAAATATGAAGTAGTGTAGGATGACAAGTAATATGGGATGGAGAGAGTACTTCCTTAAGATTGAAGAATGGATGCCAGACCTGTAATTTTGATTTACTTTTACTTTTTATTTTTTTTAGTGAAATGCAATCGTGGGTTCTTAAACTTCTTTACGGATTTTCACCTAAATCCATTAATTTTTAAAAGATTTATTTGAGTCCATAAAGAAATTATGTAGTTGAGATCAGGTCTACACCTCTTCATTTTAATAGTTTTGGCTGTCTATAGTGTCAATGTACACGGCAACACGCGTTGCCAGTAGGAATTTCAATGACATAAATATGTAACTCCCTCTTGCGGAAAGAATCTCTGCTTTCTCATCGATTTCACCGTATTGACCGTCCGATTAAGTTTGCACGGTGATTGCAGCGTCCAATGAATTCACGCTATGTTCTGGTTCACGTACATTTCACGCGGTGCGCCATCGTTCTCATCTGTCATTGTAGACCCTGCAGTGGGACTAACGGCGTCGGCTTCTCGCACTTGCTCAGGGGTCATCCTCAACCAGGGACGAAATCGCCCACTCCTCATTCCTCACCCCAGTCCGCTCCTCGTTCGTCGCCCCAGTCTGAGGCATGAGCTCGCGCCGCCAACAATGCATCGCCTCTGCACATCTGCGGGCATCTCGTCCCTCCGAGCCCTGCATCGCCTCCCTCTCCTATCAGTCTTCGTGCTTCTGCCTCCCTACGGCACTACATCATCAAATCAACGCGATGCAGCGTGCAGCTCCGAGGATCTCATCAGGGGACCCTTCATCCAGATCAGTAATCCACTCGGCACTCGGTTCCGATCCTCAGTTACTCGACACAAGATTTATCTTTTCCATCGTGGGCTAATGATTCGAGGTTTGTTCGTGCAGTCAATGCAGGGGATGCCATCAAATCTGAGCGAGTTGCCATAATGGTGAACATGAGGATGTTGGGATCGACATTGAGGCCGGCAGTGGCGCCGCAGAATCTATACTGGTAGCCACCTTTTCTTCCTGGATATGATTATTGTGTATCGGATAAGATTAGTTAGGATTCAATGGTGGTAGTCATGCTACTGCTTTACGTGAAATGTTTCCGTCAGTACGATATGCAATATATGCCATCTTAGTTCTGAATTTAGTGTTGAGACATGCGCCCTGATAGTTACTGATAAAGTTTAAAACTGTGATAAATTAAGACAGTCTCAGAATCACTGCAGTTTTGTGACTTCTGTATTTTTTTTCTTATCTATTTTGTATTTGCTCAAGCGTTATATAATGCTTGGTGATTTTGGTGGCTTCAACATAGGTTGTGTGATAATAATAACAAAAACTATCTAACTATAGCTGGTTTGAACTCTGAACATATTTGAGTACAACATGATAGAGAAATCATGTACTCATATCATATTTACCGTGAGTCCTGAGGCAGATGCTTCTGACCATGAAGCAGAAACTATATATGAATCGGACATCATCTGACCACGATGCTTCTGACCACTATATACAAATGTTGCTTTTGATGTTAATTATGTGGATATATTATATTTCTTCAGTCTAAAGTGATTTTTTGTCAGTGCCATATGAAAAACGTATTAGTTGTTATTATACATTTAGTTGATAGAGCCACTTATGGTAATAAAATAGAATTTAGTCAATACTTCACTTACGCTTGGTTCAGTGTTATGAATGAAACTGGACCAATAGTAGGTTTAAATAAAACGTGAAGCTTGCATTGGCTAACCATTTGTATTGTTTATCTATTTGTTCAATTAGAACATAAATATAGTTATTGCGCCATACATAGAGATGAGAAGTCGTGTCAGAACAGTAATCAAGTAAACAAGATTGAGTATAGTTTTCTTATTGCCTGCCTAATGCAAGGGGCAATTGCCTGTTGCAATGCTGATTAGTGATTACATCAACATTTATTTTATTTCCCTGAATCATGCAGCATGCAAAACTTTTATATTATTTTTAAGAAGCTAACAAATATATGACTGATGAGTGTTACAATTATATTCTACCGCCAGTACTACATGGACGACATTGAGTTAGATATATAATCGGTGGCCGCCATCAGAAATTCAATTTATGTCAATCAGTAAATAGGTAGGCATATTGACAAAATGAAACAATGAGAAAAAAAAACAAGTGTCCATTTAATTACTACGAACTTTGTTCATTCATGCTCTGTGCGATGATATTCCTTCAACATTCACAAAAAAAATCAGCTCACAATGTTCCATGGATCATCTTTTTCTTATTCCTTCATTCTGGCCCAGTCTTCTAAGTTTCTTCACATGTTTCTTTCAGGTATTTACTCACCCTTTTCTGCTTTAACAGGTTGTTACTGTTCCTACTGATGCATCCGGTTGTGATCTACTCCCTCCATTCTTATATTGTTGACGTTTAGGACAACAAAAATAAACTAGCTACAGACTAATTTAGTTGTCTGAAATGTCATCATTTTCAGAACAGAGGAGTATAATTGTTGTGGCTCTGAAAGGTTAGTACAATTGATTCTTTCCTTAAATGAACCTATAATTGTTGTGACCTATAATTTTCTTGCTTATGTACGAATTGTTGTCTTTGTTGAATTAGCTCTTTCAATGAGTATTTCCTACTATCTGCACCTGAAGTTTAGGAGTCAGATCACAATTGTTCGACCTTAATGATGATGTTGAGCTATTAGGAGGCTTTGTATTTTTATTTTAAACCTTAATTATTTGTATCTGTAAATACGAATGGTATTCAGAGTTATTCTTTTTAGTTTGGTAAAATATTCTTTTGACTTCTCACTCAGTTCCACACATTTCATGGTCATTAATTGCCAGAATTTTAGGAAATTGCAATGCATGGTTACGGCAGAATCAGAAGGGTACGGTGAAAAGGGTTGCTAGTAGCACACAAAATTAAACTAATTCAGGACATTTTCAGTAAGTTGATGTTGTACGCGCTCAGTAGTGACGAGCATAGTGATAGTAAAGACTTTGCGAGGAGAGTTGGGCTTGAGAAGTAAATAGTCAGATAGATCTATTAATCTCGACATGGTGTTTCTGAGCAAGTAGGATATGCGACAGCATGGTGGCTAAAGGAAAACAATGATAGGAATGAAAAATCCAACGATGATGACTGACATGGTCACATCAGCAAACAAAAACATTTGAACAAAGAGGTCTAGACCTGCGCTGAGCTATATAATTATTACCTTTTCATCCCATTGAAAGTGCCGTTTTAGACTTTTTGACACAATATTTGACCTACTCGTCTTATTTAAAAAAATTATGTAAATATAATTTATTTTTTATAATTAAATTTATCACTACAAATACTTTAATAATAGCATCTTTATTTTAATATTTAAATAAAAATTTGAATAAGACGAAATGGTCAAAGAATATTTTCTAAAAGTTAAAAATAACACTTTCAATGGATAGAGGGAGTAGTTCACAGGTTTAAATGAACGATTTGAGTGTTGATGTATCTAGATGAGAAGTGTCAAATAATTTAAGAGTGCACGGTGTACTTCAATTTCTTTTAATTTCCTTCTATTTGTACAACACACTTTTACAACCTTTGTCAATATATAACTGGTAAGTAGGAGTGTTTTGACTGAAAAGACAACCTTTGTCAATATATAACTGGTAAATAGAAGTGTTTTCACTGAAAAAAAAGAACGTGGATATCGATATAATCTATCTAATCTCTATAATCTATTAATTGAGGTGCGGTCATCCACTTCGTATCCACAAAGTTAGAGATTGAATTCAAATCGTTTTTGTAACTTCCATATCAAGTACCGAATTAAAAAAAAAATCATAACTCTCTCATCCGGAGCTCAAATGAGGCAAACTCGAACTCTATCGCGTAGCACGTGAAAAGTTTACAAATTTGGTATTCAACGGAAGTCCAAAGCCCGCCGTTTTGGTTCTAAATATACGATGCAAAAATATTTGTTCTGATTCAGACTCCTCTGCGCAGGTCTTTGTGCGGGACCCATATCTTCTAGGTCCAAATAATATGATCCACATATGTTTCGAAAAGGTCTCGACGAGATCTACAATTTTTGTGTTTTAACTTTTCTCATTAGAGCAAGACTTCAAGTTCAAAATTGCGTTGCAATGCAGTGTTATTTCTGGATTGTGTGAATTGATTTTTTCCCTTCCGAATAAAGCTTCTAGAAATCTTTATGCATTGGGCCACGACCTTGGCCTTGTGTTGGGCTTCATGGAGATCCAGAGATGTCTTATAGATGTCATAGTCTTATGGAAAACCCTCTTTACATGGTGAGTTGGGCTTCATATCGGTACTTCTTATATTTGAGCTTTTTTTTAATATCATGTCACTTAATTTTATAATATAGCACTCAAACGACATTACATGTGGAAATCATTAACATTAGAAGTTAAAAAATATATTTATGATAAAAATATGGTAAAAAATAGTAAAAAAATTGTTACTTTTGACATATAAAATGGTATACTAAGAAGCACTAACGGTAATATAAATATGATCTTTTATATAAAAATATCAATAATATTATATATATCTAATAATTATATTGTGTAAATAATTTATATTTAAATCATAAAGAGTATTTTATTTTTTTAAGCCTGTAACAACGCACGGATACTTTACTAGTGTTCTAATCTATATAATTGAGGTACGGTAGTCTACAAGGTTTTTTCGTGTCCACGTTCCGTTAATCAGAATCGGATTCTGGTTCTGTTGTTCTTTTTCCAATCTCCAGAGCTTGAAACTTCCAATCTCCAGAGCAGGCAACGCTTCTCCAATCACCAGGCTCTTTCCAATCATGCTATCCAACTTAAATCACTGAAGCACCGTCATTAATTACTGCTAGATCCAGGCCTAAAGTCCCTCGAGTGGTGCAGCCCGCCTGCTTGCCGTGCCTGTGTATTGCGCCACGTCCGGCGGCATGGCCCTGGTGGATGGCTAGAATAGAGACCTCGCCGCCTGGGCCTCGTCCACCAGACCCCCACCGTTTGGCATGGTGGATGGGGACCTTGTCAAAGACGAGGCAGCTGTGTATTCTGCCGGCTTAAAAAAATAGAATATGCAATGTCTGCTTGCTGTAGGAGTGCAATGATGGGGCAAATAGGTGTGGCTGAGAGACAAAGGTAGCCTCCGGTCGTTCGGTTCCGGCGTGACATGCAAGCATCCTGTTTTTTTTTTTTCTCTCTCTCTTTTCTTCTCTAAATACATTGTACTCTATACAAAGAGCAAAATAGTCCATGAAAAATAAAAGAAAGTGAGTTAAATAACTAAAGATGTTATCTTATTATAATCAACAATACACTACCCAGACAGCGAAATAGTCCAAAAACATCGATTTATTTTGTTGTTCTTGTTTATGCTTTCAAAATTTTGTAGTCAGAATACAGTCCGAAGTTATATGTATAAAATAGTATCCACACAGACTAATAGATGTAAACATTGTATAAATTGTCGACTTTGCTATCTGTTTGTGGTGATGTACTCATTGATAGCAGTTGTCCAAACCTTTGGACATGTTCTTAGGTTTTCAACAAATTCTGCATCCAATTCTGCCCCAACCATTACAAATGCAACTAATGGTAAAGAAGACCGCTTGAATTATCCATGGGAGGAAGAAATTCTGCCCAGTTCGAGCGGCGCCTATGTGAGAGCTCGACATGCAAAACCCTAGCGGTTGCCACATGAAGCATTTGGTAGCTTCATGTGGTGTACCTCACGGTGACCACCGTGATGTTGTCAGGATGGTCCTCCGTGACGTGAGTGAATCCGGCGTGGACGTTATATGAGGGGACAGGGTTCTACTACCGTACTGCTACTCACTGCCACGTGGGGCCTGGGCCCACGCGTCAGTGACCTCAAGGCACCAGGCAGTACGGAAGTGGATCTGGTTCCGATGTGAGGGCACATGAAAACGTCATCTCCTCGACTGCCATTCTACAGGTTGTAAAAATTGGTTTGTCCGCTTTAGGCAAAGAGCCATCCATCGATTTTTTTTTTCATGTGTTCATAATCAGCATACCACATATGGAAAGAGTAGCCAGATGAACTCCGGTATTATGTGAAGCCTAACAAGCAACCACATGAAAGTCCAGACGAGGTCCATCATCGCCACAAGCAGCAGTATTAGCAGGGAAAGTAATTGGTATTTGAACGTATGGTGTCCACTGTCTCGTCTGGTATCCCGTTTCGTATCTTTTTTCGTACGATACCGAGAGCAAATAGTTTTATCATATCCTCCTTCGTGCGAGTCTGCGAGAGCACCGCCACCGAGTCACGTGCGCGCCGCCGCCTTCGTGCCCCTGGTGAGCCGAGTCCACGTCGTCTAGGGATCCTTCTTGTCGCAGTGTAGTAGATGTCATCGATCATTGACAAATTGTCGTGAATTATTTCATGATGTTGCTGTCAGTCGGCAGTAGTATACCTTTTGCATTCATGCATGCATGCTCGGTCTGAGCTGAGATCATCATGTTCAAATATTTTAATGGCCCTTGCGTCAGTATTGCATTCTATCCACCAAGACATATTGGGAGCTTCCAGTCCACATGTTTCTCCCCTTCCGTAGTAGTCACAATTCACTGATAGGATGCATGATATTCCAATAATGATTAAAGATTGCATCAATATCAATTGATCAGCTCTACCTGGATAATCACAATTGACTGATAAACAGACGAAGAAGGCACAGTCAACACTGCATGGTTGTTTGTTCCTAGATCAACGTCTATGCTACTTTCAAATCGTATAGAATGGTCCAGTAAGAATTTGGCCTATATGTTTTTTATCTTGTGTTCAGATCATCATATTGACCAAATAGATTGCATTAGTAGTACACACTCATTTTAACATTTATACATATTTCCCTCATTGAAGTGAATATGGCGATATTGCCCCAAAGGCGATTTACCCAGTAGTCATGCAAGGTGATATTAATCCTAACGATGAACTTTTCCCGATGAAATATTAATGATGATTGTGATTGACTTTATTGAGACGAGTTCTATTAGTTTGGAAGTGGATGTCAGATGGATGAACATTGTCACGGCACGGGTTCTGCTATTGTTATTTTCATGTTGGGGCCAACTTGAAATACTTTCACTCATCCTGTTGTACCAATAGAAGTATGCATTAATTGTTAGACATTTTTCCTGATCGACTGACCGTTTATGGAGAATTAGAGCTAGACTATGTAATATTAATTATTATAATAATCAAGAAGAATATATTAATATCATTTTGGTACATAATAAAATCGTTTCTATCTGTCAAAATTATGGACGTTTATTCTTTTTTATATTTTTTAAACCCGTAGCAATGCACGGGCACATCTCAATTGTGACATCCCCTCCGGAATAACCAGGATCGTGTACAGGAGAACACTCGACGAAGCGAGTTACAATAGCACAAACATTCTTACAAGCCCAAATACAATATATCATGGTATATTACAACTAGGTTTCCAAAAGAACGAACAAGAGTTTGCAGCGGAGAAACATTTATTACATCAAAGTTTTATAAACTCAATAGAAGTTTGATCAACATTCAGAACCAAGTTTGAAACCACGTCTCTCTATAACACTCTCAAAGACACGCCTCGGCTTTTAATCTTCCGGAGACGGGATGCGTTCTCACTGAAGGGATCCTCCCTCCGGCAGTTGCTCTTCCTCTGGCATGCCTTCCGACCATCCATAGGAGCTTGGCTCCCCACCTAACAAAAATATTAAGTCGAACAAACCCTGAGTATCTAATATACTCCGCAAGACTGACCCGTCAACATGGCTCGCTAAGGCCGACACCTAGAATGCTTAGGCCTTTGGTCGGTGGGTTGACTCAGATTTGCGAAAAATAGCACCTATTAGTGGATATCAATTCCATATTTTAGCTCAAGATTATGTTTATTAATTAATAAGTTTTGCATCCTACAACTATTGCAATTAAAATTTAACAAGCCCAACTAAATAATTTTAAACAATGCTTCTCCTTCTCGTTACTCTCGATTATCTCCGTTCGCGCCAAGCGAACAAGTGGTACTCATTGCTGCGAGGGACAGCGATTCGAATCAATTTCTACCAGCTGGGTAAAAACTCGACTATATGACATATACGCACCGTATTGTTCGTATATGACAACTTTTCCCACTAAGTCCAACCAGAGGTCGATCCGTTTCCAACTTCCCCGGGAATATGGAGACTCCACTAGATGCCCCTTGAGACTTCAATCTCACTAACAACCAGAAAAAGAAAGATGGCTACGTTCTACCACTGAGGTAGTTAGGGTACATCAGCTTACTGGGTCCCATAAATCAGCATGTAGACGGTACTGTTCAATAATTGTTCACGGAGCCGCCAACGGTTTGGTCCTAGTTTGACACGGACAGGGCTACCACCTTGCAAGACCCAGTCTTTGTCCTTTCCTCTACGGGGCCCGTCCGGTCTCGTCATCATCATCATCAACTTTTATTTACTTTCTCAAAGGTCTCAATCAACTTAAAGCCTCCATGCTTTAAGATCATCCTATGCAGTGCTATCGATAATCCTACGATATAAGCATAGCGCCTATCGTGCTACTGTAGCTGTATAGGGTAAAAACATCATAGGATATGATAGTGATGCAGGTGGGTGTCAATCAATTCCTAGAACCTAATGCACAGGCATGACTCGACTGACTGTGATAAAAGAAAGAATTTAAAAACATAGGTGGGATGCACCGGGGCTTGCCTTGGGTTTTGTCCGGGTGCGACGATTCAGGTGCGGGAGTGGTCTCGACAATTACCACCTCGGGCCCACAGTCAGCAGACGACTTGACGATCTCGGGTCCTATACGATTCGTCGACATATCGCAAGTTAGTATTAACGATGCATGAAATATGACATGTAATGCATTGAGAATGATGATGCGATAGAATATTTAGACTAAGAATTTTAATTACTCTCGTCTGAAGTATTTCCTTCAAAATAAGAGTAATTAAATCCATTAATGACAAGGGTTTAACATGTTTTAATTTAAATTAATAACCATTAATTACCCCATTTAAATATAAAATAAATTCATTAATAAAATAAATACTAACTTAGAAAATTAAATTAAGTAACAATTAAAAGATAATTTATAAACTTACTTAAATACTTAAAAATCATATAAAATAAATATTAAATTTTATTTCATAAAGTGGTAGAGGAATTTATTTGGAACTTAACAAAATTAATTCCAAGATTTTAAGAAGCCTAATTTATTTACTAGGTTTTAACTAAATTCTGAAATTAAATCTTAATGAAAAACCTGGGAAAAGAAAAGAATAAAAGAAAAACTCGATTTTGGCTTCATGGGCTTTGGACAGCCCAGCTGCTGCTGGACTGGACCCAGCAGCACAGCGGCGGGGTGTGGGAGCACGGCCCACTTGCTCGACGGCCCAGCCGGGGCGGGACGCGGCCCAGCGACGCGGGCACGCGGCTCTCGTGCGCGCGACCGCGGCTCAGCCTGCCGGCCCATTCCCGCGGGCACGGCCTAGCAGCTGGGAGCCTTTGGCTCGCTCGCGCGCGCGCGCATGGTGGCACGGCCACGCAGCCGCGGTGGGTCGGCGTGCTCCCCGGGCTCGGCTTGGCCAGCTGCGGAAACGAAGAAGTGGCGATTGCGGAAGAGTGGCAGAGGAAAAAGGTTACGGCAATAGGCATGCTCACCGGAGCAAGTGCGACGGCGAGCGGTGGCGATGTGGGCTAGGTAATGGCGACGGGAAGAACGTGGAGCAGAGAGTCATCCGGGGTCAAAATCAAGTGGACAAGGTTCAAAGGAAGACGTAATCAAGCTAACAACCTTCCGTTGCAAGGAATTTGATTAACATTAAGAGTAGCACTTGAATTTTGAGGAGAAGCGGGAGGAGGTCACCGGTGCTCAGCGAGCCAAACGATGGCTTCACGTCGCGGCCTTTAAAGGGAGGCGGTGCTGGATGACCGAAGGGGAACGCGGGGAGTATTGCGCGGTGAAGATCGGTGGTTACCCGGGAAGTTGTCGACGGCGAGGAACAGGCTCGGCCAGTGGTGGAAAGTAACCGAGGAGAGAAAACGGAGCGGGAGAGAAAATGACTAAGAGAGAACGAGAGAGAGATGATCGGGATAAAATCCCTTCCGGATTGATAGCGGTGATGGCGGGCCCCACATGCAGTGCTGCGTGGCGCTTTCGGCGCTCCCGCGCGCGCCAGCGCTGCTCCGGCGCGGGCGGTGCGTGGTGGTGAGAGCCGGAGGCTGACGGGTGGGTCCAGCGGGGCCCACTAGCAGTAAAGGTAAATTTTTTTTTAAACATAGAAATGTCACAATCTTCCCCCCTTAAAGGAATCTCGTCCCGAGATTCAAAAACGTACCACATTAAGTGGTCGTAGCTTGGAGAAACGCTGGGTATGCTTTGAGAAACTCTTCTTGCTCCCATGTGGCTTCCGCTTCTGAGTGATTGCTCCATTGGATTTTGTAAAATTTGGTAGTTCAGTGCCTTGTCACCCGATCCTTTGTATCAATGATTCTGATTGGATACTCGTCGTAAGTTAAATCTGGCTGTAGTTGTCCCACTTCTTTGATAACAACATCTGCCGGTGCCTTGAGACACTTCTTTAGTTGAGAAACATGAAAGACGTTATAAACTCCGGAAAGATGCGAAGGCAATTCCAGCCGATAAGCTACGGGTCCACATTGTTCTTGAATAACAAAAGGTCCGATATATCGCAGTGCCAACTTTCCTTTGATTCCGAATCGTTGAACTCCTTTTGTGGGAGAGATTCGCAAATACACCTGATCTCCAACGTTGAATACTAATTTCTTCTGCCTTTTATTTATATAGCTGAGTTGTCGAGATTTAGCCCGCTTCAAGTTTTGTTGGATCATGCGTACCTGTTCTTCCGCTTCTTGTACTATATCGGGTCCAAAAATTGTTCTTTCACCACTTTCAGACCAATTCAATGATGTGCGACAACTTCGTCCATACAGAGCTTGAAATGGTGACATCCCAATACTTTCTTGATAGCTATTATTGTAAGAAAATTCTGCCAAAGGTAAACATTTTTCCCTAATCTTTACTGTATGTCAATACACAAGCTCGGAGCATATCTTCCAGATACTGATTGATTCGCTCCGTTTGCCCATCTATCTGCGGATGGTAAGCTGAACTTCGAATTAACTGTGTTCCAAGAGACTTATGTATTTGTTCCCAAAATCTGGATATAAATTGGGCTCCTCTATATGAGATTATAGTCTTTGGTATTCCATGTAAGCAAAGAATACGAGATATATAAAGCTCGGCATACCTTTCCACAGTATACTAGGTATGTACTGGGATGAAATGAGTAGACTTGGTTAGTCTATCAACAATGACCCAAATGGAGTTTTGTTTTCGTGGACTTAGTGGTAGATCGACAATAAAGTCCATACTAATATCTTCCTATTTCCAGGCAGGAATGCTTAAAGGTTGAAGGGGTCCTGCTTGTTTTAAATGATCAGCCTTTACTCGTTGACAAGTATCGCATTCATTGACGTACTTTGCTATTTCTCTTTTCATCCTTGTCCACCAAAATCTCTGCTTCAAGTCTTGATACATTTTATTTGTTCCGGGATGAATAGAATATTTGGAAGTGTGGGCTTCATCCAAAATTTTCTTACGAAGATTAAAGTCCTTGGGAACTACTATCCTATTCTTGAACCAGACAATGCCTTCATCATCTTCTCTGAAGCATGTTATATCTCCAGTCTTTATTTGCTTCCTTATATGCTGTATACCCATATCCTTCTTTTGGGCTGTCATAATATCTTCTCGAATTGTGGGAACAAGTGCCAGGTTAGTTAGTACCCCATATGGAATAATACGAAGCTCTGGTTCACTCACTTCTCCTTTTAGTCCCTTAGTCAATTTCTGAGGGGTGAGATTATTACAATGCGCTTGTCGGCTCAAAGCGTCTGCTACAACATTTGCTTTACCTAGATGGTAATGAATCTCAATCTCATAATCTTTAATTAATTCCAACCATCTTCTTTGGCGCATATTAAGATCCGCTTGGGTGAAAATGTACTTGAAACTTTTATGGTAGGTATAGAGATGCACTAGATTTCCCAAAAGGTAGTGTCGCCAGATCTTTAAGGCTAACACCACTGATGCCAATTCCAGATCATGGGTCGGGTAGTGTTCTTCATGTTTTCTAAGTTGCCGTGATGCATATGCAATTACTCTTCCTTCTTGCATAAGAACACAACCAAGCCCTATACCCGAAGCATCACAGTAAACATCAAATGGCTTGGCCAAATCTGGTTGAGCTAACACCGGTGCAGAGGTTAATAACCTTTTTAAACTTTGAAAAGCTTCTTCGCACTCTTGGTCCCATTCATATTTCCGGTCTTTCTTCAATAACTTTGTCATCGGCTTAGCAATTTTTGAGAAATTGGGAATAAACCTTCTATAGTAGCCTGCCAATCCTAAGAAGCTTCAAATTTGAGTGACTGAGTTTGGTGGTTTCCAATCTAATACTTTCTAAACATTATTTGGATCAACTGCTACACCTTCAGCTGAAATCACATGACCTAGAAATGGTATCTTCTTTAACCAGAATTCACGCTTGCCGAACTTGACATATAATTGGTGATCTCTTAAGCGTTGTAACACAATCCACAAATGTTGAGCATGTTCTTCCTCCGACTTGGAGTAAATCAGAATGTCGTCTATGAAAACTACAACGAACTTGTCTAATTCCGGCATGAATACTGAATTCATCAAGTACATGAAATGTGCCGGTGCATTAGTCAGGTCAAAAGACATTACCAGATATTCATAGAGTCCATACGTGGTAGAGAAAGCTGTTTTAGGTATGTCTTCGGCTCTAATTCGAATCTGGTGGTATCCCGAACGAAGATCTATTTTGGAGAACACCTTGGCCCCCATTAATTGATCAAATAGGATATCAATCCGAGGTAGTGGATATTTATTCTTGATAGTAACGGCATTTAAAGGCCGATAATCCACGCATAACCTCAATGTTTGATCTTTCTTTTTGACAAACAAGGCAAGGTAATGAACTTGTACGTATATATCCTTTGTCTAACAACTCCTGTAATTGCACCTTCAACTCGGCAAGTTCATTGGCAGACATCCGATAGGATCTTCGAGATATAGGTGCTGTTCCAGGTTGTAATTCTATCTTAAATTCTATATCCCGTTCAGGAGGTAACCCTGGTAAATCCTCTGGAAAAATGCCTGGATATTCTGAGACTATAGGTATCTCTTCCAAACTTTTTCCAATGACTTTATTAACCATTGGCAAGAGGGTTTTAGGAATGGTTAAAGTCAAACAATCTTGACCATGAATAGGAGAATCTAGATGTACAGCTCGAGAGGCTATATCTAGGACTGCTTTATGATAATGCATCCATTGCATTCCAAGTATTGCATCTAACCCTTGCCCTTCCAAAATGATCAAAGATGTGGGATAAACTTTACTACCCAGTTTCAGGGGTATATTTGCAGCAATTTGATTGGTAAGTATTTTACCCCCTGGTGTAGAAATAAGATGTGGTCATGATAGCTCAGATGGCATGATATGATGTTGTTGAACGTATGCTTTGCTGATAAAATTATGTGTAGCTCCGGAATCAAATAATATCATAGCGGGATGCTCAGTAATAGAAAACATACCCGCGAGAATTTGTCCTCCTTCTGGTACCTCCTCAATTGTGGTGAAATTGGCACGTCCTATTTTCACCGGAGGATTCTTAGGTCGATTCCTCTGTTGACTTGGTCCTGGTGCTTGTGGACGTGGCGCATTGTTTATCTTCGGTGGATACGGGCAACTTCGAGCGAAATGCCTGGGACGACCACAATTATAGCAAGGCAGATTATTTGGTGGTGGTGCCGAATAAGATTGTCGAGGCTGTTGTGCAGCTTGCTGTTGGTATGGTGGACAAAACTGGTATTGTTGTGGCGGTGGTTGAGGTGCCCGATAAATGTTTGGGCGGGAAGGAGTGGCACGGTAGCGCTGACCTATAGATGATGTATAAACCAGCCTGTATTTAGATGGTCCTCCGCTTCCCTGTCCCATCGATGTTCTTTTCTTGTCTTTAGCAGCCTTATGGATACGGAGAGAATCTTCTAGGATAATGGCATCACTGACAAATTTGCTGAAACTAGCAGTTCGATTTAAAACGATACGAGACTGCAATTTTGTTTTCAATCCTCCTTTGAATCGAGCTTTCTTCTTGCTCTCTGTATCCACATATTCTGGAGCATATTGTGCTAGACGGTTGAACACCTTAGAATATGCATGCACTGTCATATCTCCTTGCTTTAATGCTAGAAACTCGTTTCGCTTCTGATCAACAAGGCCTTCTGGGATGTGATGATCTCGAAATGCTTTAACAAATTCTGCCCAGGTAAATTAATGCTCAGGTGGGTGCATTGCCTTGTGATTTGCCCACCAGGCTGTAGCAATTCCTTGTAATTGCTGAGCAACGAACAAAGTTTTCTAGGCATATGTGCAAGGTATCAGCTCCAACTTGGACTCAATCGTACGCAATCAATGGTCCGCTTCCAGAGGTTCCCCTACATCTGAAAAAGTAGGCGGACGAGTGGCAATGAAGTCCGGATAAGTTGCCTGATTAGCATGATGGCCGGGACGATGCTGTGGTGGCGCTGTATTTTGAGCTATCTGCCGAAGCAAGTCTTCTTGTGCCACACCAGAATTTAGTATGGCTGCAATGGCTTGTGCCAGGGTGGGTGGAGGTGGTGGCACTTCTGCCCCTCCACGCTGAGAGCTTTCCGCGCCATTTCCATTTCTTGTGTCACCCATTCTGTTCAAGAAAAACTTTTTCATTAGCATCCCCAATACTCATGTATAATATAGGAACAACTAATAACACATTTTCATGGCTCAACTTGACATAAAATAGTACTTTATTCCAACTTCTTAAAACCTGACATAAAACATTGTCAACACACAAAGTTCACATCAACTCTACTCGTTCTGCCATCTCGAAACTACTGCACCTCTATTTCAACCCCTTTTATTCTAGAGTACACGTTGCAGTACAACGTTGCTCACTGCTCAACGTGAAACGTGGAAGTCACTTCCTGATCCCTAGAATCGTTCACTTGAACATTCTTATCCTGGAGTGGCGGAATCTCCGTTGATTCTATTACTAATTCCATGTCCATTATTTCCTCCGGTTCTTCTTCTGCTTCCTTATTTTGCTGCTGCTCAAGTTCCTGGTTTATTAAAATATTATGCATCTGAATTAGATCTTCTTCTAACTGTTGGATTGTAACATTTGCCGTTGCATGTTGCTGATCCATGTTTGTCAGTTGCTCTACCTGGTTATTTATTTGACCCTCTTGAATGATCAGCATCTCATCCTTTTCTTGAAGTCGGCTTTCCAGTTCTGCTATACGAGCATCCTTCTCTGGACACAAATAACATTGCTGCCATTCCGCTTCACCGATGCCATTACCATCACTGGCCATCTCTGCGGAGAAATAAAAATGACATACATCAATATTAGCTTGTACTCTTACTTTAAACATAATCATCTGTAACATTTTTATAAACATCCACTTTTATTTCTTAGTAACAGGTTGCATCAGCTACTACTACTACTACTAGTACAAACTATTATAATGGGGGTGGTTAGGTCTACTGTTGACCCACTATACAATCTGACCTGTGTCAGCAAAAATGTGGCCACTATCGCCATCCTGCCCAAACACTCCTAATTCCAGTATCCTACCCGGTGGCTATACATCCTGACATCCTGTCAGCAAAAATGGTGCTATCCTCCTATTCCTATCATATTATCTCTACTCTTGCACCATCTACTGTGGTGGTGCGTGACTGTCTTCGTCGGAGGCAAGTGCAGCCTCGGACTCAGCAGGGGGTCCCTGAGAGTCTAAGCCTGACTCAGGAGCTGCCTGTCCCTGCGGTGGCGGTATCTGCTGCTGCAACTACGCAATCTGCACGTGAAGGTCCTGGTGGTGATCCTCCAGTATCTGCTGTGCCTCCATAACATTCTGAAGCTGTAGCTGAAGCTGGTCTCTCTGGTCGGCAAAATCGAGCATAATCTCGATCGCCTGGTTACGCTGCTCCGTAACCCCTGTAAGCTGACCCTCCATGTCTATTGCATCCTACAACTATTGCAATTAAAATTTAACAAGCCCAACTAAATAATTTTAAACAATGCTTCTCCTTCTCGTTACTCTCGATTATCTCCGTTCGCGCCAAGCGAACAAGTGGTACTCATTGCTGCGAGGGACAGCGATTCGAATCAATTTCTACTAGGTGGGTAAAAACTCGACTATACGACATATACGCACTGTATTGTTCGTATATGGCAACTTTTCCCACTAACCCCAACCAGGGGTCGATCCGTTTGTAACTTCCCCGGCAATATGGAGACCCCACTAGATGCCCTGTGAGACTTCAATCTCACTAACAGTCAGAAAAAGAAAGTTGGCTACGTTATACCACTGAGATAGTTAGGGTACATCAGCTTACTGGGTCCCATAAACCAGCATGTAGACGGTACTATTTAATACTTGTTCACGGAGCCGCCAACGGTTTGGTTCTAGTTTGACACGGATGGGGCTACCACCTTGCAAGACCCAGTCTTTGCCCTTTCCTCTACAGGGCCCGTCCGGTCTCGTCATCATCATCATCAACTTTTATTTACTTTCTCAAAGGTCTCAATCAACTTAAAGCCTCCATGCTTTAAGATCATCCTATGCAGTGCTATCGATAATCCTACGACATAAGCATAGCGCCTATCGTGGTACCTGTAGCTGTATAGGGTAAAAACATCATAGGATATGGTAGTGATGCAGTTGGGTGTCAATCAATTCCTAGAACCTGATGCACAGGCATGACTCGACTGAATGTGATAAAAGAAAGAATTTAAAAACATAGGTGGGATGCACCGGGGCTTGCCTTGGGTTTCGTCCGGGTGTGACGATTCAGGTGCGGGAGTGGTCTCGACAATTACCACCTCGGGCCCACAGTCAGCAGACGGCTTGACGATCTCGGGTCCTATATGATTCGTCGACATATCACAAGTTAGTATTAACGATGCATGAAATATGACATGTAATGCATTGAGAATGATGATGCGATAGAATATTTAGATAAAGAATTTTAATTACTCTCGTCTGAAGTATTTCCTTCAAAATAAGAGTAATTAAATCCATTAATGACAAGGGTTTAACATGTTTTAATTTAAATTAATAACCATTAATTACCCCATTTAAATATAAAATAAATTCATTAATAAAATAAATACTAACTTAGAAAATTAAATTAAGTAACAATTAAAAGATAATTTATAAACTTACTTAAATACTTAAAAATCATATAAAATAAATATTAAATTTTATTTCATAAAGTGGTAGAGGAATTTATTTGGAACTTAACAAAATTAATTCCAAGATTTTAAGAAGCCTAATTTATTTACTAGGTTTTAACTAAATTATGAAATTAAATCTTAATAAAAAACCTGGGAAAAGAAAAGAATAAAAGAAAAACTCAATTTTGGCCTCATGGGCTTTGGACAGCCCAGCTGCTGCTGGACTGAACCCAGCAGCACAGCGGCGGGGTGCGGGAGCGCGGCCCACTTGCTCGGCGGCCCAGCCGGGGCGGGACGCGGCTCAGCGACGTGGGCACGCGGCTCTCGTGCGCGAAGACCGCGACTCAGCCTGCCGGCCCATTCCCACGGGCACGGCCCAGCAGCTGGGAGCCTTTGGCTCGCTCGCGCGCGCGCGCATGGCGGCACGGCCACGCAGCCACGGCGGGTCGGCGTGCTCCTCGGGCTCGGCTCGGCCAGCTGCGGAAACGAAGAAGCGGCGATTGCGGAAGAGTGGCCGTGGAAAAAGGTTACGGCAATAGGCATGCTCACCGGAGCAAGTGCGACGGCAAGCAGTGGCGATGTGGGCTCGGCAACGGCGACGGGAAGAACGTGGAGCAGAGAGTCATCCGGGGTCAAAATCGAGTGGACAAGGTTCAAAGGGAGACGTAATCAAGCTAACAACCTTCCGTTGCAAGGAATTTGATTAACGTCACCGGTGCTCATCGAGCCAAACGACGGCTTCACGTCGCGGCCTTCAAAGGGAGAAGGTGCTGGATGACTGAAGGGGAACGCGGGGAGTGTTGCGCGGTGAAAATCGGTGGTTGGCCGGGAAGTTGTCGACGGCGAGGAACAGGCTCGGCCGGCGGCGGAAAGTAACCGAGGAGAGAAAACGGAGCGGGAGAGAAAATGACTGAGAGAGAACGAGAGAGAGAGATGATCGGGATAAAATCCCTTCCGGATTGACAGGGGCGATGGCGGGCCCCACGTGCAGTGCTGCGTGGCGCTTTCGGCATTCCCGCGCACGCCAGCGCTGCTCCGGCGCGGGCGGTGCACGGTGGTGAGAGTCGGAGCCTGACGGGTGGGTCCAGCGGGGCCCACTAGCAGTAAAGTTAAATTTTTTTTTAAAACACAGAAATGTCACATCAATGTACAAAATAGTGCAAATACTTATAGCACCAATAATGCAACTTATGCATTATTTAATCTGCACATGTAATACTGATGCATGACTTAATAATCGTAAGGCATAATGGATGATGATGGCAAATATATAAATAAACTAAAACTGGAACTTAAGTAATGGATTCAAAACTAATACTTATTTATTTAGTGCATAATTATTATGGGAAATTAATGTGCACTAAAACAATTAGAGCATATATACATGATAGCTCAAACATATTATTCTCTGCAATAATAAATGAATCAATAATATATTCGAAAATAACAATTAAAAATTGTCATATAATCTTAAATTAAAAACTAAATGCAATAGAAAACATTCATCATTATCGGGCAATATACTTATTTTGAATAATCCAAAACATGGTAACTTCACTGAGAAAGGCTTTTTTTGGGAGATACTCTAATTATAAATTGGGAAAAAACCAATTTAATATTACCATTAGTATTAAATCAAATTAATAAAGATCAGGAAAGTCTAAAAGATTATTTATAAGGGAAATTTGTCTGAGAGACACTGAGAAACAACGGTTTCATCCACAACACACACACAATCACGTTTTTGTCTGTACGATTTTGGATGCTCTCGTGTGTGGCACACTATTACCATTTAGCAATTATTTTCAACTTTTTTATCTTAATGCATAAAATACATTGTTATTTTAATTTTTGCATAAACATACATTGTTGTATTCTTTATTTGAAAAAATATAGACATATTTTTTGTTATTGTTGGCATGGCTCGCTCGATAAATTAAATATTAAAATAATAAACAAATCATCAATCGAAAAAAATCTAGCTCTATTTTTTAATGACAGAGAAGGCAGCAATGTATGTTCCTGTAAAGATTCAAATTTTAATATGTTCTGTGCATTGAGATAAAAAAATTAAAAATAATTGTTAAACGGTAATACGAGAGTATCCAAAGTCATAGTGTGTCTTAGACAAAAACGCGTTTATAAGTGTGTTATGGATGAAACCAATGCTTTTTATTGTCTCTCAGACAATTTTTCCTATTTATAAAATTTGCTTACTTTAACACTTATAGAATAATGGAGCTCAATATTTCCTTATGTAAGCGGAGGCTTGTTCCTCTTAAATACTTGATTATTCCTATAATATGAATATTGTATCCATGATTAATAATAAATTTTATGACGTTAATGTGTGACACTCAAGTTTTTTTCGTATTGGGTTTGACACCATTGCTAAAATGTATAGATTAGAGCTTATTCCTAAGTTTAATATTGTCAAAGGATCAAAATGTCAATCTTGTATGCAAGAAAAACAAACTTGAAAACCATTTAAGAGTTTAGGGGAAAATAGAAATTTGGCCCCATTAGATCTTATTCATTCTCATTTGTACGAAATGAATGGATTGTTGACAAGAGATAATTTTATAATTGTAACTGATAATGGTACTTGTTATTGCTATATTTACTTGCTAAAAACTAAAGATGAAGATTTACATTGCTTTAAAATTTATATGGTCGAGATTGAGAACCAACTTAATAGAAAAATCAACTGTTTACATGATAATTATGAAGGAGAATATACCTCTAATGAGTTCTCTTAATTATGACTGAACGTGATAGTATCCATGACACTTGGAAAAGAGGTCTTGAGACAAGTATAGCCGCGTTGCAAGTTCACGGTGTGATATAAGTTCATCAATACATGTACAATTATTTCCAAATCACAACATAAATTACACACACACTAAAATGGGTAAAATAGGTATTAGGAACTGAGACAAGAGAGAGAGTCTCGAGTTCACCGGCCGGCCAGCACAAACTGCTAATTATAGAGTTACTTACTAGAGACAAATTAAATGTCTAGGTCGCAGCGTCGAGAACTGGGTGGAAGAAGTAGATGTCACCGAGGCGGTCGTTGGTGGGCGAGTTGCCGCCGTACACCAGCAGCCCACGTCGTCCGTCCATCTCCCCCGCCGCGAACGCGCACCAGCCGCGCGGCCCCGGGTGGTGCTCGGACTCCGAGGCGTCGTCGTCAAGCCTCTTCCACGCGTCCGTCTCCGTGTCCAGCGCGAACGCCTCCGCCGAGAACTTGCCGGCGCCAAGGTGTCCTAGATCGCTGGGGTCCACCTCGCCGCCGAACACCACCACGTGCTTCCCTATACCTGCAACGCAGAACACGCTCCGCGGGCTGGGCCTGATGTCGCCCCCGGCGTCCACCGCGTCCCACCGGCCCGTGGCCGGGTCGTAGCAGTGCACGTCGTCCAGCTCGTCCTCGCCCCCGAACCCGTACACCACCCACACCTTCCCGGCGGCCACGGCCAGGCCCGGTCCACCGCGCGGGCGGCAGGCCTCGCCTGGCGACGGCAGCTCGGCCCACCGCCGACCCGCGACGTCGTAGGCCCACAGGTCGTTGAGCCGGCCCGCGACGCCGCACCCGCCGAACACGTACACCCGGCCCGCCTCCGCGTCGGCCACCATGGAGTGGTAGCTCCGGTGGGGAGGGCCGGAAGGGAGGAGGGACCAGGCGTGTGTGGACGTGTCGAAGGAGTAGAGCTCGTCGAGCTCCTTGTGGTCCTGGTCGCGCCCGCCGAACACGAGGACGGTGGGGCCCACGGACGCCATGGTGACGCCCACGCGAGGAGGGGGCACGTCGCCCGTGGCGGCGGTGAGGGCTGACCAGGTCCGCGTCTTGAGGTCCAAGGCGTACATGGTGTTGTCCACGGGAACGCGCGGGGTGAACTCGCCGCCGAACGCGTAGGCCGTGTCGCCCACCACAGTGATGGCGTGGGAGCTTCGTGCTCCCGGGCCAGCTCCCTTCTGCTCCAGCTGATCAGGGACGAACAGACACCAAAGAGTGAGCAAAAATGAATGATTAATCTGGCAAGCAACTATATAATATCATTATACTGAAATTTGTATCGTCATCTATATATGTAGTAATATTCATTATACTGAAATTGTGCTTAACAGCACTAATACAACGACGGACTGAAATGGTGGTAAAAAAAAAACAGCCGTAATCTCAAAATTTTGCAACAACTTTTTCTCAAATAAGCAGACACTGAGTTATGAAAGTTAGAAAGAGTATCAAGATTATGGTGCATCCAAACTGAGGTAAAATCTGGGTCTAATATTTTTATTGAGTCGATGGTTCTGAATTTGAAGTTCAATATTTTCTAGAGTTGCTGATACAGCATATCATGTGCCACTTGGGAGGTGGGACACAGCTGAAAGAGTTGTTGTCTATAATTTCACCGACACATGGAATCCAGAGGCCCCAGATGCCCCTTTCATTGATTTCAGGAGTTCCTAAGATTTTTCATTCATCAACGCTGAAGAAAATCCCCTGTTGGAATCTTGAAAACTGTTACTATCACAAAGACATGAACTGACCCCGATTCATTTTCAGTCACCATCACTCCATCGGTATCAGTAACTCCCATCTACCACACACGTCCTGTTAGCAAGAAACACATCTACTGTCTAAACCTCCCCGAAATCTAAACCCAACCTAAATCTGATTGAAACAACAGAAACAACTCAAACTGTGTAAGAAGGGGAAAAAGCAGAGTGAGCTTAAAAGTAATACAAATGTTTCAAAACATATAGTGCATAAGAAATATTGCAAGGACTAAGATTGATATGAAAAAAAAAACACCCCCGTAATTTCTCCTTTATGCTGAAACAAGCACCGGATGCAGAATCATGAGAGCTAGAAAGTGTAAGGCGGGTCCAAATTGAGGTGAAGTAAAGAATTGTACAAGAAATTCTGCATTTCTGCTCTAAGCTTTAACATGCATGCCTGAATTTCAAGAACTGTGGGGTGTGCCGACGATTCAGGTAGATGAACTGGCTCAGGAATTGTTTGTAAATCTAAACCTAAAATCTGTGGAAGGACAGACCAAGCAGGTATGAGTCACACAAAATCTAGACACAGATTTCAGAGAAATCCTTCCACAGTTCTTGTAAACGGGACAAACAATTCCTGAGCCACTGCACATGACTTTGCCTCGAGAAGCAGATCTATTCCCTAAACTTCTCCCAAAATCTAAACCCAACCTAAATCCGATTCAAACTACAGGAACAACTCGAACTGTAAACGGGAGAAAAAACTGCATATACTAGCAAGAATCAGACGACTATAATAAGAAAATTAAAACATCAAGATTAGGAAAGAGGGAGCAAATAAACCTTCACCCAAGTGCCAGCCATTGTTCTCTGCTCGCGCTTCCTCAGTTCTGCTCCGCTCTGCGGCCTGTGTGACTCATGCCTGCTTGGTCTGTCCAATAGAGATGGTTGAGGTCCCTTGGAGTCGCTGTAGGGGCTTGGTGAGTGGTGACATCGTCACTTGCCCGACAAAACCAACCACCGGTGATGAGAGTGGATGACATAGCAATTCTTTAATGGTTCCTCTGACATCACCAGATAAGACAGTCATTGGTGTCTAGTTCACCAAGGAATATTCGGTCTGCTCGCTGCTGCTTTTGGTTGCTGAGAGGAACGAACTGGACAAGGCACGTGTGTGGGCACCAGGGTGGACTGTGCAGAGCATATATCCCTGTCTGGTTCTTACCCAAAAATGCAGAGTGTTTTGTGTATGTGTACAGACCGAGAGGTCGATGTTACGACCGAATTTTATCAAACTCGAAAAGATTTCTCGTATAGTTGTCTTGTGCATAGAGAAGGTCACACATTCTAAATCGGAATTTGAGAAAATTATGGAGAAATTCTACATTCAGATTTGGAATTTGAGAAACGTATGCGCCTAGCAACTCGTAGCATAGGCATATCTGCACGGATTATGCGCCCTGTCAGTGGATGTTTCTTTTCATTATCTTCAAAAAGTGGGTTGTTCGGTAGGAGCATTTCTCGGGCTTAACGTAATCCACCGAATTTTAATCAGTACCGTGTGTACGTTCGGTCAACAGGGGGAGCGAATGTGGTCGTTTACCGCAGTACTGTATCAATCCGGTCGTTTTTCTTTTCTGCCCCTCCTTTCATAGAGCCTGTGTGGGAGGAACCACGTACACGCGCCGTCGGAGGGATCTACGAACAGTTGCAAGAAAGGACGCTTTTGGCCATAGCTTTGGCAGCTCTCACACACTGACGCTTGTGTCGTCGCTTGCTATGAACATGATCCTCTCTTAACAATCAATGACGATGGAGCAGCATCAGGTAGCAGTAAGGCAGGCAGAGGCGCAGACGTACGCAAGATCAAATGCCGCTGTTTGGAGCGCGAATTGCAAGTGAACTGCTTGGAACATTGGATTCTGAATACCAGCAACAAATAGACAATTTTGGACGCCAGAAGGATAATCAACTTCGTTGATTCGTTTCTCCTAGTCGTATTACGGCTTCCATGAACTCATTGGACGGACCTATTATTAATAAACTATAATGATAATGTTCGTGAGGTAATGGCAGGGCCCCACCCAACCCAAGCAAGCAAGACGTCGTGCGGCGACAAGAAATGTTTTAGTGAACATTGCTCTCTCTTTTTTTTTTTTGGTAAAAATAGACAGCTTGAATGAATGGACCATGCTAAATGAACCCTTGTGAGGGATGACACAACGCAGAGAGCTACGGAGATATATCTTTTTATTGCAATAAAGTTCTTGCTCCGACCAAATTAGGAACATGAGGTAAAGCAGCACTGAGCTTGTTGGGGGCATGTTTTTTTTTCGTTGTTTCTAAGAGTTAAATTTTAGTTTTTCTTTGAAATGACTACTTTGTTCCTAATTATTACATAAGTGATGCAAACCATGCAAGGAAAGACAGGGGTAGGTGAAGTATATGATGAGAGAAAAGAGTTTTAGCCCATTTTAACACCTCTTTAGGAGCTAAAGTTTTGTCCATCTTTTAGTTTTGAGAACTAAACTTTAGACCACATGTTCAGTGTTCTTTGGACTAAAATTTAGTTTATATTTTAGCTTTAGTCTTTTAGTCCTAGAAAACGAACATCCCTATGTTTCAGTCGTGTAAGTGACCCAAGATAATCCGCTATAGACAAGCTCATATTGTTAGATTAAAACAATAGTAAATAATTAATTATTACTAATACTTAGGATCTAACTAACTTAGTCTAATTATAATTACATCATACTAATTTGTAATTAGGTTATAGCTTGTTAGGTGGAAAGAAATCAACGCATGTATTCCAATACTCAGCAAATACATATATAGGGGAGCCAATCGTGTGCAACACGTATGGCAGGCCCATGTATAGGCTAAAGCCCAGGAACTCCTAATCTACCTGTCTAACACGCTCCCGGCAGTCAGATCATCCTGAATCAGCCACTAGGAAGGATGTTCAGAGTGGAGTGAAACTCAGTGAAAACTGAGCTAGGTATATTTTTACTGAAGATGTCCACATATTGAGAGGAAGTGAGGACATATAGCACGCAAACATTACCAGCTGCAACCTTGTCACGGACGAAGTGAAGATCAATCTCAATATGCTTGGTGCCTTGATGTTGTACTAGGTTTGTTGAAAGATACACGACACTAACGTTATCACAGTAGACAACTGTGGCATGACAAAGAGGAGGGTGTAGCTCAACAAGTAACTGACGAAGCCAAACAGTCTCAGCAACAGCATTGGCCACAACACGGTAATCTGCTTCAGCACTAAAGCGAGAAACAGTGTACTTGGTGCTTAGAAGACCAGGAGACAAGACTATCACCAAGAAAAACACCATAGTCAGAGGTAGATCGACGAGTATCATGACAACCTACCCAATCGACATCAGAGTAGGCAACAAGATCAGCAACAGTGGAACGACGCAACAGAAGACCATGATTAAGTGTCCCTCGAATATAGCGCAAGATCTGCTTGACTAACGTGAGATGAGACTCCCGTGGATCATGTATGAAGAGACAGACCTGTTGAACAGCATAAGCAATGTCTGGGCGAGTAAATGTGAGGTACTGCAAAGCACCAACAAGACCTCGGTAATGAGTGGCATCATAAACAGGAGAGCCATCAGAGGACAACTTGGCTGAAGTATCAACCGGAGTGGAGTACGGTTTGCAATCAAACAAGCCAGCGCGCTCTAGAATATCAACCATGTACTACCGTTGGGACAAAAATAGACCTCCCTCGCATCGAGAAACAGAGTCACCAAGAAAATGATGAAGACCGCCATGATCTTTCATAGAAAATTCGGCGGTGAGAGCATCATTGATCTGTCCAAGTAATTGAGCTAAGGAGGCTGTGAGAACAATGTCATCCATATAGAGTAGCAAATAAGCTGTATCTGAACCATGGTGATAAATGAAGAGCAAAATATCGCAGCGAGCACCAACAAAGCCAAGGGACAAAATATGAGTGGCGAAGCGACTGTACCAGGCACGAGGAGCTTGCTTAAGACCATACAAAGCTTTATTGAGACGACAAACGTAATCCGGATGCGACGAATCAACAACCATAAGGCTGCTCTCAAAACATTGTCTCTGTCAGAGTACCATGCAAAAAAAGGCATTCTTCACATCCAACTGGTGAATAGGCCACTCATTGGAGAGGGGAACCGAAAGAACTGTGCGAATAATAGCAGGCTTCACGACTGGACTGAAAGTTTCACCAAAATCAACACCTGGCTGCTATGTAAAACCACGTAGAACCCAACACGCCTTATAGAGATCAAGAGAACCACCTGAATGAAACTTGTGGTGATAAACCCTTTTACCTATCACAACATTAGACCCAGTAGGACGCAGAACAAGAGCCTAGGTCGAGTTGGCCTGAAGAGCAGCGAACTCATCAATCATTGCGTCACACCAATTCTGGTCCTCAAGAGCACCACGATAAGTCTTGGGCAATGGAGAGAGAGTGGAGGCATGAAGATTCAAGCGCTACACAGAAAGACGGAACCCTGTTTTACCTCTAGTGTGCATGGTTTGAGCGTTGTCCACTGGAGAGATGCGAGCAGCAGTCGATGGCACTCGAATAGTAGGAGCGGGTGATGTAGAGGGGTAGCCACATGCAGGGAGGCAGGAGGGCCTGCTGTACTGGCCACGAGTCGTGGGGAGGTAGGGGCGCCTGCTAGACTGGCCACATGTGGTTGGCCGAGGCCAGGAGGTGGCCCCTGGCCATGAGCGCTAGATGAGGGGTCACAACTTGCGCCTTAGCATGGTGACCCGAACCCAGGAGGAGGTCCACCAAGGGCCCAAATCAAACTTCACCTGCTAGTAGCAACCCGAGGCGGGGAGCCAGTAGGGGTAGCAGGGAGAGTGGATGGCCTGCTGGCAACAACCTTGTGGGTCGAGCAACCAGGGGCAGCGGGTTTGGTGGGAAGGGTACCTGCAGAAAGCGGTGGGCCAACATGACTTGGCGAAAAATCAAGGTCAGTTAGAAACTCTAAATTGGATGAAGAAAGTGGTGCCGGGATTTCTACAAAAGGAAAGGAAGATTCATCAAAGGTGATATGTCGAGAGACAATGATGCGATTGACGGCAAGGTCAAGTCAACTGTATCCTTTATGGTCAGACGGGTAACCCATGAAAACACAAAGGGTAGAGCAAGGGGCGAGTTTGTGGGGTGCAGTAGTGGCCAAATAAGGATAGCACTTGCAACCGAAGACACGTAAGTGATCATAAGATGGTGGGATGCCATAGAGGGCAAAGTGGGGTGTGGAAAGGGATAGTGTCTTGGTTGGTAAATGGTTAAGTAAGTAGGTTGCTGCGTGCAAAGCCTCTACCCAATAGGTGACGGGGAAACTAGCTTGAAACATAAGGGAGCGCATGATGTTATTAGTGGAGCGAATGACACGTTCAGCCTTCCCATTTTGAGGAGAGGTGTGGGGGCACGATATATGAAGGGTGATGCATGGGTGAGAAATAAATTACGTGAAGAAGAGTTATCAAATTCACCACCGTTGTCACATTAAATGCTCTTGATGGTGGTGCTAGATTAGCGACAAAGGAGAAAAAGCGAGATATAGTGGGAAAAGTTTCAAACTTGAGATGCAAGGGGAAAGTACAAAGATAGTGCGAGCAATCGTCCAAAATGACAAGGTAATATTTGTAACCAGACACACTAACAATGGGTGAGGTTCAAAGGTCACAATGTATTAAATCAAAGGGTTCACTAGCTCGAGAGGTGGAGCTATAAAATGGCAGACGCACATGATGCCCAAGTTGACAAGTGTGACACAAAGTATCAAACTCATTTTTATTATAAGAAAAATCTAAGGATGACACTAAGAGAGATAAAGACTCGTGACCGAGATGACCAAGACGTCAATGACAAAGGTTGGATGGAGTAGTGGCCAGTAGAGCATGAGGCTGGAGCACTGAAGTATGAATGGAATAGAGCTGCCCGGAGCTATTGAACCTGACGCTCATGTTCTTCATTGTAAGGTCCTTCATAGAGAGGCCATAAGGGTCAAATTCAATAGAAAAACTATTATCAATAGTGAACTGGCAAATAGAAATAATATTCTTATTTATATAAGGAGAAATGAGAAATATTGTGCAAAAATAGGTGGCCCCGAGCAGAGGAAAAAATGGTGGAACCGACAGAGGTCACGGGCGAAGTAGACCTGTTCCCGATGACTATGTGTGTGGGGGTAGAGGAAGATGGGGGTTGGGAGGAGACAAGGATACCTGGGTGAGACGCCATGTGCGAAGATGCGCTGAAGTTAAAACACTAATCGGTAGGAGGAGACAACATCATGGTCTGGAATGAGCTCGCCAGCGTGTTCGAGTCCCAGGTAGTAGTGGTTGGATGTGGCGTGGTCCACTATTGCGGTTGTTGGACCAGAGGTGGAGACACGACTCAACTGATGGGGGTTGTAGGCTCCAGGAAGGCTAACCCCGCCGTAGAGGGGCATGGGAGGGGGGGGGGGTCCAGCGAAGGATGACCCAACAGGCGAGAACGACCCACCATTTGGGAAGCCACCAGCGTGGCCGTCCGTGAAGGCCTGAGGCGGGCGGGGAGGCTGGGCCACAGAGGCAGGAGGCCTGTTGCCGAGGAGGCCCATAGCACGACGCTGATCCGAAGGGTTGGGCCAGACTATGGAGGTCCCAAAGAAGGGGTCATAAGTGGGCCGCCAGGAGGGCCTAACGCTAGTCGTGCCCCCGCGCTAGTGTCAGCGGTTCATGTTGCCGCTGCCACGAATGCCAAAGCCTTGGGAGCCGCTGGGATTGGTAGAGAGCAGCGATGGAGCACCATAGGCAGGAAGGTGTGGTCCGTAGCTAGTGATGTGAGGGCTACGACCACCAGCACTGGACCTTGAAGCAGGAGCACTACCGGGGCCGTCGGGGCGCAGTGCTGGTAATGTGGAGGCGACGAAGGTCGAACGAGCCAAGGCTTGGCCCGACTGGGTCATCTCCTCAAGCTGAAGGTCCATGCGAAGATCGCTATAGTTAGCGAACAGGTGTTCAGTTCACTAGGGCAGCAAGGGTCACATACATCTCATTGAGGCCCCTAAGGATGTTCAGCACAAGTGTGCGATCCTGCACTGTCTTGTCGAGATCGTTAAGTGCATCGGCCATACTTTTCATCTTGCAACAGTAGTCTGTGACATTGAGGTCGCCTTGAACAAACATGTGAAACTCTATGTCAAGGAGTATGGCATGGGTTTCCTTGTTGCTGATGAATTGCTGTTCGAGGGCGAGCCACACAGCATGGGACATCGGGCTGTCCATGTGGACAATCTCGTGAAGGTCCGGGGAGATGGTGCCGAAGAGCCAGGATTTGACGGTGAAGTCTATGCGCCGCCAATGCGCATCGCCGGAGAAGTCAGCGTCGGAGAGCACAAGATTAGACAAATCATACTTCTTCACGGTATTGAGGAAAAGACTCCGCCAACGGGAGTAGTAGGGGGAGACGAGGTCCAAGATGAGAGGGACCATTGCCTTGATGTTCGGCATAGCAACTGCATGCGCATGAATGGTGGCACGGTGCACGGCTCTGCTTCGGCTGCAAGACACTCCTGCTCAAGGCGAACAGTCTCAAGGTGCTCCTTCTCGAGGCGCGCTTGCTCAAGGCATTCAGCCTAGAGGCATGTGGCATCGTCTGTAGGGGTCGTCATCAACGTAGGAGAGATAGGCAATGGAGAGGCGTTGTGGCATGAGGCCGACATCAATCGGTATGGGAGGGGGGGGGGGGGGAGCACCGTGGCTTGTGAACGTCGATGGTGACAACTAGGGGAAGGGCTCGCGGCGGCGGCGGATAGGGTTAGCCTGCAGCAGTGGTGGCTAGGTTAGGGAGTGGAAGCAAGGTCCTAGGATAGGAAAACTCGTGATACCATGTTAGACGGAAAGAAATCAATGCATGCATTCCAATACTCAGCAAATACATATATAGGGGATCCAATCGTGTGCAACACGTATTGCATGCCCATATACAGGCTAAAGCCCAGGAACTCATAATCTACATGTCTAACATAGCTTAACTAATTAGATCTTGATGATGTCACAAATGCCACTGCAGATGAAGTAGATGTCGATGTAGGGGTAGTAGAACAACAACAATGGCCCCATAACTTCACCACCATGATCTACAGCGTGGGGAAGACTTCTGGATGCCTGAACCTTTACCTGCAATTTCTATGATAGAGATGAACTTGCCTAGAAGATGGATCTTGTCCTTCTCTCCTCTTCAGCACCCTCAGCAATTGAAATTTCATGAATTATGTGTGTTAGATGTGTTAGACAAACCCAGGGGTACCTCTGCTTATATATGGATGCTGCGGGGACATGGGTCGGGTCCTAATCAGATAGGACACCAGCGATCATAGTGTTTGATATGAAACGTTAGCAAAAATGTGACAACCTAAGTGGACAAGGCTTGTATGTCAAGTAATTGGAGTTTGTCCGAGATCAACTCCAACATTCTCCCACTTGATCGAACGATTTAAACTATTATTCATACTCAACTTATATTCACGCTCAGTAAAACAATAACACCAGACCAATGCGTCATCAGCAACACTATATTATCACTGAACCCCATTACCCATAGTTCACTGTAGTAACTAGATAGAACACTTATTACTTATCGGGAGATAATAAAATACTGGGCCTATATCCAGAATTAGAGTAAGGTTAGACTCTCCACTTAGCCCATTCTTATTCGCGCATTTAATGGAATAGATAGTAAACCTTTAGTATATGCTGACCAGCGAGTATTAATCTTAGTACTTAGCCTAGTAATTTGATTCTGGATTCTATTTCACAAAACAACATACTTAATCAATTGAGCTTGACTCTCACTATTTGCCATGTTGTTACTAGAAGAATATACTACAACTAAACCGTAATATATAATAGTTAATATCATCTACGATGTCTTAAATATTTTAAATTATACACCAGGATAATTTTCATAAGCCATGTAGCCTGTTATGTTCTTGCCACTTCTTAAATTCCACTAGAGAGTAGAAGAACTCAATGTGAACTTGCTAATATTCACATACTTTATATGGGTAAACATGACAGTTGATGTAATACCAATAACATAAACTTTTTTTTATGGATCTTTTTCTGGGATGTAACTAATATTTGTCAAGCATCCCGGTTGATGTTCAGACTTGAACATTAAAGTATAAGAAATGTCTTTCTTTAATCTTAGTTTACTTATCATACTCCCTCAAAAAAAAATAGTTTACTCATCATACTTAAAATCGTTGACTTTATTGCTCTTGAGCATTATTAAACAACAGAACATGCATGTCATAAAATTTATTATAACAAATAAATTTATTTTTTAATATATGCCTTATTGTCAATCCTGTATACCACTCTTTTGGTGCTTTCTGATTGTGCTAATGCCAAAACTAATAGACATAGCAAAGTCAAGTTCTTTCATGTTAAAACGAGATGACATAAAAGTTTTTGTTTTATGTAGCATTATCTTAGTGCTACTTGCTATCAGGATATCACTCTCATTGAATAGTAATAACATACCACCTTTATCTTATACAATTATCCACCTCAAAACTAGGGAATTTATACACTTGTAAGTACCATAATTAAATGGCTATCTATAATCACACCATAATCAATGTTTCTTGCTAGTTCATAGATAAACGATACGATTAAATCATGAAAATGAAAACTTATGTAAGTTACTTATTTGAGCAAAACAGATTTAACAACTTTTGAAAGAATCTTAGTGATAGGGGAAATCATATTATCACTATCCTTCTATGTATAAATCCTTTTTACTATAAACTTTGTTTAAATCTTTTTGATCTTTCCTTTAGAATCACAAAAAAATATCGTAGATCATAATAGCCCACTAAAATGACTCCACCAGAAATTTCTACTAAAGTCTTAAGAAACACTAATGCTCATATGATAACCTATTTAGCTAATCTTTCATTTAAGAATTTATATTTTACTATGAGATGGAATTATTTGCCTTTCTAATATCATAAAGATTTTATCTTAAATATACATAATGACTTTGAATGGAAATATATTTTCTCTAAGACTCATGAGAAAACTTATCAAATTAGTGATACGTGCAAAACTTATAGCACTAAAATAATATCATGAGAATTATTTTCTTGAATCGTTGTATAGAAAACTTACTTCAAGAATTTTACTCTGTTTTATTGAGCTCCCACTAATTTCTACATCCTTAAAGAACATAATTTGTCTTTCTTAATAAACTTAGTGAAATGATTAGAACAATAGAGATGGTTTCCTTAAACTTATTAAGGTATATCCATATGGTTCACTTTTAGACTTAGTAGGATTTTATTCTTTTTATGTAAATATTGTTCGATAATAATGAATAATTATGGAACTTTTATTCTGGTGTGTAGTGAATAATTTAAAACACCAACTTATGTTACCGAGAAGAGAAAAAATGATAATGTGAATAATATATATTAAGTGTCACATATATATCTAGTAACTAACTTATTAATTGAGAAATATAATGATTAGGAGTATCTCTCTTTTTGGTGAAATATTCCATTCTCCTCTTCAAAATGTGGTTTATGCTAATGCCATAATTTTAACAAGAACTCATCATTTAATTTATCTAATATGTCACATATTCATTATATAATTTTATAATAAAAATAAACTGAAAACACTACCACAAAAATGGACTATACAGGTAGATTAAAATGCACTGTAGCGGCGGGTCGACCAACCCGCCGTAGTGCCAACGTAGCTAAAAATAGAGATATGTTGTGGCGGGTCCTCTATAGGACCAACACCCCATCGCAGAAAAATTTCATTCTAGTGGCGGATGATAACGTCACTTGCCGCTATGAAGTTAATGAAAAAATGCACTCGCGCCCTGTCCGCCATGCCCGCCTATGGCCCGGTCAGATCCGCACCAAGAAGGGCGCCATCGTTGGGAAGGGGTCACCTGGAGAGAATGGGAGAGGAGGGGAGTGCTGCCGCCGCCGCCCTTGCCAGCCTACTCCACGCCCCATCTCGGCCCACTACTTGTCGCCCACGAGGTCGGCCGCCCTGTAGGGATTGAAGGCGTATCGAGGGGGGGGGGGGGGTGAATCGATAAGCCAACCACAATCAACAAATAGTTTAATTTCCTCGGTCAACCCTAGAAATTGTTGCAACCTACCAAATCTAGGAGGCCAAAACCCTAAACATGCTAGTGTTTATGATGCGTGCAATGCGGAAGCTAAGCCTCTTTAGCCTAGGCAAGCCTCATGTCAACATATCAACTATACCACATAATTGCAGAATAATAAAGGAGAGATTCAGGAATGCTCTTGATTTTTTCCGAGGTACCGAAAGGATGGTGCCTTCCCCTAGTCCTCGTTGAACCACTCCTGTCGAAGTGCCGGTCCCTCCCGCCATAAAGTGGAGTTCTTGCACATGAGCCCGCAATGACTCCCAGAGTGAAGACACAGTTATGTCACTGCTGCCACCAAGGCATAAGCTTGCCTCCCTCGAGAACTTATCGGACTCGACGAGCCGACACAAATGCTCACTATTGATAGTCCTTTCAACGGCGAGCTGAAACCGTGTACAAACGTGTGATGACCTTCACAACCATTCATGATAGGCTCATCTCCGACACTTAACCGGTCTAGGTCTCACTATAAACCAAGAGTAGCAACCTAGATCACACTCTCAAGAACACGCTAGCCTTAGATGTGAATAGATGCTCAAGTTACTCTCTCTAGCACTCTTAAGGTATCCAATATCTCATCCTAATGCTCCTCTCTTTTCCCTTTGGCTTCTTACTGATGCTCCCAGCTATCCCATGGGACAAATGTGGTCTCCAAGACCCTAGCAATGATTTATATAGGCTTCTAACTTCAAACTAGCCGTTGCTCCATGAAACAGCTTTCTGGACTTACATATCGTATAGTCCGGTCTTCACTAGACGGCTCCTTTAGAGCCACTTCATTCTGTCCGTTGCTTCCTCCTGTACAGGCTGTACTGTCCGATCTGTGGATCGGACCGTCCGGTCTCTACGAGTCTTGTCCATTCCATAATGTTGTCCAAACTTCTTTCTCTCTGTTTTCTTTCCATCCACATAGACTGTTGCATTCTGTCTCTACACCGTACCGTCCGGTCTGTATAGGCCTTCATGTCAACAGATTCCTTGCAGCCAATGGACCTCTGGTCTGAGTTTTTCTCTAGTGACCATATAGTCCGGTCTCCATGAACCCTCTATCCGGTCTCCATCTCCAGAAGCAGAAACTCCTCGCCCATCTTCGCTTGACTTTGTTTCTCGGCTTCATCCAACAGCTCCTTGGCCTCTCCACTACCATCTAGTGTTTTGTGATTTCACTGAGAATCCATGCATATCACCGACTAGTGTGACCTAAGAGATATGACCGAGACCCCCTTGATAGTATGGTTTTTTCTATGGACATAAGCCCTAACAACTAGACAAGTGTTCTAAACCCTTACTCCTAGATTGTCCTTAGTCATGATTCATCTTCATCAACCTTGAACTCCATCAAGCTCATCAAGCCTCCGTGCTTGTGGTCATTGTCATCAACCGCCAGGGCAACCATCATCAATAGGATTTGTAATAGAGTAGAAGATGATTCTTATGTACACAACACTCATGTAGATATTAGCCCACAATTTCATAGTTATCATTAATTACCAAAATATTCGTACCTTAGGGATCCAATCATCAATGGTCACGAAGCTTACACGCTCTCGCCATGGCTAGATCTGGCCCCGACCGAACCAGATCCACGTGGGGCGGCGGCACCAGCGAGGCCGGCACGCCTCCACTTTTTGCCCGTCAGGTGCTCGCGTCGGCACCCAATGCCTTCCGCTGGCCACCGCGGGCACAGGCATCCAACGTCTGCCTCCGATCACCACGCGTGCCGGTGAGCCTTCGCCTAACGCCGACACTACCTTGCTGAGAGAGAGGAAGAGGTAGTGAGAGAGGGAGTGAGGGATACTAAAGAGAGAAAACGCACAATCCGTGTGCAAGCCTCTGATTAGTCGAGGAAGAGAGCCACATATCGATGACGTGGCGTGCCATTTTTAGCGATGGATCGTGTTGTCATCCATCGCTAAAAATCATTTTTTAGCGACGACTCATATTCTGTCCGCCGCTAAAAATTGAATATGCTTTTAAAAATTAATTTTTAATAGCGATTAACTTCTTTGAAGACCGCCACTAAAAATAGATTTTCATTTGTAGCGACGGTTTGTAATAAAATCGTCGCTATGATGTTTTTTCTTACCACACCGCTTAGGTTCATTTTGTGGCAGTGAAATCTCCTTATAAAGAAGCAAGAACATAATAATAACTTACAACTTGATGATGCAAATTTATATTAAACTCATAATGTATGTAGAAATAGAAGTTTTACTAAGTTACATAGAATATCATCAAGCTAAATATTGAATTTATTAACTAATTCTAAAAGAAGTTCTTAACAACATGCGCTCCAACTAATCTTCTCTCCTAGCTTTATGTATCTCTCAAAGATTCCATAATGAAATGCTCCGCACAAGATTTGAGAAGTGACAATGCAAGTGCCTTAAGCTCATCAACAATGTTCCACATGTTACATGCTTTTCTATTTCACTCTGCCCATCATAACGTAAGGTAGTTAATCTTTTGATAAGAAATCTTACAAATTGTTACGTATTCAATCTCAATCAAGTACATGAGTTTCATAAACTCATAGCGGTGTTGTCCTCATCATCAAGAAGTTCTTCCCTTATGCCATCAGAGATCGAAAGCTTTATGATCCTTTTGGTAAAATTATAATTCTTCTCTCATTTATCTAATCTGAAGTGATATTCACACTTCTTCTCATCATAACTTCAATGCCTGAAGTAGGAGGAAAATGCTTCACCTCATGTAACACATAATCAAGTTCCATAAACTGATAATCGATGTCATTAAAGATTTTAATGATTTTCATGTAGCCTACGAAACTGCTAGCTGAAATGATAAAGCCAAAATAATGTTTTGGTCAATATCTTATTATATTATGCAAAAAGATATATTTTATATAGCACGAAATGGTTCATAAGATGAACTTATGTTTCTGTTTGCATCACCATTAGGAATAACAAACAAAAACACAACTGAATTCTCTATTTACGTCATTTTTAGATAGAAAACAAACAAAAATTCATCTTGTTGACTTATATATATGTACAAAGGATATAATCTAAAGAACATGAAATAATCCCAGCTTTGGCCCGAAATATTATCCACTTACAATAGTTGTTAATTTTGCACCAATTTGGACCAGAAACAAAATTGAAAACTTAAAAACTCAATAATTATTATTAATTTTGGCCAGAATATAATTATAGAGTATAATTTCCAATCAAACTTCTCTTTGATTCATTCAATCGGAGACAAGTCTTATTAAATACAGTGCGCGCCGATGTTTCGTAGTATATGACATCTGCAACATTCGTCGTTGTTTATTCTCAGAAGAGTCACACGACAGCCAGCCCATTTTATTGGTGTGTTCCCTTGGACGCGTGCGCACTCTGTACTCATCACGCGTTACAACTGGTCCATCGCTGGCTTCAGTGTGAGCTGAACTAATTAGCACTGCCTGATGCACTTGCAGCGGCGCCTGAATCCGTCTCAGTTTCCGCCGCCCCAGCCCTCTGCAGTTGTGGTCGGAGAAGCAGATGCCTCGGAACCCCGCGCTCGGGCGCCGGCACACGCGCGCCTCCGCTCCAGGCGCCGGCACCGCCGTCTCGTCTGCAATAAGTACGTACACAGGCATATATATGCGTAAGCATCACGAACAACAAATCGCGTGGGTTAATGCATAGAATAAGCACTGATAGATGTTGGCGCACGTGCGACGATGAGCAGCAGCAGGAGCAGGGCCACCTTCCTTGTCCACATGATGATGCGAGATTTGAGCGGAGCAGAGGAACCTATACGTCTCGGCTAGCTAGCTAACCGGTGTTGATGACAGTGTGTCAGTGTTGTGTTGGTGATTCAGATGATCGGCTCAGCGGATGATCGAGTGAATAGTGCTTGGAGTCTGCCCATAATATAGCCCTGGCTCTGTGCACTTATGCAGGCGGCCGAGGACGCCGGTGGCGACCACGTGGAAAGCCACGCGGCGCGGGTCTTCCTTGCACCAACGGGCTCTTGGCCAGATCGTCGTGCACGGATCCGGGTGGCATCTGTGCGTGCCTGCATGCTCGCCAGGTCACTCATCATCATGCATCAGGTTAAAGCGGCGCAGTACAGTGCTGCGAACTGTGGAGCGTCGTGTCGTCGGCAGCACACACGGCGCGCGCTGTTGTCGGATGCTGAAACAGGTTCTGTGCCTCTTCCAACCTTCGTCTGCCAGCTGGAGTTCGATGGATGAACGTACGGCGTTTATGCATGACAAGTGGTCATGCGGATGAAACACAGCAGTTCGCTTGCTGCTTCGCTGAGCCGTCTACTTCTCTCACAGCGGCCATGTGGTATACGTAAGTAATATAATTTTGGCACACATAGAAACAACATTATTGTTTTTTGGGATAACTGCTACATCTGGGTATCAACTTGATATTTTGCTAGTGACAATATACTCTTTCCCTCTCCATGATATTTTGCTAATTGATAGAGTATAAGCTAATAGCCACGCCATAGGTAGTGTTTTACGGACAACTTAACCTCATTTGTCATTTAGCATTAATATCGTCTATGTTTGCTGTGACATTCACATTGTTTAGAAAAAAATAAAAATAAAAAAAAAATTCAAATATCTTTACTGTTGGTGGGCCACGCCGGACCCACCCGTCAGCCCCCAGACTTTTCACCGCTGCACCGCCCGCGACCGAGCCGCGCTAGCGCGCGCGAGGGCGGCGGAGGCGCCACGACGTCCTGCACGCGGGGCCCGCCGGCGCTGCTGTCGCTCGGGGAGGAGGTTTTACCGCCTCCTCTCTTCTCTTTTCTTTTCTCTCTCACTCACTTTCTCTCTCACGTGCCCAGCTTCTCCCGCCTCCTCTGCTTCGCCACCACCGACACCGCCGCGCCCACTCTTCACCGTTGACTTCCCGGCCAAAAATCGTCGCCCTACCCCACCGCAAGGAACCTCCCGCCCGTTCCCGTCACCGATTGGTTTTCCCATTTGAAGGACGAGACGTGAAGCCTTCTTTTAGCTCGGTGAGCACCGACAACCTCTTTCCGCCCTTCTCCAAAATTCGATTACTACATTCTATCTTAACCTAATTCCTGGCAATGGAGGGTCTCTAACTTAATTACGACTCGGTTTGAACCTTTTGCAACCGATTTTGACCTCGGATGATTCCCTGCTCCGAGTTTCTTTTCCCGCCGCCATTGCCGAGCTCTGCTTCTGCCATCGTTCGCCGTCGCTTTGTCTCTGGTGCACACAGCCAACACCACCCCGCCTCTTCCACTCTTTGTGACGTGCTAGGCTCGCCTGCTAGCCCGCTGGCCGAGCCGAGCTCGAGAGCGAGCTCAAGCTCTGGCGGCAGCAGCGCTCTGCCGGTAAAAGCACGCGCGCGCGTGAGCTCGAAGAGTTTTCTTTGGAGCCGGGCCGCATTTACGCAACTGGGCCGCCAGGCCACGCTGCCACTGCACGCGCGCAAGCCCACGCACTCGCGTCGCTGGCCGCGTCCCGCCCGGCCAGGCCGTCGCAAAGCTGGGCCGTGTCCCGCCCGAGTGGACCGCCCGTAAGCTGGGCCGTGTGTCCGCGCAGCGCAGTTGGGTGGCTGGGCTGGATCCAGCGGCAGCTGGGCTACCCAAGGCCTAACAGGCCGAAATCCAGAGTTTTATTATTCTTTCATTTTCCTAGGTTTTCCAATTAATCATAATTCAAAAGTTTGAATAAAAATTCAGTAAATAAATTAGGCTTTCTAAAATAGTGAAAATAATTTTATTAAGTTCTAAATAAATGCCTCTACCATTTAATGAAATAAATTTTAATATTTAATTTATATGATTTTCTAGTAAATTTATAAATTATCTTTAATATGAATTTTAAATATTTAAGTAAGTTTATAGGTTTATCTTTTAACTGTTGTTTAATTTATTTTTCTAAATTAATATTTATTTTGTTAATGGATTTATTTTATACATAAGTGGGGTAATTAAGGGTTATTAATTTGAATTAAAATATATTAAACCCTTGTCATTAATGGACTTAATTACTTTTACCATGAAGGAAATACTTCAGACAAGAGTAATTAAAAGTCTTAATCCAATTATTTATTGGAGCTATGTTTTCCAATGCATTGCATATCATATTTCATGCATCGTTAATACTAACTTGCGTTATGTCAGCGAATCGTATAGGATTCGAGACCATCGGGCCAGCTGCTGACTGTGGGCCCGAGGCGGTAATTGTTGAGACTGCTCCCGCACCTGATTCGTCATTTCCGAGCGAAACCCAAGGCAAGCCCCGGTGCATCCCATCTATGTTTTTAAATTCTTTCTTTTATCACAGTCAGTCGAGTCATGTCTGTGCATTAGGTTCCAGGAACTGATTGACACCCACTTGCATCACTACCGAATCCTATGATGTGTTTACCCTATACAGGTATAGGTAGCACGATTGGCGCTACGCTTATGTCGTAGGATTATCGGTAGCACTGCATAGGATAAATCTTAAAGCATGGAGGCTTTAAGTTGATTGAAATCTTTGGGAAATTAAATGAAAGTGGATAATGATGATGAGACCGGACGGGCTCAGTAGAGGAAAGGGCAAAGACTGGGTCTTGCAAGGTGGTAGCCCCGTCCGTGTCAAATTAGAACCAACTGTTGGCGGCTCCGTGAACAAGTATTGAACAGTACCGTCTACATGCTGGTATATGGGACCCAGTAAGCTGATGTACCCTAACTACCTCAGTGGTAGGACGTAGCCAACTTTCTTTTTCTGGCTGTTAGTGAGATTGAAGTCTCACGGGAGGGAAATGGTGGTCGCGCATGGATAACGTCTAGGACGGGTATCTAGTGGGGTCTCCATATTCCCGGGGAAGTTGGAAACGGATCAACCTCTGATTGGGGTTAGTGGGAAAAGTTGTCATATACGACCAATGCGGTGCGTATATGTCATGTAGTCGGGTTTTACCCAGCTGGTAGAAATTGATTCGAATCGCTATCCCTCGCAGCAATGAGTACCGCTTGTTCGCTTGGCGCGAACGGAGATAATCGAGTGTAACGAGATGAAGAAAGATTAATTAAAGATTATTTGGATTCCTTGTCAAATGAGTACCGTGTCAAATTCTCGAGGTATGTTTAGTAATAGAAAACATACCTCGAGAATTTGTCCTCCTTCTGGTACCTCCTCAATGGTGGTGAAATTGGCTCGTCTTGTTTTCACCGGAGGATTCTTAGGTCGATTCCTTTGTTGACTTGGTCCTGGTGCCATTGGACGTAGTGTATTGTTTGTCTTCGGCGGATACGGGCAACTTCGAGCGAAATGCCCGGGACGACCACAATTATAGCAAGGTAGATTATTCGGTGGTGGTGCCGAATAAGATTGTCGAGACCGTTGCACAGCCTGCTGTTGATATGGTGGACGGAACTGATACTGTTGTGGCAGTGGTTGAGGTGCGCGATACATACTTGGGCGGGAAGGAGCAGCACGGTAACGCTGACCTGTAGGCGATGTATAAACCAGCCTGTATTTAGATGGTCCTCCACTTCCCTGCCCCATTGATGTCCTTTTCTTGTCCTTAGCAGCCTTATGGATACGGAGAGAATCTTCAAGAATAATGGCATCACTGACAAATTCACTGAAACTAGCAGTCCGATTCAAAACGATACGAGACTGCAGTTTTGTTTTCAATCCTCCTTTGAACCGAGCCTTCTTCTTGCTCTCTGTATCCACATACTCTGGAGCATATTATGCCAGACGGTTGAATATTTTTGAATATGCATGCACTGTCATATCTCCTTGCTTTAGTGCCAAAAATTCATTCCGCTTTTGATCAACAAGGCCTTCCGGAATGTGATGGTCTCGAAATGCTTTAACAAATTCTGCCCAAGAGAATTGATGATCGGGTGGGTACATTGCCTTGTGATTTGCCCACCAGGCTCCAGCAATTCCCTGTAACTGCTGAGCAGCAAACAAGGTCTTCTAGGCATCTGTGCAAGGGATTAGCTTCAACTTGGACTCAATTGTACGCAACCAATGGTCCGCTTCCAGAGGTTCCCCGACATCTGAAAAAGTAGGCGGACGAGTGGCAATGAAATCCGGGTATGTCGCCTGATTAGCATGATAACCGGGACGATGCTCTGGGGGTGCTGTATTTTGAGCTATCTGCCGAAGCAACTCTTCTTGTGCCACACCAAAATTTAGTATGGCTGCAATGGCTTGTGCTAGGGTGGGTGGAGGTGGTGGCACTTCTGCCCCTCCTCGCTGAGAACTTTCTGCACCATTTCCATCTCTTGTATCACCCATTCTGTCCAAGGAAAAACTTTTTCATTAGCATCCCCAATACTCATATATTATAGAAACAATTGATAACACATTTTCTTAGCTCAACTTGACATAAAATAGTACTTTATTCCAACTTCTTAAAACCTAATACAAAACAAGTGTCACCACATAAAGTTCACATCAACCCTACTCGGACTATCATCTCGAAACTACTATGTTGGTCACTGATCAACTCGAAACGTAGAAGTCACTTCCTGATCCCTAGAATCGTTCACTTGATCTCTCTCATCCTGGAGTCGCGGGATCTCCGTTGAAGCTATCACTGATTCCATGTCCATTATTTCTTCTGGTTCGTCTGCTGCTTCCTCATTTTGCTGCTGCTCAAGTTCCTGGTTTAATAAAATATTATGCATCTGTATCAAATCTTCTTCTAACTGTTGGATTGTAACATTTGCTGTTGCTAATTGCTGCTCCATGTTTATCAGTTGTTCTACTTGATTGTTTATTTGATCCTCCTGAATAATCAGCATCTCATCCTTTTCTTGAAGTCGGCTTTCCAGTTCTGCTATGTGAATATCCTTTTTTGGACACAAATAGCATTGCTGCCCTTCCGCTTCACTGATGCCATTACCACCACTGGCCATCTCTGCGGAGAAATAAAAATATAACATACATCAATATCAACTTGTGCTCGGACCTTAAACGTAATTCACTGTCATATTTTTATAAACATCCACTTTTATATCTTAGTAACATGCTACATCAGTTACTATTGCTAGTGGTACAAACCGCTATAGTGGGGGTGGTTAGGTCTAGTATTGACCCACTATACAATCTGATCTGTGTCAGCAAAAATGTGGCGACTATTGCCATCCTATCCAAACACTCATAACTCCAGTATCCTACCCGGTGGCTATACAATCTGACGTCCTGTCAGCAAAAATGATGCTATCCTCCTACTCCTATCGCTCTATCCTACTCTCACACCATCTACTGTGGTGGTGCGTGACTGTCGGCGTCGGAGGCAAGTGCAGCCTCGGACTCAGCAGGGGATCCCTGAGAGTCTAGGCCAGACTCAGGAGCTGCCTGTCCCTGTGGTGGCGGTAGCTGCTGCTGCAACTACGCAATCTGCACGTGAAGGTCCTGGTGGTGATCCTCCAGTATCTGCTGCGCCTCCATAACGTTCTGAAGCTGTAGCTGAAGCTGGTCTCTCTGGTCAGCAAAATCGAGCATAATCTCGATCGCCTGGTTACGCTGCTGCGTAACCCCTGTAAGCTGACCCTCCACGTCCGTGACTCGCTCTCTAGTCACGTCAAGCTCCTCAGCAAGCCCTGCCATGTGCTCCCCCAAGTGCAGTGTCTGCTGGTGTAAACCATTTCGATCCTCTATAATCTCCATAATCTGCCCCTCTAACTCTGAAATCCGTGAGCTCGACTCCGTGATCCGTGCACGTGACTCCCGGATCTGGCGTCCGTCTGCCTCGAACCGCTCTCGAAAGGCAACCTGCTGACGGTCTCTCTGCTGAGTGACCTCAGCTAGCTGCGCCTCGACGTCGTGGAGCTGACGCTCTAAGACTGCCATACGCGTCCCCTGCGCGCCTGACTCACGAACGCGTCTCTGTCCCCGTGGCATCTGCAGGAAAAAGGTTTAACATGTTAAACACTTCTTCCCACAGTAAAACAAAGTAGCAAAACAGCGAGAGGAAAAACTGACAGTATAAAACAAAGCATAACCCCAAAACCCCAAGATTTTTAATTATACAAAAATAACATGATGCAAACAATATACAACTAAAAGTTAATAAGTCAGCAGTGAAATTCATGTTCTAAAACGAATAGCACATCTACTCGTGTCTTCTAGCGTCTTTCTACCCTGCCGTTCTCACTCGTGGGGTTCTAAGAAAAATTTTCATAAAGAGTTTTGAAAACAGACTTGAGAATGTTATGTCGTTGCTCCTGTATTGCTCTGATACCAGCTGTGACATCCCCTCCGGGATGACCAGGACCGTGTACAGGAGAACACTCGACGAAGCGAGTTACAACGGCACATACATTCTTACAAGCCCAAATATATTACATCATGGTATAATACAACCAGGTTTTCGAGAAGAATAGACAAGAGATTGCAGCGGAGAAACATTTATTACAACAAAGATGTTTCAACTTAACAGAAGTTTGACCGACATTAAAAACCAAATTTTTAAACCACGTTTATTCCATCTTACTCTTTGAGACACACCTAGCTTTCTATTCTTCCGGAGACGGAATGCGTTCCCACTGAAGAGAACCACCCTCCGACAGCTGTCCTTCTTCTCACATGTCTTCTGATCATCCATAGGAGTTTGGCTTCCCACCTATTAAAATAATAAGTCAAACAAACCCTGAGTATCTAATATACTCCGCAAGACTAACCCGTCAACGTGGCTCGCTAAGGCCGACAGCTAGAATGCTTAGGCCTTTGGCTGGTGGGTTGACTCAGACTTGCGAAAAACAGCTGTTACTAATGGATAGCTATTTTCAAATTTTAGCTTTAGATTATGTTCATTAATAGCAAGGTTTGCATCCTGCATCTACTTGCAATTATAAACTACCAAGCAATCCAAATAATCTTTAATTAATCTTTCTTCATCTCGTTACACTCGATTATCTCCGTTCGCGCCAAGCGAACAAGCGGTACTCATTGCTGCGAGGGACAGTGATTCGAATCAATTTCTACCAGCTGGGTAAAACCCGACTACATGACATATACGCACCGCATTGGTCGTATATGACAACTTTTCCCACTAACCTCAACCAGAGGTTGATCCGTTTCCAACTTCCCCGGAAATATGGAGACCCCACTAGATACCCGTCCTAGACGTTATCCATGGGCGACCACCATTTCCCTCCCGTGAGAACTTCAATCTCACTAACAGCCAGAAAAAGAAAGTTGGCTACGTCCTACCACTGAGGTAGTTAGGGTACATCAGCTTACTGGGTCCCATATACCAGCATGTAGACGGTACTGTTCAATACTTGTTCACGGAGCCGCCAACAGTTGGTTCTAATTTGACACGGACGGGGCTACCACCTTGCAAGACCCAGTCTTTGCCCTTTCCTCTACTGAGCCCGTCCGGTCTCATCATCATTATCCACTTTCATTTAATTTCCCAAAGATTTCAATCAACTTAAAGCCTCCATGCTTTAAGATTTATCCTATGCAGTGCTACCGATAATCCTACGACATAAGCGTAGCGCCAATCGTGCTACCTATACCTGTATAGGGTAAACACATCATAGGATTCGGTAGTGATGCAAGTGGGTGTCAATCAGTTCCTGGAACCTAATGCACAGACATGACTCGACTGACTGTGATAAAAGAAAGAATTTAAAAACATAGATGGGATGCACCGGGGCTTGCCTTGGGTTTCGCTCGGAAATGACGAATCAGGTGCGGGAGCAGTCTCAACAATTACCGCCTCAGGCCCACAGTCAGCAGCTTGCCTTGAAAGAAATTAAATGAGATGTTGATCTTAATTCATGTCAAAGCACAAAAAGTTTGATTTAGAATAGTAGAAAATGTATCATTTTATATGGTGTAGGTACTATCATGTTATATATAATAAATGCAAATTAAACGAGGGACCTTAGAAGTAAATGTGATTTGACCTTCTTGTCATAAGCATAAATCATCATCTCTAATCATCATCTCTGTTCGTCTCCTGGAACATCCAACTTTAACAACATCCTTGTCATAATATTCATCTTCGGTTTTCTCCATCACTAGTTCATCAGTTCCGCCTTGTAACACCGTCATTCTGACATTCATTTCAAATCATGTATCATCCCCTTGAACCCATATATGTTATACATGTCACTGAGATGTTTTTTACATACCTCATATATCCAAATTAGCGATGATAGGTCCAAACACCTAGATTCACGAGCATGCATCAATGTTCAAAATAACTTTGGCACATCCTGAATTTTATTCATCCTCCGCTACATACTGGTCTCGCAGGCTGGAGATGCAATAGTGAAAAGTTAACCTTCTATTCTATGAACTCATTATACAAGTTGCTTGTTTTTATGTCTGCGTGCGCTATTCAAAGTACTCATACAGACGGCAGACGACTGAATCAGTGTGAATATAAACATTATTTGCCGCTCTTTATTATTTTCGTGATGAAAATCAGCCCATCGGTCGATGTAGCTTTTTTTTTTGGGACAACAGGTGACATTATTACCTCTTACACAATAGTATATAAGGGTACAGAGCTATACTCTCTCCGTTTTTAAATTGTTGTCGCTGTTAACTTTTTTATTTAACTTTGACTATTCGTCTTATTCAAAATATTATTTCAAATGTAAAATTTTAAGTTATACTTTATTTTTTAATAATAAAACAAACTATGATAATATATATAATATTATTTAGATTTTTTTAAATGAAACGAATGATTAAAATTTATTAAAAAAATCAATAACGATAACAATTTAATAACGAAGAGAGTATACATCTACCGCGCCCGCGCGACGGCTCGTGCTACACAATCACACACGAGTTCTCGCCAAGCGAGAGATGGAGGTCCTAGCACTGCCTGACGCACTTGCACTGGCGCAGGAGTCCGTCACACCTGCCGCCGCCCCAGCCCTCTTGCAGGCACACCTGCGCGCAGTTTTTGTTCGACATACACATGCCACGGAACCCACCACTCCGGCGCTCGCACACGCGCGCCTCCGCCACCGGCACCACCGTCTCATCTGCACCAACCAAAAATATATAGCATAAGTATCATGAATTATCTATACACTACATATATAAACTGTGTGTGTATGTGTGTTTCTTAGCTCCAACGAGATCACTGTGCCAACAAACTTGAACACTAAATGTGGTTATTTCGTGCGCGTGGTAGTGGTCCAGGGAGGGAGGCAATACGAGGAGGACGTACGTGCGATGATGAGGAGCAGCAGGAGCACGGCTGGCTGCGCTGCCAACCTTGCTCGTCCACATGGCTGGGCTGTTAGCTAGTAGCTGCTTCAGTTACTATCTACGTGAACTCTGAGTGCTGCTGCCTAGTGCTAGCTAACTCGCCGGAATTAGTCGTTGATGAATCATACTCTGCCACGGCATCCGTATATAGAGACCTATATCGGAACACGTGGAACGCCACGCGGCTAGCCTAGGTTGCATCCATGCAAGGATCAGGCCTGCATGCGCGCCAGGTCGGGTAAGCGACGCGGTGCGGCGCTTTGCGGCCACGCCTGTCTGCCCGGCCATTGTCGACTGTCGGCGATGGACACGCAGCCGGGAGCTGATGATACGGGGCAGATCTGATCAGCTTCAGCTGGACGAGACGCAAAGGTACAACAACGTGGTAGCATTGAGATTGAGCTAGTGGAATTGTACCATGTTTCTCTCTGTGAGAACGTCCAAAGAGATTGACATCTCTCTCTTCCGTTGGTCACCCAAAAACACAATGAAAAGGTGAACCAAAACCAAAAGTCCAAAATAGATATGCAGTTGTGTTTCCTCGCCGTAGATGTCATGAACAACTTTTATTGCTACTTCCAGCCATATACTATGTCTGATAAACTAAAAAAAAAAACTATGACAAGTTACAATTTCTAAAACATTATTCATTGTAGCATGTCTTCTCCTTCGATCATCCAAGAACAAGAAAGAAAAGTGAATGTCCAGTCCAAATACTTAATTAACTCAAATATGAGCTGTACTTGCTCGATGTTGGATTTCTTATATATTTAAGAGTTAATTGTAAAAATCACCTCATAAGTCAATTAGAGTTTTAAATTCTCATCTATAAGTCATTTTATTGAAAATTCTCACCACTATCACAAATAGGACCTGTAGCGGTGGTAGTCAAAATGGCGTAGCGGCGCGAGCCAACGTCGGCCGCCGCTACAAAGCCTATGGGCACTTCCCGCACTAAAACCGCCACTGAAGAGCCCCCCTATAGCGGCGGTTCACATTGTCAACCGCCGCTATAAATGGCTGAACTTTATAGCGGCGGTTGACAATGCCAACCATCACTATTAAGTGCATAATAGCGGCGGTTGCCGCTATAAAGTGCTCAGGCTATAAAAGCCGCGTTTGGACAGCTCTAGCCCTCACTCGAACAGTGGCGGCCCCAAAATTTAGGCAAATCACGAAAATCAAGGGAGGAAGATTTTGAGTTTGTTTTTTTTTTTTACAGAAATTTACTCTCTGAGGTAAGGGGAACTCATCCCATATATTTTTTTTGCGCTATTATTTTGAAATCAAGTTGAATTTTGCATTTCAAATTTGTTAGATTTTCATCAAATTTTAGCTAAATTTGTTTTATTTGTATGGTTCTATTGGGTTATAGTTAAAGTTTATGAAGACATACATAATCTATTTTCATCACTACACAAAAGAATTACTATATCTAGCCTCTTTTATGTCAATGGGAATCTAGATCTAGTTTGGTTACTAAAAAAGAGAGAGATTGTCTCTAAATTTTTACGAGAAGTCTCTAAATTTGTCGAAGGTGCTGCACAACATTCTTGATGTGAAGGGACCACTGATATATATTGTCCATGTTTTGATTGCAAGAATCAAAAGCTGTGAAATAATATAGAAGTAATCAACTCACATTTGGTGCAGAGGGGTTTCGTTGAGGGGTATACGAGATGGATAAAACATGATGAGAACAATGTGGTTGATATGGAATTTGATGAGCATGTTGAAGTTGAAGTCGAGGCTATCAATTCGCCTAGTGCAGATGCGACGGAGTTGCCTAGTGAAGCTGATTTTGATGTTGAAAAGTTGTTATGTCACATTGAGCCGTAGGTGTTGATCAATGCTGGTAGAACTAAAGGGTTTGATAATTTTCATAGAATAGAGAAGGCATCAAAGGATCCATTACATGAGGAATCTAAGCGATATGGTAAAGAGTTACACCGTGTTGTGTACTGTACTTGAGCTGATGAAGCTGAAATCCATGCATGGCTGGTCGGATGCTAGTTTCACGAATTTGTTGGAACTTATTTCCGATGCGCTACCGAAGCCCAACTTGTTGCCAAGGATAACATACCTTGATAATTTACACATGTTCAAATCGTTGCATATTGTATCGAAATAAGCATCAGGACGCTGTGAGATGCCCAAGGTGCCAGAAAAAAAGATGTGATTAGGCGTACGCTTTGACGCGTCTAATCGCTGAGTGGGAGGCTACCGCTGTGTCAGGGGGTAGGTGCACGTTACGCGCCTGCACCGCCTCGGTGGGTTAACGCGCACACGCAGGCAGAACTAGGCGAGCAAAGCGGGCGAAAAGCGGCGTGAAGGCGGCGCGACGCGCTGAGCTTGCAGGCGGGAAATCGATGCCGCACGCGGCAGATTTGGCGCCACTGGCCGGCTGGCTAATAAAAGGCCTGTTTCTAGGGTTTGATGCTGACTAACCTACACCTCGAGCCCGCGTCTTGCAGCCATCGCGTCGGAGTTGTAGCCCCCGCCGCCGGAGTTCAAGACGCCACCGCCGGAGTTCCAGCCCCTGCTGCAAGTCGCTCCGGCGCGTCCACCGCTACTCTATGTAGCCCCAGCACGTCCGCAAGGCAGGGCTACGTGCCTGCGCCTGTAGCTTCCTCCATCCCGGCCCGGCGTGCTTCAAGCAAGGACAAGGTGTGGTCCTCTCGCCATCCTCAACTGCTTGGCTCCTTCCTCGTCATTTGTTTTATTCATGGAGTCTATGGACTGTAGTGCAGCTACTATACGTGTGATGGTCCTAGATGTGCAGTTAAATTATATTATTTATGTGATTTGTCATCTGGATTACAAATTAGCATATATAATATTTGCTGCTTTAGTGCTTTGGGCCTTGGATAGTGTACAAGTGTAATAATTTAATTGAGTAGTGCGTGTGTTGTCCCCTAATTTGAAATATGCTCATGTGCTTGTAGGATTGATTAATGATTAGTCATTAGTGTAATATAAAAAAGCTTGTTACTTCCTGCTTTGTGATGTGCTTGAACAACAAGTTCTTGGTGCTTCCTGCTGACAGCCTAGTGCTTGTATATTGCAATAATCCTTTGAACTTGTCTTGTAGAATGGCAACCAATGAAACTAGTGTGACAACAGAGGAGGCAACAACTGGTGTGATTCTCAAAAGAAATTTAGATGATGTAGGATGGAAGTATGGGGTTCTTGTTGATCCTCTCAACAAGGAGAAGGTCCGGTGCAAGTTTTATGGGCATACTAGCTCAGCTGGGATTTATCGTCTAAAACAACATGTAGCTCGTGTTGGAACTTCAGTGATTAAGTGTACTAAACAAACACCAGAGGAAAAAGCTGAATGTAAGAAATCACTTGATGAGGCATCAAGGAAGAGAAAGGAGAAGACTGTTCGTGATCTGAATTTGAGAGAAGAAGTTAATGTTTCTAAAGTTAGAGAGGAGGATGAAGTAACTTGTGCTGGAACTCTTGGAAGCAATGTTGGAAGTTCAGAGCCTCACAAATCGGGCCCAATTGATAAGTGGACAAGGGAAATTGATCCTAAAGCAGCACAAGCTAAATCTTTTAGGCAACAAAAGATGAACCATCTTTTAGGCAACAAAAGATGAACTAGGAACTTTGGAAGCAAAGAACTCATGGAGTGCAACAATATGTTGCTTGATGGATGTTCACACATGGTAATGGCACTCTATTGTTTTGAGTTCTATTTTCACTTTTTAGTTAGTTTGTTATGTTTTCACCTCTGCTGGCTAACAAGTAACAATTTTATTCCTTTGCAGCTATACCATTCAATGCTATCAATAATGACGAGTTTGTGCAAATGTGTGAAGCAATTGATCAATTTGGTCCTGGTTTCCAGCCTCCTTCTCAAGATCATGTGAGGGGAGTTCTTTTAACTAAAGAATATGACAGAACCAAGAGCTTGGTGGAAGAATATGATGATGAGAAGGTGAAGAATGGATGTTCTATCATGACAGATGCTTGGTCAGATAGGAAGAGGAGGAGCATAATGAATCTAGTCACAAATTGTGCGGCTGGAACAACTTTCTTGAGCTCAAAGGAGATGTCTGATGTGTCACACACTAGTGAAGTCATATTTGAACTAGTGGACAAAACCATTGAAGAAATTGGTGCAGATCAAGTGGTGACAGACAACACCTCTAACAACATGGCAGCGAAAAAAGTGTTGTTTGACAAAAGGCCAAACATATTTTGGACTTCTTGTGGCTCTCACACAATCAACTTGATGCTACAAGGAATTGGTAGCCTACCCAGGTTCAAGAAGGTGCTTGATCAGGCAAAAGCATTCACCATCTTTGTGTATGGGCACACAAGAACTTTGGACTGCATGAGGCATTTTATAGATGGAAGAGAAATCATAAGGCCAGGAGTGATGAGATTTGCTTCAGCCTTTTTGACTTTGACCAGTATTTTAGAGAAGAAGGATCAACTAAGAAAGATGGTTGTTGATAGTATGTGAAACACACTAAGAGATGTGAAGTCAAATAAAGGAAAGGATGCAACAACAATAATGATGAATCCACAGTTTTGGAAAGATGTGAAGATATGCTTGAGTGTTTTTGAGCCCCTAGTAAAGGTCCTTCGTTTGGTTCATGGCGATGTTAAGCCATCCATGGGTCTTCTGTTTGGAGAATTAACCAAGGCAAAGAGGGAGATAAAACAGTGCTACAACAACATGGAGGCTCACTATAAAGATGTCATGGCTATTGTTTATAAGAAGATGAAAGGCCGGCTGGATTCTCCATTGCACTTAGCTGCATATTTACTGAATCCCTACTATAGTTATGCTGATACTTCACTCTTTGGTGCTGCTGCATTAATAGAGGGATTTATAACTTGCTAGGACTTATCAAAACTTTGATTTAATCCCAGGTAACTTTATTCCCTAGGCACCTAAATATTGAGTTTATGATAGTCAAAATAACTCAAGATCATGAATTATGATTTCTTGTTTTCTTTTAGCATCATGGTGGAGACTGTATGGAACTGACACACCAGGTTTACAAAGGATGGCTGTGAGAATCCTCTCACTAACTTCAAGCTCTTCTGGCTGTGAGAGGAATTGGAGCATTTTTGAAATGGTTACAAAATCTATTTAATTAAAAATCTGAAGTTCTGAACTGATTATTCACTCCTATTTCCTTTTTGGTTGATTTGTATATACATATTAAGAGAAGAAATAGGCTCACAACAGAACGTTTAAATGCACATGTCTACATCCAATTCAATTTGAAATTGTTAAGCAAGAGAGAAAGGATCAAGTCAAAGCAGATCACTGATGTGCTCATCTCTAGTGAAACTACTGAAGCTCAAAGATTCTTATTTGAGGGTGGTGACGATTGTGCAGTAGTCGTCCATAGGGACGATGAAGATGATGTAATGCCCGATACAAATATCCCTTGGTCTGTTATCGGAGAAGCAATGGGGGTGGATGAACAACTTCAGCGGTGTCGAAGTGCAAGAATGAGGGATCTTTATTTAAAAGAGGAATTCCAGTCTGAAGAAGAGGATTTTGATGGTGATGTAGACTTCATGGCAGAAGATGAAGATTAATGGCCCTGGATTGAAGATGTGGAATTGGGAATTTGCATTGTCATTTTGTGTTGTTTCACCTAATGCAATATGTACTTTAATTCCTATTTGTGACCTAGTATGATTGCTACTCTAGTGATCTGCCATGTTATCAGCTGAGTTCCAGCCTCAGATTGGCACTTGACACTTATATATATATTATGCTCGAAAGCTACTATGCTCCTCTATATTGCAATCAAATTACCTCTGTTTGTGTTTGTAGATATTGTCAATTAGAAGCTGCTATGCATCCAACAGATTTTAAGCAATGAGATAACAGATAAGTATAATCAGGCACATCTATAATTTTATTCATTGTCTTGCTTTATATTAACATCTATAATTTTACAATTTCAGGAGCAAATAAACACACACGTCACTTTCATGGCTTGGTCTCAGCTCCTCACACAAGTCCAATGAGGTGTGCTCTTTCTTTCCTACTGTCTCCCTTTGCTTTCCATCTGAAACATGAGCCGCAAGCACAAAATACCGTTACTAGCCTTACTACACGAAACGCCTAGGGGCGCCTAGAAACGCCTAAGCTCACCTAATCTCTAGGCGGAGGGTCACCGCTCGCTTAGCGCCTAGCACCTAATTTTTCGTGGTCAAGGTGCAAACGTAGTCGTCACAAGAGGAACAACGATTGTGATGCCGATGGTGGCATAAAGAATACCAAAATGGGAAGAAAGAAGAAAAGAAGTTCTATCATCGATGACAGTGATACTTATCGTAACTTTTCTGTAAGACTTATATGCATCTCATACACGTTCTTATCATACTATGCATTCATATAATTATCGTAAGTGTAATGAATTTATGTTGTCTAATTTATAGTGCCATAAGCAAGTACAAGGAAGTGTGCATTGTGGTTACTACACTTGTGTGTTCTTGTCTGGCAGTTCAACCTATCTGGACCATATCATTGAGGAGTCTCAACAAAAGGTAAGTTGATTTATTTTATGTCTATTTTACTTTATTTTTAATTTTAAATATCTTATATATTAACATACTTTGCTCGTGTGACATAAAAATCCGCAAGGACAAAGAAAGAATGGGCTGCAAAGTTTAAAAGGAACAACGAGTTCAGAAAGGGTATGAAACCTGAATCCCGCATTCACTTGAATACACATTCCATGTATCTAGTTGTATATTCTCTCTATCGTTTTATGTTGAGAGAGGTTATTAGTCCATAAGGATGTGTTGTGATTCGAAGGGTTTACTAGCAACAAAACATAGGTCCCTTTGCGAGGGAGCTGGTTCGAGAGCACCATATGAACCCAATTTCCCGGAGAAAGATGATGACTATGCATTAGGGTTCATATAAGATATTTTGTAATATCTATTGAATATTTTGATGTTGTATATATTCTGTGATGACATATTGTAAATTTCTGTGATGAGATGTTGTAAATATCTGTGATGAGATGTTGTAAATTTCTATGTATGTAGAATCTGTAATTTCTGTATCTATGCTAAATTTTATTTTTTTCAAAAATAACAAGTAGCGGCGGTTGAAGATGTCAACCGTCGCTACTACTAGAGCAAAGTAGCGGCGGTTGGTGATGTCAACCGCCGCTATTGTGTTCCAACAATAGCGGCGGTTGACATCACCAACCGCCGCTACTAATGGATCTGTAGCAGCGGTTTGTTTTGATGACAGACCACCCGCCGCTACAAACACTTATTTGTAGCTGCATTTGCGTAGCAGCGGGGTGGTCTGCCCGCCGCTACTGGCCTTTACGAACCGCCGCTACAAGCCATTTCTGTTTTTGTGCACTCATCCATAAAGTTTTATTACAAAAATCATCTCAATTTACACATGTTTGATTTATTCAACATCTTTTGGTTTATTTGAAGTAGTCAATAATGTTCTTATTAAAAATTATAAAATTTCAAAAGTATAATTTTCATATATTTTTGTAAGAATATGTAGCAAAATATTATATAAAAGGTTTGAACGGTATTCAATAATAAAGTTTAAAATTTGGATACGTTTTTCATGAAAACAAGAAGAATTAAATACATTAAAAATCTCTAACAATGTAAAACTTATTTAACTTAGCTTTATTTTAAATTTATATCGATGAAATCATATTAAACTAATTAAACATATGTCAACTGGACGATTTTTACAACAAAATACATTGGGTGGGTGTGAATTTGCAAAAAAACTTATGAATGAGAATCTCAAACTTCAAATTATTTAAGAGGTGATTTATACAGTTATTCTTATGTTTAAATAAGAATGCATGCATGGCCAAGTGCTCCTTCCGGTCACAGATGTCGTGGACAGATACCGAGACATTTACAAAACTGATAATTAACAATTCGTAAAGCATTCATTTTAATATATTTTTTTATATTTTTTTATAAACTTTTACCACAATAAAAAGAACATATAGCGACGAAACCAAAATCAATGTAGCGACGAGTTCAAAGTAATCCGCCGATATAGTGATGTAATGATTTTTAGTAGTGGTTTGTAATGTAGTTTATGTCTATAAATTAATTTTTTGAGACAGATAATTTTATGAGCCGTTGTTACAAATGAATCAGCATTTGTGGTAGCGACCGATATTTGTACTTGTCGCTACGCGTGGTCCATTAGCTCAGCAGCACACTAAATCACCAATAGCTATAAAAAACAAAAAATCCTAATCATAACTCTTTCTCCTCCCTTTTCTCCCTCCCTCAGCCACGGCCTACTCCCTCTCCCCCCCCCTCTTCCTCTCTCACCTCTCTTCGGACCGTGACCACCGCTTCCTCTCCCCCACATCTCTTGCCCGTCACCGCCTCCTACTCTCTCATCCTTCCCCTCCTCTTCGTGTAGTCGCTGCTGCTGAACATGTATTTGCATAAATGGGTGTCGCGCAGCCTGCTCGCGGTGGCGTGGTGGCAAATCTGCGGCGGCACGTGAGGACGGCGCTCCTCTGCCTCCTCACCAAGGCGGCGCTCTCTCCCTTCTGCTCCTCCACGACAACGGGCGGCGATGGATCTATACGGTCGAATCCTAGAGGAATGACGGGGCAGCGCGGCTGGATCCGCGACCGGACCCCGAAGGAGCGATGGGGATGCACGGCGGCAGATCTGCTGTAGTGCAGCACTCCTTTACCTCCTCACTGAGGCGGCGTCGGCAATAGCGAGTTCTAGAGGAGTGATGGTGAGTGGCGGGGCTGCGTGGTGTTGTGGTCTGCTCGCGGCGACGGTGCGACGCTCCTCTGACTCCTCACCGAGGCGGCGGTGGTGCGGGGCACAGGCGATTCCTGAGGATAATGATGTTTTTTTTCTTTGTTAAGATAGATGGATAACAACAGATGAGGATGTCATCTGTCACTACTGATCTTTATATAATTGTGGTTTATTATGTTCTATATCGTTTATGTAAAATAGTGATTTTTGATTCGTCCTTACATGTTGTTTTTTATGAATGTTTGTGACCAGGTTCGGTGCATATACGTATGGTCAGATCGAAAGACCTCGTGATGGATCCAGCGGCCGCATCAACCTAGTACCGCGGTGGCTGCTCAGGTGGGCTGCATGCGCGCCAGGTCAGCCCGGAGTGCACAGTACTACATAGCACGAACAGATGCCACCGTGCATCCTCCGTCGTCGTTGCTCGCATGGCGCCGGACGGCAGGTGGCAGGCGGCGAGCATCCACGTGTCCGCCCCGCTCAACTGCCTCTCGTCCCTATAAGTAGCAGCTACATGCATCTCCCTAGCCTCTTCACCCACTGCCTCCGTTTAACGTAACCTTGTATTACGGTATTAATTCATTGGTCTGTGTTAGTTTAGCACGGACAGAGTGATGGAGCTCAAGTCCCGGGTGACGGTGTGCGCTCTCCTGCTGATGCTGCTCGTGCTGTCACGTAAGCAACCACGTTCTCGCTTTATTCTGTCATCGTCAACCACCAGCCAGTAGTGAGCGGAATTATATTGAGCTTCTGGTGATTTTGTGCTTGTGTGCAGACAAGGACAATGGCGCGGCGGAGGCGCGGGTGTGCACGGGGAAGAGCGACCGCCACTCGTTCCCTTGCATTTCGGACCGCCTCTGCAGCAACACGTGCGTCAAGCAGGGAGGCGGATGGACCGCAGGCTACTGCCACTGGAGGGTCTGCACGTGCCAGAAAGCGTGCTAGCGAGCTAGTGAGCTACAGTACTACCTAACTCATCTACATGGCCGCCGTCCACGAGCCCGCGCTACTGTCTCGTCCGTCTACTAGTTGTCGCCTCGCGGCTGGTGTGGATGGATGGCCCTGTACTAGCTACCAGTACAGAGTTTGTACCAGTAATAACGGAACTTCTCATGGTGGCGCACGTTCGCTCGCTCGTGTGATGCAGCTTGAGGTGTTCGAATAATGAATTTTTATACCTACGTGTGCAACGAAAACCTGCCTCGAGTAAACAAGAAAGATGAACAGTTAACAAAAGAATTATACTATGTCAAAGACAAATTATTTAATTAGATTTATAAACTCTCCAGATCTTGAAAGTTGGAAAAAGCCATGGAGGCAATGGAGGTTGAGGCAGGAAAAGAAGATCATTGTGATAACAAAATGGTAAAACTCCTGGATGTATACAATAATGAACACCATCTAAGCTATTACAAAAATGGCCTCTAGAAAAATAACATAATCCCTAATCATATGGTTTCAGAAAAATATAGATATATAATCTGAAAAGACAATTCCAAAGGTCATTAAATTTCAGAAACATATAGCAGTGAAGAGTGCATTATTAAGTCTCTCTGCACAAGATCGACTTAATATAATATCTATTATTACTATTAGTACAGAAAATAAATTCAACAAGTCTTTATAGAGGTCGAATAAAAAATAATACAATATGATCAGAAATATTTTTTTGAAGTATCAACATGTCTTAAGGGACAATGGGGACAAAAGCAGAAAATAATGCACATATATAATACCCAGAAAAAGGAACCCATACAATTCTAATAATCGGAGTTAATATAAAGAAAAGGCAGAAAATAATCCACATATACAATACCTAGAATAAGAAACCCATACAATTCTATCATGGATTAATATCCAATATTATTATACCTTAAGACATAGTTCATATTAAATGATAAACAAATCCAACATAATTTGTCTTTCATTTATTTCTTCAATTCAAAAAAAATTAATTCTCTTTAATTGTCTCTTCGATCTTTTTTTTCATATCTGTTAGTTCTTTTAATATATTTTGTGTTATTTCTTTTGATATTTCTTCCTTTATATTTTTTTCTATTGTGAAGATATATTATCAAATTTTGCCACTAATGCTGCATTGGGAATTCAAAGTCTTTACTGAATATGGAAAACAATGTATTTATGTGATTACAAAAACATGTTTTTCTTTTCATAAGCATGTTGATTAATTTTTTTTCTCAAAAGTTGTATAGAAATTACCTAACATGCATTTTGACCTCATCTAAAACTAAATGATCTTGGCTTTAATTGTATGAATATGAAAGATATTCTATTCTTACCTCATTTTCTTGTCCAAAGCTGAAGCACTCAACTGCCAACTCCGTTGAAGTACATTGCTTTGTTCAAACCTGTAAAAAAAGGGCGAGAAAATAAATCCAACGGTTTATTACCCTTGCCTTTTATACACTGAAAAGTTACTTTTGTAACCACTACTTTCATAATATTCTCAAACAAGATCCACATTCTAGTCGAACTTTCTGCTCACAAGGTCCGCTGATGTCCTCAAACAGGAGCAGGGGCCTTCTTCTTTGATGGCCAGGAGTTTGAGCAGCGTCGCTCTGTTTACAGAATTGTTGCAGGCTGCTGTTGATGTTCAACTCACTTCCACTTTGTCATTCTCGAACCCCACGCAAGTGCGATCAGAATCCAGATAGAATACAACAACTCCAGGAGCTAATGAGCGCGTCATGTGCAGATTCATGTGTAGATTCCGTGATGATCTCTTAAGGACAATTTCTTTATCTAGATGATTTGGATAATGTAAATTTTTTATGTATGGTTGCGTTGGAAACAATGAACAAGTTCACAAAAACTTTTATGTATGGTTGTATAGCAGACAATTTGAACAACTACTATGGGTCTACTAATAATTTATTAATTATTGAATTATTTTTTCCAATATGGTACACAAGTTCACCTTAAAATAGAGCTCTACCTTATTCATATTACCGAGTCTCATGGGTATTATAGTCATTGCACATTTATAAGCTGTTTCAAAAAAATAAGATAAGTTATTTTATCAAATGGTTTGACAGTTTTGTTACAATAAGCTGGATAAGTATTTTTGACAGATAAACCAGAATATAAGCTGTTTTTATCATAAACATAAGCCATGCGAAACCCAGATGAGATTTATCCTCGTCTGCTCCTCACGGCGTCTTGATCTCTCCCCGATCTCCCTCACTTATTCCCTCGCTCTCAACCATGCACACAACGAGCTAGCACATGTTCTTCCTCAAGCCCAATGCTACTCGCTTGCATTCTTGGCACTTGGCGCTGCTGGATTTGGGGCACTAACGAGAGGCCAGCGGGATTCCTTGTGTGTGGTGGCAGAGCGCGGGGCTCGGTTGTGCTACCTCGACGACATCATCAGACGTGCCTGTTGTCGGCGAGCGTGGACCTGGCAGCGTCATCCGATATCAGTCTCGAAGGAATATTATATGAACATGATATATAGCTTGTGAAATACACCCAATTCCTTCGTCTGTGAAAGGAGCATAGACGATAAGACTAGAGAATAAACTCATAACACTTCTACAAAAATAATTTTCAGCAACGAGCTAAAAGAGCCTATAATGATGGGCTCTGGGTCCACCACCCTTAATATGTTACTAAAAACAAGTTTGAATAGCAATGGTTCTTTATGACCCGTTTCTATTCGTGTTCTTAAAAAGATAAAAATAAACACCATTGGGCTCACAGTCTCTGTGGTACAGTCACTCTAAGGCCCCGCCTCGTCGGGTCTTTCCAATGAGAGAAACAGGCTCGTTGGATCTGCGCGCCCATCGCACCCACTCCCGCCTCCGGGGACAAAGCACGTCGAGTACACGCGAGGAGCAGGAAGTACGCCGAGGATGCACCACTGCCATAATCAATGACTGAGGAGGCCGTCGCGTCTGTCTAGACCTAGAACTGAGAAAGGAGTTGCACCGGTGAGGGAGGGAGGAGAGCTCAACAACGCACAAGGAGGAGGCAGTCACGCCAGAGAGGGAGGGGAGGAGGGCTCGGCGACGTGCAAGGAGGGGGCACAGATCCGCCCCCGCGCGCCCGAAGGGGTGCTGCCGGCAGCCGGGAGGGGCGTTAAAGAGGCCTACCATTAAAAGTAATCTTTATTTTTAATAATGGGTCTTTCTAGATGTGATGATTTGACGTATAGAAAAGCATGTTGCTATTTTACTTTGATTATTCGTTGCTGAAAATTATTTGTGATTATTACTACTAGTGTGAGAGCCCGCGCAATTGCGCGGCTAGTGTTGTACACATGTTTTGTTTTGGACCGTTAATGATATGCTATCACTACAATGAACTGTATAGACTAAATCTTTAATATAACGTGTTTTCTTATTTTTGATCTTCCATTGTTTAATTCCTACTATCTACAGTAGGAAATACACAAGTTCCTACTATGTCTTTTATTATTTCCCAAGTATATTGCCTTTTTACATTCTAGTCTACTATATTTTTCCAATAAAAAAGTGCTTCTTATATTGGATAGTTGCCATTCATAAAATGTGAATACTCTGATCGTAAATCAGGTGCATGATTGTGCATATCTGGTAGCATAATCTTAGATCTGTTTATATTTGCTTGCGAATATTGTTTTGAGTTATTGCCATATAAACAAAACTCTATATATTTAAAGTAGCTTTTGTGATAACAATATCTAGAAGTAAACTCGCTCAGTACAATGGACAATTTTGTTACCGTGCATATATTTGTTTTTAGGAAGTTTGATATTTATGATTCCATAATGAGCTCTGCATTCACAGCGAATTAATTATTCTCACCATCAAACATCAATAACTTCCTATGTCCTAGCGTGATCTGTAACGTTTCCACATGAATACTGTAACTGCTTAGCCGACTAAAATATAGGCAATATATTCTCTTGAAGTCGAACATATAAAAATATGTCATATCAAGTGGAGGATACCTTGCTATAGATGCAGCAGCCTATAGCTAGCCGACTGAATCCTGCTATGCAATTCGGCAGGTGATCAGTGCTTCTCTACTGTTCCATTCTGCTAGCGCTGTCGATACCGGTAAACAACCATACTGCTACTTGCCCCTTCTGCTCTGAAGCACCTGCCTGCCCCTTCTGTTTTGTAGTTTCGTTTCCTGAGATTGCAGAATATGTACACATAAGCTTCAATTGATAGAAAATATATCAGACCAAAATTCTGAAGATCAAGTCCTTTAAAAAACAGATTGAAACCGAAAAACAATCCTTCTTGCTATCAAGAAAGAAGCACAGATGATTATGAATTAAAGGACGAATCTGGAGAATGTGCCTACCGAGAAATATCGTCTCTGGCAATTCTCTCAGCCGTCGTTAGGCACTTAAGCTAGCTATGGAAGTCAATTATTAGATGAACCAGCATGTGCCAAGAGTAATAGAAGTGATTAGAACAGGAAGGTATTCTCCATATAGAACAAATCAAGGAAGCCGGCACCCAAATAAAACATTGTTTATAAAAAAAATCAAGGAATTGGTCTATTGTTTAATCACCTTTAGTTTATTGAATGCGGACAACTATGGCAATGGATACACATATAGGATGTATATGGGGACTGGTAGGTGATGATGTATCCCGTGCAGTTGAAGAAAAGAAGATCGAGGAATTGGTCAATTGTTTAATGACCTTCTATTTGTTGAATGCGCACAGAGATGACAACGGATCACGTGTCTGCAGTTTAGAGGATATACATGAATCGATGCACCATGCACTTTCGATGCACCATGCACTCTGTTGGTGTCACTGAGCACGAGCCTCGTTGACACCGACGGTAAGAATGAACATGAAAGGAAATTCAGAAGGGTACGAAACGGAGAAAAAGGGTTCCTCTCACGTATTCTCAAATAGATTCATCCCGTTACAAATAAATAGGGGGTGTTCCTTTTATAGGCCCGTACTTAGGCCATGTGCAAATGACCATTTTGTCCCTAATTACCTACTATATTCTTCAAATATTCTGTACAAAATGGTCATAAAGGATAAATCAGTCATTTGAGCGCTCCTGGTACCCTTCCTTGCTCTGCACGCCTCAACACGTGCTGGTGCCACATGTTGCCCTCTTCGCGCCAACCAGGCTCCTGGTCTTGCCCCGCGCGCTGTCTTTCGAAGGATGATGACTTCGTTCTCCGAGGGTGAGGAGGTACCGCTCGAAGGGTCTTGGCTTCGATCTAGCCTCCGATGAATGCCTGTGTCTCGAAATTACAGTTAATAGTGAAAGAGGATAACAATGTGTTAACTTTGACTTTCATTTGCAGCCCGACTTTAATGAACCCTCGAAGGGTGGCTTGCGAAGTGATCCCCCAACAGTAGCCCCTCGAGGGGTGGGTCCAACTTTTATGGGCCGCAGTTCTCGCTTCGCCGAGATCTCTTACCCAAACGCCACCCTTCGAGCATTAAAGTTGGGCTTTTCAAACGAAGCTACCCGGGCTTCTGCCTATAAAAGGAGAATAACTGCGGTGGAAATTATTATTTTTACTGGTTACTTGCCCGTTGAAATTCCACCATGCCTGCGATTATGACTAGGGTTCGAACAGTAATTGTTTCGAAGAGCGAGTCATCTTCTGGGAGCTCGCCTAGCTCTGTCGAAGGTAACACTTGGCAATGTTAGGTGTCATGGCTCTTTGTCTTCCGCTTTGAATTTTGTGTTACTGTAGCTTCGATTGCCGAGGCTCCGCAGTAAATGCTGGTCCATTTTTACCCGACCATATAAGCGGGAGGTAGGGGGGGGGGGTAAAGGTCTACGAAGCTTTTGTTGCGATTTGCTTTTTAGTACTTTAGCTTCCCCTAGCTTCGTGCGCTCGCGCTCCTGTTCAGTTGCTTTTTCTTTTGAAGCTGTGTTCGAGCTAACTAGGTATGCTTGGGTCCTTGCTTCGAAGTGTTCGTAATAATAGTTGAGCCTAGTTTCTAGGTTCCTAAAAAGCTCACCCTTTGTGTTTATTTGCAGGATCTGAAGACATGGCTCGGGTTAAGCAAACTGCTGTACTTGACGACGCTGCCGCTGAGGAAAACCTTCCTTTGACGGCTATTGGCGCCGTTGTCTGTGAGGTCGATTCTGATGCGGAGTTTGCTAAAAGTTTGGAGGACAACCTTACCTCTGCTCCTGAAGGGCTGAATCGTGGCCATGGTCGGGAACCGTCCAGGGAGGTTGAGGATAACGAAGAAGAGGACGATGAGGAAGAGGAGGATGATGAGGAAGACGATGAAGAAGGGGGTGATGACCAAGATTTTGCTCCTCGGGGCGTTGGAAGTGCAGTCACCGACACCCAAGGGCAAGGTTCGAGCCGTCGGGTTTGGAGCTCTGTTTCAGTGGATGAAAACATGGAAGACGTGGATGCAGATGTTAGCGATCTACTGCCCGCTGATGACTCTGACTTGCCGAAGGGCCGAAAAGGGAAGGGGAAAGATCATGATGGATCCAGACCTCGGACCTTCGCTTTTGGGCGCTCTCGCCTCGATGCCCCGAAGCTGAACAAGCTTGCCGAGTTGGGATGTTTTCCCTTCGGAGGGGCCCGACTGGCTGGTCAGGAGGATACTCCGTGCCCTGCTGAAGACGAGGCCGTGGTTTTTGAAGACCACTTCACTGCTGGTCTTCGTTTTCCCTGCTCAGCTTTCGTGAAGGACGTATTGAGCAGGTTCAATGTGCAGCTGCATCACATAAGCCCCAGTGGGATGGCGATGCTAAGCAAATTTTTCTGGGGAGTGCTAAGTTACCAGGGTCAGCCAGACATCGAAGTATTTTGCAAATACTATTGCGCTCACTACCAGCCGAAGACTATCAAAATTGTTGGCGTGGTGCACGAGGCTGATTTTGGCTGCGTAACCTTCGTGCCCCGTTTCAAGCGCGATAACCAATTTGTTAAGTGAAGTCGAAACCGCTGGAGTGACAAGTGGCATGAATGCTGGCTATATGTGAAGGTTGCCGCGGAGACTGCGGAAGAGGGAGGGGCCACAACCTTTCCGTTAGCTTCAAAGCTGACTCGATGCGAGCCTCGGTCCATGGAAGGCAGGGTGCCCAAGGGTTGTAAGAATGAGGCTGCCTTCCCCGTCGCTACCTTCAACTCGAGTGGCCGGGACCTCGTCGAACAGTTTGTGGCTGCAAATATGTGGCCGCTACGCGAGGGATGTTTGATTCCTGGGTTCATTTAGATGAAAATTCCCTCGTGGCCTGATATTACAGTACCTTTTCCGGAGGTGCCTGCGAACAAACGGGGCTTTAGCGACGAAGAATTTTTTGTTTTTCTTCAGTGCGCCATCGAGTCTGTAGTTGGACCGTACACACGCGAGGAGCACAAGGACACCTGTGAGCAGACCTCGCAGAATCGGCCGGAGTGAAGTACCCCGCTTGCGTCGCGCCGGGCCCACGTGTGAAGCAGAATCGGCCCCCTGGCAATGTTGGTTCGGATGTTGCGAAAGCAACGGGGACCAAAAAGACCAGGAAAGAGAAGTGTCCGCCGAAGCCTCCCCTGCAGATTGGGAAAAGGAAAAGGGATGATGAGGCTTCGAAAGTCCCTCCGAGGCGTGCACCAGCTAAGGAACCCCGCCGGGGCTCTTCGAGCTCGTCTGGTCCCGGCCTCCGTGCTGTTGGGACGCTGGTGCGCGGCGGCGCGATGGCGGACGCCTTTGACGGCGACGACGATGAGGAGGATGACGTGGTGGTGGTGTCTCCCCCTGCTGCGGGCGGTGCTGCTGATGTGCCGGCTTCGAGTCCCTCCGCTGCCCCCGCGAGGTGTCAGGCTGTGGATACGGAGGCCGCATACACCCTTGGAGGCCTCAAGGAAAAATTTTCTGCTTGCCCTGGACCTTCGAGTCCAAGTCAACTTTTGATTGAGGGTGGAGCTTCTGGAGGGTCTACCGACGGATGCTTGGGGCTACCCGAGAGGCACGAGGGTTTTGCCGATCCCCAGGCTTGGGCTAACCTGTTCTCGGCTCCCGACGCCTTCGTAGCCGAAGGGGCGCAGCTACTTGGAGCCGGGGAGTTGCAGCACAACCTCTGCCTTGTTTTGAGACATGTAAGTATGCTTTGTTCTACTGGTGTACGAAAAACACTGCACTGCTTTTTGAGTTTTGTGACGGGGCTAACTTGGCTAATGTTTTGTTTCAGGCCCACACCCTCGCACGGATTTCTTCTAAGAAGACTTGCACGGAGCTTGTTTCGATTGAGACGGAGAAGAATTCACTCGCAACAGAGAACATGTTGCTCAAGGAGAAGCTTAGCAGCCATGGGACTACGAAGGATGAAGCTACGCTCGAAGCTGAGCGTATGCGGAAAGAGCTTGATGCTTCGCGGGCTGAGGTTGCTGATCTGAAGACCGGGCTAAGTCGCCTGGAGGCTACTAAGGCTAAGGTCACGGCTCTGGAGAAAGAGAACGCAGCCTTGAAACATGACCGATCGACTCGCAACTACGGTTTTGCTGCTCAAGCTATATCCACACACCAGCAGTATTGCGAGGCTTTGGATTATGTTGGTGCTAAACCGATGTCGTTAACCGGCGGGGCTGCGATCACCGAAGCTGTCTTCTTCAGGTCGCTGAAGTCTGAGTTCGAAGCTCTCCCGGGGGTAATGGACAAGCGCAGCAACTTTGGCGCGCTACACACTGCGAAGGCCGCTTTTGGGCAGCTGGAACGTGAAGGCTGTGTTCACTTCCACGCTCTGGGAAGGCGCAACTTCCCTATTGGGGTAGACGCTCGGGACGACTTGTCGCCAGAGGCCGTCGCCGCGGCTAAGCGCGTCGCCATGAAGTTCTGGCGCGATCACGGCCGCGAAGCCGCTAGACAAGCTACAATTGAGAAGCTAGCTCAGGTTATACTTTTGTTTGCGTACTGTATTTTTATTTATTGGCGTAACGTTCGAAGCTAAAAAATAATTGTGCTTGTGCAGATGTGTGGCTCTTCGAGGAGCGGTGACGGCCAGGCTGAAGATCCTCGGGGGGCCAGGGCATTTCGAGGAGCGTCGTCGAGGAGGCTGGGACTTCAGCGGGTGGAGCAAGGGCTGCGCCGAGCGAGGTTTAGGATTATTTGTAGTTGTAGTGTTGATGTAATGTACTTTTGGAAGGTTCTAAGGGGAATTTTGTGTCTATAATTTTGACATGCCTACTTGGTCCTGCGCAGGTGTCCTTCGTGTCGCCTGTGCGGGAGTCCGAAGAGGATGGCTCTAGTGGATCTTCCGCGTTGCGCTGTTGGGTTTGATGAGTGAAGGGTCTCAATCTTTAATGGGTGATGTTTCTGTACCGACGCCTACCTCGAGTAGTTCGGAGGCTAGTTTGAGTCACTTCGAAGCGTTGGATATTGCAGCGGAGGCTGAAAGATTTGAGCATCCCGAACGCGCATCTTCGTCCGGGGCGCGCTTGATGACTTTGGACTCCGGCGTGGTTTGTGTGGGAGATTATCCCCACTTGTTCGCTCATGGTGCTTCGTCGAGCGTGTCATCCACGCTTCACTATCGGGGTAGGGGTAGGTCCCGTGGTAGGGGAGTCTCCGTAGAGATACCTCGCAGGGAGCGAGGGCCGGGTTCTCCGCGTCTGAAGCAACGCAAGAAATCCCTGAGCACTGAAGGTTCCGGCGCTTCGATTCCGCGGCCATCTCGTCCACAGCTTGCTGTTGCAAAGCGGTCAATTAGCTCCGTGCTGAATTCACCGACGAAGATTGGTAGATCCTTTTCTCAAGCACCTGTTCCAACTAGTGGAAACACCCAAGATTCGGGTGCGCTTGGTTCCGGGGGCTCGAGGCCTAATCTTTGCCCCCCTCCGCCTGGTTACACTGCCGATGAGTGGTCGGTTTTGCTTCCCTAGTTGTTAGCTTCCGGGGTTGTTGTAAAAGAGGAACCCATTGATTATAGTTTCTGATGTAAACATTGATTAGCTGCAATTGTAATAAATTGTGGCCTGCCAAGTTTGAGTTGTTGTAATTTGCTTAGCGCTGTCGTCGAATTTTGAAAAACACCGCCCTTTTCCTCGAGTTGCTATGGGCGAGGTGTTCTAGGGCAAACCTCTTTGATGGGTTTGGGCTGCAACGAGTCCCTTAGCATTTTTTCGCTAAGTTTTTGAAAAACGCCACCCTCCCCCTCAAAGTGCTAGGGGCGAGGTGTTCTAGGACGAACCCTTCGACGGGTTTGGGCTGCAACGAGCCCCTTAGCATTTTTCGCTAAATTTTTGAAAAACGCTACCCTCCCCCTCGAAGTGCTAGGGGCGAGGTGTTGTAGGGCAAACCCCTTTGATGGGTTTGGGCTGCAATGAGCCCCTTAGAATTTTTCGCTAAGTTTTTGAAAAACGCCACCCTCCCCCTCGAAGTGCTAGGGGCGAGGTGTTCTAGGACGAACCCTTTGACGGGTTTGGGCTGCAACGAGCCCCTTAGCATTTTTTCGCTATGTTTTTGAAAAACGCCACCCTCCCCCTCAAAGTGCTAGGGGCGAGGTGTTCTAGGGCAAACCCTTCGACGGGTTTGGGCTGCAATGAGCCCCTTAGCATTTTTTGCTAAGTTTTTGAAAAATGCCACCCTCCCCCTCGAAGTGCTAGGGGCAAGGTGTTCTAGGGCAAACCCTTCGATGGGTTTGGGCTGCAACGAGCCCCTTAGCATTTTTTCGCTAAGTTAGCTGGCTATACTGGTCTTGGCTCTTCGGGCTTGACCAGTGCAGCAGCTATGGCTTGAGAGCTTTTTTGCTCTTCGTCGAATGTTTCAATCTCCGTGATGGGAGTTGTTTCGATGTATTCTGCTGAGCGAGGCTTTCCACTTTGGGGAAGGCAGCTTTATAGATTTAGCTAAGGTTTACATAGGAACCGCCTCGTTAAAAACCTCACCCCTGCGAAGGTTTCCCCTTGTGAGGAAAAGTGTACGGTCCTTTACATAATTGCTTGGAAAAGAAAAGCCTGAAAAAAGAAAATTTATCGACTAAGCTCAAGGTAGCACTTATAGCTTCGTGCTATGCTTGGCTTTTTACATGCTTCGAGTGACGGTTTTTTTTAATGTAGAACTTTCGAAGGTTGTCAATGTTCCAGGAATGCGGCAACTCTTCTCCTTGCGAAGTCTGGAGCCTGTACGCTCCGGGCCTATTTGATTTTGCCATGATGTATGGGCCCTCCCACTTTGACTCTAGCTTGCCTTTGCTTTCTGTTCTGGGGCTTCGGAGTAGGACTAGGTCTTCTAGTGCGTAGGCTTGGGGTGCAACTTTTCGATCCGTCCAGCGGCCTGTTTCTGATTGGTACTTTTCTAGGTTGACAACTGCATCCAGCCTGTCGACTTCCATCAGATCCTTCGATTCGTCCTCTGCCGGCTGTGTCGATTTTGCATTAGAGGTTCTAGGACTTTGGTGCAAAATCTCCTCGGGCGTGACTGCCTCTTCCCCGTAAAGTAACCTGAAGGGCGAGTATTTGGTTTCTCTGGTTTCGGTCGTGTTGTGCGATCAAATGACCCTTGGCAGTTCTTCTGCCCATTTTCCTTTTCTGTCATCGAGGAGTATCTTTTTGATTGCCTTGAATATAAGGCTGTTTGCTCTTTCGACTGCTCCGTTCGACTGGTGGTGGTATACTGACGTGAAGTCAACTTTGGTTCCTATGGAATGACAGAACTCTTTGAACATATCATTCTCGAATTGTTTTTCGTTATCGACTGTTATGTCTCTTGACACTCCGCAGCGGCAGACGACATTTTGCCAAAAGAACTTTCTGATTGTTGCTGCCGAGATGTTTGTGATTGGTTTTGCTTCAATGCATTTGGTGAAATATTCTAGCGCTACAACTGCCCACTTATAATTCCCCGGTGCTGTGGGTAAGGGCCCAACGATGTCGATTCCCCAACGTTGGAGAGGCTATGATGGGGCTATGAGTTGCATTGGCTGCGAGGGTCCTGACTGCCTATTTGAGATTTTTTGGCAGGCTTTGCACCTAGTTACTATTTCTGCGGCGTCCTTGACCATAGTTGGCCAAAAAAAACCTTGCCTAACTGCTTTTGTAGCTAGCGCCCGAGGTCCAATATGCGCTCCGTAGATTCCATATTGCACTTTGCTGAGTAGCTGAGTGCCTTCCATTTTGATTACACACTTGATTAGTGGAGCAACAAATTCCTGACTTGTGCAGTTGTCCCTCGATGATTCTATAGTTCCTGGCCCTTTGCTGCATTCTTTTAGCCTCTGACTCGGTGTCTAGCTCGTACAAACCCTTAAGGTACGTGATGATTTGAGTTCTCTAGTCTTCGCTGGTTACTGCATGTATTTTCTTGGGGTCCTAGAGGGCTGCTTTGATCGAAGGTTCTGTGATTGTTTGAAAGAACACATCTTGTGGTATTGCCTCCTGCCTTGCTGCTAACTTGGCAAGTTCATCTGCCTCCGTGTTAAATTTTCTCTCGATATACTGTATATCGAAGACTTTGAAGTACTTTTCCATACCTCGGATAGTGCTATGATATTTCTCTAGCAAGGGATCCCGGGTTGTGAATTCTTTGTCGTATTGGCTGGCCACGATCTTGGAATCTGTTCTGGTTCTGCACCTTTGGACTCGAAGTGCTCTCAATTTTTTGAGCCCTAGTAGTACTGCCTCATACTCTGCTATGTTATTGGTGCACTTGTCTTTTTCTTTGCTGAACTCTAGCCTTGCAGCGTATTTCATTTTTGTGCCTGCGGGCGAGGTGACTACTGCTACTATTCCTGCCCCGGCTAGTCCCCAGGCTCCGTCGCAGTAACTGTCCATTCTGGTTCAGACCATGCCCGATTTCTTACTTGTTGCGGAGCTGTCCAATCTGCTATGCAGTCAGCAAGTACCTGGGACTTGATTGCACTGCGTTTCTCGAATTCTATTACATGCTCCGAGAGTTCCATGGCGCATTTGCCGATTGTTCCCGAGGCTTCTCGGTTGCCGAATATTTTATTAAGTGGCTGGCTGGTGAGTACTTTGATGTGGTGAGCCTCAAAATAATGTCGTAGCTTTCTGGAAGCCATGACTACCGCGTACGCGATTTTTTCCATCTCGGAATACAGCTTTCTTGGAGACAGATAGTGCCTCGCTGACATAGTATACCAGTAATTGGGCCAAGAATTGCTTTGGTTCCCCTTTGACCATCTTCATTATTTTCTTTTCCTGTACGAGGACTGCACTTACCGCCGAGTGAGACGCGGCCACATATAACAACAAAACAGCCCCTGGCTCTGGGTTAGTGAGTTTTGATTGCCTTTCGAGGTAGTTTTTTAACTCTGTGAAGGCTCTTTGCTGCTCTGGACCCTACTCGATGGGTTGAACTCCTCGGAGTGTTTGGAAGAAGGGCAAACTTCTCTCGGCTGACCTGGATATGAAGCGATTTAGTGCGGCCATTTTGCCTGTGAGGTTCTGCACATCTTTTCGGCACTAGGGCTCTTGCATTTGAATGATTGCTTTGATTTTGTCTGGGTTGGCTTTGATGCCTTTAGCTGACACCAGACAACCGAGTACTTTTCCTTTCTTGATGCCAAAAACGCACTTCTCCAGATTCGGTTTTAACCTTGCTGCTCGGAGGTTTGCAAATGTTTCTGCGAGGTCTGAGATATGGCGGCCTTTTGCTTTACTTGCTACTATGATATCGTCCACATAAGCGTGTACGCTTTTTCCAAACTGTGACTCGAAGGCTTTTTGAGTCATGCGGCAAAATGTAGGGCCGGCATTTTTTAAATCCTCGGGCATTCTTACGAAACAATAGGTACCAAAGGATGTGATGAAACTTGTTTTTTCTTCATCCTCTCTCCATAGCCATATCTGATGGTAGCCGGAGAAGCAATCGAGCAGTGACAACAGCTCGCTCCTAGCTGCTGCGTCCATGATTTTGTTGATTCGGGGCAACGGGAAATCATCTTTAGGGAAAGCTTTGTTGAGATCTGTAAAGTCTATGCATATTCTCCACTTACCATTCTTTTTCTTCACCATTACGCAGTTTGCCAGCTAAGACAGATATTTGACTTCACGGATAACGGATGCCTCGAGGAGCCATTGGACTTCCGCTCTGATAGCTTCTGTTTTTTCATCTGACATCTTTCGAAGCCTTTGTTTCTTTGGCTTGATCTTTGTGTCAACTTCTAGCTTGTGCTCTATGATGCTTCTGTCCACGCCTTCGAGGTCTACTGACGACCAGGCGAATACGTCTTTGTTCTTGCTGAGGAATGCTAACAGCTTTTTCTCTTCCTCGGAGTCTAAACCAGAGCCAACTCTGACGACTTGGCCCAGGACTTGCTCGTCAAGGAGTACTTTTTTGGTTACTTCGTCTGGCTGCACTACGACCTTGTCTCTATCGAGGCATCGTGTCTCTTATTTTGCATTCGCTTTATGCTGCTCATGAGCTTTTCGAGCTCGCTTTTCATCCTTTAGCTACTCTTGGCTGAAAATGTGTATGTTGTTGTAATTTCTTTCCCCTGGTGCATAACCTTTTTCTATGTCTCTTGCCATTTGCTGATCTCCTTTTACTGTGATGATCCCTCCGGTTGCTGAGATCTTCATACATAGAAATGCACTGTGGATGACAGCTTCGAAGGTGTTAATTGTGCCCCGGCCAAATATGGCGTTGAATGGGTGGCAGAGATCCACCATATCAAATGTTATATACTCTGTTCGAGGGTTTTGAATATTGCCGAATGATACCGGTAGGGAGATTGTGCCCATGGGAGTGATTCTTTTTCCGCCGAAGCCAATGAGTGGTATATTTGACGGCTGCAGAGAACTTTTGCTGAGGCCCATTTGCTCGAAGGTGTTTATGAACATGATGTCTGCCTGGCTGCCGTTGTCTACAAGGACTTTGCTGACCATCCAGGTATGGATGTGGGCTTCGATTACGAATGCATCGACATGCGGGTAAGCTTTGAGGCTGAGATCTGACTCGATGAATGTGATGGGAATATGAGACCACTTTGACTTGATGATAGGTCCCAAAACACTGTTTACCATCTGAAAGTGATCTCTTCTTCTTCTTTTGTTTTCGAAGTCTAAAGATGACCCTCCGGATATCATTCCAATGTAACCTTGTACTGGGAAGGTTGCGGCTTGGCTTGGGGTGGGTTTTGGTTTTGGCTGTGGTAGGTGTTGAGGCTCTTGCTTTTGCCTTTGCTGGTCTTGGTTGGGTGATGGTTGCTGGATTTGTTGTCTAGGTTCGGTGTACTGGCTGGGTGGTTGTGTAGGATGAGTTGGATGAAAGTACGGGGACGGTGCGTAAAGTTGATGGTGGTGGATGCTTGGGTAGTGATAGTTGGGTTGAGCGGGCTGTGGATATGGTTGCTGGGGCCATGGGTTTGGTGATGTGTACTTGATGGCTTTGAGTAAGGACGAAGCCTTTTTTTCTACTTCGATCCTTTCTTGGGTTTCTTTTGCTTTGAGGCATGTGGAAGTTTTGTGCCCCTTGTCCTCTCCGCAGTAGAAACAGTACGATTTTCTGGCCGGCCGAGTCTGGGTTTGAGGGCCTCGGCCTCTACCCCGCCCTCGTTGGCCGTTTCCTCTGAAATCATTGCTCTGGTTGCTTCTGCCGCTAGTGCCTTCTTTTTCCTCCTCAATGTGACCGATGAACGAAGGGGTTGGCTCGATGGGTTGTTTGGTTTTTCTGTACTGCCTTTCTTGATAGCCACCTTCACTATGTGAGTGGTTGCGGCTCTTACTTTGACTTTGCTTGCATCTCTTGTAATCCACGTCCGATCTGTTGTACTCTTCGAACTTTGTGCATAGCATTTGCATGGTGTGCGGGGGTATTCGCGTGCAGTATGAAGACATTTGGCATGCTCGCATGCCTCTGAGTACAGAGTTTATTGCCGCCTCGTCCGTGACGCTCGGGGCCTGGGCTCAGAGCGTGAGGAATCTTCTATAATATTCATGTAACTGCTCATTCTCTTGCTAGGCGATATTCAACAGCTCGTGTGATGGTTCCATAATGGTGCGGAACCCTCAAAAACTTGCGATCACCTTATCCCTGATGTTTTCCCAGCTGTACAAAGACCCGGGAGGTAAGTTGAAGTACTAGTTGAGGGTGGACTCTTTGAGGGCACAGACGAATGCTTTTGCCAATGTTATCTCATCTCCTCCTGCTGATATGATTGCTGCTTCATAGCTCATGAGGAATTGCCTTGGGCTAGAATTTCCCCTGAATTTGGCTAGCGGTATCATTCTAAACTGCTGTGGGTATGGGGCTCTTTGCAATCCCTCAGAGAGAGGTGAGTCTTTATCGATTATGCTCGTTGTGCTTGATCTTCGAATCGGCAGTACCTCTGAGGCTACTGGCTAGTGGCATGGTGTGAACGGCACTTCTTGCTCGAGGTGCGGGTAGGCTTCGGGCACTGGGTTTGATTCCTGGCGACTCGTCCTGCCGATGGTTCTCTAGAGCTCTTCGACTTCTTTTGCCAGTTGCAGGTTCTTGAGTCTGAGCTGGGCTATGTACTCTTTCTCTTGTAGTGCTTTCTCTCTCTCTGACAACGCTTTGCTTCTTAGCTCTTGTTCCTGCAACAACTGTTGCTTGAGTTTCTCGAGGTGCTCGGCTCTTTAGGCTAACAGTTCCATCTCTTATGCTGCTGTCATCGAAGTTGGGGTGCTACTTCCTGGAGGGTTTCAGCTCGACGGTTGTTCGGGGCACTGAGCTGGGTCTTTCTGGCCTCCCGCTGCTTCTGCCTGAAGCGATGGTTGTGTTTCAGGGGTATTCTCTTTTGTTAGTTGTGATGAAGACTGGTGGTCCACCGATTAGGGTTCTCCTGGAACGTTGCTTCGTGAGGGCGGTGTGACACTCGAAGATAGCGGTCCGTGGAGTTAAGTCATCGTGAGCTTGTGTACGAGCTCACAACACGGTGGGCGCCACTGTTGGTGTCATTGAGCACGAGCCTCGTTGACACCGACGGTAAGAATGAACATGAAAGGAAATTCCGAAGGGTACGAAACGGGGAAAAAAAAGGCTCCTCTCACATATTTCCAAAAAGATTCATCCCGTTACAAGTAAGTAGGGCTGTTCCTTTTATAGGCCCGTACTTAGGCCATGTGTAAATGACCATTTTGTCCCTAATTACCTACTATATTCTTCGAATATTCTGTACAAAATGATCATAAAGGATAAATCAGTCATTTGAGCGCTCCTGGTACCCTTCCTTGCTCCGCACGCCTCAGCACGTGCTGATGCCCCGCGCGCTGTCTTTCGAAGGATGATGACTTTGTTTTTCGAAGGTGCGGAGGTACCACTCGAAGGGTCTTGGATTCGATATAGCCTCCGATGAATGCCTGTGTCTCGAAATTACAGTTAATAGTAAAAGAGTATAACAATGTGTTAACTTTGATTTTCATTTATAGTCCGACTTTAATGAACCCTTGAAGGGTGGCTTGCGAAGTGATCCCCCAACACACTCGTCCTTGATAATGTACGTTGCGCAGATGAAGACACTGGCTCGATCAATGGCAAGAGCCATCTGGTGAATCGCCGCAGTGCCAATGTCCACTTTGATTCTAGATCGATCTTCTGGGTTAGAGATAGATTGCTTCCTGTGATTCGAGTAATTGGATACGTGAGAGATGGTTAGAGATAGAAATATATTAAATATTGGCATCGTAACCTATGAAAGGCGTATGCTGCATACGCACATACATACAGTTCTTTTTTTTTAATGAAAAATACATTATCTTAAATCTGTAGCTGGTAGGATTTGACCTCCGGCCAGTGGAATTCCAAACGTCGGAGGGTGAACGTGAGAGGATTTGCTTAGGAAATAAATGAACGGCCAGATGTTAGTGTCAAATAATATAAGGAGGAGATTAATGGCCAGATCTTTTGTTTTTTGTGAGAATTTAGAGGGTATTTCTCTATTTTTCTAGGAGATGAGAGATGTTACAGTGTTTGGAGTTAATAATAACCGTTCATTGGTTTAGATTTAATGATCAAAAAAGAGAGGTAATTACTAAAAGGTACTTTAAGTTGTGGACCGGTACTAAAAATTAGTGGACCAGGTACCAACTGACATTTATTTTTCTCTAATTTAAGAAAGGGTGGTTTGGTACTTTTAGCCCCCCCGCCCCCCAATGCCTCCCTCCCGTGCACCTCTGTTGTCGCCACCTTAGTCCTCACACCGCCGCCGCGGCCTGCAGCCTACGCTACCTTCGCCGCCTTCATCAACACCTAATACAAAACTGGACTGATTGATTCCATTGTCACTCATATGAAGCCGTTCTCGTGCTCCTTGGTAGTCACTGTTGCACATATGATGGTGTTCGGTCGAACGCCTGATGCTCCTTGACATGGCCGCATGGGCTCATCAGCTATGTCCAATTTTCACATCTCCATACCACCACTGCAATCTTGGAAGATTACCAAAGCCAGGATTAGAACAATCATTGCTACTGCACCTCATTGGGCTTCCCGTAGTAGCCCTTCCCGGCTGCCTTTACATCGATCTTGAGCAGCTGCTCAACGGCAGCAGCCAATCAGGATCATGAACCAGGGGTCGTAGGAGGACATGAAGGTTGAACAAAAGGAGAGCGACGAGGATGGACAACAGTGGCAGCAAACAGTAGGAGCGAGGCAAGGCGATGACGGTAGCGAACAGCAGGAGCGGCACAAGCATGAATACGGCGAGACAACTCTGCAACCGTCGAGTCTGAGTATTTTGGTTAGTATTGAGGACGAATAGCAGGATACAATTACAAAATTACCCCTGATTATAATTAATTAGATTTGAAACTAGTTTATTTAATATCAATGGTTGGGATTAATCGAGAGTGAGGAACCTTCGGTTCACTGTAACATCTCTCTTTTTCTAGACATCCAGTTAGAAAAGTTCTCTCCTTTTATTATTAAACTACCCTTTGGCCCGTACATTGCAACGGGCGCTAAAACTACGGTCATGAGATCATCTTTGTCAATTCACGAACCCAACATTAGTTTACTCGTTGTAGTTGCAAAGTTGAGAAACATTTGTTAAACGTGTAGTACTGATTTGCTTTCAATGTACCAGTAATTTTTCTAAGAAAAGAGAGAATTGTCCTGCTCATAGTAAAGCACTGCAGTAACCTTTTTTGTGCTAATAAAGCACACACCAATCAGCATGTGTATTACAGTAGTAATAATATGGCTCTAAAATCAATTGAAAAATGATGGAGGCACTATCGCGCTAAATATAAATACTACCAATTTCATTTCCGAGATACAATGAATACATTTTAGGTCAAGTCCATCCAAATTATTATATTTATTTTTTGACATATAAAGTAAGTCTATTCATAACTACACGGTGGATCATCCACACATGCACATCGATGCTAAGTTCTCGAGCTAGATGCCCCAACCATGGGACCAACTGTTCATACCAACTGCATCGGAATAACCTGCCAAAGTAGAATTTCATAAACAGATCAACCTTTGTTCATCATCCATTCCACAAGGTTCCATGATATTTTACAAACCGGCAGCTCGCTTCGTCCAAGGTTCTTAATTACATATAATTCACTCTGATATGCAAGCACACAAATATGTTAACATGAAAGCACATGCTGAAAGAGGTACTTAGAAGGCTGCATCAGTGATCACTATATAAGACACCGTTGACTGTTACTGCTAGCACAATTTTTCATTTGCCTCACCATTTTGCATCATATACCCCTGCTTCAACAACTTGATATTCATTCTCTATCGATACCTCAATAACCATAAAAAACATGTGGGATCACGAATCAAAAGCACATCAGGAATTCACCTTCAAGTTTCTGTAAGTAATCAATTTTAGCAGTGATTGCTTTGATTTGCCAGACATGTCAAGAACAAAGATAATAACTGATTATTAGTCAAACGTGACACCTGCAGCAACAGATTACATGAGAAAAGTTGTAATCCTAGGCACCCAGATATCTCGTTGCCAACCTGCTTGTGTTTCACTTCACCTCAGCTGCCTTCCGTACTGGTGGCCCAAAGCAACATCTGAGGACGATAATCTGCTGCCACCGTAATGTAAGAATTTGTTCAAAACTCATCGGCACCTTGGAGTACGATGGAAAGTAGTTTATGTTGAGGATGAAGTACTTGTCATTAGTCGTCAGGATTGAGTCACAGTTGATGGGGGCTGCTCACTGCTCATCGAAGCTCGCATGCCAGAAGTAGACGAACACAACAGCAAAAAAGGCCTGTAGCGGCGATTGGAAAAACCCTATAGCGATGGGCAGGCCACCCCACCGCTACGTATACACGGCTACAAATAAGCGTTTGTAGCGGCGGGTGGTCTGTCGCGTTTGTAGCGGCGGGTGGTCTGTCGCCGAAATAAATCGCCGCTACAAACCCATTAGTAGCAGCGATTGGTGTTATCAACCGCCGCTATTGTGTTCCAATATTAGCGGCGGTCGACATCACCAACCGTCGCTACTTTGCTCTAGTAATAGCGGCGGTTGACAACTTCAACCGCCGCTACTTGTTATTTTTTTAAAAAAATAAAATTCAGTATATATACAGAAATCACAGATTCTGCATGCACAGAAATTTACAACATCTCATCACAGATATTTAGATCATCTCATCACAAAAATTTACAACATATCATCATAGAATATATACAACATCTCAAAATGTTCAATGGATATTACAAAATGTCTTATGTGAACCCTAATATATAGTTATCATCTTTCTTCGACACATTGGGCTCATATGGTGCTCTCGAACCAGCACACTCACAAAGTGACCTATGTTTTATTGCTAGTTCACCGTTTGAATCAAAACACTTCCCTTGTGGACTAATTATCCCTCTCAAAAGAAAACAACAAAGAGAAAATACAACTAGATACATGTTATTTGTACTCAAATAAACACGTTCTTGAGGAATCATACCCTTTCTGATCTTGTCGTTCGTCTTCATCTTTGCAGCCCATTGTGCCTTTTTCCTTATGGCTCGTTGTGTCACATGAGTAGAGCATGTTAATATAAGATCTTAAAAATCTATTGTAGAATAAAGTAAAATAGACATAAACAAAATCAATTTACCTCTTCATCGGATTCCTCAACGATATGTTCTAGGTAAGTTGATGAGCTAGACGTGAACACACACGTGTAGTAGCCACCATGCATACTTCCTTTTACTTGCTATAGCACTATATAGTAGAGAACACAAGTTAGTTATACTTTATATGATGGATATTACAATAAAGAAATGTATGTGATGCATATAAATCTTACCCAAAACCTATGATCGAAGTACATCTTTTTTTTCTATTTTGGATGATATTTCTCTCCTGCTATGACATATTTCTCATAAGCACTAAATGATCGATAAAAGTGTATCATTAGATGATATTAACATTATCAAATCCTATACACATAGACTACTTTGTTACCTCTCTATGAGTTCCACAATGTCGTTGTACAACTTTTTGTCATAGTCCAGACTGTCCAGCACCAGAAGGTACCTATTTTTAGGAATTATCATATAACAGATCCAATGACCGCTACAACAATATTGACAACAAGTTACTTACGATAGGATTTAACTTTAATATATGATAGATGACGAAGGCAGTACTGGTCCAACTTACTTGAAACTTGTAGGGGGGGGGGGCAAAATGCATTCTCTATCTTTCCATTTCGAGTAGCAGTTGTATAAATAATTTATAACTTGAGTCCTTACTTCATTTCTCAGGACCGCCTTCATTGCAGCTATCTCTGTCGATGTCTTATCCGGGTAGTTTTTCGGATTTACCGTTGGGTTGATCGTGCTTTGGTTGATGCCGTTCGGGTTGACGTAGGCCACCTTCCAATCTTTTCTATCGACCCTCTTTCTTTGGAAAAAAGAGTTCATGCTATAAAAAAAAGACATAAGGTAATATATTGAATTGTGCTTGAAATACGAAGTAGATCGAACGCGAAACTTACATGCACCACAAGGTGATGAAGGTAACGTCCATCTTGCCTAGGCGAAACATTTCGTGAACATCATCCTAAAATAAGCCTACGGTTTGTTCATCGCCTTCTTTATTGAACACCTCATTTGGAATCCTACAAGTGATTGCGGTGCCCCTTCCTTCGACGCCATCATGTACCAGTTGCGCAATTTTCGCACTAGCCTCATAGTGTGGGTTGCCGAATCAACGATCTTCCAACGCTTTAAGATCCTTGACTTATATAACAACATATATCCGATATCCTAGAACATGGTCTATGTCACCATACTAGCCTCACTTAGCCCGCTTTCATCATTGAGCATCGATCACCTATGTAGAATAGATTAGTAGTATAGAGAGACAAGGAGAAGAATAAAAAAGTTAAAATTTGCTCTCAATGCGGGTTGCCAAATCAACAGCCATCCAACGCTCTAAGATCCTTGATGTATATAGCAGCATGTATCCAATATCCTAAGATATGGTCCATGTCGCCACACTAGCCTCACTTAGTCCGCTTTCACCATTGAGCATCGATCGCCTACGTAGAATTGATTAGTCGTACAGAGAGACAAGGAGAAAAATAAAGAAGTTAAAATTTGCTCTCAGTGTGGGTTGTCGAATCAATGGTCATCCAACGCTCTAAGATTCTTAACCTGTATAGCAGCATGTATCCAATATCCTAGAATATGATCCATGTCGCCACACTAGCCTCACTTAGCCCGCTTTCATCATTGAGCATGGATCAATCAACTATATGTACCATTCGTTCATAGGAACACCGCATAGGTATCATAAGCAAATATATTATAGGCCGCAAGTAATATGGCATATATATGGCCACAAGTAATATATATAGACAGCAAGCATATGGCAGCAAAATAATTAGATGGCAGAAAAATAAATATATGGCAGCAACCATATCCAACGGCAAGCAACTATGTACTACAAGCATATAGGACAGACATGATATGCATTGCAGTCAACTCAACAAGTGACAGAAATAGATAAGCAGACAAGCAGTAGTTTAGAAAACAGGTTCAGACCAACCCAATTACTTCATACTCATTCTGGGAACAAAAACATCAATAGTGACTCAAAAGCTAAAAGAACAGTGATCATCATAGCACACAAGTAACATATTCTTGGCACAGATATATATCTACATAGGATATGAATATACTGCACCACTCTACACTATCACAGTTACAATTCGTGGGACAATAACAATTAGAAATATAGCAAAATCATTGTTGCAACTCGTGGGACAATAACAATGCTACACTCATTAAAAAAGAGCAATGCTAACTCAGAAATTAAAGAGTAAATAAATTGTTCTATGGTTGAAAGTGCAGAAACTAATTGTTCTTTCTTTCTGCTCAAGGAGAATGCAAAGCATTTGGAGAAAGAAAGTCCTACCAAAATAAAAATCAGAAGTATAAGCTCCCAACAATTTCTGAATGGAAAGTGCAGTAGCTATAGCACATGTGAAACAACATATTAGCTAAATGAAAGTTCAGTAGCATGTCAGAATTCATGGCAACATCTCAGCACTGTAAGAGGCACTTTAGTATTGAGAATAAATATAAAAAAAGGACTGTTTTAAGGATAGCAACAAAGACCAACCAACTCAAATTTCCTCATCACATACTAGCTCACAACAGTAGTAAGATAACAGTTGATATGTAGCAACTAACCTTTGGTAGTTTACTCCTAGACCATTTCACTTCTAAGCCAAATCAATGCTGACTCTCAATGAGATACTTATTACAAAGCTACAAATAAATTCTAACCAGCTACGAGCTAAGGAACCAGGGATACAAATTCAACACGGGCAGAATTGCATGGCTCAACCTGAAACATGTCGAGAAAGCAAGACCTATCATCACCAAGATTCGAGGTGTACTATAGGCACAAATTCGAGTGGGCATGAACTTAAGTTTCTATTTACAAGTTGTCTGAGAAATCAAACTAATCTGATGTGAATACATATGCAGCCACCGTTGACAACTACGTGATGAAACTGAACTAATCTGATGGGCTAACACTTATAGTTAACAAAAATCCAAGTAATCAACCTAGACCTAATCAAGAACGTGTCAAGCCAGAACAGGTCAAGAATGAAAATTGCATGTCCTTGCAGTTTAAAAATGTCAATATGAACTGATGTCAGGAAATGCATGCTATGCAAACGAACGGATAGACCAAGGCCACTACGGGCGCACCATTGATCAGAGGGGCAGAAGGAGGGGAGAGGGAGAGGCGAACGGGCGCACCATTGATTAGAGGGGTAGAAGAAGGGGGAGAGTGAGAGGGGAACGAGTGCACCTAGCCGGAGCTCGTCGGATGCCATTGACGAGAAGGACGGAGAGGACGACGGGAGTGCTCGGGGACGGCGTAGAGGAGTCGGGGAGGTCGCGCTCGGAGAGGGCGTAGACGAGTCGGGGAGGCGGCCCGCGTGGCGGCGCTCGTGGATGGGGAGGGGGGGCCCGTGTGGCCGCGCTCGGGGACGAGGAGGGAGGCCCGCGATGGTGGTGCTCGGGGTCAGGGAGGGGGCCCGCGTTGCGGCTGTCGACGAGGAGAGGAGGAGGAGGACCCACACGACAGCACTCGGGGACAAGGAGGGGGGCCCGCAGCGGCCGTCGATGAGGAGAGGAGTACCCACACGGCAGCGCTCGAAGACGAGGAGGGGGCCCGCAGCGGTCATCGAAGAGGGGAGGAAGCGGCGAAGCTGAGGAGAGGAAGCGGCGGAGCTCAGGGAGAGGGAGGGCAGCCTGACGGCATCTGTGTGTTCAGCGTCGGGGTTAGGGTAAGGCCCACCACGACCTTGCTTTATAAGGGGGGGGGTGCTTTGTAGCGGCGGCTAACAAAGCCAACCGCCGCTACAAACAATTAGCAGCGGTTGGCTTTGTGAACCGCCGCTAGAGAGTCGCCACAATTGTTTTTTGGATAATTGTATTATTCATTTTTCCAATATTCCCAGAGCCTTGTTCTTTTGTAGAAAAGCCCCTAGCAGTAATACATATTCTTTTTGGGTCCTAGATAACATACAAAAACTTTATATTCATATACATATAAATTACATAAAACATAATACAAGGGTCACGTCGCGGGTTAGGGTTTGGGCCCCGCCGCTAAAAAGCTGTCTTTTTTTAAAAAAAATTGTACTATTCATTTTCTAAAAAATTAAATTTTGTTTTGGTCGTGGACTTTTGCAAAAACACCCTTACACTTTTTTGAAATTATTTTTTCAGTCCTAGACATGTACTATTGTTTGATCGCATCGTAAATTTAAATAAGTTACACAATCTTTATATTCAAATAAACATAAATTATATAGAACATGATACAAAATAAAATTACATGATGCTTGAGTTAGACTTGAACGACTTTTCCTTGGTAGTGATCGGTGCGCATGTAGGGCATTCCGTCGGCAAAGGAGAGTCTTGCTTCTAAGACTTTAAAAATTTTTGGATCTATGAAATATGGCACTCGTCATATTGATTGTAGTCATCTCGATCCTCCGCATTCTCTACTCCAACGATTCTTTGTTTACCTAGAACAATAATGTATTTCTTTTTGTCCTTTGGATTAAGTACATAAGACACCTCTTCCACGGTCTTGGCAAGTATCCAAGGCTCATCTTTTTTACCAATATTGTTAAGATCAACAATTGTGAAATCATATTCACCCACCTCAATGCCATTAGGCTGCTTCACCCATTTGCATTTAAATATGAGAACCTATAAATTTGGACCGTAGTCTAGTTCCCATATTTCCTTAATGTACCCGCAATACGAGGTCGTTTGGTCCTCTTCGTCAATGGCTTCTACTCGAACACTGCTGTTTTAACACTTGCTCTTCTTATCCTTCTGTTGGGTGTAGAAGGTAAAACCATTGATGTTGTATGTCTTGGGCGGTTCTTCTTGGGCGGTTAGCTATCTTTCTCAACATTTCCTCTTCCACGGAATCGCCACTTGGAAGGTCTAGGGAGCTAAACCATGATGTGAAAGAGCGCTTGTGCTCGTCTATGATCCATTCTTCCAGCGCATCCTTGTTGTTCCGGCGGAGCTCTAACAGATGTTTCTCAAAGTACGGTCCAACAATCTGTGTCTGTTGCAATATGTTGAAATATGCTTGGTCCACTCGTTTGAAGTCACGGTCGATGAACGATCTACGTCCTTTGGTACCTTTTCCAGATAATCTACCCTTATGACGAGATACGGGGAGACCAATTGATCTGCTACCATCATTAATGTAATCTGAGCAACATTCGATGATCTCCTCAGTTGTGTAGCCCTCGATCATAGAACCCTCTGGATGTCAACGAGTACATACAGAGCATTTCAATACATACATGAACCTCTCAAACGGAAACATCTGATGCAGGTAGACAGAGCCCAATGCATAGATCTGGTCAACAATATGAATCATGAAGTGTTCCATCATATCAAAAGTGGATGAAGGGAAGACCATCTCAAGTATGCACATTGTTTCTTTTATATGGGTCCGTAGGTCATTTAACTTGTTTTTAGTTATCACCTTCTTCAATATCGCGTTAAAGAAGTAGCAAAGGCGAGTCACAGCCAACTTCAACCATGGCGATTTCACAGCTCGGATAGCAATAGGAAGAAACACCGAAAGCATTATGTGGCAATCATGAGTGTTGTACCCACTTATCTTTAACTTTCCATGTTTACAATGTTCTTGATATTCGATGAGAAAACTGTCGGTACTTTAATCCCACTGAGGCACTAACAGAATGTTGTTTTCTCCTCAATCGTAAGGGTGTAGGCTGTTGGGGGGGGGGGGGGTTGAGAAAATACTTTCCATTAGCTCTTTCTTGCGGATGGAGCTCTAGTCTTATTCTCATCTCTATAAGATCTCTACGTGCGCTGAGTCTATCCTTTGTCTTACCGGGTTGGTCGAGTATAAGTCTGCTAGTACTATCAAATAAACCCTTCCCAATATGCATCTAGTCGAAGGCATGATTCACTTCTAATTCTTTCCAATAATTGAAATATACGAAGAAAATGAATTTCTTCTTAAATGGCGTGAGACCTTTTGCCTTTTTGACTCCCTTCAACGGCTTTCCAAAAACAATACTGATGTTGTTAACATGGTCAAACACGATGCTGCCAGTCCAATGTCGAGGTTCTATGTCGTTCTCAACTTTGCCATCAAAGTGTATAGCCATCGCGTGATACCTGTATTTTGTTGGTAAGAATCAGCGGTTTCACGTGTACATTAGCTTCTAGGAAGCTAAAAGGTACATATGGGATGTATCATCATCGCATACGAAACATGTCGCCTTTCCTTTGACCTGCCCTGACAGCGTCCTTAGTGCCGGGGAATCACTTATCGTGCAGAAAATAATTGCTCTGAGCGTGAAGTACTCGCTTAGATACTCATCCCACATACGGACCCCCTCCAACCACAGTTTCTGTAGGTCTTCGAACAATGGTACTAAGAACACGTCTATGTCATTATCAGGTTCTTTGGGTCCAGATATAAATGTGGTCAACAGTAGGTACTTACGCTTATGGCTGAACCATGATGGAATGTTGTTCATTGCTAGTATCACTGGTCAAGTGCTATGCGGATTGCTCATTTGGATTCATCCCATCTGTACTCAATGCGAACCATAGGTTCCTTTCCTCATCAGAGAAGTCTCGATGATTCTCATCGAACTTTTTCCACTGCGTTCTATCGGTGGGATGCCTGAGCTTACCCCCCTTGCGTACATGCCATGTCATCATCGCCGCATCCCTAGGGTTGGTGAACAAGCGTCTGATACGATCGACCACGGGTAAGTACCACATGACTAAGACAGGAACCTTACTATCATCACTGTCATCAACGATAAAACATCTTTTCTTCTTTCTCCCCGTTGTTGTATTCTTCACACCACCATCAGCATCACAATTGTTATTCCTCTTGTAACGACTGCGTTTATACCTTGGGCATCTCATAGTGTCCTGATGCTCCTTTCGATACAATATGCAATAATTTGGACACGCGCGAATTTTTTGCACGCCCAACAAAAGTGGGGAAATCAGCTTCTTAGCAAGGTATGTTGTTCTTGGTAACAAGTTGGGCTTCCGCAGCGCATCAGAAATATGTTCCAACAAATCTGTGAAACTAGCGTTCGACCAGCCATGCATGGCCTTCAACTTCGTCAGCTTAAGTACAATACGCAACACGGTGAACTCTTTACCACGTCTCTTAGATTCATCATATAATGGATTCTTTGATGCCTTCTCTATTCTATGAAAATTATCAAGTCCTTTAGTTATACCGACATTGATCAACACATGCGGCTCAATGTGACATAACAACTCCTCAACATCAAAATCAGCTTCACCAGGCGACTTTGTTGCATCTGCACCAGGCGAATTCACAGCCTCGACTTCAACTTCAATATGCTCATCAAATTCAATATCGATCACACTGGTCTCACTATGTTTTGTCCATCTCATGTACCCCTCAACAAAACCCCTCCGCACTAAGTGTGAGTTGATTACTTCTATATCATTCCATAGCTTCTGATTCTTGCAATCAAAACACGGACAATATATATCAGTCGTTCGTTTGTTTATGTCGAGCATGTTTTACGGCCCCTTTGATAAAATTTGAAGACTTCTCCTAAAAATATTGGACCCGGTCTTGGTGCCTCGTACATCCAAGACCTATCCATCACGAACGACCTTGAACGTGAACCAAAAAAAATGTTTAAAGTAATTAATTAATGATGTGTAACAATATATATATATATATATATATATATATATATATATATATATATATATATATATATATATAGGTAAAATCTATTCTACTCCTAGGTGTAGTTACTCCCATGTTAAAAATCCACTTTGGGTATGCGTTCATACCTATTTATCATTTTGAGTATGTATACACACTTAAAACAAGATTTTTGAGAGTGATAAGCATAAATAATTTTGAATGGTCTTCTAGTTATAAGCATATGAACATATATCACATTTACTAGTATATAAAAATGAGTATGTCTCCATACTTCATGTATCCCAACAAAATAAAAGTGAGTATGTCCACATACCCTTTAGTATGACTACATACTTAATTTAGAAACCTCAAGTATGTAATAATACTCTCTAGATTATGGGATACACACATGGGATATATATATATATATATATAGGAATGTGATATTTAACGTGCAGCGCACTAAATGGCTATTTAGCACCACGCATGTGACCATACATGTTTTATATGCGCAACCATAAGTGTTCCACCCTCAACAATAAAATTATCATTTACAGCCATAAATTGTTTCCCTCAACCATAAAAGTCTGAAAGTACACATCCACAACCGTAAAATGTTTTACACCCATGACCATAAACAGTTTCTAAGTATAATCTCCTAACCATAAATGTTCCACCTGCAACCATAATTTTTTGCATGGCGTTGAATAGCTTATTTTGACACCGGTGTTAAATAGGAGTTCTCTCTCTCTCCAGATATAGATAGATTAGATAGATAGATATATATATATATATATATATATATAATAAATCACATAAAGTGAGAAATATTATGCAAGATAAAATAAAATAAACATTAAACATTAAATTATTCTATATATTATTTAATTTTTATCAAGAAATAATAAAAATAAATATCCCTCTTGCGCTAACACTTTCTCTCTTTAGTAACCAAACTAAATCTACATTCCTATAAATTATTTTATATATTGTTCAACTTTTATCAAGAAATAATAAAAATAAATATCCCTCTTGCGCTAACACTTTCTCTCTCTTTAGTAACCAAACTAGATCTACATTCCTATTGACACAACAGAGGCTAGATATAGTAATTTTTTTATATAGTGTTGAAAATAGATGATGTATGCCTTCATAAAGTTCAACGACAACACAATAGAATCATACATAGTCAAACAAATTTAGCTAAAATTTGATGAAAACCTAACAAACTTAAAATGCAAAATTTAACTTGATTTCAAAATAATAGCACAAAAAACCTATGGGATGAGTTCCTCTTACCTCTGAGAGCAAATTCCTATAAAAAACGAACTCAAAACCTTCCCTCCCCCCCCCCCTCCCTTGATTTTCATGATTTGCCCAAATTTTCGAGCCACCACTGTTCGAGTGAGGGTCAGAGCTGTCCGAACGCGGCTTATATAGCCTGGGACTTTATAGCGGTGGTTAACATTGTCAACCGCAGCTATTATACGCTCAATAGTGGTGGTTGGCATTTTCAACCGCCGCTATAAAGATGCACCATTGGTAGTGGCGGTTGACAATGCCAACCACTGCTACAAATGGTTCTATAGCGGCGGTTTGAATCGCGGCAAGCCCCCAGGGCTCTTTTGCGGCGGCTCACTTCGTTTTGTGCCGCTACGTGGTTTTTGGAGACGTCGCTATAGAGCTGTTTTACAGTAGTGGAACTCGGCCAGCGGCTCGTCAACAAAGTCCACACCAACGCCAGCGCCTGTGGCGTTATGGAGCGGATGGCTGGAGAAGTGCATCGCCTGGTTCGCACCATGAGTCCATGATGAGGACCCAGAGGTGCTCAGCCGTTATATCTGACAGGTTGTTAGTCCATGATGAGGACCCAGAGGCGCTCATCCGTTATATTTGACAGGTTTCAACAATGACGATGCAAACCTTGAAGAAAAACTTTGCTGTGGTTGACAAACCCTTGGAGCCGATCAGGGCGTGGAAGCAAAAGAGGTCTTCACAACAAAACATTAGGGATGAGGCATTTGTCATGTGACAGCGTTGTCGTCACTTCTAGCTACCGTGGTTTCCCGCTCGACGCTAGATGACATCGCATAAAACCATATTGCGGCTCAACTCTCTATGGATTTCAACGAGAATAAAAAAGATCTGAGTAAGGATGTTGTCCGGCTCCAAACTCCACACCTGTATGTACGTACAAAAAGAGATCGACATATTCCTTCTCCTTTTTTAGAGTTTCAGAGCCCCCATAGGAGGCTCCCGCCTTAATGCATTGCAACCGGCAGGGTAAGAGTTAAGTTCATAGGTTCAGCTCTCGATACATGCCTACCCAGGCAACACTCGGTTCACAGACTGATTCACACACGCTCAAGCTTCTGGGGCTTTGCTCGCATACGCACACTTGATCAGGCTGCTTTCCTTTGTCGGCTCATTCCGAAGATGGTTTGCCTCCTTCATCTTCAAGTTGGTGTCGAAGTTGAAGGACCTTGCAAAATCTTTTCCGGTCTCATCTTCAATGCCTCCATCAAAGTAATTGTATCCTCTAATTCTTGTAGACACCTTACTGGGCAGAGTATTTTCCAATTCCTTAGCATGCCAGTGGCCATCTGCCACACCTGATTCAAGCTCCTCCATCCTATATTCTGAAAGTACAAAAGATTCCTCAATTTCCAGATGGTCATAGAATTGTTGAAGTTAGCATATTCCTAACTAAGTACTTCTTATTGCAGAGCCAACAAGTAGCAATTTGAATAAAACTACTACCAATACTTATGTCTATGACTTCCTCTAGATCACTCCAAACTTGTTTAGCTACACAACAATCAAACAAGATATGGTTGGTATTTTCTTCCTCATCACAGAAAAGACATGACTTATCTTCCACCCTAATTCTGCTACTTAGGTTGTCTCTAGTGAGGAGCTTGTTTTTATAAATTAGCCACAGAAAGAAGTGCACCTTAGGAGGTACATGAATCTTCCATATAGCTGGTTCATACACCAGAAGCACACCTCTAACGTTAATAATCTTATATAAGGACTGAGTAGAGTACACTCCAGCAGAACTAAACTGCCAAACTAGACTATCTGCATCATCAGATAAGACTATAGTGCTAGCAAGCTGAACCACTTCCAACCACATCATATACAACCTCGAATCTACACTCCTTCTAAAAGTACATTTTAACTCAGTCCCATCCCACAGATTATGGATGGTGTTGGTTTTCTCATTAACCAGATTATAAATCTCCCAATACTGAATGGCAAGACTCAAAGACCCTATCCATACATCTTCCCAAAATTTAATGCTCTTACCATCTCCTATCTCCACCTATACCCCATTTTGGCTACTTTGGCTGCCCATTTCACTCCTTTCCAGAAGTTGGAGGCATTTTAGTCAATATAGCTAAGTATATTAGGTTTGTTGTTGTTGTATTTGAAGTCTACTACTTTCCTCCATAGTTTATTCTCATATAGACTATACCTCCTGATCCACAAAGCTAACAAACAAATGTTGACCTGTCTTAGGTCAGGGACTCCTAAGCCCCAATTCTCTTTCTTAAGAGTTACTGTAGGCCAGTTAACTAAGTGGATCTTCTTATTATTTGAGTCACACCACAAGCAATGAGCCATTTGGGAGTTAATTAGTTGAATGGCCCACTTTGGAAACTTAATAAAAGACATCAAATAAACAGGGATGCTGGCTAAACAAGTTTTTATTAAGACCAACTTGCCACTATGTCAGCCATCCTTTTAAGAATCTTATCAACCAAAGGTGGTATATCTTCTTTCCTAAGTTTATCAAAATGTAAAGGAACCCCCAAATACTTAATGGGAAAAGAACCTACTGGATAGCTAAAAATATGTGCTACCACATGCACTTGATTATCGTCTAAATTTATAGGAATAATTTCACTTTTGTGAAAATTAATCCTTATTCCTGAAACTCTCTCAAAGCAGCTTAGTACACACTTAAGATTTCTTAGCTTATGAACCTCTATAGAGGAGAATAACACCATGTCATTTGCATATTGCAGAGAAACTATACCTTGCTCTCTAAACTCCGTTAGTAGCCCCTTTACCTTGTTATGCCTAGTAGCTTTCATAAGCATTCTAGTAAGTACATCTCCTACCAGATTAAAAAAGATGGGGGAAAGGGGGTCACCCTGTCTCAAACCTTTACCCGTCTTAAAGAAGTTGCTATCCTCACCATTTATAGTGACTCCTATTGAACCTCCCACAACAACTTGCTTAACCCAACTAATCCATTTTCCACCAAAACCTCTACTTTCTAGGATTTCAAACAGGAAACCGAGGTCAACTCTATCATAAGCCTTCTCATAATCTAGCTTTAAGATTACCCCCGACTCCTTAGCCTTATGGACTCTATCAACTATCTCATGTGATACCACTACACTTTCTAGAATATACCTTCCTTTAATAAACGCGCTTTGTTGATCTGAAATCAAGCGTTGGCATGCTTTACTAAGTCTACTTGCTAAAAGCTTAGAGAAAATCTTAAAACTACAATTGTGTAAGCTAATCGGTCTAAACGTTCTCATATCCCTCGCTTCATTCTCTTTAGGCACTAAAGTCAACACAACAAAGTTAAGCCTAAACAGCTCCAGCTTACACTGCTGAAACTGTTCAAAGAGCTTCATCAGATCCCCCTTAACGATATCCCAAAATTTCTGATAAAAATGTAAGGGCAGCCCATCTGGGCCTGGTGCCCCATCTGAGTAACTACCAAACACCGCCTCTTTTACTTCTTCTTCAGTAATAATGGCCTCCAACTCTTCATTTTCTTCTCTCGTTACTTTCTCTTCTTCACTCCAGAAACTATCTCCTAACAAAATGTCCCCTCTATCTTCTTTTCTAAAAAGGTCCTTATAAAAATCTACAGCTATTCCCAGCATTTCAGCAATTTCATGGGTTGGTCCATTGGGACCATCTAAGACATCTATCGTTTTCTTCATATTTCTTTGATTAGCTATTGCCTGGAAATAGGCAATATTCCTATCACCTTCTACAATATCTCTATCTCTCGATCTTTGTCTAGCTTTGATCTCATCCAGGGCCCATAATTTATCTAATTCTACCACTATCTGCTTTATCCTCTTATGCTCCTCTACAGTTAACGCTCTAGTTTCTGATTCTATATCTAACACATTATACTCATCTACCAAGTCCTTCTTGTCCCTATTCATACTAGCTACAACATTAGTCGCCCACCCTCTAACTAGTTTCATGAAATTCCTCATCCTAAATTGCCACACATCCACTGGATTCCCCTCATTACACTGCAAATTCCAGACTCTAATCACCAAGTTTTTGAAGTCCTCTCTTTCTAGCCACCACTTTTTGAACCTGAACCTCTTCTTCCTAGAAACGGTATTTACACCTAGGTCAATGACTAGAGGCACGTGGTCACTCCCCTCTTTACCCAGGGCCCTAACTCTTGCTAAAGGGTAAAAAGCATCCCAGTCAGTAGTTACAAAAATTCTATCTAATCTAGCCATTATCCTATTTTCCTGATTATTTGCCCAGGTATAGCATCTATTAGCTGGTTGCAACTCAAGAAGACTCCATCTATTAATCCAATCATTAAAGCAATTGGCCCATTTTTAATTAATAATACAATTATTCTTATCAAAAGCACACCTGGAGAGGTTAAAATCCCCCCCCCCCCTATCATTGTGGGTCCGCTCCAAGAACCTAAGACTCTATGTAACTCATTTAGAAAATCAGCTTTACCTTCCTCATAAGGAGACCCATAAACTACTACTAACTTCCAGCTAAAGCTAGTTCTTTTGTCTTGAAGCATAATGCTGATGCTATATTTAAACTTATCACCCACTGTGATAGTAAACATATCATTTCTACAACCTACTAAAATTGCACCAGCCGACCCCATGGCTGGAACAAAATGTCATGAGAAAGGCAAGTTGTTACAAGGATCTTTTAGGAAGCCAGGAGTAAAATCTCCTTTTTTTTAGTTTCTTGAAGGCCTATAAAATCAAGTCTGTTAGCCTTAACAAAATTTGCTACTAAACCTCTTCTCCCGGATGTATTTATACCTCTAATGTTCCAAAAGGCACCTATCATTGGTAAACTTTTTGTTTGTTTTCCTACTCACTACTGTGGTCCACTTTTCAGCAGCCTCACTTTCCATACAATCAAGATCCCTGTGATCCTTCTCATGTATAGGGGTGAGCACAGGAGCCACTTCTTGTGTCCCCTTTTGTATACTATCTAAACTACTCCTGAGGGAAAATTTTGAGTTAGGATCTATTGGTCTACCACTATCAGTAATTTTACGACTACACCACCTTGTCTACAACCATCAGCAAATTGCTTCCCTCTAACTACATCAATGGCCTGCATAACCTCCATAGTACTTTTACAACTAGTTTCATTCTTACCTAGTGAGATGTCTATCACATCAGCTATCTCTATGATTTTAGATTCTGCCAGAATTGAAAATGAATTAGACCTGATATTCTTACCTTTTGGCACTTCCAAATTCTGATTCATCTTTTGTTTTTGTGCCTTCTCAAACATAGATTTGCCTCCTTAATCTTGTCTTCTGGTTCTGCCCTCTATTAAGGTCGGCCCCCATTGTTTACCTTACTTGCCTTTGAACTCCCTAATTTCCTTCTTCTGTTTCTTACTTGCTTTCTTTTGTCCAATCTCATCTTTTTCAGCATTGTCCTGATCCTCGTTAGTCCCCTCTTGGATGGGTTGGTTCTCAAAAGGATCCTCTAGCAATTGGTTTCCAAACTCCTTTAGCTCCTCATCAGACCGATTATCTATCCCCAAGTCAATCCAATCCACTAGTAAAGTATATAGCTCTTTAGCCTCTTCATCAGCTTTTTCCTATGATTTCTGTCTCCTCCTCGTCTGATTCATCCAGTTCCATTTCCCTCAAAAAGTTTCTACAAGAGTATTCCCCCATTACCTCATCCATACCAGTTAAGCCATCTCTGAACAAGCTTTCCCAGATAGGTACAGTTTTCCCTCCCTTGATGCTATCCCCTCCAAGTCCTCCATTATGTTTATCTCCATCCTTCTCCTGCTGATCTCCCTTTGGTGTCTTATTATGATCAGTCTCCTTATCACCTTGTTCGTCCGCAGCTGGGTCATCTTCTATATCATCATCATCATCATCATCCTGTCCATTGTCACTTTTGCTTGATCTTTGCACCACATCCTCAGTGCTAAATCTGACCATGTAAAGCTTATCCTCAATTTCAAAGACCCTCTTTAATGGAATTCTGGCAGCGGTTTTACATTTGATCTTTAACCTCACCATTCCTCCAAAACTGGTCACCATAGAGTTCCAGTCTACATCTACCAACTTTCCAATCGTAGACCCAACCTGCCTAAAGGTAACCCAATCATTCCATTTCGGGGGAATTCCTCTCACCTGCACCTAGGTTTCCTCTAGTGTAGCAAAAGGTTCTATATCTCCAGTCCATTCTTTCAGCGAGACCAGGACTCCCTCCTTCTCCAATGAATTAGATCAGCTTGTGAATCAGAATGGATGACACCCTCTTTTGAGGTGGGAACCTTACCATATATCTTAAGGCTCCACTTCCCTCAGCTCCCACTGCCATTCCTTATCAAAGAGCACTTCCAAGTTTTGTACCAGTTCTTCCTTGGTTATCTCTCCCTCCTCCATAGTCAGCATTCCACAATTATCTAGACTGAGATCATGCTTGTGCCTATTCTCTCTATCTGAAGTGTCTATATGGAAGTACCCTAATCCCTTACTAGCACTTCCAAGATATTGTGCACCCATCAACGGTTTCTTCCAATCTAGACACACTTTGCCTATGTGTGAGGAAGTGTGGCAGATGAAACAGAGTTTAAGCTTCTTACAATCAGAGCGGAAGTGCCCAATTTCTCCACAATGTAGCATGGGATTTTGGCTCTCCCTTTTGTGGATGCCTCCCCTTTCTCTGTCTCCACCGCAACTTGCTTGTTCTTCTCCACATCCTGTTTCCCTCTAAGAGCAGCTGCTCTTGGTCTTGGACCCTGATTCCTATAGCCTCTAGGTCTCGGTCTATTCTGGTTGTGTTGCGCTTGCGGGCCCTGGTTCCCTGAGGATGAAAATAAGGGTTCATCTGACCTTGGGGTGGTGGTAGGGGGGATGATGTGGGAAGAAGCCCATTGGCATCTGACCATAGAAATTTGGCGGAGGTGGTGGGTGATTCTGGCCGAACCACTGCCCCTCTCCACCATATCCCCACTCCTCCTCTCCTTGTCGATGAGGTCACATCCCTCGCCCTCTCCCCTGGTTGCCTGCCATTTTCTTCTTCACAATTGCAGCGTAAGTCTCCTTGTTGCCTTTCCCCCTGATATCCTCTACAAACCATAGGACTTGAAAATCTTCACTCAATTTGTGGTTGAACTGGGTAGCTATCCTCTTCTCCAAACTCTCGCTTCTCCCACAAATCTCTTCAAATCGAGATGAATTTGTCTTTCAAATTGGATCTAGGTTTGGGGGAAGGGAAAGAAACTTCCCACAACTGCCCGAAGAAATCTTCAATTTCCCCTCCTTCCTCCTCTAATTCCACTTCAGGTGTCACTGATCGATGGCTCCTACCTGTAGCCTGGAGTCTTCTCTTCGGGATCGGCTTGGATTGTGCCACCTGGACCGCTCTAGAGGATCTACGTGTTCCATCAGCGGAGCCACTGCCATGTGCGCCCCACAGGCTCCTCCTGATGGTTGCTCGGGCAGGAGATGGTGCTCCATTGCCCCTCACTGGACTTTGGAACGCGAGCTTCTCCTGTGTTATCCTTGCCGACTGTTCGTCGGCTCCGACGAGGGTTCGGTGGGTGGTGCAAGTGACACGGGAGGTTCTCATGACAAGATCAAGTTGGTTTAGTTCACTTTCAGTCTAATTCCATTTCCTATTCCTTCTCGTTACGACAAAGACATCGGATTGTTCGGTGGCAACTCAGGGGCTCCAGAGTGACAAAAGGACGTCAACATAATGGTGTATTCATTCTCTACGGATAGTATTTCTTCTCGTGGATCGCTGACAGATTGACCTCGCATGATAGTTCATTTTTCTAGTGCCGTGATCTCAGTACCCTCTTTCCCATGGCAATTCTGCCTTATCCGATCGAAACAAAAACAAGGAAGGAAAGGCATGTTTGGAATTATGAAACCGCCAGGGATTGGAAACAATACGAAACCAATCCTCGCGAGAATAGTTTAGATACGCGGACATGAAAATTCTGCTAGACGACCACACCTCTTTTATATAGTTTAGATAGCAAAGTGCCCGTGTGAGCTACGGCTTTTAAATAATTAAAATAAATATATATAAATATGATAGATATTCATTAAATAGAAAAAGAAACATCACTTCTAATAATAAGATATTACATAATTTAACACAATTCTTCTATAGGTCGTGAATCTCCTTCACTATTTGACTATGTTCTTTAGACTTGTAGCTAAACTTAGTACAATATTGATAATTTTTTTTAATCTTGATTCCATATTGCTTTCGGGTTCTAACCTAAGAAACAAATATAGTAACTTTTTAGTCTCACTTTCATCATACTTTTTAATTTTTTAAACGTCCTTTATCATCATTGCTTGCTAAAAAGTTCACCAATGTCAAACATCACAAGAGCTATACCACAAAATGCTAAACCAGTCTGAGAAGTACTTGAACGACAGATGTTGAGCAAAGAAGCTCACAGGATGATGAGATGGCGAGATCATGATCGAAGTCCCGGCTCCTCGTCTGGTGGCACTGAGATCATGTTCATACGGCAGTCTGACTTTCGGCTTTGTCTGGAGACAGCTATAACGTCAATATCGTGTAAGAACCTCGCTACAACGTCAATATCGTGTAAGAACCTCCGGTATGGGCGGCAGGTGCTCCTATTCTGCTACTTGACGACTTCGGGGTAACTTTATTGCATAATTGAATGAGCCTGTCCTAGCGCTAAAATGGCGGCAGTGGCAGCGCTCGAGCTCACGCTTGGACGCTAGGGCATGAAGCGAGGAGGGTTTAGAATAAAGAATCAAGAGGCGGTCAAGGCTCCCTTTTATGGCAGGATGCGGGCCTTGAACTCAGAGTTTCCATAATACACGATGGCTTTGGGATCCAAATCTTAAACTCCAAGTCTATGGGATGGCAAGCGCAATGCAGCTTGATAGCACATGTGAAAAAAGTTGTAGAACCCGACACGGACACGAAACTCCCAACATCAAAGCCAACACCAAATTAAACCAACACCAATGACGATCTCACCTAGAAACTGACATAGACACGGAACTCCCAACATCAAAACCAACACTAATGACGACCTCATCTAAATTAATAAGTAGTACGGACACAGAACGCCCAATACCAAAGTCAACACCAAACTAAACTAACACCAATGACGATCTCACCTAAATTAATAAGTAGTAGAGATTAGATAGAAGATAGCTTTGCTAAAAATCATTTTTATAGTAGTGTGATGTCCCCATTTATGCTATCAACTTCGGCACATCCTGAATTTCGTTCATCCTCCGCCACTGATCTCTCAGGCTGGAGAAGCAATATATAGTGAAAAAGATGAGTAATTGCTTTGTGACTATCTATAGGCTCTATCTATACTCAAAACCTTTGCACTTGCGCTTGCGCAGGGGTCGTCGTGGCCATGAGCGATACTATGTAGCGATTGATTATCAGTAATCGTAAACGGAATGAATCACAGGCATGGAAATATAATACAAAACCCCGGTTTAATAAATCCGAAGACGTGGCGTAATAAACATTATTCACCCCGTACGTCTTTATTATTATCTCGTGATGATGATGAAAAGCAGCACATCTCGGTTGATGTAGCTTCATGAGTACAAGAGTAGACGAGAGGTCACAGAACGCGCTAGTAGTAGAGACCTAGACGCGTTCCCGTAGACGATTACTACACGGATGATGGATACATTTTCTGGAGAAGCAGCTACTGCGGCGAGACAGGAGGAGCGGGGTCGCCCTAGCACTGCCTGACGCACTTGCACTGGCGTAGGAACCCGTCGCACCTGCCGCCGCCCCAGCCCTCTTGGAGGCACACCTGCGCGCAGTTTTTGTTGGACGTGCACACGCCACGGAACCCGCCGCTCCGACGCTCGCACACGCGCGCCTCCGCCGCCGGAACCGCCGTCTCATCTGCACCAAATTAAATGACCGGTCATGGTCCAAATTATATATAGACAAGTATATATATACATAGTATATGTGTGTGTTTCTCCAACATACGTTCAATCGTTGAACAAATTAATAAAGACATAACGGTGTGCGTGGTATGGTAGTTGGTCCAGGGACGGAGGAGAACGAGGATGACGTACGTGCGATGACGAGGAGCAGCAGGAGCACCGCCGCCTGCCTCGTCCACATGGCTGAGAGTCTGTGAGACTGTTTTGAGTGTTGAGCTACTGCCTACTACTGCTAGCGAGCTCGCCGGAGTTAGTTGATGGATCATAGCCTGCCTTGGGACCCGTATATAGAGACCTATCGGAGCGTGCTAGCTGCCACGTGGAACGCCACGCGGCGAGTTCTAGGTTGCATCCATGCCAGGATCATCAGGCCGCTTTCCGTTCGACGACGTACGTGGCCGGCCGCACCGCCTGCATGCGCGCCAGGTCGGTTAAGAGACCACGCCTGTCTGCCGGCCACTGTCGACTGCCGGCGTGCATGCAGCTGGGGGAGCGGATGATGATACGGGGCCGAGCTGATCAGCTATATATTTGAGCAGGCACTAGACGCAAACCACTTAATTTTTTCGGTTTATCGTCTGTTTCTCCTTCTAATTACAGTTCGATTTTTAACATTTTCAAATTTTTCAAAATTTTAAATTTTATTAGACTGAAAATCGGTCGTCCACTCAAATCGAACTGGACTAGTTTGATCGCCACCAAAAGCAACCGGTTCTCGACTGTTTTGTGAACCATGGACACAAACGTACATACTCACTATGTACCATATTACTTATCATTATACACTCCTTCAATTTTTTCAATTTACTCTTTTTTTAAAAAAATCAAAAGCTCTTCTTTTCATTAGTCATAAGAAATTTCAATCCTGTTGTTGCATAAAAGAGGAGGGGTACTCCATAAGAACATATCCCTATGCTGTACTACATACTGCATAAGTGTGCAGTCCAATTTGCATCGCGGTTTACAACGAAGAGAAATTTGAACTCAGCTCTTAAATGTCGGTATGGATAGTTGCAATTTCTCATCTATCCTGATCTCTCGCTTTCCATGGCTCAACTAGCACTTTTGAGTCTAATTCCAACACAACGCTGGCTCCAGCTTCTTCTACAAGCAGGTGCAGGCCTGCTCTACACGCCTCAGCCTCCGCTATAAGAGCAGACTGAACTGTGGAAGCTACCGTGCAGAACCCCTTATGAAATTTCTATTTGCATCCCGTACTATTGCACCGATTGCACCTTGGTTCGCCTCAGGCTTGAAAGCAACATCAGAGTTCACTTTCCGAACCCAGGATCTGCTCGTAACCAATTGTGGTGATTCTGTTCGCGGACACGCTCTGTATATTTTTCTATTCCTAATACATTCCTATCTCTTTCCTTTTTATTTTCTATATAATTATTTTTTTTACTTCTTCTTAATATTTATGTCCCGATCTAAAACGACAAGTAATATTGGACGGAGATTATAGTAACGTTAAGCTAGTACAATTGAACTGTATGTAGGCCTTTTCTCTCACTCTCTCTCTCTGAGAGTAAGAATGAGAACTCCCGGTTTTAATTTGCTCTTGTTTACGAAGAGACGATTGAGATCTCTTTTCCTTTGATCACTCAAAAACACAAGCAAAAGTGACCAAAAGCCAAAAAATGGAAATATAGATATGCAGTTATGGTTGCTCACTCATCTGTATGCTCGACCAGGTGCAGTGCTACTTCTAGCCATAGATGTCATGAACAACTTTTATTTAGATTTATCTAGAATAGAAAAGGAAACTAATGCTACTTCCAGCCATATATGTCATGTACAGGTACTGATAAACTTTTTAAAAAAACTTTGACAAGTAACAATTCCTAAAACATTCATTTCAACATGTGCTCTACTTCAATCATCCAAAACAAGGAAGAAAAGTAGCAAAAGTCAAGAGTCCAGTCCAACTACTTAAACATGACGATACATCAAAACTACATTATAGCGATGTCTTCAAAATAATTCTAGTGGCAGCCAAAAACAACCCTTCGCCGCTATAGTATTCTAGATATTTTTAACAGATGTTTCAGACTTCATCTGTTATTAAAACAATTTTTTAACGATGATTAATAATACGAACCATCATTACAAATGGAAGCAACATTTATAGCAGAGGCCAGCAAAGTAGCCCGTCACTCAAAAATCAGCCTAACCCACCAACCTAATATATATATATATATATATATATATATATATATATACAAAATAAACTAATAAGCTCAAACCTACTCCTCTCTCCCTCTCTCCACGCCACCGACCCTCCTCTGGCCTCCACCCTCTCCCTCCTCCTCTGTGTTGTTCTCTCCTCCGGCACCCCTCCACGTTGTCCTCCCGCACGGCTGTAGTCTCCTTCAGCAGGCGAGCTCGCGGCCGGATCCAGGCGTCGCCCCTCCGGGCCACCCCGGTAGACGAGCTCCGGCTAGATCCGAGTGGCGCCCCTTCCCGTGCTCTACGCGCTGCCCTCCTCTCCGATGCCCCTCCCACCCAGCCCCCTCGTCACCACCTCTCCTCTATTGCCCCTACCCCCAGGCCCCCTTCACATGGCCCTCTCCTCCAACGCCCCTTTTGTTAGCGGTCTCGGCGGGTGGCAGATCCAATGACGCACGCGGCGGATCTAGTGGTCTAGGCGCGCCTGTTGGTGTTTTTTAACCACCTATTTTATACGTCAAAAATAGTTATTTTTCACCATATTTTTATTATAATTACGTGTTTTACCTTTAATGTTGATGATTTACATATATAGTATCGTTTGAGTACTATGTAGTAAAAATAGCTAAAATGATATAAAAAAAACTCATGGATGGGTCCGGCGCGGCCGCATCTACCCAGTACCGAGGTGGCTGCTCGGACGGGCTGCATGCGCGCCAGGTCAGGCCGGACTGCACAGTACTACATAGCACCAACAGACCCCTCCATTGCATCGTCGTCGTTACTCGCATGGCACCGGAGCAGCGAGCGCCCAGAAGCTCGTCCCGACGCGGCAGGTGGCCTCCACGTGGCCACCTCGCTCGCTGCCTCTCGTACCTATATAAGTAGCACCTATATGCATCTCGTTAACCTCATCACCCACGCTGTCTCCGTTTAATCTTGTATTACAGTCTATTAATTAGCCCGTGTTACTTTAGCACATATCCAGATGGAGGTCAAGTCTCGGATGACGGTGTGTGCTCTCCTGCTGATGCTGCTCGTGCTGTCACGTAATAAGTTACCACAATCTCACTTTATGCTTTCTTTCATCGTCAACCTCCAGCCAGTGACCTTTTTTGTTGGTTTTGTGCTTGTGCAGACGACGAGAATAATGGCGTGGCGGAGGCCCGGGTGTGCACGGGGAAGAGCGACCACCACTCGTTCCCGTGCATTTCCGACCGCGTGTGCAGCAACACGTGCGTCAAGGAGGGAAGCGGATGGACTGCGGGCTACTGCCACAGGAGGTTCTGCACGTGCCAGAAGGCGTGCTAGCTCATCTCCATGGCCGCCGGCGACGACGACGACGAGATCCTGTTTTACCTTGCACAATAATGTGACAATGGCTGTAGCTGCTAGTGTGTCTCGTGCATCTACTAGTTGTCGCCGTCTTGTGGCCGGTGGTAGATGGGTGGCCTTTACTACCAGTACACAGTTTGTACCAATAATAACGAAACTTCTCATGGCGGCGCACGTTCGCTCGCCCGTGCGTGCTGCGCAGCTTGAGGTGTTCAAATAATGAATTTGTACGCACGTGCAACCAAAACCTGCCTCTCCAGTAGACGACCATATGGAAGATGAATATATCAAACACGAATTATTTACATTAATAAACTCTCCAGAACTCGAAAGTTGGAAAATGCCATGGAATTAAGCAATGGAAGGGAGAGACACGAAAAGAGAAGAGTCGGTAGTATAATAACAAAATGGTAAAACTGCTTGATGTATACAATGAAGGAAAAATAAAAACAGACCAATCTAAAGTATCAGGAAAATGGCCTCTACGGAAAAAAAATTATAATCCATATAATTATGTTTTTCCAACACAGCAGATATATATGGTCCGAGAAAGATATATAATTTGAAAGGTTGATTAAAATTCAGAACCATGACAGTGATGGTGTATTATTAGCACATGATCCTGCAGAGTCGACATAGTATATAACTATTTGGAGATGTTTGATTGTCTCAAAATATCTACATAAAATAAATTAAATATTAGAAGGAAAAAATTATAAACTTTATGATCAGAAATATCTTTAGAAGTACCAACAAAAGCTTTAGAAAGAATAATTAGAGTAATTGAAAAAACCAGGAAGTAACCACTACGAGAAAGATACTCTTGTAGATATGTTTTATTTGAGGATTAGAAATTCGCAAAACGTGTTGGAGGCGTTTTCACATGAACCGTGTCATGTGCTTGTAGATATAGATTGTAAAAACATGTCTAGAACTTATTGAGACGATATAAACAAATTACATGTCTACATACACTTTTATAGTTACCTATGATATGTCAACTATTCTAGACACTTTTAATAAGGAGCTCATATAATTCTATCAACATCTAATATTATTATACAGAATGATCTATCATTAAGACACTTCATATTAGATTATAATAAATTTGAATATAATTTATCTTTCATTTATTTCTTCATATTCCCTTTACTTTCTCTCCAATCACTACTACAAATGGGTTATATGGACAGCCCAAAATGTATTGTAGCAGCCGGCATGGTCATTTGCCGTTACGATTTTATAGCTAAAAATAAATCATTTCTAGCGGTGGATGGCCAGCAAACGACACAAATCACTGCTATAGAAATATTAGTAGTGGCGGATGACATCTTCACCCGCCACTACTATCATGCCCTAGTGTTCACACCCGGTTGGGCCTCACTTGCATTTTAAGTGGACACCACACACCCATCAACCTATTTATGTTTTTGTCCTCACTTTACGTAAAGGAGCTAACCCAAAGTTGGTTGTGGTGAACAATCTAGGCTTGTATGTTGGTCCTACTCCACTAGACTAGTTAGATGGTACTAAATTCTCACATCCTCATGCGCACAAGTGCTCATGGACCACTATGTGTCTAATCTCAATGGGCAGGGATGTTACAGCTATTCTTTAGCTCGAAAAAAAAACCATCGACTTGCTTGTAGCCTGCACCAGAACTGCTGCCTCATGGCTGTCCGGACCCAATCCCCGCCCCGCCGCCGAGGTCTGTCATCCGCGGTGGAGGTCCAGCGTCGCCACATGTGCTCATTCTCGCCGCCCTCCGGTTGGATATGCCTCCACACCACATTACTCGCCACCCTCTGGCCGGATCTATCTGACATGGAGCTACGCTGGCCGGATCTACGCGATGGCGGTGGCTCTGGCCAAGGAGAGAGGGAGGGGAAGAATGTGAGGGGAGGCGGCGAAGCTAGCCGAGGGTGATGTTGGTGTCACTAAGCGTATGATTCGGTGCCACGAACAGAAAAGGTGAACGAAAAGAGGAATCTCGAGAGATTCAAAGCAAAGTGGTGAATGCTCTTCACGTATTCCCAAAAAGATTCTTCTGTTACAAGTAAGTAGGGGTGCTTTATTTATAGGCCCGTACTTAGGTCATATGCAAGTGACCATTTTACCCTGATTACCTACTATATTCTACGAATATTCGGTACAAAACAGTCATAAAGGGCAAACTGCTCTTTTGAGCTTCTTCCAGCACCCTTCCTTGGCCCGCACGCCTTGACACATGCTGGCGCCACGTGTCGCCATCTACAGGCCTCGCCTGCTTTTGATCTTGAGCGTAGTCTTGTCATTCGAAGGCGCAGTGGCACCCTGTGGGCCTGATACCTTCGGGAGCCCCTGCACCCCGTGCGCTGCATCGGGGTCCTCTCTGTGCGCGGTCTCCTCCTTCGAAGGTACGGCGGTATCCTTCAAAGAGGACTCGCACCCTTCGGGCGTCCTTGCCTTCTTTCTTCTTAAGCCGATGGGCGTTGATTCTTCCGAGGTCTCCGATGGGAATCTGCGTCTTGAAATTATAGTTAGTGAGAGGGCAATAGTGGTTAGCCTCAACCCTTGTTCGTAGCCCGACTTTGACAAGCCCCAAAGGATGGCCCACGAGGTGATCCCCCAATAGGTGCCTCCGTTGCCGTCGCGCGTCGCCGCTGTCGTGCACCCTCAGGCCGAACCGCCATGTCACGCCACCATGCACCGCACCACCTCCACGGCTCACTATGTGAGGGAGGGAAGCGCAGCGTGAGAATAGAGGAGGGAAGCTATGGTGTGAGGCCTAGTGGGTCGCCAAAGGAGGGGGCGGGGCGGTTGGAGGTGGGGGCGACAGCGCTGGCTGAGGGCACCTCTGCCACCACCTCGACGCAATGCTGCCTCCATGGCTCGCTCCATGAGGGAGGGACGCGGTGGTGTGAGGATAGAGGCGGGAGGCTGAGGTGTGTGCCCGGAGGGTCGTCGAAGGAGGGGGTTGGTAGCCGGAGGTGGGGGCGTTGGCGCTGGTGGAGGGAGAGAAGACGGCATGGTGTGGGAGGGAGAGAAGGGAGGAGGGAGTGAGGGCAACTCGGGTTAGCGTTTCTTTGGTTTTTTATAGCTGTTGAAGTGGTAGTGGGATGCTATGAGATTTTGGGCGACATATAGCAGCGGGGAGAAACAAGGGTCGTAGTTACAAATTATGATTTCTTTATAACGATGGCCCATAATATAATCTTCTGCTACTAATGTATATTTAGCGATGATTTACTCCCGAATACTGTTTTCAAGCATTGTAGCAGCAGGAGAAAGTTGGTCCGCCACTACGTCGATTTTTCTTCTACCGTTATAGGTCATTTTTATGGTGCATCTTTTTGTTGATGGTTACTAAGTACTAAATCCGACCGTCAATTATTTGTATAAAAACAACAAAAAGAATAACCAATATAGTGGTAAGAGTTTAGAACAAATTCCATAAGTGCTGGTGAATATTTGCTTTTAGGTGATTTACCCACTTAATTAAGCGAAAATCCATGTCATCAAAAGAGAAAGCATATCTGTGACCAATCAGAATGCAAGATAAAGATTGATGATGACTTTTTTTTTTGTTCCTCTGCAGACGAGGATAATGGCGTGGTGGAGGCCCGGGTGTGCACGGGAAAGAGCGACCACCACTCGTTCCTGTGCATGTCCGACCGCCTCTGCAACAGGCGTGGTGGAGGCCCGGGTGTGCACGGGGAAGAGCGACCACCACTCGTTCCTGTGCATGTCCGACCGTCTCTGCAACACGATGGACCACGGGCTACTGCCACAGGAAGTTCTGCATGTGCCAGAAGGCGTGCTAGCCGGCAAGCGCATCTACCATATGGCGCTCCTCTGACTCCTCGTCGAGGCGGCAGCGGTGCAGGGCACAAGTAGTTTCCGAGGGTGGCAGTGCTTTTTTTTTTGTTTGGGTAGGTGGATAGCGACGGGTAAAGATGTTACCCATCGCCTGATCTTCTATATCGTTCACCGCTATAGCCTCTTATTTTAAGCTATAAAAGTATAGAGATAAAACATTATAATGATTTTTGACCCATCACTATATGTTGTTTTTTATGATAGTATTTATGATCAGCTTAGGTGCATACACTAATGACCAGATCGAGAGACCACGTGGATGGATCCGGCGGCCGCATCAACCTAGTACCGCGGTGGCTGCTCAGACTTGCTGCATGCACGCCAGATCAGCCCGGACTGCACAGTACTACATAGCACCAACAGACGCCACCGTGCATCCTTCTCCGTCGTCGTTGCTCGCATGGCGCCGGACGGCAGGTGGCAGGCGGCGAGCATCCACGTGGCCACCTTGTCTGCCTCTCCTCCCTATAAATACGTAGCACCTAGATGCATCTCCCTAACCTCATCACCGACTGCCTCCGTTTAACGTAACCTTGTTTTACAGTATTATAATTAACCTGTGTTACTTTAGCACGGACAGAGTGATGGAGCTCAAGTCCCGGGTGACGGTGTGTGCTCTCCTGCTGATGGTGCTCGTGCTCTCACGTAAGCAACCACGTTCTCGCTTTATGCTTTCATCGTCAACCTCCAGCCAGTATAGTGAGCGGATTGAATTGAGCTTCTGGTGATTTTGTGCTTGTGCAGACGACGATAATGGCGTGGCGGAGGCCCGGGTGTGCACGGGGAAGAGCGACCGCCACTCGTTCCCTTGCATTTCGGTCCGAGTCTGCAGCAACACGTGCCTCAAGCAGGGAGGCGGATGGACCGCGGGCTACTGCCACTGGAGGGTCTGCACGTGCCAGAAAGCATGCTAGCGAGCTACTACTTTCTAGCTCGTCTCCATGACCGCCGCCCACGAGCCCGCGCTAGTGTCTCGTCCGTCTACTAGTTGTCGCCTCGCGGCGGGTGTTCATAATAACGGAACTTCTCATGTGGCGCAAGTTCGCTCGCCCGTGCGCACACCACACCGACCAAGAAAAGAGCTGCTGGAATCGACACTCCGCCGGCCACATTGTGGCGACGCCTGCTCCGACCCCACGCCATGAAGCTCTGTCGCGTTCAATCCAACATCGGCGCTTGCCGTTCCCAGCTCTATCCGTCGCCTTCAATATCGGAGCATCCCTCCCAACTCCATCCGTCACCTCCAACACCGGAACATCCCTTCCAACGACAGATCTGTTTCACCCCCTCTCCAATCAATGATCAACGCGCCATTACTTCTTTCGACGCCGTCTCTATGCTGCAGAGAGAAAGGGGAAATACTGCTCCCTGAAGCTCCTCTGGCTTCTATTGAAGCTCCGCATACGAGCCCTATGGGTCCTGGTGCTGCTTTTGCTGGACCGTTCAGAGCAGGAGCCCTTGCCGTCGGAAGCCACGGTACGTCCTTGTCGTCGGAAGCCATGACTTTACCGTCGGCTCCTCCTTTCCCTCCGGTTGTGTCAGAGGACGACCTCGATCCCACCCTAGTGGGTAGGATGATCTCGCCCCTCGCTCACCTAAAAATCTCGGAGCAACATCTGGGTGGCCTCATTTAGCTTATTGGAGGGATTTCTCTAGCGGCCATCTATACCAACACATGAAAGATCTTTCTAAACTGCTTGATAGTCTCGCTGCTGGTGGACCTCTGACGGAGGTGGTGCAGACCTATGGCCTAGAGATGGATAGAGGCAGTGTGTCGGTGGGCACTCTCCCAAGAGATTCTCACTTAGGTGCTCATTTTGCTACAGCTTAGTACCCAATTTAGAATATGGGTCACAAACAAGATGGCCTTCACGGCTCTGTCTTTCATCTTCAGTAGTATGCTAGTGTTCCTCGTCATCACAATCTGCTACCCGACGATGCATCCGATGTTTCAGTCCAAGCTTTGCCACGCAGCTCTGATATGGCTTCCCGCAGCACGCTGTTGAGGCTGTCGAGCTTTATTTTTTCCAGCTTATCAACAAGCTAGGGCACTAGCCTGAAGGACGTTAGATGCACCATGAATCTTCTCAGCTGGAACTACTAAGACGCGGGTCAGACTCTTAGTAGTTCAACAACCCTTTATCTTGCTAGATTACTTGACTCTACTAATGATGAGATAATTTTCGTTTCAGAAACTCGCTCCCCTCGTATCAATAAAACTCAGTTGATTATCTGTTTCTCGGTTCTAGATAACTTCATAGTCACTACAGATGAGCAATCCACTTTAGCTAATATGGAAAGATGATGTAGATATTGAATTAGTGCAGTCGAGTCACCACTTAATCCTAACAAAGTAGTGCAGTCTAGTTAGACTGCACTACTTTAATATCTACATCATCTTTTCATATTAGCCAAAATCCTCCAGATTGTCCATCTGCAGGGACTACGAAGCTATCTAGAACCGAGAAACGGATAGTCAATTTAGTTTTACTGAAATGGGAGAAGTGAGTTTCTGAAATCAAAATTACCTGAGCATTAGTAGGGGCAAATAATCTGGCCAGATGAAGGGTTGTTGAACTACTAAGGCTCTGACGTGCGCCTTGGCAGTTCTAGCTGAGGAGACCTATAACGCATCTGACGCCCTTGAGGCTGGCGCTTATTGGTAAGGCTGAAAAAATGAAGCCCGACGGCCTCGATGGTGTGCTACAGGAGTCATATCAGAGCCACGAAGTGAAGCTTAGGCTGGAACATCAGATATATCGCCAGGTAGCAAGTCGTGATGACGAGGAACACTAATAGACTACTGGAGGTGAGTGACCTAGTCGTGGAGGCCATCTTATCAGTGACCCACATTTTGGATTGTATACTAAGCTGTAGTAGAGTGGACATCCAAGTGAGGATCTCCTGGGAGAGTGTCCATCGACGCGCTGCCTCTATCCATCTTCAGACCGTAGGCCTGTATCATCTCCGTCAGAGGTCCGTCAGTAGCAAGGCTAGCAAGCAGATCAGAAAGGTCTCCCATTGCTTGGTATAGAGGGTCGCCAGGGAAATCCCTCTAATGAGCTGAATGAGGTCGCTCAAATGTTGCTTCGAGATTTTCAGGCGAGCGAGGGGCAAGATCATCCCACCCGCTAGAGCGAGATTGAAGTCGTCCTCTGGCACGGCCGGAGGGGAGGAGCCGATAGCAAAGTCATGGCCTCCGATGGTAAGGGCTCCTGCTCCAAACGGTCCAACGAGAGCAGCACCAGAGCTCACATGGCTCATCGACGAGCCTCAACAGGAGCCAGAGGAGCCTCCGGGAGTGGCGCTATCCCTTCTCTACGGCGGAGAGACGACGTCGGGAGGTGACGGCGCGCTGGTCGTTGATTGAGAAGGGGTGGAGCACATCTGTCATTAGAAGGGGTGCTCCGGTGTTGGAGGTGACGGATGGAGTTGGGGATGGCGAGTGCAGACGTCGGATTGAACGCGACAGAGCTTTATGGCACAGGATCGTAACAGGTGTCGCCGTGAGGGACGGAGATGCAGTCGCGGGTACCGTCGTGGCTGGTAAAGTGTCGATCCCAACAGCTCTTTTTTTGGTCGGTGTGGTGTCACCACCTCACGGCAGGTGGTGATGGGTGGCCCTCTAGTCCTCTACTACCACTACACAGTTTGTACCAATAATAACCAAACTTCTCAGGGCGGCGCACGTTCGCTCGCCCATGCGTGCTGTGCAGCTTGAGGTGTTCAAATTATGAATTTGTACCTACATGCAACCAAAACCTGCCTCTTCAGTAGAGGAGGAAGATGAATAGCTAACAAGAGAGTTAATACTATACATCAAACAGAAATTATTTAGATTAATAAACTCTCTAGAACTCGAAAGTTGGAACATGGAAGCAATGGAAGGCAGAGACAGGAAAAAGAAGAGTCAGTAGTATAATAACAAAATGGTAAAACTGCTTGATGTTTACAATGAAGGAGAAATAGAAACAGAGACCATCTAAAGTATCAGGAAAATGGCCTCTAGGAAAAAAATTATAATCCATATAATTATGTTTTTACAACAGCAGAGATATATGTCCAAGAAAGATATATATAATTTAAAAGGTTGATTATATTTCAGAACCATGACATTGATGGTGTATTATTATGTCTCTCTGCACATGATCCTCTAGAGTCGACATAGTACAACTATTTTGAAGATGTTTGATTGTCTCAAATTATATACATAAAATAAATTCAATATCGATCGTAAGGAAAAAAAATGGTACAGCAACATGATCAGAAATATTTTTAGAAGTATCAATAAAAGTCTTAATATTCTGCTACACTATTTAGGATTAAAAGAATGAATTTATTGTCATTTGACGAGAATTGAAAGCATGCAGATTAAACTTTTTTTCTCGAAAGTGGTATAGAAATTACCTAATATGCATTTTGACCTCATCTAAAGCTGCATGACGATCTTGGCTTAAATTGTATGAATTTGAAAGAATATTCTTACCTCATTTTCTAGTCCAAAGCTGAAGCACTCGACTCCGTTGAAAGTGCATTGCCCTGTTCATTCCTGCAAGAGGAGCGAGAAAATAAACAAGCGGTTCGTTACCCTTGCCCGTTGTGCACTGAAAAATGACTTTTTGTAACCGCTACTTCTATAATGTCCTCAACCAAGACCCACCTTTCTAGTCGAACTTTCTGCTCGCAGGCTCCGCTGATGTTTTCTCATGTTCCCTGGGTTCTGCTTTTATAGTCGTGCAAGGAGCGCTGCATCATGAACTTATTTACAACGCTGCACGGGAAACAGGCTTCGGGACATGGATACTGTCTAGGGTCTGCCTCCTGGAGGCTTCAACAGTGGTGCACAGCCTTCACAAGCTTCCATGAACAATTGTTGGGCTGCATGCATCCACTAACTTTACAAACTTTGATGTGTTTGCATATACATTGGCTCCAGAAAGTTCAGTGCACAAATTTCTTGTGTGAACGATGAGCAAGTGAAGAAGAGGATGGACATGCTTATTGATCTTTGCACTAGTACTTGACTAGTATGCTTTTGTTTTTAATCCACACTGCATTCTTCCATTCAAGAACACAAAAGGGGCAATTGTGTGCTTACCTCCACTCTCAATTCTAATTATGATTTTATCCCCACTTTTCTAACTTTGTAACTTTGTCCCTACTGTGGGTAAAAATATCGTGATTTTACCTCCAACAAGGACAAAGTCATACTTCACCTTTAAAAAATGAGGGCAAAATCATAAAGTTGAAAAAAATAAGGATAAAATCACAATTAGAATTGAGAGTGAGGATAAAAACATAATTGTCCCCACACAAAATGGTATACAAAGATGAAGTTCATACCTTTCCACATTGATTTATGTTTTTATATATAAATTAAATAATATAGAGACAGTTTAATAGACAAACCATTATATAAATTATCTGTTTAGCTATCTGTGGCATAATCAAAGCTTTCGTAGATGATAGTTGTCTAAACCTTTGTACATGCCCTTATGTTACCTCTTCGGAGAGTTCATGCTGATTACTAAAGTAGGATTGCATATGCGTCCACTAACCTTACAAACTTTGGTATGTTTGCACATATTGGCTTCACAAACTTTCATGCACAAATTTCTGTGTGAACGAGTTTTATGTCACCTGTTCGGAGAGTTCATGCTGGAGAGAATCTTATTAAATTATGGAATAAGTGAACATAATTAGGCTAATTTGTACACAATGGCCAATAGAAATATAGCTTTTGTTTTGATTTTTCTTTTTTTTTTTTGGATGGCCCTTCCACGCCGGTCGGTATACACCTGTTAGAATGCTCTCAACGACAAACATCAACATCGTCTCCTTCAGGTTGTTATTATTCTCAAGAACGAATGATCAATATCGTCTCCTCCAGGTTGTCACTCAATGGGCAAGGAGAATTTCTCCAAAAATTCTTTGGATCCAACTTCAACTTTGCACAGGATCCAACGCTCATAACCGGAAACAGAACTAGCGAGTAACGAGATCATTCAGTGCCTGAAGTGCCTGACTCCGGTGAAGAGGAGCGACACCCCGTACTTGTTGCAGCAGTCCACAGCGTCGTTGTCCCTGATACTGCCGCCGGGCTGTGCGATCACCGCGATGCCACTCTGGCACGCCTCCTCCACGGCGTCGTTCCAAGCTGTGTGTGCATAAAACACCGGCAGGTTAATTAGTTCAGCCAATTTTAGAACCCTAAGTTATCCAAGGGCGCTTCTCTTACCAAACGGGAAGAAGGCGTCGCTCGCCAGAGCAGCTCCCTTTGCCTCTTCACCCGCCTTCTGGAACGCAATTCTCAGGCTCTCCCGCCTGTTCGGTTGGCCACTGCCCATGCCAAGCATGCAGTTATTCTGCACTCCCTCAGAGCATCAGCCCACGTCAGCCCACCGAATATACAAACTGTTCCAATGTAGGCAAAGGTTTAATTGAGGAACGGATGCACTAACCTTGGCTATAACGATGGCGTTGCTCTTGACGTGCTTAACACAGAGCCAGGCAAATTTGGCGTCTGAAAGCTCGCTGTCCTCTGGGGCTCGGTCAGACATTTTCATGAAGGTGATATCTTCTGGGGTCAGATCATCGGACTCTTGAGCAAGCCACCCACCGTTCACCTGCCTGAGTGACAGCATCCCTTTTCCACTCCTCTTTGCCTCGAGTATTCTCAGCGTCTTTGACTTACCTTTAAGGACCTCAAGACCCTTCTCTGTGTATCCTGGAGCAACAACAATCTCATAGAACATTCGTGTTTGTCCATCTGTAGGGCTCCTGAATTCACGAATTTCCTTTGCAAGATCCTAAACTTGTAGCAATGTGTGAGTATGATGACAAACAATTAGGAATGGAATCTGGTTGATATACCTCATCGATTGTTGTATTGAAAGCAACTATGCCACCAAATGCGCTGACAGGGTCTGCCTTAACAGCCAACCTGTATGCTTCAAGGATATCCTGTCGTGATGCGACCCCACAGGGATTCGTATGTTTAACCACAACGCAAGTAGGTTTGTCAAACTCTGATACACAGTTCCATGCGGCATCAGCGTCTAAGTAATTGTTATATGACATTTCCTGTAAAGGTAGACACCATATGTAAACTAATGAAGAAAACACCAATGTATGGACGCCATATGAGTTCTCAAAGAGAGAATATATGTGGAAATAGGTCACATGAACTGCATAAACAATATTGAAGTTAGAGAAATGCATGTAAGGAGTAATGTCGAGATAAGCAAGATATTGAGTTCAAATAAGATCTTCACCATTCTAGTAAATAAAAACAATATAAAATATGTTAATCTCACCTTTCCATGGTGCTGGATTGCGGTTGCAATACCACCAGCATTTACTAGAGAAAGACTCTTATCACCATAAAAGGCAGCCTTTTGATGAGGATTTTCACCATAACGAAGTGTAGACTTCAGTGAGAGAGGCACAGTAAAGCTTGGTGGGAATGTATCTCCTGAATGAGATAATATTGTTGTATTTGATAATAGTTGACAAAATTATCAGAGTAAGCATCTCAGTTACCAAAAGTAGGGTCATTACCTCTGTTTGATTGCTTCCACAACCACTCTGACACAGCTGAATCATATGAAGCAACATGTTCGAAGGCTTTCCATGCCAGCATCCTACGGAAGTTCTGGTCATCTTGTTTGCCTTCAAGATATGCCAATAGAGAAGGATAATCATTATGATCAACAACAACAAGAACATCCTTGTGATTCTGCAAAACACATAAAAGACGACATAAATTAGGAAAAAATCACAAAAGCAAAACAAGCATGGCATGTTCACAGATGTAAATGTGAACAATACAGTTACCTTGGCTGCAGCTCGTATCAATGTAGGCCCACCAATATCAATATTCTCGATGCCATCTTCGAAAGATATGGCACCTGAGGTGACCTTATTGTAGAATGGATACAAGTTCACTACAACCACATCGAATGTCCCTGTGCCAAAAATAAAGTTACAAGTCAATTGACAAAAATATCGCCACAGATGGCCTGACAATTCCTCATCAATTTTTAAGAGAAGGTTGCACAGGTCAGTAAAACACTCACCGATGCCATGCTCATTCAATGCTTTCAGATGATGCTCCTGGTCTCTTCGAGCAAGAATGCCACCATGTATACTGGGGTGCAATGTTTTTACCCTTCCATCAAGCTGAAATTGCCGCCAAAAAGGTTAATAGTGTACAGGTTGTTAAAAGCTCCCAAAATGGTATTCCCTATTCCATGAACGATTGTTCAATAGCAACAGAAATGTTAGATCAAAATGGAATGCTATCATCTAAAGAATGGAATGGACTTAAGAGGTCATCAGAAAAATACAAACACCGCATACTGCTACTTAAACAAACAGAGAGAGTTATGTTGAAATTGCAAGAGTACAAAAGTTATCTTGTGTTAAGTGTCACATCTGCTTCCCTGAATCATTTTTAAAAATAGCAGGTCTATTTCATGTACAGGTACCATTATAACTAATGTTGTGTGCTACATTTCCAACCATTTTCATTACAGCAACTAATTGAATAATAACAACGATGTATTCAAAAAAAATATATCTCAAGATATGCTGAAGCGAGAATTAGGCTTTACCATCTCAGGAAAATGTGTAATTTCTTCAACTTTTGTAACGTTGACTCCAGCGGCTTGCAAGCTTGATGCTGTGCCACCAGTGGAAATAATAGAAAAGCTAGCAGAGAAAAAACCTCACTTAAGTAGAAATACCATTACATTCCTGTATAGAATCATGGTTTTGTAATATTTTACTATACCTAGATCTGATTAAACTGTTAGACAAGACATGGGTGGAGAAACTCGTAAAGCATCCTACCAAAAGTGAAATCTAATTTCAAGAAAGAGAGATAAATTAGCATTGTCTGACATCGGATTACTGTTTTATTACTGTATAATAATCGATCATGGTGATGTTCAAACGAAACACAAAAGACAGGATGGTCTCCTGTTGTTTTTATCGCCAAGTGTGGTACTCCGCCTAGTAGTAAGCTGGACTGCAGGAGGTGGCGCTTTCGCCTTATGCAGCTGCCCACTCCAATTGGTGGTCTCATGTGATCAAAGGAAGGGGAAACAATTTAAGAAAGGGCTCAACTCCCTCATCATCTTGGTGGCTTGGGAACTTCAGAAACATCAAAATGTTTGTGTTTTGAATGATGCCTCATCATGTGTTAATGCAGTGTTGCGGGAAATGGCAGATTGTCATTGCGTGTGCTTCTGGAGGTCAACACCTCCACAGCATCCTTCTCAGCTTAGGAGTGTTCTCTTTATCTTTGGCCCAGGTCATTTCTACTTTTAAGTGTGGCGCTGATGTAACAAAGCATGTGGTGTTGTACATCCTATTCTATTTCTTATTCTTCTTTAATGAGATGACACACAGCCCTCTGCCCGTTCGATAATAATAATAAAAAAAACACAGGAAGACTCAATGGTGGATATGACCTAACATGAATTTCAAACCATACAGTCCAGTCTGTTCATCACACAATTCAAGGGTTACTTACCCCAAGCGCTGAAGGCCATTTCCAAGATCAGCCAGGCCTGTTTTATCGGATAGTGATATCAGTGCTTGCTTCACTCCTGTAGTTGTAGGAACTTATAATTAGTTCACACTGTTTAGTGTTTAGGAGATAACTGAAATAAAACTTCAAACGATATCAGTGCTTTGCTTCACTCCTGTAGGTTTTGGGGAGAAAAAACAGATAACTCCTAATCAAACAAACTCATTCCTGTACCAATACCTCTTCTCACGGAAATGAACTGATAATACGTTGCATTTCACGATGTTCTAATGATCTCTACATCACAAAACATTTTCAACAAGAAAACAGAAATAGAATGTTCTGCACTCTCATAACCAAACCAAACGCAGCGGCAGCGCAGAAGCACCCACCACTCAGCTTCGTCTCCGGCGCCGTCGACGCGCCCGCTTCCGTTGCCGCCATGGCGCGGCCAGCAGAACGTTCCCTGGAAGCCGAAGATGACGAGGAAACGAGGCGGCTCTGCAAGAAACCAAACCCGCCGAACACTGAGTTAACCAATCAATCAAGATAAAAGGGAAGAAAGCAACAAAGCTATGCCGGTGTAGGAGGATTACATAGCGGCCGGAAGCGCGAAGGAGGAGCTCGTGGCCGCGAGGGGAGGCGCGTGCACCGCCGGCGAGATTGGCGGCGGCGGCGGCGGGAGAGGAAACGAGATAAAGTGGCATTCTCGTTATTGTCGGTACCGTTCTGGGGTATTGTTTTCTCCTGCTTGCAGAGAATCCGTTTTAAGAGATAAAAAAAATTCGATGATGCTTTCGTCGTCCCGCTTTTGGTTTCGTGGACGGCCGAACATGGTGAGCAGCTACGCGCTGGCGTGGGCCTATTGTTGCTGGAACAATAGGTTCAAAAAGTTTGCTGGAACCGGCAGCTTAGTTTGGCTGAAAAATCAACTGATTAACTTAGAAATCGATCAGCTAACCGTTTAATTACAGTAATTAGTTATGGTTAGCTGAGCGAAATCGGCCAGTTAGGATGACCGGCCGGAACCGGTTAATCAGGATAACCGATTAGTTGTACTCGGCTCTTGAAATCTTGTCATGCAGAGAAAAAGACCGAACAAGAAAAAAGTGAACATATGCCTCTTCAACTAAAAAAAAAGAAGCTTCTCAAAAAAACACTAAAAAAAGAAAGAGAAAAGAAGAAAATTTACGCGCATGTGTTTGTATCGGCTAACCGTTTAGCTACAGTAACTAGCTACGGTTAGCCGGGCGGAACCGATCGGTTAGGACGATCGAACGGAACCGGTTCCTGGTTAACCAGGATAACTGGCCGGTTGCACCCGGTTCTTGAAACCCTGTCGTGCAAAGAAAAAGACCGAACCAGAAAAAAGTAAACATATGCCTCTTCAACTAAAAAAAAGAAGTTTCTCAAAAAAAACTAAAAAAAAGAGAGAAAAGAAGAAAATTTACGCGCATTGTGTTTGTGCCGGTGAAAATATGTGCCAAAAAAAAACTCACATGCCATGTGTCGATGCATTGGCTTTGGCTCGACGATGGCCTCAACCAAAACGTACACGTTTTGTTTTTTCAGTAGTTTTGATGATGATGATGCTACAATCCTTTAAATTATATAGACAAAATAAATAAATGTTGTGAGTTGAATGACAATGGAAACATGAGTAGCCTCGTTATTTTATATTGTGTTTTTTTAGATAGTTGCTTTGCTACCTCACTCCCTTTGTTTATCATAAAATATCCATTTTATTCCATTTCACAATTTGTTCTACGTGACGATACTTGTAATAACTAAATGAACCCTATAGGGAAATGTATTGATGCAATATAATATCTTATAATAAAACTAACGACATGAGGGCAACATCAAGATGTGAGCATGAGCATGTTTTAGTTAAACTTTATCAAATTGTACCACAAGTAGACTTTTTCTTTTGTCAAAATAACTGATTTGTAATTATAAATTATATAAGCATGGTTTAGCTTATATACTTGTGTTAAACTTCTAAACTATAAAATCAAAAGTTGTTGATAGCTGTTGCAGTCAACAAAACCTGACACACATAACAACATGTACAAAAGAATATTGCTAAAGTTTGATGAAGCTTCCGCTCACCCCAAGACCACCAATGCCATGTAAAAGTACCACCTTCATCAAAACTAGTAAAATGCGGCGCGCCCTTACGTGCAGTTTGAAGAAAAAAAACATATAAAATAAGAGATTATATAAGATTATTTGAGTTAATTGGGAGGCTATTTTGACATGGAATGATATCGATAAAAAGCAACACACACTGTCACGCTCTCGCATTGTTTACTAAGACACAACACGTAGAAAGTTTTATATTTGGTAAGAGATATTGTAACTAAAAAATTTAAGAATGACAATATTTTGTAGGGGAATATTTCATAAGAGAGCTCAGTAGTCTAATATTACAAATGATATGCTAATCACAGATTAACAACATATGTAGATTGCACAACATCCTCTAGCCAGCTGTTCAGCAAAGGGAACAATATTGAACCAATCTATAATATAGCACCATAGTATCCGCAGCTTACATTATGCAGTCTCTTATATTCTATTAGTTCTTTTATAATACAACATCATAGTTTTCGGAAACCTGTAACAGATCATTTGAATCATATTCATATCAATCTATATGATTATGATTTTATAATCATTTAGCATAAAACATTAATTTTGAATTCATATGAACCAAGTATATCTCTATTTTCATTTTTTTTATTTAACAATCCATACACTATTTGAATTATCTCTCAAGAATGAGTGAAAGAACAACAAAAAGTTCTTTTCAGATCAACCCCTTGGAAAATATGGTAGAGAACATAATAGCCAAGATATTGAATAAAAAAGCAAATGCTGATGAAACATATATTTGCTCTGCACAGATAAAATCATATTTTTATATATTGACAAGGGAGTCTTCATGCTTTTCTTAATATTGGAAAACAAATGCAGCTTAGGATATAAGGAAGAACCATTTTCAACACAACCTAGAAAGAGGATATGTGGAATAAAAAAGCATTGCAGCCTATTCAATATGCTTTTTTTAATTGAATTTAGTATGCTTTATTAGCTGACAAATAAAACTAAAAATTGACCAAATATATTTCACTAATGATTGTGGTTTTTAGTGTAGATTTTCTTTACTAGCGGCCACTTCCAACCAATTGGCAGTGTAGTGTGTTTATCAACCTATTTATTAAATACTAATTTATGAAAGATCTTGATAAGTGAAACAAATCTAAGAATGTTATTCAAAATTGGGACATTAATTAATCAAAAAACAAGGGCGCATATAAGAAACATTTTATATTTTAATAGAATTGTGTGAGGAGAGACAATGAACAATGATACAAGAATGCAAACACATGGATAGGTTTTTTTTGTGTATTAAAATACTGCACCATAGGACATTTCATGGCTATTGAAGTTAGCCCTCAATCATAATTAAAAAAATAATAATAAATTTAGGAGTAATAAACCTGTTGCTCTTCTTGAGTCTGTGCTCCTGCCAGTTCAGTTGGGTTTCTGAGCATTTAGCCAAGATAATCTTGAGTCAGCCTCTCGCTAAAAATAAGGCCATAGGAACATCTATCTGAGCTATCATTTGAACATGGAGATTATAAGATTCATCAGTTAGTTTATCTGTATTATTTATATGGTATATGGGAATATCAGTAATAGAAGAAAATGTAAAATTTCATGTGTAGGATGCAAAACATTTTCCATGCCCCAGTTATAGTATAGGGATGGCCACAATTGGTTGTCTTCTAAGGGTAATAATGGCAATCTAGAGTGAATGTGCTCTACTAATTTCTAACGGTCACATTATGAAACCAGAAATAATCATTACTGTTGTTTCATTGTTGGAAGCAGAGTCATTAAAAAAAAAGACCCAATTGACAGATTAGAATATATCTTCTATGACTAAGTGTATTCATTCCTCTAACCAAAAAGAAAAAGAAAAACGTGTATCTAGAAAAGCTGCTATTTGACTATAGAAGGGAAAAATTATACAAACAAATCAAATAGACAGTGTTATATCATTGACGTACCTCACATTGGAGCTACATCAATAGCAGAGGCCAAATGGTGCAATTGAGTAGGGCCTGAGGTTTTCTTGAACGGCTTACAAAAGGCAAATGAATACAACTGCATATGAAACTGAACATCCATTTTATTAACTTGCATAGTCAAAGTAGGAAAATAGATGCAGTTAAATAGGAGGCAAATGTTATCAAAGTTTGTAAAGTATCATTTCTTTCTACAGTCATATGAAGAAACTGTAATATATGCACATGTAACCTTTAGACATCAATATAGAGCAACCTAATATGTGATGTGATGCAAGAGAACCTAGCTAACTACTCCATAAACATGCACATCACAGAATTAAATGACCTGAATGAAAAATAAAAAAAATATTGCATATTGCATTCAACTGATGCAAGTCAGACCTCACCAGAAATTTTGCATCAGTGTTATCCAAAACTTAAATAGAACAAAGAATTAGAAAGATCAAGGCAAGTTTTTGAGTCATTTGATAATTCACTCCGTCTATGAAGAAAAATACAGAAAACAACAATGCACAAGATGTTGAATAGGAAAACAAATAATATCAAAAGCATTTTTTTTGTTTTTATCAGTTAAGCAGTACTTTGTCTAATAATCCCAAAACAGGAGAAAAAAATAAATAACAGACATTTAGGGTGGCATGAATTTTAATGGTACATTTGTAACAATTATTTTTGGATGCAGATATCATCTAGTGGAACCCATTTGTCATCTGAGCTTTCCGAGATAAAAAAAATTGGGGGGGGGGGGGGGGGGAGGGGGAGAGAGAGAGAGAGAGAGAGAGAGAGAGAGAGACAATTTTAACAATCAGCTCACATTTTGAAGTTGTACAAGAGAAGTAAAAGCAGATTCTATAATTGAGTGTTATATATACTATCGCTATTAAACAAGCTCTGACTGCAGTAATATACACATGATTAATTTCTAAATCTAGAACATAAGCACTTAGTAATTGCCACACCTAAAGAAAACAAATACCCAATTTAGTTTACCTTAGAAAACTACTCATGGCTGTAAATAGGTCACAAGTATTCAGATCATAGGCAAAATCCTTTTTAGAACTTTGCAGCAAATGGAAAGCAAGTCAGTAGCTAATGAGGCAAGGAATAATCCGTACCGGTGACGAAGGGCCTTCAGTTTGTTTTCTTTAGGTTTCTTATTATTGTCAGCAAAGATTACAGAATATATATTTTCTCTTTCTTCTATGCTCTGTAAAGAAACCTTGCCAAGTTACAATGCAACAATGATGGTGACTCATGCGTCTACTATATTGCATTCCAACGATTGTAAACCAAGAGCACTGCTTGCAACAGGCTACTGAACCACTCCTGATTTTTAAGTTGAAACTCATGGTTTTAGATAACAGGCCACTAAACTTGAAAAGAGCATGGTTACAATAAAATGCATCCATCAACACATAAGTTCACACAAAATTTTTAAATAGAATCGAAGAGGCATGCAAGATTTACCTCTAAGCTTCATAATTATTAGATACCAATGAAGGATATAGTAAGCATTTCTTTTATTCTCTTTATGAAAACGTCAAGAGAAACTAATGCAAGATAACGTACTAAAAACTAATAAGTAGTTATTATTATTTCTCTCAGAAAACCCACCACACAAGCATCTATGCCCTAGGTCTATACTCATAACAACACCATCTGATAGAAATAGAGATGTCATTATAAATAGTAAAGCAATAGTATAGAAGATGTCTAGGAAAAGAATATGGCTCACATGAGAGAGGCAAAGCACAAACTATTTAGTTAGCTCGCATAAGCATAGCAATGCCACTGAAAAAAATCATGACACCTTTGTTTCAGAGAACGTGTCGAATTTCATCATGATATTTGGTGTTCAACTATAACGAAAGAGTCCAAATCATTACAATTAATCGGAGTGTCTCTTTATTGGCAAATTGCAGTGGCAAAACTACAGGGAAGTAAGATGATGAGTAAAATTTATGAAATAGTAAAAAAATATTTTAAGCAACTGCAAAAGACCAAACATCTAATGTCTTGATTGAAGATATGTAGTTCAATATTGGTTTGCACTTTATTTCCACTACTTGTGTGATAGTCAGTAGCTAAGACTGCACAGAAAATGGTATGTCAGCTCAATCAGCTATATTGTAAAATGTAAAACTTAAGGTGTCATACCATTCTGATATATCCTCTATTATTCTCTTCTAAAGCTTGTCATTATCTTTGAGGCACGAAAGTAGATCATATTGATTTTAGTTTGCACTGAACAATCGTATACTTTAGCAACATCGATATGCTGGTATTTAAAGGCAGAGAGGCCTCATGTTCATCTACAGGGAAAAAATTATCACATGAATCCATGATATTAATTAAGTAATGACATAACAGAGTTACTCTGAGATTGTAAAGTAAAAGATCTATGAATGGAATGCCAAATAAAAATCTATGTGAAGGGTATCTCAGAGTAAACATCAAGTCATCAATTATGCATAAATCACCATGTACGCTCTTTCTTCTTTGTGTACAATACATCAGACTGCACATCATTGAGCCTCCGTTCCATCCGTCTGCAACAAAAAAAAAGGAAAAAATAAAATAATCCCTTGCGTGAGTGGCTGGTGGATCAAAAGCAAAAATGATTAGATATCAGGATACCAGAATGACACATTGAGAGACCAGATGGATGCCCACATGAAGAACCTGCTACCGGCTATACTCGTCAATCATTATTCGCTTAGAAAACAAAACCAAAAAACAAAAGCAATACAGAAGATATCAACCTCACTCACAGCGTGCCGTTGTTGCATAATTTCCAAGAAGCTAGCAACCACCATTGAAATTATCTTCATCAGCTAAGTCAATCTGAGGAAGAACTGATAAAATTAATCAACCCATGTTGTCAAACCAAGAAAAAATTGAGGGGTCAAAAAAAAACAAAGAAACCCCAAATCTAATCCGCAAATACACAATCAGAAAGAATAGAAGCATATACACCTGTCACCTCCAATGAACGAACTACAACACAGGAAATGAAAAGACAAGGGGAAACTAATCCTACGATCAAAGGAATCAAGGAAACATTGGCACACTATTTCAGTTAAATCAACCAAACAATGTATTGGGCTGTGGCAAGCGCAAACAACAATGAATGAGGAAGAAAAAGAAGGCATGTATGAGGCTCACCAAAAAGCAGGTGAGCTGCTTTTGCAGTTGTCTGAACCGGAGGAGCCCCGCAGCGGCAAATCAATGGCAAAATCAAGCCTCCGCGATAGCCGGATGCAAAGAGGAAGGCCATGACTTGAATCTTCGCTCAGAGGATCTCCGGTAGTAAGGAATCAGTGGAGGAGCTCAAACTCAGCGGGGAGACGACCTGCATCGACTTGACTGCAATGGGAGAGGTTCCTGCAGCCACCTCTGCTGCAGATCGGAGTGGAAGGGATTGGGGTCGACCGGTCGAGCATGATAGTCTCGCGGTGGTGCTTGCAGCGGTGGCGACGGTAGCACACCGGATCCTGGGAAGAGAAAAGGCGACAAGGCGAGGATTCGACAGGTGGAACATGAGATCGTGAGAGATGAGGAGACCTCAGGGATTTGGGATGAGCCAGCCATGCAGATTGTTTTCTCATCGTGTCCACGACAGCGGCGGCGTGCCGGATTTTGGAAAGAGGAGAGGCGACGAAGTCGAGATTGGGAAGGTGATAGGTGAGACTGTGAGAGACGAGGAGAACCTCGAGGATTGGAGTAAAGAACGCCGATATGCCACCCACTGCATTTAAGTCGGTTGCATGAGCTTTGGACTTTGAAGTTATAAAACGAATGAGACCATGCCACGTGAAGGCTGCAAGTACGGGCGAAATTTTTTCACGTTCGACACCGTAACCCACTCGACGAATACGCCTGTGATTTACATCACACGGTGAAAAATCATCGGTAATACGTGGAGTGTGTGTATGAGCTGGGTGAGCTGTAAATCTAAAGAGTCAAATTTTATATGGATACCAATATTAGTAGTAATTAAATTCACACCAAATATTATAATGGTTTTTAATTTAAAAAATATTTTTATTCATAAGAAAACATACAAAGTCGTAACGTAGGGACACGGATCGATGACGTGAACTGCAGACGTGCAGTAGTTAGTGACATGTGAGACCAACCCCACATGTCAAGGACTGTAGCACATATCAAGCAATCCCCATCATGTCGAGACTATCACCCATAAACTGAACGTAATGGCAATCAGAAGGTCAACCTAGGAAAATAATTTGGTACAAAAAAATATCGGGGTGACTGATAAACACGATATTCAGAAATATCGGTGATTTCGGCGAATAAAACTAATTATTTTTCAAAAAAAATTGCATCTTTTGAGAAGAAATAACCTTAAATCTCTAAACTATCTTAGTTGCATATATATAATCAAAATAGTTTCAGTAAATAAACATAGTCAATGATAAAATTTTGGTGATTAAAAATTATATCAGACCTCACCAATAAATACGATATTTTGGATATATCAGTAAAATTTTGACGATATTTTTCTAGAGGCCAACTAATATTATTAGATTAGATATGTCTTTAAAGTAAATCTTTTCCTTTTTTTCTGATAACGAGAATATCTATGTCTTTCCCTTTTTGTTCCTCTAACTTTTCTGGACTCTGGGATTGATATCTTTCCTTCCATCGTTCGTACGTATTCGGTTTCCCATTGTTCCATGACCATGCACATATGGGACCCACCTGCCAGACTCCTGACGAGCCCTTCCCACCCCTGCTGGGCCCACCCTCCGCCGGGTGCCAAGTGCCCAGCGCCGCCGAACCTCCAAAAGACACGCGCAGGTCTCCCCCTCGTCTCCGCGACTCCGCCCGCCGCCGCCACCGCAGGGCTCCTCGACCCGACAGGTGTTGACCATCGCGCGCCGCGCCCCTCGCAGGTATACGACCTCTCTTCCCTCGCTCCGCACTGCCAAAAATTGTGTTTTGTTTTTTCTTTTCCCTTTCTCACCCGGTTCCATGGCCGCCCGTGGTTGAGCGGTGGCGATCGTTCGCGTGCGGATGCATGTTTTTATTTCCGTTCGTTTGTTTGCTGATGCACCCGGTTCCATGGCAGTTTGTAGTTCTTTTAACTGTCGGACAGATGGCAGGCAATCTGTTGTCAATGCATGTTTCTGAATTCTGTTCTTGCTGACGCTGCGCCAGCAGCGACTCTGTTGTTGATATGGCTTGAGAAAAACGTGGGGGACAAATTGGGGTTGATCTGTGTTAGTAGATTCCTTGCCTTCTGCAAGAGCAGATTGCGTCTATTGTAGTTTGTGGTTATTGGTACTCGTTTTTTAGAAACCAAAAATTGATCGTGGTTGCTGGTAATGACATTTTGATCGGGTAGTCCCGATGAGGACGAGAAGGGAACTATATATACAGATATTTGAAAAAGAGGAGTGCAAAAGGGAAAAAAAATTCTTTGCTATCTGTAATTTGTTTTAGACAAAAAGCTCCACCCAGCTTTTATAGAAAGCGCCTTCTCGAAAGTGACCATTGATCTTGCACAACATTACAATGTCTTTCCATCAGTTATTTGGATAACAGAATTCTCTAAAATGATGTGCCTCTATGCATGCAGCACGAAATTCCACAATAGCGTGGCATATGGCATGCTACATCATGCAACGTGAGGAAATTTTAGAGAGAAGAGAATACTCTCAGATGAAAGATGGTAATTAGGATGCATAGTCAAAATTACAGAGCCCCTGATCAATACACCTACAATGAGGTCTCCATAATATTTTTGATATGATGAAATCTCTAAGTTGTAATATAAACCATGTTATAAAATCCAACTATGTTGTTATGTGATGTCAAACTAGAATTTTCTATAGAGATATCAGTTGTGTGAATAAGTTTTCATAATCACCAATTATATGTAAGTTTGGTTCTGATAGAGTTGTTGGAATAAGCTTATACCTCTTTGCATTGTGGGCTAAATATCGTTAAAAATGATGTCAAAATTCAGAACTCAATGCCTGTCTTACATTCATTGCTTTACTTTGTATGCAACAAAGGGAAGTTTTGGGTAAAAAGAAGTGTTTTAGAATAGTTTCCCCCTCATATATACTTTCTTCGATCTCCCGCACATAGAAGTCTTGTGCTAATGAGGAACCCTGAGGCTGTAGGTGCTACCCCTCTGCATTTGATGCTTTTTCATTAATAGTTTTCTCTGAAAAAATTGACAGTCTGAGATATTTGTTCTTATACAAAGATTCTCTTGCTTTCCCTTTTGTTTCTGCTGAGAATTTACCTGCTTTAAAGTATACTTTCATCTCACAACATATTGGCTATAGCTGAGCATGCAGTTTTCTCGAAATGACAGGTCACTGAAGTGCCCCTTGGACATGGAACAACCATCTGCGACTAAGGCAAATGAAGGTGCCACAAATGGGGACGCCTCTGCAGCATATGCTACAATGCCATACCAGCCTGTAGCATTGGCATCTGTACCTCCATCAACCGATGGTGCTGCTTTTCCTCCAGCCTCCCAGGGTGTTCCAACCTTCCCATTCAACCCAGCACCAGTGTCGGAGCAGCACCTGACTGCATTCCAACAGGCACAACAGCTCCATCAACAGCAGCAACAGTACCAGCATGACCAGCTTCAGGAGTTCTGGGCTGACCAGATGGCTGAGATCGAACAGATAACCGATTTCAAGTTCCACAGCCTGCCCCTCGCGAGGATCAAGAAGGTCATGAAAGCTGATGAGGATGTCAAGATGATCGCCGGTGAGGCTCCAGTGGTCTTTGCCAAGGCCTGTGAGATGTTCATCCTGGAGCTGACGCTACGTGCATGGCTCCAGACTGAAGGGACCAAGAGGAGGACGCTGCAGAGGAATGATGTCGTTGCGGCGATAACCAGAAATGATATGTTTGATTTCCTGGTGGATATCATACCACCCGAAGAGTTAAAGGGGGATGGCATGGTAGGGATGCCACCACCAACAACCATGCCGACAATGGTGCCGTCCTACGTTCCGAGTACGACTGTTCCCTTGGGCACGTATGCAAATCAGCAGCATGTCTCGTTCATGTGGCCGTTGCCAGAGAATCAACAGGACCAGCAGTTTTCTGATGGTGGATGAGATGAGTAGGATCAAATGTTGTGCTTAGTTTCATGGAATGGAGATGATTTTGGACCGCAAATAGTCTCACTCAACAAGGTGAAGCTAGTTTCTAGTTTAGGCCTCTAAGGTGTTTTGGATTCCATTTTGTGTAAAAACGGGTAACTTTTTTGTTGCTTATTTTGCTGCCTCATCTGAGTGTAGTGATGTGAACCCAATTACCTTATTATCCAGGCCTTTGAATATATGATCTTCTCGAGCCATCAAATGTTGTTGGCTGTGAAGATTGTTATGTTACCCCAGCCTTTACAGGAACACGATATTTTCTAGTTGCGGAAAATTTGCATTTGCGTCGATGCACAATTAAACATATTAAAATATTGGGTCATTATTGTATTCTCCTTACCTAGATATATTTTGTTTTCTCAATGAAGTTTAGCTTCATCGGGAACTCTCCAATGAGTTGTTTTCTTTTTATTTTGATGGATCAGATGGAATTCTCCATTTTAAGTTGGCTTACATATAACCGTGTCAATTAAGCTGAATGCATCTGCATCTACATTTTTCAAACCAAACATTTACATGATGTATGCAGCACTAACAGTTTGTCAGGAAGCAAGGAAAGAATTGTAAAGGTTATGAAAACACCGTTTTCGGACTAATAAATCTTTACTCTAGGATTTCGATCATGTACATGTTCATCTGCCCTACACAGTGTAGGTCAGAACTTCTCACTTATCAGAACAAAAGAAAAATGTTGTTCATATATAATATATTTGGCCTACATTCAAAAGACTTTCATGGGGAACATTGAATATCACACTGTTCTCCCTGCAGAGCTTCCTTAGAAAGGCATATACATAGTTCACAGCAATCTTTTTGGCAATCCCAGAATCCCTGCGTGCCAGCACGACTGTGTTCCCAAGGATGTGCACAATACCAGCATCCTTGCACCTGTTAAGGAACTCCAGTTCGTCCCCAAATGTCTGGCTTGAGTACCTTGTCAAGCTGTTTCCTGTGATGGTTGACTTGGCTGGCACAATGGAGCCCTGCGATGAGCAGCTCAGGTCACCGGTGGAGCACATTGTGTTACTCCCAGCCTTCTCTGTCAGAAGCAGTGCCCTGGTAGATCTCTCACCCTTCTGCTCCATCACGGTGAAGTCCTCAGAATCAGAATAGTCATCCATCATGCTCTCCAGTCTGACATAGATCAAGAGCCTGTCAAGGAGCATCTTTTCAAAGTCCTCATCTTTCTTGTGGATGTCCTTGTACCCATACCGAGCAACACAGCGGAACATGTGGTAGTTCTTTGGCCCAATCCTCTTCATTATGAAGCGTTCTTCAACTGGGACTGTATACACAGGGAGGTACTTGACACACACAAAGACAACAACAGAGTGAATGGCAGGGAGGTTTGTGATGAAATGGGAGAAGATAAGTGGAACACCGCTTGCCAGCTCGGTGTACACAAAGCCTATTCCAGGGACCCTGACAAGGCCAAGGCTTGGACCTAGCCCCAGAATCCAGGCCATAGAGACCCTGCTGTGCATCTCAAACTCATATCGCTTCACGGTACAGAAATGCCAGACGTACATGATGATGAAGAAGGTTATTGCAATAGCAAGAGGGACCCAGCCACCTTCATCCACTTTATTAATACAGGCCCAGAAGTATGGGAGCTCGACCGTCAAAGAGAGCACGATGAATGTGACAACTAGGATCCAGTGGCTCTTCCATACAAGTAGCATTACTGGGACCATGAGGAACGTTGTTACTAGCATAACAATCACCACTGCAGTGCCTGTTAAGACAACATTATACATAGTTAAGTAAAATGGCATGTATGGTATGCAAGTGCTTCCCGAAGGTTTTGGAAAAACAATTTGATAGTCTGAATCTATCATTTAATGTGTGACTGAACAATTATAGTTTTCTGTTCTGGTATAATAACGCATCCATTAGATGTGGTTGTCTCTGTTTCTCGCATTGAAACTAACTTCATGGTATTGGTAGCAACCTTTTGTTTAGCACCAATGTGTAAAACTGATGGATATCTAAGTTTAAAAGATGAGTGCATTACATGTTCAAATATCATGAGACTATAATGAAGTAAAGCTCACCATATGCATTTCCTATCTGGCTCTGGTTCTTGAATCCAGCAGTTACAGCAATGCAAAGAATCATAAGAATCCAATTGATGTCAGGGATGTAAATCTGCCCCAAAAACTTTTTCGAGGTATGGACAACATTGACACGAGGGAAACAGCCTAGTGCAAGGGCTTGCTTTATTATTGAGTATGTAGCGGATATGGTGGCTTGACTTGCAACTATAGCTGCAAGAGTTGCAATGATGAAGGCTGGCCAGTATATGGCATCTGCAGAAGAGAATTTTAAATATGAGCACATTGAAATAAGCACAGGACTAGTGTACGGTAACAGTAGCTCTATGCCAATTTGCCCATATTAGACAAGATATGGTGGTATGATCTATTGACATATATAGGATCAAATTTGTTATGAGCTTAAAGTAACCTGGCAAGGAGCGATAGAAGGCATCAACTACGTGGTCCTTGTGGTAGATAATGTATGCAGCCTGCCCAGTGTATGCCAGTAGAAGGCAAGGGAACACCACCAAGGTGAAAGCAATCTGAAAATAGAAATGATCATTTATTGTGGTGATACATATCATGATTCATGACTTTTTTTTTTCTTGCTGAGACCACTCACCTGAACAGCCAAAACAGGGAAGTGACAGAGATCAGCATACAAAGCTTCAGTCCCTGAATATAACAAGCATATAGGTAACTCTGTTTCATCTCACAGTTTGTGCAAAAAAGTACAGTTAAATTGTCTATGACCTGTGATGCTAAGCATGATCCCTCCAAGAGATGTCCAACTCCTAGCCTTTCCTCGTCTAAAGTATCGGTAGATATAGACTGGATTATATGCTTTTAAAACAGAACCTTTGTACTTGTGTATGTTCAGTGCCCCAACACTCCCAATTAGAATAAACCAAAGGAGCACAATAGGAGCAAAGAGCCACCCAACTTTATCTGTTCCGTAGTGTTGCATGCAGAATAATCCTATTAATATGACCACCGCGATGATTACAACTACATCTGTCAGATATGTAGGAAGGAAATATTAGGTGGTGCTAAAAAAATATCATAGTTAAAAGAACTGTGCTCATTACTAGAAGAGGAAAAATGAACACTAGATACTACCCAATATCAGAGTATTTGCATATATATTATAAGGTATATAACAGACAATCTTCTTTTACATGAAAATTAGCATAAGTTGACAAATGCAATATAGAGATAACCATATAGAAAAAGAATGATCACCTGTACTCATATTCTGATCTTGAACCCTTATTCCACCTGATGCTGAAAGCACTGGATAACATACAAAACTCACAAGTTAGCTCAAAATTATACTAAATTTACTCATAAAACTACTATTTGAATACCTGATATAGCAGGAGTCAGGATTCCATCTCCAATGGCGGTACAGGTACCAATCAGAACAAGAATAAGAAGACAGTTCTTTTTATATGCATGTCCCTCTAGCCATCTCTTCACTCTCGCTGCAAGTGAATTCTCCTCATAAGTTTGCCGACTATATGTTGTTAGTTCTTCATCTGTCTTATGTTGGTTGGGTATAGTGCTGACCTTTGCATGCCGGCAAAGTAGAGAATAAAGAGCAAATGTGCCACCTGTGAGCATATAAACAAATTTCTGTCTGAAATTTATGCAGATAAACTATGCCAATTGAGGGAAAAGTAATTCTAGTCTGCACAGAAAGTAATGAACTAAGGGCTTCACATTCTAAAAATTGCATAATTACTAGAGTGTTGTCTAGCACTCTTTCTGGCATCTCAAATTAAAACACTATCTATACAAATCCAACACTAGAACAGCATTTTGTTGTGAGATCTCGAGAACAAGAACTTAAAATTGCAGAATCACTGCCAGTCACTAGCTAATACTTTTTAAATCGTTTAAAGCAACCTTTTCTGGACAACTGCATGCAAAATTGGCAAAAATGGAACATATCATACAAATCAACACATCAGAGGTCAGAGCAAACTTTGCAAGAAAGTGATACCTCACCTTGACCATTATCATTAGCTCGCAGGACAACAAAAACATACTTCATAAGAGGAATCAGAGTGATTGTGTAAATGATCAAGGATAGAGCTCCAATAACATCTTCCTCGTCATCAAACCCATGAGGAAAGATATTGTAGAAAACATACAATGGTGATGTACCTAAGTCACCAAAGACTACACCAAGGCTCTGGAATGCGAGCCGCAGCAATAAAATCGACGAAAATTTCTGAATAAACAAAAGCAGGATTCAGATTAGTTACTACTCAAATGACGAACAATGCAGTGAAAGTCTAAAAACAACAGACGGGACACAAATTTTTTTACAAATGTCAACTACAACAGTGCGTTAAAGTGGAAGTACAGAACAGTTCTAATAAATGTCTGAATATTGTTCCAGCGAATGGAAACCAATAGTAATATGACAAGATACGATTCCCATCCTGTTTCCATCAAAATGGAAACGATGACAACACCTCAGGAAAAGCAGAGCATTACTGTGTATGAAAAGAACAAGCAAATCTGGAGTGCATTAGAGTTCACATGCAAGGATCAAAGCCAAACCTTTTCTCTGTACATGTTCTTCAGTTGACCGGCCTCTTCATCCATGGGCTCATCAAGGTTCTGATCCAGCTCCCACATGCTCCCCCGATTTGTCGTCTCATTATCTGACATGGACGCCATTAGCGCCTCCTTCAGCCTCCAGGTCACAGTCCTGCCTCACAACCTCACACCTGGGAGCTCTCCAAGGGCCGAAAGTGACTTCCCCTTTGCGTAAACCAAAAATGGAAAGCTCTTAACTTCCCCAATCGAGTATCAAGAATTAAGCTATCAAAATCGGGATCAGAAACAGCTCCGTGACCCCTGACTCACAATTCCGACCACAAATCCACGCATCTAAAACAAAAATCGCGGCCTTTGCATACCCAAACGCAAATCTCTGAAGAACCAAGAACTTGGGGCGCAGAAATCCTGTTCGGAATGCAACTTCAAATCTTCGCAGGAACCAGCGAATCTTTCACTTCACAAAGAACAGAGAACTCTTCCCCTTTGATTTCTGCAAGAACCAGAATGGAAGCTTCTGTCGAACAACAACCGGAGCGAGAATACCCAAATCAGAACCCGAAATCGAGAGGATTTAGGACTACCGAGCTAACAATAATGACTCCATGAATTTCGAGCACTTCAGAAAGAGAGATGCACACGGACAGATTCCCAAGAGCATGAAAAACACAATCTTTCATCCCCAAAACCTCGGCAAGATCGACTTTTGATGCTACAGTAGCTAGCCACGGGACAATCAGCGATGTGGGCCGCCTCCCATTGGCAAAACCGCTGCAATCCGGGAGACAGAAAGTCTCGACCGGAGAGAAATGGTTTATGGTGTAGAGAGAGAGGATAGGGGAAGAGGGCACTCTTCACGGCTATAAAAGATGGTGCAGGAAGAGCATATGGCTAGAGGCCTAGACCTCAGAGAGGTAGGTGAGCAGCCCTCAAATTGGAATTTGCTTTGAACTGGAAACTCCCACAGAGTAAATTCTGGATGTTGATTTCGAATTCAAACAGAGGCAGTACAGTGGAGTAGAAATTCGGTAGTACAAGTTTAACCTTCTTCTTTCGGTTCTTTGAATCAGCCCATGCCCCATTTACTCACTACTGGTCCTGCTGTTGGCCCCTGGCTGCCGAGGATGAGCTGGCAAGTAACTGGTTCTGTTGGATACTTGTATTCGCCTTTAATTTTTCTTTAGCCCCTGGTCTTGTTATTTTTACTTTTATTTTATTATTGAGCTGTTGATCATGTTATTGTTATCCTCTTATTTATGGTCCTGTTATTATTTATAAAAGATTATTAGTTGTGATCATCTTTTTTGTCTGAGATCTTCAGGGTTCCAAACGGAACATCGACAACTTATTTTAGTATTTCTATAAGCTTGTACTGTTCTTATTTGTTTATTTGGGAGATCCAGATTTTGTCCTTGACTTTGTTGAGTTCTTCCTTTGTTCAGTTTGTTATCGTTGAGTCAAGTTGACAGTGCACAGGGTCAGATGGCATCGAATAAAAAAATCATTAATTGCATTTAAGCATTCATACATTACTATGTACTCTCTCCGGACTTTATTTATTAATGTTCGCTAGTGTAAATTTTTACTAGTCAATATCAATAAAAGAAAATAAAAAAAAGTACTACTATTTTGCCAGAAAAGCTCGGCAGATATTTCAGTGACCATACTCATGGTGCATTTTGAATATCTCTTTTTATGGAGGAAGCATAATTCCAAATGTTTCACAAGTATATTTTTTCTCTGAAATGTTTATGCACAGATGCATGTTCTTTAGGAAAAAGAAAAAGCAACCTGTTTGCATGTGAATTTTATATCAAAATAATTTTTTTTCTTTTCATGAGACAGATCTCACCGTGTCAACTCTCAGACGTACGACAAAGCCACGGGAGGGACGTGACACATGCGAACCGTGCAAAATCAGCCTTTGGCTGTCCAGCCGTTTTAGTTCCTCGGATGCACACACTGTTGGCACAGGACATGATAACTAATGACAAAACTGCCCCGCTTGCCTATTTGGCACCGTCGACAGCACCAAGCAAACCACCATGCCTACACAAAAGAAGAATGTGATCAACACCGGCTGCAACTCTGTTGAGGATGACATCTCTACCATCTTCAAAAAAATATACGGAATCAGGACCACGTTTTTGTTTGTGTATGGCCGACGGAAAAGCATTTCTCAAAGAAAAGAAAGTTGTATGGGAGGCATGCCATATTATCATTATATGGCTTAAAAAATTATGTTCCCGAGCTGAGTTAAAGATAATCAAAATGTAGATGTGGCTATGGTGAAATATTTTTTTGAATAATGGTCTGTCTGATACTCTTGATTGGATAATAGCCAAATATGCTAATAAAGATAGGTCGTCCAATTAGACCATGATACTCTGCTATATGACCGTGGTTCTTGCTATAGGTAAAACAAAACACCTCGACTATTGCACATGCGCTAATTTTATGGATCAACCAAAAAGAAGCACAATATCAAGGTATAAAACAATGAGAGAAAAACTCGTTGTCCATGGGAGTAGTATATTTCCGATTTAGACAAATATTCAAAAATCGAAGGAACCAGAACCATATGTATTATTTTCGGTTAGAGATGATGATATGTAACAGTCTATAGCTTCCTCAAAGGCAGCTTCAATATCATATAAATCTGGCCATGTTTTTTTTTATTTCCTTGTTTTCATACATGCGTTATATGGATTAAGTAGATGATTTATTGTGGAAGTAAAAAAGCTCCAGACTAGGACTAAGACTAAGACTAATGAAATGTGTTATCATACAAGCGTTATATGTTCTTACGATGGTGGATCTAGTCGATAATCAAGTGGGGGTGTTTGTATCTAAATTTACAAGTGCTCCACTTGTTTGTGGCTCAATGAAATATGCTACTTTAATTATTAGATCCTGCCCTCAGTACTTACTACTACTAAGAAGTTGATTCAACTCTACTAATGTATATATACTCAGATCGCATTGGAAGAAGTAAGGAAACTTGTTTATTACAGGTGCAGTGCAGACACGCTGCAATGTCACTTTCCTGTCTAGAAAGTTTAAGGAACTTAACTAATCACGTGTGTGGGCGCGTGACGTGATCATGTTTACTGGATTTGGAATTGTTTTATTATTTTTAGCTTCCCTACGCATACACTGCTACCCAACGGATCTACAGAAGTCATATATAAAATCACTCTGTGCGTATATATACGACGCTAAGACCAGGGAAATAATAATCGAAGTAACAACGATAGCCAACTGTACAAGGACATGGCCTAGTTGGACTACCAACGTCATGCATAAATATGAAAAATTTTAATGTCCAGTGCTAGTATGTGAATTAGATAACCATTTTGTGTGTAGTTCCGACTACTAACCCGCTACACAGTGGCTAATCTTATATTAAATAGAAGTTTAGAACATGTATATCCATAGCAGTAATTACCTTAATTAAGAAAGTTTGTCTAAGATACATCGGTCATTGCTGATGCAGTGATGCGTGCAATTAAAAAAAGTAAGCCCCATCAGCACGTTCCAATCTTTAAAAAATAGCTTGCTTCTTTCACTAATACAACTTTGCTAGTCACAAGCATACGTTTTTGTACATTGGATAAAGTTTTGTTTAATTTTCTGTTAAGGATACGCATGGACAAAAACAATTCATTCATTACTGTTTGTCGTAATGTCCTCCAGGTTGTAGCTGGGGGAGTTCATATAGTGATCAACATCAAAGTGGATATGCATTACATTTCTGAACAAGGAAAGAAATTAACATGTGCAACTAAAGCGATAACAGCCAGGGGCGGAGCCAGGATGGCCTTCCACCCCGTGCTGGGCTAGTGGACATGTACTGCACTTGAGAAAAATTGATCATTTTTTGTTATTTTAAGTTAATTTTTTTAGAGCTTTTACTTGAACAAATAGGACCAAGCCCGTGCTGCAGCATCTCAGCATGGGCTGTGGCTCCGCCCTTGAAAACAGCTTTGAAATAACATAAAGATAAGGGGTTAACAAGCGGGGCAGTACTTATCTGAAGAACATGGCTCTTCAAGCTCCCATAGGCCTTTCTGGTTTTATACACTGGTTTTAATTTTGGAATTAAGTGGAGGTGGAGCCCTTGGAAGTCAATGTCCGTAGTTTTATGTTGTGCTACATATCTGTGGTGGATAAGAAGAAGAGTTTTGAGCAGGACAATGATGCTACGAAACCGGTTAATGCCAAGATTGTACTGATGATTGCTGGTTCCTATTTATTTTTTTAAGAAGAAATTCATATACATGTATATCTGTGCAAAGATGCAAAGATCACATTAATAATATCCTAAAGCTCCAGCTGGATACCCACCAGTCCAAGTGACTATTAACACAAACTGCATAACAACATATCTCACATGGTAGCACTTTCATCCCCCCCCCCCCCCTATTTGTTTTGGCATGCCACGCCTTTCCCACTATGCATGCAAGTTGCTAGTAACTTTTGTAATTTTACAACAAATCTCTGTTTTCGAGTTTTTCTTTGTGCCAATAGAGGCTTAAATGTACCACCTACTTCATGGAAATTTTGATGCTGATGAGGATACCAATATGGCTGCACAATACATTATATTTAGGAGATATACTAGAATTAATTGTTGAGTTGGATCATGGCGTCTCTGTCAATGGTGTGTGACGGGTGTTGCACACAAAACTATATATGTAGACTGATTGATCATTACAACTATCAAGTTAATGAAAAAGAATAGAGCCATATTACTGACGAAGCCAATCGTTACGTCCACTTTTGTTATGAGCTCCTTATTTTCCATCATTTTCTTCTCTTTTGGGGTAATAGGGACAAAAACAAGACCTGGCTCATTTATAATTTTTGCCTGTTTGCATGGCACCGAATTTTTTCCATAGCTATTTGCTTATGTTCAGAAGGTATTGCGTATGAGAGACTCTATGCTATATACCTAACATTCAGCAGATTCACATACTGAATCAGCATAAGCAGTTTGTCAATATTCAGCTTTTTAAGCATATGTGGAATAATGTTAACTATCTTCTTTGTTTATTGTACCTAGTAGAACTGGTGGTTAGTATAATGATTTGACCCAACTACATAAAACATTATGATATTTGACCTTAAAACTAATATATTATAAGTATAGTTTCATATATGTTAAAGTACCATCTTGAGATGGAGAGAAAATATGCCAAGAACGTCCATGCCGTTGCTAAAAATACTACTTTTCTTCTGCAACCATGACGGAAGAATTTTATGGCATAGCCCTGTTTATGGATTATAGCTCTTAAAAAGAAAAGATGGTGAAGATTAAAAAAAAAAGCTAGCTAACAACTTGTGTACCAAGCAAGAATAAAATAAAAACATATCTACCTACAGTTCAGTTCGTAGTTTTCTTAAAAAGTTCTACATTTATTTTTAGGCTCTGGTGCAAACCGTGTTGGCAGCATGAGATGCAATAGCCTACTTTTGAACTGGTGGACTGATGGTACACTTCTGGACAGATTTCTACTAGACCCTTCTACTGCCACTTTCTCAAACTACTGATTTTGACTTCTGGCCTGGTACTTTTTCTTGCTAGAAATATTACTTCCATCCTATCGTTGACAGTGGTGTTGGATCCGATCGATCTGTTCATCTACACTGCACCTTCGAGCATGGCCAGAATTCCTTCTCGCGGATTTCGGTGGGAGTCTGTACTTATAGTCTTATACGAAGAACTGATGACCCAGCTTAATTAAACTATTACAGGGTGTAGGATCTAGGATGTCTATGATTAATTTCACACCACAAACAGGAATGTATCCATTGGGCATCGTTTCCACAACGAACAGTCCGGCAGATCAATGGTAGGGGAGAACAAGGAAAGCAGGATTTCCTTCTAATAGTTACTCCTAGGATCTGACGTACGTACTGACGTCGATATAGCTGCGGCCCCAGATTCGAGATCGTGTATACTTGTATTGTCCTATTGTCATGTGACGAAGAAGAATCAACTTTCTTTTTGTTCGCGGGAAGACATGCGGCCAGAACGTGCCGATTTGCTTCACACAGCTACGCATTGCGAGTTTACCGTATGCTCGAGGCCGTGCAGAGGCTCGAGGCCCTCCTTCTCCTGTATCATCAGTCCTGGAGAAAACGGATTCGTTTCAGTTGGTGTATCGTCCATCATCCTGCATGTAGGTTTCAAGCCCAGCTAATAATCGCTTTCAAGAATCATGTGCGTGTGACACACCAGAGCTACCTGGACATGGGAAAAACTTTCTGAAAATAATATACTTGATTGAAGAGTTAAGTAATCTCACCTGTTACTCTCGGGAGAAAAGAGAAAAAAAAATGGGAGGGACCTATATGAGGCAGCGTTGGAGCAGTTTCAGACATGGTTCCACCACATGGTCCTCCATCTGTTGGTCATTGGTTTGTACTGCAGTGCAGAACATTATTTGGTGATGCCTCCTGGGCCAAAGGACCATGGCTAAACCAATTATTCATCACGAAGACCATTAGCCCCGGTCTCAGTTTCAGACATCGCAGGCGTGGCATGCATCTCTCTCCCAAACGCATGTACCACACAGACATTCGAATCACATTTCTCTGTGCAGTAGTTCTCATGATCAATCTCAGTAGAGTCTTGAGCATCTCCTCTTCGATATACAAGTACTAGCCAGGAAGGACACTGAGGAGAGGTGTATAAATTCGACCTTGCTTGTTGTACTGTCCCGTCCTTGGCAGTTATGATTTTAGCTGGTATATGTGTTAAGTTCTCAGCACTCAGATATCTTGATATGGTGTGTCCTAGAGTGTAATTATAAGATGCAGGAGTGAAGTGAAAGATGAGAACTCACCATCCACGAAGACAAATGCCAGAACATATATGCAGGTCACAACAATGATATTAAGTCAGCGGATGGGCAACTAAGCGATTTTCTTAGACGTTCACTGCCTCTCACTACAACCGCCGAGTAGGCGATCTGCCTACAACCTACCATCCAATCGATCGGATGGATCAGTTGATAACTAAACGAAGAGCAGTTTTACTATGCATATTGTTACCAGTAATTACTGGTAGTCATGAGCAGTAATATAATTGTCTTCTATATTTATGTAATTACGGAAAATGCCACTGAGGTCGTAGAGGTAATTTCTGGTACTCCTTCCACATCGAGGCGCCAGGTTCGGCCGCGCATCGGCATCACGCCGCCCTGCCGTCCCCCTGCACTGCCGGCGCCGACCAGACCTCTCTCCGCACCGCGCCGCCCTGCCTCCTCCCCACACGGCCCCCGCTGCCATACTCCCCGCACTGCTGGCGCCGCCCCGCCGTCTCCCTGCACGGCCGGCGCCGCCCAGATCTCTCACCGCACCGTGCCGCCCTGCCTCCTCCCCGCAGGGCCCCCGCCGCCCCGCCCCCTCCCCGCACGGCCGGCGCGTCTCCCCGCATCACGCCGCTTTGCCACCTTCACGCACGCCCTGCGCCAGCCAGCCCCTCCCCGCACGGCCGGCACCGCCCGTCTCCTTCCCTTCTGTATGGCCCGCACGTTCCGCGCCGCCCCAACCCTCCCCAAGTTACTGCTGCGCCGTCACCTGCTTCAGTTTCGACATCTTCAGCGAAGGTGAATATGTTGCACATTGCCGTTTTAGTGATTTAGTTTCTGTATTGTGACACCCTACTTTATTTGTTGACCGTATATTTTTTGTCACTGTATTGGACTGTGATGAAATGCATGTGAAATGCATTGTTTGCTTTGTAGTTGGTGAATATAAATGAATTAAATTTTGTAGTCACCATATATACATGCTATATTCTTCTCTACATGTGTATCTGTACTTGTCATCCAATGGATAATGGAAGAGTTCCAACTGGATTTCTTGTTTTTATCTGTATATTCTTCTCTGTGTTACAGGTCAGATGAGGAGGTAACTGTACTAACTGATCCAAAGGCGCTCCTGGAGGAACGCTCAAAGGCTAAGTGTGTGTCGCAGTGGTATGAGTACCAGGTATTTTTTTTTTCAGCTGTTGAATGTTCAGTTCTATTCTATTCAAATCCTCTTAACTGAATTTACACATTGTTATCCCTTAATCCATTGAGCTCTCTCTAGGACCCGTAGAAAAAACACCTTCCTCAGCTCTCACCTTTTTTATCGAAGCACATAACTTTGTGGCTAGTACACAGGGCGGGTCTTGCTATTTTCTTTGAATTATTTGTGCAACAATGGATTAGCTTTTAGCTTGTTAGCGTTAGCAACCATACAATAATATTGTCATATTGTAGCTTCAGTAGCAACAGCTAACAGTTAACTTTTCATACAGGATGACACTTATGGAAGAGTAATATTATTCATCTCCTTTTTTAGCATAGCTATAATGTTGTGTTTACATTTATGTAATTATATTCACCTTGGATGTTTTATGCTTATGTAAAACTTCTGCAACTGCAGTATGGATTAATACCTAGTATATTCATCTGAGCATATCACAAAATGTTCCATTTCCTGTAGACTGTTGATTAAGCATCCTTTTGCTGAGTTCTTGCTATGTATACACTGTACCAATAGCTCATGCATCTTATGTTGTTCACAGAAATGCGTGAAGAGAATTGCAGACGATGATACCGGACAGAAACACTGTACTGGTCAATACTTTGATTACTGGCAATGTGTTGACAAGAATGTGAGTATTTCTTAGGTTCAGTCATATCTCTCTGTCTTGACTTGAAAAGCATTTTTCTTTTAGCCCATCAAGATCCTGGTAAAAAGTGGCTTACTAATTGATCATTTCTATTTTGCAGGTTGCTGAGAAACTTTTTTCAGATGTTAAAACGACATGGAAAATGTTCAGTCTTTTTATTTCCAACTAAAATTGGGTAATAATGACCATATTTGTTTTGCACGCTGTAGACACTTATAGACAATTCAGGTGCTTAATATTTGTCAGAGAATTTTTGCCCCTTGGATAAACCAACAGTTTTCCATTGTCAGTTCTTATTCCATTGCTGCCAGCAGTGTTGAACTGCCACAGCAGGTTTCCTGCATTTGTTGGATAACAAAAAAATATTCATATGAAATATTCCCATGATTGGGTCTGAGCGATCGGTGCTGTTGTTTACCTTTCTATGTTTGTCTCTGTGGTGGGCATTTATACGAGCATGTAGCAGTTATCTGTATTTGTAATTGTAACTTGATGAAGAGTACAACCACTCTTTGAAATTGCTAGGCAGAGCTGATTGTTATAAGCAGAATGTCCCAATTGTATTTTACAACACTGTTTGAGGTTCCTGGGAAAGGTGTGGTCGTTAAGGGCTTAGCAGAAGTGATTATTTTAGTTCAAAATCATTTAGAATGTGCATTTCATTCTGTTTCAACATCTTGTTTCTTGTACTCTGTGATTCGGTATATGGTTACAGCAAGAACGATTGTGTTACAAGGAGGAACACGAATAATAACTTGTTCTTGTACTCCAGAGTGTGGCTTGAGACTGCTTGTGTCATCCCCCATACGAGTGAGGTTACACCACTGTCCAAAGGCATGTACGCTTCACTTCCTTTGAATCTGTCCCTGTCATCCGGAAAGGTCCAATTCGATGGAGCCCTGACCCTGAGCACTATATTACTAGTGATCTTATCTTCGTCTCCGTTTGTTTTAGACTGATTGATTTGTGTTACCCGATGTTAAGACGAATCCATCTGCCTCAACGGTTAGCTCTTTCATCTGCCGTGGAACCTGCTTTTACCGTGCCACATTTGGGCGACGATGCTAGCTAGATGAGGCACCATTCTTGGAGCAGAGAGCTTCGCATTGTTGGAAGATCGCCGGAATTTGGCCGGCGGTGAGCACGGGAAATCAGCGAAAACGAAATTGTGAGTGGAGAGGTGGATTGGTGCTGCAAAACGTGGCTTCTTTTCTGATTGTATTGCACAACTATTTATAGACTCCTTATCACAATGAGGCCGTTGGAAGGCGGCCGATGAGGGCGGCATGCCGCACTGGGCGCATGCCGCACGACGCGCGCGCGTGGACGACGTCGCACGGCGTTCTACAACTCCGCTCAGCCAGAGAACGTGGCCAAGCAACTAAACTTGGAAGTAAAGCAAATGAAAGCTAAAAGTGCGGAGGATTATAACAACATTCTCCCCCCTAATCCTAAGCACGATTACTTGAAAATTTTGACGCCGATCCTGTCGCGCAACTCTTGGAAGCGAACACCACCCAGCGCCTTCGTCAGGACGTCCGCCAGCTGCTGCTCTGTCGCTGTGTAGCTGAGAACGATCCTTCCCTCTTCAACACACTCCCGGATATAATGATAGCGTACGTCGATGTGCTTACTCCGGTCATGGAAGACAGGGTTCCTGCTCAATGCTATGGCAGACTGATTGTCCACCAGCAATTCGGGTGGCTCGCACTCCTCCCCGAGCATGTCGGTTAGAAGCCGCGCCAGCCAGACTCCTTGGCATGCTGCTGATGCTGCTGCAATGTACTCCGCCTCGCAAGATGACAGCGCCACGACTCGTTGCTTGGCCGACTGCCATGTGATGGCGTTGCCGCCGAGGAAGAAGATCACCCCGCTTGTGCTCTTGCGGGTGTCGATGTCGCCGGCCATGTCTGCGTCGCTGTAGCCGATCAACTTGGGCTTCCCTTCCTGGCGCTTGGTGTAGTGCAGCCCATGACCAACCGTCCCGGCTATGTATCGCAGTATGCGTTTCACAGCCGAGAGATGATCGCCGTGAGGTTCCTCCATGAACCTGCTCAGGTACCCGACCGAGTAGGCAAGATCCGGCCGAGTGTGGAGCAGATACCTGAGTGCGCCGATGACACTCCTGTACTCCGTTGCGTTCACCATCTCCTCAGTGCTCTGCTTGCTGAGTTTGAGGCGGCTCTCCATGGGCGCCAGGCTCGCATTGCACGAGTTCAACCCGCAGCGCTCAAGCAGCTTCTGTGCATATGCAGATTGACAGATGAAGATGCCACTGGAACTTTGGCTAACCTCAATACCCAAGTAGTAGGTCAGAAGCCCGAGATCGCTCATCTGGAACTGCTTCTTCATCTCCCCCTTGAACGCGCTGATGTCATCGCTGCTGGTTCCGGTAATGATCAGGTCGTCGACGTAGACGCCGACCACCAGCCGTCCCCCTCCTCTGCTTCGCGTGTACACGCCGTGCTCGGAGCTGCTCTTCTGGAAACCAAGCGACAGCAGAGTGTCGTCGAGCTTGGCATTCCAGGCCCTGGGTGCTTGCCGGAGTCCGTACAGCGCCTTGCGGAGGCGCAGTACCTTGTGCTCGCTGCCGATGACGACGAATCCAGGCGGTTGCTGGACGTGCACCTCCTCCTTGAGCTCGCCGTTGAGGAACGCGCTCTTCACGTCCATGTGATGCACCTCCCAGCGTTCATGCGCCGCCAGGGCGATCATCATGCGCACGGACTCGAGGCGAGCCACCGGCGCGAAGACCTCGTCGTAGTCGATCCCGGCGCGCTGGACGTAGCCTTTCGCCACCAGCCTGGCTTTGTGTCGCACGACGTCGCCGTTCTCGTTCCGCTTGACCTTGTACACCCACTTGAGCCCGATTGCACGGTGCCCGGTGGGGAGCGCCGCCAGCTCCCACGTCTTGTTGTCCTCAATGGACTTCATCTCGTCCTGCATCGCCTTCCTCCAGGGCTCCTGCTTCTCAGCCTCGGTGAAGGAGGACGGCTCCTCTGCTGTGGTGAAGTTGAGCTCGCCGTCGAAGAACAGCCTGTGGGCGAGGCCTGGTGGGGGAGCCGGCCCGATCACGGCGTCGAGGGAGCGGAACCGCAGGGGAGCGTCGTCATGGTCCGCGTCAAGGTCGTCGTCACCAAGCTGCTGAGGTGGCGTGACGAACTCGACGGGCTCGGCAGCCGGCGGCGTCGCGGGCGGTGTCGCGAGCGGCATCGCGGCCGGTGACGGCGAGTGATGTGGCGGAGCTGGTGAGGGTGACGGAGCCGAGGCAGTCGTGGTGATCACCTCCGTTGTGTACTCGATGGTGAACGGCTCGCCGTCGGACGCCGGCAGGTCGTCGGCGTTGTCCCAACGCCACTGCGCCGCTTCGTCGAACACGACGTCGCGTGTGACGATGACGCGCTTGGTGGAGGGGTTGTAGCAGCGGTACGCCTTGGAGCCCGTCTCGTAGCCGATGAAGATCGCCGGCGAGCTGCGGTTGTCGAGTTTGTTCAGGTTCGGCTTCGTGTTCTTGACGTGGGCGACGCAGCCGAAAGTGCGGAAGTAGTGGACCGCCGGCGTTCTCCCGCCCCACACTTCGAAAGGTGTCTTGCCGTCGAGCGCCCGAGTGGGAGAGCGGTTGAGGACGTGCACCGCCGTGCGCACCGCCTCCCCCCAGAAGTAGCCTGGGAGTCCCTTGGACTTGAGCATGCACCGCGCCATGGCGACCACACTCTGGTTGCGGCGTTCCACCACCCCATTCTGCTGCGGAGAGTAGGGGGCGGTGAGGTGGCGCTCGACGCCACGCTCTGCGCAGTACCGCCCGAATTCCACGGACGTGAACTCGCCTCCACGATCTGTGCGGAGCACCTTCAGCTTTCTCCCGGTCTCCACCTCAACGGACGCCTGGAAGTTCATGATCTCCGCAGGCGCCTGATCCTTGCTTGACAGCAGACGAAGCCACATGTATCGACTCATATCATCAACAAGCAGCAGAAAGTATCTGTTACCGCTCGGAGTTGCCGGAGTCACCGGGCCGCAGAGGTCGCCGTGGACGAGGTCGAGTGCGTGTTCTGCTCGATGGCGTGCCTGCGCCGGGAATGGCGAGCGCCGCTGCTTGCCCACCAGGCAGCCGTCGCACACTTGATCCACCTGATCGAGTGGCGGCAGCCCGCGGACCATGCCCTGGGACGCCAGCTTGCGGAGGGACGCGAAGTTGAGGTTCCCGTATCTAGCGTGCCACAGCCAGGACGCCTCAGAGCTCCTCGCCGCCAAGCAGACGGGGTGGCCGACGTTCAGCTCGAGGTAGTAGAGACGCGAGGCGGCCCGTTCCACCTTGGCGAGCAGGCGGTTGCGCTGGTCGTAGATGCGGAGCACGCCGTTGTTGATGTCGACGCGGCAGCCGGTCTCGTCGAGTTGGCCGATGCTGATGATGTTGGCCTTGAGGCGCGGGATGTAGTACACCCCGGTGAGGGAGCGATGCGCGCCGCCTTTGCAGTTGAGGACGATTGTCCCGCGCCCCTCGATCTTGGTGGTGGAGCCATCGCCGAACCTGACGGTGCCGCAGATCAGGGGATCGAGTTCGGCGAAGACCTCCCTGGAGCCCGTCATGTGGTTCGTGGCGCCGGAGTCCAGCACCCACAGCTGGCTGCCGCGCTCCTCTGGTGGCCCGAGGTCGGCGAACACCTTCTGCTCCTCGACGTGGATGCGGCGCAGCGGCAGAGTCGGGGTAGAGGACGGAGACGATGAGGGCGCGACGGTGTCGATGACGATGTCGTGGGCCAGCAGCAGGCCCTGTTCTTCCTCCTCTTCTTGGGTCATGAGGGCCTGGGCCTCATCCCGCTTCTTCTTGCGGCATTCCACGGCCCAGTGCCCTTTCTTGCCGCAGTAGTCGCACTCGTCGTTTGGATCGGCCTTGGACGCAGGCGCCTTCCCGCCTTTGCCGCTGGAGCTTTGACCGCGCCCACGCAGCGGCTTGCTACCAGTGCGCCGCCCGCGGCCCCCGGAGCCCGCACCGGAGCTGTTGCCGGCGCGATTCTTCATGCGCGCGGCCCACTCCTCCTCCGTGAGAAGGAGCCGCCCGCTACTGTCCTTCTCGGACGAGGCGGACTTCCTGCGGCGCTCGACGGCGCGCAGGTGGCCCGTGGCCTCCTCCAGCGACAAAGTGTTCAGGTCGAGGAGGGTCTCGATGGAGATCGCCACGCTCTCCAGCTTGTCCGGCACCACGTGCAGCATCTTCTTGATCACTTCCTTCTCGGGCACAGGATCTCCAAGGACTCGCAATTCATTTGCCAAAGTATTAATACGTAAGGCGAAATCTTCCACGAGCTCACCGGAATTGAAGGTGATGGCGTTGAAGTCCTGTCTCAGCTTCTCGGCGTTGGCCTCCTTGACGCGGTCAGCGCCCACGCGCATGACGCGGATCGCATCCCACGCGTCTCTCGCGGTGTCCTTAACGGCCAGCCCCGCCTTCATCTCCTGAGGGACGGAACGAAGGAGGGCGGCCAGCGCGTTCCGGTCGTCGCGGTAGTCACCGATGGCGGACTCAATGACGTCCCACAGTCCCGCGGCCTGGAGGTTGACTCGCATGACCAGGGACCAGTCGGTGTAGTCGTTGCGGCCGAGGACGGGGTAGACGATGCCGGACGTGGACTTCTCGACCACCCGCTCGACGACGCCGTGGTGATGGCGCGGACGTCGTGGCGGGGGAGAAGGCGAGACGCGGCGGTTCCGTCGAGGGGGCGTGAGCATCCCGTCGAGCTGCTGGCGTGCAGGTGCTGACGAGCGCGACATGGATCCAGGAGAGAAACAAGGCTCTGATACCAAATGTTGGAAGATCGCCGGAATTTGGCCGGCGGTGAGCACGGGAAATCAGCGAAAACGAAATTGTGAGTGGAGAGGTGGATTGGTGCTGCAAAACGTGGCTTCTTTTCTGATTGTATTGCACAACTATTTATAGACTCCTTATCACAATGAGGCCGTTGGAAGGCGGCCGATGAGGGCGGCATGCCGCACTGGGCGCATGCCGCACGACGCGCGCGCGTGGACGACGTCGCACGGCGTTCTACAACTCCGCTCAGCCAGAGAACGTGGCCAAGCAACTAAACTTGGAAGTAAAGCAAATGAAAGCTAAAAGTGCGGAGGATTATAACAACACGCATGCATCATGGAAGAGGCATGTGAATAAGTTACTTGCCGCAAAGGCGGTGAGTTGCTACCAGCCACAGCAGTGCCGTAGATTAGTAGCGTGACACTGACATTGCTATCAGCATCAGAAGGTAAAGAAGATTATCTATCTATATCAGCATTCTACTTCAGTGCGCCCTGCTGCTGTTTTCGTTTTCCGAACATAGTATTCAGAATCCATTCGAGCTGCATTTCGTCGAGCAACCTGCCTGCACCAGATAGAAAAGTAGCAACAGTATATGGAACTCATACTCACCCTGTGTTTCTCGCATGAGCTGCATTTCATCGAGCAAAGTCGCCGCGTTTCTCAGGAAGAGGGCTTGGATGCAGGGGCGGCATGGTCAGACGGGGACGAGGATGTGACATGGTTGGAGCACGGCTGCTGATGAGGAACACAACGGCGACCACCACCCAGCCCATCTGCCATCGAATGTGTCGCGCGAGCTCCACTCCAACGCGGGACACACCTTTCTTGAACGCATGCGCCGCCCTCTGCCTAGGACGCGTCCGCAACCTTTGTGACGCACGGTGGCGCCGGCTCCCTTCTCCCCGCCTGCCCATCCACCACCCCTGCCAAGCAGACCGACGCATCAGCGCGCTCCGCGACCACGCCTGCAGCCTGACCTTCTATCGCACTTCCTCCTCTCTTGATGGATGAGTGGGCATCGGCGCCGCACTTCTGGCGGAGGCGCGTGAGGGATCGACGACGCCGCCGATCCGTCTCTGGCGGAGGCGTGGCGGCACTGCGGACGGCGGATCTGGCGGGAGGGAGCGACGACGGATTTCAGTGGGGAGGGGAAGGTCGTTATGGATGATAGATAGATCCGCACAGTTCAATAACAGTCACTGGCGCTTGCATGTCCTGTCGCCGCCGGTTTGTTTTCTGCAAAAAGTTCAATAACAATCACCGGTGCTTGCATGTGCGTGTTCTCATTGCTTCATCTTCTGCAAGTGCCGGGAATGCGTTGTCGTGCATGCAGAGCAGAACATTATTTGCCGGTGTCTCCTGCCCAAAGGGGCCATGAACCGCTGTTTTAAACCCATAATTCGTCACGATTAGTGGAGACCATATGCCCAGGCCCAAGTTGGAGAAAAATAATGGGTGGTGTTCTCTTAGAATTACAAGAAGTGTTACTTAAAACAATTCGTGATTTATACGCGGCCGAGCACGTGCTCTCGTGCGACGGCGGTGATGACGGGAGCTCGTCGAGACGGAGGCTGCCCGGGCGGAGGCACGACAGGAGTAGCCGGGGAAGGCCTTGCGCCGGCTCGTGGTATGGTAGGCTACGAAGAGAGGAGGCTGGGGACGGCTCCAGGGAGCTTATCGGTGTGTGCGCAACGGCACTCTGTAACGGGACCTTCTATATTCACCGCGCGCGTCCCACGGCCTGCTAGGAAGGGAAGTCTGCACGGCCCACACAGGCTACAAACTACTTGGATTCTTTTGTTTTTAACACGTAGATGCATGAACAGCTAGCCAAAAAAAAAAAAAGAGAATAAAATTTTCATCTATTTAATAATAAAAGGAGATGAAGTCCTCCCTACATGACCTGAAAAAATAAAAAAATAGACTAGAAATTCTCATAAAAAAACAAAACATCTAACCCTTAATCTTTTATTTTTGCAGCATCCAATGGTATCCCTCAAACGATTTCCTATCATCCTAACTACGTACCTGTTATCAATCTCAACAAATAGTACGTCTCCCTCCTCGGGTGAATCTTAGAGGTCGAAGGCTTCTATTCATGGGCGATCAAATTGGACGACGATGCCGGATAGCGGTAGAGTACGGTGACAATCATCGCGATTGTGGAAGGCAGGCAAAAGATAGCCCCCTGGTGATGGCCATCTCGGTGTGATCTGCATAAGAAGATCACGAATCTAATGGATAAAGACACGGGAAGCAGTGGACTGCTCGGCAGGAAGGTAAAGTAGGGAGCTGAGGTGTTTGTTCATCCCGTAAAGGCAGATTGGCGCATGGGAACGGGACTGAATGTCTGTTGTAGCTGGAGAAGCAATTCATCGTGAGGAGTACATGGAAAGCAGTGGATCGGGAACGATCATCATATGGCGGCAGCGGCCAGCTGTGCAGCAGCACGTCGTTGGAGACATGGGTGATCGCAATCTGTGATTGTCCTGGAAGCAGCCAGGAGCATCAGCTAGCAGAGATGATGGATATGGAAGAGGTATGCAAAGGATTCATGGTTTCTGCATGCATGACTAGACGATGCTAATAAATCATTCGTAATGTTCTGATTGAATCATTAATGTTTCCGTTAATAATCACAACAGGAGATAGGACATCGCGGTAGCACGGCACAATGAAAGCAACCAGGCAGAAGGTATCATATCTTAAGTAACTAGTAGAATCTAGCGTATTTTCTTACTATCGGTGTAATATTTGGTTTATTCTTCGGATATACAACTAAATTTACAGTACCGCCAAGTCAGCAACTAAGATTTTGCTAGAGGAGTTTTTTAACCATGTAAATGAGGTTACGCGGTTCGAAAGTAAATGTAGTATGTCTGTTTATGTATTTAGTCACTGAAATTGTGACATGAGTGATCAGATTTTTGCATATCAAGTCATATACATTTGTGTTTATGGGAAAGAAAGAATTGCATTTTATTATTATTTCTACTATGCACATTACCTGCTCTATGTTGTTAACTCTTTTTTTTAGTTTATATAAGCAAAGTTCAATGTTCTGGTAAACTTAAATATAAAATGACTGATGTATAGAACTCATATTTAGCACCGGTGTTAAATAAGTTATTTAGCATCATGTAAAATTTTATGGTTGTGGTTAAAATATTTATGGTCAGGGGAATAAAATCAGAAAATTTTATGGTCATGGTGTGAATAATTTTACGGTTGTGGGTGTGAAATTTCATACAATGAGACATTTATGGTTAGGGTGCTAAATAACTAATTAACACACTGCGCCTTCTGTTGAAACAGAATAATTTACGGAGCCTTGGAATCAAGTTACAAGACCAACTAATTTGGACATTTTCTCTTTTCTAATACAGAATAAAGTGTGAACATTATTTTTTTTAAAACTAATTATAATAGTATCTTATAATTAATAAATGATAGAATGGTGCCACCGTTGAAGGCAAATGGATATATTGCATATAACATACCAATACCTAGCAATTCTATGTATACCTGATATGTACTGATTAAGTCACATGAGAAAAAACTTAGAAGAAGTAGTATATTAGTAGAATGACATGGAAGAGTTAACCAATCAGTAAAAATAATTGAAGTTTTAATAATTTTTATAACTATCATGGGAAAAAAGAAACATGCATTTTCTTAAAGAAGAAATAATTGATGCACAAAACTAAATTATTTTTTTGTACATTGTTTAATTCAAACTCTTTTGTTTAATCTATAATAGTAGTCTGGCAGTGCATTTGTGGAGAATTTGAGATGTCATATTGCTAATTTTACTTAAATAGTATGTTTATTTTAGTTTGGTATAATCCAACAGTAGGCTGCAAGTATTGATAAAGACTTCTCTGTTTAATATCAATTAGAAGAGGTAGGCTCGCTTTTGAGATATTAGATAACCCTTGCTTTATACAACAAATGGTTTATCCTTATTTTAATATATTTCATCTAGGCTACATATATACAATAAAAAAGAATAAAATTATTTAGTTGTGGCTGTGAAATTTCATACAATGAGACATTTATGGTTAGGGTGCTAAATAACTAATTAACACACTGCGCCTTCTGTTGAAACAGAATAATTTATGGAGCCTTGGAATCAAGTTACAAGACCAACTAATTTGGACATTTTCTCTTTTCTAATACAGAATAAAGGGTGAACATTATTTTTTTAAAACTAATTATAATAGTATCTTATAATTAATAAATGATAGAATAGTGCCAGCGTTGAAGGCAAATGGATATATTGCATATAACATACCAATACCTAGCAATTCTATGTATACCTGATATGTACTGATTAAGTCACATGAGAAAAAACTTAGAAGAAGTAGTATATTAGTAGAATGACATGGAAGAGTTAACCAATCAGTAAAAAATAATTGAAGTTTTAATAATTTTTATAACTATCATGGGGAAAAAAAGAAACATGCATTTTCTTAAAGAAGAAATAATTGATGCACAAAACTAAATTCTTTTTTTTGTACATTGTTTAATTCAAACTCTTTTGTTTAATCTATAATAGTAGTCTGGCAGTGCATTTGTGGAGAATTTGAGATGTCATATTGCTATTTTTACTTAAATAGTATGTTTATTTTAGTTTGGTATAATCCAACAGTAGGCTGCAAGTATTGATAAAGACTTCTCTATTTAATATCAATTAGAAGAGGTAGGATCACTTTTGAGATATTAGATAACCCTTGCTTTATACAACAAATGGTTTATCCTTATTTTAACATATTCCATCTAGGCTACATATATACAATAAAAAAGAATAAAATTATTTAAAATATGTTGTAGTGATGTTTAGTATCTAGGTAGCCTGCGCAACTGCGCGGGCCACACAATCTAGTTAGAACAAAATCAAGAATATTTATTCACTGAGACTAGAACAATTGATTTTAGTACTGGAATAATAGAGGTTTATACTAGAACATTTGATTTTTGCTGTTGGAAGAATTAGTTTTTATTATTAGAACAAATTCAAAAGTAATCAATTTTTTTTAAAAAAATCAAAAGTTGAAAATATAGTAGAACAATTAATTTTTCATATTTTCTAGCTTTCAATCAGCTGAAAGCTTTCAGTCAATAGTTTGCTACTTTATGTTTTTAATTTTTCTTTTGTAGGGTTATTTATGTAATAATTGTAAACTATTAGATCTAGATCTAATGGGTTAAGAAGGTGACTAAAAGTTACCTAGACTTTCAGTCAGCTAAAAATTAGCAAGTCCTTTAATTTTCACTATCGGAACAATTGATATCCATTACTGGAACAATTGGTTTTCGTACAAGAACATTCAAATAACTAGAACAGAACAATTCAAAATATTCAAATGAAAAAAAAATATTTAAAAAATATATACTCATGCGAGATCTCATTTTAATGAATTAAATCTACAGAATACAATGGTTCAAATGGATTGAATAACAGATTTACGGTTTGAGAGAAAATTTGATTTGAAATTCTAAATCCAACTCAAATCCCGCTCCTCCAAAGCGGTGAACGTGTTCATGCGTCTCGGTGGGCCCCTTGCGGAGCATGCGCTGCGCGTTCACCTCTTTGTCGTTTTGCTTGTCCGAGAGAGGCCGCTAGGAGAGCTGCTCAGGTGCGCGCGCTAATTAGGCGCCCCCGAGAGGAACAGATCAGAAAACATTTCAGAAATGGGGTTCCTTATCGGTCGTCTTCCACGCGGAGGAGCGATTCTGTAGAGTTCATCGTTCTTCTCGCTCGACATCAACGCCCTGTCCACGTGCTCACGTCTTAGCAGTAGCTCACCAGGGCCCACGGATCAGGACAATTGGTATCAGAGTCTTACCTTCCTTAGCGTGCGGGTGTTGTTGGAGTCCATAGCGGTTATGGTCGAGATGTCATCGAAGAGGTGAAGCCAAAGGTGAGGTGGTTCACCACCACCAAGGGGCAGTGGCGGATCTAGATGGAAATACTAGGGGGCTGAACCATTCCAATAAAATTCAAATTATTCGACATGTAAATTTGAAATTTTCTATTCCATACAAAAATATAAAGGTAACACACGAGCATGTGACGATAAATTCAATAATTTGATAAGAAACAGTGTAGACACAAACACGGCTAATAAGATATTCTTTAAAATTAACCAAGAATATTTGCACTAGCAAATGATGTTTTTTAATGTCTTTGAACATTTGTAATATTTAATTCAAATGCATAGTGATCAATTGTTTTGCGTTTACTGGCTTAACTATGTGGAGAAGCAAATATAATTTTAGCCCTCTTTTGGTTCATCTTGCATATCTAATTTTATAACATGTAATTGAACTGTTTGTACACCTAGAGAAAAATGTAACTATTTCTAAACGTTTAGGAACAATGTGATTTTGGAGCTTTACACTTAGCTTGCTGTGTGGGCTTTTTTTTTTTTTTTTTTTTGATAATTTTGCTGTCTGGGCTTTAATCCCTACTAGGCATGATACAACGTAATGGGCTGTTTGTTACTAGGCCTTTTCCTAAGGCTGATGGACTGTTTAGGTAGAAGTTTTTTTAGCATCCCTCAGCTATTGCTAAAGTCCGATTTATCTCGCTCAATTATAAAATCGGATATTCATGCTCCTTCAACTATTAAAACTGTTTGTTTTTTCTCTCATGACTATTTTGATCGGTAGTTTTGTTCACGTTGCGCACATGTGGTATAGAGGAACACATATTTTGTCACATCATATTTTTTATAATAAAAAAATAAAAAAATATATTTTGGAGTACTAAAAATTATGAGATGTTTTATATTTTAAGGTTAGTCTATGGACAAAATCTTTTTTAGACATGTCTAAAAATGTATATTTTTGGAGATTTAAAAATTTTCTATATTAATTTTTTAATTCAAATTCAAACGCAATATTGTTCATGATTTCTTTGGTTCATAAAAGTACTTAGTGTACAATGTAAATCTTAAAGGTGCGATAGTCCACGATGTGAGAGAGGTGTAATAATCCATAATCTATCCTATAAAGACTAATCTTATCCTATAAAGACTAAACATCTCTCTATAAATAATTACCATGAGGCAACATACCCACCATCAGATCAACCGTCCATTCTAACCAGTTAAAACGTCTCAAGTCATCGGATTAAAGTGATCCCACAAAAACTATCCCTGAGCGTTACATTGTTACGCTTGCTCTTACGCTTGGTACTTGTTTTCATACTATCCGTCACCCCGCACTGCGTTTTTTCTCACCGAGGCCTTTTCTAACTCTCAACCGTACCCACTCCTAATATCACACCATGCTAATTAATCGGCTTTCCAAACATGACGCGCGAGGCGGGGAAGCCCTGGCGGCTGCGGTAGCTACGGCTGCCACGCGGGGCGACCCGGGGTGGGCGCCACGGCGGTTACGCGAGGGCGACCCTGGCTGGGGCGATTGCTGCCGCGAGGAGTAACCCGGGGAGGGCGCTACGGCAGTTGCGCGAGGGCAACCCCGTCTGGGGCGAGGCAACAGCTCCGGTGCGAGCATGGCGGTGGCTGTCCACGGCTGACCGTGCCCCGTGTCCTTGCTGACCTCCATGAGGTCGATTCCTTGCCTGATCTCTCTCTCTCTTTCTCTCTCCCTGGGTCTTTCTTGTTCTGATTTCTTGGTCCGACATTGTACGATGCGACGCCAAAGTGGAGGCCCTGGCGCCAGTTCAAGATCTCCGCCTTCTCTGCGCGGCGGTCGACGTAGAAGGAGCGGATGCGCCTGCTCTGCCGTCACACCCTGGCCCACCCACCACCACCTCTTCTACCAGGATGTGAGATTCTCCCCTTTCCCCTACCCTCCCGATCTCCTCGTCCTCGCCGGTCTGATCTTATCTTCCTCTCCTGCACAACCGTCACATCTCAGAGACAAGTTTGAGGCTAACGGGAACATGGTAACACCCTCTTTTGCTGCTGCATCTCCGCGTCTTCACGCCTTTGTTTGGTGCGGTGGGTGACTAAAATCGCGAGTAGCTTCTGATGATAGTTCATGTGTGCTCTTGGATTGTGCAGGAGGACGTGATTGATAGGCTAATCGATGACGAGGAAGCGCAATACAGGAATTTCCAGCACACCGACCCCGGATTGGTATGTTCTGCTCTTATAAACCGGCAGAATGATTCAGTTTGGTTTAATCGTGTACGTGTACGTTGTTATTGTTTCTTTTTGATTAGTCTATTGGACATTTCATAATCTTGTCATTAGTTCGTAATGTTTAGAACTCCAGAAGCATTGCAAATTGATATACACGAGTACAGATTACTAGACTTGAGAGGATAAGTCTCTTGTTGTTTCAGTAGAGTATATAATCTTTTCTATATAGCTGTGGCATTTGTTGTAGTCACTCAGCCTATAATTACATATTGTTTACCTAGAACTCCAGTAAATTATGCTTCACATGCCAATTCTCCCATATCTTTTTTTAGTTTATGTTGTTGTATCAGACTGGTATTTGTTTGAGCCGTATTGCGAGTCAAAAATTAAAATATTATGATTTGATAAACATTACATTGCTTGTTTTTTTCACTTATATCACAAATACCATGGTGTCGCTGTACTGATATATGGACATGAGACATTTATTTATATTATATTTATTACTCCCTCCGGATTTTAATTATTGACGCAATTGATTTTTTAGCTATGTTTGACCATTCGTCTTATTCAAATATAAAATGTTATGATCGTAACAATATATTTAATAATTTTTAAAATTTTTTAAATAAGACAAATAGTCAAACGTAGCTAAAAAAATTAACTGTGTCAACAATTTAAATCCGGAGAGAGTAGTTTCAAATGGTATCATGTTTTGGTTCAGGTTTCAGTTTAGATAAGCTAATCTCTAGAAATGTTTAGAAACTTGCTTGAGGAGACTTTTAACTGTACGCTGTGATCCTCTTGAACAATGATGATCTATATCTGGGATGTGGAAACCAAATGCATTGTTTTTTCATACGCTTGTTTGTATCTCTGCAGTTCCATGGGCCCGCCCCTCAGGGCACTAAATTCACTAGGAACCCTCCTCCACCTCAAGGGTAAGGACATGTGTTCAATCTATTCGAGATATCATACTGGTCCTCAACCCTTACTACTTGTCTTAGTGATAATTTCGTCACCTTGCCCTTATATAGTGTCATGCAGGTAAGTTTGTAGTGCTGATTTTAACAAAATTAGGATGTTCCCATAAGGATTTGAGGTGCAATGAGCTCTACCGTAAGTTGTTTTACATTCTTTCATTACATTTCATTTAGCTGTTATTTTGCATTGCAGCCTAAGCCATCCATCTTGTTTATGTTTCTTTATAAATATTTTTATACTCCAAATAAATTATTGAACTTACACTACACCTCTTACATTACATTTTTATAAGCATGTGTTGATTAATGGTGCTTATGTACAACTATTATAGTTATAACTTTCTGTTATTGGATTTTATTACAGAGAAGAAATGCTGACACTTATGGTACTAATAGTGACTACATCATGCAGCTATCTCTACCCCAAGCAAGTTGCACTCTGAGAATGAAAAAGTCTGATAAGAACCCGGTAGTAGAAGTATTTGAGGTAGAGTTGTAAAAAAAAATATACTGATTGAATGTTCATCTTCCCCAGCTCCATATTTTCATCATATTTGTATTTTTAAAACCTGGTCACAGATGATAGAACACTAAACTTCTTCGGTTCGGATGTAATATTCACACTAGACATCCAATATATACTTAATGGGAGGTTATTATCTTTGTTTGACCTACGGTTGCTTGTTAGAAAAAAAAGACAAAAAAAAAGACAAAAAAAAAGGCACGAGCACAAGGCTACTAGATTCAAAGTTGAATTCAACGATAGAAACTCATGTTATGAACAAAGCAACTTGAAGCAAGGAGGTTAAGAAGGTTTGATGTGGCTTTGTCAATAAATCATTGTTTGTTAGTATATATTGCAGGAATAAAATAGCCGCATGTGCAAAAACCTAGTTATTATTTAAAGATAAAAACATATTTGTATATGTATATATAATAAAAATATTTAACACACTAATATTCAACAAGAAAAAATATTATGATTTTTTTAAATCTTCAATTGTATGTTTTTGAATTTTTGTTTGTAGAAAAGATGACATGGCATTAAATATGTGTTTCTCTATGGCACATGTGCGCTACATAGACAAAACCACCGATCAAAATAGCTGTGGGAGGAAAAACAAACGGTTTTAACAGTTATAGGAGTATGAATACCCGGTTTTGTAATTATGGGAGGAAAATCGGACTTTGGCAATAGTTAAGAAAGGGTAAAAGGACTTCTTTCGACTATCTATTGTTCATTGATCATTTGGGCTGGTCGATTGGTGTTAGTGCTGTCTAAATGGGCCGTGCCAAGCTGGCTGTTTGAAGCACATAATTTTTGGCCAGGTCATTTTAATTTCATGCCGGGCGAGCCCGACACAAGGCTGCGTGCCGTGCTTGGGCCAAGGACGCGGCCCGATGTGCTGCACAGGCATGGCCCGTTTATACCTCGGCTCGTCAAAGCACGAATGTGGCCTAGCACAGTACGACCAGCCCAGCACGGGATGACCTGTTTACTCGTCCAAATAACCAACCTCTATCAGACACTAGGTCTGACCTCTAGCCCTACTGGTGACATTTTTTTTTCCAACCCTAGCGTTGCACCATCGGTGGCGCCGCCCTTCTTTGCATCGCTCGTCGGCCATGCCACGGATGGTGTCAACCTTCACCCACGCCTGCTAGTGCCGACCTTCGCTGGCGCCGTCGGCCACAGCCACCACAGCCATCGAAGGCCGAAGCAACTCGCCCGCTTGAGCTGCGGAGCTGCCACGATCAACCCTAGCTTGCTCCGCCACGACCAACCCAAGCTCCTCGCCATTCGTTGCCCTCGCTTGTGCCGCCACCACGACCACGCTGGACCCTGCACCCCATGCTATCCTCTCGTGCTGTCACGACGCCCATGCCGGGACCCTACACTGCCCGCCAGCACCACCCACGTTGGGACCCCACACCACATGCCAGTGCTGCCATTGCCATCTTCTGCATTGAGGGAGAGGGACGGGGAAGCTGCCTCTCACGTGCTTATGGGCCAACGGGCCTGACATGTTAACAGGCCTAACGGCTGGCCCAGCACGCCTTGCCTTTTTCGTGTCATGCCATGGGCCAAGGCTCTGACACGTGGGCTGGCACGGTACGATCTGAATTTAATTATGTATCGTGTCGGCTTGAAATTAAATGGGCCGTGCCTTCACGTGCTTGGACCAGGCCATGCATGTTTGTTGCACACATCACAATTCCCCAATCACCACCAACGAATGTCTGGCAACTTTTCGAGTTTGGGTTACCGACACACAAACAGACTGACAGTGGTGAGTGGTGAATGGTGAGTGAGAGTGACCACACTTGCAGATACTGTACGGACATGCAGGCACGTGTATTCAACTGATGGTTGAGCAGATAAGCGAACTGCAAGCGTACGCCGTAGCGGCATGGTCAGCCCAGCACCATGAGCCACAGTAAGCGGTAAGTAGCTCGCTGCGTGCGTCCTCCATCAGCACCTCGCCCGTCAAATTCGGTGGCCTAAGGCTGACTTCAACAAGGCTATGCCAAGCCATATATGTCTACCCGCACGGTACTGTAGACTATGCAAAGGTCTCCAACAGGATAGGCAAAGTCGGTAGGCAAAATGCATTTGAGGAGAGAGACGCACTAAAATTACATTACCTCTCTCCTCGAATGCATCCGCATGGGCGAGCTACCGAGCGGAGCGGGATGGCGCGTCCATAACCACCCGGAGCCGTCGGACGACCTCGCCGTCCCGCGCCGGGGTGGGGATTGTTAGAAACCTCGCCGGAGAAACGACGCGCACGTCGCCGGCAAGATCACGGCCACAACACACACATAACTCACGCAAGAACACAAGTGCACACGGTCTTGTTGGTGCTGCAAAATGAGGCAGTGTTTTCTGGTGCTATTCCTCTACTTATATAGACAATTACAAGCAAGGAAAGTACGATTACAAGGAAAGAAAATTGTGGCCTCCGATCAGGCACAGCTAGCTTTCTAAACATAGCAAATAAACTAAGGGAAGTAAATCAGTAAACATGAAAGGCAAGGATTATTTCCTACAGGGATGAGGGTAGACGGCGCGGATGGAGGCGGGCTGGAGGAGCGCGGCGCCGAGGGCGAGAGGCAGATGGAGGCGGGTCGGAAGAGAGCGGCGTGGAGGGCGACCGACGGCGTGCAGCGCGGGGTGGCGAACTGCAGGGCTCCTCCCCTTCCCCCGCCACCACGCCGGGCTCCTCCTCCTCCTGTTGTCGCCGCGTCAGGCTCCTCCTCCCCAACCAGTGCGACGGGATGAGGTGGGATGAGGTGGCGACGGGACGAGGCAGCGGCGGCGCGGCGCTGCGAGTGCCTCCCGCCTGCACACCCGCGCCGGCGCGGCACTGTGCCGCGAGTGCCTCCCCCAGCGCTCGCAGGACATGGGGCTTCGAGCCGCTCCGAGCGCCGCGAGGTCGAGGAGGGGCGACGAGGGGATGACGGCGATGCTGCAGAGGAAGAATGGTGCATGGGGCCAAGACGCGGTACGCGGGAGGGAAGCGAGCGGCGGGGCGGCTGGCGGCGCGAGGCACACAGCAGGCGATTTGCCTCTTCAAGATGGCTTTGGTGTTGGAGAACGCCGGATATATCTCTCCCAAAAATTACTGTACATGCTAGGCAAAAGTTGATTTGCCTCTCCAAAATAGCTTTGCTTGTTGGAGTAGGCCTAACTGCTGTCACTGCTGATGCTACTGTGTCTGCAGGCCCTCCCGCGTACCTGCTCCTGCTCAGGTGCACCACATCCCTAGTTGTACTGTAGTCATTAGTTTCACAGACTGTCACAACCAACTACACTTGCTCTTCTGCTCCGTATGGTGCCATTGCCTATTCGATCACTATATAAAGCCACACTCCAACCCCCAGTCCAATGTCAGTTCAGAGTTCAGACCTTCCAAACTCTAGTGCCTAGCTACCTAGTAAACACAGCTGTAGCGATGGAGAGGCGCATGTGGGCTCTAGGTCTTGCCCCATTGGCAGTGGTGGTCGCTCTTGGAGTGATCATTGAAGCATGTCCTTTAGGGAAACAAGGATTGATGGGTGTTGGAAACGGCTGCGGGGGAAGGGGTGTGGGCGGCTTAGGCTTTGTCGGTTCACATAGGAAAGGAGTGGATTGGAGGGGAATGAAGTGTAATCAATCCACACATGACTTGTTGTGGATTCAATCCCCTTCAAACCATGACAATCCACTTGGGGACGTGGAATAACCGAACGAGCCCTTAGGTGGTGGGCTTGGTGGAAGTGGTGTTGGAGGCAGTGGCCTTGGAGGTGGTGCTGGAGGAGGTTCTCAAGGTGGCCTTGGAGGTGTTGGTTTCAGCAATGGAGTAGGCGGAGGAAGCGGCCGTGTAGGTGGAGGGGCAGGTGGTGGGTTTGGAGGAGGCAACAAAGGCGGGTTTGGGGGCGGTGTGGGAGGCATATATAGGAAGTGGAGGCTTTGGTAGCAGCAGCAGTGTGGGCAACAGCTTTGGTGGGGGTAATGACGGCGGCTTCAATGGAGGTGTGGTTGGTGGCAATGGTGCTGGTGGTAGTTTCAATGGCGGCGCTGGTGGCGGGGGTGGTTTCGGTGGCAGAGCTAGTGGTGGCAACAATGTAGGTGGCAGTTTCAATGGCGGGGGTGGTTTCGGTGGCAAAGCCGGTGGTGGCAACAATGTAGGTGGTGGTTTTAATGGTGGCACTGGTAGCGGGGGCAGTTTCAATAGAGGTAATAGTGGCAGCTTAGGTGGAAGCATGGCCGGTGGTGGCAGTGGTGCAGGTGGCGGTTTCAATGGCGGCGCTGGTGGCGAGGGTGGTTTTCGTGGCAGAGCTGGTAGTGGCAACAATGTAGGTGGCAGTTTCAATGGAGGTAATAGTGGCATCTTTGGTGAAGGCATGGCGGGTGGCAATGGTGCAAGTGGTGGTTTCAATGGCGGCGCTGGTGGCAGGGGTGGTTTCGATGGCAGAGCTGCTGGTGGTAACAATGCAGGTTGGCAGTGGTGCAGGTGGCGGTTTCAATGGCGGTGCTGGTAGCGGGGATGGTTTCCGTCGCAGAGCTGGTAGTGGGAACAATGCAGGTGACGGTTTCAGTGGAGGTAACAGTGGCAGATTTGGTGGAGGCATGGCCGGTGGCAGTGGGGCAGGTGGCGGTTTCAATGGCGTCGCTGGAGGTAGGGGCGGTTTCGGTGGAGGATCTGGTGGTGGGCTTTGAGTATATAATACAAAGGGAGAGCTAGTCATGCAGTGTCGACCCTAGGTGCTCCATGCAGATGTGTTCTGAATTATATTACTGTCTGAGTCAACTTTACATGCATTACTTACGAAGATGACCTTGTTATTCAGAAGCATATGTAAGAAGGGAATAAAGTGGTCGATCAAGATGGATATGGAGATGAGTTTCTGATTTGTATGTACATGCCTTGTTTGAGAGCCTAGATACCTTCTACTCCGTTGTGTGGTATCCGTGCAACCTACCTATATAATTATCATATACAAATATATCTCATATATGTTAGAATTTAGGCCACAAAGTCAGCCCCATGTGGCAGCACTTGAAGAGGCCCAAATTAAATAGGAAAACCATGGTGGTATGTAAGAGATGACTGGGTGAATTCTTTTGTACCACCTTGCCCATCTAGGTGAATGTATCCAACATATAAGGTAGGATATTGGATGCTTTTCAACATGAGTGAAGCATAATAGAACACAGGCTGCTGTAGAACACACACGTGCGCACGCATCGTGTGTTTCGCGTGATTTGCGACTTGCGCGTTCACGTCATGAGAGTTCTACTACAGCAAATTATTTTTGCTAAGAATAAATGGGGTATTTTCACCAGCACCTTAACTGCCACGTTGATTAGGAGTAATTTCTTACGAATTAAGGCTCCTATTAACGTTGAGGAATTTCAAGGGGCGGTTCCTGATATCATGCCAGGTTAATGCGTTTTAATTTCGTGTTCCCCTCTTGTGCATATAAGGAGACGTACTAGAGGCGAAAGAAAAACACACAGAAAAATAAATCTCTCTTCTCTTATATTTTCGTGTCGCCACTGTCGAGCCTTGCCGTCCCTCATCCGCCATGCAGCGGATCAGGGAGAGCAGTGTCTCCAAACCAACGCTGGTGATTTGAAGATCTGCACGGGTGCCGGCGATCAGGTTTCTGGGATGTGCATCGTCATGACTGCTCGCTGCCCTTCCCACATTGACAACTTCTTCCTCTTCGTACGCAACCTCAAACTCCTCTTACTAGCGGGATTCACTGTAAGTTCTCTTCTGTTTCTCTTCCGACTTTTCTCTTTGTGATATGCAGTTTTTCTGCCTGGGTCGATCAAGTTTTTCCGGTAATTAGCAGAAGTTAAGGAATTTCGTGAAAGTCTTGGCATACCAGCTGTACAGACTACCGGAGGCACCACTATACCGACAGAAACGGTTCTTGCGTCCACATCATTGCCACCTCCTGAAGTGTTTGGTCGTGACATAGATCGCGATCTTATAATAGATCTTCTTACTAAGGAAAGTGCTCGTGACGGCTGCTCAACTAGGTACTCGGGTGTGGCAATTGTTGGACATGCAGGTGCTGGAAAATCGACCTTGGCGCAGCATATCTACAATGACGATAGGATAAAAGAACATTTTGATGTCAGGATGTGGGTCTGCATCTCGCGAGAGATTGATGTCCATCGTCACACACAAGGGATAATAGAGTCTGCACAAAACCGGAAGTGCCCACATTTCGATAATCTTGCTATGCTCCAGCAAACATTAAAGGGCATACTGCAAAAGTCAAAGAAATTCCTCCTGGTCTTGGATGATGTCTGGTTTAAAGAATCTAGTAAAGAGAAAGAATGGGACCTACTACTACGTCCTCTTGTTTCTCAGCAGGCCGGAAGCAAAGTTTTAGTAACCTCTGTTAGAGATGTACTTCCAGCAGCTCTGTGCTGCAATGAAGTAATTCGCCTGGAGGACATGGATGATGCAGATTTCTTGGCACTCTTCAAGCATCATGCCTTCTCGGGAGCAGAAATAAGAGATCAATGGTTGCAGCTCCAGCTAGAAGAGATAGCAGAGAAGATAGCTAAAAGGCTTGGACGTTCTCCATTGGCAGCAAAAGTTATTGGTTCCCAGTTGAGCAGGAGAAAGGTAATCAATGCATGGAAAGATGCTCTGATGATTAACAACTTAAGTGAACCCATGAGAGCTCTGTTATGGAGTTATGAAAAATTGGATCCAAATCTGCAGAGGTGTTTTTTGTATTGTAGCTTATTTCCAAAAGGCTACAGTTATGACATTAATGAGTTAGTTCACCTTTGGGTTGCAGAGGGACTAGTTGTTTCATATAACCATAATAGGAGCATGGAAGATATTGGAAGGGAGTCCTTCAATGAATTGGTCTCTGGATCTTTGTTTCAACAGCTGGTTTCGGGAAGGTTTGTTATGCACGACCTCCTTCATGATTTGGCAGAGTTACTGTCTACAGAGGACTGCTTCAGATTAGAAGATGACAAGGTGACACAAATACCACACACTGTTCGACATCTATCTGTTCGTGTTGAGAGTATGATAAAGCATACGGAAATTATCTGCAAGCTCAATCATTTACGCACTGTTATCTGCATCGAACCACTTATGGATGACGCATGTGTTCTTTTTGATGAGATATTACAGAACATGAAGAAGTTGCGTGTACTGTATTTGTCACTTGACAGTAGCAGCAAATTGCCAGAATCCATTGGTGACCTGAAGCACCTTTGGTACTTGAACATGGTCAAAACATCAATTTCTGAGTTGCCTACATCAATATGCAATCTTTACCACTTGCAGTTACTTCAGTTAAATCACCGAGTTAAACATTTGCCCGAAAAATTCTGCGAGTTAAGTAAGTTGCGGCACCTTCAAGTGTATGATGGTAGAATTGATGAGACGTCTGAAAGAGCTCTTCCTCTACTTCCCAACATTAGCAAGCTAACTTCACTCCAACAACTCCATGAATTTTCTGTACAAAGGAAGAAGGGATATGACCTGGAACAGCTGAGGGAGATGAATGAGCTTGGAGGCAGCTTAAAGGTCACCAATCTTGAGAATGTCACTGGAAAGCATGAAGCCTTAGACTCAAATCTACAGAAGAAAAACCGTCTTGGAAAGTTGCACCTTGCATGGAGTTCCCAGAATCCTATGAGGGAAGATGATAGTCAACATCTGGATGTTTTAGAAGGTTTTGTACCCCCATCTCAACTGAATATCCTCACGATCGAAGGCTACAACTCTGCCTCATATCCAAGCTGGTTACTTGATGCTTCCTGTTTGGAGAGTTTGAATTCCTTTGGGCTTATTAACTGCAGTATGTTACGAGGCCTACCACCTGATACCAGGCATTTTCGGCATTGCTATGAACTGTCGCTTCAAAATGTTCCAAATCTGAAGACATTATCTGTTATTCCTCCAGGGCTTCGAAGCTTAACGATTTCCAGGTGCCCGATGCTTATGTTTATCACCCATGATGAGTTGGAACAGGATGATAATGGGGGAAACGTGATTAATAAAGATCATTTGGAATCACACCTTGCTTTGCTTTGGGAGGTGGATTCACGATCGTATATGTCTGACGCATTACGTGAAGAATATTTCTCTCTTATGGAATTGAGGACATTAATGGACGAAGATATTTCAAATCATCTCCTCATGATTAAACAGGTTCTAAATGCAGACCAATTACTGGCAAAAGAAAATGTAATCAAGGCATGGCTATATTGTCATCAGCAGAGGATAAGAATCATATACGGGGCAGGCATCGCATTGTCACTGACTCCACCATCAGGGCTTTGCGAACTTAATCTGTCTTTATGCAGTATTACAGATGGAGCCTTGTCTACTTGCCTCAGTGGCCTCACTTCACTGAGAAAGTTGTCACTATACCAGATTATGAATTTGACCGCACTTCCGTCAGAAGAAATTTTTCAGAGTTTGAGAAACCTTGGTTCGCTAGATATTGTATATTGCTGGTGTCTCAGATCATTGGGAGGCTTACGAGGTGCTACTTCGCTTACAGATGTTTCATTGATGCACTGCCCTTCTTTAGATTTGGCACGTGGAGCAGAGTTTATGCCACTATCTGTTGAGGATCTCAATATATTCAGTTGTGTGCTAACAGCTGACTTCTTCTGTACAGCGTTACCAAATCTGGAAATCCTTAATTTAAGTAGCTGCAGAAGCTCTGCGTTCTTGCCCGTTGGCCATTTAACCTCTCTCCAAGCATTATCCTTACTTAATATGCCAGAATTATGTATGCTTGAAGGCTTGTCATCACTGCAACTTCACCACGTCTATTTGATAGATGTTCCTAAGCTCAGTACAGAGTGCATCTCAGAGTATCGCGTCCAGAAATCACTCCATGTCAGCAGCTCTGTAATCCTCAACAACCTGCTCGCCACTGAAGGATTTGTACTCCCAGCTTCTATTTCGCTTGAAAGCTGCACGGAAACATCTAGTTCATTCAACGAATCTATAAAGTTCTCATCGGTCAAGTCGTTGGCATTTCGCCGTTGCTTAATGAAGTCCCTGCCGATAAATGTGAAGTACTTCCTCAGCCTGGAGACTCTCGTAATCGAGGAGTGCCACGGTATATCATCCTTACCAGATCTGCCACCCTCCCTCCAGTACCTATGCATAAAGAATTGTACACTCTTGAAAGAGAGCTGCCGAGCACCTGACGGAGAGAGCTGGCCAAAGATTGCCTTCATACGCTGGAAGGACATCCAATGAACTTCAAGTTTGCAACTACAAAGAAATGGAAAGGTAATGTTCAATCTCAGAGACTAACCTGCTGCAATATTTTACTTCATCCGTCTTTGATGTTTGGACTACTTTGTGTTTCGAACAGCCACCGCCAAGATTAGCCTGCGTGCGGCAGTGACCTCGTCTCCTACGCGTATTCCAAGATGGACTCCCTCAACCTCGTCTCCTGGCCCACGTTTCCAAGGAACTACGTGCCAAAATGTTATAAACTCGGTTAGGGTTTTACCGAGAGATTATCATCTTCTTGTAAGGCGTCATTCGGCGTTGTAACCCAACTCTTGATAGTGAAGTTTTGCTAGCTGCCGCCCCAGTTTTTTTCCCTTCCACCTCAGGAGGGTTTTCCACGTTAAATCTCATGTCCCCAGCGGTATATGGTTTCTTATTCTTCATCATTCGTTTATAATAGTCACCTCGTTTCCTTTTCTAGACACCATGTGTATTGTACTACTAAGCGGCATGACTCCATCAACGATTCATGACTTCATGAGCGATGTTCATCATCTGTGTGTAAAATTAGATGGGGTAATTTTAAAATTAGATTTTGAGAAGACATACGACAAGGTCAATTGTTCTTTTCTTCAATAAACATTGAGGATGAAAGTCTCTTCACCATCATGGTGTAAATGGATTGAAAAATTGTTAGAGGGGAAAATGTGAAAATCAAAGTAAATGATGATATTGGCCATTACTTTCAAACTAAGAAAGCTTAGACAAGGTGATTTGTTGTCCCCTTTTCTTTTTAACTTAGTAGCGGATATGTTGGCGATCCTCATCCAAAGAGCCAAAGATAATGGTGACATCGGAGAGTTATGCAGCCAAAGATACTATTCTGTTCATAGAACGTGATCTAAATCAAGCCAAAAGTCTTAAACTAGTGTTAAGCACTTCTGAGCGGTTGTCGGGGCTTAAAATCAATTTTCATAAGAGCAGGCTTTATTGTTACAGAAAAACCAAGGATTATGAAGTTGAGTATGCTCAACTGCTTGGCTGCATACTGAGCCTACTTCTTTTAAATATCTTAGTATTCCTATGCATCATAGGAAGTTATCTAATAGTGATCAAGACTCCTCCGTTCTAGCAACCCGAGGCAAATTCTTCCAGAAGCTCAAAATGGTTATCCATAGAGCCAAACAAAGACACAAGTAAGGAATTGAAGAATGGAAACCGCTCAAAAACTAACTCTTTCTTTCCTTTTTGCGTTTCTCTTCCACTTTCTTTTGTCTATAATTATTATGACTTTTTTATTCATCAATAAAATTCTGTAGGGGAGTTGCACTCTACTTCATTCATCAGTAAAAGTTATCTAATAGTGACTGGTTGATGATTGAGGAAAAACTTCAAAAAAAACTTAGTAGTTGAAAAAGAAAAATACTATCTATTGGCAGCCTACTAATCTTGATCAATTCCGTTTTAACAACTTAGCAATGTATATGCTGTTCTTTTGAATATTTAAGGAAGTATCTAAAAATTAGATTATTATCGATCAAGATTCTATTGGTAATGTATGCAAGAAAAAATATAGGCTTACTAAGTGGAGTATTTTGTGTCGTCCTAAGAAGTGTTGGGGTTGAGTAATCCAATAAAAAAGTCTATTTTACTCCCCAAATAATTCACTTTGTCCAATTTACTCCCAAAATAAAATCTTGACTTGATTTACTCCCTCAAACAATTCAAATGGGTACAATCTACCCTCTTATGCCATTTGTATTTTCTGTTTCTCTCTGTACAATTAAAATTTGAATCTAAACTTTTGCATGATGAAATATTATAACAATGATAATATTAAAAACTTATTTTCTATTTTTTCATAAATATTTTATATACAATTTTAGAACTCCATAGTTAAGATAGTATTATGTGACATCCATGCCCCACAAATGAGGGGGAATAGTCGAAGGATCGATCATCGGGTGACGTCTTGACAAAGCAAGAGTCCAAAAGTACACACATATAAGCATAAAAGAATAGTGCAATGTTAGAATTTAATTATTACAGCTTTGGTTCAGATTTGAGTATGTAAACAAGTTTAAAATTTGGTAACGTAAATAGCGGAAGCAATATATCTCACGTTAGAATCCTATCATGAAGCACATCAAACCCGTAGACATGCCTCATTATCAAGAAGAACACCTGCATAAAATAACATAGAGCAAAGCCCTGAGCAACTAATACTCAATAAGACTTACCCGTCAAAGTGGCACGCTAAGGCCGACACCTACTATGCAGGGGGCTGACCAAAGGTTGTTGGAATAATTGCAAAAATAGCACTAATAATTAATCCTATTTTTTAATTAAATTTTAGCCAAATTAATAGGGTTCTTGCATAAAATAAATGTTGTGCAGCTATACTATAGTAAACATGGTTGCAATACATTTAATAGAAATACAATATCATCTTCATCATTTCACTGTGTAATTCGAGGTGGCAGCGATCTCACAAGTGGTACTCAATAACCGCGAGGGACGACGACTCGAATCGATTTACATCCTGCAGGAGAAACCCAAATACATGATATACGCACACTCCCAGAGTCACGTATGACACCTTTCGCGAGATCACCATAGAGTCGGCCGGGTTTCACGCGCTCCCGGGTACATGTCCTCCATGCGATACCCGGTATCCGTGGTTAGACCATGCACCCTTCCACCACTCATACCACCCAAATGCCACCATGCACTTATGATCGTTCCAAAAGAGCGATGAGGGACCGTCCAACTACTATAATAATCAAGCTACGTCGGTTTACTAGTGCCCATATCACTAGCATGCACTTGGTACTGTTCAAACTTGGTCATGGGTCCACACTCGAAGGGGGTTCTTAATCGACACAAACGGAACTATGGCAAACAAGGTCCAACCCTGTCATCTCAACCTACACATGCACATCCCTATTCGGTCTCAAATTAATCCATCATTGTGATGTGAGAGTACAAGTGATAAATCTCCGAACCATCCTATATCGAATAGTCTCCATACCACTCGATTTTCCTACCGATGACTCCATATTAAGCATAGCAAATTCTAATGAATGGTTGAACAAGTATACTCATACCCATATGATTTGTCTTTCCTACATGCAACTAGAGTTTCAATCATTTCCTACACGTAATGCACAATACATGACACACATACATGTGATACAAAATAAAAGTTTTAAAACATAGGAGTGCACCGGGGCTTGCCTTTGGTTCGAGCAATGTTAGCTTATACAAGGTTATAGCCAAACCATCATCTATCTTTGCAGCACCAATCTTCTCGTCCTTGTTACCGGCTCGTTTCCTAGTAAGATGATGCACCATGCAAGTCAAGAGTATGATAAGGAAATTCACAGAACTTCCTTAATAAATTGATGCAATGACATGATGCATATAAGTAGGTATTTAGTGTTGCCATTAAGTGCTAAATTATTTTGCTATACATATTTTTTTCCTTGAAAATGCTAGATTGGTTATGCAATGCCACTATCAACGATATGATCAACTTAAGCAGTGTAGTTTCAAGACATCATAATAAATTAAATAGTTAATACTAGCAATGCTAAAGTGATCATCGAGGTGTCGTCATTTTATTTATTGGACTTGAAATAAAAGAAAGGATGTAATCTAATTTCTTGATAAATCTTTAGTTGACATACATGATTAACTAAAGATGTTAGGGTATAGCATGACAACATGAGTGTGAGATTCTTGAACAACAAAGGTGACTAGGCATTTAGCAAGAAGTACTTAGCATAATATGATTAGGTGAGTTAATCTATTTTTTTGTCTATTTCTTTCATTGACTCTCTAAATACAAGGGTAAGTTCATACAAAAACAAAGGTGTAACAACTTACACTAGATGACCTATCATGTAAATAAATCAATATCAGCAGCTAAATAAACTAAATCAAGTACTCTACTATAAATAAGTATTGCTAACATTCATTGACATTTAAATGTTCAAGCACAAATTAATTGGTTAAGTGCTTAAGCTATTAAATATGTACTTAAAATACTTATTCTAAGCATATTTGCATCCTTAATTTGTCTAGCATGGTTCTGAAGGACATATACTAGTGGGTGGATTACATGTTGTAGGAGTCATGATATGAGGTCTATATACCAATTATGATGGCAAAAAGTATGAACCAATACTCTTTATTAAGTAAAATGGTGCAAACACTAAAATATTAATTATAGATAAAATACTTAGAATTTAAATATGCCACCTTGTGACATGCATGAAAATGATGCAATGAACGTACATGTAAATATTGAGATTTATTTTTATGCTCTGATATTTAGTTATGATTTATTTGTTATTTTGTTTATTAAACGCACTCATAAATAAAGATGAATTTTTAGGGTCTTTTAGCAAAGTATTACGATAGTAAATATTCAGGGAAGTCCAACAAGTATATATTTGCAATTTTTCTATGTCCTAGAAGTTTCTGTATGGATTTTTAAAGTTAAAACCATTTTATTTACACATTAAAATATGCATAAATAAATATTTGGGGTTTCTGTGATTTAGTAGTTTTATAAAACAGAGATTAATCTCAAAAGTACAGTACTTATTTTCTTGCATTTTTCTTCCAAGTACATATTTTTGTTTGCATTTTAAAAGCCAGAAATAATTATTTCTTGTGTTGATTTTAAAAGATAAAAGAATACATGGCCATCGGGCCTCAATACTGTGGCCCACTAAGCTTGCGCAGAAGGGCAGCTTCCTGGGCCAGATTCGGCCCAGGCAGTGGGCGTCGGCCTGAGGTCGAGCCAGCCCAGGCGGGGCGAATGGCCAGCCAGAGCCCGAGCCAGGGGGCTCGGCGCAGTAGGCGGCACGGCCACAACGGCGTGGCCGGGCTCTATTGATGGGCACCGCTGGCGCAGACGGCGACAGAGCCTCATGGCGGACGCGCAGATCGTGGAGGCGCGGGAAAGCGGCCTGGAGATGCGGTGCAGCGCGGGAAAGCAGCTCGCGGCGACGGTGGCGCCGTGGCGGCGGTGAAGTTGGTGTTCCCGCGGCGGCGCTGCAAAATCCTGATCTGAGCGGGCGGCGACCGAGTCACAGAATGTGGAGGAGGCCTCTGGAGAAACGAATTGCAGCCGGGCTCGACGTGGTGGCCGGAATCGAAGGATCGCAGGTGGCCAGCAGTCGGGGGCAAAAGCTTGATCCCGAGCTTGCCGACACAAGGGATGGGGAGATCTGGCGCAGATTGGAGGAGGAGAGCGAGGAGGGGCTTTCGGTGGGTTTAGCCGGGGCTGGGAGGTGTTGAGGCGGCCATGCGACGTGAGCAGGAGCTTGGCGGCCATGGTGGCGACCCGGGTGGAAGAGAGAGCAAATGAGAGTGGAATGGACGAGAAGAGAGAGAGAGTGACCGGGGTGATAAAACCAGGGCCTCTGGTGGGGCAGTCGATCCGACCAGGGGGTCGGCCGACTGTCATAGATCCGCCTTATCACGTAGACTTCTCCATTCCAGGATCTCCCTCGGGTCGCGACACGCGCTGTGGCGCTCAATAGTACAACACATGACAGAGAAATATAATTGCAACAAGAGCATAGGTGGGAAACAGAGTTTTACATAAATCCGAAGTTATATTACAAACCAGAGTTTTGACAGAAGTAAATTGCGGAAGCAAATTGTTCAACATTAGCTATTTCGTCGGCTAGTGAGCCAATGTTTTTCAAGTTTGAGCATCAAGTTAAGTTGTCGTGCGGAATAATAAAATTTAGTTTGCACTAAAGCTATAACAATCATGGTTGCAATACAATCTTACTAATTCCAAACCACAGTATTAAACCCACTCATCATCTTAATGGCTTCCGACACTGTTCCGGAGCAGCGATCAAGTGGTACTCGTTACTGTGAGGGGCAGCGACTCGAATCAATTTACATCCTGCAGGAGAAACCTGCTTGCACGACCCATACGCGCTTCCGGGAAGCCGCATGGAGCAACCTTTCGCTCACGGTACCGCAGGGTCTTCCGGGTCCAGACTCCCCCGAGAAGGGTCCCCCAACGCGATGCGCCCCGTGCTGCCATCCGTGGGTGGATTGCTCCCTCCTCTCAGCCCTAGTTCCACCAAAGAAGGGAGAAGGCTATCTTCGGACCATGCAGTAGTCGTAGCTACGTCGGTTTACTGGGCCCATATCTCCAGCATGCAAACAGTACGTCCAAACTTGATCCCATGGGCCGGACACGAGGCGTAGCCTTAGGTGACTCGGACGGGGCTACCTCCTTGAAGACAAGCTGTCCTTCCCTTTCCACCTAGTTGCCCACCCGGTCTTCATTGTGATCCCATCCACACTTTCCATCATTCAACATCATTCCCTCGTGATAATATTCTCTATCTACGAGTGGTCTCCATACCACTCGATGAGTAGCCGTCCTAATTTAAGCAGAGCGACTACCGTCCTGAGGCTAATAATCGGGAAGGAGGGACCTACTGCACGCTAGGGTTTCAATCAACTCCTATCACTTAATGCACAGGCAAACTTACATCCCTAGCTAGTGACAAAATAAAAATTTAAAACGGGGATAATGCACCGGGGCTTGCCTTGGGTCTGCTCTTGCTCAGCAACGGCACCTCCGGCTCCTTCGGGTTCCCGCTCCGGTCCCGTCTCCACGTGGTTCACGGCGTGATCTATATGATGCAAAAGATGCTGCTTATAAGAGAAGATTCATGGCACTTCCTTAATAAACACGTTAATGTACACTGTTATTCGTGGAAGTAAGTGGGGTGTGATGATGAGTTCAGTAATATAACGTATGGAGTGGGGCACAGGGTGAGGGCGTTTCGTGTATTTCCTTCATGGACTCCAGTACTTAATCGCGACGACATCGCACCAAAGTACGGTGTGTTTGTGTGTGCCGAGGTTAAGCTACGTAATTGAGGTCCATGACCAGTAGGTGCTAATTAATTAGTGTTTTAGTGTGTCGAGCATAACCCTCGCAAGGTACTAAGTACCCGCGAAACAGCCCTAAAGCGGAACCATATTTAGTAACGGGTAACATTGCACTCGAGACATAATTTATTATGTTGACATGGTTTTGATTATCAAATGAGCAGGGGTGATTTAATATAGTTAGATTATAGTAGGAGGAATTTACTGGCCAAGTTTCACTCTCATGCACCAAGCCAATAATTTCTATTAATTATTATAAGGAAAAAGGGCATTAAATTAATTTCAGCTAATATACAGAGACTTACCCTATGACATTTTTTCAGGGAGACTAAAACTGATAATCCTACTTGGTGTCCAAATTTCAAGATTTTATCAGCCCTCTGTAATTAATTATGAATTTATGAGTGTTTTTATCATATAATTAAATCCTACAAGTAAAACTAACATGCACTGTAATTTAGCATTTTTTCTTATTAGTACCAGTCCAGACAAGGCTAAAAAAATTTACCTTGTCTCCAAATTCCTATTAATCATTTTACTATGCATTTTATAAGTTTATCTTAATTCTGGAAATAGATTTAAATGAGAAATTCAATTTTTATCACGTGGGCCGCATCCAGCCAGCCCATCGGGCTGAAACTCGCTCGTCCCAATGGCTGAGCGTGCGCGCGGGAGCGTTCTCGGGCTAGGCGCGGCCCGAGAGCGAGGCCAGGCCCACTGGCCATCACGGCCCAGTGCCCAGCGCGGCCGAGCCGAGCGCGCGCGCGCACGCGACGGCGGCGCTCGGCCGCGCGCGGTGGCGCGAGCTCGGCGGCCAGCCGGGGAAACAGCGGGACCCGCATTGGCACGGCAGCGATGGTTGGGGAAAAGTAAACACGCGGCGCGCGAGAGGGAACAAGGTGGCTCACCGGGACTAGCTCGGCGACGACGAGTCGGAGCTCCGACGGCCGATGGCGATGTTCCGGACGAGTGGCTGCACGGGTGGAAGCCGAGTGAGGTCGGGGAGGAAAAGGAGGGGCACTCACGCGTGCCCATGCATGGAATCGCCCAGGAGCTCACCGTGGGGGTCGGGCGACGCGGAGGGGCGGCGGTCGGAGGCGGGGAAGAAGAGGTCGATTCACGGCGGCTCGGAGGGGAAACGAAGACGGCAGGCCCGCGGGGAGCACCAGAGCGTTGGCACGAAGCTGGTGGTGCTCACGGTAGGGGCGGGGAGGCGGTGCAGCGGCCGGGCACCGGGTGCTCGCGCGGCGGTGATGGCGAGCGCCTCGGCGGAAGAGGGCAGAGAAAGGGAGTCGCGCGCGCGAGAGAGAGAGAATGGGGAAGGGGGTGTTCGGACCGCGGGGGCGACAAGGGGGATGTCGGAACGGGGTGGGGGCGTTGATCTGTGGGCGCGGCGAACGCCGAGTCGTCGGCGCCCACGCTGCGTGCGGGCAGGCGGGGGCGCGGGGAGGCGCCGGTGTGTTTCTTCTGAGTCGTCGACAGGTGGATTCCACAGGGAGTTTTCTTTTTCTTTTCTTTTTCCATTCCTAATAGCCGACTGCATTTGTTATTTGTGTTAGAATTAATCTAGAGCTGCTAAAATTAGACCAAAAATAGGGTATGGTCCCCATAATGTGCTGAATTAAATAAAAATACTAACTACCAACAGTTCCCATTAAAATTTTATTAGGAATTTTGTGACTAGAGCTGGTTTTTAATCATTCTAGCATTTATTTGGGGCCTTTATTGATGGAATAAAAATCTGAGAAAATCCTTACAATTCTACTTGGCCATGACCAACATTATATATTTTTAGTAGGTATGTGTCTTGTGGAGAAATCTAGACTTATAGTTCAATTGACATTCAAATAGGGCTTAATTTAAATTCAATTTAGAAAATTTTTAGTTCAAACTTTGGGGTTAAGCCTTTGTGATTCTAAGGCCATGTTCTCGAACCCCTCATGACACTTGGAGTGTCACAGCTAACCATGATTCTCATAAGAAACGGGTAGTATACGACTGATTTAAGAGATCGATTGCCACCGACTATACGTATGGTCCTATTCATGAACGAATTTTTATTTCGTGAGGACGGGTAGGCCGAAATCATATGCATAAATGAAAAATATTAAAAAGCATCAAGACAGTAACACAAAACTGAAATTTTAGCAGACAGGTCATCCATATGAAAAATCGATATCTTTCCACCTGAAAGACAAAAGCATGCAAACGAATACTTATTGAAATCGAGAATGAACTCTCTGTACGTTTAGTAAGAAGATTTTGGTTTAAAAATTTCCGGACAATAACATTTTGGCCGTCCGAGTCAGCACGTCGAAATCGGGTTAATATAAATTTCAGATTTTAACCTATTGTGTAAAATCCGTAATTCCTTGCTCCGATCACCCCTAGGGCGGTAGTTGCACTTTCGGGAAGTGGTGAAGGATTCTACCACTTTAGTGTTCAGTTACCGTCCTGAATCCGTAAGTAGGATTGCCAAAAAACTCGACGAAGCAGCTGCTGTACCCTAGGACAGAACATACCATTTTGCGCAGTAACCGAATTTCCCTCTAGAATATGTAACCCCCCGTAGTGGCCAGATTCTGTGTATCACTCATTGCATCAAATTGATTTATTTTGGCCTGCACCCTCTGCGTTGAGAACGAGTACTCACTATTTGGGTTTGTGTTCCAGATGGACGAGCACGAGTTTGAGCTGTTCCAGCACGACGGGTGGCGTTATACCACCGGTCTACACCACCGTGGCTTTCCCACCCTCCTGTGGGAGATGCTACGCGCCCTGGGCTATGAGGAGCAGCCTTCGTACCGTGGGCGTGAGAGTCGCCGCCACGGTGTGCCTTTTGCAGAGGTGCATCTCAGTGTCTCCCCACACCTGCGCAACCCTGACTTGGCGGGTATGGAGAGCACCGTCGTGGATGGGAGCCTCAGAGAGGGCCTGGAGAGAGTCGCCCACCGGGCTCTCACGCACTTCTGTGGGAGCAACGTAGCAGCGCTCTCGGGGACTCCGTTCGAGATGATCCCCATTTGGCACCAGGCTGACCCGGTGTGGCAGAGGCGCGTCTCTCGTGACGACTACCCAGAGTACCACGCGGGATACCACCGCGTAGCTCACTACTCCGAGTACCTCCTCAACTTGGATGAGGAGTCTAGCAGCCGCAGCAGAGTTTTGCTGGCGGATGCTGAGCAGGAGTGGCTGCAGAGGAACGACCTGCAGACACAGGTCGATGCACAGCAGAGAGAGATTCAATGATTGACCGCTGCTCTTGAGGCGAGTGAGACTCGCGTGTCGGAGGTCGCTGGGCAGCATGACACTCTCGCGCAGGAGGTCGATAGACGAGGGTTGATTATGCAGCAGCGGGCAAACCACAACGAGCACCTGCAACAGCAGCTAGCGAGTGCCCAATAGGAGATGGACCTTATGGCGGAGGACCTGGAGACCCTGGCTCATGAGAACTAGGACCTCCAGGCTCAGTTGGACGCGGTTGCTGCACCGCCCGCAGCACCCGTAGAGGAGGAGCCCGAGGAGGACGTGGGCGAGGAGTCCGACGTGGACTACGAGCCACCCGCTGCGACCGACGCGGACCGACCAGGATCCTCTGGCACCGCCGGAGATAGGGCATGGCAGTAGTAGTAGACGCGACTAGGTTGCACTTGTAGGGCACGGTAGATGGATAGCTTCTGGGACGTTCCACGCGTGGTTGTGTATTTTGGGAATCGCACGCCTGAATAGCTTTTGGAAACTCGATGGCCACATATTCCGAGTTTATGTAGAATGGATCTGTTAACTTGTACTAGAACCATGTTAACTTGGAATACTCCCGCTTTATCGAAATTATGCTGTTTACCAAATTGCTGCCCCGTGTGCTGTGTTATTTGCTTTGGTAACCTATAATGATCATGTTGGATAAGAGACTAATTGGACCCCTTATTCTTATATTTTAGAATGGTGCGCACCCGCAACACCAATGAGCTGCATGGCGAGCAGCCTGAAGGTTCCAGGGCTAGGGGGACTGATTCTGCACGAGGGACTCCACCACCGCCGCCGCCATGCAACCCCATGCAAATGATGGCGCAGGTTTTTGCCACTATGATGGAGAGCCAGCAACAGCAGGCGGAGTTCATGCGGGAGCTGGCACAATAGAACCTAGCAGCCCATAATGCTAGGGGCCACAACGACGGAGCACCGCAAAACAGCACCTACTCTGATTTCCTCGCCACCAGGCCGCCCACGTTCAGCTCAACCACTAAGCCCATGGAGGCGGAGAACTTCCTTCGCATGCTCGAGTCCAAATTTGGACTCCTTAACTGCACGCCTGTGCAGAAGACATTGTTCGCCGCGCAGCAACTGCATGGTTCGGCTAGGGCATGGTGGGCCAACCATGTCACCTCTGTGGGAGCAGATCAGCAGATCACGTGGGGCGAATTCAAAGAGGCGTTCCGTGCCCACTACATCCCTGCGGGGCTCGTCCGCACGAAGGAGCGTGAATTTGCCGCACTAAAGCAGGGCAACCATAGTGTCGAGGAATACCGCGAAGAGTTCAACCGGTTGGCGCTATATGCCCCGGAACAAGTGGACACCCCCGCCAAGCGCAAGGACCGTTTCTTGGAGGGGCTAAGTGCTGAGCTACAGGACCGCCTCAACCTTAGCATGGGAGGCTCATTCGCTGAGTTTGTCAACAACGCGATCGTCGCGGAAGACGGATATCATAGGGTGATGGCAGAACGGAAGCGCTCCGCAAGTGCTATGGGGCCATCCAGTGGACCCCCATAGAAGTTCCGCATGGTGTACACCACCCCGTCGGGACAGAGGTACCGTTCCGCCTCCGTACCGGCACCTGTTGTGCGACCGCCTCATCCAGCACAGCAGCGACCCCCGGCACCACGTCAGCAGCAGAGCCAAGGTGGGTTTCGCCCGCCGCAACAGTCGAACGCACAGACCAGGTCTTTCCCCTGCTACAACTGCGGTCGTCTTGGGCATTTCTCGAGGGAGTGCCTGCACCCCAAGAAGAGCACTGGCCAGAACCCGCCGAGGAATAACAACAACAACAACCGCAACAACCGAGGGCCAGTTCGTGCTGGGCGAGTGAACAACACTACCCTGGAGGAGATTCCGGAGAACAGCCCCATCCTTGCTCGTATGTTCTCTGTTCGAGACCACCCCCGCACTAGTTCTGTTTGACTCAGGAGCATCACATAGTTTTGTTAGTGGGTTCTTCGCTGATAAGTACCGGCTGCCTCGCACCCTTATGAAAGCACGATACACCATTAGATCAGCCGGTGGACAACCCCTGCTCTATATGAAATAGAGAAACTCTCAATAACCCTAGGATCAAAAGTCTACCCTACCAAGTGCATGGTCTTAGAGGGGTGCAACATCGACATCATTCTAGGCATGCCTTGGATGAGGCAACATAAAGCTATACTGGACACAGACGCCTACACGGTGCACTTAAACTCTCCCACCCATGGTAGCGTAAGCTTCCGGGTACGACCACCCCAACTGGCCGCACCAAGCGTTCACCACACCACCGCCGGGGAAATAAAGGATATTCCAGTGGTTAGGGAATTTCCGGACGTATTCCCTGACGATCTCCCAGGACTTCCACCGGATCGGGAGGTTGAGTTCAAGATTGAGCTTCTGCGAGGGACGGCACCTATAACCAAAAGGCTGTATAAGATGACGCCTAAGGAACTAGCTGAGTTGAAGGAGCAACTTAAGGAGCTGCTGGATAAGGGATTCATTCGACCAAGCTCCTCGCCTTGGGGTTGTCCGGCACTATTCGTGAAAAAGAAAGATGAGACCCTGAGGCTGTGTGTAGACTACTGCCCCCTCAATGCGGTGACTGTCAAAAACAAATACCCACTGCCCCGTATTGACATTCTCTTCGACCAGTTGATAGGAGCTAAGGTGTTCTCCAAGATTGATCTCCGGTCGGGTTACCATCAAATTAAAATTCGTGCCGAAGACGTCCCCAAGACAGCCTTTTCTACCCGATACGGTCTATATGAGTATTTAGTGATGTCGTTCGGATTGACAAATGCACCGGCACACTTCATGTATCTCATGAACTCAGTGTTAATGCCCGAGTTGGACAAGTTTGTGGTGGTATTCATTGACGACATCCTAGTCTACTCGAAGTCAGAGGAAGAACATGCAGAGCATCTCCGTGTTGTCTTACAGAGGTTCAGGGAGCACCAGCTATATGCTAAGTTTAGCAAGTGCGAGTTTTGGTTGAAGCAAGTACCATGTTTAGGCCATATTGTCTCAGAAGAAGGCATCGCGGTAGATCCCAGCAAGATAAGAGATGTACTGAACTAGAAGACACCGAAGACTGTATTTCATATACGTAGTTTTCTGGGATTAGCTGGCTACTACTGCCATTTCATTCCTAATTTCTCCAAAATTGCAAAGCCCATGACCGAGTTGCTTAAGAAGGATAAGAAATTCATATGGGATGAAGGCTGCGAAGGTGCTTTTCAAACCTTGAAGAAGCACCTGACCACGGCCCCAGTATTAGCTCAACCGGACCTGGGGAAGCCGTTCGATATCTATTATGACGCTTCAGGAATTGAGCGAATCCTGTGTTTGCACGGTGTGCCCAAGACTATCGTATCCGATCGAGGCTCCCAATTTGTGGGGTGCCTTTGGGAGAAGCTACACGAGACACTGGGCACCAGGTTGATTAGAGGTTCCGCGTACCACCCCCAAATAGATGGTCAAACGGAAAGAGTTAACCAAATACTAGAAGACATGTTCAGGGCATATGTATTGAATCACAACAAGAAGTGGGATGAGTGCCTACCCTTGGCAGAATTCGCATACAACAATAGTTACCAGGAAAGCATCAACATGGCACCATTCGAGGCTCTCTATGGGCGCTGCTGTCGCACACCACTGAGTTGGTCGGAATCAGGGGAGAGGATAATATTTGGTCCGGAGCTAGTGCAGCAAGCTGAACAGAAGGTACTTAAAATCCAATCAAACTTACGTGCGGCAAAGTCCAGGCAGAAAAGTTATGAAGATAAAAGGCGACGCCCATTGGAATTCAGGATCGGCGATATGGTCTACCTCCGAGTGTCACCCACCAAGGGTGTACAACAGTTTGGAATTCACGGGAAGTTAGTACCTCGATATATTGGTCCCTACCCTATCATTGCGATATGCGGACCCATAGCCTACCAACTCCAACTGCCAGTGGAACTCGCTGGAGTGCATGACACGTTCCATGTGTCCCAACTCAAGAGATGTTTAAAGACACCGGTGGACATACCACTGGAGAGCACCCAACAACTACAACCCGATCTGGCTTATGTCGAGCATCCGGTGAAAGTGCTAGACGAGAAGGAGCGAGCGACACGTAAGAAGACGCTAAAGTTCTATAAAGTTCAATGGAGCAACCATACCGCCAGGGAAGCTACTTGGGAAACTGAAGATTTCCTGCAAAGCCACTACCCCGAGTTCATACGCCACCACTTAGGTAACCCGTCAACACATCCTTTAATCTCGGGACGAGATTTCCTTAAGGGGGGAGGGCTGTGACACTCCTAGTGTCATAAGGGTACCAAGGATAACACTTAGTCAGCATGAGACCTAACACTAGGAATTTGAATTTAAATTTTTTAAATCAAATCGAATTCAAACCAAATTGAATGACCCTTGCACTACAAGTCCGAAATTTTCAGTAAAGGTGACCACTGCAAAAATTATATGTTGATGGCCATGGTCAATTAGAATTTTGGGAAATTTGTCAGATTTTTCTTCCATAGATAAAGGCCCCAAATAAATGCTAGAATGGTCAAAAACCAGCTCTATTCACAAAATTTCTAATCAAATTTTAGTGGGCACTGATAGTAGTTAGTATTTTTATTAAATTCAGCACATCATGGGGAGCCTACCCTATTTTTGGTCTAATTTTAGCAGCTATAGATTAATTCTAACAAAACTAACAAATGCAGTCGGCTGTTAGGATTTAAAAAAGAAAAGAAAAAGAAAACTCCCTGTGGGACCCACCTGTCAGCGGCTCAAAAGAAACACACCCGGCTGCCGCTGCCCTGCCCGACTCGGCGCGCGCCGCGTGGTCGTCGGCGTACGGCCAACGGCCGTTGCCGCGGATCGATGGCTCCACTCGGCGTTCCGACATCCTCTTGGTCCCCTGCCCAGTCGGGAGCGCCTCAATTCCTTCTCCCCCATTCTCTCTGCTCTCTTCACCCGAGCCGCCCCCATCGCCGCCCGGTGCTGCTCCGCGCCACCGGTGCCTCGCAGTCGACATCAGGTGCCCGTCAACATCCACGACATCGCCTCGACGTCCTCAAGCTTCGCGTGAGGCCACCTTCCCCCTCCCGCACCGAGCCGCCGTGAATCGGTCTCTCCTTCCCCGCCTCCGACCGCTGCCCCTCCGCGTGGCCCGACCCCCACGATGAGCTCCTGGGCGATTCCTTGCACGGGCACGCATGAGTGCCCCTCCTTTTCCTTCCCGACCTCACTCGGCTTCCACCCGTGCAGCCACTCGTCCGGAACATCGCCGCTGGCCGTCGGAGCTCCGCCGCGTCGTCACCGAGCTAGTCCCGGTGAGCCACCTTGTTCCCTCTCGCGCGTCGCGTGTTTGCCTTTCCCCACCCATCGCTGCCGTGCCAATGCGGGTCCTACCGTTCCCCTCGGCTGGCGTTGTTTCCCATCGCTGCCGTGCCAATGCGCGCGCTCGGCTCGGTCATGCTGGCTAGTGGGCCAGATGGCCACGGGGCCACAACGGCCTTGGGCCTGGCCTCGCTCTCGGGCTGCGCCTGGCCCGAGAACACCCCGCGCGCGCGCTCGGCCACTGGGCCGCGCGAGTCCTAGCCCGCTGGGCAGCCTGGTTGCGGCCCACGTCGACAGAAATCGATTTTCTCATTTAAATCTATTTCTAAAAATAGGATAAACTTGTAAAATGCATAGTAAAATGACTAATGGGAATTTTGAGGCAAAATAAATTTTGTTAGCCTTGTCTCGACTAGTACTAGTGGGGAAAAATGTTAAATCACAGTGCGTGTTAATTTTACTTTTAGGATTTAATGATATGATAAAAAGACTCATAAATTCATAATTAATTGCAGAGGGCTGATAAAATCTTGAAATTTGGTCACCAGGTAGGATTATCAGTTTTAGTCTCCCTGGAAACATGTCATAGGGTAAGTCTCTGTATATTAGCTGAAATTAATTTAATGCCCTTTTTCCTTATCATAATTAATAGAAATTATGGGCTTGGTGCATGAAAGTGAAACTTGGCAAATAAATCACTCCTGGTATAATCTAATTATAATAAATCACCCCTGCCCATTTGAAGATCAGAACCATGTCAACTTAATAAATTATGTCTCGAGTGCAATTTTACCTGTTAATAAAAATGGTTCCGCTTTAGGGCTATTCACGGATACTTAGTACCTTGCGAGGGTTTTGCTCGACACACTAAAACACTAATTAATTCGCACCTACTGGTTGTGGACATCACTTACGTAACTTCACCCCGGCACACACAAACCCACCGTACCTTGGTGCGACGTCGTCGCGAGTAAATACTGGAGTCCATGAAGGAAATAAACGAAACGCCCTCACCCTGTGCCCCACTCAATAAGATATACTACTGAACGCATCATCACATCCCGCTTACTTCCACGAATAACAGTGTATATTAACGTATTTATTGAGGAAGTGCCATGAATCTTCTCTCATAAGCAGCATTTTGCATCATATAGATCACGCAGTGGATCACGTGGAGACGGGACTGGAGCGGGAACCCGAAGGAGCCGGAGGTGCCGTTGCTGAGCAAGAGCAGACCCAAGGCAAGCCCGGTGCATTATCCCCGTTTTAAATTTTTATTCTGCCACTAGCTAGGGATGTAAGTTTGCCTGTGCATTAAGTGATAGGAGTTGATTGAAACCCTAGCGTGCAGTAGGTCCCTCTTTCCCGATTATTAGCCTCAGGACGGTAGTCGCTCTGCTTAAACTAGGACGGCTACTCATCGAGTGGTATGGAGATCACTCGTAGATAGAGAATATTATCACTGGGAAATGATATCGGATGAAGGAAAGGGTGGATGGAATCACAATGAAGACACGGATGGCGGCACGGGACGCATTGCGTTGGGGGACCCTTCTCGGGGGAGTCTGGACCCGGAAGACTCTGCGGTACCGTGAGCGAAAGGTTGTCCAGGCGGCTTCCCAGAAGCGCGTATGGGTCGTGCAAGCAGGTTTCTCCTGCAGGATGTAAATCGATTCGAGTCCCTGCCCCTCACAGTAACGAGTACCACTTGATGGCTGCTCCGGAACAGTGTCGGAAGCCATTAAGATGATGAGTGGGTATAATACTGCTTCTTGGAATTCTTAAGATTGTGTTGTAACCATGATTATTATAGCTTTAGTGCAAACTAAATTTATTATTCCGCATGACAACTTAACTTGATGCTAAAACTTGAAAAATAAGGATCCACTCTTAGGTGGGCTTTCTGGCAATATAAACCCTATCCCTAGGCTTTGCATGTCTAGGTGTCGGCCATAGTTGGCCATTTTGACGGGTCAGTCTTGCTGAGTAAATTAGTTACTCAAGGCGTAGCTCTATGTGGTTTTTCAGATGACCAGGACAAAAACTGCCACTACGGTGGGAGATTCTATTGGGAGGGCCCGCGCCCCGATTGCTGGAACATCGAATGGGAGCTGTGCACGAATGAAGATGAGGAGTAGTTCCTTGCTTGCCGGTACGGTGCTTGGGCAAGGCATCTAATATGGTCAGACTGTTCCCTGTGTGTCGTCGTGAGAGGGCGATTGTATCTTAGCTATTTCGTCGGCTGGTGAGCCAATGGTGAACAATTTGCTTCCGCAATTTACTTCTATCAAAACTCTGGTTTGTAATATAACTTCGGATTTATGTAAAACTCTGTTTCTCACCTATGCTCTTGTTGCAATTATATTTCTGTGTCATGTGTTGTACTATTGGGCGCCACAACGCGTGTCGCCACCCAAGGGAGATCCTGGAACGGAGCCGTCTTCGTGGTAAGGCGGGTCCGTGACACCGGTCATACGCCGGCGGCCACGCGGCAGGCGACGAATCGGCAGACGGGTTGTGTTTTCTTAAGGTCAATGATAGGTGGGCCCCGTGTGGGTTTGAATCTCCAGAAATAGGGCTATGAAGCATTTTGGAGCAGCGATTTAAATCATTAAACGAATTTTTTGAAAGCAACTATTTATACCATCTTGTATAGCAAGGAGATGGGAATATAATGGTGAATACATGCAGAGATTTTATGGTGATATCTGTGAGTTGTTAAATTTTGAAAAGGGCTAAGTTCATTAGGAGACTTGGAGCAAATTGAAGTCTGGATTTGCTTAACATATAGGCAGTTTAGGACCCCAAATCGAGATGCCAAACAAGGTTAAAAATAGGTAGGGTTTAGGAGATTAATGTATAGAACCATGAAATTGATGATGTCCTCTAGGAGATTAATGTATCAGGGAGTTAGAGAATTTGTAAAAAGGCTAAATGGTTAAGGGAACTTCGGAGATTTCTTGAAGTCTGGATAAGCTGATCACTTGGATACTTTGGGAATCAATTTGAGGCATCAAACCTTACCAAATGTGCATGGGGCTTGGCAGACATGAAGAGCAATGGTTATAAGACAAAACCAAGGGTGATGTAGTTCAAGGAGTGCTACAGGTCTGATTTTAATGAATTTTGAAAAGTTCCAAATGACCACGATAACTGAAATTGCTTAACACTTAAGCCAATTGCAAATTTAGTTTGGGGCACCAATTGTGGTCAATTTCAAATGGGGTTTCACAAACATGGAGAACAGGGTACGTAGTAACTAAATATTGATGATGTAACTATGGAAGTGAAATTATGTATTAATTATATAATTTCGAAGTTGCTGCGTCGCCAAGGCTAGATCCTTCTCAGAAATTCGTTATTTGCTAAAAATTCGAAAAGTGATTGCTCCTTATATTATTAAATCAATGCAAAATTATATGTTTCTCCTAAAGATTGGATCTTAATTAAGATAATGATCTGGTCCAGTGGTTCCTTATAAGATTTGAAATTTGAAATTTTTAATTAGCCCTATTTCTGAGCATAGTTTGATTTATTTAGCCCACTTTCCAAAGCGATAAAATCACCAAAAATTCACAATATTCTTATTTGTTGTATATATTAATGTTATGAAATTTATTTGAGTCAGTTATATAAGAAAATTTGGAGTTCTAGTTCAAGCCATAATTGACTTTAATTCAAAAAAAAAATTCAAACTCTAGTTTTAAATTGTTACTTCCTTTGTTTTTCCTCCTTGGCTATCTAAGGTTGCTAATGTGACACCAGGAGTGTCACATATTAGATATTATTAAACTATAAATAATATGTTTAAAATATATTTCTATTTTTTAGCATGAGATTCTATGAAAGCTATCACTATAAAAATTTCCACTAATCGGTGTAGTATGGTCTCCATCAAGCGGTCTAATGCTCGTAGATACTCAGTGGTAGCCACTAGTGTGGGGTCTGTCTCTGTGCGAGTGGGTCCCCTGAGGTAGAGGACACGGTGTGTCCAGATAGGGTGACCTTTGTTGTCCACTGGGAAATATCTGATGGGTGCAAAGTCCGTGACTGCCAGACCCCTGCTACAAAGGTGTCGCAAGACGTCCCGAGCCAAAACCTGAATAGTTCGGTGAAGGTAGCTCCTGTGTGCCCCATAATGACAAGGTAGGGGTCGGTGATATTCCTAAAGATATTGCGGGTGCGTACTTCCATGGCGCACCTAGTATCTCCTCCTTCTTCATACTCCTGGTAACGGTAGTGAGGCATGGCGTAGACGCCAAAGAGTTTGGTAACTTTTCATGGTAGTGCTGGGAAACCTTCCTCGTTTGGAGCGTAGGTGTGGATCCATGCATTATCATCCATCTATAAGACAAGCATCTCACCAGTGAGAAAAGGATGAAGGGTTTGTAGAAGAAATCAAGTTTTAGTTTATAGAGTATAGGAGAAGTAAGAACTTATGTTTTATAAGAAAAGTATAGTGCAATGTCAGATGCGTCCTAGTAGGTGCTGATTATATAGGTATCATCCTACGATCGAGTATTGGCTCTGATACCATCTGTGGTACCCCTTCCTGGGATACACTATGCTTTTGTACCAATCCCTAGATCAGTAGTTAGTACACAAATACAAATGATACAAAGGACGAGACAACGATCTTTATTATGTCCACGTAGGGACAATAGGGTCATACAAGTCTTAGATTACAAGCCAAAGTGGTGGTCAGACCATCCTCAAAATAGGATAAACAACACATAAGCATTATTGAACTTCCATGGGCAACTCGAGCATAGGGTGCAACCTATTCGTCAAACTCCACGGCTGCTTCCGCTTCTTCTCCTTCTTCTAAATAATTAATTTAAAGCAAAGGTGAGTACATATGGTATTCCGCAAGCCCTACCTCTAGCAAGGGTATATTCATGCATTTGGGGTAGTAGTCAAGGGATGGAGTTGAGTTTTCAGAGTATTGCGGAAAGCATGTATGCAATGGCACACTACAGAATCAAAGGGATTTTGAGAAAGAAAATGGTTTTATAACTTTTAGTTGGTTGGACCTAGAGGATATTACGATCGATCCCAACAGTTCCCATATTTTAGTTGAGACTTCACACACTCAGTCATAACGACTCTGGCACACCTTGCCAACACCATTCACCAAAACACGAATCTTGCTACACCCACTCACACATCAAGGAAATCATTAGAGCCTAATGATTTGGTGTGTCATAACAAGTGACAACGAACATTCGAATGATTTAGATAATAACTCTACAGACCTTAGTACTTTGTACCCACAGGCTATGTGCTCTTAGCTACAGAAACACATAACGCTTCCACTTCACCTGGGCATGCCCACAAGCTCACCACGGATCTCAGGCGTTCGATGACTATGACACACGTGTCATATCACCATTCACCATATATTCTTGTCGAGTACTGGACTTATCACCAGTTGCACCAAAACCAACCCCTGAGTCTATTCCTGCTTCGCCGGATGACACTTCCTTGCTACGTAACCCAGGTTCTGCGTCAGTCCTGCCAATACAGGTTCTATGGTCATACTAAAAGTATCACCAAGTTGAGGTCTTAGCGAATCGTTCCCTATGCGGCAGGGCGAGCACTCATCCATGATAGGTGGACCTACACCGAAGACACCATCACCAAGTACTCTGCACCAGTACTAAGGAGTCTCGCCCATGGCCAAGTCTATCCCACCCAGCTTCACCTTAGCACAGTTGATCTAACACCCACCCACTTACGCACACCACCAAACACATTTTCACACATTATATATATCTTGGTAGTGTAAGAGTATGGTGATATTCATCACAAATCCTAAGCGTATACTAACAAGGGTGATGTCATCATTAGCAAGGGCTTTTGGAAGGTCAAGGGGTCTTTGTGTAATTTTCAGAATGTCTTGAGGACCTTTCTATAATTATAGAAAATAACAGGGGCTTGGGTGTAAAATGTTAGGGCCTAAAATATAATTACAAAAATGTAGAGGTACTTTTCTGGTAAAAATATTGGGCTAAAACAGAATTATTCTAAAGCGTACGGGGCTACGTGTAAAACTATAGGCTCTAGTGTTTCCTAGGATTTTGGCAATTAATTTTGTACTGGAAAACCAATGGGATAGGTCTACGGGTTCATGGACTGGGTGCACCGGGTGCCGGCTATAGACCAGAGGGTTGTGGGCCGTCGATTGGTTGATGGGCAGCTCGGATTTAAAGTCGTGAAGGGGTACACCATGATCTAATCGTGGTCGTAGGTGGCGTGATGAACGGCCAGGGTCAGGGGGGCGGAAGGCAAGACGACGGCGGCGCCATTGCCTCCAACTCCGGCGAGGCGCAGTGCGGGGCCTACGGCGGCTAAGCTCGATCGGTATTGGGTTCAAGAGGGTGCGGGGGTGGTGCCGCGTTCACTGAGGGTGATCGCGAGGTAGGGAAAGGGCTAGGTCTGGCTCGGAGACGGAGAGGGAGGGGAGAGTTAAGCTAGGAACTTGCCTTCTGGTGGCAATGAGGCATTAGCGAAGTGGGGCAAGGCTATTTATAGGAGGTCGTGGTGGTGAGCGCGGTGGCCACGTGGCACGAGGGCACGTGGGCGAGCGGCAGAGGGATAATGGTGGTGCATTGGCATAGGGTGGTGTAGTGCGACGCAACGCATTGCTGCCTTACGCTCAATGGCTAGACGACAGCAGCAGGCTGGCATCTAATCAAGCAGGCAAGCAGGGAGAGGTCTTGTCGGGGAAAACTATGCAGTGGCACTGTGTTTGTCGCGGTGCGGATTAGGGCGACGGGACGCGCCCCTGGCTGCATGGCGACGAGGCGAGCATTGAAGGTGTGCGGGGCCGAGCGAGAGTGTTGGCGCGGTGCTGTGCTTGTCTCTGGGCAGGTGGGGTGAGAGCGAGCGTCGGCTTGCGTTGGTGCTATGGCGTCGTGAGGAAGAAGCATTGCGTGGACGGGGACTGGGCCAAGCGGGAAAGTGGGTCGAGGAATGGGCGACGGCCTGAGCTGGCGTGCGGGTGAAGGGCAGGCCGGATGGGCTGGGTGAGAGGGGAAACAGCCCAAGAGAGGTTTTAGCTTTTGTTCTGGTTTTTCTCCAAACAAGAGTCAAACTAAATCAATTTAAATAAAAGGGTCAAACAAGAAACAAAGCAAAGCTCAAGAAGGAAGAAAAGAAATCAAACACTTTGTCATGTTCCTGTTTTAGTGTTTTTAGAGAAAGATATTTATTCTATGGCTATTTGAGTTTTATGTTTTTCTACCTATTTCAAAAAGGGTGTTTCCCGAATTAAAGAAAATGATTTTTGAGGTATATTTTAAATGGCCAAATTTTGAGGGTCTCACACCGACATCCTCGTCGGTCAACCCGAAGCCAGAAATGCCCCCTCTTGGTCATGTCCGTGTGCCTAGTGCCAGCGCATATGCCATGTTGTGTGACCATTCCGGACCCACACTAGCCATGCACACCATGCCTCTGTAACTGTGACCTCACGCGCCCGTGAAACCGTAAGGGTCGGCTCTGATACCAATTGTAACATCGTGTCCTTCCGAGGCTGGGCGCGCTTACACCTGGCAGCTCTCTAGGAACTCAAGACTTTCCTCATAAACCAACATAAGTCTTTTCTGTACACTTTGTCCTCACTCGTGTGCATCCGGGAATGACTTTCTGTTCGGTCACCCATCGTTAAATTGCTCCAGGCCAAGCACACTTAACCTTAGAGTTCTTTAGAAATGAGCTTTTGGAAAAAAAGTTGTAACTTGTTGGTATGAGTATTCTATCAATGCTATTAAGCCCTGGTCCAGAATATCACAATAAACCACTTAAGATAGCCCACCCCAGCCTTTACCATATTGTGAGAAAAAAGAATGCCACGGTGGCTCAAGTATTGAGCACAATGCCATTGAGTGTTTCCTTTCGTAACGCCTTACAAGATGATAACTTGTTATCACGGTATGATCTAGTATCCGAATTAGTAGAGTTAATTGCAAAAACCATCCCATAATTCACTTGCAGTTTGAGATTCCCATCCATAAGTAATTTTATTGTAAATCCTCACCCATCCAGTGAGTTTTGTTACAAAAACCATCCTAATATACACATGTTTAATTCATTCAACATATTTTTGTTTATTTAGAGTAGCCAATAATCTTCTTATCAATCATATAAAATTTTGAAAGTATAATCTTCGTATTTTTTATAAAGAATATGTAGCAAAAATATCGATTAAAGTTCAAACGGTGTTTCATAAAGTTTGAGATTTTTATACATTTTTATGAAAATAAGAGAAATTAGACACAATAAAAATGTTTAACAATGTTAAACTTGTTTAACTTTGTTTATTTTTAAATTTATATCAATAAAACATATAAAATCAATTAAACATGTGTCAATTGGGGTGGTTTTTGCAACTAAACTCATTGGTTGGGTGGAGATTTACAATAAAAAAATTTATGGGTGAGAATCTTAAACTCTATGTAATATATGGGGTGGTTTATGCAATTATCCCAAATTAGTAATCATTCACCTTACGAATGATCAAGACATTTTCATTTGCCACTTACATAGCAGCAACAACTTTACCGTTTGATCGTGTACTAGATCATTTTCAAAGTGGTGTAGTACCTCACAAATGTCTGATATGGAAAATTTAGGTACTGAAAATTAAGATTTTTCTTTAGTACCTTCAAAAGGGAGTCACGTTAACTAATTACAACTTTGCCATAAAAGAATTTGAAGGGCAACCTAATATATTGTTGTCGTAGTTATCTAGAGACCATACACCATCTTTTCTTTGATTACCACTTTGCTAGGTTCATATGGAACATACTGCATATCAATTTCTGAATTTAACCACCTTCTAGCATGTCTAATTTGTTTGTGTCTTGGCTAAATGGTATGCAGCCAAAGTTGAAACTCCAAATCTTATTAGGTGCTACAGCTATATGTTGGGCTATTTAGTTGAATAGAAACAGTATGGTTTACAATGGCGCTAAACCCAATAGTTTCGTGCATATAATCTTTCAGGCAACCTATTGGATCCGTACTTGGTCCTTGCTTCATAAGCAAGAGGAGTATAGGATGATGATCAAGGATGGTTGTAGGATGTTGGAAATGGTGATTACGGAAGTCATTGGTAGATTTGGATGAATATTTGCTAATAGATTTGAAGCTTAGTTTCCCTTATCTTGGAATTGTGAGTTTAAATACTCGTGTGTAATTTTCTGTCGTATACACTTCTGCAGGTAGGCGGGGACCTTTCTTGCGCTATCTAAACATTTAACATTTTCTTGGAATTGATTAATAGAAGAAAATAGAAATTTTCGACATGGGCTGGCTTCTCTGCGGCCCATCGGCCGAACACGCGTGGGCGGGGGTCCTCGGGCCACATCTGGCCCGAGCGTGATTGGAGGCCCGAAGGCCCCACGCGGCCCAGTGGCCAGCTCGGCAAGGCCGAGCCGAGCGCGCGCGCATGCGGCGGCACTCGTGGTTGAGTGCGGTGGCGCGGGCTCGGCGGCCAGCCGGTGCAGCGGCAGAACCCGCATTTGTGCGGAGACGGCTAAGGGAGTGGGGGCGGGTGCGCGACGCGTGAGAAAGAAGGAGACAGCTCACTGGAACGGGATCTCAGCGAGGGAGGACCACGGCGGTGGACGACAGCGGGCGGCGATGGTGCTCCGGGAGAGAGACTGCACGGGAGGAGGCCGGGTGAGTACCGGAAGGTCCGTGAGGTCGAGTATGACGTGCGTGTGGGAGGAATCGGGTCAGGGCTCACCGGCGAGTGCGCGCGACACGGCAGAACGACGATCGGAGGCGGGGAAGAAGCTGGCAATCGACAACGGCTCGGTGTAGGGGAAGGGGAGCCGCTTCGCGAGGAGTTTGCAGATGATGAGGCGTTGCTTCAGGCATCGGCGTTGCTCGGGTGAGGCAGTGGAGCGGCCAGGCGCGGGAGCTCGGACCCGCACGGCAATGGCGGTGGCTGGACGAGCAAAGGGGCAGAGAGTAAGAGCGGGCGAGAGAAGAGAGAAATGGGGAGGTGTTCCGACCAGGGGAGGGGGCAGAGAGGATGTCGGAAGCAAGGTGGGGCAGTCGATCTGCGGCAGGGTGTCATTCGCTCGTCGCCGGTGCCCACACGGCGTACGGGCAAGCGGGGGAAATGGGCGGTGTCAGGTGTGTTAGTTTAGGGTCGCTGATAGGTGGGTCCCATGACAGATTTTCTTTTTTCCTTTATTTCAAATTCCTATAAGCTGCCAGTGCTTAGTATTTTCATGGGGTTTTATTGAGAACCGATCAAAGTAAACCAAAAATATGGGCAAGCCCCACATGAAGTGTTTGATTTTATAAAAATGTTACTGGTCAATGGTTCCCATTCAAATTTGAATATGAATTTTTTTGCAAAGGAGGGTTGTTTTTGAGACTTTAGGCATTTATTTATACCATTAAATGAAGGAATAAAATTCTGATAAAATCCATAAAATTCTAGTTAGCCATGGTGGTCAACATATATTTTTGGTGGGGGTAAGTTCTATTATAATTTAGGACTTATAGTTCAGATAAGATTCAAATTGTTTGAACTAAATTCAATTTGACCCCATTCAGTTCAAATTTTTTGGTCCCTGCTCTTATGCTAGTGATGAAGGTTCTAAGGGTAGGTTCTTGGGACTCCTTGACAGCAGGGGTGTCACAGAAGGCAGATATTAAAGAAGATGATGATGATGATGATGAAGATGACTGGAGTGAGGACTTGGCTTTTCTCATCAACAAGATGAGGACCTTCAAGAACAAGTTTGCTTCCAAGTCCAGGGGCAATTCCTACAACTGTGGGCAAAGAACCACTTTGTCCGAGATTGTCCCAAGCCCAAGAAAGAAGCTTTCAAGTCCCAAGACTCAAGTGATGATGATGAAGAAGAAGAAGACACAAAAGCCAAGCAAAAGAAGAATAAGTACTTCAACAAGGACAAGAGCAAAGGCAAGGGCAAAGCTCAAGACCACAAGAAGAAGTTCTCACGCAAGGCCCTTGTTGGAGAGTGCACAAGTGACAACTCAAGTGATGAGTCCTCCTCCTCAAGTGATGAAGAAGTGGCCGGCCTAGCCATGATCAAGACCACATCACCACGAGCTCTTCCTCCACCTCCCACGTGCCTTATGGCCGCAAGCCAACTTGGGGAGAGTGAGTATAAGACCAGTGATGATAGCGATGATGAGGAGCTCTCCTGCGCCGAGCTTTGGAGTATGCTTTAGCAAGCCCACGACATCACCGTCAAGGAATTCAAAATGTTGGATGTGGTAAGAAAAGAGTGTAAGTTGGTTAAGGACCATGTTGGTGAGCTTGAGAGTGAGCTCAAGGACCTTGTCACATCTCATGAGGCCCTAAACAAGAGTTATGACAAACTTAAGGGTGATCATGTAGAGCTACGTGAGAAGTACGATGTGACATCCCCTCCGGGATAACCAGGATCGTGTACAGGAGAACACTCGACACAACGAGTTACAACAGCACATACATTCTTACAAGCCCAAAAATATTACATCATGGTATAATACAGCCAGGTTTTCAAAAGAACGAACAAGAGTTTGTAGTGGAAAAACATTTGTTACAAACAAAGTTTTATAAACCCAACAGAAGTTTGTTCTTTGTTCAAAGCCAAGTTGAAATACGACCATCCGACTCACTCTCGGGGGTACGCCTTGATCCCTACTCTTCCGGAGATGGGATGCGTTCCCATTGGAGAAAACTTCCTTCCGGCAGATGCCCTTCCTCTGGCGTGCCTTCTGACCATCCACAGGAGCTTGGCTCCCCACCTAACAAAATAATAAGTCGAACAAACCCTAAGAATCTAATATACTCCGCAAGACTGACCCGTCAACATGGCTCGCTAAGGCCGACACCTAGAATGCTTAGGCCTTTGGCTGGTGGGTTGACTCAGATTTTGCGAAAAACAGCACCTATTAGGGGATATCTATTCCATATTTTAGCTCAAGATTATGTTTATTAATTAATAAGTTTTGCATCCTACAACTATTGCAATTAACATTTAACAAGCCAAACTAAATAATTTTAAATAATGCTTCTCCTTCTTGTTACTCTCGATTATCTCCGTTCGCGCCAAGCGAACAAGCGGTACTCATTGCTGCGAGGGACAGCGATTCGAATCATTTTCTACCAGCTGGGTAAAAACCCCGACTACACGACATATACGCACCGTATTGGTCGTATATGACAACTTTTCCCACTAACCCCAACCAGAGGTCGATCCGTTTCCAACTTCCCTGGGAATATGGAGACCCCACTAGATACCCGTCCCTGACGTTATCCATGGGCGACCACCATTTCCCTCCCATGAGACTTCAATCTCACTAACAGCCAGAAAAAGAAAGTTGGCTACGTCCTACCACTGAGGTAGTTAGGGTACATCAGCTTACTGGGTCCCATATACCAGCATGTAGACGGTACTGTTCAATACTTGTTCACAGAGCCGCCAGCGGTTTGGTCCTAGTTTGACACGGAGGGGCTACCACCTTGCAAGACCCAGTCTTTGCCCTTTCCTCTATGGGGCCCGTCTGGTCTCATCATCATCAACAACTTTTATTTAATTTTTCAAAGGTCTCAATCAGCTTAAAGCCTCCATGCTTTAAGATCATACCAAAGTAGCTCGCGAGTAGTGTTCAACACTACCCGACTTCTACCGTTTTACTAGGAATTAAGCATAGCAGCTATCGAGCTATCTGTACCTCTATAGTATAAAAACATCATAGGATACAGTAGTGATGCAGGTGGGTGTCAATCAATTCCTGGAACCTAATGCACAGACACAACTCAACTGACTATGATAAAAGAAAGAATTTAAAACATAGGTGGGATGCACCGGGGCTTGCCTTGGGTTTCGTCCGGGTGTGACGAATCAGGTGCGAGAGCGGTCTCGACAATTACCACCTCGGGCCCACAGTCAGCAGACGGCTCGACAATCTTGGGTCCTATACGATTTGTCGACATATCGCAAGTTAGCACCAACAATGCATGAAATATGAGATGCAATGCATTGAAAATGATGACTCAAATAAATATTTAGACTAAGAATTTTAAGTACTCTTGTCTGAAGTATTTCCTTCAAAATAAGAGTAATTAAGTTCATTAATGACAAGGGATTAATATGTTTTAATCTAAATTAATAACCCTTAGTTACCCCATTTAAATAAAAAATAAAAAATAAATACTAACTTAGAAAAATAGATTAACTAACAATTAAAAGATAATTTATAAACTTACTTAAATACTTAAAAACCATATAAAATAAATATTGAATTTTATTTCATAAAGTGGTAGAGGAATTTATTTGGAACCCAACAAAATTAATTCCAAGATTTTAGGAAACCTAATTTATTTACTAGGTTTTAATTAAACTCTGGAATTATTTTTAAAGGAAATGTCTGACAAAAGTCCGAGAAAAGAAAACTTGACTTCGGCCTTATGGGCCTCGAGCAGCCCAGCTGCTGCTCGACCGAGCCCAGCAGCACAGCGGCGGGGTGCGGGAGCACGGCCCAGCCGGGGCAGAACGCGGCCCAGCGATGCGAGCGCGGGGGCTTGCGCGCGCGTGACGGCGGCTTGGCCTGCCGGCCCAGTTGCGTAAGCGCGGCCCAGCTAGGGCGGGACGCTCTATTCGCCCGTGCTTGCGCGTGCATGGCGGCACGGCTGCGGGGCAGCGGCGGCTCGTCCGACCCCTAGGGCGTGGCTCGGCTAATTGGGAGCATAACTCGAGACAGCAAGGCAACAGAATGGTAGGGGAGGAGGTCATAGCGGTGATTGCTCACCGGAGCAAGTGCGGCGGCGAGCGGCGGCAGAAACCCGAGCTCGGTGACGGCGATGAAATAATTTGCGGAAGAAAACTCAATCGGCGGCCATGGCAGGTGCTAGAGGGGCTTGCGCGATGTTTGGATGGCGGGATTGGGTGGAGAGATCGTCGGCGGCGAGTGCGGGCTCGGACGGCGTGGCGGAAGAAAACAGAGGAGGCGAGGAACAGTTGAGCGCGAGAGAAGAAATGGAGCAAGGGAGAGAAGAATGAAAGGAGAGGAGTCGGTAAAATCGACCTCCTTGTTAGATAGCGGCGTCAGCGGGTCCCGCTTGCAGGGTGTCGTGGCGCCTCCGGCGCTACCGCGCGCGCCAGCGCTGCCTGGTCGCGGGCGGTGCGCGGTGGTGAGAGCTGGAGGCTGACGGGTGGGTCCAGCGGGGCCCACTAGCAGTAAAGGTAAATCTTTTTTTTTTTAAACAGGAATGTCACATACGAGACCCTTGAACTTACTTTTGAGGCCATCAATGTTGACAACCTTGCCTCTCCCTCCTCTAGTTCATCCAAGAGTGATCCTTCTACTATGTGTGATGAACTAACCACCTCGGTCGAGGTTTCTTCTCTTGAGCCATTTTTTTTGGAGGAATATCACAAGCTCAAGGAAGAGAGGAAGATGGTGATGGATGGCTACGAGAGGCTCACATGTGTTAGAGCCATCCACAAGGAGATTCTTGGGAGAAACCTTGTGAACAATGTCTCTCATCGGGGGCTTGGCTCATATCCCATCGCCATCGACATCATTGGGACGAGTGACTCCATCCCCGCATGGATCAAGCCCCTACTCGTCGATGACTACTATTGCGAGATGTGTTGCAAGGATGGCCACACCATCAAGGATTGTCCTATGGTGAGAAGTTCCAATGTTTTGCCTAACGCTAACTTGTTCCATGAGAACACATATTTCAAGCTTTTTAGGAACAAGGATGGAAAGGTAAATTCTAAGGCTTTGGGACCACCAAACAAGAAGAGAAAGGTCAAGAGCATATGGGTGCCTAAGTGCATTGTTGATCTTGACAGTTCAATGAAGTACAAGTGGGTGCCCAAGAACAAGACCTAGAAGATGGTGGTGGTGGTGGACCGGGAGCTTCATGAAGATCAAGTGAAGTCCACCATAAGTGACATGGACCTCAACATCATATCTACTCAAGAGGGAGGTAACTGTGTTAGTTCTTGGTAGTTGTAGTGGTTTTTTCCTTCTCTTGCATTGCATGATAATTAGGACTCCTTTGTGACTAGTATGCTTTGCATCCATGCATGTGTAAATAACTAAAAGAAAAACACATAAAAATTAGTCAATGTCTAACCCATCCAAGATAGCTATAAGCAAGGGGGAGTGCTTGATATGGTGGTTTGGCTTCTCTCAAGGCAAGGATATGGCTTATAGTGAGTAAGCTTGGGAGGGGTTCAAACTTGATATTGTTAGGTTTCCTTTGTGTCTTGTTTAATATTGCTTGCATTCATATGGCATGTTTACTTTTATTGCATATGTAATATGCTTGTCTTGTGCATCATATAGGAAATACAAAGGAGGCTTGTCATATTTGGAGATATTTCTGCCGCATTCTCTATATGAGATTACATCTCCACAAGTATGACCAAAGGAAAGGATTGTGCTTCATGCCCATTGAGCAAGCTCTTATGAACTCCGAGGTTAAATCTACTCGCGCAGTTCATGGACTAAAGCTCATACATACCCATTTGGCTCTTATTCGCTTTGGTTCTTATTTGCTCGATTCTTCATTTGGCGTTTGCAAAAATTATAAGGCCATAAAGAGCCACTATTTGAAAAAGAGTGTTTGAGAGTTCCCTTCATATTCCAAGTGCGGTGTTTATTTGTGTGTTTAGTGAGGGCACTTGGAAAATGGAGAAATTCCTTGTTTCAGCAAAATTCTGGTAGTGACCGTACAGTCCGATCTTGATCGTACAGTCCGGTCTGTGCACTTGTGCACAGTACTTCGGGAGTTGGAAATGGAGATCGGATGGAACTTCTTTTGAAGATCGTACTGTCTGGTCTGCATAATGTTCTGTCATATAGAACCCTGGTTTCGAGATTTCCCGAAGTGATCGGACAGTCCGGTGTAGAGAGCGGACCATCCGGTCACCTCACTTGGTCGAGCGATGCACTCCTAGATCTCGACCGTTGATCCATCCTTGATTAGATCTCGGCTGTCCGTGACTGTTTGACCTAGGTCAAGAGCAGAAGACTTGTTCTTTTCTTCGTTCTCATCTTCGACACTGAGTATACGCACGCGCCGCCTTCTCCCCCATTGCCGACAACGCTGCACGCCATCGCCGCAGTCTCTGATGCACCTTGCTCGGCCCGCGCACGCGTTCGCCCCTCTGCCGCACCCGCTCACGCCGCACCCGTGCAGCCGCTCGCCATGAACCCTAGCGCACGCCACCACCTGCAACTGCTGCTCACCATTGTCGTCGCAAGGGCCATCACCGCCGACTCCACTGCTCGGGTGCCGCCTCTGCTTTCCCCCTTTTTGCTTGTGTGCACTCACCAGAGTTCGGAGAGCCGAGCTCCACCACAAAGCTAGGGAAAAGTTAGCCCCCATCCTCCACCTCCATTGCCGGCGTCGAAAAGCTCCATGAGTAAGGCGATCGGTCGCGTCATTCTCACATCTTCAGTTTTGATTCTTCTCCTAGGATATTGAGCTATCTCCCATTCATTTTTATACCCTAAATTAAAGTAATTGCCTTAATTGATGCAATTGGATTAATTGCCCATGTTTAGTTTCATTAATTAGGTAATTAGCTCTACCTAGCTACAATTAATTCCATGTCATATCTGTTAATTGCATGTCTAGGGTTTGTCTCTCGTTTAGTCTACCGTTAGATTTATTGCCTATTATTTGACTGCACATTAGATGAATCGCACCAGCCACATATAGTCGATAATCACTATTGTTACATTGCTTTATTTGTTCAATGATCATGTCCTTCATTTAGTGCTACGATTTCTATTGTGCATTCTTATCTAGTGATGCTTTGCTGGTAGATTTATATAGGATCTATGCTTATCCTTCCTATACCTACGTGCGTGTAGTGACACTTGTCAGTAGCAGAGATGGCAGGTTCTGGATAGGATAAGGGCAATGGCAAGATGCCAGAGAAGGCCAGAGGCAAGAAGAGGACCAGGCTGGACCCAGAGTCAGAGAGGGCCAGGAGGGTTGCACAGCACCTAGAGGCCATGGAATAGTCACGCAGGACACCTGGATCACTGCTGATCATAGGTACTCAGACAGACAACCAGGATCGCAGGAGGAGCACCAGGCAGAGGACCACAGGGCCAGAGCTATACACAGGGATTACGTTGCCACCGTGGTCGCAGGGTACTCTGACTTCTCGTCAGGAGAGGTCGTCGAGACCTGCGGAGCAGCAATCCTGAGCAGGAGGAGTCAGAGGAGGAGGAGGAGTCAGAGGAGAGCTCAGAGTACGAGTCTGAGGAGGTCAAGGAGACTAAGGAGACTGAGAATCCAGTACAGCCACAGTAGCAGAGGACTGCTCACCGGGCAGGAGACCCGCAGTGCACCTATGTAGTGCGCACGAGGAGGCTGTAGAAACTGATACAGGCAACCGGGACGACAGACATTCTTAAGGTTCCTACGAAGGACCTTAAGACGCTTTGACTGGTCTCCTTCGAGCAGTGGGTTCCAATCCCCAGGGACCCCGCTACAAGAGAGAGGTACTGGACGGGCCTCCAAAGAAGGATTGGAGAGGGTCTGAGACGCTATCTTTCACTGAAAGGCAAATATAAGTTGTTTGTGCCGCAATAGTACACCACTTACTAGGCTATACAGAGAGCCACAGGCACAGACATGGAGCAGTATTTCACTTACCTACCTGGTCTAGCAGAGTTGGTCACGGAGCCCTATAGATACATAGAGGATATTATGCTAGAGTTTACATGACACTGTGGGTTGCCAGAGACCGCTCAGAGATTTGGTTCTTATTCAGAAGCCAGACACAGCGTGTGAGCAGGGGGAGACCTGATAGCGAGTTTTGGACTCCTTGCTTCGGATTTTCAGCTATACAGGAGTGCCTACCCGACTCTTGCTCCACCCCGCAGATCTCAGGGAGGTAAGCTACCTTCAGACGACATGGTGTCGATTGCCTTTCCACCACCACACACTCCAGGCTTTGAGATAGTCCCTGCGAGACTCATCGTAGAGGCTAAGGTGGTTAGAGCAATAGTCACCAGGACTATCATTCCCAGGTTTGGATACAGGGAGGAGTTTACACTCTTGCACCAGTGGGCTGTAGCAGCTATTCTGAGGAGACAGCCGTTTGACTTGGCTGATTTGCTGATTGGTGAGATGGAGGAGGTTATCTCTCAAAGGGTAAGAGGACGTCACTTAGTCTATGGTCCATACATCTGCTGTCTTTTGAGGGGGATGGGACTAGCGATGGAGGAGCAGTACCAGGCATTCCCTGAGGTGACCACCAGCTACTCACCTCGAGTCTCCAGGGGTTTGCAGTCACCCTCGAGTTAGCAGACGGTAGAGGAGGAGCAGGAGTCACCGCCAGTTACTCACGAGCAGACAGCTCATCCAAAGATGGTGGTTCATGAGTCAGCTAGTACAGGAGCACCTCCCTAGCCTGCAGGGACACAGTCAGAAGATGCTATCACTATTACAGCACTCGCAGGACGCCTGAGTGAGTTCATTCAGAGCACATCTGAGGATAGACGTCAGATGATGGAGGTCATCAAAGGACAAACAGAGCTTCAGAGACAGTAGATGGCACTAATGACTACTCTCATAACACAGATGGCAGAGACGACTCAAAGGCAGGCTAGTCAGCAGCCAGGACCTTCAGCACTTCCACAGTTTCAGTAGCTGCCGACTCAGCCAGGACCCTTCACCACTATGATGACAGCCTAGTCTTCTGGACTGCCTTCACTCTAAGGGGTTCTTTCGACAGGGAGAGCAGGATAGACTCACTCACCAGCTTAGTGCTCTCTCGTGTCCGCTTTCTCAGTGTCTGCGTTGTTCACTTCACTGACACACTCTTCTACTTCGCATATGGCAGGACCTTCCACTTCCCAGCACCTTTCAGTCAGGAGACTGTTCTCAAAGATAGTGCACACCACTCATGCAGACTCCCAGATAGCCCCAGAGTCAGCTATAGCTCCACCTTCCACTACTATAGTCAGCACGCTCACACCTCAAGTAGCAGAGGATCTTGTCCGCTGAGGTTTCACTCAGTAGGATGTGGATGACCTTGCTCTTCTTCAGGCGACTATTGCCGAGGAGACATCCACATTCCCACCAGCAAGACAGGACAGAGGGTCTAAGTTGCCTGTAGACCTTGAGTTCTTTAAGCAGTTGGATGTTCAGGCAGCACAGGCTCAGGAAACACAGCAGGATCCAGCATAGGAGCAGCCAGGAGCAGAGCCTTCAAAGGACGTTGTTGCATCACTTCCTTTGACCACGAGCGCATAGATGTTCACTTTTCCGCTTTTTGGTGCTTGTTGCCCAAGGGGGAGAAGTATCATAGGTCTAGGGGGAGTGTGATCCTATGCGATCGAGAGTAGCTTGTATCTTGGAGGAGTATACATGTACATTGGTTTTGGGAGTTAGATACATTGGGTTCTTATTTTGATGGAGTTATTCGATGTTCGTGGATTTTGATGGGTCATGGTTTCATTTGCTTGTGTTTGACTCATCTTGATCTCACTTGGTTTATATTTATACGCAGTGCTTGTTTCTCTTCTTTATCCTGCTTGCCTGTGTATGGTGCCACGATGATGAGTGCTTGTTCTTCAATTCCTTGCATGTTCATGCCTATCATGTTGCATCTCATCATTCATGTCTTGCATTGCATGTCTTTATGCTTTAATTAATATTTTCACACGACATGCATACATTATCATCTAGAGTGTGCTTTTCATTCTTATTCCTCTTAGCTCTTGATGATGCTTGATTGAGTAGGACCTTGTGCATTTCTCTCTTATTCATTTGTGGTTCCTCTAGATCGTAGTTGTCACGGACCCGCCTTACCACGGAGACAGCTCCATTCCAGGATCTCCCTCGGGTGGCGACATGCGCTGTGGCGCCCAATAGTACAATATATGACAGAGAAATATACTTGCAACAAGAGTATAGGTGGGAAACAGAGTTTTACATAAATCCGAAGTTATAATACAAACCAGGGTTTTGTTGAAAGTCAATTGCGGAAGCGAATTGTTCAACATTGGCTCACCAGCCGACGAGATAGCTAAGATACAATCGCCCTCTCACGGCGACACACAGGGAACAACCTGGCCATAATAGGTGCCTTGCCCAAGCACCGTACCGGCAAGCAAGGAACTATTCCTCGTCTTAATTCGTGCATAGCTCCCATTCGATGTTCCAGCTATCGGGGCGCTGGCCCTCCCAATGGAATCTTCCACCGCAGTGGCAGTCTTCGTCCTGGTCATCTGAAAACCACATAGAGCTACGCCCTGAGTAACTAATTTACTCAGCAAGGCTGACCCGTCAAAATGGCCAACTACAGCTGACACCTAGACATGCAAAGGCTAGGGATAGGGTTTATATTGCCAGAAAGCCAGCCTAGAAGTGGACCCTTGTTTTTCAAGTTTTAGCATCAAGTTAAGTTGTCATGCAGAATAATAAATTTAGTTTGCACTAAAGCTATAACAATCATGGTTGCAACGCAATCTTAAGAATTCCAAACAGCAGTATTATACCCACTCATCATCTTAATGGCTTTCGACACTGTTCCGGAGCAGCGATCAAGTGGTACTCGTTACTGTGAGGGGCAGCGACTCGAATCGATTTACATCCTGCAGGAGAAACCTACTTGCACGACCCATACACGCTTCCGGGAAGCCGCATGGAGCAACCTTTCGCTCACGGTACCGCAGGGTCTTCCGGGTCCAGACTCCCCCGAGAAGGGTCCCCCATCGCGATGCGCCCCGTGCCGCCATCCGTGGGAGGATTGCTCCCTCCTCTCAGCCCCAGTTCCACCAAAGAAGGGAGAAGCCTATCTTCAGACCAAGCGGTAGTCGTAGCTACGTCGGTTTACTGCGCCCATATCTCCAGCATGCAAACAGTACGTTCAAACTTGATCCCATGGGCCGGACACGAGGCGTAGCCTTAGGTGACTCGGACGGGGCTACCTCCTTGAAGATAGGCTGTCCTTCCCTTTCCACCAAGTTGCCCGCCCGGTCTTCATTGTGATTCCATCCATCCTTTCCTTCATCCGATATCATTCCCCAGTGATAATATTCTCTATCTACGAGTGGTCTCCATACCACTCGAAGAGTAGCCGTCCTAATTTAAGCAGAGCGACTACCATCCTGAGGCTAATAATCAGGAAAGAGGGACTTACTGCATGCTAGGGTTTCAATCAACTCCTATCACTTAATGCACAGGCAAGCTTACATCCCTAGCTAGTGATAGAATAAAAATTTAAAATAGGGCTAATGCACCGTGGCTTGCCTTGGTTCTGCTCCGGCTTAGCAACGGCACCTCCGGCTCCTTCGGGTTCCCGCTCCGGTCCCATCTCCACGTGGTTCACGGCGTGATCTATATGATGCAAAAGATGATGCTATGAGAGAAGATTCATGGCACTTCCTCAATAAATACGTTAATGTACACTGTTATTCGTGGAAGTAAGCGGGGTGTGTTGATGCGTTCAGTAGTATATCTTATTGAGTGGGCACGGGGTGAGGGCGTCTCGTGTATTTCCTTCATGGACTCCAGTATTTACTCGCGACGACGTCGCACCAAAGTACGGTGGGTTTGTGTGTGCCGGGTGAAATTACGTAAGTGATGTCCATGACCAGTAGGTGCTAATTAATTAGTATTTTAGTGTGTTGAGCGAAACCCTCGCAAGGTACTAAGTACCCGTGAAACAGCCCTAAAGCGGAACCATTTTTATGAACGGTTAAAGTTGCACTCGGGCATAATTTATTAAGTTGACATGACTCTGATCTTCAAATGGGTAGGGGTGATTTATTGTAATTATACTATACCATAAATGATTTATTTGCCAAGTTTCACTTTCATGCACCAAGCCCATAATTTCTATTAATTATTATAAGGAAAAAGGGCATTAAATTAATTTCAGCTAATATACAGAGAATTACCCTATGAAATTTTTCCAGGGAGACTAAGACTGACAATCCTACTTGGTGACCAATTTTTAATATTTTATCAGCTCTCTGTAATTAATTATGAATTTATAAGGGTTTTCATCATATAATTAAATCCTAACAGTAAAATTAACATGCACTGTGATTCAGCATTTTTCCTTATTAGTACAAGTCAGGCTAACAAAATTTATTTTGCCATAAAATTCTCATTATTTATTTTATTATGCATTTTACAAGTTTAACCTATTTCTAGAAATCATTAAATTGAGAAAACTCGATTTTTACCACGTGGGCCGCCACCAGGCAGCCCAGTGGGCTGGGACTCGCGCGGCCCAGCGGCCGAGCGCACACGCGGAAGCGCTCTCGAGCCAGGCGCAGCCCGAGAGCGAGGCCAGGCCCATTGGCAATCGGGGCCCACTGGCTAGCGCGGCCGAGCCAAGCGCGCGCGCGCGTGACGGCGGCGCTCGGCCGTGCTCGGTGGCGCGAGCACGGCGACCAGCAGGGGAGGCGGCAGCGGGAGCATTACCAGGGTAGCAACCAGTGGGCTCCGAGGAACACGCGGCGTGTAAAAAGAGGAAGGGTGGCCCACCGGAACTAGCTCGGCGACGACGAGGCGGAGCTCCGGCGGTCGGCGGCGGTGTTTCGGACGAATGGCTGCACGGGGGAGAGCCGAGTGAGGTCAGGAAGGAAAAGGAGGGGCATTACCTCGTGCCTGTGCAAGGAATCAGCCAGGAGCTCACCGTAGGGGTCGGGCGACGTGGAGGAGCGGCGGTCGGAGGCGGGGAAGAGGAGGTCGATTCACGGCGGCTCGGAGGGGAACGAAGACGGCAGCTCCGCGAGGAGCACCAGAGCGTTGGCATGAAGCTAGTGGCGCTCACGGCAGGGGCGGGGAGGCGGAGCAGCAGCTGGGCACCGAGAGCTCGCGCGGCGGTGCTGGCGAGCGCCTCGGCGGAAGAGAGAGCAGAGGGAAGGAGTCGCAAGTGAGAGAGAAAATGGGGAGGGAGGTGTTCGGACCGGGGGGGGGGGGGGGACAGAAGGGATGTCGAAACGGTGGGGGCGTCGATCCGCGACTTCGGCCGTTGGCCGTACGCCGGCGACCACGCGGCACGCACCGAGTCGGGCAGAGCGGCAGCAGCGGGTGTGTTTCTTCTGAGTCGCTGACAGGCGGGTCCCATGCGGAATTTTCTTTTTCTTTTCTTTTTCCAATCCTAACAGCCGACTGCATTTGTTATTTTTGTTAGAATTAATCTATAGCTGCTAAAATCAGACCAAAAATAGGGTAGTCTCCCCATAATGTGCTGGTTTGTATAAAAATACTAACTACTATCAGTTCCCAATAAAATTGGATTAGGAATTTTGTGAATAGAGGTGGTTTTTAACCATTCTAGCATTTATTTGGGGCTTTTATTTATGGACTAAAAATATGATAAAATTCCCAAAATTCTAATTGACCATGGCCATCAACATATAAATTTTGCAGTGGTGACTTTCACTGAAAATTTGGGACTTGTAGTGCAAGTGTTATTCAATTTAGATTTGAATTTGATTTGAATTGGCAACTTAAATCCAAATTTTTAGTAATAGGGTCTTGTGATGACTAAGTGTTGCTCTTGGGACCACTATGACACCAGGAGTGTCACAGCCCTCCCCCCTTAAGGAAATCTCGCCCCGAGATTAAAGGATGTGTTGACGGTTTACGTAAGTGGTGGCGTAGGAACTCGGGCCAGTGGCTTTGCAAGAACTCTTCAGTTTCCCAAGTAGCTTCTCTGGCGATGTGGTTGCTCTATTGAACTTTATAGAACTTCAGTGTCTTCTTACGTGTTGCTCGCTCCTTCTCGTCTAGCACTTTTACCGGATGCTCGACATAAGTCAGGTCGGGTTGTAGTTGTTGGGTGCTCTCCAGTGGTATGTCCACCGGTGTCTTTAAACACTTCTTGAGTTGGGACACGTCGAACGTGTCGTGCACTCCAGCGAGTTCCTCTAGCAGTTGGAGTTGGTAGGTCATGGGTCCGCATCTCGCAATGATAGGGTAGGGACCAATATAACGGGGTGCTAACTTCCCGCGAATTCCAAACCGTTGTACACCCTTGGTGGGTGACACTCGGAGGTAGACCATATCGCCGACCCTGAATTCCAATGGGCGGTGCCTTTTATCTGCATAACTTTTCTGCCTGGACTTTGCCGCACGTAAGTTGGATTGGATTTCAAGCACCTTCTGTTCAGCTTGCTGCACTAGTTCCGGACCAAATATTACCCTTTCCCCTGATTCTGACCAGCTCAGTGGTGTGCGACAGCGGCGCCCATAGAGAGCCTCGAATGGTGCCATCCTGATGCTCTCCTGGTAGCTGTTGTTGTATGCGAATTCTGCCAAGGGTAGGCACTCATCCCACATCTAGTTGTGATTCAATACATATGCCCTTAACATGTCTTCCAATATTTGGTAACTCCTTCCGTTTGACCGTCTGTTTGGGGGTGGTATGCGGAACCTCTAATCAACCTGGTGCCCAGTGTCCCGTGTAGCTTCTCCCAAAAGCGCCCCACAAATTGGAAGCCTCGATCGGATATAATGGTCTTGGGTACTCCGTGCAAACACAGGATTCGCTCAATGTATAGTTGCGCATATTTTTTCATCTTGAACCGCGTCGACACAGGGATAAAGTGAGCGACCTTTGTAAACCTGTCAACAACAACCCATATGGAGTCGAATTTATGTGACGTCAACGGTAGACCAACGATGAAATCCATGCTGATATCTTCCCATTTCCAGGCTAGAACACTCAAGGGTTGTAGTAGGCCTGCCTTCTTCAGATGATCGGCCTTGACTCGGCGGCAGGTATCGCACTCCATGACAAAACGTGCTATTTCTCTTTTCATATGAGTCCACCAATATTTGGACCTCAATTCATGATACATTTTGTTGCTGCCCGGATGCATGAAGTACTTTGTAATGTGAGCCTCGTCCAAAATTTTCTTACAGAGTTCTAGATCCTTAGGAACCACCAGTCGATCCTTGAACCATAAAATACCTTCTGCATCTTCTCGAAAGCATTGTACCTCAGCATCGCCCTCTTTTAGTCTCCTTTTTAGATGTGTTATGCCTCTATCATTTTTCTGGGCTGCCACTATTTCTTCCCGTAAGGTGGGAATTAATGCTAGGTTATAGAGGGCTCTGTGGGGTGTTACTTGAACATAATGACCATCTTGGACTTGTGGGCTGACTAGGATGTGGTGGCAGTGAGCCTTGCGGCCTAGGGCGTCAGCCACGACATTCGCTTTTCCCGGGTGGTAATGGACTTCCAACTCGTAATCCTTAATCAATTCCAACCAACGGCGTTGTCTCATGTTCAGGTGGTCTTGAGTGAAAATATACTTCAAGCTTTTGTGGTCAGTGTATATGCGAACTAAATTCCCAAGGAGGTAATGTCTCCACATCTTTAAGGCCAACACCACTGCTGCTAATTCCAGGTCATGCACGGGGTAATTCTGCTCGTGCTTCTTCAATTGCCTTGATCCATATGCAATAACTCTTCTGTCTTGCATGAGCACACATCCCAATCCAATACCCGAAGCGTCACACTATACATCGAACGGCTTCCCCAGGTCCGGTTGAGCTAATACTGGGGCCGTGGTCAGGTGCTTCTTCAAGGTTTGAAAAGAATCTTCGCAGCCTTCATCCCATATGAATTTCTTATCCTTTTTAAGCAACTCAGTCATGGGCTTTGCAATTTTGGAGAAATTAGGAATGAAACGGTGGTAGTAGCCAGCTAATCCTAGAAAACTGCGTATATGAAATACGGTCGTCGGTGTCTTCCAGTCCAAAACATCTCTTACCTTGCTGGGATCTACCGCGATGCCTTCTTCCGAGACAATATGGCCTAAAAATGGTACTTGCTTCAACCAAAACTCGCACTTGCTAAACTTAGCATATAGCTGGTGCTCCCTCAACCGCTGTAAGACAACACGGAGATGCTCTGCATGTTCTTCCTCCGACTTCGAGTAGAATAGAATGTCGTCAATGAATACCACCACAAACTTGTCCAACTCAGGCATGAACACTGAGTTCATGAGATACATGAAGTGTGCCGGTGCATTTGTCAACCCGAACGACATCACTAAGTACTCATATAGATCGTATCGGGTAGAAAAGGCTGTTTTGGGAACGTCTTCGGCATGGATTTTAATTTGATGGTAACCCGACCGGAGATCAATCTTGGAGAACACCTTGGCTCCTATCAACTGGTCGAAGAGGATGTCAATACGGGGCAGTGGGTATTTGTTCTTGACAGTCACCGTATTGAGGGGACGGTAGTCTACACACAGCCTTAGGGTCTCATCTTTCTTCTTCACGAATAATGCCGGACAACCCCAAGGCGAGGAGCTTGGTCGAATGAATCCCTTATCCAGCAGCTCCTTAAGTTACTCCTACAACTCACCTAGTTCCTTAGGCGCCATTTTATACGGCCTTTTGGATATGGGTGCCGTCCCTGGCTGAAGCTCAATCTTGAACTCAACATCCCGATCCGGAGGGAGTCCTGGGAGATCATCAGGGAATACGTCCGAAAATTCCCTAACCACTGGAATATCCTTTATCTGCCCGATGGTGGTGTGGTGAATGCCTGGTGCGGCCAGTTGGGGTGGTCGTACCCGAAGGCTTACGCTGTCCAGGGTGGGAGAGTTTAGGTGCACAGTGTAGGCGTCTATGTCCAGTATAGCTTTATGTTGCCACATCCAAGAAATGCCCAGAATGATGTCAATGTTGCACCCCTCTAAGACCATGCACTTGGTAGGGTAGACTTTCGATCCTAGGGTTATTGGGAGTTTCTTTATTTCATATAGAGCAGGGGTTTGTCCACCGGCTGATTTAATGGTGTATCGTGCTTGCATAAGGGTGCAAGGCAGCCGGTACTTATCAACGAAGGACCCACTAACAAAACTATGTGATGCTCCCGAGTCAAACAGAACTAGTGCGGGGTGGTCTCGAACAGAGAACATACCAGCAAGGATGGGGCTGTTCTCCGGAATCTCCTCCAAGGTAGTGTTGTTCACTCGCCCACCACGAACTGGCCCTCGGTTGTTGCGGTTGTTGTTGTTGTTGTTATTCCTTGGCAGGTTTTGACCAGTGCTCTTCTTGGGGTGCGGGCACTCCCTCGAGAAATGCATAAGACGACCGCAGTTGTAGCAGGGGAAGGATCCGGTCTGAGCGTTCGGCTGCTGGGGTGGGCGAAATCCACCCTGACTCTGCTGCTGACGCGGTACCGGGGGTCGCTGCTGTGCTCGCTGAGGTGGGCGCACAGCAGGTCCCGGTACAGGGGCGGAACGGTACCTCTGTCCCGACGGGGTGGTGTACACCATGCGGAACTTCTGTGGGGGTCCACTGGATGGCCCCATAGCACTTGCGGAGCGCTTCCGTTCTGCCATCACCCTACGATATCCGTCTTCCACAACTATCGCATTGTTGACAAACTCAGCGAATGAGCCTCCCATGTTAAGGTTGAGGCGGTCCTGTAGCTCAGCACTTAGCCCCTCCAAGAAATGGTCCTTGCGCTTGGCGGGGGTGTCCACTTGTTCCGGGGCGTATAGCGCCAACCGGTTGAACTCTTCGCAGTATTCCTCGACACTGCGGTTGCCCTGCTTTAGTGCGGCGAATTCACGCGCCTTCCTGCGGACGAGCCCCACAGGGATGTAGTGGGCATGGAACGCATCTTTGAATTCATCCCACGTAATCTGGTGATCTGCTCCCACAGAGGTGGCATGGTTGGCCCACCATGCCCCAGCCGCACCATGCAATTGCTGCGCGGTGAACAATGTCTTCTGCACAAGCGTGCAGTTAAGGAGCCCAAATTTGGACTTGAGCATGCGAAGGAAGTTCTCGGCTTCCATGAGCTGAACGTGGGTGGCCTGGTAGCGAGGAAATCGGAGTAGGAGCTGTCCTGTGGTGCTCCGTCGTTGTGGCCCCTAGCATTACGGGCTGCTGGGTTTTGTTGTGCCAGCTCCCGCATGAACTCCGCCTGCTGTTGCTAGCTCTCCATCATAGTGGTGAAAAACTGCACCATCATTTGCATGGGGTTGGATGGCGGCGGCGGTGGTGGAGTCCCTCGTGGGGAGTCAGTCCCCCTAGCCCTGGAACCTTCGGGCTGCTCGCCATGCAGCTCATTGGTGTTGCGGGTGCGCACCATCCTGAAATGTAAGAATAAGGGGTCCAATTAGTATCTTATCCAACATGATCATTATAGGTTACCAAAGTAAATAACATGGCACACGGGGCAGCAATTTGGTAAACATAATTTCGATGAAGCTGAAATTTTTCCACGTTAACATGGTCCTAGTACAAGTTAACAGTTCCACTTAACATAAACTCAGAATATGTGGCCATCGAGTTTGCAAAAGCTATTCACGCGGGTGATTCCCAAAATACAACAACCACGCGTGGAGTGTCCCCAAAAGCTATCCATCTACCATGTCCTACCAGCACGACCTAGTCGCATCTACTATTACTGCCATGCCCTGTCACCGGCGGTGCCAGAGGGTCCTGGTCGGTCCGCGTCGGTCGGAGCGGGTGGCTCGTAGTCCATATCGGACTCCTCGCCAGTGTCCTCCTCAGGCTCCTCCTCTACGGGTGCTGCGGGCGGTGCAGCAACCGCGTCCAACTGAGCCTGGAGGTCCTGGTTCTCATGAGCCAGGGTCTCCAGGTCCTCCGCCATAAGGTCCATCTCCTGTTGGGCACTCGCCAGCTGCTGCTGCAGGTGCTCGTTGTGGTTTGCCCGTTGCTGCATAATCACCCCTCGTCTATCCACCTCCTGCGCGAGACTGTCGTGCTGCTCGGTGACCTCCGACACGCGAGTCTCACTCGCCTCAAGAGCAGCAGTCAACCGCTGAATCTCTCGGTGTTGTGCATCGACCTGTGTCTGCAGGTCGTTCCTCTGCAGCCACACCTGCTCAGCATCCGCCAGCAGGACCCTGCTGCGGCTGCTAGACTCCTCATCCAAGTTGAGGAGGTACTCGGAGTAGTGAGCTACGCGGTGGTATCCTGCGTGGTACTCCGGGTAGTCGTCACGAGAGACGCGTCTCTGCCACACCGGGTCAGCCTGGTGCCAAATGGGGATCATCTCGAACGGAGTCCCCGAGAGTGCTGCTACGTTGCGCCCACAGAAGTGAGTGAGAGCCCGGTTGGCAACTCTCTCCAGGCCCTCTCTGAGGCTCCCAGCCGTGATGGTGCTCTCCATACCGGCCACGTCAGGGTTGTGCGGGTGCGGGGAGACACTGAGATGCACCTCTGCAAAAGGCACACCGTGGCGGCGAGTCTCACATCCATGGTACGAAGGCTGCTCCTCGTAGCCCAGGGCGCGTAGCATCTCCCACAGGAGGGTGGGAAAGCCACGGTGGTATAGACCGGTGGTATAACGCCACCCGTCATGCTGGAACAGCTCAAACTCGTGCTCGTCCATCTGGAACACAAATCCAAATAGTGAGTACTCGTTCCCAACGCAGAGGGCATAGGCCAAAATAAAACAATTCGATGCAATAAGTGATACGCAGAGTCTAGCCACTACGGGGGTTTACATATTCTAGGGGGAATTCGGTTACTGCGCAGAATGGTATATTCTGCCCTAGGGGTGATTGGAGCGAGGAATTACGGGTTTCACACAACAGGTTAAAATCTGAAATTTGGATTAACCCTATTTTGACTTGCTGACTCGGATGGCCAAAAATGGTATTGTCCGAAAATTTTTAAACCAAATTCTTCTTACTGTACTTACAGAGAGTTCCATCTCAATTTCAATAAGTATTCGTTCGCATGCTTTTAACTTTTAGGGAGGAAGATATCGATTTTCATATGGACGACCCGTCTGCTGAATTTTTAGTTTCTGGTTAATGTCTTGATGCTTTTTAATAGTTTTCATTTATGCATATGATTGCGGCCTATCCGTCCTCACCAAATAAAGATTCGGCCATGAATAGGACCATACGTATAGTCGGTGGCAATCGATCTCTCAAGTCAGTCGTATACTACCCGTTTCTTACGAGAATCATGGTTAACGTACCTGCAGAAGATTCATTCCAGAAACATTACATCAAATCAAAAGAAACGAGCCAAAAATAATCTCTTATTATTGTCCTAGGGCGGGACACTGATATTTTACGCAATCAGCCCGCGTTCACATCATTGTGCTAGCTTCCCATGTTACCGTCCACTGGGCGGGACACATACCTGCGTTGACGATGCCGTAGATGCAATATTTAAACAAACAACCTCCTACAGTTAGCTTTGCCACCTAGAATCATAACTACTAATATCCTATTGGGCACGTCCTCACATGATCGTTGCGGGGTTTTCGAAAATATGTCTTTGATATTGCACTATTCCTGAGATAGCTCTGATACCACGCTGTCACGGACCCGCCTTACCACGGAGACGGCTCCGTTCCAGGATCTCCCTCGGGTGGCGACACGCGCTGTGGCGCCCAATAGTACAACACATGACAGAGAAATATACTTGCAACAAGAGTATAGGTGGGAAACAGAGTTTTACATAAATCCGAAGTTATAATACAAACTAGAGTTTTGTCGAAAGTCAATTGTGGAAGCAAATTGTTCAACATTGGCTCACCAGCCGACGAAATAGCTAAGATACAATCGCCCTCTCACGGCAACACACAGGGAACAACCCGGCCATAATACGTGCCTTGCCCAAGCACCGTACCGGCAAGCAAGGAACTATTCCTCGTCTTCATTCGTGCACAGCTCCCATTCGATGTTCCAGCAATCGGAGCGCTGGCCCTCCCAATGGAATCTTCCACCGCAGTGACAGTCTTCGTCCTGGTCATCTGAAAACCACATAGAGCTACGCCCTGAGTAACTAATTTACTCAGCAAGGCTGACCCGTCCAAATGGCCAACTACAGCCGACACCTAGACATGCAAAGGCTAGGGATAGGGTTTATATTGCCAGAAAGCCAGCCTAGAAGTGGACCCTTGTTTTTCAAGTTTTAGCATCAAGTTAAGTTGTTATGCGGAATAATAAATTTAGTTTGCACTAAAGCTATAACAATCATGGTTGCAACGCAATCTTAAGAATTCCAAACAGCAGTATTATACCTACTCATCATCTTAATGGCTTCCGACACTGTACCGGAGCAGCGATCAAGTGGTACTCGATATGTGAGGGGCAGCGACTCGAATCGATTTACATCCTGCAGGAGAAACCTGCTTGCACGACCCATACGCGCTTCCGGGAAGCCGCAAGGACCAACCTTTCACTCACGGTACCGTAGGGTCTTTCGGGTCCAGACTCCCCTGAGAAGGGTCCCCCATCGCGATGCGCCCCGTGCCACCATCCGTGGGTGGATTGCTCCCTCCTCTCAGCCCCAGTTCCACCAAAGAAGAGAGAAGGCTATCTTCAGACCAAGCGGTAGTCGTAGCTACGTCGGTTTACTGCGCCCATATCTCCAGCATGCAAACAATACGTTCAAACTTGATCCCATGGGCCGGACACGAGGCGTAGCCTTAGGTGACTCGGACGGGGCTACCTCCTTGAAGATAGGTTGTCCTTCGCTTTCTACCTAGTTGCCCGCCCGGTCTTCATTGTGATTCCATCCACCCTTTCCTTCATCCGATATCATTCCCCAGTGATAATATTCTCTATCTACGAGTGGTCTCCATACCACTCGATGAGTAGCCGTCCTAATTTAAGCAGAGTGACTACCGTCCTGAGGCTAATAATCAGGAAAGAGGGACTTACTGCATGCTAGGATTTCAATCAACTCCTATCACTTAATGCACAGGCAAGCTTACATTCCTAGCTAGTGATAGAATAAAAATTTAAAACAGGGCTAATGCACCGTGGCTTGCCTTGGTTCTGCTCCGGCTCAGCAACGGCACCTTCGGCTCCTTCCGGTTCCCGCTCCGGTCCCGTCTCCACGTGGTTCACGGCGTGATCTATATGATGCAAAAGATGATGCTATGAGAGAAGATTCATGGCACTTCCTCAATAAATATGTTAATGAACACTGTTATTCGTGGAAGTAAGCGGGTTGTGTTGATGCGTTCAGTAGTATATCTTATTGAGTGGGCGCGGGGTGAGGGCGTCTCGTGTATTTCCTTCATGGACTCCAGTATTTACTCACGATGACGTCGCACCAAAGTACGGTGGGTTTGTGTGTGCCGGGTGAAGTTACGTAAGTGATGTCCATGGCCAGTAGGTGCTAATTAATTAGTATTTTAATGTGTTGCGCGAAACCCTCGCAAGGTACTAAGAACCCGTGAAACAGCCCTAAAGCGGAACCATTTTTATGAACGGTTAAAATTGCACTCGGGCATAATTTATTAAGTTGACATGACTCTGATCTTCAAATGGGCAGGGGTGATTTATTATAATTATATTATACCATAAGAGATTTATTTGCCAAGTTTCACTTTCATGCACCAAGCCCATAATTTCTATTAACTATTATAAGGAAAAAGGGCATTAAATTAATTTCAGCTAATATACAGAGAATTACCCTATGAAATTTTTCCAGGGAGACTAAGACTGACAATCCTACTTGGTGACCAATTTTCAATATTTTATCAGCTCTCTGTAATTAATTATGAATTTATAAGGGTTTTCATCATATAATTAAATCCTAACAGTAAAATTAACATGCACTGTGATTTAGCATTTTTCCTTATTAGTACAAGTCTAGACAAGGCTAACAAAATTTATTTTGCCACAAAATTCTTATTATTTATTTTACTATGCATTTTACAAGTTTAACCTATTTCTAGAAATCATTAAATTGAGAAAACTCAATTTTTACCACGTGGGCCGCCACCAGGCAGCCCAGTGGGCTGGGACTCACGCAGCCCAGCAGGCGAGCGTGCGCGCGGAAGCGCTCTCGGGCCAGGCGCGGCCCAAGAGTGAGGCCAGGCCCACTCGCCATCGCGGACCAGTGGCCAGCGCGGCCGAGCCGAGCGCGCGCGCGCGCGACGGCGGCGCTTGGCCGTGCGTGGTGGCGCGAGCACGACGGCCAGCAGGGGAGGCGGCAGCGGCTGCATTGCCAGGGTAGCAAGCAGTGGGCTCCGAGGAACACGCGACGCGTAAAAAGAGGAAGGGTGGCTCACTGGAACTAGCTCGGCGACGACGAGGCGGAGCTCCGGGGGTCGGCGGCGGTGTTCCGGACGAATGGCTGCACGGGGGAGAGCCGAGTGAGGTCGGAAAGGAAAAGGAGGGGCATTCCCTCGTGCCTGTGCAAGGAATCGGCCAGGAGCTCACCGTGGGGGTCGGGCGACGTGGAGGGGCGGCGGTCGGAGGCGGGGAAGAGGAAGTCGATTCACAGCGGCTCGGAGGGGAACAAAGACGGCAACTCCACGGGGAGCACCAGAGCGTTGGCACGAAGCTGGTGGCGCTCACGGCAGGGGTGGGGAGGCAGAGCAGCGGCCGGGCACCGAGAGCTCACGCGGCGGTGCTGGCGAGCGCCTCGGCGGAAGAGAGAGCAGAGGGAAGGAGTCGCGAGTGAGAGAGAGAATGGGCAGGGATGTGTTTGGACCGCAGGGGGGGGAATAGAATGGATGTCGGAACGGTAAGGGCGTCGATCCGCGGCTTCGGCCGTTGGCCGTACGCCGGCAACCACGCTGTGCGCACCGAGTCAGGCAGAGCGGCAGCAGCGGGTGTGTTTTTTCTGAGTCACTGATAGGCGGGTCCCACGGGGAGTTTTCTTTTTCTTTTCTTTTTCCAATCCTAACAACCGACTGCATTTGTTATTTTTGTTAGAAGTAATCCATAGCTGCTAAAATCAGACCAAAAATAGGGTAGGCTCCCCATAACGTGTTGGTTTTTATAAAAATACTAACTACTATCAGTTCCCACTAAAATTTGATTAGGAATTTTGTGAATAGTGATGGTTTTTAACCATTCTAGCATTTATTTGGGGCTTTTATTGATGGACTAAAAATCTGAGAAAATTCCCAAAATTCTAATTGACCATGACCATCAACATATAATTTTTGCAGTGGTGACTTTCAATGAACATTTGGGACTTGTAGTGCAAGTGTTATTCAATTTGGATTTGAATTGGCAACTTAAATCCAAATTTTTAGTAATAGGGTCTTGTGATGACTAAGTGTTGCTCTTGGGACCACTATGACACCAGGAGTGTCATAGTAGTGTAGCTCTTTTAGCCCTGTTGTTTCTTGTTAAGATTATATTAAGTAGTGGGCTAAATGACAACTATGAAATTGTGGGCTAATATCTACATGAGTGTTGTCTTTGTAGGAATCATCTCTAAACTCTTCTACAAATCATATGGATGATGGTTGCCTTGGCGATTGATGACAGTGATCGCAAGCATGGAGGCTTGTGAGCTTGAAGGACTCCAGGGATTGATGGAGATGTATTAAAGCTAAGGACAAGCTATGGAGCAAGTGTTGGGAACACTTGTCTAGTTGTTAGGGCTTTAAGTCCATAGGAAAAACTGGACTATCAAGGGGGTCTAGGTCATTTCTCTTAGGTCATGTCTAGTCGGTGATGTGCAAGGTTGCTCGGTGAAATCACAGGCACTAGGTGACAGTGGAGAAGCCAAGGAGCTGTTTGAAGAAGCCGGGAAATGAAGTCGAGCGAGGACGAGGAGTTTCAGCTTTTGGACAGAGAGATCGGATAGTCGGTCAAGGAGTGACCGGGCTGTGCGGTCAACAGAGGAGAGGACAATCCAGAGAGAAGACTTGCGAGGAATCTATCTGTGCTAGAGGCCTTAGAGACTGGACGGTCCGGTCTACAGACCGAATGGTCCGATCAATCGAGGTCAGCACAGGGTAGAGAGGAAGCAGGGGTTCTGGAGTCCGATGAACTTGTCCGATGCATCGGAGAAGTCCGATGAGAGAAGTGGCCAGACGGTATGGTCTGGTGACCAGACCGTACGGTCAGTACAAGGATCAGCTGTTGGGTAGAGCCGTTGGAACAGTGTCTGTAGTGACCGGACGGTCCGGTCAGGCAGTGACCGGACAGCCCGGTCAGTAGGCCCAGAAAGCTGATTTCATGGAGCAATGGCTAGTTGGATCTTGGAAGCCTATATAACTTCGTTGTTGGGTCTTGGAGACCTCTCTTGGCCAGTGGAATTGCTTGGAGCATTTGGTGAGAGCCAAGTGGAAAAGAGGAGAGCACTAGGAGAAGATATTGCATATCTTGAGAGTGCTAGTGAGAGTAACAAGGAGTGATCTTGCACATCTAAGGCTAGGTGTCCTTGAGGGTGTGATCTAGGTTGTTAGTCTTGGTCTATGGTGAGACCTAGACCGGTTAGGTGTCGGTGATCAAGCCTATCATGATGGGTTGCGAAGACCGGCACACGTTTGTACACGGTTTGAGCCCGCCGGTGAAAGAGGCATCGCTAGTGAGCGCCTGTGTCAGCTCGGGTAGAGTCCGGCAAGTTCTCGAGAGAGGCGAGCTTGTGCCTTGGTGGCAGCGGTGATGCGCACCGTGTCTTCACTCCGGGAGTGATTGCGGGCTCGTGGGCGAGAACTCCACATTGGTGGCGGGAGGGACCGGGACTCCGGCGGGAGTGGTCCAACGAGGAGTAGGGGAAGGCGCCATCCTTCCGAGACCTCGAGAAAAAAATCATGAGCACTCCTTGACCCCCTCTTTACTATTCCGCATTTATGTGCTCTAGTAAATAGGTTGAATTGTGGCTTGCATAGGCTAGTGTGTTCAGCTTCCGCGCTTGCTATCATCATGAACACAAGCATGTGTAGGGTCTTGGCCTACTAGACTTGTTAGGTGGCAACGATTGCTAGGCTCTAGTAGTGTAAATTGAAGTATTTGGATTCGTGAGTAGCTTACCGATTCACCCCCCCCCCCTCTTGGTACGCCTTCTGTCCTTACAACTATGCAGGAATTGGAGACCTCTCTTGTTAAGACACGCCACAGGAACCACTCACAGAAACCAAAGAAGAGCATCTGATCCTGATGGTCAGAAAAGCCATGATCTCTATGATATGTGATGTTAGTGAGGTGGCCGTCACTACTATAGTAATGCTCTATAGCGATGGGCCAAAAGAGATCTTAGTGGCGGAAACGAATTCTGCCACTGAGCAACTATCACTATGAACGAGAAAACATAGTAGCGGACTAATGCCCACCACTAAATTTGTGATAGAAAAAATAAAAATAAAAATAAAAATAAAAATAAAAGAAAAAGATCCACCGATGACAGTCAGGAGCCGCCGCCGTCACCCGTGCCTGGATCTGCCGCCGCCCGTGCCCGGATGGGGAGCCGCCGCCACTGTCCGCGCCCAGATCTGTCGCCGTCGCCCACACCGAGGAGGAGGGGCCGGCAGGGAGGGCGCCGCCCGATGGGGATGGGGCCGCCGGCGGGGAGGGCGCCACCCCACGGGGATGGGGCCGCCGGCGGGGGGGTCAACGGGGGGCGGTTGCAGAGGGGGCTGATGCGGGGCGGGGGGGGGAGGGCACCGCCGAGAGAGAGAGAGAGAGAGAGAGAGAGAGAGAGAGAGAGAGAGAGAGGAGGAGGAGGAGGTGGTGGTGGCAACTAATGTGTGTATGGAGGGCAAAAATTGCTATGTTTTGCTTTTATACTATAGGGTTAGGTGGGTAGGTTGCATCTGGATCGTTTATTTCTTATCAATAGTCATAGACAACTCAATTTTAGTGGTGGACCATGCCCGTCATTGTCGTATGCGAGGTAGTGGCGGGCGCTGCCTTGGTAGTCGCGGTCCTCTTTGGCCCGCCACTACTTTTCTGCGATTACTAGCGGGCTACATAGTAAGATCATGCATAGTTGCGGTCCTTTCTAATACCCGCTGCTAAGGAATATTAGGCGTCCACCACTACAGAGCCCTTTTATAGTAGTACATCTTCTGCCTCCCATTCGGTGGCCAAGGGGTGACCGTCTTCGGCGGAGGGCCATTTTTCCTCGTGCCGGGGCACCATGTTTCTAGAAGAAAGACATGTTCGGGCTAGGCGGGAACCTCAGAGGGGTGGTGACAACCTATAACAACTTCAATTGGACTATGACTCCGTGAGCCCCTAGCTAGCAAGGGAGGTGAGTACATAATGTAAAAAAGGACTTTAGAGTCTCTGATCAGTTTATTGGAGACTATAAATTTTAGAGTCTGTAAATTTACATACATCTGTAAAGATAAGTCATTATAAACGCGAAATATTTATCTTTGCAATGAATCACTCATTACAGACTCGTTTCATGAACTAGAGTCTGTAATGAGTCACTCATTGCAGACTCTAGCTGATGAAACGAGTCTGTAATAAATGATCATTGAAGACTCGTTTTTGCCAAACCGTCATCCTTCTCACGCCACGTATGGAGGATCCGCCTCCTCGTCGCACCCTCCCATCGTCGGGGATGCCGAACCCATGCCGCCCGCCGCTTCCTCTCCTTCGCTGCCCTTTGCTGCATTGTTGCCTCCTTGCCATGTGGCGAGCTTGGGAGCCTTGTGGAGAGGCAATAGGATCCGAGCAACGGGGGATGGGAGGCGCCTGGATCTTGCCGGAGGAGGGGAGGGGAAGCGCCCTGAGGGAGGTGCTCGGAGATGAGAGGGGAGGGAAGGGATCGAGGAGCACTCGTGGGAGTGGACAGCGAGAGATAGAGAGGAGAAAGCAGCGGTGGCGTGATTCGTGTTTGGAGTTTCAGACGTATGCGTGTAACTAAATGAGAGCTGATAAAAAAAATGGGGTCTGATTTTATGGAATGGAGACTCGAATGAAAAGGGAAGTCTGAAATAGCTTACCCTATTACACTATTACAGGATCTTCTAGAGAAAACGAGTCTGCAATAACTTTAGTGACTCGGATTAAGAAATAGGGTCTGTAATAATCAATACTGATATAGACTTTGTTTAAGAAAATAAGTCTGCAATAACATTGGAGACTCGAATTAAGAAATAAAGTCTGCAATAATCTATATTATTATAGACTCTAGTTGAGAAGAAGAGTTTGCAAAATTTTTATAGACGCATTTAATTGGGAAGAGTCTGTTATGTCATTATATCACAGATGTGTCTATACTTTTGAGATAGAATATGTAACGATTGTGTCTTATTTGACTTTTTTTTACATAGTGATACATGCTTGCACTAATAATAATTAATTATTATGTTCAATGTTACTCATCATCTGAAGTACTTTTCATTTTGAACAATAATATGAATCTTGTTTGTGGATCTTAGAGCCTGTTTGTTTCAGATTATAATCCACTCAGATTATATAATCTGGATTAAATAATCGAAGAGGAAAACAAACAGATCAGATTATAGGGGCAGCTTATATAATCTGAAGGTTAGATTATGATAATCCTATAATCTCCTCATGAGGAGCTTATTTCAGATTATTTTGATAAAAGACTCACCATCCATGATCTTTTGATGAAAATTACCCATCATGTCACTGGTTATGTACATACCCCTTCGTTCTTTTTTCCCCCTCTTCTTTGTCCTTCCCGTCTGGTACAGATGAGGCAGAAGGGAGCGCGGCCGGTGGGCAAGACGCCGACGGGGAGTTAAGTGCGCGCACAACAACGGCCGGAGGGGAGGTGATCGGGCTCGCGGCGGTGAGGAGGCGGGCTCACGGGCGACTGCGGCTACGGGGAAGCGAGTTCGGGGGCAGCTGCGGGAGGCGGGATTGCGGGCGGCTGCGGGGAGGCAGGCTCATGATGGTGGGGAGGCAGTCGGGCGTAAGGAGGCGGCGGCGAGGAGGCAGTTCGCAGCGGCTGAGGAGGCGAGCTTCAGATTGAAAAAGAAACGGGTGCAAGAAGAAGGATATTGTTATTTTTTTACATTGAAAAGAAATAATCTAAGTACCAATAATCTGAGTAAACAAACATCTTCATTCAGATTACATAATCTAGACGTATAATCCAGATTATATAATCTAACACTTTTAATCTAGATTATATAATCTATAAGCTGAAACAAACAGGGTCTTAGTCCCACATAGAAGTAGCAAGGTACCGTGGCTCCTGCTAATTGCATAGCTAGGCTCCGATCGATATATGCTTATTCCTCACCACATCGACTTGTGTGTTGCACCACTTAGCCATTGGAATAATGTGTCTCATAAAAGCCCAGACCCAAGGCAACAAAACATTTGGTTCTAGCAGTTGGACAAGCAAGATCTATCCATGTGTTTCATAACCAAACGGCAATCTCTAGGATGAAGTTCTCTAATTAGAGAGAGAGAGAAGAAAGAAAGAGAGAGAGAGAGAGAGAGCTTAAAGAATACCCTTTTCCATGGATGAGCAGGGCACGCAAGGAATAGATGCTTCTCCTCGGTTGTAATATTGAAAAGAAATGCACCTGATGCAACTTTGGGCGAAAAGATGATTCTTTGCAACCATGTGGTACCAACTACCAACTCGGCGCTAAAGCAAGCGCAGCGGCATATGGTCACCGACATCTTCTTCTCCGATCCACCCATTCGGTTCTATTCCTACACAGCAACGCGTTGCTTTCTCGCTGCCTCCTCACCATCTCACTTGCCATCACTCGGTCTCCACTTCCCCAGCACTTGAGATCTCAACAGGTGCGCATGTGAAAGGCGCCATCTCCCTTGTCGCAGTGAGTACAATAAGATTCCGTATCCGAAGAAGTAACATCACATATATATCACAGTGCCTACTGCCTTGCTACATTTGCTAATTACTCCCACATCGTCCTGCATCAACAGAAACCTCGACCGGAGATCATCAAGTGCTGTCAGTGCCACTGCACCCGGCGAGAACAATGCAGGCCGCTATCAGTGCGGCGATCTGGGTGGTAGGCAAGGCCCTATCCCCTGTGGTTGATGGCTTCCTGGAGGCGTGGGCGGCAAGCGTCGGGCTGGGCCCAAACGTGGAGGAGCTCAAGCTGCAGCTGCTCTACGCGCAGGCCATGCTCAACAACACCCGGAGCAAGGAGATCGAAAACCCGGCCCTCAACGAGCTGCTGCACAAGCTGCGGGACACGGCATACAACGCCGACGACGTGCTCGACGAACTCGAGTACTTCCGCATCCAGGACGCGCTCCTCGGCACCTACCACGCCGCCACCGACGTCGATGCGGCCGCCGGTGGGTGCGTCTGTGGCAACCTTCTAAATGCTGGGCAGGCTTGCAGAGCTGTTTCTACTAGTAAGCTCAATCTCTGCTGCTCGGGCTCGCGCGACACTGCAAGTTCAGATGAAGTACTGATCAACCAGGAAGACCAGGTGGTTGGCGGTGGATGCATCCCGAAGGTCACTTCTGCGGCCAGCAACACTGCCCTATCAGTTGGTAAACGCCTCTTATGCTGCTTTCCTCAATCTGCTAATGATGGTGCTCAGTCTGGCATGCCAGAAAATGGACCACGACTTCACTGTTGTGCATGGAAATCCAAGGCACAACAGAGTAAACGTGATGTCGTGGAAACACCACGACTGAAGTTTGATAGGGTGGAAATATCTAGGAAGATGAAAGATATCGTAGAGCAGCTCAAACCAATATGTGGCATGGTCTCCACCATTCTGAACCTAGAGCTCCTGGGCTCCAACCTTAAGACTACCAAGGATATTGCTATGAGTAGTCGACCCAAAACATCACCGCAAATTATAGAGCCCAAATTATATGGGAGGGATGACCAGTTCAAGAGCATTGTAGAGAGAATTACCGATGGTGAATATCTTACCAAAAAACTTAGTGTGCTTGCAATTGTTGGTCCGGGGGGCATCGGGAAGACAACTTTTGCACAACACATATATCAGGAAGTGAAGAGACATTTCAATGTCCTAGTTTGGATATGTGTGTCTCTGAATTTCAATTATAATAAGTTGGTTCACGAGATTGTGAATAAGATCCCTAAAGTTGATGCTCAAATGACTAGTGCTAGTGAAGAGGAGATAATTGAACATAGATTAAAATCTAAGCGGTTCTTGCTTGTCTTGGATGATATTTGGGCATGTCAAGAGGATGAGTGGAAGAAATTGTTAGCATTATTGAGTAAAGGAGGAGAAAAAGGTTGTGTGGTTCTGGTCACAACCAGAATTCTCGAGGTGGGGAAAATGGTCAATACAGCTGATAGTCTGATGGAACTGGGACGTCTAGAAGATGAAGAATTTATGAAGTTCTTCGAAGCATGTGCATTTGATCACCCGTGTCCATGGGAACATTATCCTCTACTACGTGATGTTGGGCGAAAAATAGTAAATAACTTGAAGGGTTCCCCACTTGCAGCAAAAACTGTAGGTAGGTTACTAAGAAACAACCTTACGGTGGAACTGTGGACAAAAATTTCAGAAAGCAGAGAATGGGAACAAAAAACTGGTGACAATGACATTATGCCAGCATTGAAGCTTAGTTATGATTATCTTCCTTTCCATCTGCAACAGTGCTTTTCCTATTGTGCTTTATTTCCTGAAGATTATGAATTTGATGGTAATGAGTTGATCTACTGGTGGATAGGCCAAGATCTTTTGCATTCACTTGACCAGAATAAAACCATTGAAGATGTTGGACACAAATATTTAAATGACTTAGTCAATCATGCATTTTTCAGAAAGACTGAGAACGAAAATGGCCATCCACGCTACATAGTCCATGACTTATTGCATGAGTTGGCACTGAAAATGGTTTCACATGAATGTCTGAGCATATGCTGTTCCAACTTGAGATCCAAACAAATCTCCCCATATGTGCGGCACTTGTCTATCATTATAGATGAAGATATACAGGACAGAGAGACCTTTGAATACTATAAGAAAGATTTCAGTGCACTAGACAAAAGGATCAAATTTGAAAATCTGCGTACATTAATGCTGTTTGGGAAGTACCAAGGATGCTTTGTCAACACTATAGGTGATTTATTTAGAAAGGCTACAGCCCTCCGCACAATTTTCTGCGGCGAGTCCTACAATGTCGAGGATTTGGTGCCAAGATTCTCAAAACTTGTACATCTTCGCTACTTAAGGATCAGTAGGGACACCTTTACGAGATTACCACCAAGGCTACCCATCACTATATCAAGACTATATCAGCTGAAGATCCTAGATGTATATGCCATTTATAATTCTAGTTTACCGAGAGATATAAACAACCTCATAAATCTGCAACACTTTGTTGTCTCAAATATTAGCATTGAGTCAAACATTTATGGAGCTGATAAACTAACACATCTGCATTCCGAAATATTAGAAGTGGGTAAACTTCATAATTTAAAGGAGTTAAGGAAATTTGAAGTCAAAAAGGAAAATTGTGGTTTTGAATTAAAGCAATTAGAGAAGTTACAAGGTCTTCAAGTTCTGGGCATTTATAATCTTGAGAAAGCCGAAGGCAAAGATGAAGCAAGTGAAGCAAAGCTAATACAAAAGCAAAGCTTGAAAGAGTTGACTTTGGACTGGGGTTTTAGCAGAAGTGAGCATTCTATGCAAGATGAGAATTTCCTTGAATACCTGAAACCACATAGCAATCTTCAAAAGTTAAGCATTAAAAGGCATAGAGGAGCTAAATGTCCCACGTGGCTAGGCAAGAATCTCTCTGTTAAAAATTTGGAATACCTACTTCTCGATCACGTAGCCTGGGAAATGCTTCCACCTCTAGGGGAGCTGTGGATGGTTAACAGCCACGGTGAAGATTTTACAAGCCAAAGCTTCATGAACCTGAAAAGGATAGAACTTTGTGGTATACCAAATCTACAAAGATGGGTTGGGAAAGGCCGCTGCCCTTTGTTCTATCACTTGGAAGTACTAATCATTAATTATTGCTCTGAACTAGAGGAGTTGCCGTTTTCAGATCCTAATAATTGTTGTAAATCAGAGCGAGAGGCTAAAATAAGTTGGTTTCCTAGACTTCGGCATCTTGAAATTCATCACTGCCCAAAGCTGTTGCACCTGCCCCCTATTCCTTGGACTTGTGCTCCATGCTCTGTGAAAATAGGGGGGGTTGCTGCCCATGCTGGTTTTAACTTTCTGGAATATGAAAAAGAAATCAAATCAAGTTGTGACTTGAGCATTTGTGGTGCGCATGATGATCTGGACAGCACATCCTGGAGGGTTTTGGACTTTCAAAATCTAGCCGAACTAAATATGTTGACGATGGACAAATGCCCTCCTTTGTCGATGGACCACCTCAAGAAGCTATCATCTCTAAAGAGTCTTAGGATATGGAATTTGAATGACGCCTTATATCTGGGCAGGAGTGCGAGTGGTACCAGATTCGAAGTTCCAGTCAATTTCATCAGCATCGATGAGTGCAGTATCAATGGGAAGGAATTGTCACGGCTTCTCACTCATTTCCCGAAGCTTTCCAGCTTGCACATAAATGATTGCCGGAAGATTACAGCACTGAGTGTACTGGAGCCACAGACAACCACCACATCGGTCAATAAAGAGGAAAATGCACAAATGTTGTGTCCTCAACAGCAGCTGGATGCGGAAGGAGAGGATGAAATAACTGCAGAAGAAGGGATGCTGCTACTGCCTCCGCAACTAGAGGAATTGGACATAGAATCATGCCCAGAGCTGATTCTCCACCACAACAACAAAGGAGCAACGGTACCTGCAGGAGGGCTACAAGGTCTGCTCTCCCTCCGATGTTTACAGATTTGCTTGTGCTACAAATTCCTGTCCTCCTTTTCGCCGTCCTCTTCTTGTTTCCCCTTCCCGACCTCCCTACAAAATCTCAGTCTTTCTTACAGGATGGGCATAGAGACATTCGTGCCTCTTTCAAACCTCGTCTCTCTCACAAGTTTAAATATAAGTAATTGTTACGAATTAAGAGGTCAGGGTTTGTGGCCCCTCCTCTCACAAGGTCTCCTCGAAACAATAACCATAAAAAGAACCCCCAATCTCTTTGTTGATTCCGAACCCTCACTGCTACATGAACAAAACCTTTCATCTGGTTCCTCCAAACTGCATTTCCTTGATACAGATCACATCACCGGAGCCCTTACTGTGCCCATGTGCAGCTTCTTCAGGTCCTCCCTTACCACCATTGTCTTTCATTGGAATGATGAGCTGGAACGCTTTTCAATGGAGCAAGAGGAGGCCCTTCAGCTCCTCACCTCCCTCATGCACCTTAAACTTCACGGGTGCTCCAAGCTGCAGTGCCTTTCTGCGAGCTTGGAAAGACTTCCCAACCTCAAGAAATTAGAGATCATCTACTGTGAAACCATCCAGTCACTACCCATGGAAGGTTTCCCAAGTTCTCTGCAAGTCTTACATATCATCTTATGCAGAGGCATCTCGTCCCTGCCAAAGGCGGGCCTCCCAAGTTCACTACAAGAATTATATATCGAACACTGCCCAGCCATCCGGTCGCTGCCTAAGTTGGAACGCCACCTAAGTTCACTGCTGAAACTAGATGTCTATAAAAGCGGCAATGAGGAGCTAAGAAGGCAGTGTCGCAAGTTTAAAGGAATCATCCCAATAGTTAGAGCCTGACCAATCCAGGTAACAAACACTTTTTCATCTTTTCCTATCATATTCCGCTGCTATTCCCCACCTCAAAAAATCCAAGTCATTTCTTCATGTTTTGTTAACTGCAGTTTTGCTGTTTGCTCCGATTAAAAGCTGCTTGTTTTAACGTACTGTGCAGGACTCTCCAGGGACATGTATATTGTTCGGCGCTGTAGGATTCTATCCATGGTTCCATGCACGACGTTGAATTGCCAACCATGATGATCCCAGTTGGGCAGTCTTAAATATGTATGTAAAACTAGTTAGTATACTACAAGAATCAACCATAATTCTATAGACTAAGAGAAATTTAATCAAGAGTTGATGCATCAAAACTTTGTAGATATTAATATGTACTCCCTTCATCCATTATCTAAAAAAATGTACTCCCTTCATCCAAAAATGGTGGAGGAGTTTTGAAAAACTACTGGCAAGTAGTTTGAAGGCAATTTCATAATTGCATTATTAATTAATAAATTTATATTTATTTTCATGATAGAATATTAAGTCTATCAAAACATTAAAACATTAGTTTATCTTAAAAAATATAAAACATCAGTTATTAATTAGATTGTTAATGTAACTCTATTTATAACAATAAAAACTAACTACTATAAATCTACAACTCTTATTTTTACCGATATTGCCCTCAAATTGAGAAACTACTGGTCAGTAGTTACGATTCTAGATTACGAAATCTATACCGTTAGATCAAACTACTGGCTAGTAGTTTTTTAAAACTACTCGTCAGTATTTTGGACAGTAAATCTCCTCAAAAGGTGACGCATTAGCATTCAAACTGAGGTAAAAGACCACCATGTCCTCATCCATTGCTCCTCGCAGGTTGCGCTTGCGGGCTGCTGCTAACCACCGGGAGACGCGCTACTGCTCCTTGCCACCAGGAAAGCTTCACTGCCTCCTCGGTGTTGTCGAGCTGCTCACCTCGGAGAAGGTGCTGCGTGATGTCCAGGAGGACGACAGGCGCACCCGTGTTCCCCATCAGCACGAGCGGGTTTCATGGCAGTGCCTATGCCGACCACCATGTAGTCGCCCCCGACGCTCCTACTGGCATGTCCACATCATCGCAATCCCGCTGGCACTTCTCTACAAGGAACTATTAGATCAAAGAACGTCTATTTATCTGATACTAGTATAAATTTCATCTTTGATTTGTTAAAGCCAAGGGCTGGATCCATACAAAGTTTCATCATTATTCAATCTGTTAGAGCATCTCTAGGAAAGGCACCTACTTGGGCTCCCAAATTGCCCCTTCCAGGCCCTGAGTTTGGGAGCCTCCTATTTCCCTCCAAACATGGGTCCCACTATTTTTTATTTTTCTTTTTTTCTTTTTCTTTCTCTTTTTCCTCTCTGTTCGGGGCGCGATGCGAGGTCACTCGCCGGAGTCACCACTACGAGATCCACTCGTAATTTCGTTCAAGCTAACCGTCCTTTTTAGGTAAAAGGAGCATTCCGGGCTGCATTAACGCCAAGATCCAACGCTTCACCCTGCTAGGGAATAGCGAAGTGGTCGGCGCCGACTCGGGCAGTCACGATCGGCCTACCTTGTCATTTCGACATCGAAGTGGAGCGAAGTCCTCTGGTAGGAGTTCGAGCAGGGACAGCAGTGATGAAGGAAGAAAAGACAAGAATGCCCCTGGTCATTTGGTGATCATTGGGGGAAAGTGCTAAATTGCCCTCGGTAACCGGCTTGTACGTAGCAAAACAGGTCAAGATTCCCAAGGGCAATAGCGTCCTCTGGGGCATTGTAGAGGGGTCCTTGAGCTATAAAAGGACCCCGTGAGCGCTCGTGAGGGGGATCACCTGTAATCAAGAGAAACCACTATAATTTAGCAAAGTTAAGAAAAATAATCAGATGGAATGATGTCACTTGATTGTACTTTGTCACACTGAACATTTTACTCTCCATAACTCTAAATCTGATGGCGGTGTATATTCGATTTCGTAAATCTATACCCCAACACTCTCTTCTTTTCCTTTCTCTTGCTTCTCCCTTTCTTGCGCCTGATGCCGCCACCGCCTCCCTCCCACAGCCATCATCAGGCGCCACCACCCTCCCCCTCCCTCTATTGTCAGTTAGGCGCGGCACCTCCCTCTCCCCATCGCCAGCATCTGGCGCGCCTCCTCCCTCCCTCCACTACAATCCCAGCCACCACTGCCCTTCACCGCCCAGATCTACGATGCGGGCAAGCACATGCGGGGTCAGGAAGCCCGCGACGACAGATGCCAGGAGGTCAAACAAGAGGCGGAGGAAGCACAGCGCCGGGGTGGCTCCGGGAGGTCGAACGGGTAACCCCAAGGGCATACAACACCGCAACTCTCCTCTTTTTTGTCTCTTGCGCCCAACCCGCTCACCGCCAGTCCTCCACTATCACTGCGCCGAGACTCCCTCCTTGTCGAGCCACGTCTCTGCTCCGTCATGGCCGCCACCCCAAGCTCATCGATGCCATCTCCTCCGCCATATCCTCCATCCCCAACGAGGATGAGCTCTAGCCTGTGGGCCGCGGCAATGGGCACCGTAGGACCGAGCATGAATTAGTTTGTCGGTCACATGACAGTGGATCTTTTTCTATACCAGCACTATCTCCACTGTCAGTGTAGGTACATTGTGTATGTCTTGTTTGCTATGTTGTCTCTTACCTGTTGAGTAGTAGCTCAGAGTGCTCTGATGGTTGCAGCAGCTACCTCCAGTGCTTCACCTTTAGTGTCTCGGACACTAACTTTCACTAAGACAATTGATGCACCACAGGCAGCTACAGCTCCTACCCCACAGTCTACAATTACTCCAGCGCGGGACTCTGGCATGTCATCATCTTCTACAGACTTGGAGGATTTTGAGCAGATGGATGCAACAACAGCCTACTAGGGGGAGTCTAGACATGGAGAGCAACCACCAAGCACTTTAGAGGATCTGTCATCATAGCAGCAGCAACAACAACCACCTTCTTCTTCAGAGCCTACTGCGGACGCCACTGCCTCACGCTTTTCAGCCATGGGTGCCTAGATCCTTCCTCCTTTTCTCCTTTTTGGTTCTTGATGCCAAAGGGGGAGAGAGACTTACAGGGATTAGAGGGGAGAGAGACTTGATCGAGAGAGTGCTAGTGCTAGATTTTGTATTTTGTATAGGTTTGTGAGATACGATGGATGTGGTTTGGTACATTTGGAGGTTTATTTTGGAAAGTTCATCGTTATTTTTGTGATCATTGATGAGTTGTGCTTTCTTTCGCTGTTTTAGCTCATCACTAGTGCACTTGGTTTCTTTTGGAATGTATGTATGGCGTACTAATGTGTATTTTACAGGATTATTATCTTTTAGTGCATTATCACCTTGATGATGTATGTTTTGCAGGAGATAGCTTATGTACATCATCATATTGTGGCTGGCTTGTGATTTTTGCTCTCTTATATCTTGTAAATGCCACCACACATCACTGATCATCTTGAGCAACTCTTTCTCTTCATATCCTTTTTTGCTCTTGATGTTCTAATCTTGAGGTAAGCTTTCATTTCTAGTTTTTCCTTCCTCTCGATCATGTTGTTGTTTGAGATAAGTAGTATTGTCATCAATCACCAAAATTTTGAGAGATTGTAAGCTACATGACTATTGGAGTATGGAAACCTCAAAGGTATGAATGTTTTAGTGATTGAGTACCAACATAAAAATGTGTACTATTGTTAACATCTAGTGTTGTGATTGTAGAACCAACTTATTATCTCGAACTATGAACACGGTGAATGGTCACCTTGGTGATTGATGTGGACTCGATGAATTGCCTTGAGGATCTTGATGGAGAGTCACGGTGTTGTGATTGCTTGGCTAGATTGTAGGCTTGAGTTTGTAGAAAAAAATAACTGGACTATCAAGAGGGCATGAATTATTCTCTTAGGTCTCTCTAGTGTTAGAAATATTGGGACTCTAGAAGTGGCAATGGAAAAGGATCAACCAAGGTTAGGAAGCTTGGAAACAGAGTCAAGATAACAAAGGGTTTCAGCTTCAGAACAGGTCACCGTAAGCTACAGTGAGGTCACCATAAGGCCAGTCTCAATGAGAGTTTCATAAGCATTAAATAAGGCGTCACATCAGCTCAAATGATGACATGGCAAAGCAACTAAGATGAAATAGATTTCATTAGGATGAAACTCATTTGGCACAGTTTCATATGCATGAAACTCTATTGAAACCTCTATTGAGAGCAAAAAGTTTCATCCTAACTTATTTTGACCAATCTCAATGTAATAATTTAATGTTATGGCTTTTCTATGAAACCCGTGAGATGAAATTATGCACTGAGAGAGGTAGTTTCATCTATCCAATCAAAAGTCTAAATCTGATGTGGCACTCTTGAGAATAGTGAAATGAAACTATGCATTGAGACTAGCCTAAGGTCCATGGAAGATGGACTCTCTGTACACATAGGTACGTGGGTGTCACTGTAGGCTATAGAGATGTTGACGCGAAATTATACACGCGTGACCTGGAAGATATGCTTAACTCCAGTGCAGACTCAATACGAAGCTAGGGTGTGATAATCGATTTTCCTCAAACCGACAAAGAAAGAAAACGACCAGTATTGTAGGCAAAACGGTTCCCTCCTTGCCTGTTTCTTTTACTACCCGAGGAAAAATCGATCGAAGATGCCTACGTTTCAGTTCATGTGTAAGCTCACCCATTCTCTACACACGAGCGTACCTCTATAAGTTATTTTAGGTATTTAGTATTGTAGAAGGACACAGACTACTATCTATTTTTATTTTCTTAAAAAACATGTACGTTGATTGTTACAAAATGCATTGATATATCTATTTTCACATGCCAAAATTGATGGCTTCGAATTTTGTAAGAATGGTAATTGTAAGTCTTCATTCTTTTATTGTCCAAGCCCTAAATATTGGTCACGGGTGTGCCGCATCTATAGAACCGTTAAATGCTTGATACACAACGAACAATGAAATGAGTAAACATTTTCTTATATTTGTTATCTGATTTTCATTAGCTTAGTGATGATCCATGTTTGATGTGCATCATCTATGTGTCTTTTGTCAAGAATATTGATGTGCATCTGCATGATCCCGTTCCAAAATTAGTACCTATCGGCTTTTGATGTGCGCCTATTACATGGGCTGCTCCGTTTGCAACTACCAATATATGGATTAGACTTAGTTGCCGAATTTTGTAAATTACGTACTTATTGAAAAGTTTGTTCTTTCTCATGACGCTAATTAGATGGTAGTCAAAAGAAAGATTGACCTTTTGCTTGTCACAACTTGCTCTGAAAAATTTTATAGATATGTATACATAAAAAGATATATTATTATTTAGAAAAAAGTCTAAAGAACTACTGGTAGCTGGCTCGACGGAGCCAGTGACCGCTTCGTTTGCAGGGGGTCAGAGGTGGAGGGTGTGTGGCAGCGTAGTGAGGCACTGGTGGTGGAGTCTGGCAGTGGAGGGGACACCGATTTAGGATGGTCTGGGTTTCCGGGGGCTAGGGCTGAAAACGGACGGGAATGGTCGGAAAAACACCCATCCCATTGCTGTTACTGTATTTTTTTTGTCGGACGGAAACAAAAACGGGAATGACGGGAACAGAAACGAACGGGACAAATCCGGTATGTCGAAAACAAACAAATCCGGTCGGGAATACACCGCTAACGGTCGGTAACCGGTAATTAAGTCAGGAACAATGTCGTAATATGATAACATCATGTATACAAGATGACCAATCATACCATCCCATAACACACTTATGCAACATCACACAATCACAATAAACAGTCATCACAAGTTCACAACAGTACACACATAACACATTGAACTAAATAGTCTCAAGTTTGTGGGATACATGCATTACACGTAGAGGGCAGACAGCCAGAGCGGTGCGGGGCACAAGCGCCTGCTCTTGGTGGCGGCGTGCATGTGCGGGGCGGGGCGGCCGGGTGGCGTCCGACATGCGTGTGCGACTGCCGAGTGGCGGTGGCGGGCTGGCGAGCTGGCGGCTGCTGGCTGTGGTCTGTGGAGCTTGGTGTCCGGAGCCGCCCGGACTGGGCTGGATGGCCATGGCCCAAGGAAATGGTCTGCTGGGCTGAATACCTGAAAGTTCAATACGGGAAACAAAACGGGATTTTCCCGACTGAAAACGGGATCCCGGCTAAACGAACGGAAAAACGCCCACCTGTTTTCAATCCCGCGTCCCGTTTTTCTCGTCCTGTTTGCATTCCGAGGATTCGAAAACGGTCGGGAAAAATTGCTCCAATACGGGAAATGGGAGCCGGACGGGACGAGATTTTCCCCCCGTTTTCAGCCCAACTGGGGGCTTCCTCCTCAACCCCTCTCCCCCCCCCCCCCCCCACCCCACACCATAGAAATAGGGGAAAAGGCTAGCATGGTGGTGGGTGGTGGGTGTGGAGCGGTGTTGTACGGTGGTGAGGGCGCTGCCGGTCGTGGTGGTGGAGGAGGGCGATGAACAGTGTTGGGGTGGGCGAGCCTCAGGGGATGAGTTAGCGGCGGGCGGGGCCAACGAGGTAGTGATGGTGGGTCCGGGCAGCGTAGCAACGAGGGCGCCAAGGAGGGGGAGGCAGGGGGTGGGCTACAATGGCGCCGACTGACTCGTCGGAGTCACAGACGGAGAATCGACGAAGGGGGCTGGAGGTGGATGAGCACAAGGAGAAAGACGGTGGAGGTTCACTGATTCTGGACTGGTCGCGGGTTCTCCTGAGCTACCGACCTATCGCCCGTTAGCCGTCTGCTATTATATGTATGCTATATACAAATATTTGACTCTTGTAGCAACGTATGAGCATTCGTCTAGCATGATATCTCTACTACATAATAATTACGGTGAGGACGTCTCTTCCACCATTTTTCTGCCCCTGCGCGAGTCTAGTAAAACGTAGAGTCCAGTAAGAAAAACACGTTAGTCTTTTCTATGGTAGAACACCACGGTGCCTCTGCCGAGCACCACGAAGAAACATCTCTAGATGCTTCGCATAGCGTATTACCTGCCACCGCTGCCGCAGCACCTCCTTGCCCTCTCCTAGACTTCCCAGGGCACATCGAGGCCATCGCCGCCAATCCATCTTCCAGGTTCCAGCTCGTAATCATCCCAATATCTTCTCCTAACTGTGCTCCTAGGCCGTTGATGAATCTTGTGCTGGGGCGGCGACATGCCATGGAGTCTGCCGCTAGCCAGTCAGCATAGTCCATACAGGCCGCAATTTGTGCATGACGTCATCGATGCCTCAACGACCTTAGGCCGCTATTGTAGCCAACACCGAGCCAAGACCTCATCACTACAACAAATGTGCCTTGTAGCGGCGCGGCAAAACACACTGTAGCGGCGGGTGGGCCGTCCCGCCGCTACGCTAATGCCGCTAAAAAAAGCTCTAGCGGCGGATGACCTGGAGATGAAATCAACTACTAGTAAAAAGAAATTAGTAGCGGTGGCTGGCAACTTCACCCGCCGCTACCCATAAATCCGAAAATTAAAAAAAGGGCCCGCCGGTCGGCAAGAGCCCGCACCCAATCCCGCCTACCCTGCCTCCCCCGCCTCCACGGAGCAGCCACCCCCGCACGAAGCAGCAGCCATCCACCGCTCGCGCACGAGGCTGCCCAGGGCGCCCCATCACCGGATCCGGTCGCCGGATCCGACCGCTACGTCGTTGGATCCGGCCGCCTCGCCTCGGCGCCACCGCTCGGTCGCGAGGCCGCCGCCAAGCCCGTGAGGATGCCTAGGGACCAGATCCGGCCGCCCCGTCGTCAGATCCAGCCGCCCGCCGTGAGGCCTCCAGCTGTCGCCCGCCGCAAGGCCTACATCCGCCGCTGCACGGGAGGTCGTCGCCCGCCCACGTCGTGGCCGAGGGGAGGGAAGAGAAGGAAGAGGTGGTGGCGTCGGCTGGGAGTGGGAGAGGAGAGAAAGGAGGAGGCGTCGGCTGGGAGTGGGAGTGGGAGAGGCGTTGGTTAGGGTTTAGTCCATTTATATTTATTGTGAGCTAGTGGGCCTGATGAGGTATTGGATCACTATGTAGCGGTGGGTGAAAATATGGGCCGCCGCTATAAATAAGGATTTATTTGTAGCGGTGGCCATAAAGTGATCCGCTGCTCTTTATTTATATTTAGTAGCGGTTGACCTCAAAATCATGATTTCAAGCATGGTAACGAACTGTAACGATGGTGGATAATTTAAGTGCCACTAGATGAAAATTGGCTGCGCCGCTAAAGACCCTCTTCTTATTGTAGTGCATGGTGCCTGATTAGGGACCTGGCGATGCGGCGTGGGGTGGGCTAATGTGGTGTAACTGGCGAGAGCGGGGCGCGGCCAGGCAGTGGCACGCGGCCTGGTACTCAGGTGAGCGCGTGGCATGGTCAGCTGCAGGTCAACCAATTCAATGCAGGCGACACAGGGCTTGAACTACCTTGCTGATTCAAATTGGAACAGATCGGTGGCGAGACCAAGGTAGAAGACCACCTGACCGAGCCACACACAGTGACGTGCTTTGGTTGCGGCATCTGTGATTTCTTTGGGGGCGGCACCGGAAGACCTTCACGCTGCGGTTCACACCTCTACGCTAAGACAGAATTAAGCATAATCTAATTGGCTGAAGGGTGAAACAATATTAATTTTGCTGATAACAAGATACTAATTACGGGTACTGCCCCCTCACATAGACGGTTAGATTACCTTGATGATTCCTCAGCTTAACTGGTATCATGGTCTATTATAAGAGTTCTCAATACTTGTGTTATAGTTGAATATAAATATCTTTTTGTATAATAAATTTTGTGGATGTAAATACTTCTACCAATTTTTTCTTATTGGTGATATAACCATACGTAGTAATTTCTGCTATGTAACAAGGGAACTAGCAGGGAAAATGTTTTTGCACCACATTATGCCGGGCTTTGTGGTCTTCATGACCAACTTTGATCCCAGAAATGTAAGTACTGCCCTCTCCCACTATTTCTAGAAGCATGTCTACCAGGCTATTAGAATCATAATATCTTATATGTTGAGGAGTTCCTAAAAAAAATAAAATTTTTTCAAGGTGAAAATGGATTCTTTCTTGTACCCAGATTTACTACATGCCTCTTGTTTTCAGTCTTTATTTTACTACAACTAGTCAAACTACCAGTGCATTTTCACAGCTAGACTTAATTCCTTATTATAGATATTAGTTATGTTAATCCTTTTTTTATTTTTGTATTATATACATTTTATCCATCAAATTAATTGTTAAAGCTTAATTCACCATAAAGGCAAAAATTTTATCTTATTTTGATTAATATGAAAAACAATTAGAGTATTTATTTGTTTTATACTGACATGATTTATAATTAATTATATTTTTGATTAAGAAATTTCAATAAGCGTTTTTATTGAAGAAAAAAGTGATAACATAAAAATTAGTAGGTTAAGATTTGATTTTCAACCTCCAGAGATTATACATGTTTTGAGCGTTTATTGTAAAATTCTGTGACACAATAGAGATATGAAGACAATATATCATTAGAGGAAACAAACATAAACATCAATAGCTCACTCAAACTTATATAGCTTCTCGTCATGTTTTTTACTGAACTTCTGACCTGAATTTTCTCCATCTTCCTCTAAAATAAAATGAAAGAGAACATTGTTTGCTCAAATTATGTTGCCTCTTCGTAATATATTCACTAACTACAGACAGGATCATGCAAACAGCTCAAGCACATCATTCAGAGATTGTTTTCTTTTTTTCATATCGTGTGTTCTTCAACGTGGCTCCTACAAAAGAAAACTTATACAACAGTTTATGAACAAAGCCAAAAACATTCCCTAGTTTACTGATCGGACCTTAGCAAAATAGTATAGAAAAGTTATTTGCCCTATATAGTCCAGGCCCCTTTGGTCTTTTTTTTTTTTTTTTTTTTTTGCTTCGTCTTCCTCGTGTGTTCTGAGCAGCAGCTATGCATGGCAATGGAAACATTTGGGCTGCCACACATGGTGCCAGGGCCGGTGTATGGGCAGTTTGTTCAGACTATCGTAGGGGTGTCCCACCGATCAGACTGAGCAAGATGAATAATGTCTGTTACAGGCAGGGTCATGCAAACAGCTCAAGCTCATTGTTTAAAGATTGTTTTTCTCGTCATGGCTTCGTGAATGTGGCTACTAGAAAGAAAACTTTCCGTACAATGTTTGCTGAGCAAAGCCAAAAACCACCCTAGTTTATTGATTGGACCGCAACAAATTAGGATTAGAAAAATCATTTTGCCTAAATAGTCCAAGTCGCTTCAGTCATCTTCCTTGAGTGTTCGGAGAAGTTGTACACGGCCATGAAAACATTTGGGCTGGCACACGCGGGAGCTGGCGCAGGGTATAGGGCAGTGGGTTCAGACTGCCATAGGAGTAGGGGTGCCCCACTGATCAGACTGAGCAAGCTGAATGTATGTTATGGCACTCTATGCCAGCAACGTACACCTATGAAATATTCATGTTGTAGCCTTGCAGACTTAGATCACATATGTGTCTACTATCTACCTGCTTCAGCTAGCTGATGTGTAATTGATAATGATTATTTGCTATATGCTATTAGCCGTCGGAATGTAAACATGGTTTTGGTTTGGAGTGCTTAATTATGCAAGAGGAAGACCCATACATGAGGGCATTTGAAAAAAAAAAGGTAACATATGTGAGGTGAGGAGGAAGAGAAACATACGTGAGGGCATTTTGGGATAATAATTTTATAATGACAGTGGTGAGTAATTTAATAAATATTTAGGCGCTATTTTAGTCTATGTTTTGATAATAACAATGGTAGGTAATTTGATATTGTTTGAAGGGTATTTTGGTCTATATTTTTCATAATGCAGTGGTGGTAATTTTTTCTTTTTCTTTTTTCTCTGATTAATATGGAAATTTCTAGGCTTTGAGAGCGAACATAGTGGCTCCTCTTATTGCTCAAATATTTATATATAATTTTTTTTCTTTTTCTTTTTCTCTGATTATAGACCTTGAGAGCGAATGTTTTTTTCCTCTTATTGCACAAATATATATAATAGATTAGGAACCATGCCGAATTCTCCAATCCGTTTATTTATTACCTAACAGCTGAATGACCAAACAAAAACAGCATATTGGCTAATCATTCTACTAAGGATCCTAATTAATCATATGCTACATCTAAGAATAGACCGACGAGTGTCTGTCTTTATTGTGATCACTTTGTAATCATTACACGTAACACATGTTATAGAGAGATCATAATAAAATTCTCGCGGTCTAAAAAAATGGTGGTATTAGACTAGCACATTTTAAATATGTCACTCACTCTCATTTCGCATTTAGCTTCTTAGTAACTCAGGCAACGCCGCAACTGGGCATATACTATATAATAAGCCAAATTTATTTTGCAATCAAGAAAGTTATTTAGTTAGTACAGCAGCGTGCTGTTTCACATGCATATGACAGCCCAAAACAAAGCACATATATTTTGGAAGATCAACGACGACGACATCATCATTCCCATAGGACGCAAAACACAATCCATCCAACTGAATATTGGTCACTAGCTAGAAAAGCGGAGCTAAAATTAGCTCCGAAAGAATTCCAGATCGAAACACCAAAACTGTCACGGAAAGACATAGAGGAGGACATGTCTGTGTGGCACACTACCACGCTATGAAATAAACACCTTCCAACATTTGGTCAGGGGCAACTCCCTTTAATGCAATCTTTGATTTTTGACAATTTGAATATGAGACTGATTTAAGTTTTGACGGTATTATGCATGATTCATGTATTTGTCCAAGTAAAATCAATGTTTGTACCCGAAGTAATGAATTGAACAAACGACATTCGTGAAGACGGGCACAACCAAGGCCAGTTAGTTGGATAAAAAAGGAGTTCACCAGCATGGACAAGCATTTGAAGGTTAATTGACAACAAGCAATGCTAAAGTTTAGCACCTAAACTCTACTATCTCTGGGAAGGCTAAAGTTTAGCCTCCCTTTTAGTCTTTTTTTCTCTCTTATGTTAAACTTTAGTCTAAACTTTAGCACCACTGGTGAAGCTACATAGTGGTTCGCTGGTGCACTGGCACCAGGGTAAATCAAGATTTCAACACTAATCAACTGTGTTTTGATCACTTATGCACCACTTTTAACCTATGATTTGCATATTTGGCACCACCATCAAGCAAGCTCTAGCTTCGCCACTGTTTAGCATACTTGTTCGTTTCTCTTTTGCGCAAAACTTTAGTACTTTAGTCTACTTTAGCACTTAAGACCCAGGAAACGAACACCCTGTAAATTTAGTATCAAAGTTTTTACAACGGCTGCAAGTACTGTCGTTGCCAATACATTTTCAATCATGTCATATACCTGAATCCGAATGGTTAACTATTTTTCATATGTTCATTTGCATATATAGCATTACTTTGTATTCCTAGTATAGTACTGGATCCAAGGTGCTTTGCAACTATATTAGTCCTCCACATGCGTTTGCTGCTATAGATTAAGGGCAAGCAACTAAAGAAAATTTTGCACCATGCCATAGCAGCACAATATGTGACCAGCCTAGAATGAAATGCTTTTGAAGCTTCATCCCGTATTTTCCATGCATACTTAAATCTTTCAAAAAAAAATACATGTGAGGAAAGAATGAATCTCACTAAACCAAACAGTATTATATTCTTATACCTCATATTTCTTCCCCAAACTGGCTCTAAATATTGACAGTTAATGACGTAGAAGGTATATTGGTGTAAAACTAAATTTTATACTCCTTAATAATTTGGGTGGCGTCATCATTGATGCACGTGTCGGGCTAAAACTCAGTTGTTGGGCCAGCTTCACTACTGTCCATCAGCCTTAAGAAAAGGCCTAGTAACAAACAGCCCATCATGTTGTATCATGCCTAGTAGGGATTAAAGCCCACACAGCAAAATTGTCAAAAAAAAAAAGCCCACACAGAAAAATTGTCAAAAAAAAAGCCCACACAGCAAGCTAAGTGTGAAACTCCAAAATCACATTGTTTCTAGACGTTTAGAAATAGTTATATTTTTTTCTCTAGCGGTACAAACAGTTCAATACATGTTATAAAATTAGATATGCAAGATGAACCAAAAGAGGGCTATAATTATATTTTCTTCTCCACAAAGTTAGGCCCGTAAATCGCAAAACAATTGGTCACTATGCATTTGAAGTAAATATTACAAATGTTCTAAGACATTAAAAAACACTATTTGTTAGTGCAAATCTTCTTGGTTAATTTTCAAGAATATCTTATTACCATTATTTATCACTAATTATTTCTTTTGTGTCTACATTGATTCTTATCAAATTATTGAATTTATCGTCACATGCTCGTGTGTTACCTTTATAATTTTGTATGGAATTAGAAATTTCAAATTTACATGTCAGATAATTTGAATTTTATTAGAGTGACTTACTATTTCCGTCTGGATCTGCCACTGCTCCTTGATGGTGTTGAACCACCTCACCTTTCCCTTCACCCTCTTTGATGACATCTCGACCACAATCACCATGGACTCTAACAGCACCCGCACACTAAGGAAGGTAAGACTCTGATACCAATTGTCGCGACCCGTGGCCGCCGGCGAGCTACTGCCGAGATGTGAGCACGTGGACAGGGCGTCGATGTCGAGCGAGAAGAACGACGAGCTCTGCGGAATCGCTCCTCCATGTGGAAGACGGCCGATAAGGGGAGGAACCTGATTTCTGAAATGTTTTCTGATCTGTTCCCTTGATGTTTCTTTCACTGCTTGTATAGCTGTAGCTTGGAATGGGCCATGGGCTAGGCTCATTCTTAGTGGCAGAAAGGCCCACAATATCATATGTACCGGGTGGTACAGAGAGCTCCCTGGAGCCGTCCCCAGCCTCCTCTCTTTGCAGCCTACCGTATCATGGGCCGGCGCAAGGATATTCGCCGTTACCACTATCCTGCCTCCGCCCAGGCAGCCTCCTTCTTGACAAGCTCCCGTCATCACCGTCGTCGCACGTGCTCGGTCGTGCTCCACTGGCTTTCCGCCACGGCCGAGTTGCAGCGCCCCCCTCCCCCGTGACGAGTCCTCATGAAATTGCCTTGTTGCACAACTTGTACCCCGCCCCGACAGTATAAATCATAAATTGTTTTTAGTAACACTTCTTGTAATTCAAAGATAACACCATCCATTATTTTAGACTAGCAAAGTGTCCGTGCATTGTTAATTTTAGACTAGTAAAGTGTCCGTGCATTGTTATGGGTTTAAAAAAATAAAACATTTTTTATAATTTGAACACACATTATTTACACAATATAATTATTGATATTTTTTATATGAAAGATCATATTTATATTATTGTTGGTGTTTCTTAGTGTACCATTTTATATGTCATAAGTAACAATTTTTCTATCATTTTTCATCGTATTCTTATCATAAATATTTTATAGGGTCGTTTTATAGGGAAAATAGAGGAGGAACCGATCGATCGAGCTCGTCGGGCTTCAATGGCCGGCGGTGGCCATTGATGGCCATTAGTGGGCGTGGGTGCGCGATTAAAGCCCAGGAGTAGGGGAGGGGGACCGGCGAGTCGCGCGAGCTTGTGCGGGCGGTTACGGGAAGCCGAGGAGGTGGGAGGCGGGTGGGTGTGGACGGTTTTTGTCAGTAGTCGACGGGGAAGAGTGAGGGGCGGGAGGAGGAAGATGATGGGTGGGGTCCGCCTATCAGCCACTGTGGGACGAGGCTGGGTTGTGGTGGTGAGTGGGCCGTGCGGGTGCTAGGCCGGGCGCACGCGTTGGACCAAAACACAGAAGGGGAAAAGGGGGTTGCGTGGGTGGGCTGCTGCTATGATGAGGACATCACTCCTATGGATACATACAACACTCCTTCAATTATGGACTTGCAAGGTCCAATGACTAGAGCTCGTGCATGACGATCAAATTTAGAGGTGAGTTCGTTCCTACGTTCTTCATTATATGTCATTTTGAGAATAATTTGCTACCTAATAATTATATTATAATTAGAAACCATGGAGAGGACCAGGAGATGATGGGAGAAGGACTTGGAGACATGAAGGATCAGCAAGGACGTGGAAGCCAAGGTGGATGCCCAATCAAAACCCACTTCGAGTCTGTTTCAGGGGCCAGGACAAGTCTGCACTAAACGGACGCACAAGACGCATACGGACTCGAATTTGGACGTTCTATATATGCACGGATAGATAAGAAGAAGACCTTGTCATTGCCGGTCTCATGTCAAAATTCGTCCAGAGTCATCGGGAATCATCGAAACAAAAGAGAGTCTAGAATCTGTGTCGGTGCTATGTCGCCTGTTTTTGGCTTTTTGGACTTTGTATCCAGTTGAGCCTAATTCGGGGTGCATCCAGAGGGTCTTGCACGATCCTAGTGTCTTCATATACAGCCGCCTCCACACTATTAGGGTTATGATTTTACTTAGATTAATTCTGTTCATAAACAGTGTCGCCGTTTATCTGTTTCTGAGACCCCAACTTCGTGAGCTTAATCATTCATCTATAAATTGGTTGCTTTCTTCATTGTTCTTGCTTGTGTTCTTGATTCACAGGTAGGGATTAGCCTTCTCGACGAGGTCAACTATGTAACGCCGATTGATAACCAAAGAAGATGTCGTGCTACGATTATGGGGTTTAGAACGTGTTGTTTTGAAGTCGGGTCGATTTGTGTGTCGCCTTTAAACAAATCAACTTATCAAGAATCTTTTGGAAGATCAGTAACCCTTGTTCACATCATGCTAGGCTGGCTAGGCCGCGCGGTGGGGAAATTGGCCCAAGGCCGGGGCAGAGGAGAAGGCGGGTTTGGCCGAAAGGCGCCTTCGGCGCTGGCTGGCTGAGAGCGCTGGCCTGCTACACGTGCTGTTCTAGGCCAAGCTGCTGCGGCCCAAGTGGGAAAATGGAGTGGCGGGTGGCATGGCTGGCTGGGCCTAAAAGGCCGAAAGAGAATAGGGAGAGAAGATGGGCACTCGCAGGGGATTTAGCCCAAGGAGCTAGGTAAGGTTTCTTTTCTTTTCTTTCATGTTTTCTATTTCTTAACTAACTATCAAACGATTTCTAGTCGGGTTTTTAAATCCTTTTTCACACAATAAAATACCTACTGCAATCTAATCCAGCAGGATGCAACAAACAAAACTAGATAATTTAATAAATTAATAAAATAATCTTTGTAGCTAAAGAAAAATATTAATACCTTAATAAAATGGAGAAATTAATACTTGGCCAAAATAGGAAAAATTAGGGTGTTACACCACCCTTTGTCAGCCAAAAGAACTGAAGAGCTAACTTGCATACTGGGCATGGGCATGTCTCGTGGACACACCAGCCGCTAAATATCCCATATGCCGGATGGTCATGCATGGAGTACATTGACCACATTTTTATTTGAAAGTTTGTCTTTGTAGCTCGATCGTATGTCCATACCCTCTCATTCCAAGCGAGGAGCAAATCATCAATCACAGGCTTCATGTACATGCTCATATTATTCCTCAGGTGTCCAGGAATTATCAACGATAAAAATATGTTCTGTCGTTGAAACATAACACTGGGAGGGAGATTGAGATGGATAATAAACACCGGCAGAGAACATTCCGTACGGATTGAACCCATCTGTCGCTAGCTTAGCACGTACATTACGAGCCTCCTTAGCTTTATCAGGATACTTACTGTCAAAACACTTTCATGACTCAGCATCGACTAGATTTATCATATTCTCAGGACGGCATTGTTTGCCCTTTTTATGCTATGTCATCTATTTTGCGGTGTCCTCTTCATATAAAGACGTTGAATCCTCAGTATAAAGGGAAGGTATCGTAGTATTTTCATAGATATGTATAACTTATAATGATTACTTTCTATGCTATCACCCGTCAGAGTGTAAACATGGTTTTGGTTTGGGGTACTTAATTATGCAAGAGGAAGACCCATACGTGAGGGCATTTGGAAAAAAATGGGTGACGTATGTGAGGTGAGGAGAAAGAGAAACATACGTGATGGCACTCCACAAAACATTGTATGTGAGGTGTCATAATTAAGGGTATTTTGGGATAATAGTTTTATATTATAGTGGTGGGTAATTTAATAATATTTAGAGAGTATTTTAGTCTATGTTTTCATAATGGCAATGGTGGATATTTAATATTGTTTGAAGGGTTTTTTAGTCTAAGTTTTTTATAATGACAGTGGTAGTTGATTTTTTTCTTTTTTTTTTCTCTGATTAACCTGGAAAATCCATTCTAAACCCAGGTGTAGTTACTCCCATGTTGAAAAATCCATCTTAGGTATGTATTCATACCCATTTATTATTTTAAGTATATACACATACTTAAAATAAAATTTTAGAGAGTGATAACCATAAAAATTTTTGAACGGCCTTCTAGTTATAAACATATGAACATATATCGCATTTACTGCTATATAAAAGTGAGTATGTCCCCATACTTTATGTATTCCAATAAAAAAAAGTGAGTATGTTCACATACCCTCTAGTATGACTATATACTTAATTTACAAACCTCAAGTATGTAATGATACTCTCTAGATTGTGAGATATACACATGGAAGTAGCTACTCCTAAGAGTAGAAAAAAAGGCCTCATCTATATATATATATATATATATATATATATATATATATATATATATATATATATATATATATATATATATAGAGGATAATTCCATTCTACTCCCAGGTGTAGTTACTCCCACGTTGAAAAATCCATGTTGGGTATGTGTTCATACTCATGTATTATTTGGAATATGTACTCATACTTTAAACAAGATTTTTTAGAGTAATAACCATAAAAATTTTTAAATGATCTTCTAGTTATAAGCATATGAACATATATCGCATTTACTGCTATAAAAGTAAGTATGTACTCATACTTCATGTATCCAAAAAAAAAATGAGTATGTCTATATACGCTCTAGTGTGATTATATACTTAATTTATAAACCTCAAGTATGTAGTGATACTCCCTAGATTGTGAGATATACACGTGAGAGTAGCTACTCTTGAGAGTAGAAAAAATACCTCCTATATATATATATATATATATATAGAGCAGTTGTAGTCCATTATTGGTTAATCAAATGGTTTTCTAGGCATTTTAAGAGAGATCTAGACATGATTGTCTACTTATTAACTTTCCCTGTGGTTTCAGATGTCTTGAATCTTTGAGAAAAAAGCAGGCCAAAAGCTCATATCATGATTGGAGCTTCTTTTCTCACCTGCCATGATCTGAATATTGAGGCCTTGTGCAATGAGTTTCAGCAAACATTAGTGCCTTCGTCGTATACACATGGAAAGTGCTGCTTGCTGATTTTGTTGAAACGGGTGAGAAAAAAAATTATTTTGCTTTCTCATTACTTTCTGGTTGAACTGCCTGCCGCTTCTGGTACCCTCGTTTCAGTAATATAGGTAGTTTAGTTATTCTTCCTTATTACTCATATATATTTTCTGGTTGCAGCGCCTGCTGTTTTTTTCTGGTACACAAGTTTTTCCAAGACATGAAGTTTTCTCTTCTATTTACTCTTTTCTTTTCATGGAAATTGTTGAATAGAACTAACGAGATGAAGTATTTGCACTAATGCATGATTACCTCTGCATTGATAACCTGCATCTGATTAGCTGTTCCTAGATAACTACAGACTTATATATAAAAAACTATAATATCTTGAGATTATATCCCATTCCATACGTTTGGAAAGGTGGGGTGTGAGTAGCACTAGAATGAGACTTAGGGTCAGCAAAGAATGCTGAGGGCCATTTGAGTTTCTGTCGTACATATTTTGTGTTTGTGGATTGCGGGAGATCAGATGTGTGTTCTGACAATGGATAGCATGTGTTGTGGCGTGCAGGGGATTCCCATACTGATGAGAATGCTATGAAACTGACACATAATTCCCATGCACCTCAATCCCTGCTTCTCTCTTAATTTGGTATGACTCGATTCAATATTCTGATACAATGATTGTAGCAGCCAAAGCCAATTTTTGTAACATTACAGCAGTACCGTGGAACTCAAAATTTGGACTATCTTGTACAGATCGCACATGCCTGACAAGGGAATCGACTTGCTCGACGATCTGGAGAGGAAGATGATTCAGCTTGAGGTTGAGCTCCATGCGCTTCAGGTGTGGAAAAGATCGTCAATCCAGAAATTTGAAGACTGAAATAAATATTTGTCTGTAACTTCTCAAAAGTCATGCACTCAAGCTTCTGCTATATTATATAGTGATGAAAACATGTTTAGTGTATAGTTGACAGCTTTAATGAGATGGGTTACACTATTGTTTATCGCGTCATCCAAGCAACACACTGGCATTCATCTGTTATATGGTCACTGGACAGTACAGAATGACACTGGCATTGAATTTGATTAAGTCACGTCCGTAGTAACGCACGGGTATTTTACTAGTAAAAAACCTAAAAACGATAACAAGTGAGTTCTAGTTTTGTTCATCTTATTATATGAAATACGATGGTATAAATGGTATTTAAAAGGGACATCATTCATGAGATATTAAATATTTTTAGTTTGGGCTCTTTTACGGTAGTCCGGGGTTAGTTCTCTTGCACCTAAGAGATGTAAGATAAAGAAGTAAATCTCAGCCCTTGGTTTTTACAGGAAACATGAAATAAATGAATGGACTTATCCTATTTACCTGATCCTATTTTTCCTCCCCAAAACCCAGACTCTCGGGGATGCAATTATTTTGTATCTATTTTCTATTTTTCTTTCATCCATATGAATATGATTCATTTCTCCCTAAAGAAATTCGGTTGTGTTACGTGATTTATAAGGTCCTATTCTTTTTGTCTGTCTATTAGTGTTAGAACGGTATTGTAGTTTTTAATGTGATCGATCCAAAATTTTTTTACATCTCGATCCAATCGTTTATTAGGCAGCCAAGCAAAATGTATAGGCCTAATGAGTGATTATTTTTATCTTTTCGCGATGAAGACGTAATGAATGATTGGGCTGTCCAAAATGTAACGTATCAAAATAGACAAATACATCACTATATTTTGCACCTGTCATGATTTTTTATTTCCTGAACGTGAGTGCAGTATACGTGGATGGTGTTTCAAATGATACACCGCACGTATTCAACCACGATATACATATTTTTTTGATTCAACCACCATGTACATATTTTTTGGTTGACCTACACGTTGCATGTGTATGTTTTGCCTAACTGCATGTTTATCACATATCAAGTGCCTTTGGGTCTACGCAACTATAATAGTCTAAGATTTTTTTTCACAAATACTAACAAATCTACAAAATCTGTGATATTATATTTCTAAATAATAATAAATGATATATTACACCCTAGGGTGTAAGAGATCATAGGGATCTACTCAAATAAACGGTCTACGTTACTTCGGACTACCATAAAAACTTCCTTTTAGTTTTCATAACAGATAAATGTCTTTTTTCTTTGAGAAAAGTACTATTTGCCTTCCTCAACTATAGGGGGTATCACACTTTGCCTCCTTCATCTATAAAGCTGGATATCCAGCACCTTAAACTTTTCAACTCGGTGCAATTCTCCTCCCTTGGTGGTTTTAGATAGTGGTTTTGTCTAACATGGCATAATCAATCCCACGTGTCACTCCACGTTATTTTTTTATTTTTTTACTCCCTCTTCCTCTCTCTTTTTTCTTTTCTTTTCTTTTCTTCTCTTTCCCTCTAATCCAGATCCCCGCTTTGACTCCTTCTACTCCTGCCTCCACGCTGCCACGACCGTCGCCGGCGCCGCGTGCTCCTCCCCTCCTCGCCTTCTTCTTTGTTACCGACCGACCTCGCACCTCGTCGCCTCAACCCGCCGCAGCCACACCCGTCACACCTAGCCTCGCACACTGCCGCCGCGCCTGGCCACGTAACCGCCCCGCCGCAACCCGCCATCCACCGGATCTTGCCCGCCTGCGCCGCTACCAGCACTCACGGGTTGGCCTAGATCTCCTCGACCGCGCGACCAACACCTTGACTCGAAGGGGCGTGGCGGGTACAGCCGGAGGAAGGGGCCTGGGTCTAGCCATGGCGGAGGAGGGAGAGCCATCTCTCTAGCGCAGATCATTGGACTTGCTCGTCAAGGTCGCGCCGTGGAAGAAGGGTTGTGTTACGGGAGAGAGTGAGGAAGAGGCGGCTGGGGCGAGTGACGAAGCAGAGGGCTCGCGGGGAGGCCATGGTGGAAGGAAGGGGGGAGGTCGGGAGAGGGACGAGACACCGGTGTGGGGTGGACGTCAGGGCCTGGGTCTGGCCATGGCGGAGCGGGAGGGAGCGCCGCTCAGGAGTCATGCGTTGAGCCGTACGCCGTCCCCCTACCGTCGCCCTCCCTGCCGCCGTTGGCATCGGTGGATGTGGGGAGTTTGGGGAGGAAGAAGAAGAAGAAAAAATGACGTAACATCTTACATATGGCACCCCAGGTCACGTCGGACAAAATCATTATCTAAAACCGCCAAGAGACGACAACTGCACCGAGTTAAATAATTTAAGGTGTTGGATACCTAGTTTTATAGACGAAGTTGCCCCTACAATGGAGGAAGATATATAGAACTTTTCTCTTTTTTTTCATACGCATGCAGCAGGCTGGTCCTCCCTCACCCGGCTCGTGAGGCCCACTAGCAAACCACGTAGGCAGGTAAAGGAGGAACAAACTCCATAGCGGCTGAGCCTTTCCGAATAAACAAGCCCAAAACATCAAAACTGCGGTTCGATTTCCATTAGATCAGAATTGAGCCCACTGCAAAACTTGACCTCTCGATGGATCAAATCACGTGGGCCCAATTTCAAAATCCAACAGCCCAGGACGCCTCAGCGCACGCATGCGGCCTGCCATCTGCACGCTGCTCCCTCCCGGTGCGGCGCCGCCGCCAGTCACTCACTCAGGCAGGTGGTCCCTGCGCGCTGCTCCGCTGTGGCGACAAGAGAATAGAGTCCTGCTCCCGTACTCCCTTCTTCTCGGCGACCGAAGTCGAGTGCGCCGCTGCATCCTAGCGCATCGCCGAGTCCTCTGCCGCCTCCCGGTTCGGCAGCAGCCCCGTTCTTGCGTGGCCACCACGCTCAGCGATGTCCGGCACGGCGGGGGACGGTGCCCGGCGAGCGAACGCCGCGGATGAGGAGGATGGGGACCGCTGGATCCACGGGGAGGATTTCGAGGAGGACTATGAGGAAGAGGAAGAGGAGGACGGGTACGAGTTCGGCGACGCCGACGAAGCGATGCAGTGCGTCGAGATGGCGGAGCGCAGCGCCGCCGCTCGCGCGCACGACTACGAGGCGCTCGCGGCGCGCAAGCGCAAGGCCCTCACCGAGGAGCAGCCCCAGAGGTCCTAAAAAATTTCTCACCTTTCTGCTTCTGTTGCATTATCAATGGTCCATTCGTAGCCTTATTGCTTCAATCGCGTTATAAACGGTCAATTTCTCGTGAGTTAAACCAGCCGGTAAGTACTGTTCCGGCGAGCAGGTTCCAATTTGCATCCTGGTTTGCCTCAGCTGATGTATATCTATGGAACATGAACCTTTCTGATTGCTTCATCAGTTTTATTATGGAGTAGCAGACTGCTGTGGCGTAGTTTTTCAGTATACTGATGCCCTTCTAGATCAATTTCTGTTATGCCACTATTCCCCATACATAAGTAGTCACATCTTTATATGTAGCTCTCCTGACACTGGACGTTGTTGTTGTAGGAAGTGTATGTGCTGTTTATGATTTCATGTTTGCATTTGTGTTACATTCAAGTCGTTTGCATTACATACATTTGACAACTCTCTGTCATGCTCCAGGGAGGATGGTTCCAAGAGACCAAGACAGGATGATCTTTCCGAAGCAGAAGCTGCAACCATGTTTGATCAACTGATGGAGGGCTTTGGTCTTCGGCGCAAAAGAAGGTCTAAAGAGGCATGATACTCTTTTCCTTAGGTTCTTTCAGACAAGTTCTGCTTAGGTATTGATTGCATTGGCATATCACTAGGCTAGTGCTCTCTTGGAGTTTACATTAGAATTCCACATTTCATGTGAGCATTGTTTAATGTTTTTGATTTGACTGGTACTGCATTTGAATCTCCAATGGCAGTTGCGAATTTGTTGCACAAACTGTATTTCATTTAATTTAGAACTATCTTGTTACAAATGTTAAATAATGGTTGTTGTACTTGATTCAGTCTTTTTTTTCAGAAACCATGTTTGATAACATCAAAGAACTGCTTAATATTGTGTCTTATTCTGTCATTTTCATCAGACCAAGAAAAGGGGAAGAAAAAGAGGAACAAAGAATAAGTGCAGTCCTGAAGTTACTAAAAAGTTGGGTGATGCCACTCTACTTTTTACTGAAAGCAAATTTAAGGAGGTTAGTCTTTAACTTTCTTTTTTTCTCGAATACGTAAGAGAGCTGCGTATCATTGCATTAAAGAGAGAAAGTTTGGTCCCATACTAACTTCACCACCTCATTCCGGACTGGGCTATGAGGGGTTGTGATACAAATAGTCTTTAACTCTCTAGCCTACCCCAACTTGCTTGGGATAAAAGGCTTTGTTGTTGTTGTTGTTGTTTCTTGCTTCTGGTCGAAAGTTGTTGATTTTCTGTCACTGGTGTAATCTATTTTGTTGTCAAGTTGTTCAGTGTGTAGAATATTTATGTTAATTGCTACTGGAAAGATATGCCTTTTACTTATCTCATGCTTATTTAGCCAGCATAATAAAGCTTTTTGCCGCCAATAATCAATATATTAGATGATGCATTAATGTTGATAGGTTCCTGGGAGAGGTGCTGATATTTGACATTGTCTTCATCCCACATATATTTCTGAATTCTCCGCAAATTCCAAATATCAATACTAAAATTTAGGTCTATGCTACAAGGCCAGTTACACTCACGGTAGATGCCACTGCCTTTTGAGGCATTTGGCTCATGACATTGGTTTACAAGAAAATTTCTCTTCATACAACCGCATTTATAATCTCTCTCTCTCTCTCTCTCTCTCTCTTGTGATCTTGCTGCACCTTCCTTCTGTTCCTGTGCCTCTCTTCTCTGTAGGATCTGTGGTTCGTAGATTGCATAGTTGGTGCTGTGGTGGAGCAATGTCGGAGTCAGAGCCAACCCAGATGATAGGTTGGCATGTACTCTTCTACAGGAACCGCTGCTCAGGCTTCTGCCTGCAGTTGACATTCATGCTGAGGCATGCAATGAGGATTGCTACAGCCGCAAGACCAAATTGGGTTATCTGTCTAGTGCCACCCTCACCCTCCATCCCTCCCTTCTTTCTCTGCTGCAACGGCTGGATGATTTGGTGGCATTTCTTGTAGTTGTAGGCAGATGGAGCCATGCTTGATTTTACAGAGTGCATGATAGTCATGATGGGTGGTCAAATTTGGTGGAGATAAGAGAGAAGGTACATTGGCTTCTGGTGGTGTTGAGAGGTGCCCTGATCTACTGGCACAGCGAGAAGGGGCAAAGGTAGATGAAATTAAGAGAGATAGAACAGAGGAAAGAGAGTAAGAACCATCTTATGGAAGGGTAGCTTTGTCATTTTCTAGGGTCAAACGGTTTGACCAGAAACCATCGTCGCTGCTGAAATGTGTTGGAGTGGCATAGGTGGGAAAATCATTTGTGAGCCGAATGACCCAAAACGACACAGGCTGGTACTTGGTAGTAAAAATGCCCGGGTGGTATATACCTCTCATAACTTGCTTAAAGGATGTGCTGTTGTGGTATATAACTCTTATAACTTTATATTAGTAATTTAATATTAACAAATTATACTCACTATGAGCTAACTTCAAGCAATTATAAACTATATCATGAGTGCAGCCTTGGATCATACAAGAAAAGACTTGCGTAAATTATTGAATAACCAAACTAACACTTATCAAAATTATAGATACTTAGTGCTCGTTACTATGTCTTTAATCCTCATGAAACCTTAGTTTTACTGCCTTACTCATGCAATGGTGCTTAATAACCATTGTCTGTTCTTTTGTTCCCATATCTTTCCTACCCCTTGGGTGTCATGATTACTTGATTAGGATGTATGTTATCTGTCGTTTTGATGCTCAAGCTATTCTTTCTGTTGATGTGCATGATGCTTCCACAAGTTATGATTTAATCTATTTGACTTTTGTGAATTCAAACATACTGATTGTGCATACTGCATATCACTGTATTTCAGGTTTTAGGATAATATATACATGCTTTATTTGGTGATCTTTGATTTTTTCTAACAATATTACTATGCTCGTGTCATTTTTTTCAGGCTATTCCTATTCTTCATGAGATCGTGCGAATCGCGCCAAATTTTCCAAATTCATATTATTTACTTGGTAGCATTTATGATGAGATTGGTGAACTAGATAAAGCTATAAACTTTTTGATGCTTGCTGCATATGTCTCCCCGAAGGATGCGTCTCTGTGGAAGAAACTTGTTGGTTTGGCAAGGTGAGTTATTTCATACTAATTCCTTTTGTTGGTTTTGGTTGCTTCAATAACTTGATTTCTTCTATTTGGTGAATTGTATACTTGATAATTTTCCGTATAGAAGTGTTGTGTAGAAAGATTATGCACTGTTGATTTTGATCCCACTCTCCAGAATTCCAGGATATGATTTCATGGATTATTACATATATTAACATCTCATATACTGTGACAGCACCTTTAAAAAGATTATGCAGTTGCCGAGCCAGCAGTCGCCCCCTATCGGCCTATCCACCGTCCGTTCCCACCCATCAAAATCGACAGCTCACAACATGCTAACCTGTCTTTCTGACACAGCTTCGCCTAAGGCAGATTTCTCGTTCTTTTTGAGCCCCGACGGTCACGCCGCCGTCGATCTCGTCGATGAAGAATGCTCTAGGCCGATTGTCGCAAAGCTGAGCATCTCCAGCCTCCTCTGGACCTCCTGGACATACTCCACTGCCCCATGTGTCTCACTCCAAGCCAACACCGAGCTCCATGTGCCATGGGTCATGGCCCTTCTTCTCCATCTCACAGTCCCTTCTCTCTACGGCTGATATCCAAATGCCCACCTCAAATGGATGTCTGATGGTGGGAGGCTCCACAATGAGCACCTCTAGCTTCCTCTGGACTGTCTCCACATACTCAATTTCTCCATATCTCTCTCCCAAGTCTGATCTTCAATCGCCATGGCTCTTCTTCCCCATCACAGTCATTGCTCTCCATGCCCGCCATCCAAATTTCCACCTCAAATGAATGTGGATGGTGAGAGGATCCGATTACCCCACTTTCTAGTTGCTGCCTTCCCCTCTCCATGATCACAATTGCTTCTTCTATGGAGGAGTGGAGGAAGAAAGTCTGTTTTGCCTGGGTCGCACAGATGAGTTGAGGTTGTTGTAAGCCGTCAGTTTTGTTGGGTGAGATGGACGGTGGATAGGCTGACTTCTGGGGTGACTGCTGGGTCGGCAACTGCCGAGGATCCTGATCCCTTTCAACCTCAGCATGATGCTTATCTGGTAACAGCCAGGAATACCCTCTTTTCTTTTCAAAATCTAGTTTCACGGTTACGATATTTTGGTTTCACTGTTGTTTTATATTAGTCCTCAAATCAGGATTGAGGCTGTTAGTTGTTTATAATTCCAGATACAAAATTGAAATGTAACTATTAATGATAATAGTACGCTATTTTTATGCATACATCAAAATATTCCTCATCAAGGCTAGCAGTTATAATGCTTTTATCTGATGTAATTAGTTGTCTTTTCTTGGACAATGAATGCTGTGTTCTAGTATAAAATAGATAGTGACCTTACCGATTGCTTTGTACAGGAAAAAAGAGGATGCGCCTCTGGCAAGATACTGCATTTTAAAAGCAATGAGAGCAGATCCAGAAGACACGGGACTGAAGTATGTCTGTGCTGATATATATCGCAAACTTCATGACTATCAGAAAGCTGGAGTGATATATGAGCAAATAGTCAAAGCTGATCCTGCGAATGTTTTCGTTCGTAAAGTAGCAGCACAGGTCTTTGCATGTGATAATACTCTTTTGTGACTATTGCTTGAAACTTTAGAAGTTCATATCCATGTCATTGTAATATCAGTAGCACTTGCAAGTTTTGTGGAGCCTCTAACATAACACACTAAACATACTGGTAATTAGCACCTTTTATCTAGACATATTTTGCTTAAGTAAGAAGTACCAGCTTATCTTTTATTGGTCGAACTTTCGTTCAAGATCACATTATATGTTTTCCATAGCCAATTTACTAATGCAATGACCTGACTTTAGATTGTATACTATTATTAATATGTTGTTTTGCTCTTTCCTGCTGTTTGCCTTGTATTTTAATTTTGCTATATGGACCATGAATGGAGGTTTAGCAGTGAGCCTTTAGTCTTTCTTGTAGTCATGCAATCTTTGAGAGAAGCATGGGACAGCCCATTGGTCAATTTTAGGCTGTATTTCTTGTAGCAAGGAAACCGCTTGGAGGTTACCTGTAAACTAGGACCATCCTGTTTTGAATTTCCAATCTTAGGTGTGTCCTTAAATTTCTATTGGAATATTCAAATTAATGCTCACTGCTCAATTTCCAACTTCGTGTACTTAATTGACAACTTTTAAATTCAAAATGCAAAAAAAAAAAAAAAAACTATGTTTCTCCCTACATAAGGTGAAAATTGTGCATTTACATTTTATAGTGATTTTTATTTTGCAAACATGGATCTGTTCTCACTTTTGTTTCTTGGAAGTGTGCCGTCATTTCCTGATTCATGCCTTTCTTTTCAGATGTACAGAGACTCTGGCCAAATTGACAAAGCTATTAATTTGTTGGAAGAATATGTCAATACTCGAAGTACTAACATGGACTGGAGTCTTCTAGATTTATTGATATCACTTCATCTGAGAAACAATGCTATTAGTGAAGCACTAAAACAAATAAAGAAGGCACACCTACTATTGGGATCTAAACACAAAGTACCAGTACAGTTGCAAGCAAAGGCAGTAATCTGCCATGCTTATCTTGGAGACATGAAACATGCTGAGGTTTGTTCCAGACTGTTCTGTTGTAGATCCCTTGACACTATCCATCCTTTCAATCAAATATTGCTTACCTCCTCTCTTATAGTCACTCCAGAGTTTCCTAATATTACTCCAGAAATATACATTCAGACTCATATAGCCATCATTCTTGTGCAGGTTTTCCTTCAGGATGCGCAGTTGGAGCCATCAAAAGATAATATCAATGTGATCAAGGAACTTGCTAGTACTTTTGAAAATCTAGGACAATATGAGTATGCAGTGAAGTTTTACTTGATGATTGAAAATGTTGCTGTGCATAATGATGTAAGTCATTGATTTACTTCTTTCCCTCTGTCCCCAATATATGTGTTGATTGTACAAATGGCGTATATGTTGCAATAAACAAATTCACCATTTTCCAGTTGATCACACCCTCCAGTTTAAAATTGATGACGTTAAGACATCACTTAAAGTTCCTTTTTAAACTAAATGTTTGTCCTATCGGTATCAATTAAGCACTTATAGTATCATCATTTTTGCATGGGAGCTCTAGTATAATGCATTTTGAACTAGACCTTGTATATTCTGTTGAAATTTTCGAGGACCTTCGTAGAGTGTAGAGAAAAAGATCAATATGAGTGGATTTTATGTTTATCTTTGAATGAAATATCATGAAACAAAGTCCTTTGTGCTCTGTTTTCCTAAACCGGATTAAACTGTTACTAACCTCAGGATTAAAGAACTATAATAAGGGTGGAAAACTGAGTATGAACCATGCGGACAAAAGATTGATAAATAGAGCATAATTCAGAACGGTGTGTCATGAAATAAATCCAAGTATATCAAGAATAATCATCAATAAAAATGACATAATATTTATGACCAGACTTGGTTGCAAAGGGGGCCGGACCCCATACATCAGAATGTACAAGATCAAAAGGTTTGGCAGAATAAGAATCACTAGAATAATATGGAAGTTGTATTGGTTTGCCAAGTTTGCAACCCTTACAGCGGAAACTAGACTTGATGGACGTCTGACCTAAACAACCACTATTTATTAATGTGGACAAACAAGACCCACATAAATGACCCAGACGATGATGCCACTTGGCGAAGGATGAGGTGGTCGACGATGCAATGGAAGACACACAATCTGTAGTACAAACATGTCACTTTGTTTCTCAAGTATACACTGCCTGAATATTTTTTATATTGCATGATAACCTTGTACTTTATTTGATTAAATTTGAAAATATCCAAAGTATCAAATTCTGAGGAACATTCTTTTTTTTTTGTACATATTTGTTCATAGATTAAGGTTACTTGTCATCATTTCAAGTTTGCTAAGTTGCCCTTTGAGTTGTCCAGATTTGTTTGCTTTGCTTTCTTTACTCTTGTCTGCTGATTATGCTGATTACTCTTAAATTGTTTCAGTTTAGTTTATATGTGAAAGTCGCTCAGTGCTACATGGTCTTAGGGGAGAAAAGAGAAGCTATTCCTTATTTTTATAAAGGTTATGTTCCGTTACCTTCATGAAGCACTTTTATGTTTGCAAGCTTGAAATCTAGTTGCAGATAAAATTTAGTGCAAATTACTCTAAATTCTGAGTAATTTGTACCAGATTCCCTTAATTTAAGACAGCACTAGAAAAGGATGCGCTTCTTTGGTTTGCTAAAGGAGAATCTTATGTGATCTCCTTTCCCTTTTTATTTTCTATTTGATACATTTTTTTAACTAGTATGATCTTGATTACTCTAATTATCTACATGCTATATTATCATTGATGGATCAATTTGTACAAGACCCTTCTTTTTGTGCTTTATATGTCCAATGACAACAAACACTGGTATCTCTCTCCTAGCATAGTCCTTAAAACAAAAATGGCATGATTGTCCAGTTCTGTGATCGATGTCTTCTCAACTGTCATTTTTTGTTTTTAGGGAAATACAGTGGGGAATCTCTTACTTTTTCTACTGTCATTGTTGATGTAGTATTTGTGTTTTTCCTTTTTCCCCCTTAGCCTTACAGAGAATGACTGACAATATCGGTATACGGATAACCTTATCATCGCTTCTTGTCGATGAGGACAAGACTGATGAAGCTGTCGCCTTACTTTGTGCTCCCAAAAGTTCAGGTATTATGTTTACCGAGTTTTTTTATGTAACTGATTGGTCTCTTTTTCAGTGTATTTTTTATGACTTCTGCAGAGTTCAAGTCTGCTAATACTCCAGACCAACAAAAACCTTGGTGGTGTGATGGGAAAGTAAAGATGCAGCTTGCAAAAATTTACTACAATACAGGAAAGCTGGAAGAATTCGTGGACACAATTTTTCTTCCTATTCTGGAAACACTGAATGTTGAGCATCACAACCGAAAGGTACATATCTTCTTCTATATATAGTGTTCATGTAATGCTTGATCAAGTTGTGCATATTTATCTACTGATTTAAGTCCCATTTCAGTTATCTTTGATTTCAGTGCTGCACCGTTGTTGAATGTGTCTTTCTATTTTTATTTATTTTATGCATGCCATCATTGACAATGAATACTGTAACAATATTTGTCTTGAAACAACTTAGACACCTTTTGAATAATGTGACGATCTTTCTTCTGATGGCTGCTTAAAAGGGATTACGTTATTGTGATTCATGACAGCTTTTTGATGGGAAACTACAATATGTCATTGTGTCTTGTGCTGAATCATGATATTTAACAGAAGAAGCCATTTATAAGAAGCAGGTGAAGGTGGAACACCTGAAGTTGTGTTTGTCCAATGCCTATACTAGTAAACTGATGATGGAAAATTTGTATAAAACATGTAAAGAAAGCAAAAGGTTAAACAAAGTGAGAGAACATGCTTGTAGTGTGGTGGTAAGACCTCCAGTAGAAAGGCTACTAACTAGGGCTCAACCTTGGTTCTCACAAATAAAAGAAAGAGGTCCCTTGGTGACTTATTTGCTTTCAGCATGTTCCTGGGCTGCCTTCAGATATTTCTATTAACCTTTAATGATGCTTTTGGAATGTCTTCCGCATCGGATCTTTTTTTTTTAACAATGTGTATTGCTTCAAGAAAAGATGTGTGATATGTAAGTTATTGGATGTTCTTTTTAAGAACAATATGTGTAGGCAAGAGATCTTGAAAATATGTTTTGCCTTGGGAGCTCCCACCCCTCTGGGTGCTGCATAATTTTTGGAAAATTAAAAAGTGCACTCGCTGCATTCCATTTACTCGGTTGAAACAGACCTATGGTGGGTGGGCCCTCATGTATGGGGTAAGGCCCGAACTGTAGGGGGTGGCTCCCTAAGGATGGGACCAGGGTTTGTGGATTATCTCGGCCGGGGAAGCTTGAGCTTCTCTATCAAAGAAAGCTGTGGGGGCGGTCTTACCCCTGCTGATCGAGCTTTTTTTGTGTGTGTGATCTGGAAGTTTATTGGTTTTCTTGAAAAACATATAAGCTAATTTCGAACTACGTTCAAGCAGGTCAGGCCGATGAAAAAGCTTACAAATAAAGATCTTCATGATAGAGTTAAATTATTGGGTGAACAACGTCCAGATAGTGTATTTCAAGGAATAAGGCCAATCGCATCACCTGGGGAGTTGTAAGTACCACATTTCTTCTGCCTTTCTTATCTTTAATGGCAAGTTTGCTAGTCCCGAGTATTTGGTACATTGTATTGTATTTGGTTGTCTGGTTATGCACTTATGCTAGGAATGCACTGTAGGTTTTCACTTAGCTGGTGTGAAATTTTGTGAGTACTGCATGATACGCTAATTCCAGAACCTTTTAAAAGTAATCATGATGTGCATGCCTGCATAACATGGTAAATATTTGGTGGCAAGTGTTTCTGACCTATAGTGTACAGATGAGTCAAAAAGACGAAAACTTTATCATGCACTTTTCTGTTTATTCACACTGTTGCTCTTTTAGTTCAGTACGAGACTAGATCTTGTGATTTTCCATTGTATATCGAATTATGGTGCATCCATGATTTTTCTTTCAGAAATATAGGAGCTATATCTTATGCACTTAATGTGAAAAAAAATGAACTGGGAATCAAAATACAAATGCTAAATTTAAATACAAAGTCATAACTTTGAGTTTATTTTTTACCTCCCATGATTACAATATAAAAATCAGGATTAGGTATATTCTTGGATTTCCATTCATGGAACAAAATAGTCTTGTAAAAGAACATACCTTTCATATCTTGACAATTGATTCACATATTATGAGAGATATTACTCTATGAAAACTATAATCAAGCAGGCTTCTATCAAAAGATCTACTAATGCCTGAGACCTTGTTAATTCTGGGTATAATAGTGATAGATGATCATATTTCTGTTTTCTTACATGCAATGGTCTGATTTGTCATGTATGGTCCTTGTTCGTTTTAATTTCACAACTTTTATATTTTGTAGTCTTAGGCTCCTTTTCAAGTTTATTGTTCAAAACTGTCTCTATTCTTCCTCTGATAATTGACTTTGTTGATTATTCTTTCACCTTCATTCCTTTGAAGTTGCTGACACGTTGTTCAATTTTCAATAGACAAAAGGCAAACAGAGCAAAGAAATTGATAGAGAAAAGGGCAGCTTCAAATGAGGACATGAAAACTGATGATTTGGTATTTTATTTTCTGCTTTTGTTTGTAATTTCAAGTGCTCTCCTTACTAAATCAGAACACCTATTTTTTTCATGCTTTCAGCGACGTACAAAGCAAGTTCCTCCTGTTCCTGATCTACTGACAGATGTGGAAAATCATCAGCTTGTATTACATGTTTGTATCTTTCAGATGCTCTTTTGATCTTTATTTCCCCTGATTGGTGTTCTTTTTAATTCATTTTATATACTGGCTAATAAGTTCTCATTATCTTCCCTTTTTAGCTTTGTCGAACATTAGCTTTGCTGCAGCGATATAGGGAGGCCCTGCAGATTATCAACCACACTCTAAAACTTGGGAATGATGGACTCTCTGCTGAGAACAAAGAGGAACTCAGATCCTTGGGTGCTCGTAAGACCTGTTAATTTCACTTTAACAATGCTCCTTAGATTTGGGTCATTAAGGAAGAACATGTTGTACTTTCAAGTCGAGAGACAGGATATTTTGACATTTTAAGAACAGAACCGTAGGTTTACTCCCTCTGTAAGAAACATTTAGTGTTTGACTATTAATATGTTCATGACCAGATAGATTGGGCAGATGGGTGTTACCATTCAGAATACTTCAACAATAGCATAAGTTTCTAGTCCATATTAATAAAGATAACAGTTAAAAAATATTAATCAAATTTGTTACTCCGTTCCAAAATTGTTGTCGCCATTGACTTTTTTGCTACCTTTGACCATTCATCTTATTCAAAAAAATTCAAAAAAGATCATATATTTTTATCATAATTTGTTTTATCACTACATAAAATTTAAATATAACTTGTAACTTTTTATATTTGAAAAAACATTTTGAATAAGACGGATGGTCAAAGGTAACGAAAAAAATCAATGGCGACAACAATTTTGGAATGGAGGGGAGTACACCTTTAATACTGGACATAGAAAATTTCAACACAAAAATAACATGGAGATAAAAACAACCAGTTGTCTCTAACTCGATGAATAACTAGTCTTTTGATTGTGCAGAAATAACATATATAGCTCCAGATCCAAGTCAAGGCTTTAAGTATGTCCGATATGTAGTTGGGCAGCACCCATATTCTCTCTCAGCATGGAATTCCTTCTATAAAGTGACCTCAAGGTGATTGGTTAGAATGCCATGGTAAAATATACTTATGGTTTCCATTTCTGGCTCACCCCTAGGAATTATAGCTTCCAAAGCATTGTTCCTTTTTGTACCTTGTACTAGCAATCACACATTTATAAGACCATATATATTCACAAAAATAAATTGGTGTTCACTAACAAATTATTTTACTCATAAAACACTTTGTTAAGTAACTAAGTCTGATTCCTCTCGGTAATATTCTTTGTTTCCTACATTTCAAAAAATATTCTGTGTTTCCTGAGCCAATTTTTTCATGTAAGGCTACCTGGTCGGTACCTTGTGCAAATGAGATCTGTATATGGTCATGAACTTTTTCATCTTTTCAATACAAAAAAAAAAAACAAATAGACAACCCACCTCGTGTCCTTGAGAAAAAGAACAGGACAATCCTGTTCAAAAGCTGATATTTTTCCTGTCTTCCTTAATTTGTAAATAGTGCAGTGCTTCAGATCAAAAAAATTTAATTTCATTCTGAAAATTAGAATGAAAGATCCATGCTTTGGCTGTTTGAGAAAAACAATTGTCAATACATTGGCAGGCATTATCCGTGTGCCTCTCAAAACTGGTTTACGGTTTTCAATGGCTTGGCACTTAGCTGCCTGACCTTTGAGTATTCAATTTCCACATTTTATTCTTGGATTCACTTTTTTTATGGTCCTAACAAGATATCATAGGATATTTCAGCAAGAATGAATTAATTCCCTTAACATATTGGTGCTTCCTCTTCTTAATTACTCACGACTCAAGCTTACCTTTTTCATAGTTTTTCTAGTTGCTGTGTATAAAAGCTGAAAAAATAATCATATTTTTCTAAACTTACATTTTATTTTGGCATTTGTTTTGCAGAATGGAGGATGGATCTACGAACAAATTTATTCTTCGGTCAAGAGAAGAAAAACCTGACTGTGTGCCTCCTATTATAATATCTGGTCACCGTTTTACAGCTTTAAGTCAGCATCAGGCTGCTGCTCGAGATTATCTGGAAGCTTACAAGTTGGAGCCAGAAAATCCACTTATTAATCTCTGTGTGGGTATGTCAGCAGTCACCACCGATTATGCATTATTAATATATAAAATATCAATCAGTGTTTCTGTTCAATCTCTGCAGGCACTGCCTTGATTAATTTAGCACTTGGCTTCAGGCTTCAGAACAAGAACCAGTGCATCATCCAAGGGTTTGCTTTCTTGTATAAATACCTGCGCCTTTCCGCTAACAGTCAGGTTTGTTATTAAATTTCTGATAGTCTCTCTGAACCAGGATTTGTTGTTTGCATACCAATTTGATGTCTTGGCTTAGCATGTTTCTAACTTTAATGTGGCATGTATGCAACTTGTTGAGTTACAGTTGGATGATGTTTTGAACTTATAGGAAGCCTTGTATAACATTGCTCGGGCATACCACCATATTGGTTTGATTACCCTGGCAGCTGTTTACTACGAGAAGGCGTTAGCAATTGAGGTGAAAGATCATCCTATACCTAGACTCCCGTACGAGGCTGGTTCATGTGCAGAGCAGGATCTGAGGCCTGGGTATTGTGACGCACGAAGAGAGGCGGCATTCAATTTGCATCTAATCTACAAGAAGAGTGGAGCAACTGATCTTGCAAGACGGATCCTGAAAACTTACTGTACCGTTTAGGAATTGTATTGTCTAGAAAGCTAATGTACACAATTACAACATTTGATGTTGATAATTAACATAGTTAAAATGTAAATGTCCTAGATGCAATTTAGCAAGCTTACTCACCAATGCACGGATCTGCCATAAATTAGCTACTTGATCCGTAAAATTATGTATGCAAAGGATGCCAATTGCCATTTGATTTGCCTGTCCGCATGCAATTAGTAATTAATGCCGAAATTTCAACTAAGTGGGATAAACTAGATAGATTGGCGCGCTTCACTGTGCTAGTTTAGCCTTAAGAAATAGTTTGATTTAGTGTGTGTTGATGATTGTATGGGTATAAAGTTAGAACTAAGTGTACATATGAACATATATTCTATAAAATATCATAAGTTTTTGGGTGTGTAACCATAAATATGCATATCAATTAAACTCATCAATAGGAAATACATCAGAGGCTTATTCATCCTCTCTTATCGCCATGTTCATCCTCTCTTTCTCTCTCCAAAATAAAATCTACACTGGAGCAACCTTCACGTTAGTCAGTGTCGAGATTTATTCTCGATAAAAAATTTATAGAGGCATACATGATTTGGTCAAGGATCTAGAAGAGTTTATTCCACAATTTAGCCATATAGCAAGACTTTGCAAGATTGAGAGAAGATAAGTGATACTTACACCCCCATAGGTGTGTTTTTATGCCAAGATCATAAATAGAGGAAATTCAACAACCTAGTGACTTCTCTAGTTTTGAAAATAGTCATTGACCACAACCGGTCTGACCGCTTTCAAGAACCGGTCAGGCTGGTTTCTCTGCTCCACAACCCATTTTTCTGTCATCTTAGTATATGCTTGACTTTTGATCATGTAATACATGTACTCAAATCTTTACATATACATGTATACAAACAAGTATTTGCTCTACTAGAGATCCATTAAATGCATCTTGTGGCATAGACGGGAATTTCATGCCAATTTGCAAATTTAATTCTAGGACATGAATGGTAAACTTTCTTACACACAAGAGTAGATTGGATAACTCGCTATCTTCCCAAGGTGTCATTGGTTTTTGGATGTGAACACTTGCCATATGCTTGAGCCATAAGATAGAGATCTTCTTTGCTTGCTCAAGCACCCAATGCACTTATAAACCCCTGCTATATGAATCATGCTCCTTTTGGCACCCAAGACAAGCTGGGTCGTTGTAAGTTAGTCAATAATGATTTAGGCATCCAAATGGTCCTTGTACCAACATGTGGTGAACTAATCACCATGCTAGTACTAGTACCATTCTTTACCTTATCAAGAGTATTTGGAATAGAGTTGATAATTTTAATCTATGATGAGTTACTGTTTGGACAATCTTTGCTAAGATGTTGAGGTGATTGCACTTGGACCTTGCCCTTCAACTTGACCGCTTCATTTTCAAGTCCCTTGACTTCTAGTTTGAGTTTATTATTTTCTTGAGCTATAAAATCATCACAAGATTCTACAAGAACTTGCTCAACATTTGAATGTTGGCTTTAAGAGCAACAATGATTAGCACAAGTAAATTCAATTGACTTTGTGAGTAAGTGCATTCATGTGAGTGAGGTTGAGAGGGTGTTACCATTGTAAATACAACCTCATGAGAAACTTCAAGCATGACATGTATATCTACAAGCTTCTCATGAGAGCATATGAGCTCTTCATGATCCTTTTACAAGGTAACATGCTTGATGGTGAGTTCTTCAAGTCTAGCCTTGAGACTACCATTTTCCTCCTGCATGGATGCTTCATATAAAGAAGAGTTAGCAGCACAAGAATGTTCCTTTTTCAAATTTTCATATTTACTAGTCAAGGATACATGAGACTCAATAAGATTCTCATATTCATGTCTCAAAGCTTTGAGCTCGTCAATCTTGTCAATGAGAAATGTTGCTTGCTTTTCTATCTGCATCCCTTTAGTTTGCACTTTCTTGAATACTTTCATTAACTTGAACAAATCCTTCTTGCTCAAGTTGTCAAACTCAAAGTCATATTCATTTTCACTTTTATTTTCCTTGGATTGCCTTTTATTCGTCTTTTCCTTGGCCATGAGGCATGCACCACTCCTCTTTGATGTTGACTCTTCACTTGGTCGATGGCGCTTGTTGATTTTTGATGTACTTTTTTATTTTCTAGAAAAACCGGTCTGACCTATTACCAAAACCGCTCTGACTTGTTTTTTCAGAGAGTCCTTAACTTTCTGCTTTTGGCCATCTTGACACTTGGACAATGTCTTCTTTACCGTTGAGTCATCATTTTTGTATTTTGAGAATTTTCCTTTTAGTGTCATCCAAAGAAGACGAGCGTCTTTTAGAAACCATATTAAAGGATCATAGTGACCGAGAGGGGGGGGGGGTGTGAATCGGGAACTATCTCTATGTACCAATTTTACCAATTCCCAATGCGAATACACTCAAAACAACTCCTACATAATTCTAGTGGTGACCACACTAACAAGATAATCCTATGAAAGGAAAGACAACATATGCATACTAGTGGATCACACAAGTCAATACAACTCATATGCACTTCTAGTGATCAAGCATGCCAATGCAACTCCTACACATGCTAGTGATCAAATGCGGAAGCTTAAACACTACTAGCAAGCATAGGAGCCTACTCATGCAAGTCTACAAGCAATCAACTAGAGCATGGTAAGCATACAAGCATAAATAGCACAGTATGTAAATACGGATAGTAATACATCAAAGTAAGGAGTAGAGTAAGAGATAGCTCATGATTTTTTTCCCGAGGTCTCGGAAGGATGGCGCCTTCCCCTACTCCTCGTTGGACCACTCACGCCGGAGTCCTAGTCCCTCCCGCCACCAAGTGGAGTTCTCGCACACGAGTCCGCAATCACTCCTAGAGTAAAGACACGGTGTGTGTCATTGCTGCCACCAAGGCACAAGCTCACCTTCCTCGAGAACTTGCCGGACTCCCGGAGCCATCACGGGCCCTCACTAGCGATGCCCCTTTCATCGGCGGGCTCAAACCGTGTACAAACGTATGATGGCCTTCACAACCAATCACGATAGCCTCGATCACCGACACCTAACTGGTCTAGGTCTCACCATAGACCAAGAGTAACAACCTAGATCACACCCTCAAGGACACCCTAGCCTTAGATGTGCAAGATCGCTCCTTGTTACTCTCATTAGCACTCTCAAGATATGCAATATATCCTCCTAGTTGTCGAGACTTGATCTCGGCAATAAATTTATAGGGCTACATTGAGACTAAGAACTACGATGGTTGCAAAAGACGCCGAGTTATACAGGTTCGGGCCCTCTCGATAAGAGTAAAAACCCTACATCCTGTGTTCTGTGAATCGTATTTCTTGTAATTTCATGTCCCCGATAGAGGGGTCCTGCCGCCTTATATATCTGGTCGGCAGGGGGTACATGAAGAGTCCTACTCATATTCTACAAGGATTTATATAGAAAATCTATCTCTAATTGTCTTGTGCTCCAAGCCGACTCGGTCGGTTTCCTTATTGATAAGGTACCCGGTCGGTTACCGACTTAGGCATATCTACGGATTTCCGTAAGGCAAGTATCCCACAGCAGCCCCCAAGTGCTTTCTAATTTTAAGCTGTGATTTGTTGAGTGATCTTCAATGTTGATATGAACAGGTCATAAATTAGAAAGACTTCATGACCCAAGTTCCTGATGGATCTGGTGTGCCGACTAGGTGTACCTGATCAGGTGTAGCCCCCGACTCTTGTATAATTTGGAGGCTAACAAATAATGTAAGAGTCTAATAATATTAGCTCTTAATATTTTGTTATATAACATCACTCAAATCATCAAATTTGACCAACTAAACCCCTGGTCATCAAACCAGGTACTTGGTCTACCCAATATCAATTGTACCGACCGATTATATCAAAGATAGAGTGATATTCACCCTTAGCCGAATGACCTTTTGATTCTCATGACACCTATCATATGTGAAATCAAAAAATAGCTATGACATCAATCATAACCAAATACTAAACTATAATGACATCAATCATAATATAGTTTTTCCTTAATGAACCGTCACCCGACTCAATACAAGTCCAATTTTGAGAACTATTTACTGACATCAATCAGAAACTTATCCTTAGAACTTGCTCCTGTACGACCTTCTAGTCCTCTGCTATGTGATCATTAAATCATATACATACGGAAAATATTTTTAAGTGATCTTGCCACTGCTTCTCATCAAAGAAGCCCCCGAGATTATTTATCAAGGCTGATAGCTCTAATTCTTTTTAAAGAATAAAGCTTTTTACTTATTATTTTTATTAAACAGAAAAGCCCGTCACTGTGCGTCCCGTACCAGCTCATGGGACCCAGAGACTAGGTCAAAAAGGCAAAGATATAAAAAGGGCAGCAGACTGTTGACCCCAGGTCCACGCCGCCATTTACACACAGGGCTTCGTCTTCCTCGCGCCTCCCCTATTCTTGTGACTCCTCTGCTTCTAGAGCTAGGGTTAGCGCTTTCTCCCATCGCCGCCGCAGATCTTCATCACCATCAAGCCCCCGAGCATTAGCTAGGGTTTAGATCCACCGTGTTGCTACATCCCTTGAATATGCCTCGCAAATCATCCAAGAAAGTCGTCGCCACTGAATCCTCCTCCTCCGAGCTGGAGATCCTGGAGCAGCTTCGGGAGTTCTCGAAAAGCAGCATATCCACCGCTGATCTTAACAAGATGGTGGAGGACGGCCTCCTTCCGGAACAAGCTCGCATTGATTGGAAGGTACCAAAAGAAACTCGCCCCCTTCCAATCCATAACCAAATCGTAGTTTTTCGCTCGTTCTTCGAGCATGGCTTCGGAGTTCCCTGCTGCAGTTTTCTGTGCAGGCTCCTTTTCTTTTATGGGATTGAACTCGTCAACCTCAATCCCAACTCCATCCTGCACATTGCTATCTTCGTGCATATGTGCGAAGCTTTCCTGGGCATTCTGCTAGATTTTACCTTGTTTCGCCATTTGTTCGTCCTTTGACCGCTGCCAACCAAGGAAAACCAAGTCGCCATAGGTGGAGTTGGTTTCCAGTTGCACAAGAAGGAGGCCTACATCAACGTGCCATTGAAGACCGGGAACAAGAACTAGAAGGATGAGTGGTTCTACTGTTACAACCCTCCTCCTGTTCTTGCCGACTTTTCTGGTGCCAAGGCCATTCACCAGGCGCGGTGGTCAGAGAAACCTGACCCAACCGACCCCCAAGTGGTCCCTCTGCTAGAGAAAATCGTAGAGCTAAAGAATGAAGGGGTTGACGGCATCACAGTAGCAAAAAGCTTTATAGTGCGTCAAGTGCAGCCATTGAAGAAACAGAGCCACCCCGCCTGGGATTATGCCACCGATGATGAGACGAGGGAGGTGCCTGATCCGCCAAACTCCACTCTACGTCGCTTGCGGTTATCGAAGATGTTTGAAGGAGACATCATCAAAGATCACTTCTTAATTGCGAAGGCATACAACGTGGGCACTCTACGGGCCCGAGTAAGCCTCGGTTGTCTTGAATAATTCTGACATCTCTTTGAATAATCACAATGTGTGATGTCTTGATGTTTTTGCAGGTTCTGGACACTTACGTGTCACACCCTTTGCACCCTCCAACCGATTCCGAGGGACCAGATTATGTCAAGAAACCACCACAGACTGGCACCGATAACGCCAGTTCTTCAGCGGTTGCCTGACCGACCGAAGAGGTCATCACCAACATCTCCACAACACCTTCTCGTCCTGACTTCCCCTCTCCCGACCGACGAGTGAAGCAGACCACTCACCGTCATCGGCAATATGTGGGAGATGACGATGATGATGAGGGGGAGTGCCACCATGATATCAGCCTGCCGGCCCCTGCCCACTCCGACCGACCATCTAGCCAGTCGGAGCCCCCGAGCCATTCAGAGAGTGGTGCAAGGGTGGCAAAGAAGATCGATGAAGCTGCCAAGACTTCCCTGAAGAGGAAGGATTCTGATCCGCAGACCACTTCTCTAAAGAAGAAAGTCTATCAGATCAAAATTAAGCAAGCCTCCGGGTATAATTCTTCATGTTTTCCATTCTTCTTCGTCTCTATTTCCAACTATTGTCAGATTTTAACGCTATGCTATTTGGTACTCATAGCGGTCGGTCAAGTGATAATCAGAGCGCCTAAGGGTCTAAAGACACTTGGTCGACTCATGTTCCTCGACCGACCGACCAGCCTTAGTTGGTCCGCACACCATCAACTACGCAGACCGAGTCGAGGAAGTTGCCCAATGCTCCAGTTCCCACGCCACTGCCTACGCCTGCTCCTCAAGCCATCGACCCTTCCCTAACTGGCATGCCTTCTCCCTGTTATAAGGGTAAGACCGTGTTAGTCGAGGACTCATTGAGTTGTCCAGACGCTAAGAACATGGACATCATGCATCAGCATCGAGAGGCCAACAAGGTACATCAATACCAAGTCGTTTCTTTCTTGAATCATTATTCCAGCTAACCAAACCCTTATTCATGTTCAGAGAATATATTCTCTTGTGGAGAAGAAGCAGGCTAGGATTGAATACCTCGAGGCCAAAACTTTTGGTAAGTCCCTAACATCTTGTGCATTCAAACTTCTTCATTTAGAGGTATTAACTTGTTGTCATCAGTTACCGGTGAGCAGCTTTCCCAGGCTAGAAGGCAAATGGAGAAGCTGCAAACCGACCACAAGGAGGTGACCCAAGCTCTGGAGCAGAGTCGTGCTGATGTTGTTGGTAAGATTGCAGACCAACTTATCTTTACTTCTTTCTCACTCTATTGCTAAAGCTTTTATCTGTATTTTTAGCTCGTGATCAGAAAGTCACTGACTTGGAGAAATTAACTTCAAACAAGCAGAGATTCTTAGATGCTCTGACTGCAGAGAAGAATGTCTTCTCCAAGTAGGTCAAAGAACAGAGCGCTGAGATCACTTGGTTTAAAATGGAAATGGAGGAGACCAAAGGAAAGGTTGAGGAGGCTAAGAGCATCTCCAAATCCTTCAAATGTAATCTTACTAGTAAGCTATCTTTTTAAGTCTTCTATCATCGCTTTTGGACTTCATCATCTAATACCCTTTATGACTTTTGCAGCCATATCTTACGGCGCTCGGAAAGCATTGGATTATATCCATGCTAACCAAGTGGAGAAGACCGGACACTCCTTGGAGTACTTGCTGGAGCACGCGCCAGAGGTGATCGCCAACAACACTAGAAGAGTGGCAACCGAGGCCGGGAGTCAAGTATTGGCTATTTGTCAATCTTGGTCTCTTGCTCTGCCATTGGACAAGGTCAAGGAGGGCTTCAACCCTGACCTGACGATCGACCAATGTTAATTTCTTATGGATTCCGTGCTGGAAACCTCTCGTGCCTTAGTCGATAATGTAGAGGTCGACCCCATCGTGTCGTCTCCTCCAGCAACTCTAGAGGTAGAATTACAAGATGACGCCTCCTCTCCTTCATAGGAGCTATAATATCTGTAATGTGAACAAATATTAGTAGTATTTGAATCAGGAAAACAATATTGTCTCCATGTAAATATAAATATTAATCCTTGTGCTTACTTAGTTACTAAACAAGTTTGGAAAAAGCAACTAAATAATTATAAAGGCAATCTCCTATTACTTACAGCAAATCAGTCAGCGTCAAGCTACGTTAGTCGCGCTATAGCACTTAGACCTTTTCACCATAAGTCTTTTAGAGATAAAAACAGAAGTTGCATTGGTCTGCCTTAGCATATTAGTTGTAATTTATAACTGCATAACAAGCAGAATCGACCAATCGACACATGACCTCTCGCACTTTGGTTCTGGGTTTATTGTAGTGGCAGTCTATTATGCAGCATAAATTGTATAACCATAATGTTCTAGTATAAGACCAAAAATCTTTAGACCGTGTCGAAATATGAGAAATCCGTTGGGAAAAAAAATCCAAAACCAGAATTTGTGAAGGTTAAGGAGTAGTGGGACATTAATACTAGCCCCCTGGCTCGATTGTTTAATGTTATAAATTAAGGAATCGAGACAATTAAGAATGAAATCAAAAACATCTTCCATCAAAAAGACTTGAAATTTCATTCAACAATAATGTATAAAAATACAATAAGAAGACTAAGTATAGAAACAATGTAGCTGATTAATATTCTATGAATTCGGTACGTCGTTGCCATCTTCATACATCAGTCGATAAGCCCCTTGTCGTGTAACCTCTTTGACCACAAAGGCCCTTCCTATTTAGGGGGCTTGTGCTGATTCTTGGTTGATTGCACTTATCGCAGCACTAAATCCCTAACAATCGAGTATTTAGGCTCAAACTACGAATATTTTTGTCATAATAACGTCGCAAGCCTTGCTGGTATACTGCCGACTGAAACAGAGCACGATCACGCAACTTCTCTACTGCAATCAACTCAATCACTTGGTTGTCTTCAGAAAACTTCTCGTCATATCCTTGACTCGCGCAGCATAGCCTCGGAACCATAGATCAACGAGAAAGGTGACTGGCCAGTAGCCCGACTGACATTAGTGTGCAATCCCCAGAGAACCGAAGGCAGCTCTTGAACCCACCGCTGGCACACGGTTTGAGCCTGTCAAATATTCGAGGCTTCAATCCCTGAATAATCATACCATTGACCCATTCGACCTGCCCATTGATTTTAGGATGAGCCATTGATGCAAAATGGATTTTTATTCCCATCTCATCAGCAAAGTCACGGAACTCCTTAGATGTAAACTGAGTACCATTATCGGTGATGATATCATGAGGAACCCCAAACCGAGTGATGATGTCTTTGACAAATTCGACCGCCTTCTTTCAAGTTATCTTGCCGATCGGCTTCGCTTCAATCCACTTGGTGAATTTGTCAATAGCAACAAACAAATGAGTAAACCCGCTTGGCGCTTTCTTGAAAGGACTGACAATATCAAGCCCCTAGATTGCAAAAGGCCAAGACATAGGTATCATCTGAAGTTGCTGCGAAGGCACGTGAGTCTGTTGAGCAAAGAATTGATAGCCTTCACACTTCTAAACAACCTGGTGTGCATCTTCGACCGCCGTGGGCCAATAAAACCCTTGCCGGAACGCTTTTCCGACCAAAGTCTTAGGATCCACATGGTTGTCACATATGCCTGAACGGATTTCTTCCATCAATTCTTTGCCTTCTGGAATCGAGATGCATCGCATCAAGATATTTGAACCCCCTCGTCGATAGAGTAGGTCATCCACCATCAAATATCCTCGATACTTTGCATTCAATCTTTGTTGCTCATTATGATCTAGAGGCAGCGTTTCCTTAGTCAAAAATTAGACAATCGGGTCGTGCTAGTCGGTCTGTATGTTGGTATTATATACCATCTCAATAATATCGGTCGTTAAGACATCAAACCGAATAGAAATAGTGGGAGAATCAAGGGTGTGTAAGAAAACACCGGGTGGGACAATCGCTCGAGACAATCCCATCTTGGCTAGTTCATCAATCATTTGATTGTTATCCCGAAGAATATGCATGAACTTTAGTCCATCAACTTTATCTTCGAGCTTCCTTACTTCTTGGCAATAGGTAGCCATATTGCTATCCACACAGTTTCACTCCTTAGTGACTTGGTTGATGACTAGAGCCGAATCACCAAAGATGATGAGACGCTGAACGCTGAGCGACACGGCAATGTGTAGACCGTGTAGAAGAGCCTCATATTCCGCAGCATTGTTAGACACGTGAAACATGATCTGGAGGACATATCAGAGCTTTTCTCCTTGCGATGAGATGAGCACAATCCCTGCACCCGCTCTAGGTAACTGGAGGGATCCGTCAAAGTACATTTTTCAGTACTCAATATCTTGAGGTGCAGGCGGCATGAATCTCTGTCGACTCGGAAACGAAGTCAGCTAACGCTTCTCCTTTGATCGCCGAGCGGGGTACAAACGTAATAGTGAATTGACTGAGCTCGACTGCCCACTTGGCAATCTTTCCTTCTGCTTCTCTGTTGTGGAGGACTTCTCTGAGTGCAAAAGTTGTTTGAACTTCAATGGGATCAGCCTGGAAATAGTGCTTCAACTTCCTCAAAATGATCAAGAGCGCATATAGCAGCTTCAAGATCTGGTGGTATCGTGCTTTGGAGGCACTAAGGACCTCACTGACAAAATACACTGGGTGTTGTACTTTTTGTACATGACCCTCTTCTTCTCGGTCGACCGCTAAAATGGTACTCACAACTTCAGTTGTAGCCGATATGTAGAGCTGAAGCTTTTCTTGTGGCTCGGGAGGCACTAGAACTGGGATATTGCTGAGGTGAACCTTCAACTCATCCAATGCTGACTGCGCCTCTGTTGTCCAAACGAAGTCATCCTACTTTTTGAGCAACTTAAAGAACGACAGACCCCTGACTCCCAGTCGAGAGATAAAGCGACTTAAAGATGCCATGCATCCAGTCAACTTCTGAACATCCCTTTGGGAATTAGGTGGGCTCATATCAAGGATCGTCTTGATTTTGTCTGGGTTAGCCTCTATACCTCGTTTTGAAACGATGTAACCGAGTAGCTTTCCCGAAGGAACCCCAAAAACACACTTTTTAGTGTTCAACTTCATCGAGTATCGTCTCAAGTTGTCAAACATCTCTGCCAGGTCAAAGAGAAGTTCTTCAATATTCCGAGTTTTTACCACGATGTCATCAACATATGCTTCTGCGTTTCGACCGATCTGAGTTTCGAGACAGCGTTGAATACCACGTTGGTAAGTCGCGCCGACATTTTTCAGATCGAATGGCAGAGTAGTATAGCAATAGGCGCCGAAGGGAGTTATAAAGGAAGTCTTGATCTGATCTTCAACTTTTAGTGGGATCTGGTGATAACTTGAATAGGCATCCAGAAAGCTTAAAAGCTCACACCCGACTGTTGAGTCTACAATCTGATCAATACGTGGCAGAGCAAAGGGGTCTTTAGGACATACTTTGTTCAAATCAGTATAATCGACACGCATCCGCCACTCTTTATTCTTCTTAGGTACAAGGACTGGATTTGCCAGCCAATCAGGATGGTACACTTCCCTTATAAACTTAGCATCTAATAATCTAGCTATCTCCTTCTTCATGGCATCCTTGCGGTCTTATGCAAACCTTCTAAGCCTTTGCTTGACGGGAATGGCCCCAGGAGGCACCCTTAGCTCGTGCTCAATCTTTTCCCGAGGAACTCCCAGCATGTCAGAGGGTTTCCATGCAAATGTGTCCCTATTTTCCTAGAGGAAAGGAGTGAGCGCGAGTTCCTATTTCTCGTCGAGGACGGCCCCTGCATAAGTGACCTTAGCAGGGTCCTCTGGGTCGAGCAAAACTTCTTTGGTGGATACTTCGTTAGTCTGGATCTTGTCCTTGGTGGGCTTCTTCATGGGGACCTCCGCATCGGTCTGCTCCTGACTACCAACTGCCTTCTGGATCTCGAGCCGGTCGAACAATATCAACTGGCGGTCGGCCATCTCACAACTCTACACATCGCAATTGAAAGAATTCCGAAGGTCAGAGTGGAGGGAGATGATTCTTTTAGGGCCTAGCATCTTTAGAGTGAGATAGGGTAGTGTGGAACCGCCATGAATTTCGCCATTGCCAATCTGCCTAGGATAGCGTGGTAAGCAGACTTGAAGTCGGCTACCTGGAAGTTCTCACGGGTTCCAAAAGTGACAGGCAGAGTGACTTGTCCAATAGGAACAGAAGTCTTGCCTGGCACAATCCCATGGAAGGGAGAGGAAATCGGCTGCAAGTCGCTAACCGACAAGCCTAACTCCATGAGGGTCTTAGTGAAGATCAAATCCAGACTGCTTCCTCCATCAATGTGCACTTTGTTGAACTTGACCCCCTTCATCGTCGCCGCGAGTACTAACGGGTAGCGACCTGGCTTAGGCATGTGCCACGGGTGATCCAACTTATCAAAAGTAATCGGAACTTCAGACCACCTCATGTACTCAGGCGCAGCCGGTTCTATGGAATTGATCTCACGTAGTTCCAGTTTTTATTTGCGCTTGGACATGTAGGCGTCCGGGCCTCCGAAGATGAAGTTGACTTCCTTCCGGGGTTCCTGAAACTCTCCATCCATGTATTTGTCATCACCGTCATTGGCTTTGTCCTTGCCGTTGTGTCTTGGGGGATCTTTGGTCACCTTCAGCGTGGCAGTTGCAAATCCCTTCAAGCGGTAACAGTGCTTTGCTTTGTGGTTTCCCTTTGGATGCCATAGGCATGGGTCACTCAGCAAGTCGTCCATGGTCTATTGGTTCGTCCAAGGATTTTTCCTCGTTCGGTCTACTACCACGACCATGTTCTCAGTCTTTTGCTTCTTGTCCTTCTTGGAGGACTCTGGTTTGTCCGAGCGCTTCTCCTTGCCTTTGTCTCGGATGTCATACAAGGTTGATTCTCTAGATGCGAACTTATCAGCGATCTCAAAGCACTCCCGAGCAGTCAGCCTGAGATCGTGATTCCTCCGACCGATCTCCCGAACTAGCTCATCGCTTTGAACACCTCCTTGGAAGGCTGCAATGATCTGTTGGTCCCGGGATATTGGGGATCTCGGTCTTTTTGGCGTAGAACCGCTTGATGTAGTCGCGCAGGGATTCGTCAGCCTTCTACTTGATCTGAGTGATGTCGAAGTGGTTACCCGGCCAGTTGTAGGTAGCTTGGAAGCTTTCAATGAACTTCTTATTGAGATCGCCCCATGAAGTGATCGACCTCTCCGGGAGCGATGTGAGCCAAACCCGAATGGCTGGCTCGAGACAGACCGGCAGATAGTTAGCCATCACATAGGTGTCTCCTCCTGCCACTCGGATCGCCATGTTGTATAGCTGAAGCCACTCCTGAGGATTGGTCTAACCATCATACTTCTCGATGGGGACCGGCTTGAATCCTTTAGGCCACCGAGCAATTCGAAGTTCCGGTATGTAAGCCTTGATCCCACCGAACTCGTCCTCGTTAGGGGTGACTGACCTCCGCCGTCGGTCGGAAGACCGGGCAGGTGAAGACGCGTGATGATTATGGCGAGGGCCAATGCCGTCACTATGACGATGACGCCGGTCATCTTCATCATGGTTTTCACGTCGGTCCCGATCATCTCGTCGACGTCGGTCGTCACGGTTCTCTCTTGGAGGTGAATGACATCGTCGGTCGTCCTGTCGATCGTCTCGTCGATCATCTGTCCTCCTATTACAGTGCTCCTCCTCATGGCGCTGGTCATCCCGGACCTGCTCTTCAATACGAGAGTTGATGGTATCTCGTCCGTCGCAGGGTCTCATGGAATTCCACAAATCACTACGTTGTCGTCCACGGGAAGTTGCGTAGCTAGAACTCGCCACTGACTGTGATTCGTTCTGGGCCTTGTCTTGAACAGTGGCTGCTTTGAGCATGGCTACTGCCTTATGCATTGTGGGGGTCTGATATGCTGCGTCTGCCATCAAGCTCTCAAGCAGTGTTTTAGCCCCAGTGATGTTGAACTGAGGGGTGTCATAGACTTTGATGCCATCCACTTCAATTTCCAAATCTCTGAGGTCTAGCCATCGTGCCAATCGGGATCCACGAGATCCTCTCGATCGACGGCGGTGACCGTTCGAAGGTGGTATCTCTTCGGGTTTGTCGTCCCTTTGACCTTTCTCGCCATGTCCATCGTTGTTGTTGGCTAAACCATCATTATTGTGGTCATCATCCCCATCATCGGTCGGGTCCTCATGAACCTCGACCATGTTAACAGCCAAGGGATAAGGGCACATAGATCCATCTGAGTCCTCATCAAAGGAATAGACCGACTTAGAGTCGTACCCAGTGGGTACATCTGTGTTGCCGAATCTGAGTGGAACTAATGCAGGGATCACATCTGACAGGCTCGGTGATCATGCCATGAGATCGGCTGCGGCCGAGTCGGATCGATGGTCATCGAGGCCTAGTGCTCTGTTGGAGTCGGCGGTGAAGTGAGCGATCCGAAGGAAATCTTGAAATCTGACGAGTATTGGATGGTGGGAATCTCGGCCATCCAAGTTGACGGTGAATCCCGGCGAGCCTTGTCCCCTTCTTGGCACGCCAACTGTCTAGACTTGATCTCGGCAATAAATTTATAGGGCTACGTCGAGACTAAGAACTATGATGGTTGCAAAAGACGTCGAGTTATACAGGTTCGGACCCTCTCGATGAGAGTAAAAACCCTACGTCCTGTGTTTTATGGATCGTATTGCTTGTAATTTCGTGTCCCTGATGGAGGGGTCCCTGCCGCCTTATATATCATGTCGGCAGAGGGTACATGAAGAGTCCTACTCATATTCTACAAGGATTTATATAGAAAATCTATCTCTAATTGCCTTATGCTCCAAGCCGACTCGGTCGATTTCCTTATTGATAAGGTACCCGATCGGTTACCGACTTAGGCATATCTATGGATACCCATAAGGCAAGTATCCCATACTAGTGCTCTCCTCTTTTCCTCTTGGACCTTACTGAATGCTCTCAGGTATTCCACTAGCCAAGAGAGGTCTTCAAGACCCCTGCAACGAAGTTATTTAGGCTTCCAACCTCTAACTAGTCGTTGCTCCACAAGATCACCTTTCTGAATGCACTGACTGGACTGTCCGGTCTCTGCCTAACCAGACTGTCGGGTCACTCCTGGAACGGTTCCCAGAACCGTTGGCACTTCTGTCCTGGCTGATCTCTTGCACTGTCCAGACCGTCTGGTCAGTAGACCGGACCGTCCGGTCTCTCTGTCCGTCGGACAAGTCCGACGCGTCGGGCATCCTCGTCGGACTCCAGAGAGTTGCTTCCTCTCTACTCTGTGTTTCACCCATCCAGTTCGGTCAGTAGACTGGACTGTCCGGTCTCTATGGACTCTGGCACAGACAGATTCCATGCTAAGTCTTCTCTCTGGATTTCCTATCCTTCTAGTGACCGTACAGTCCGGTCTCCAGTGACCCCTCTGTCCGGTCACTACGTCCAGAAGTTGAAACTTCTTGTCCTCGCTTGACTTCTTTTCCCGACTTCTCCTAACAGCTCCTTGGCTTCTCCACTGTCTTCTATTGCCTATGATTTCACCGAGCAACCTTGCACATCACCGACTAGACATGACCTAAGAGAAATGACCTAGACCCCCTTGATAGTCCAGTTTTTTCTATGGACTCAAAGCCCTAACAACTAGACAAGTGTTTCCAACACTTGCTCCATAGCTTGTCCTTCGCTTTGATCCATCTCCATCAACTCTTAGACTCCATCAAGCTCACAAGCCTACACGCATGTGGTCATTGTCATCAATTACCAAGGCCGCCATCTATAATCATCATAGAGTAGAAGAGGTTTCCTACACGAACAACACTCATGTAGACATTAGTCACATTTCATGTTTGTCATTCATCACCAAAACATTACCTTGGGGTGACCTCAATGGTCATGATCCTTACACCATGCTCCTTATAGATCATCATATCAAGATGTACACTTAAAGCACTCAACAAGGCATTAGTAGCATGAACATTTTATTTCAAGCATTTTTCTTCCTTATCGGAGCATTTGTCCCAATTAAATTTTAGGAAACAAATGCTTACATCTACAATGCTCAATGAAACAGGATCAATAGACTTAAACGCTTCTAGCATGCATTGACACCAAGACACATAATTTGAACCATCAAGCAAAAGAGTTTCTAGATAATTTTACTTTCCGATGACATTAGTCACATTTCATGCTTGTTATTTATCACCAAAACATCATACCTTTGGAGAACCTCAATAGTCATGAACCTTACAACAAGCCAGGGTGGGACAAGAACGGTTTGTGCAATGACAAGCGGCAGCGTGGATGTAGGGTTCGGCCGAGCGAAAAGAGAGAGGAGAGGACAGGAGTGTGTTGCGACACGGTGCTGGGGATAAAATGGTCAAACGCTAGGATTGCGACACAGGGTGCAGTTTATGACAGGATCTTGATGTCGCCTATGGGGGGGGGGGGGAGGGTTGAATAGGCGAATCCTGTAATTTTGAAACTTTAAAACAGTAATCGGTACAAAACCGGTCAGACCGATTAGGCAAACCGGTTAGACCTGTTTTGACAGGGAATAAAAGAATGTAGTTTGTTCACTCTAACTCAAATCGATACTCGAAGTAGTGCTCTAGCAAATGTTGTTTGCAGATGCACTGAGCCCCTGCACAACACAAACAAGCACACCCAAGTAGATCAAAACGAAAGCACAATATAAGTTAGAAAACAAACAAGAAATGCAAACTAAACAAGAAGACACAAGTGTTTGTTTGTTGAAGTTTAGATTCACCCCATGAATTCTACATCTTCATTGAGGAAGATTGAGCTGCTCAAAAGCGAACTCCAAGCCAGGTCTCTTTCAACCACTTTTCCCGGTCCACTAGCTTGATCTTTTTTCTTGTGGAGGCAAGATCGTGGCCCTCATAAACTAACCCGTGTCTCTCCATAAGTTGGGAGCTCGTGGGTAATGTCTAGCCGTCTAGGAGTCCTCACCTCCAAGAGTAACAAATGCTTCACGAAATGCTTTGACGCAGTCACAAAGTGCTCAAGGCTTGGATTGCTCACTAATGTTCACTTAGCTCAAATCTCTCAACCCAACTCGAAGATTTTGACCAAATCACTCAAGTCTCACAAAGAGGTGTTGGAGAGAGCTCAATATGATTGTTGGTATATTCTGAGATGCTCTAGAATCAGCAGCACACGAAGGAGGGGGGAGAGGGGTATTTATACCCTTTCCCAAAAATTAGTCATTGGGTCTGTCAGTCAAAACCGGTCTGACCGATTTTAGAAATCGGTCTGACCGGTTTCTGAAATCGGTTTGACTTGTTTCCGATCAGCACACCAACACAGCTACACAAAGCACCCTACTCCAACCTATTTGATTTAGCTCACTAAAACTTAACAAAAGGGCTTTAAGGAAAGTCTACAAGACTATCACACTCAAAGCAGGGTCAAAACCCTAGATGCCCAAAACCGGCCTGACCTATTTGCCAAACCGGTCAGACCTGTTTTGTATAGACCAACACTCTGAAAGGGGTAGGTTTCAAGGTTTTTTTTCTCATGGCTTCTACCATAGCAGTTGAGCACTTTAGACTTCCTCAAAACACCTATGTTGTATCCCCCTTGATAGAATGATAAATTTATACTCAAGATAAAAATAAAAATATATTTCATGTTTCTTGAGCTTGTAGTATTCAAACTTGCCTCTTTATCTTTTATCACTTTATTTGGGGTTGTCAACATGTTTATCACTTGAGCAAATCTAGATGAAGCTAATGACCATCAATATTGACTTCATTTGATCAATGTCATCCATTTATCATTTTTGTGTTCTTCACTTGATGCTTTAACATTTTTGCTTCATGCAGATTATCAACATGAGTAGTATTTGAGCATTAAATCTTGAGCTCATGACTATGGGTAGTGAATTAATTTAATCAATATTACACTTCTTATTTATAGATTACCTTGTCTTCTTATTTCAACAAATGATTGACACTTAAAAATATATGGCTCTTCATGACTAGTTTGATCCATCGGAATCAACTCTACTTGCTCTTCTCCATCACATAAGTCTTTTGGCACCAAGACTCTTGCTTTCCCTTCTCCAATGTATGGTCCATCACAGCTAAGTTATGTTATTCCTTCATCAACTTGTCATATTTATCTACACAAATCTTTGTGCTCTACAATATGTCCACTTTTGACTAGCTTCTTTTGTCTTGTTGAATTGTGATTGATATTTCTTTGATAAGTGATATTCATCTTTATTTCATAATTATCATAAGAGAGACATATCAAGATATGATCATACAACCATGTCTCTTCTCATTTATGCTGACTTGTTTATTGTACATCATAAATCATTGTCTTATGGAACGTGTGATCTCATACAAATGATATCCATAAACTTGTTTTTGAATGATTGTCCACACTAATATTATAATACAATTCTTGCTCATCATCTTAATAAATATATTAAACTTTTAATCGTTTTGTCAATCAACTCACTAAAGCTCATGAGGGGTCTAGATGCACTTTCAGTTTATATATGTTGGGGTGCTCGTGTCATGCTAAGTCGTGCCTAGGTGGACCTGTGCCACCCACCATGCCGAGGGTTCAGCCTAAGCACGACCCAACGGGCAGATGCATCGAGCTTTGTCAGTCCGAGTATGATTTTTCTTTACTATGCCTAAAAATTCGGGCTTCGTGCCTATCCAATTAGTCTGTCCCTATTGGTTACCTATACTGCCAAATAGTGCTCACTAGACGGATCGTGCTAAACATGTCGACATGAAGCACACAAAATTTGACTTGACCCAAACATGACATGACCCGATTAATTTCATGTCAGGTTGTCCCGTCTCAAGGCTGCGTGCGTGTTTGGGCCGAGGAGGCAGCCCAACGAGCGGCACGGGCACATCCGTTGAAGTGTCGGCCCGGTGAAGCACGGAATTGGCCCACGGCCCGTTTACAATCCGGCACGAAATCACGGCCTGCAATTCACCAGCCCAGCAGGCCGAAGTCCCGTGAGGCCAACCCCAGCGGCCGCCCGCTCGTTTCCTCGCCCCGCTCGCCTGCGCCGCCGCCGCAGCTCACCGCCGACGTCGCCGCTCACCCGCGCCGCCGAAGAAGCTCCTTGCCTTCTCCCAGCGCCCGTGCCGCTGGAGCTGCAGTCCGGAGTTCGCCCCGCCGCTGGAGCTGCAGGCCGGAGCTCCTCGCTTTCTCCCCTGCCGGCCACCTTCTCCCCCGCCGGACGCCTTCCCCGACTCCCGCTGCTGGCCGTGCCTCCCAGCGACACCGAGGCCGTGCCGACTGTGCCCCCCAGCGACGCCGTGCCGTGCCGGGCGGTCCGTTTGGATCGCACTACTGCCAAACGAGGTCTCAAGGACGCCGCCGGCCGCCGTCCGACGCTCGCCTTGTCTACCTCCTCGAGCGCGCTCGCTTCCCCGGCCCCTCTCTGTCCCCGCCGGCGACACGACAACGCTGCCGTGTTTCTCTCCTCCTCCGGCCTCCTGCTCGTAACCCCAGCACCCCGGTCTCCCCTCATTGCCGCGTTCGGCTGGATGGGAAGGGACGGCGGCGACGGGTGGGCTAACACCTCGGAGGAGGGGAAATGGGACCACGGCATGGAGGAGTACGATGACGAGGAGGAGGAGGATGGGTACGAATTCGTTGGCGCTGAGGACGCTATGCAGTGCGTGGAGATGGCGGAGCGGAGGACCGCCGCCCGGGCTCACAACTATGAGGAGCTCGCGACACGGAAGCGCAAGACCCTCACCGAGGAGCAGCCCCATAGGTGCCAAATTTCTCTCCTAGAGCAATTCCAACAGCTCCCCTTTTCCATCCCCAATACCTGGCTTCTTAGATGGCACTCTCCATGGTGGATTGCCCGCCGGTTACACCTGCCGCCTAATAGCACACATTACTTAGGTCATCAGGTTCCGACTCTGTTTGGTTCAGATTATGTGTATTTATGATTTATATGTGACCAGCTGATTGCTTGACCACTTTCTTGGAATAGCAGGCTGCAATATGGTTGTTTTTCAGCATAAAGATATCGTTGTTTTGGTGCCACTATGCTTCAATAGTTCCATCAGCATTTGTAGCCCTCACTGATAACCCTTGTTGTTATTGAGAATAATGTGCATCCCGTATATAGTTTCATGCTTCATGCATATGCATTGCACGATCCACCATGTCACATTCAACTCTTTTGTGTTAGAATACTTCTGACTGTTCTCAATCATCTTCCAGGGAGGAGAGTTCCAAGAGGCCAAGGAAGGATGATCTTTCAGAAGCAGAAGCTGCAACCATATTTGACCAACTGATGGAAGGCTTTGGTCTTCGGCGCAGAAAAAGGTCCAAAGAGGTTTGGTACTCCTTTCCTTATGTTCTTTCATATAAATTCCAAATAGTTCATTTGTGGTATTGATTTCATTGACATAATATCACAAGACCAGAGGCCTCCTGTAATCCCCTTTAGAATTCCACAGCTCATGTCAGCATTGTTTATGATTTGTTACTGCTGCTTCATTTGAGGCTGCAATGACAGTTGCGATTCATGAAAAAAAGCGTTAAAAAGCGCTTGCCTCAGCGTGCTGAAGCGCTGAGCGGAAGGGCTCCGCCTCGCCTTGGGGTCTAGGCGTGTGCTAGGCGTCGCCACTGCTCCGGCGGAGAGGGCCCTTTTGCAGCTGAGTTCGTGAGGTCAGGCTGGGTCAGGCACTGATGAGTATATTGAACTATTCATGTGGCTGAGAGCCCTCACAGCCCTGGCACAACGATGCAATTATCAGGGGCGCGCTCTACCACTGAACTAATTGAAGGTGAGATTTGTAGAGGAGCTAGAGCTTTGAGCACTGAATGACAATGATCTATCCATTTTGATGATTTCTGGTGCTAGGTACTAGCTGGAGGTGAGAGATCGATGGGACGGTGGATGCTGCGGTGGCAGAGAAAATGTAGAGATGAAAGAAAAGATGGCGGCGGCTGAGTCACGTGCTACAGTCAATTTGGATTAGGGTTATGAAGAGTCATGGGCTGGTGGACGCTACAGATTTTATGCATAATTACTACAACGCGTAGGGACACTTAGGCAGCGCCTAGGCGTGCCTAAGCTCTAGGCAGAGGGTCACCGCTCACCTAGCGCCTAGCACTTAACTTTTCATTGGTTGCGAGTCCTTTGCAGATTTTTTTTATTTAGACCATACTTATTATATATGCTAATCAACATTGCTGTTTTATTGAGTCCTTTTTTCCAGCAACCATATTTGATAACATTAATGAATTACTAAAATTCCTCCTACTCTTTTTTTTTGTTAGGCCAAGAAAAGGGGAAGAAAAAAAGGAACTAAGAATAAGTGCAGTCCTGAAGTTACTAGAAAGTTAGGTGATGCTACACTACTTTTTACTGAAAGCAAATTTAAGGAGGTTAGTTGCTACCTTGCTTATTCTGATCAAGAGTTGTTGGTTTGATTGTCAAGCTGTTCAGTGTGTAAGATATTTATACTACTTGCCCTATTCAATGCTAATATTTCCACTGGCAAGATCACGGCTTTTACTTATTTGCATGCTTATTTAGACAATATTGTAAGCTTTCCCCCCTTATTCATAATAAATTAAATGATGCATTAATTTTCAGCTTGTTGGATGACTTCGATAACTGCTACATATTGAGTTTTAGACATACTATATAAGATAGATGCCGAGCAGAGGCGCAGATATTTGACAGTCTTCACCTCATGTATCCTTCTGAATTCTCAGCAACATCCAAATATCATTTGTAAAATTTAGATCTATGCTACAAGGCCAATTACACTTTCGACACATGCTACTGCCTTTAGAGAATCCAGGGCTTTTTATTGCACGTGTGGCACTATTTTTTTTGAGGAATATGCACGTGTGGCACTATTATAGAGCAATATTGGAGTTGGAGGCTAATCCTGATGATAGATGAACATGTGCCCTCTGCTAGAAGAGTCGGTAGTCAGCATTCTGCTTTCTGTTGACGGCCTTGCTAAGGTCTGAAATGAGGAGCATTACGGCTTCAAGACTAAATTGGGCTATTGTCTAGTGCTACCCTCATCTTCCACCCCTCCTTTCTCACCGCTGCTAGGGATGGATTATTTGGTGGCGTTTCTTGTAGGGAGATGGAGTCCTGATGAAAGTGGATAAAGCCATGTGGGGTTTTTGTGGGCATGAGAGGTGCCCATATCGATTGACCCTGAGGAGTGAGGAAGGGATAAAGGTAGATGAAATGGAGAGAGATAGAACAGAGAGAGAGAGCGGAACTCATCTTATTGAAGTTTAGCTTTGTCATTTTCCAGGGTCAAACTGCTTGATCAGACACCGTCATCAGTACTGAAATGTGCTGGGGTAACATTAGTGCAAGAATCTTTTGTGAAGCAGTGGCATGAGCCAAATAAGCCAACAAGGCAGAAAGCCGATAGTAAAATTGATCTACTGAGTGGCATAGACCCCTTATTACTTTCTCTTAATGTCTTATATTCACTATGAGACAGCTTCTCGCATTTATAAACCCTCTTTTGACAACTAAGTGAGCTCCCTCCGTAACTTACTAGCATGGCAGCTGAATTATAGGAAAGATTTGTGTTAATTACTGAATAATCAAACTGATATTTTTTTCAAAATTATGGATAACTAGTGCTGTTTATTGCCTCTTCCTTCTGCAATCATGCTTGATATTTTTCTGTTCCTATATTTTCCCTAACCACCCTTGGGTGTCATGATTAGGATGTCTATCCTGTTCTTTTTTCTTTTGGTGCTCAAGCCATTTTCATTCTGTTGATGCATCATGCGTCCATAAGTTATGTTTTTTATCTATTTGAATTTTGTGGATTGTTTTGTGGACGGGAAAACGGAAAAGTTCTAGATTCAAACAGGCTGATTATGCATGCCCCTGTATTTCATGTTTTAAGACAATGTTTATGCTTTATTAGTGATGTCTGAATTTGTCTGACAATACTAGTGTACTGGTGTCATTTTCCACAGGCAATTCCTATTCTTCATGAGATCGTGCGAATTTGTGCGAATTGTGCCAAATTTACCAAATTCATATTATCTACTTGGTAGCATTTATATGATGAAACTGGTGAACTAGATAAAGCTATCAACTTCATGATGCTTGCGGCATCTGTCTCCCCAAAGGATGCATCTCTGTGGAAGAAACTTGTTGGTTTGGCACGGTGAGTTTACTTGGTACTAGTTTGTTTTACTGGTTTTGGTTGTTTTAATAACTTGATTCCTTCTATTGGTGAATTGTTACTGAACAATTCATGTATAGAAGTGTTGTGTTATAACATTATGCATTATTGATTTTGATTTTTCTTTCAAGAATTGCTGAATTGGTGAATGCGGTGAGCATCATCATTATATGTTTTCATTTATGATTACATATATTTAGATCAAATGTGTGACACAACATTTCAACATCAACATGATGCTTGTTTTATAAGAAATGTCCTGGAATATCTTTTCAAATTTAGTTTTGGATTGATGGAATGACACAGAAGGGATATTAGTATACTAGTTTTCAACTGTAGTAGTCCTTCCTACATCAGGATTGAGGCTGTTATTGTTTAAAATCCCAGGTACAAATTTAAATGTACCTGTTTATGGGAATAGTATGCTTCTTTCATGCGTTCTACATCAAATATGTTTCTCATCAAAGAGAGCGATTATAATGCTTTAATATAACGTAATTAATTGGCGTTTCCCTAGACAAAAGAAATGCAGTGTTCTAATATGAAGTAGAGATAATTCAAATATATTCTCTTTGTTCAGGAAAAAAGATGATGCTCCTCTTGCAAGATACTGCATTTTAAAAGCAATGAGAGCAGATCCAGAAGATACAGGGCTGAAGTATGTTGGTGCTGATATATATCGCAAACTTCATGACTATCTGAAAGCTGCAGTAATATATGAGCAGATAGTCAAAGTTGATCCTGCCAATGTTTTTGTTCGTAAAGTAGCAGCACAGGTTTATTCATGCGACAATCTTTTATGACTATTGCTTGAAACTCCATTTTCAACATCAGTTGCACCTGCGAGTTTTGATGAGAATTTAATGCATAGGTTTCATGTGGCACACTGCACACATTGGTAATTAGTTAAATACCACCCTTTATGTAGACATATTTAAGAGATACCGAGAGACCAAATAAGGTAAAGCCACTAACCAATTAGTCATGGTTCTGACCCGTGGATTGCTAGTCTCCACGCTCTCCTATCTATTGATAGCTCTTTGTTGTATTCCATTTCCAATCATCAATGTTGTCAGGCTCCTCTAATATCTAGTTTGGTCTCCCTCTACCTCTCTTAACATTATCAGGGCAGGGCATCTGATAGTGCGCATGTACCTTATTCCATTTAGTGCTTTTTGTTTTGCAAACTTGGAACTCTTATCACTTTCATTCATATGAGTATGTTATCAATTCTATGGAGATGAATTTGTTTCGTTTCATAATTCATGCCATTCCCTTCAGATGTACAGAGACTGTGGTCAAATTGACAAAGCTATTAACTTGTTGGAAGAATATGTCAATACTCGAAGCACCAACATGGACTGGAGTCTTCTAGATTTATTGATGTCACTTTATCTGAGAGACAATGCTATTAGTGAAGCATTAAAGCAGATAGAGAAGGCACACTTATTATTGGGGTTCGAACACAAATTACCAGTAAAGTTGCAAGCAAAAGCTGTAGTCTGCCATGCTTACTTGGGAGACATGAAACATGCAGAGGTTTGTTCCAGACTATTATGTGGTAGATCACTTAATACAATCCATCATTGTCCAGTCTAATCTCCCTTCCCTCCTCTCCTTGTGTAGTCAATCCACAGTTCCCCTAATATTACTCCTGATGAGAGACTGAGTTATGTAATAAAGTTCCTCCTTTTCTTACTTTTTTTAAAAATACCTTTGCTTGCATGGACTCTGTTCTTATGGACTCCAAAACTATATAATAAAGTATCTGTTATTCTGGACTTCAAAGATATACATTCAAACCCGTTCCTCATATAGCATCAATTTTTTTGCAGGTTTTCCTTGAGAATGTGCATTTGGAACCATCAAAAGATAATATTGATGTGATCAAGGAGCTTGCTGAAACTTTTGAAAATATGGGACAATATGAATATGCAGTAAAGTTTTACCTGATGATTGAAAATGTTGCAGGGCACAATGATGTGAGTCATTTACTTCTTTCCTTCTCCCCTTAATATATATGTTGCCTGAATATATGTGTTGATTGTGGAAATGAGATATTGGTTGCAATAAACAGTTTCTTCGTTTCCCAGTTTACTATAATCCTTTTTTGCATGGGAGCTCTAGTAATAATGCATTTTGAAAACCTTGTAATTGCTGTTGAGTTTCAAGGAAGGCCTTCATAGTTGGTACAGAAAAAGATTGATATGAAGCAGGTTTTATGTTTATATTTGAATGAACTTTTTTGAAATGTAAATTGCTATCATTGGTTCGTAAACAAGATTAAACACCATGTACACAGCATGTAAGTACTACATAGGGTCAGCCATGTTTGCCTAAACGGCCATGTAGCCAGACTAATCGGCCGTGTCCGATTAATTGTCCGTGTAGCCCCAAATATTGGCTAGGCAAAGGGTTGAACACCCGTTTGGCATTTACAATCTACAGAAACACTGCCTGTATCTGGAATATGCTTTATAACATCATTCCCTCAGAGAAGTTCCAACTTCCAATTGGCAACAAAGGTGTTCCAAATTTAATTGGAATGTGCATGCATCATAGAAGACTTCATGGAGGTGCATGATTTGCAGTGCAAACATGTCACTTTGTTTCTCAAGTATACACTACCCAAATATTTTGTGAATTGCATGATAGCACTATACTTTATTACATCAAATTCTGAAACCTGGCTGAGATATCAAATCCTGAGGAACCTTCAATTTTTCTTTTCTGTCATATTAATTTATAGATTGAGATCTACTGGCCACTAGTTTCATGCATCTTTGCATGAAACAAATGCAGATGGATTTGTTAATACCTGAAGAGTTTAGAAGATTATGAGCTTTGGGGGGAAAAACAATTATGTGAAGTTTATTAAGTTGCTATTCTTATTTCTACAGAGTAGTTTGCTTTGCTTTCGTTACCCTTTTATACTGATTATCCTGATATACTCTTACATTGTTTCAGTGTACTTCATATGTGAAAATCGCTCAGTGCTACATGACCTTAGGGAAGAAAAGGGTTATATTATGTTACCTTTACGAAGCACTTCTATGTTTGCAAAGCTTAAAATTCGTTACAGATAAGATTCAGTGCAAATTCCACCAAGCTTTGAGTAATTTATACTGGATTCCCTTAGGGTGAGACAGCTTTAGAAAATGACGTGTTTCTGCAGTTTTGCTAAAGAGTACCTTATGTCCTCTCCCTTCCTCTCTTTCTTATGTTCTGTGATACATTTTACAACTAGTATTATTGGAGAGGTAATTGGGGCTGAATAGATTGTATTCCAATGATCAACATAGGTTACAATATATAGCCTAATACTAGGGCATCACCAGAGGAGGGGGCGCACCATACAGGGCGCCGGCCCTAGGGAATGGTGGCATAATCCTAGTGGGCCCCATGGGCCTAATACAGGCCTAATACATATTAATTCTAACAAGTATGACCTTGATTATTACACTAATAATATATACTTCATTTGGACTTGCTGTTGATGCTTAAGATCAGTCTACATGTGATATTCCATTTATGGAGCATTTCTAGAGAATCCACATTTTTGTGCTTTATATATGTCCAATGCAGCAACCATGTGGTCGCTCCATGCATGGTCCTAAAAAAATGGCATGATGGCCTAATTGTGTGTTCGATTTGTTCTCTACAGCCTTGCAAAGCATGACAGACAATATTGATATACGGATAACCTTATCATTGCTTCTTATTGACGAGGACAAGACTGATGAGGCTGTCGCTTTGCTTTCGCCTCCCAAAAGTTCAGGTGCGGTGTTTACTAAGATGTTTGATACGAGTAAGTGCTCTCTTTTTCAGTGTTTTTTATGACATTGCAGAGTTCCAGTTTTATAATACGCCAGACCTACAAAAACCTTGGTGGCATGATGGGAAAGTAAAGATGCAACTTGCAAAAATTTACTACGATACAGGAAAACTGGAAAAATTCGTGGACACAATTTTTCTCACTGTTCTGGAAACGCTGAACATTGAGCATGAAAATCAAAAGGTACATACCTTCTTCCATGTATGGTGTTCATGTATTGCTCGGTCATGCTTTGTATGATGACTGCCATTTCTTTTCCTTTTATGTCTACTGATTTAAACCCCATTACAGTTATCTATGATTTCAGTGCTTCATCATTGGTGAATATGGTTTTTTTCTTTTTTGTCCTTCATGCACAAATAAATTCTACAACAAGAGATACCTTAAGAAATTCTACAACAAATGATATGTTCTGATGGCTGTATAAAAGGAATTATGTCATTGTGATTCATGATATCCTTAAGAAAAGTTACTAGCGGTAAAAAGGTCACAATTTATCTGCTTTGGTGTTATAGAAGCTATTTAAGAGAAGCATGCAGTTGTAGCAAACAGGTTAGACAAAGGATAGGAAATCTGTAATAAGAAATGTAAAAAGAATTGGTTAAACACTCAGAGAATGTGCTTGTACTGTGATGGTAAGATCTCCAGTAGAGAATGCTACTAATCAGGCCTGAACCATGATCCTCACAGTTAAAGAAAGAGGTCCCTTGCTGAATTATTTGCTTTTAGTGTGTTTCTGACCAGCCAGCCTTCAAGCTTTACTGCAATATCTGGGGTCAGTTTTCTTTTAATGAATGGTGTGTATGGCTTCAAGAAAAATGTAAGATATGTAGGTCCTTTGCTGAGACTTGAAAACATGTTTTGCTCATAAGCTGGAAATTTATTGCTTCTTTAAAAAATGTATAAGCTGATTTCTAATTATGTTCGAGCAGGTCAGGTCAAAGAATAAGCCAACAGATAAAGAACTTCGTGAAAGAGTTAAAGTATTGGGTGAACAAGATCCAAATATTATATTTCAAGGAATTAGGCCAATAGCATCACCCGGGGAGTTGTAAGTATAACATTTTTCTCCACCTTTTCTCATCTTTAGTTAATGGAAGCTTGCTAGTCACTACGACTTGATACATTGTATGGCATTTGTTTGCCTTGTTGTCAGGTAAGTTACTTTTAAGTTATAACTGTTTCCATTCTATCTCTGATTATTGACTTTATCGATTGTTACTCTCACTTCCTTTCCTTTGAAGTTACTGACATATTGTTTTAAATTTTTATAGACAAATGGCAAATAGAGCAAAGAAAATGATAGAGAAGAGGGCTGCTTTAAATGAGGACATAAAACCTGATGATTTGGTATTTCATTTTCTGCTTGTATTTCAACTTGCAAGTTCTCTTAATAAAATCCAAAGACCTATCTCTTTTGGTGCTTTCAGCGAAGGACAAAGCAAGTTCTACCTGTTCCTGATCTACTGACAAATATCGAAAATAATCAACTTGTACTAAATGTATGTATCTACCAGGTGCTCTTCTTCTTTATTTTATTCCTTGGCCTCTCTTTATTTGTGGCACAGTTCCATGTTAGTTTCCTTCAACTGAATTGATGTTGGAATCGATTGTATAATGGTTTTAGCTTTAAGGACCTTCATCTCAGTCTATAGCGCTATTTCATGCTTAAATTAATTACAACTCTACAAATTTAGACTGTAGCATGTTGAAATTCTTATGTTGATTTGCAATGAGAAGATTTTTTTTTTGAAAACGCAGGAGAACTGCGCTTCATTGCAATTAGAGAGAAAACAGGAGGGTCCCCTACATGATCCTCACTCATATGGGGACCAAACATGAGTGAGGCCATTATGCACCCTGATTAAACAACCACATTGTGGAAGAAAAACACACACACCCCTGGACCTATTTCTAACACCAGGTCAAGTTAGCGCGAGGCTGAGTTCTCGCAGCTTCCTGGCCCCTGCCATGCACCATAGGTCATGTTGATCTTTGATGGCAGCAAGAATGGTATTAATCGAGGGAGAGGCTCTGTCAAAGACGCAGTCATCGGTGCTTCCAGATTTCCCATGCTGTCAGGATGACCAAGGAATTCAGCCCTCTTCTTAGCTCCTGTGGCACTCTCTTCACTCTTCTGCGCCACCACTCCGAGAAGCTCCGTTCATGTTGCCGCGGCACAGAAGACCCAAGCTGCAGCGGGCTAAGCACGGCAAACCAGACCTGTCTTGCCATCACACAGGTCATCAGTAAGTGCTGCACATTCTCTTCAACTTGATCGCACAGTGGGCATTTTTCTGGGTGTTCCATTCCTCTTTTAGCTAATCTATCAGCTGTCCAGCATCTATTTTTGATGGTCAACCATAAAAACATTTTGCATTTTGGTGGTGCCCAGCTTTTCCATACCCTCTTCCACGGTTCAAAGGTTATAGCCCCCCTGAAATAAGCTTTGTAGGCTGACTTGGCAGAGTAACATCCACTGGCATCCAACCTCCATACATGTTGGTCATCATTGTCATTCAAATCAATGTTCATGAGGCAGTCCCACAATCTGAACAGTTGTGTGGTTCCTTCCATTGAGAGACTGCCCTGTACGTCCTGGGTCCAACTATCATCAATGAAAGCCTCTGCTACGGTTCTTTTGTTTCGAATTCTTGCAGGGACTCTTTCAAACACCATGGGGGCCAAGCTCTGAATAGATTGTCCATGTATCCACCTATCAGACCAGAATAGGGTATTGGCGCCATTGCCCACCTGGGTGGTGACTGCCAGAGCAAATAAGGCTAGCGAGTTTGGATGGCTGGGCAGCTCTAGGTCAGTCCATGGCCGGTCCGTTCGTGTTTTCTTAAACCACTGCCACCTAATTTGCAATGCCCAAGCCATTACCTCCAGATTTGGGATAGGTGGATACATGGACAATGTTAATGAGAAGATTAAGTGGCAGTGGTATTTTTTTTCATACTTTCTTAAATTTATACAGATTTATGATCTGTACTAATAGTTGATTAGGGTACTGAACCATGCTACTGAATAATAACAAATGATGACACAGAAATGAAATCCATATTATCCTGATTGGTGCTCCTTTGAATTCTTATACTGGCTAATAAGTCCTCACTATCTGGCCTTTTTAGCTTTGTCGGACATTAGCTTTGCTGCAGCGATATCGGGAGGCCCTGCAGATTATCAGCCACACTCTAAACCTTGGGAATGGACTCTCTGTTGAGTACAAAGAGGAACTCAGATCCTTGGGTGCTCGTAAGACCTATCAATCTCACTATAACAGTGCTCCTTAGGATCGAGTCATTAAGGAACACCATTTTGTGTATAGAACTAACAAGATTACTAGAGACAATTTTCTTTCTTGGCTTAACTCTTTCCAGCTGCCTGTGGCCCTTACTTGATCGTCTTTTTCTTCTTCTTTGCTTTTCTCCAGGCACTCTGGCCTGTGTAATTATTGTACAGCTTTCGGGGTTCCCATTTTGTTCTTTCCATTTATTAATAAAACACAGTTGGAGTCTCTCCTACTGTTTTCGAGTAAAAAAAAAAAAGGAACACCGTTTTGTACCTTCAAGTTGAGAAAGGATATGTGGATCCTTTTAGGAGAGGATTATAGGTTTACTCCCTCTTCCATTCTATTTTATATCCTAGAGTCTGTAAGCATTTAATGTTTTGATTATCAGTATTTTCAATACCATATAGATTGGGTAGATGGACATTGTGGTTTGGTTTACTTCAAACATTTATAAATTTTTCGTACATATTATAAAGATAATTGTTAATAAAATGTTGATTAAAGTTACATCTTAAAGATAGGGAATATATAATGTAAAAACAAAAATGGAATAGTTAGATAAAAGCAACCAGTTTTTTAACTCGATGAGTAACAAATGTTTTGATTTTGCAGAAATAACGTACAGAGCTCCAGATCCGAGACAAGGTTTTAAATATGTCCGCTATGTAGTTGAGCAGCACCCATATTCTCTCTCTGCATGGAATTCCTTTTATAAAGTGACTTCGAGGTGATTGGTTAAACACCATATAAAATATAGTTATGGACTAATGGTTTCCATTTTCTATTGATCACTTAGAAATCATAATTTTCTATAAAGCATTGTTCCTTTTTCATACCATGTACTAGCAATCACACATTTAAGACCATATGTTAACAAATATAAATTGGTGTTTACTACAAAATATTTTACTTTTATAGAGCAGTTTGTTCTGTGACTAAGCCTGATTGTATCGGATCCTTATTGGCCAAGAGATTCCTTTACATTGCCTTGGATAATCTTGTTAGAAAGCTGCTATTTGTCCTACCAGTGCTAGTTTCCTGGTCCTGATTTTGTAAATGATGTATTACTTCAGATCATTTTTGTTTCGAATTTGATTTGAATGTTAAATGAAAAGAACCCAGTTCAGTGGTTTATAAACAACCTCGTGATATCCACTTCTTTGTGTCGTGGGCACCCTTATTTTTTTTTGGAGAAGGTGTCATCCGCATTTTTCACCTAGAATCAATACCTTAACATATTGGTGGTTTCCCTTGTTTAATGCTCACAATGCAATCTTACATTTTCCATCTATTACTAGTATGTTTAAAAATTACATTTTTGGGGGCATTTGTTTTGCAGAATAGAGGATATATCTTTGAAGAAATTTATTCGTAGGATAAGGAAAGAAAAGGCTGACTGTGTGCCTCCTATTATTATATCTGGTCACCGATTTACAGATTTATGTCAGCATCAGGATGCTGCTCGAGATTATCTGGAAGCTTATAAATTGGAGCCAGAAAATCCGCTTATTAATCAATGTGTGGGTATGTCAGAAGGCACCATAGTTTGTTATTTTTTATGCATCAACATATGACATATCAATCGTGTTGCTGTTCAATCTTTGCAGGGACTGCCTTGATTAATTTAGCCCTTGGCTTCAGGCTTCAGAACAAGAACCAGTGCATCGTCCAAGGGTTTGCATTCTTGTATAAATACCTGTGCCTTTGTGCTAACAGTCAGGTTTGTTATTAAATTTCTGAGTCTGAAGCAGGATTGGTTGTTTGCATACCAATGCATTAGCATGTTTCTAATTTTGTAGCATATATGCGATTTATTGAGTTGCAGTTAGATTATGTTTTTAACTTGTAGGAAGCCTTGTGTAGCATTGCTCGGGCGTACCATCATATTGGGTTTACTACCCTGGCAGCTGTTTACTACGAGAAGGCTTTAGCAATTGACGTGAAAGATCATCATATACCTAGACTTCCGTATGAGGCTGGTTCATGTGCAGTGCAGGATCTGAGGCCAGGATATTGCAATGTACGAAGTGAGGCAGCATTCAATTTGCATCTAATCTACAAAAGGAGTGGGGCAACTGATCTTGCAAGACGAATCCTGAGAGTATACTGTGCCCTTTAAGTGTTATACTGTCTAGAGAGCTAATGTACAGAATTATCTCATTTGATGTGGATAGTTAACATAGTGATATGTAAATGTATAGTCAGGGTATATTTTGCTTAGCTCTCACCAGTGACTGGATCAGCCATAATTAGTTATGGATGCTTGAAAGTATGCAAATACGCAGAGAATCCATCTCAACTGCCATTTATATGTCTATAGTGGGGCATGTGACAATTGAGAAAAGCGGGATACATTTATCAAGTGGCTTAGCCAAAATCTTGTTGCATTGGATCCTACTGTCTTCAATTTATCGGTCATTTGGAAGAAATTGTCTTGTCTTGCCTCCAAACATTCCATTTACCGAGAGAAATCGTACTTCAATTTATTTGAGATGCCTGAATAGTATACTAGTGGATCTGATGGTTGCCGTGATATCATTGAAAACTGTTGCTTGACACTATGAACAACAATTGTATAGCGGATATTAGTGGGGTAATAATTTGAAATCCTAGTCTTAATCAACAATATTTCATCATGTCCCTCAAAAAAGAATATTGCACCATGAAGGTATTTAAAGCGTCGTCCTCCATAGAAAGAAATGCAGCCAGTGGCAGAATCAAGTTGGGGTGCGCAATAGCACACCTAAAGGGAGATTCATAGGATATGGCGTAAGGGAAGAATCAGTGTCCATTAGGCGGGGATATTTCTTATCCAAAAAGTAATTTGGAATCTAAAGGCACAGACGATGATGTGCACTTGCATTATTTGCAGTTTTGTGCTGCTCGTTGGCCCAGCACTTTGGGCAGCTACCAGTTCACACTACTACTAACTACTGTCTGCTGACTCATTTGCATGGAGTGTTCTCTCTTAAACTTTCTATAAGTGCCTCCAAATAATTTGATGGTCATGGTTCACAGCCAAATTCATGTTTGAAAGCTGTTCTATAAAGGGGGTACTAATGCTTGCTTGGAACGTGGAAGTTTCAAGAGATTATTTTTATTTTATAAAAAAGAACTAGTTTCACAATATTTTGGCAAGATTTTATTAGGGATTAAAAAAATAGCAAAATTTTCCGTGTTTGAAATGAATCGACAAAATGTGGATTATCAACATTTTTAGAGGAACGGTAACTATAAGCAAGTTGGATAGTAGTTGCTTTCTAGGACAGTAAATGCAGGAGTTTCATCTATTATAATGTGGTGTACTGACAACACCAATAAATAATTCTCAAAAAAAAAAAAAGACAACATCAATAGATAGACTGATGATGTCTCAGCCGCCTCCTTGTTTTGTTGTATGCAGACCCTTGTTGTATCCATGCTTGGTGGACTCGCTGATGCAGATTCATAGATCAAAAACAGTTGATCCACTTAAATTTGTACCCAAGATTAAAAGGCATCTATGGAACAAGCTACAAAATATTCCATCCGTTCTGTTTTTGTTGATGACTAACATAAAGAAAAGAACAGAGGAGTACTACTTAGGTTTTCCTCACCTTCTCACTATGGAGGCTGAACATGGGCGTATCGATCAGATGTAAATGCAATATGGCCATGCTGTTTCGCTCAACTCAATTGGTCTGCACTGTAGTGGCCAAGCTGTCATTCTTCTTATGTTAAAAATATTGTCAAATGGGCACTTGAAACAAAATATACTAAATATCAATGCGGACTTGTAATAACTTTTTAGGATGCATAAAAGGTAGGAGTTTATCTTGCATGTAAATCAGGTAAACATACCATATGTAATTATATATATCTGTATAGTAGTAAATGAAAAATATTTTAGCTGGCAGTGGCAGCTGGCCTAGTTAACTCTCTTAACTTGCACTGAATACAAGCTGATTTTTAGGCTACATTCATCGAAGAAACGTATGTGGGCGACATTTCTGGGTAGACGTATCATCACGCGCTCCAGGGGCCCACAATTAAAGCTGCGAGAGAAACAGACGAATAAAACCACCATCACGTTCCCAACACTGCACCTTTCACCCTCCGCTTGTCACTCTTCGCCTTCCCAGTTCCAGGAACTCGTGAAGTGAAGCGAAGTGATAGAAGGTGGACGGAATCCCGGCGAGGTGCGATGATCGCCCGCGGCCTCCACAGATCCAATGCCGTCGTCTCCGAGGTGATGACGGCTATGCTCTCCTTGAGAAAAGGAAAAATCCATTTTCTTTTCTTATCCGCATCCAGCTGCGTGGTTGCGTGAACAAGAACTTGAGAAGCGAGTTGTTTTGGGTATAGAGGTGTTTTCTTTTACGTAAAAAGGCTCGTTTGGTGTTAGAAATGGAGCAGTAGTGAAGATTTTAGACATTTCGTTTTTGGTCGGAAATTTTTTGAGAAACAAATAGACCAGAGTTCAGCAACAATGGAAGCAGAACAGAGAAGCTTCTGTTCTATAAGATTCTATTTGGTTTTGATTTATGGGAACGCTGAGAATTTGTCGCAGACTTGACACTACATTATACTGCAGTGATTTTCGTCTAGATTTTTGTTTCCTGTTATACAGTTTTGAATCTTTTGACACTAGACCTTGAGTAGTTCAGAAACCAGAACACTGGAAACAATTTTCCCTTTTTCAGAGTAGTGTTTTTTTTTTAAGGGATTTTTTCAGAGTAGCATTTCTCTTATTACTGATATGCCTAACCATTCTCCTTTCCTTTAATTCTGTCCCATCTCGCAGATAAGAAGGCTGGTAAAATATGTAGCCAGTGCAGGAAGCGTACATGGGGCACCAGCCAGATATTACAGCTCTGAACCTTCGCTTCAGGCAACAGAAGAAAATGGGTATGTCAAATTTTCGAGTGCTGAAATATGATGTGTACAAGCGTAACTGTGTCTAACTTCTTCTAATGATGCTGAAATACTCAGGTTTAAGGGGCACAGCATGCTGGCTCCATTCACAGCTGGATGGCAGAGCACCGATTTGCACCCACTGGTTATAGAGAGATCTGAGGTTCTGCACTCCACCATTGGGCTACTTTGATAATGCAGCAAAAGATTTGGAAGATGAATTTTCAGCATGTTTTGGTTGTCAGTTTTAATTACTGATATGCCTCTCATATTACAGGGTGCTTATGTTTATGATATCAATGGAAAGAAGTACATCGATGCACTTGCAGGACTTTGGTGTACTGCTTTAGGTAAGTGCAGTACACGACATAGCAACGCATGCTTTGATGTACTAGCAATTTGGTGAAATATTTTGTCATCACCTTTTATATAGTCTCTTATTTTAAATCCCTGTCATTGCAAATAACTTAATCATGTATTGAAAAGTTAAATAGATTTCTTAGGTCTATAAGATGTTGCTGCTGGATTGTCCTTCATGACCAACGGAAGGATACTCTTGAAACTGAATTACTTTGTACTGTTATGGAAAACAATCCAGAACTATGAATAACTTTTCTTTGCTGACTGCTTGAACTTGAGAGAAATCTGACAATAAATGAATTCGGGAAGCACCACTTAATTTTTTTTTCCTATTGAAATGCTATTCAAATTGTTTTCAGGTGGTAATGAGCCTCGACTAGTAAAAGCTGCAACAGAGCAATTAAACAAATTACCCTTCTACCACTCCTTTTGGAACCGTACAACAAAGCCTTCACTGGTACATACTATTGATCTTTCATAGTTTGATACATATATAATCCACTTTACAAAAATGATAAAAGAAACACTTTCTTTGTATTTTCTGATGAAATACTGCTGTTGTCTTACATGACAGTTTCATTCGTATTAACATTTCAAAACAGAAAAATAAAATAGTTGTTACTGTTGACATGTGTTAAAAAATACTATATTTGTAAACTGTAATAACATAGGATGTGTTAATAATATCTCAGGATCTAGCGAATGAAATTCTCAACATGTTTACTCCAAGGGAAATGGGAAAAGTATTCTTCACAAATAGTGGCTCGGAAGCAAATGATTCTCAGGTATGTTAAGTACTAATGCGCTGCTACCATTTTTTTTTTTGCAGCTTTTTTAGATTAGTAAAAGCATGACCTAAATATTTTCCAATGTGAATAGTTAACGCATCATACATTGTATGCTGAACGAATGACTATACTTTTTTACTTTATATATATTACTAAAGCAAAAACAGTGTAATGGCTCTAGAGTAACATCTAATTTTCCATAGCATGTGAGTAGTCGTTCTAACAGACGACATTGCTTGAGTGGTCTCAGAAAAATGTAGGTTATGAAGTGTTTTTCTGGTAGTTCTAGTTACAGAAAAATGGCCTATTATTTGAAACGTGTGTTATTTGATTGATCTCTATTTACAATTTGTGTTTAGTCAAGTTCCTCCACTTATATGAATCTCAACATGCCACTGTTTTCTTTATGTTAATATGTATGTTTGTTTTCTACAGGTAAAACTAGTGTGGTATTATAACAATGCACTGGGGAGACCAGAAAAGAAGAAGTTCATTGCACGCTCGAAATCGTGAGGCTCCTTTTTTTCTCGCTATTCTTCCTCAAATCCATATGTGTGTGTTATTGCCGAGTTGTTTTCTTATCTTTATTTACCTGATAATCCAACTGTTTGTGCCCTGCATAAGGCCTATGGATGTTCATTGGCATGGATGTGCCATTATTTATTTGTAGTCCCATGGTGACCTCCCCCCCCCCCCCCCCCCCAATCACAACATATAGTTGATGCCTGGGAGAAGCCACAAAAAAAATGTGTCGATGTGGCATAACACAACGCCTGGGAGAAGCCACAAAAAATGATTTACACATATTTTTACGATATTTTGCATCCTGATTAGCAACCAGATGAATGAACCAAAAAGATGCATTTTATTAATCCTACATTTTTCAATCTTCAAAGAAATATCATTGCATTGAAATATTAGTGACCCTTTCTATTTTGATTTAGAGAACTGGGCCAACACCCGGATGGTTAGCGCCGCTGAGTGGAAGCACGTGCGCAGCCACGCGGGTTCGAGTCCCAGCACTCGCACTCCCGTGTCTCACCCAAAAAAAATCCCCCTTGCTATGTTCGCTGGCCTGTGGCTTGGGTGCGCACGACCTAGAGGCGCACTAAGGCTGCTGCCGGTCTGTGCTACGCCAGCCTAGGTTTAGTTTGGCCCGGCTTCGCTGGGTATGGACCAGGGTTCGGGGGGTTTTCTCGACCGGGTGTTGTGGAGTCTTCTCCTTAGATAATGCCGTGGGGGCGGTTCTTCCCCCACCGGTCGAGTTTTTTTTTTCTATTTTGATTTAAACCATTTTACAAGAAATGATAGTTGTCGTTCAAAAACCAGCAGTTTTTTGTTTCAGCTTGCTGGTGCTATACTGAACGGCATTACAAATTTCTGCTGCCTTGTTCTTGCAGATATCATGGATCAACATTAATAGCAGCTAGTCTATCAGGGTAACCAAACTAATGCACATTCTCTGTCATTCTCATTCAAGTCACTTCACATGTTCCTTCTATTATTGATGTATACTGAATGCTTGTTAATGTATTTATTATCTATGTAGTCTCCCTGCTCTTCATCAAAAGTTTGATCTACCAGCACCTTTTGTTAGGCATACAGACTGCCCTCACTATTGGCGTTTCCATCTTCCTGGTACAGTAGTTCCCTTTATCCGATTTTTCTTTTGTGAACAATAACCTTAGTACACTGCTAAACAAATTATTGTACTTTGATATAGATGAGACAGAAGAGGAATTCGCAACTAGACTTGCCAACAACTTGGAGAATCTTATCCTCAAAGAAGGACCAGAAACCGTAAACTTCTTTTTCTGTTTTCTTTTCAGATACAGAAGATCCATGCTTATGCTTATTTATGATTTTCTAATATACTCTCCTTTCTATTTTCAGATTGCTGCTTTTATTGCCGAACCTGTGATGGGCGCTGGCGGTGTCATCCTTCCTCCAAAGACCTATTTTCAGAAGGTGAAGTATAACATTATCATTTGATCTTTTTTTTTATGGCCCACAAGGTGAAGAAATTAAAAGCTTGGTCACTTCACTCCTACAAATCTTTGGTGGCCACAATTTTGATTTCTATTGTGGTTATGGTTTCCACAAATGAAAAATGAGACAACGTATTGTTTCCACTTATGCAGCTTCGTTACCTTACTGTTGTAAATATTTTTACTCGCTGCAATTTGTATAGTTTAGTGGTTCTGTATTGAACACTCTTTTCCTTTTGCTGCCTCTTCTAATTTGAGCAATTTTGTTCCCTCCCAACAGATTCAAGAAGTACTGAAGAAGTATGATATTTTATTAATAGCAGATGAGGTAATGTAAGGTGTTTGCTAAAAAAATCAAACCATGAATTAATAAGATAATATTTTTCTGGTATAGAAATAACTAAATCATCTTCCATTCTTTAGGTCATCACTGCATTTGGAAGACTTGGAACCATGTTTGGATGTGATATGTATGATATCAAACCAGATCTTGTGTCCATTGCCAAGGTGAGTTCATGATATGGCATTTTTTAGGTATAGTAAATATCTTTTAGAAACTAAAAGAATTTTTGCATTATTTTTCGGTAACAGGCTCTTTCTTCTGCCTACATGCCCATCGGAGCAATTCTTGTTAGCCCAGAAATAACGGATGTTATTCATTCACAGAGCAATAAGCTTGGTATAGCTACTTCTATCACGTGAACTCATTTTAGTATTGTTATTATATTGTTAAGTGTCATCATTTTCTGTTGAAGGTTCTTTCGCCCATGGCTTCACGTATTCGGGACATCCAGTTTCCTGTGCTGTCGCCATAGAAACCCTGAAGATTTATACGTAAAGGACCATTTCCATTAAGATGCACCTTTAGTATCTCGATGTATGTATCTGATATTCTGATAGAACCTTTCCATTTTTATAGTGAAAGGAATATCATCGAACATGTTAACAAAATTGCTCCAAGGTTCCAGGAGGGAATCAAGGCCTTCTCAGGAAGTCCAATTGTTGGAGAGGTATACATGTGTATCTTCAATCTTCTTACATATATCCGTTTACAGTTCAGAAGTTATTTTCTTTACAGATATAATTTGTGTGGTCCTCAACAGATACGCGGTCTGGGGCTGATACTTGGAACTGAATTTGTCGACAACAAGTCACCAAATGATCCATTCCCAGCTGAATGGGGTTTGTAACTATCTTAGGATTTAATATATAACAGGAAATTTGATTGTTTTCTGCTGAATTAAGCAGTGTAAATTGAGCTCCGTGTTAATTTCAGGTGTTGGTTCGATCTTTGGTGCCGAGTGTGAGAAGCGTGGGATGCTCATCAGAGTGGCTGGGGATAGCATTATGCTCTCACCTCCACTGATAATGACGCCAGACGAAGTCGAAGAAGTAAGACACTAATCGCACCATTTTTGTAACCAATATCATCATGCAACTAACTGAATCCTGACTCGATTTTCAGATCATAAGCAAATATGGCAACGCCCTGAAGGCAACAGAGGAGAGAATTGCAGAGCTCAAATCCAAAAAGAATTAGTGATAGCCTTTTGTTCGAACAATGATCGGTGATGGTGATGAAAGACGTAGAATGTACCGAGTGATTTTGCAAATGATGGCAATAATGCGCTGCAGCCTCTTTCTTGATGTGCTGAACAGTAATCTTTTGCGGTATCAGGAAATGTGGTGAACAGCAATCTTTGCGATAGGTGCTGCAGGCCTCGTCTCTCGTTTTCTTTCGTTTAAGTCAGTTGCCAACCCCTTTCATCGCCTGTTTGATCTGTCGGAGTGTTATGCTGCTAGAATGATAGGCGATAATGTGGTTCATGTAGCTTGCTACGTAGGCTTCCAAAGTAATGACGGTTTGAAACAGATATTTTGCATACAGAGCCAAACGTATCTGCTCGTCTCGAGGAAGTGCAGCAGGTAAACCTCGAACAAAGCTATCCTACTAGGTTACAGTGGACATAGTTTGTCATCATCTGTTTGCTGCTTGTGCCTTAATGGTCGAGTAGTTGGGAGCTATGCCTACGCTTCGGCAAGATCATGCCGGAGACTATAAGGCCTGCAGCACCTGCCAGTAGCGTTTGTCTGTGATGGGTGTAGGTTTGGAAGTTTTGAAGCTTCTCCGCATTTGGTGGCCTGCTCTTGTTGAATTGGTAAGGTGGACTTGGTCTGCAGCCTGCAAATGTTCGTGGATTCGGTTTGTTTATTCTTCTTCCGACCATGGACATGAGAAAACTGTCAGCTATTCCTCCATTCTGAAATTATTATGACAATAATTTTATTTCAAAAATGGACTAGAGTTGTTGTCCTAATGACAACTATTTCAGAATGGAGTACTAATAACTTGGTATTATTTACCTTTTCATAGTTGAGTTATTTTGGTTCAGAAATAGTGTGGTTCAACTTATTCTCTCCTTGAGCACATTATTACAACACATCCTGTCGGAATATAGCAGTTTGTGTGATTTTTTATCTTGTATAAGTATTTTGAAATGTTCACCAGACCGCCGGCTCTGGCCTAGCCCAACCCACCTAATGTTTTAATTGATATCTAATAACACATATTAATACTAATCAATATTAATTATACTCAAATTAATTCACAAATTACTCACTAATTAATATATTAGCACTTATAAACACTAATTATTTAATTATACATCTTAATTATTAATATAATCTATTTAAATATCACTAATTTTTTATTAATAAACATGATCAAAAAAGGTGGATGGCTTCATCCCACCAATTCTGAGGGATGAACTCATCCAATATATTGAGAGAATATTTTCCGATGTTTGTCCCTAACCCTACTTAACGCTGAACCAAATGCCTGTGAAAGAGAGATGACATTGTCCCATCTCTCTTCGTCCCTCCAACCAAACACACCCTAAGAGATCTAGAGGATGACAGTCCGGCCCGACAGTAGCTGTAGGAGAGATGGCGGAGACAGAGGCGGCGAGAACCCTACCACGCAGGTCACGGGAGATGACGGTTGGGCTAGGCCAGAGCCGGAGAGCTTGACAACAACCATTTAGCGCAGCCGGAGGAGCAGGCGGGGACACCACCAGAAACGGCCGGAGGTTGAAGACAAAACGGTGGTCATCAATCTTTTATCTGACGGATCACAAATTTCAATCACCTGAAAATTAGAATCTCCCTAAGTATTTTGTTTATGCTTTTATGATAGACTAAGTTACGGATGGGTGATGAAGGTCAAGGAACACCACGAAGTGAACCCGTAGGCGTAGAGACAAGAGTGGCCAGTGACCAGCATTGAGCCAATGATGCTAACAACAAGTCAGCAGTGCAGATAATCAGTCTCTCTTGACAACAAAAGATTGAATAGTAGCAATAATTCAACAGATAAGACCGACATCAGCACATATCACCATCATAAAAAAATAGTGGGTCATACGTCGATAACTAGCACTCGACCCGGGACAACCACCAACCACACAGAAAAGAACAAACGAAACTCTATGAACATGTGTAACACCGGGAAGCAGAGCAGGGCACGGCATCAGCAGCAACGGCGACAGAGCAGCTGCCAGCCTGATGATATGGCCGGCGTCTCGTCGTGCTCAGAAGCACATGTCGAGGACGCAGCAGCAGCAGATGGCGGCGCAGCTGTGATAAACAGAGAGACATGAACAAATCAAGGTCAGCATCGCCAAGAACAGAGACAAGAAGAGAAGCTCTCGCTTGCTCACTGAAAAACGTACCATCCTTTCCAGAATCCGTCGCCGCGGCTGGTGGTCTCGTGCTTCTGCTGCTGCTGGTACCCGGCGCCGTCCTGGGTCGGCGGGTACGCCGGCGGCGGCGCCACGTAGGCCGGCTGCTGCGGAGGGTACGCGGTGCCCGGCGGCGGGTAGCCTGCAAATAGTTAACCAATCGTCAAGGTTTTTTTTTTTTTTTAACTCACATGCGTCGTCCAAATATGACACGCTCGCTCTCCAGATAAAAAGGATCGCTACGGACTGTATGCAAGCTAAACAATCACTGAAGATATGTTACATCGGTTTTGAGAGACAATAATACGGATTGAACTATTTTGGTTTGATGCAATTCGCATGATGGATGGATCACCTGTGCCAGGGGGCGGAGCGCCCTGGTAACTCATTCTCGATCAGTAGTTGCAACTACGAAGAGCAAGCTGCTGAGGTCGCAGTGCTTCCACGAAAGCAGTTGGTGGTGTCAAGTCAAGCAAAAGAAATGCAGCGGATTGGACTTGCAAAGGTGGCCTGTTGTCGTATATATAGGGGTGGAGCGCCGGCCACGGGCGGCCCCGTTCTTCGATTGCGTAGACGCGTCGTCCTCATCCTCAGGGGACGGAAATAATCAACGAGAGTTGGAAAAAAAAATTGTTTGAGCAGAAAACTCTCAGCTGCTTTCTTTCCCATCGTCGCCACGCGGTTGGACACGCGCTTTTGGTAAACAAATGTCTTGCTTTGCTCCGTGTTGTCAGATATAAATGTCTTGTGCCAAGAACCTTCGTCCGTCACTGGGAGCCAGGTGGCGTGCTCGAGGCGCTGCCACGTGGAACGCGTGTCAGGTTATTGCTGCGGACGGCACGCCTCTCTGCTGATGACGGCCGGACCGACCTGCCCCTCAAATGGTGGTGGTACCAGGCATGGCAGCTGTCGAAGTTGAACGCTCGAGGCTGACTTGTTGAGATTGGATAACGAATCTTCAAGCTTTTCTTCAGCTGATTGGTAAAGCTTCGATCCTTGTACCACATTTCTTATATCACGTTGATATCAGTCATGTTGAAGTCGAGGTGGCAATCAGGACGCGGCTTCCTTCAAAATTGTCCATGTCGATTTTTTTTTTTTACAAACTGTCCATGTCGATTTTTTTTATATATATACAAACTGTCCATGTCGATTGCTATAAGCTAAAAGTATACTATACCGATGGCTTCTACAAAAGAGCGCCAGCTGGCCGGGAGTGGGATGAGAATGATTAACAATAATGTGGACGGCATAGGCTTCAAAGATTTTGAATTTTTTTTAGAACAACAACAAATTTTAGACTTTTTGCCATGGCAAATCACTTTTGTAAGTACAGGAATCAGTCATGCTGACTTTATTCTTCTTTCACTTACATTGATTCGGGAGAAAGGACTTGGCCCATGGAGAAAGACCACCACACATTATTATCTAAGAGAGACAAAGAGCGCGCTCAACTAGAGTCGTGTTGAGATACTCTGAATATCACCAATAAGTATCTAAAATAAATACCTATATCTAAAAACTGTCAAAATGGCTCAAAAACTGCTCCAACAGAAGACCCAAGTACCTATACCTAAAAGTTTTAGGTTCGAACTTAAATTCTTCTCCCGATGACTCAAATATAGATATCGAGCAAGCCACGGCCGAAAAATGCTCCAACCCACGGAAGAGCCCAACCGCCCCTCCCAGGACATTTCCTCACCTGCCCGCCGCCCCAATCTCCACCCATCCCCCATCGATCTGGTCACCGTGGACGCCATGGACGACGAAGGCTGCCAGCCCGCACCTCATCCACCATCTGTCGCCTCTCCTGTGTAGGAACAAGCCGCCGTCGGAGCCCCAGGCGCAAGACAATGCGTCGGCTAGGGCTGGAGTTGCCACACTCGATCGCGGCTCAAGGGTTCCACGGCAGAGGCGAGGAGCTGGGGGGACAGAGGTGAGGCGAGAGAGGTGGGCTCACAGCCGCATGGAGGTCCCGCAAGCCACCCCATTCGCCTTGAAGAGGGTGAAGGCGGCTGCACACGAGCTTGAGGTGGGGGAGAGCGAGTTTGAGGGGGCTCGCCAGCGTGGGGGATGTGGTGCTTGTCGGTTTGGTGGGTCAGGCATTGAGAGTCTTGTTTGCCGCTCTTCTGGACCAGACGACGACATGCTTGAGGAGGAGGAGGAGGAGGAGGCTGATGAGCTGGAGGCAACGGCGACGGGCAAGCTATGGGCGGTGAGCGAGCTTGAGGTGTTGGCGGCATCACTAAGGGGCGAACGCTATGGGCGGGCGAGCTTGAGCGGCGGCGGCCATCGAGTGCTGGAGCCCGTGCGGATGTGGTCCGTGAGGATAAGGTCATGGATAGCAACTTTTGTAGAAGGGCTCTCTCTGAAAGTTGTAATTATTCTTAATTTTTATATATCTTAGTATGATTATGAAAAGCCCCCTAACATTATGAGTATTTGAAGATAGCTTTATTGGTGTTCAGTCCCCTAGAGAGTAGAACAAAATGGGTATCTATATCCTCTCTCTATTGTACCTAAAATAAATTTTAGACATCCAATTTTAGGTAAGTTATTGGGGATGCTCTTACCGGTGCTCGGAGCGCTCTATAGCCTCTATATGAGGATTCTCCCTCGCTCTGCCTTCCCTTTTCTACGCCCCACCTCAGCTTTTGTTCCTTGTGGCAGCCCAGCTGGCAGCAGCTGCTGCTGCACTACGCACATGGGTGAGCCTCAGTAGTCACCAGCTAGTTCGGAGCAAAACTTATAAAAGAGTTTGATTAAAAAAAATAGAAAATTTGTTTAAAAGTTTGATTACAAATTTCAAAAAAAATTATAGAAATAGAATTTTCCAAAAAAGAAAAGTTACGGGTTATCGGAAGAGGTCTCTAGTTAGCTTCCTTGCATCGTGAGTAGATTAGCACTAGCACTGTCAACCCCACACACTCACAGATCTGTCTTGTATGAACCATTCGTGAAATCAACAAGTAACCTTTTCTAGCTACCACAACTTGAAAATTCACACAATGGATCGAGTACAAGACTTTTGTGGTGCGGTGCTACTAAGAGTTCTAACCACATTAACTTTACACTCTTTTGCACTAATTCAGAGCAGATTAATATATCAACCTAATAAACATCAGTGATTGGCCGGCATGGTGCAGTAGGCATATATCGATCCTCCCAGCCCGGAACAATGTACGAAGGAACATGCAAAGGAACGTGACAAGCAGAGATCGCTAGGTTTGTAAGCGCATAATGGTGGGTGTGCATACATGATACATGTTCCCTGCCTAGCTTCAGGTGATGAATGGAATTGTATTTTTTTTCGGGTTTCCTCCACCGCATGACGCTGCCAAGTTTGCAGCTCTGTCTCCATAATCAGCTCCTGCAGCGCCCCTTGCGAGGGTTACAGATGGTCCGGAACGAACTTTGCCAGATATGCCACGGCATCTTTCAAAAGTTGTTATACATGAGTGGGTACAATTTTCGAATCCCTCCTATATAAAATCGGCAAACAAGGAATAGTTTTTGAGTCGAGCTAGAGCTAGATATGATACTCCCTCCGAGTTCGCATATTCATAAAATAAACTTGGTCTTTAATAGGTCTCGAGGGCATCAAAAGTCTTTTCTTCCGGTGGGAGCTGCTGGTCAGGTATTTGCGAACGCAATAAACTCGAACTCTGGGTTTTTGAGGTTTGCTCCATCGGAGCTTTCAGCAGCACGCCGGAATATTAATGGAGTTGAGTAACGGGAACGGTCAGGAGGAAGGAGAGGACGGCGATAGCTTCAGCAAGCTCAACGACGATATTATACTATCCATCTTGGGAAGACTCAACGTAATCACGGCTGCAAGGACATGTGTTCTGTCAACACGGTGGAAACATCTGCCATGGTTGCTCCGTGAGCTCGCCATCGACGTCAAAGATTTCTTACCGGCTCCGCACCCAAACCCAATCGAGATTCAACACATTAATATTCCGTTTTAGACGAGCAGGATCCTATGGACTGTCACGACGAGGATATGCTTCAGCAAGCTCGTTCTGTGGACGGATTCTTCAGTGCATATCCTAGTGTGCTCCACTGCCTCACAAGGCTCTCCTTACACAATGTCTGCTTTGCTGAATGGGACACGATGAACCACATCCTGTTTGACTGTTGCAAGCAGCTGCGGCATCTCTACCTCTCAAATTGCGACGCAGGGGTGTTCAACTGGACGATCCACGCGCCGGATTCCAATCTTACCGTGCTTGAGCTTGACTTCTGCTTCTTGGTCAAGCTTGAGGTGTTGAACCTTCCAAAACTAGAGCGGCTTCATTTGAATTGCTGGCTTTGTCCACATATCCCCTTCTTACTTGGTGACGTCCCGGCCCTTAAGGAACTGTTCCTCTTGACTAAGGCAACGGTTTACTTCAAAGGATTCAAGTTAAGCGAGGCTCTAGGTGGTGCCACGGCTATTCAGGACCTGGCTGTAAGTTTCCAAGGAGAGAAGCTTTGGATGAACCCAGAAGGACAAGAGCTCTGCGCCGCATTCAGCAAGTTAAGGAAGTTGTCTGTGCAGGACATATTTTTCGAGTTCGATCTGCTATGGATAATGGTTCTCCTTGAAGCAGCGCCATCCATTGAGGTATTTGACGTTGAGATATGGGAACATCCTTGCGAAACCAATGAGGGACGGCTGATTTACGGTGAAAGAACAAATCCTTCATGGAAGGCGGTCGAGTTCAGAAACCGCAAACAGTGGCTACTGAAAGAGGTCCTAGTTACTGGGTTTAGCCCAATGGAGCAACAAATAACTGTCATAAAGGCTGTGATGGCGCGAGCTCCCAACTTACAAACTGTTGTCCTGAAAGATCACCAATATTGCAAGGACTGCGAGAAGCTGCACGGGTCTGAAAGAGTACCGGTTGAACGCGCGTTCCCGAAGGGCAAGGATGAGCAGGACGTGGTAGTAAATCAACTTATTGGAGATGGGGCGTACTCTCATGTCCAGATAATTTTCGAGAATTAAAAATATCTCTTTTTATTGTAGACAAAGCCAAATGGATAAGTTTTAGATTTTTTTTTGTTTGACGTCTATTTGGAGGTTCGTATCAAGATTGAGTGTTTAATTCGAAGAGAAAGTCATTACTTGTTATTCATTCCAATCAAACAAGCATCGGTTTAGTGTTAGCACAAGCATTATGCGACTCCAGATGCAACTGTTCCAGCTGTAACCAACGGAAATAAACGCAGAAAAAACGCCCATCCTCCTTCGCAGAGCAAATAGTCTATAGCTTGGTTGAGACTGCAAACCCTTTCCAAGTATCTATGAAAATGTAACCTGGCAGGGTCATCCAGCTGGACAGACCAAGAAAAACTATCCAATATAGCTAGCCCCTAGCCACGAGTCAAAGGCTACTACAAGGCGCTCAAAAACTAAGGTTTTCCTCATGATAAAAGTGTCCATATTTGAGATAAGTAATACTCAAACGTGAAACACTAGTAAAAATGAGTCAATTTTGATCAGTGCACATGAAATGCAACTCGATGTCCAAATAAGCAGCTTCACAATCTATTCTAGCAAAATAGATTTTTGACATGACAGTGCCGAACTCCAAGCTATTATCACATAAAACGGACATCCAAGCACAATAAAATAAGGCTTTGCCTATGTCATATTCAGTGTTTGCATACATGTTCCTGCCTTCATGTGAAGGTAACTTGTACTTTTCTTGCTAAGAAGCTCGGGATTCCGAAGTATCAGAAATACTTCCTCCAAGCGTTGTGGCTTCACAGTCAGGGACAAAAAGATTCTGTTCTGAAACCATCTACAATCCATGTAATAACATAGTTAACATTTTTGCATACGACGATGCTAATGAACAACAAAAAAAAAAACACTAGAAGACTAAAGGTATACATCTAGATAGGCAGCTTTATCAGCAGAATTTCAAGTTCTCCACAATACGACATGGTGCCCATATTCCCAGCAAAAATGTCGCAAGAAAATGATATGAAAACATGGCAAGTAAAGCTTCGAGCAAAATGGTCTCATGTTATCAAATGGTGAGCTAAAAAACTTTTGTAGAAAACAACAATAGGTTAATTGCCTATCTGTGAACATAAGCAGTTAGGACACAATGACATAGATAACTTAACTGAACCAGAGCAACACATTGACAGCACTATCTACCCAAGAAAAGACACATTGTCAGATGAACAAATAGTTAAGACACTGCCACCGATAAAATTTGATTGCAGTCTTAATATCTGCCTATGTCAATCTTCATAATCCTAATGTGAGCTCAACTGGTTTCTGCACATAAGCTTATTTTCATTGCCAGGGCACTGCATGCAGATGGATCCTATAGGAATACTACCGATGAAATCATGGGCTCACCAGTAGCATTAATCTATGTAACTATTCCAGTAATTTTTGCTATTTTGACTTTTCTAAAACCATTACCATGCCAGGCTACAAGACAAACAAATAATGAGATTTATTTGATCCGACCACAAAAGTATCAAGGATATCAACATGTGGCATCTAAGAAAGGTTGGTCGTTTTTTTTTAACTACATTTTAAACTTAACATTTGGGCTAATATCATATTGGAAAATTCTTGTTAGTAGCATGTTTGGAGGCACTTTCCTTATCTTAGTGTATGGAGTTAAATGAAGTGTTGATTGAAAAATATGTTGTTGATGAAAAAACATTCAGGAAACCTATCTTTGAAATTCACCAACCTAGTTTCAAATCTTCAGAGCTAAACTTTCTGAAAGAAGCAGCCTTACATGCACATAGAATGCAGCCAGCCAAACTTACTTGTACAGATAGCTTAGTTTCTAGTTGGCTCCTTGCCAAATTTATACAATGAGTCTTCTATTTATGGTGACATGGGAATGTTGCCTTCCCTGCTTTGTATAGCCCTTCAGTTGTTTCTTTACACTAGTAATATATCTACCACAACAGGGGCTTCCCAAAAACAAAAAATACGTTCAGGAAGCAAACTACCACCTGATAGCTAGTCCTAGTTAAATCACATTCCAACTGCTATATCGGGTGCTCAGTGCAAAGCCAAAATGTTCTAATTTTGTATCAGTGACACCTACAAACTGATAGAAGTTGGAGAGAAGCAAAAACAATATTGCTGCCACAACACCACACCTAAAAGTATCATTTCTATTGAAGAAGCGTACAAATACCAGGTTATAGCGATTGATGTATTATGCATAGAACATGATACCACATTACCAAAAGCAGGTATATGAAAAAACCAATTCAGAATCTCTTAATTCAGATGCCCTCAAGTGGTCATGGTGGAAACTGTTTTAAGTTAATTGAGAGCGTGCTTGCAGTAGGATTTCAATTTCTTTTGGGAACACAGTTGCAGCAACTTAAGCAAGCTTTTTTGGTCCAATGTGCAATCTCAAATCGATTTTGAAGCTTTTGGTGATGTGATGGTGTTTGATAAGGACAGTTGTTTTCATCAGGGACAGGAACAATCATCCACAAAGCAAAGTTCTTTTTGAAATACAGCATCAGAAACATTTCTGATAAATCATGGGAAACCTTATTGTACCACTATTTGATTTCAATGGAGCCAACCAGCCAAAATTTGACAGGATCTGATTCGCTGATGCCATGATAATGCAACACTGCACTAGTTTGTGATGCTATGAACTCGATGCTACTCTATCCATATCCAGAAAGATTCACAAAACAAACAGAATGTTAGAACCTAAAAGTGCCAAAAGTGCTCTCATCCATATGGATGAACCAGTTATCAGCTAAGACTAAATTATTGTCGATTGGTTAGTTTTGATGAGCTAACCAAATCCTACCAAACACTGTGCAAGATACCAAACCAAATGCAAAACAGTAAAGTATGTGATTGCTTCAGAAATGTAACTTGAGTATGATGTAGCGGATCCAGAAACATCATAACAACTTGTAGAAAAATAAATCAACAGATAAAGTCAAGTATCAAACTCTTACCTGCTACAAAGAACCAGGAAAAAGATCTATATTCTTAGCTCGTCCTAATGTGGCATGCCAGACGTGCCCTCATCAGGCATTGCGTCCTCTTCCTTCCTCAGTTTCCCACAGAGATTGCATTCAAAAACATGGGACGGCTCTCCATTCGGTGAGGGCGGCAATGGCGCAAGCATACCCCAGCAGCCCTCGCTGTCACAAAGGTACCTCACAAAGAAGTAAGCATGCGGGAAATCATCATCGCCGCCGTCATCCCCCTCTTCCTCCATCCCATCATCACCACCATCTTCACCCTCCTCCTCACCATCCTCTTCTTCCATGGCTTCATCTTCATCCCCATCGCCTCCATCATCACCATTGTCATCGTCATCCTTCCACCGGCTCTCCACCTGACACCGGTCGCACTCGCACCAGAACCCATAGTCCTCCAGCAACCTGCGCTGCCTGTCGGCATACCTCCAATTCGCTGCGAAGTAACTGATGCAGACCTCCCTTCCCTCCGGTATGTCGTGCAGAGCCCTCACCACAATGTCAGTGTTCCCCGGCCCCGGTCTGTCAGGGTAATCAAAGTGGCACGCATTGGGCAGGCAGTCGTGGTTGAACAGCGACGCCCGGTGGTACACCGCGTACGCCCGCGCCTTGAGGAGCTCCAGCGACATCCCAGGGCGGTACGGCTCCATGATGGCGAAGCTGTTGCCGCGGTCCTTGGCGAGGAGCGCCGCCGTGAAGTCCGGGGAAAAGCCTGGCGGCAGCATGTGCGATGGCGCCAGGGCCGCCACCGCCGCGTGGAGCCCCGCGGGATCCTGCGTGCCCGGGGAAGGCGGCGGGGCAGAGGAGAGGGAGAGGATGGCGTGGAGGGAGGGCTCCGGGAGTGAGTAGGCGGAGAGGAGGAAGAGGAGCGGTTCCTGGATCGATTCGGTGGGGGCGGCGGCGGCGAGGGCGCCGCCGTTGCAGAGCGCGGCGCAGAGGAGGCGCGGGTGGGACGCGGCGGCGCAGGACGGGGAGCAGAAGGCAGCAGCGCGGCAGGAGGGGCAGGGGGAGGCGGCGTTGGGGGAGAGGGAGCGGAAGCAGGCGGAGCAGTAGGAGGTGAGGGAGGCGAGGGTGGCTGGGTACAGGAGGATGGGAGACTCGGAGAGGAGGACCTCGCCCTCGCGGACGTTGCGGGCGGCAACGAGACCGCGCCCGCGACCTGGGAGGTCGGACACGCGGAGGGAGTCGACGGCGGCCGCCGTGGCGGGGTTTAGCGTTGTGTTGGTCGCCATGGCGGCGGCGGCGGCGGAGGGAGGAGGAGGAGGAGGTTTAGGGGCTTAACAGTCTTACACGGAAGAAAGTGATGGGTGGGCTTGGCTTTATTAAATGATAAAATGGGCTAAGAATTGTAGGTTGTGTTCGCCCTTTGAAATAATGTGCTGGGTCGGAGCAAGAATTTTATCATGGGCCTTGTGCGGAACAAGGGATTCGCTGCGGCCCGCGCCGTGGAAGCTCTGACAATGGAATTGACAGGATCACAGGAAGCCATGCACGTGATTTCCGAATTTTCGTGCACGCAACATTCTGTGATCAAGTTGTCGCAGGGAAAAAGAAAATCCGTGATCAGTCAGTCAGTCTACTTAATTAATTCACTCCTAGTCATTTGCATGATATCTCGCTCCCACTCCCACCACCACCCACCGGCAACCGTAGGCCCACAACGTGCAGTGCACGAGATTTGCGTAGCGTGCAAACCTTCGACACCCCCACGCGGTCCACGAGCGGCGCTGTGACAGGGAGCTTAGCAATGCACTCGCCTAATCCCTTCGTAATAAGCTCAGTAAAAATGTCGGTCTTGTTGTGCATGGCGCATTCTTAAAGGAGCTGCACATGCTCCGTGTAAAAAGCCAATCCACAATACACTGACAGTGATTTTGCTTTTGCCGTCCACCTTGTGTGTGCTGCTTCGCAAATGCTACTATCTTCATTTCGAAATTTAAGTATTTGTTGACTGCGAGCATCACCATTTATTTTATTCAATTTATTTTATAAAAATATAAAAATAAATTAATTATGTATAAAATATATGTAATAATAAAATATATTATATTAAAATAAATAATAATTTTATAATTTTTTCAAATAAAATAAATAATGAAATATAATTTCTAATAACAACTCCCTGTGTGACGGTGACTACTGACTACATTATCGAATTCAAATAATACGAGCACTAGCGCTTACGTCAACACAAGCCTGGCCCCAAAAATGTCGCAGTCTCGCAGATACCCATCCCTTTCAGTGGGTCCCACCTGTTTTCTTTTTCTGGTTCGCTCCCACTCTGTCAGTGACACGGATTGGGATTAGCACAAATCAATCATCCGCGCACCTCAAAAGCGTAAACCTCTGAAACTCCGCACAAGGAAATAGCAAGAAGGAACCCCCAAAACCAAAGCAACAAGGAAAGCCCAAGATCCCCCCAACCACCCATTCACCCATCCAACCGAAGATCCCCTCCCCGACCATGGCCGGCGGCGACCTCGAGACGGCGGCGCCGCTGCTGCCCCCGCCGGCGTCGTCCCTCCCCGACGACCCGCCGCCCGCGGACCGACTCGGCGTGGGCTACCTCGTCTTCTTCACCCTGGGCGCCGGGTTCCTGCTCCCCTGGAACGCCTTCATCACCGCCGTCGACTACTTCTCCTACCTCTACCCGGGCGCCCCCGTCGACCGCGTCTTTTCCGTCGCATACATGCTCTCCTGCCTCCTGCCCCTGCTCCTCATCGTGCTCTGCTTCCCCAAGTCCTCCGCGCCCGCGCGCATCAACACGGGCCTCACCTTCTTCACGCTCGCGCTCCTCGTCGTGCCCGCCATGGACGCCGCATACGTCAGGGGGAGGCCCGGACTCTACGGCGCGTTCGATGTCACTGTCGCCGCCACCGTCCTCTGCGGCGTCGCGGACGCGCTAGTGCAGGGAGGGGTCATCGGGTTCGCCGGGGAGCTGCCCGAGCGGTACATGCAGGCGGTCATCGCCGGAACCGCTGCCTCAGGTGGGTGCAGGCTCTCATTTCCCTTCTTGATTTCTTTTGGAGTCCCCCGATTCTCCTCGAATCGTTCCCAAATTCGTGGACGAGTTCGTTTGCAAATCTGATATATAGCCGAATTGGGAATTGGAGCTGTAAGATTCGTGAATTAGTTCTTCGAGATTCTTCTTATCCTTCTTCTAGTAAAAAAATAGTCAATTGGCAGTTGGTACCAGTAGGTGATGCAGAGAATTCAACCAGAATGGGCGGTGTTGTGCCATAGTGGCTTGTATGATTGCTTATTAAAATTGAGATGCTTCTGAATTTAGTATGACTAACTGATATGAGGAAACTTGTAATGCTGCTGGAACTTTAAGTAGCAGAGATCAATTTAAAGAATTGATGGCTTGGAACTCTGTAGTACCTAATACAAACTAAAGAACTGCCAGAAACTCGTGATTTTTAGCGTTTTGGAACTCAGTAGTACCTAATGAAAACTAAACATCCACTCTTTGGATGTGAACTTTGTTTGTGTTTCTCATACTGTATGTATGATGCATGGATGGCTTTGTATGACACATTCTCCATGAACTGCATTCTGCAGGTGTGCTAGTCTCAGCAATGAGAGTCTTCACCAAGGCTCTGTACCCCCAAGACGTCCATGGGTTAAGGCAAAGCGCGATCCTCTACTTCATCGTTAGCATTGTGGTCATGATCATCTGCATAGTGTGCTACAACGTGGCGGACAGACTTCCAGTAGTTGTGTACTACAAGAACATCAAGAGGAGGGCTCAGAAGGCAGAGGTGGGTGGTGGCATGACTGGTCCTGCTTGGAGATCAACCCTCTGGAGCATCGTGGGGACAGTGAAGTGGTATGGGGTGGGAATGATCCTCATTTACGCCGTCACACTCTCCATCTTCCCGGGGTACATCACGGAGGATGTTCACTCCGACACATTGAAGGACTGGTACCCCATCCTCCTCATCAGCGCTTACAATGTGTTCGACCTTGTTGGCAAGTCCCTGCCTGCAGTCTACCTCCTCCAGAACGCCAATGTCGCGGTCGCTGGCTCATTTGCTCGGCTTCTGTTCTACCCCCTCTTCTACGGTTGCTTGCACGGACCAAGCTTCTTCCGCACTGAGATCCCAGTTACCGTGCTGACTTGCCTTTTGGGTCTTACCAATGGATACCTGACCTCCATCCTCATGATCCTTGCACCCAAGGCTGTGCCTATCCACCACTCAGAGACAGCCGGAATAGTCATAGTGCTGTTCCTTGTGATTGGGCTGGTCATTGGTTCGTTTGTTGCTTGGTTCTGGGTAATCTGACAGGGGTTTCTCTGTATTCACGTACATGTACAAATTGCAACTTGGTCAAGCTCAACCCCGCTTGCTGGTTGCTGCTGTTTCATTTCCTGTGTATTTAGGTACCTGTAATTTGTTAGTGTAACCCAGGTGGGGCAAATGTCTGTAATTTACATTCAGGGAAGACAATCCAATGTTCATATTTCATGGAGAAACCCTCTGTTCATATGAATTCTCTTTGTCCATTTCTGTCAATTCTTTGCAACATGATAGCTCTGCGCTTAGTTGTTATTGGCAGGTTTTATTCTGTGGCACAGGGGTGGTCAATCCAGATGCAACAGTTGAATTTGCAGACGGTCAAGTTCAGCCAAAAAAAAGTTTTGTGGACTAGAAGTAATAGAATGCCTGTTTTGTCCGTGATTGTTTCACAATATTGTTTTTGACACAAATTTCACAAGATTGCTACGGAATTTGGAATTCTTCAAAATTTCTGTGTTTTGCCCAATATCTCATTGCCAAGCCTTTTTGCATGGTGATGTGCTCGCGGTCGCCTTCCCTGAGCCTAGTGCCTGTTTGTTGATATTATGATTTCCTCCTTAGGTGAAAGTATCCCTTTGTAGCTCCTTTGTAAACACTGAGACTGTTATATGATTTTTTCTTTCTGAACCCCACTATAATTTTTACAGGACTCTGAAAGCGGTCTGGGTGTCAAGATAACTTTTGTAAAATTTGTGTGTTCGCAAACAATCTTTGGTTTGGTTGCTTTTGCTTGCGACATTACTATAGCATGCTACCAAATGTAAAGACAAGTTGGGTGATAGCAGCTTGTATCCATTCTAAATTTTTAGGATTTTTTTTTTTTAATGAGCCAGCACAGAAAGCAGCAGCCCAGCAGCCGGCATTTGGAGGCGTCTCGGTTCAAAAATCGCGAGCTCCATCGCACTCAGGTAGGCCTCACCGAACGCCGCTCCCACCCCTCGAGGAGCTCGACGCAGGCCGACGAGGTGATGGCGGCAGCACAGCCGAAGCCGGGCAAGCGACTGGGCGGCATGGCGGAGGCCCTCGCCATCGCTGCCGACCTCGGGTTCCCCGCTCCTCCCCCGCAGGTGCCTGGCCCGCCGCTCCCCACCTTCATTGTGCTCTCTCTCGATCTGTTCTCTCCATCGAATATCTTCCGTCGTGTTCGCTGCCTTCCACGCTCTTACGCTAGATCCGACCTGGATTTTGAATCCCAATTCGTTCTAGAGTAAATAGTAGGGTTCGCTTTATCGTGGGATCGAGATACTTGCGACTGATTCTGAAATGAAGGTTTGAGGGATGACGAATTTGAGTGCAGCACTGCAATTTCGTGTGTGTGGCGGTCAGTGGAGTGAGGATTGGGTAACCATTCGGCAATCCCGCGAGTAACACTGGTAGGATATGTTCCTCGTTTTTGCTGCTCTTATGAAATCCTGCTCACTTGAGGTTGGAATAAAATGCGATTACATAGAAATTATAAGCTTAGGTAGCTCTGCCAAAGTCCTACTCTATCAATTTTGGTTATGTTTGTTTAATCCATATAATCTAGTGTTTTGTGCTGAGAATACTGCTCGGTGTTGGATTCTTGCAAACATGGGATGGCTTGCAATGGCCTATTGGCCTTTTCAGTTTTGCTAGGCATGGTATAATTTGCAATGCGGCGTTTCTAAATTCATTTGTGCTTGTCTATTCGGCTTGCTCGTTGCAGGAGGATCAGAGCAGCATGGACAAAAGTGATGATTTGGTGAAGGTCTTGAGGGAGCTGACTGTCGTGCAGCGAAACATTGCTAACCTGCAAGTGGAGCTGCAAGGAAGAAAGGTGATGAACAGACTTCCAGTTATTAGACTTTATGCGTTTACATCAATTCCTTCCAAAAGTTTTCAATCTTACCTTTTCAGATCCTAATGATATTGATTTTATGTTGTATCCTGTGATATATTTTGTCAGTTGGCTCTGACATGGTTACTCATGAAAGGATTTTTCTAATTAGAGATGAGACATCATTGTGAATTACAGCATTTCCGGGATAACTGTATTTGTATAGGATGTCTACCTTTTCTGTTTAGGATAAGGAGCATTTGATCCCATATCAAAGTGATTTTTGTATGCTTTTACTTAGTAAATGAATATTCATACTTTCTGGAACTAAGTTTGATTCCTGAAGAATGAGTAAAATGCCCATCTCTCCTGAAGAGCTGAAGTCTAATGTTTTCTTAACTCAGTGAGTGGTGTATGAAAATTATGACTATGTTTATATTCTTTTATTTTAGTATGCAGATTCAGAACAAGGAAATAAACTGCTGATGTATAATTGTTTATTGTTAAATCTCACTCATAAATTTACATTTACAGTACTTGATCTCTCAATAGTGCAATATGCATCACGTACCTCTTCTTTCAAGAGTTTGCACTTTGCTGTGCTTTCATGCTATGGTGTTATCATTGGTCTGTATTGACGAATTGTTTTCTTTAATTCAACAGGATGATAAAAACATTGCTCATTTAACTCATGTTAGTGAGATGGAAAAGAAGTGTGAATCTTTGGCCAGAATTACTACAATTCTGAAAGATGTTATTCAAAACAAGGTAATGAAACTCAGATTTTTGAATGTTTCCTTTTCTTGCCTTTTAGGTGACTGTTTATACTATCTGCTATCTGGATCAGAACTGTTGGCAACATCGTGCATGCGGTGCCGTGTATGCATGAACCAATTGTACAATATCAGAATATCTGAAGTTGCAACTCTTTTCTGTCAGGACCGCATTATTGCTCGGTTACAACAACCTTACTCTCTTGATTGCATTCCTGTTGAAGCTGAATACCAGGTAAATTTTCTTTGCTCTTGACCTTCTTTTTATTATGTCACCGACAAGAATTTTGGCTTAATAAGGACAGATGTGGTTTTTGAACGGATCATGTTTTTCCTGATCTTTGCTGTTTTCTTTCCAGAAACAATTTTCAGAGCTACTTCTGAAAGCTGCAAGTGACTATGGGGCATTGACAACATCAGTCGGTGATTTTCAGTGGAGTCAAAACTTTAGAGAGTCACCAGCTGTCTGGGGGGTAAGTCGATAGTTAAAATTCTCTTCAATTCAATTAAATAATGCTGTCATGACAATTTAGGAATGACTAATAATGTACCTTGCATTTTTTTGTTGATAAGTGTGCTCTGTTGTACATACTGACTTGTGAGCCTTGCAACAACTAAATTTTTTGTTTTAAATATGTTCTCCTTCATTGATAGTCAACTCAATATCTATCGTATCCTTGTGAAGGAAATGCTGCGACCTATACCAGCTGCACTTGCTTCGTGCACTCGCTTCTTTGAGGCCATGTCTGCGATGAGGGAATCCTTTTCAACCCTTCAGAAGCTGCGTGTTGGACATTCCTCTCTGTCAATGACCCCAAGCGGTTCTAGCGATGATTCAAAGTACCTGACCCCACCGCCTCAGTGGAGAGAGGGCGCCACGCTTGATAGCTGGAAGCAGGTGGATGACCTCAACCCTGAGAGCGATGGACTCGATGGCATCAACCATAGGAAGTTGTCATGGCCTTCCTCCCTTAAGGGGGATCAGTAGGTCATGGATCAGAGATCAAACTAATGTTCACGTGCTGTATAAATAGGATTTCATCTTGTTTTGTTGTGACTGATTCTGTACACTTTCTGATCACTTGCCTCGATATGGTGTATTGGCTTGAGTGAGAAATGATACTACAATGATTTGAAGTTGAAAAGTGGATATTCTGGTAAAACTCGATGTTGTTATGCTTGAAACTCTGAATTGTGAAGGATCATAAACATGTATTTCAGCCTGGAACACTGATAACCGAGTTCATCTCTTGATGAATGATGAATCACATTTAGAACCCAGAATGTGGCCTAAGCATCAGCTCGCTTAAGTAGCTAAATAGCTCCAGTTTTGAGAAGTGTAAATTTGATATGAACATCTTCATCCCTTCTTTTTTTTTCACACAAGCGGATAACATGATGAAGGTTGTGGTTACTAGATTTGTTTTATTTATTTATTAGGAGACGGTTGTGGTTACTAGTGAGTAATACTGAGCAAAGCTTATGTAATGCTCGTGTAGGCCCAATAACTCCTGGGTCGACCTGGTTTCGATTCTGGACAAGAAGGGAAACAAATGTAATGCATAGGCCCAGTAACTCAAGAAGGGTCCGGCCTGATTTAGTTTGTGCATTAGCTGAAGGGAGAAAAGCTTTCACTAGTGATTAGTCCCGTACCGCTGCCTCTAAGCACATAACGCAGTGACCGAGAGCATTATAAGCATTGCCATGGAACATTGTTTGAGCATGGAGCTGCGTGGTGAGCACAGAGCGAACTATTCTTTCGCCTTTTACTAAAGAATACCGTGTGCTCGCCACATCAAGCAGCATACTCCAATTTTTGAAGGGATCTTTCAAGTTTGAAGGTCCCACACTACATAATTTAAATTTCTTGCTGTAATTCTGTAATTCTTTTGTGTTCTAGGACTTGTAATCTCGGGAAAATTTGGCTGAAAAAAATATACTTTTGATCTGATGGTGAATGATATATGATTAGAAATAATACGTAATTATTTCTTATCAATTGTGACCAAGAATTAAGAAATCACCTTCGATCTGTAAATGATCAGAGATTCAGAGTTATTTTCTGGCAAAAGAAATTGGAGACTTGTCCTGGGCTTGTGCAACTCCCAGCCCGGCCCAGACACATCCAATTGGGCTGCCGCTTTCATTTTGTGGCATCGTCTCCTCTCTCCAAGTATCCGTACGTCTGGAAAAAAAATCTCTGTTTTCCGGATTATTTACTTTTAAACCATCTTACTGAGGTGGCCATTCCCAAAAGCCACCCTACCGAATTATCGTTCCCCAACACCACCTGGTCCCCATGTTATCGTTCTCCGTTGCCATTTCTTTCCCTGCATGCGAACATGTTTCCTTTTTATTTCTAATCTTGACTGAGATGGAAAGCAAATGAAAAAAGGACCACCGTGACCCTGCTCTTTTGTACAACATAACAGTTTGGCGTAGAACAAACACTCGGCTGCTCTCGTTCCTCTCGTCAACGGAGGAGGCGAAGGCGACACTGCGAACGCCGCAGCGATCTGCTTGATGTCTCTGACGATTACCAGATCTGCACCAGGTACTCAACATTGCTATTTTAGTTTCACGATGCGGTCGGATGCACTTACTTAGGACTTAAAATTTCTCCATACATGTAGGAATTGGATGAGTTAGGATTCTGAGAGAAGTAGCAATGGCGGAAGAGGTAGAAACCATAACAGGTTACGAGTGCCTTCCTTGGTGAGTTTTTTAATCCCTCTCTTGATTCTACATCTTTGTTTGCAAAGGAAAGGAGAATTATTTTGTATTTTGTGATCATGTCTGAACTATGTATTGTCTGATGGTAAACAACTTGTTAGCGACCAAAAACCTTTCCTTTGGTCTGCGCTTTATTTATGTAATAATAACCTGTTAGCAAATCATGTCCGAACTATGTTATGTAACAAGAACCTGTTAGCAAACCATGTCTGAACTTTGTTGTGGCTTGTTGTTCAATTACGTGCTATTTCACAAGAACGTCTTTTTCCACCTCAGTCAGAGCTCAAAAATATTTCAAAAAATCATATACACAACGCTACGAGAAAAAAATGACAACAGAGAACAACGACATAGGGAACAGGTGGTGTTTGGGAACGGCCATTCGATATGGCGGCTTTTGGAAATGGCCACCTTGGGAACATAGTTAAAAAATTAAATAACCCCCGTTCCCCTATCAACCTCCGCCGCTCCCGCATCCGTAGCTGCTGAGATCTTGAGATTGGCCTTCGCCTCATCCGCTATGTCCTCTGCAGATTGGCCTCGCTGCCGTTGAGGTTTGGTTGCGGGATCCAAGGATGTCGGACGCGATTCCCGCGGCGGCGGCGGCGAGATGCATCGAGGCCCTACCGGATGACGTCATCGTCGAGATCCTCGCCCGCGTGCCGGACGCGTTGTCGCTCTTCCGCTGCGCCGTCGTGTGCAGGCGGTGGCGCCGCCTCGTGGCCGACCCCGCCTTCCTCCTCTGCCGTCGCGCCTGGCCGGATGGCGACGGGTCATCCCTCATCGGGTTCTTCGTCCTGCCCCAGAAACTGGTTTACGATGAGGAGGGGTACTCCAGCCTCGCCCCGACGGGTGAGGGGCTGGCCTTGGTCCCGGCGCCGGACCCGGCGGGGCTCGGGCCCGGACGCCGCCGCCGGCTCACCTCCTTCGTCCGAGACGACGACGGCGTCCTCGACCACGCCCGTCCTCTCGCGGCCCGCGACGGCCTCCTCCTCCTGCGCCTCCCGCCTGGCCCCGGCGAGAAGAACAGCGTCCTCCGCATGTGCGTTTGCAACCTGATCTCTGGCAGGTGGGACCTCCTCCCTCCGCTGGAAAGGGCTGGCTTGATCGAACACGGCGTCGGGGGATACGCTGTCCTCACCGCTGCGGACCATGGCACGGATGGCCTGCACCGACCAGCGGATGGCTACTCTTCCTTCTTCCAGGTGCTCCTCACCGGCGTCCGCAGCAATGATTTGCAGGTGTACCTTGCCAGGTTCTCCTCGGATTCCGCTGCAACACAGGCTTGGTATTGGAGGTGCGTTCCGGTACTTTCTGCTGGGCCTTATGGAAGCCGTGCCGCCGCAGTTACTAGCGGCATCGCACATTGGGTCTTCATCGGTACTGGTCCCAATGGAAATGGCATGCAAATTCTTCATGTAAGCATCAGCACAGGGCATGTTTGTGCAACCGAGATCCCCTTTCATGTCTTACCCGACTTAATCCAGCCAGACTGGTCTAATACTTGGTTGTGCCCAAGCATCGATGGATGGCCTCTGTTCTTTTATCTGGATGATAATCAGCTGCGCATTTGGAGCCGGCAAGATGATGAAGATGGAGATTATACTGATGAGGTCTGGCACCTCACTCAAGCAATTCCGCTCGGCACAGAGCTAGGATTATCCGGAATTAAGTCATTGTCCACAGTCTGCATTGGAGAGAAGAGCAGCACTATGCTCGCGCTCAACCCAGACTCTGGCCATCCTTATGTGCTTCATCTCCGATCACGGTCATCGACCATGGTAGCAGGCTGGAAACAATCATTCAACTATGTTCCGGCTGTGCCCTACGAGATGAACTGGTCAGAGTTCTTCATGTCTCGGCTTGGTGTTCAACAGTAGCTGCATTGCATGCCCAGAGCCTACTTAGTTATTTGCAATTAGTTTAACTCTGTAAGCTCTCAACTGCTTCCTTGTGTTGTCACTTGCTAGTTATTGGATTCAATAAGGATACAGTATGTCCTCGTCTAGTCGTCGGTAAAAATCCTGTAGTGAGTCCATTCTCTTGAAGCATATTGTTTAATTATTAATCTCTTGAACTTAAACTGGACCTTGTGTTTATCATTAAGAAACCATTGCTTGTTCAGGGAAGCAGCACACACTTTTCCTGTGCTGATCGGATGATATAAGAGCTTGTGTGAAAGTAATTTTCCTTGTTGCTAGTGCTGATAGCTTGATATGCTGCTGGCAGCTACTGTTATCCCACAAAGTCTGTTATTTTATCAGTTTCTACTAGCAAGGAGAAAAAGGTGGTTCTATTTCTACTACTCACGTTTTATTTTAACAGCAACACTGTAACATACTCCTCTGTTCTCTTTTTCTTGTCGTTGGGACAAACTTTTTGGTGCAAATTTATACTGATTTATTACTTGTCCTAACGACAAGAAAAGAAGACCCGAGGGAGTATATGAATAGGAAATGCCAAACATGCTTTACCATGTGACATTTTTAGCTCGTGCCTGGAATTGGCTATCTCTTTGTATATAATTCAACTCTTGTAAATCTTTCCTTTTGAGCCACCATTAGTTATTATTTTAGAATCTGCACATATTTTCCTTTTGGAAATAGAGCCCTTAAAATAAATTTATTACTTGTTTCTGCTTACGTCCACTATTCTTTATTTTAGTCAAAAGATTTGGCATTTATAGCTGTATAGATGAATACTTACCGCGACTGAAAATAACTTATGTGCAACTGTCTTGAGGATGGCTTATGGTTGTGCAGGGATTGATGAATATCGTGGTTTGACTTACCTGTAGATTCATTTACTTTTGCTCCTTGTCCTTGAGATCTTGGATCCATGTGAGGGAACCTGGTTTCAGTTCTCTCTGTTAGATCTGCAAACTCCTTGTCCTTAAAATTGAATATTTATGATCACTTGGGCTTCGTTTGGATGTTGGACTTCGTTTGGATGTTGGAATTGGAAGGATGGAATTGAATTGGCATCCAATACCAAATCCGATTCGAATTGGAATTGAACACCAATTGGAAGCATGGATTGACAAATGTGTTGAATTGGAAAAGACCTAAAGTATATTTTTGAAAGCGAAATGAGAAAGAATTCTTTAACAGTGTTTTGTTTTTCCCCAAAAATTACTTCTGATACTTTTTTTTTATCACAACGATCATTTGTCTTGGTTTTGCAGTATTTTATAAACTTTTTGCTGTATTTTTGGTAATTGTCATGTTGATCTTGTACCTAATGCACGGGAATACCATTATCTACAGTCCTGGTAACCGCAGAAACAAACAGGTATTTGTTTCATTTGTTACAAGCGTCTTACAAATGATGACATGACGTGGTTTGGTTTGATTCTCTCCCACGGGGAAATTCCTTAACAGCCACTGAAAAAAGTTGAGGTTCCCTATGAGCCATTAAAAAAATTGGACTTTCTTATCAACCATTGCTTCTAAATTTTATCCCTTATCAGCCACTCCTTTTATAATTCTCACTTGAAATATTTTAGTCTGACCAAATTGCCCTTCTCCTTTTACAACCAAGTGACGCTTGAATGCAGTGAAGGACTGTGATAAAAATTTATTCAGTCTCGGACTGTAAAAAAGGGCAGAATTTTGTATCTTTTTAACTGCTATGAATTTCTTGTGATAACGCATGCATGGCTGATGCTTGATTGTTGCATGCATGGCTGATGCTTGATTGTTATACACAAAGCTATACTATTATTGAATATCCTAAAAAACCTTAGCGAACTACACCAAGAAATGATGTGAAAAAATTTGTGTCATGGGCAATTGTGTATTTTTCTGCACTATTTGACACCATAATGATTAGAAAGGCATAAAAGTTTGAAGCAATGGCTAATAAGGAAATTCAATGTTTCCGATGCTGATAAGGAATCCCCCCCCCCCCCCCCCCCCCCGAAATACCTAATACGGAACAAATGAAATTTCACACATTTGCACAACTCAGTTCTAACCTATGGCATCTTAGTTACCCTAGATTCATATGTCACCACACAAGTGATTCCGAGCCCTTTAATTTTTTAGTTGTACAAATGAGTCGAGCTGTAGCAATGTTCTTTAATCTAGCAGACGAGGGTTTGTTTCACTTTTATACAAAACTCTTTAGTCTGTGTATACTTGCCACAATTTTCAAAAATGTACTTATTGGCATGCATACCTAGAAATGTAGAAAGGAAAGTTTATTCTCTTGAAGTACTTAGTTGTGTTTTTAAAATATCTGCTGTTGATCTTTACAATTTAGAAATAATAACTACTACAAATAAGTAGTTCTGTCCATCCAGCGTACAGTTGTGCTGGCTGGACAGACAGTTCGTATAAATTTGAGTTGGTGTGGAAAGATAGTTGTTTATTGTCAATGCAGAATTGCGCGAAGTGTTACATAGCTAGGATAAAAACCTGATGCTTACTGAGTTCATCTCAGGAATCTACACCACCGATACCTTATACGTATAAAATTATGATGGTTATGTGATCATCATCCTGTCAGGGAGTCCCTAAACTTAAGATTTGCATCATCAACAAAAATGCCAGGTAATTTTTCTTTGTTCTTGACCTTTGTTTTTACTATGCCATCAACAAGATTTTTTGCTTACTAGTACAGATGTGGTTTTCTTAGTTGGATCATGTTTTTACTGATCTGTTATCTTCCAGAAACAATTTTCAGAGCTACTTCTGAAAGCTGCAAGAGACCATGGGGTGTTGACAACATCAGTAGGTGATTTCCAGTGGAGCAAACATTTTAGAGTCATCAGCTATCTAGGGTGTAGGTTGAAAGCTTTCTTCAATTCAATTAAATGATGCTGTGACAAAGCGGGAGAAATCTGTCCATTTGGGACTTGCATTTTGTTACGGTATCAGATTTAGGAATGAATAATGACAAATAATGTATCATGCATTTGTTGTTGATAAGTGTGCTCTCTTGTGCATTCTGACTTGTAAGCCTTGCAACAAATCAAATTATGGTTGTAAATATGTTGTCTCTTTCATTAATAGTTGACTCATATCTATTGTATCTTTGTGAAGGAAATGGTGTGACCCATGCCCGCTGCATTTTCTTCCTGCACTTGCGAGGCTATGCGTATTGGACATTCCTCTGTCAATGACCACCTACTGCATTTTCTTCCGGCACTCGCTTCTTTGAGGTTATGCTTGCCATGAGGGAATCCTTTTCAACCCTGCTTGCTGGATATTTGTCACACCTGGTTTTAATGCCAAGAGCAAAACTATATGTGTGTCAGGATCAAGTTTCATATATATAAAGACAAAAGTGAAATAAACAGTAAAACCAATATCATCATTATATCAAAGTATAATTATTATATGGTTTGAATTATATGAAGAAATAAAAGACAATGGCAGACTCCATAACGCCATGGGCAGTCAACTGGGGGTCGCACTACTAGTCGTAGTAGTCCTCGTTGACGTAGTCCATCTCGCCATTGTCTTCTGAGCAGCAGAATAATAGCAGCAACAATACAGGAAAAATAGCACACATGAGTACACAAAGTACTTAACAAGTGGGGGAAAGTAATTACATGTAGACAAAAAACAAGAATAAGCTTAACATAGGTTTACTGCACTACGCATCCTTAGCCTATAATTCTAATTGTATAACCATCCTATTTACTAGGTGAAATATAGCCCAACAGGTTAACCACCTGTCCAACACTATTGGTTGTCCACCGATAACAAACCTATGAGTTACCCACCCATACTATAACACTATAGGTTACCCACCTGCAACACCTATGGCTATACCACCCAAATCTGCTTACCCATCAGATCCACTCAACCATCCATTTAATCGCATGAGGATCCATGCCGCACTTGACCGTTAGCATGACTGTTATAACAATTTACCACTCTGCAGAAGTTGTACAATTTTACCCATAGGTTGGTGATTCCATCACCCGTTAGTGACTAAAGTCTCCTTGTTGCCAACTACACTACCATAGGTGTGAGGTCAAGAGATCACCATATGGTGTTTTAAAGAATTCTTCGGCTTGCAAAAGGTCCACGCTAAGGTTTCACTGCTGCGGGATTAGCCATCGCTACAGAAGTCACCTCTGGTGTCATGGCTAGAAGCAATCCCTCCATCATCTAAGGTTGAAAGTAACCCTCTCGTCCTCCTTCCTTGAACGCCCACAAAACTAGAAAGAAATCTAATACCGACCCACGCCTACCCATATCAGCCTTGTGCTTTGCGCTGTCTTCCTAAGTGGTCGCTCCAGGAACCGGTCCTTATGACCACAAGCAGGTACTACCACCGTCCAAGAAGTACATTACTCGTACCTGTGCATGCCCATACCATCATCAACATCCTCCTGCTTGGGTCACCTAAGTTCCATGTTGCTAAAAAGATTACCAACCAAAGTGATGATTATGTTTAAGTGATCATTAGTCAAAATTTAATATTATTTATTTTTATACCCCCAAAGTACTGCAAACAAAGTATGACGTACCCATACTCATCTACTAAACCAAACCTAGACGATGAGGACAAGATTATTCTATATCTACGTAACCCTAACATAGGATTCAAATTTAGACAAGCATTCATGAAAAGTAAACTAATATCTTGAATGGGTGTAATATGTTCAAGGACACTTGCCTTGTTCTCCTGCACAATGCTACTCAAACTCAAGTTCTTGGGAATTCTGGAGCTCCTCCTCCTCTAATATCGATAAATACTAGAAAAGCAATCATAAAAAATAAGAAACAATACACCAAACATTTTCTAAAGACTATAACAATAATTTCAAAAGAAAGTACTCATTCTTATGATTTCGTGAGCGCAAAAATCATCTAAATAAGAATTACGCCTAAAAAGTTATGCTAGTTTGAAGTTCTAGGGGCTAAAAAAAAAGAAGCTTCAAGGGACCTATTTGTAATTTTATAAAATTATAGGGACTAAAGTGTAACAAGACAGGGCTAAAATATAATTAACAAGAAGTACAAGGGTGTTTTTGTAAAATTCATGGGCTAAAATATAATTTATATAAAGATATAAGAGGCTAAAATATAAATTAATAAAGGTTATGAAGAAAATTAAGTGTAAAATCTAATTAAAACAAAGCTCAAGGGCCTAAGCGCATAAGAGCCATTATCCTGGAATTGCTTGATTAAAAAAAATCCTAAAATTATGGACTAGGTCCACGGATCTCGTGGACCAGGCGTTGACCAGTGGTCCACGGTGTAAGGATCATGACCATAAGGTCACCCCAAGGTTTGAACGTTTTGGTGATGAATGACAAACATGAAATTATGGACTAATATCTACACGAGTGTTGTCTATGCAGGTATCATCTTTAAACTCTACTTCAAATCCTATTGATGATGATGGTTGCCTTGGCGATGGATGACAATGACCACAAGCATGGAGGCTTAATGAGCTTGATGGAGTCCAAGGATTGATGAAAATAGGATCAAGATTAAGGACAAGCTATGGAGCAAGTGTTTAGAATACTTGTCTAATTGTTAGGGCTTTGAGTCCATAGGAAAAACCGGACTATCAAGGGGATATAAGTCATGTCTCTTTAGGTCCTGCTAGTCGGTGATGTGCATGGATGCTCACTGAAATCACAGGCACTAGGTGACATCGGAGAAGCCAAGGAGCTATTCGGAGAAGGCGAGAAACAAAGTCAAGCGAGGATGAGAAGTTTCAGCTTTTGGACAAAGTGACCGGATAGAGGGGTTAGTGGTGACCAGACTGTACGGTCAGTTGGAGATCAAAGAGAGGACTTGCGAGAAATCTGACTCTGTTGGAGTCTATAGAGACCGGGCGGTCTGGTCTACAGACCGGACGATCTGGTCTGAGTGGATCAATATAGATCAGAGAGGAAGCACTTCGGGAAGCTCTCTCGAATGCACAAGATTTGGAGAGACTGGACGGTCCGGTTAGTATGGAGATCACCCAGGACAGAGAATCCAATGGCTCTTGAAGCCATTCCAGGAGTGACTGGACGGTCCGCTCAGGCAGAGGTCGGACAGTCCAGTCTGTGTGTCCAGAAAGGTTATTTCGTGAAGCAACGGCTAGTTGGAGGTTGGAAGCCTATATAACTTTATTGTTGGGATCTTGGAGACCTCTCCTGGCTAGTGGAATAGCTTGCATCATTTGGTAAGAGCCAAGAGGAAAAAAGAAGAGCACTAGGAGAGGATATTGGATATCTTGAGAGTGCTAGTCAGAGTAACAAGAGCATCTTACACATCTAAGACTAGGATGTACTTGAGGATGTGATCTAGGTTATTACTCTTGGTCTATGGTGAGATCTAAACTGGTTAGGTGTCGGTGATCGAGCCTATCATGATCGGTTGTGAAGGCCATCACACGTTTATACACAGTTTGAACCCGCCGTTAAAAGGGGTATCGCTCTTGAGCGCCCGTGTCGGTTCGGGCAGTCCGACAAGTTCTCGAGGGAGGTGAGCTTGTGCCTTGGTGGCAGCGGTGACGCAACCATGTCTTTACGCTGGGAGTGATTGCGGGCTCGTGTACGAAAACTTTACTTGGTGGTGGGAGGGACTAGGACTTCAGCAGGAGTTGTCCAACGAGGAGTAGGTGAAGGCGCCATCCTTTCGAGACCTCGGGAAAAAAAAATCATGAGCCATCTCTTACTCTACTCCTTACTTTGATGTTTTACTTTTCGCATTTACATACAGTGTTATTCATGCTTGTGTGCTTACCTTGCTCTAGTTGATAATCTTGTAGACTTGCATGAATAGGTTTTTTACTTGCTAGTTGTGCTTAGCTTTCACTTGATCACTAGCATGTTTAGGAGTTGCTTTGTCTTGATTGATCACCCTAGTTTGTATCATGATACTCATGCTTATGTGCTTATCTTGTACTTGATAATCTAGTAGCTTTGCATGAGTAGTCTCCTTTGCTAGCTTGTTGTGTGCTTCCGCTTATCTTTGATGCTCATGATTTTTTTCCTGAGGTCTTGAAAGGATGGCACCTTCCCCTACTCCTCGTTGGACCACTCCCGCCAGAGTCACGGTCCCTCCCGTCACCAAGTGGAGTTATCGCTTATGAGCCTGCAATCACTCCCGGAGTGAAGACACGGTTACGTCACCGCTACCACCAAGGCACAAGCTCGCCTCCCTCAAGAACTTGCCAGACTCCCCGAGCTGACACAGGCGCTCACTAGCAATGCCCCTTTCAACGGCGGGCTCAAACCATGTACAAACGTGTGACGGCCTTCACAACCAATCACGATAGGCCCGATCACCGACACCTATCCGGTCTTGGTCTCACCATAGACCAAGAGTAACAACCTAGATCACACCCTCAAGGACATCCTAGCCTTAGATATGTAAGATGCTCTTGTTACTCTCACTAGCACTCTCAAGATATGCAATATCTCCTCCTAGTGCTCCTCTCTTTTCCTCTTGGACCTTACCAGATGCTCTCAGATATTCCACTGGCCAAGAGAGGTCTCCAAGACCCCAACAACGAAGTTATATAGGCTTTCAACCGCAAACTAGCCATTGCTCTATAAAATCAGCTTTCTAGGCCAACTGACCGTACAGTCCGATCACTCTTTGACAGGACCGTCCGGTGTCCTCAAAAACGGCTCCTCCAGAGCCGTTGGCTCTCTGCCCATTGCTGAAGTCATACCTGACCGTACCGTTCGGTCAGCATACTGGACAGTCCAGTCTGTCCAACCGTCGGACAAGTCCGACGCGTCGGACAACTCCGTCGGACTCCAGAGGCTAGCTTCCTCTCTGTCTAGTGCTTCACCTATACAGACCGGACCGTCCGGTTGTTGGCACTTCCCAAGTGCCCCTTTTATATGTGAATATTACCCCAGTTAGAGCATAATTGATACTAATTTAGGCCATTTACCTATGATATTGCCTATATATTTGTATATGCGTTGTTTTGGAGCTTTATTGCAGAAACAGGTAAAATTGGTGATTAATGCGATGATGGAGAGGACAGGAGTCCAGAACCGACGAAAAGCACTGAAGAAGCCCAGTGCGCCGATCGGCGTAAGGGTGTTTTGACCCACAGAAGTGACCGAGGCCCATTCCACTTGTTTATGGAAGTTTATCTGTGCAAGACACTTGAAGATATTTGTCTAAGAAGAATTATGGAACTTCAAGAAGATCTTTGGAACTCTAAGATCTTAACGTGCAGTACAAGACTTTATCTCGAAGGAAAAGGCCCACATGGCAGCTGTGAAAGACAGAGGAACCGACTCGGGGAAGAAATCAGAGAAGACACGGCCTGCGCCGATCGGCGCAATCCTGCGCCGATCGACGCAACCGTCTTATTTGCTAGAAACCGAGTCCTTTACGAGTAGAACCCCTATAGATCCTTGTAAAACCTCGCCACAGAAGAGGGGGCAACAGAGGGACACCAGATCCGTGAGTTAGAGCCACCGGGGCTTGCCCCGTTAGAATAGATCTCTAGTTGAGTTTCAAGAACCATTGGAGTCAAGAGTTGATCCGTCAAGGTAGGCCATCTCGACGGGGATGAATCTTACTCTATGTGTCTCAAGGATGATTGAATATGTTGATGATGATTTTGGTGATTTGACTATCTTGATTCTATAATCATGCATGTGCTTATTCCAATTGCTTAGTTCTAGGCTAAGTAAGTAGATATTATCTTAATCGTGGTGATTAGGATAGTATTCGGACATTGTATTGATTATGGTTGCTTGATGATGCCAGTAGTGTGGTTTAGCGGTGACAACACTAAGCCTGCGCAGCACTATCGGATAGTTGAGTAGAGTAAGATACTCGCGCGATTAAGGGTTTCCTTTCCGCTGCGATTAATAGGGAGCCGCTCGGAAACTAGGGTGGTCTTACTCATTATAGGTTTTCATTGATCTATGTAATTACCCACTATGATGCTATTCAATTAGACTATCTGGTTACGATCTCACTAGTAGATATCTGGCTACTCACTTACCAGCATAGGTTTACAAGATCTGAAACACTTTGGCTTAGTTTCACTGGTGTGTCGATCGGCTCAACTCCTGCGTCGATCGGCGCAACAACTTTGGCTTAGATCCACCAGTGTGCTGATCGGCTCAATTCCAGCGCCGATCGGCGCAACCACCAATTCACTAGATCTTGCGCACTTTTGTTCAGTTTCACCAGCGTGCTGATCGGCTCGACTCCCGCGCCGACCGGCGCAACGACAGATTTACTGTCTGGCGCACCTTTGCGCTGGCCAGTCTCCCCCTTATGCAACCTGACCTTGACAGTAGCCTTGACTAGATCTTTTACTGTTAACTTTGTTTAATAAATCCGTAAGGTCCCAGTGGATTCGATAAACCTTGGAATACTCAATTCAAGGGAAAAAGTGCTACAATCGTACACCGTCCTCTTGCGGTATATAAGTGGGTGCGTAGATACGACCAACAAGCTTCCTTTTTCTGGCGCCGTTGCTGGGGACCATATCAGGTTTTTAAACATTGTTTGATGTATTAGTGTTTAGTCATTGTGCTTTACTTGTCTCTCTAGTACATATATTCTGTTAAGTGAAACTAACAGGTATGGACGGTCCTAAGTCAAACAAACCCTCTAATTATGCCGATGATCCAGAAAGACTCTTACACAAGAAGAGAACAGCGGAGAAGAGAAGCAAGTCACTTGGATATTTGGAAGCAGTCCGTGCAACACCTCGAGTATTATTCACAATAGAAGACTCAGTTCAAGAGCAAGAAGAAGAGGAGATGGCAGAGGTGCCTATGGTTAATCGTCTCAAGCCACAATTGACTAGTATTGTCAATACAGATTTCCAAGAAGCTCAGGATCAACTTCCGTATCAATTGGAGAGATATGTTGGAATAGTGGCACAACAACCGTTCACAGGTTCAGAAGATCCCAATCATCACTTGCAACACTTCCTTGAAGTTTGCAGCACATTCAAGATAGTGGGATTGACAGGAGATCAAGCGCGTGTGAGGCTGTTCCCCTTCTCTCTATGGTCTCTATGGTCTCCAGCACAAACAGATTTCTTGCTAAGTCTTCTCTCTGGTCCGCCTGTTCCTCTAGTGACCATACAGTCAGGTCTCCACTAACCTCTCTGTCCGGTCACTATGTCCAGAAACTGAAACTTTTTGTTCTCGCTTGACTTCATTTCCTAGCTTCTTTGAACAGCTCCTTGGTTTCTCCACTGTCACCTAGTGTCTGTGATTTCACTAAGCATCCATGCACATCACCGACTAGCATGACCTAGACCCCGTGATAGTCCGGTTTTTCCTATGGACTCAAAGCCCTAACAACTAGACATGTGTTCCAAACACTTGCTCCATAGCTTGTCCTTAGCCTTGATCCATCTCCATCAACCCTTGGACTCCATCAAGCTCATCAAGCCTCCATGCTTGTGGTCTTTGTCATCCATCACTAAGGCAACGATCATCATCAATAGGATTTGTAGTAGAGTTTAGAGATGATTCCTACATAGATAACACTCATGTAGATATTAGCCCACAATTTCATAGTTGTCATTAATCACCAAAACATCCATACCTCGAGGATCCAACATCAATGTTCATGAAGCTTACACCTTGTGCACAAGACATGTTGGGAAGGACCTCTTTGTGTGTCAAATCTATGTGGATGATATCATCAATGGGTCAACCAATGAGAAGTTCAATGAAGAGTTCCGAGAGATGATGGCTAGGGAATTCCAAATATCAATGATTGGAGAGTTGCATGTGTTACTTGGTTTTCAAGTCAAACAATTAAGAGAAGAGAACTTCATCTATCAAGAGAAGTATACCAAAGATCTTCTCAAGAGATTCAATATGGAGAATTGCAAGCCTTTGCACACACCTATGGTGACAAGCAAACCCTTGGATGATGATGCAAGGGTAAACCGGTGAACTCCAAGTTTAATAGATCAATGATTGGGTCTTTGCTCTATCTCACCGCCTCAGGACCAGACATCATGTTTAGTGTGTGCTTATGTGCACGCTATCAAGCAAATCCAAAGGAGTCCACTTGAAGGCCGTGAAGAGGATACTTAGATACCTCAAGTACACACCTACCATGGGATTATGGTATCCTAGAGGAAAAATCTTTGAGTTACTTGGGTATTTGGATTCAGACTTTGCGGAATGCATAGTGAATAGAAAGAGCACATCGGGAGGTTGCCAATTTCATGAAAGATCTCTTGTATCTTGGAGCTTAAAGAAGCAGAACTCGGTGGCTCTATCTACAGCCAAAGCAGGGTATATGGTGGCAGGAGCATGTTGTGCTCAACTTCTCTACATGAGGCAAACTCTCTAAGATTATGGCCTCAACTTCACTCAAATGCAATTATATTGTGATAGTGAGGCGGCAATCAAAATGACTCTCAAAACAGGAGATCATAGTCATGTTAAGCATATTTAAGTCAAGCATCACTTCATATGAGACCATGTTGAGAAGAAGGACATTGAATTGGTGAGTGTGCGGACTCATAAACAATTGGTGGATATCTTCACCAAGCCACTCGATGAGAAGACCTTCAACAAGCTGAGGGGAGAACTCAATGTTATCGACCTTTCAAACTTCACATGAGTAACCCTAAAGCTTGTCTCTTGTAAATATGTATAGCTTTTGTTTGTTTGTTTTGTTGTTTGTGCTTTTGTTTTGTGCTTGTTTCTCTTCTTCTTGTAGGTCAACTTTGAACCTCCTTGAGATAGCAATGGACATGGGTTAAGATTGGGAAGGCGGTTCATGGTATGCCCAAGGCTTTGAAGAATGGTCCATTGTGAGTAAGCTCGAGAAGGGAACAACTCATCGTTGACACTTTGGTTTGTAGCGTTTCCCTCTCTTTCTTTTAGCATCACATCATGTATTTGTATACTTGTTGCATTTACATTCTTTGCATTCATGCATTCTTGCATCGTGATACCTAACATGCTTCCAAGCATGTTTCTAGGGGGAATTGCTTATTTACAATGTAAGTATATGACCCTCTAGATGATCACATAGTGATATGTGCTTCATGCCTATTGAGTCATGTTCAAACGAGCACCGAGATCAAATCTACTCGTGCGGCTCAAAGACAAGTGACTCATACATTCCTAACACACTAATGACTAACCATTGCATTCTTGAGGAGTTTTTTATTGAGTCATGTGTGTAGGGGGAGCTATGGTGGAACATCATCGTGACCAAGGAGGAGCATGTTGGTCGTAATTACGCACCCACTTATATACCGCAAGAGGACGGTGTACAGTTGTAGCTCTTTTTCCCTCAGAGTATTCCAAGGTTATCGAATCCATAGGGAACGAGCGGAACTAATACTATTAAAGGGTTACTAACAAATTGCAATGGTTTGGTTGATGTTAATGATGACGGTGAGGAAGTGGAAGGTGAATGTTATTGAAGAGGTAACAGGATGATGAAGGATTCTCTCCTTAGGATTGGTTCACTAGCATGCAACCTTATTCTTATCAACTCGAGTGATGACTCTAATATTCTACAAGACATGGTGGTTTCGTTCACCCCGGCTGTCACTACAGAGGCTATTAGCTCCCCACTGGTTTCTTGCACTATGTAATGGGTAAAAGTGTATTGGCCGATACACTAATGAAAGGGATAGATAGATGTGCAATAAAGTTCATCACATAGATTAAATTCATCGAGAGAGTATCAACAAGTATGAGAGTTACATGACCAGATCCCCTCACCAGAGAAGAGAATATGAGACTACTCACTCATCCTTCCGCTAGACATAGCAGAGGGGTGAGAAATAGCGCTGGAATGCGCACGTGCCGATCGGCGCAAGCGTCGTGCCGATCGACGCGACCTCCCTACTGGTGGATCTCCTCGGTGTTGAACAACCTTCACCGCCAATATCCTGGAATCCTAGTTCTAATAATTGCTTCTCGCGATCGCCGTCTCTCTCGTTATTTTTTGGCTCTTGATAATTATCTTCCTTTTATACTTGACGGGATTAGGTCAACTTCCACCAACTCTAACTCATACTGGGTTGGGCCTTCGTCTTTCCTGGACCGGATCGTGTTTTCGTCATCTTCTCCTGCTGCGCTAATCGGCACAGGCCCGTGCCGATCGGCGTGGCTCCGCATCTGGCCCATCTTCGTTACTCTTTAGTTCTTTATCCATAATTGCCCTGTTTTACACCTATTTCCTGCGATTATATCCAAAACAGAACAACTACAAATATATGCAAATATAGGGTTAATTGTTAGTCTAAACCACCAAATTAAGACGCAAAACATCCCTTTTTGGTAGATAAAATGGGCATCTAGAAACCACCAACAGTTCCTCCACACTCAAATCATTGCTAGTCCTCAAGCAATACAAAATCAAATATGTAATAAGAATTTTCACACCATCTCTCATGCAATCAATCTTAATCATCATTTTTACTCGTTATCCCACCACAAAGATTTTCTCTCATCTCCTTTTAACCAATCGGCATATCATACTTGAACTTAATCAAATTACCACAAAACTTTTTCAAAAACAATTTTAGTTCTCCTCAACTCATCTTTTAGCATCAAACATCAAGCATTTGGTCCTCTCTAGGTCTCTCAAGTGTATTTCCTTCCCTCTCCTATCTAATCAAGGATTGTATGTGGATCTTGGAGGGCTATATAACTAAATTAAACCATAAGATTAACCATGTCAACAATGTTCTCAATCATGCCTATTAAGAAAGAATTTTCTTGGAAAAGAACTTTTAATGGAGAAGAGGAATGTAGAAGATCTAATTTTTTTTTTCAATGAGAACAATGGCAAAGAATGAGAAATAATCAGAAATCTGCTTTCTTTGATGACCTTACTGCCTCTCAGGGAATATATATTTTTTCTTTACCTCTTTTTTTTATAATAACCTCTTTTTTTCTTTCTTTTGCAACAGCGCCGATCGGCGCAACACTGCGTCGGTCGGCGCGGTCTATGTTTTCTTTTCTTTCACTTTTTTTTCTGTCTTGTATTAGCAGCGGAAATTTTCTGAATTCCCTTTTATTGAGAATATAGGTTGTAACAAGGAGGAGGGAGAAACAAAGATGTATGGTTTTCATGATAGCAAGGAATTTAAATGGATAAGAATGGCTAGAAATACAGAGATAAACAAAATAGATCATCCTTTCCTAACTTGGTCAAAATCATGAGCAAAAAGTTGACAAAGTTACTTACAATCCACTTAGTTCAAATGTGTAGCTTGCTCTCATTCACTCGGCTATGTAGGCATATTTAGACCTTGCTTTTGCTTTAGCTTATGATGAGTCAAAGAAATTTTCATAAAATACAAAGCTCAAAAGTTAAGTGGTAACCAACTAATTCAAGTAATCAACCAATCGACCCATCAGAAAGACAAGATAATTAGCATGGGGCACTTTCAATTTGACAATCGACACTAACTTTATTAAAGACAATGCAATAATTCAAACTACATAAAAGACCTTGAAGCAACTCTCAACATGACTCGTGACTCTCTTAAGCACACACACAGACTTAAATAAACACTCATTAAGAAAAACAAATGAGAAACTAGACTCAAAAACACTTAAAACTATGACTAATGGCAAAGCCCTTCCCCCACACTCAAAATTTGTAATGTCCTCATTGCAAGAGAAGAAACTCAACACACTAATCATGCAGACCATGCCTGTTCAAGACTCGGAAAATTCGTCTTATACTCCTTATGAGAAAAGTGTAGTCCGCTTTGTTCATTTTGATTGTATCCTGGATTCTGCGGTCCACATCTCTTTGATGCCTATAAGCACGATCTCTGTCTAGATACAGGCGCTCAATGTTTCTTCGGTAGACAGGACAGCAAGCAGGCGGTTGCAGGTTATGATTTTAAACGCTGTAAGGGGAGGCACTATTCAAATTCCTCTGAGCCGATCGGCGCAAAGGCTGAGACGATCGGCGCAGTGGTGTTCTTCCACCATTGCGACTTCCTCCACTTCCCTCTGTATTACCATTAACTTTTGTTGAAGTTCCTACTGCCCTGTTATTACTGCATTCTGCAAGTGTTTCCCGATTTTCAAACTTAGGACTACCAAAGCTTCTTCGCATATCAAAATCATCACTAAAATCTCCAGGCACACTAGGATCACCGCTTTCCAAAGTTTCCAAATAGTATGACGTATCAAAGTCACTATCCCATTCGGAATACTTTTGAATTGGCTTACCCGATAGTCTAGCAGATCTGTGAACCTCTGGTGTAGTCTTACACTTCCTTGCAGCAGGTTCTTCGTCTTCACTTGATAGAGCCGTCAGATCAATAAATTCAGCCATCTTCAGGTCGTGCCGATCGGCTCCAGTGTCGCACCGATCAGCTCCAGTGTTGCGCCGATCAGCGCAGCTAGCAGCTTCCTTCATATTCTCAGCTAACTGCTCTAGATTACGCTCACGGATCACCTTATTCTGCTGCCTTCGTAAAATCTCATCATTAATCTCCTTAAGCGTCCTCCCTCCAGGAACTGCGCGATAGCCATCATCATGTATTAAATCTCTAGGTATGAAAGCTGGATCTTCTGCCAATTGAAGTTCAACCTTGCGTTGAAGATCTTTAGCACAAATGAGACACTTGCAACCCTCAATACAACTGTTCCTATGAATCTTATTTTCTTGAAAATTTTCCCAATCGGTAAGAACCCTGGGAAAGGATTCATCCCTTCTAGCTTGAAGATCCTTCTCCGCATCCCGCTGGTACATAGCTTCTTTGGCTTCCTCTCGCAGCTTGAGTTCATACTTGGCGGCAATGTCATGTTCCCTATAAAGTCGGCACCTATGGATTGTGAGGGTGCTCTCTTCATCTAGCTCTTCCTTCTCTTGCTCAGTCAATGATCTTTCGAAAGATAGGAAATCCTCATACGACAAGGGCTTAGCAAGATCAAGAACACTTTCCGTGGTATACCTTTGAGAAACTACTTCACTTTTAATAGGCACTACAGATTTTTCTTTGCGCACCAATACTCTCTTCATCATCTGCCGAAATTCATTGTCCATCTTCACCTTGTCAGTGTTCCACGCATCAGCTTCGCTTTTCTTCATGAATTTCTTCCGCAGATCTGACCAGACGAGAAGATCATCTCGTGTTGGTGTCAACACTTCATCGACTTCTTCCCAGGACCAATTTGCAGAGGGTTGAGGAAATCCGCCACTGAGCCAATCGGCTCTAGGGTCGCGCTGATCGGCTCCGCCTTGGTTTCTGCCCGATGCGCCGCCTTCCATCGGCTCTTGTGACGATGTAATACGAGTTGATCCGTGGGTTTGCTGTCCCCTCATACCTATATCCCTTGATTTCCAATTGGACTAGGACTCTTTCTCTTATTCGTGGAATTTAACGAGTCTTAAAAAGGCAAGGTCCAAAACCGACTCAAAAACCAAAAGGACTCTGCCGCACCGATCAGTGCAGGGCTACGCCGATCGGCGCCGCAACACACCGATCGGCGCGGTACACTAAATTACCAAATCAGAAAAAAGAAAAACTATGGAAATCAAAATACATACAAGCCTTTGTTTTACGTCGTTAAGCTCGACCACACGGGGTACTAAGCAGTGAAATACACATCAAAAGATTTTAATTCAAATGTGTCGGGTTCTAGGTATACTTTTAGACGTTGTCCGTTCACCGTGTACTTGTTTCTCTTGCCATCCATTATGATTACCGCTCCCGAAGGTAACACCGTATTCACAAGATAAGGTCCCTCCCATTTGCTTTGCAGTTTGCCTTTACCAAATAATCTGAGTCACGAATTAAATAGGAGCACCCGATCTCCTTCCTTGAATTCCTTCTTCAAAAGCTTCTTATCGTACCACTTCTTTGTTTTCTCTTTGTATATGGCTGCATTTTCATATGCACGTAATCGCATCTCTTCCAATTCACTTATTTGTATCTTTCTTTTCATGCCGGCGGCATCAAGATCCAAATTCATTTCCTTTATATCCTAATAAGCCTTATGTTCCAATTCCACCGGTAGGTGACACGATTTCTCATAGATGAATTGATATAGTGTCATACCAATCGGTGTCTTGAATGCCGTCCTATATGCCCATAACACTCCATTAAGCTTCGTGGCCCAATCTTTTCCTTCCTTTGTAACAATCTTCTGCAAAATTCCCTTTAATTGCTTATTTGAAGTTTCTGCTTGTCCATTCGTCTGGGGATGATAGGCTGTTCCAATTCTATGTTCAACTCCAGATTTGGTTAAAAACCTAGTAAATTCTCCTCCTGTAAAATGGGATCCTCCATCTGTAATTATTATCCTCGGTACTTCGTACCTAGGAAATATATGCTTCTGAAGTATACTCCTTGATTCTCTTGTAGTATTAGCCTTGCATGCCATTGCTTCGACCCACTTGGAGACATAATAAACGGCGACCAATATGTACTCGAAACCATGAGAATTCACAAAGGGTCCCATAAAATCCATACCCCAAACATCAAAAATATTGACTTGAAGATTGTACTTAAGAGGCATTGCATTCCTACTGTTAACATTCCCTATTCGTTGGCATTGAGCACATGTTGCAACATACCTTTTTGCATCTTCATGCATAGTAGGCCAATAGAATCCACTCGCCCATACCTTTGCCTGTGTTCTGAAGTAGCCATAGTGTCCCCCATAATCCGAAGAATGACATTTTGCTAAAATGCTCGCTCGTTCTTGTCTGGGTATACATCTCTGTAGTGCTCCATCCTCGCAATACCTGTACAAGTATGGGTTGGCCCATATAAATTTTCTCATTTCACTCTTAACTCTTTTCCTTGTGTTCTTGTTCATGAGATCAGTTTGTCCCTTGAAATCTTTGATAATATCCATCATTCAGTTCTCTCTACGATCAAATGCGGCAAACAACTGCTCTTGTCGCATTTCATTTCTTATTGGATCAGTTGATGATAATTCAAGACGAGATAAATGATCTGCTACAGAATTTTCTACTCCTTTCATATCTCTTATCTCCAAATCAAATTCTTGCAGCATCAATACCCATCGCATAAACCGAGGCTTAGACTCCTTTTTTGAAACCAAGTATCTTATAGCAACATGATCAGTATATACAATCACCTTAGAATTTAGAATGTAGGATCTAAACTTCTCAAAAGAAAATATAACAGCTAACATCTCTTTCTTAGTTGTTGTATAATTGATCTGCGCCTCATTCAAAGTTTTGCTAGCATAATAAATAGCATGCACTTTACCTTCCTTCCGTTGTCCAAGAACAGCTCCAACTGCATAGTCACTTGGATCACACATAATTTCAAAAGGTAAACTCCAATCAGGTGGCTGCATAATGGGTGCAGAGCATAGAACTTCTTTTAATCTTCTGAAGGACAAGAGTCTTTCCTCGTCCATGACAAATTCTGTATCTTGCTTTAACAATTCTGTCAGGGGTTTAGCAATCTTCGAATAATCCTTAACAAATCTACGATAGAAGTTGGCATGTCTAAGAAAACTCCTCAAAGTTGTAAGATCAGTAGGGGGAAGTAATTTCTCAACTGTAGATACCTTTGCCTTACCAACCTCTATCCCTCTTTTAGATATGACATGACCAAGTACTATCCATTTTGTTACCATGAAGTGACACTTCTCCCAATTAAGAACTAAGTCGCATTCAACACACCTTTTCAAAACCTTCTCCAAATTCTCCAAACAGCTATCAAAATCAGCACCATGCACAGAGAAGTCATCCATAAATACCTCCATAATATCTTCTATGAATTCAGCGAATATTGCATTCATGCATCTTTCAAATGTTGCGGGCGCGTTGCAAAGACCAAATGGCATCCTTCTATATGCATATGTCCCAAAAGGGCAAGTAAAAGTAGTTTTCTGCTGATGTTCTGGTCTTACCGGTATTTGAAAGAAACCACTATATCCATCCAAATAACAAAAGTATGAATTCTTGACTAACCTTTCAAGCATCTCGTCAATGAACGGAAGAGGATAGTGATCTTTCTTCGTCACTTTGTTCAAACTTCTATAATCTATGCACATTCTCCATCCAGTTACAGTCCTTTGAGGGATCAACTCATTGTTCTCGTTAGGCACCACTGTCAACCCTCCTTTCTTGGGTACACAATGCACTGGACTAACCCATTCACTATCAGCAACAGGGTAGATCATACCTGCATTAAGCAGCTTCAAAATGTCCTTTTTAACCACTGGCTTCATTGTTTTCTTTAACCTTCGCATCCCTTCAACCACTGGTTTAGTATTCTCCTCCAAGTTAATCTTGTGGGTGCAAAATACGGGACTGATTCCCTTGATGTCATCCAATGTGTAACCAATGGCTTTCTTATACTTTTTGAGCATAGCGAGAAGCCTCTCTGTTTCTTCTTTCGTTAGGGCGTTGTTCACAATAACTGGATATGTTCTATTCCTTCCTAGATATTCATAGCGTAGCTCCTTCGGGAGTTTCTTCTGTTCCACTTCTGTCTCTTCATCTGGATCCAGCTCCCCGAGAGGTTCAAAATCAGGATTTTCCTGGTTGAGCCGATCGGCGCAAGTGTCGCGCCGATCAGCGCTGGCAGTATACACATCAGTTCCACGCATGATGTGGTCCAGTGGGTCTCCCATATCCATCCCTATCCTCTCGTCTTCCTCTGGGCAGAATTCCTGATAGTAGGAAGAGTCTTGATGAGACGGATCATTAAATTGAAATCACACTTCTTCCTCTCCCAGGTGTAGCTTAATTTGACTTTTCCCAGCATCCAGAACAGCTAGTACTAATCTTAAGAATGGCCTTCCTAGAATGATATCTTCAACCCTAGTTTCTTTATTGTCTAGAACAAAGAAATCTACCGGTATTGTTTTCAAGCTGATCTCAATTTCGACATTCTTGATCACTCCCAGTGGCTTGGTCTTCCTACCATCTGCCATGATGAGCTCAAGTTTAGTCCTCATCAGCCGCTGTTGAGTTCCATAAGGCATGCTCATGAATGCATCATAAGTCATCAAGATGACACAGGAACCAAAGTCACACAAGGCTTTCAGAAATTTCTTCCCCGATATCTCACATGGTATGTACGGTTCTTCTTTTTCCTCTTCAGTGAGACCTACAACATACACACCACATAATCCTTCGTAGGGGGATGGCTCAAAGCAACTGTCTATCAATCTCTTCGCCTATTTCACCTCTGTTCCATCCCGGCTGTCACTACAGAGGCTATTAGCTCCCCACTGGCTTCTTGCACTATATAATGGGTAAAAGTGTATTGGCCGATACACTAATGAAAGGGATTGATAGATGTGCAATAAAGTTCATCACATAGATTAAATTCATCGAGAGAGTATCAACAAGTATGAGAGTTACATGACCAGATCCCCGTACCAGAGAAGAGAATATGAGACTACTCACTCATCCTTCCGCTAGACATAGCAGACGGGTGAGAAATAGCGTTGGAACGCGCACGTGCCGATCGGCGCAAGCGTCGCGTCGATCGGCGTGACCTCCCTTCTGGTGGATCTCGTCGGTGTTGACCAACCTTCGCTGCCAATATCCTGGAACCCTAGTTCTTATAATTGATTCTCGCGATCGCCGTCTCTCCCCTTCATTTTTGGCTCTTGATAATTATCTTCCTTTTATACTCGACGGGATTAGGTCAACTTCCACCGACTCTAACTCATACTGGGCGGGGCCTTCGTCTTTCCTGGACCGGATCGTGTTTTCGTCATCTTCTCCTGCTGCGCCAATCGGCACAGACCCGTGCCGATCGGCGCGGCTCTGCATCTGGCCCATCTTTGTTAGTCTTGAGTTCTTTATCCATAATTGCCCTGTTTTACACCTGTTTCCTGCGATTATATCCAAAACAGAACAACTACAAATATATGCAAATATGGGTTTAATTGTTAGTCCAAACCACCAAATTAAGACGCAAAACATCCCTTTTTGGTAGATAAAATGGGCGTCTAGAAACCACCAACAGTTCCCTCACACTCAAATCATTGCTAGTCCTCGAGCAATACAAAATCAAATATGTAATAAAAATTTTCACACCATCTCTCATGCAATCAATCTCAATCATCATTTTTACTCGTTATCTCACCACAAAAATTTTCTCTCATCTCCTTTTAACCAATCGACATATCATACTTGAACTTAATCAAATTACCACAAAACTTTTTCAAAAACAATTTTAGTTCTCCTCAACTCATCTTTTAGCATCAAACATCAAGCATTTGGTCCTCTCTAGGTCTCTCAAGTGTATTTCCTTCCCTCTCCTATCTAATCAAGGATTGTATGTGGATCTTGGAGGGCTATATAACTAAATTAAACCATAAGATTAACCATGTCAACAATGTGGATCTTGGATGAGAAGAACATGAAGACGATGGTGCATGTTCACTTGGAGTACATATGAAGATCATGACAAGATGAACATCCACACCAACATGGAGAAAAATAGCAATGAACATCTACACCGACATGAACATCTACATCCATGGTGCGTGTCTACATCAACATGATCAGCTACCATGACACCATGATGGGAGCAAAATTCAACTCAAGCTCAACTTCTAGTGCGCTACATGATTGGATAGTTCTCCCTCAACACCTAGCACATTCCAAGGAGAAGACTACTTCCAAGGTATGGACCAAGGTAATTTTTAAACCTTTCTTTTCTTTTGGTTCCTCATTTTTGTTCGAGTCTTTTGTCCTTTCCTTCTTATTCCTTCGGGACTCGTTCGTGTTGGATCATCATAAGTAGTGGTTGTCATCCATCACCAAAAAGGGGGGATGGTAAGGATCATGATCATTGAGGTCATCCCAAGGTATGAATGTTTTGGTGATGAATGACAAACATGAAATTGTGGGCTAATATCTACACGAGTGTTGTCTATGCAGGTATCATCTTTAAACTCTGCTACAATCCTATTGACGATGATGGTTGCTTTAGCGATGGATGACAATGACCGCAAGCATGGAGGCTTGATGAGCTTGATGAAGTCCAAGGGTTGATGGAAATGGATCAAGGCTAACGACAAGCTATGGAGAAAGTGTTTAGAACACTTGTCTAGTTATTAGGGCTTTGAGTCCATAGGAAAAACCGGACTATCAAGGGGGTCTAGGTCATGTCTCTTTAGGTCATGCTATTCGGTGATGTGCATGGATGCTAAGTGAATTCACATGCACTAGGTGACAGCGGAGAAGCCAAGGAGCTGTTCGGAGAAGGCGGGAAACGAAGTCAAGCGAGGACGAGAAGTTTTAACTTCTGAACAGAGTGACTAGATAGAGGTGTTAGTGGTGACCGGACTGTACGGTCAGTTGGAGATCAGAGAGAGGACTTGCGAGGAATCTGACTATGCTAGAGTCTATAGAGACCAGATGGTCCGATCTATAGACTGGATGGTCCAGTCTGAGTGGATTAGTACAGGGCAGAGAGGAAGCACTCCGGGAAGCTCTCTGGAATGCACAGGATTTGGAGAGACCGGACGGTCCGGTCTACTGACTGCATGGCCCGAACAGTATGAAGATCACCTAGGACGGAGAAGCCAATGGCTCTGGGAGCCATTCCAGGAGTGACTGGACGGTCCGGTCAGGCAGAGACCAGACAGTCCAGTCAGTGCATCCAAAAAGGTGATTTTGTGGAGCAACGGCTAGTTGGAGGTTGGAAGCCTATATAACTTTGTTGGTGGGGTCTTGGAGACCTCTCTTGGCTAGTACAATACCTTGTAGCATTTGGTAAGAGGCAAGAGGAAAAGAGAAGAGCACTAGGAGAGGATATTGGATATCTTGAGTGCTAGTGAGAGTAACAAGAGCATCTTGCGCATCTAAGGCTAGGGTATCCTTGATGGTGTGATCAAGGTTGTTACTCTTGGTCTATGGTGAGACCTAGACCGGTTAGGTGTTGGTGATTGAGCCTATCGTGATCGGTTGTGAAGGCCGTCAAACGTTTGTACACGGTTTGAGCCCGCCATTGAAAGGGGCATCGCTAGTGAGCGCCCGTGTCGGCTCAAGGAGTCCAATAAGTTTTCGAGGGAGGTGAGCTTGTGCCTTGGTGGCAGCGGTGACACAACCGTGTCTTTACTTCGGGAGTGATTGCGGGCTCGTGTGCGAGAACTCCACTTGGTGGCAGGAGGGACCAGGACTCCGGTGGAGTGGTCCAATGAGGAGCAGGGGAAGGCGCCATCCTTCCGAGACCTCAGGAAAAAATATTATGATCCATCTCTTACTCTACTCCTTACTTTGATGCTTTACCTTTCGCATTTACATACCGTGCTACTCATGCTTGTGTGCTTCCCTTGCTTTAGTTGATTACCTTGTAGACTTGCATGAATAGGTTCTTTACTTGCTAGTTGTGCTTAGCTTTCACTTGATCACTAGCATGTTTAGGAGTTTCTTTGGCTTGATTTATCATCCTAGTTTGTATCATGCTACTCATGCTTGTGTGCTTATCTTGTACTTCATGATCTAGTAGCTTTGCATGAGTAGGCTCTTGTAAGGATCATGACCATTGAGGTCACCCCGAGGTATAAATGTTTTGGTGATGAATGTCAAACATGAAATGTGACTAATGTCTACATGAGTATTGTTCGTGTAGGAAACCTTTTCTACTCTATGATGATTGATGACGGCTGCCTTGGTGATTGATGACAATGACCGCAAGCATGGAGGCTTGTGAGCTTGATGGAGTCCAAGGGTTGATGGAGATGGATCAAAGCTAAGGACAAGCTATGGAGGGGAAAAACCAGACTATCAAGGGGGTCTAGGTCATTTCTCTTAGGTCATGTCTAGTTGGTAATGTGCATGGATGCATAGTGAAATCACAGGCACTAGGTGACAATGGAGAAGCCAAGGAGCTGATTGGAGAAGCCGGGAAACGAAGTCAAATAAGGACGAGGAGTTTCAGCTTCTGGACAAAGTAATCGGACAGAGGGGTCAGTGTTGACCGGACTATACGGTCACTAAGAGGTTTTGTCCGGAGCCTACAATGAGCAGCGAGGAAGCTGTCAAGTCTGGAAGACCTAAAGACCGGACGGTCCGGTCTGTGGCCTGAGACTTGGGTTAGGAGGAAGCAGTGACCCGAAATGTTTCTGGACTAGAGAGAGAAACGTACCAGACGGTCCGGTCAACTGACCATACGGTCCGGTCAGCAGGAGTCAGCAGAGGGGTAGAGCTGTTGGTGCTCAGGTCTGCAGTGATCGGACGGTCCGGTCTGGCAGTGACCGGACTGTCCGGTCAGTATGCCCAGAAAGATGATTTCGTGGAGCAACGGCTAGTTGGAGGTTGGAAGCCTATATAACTTTGTTGCTGGGGTCTTGGAGACTACTCCTAGTGAAATTGCTTGGAGCATTTAGTGAGAGCCAAGAGGAAGAGAGGAGAGCAGTAAGAGGAGATATTGCATATCTTGAGAGTGCTAGTGAGAGTAACTTGAGCAGTGATGCACATCTAAGGCTAGGGTGTCCTTGAGGGTGTGATCTAGGTTGTTAATCTTGGTCTATGGTGAGACCTAGACCGGTTAGGTGTCGGTGATCGAGCCTATCGTGATCGGTTGTGAAGGCCGTCACACGTTTGTACCCGGTTTGAGCCCGTCGGTGAAAGAGGCATCTCTAGTGAGCGCCCATGTCAGCTCGGGGAGTCCGGCAAGTTCTCGAGGGAGGCGAGCTTGTGCCTATGTGGCAGCGGTGACGCTCACTATGTGTTCACTCCGGGAGTGGCTGCGGGCTCGTGGGCGAGAACTCCACATCGGTGGCGGGAGGAACCGGGACTCCTGCAGGAGTGGTCCAACAAGGAGTAGGGGATGGCGCCATCCTTCCAATACATCAAAAAAAAATCATGAGCCATCTCTTACTCTACTCCTTACTTTGATGCATTACTTTTCGCATTTACATACCGTGCTATTCATGCTTGTATGCTTACCATGCTCTAGTTGATTACTTGTAGACTTGCATGAATAGGCTTCTCTACTTGCTAGTTGTGCTTAGCTTTCACTTGTTCACTAGCATGTATAGCAATTGCTTTGGCTTGATCGATCATCCTAGTATGTATAGTGCTACTTATGCTTGTGTGCTTATCTTGTTCTTGATGATCTAGTAGCTTTACATGAGTAGGCTTCTTTGCTACCTTGTTGTGTGCTTCTGTGTGTCTTCAATTACTAGCTTGCATAGGAGTTATATTGCCTTGTGTGATCCACTAGTATGCTTAGGTTGTTGTTCCTTTCATAGGTTCATTATCTTGCTAGTGTGATCATCACTAGAATTGTGTAGGAGTTGTTTTGAGTGGTAGGTTTTAGGAATTGATGAATTTGGTACATAGTGTGAGTTCCCGATTCACCCCCCTCTCGGTCACTCGATCCTTTCAAGTGGTATCAGAGCCAAGTGCTTATCATAGGGCTTAATTGCCTTGAGTAGTGACCGTATTGAGTTGGAATGTCATCCCATTCAGGGCAGGGTCATGGCTCATGGAAGGATCACTTGAAAAGCTATCTAAATGCCATGATTCCAGATGAGTTGATGGACACACTTGTGGACTTTGCTAATACCTTTACCGATGATCATGTATATGATGATGATGATTGTGTGGATGTGCCTAGTTCTAGCGAGTGCCTAGATTCTACTAGTGATGATTTGATAGGTTGCTCTACTAGTGTGCCTAATGTGATGATTGATGATGTTGGCTCTCTTGATCTTGCTTGCTCTCCTAGTATGACTAGTGCTGATGATGCTTTTGAGTCTTTTATTGGTTATGCTAGTGATACACTTGTTGAGGAGTTCTTTGCTTTTCGTGCTAATGAGAATGAGGACTTACTTGACTCTCTTATTCACTTGTGAGGTATTGTGGACAGGATTGGAGCGACTAATTTTGAGCTTCCCAAGATTGTGATAATCAAGATGATCCTTAGCTTGCTCCCAGTAGCAAGCTCCTCTACGTCACCCTTGATCTCATCATGGAGAAGGGTCTCTCCACGGAGGATGTGATTGGGTTGTTCTTTGAGAATGAGAAGATCACCGCAAGCTGGAATGGGGAGAACACTTCCAAGGCGAACAATGGGGCATCCTTAAGAAAAGAGAAAGAAGTAGTTTCAAGCTCAAACTTCTTTGATCCCTCCACAAGATTGCCTTGCAGCAGCTTCTATAATCCCTTCGGATCAAGACCTACACCAAGCTCTTCATCAAGCGCTTCATCAAGCTCTACCTCAACTGTCATTCCATGTTCTACTCCAAGCACTTCGGATGGACCACGCATTGGTGTAGGGGGAGCGCCAACAACAATGCTCACACGATCATTGGAGATGATCAATCTCACCACTACGGCTCTGGCGCCTCTGCCTCCTCCGCCACAAGATCGACTTTGGCATCTTTATCGAGCTCATCAACAGGATCTCATCTTTCAACTTGGTGAATTTGTGAGAAATCCGAATGATGACCTATGTGATACTCTTTTGAGCATTTATGATCTTGTGTGTAGGATGAACTCACTCAGAGGTATTTGGAGGATCCCATCATATGAAGTGATTGATAGACTCCTCTTACAAATCACAACTCCTAAGAGGGGTTTTTTACTTGAGGAGGTAGTCAACAAAAGACATGAGCTCTCAATTGAAAGGGCAATGGAGATAATACTCGTGCTCCACTCACAAGTGGGACACGTGCTTGAGCACATCACTAGCCTCTATAATCCTCCTCACTACTACATCACCCTCGACAATGTGCACAATGGGGATGGTCATTGGAGGTATCGTGCTCCTCACTATCCCATCAGAAGGAGACTTCAGGAAGGGATTGCAAGAATCCCTATCTATGAGGATGGGCTTATCGCTCGACGTGATGAGGTTAGTGCTGGTCAATCAAGTGATGCTTTGGATACTAACGCTTCTTCCTCTAGTGCTTGTCTTATCGCTACCACCAGAGTCAACTACAAGAGTGGAGGTACTCATTGGATTCTTGACAGTGGGTGCACCCAACATATGACCGGGAAGCCAACCATGTTCACCAACATTGATGAAAACAAAGACAGTGAGAAGGTGACTTTTAGGGATAACTCAAAAGGCAGAGTTAGAGGATCAGGCAAAGTGGCCATTACTGAGGACCTCCATCTCTTCAAGGTCTTTCTTGTGGAAACCCTCAACTTCAACCTTATGTCTATTGGTCAACTCCATGACATGGGTTTCAAGTGCACATTTGATGAGGATGGTGCAATGACTGAAAATGCAAAGAAAGGGCTAGTATTCCATGGTGTAAGGCATGGAAACCTGTATGTCACGGACTTCAAATCAAGCAATATGCCACCAAGCACTTGCCTCTTCACTAAGGTAACTAAAGGATGGTTGTGGCATAGAAGACTGGCACATGTTGGAATGAATCAGCTCAGAAAAGTGGTCAAGAGGAATCTAGTTGAAGGAATCAAGGATGCGACCTTTAAGAAGGACAAACTGTGGAGTGCTTGTCAGGTTGGAAAGCAAGTTGCATCTTCACATCCCACCAAGTCTTCTATGTCTACATCTCGTCCTCGGGAGCTCTTGCACATGGACTTGTTTGGGCCAACACATTACAAGAGTCTGGGAGGGAACCTATATTGCTTGGTGATTGTGGATGACTTCACGAGATACACTTGGACCTTCTTTTTTGTGGACAAGTCTTAAGCAAGTGATATCTTCAGAAAGTTTACAAGGAGAGCAAAGAATGAATTCAAGGCCAACATTATAAAGATAGGAGTGACAATGGGACTGAGTTCAAGAACACAACAGTGGAGGAATATTGTGACAAAATGGGAACCAAGCATGAATTCTCCGCTACATATACTCCCGAGCAGAATGGAGTAGTGGAGAGGAAGAACAAGACACTCATCACTCTTGCTCGTGCCATGCTGGATGAGTATGGAAGTCATGAGAGGTTTTGGGCTGAAGCAATCAACACAGCTTGCTACACCTCAAACCGTGTCTATCTCCACTGGCTATTGAAGAAGACACCCTATGAGCTATTGGTTGGACGGAAATCGAATGTTTCCTATTTTCGGGTCCTTGGCTGCACTTGCTATATTCTCAAGAAAAGGAGGAAGCCCGGGAAGTTTGAGAGCAGAACTGATGAAGGCATTCTTGTTGGGTACTCAGGGACTTCTAAGGCATATAGGGTCCACAACTCTACCACAGGTTGTGTGGAAGAATCCTATGATGTGCAATTTGATGAGTCAAATGGTTCTTAGAAGGGAGATAAATTTCATGAAGTGAACATTGGAGATGAGCCTATGAGGGAAGATTTGAGGAACATGCCCGTGGGTGAGGTTTTACCCCACGAGGCCAATAATGATAATATTGGTGAACCCTCTACTCCACCACCTCAACCAACCTCCTCCTCTGTGGTGTAAGAATCAGCCCAAGATGCCATTGACACACCCATTAGCTCCTCCCAAGATTCATTGAGAGTGCATCCATCCACCCAAGTGGAAACACAAGTGAGAAGTAAGCTACAAGCTTCCCCACATACTTCCTCTCAAGCCACTTCTCCAAGCTCCTCACATGACACCCCCTCATCCACTCCAAGCTCTAGTTCCAAAAGGAAAAGGCATATGAGTGATTCTCCCACCTCACTAAGAATCCAAGACACTAATATCTCTAGAAAGCAAGCAATACATGATGCACAAGATATTTCACCTAGATATCCTCCCACTCAAGAGGAACACCATCCTATACCCAAGACCATCAACAAGAATCACCCACGTGATTGGATCATTGGGAGTCCATCTCAAGGAGTTAGGACAAGGAGGAATCAATACAAGTCCAACTATGTGAGTGAAGAAAATGATGATGAGCCAAATGTTGCAATTGAGAACTTCTCTTTCATCTCCATGATTGAGCCTACAACAATTGATGAAGCTATGGATGATCACAAATGGGTTATGGCCATGCAAGAAGAACTGAACAACTTCAAGAGATGCAAAGTACGAAAATTGGTTGAGAGGCCCAAGAATCATAATGTGGTTGGCACCAAATGGGTCTTCAAGAACAAGCAAGATGAGAAAGGGGCAATTGTCAAGAACAAGGCTCGTCTAGTGGCTAAGGGATATTCTTAAGTGGCGGGCATTGACTTTGAAGAAACCTTTGCTCCTGTGGCCCATCTTGAAGTTATTCGGATCTTACTTGCCTATGCATCACATAATGGCTTCAAGCTCTTTCAAATGGATGTCAAAATTTCCTTCTTGAATGGAGAGATCAATGAAAAAGTCTATGTGGAACAACCTTTAGGGTTTGAGGATCCTAAACATCCAAGACATGTGTACAAACTGAAGAAAGCTCTCTATGGCCTCAAGCAAGCACCAAGGACATGGTATGAACATTTGAGGAACTTCCTACTCAAGAATGGATTCCCCATTGGAAGCATTGACAACACCTATGGTGATAAGCAAATCCTTGGATGATGATGCAAAGGGTAAATCGGTGAATCCCAAGCTCTATAGATCAATGATAGGGTCCTTGCTCTATCTCACCGCCTCAAGACTGGACATCATGTTTAGTGTGTGCTTGTGTGCACGCTATCAAGCAAATCCAAAGGAATCTCACTTGAAGGCAGTAAAGAGAATTCTTAGATACCTCAAGTACACACCTACCATAGGACTATGGTAGCCTAGAGGAACAAGCTTTGAGTTACTTGGGTATTCGGACTCGGACTTTGCAGGATGCAAGGTGAATAGAAAGAGTACATCGGGAGGTTGCCAATTTCTTAGAAGATCTCTAGTATCTTGGAGTTCAAAGAAGCAAAACTCGGTGGCTCTATCTACAGCTGAAGCAGAGTATATGGCAGTGGGAGCTGGTTATGCACAACTTCTCTACATGAGGCAAACTCTCTCGAATTATGGCCTCAACTTCATGGTCATGGTCATGCAAAGCATATTCAAGTCAAGCATTATTTCATAAGAGACCATGTTGAGAAGAAGGATACTGAGCTGGTGAGTGTGAGGACTCATGAACAATTAGCGGATATCTTCACCAAACCACTCAACAAGAAGACCTTCAACGAGCTAAGGGGAGAACTCAATGTTCTTGACCTTTCAAACTTCACATGAGTAACCCTAAAGCTTGTCTCTTGTAAATATAATAGCCTTGTTTGTTTTGTTTGTTGTTTGTGTCTTTGTTTTGTGCTTGTTTCTCTTTGCTTGTAGGTCAACTTCGGATCTCCTTGAGATAGCAACGGACATGGGTTAAGCTTGGGAAGGTTGTTCATGGTGTGCCCAAGGCTTTGATGAATGGTCCATTGTGAGTAAGCTTGAGAAGGGAACAACTCATCGTTGGCACTTTGGTTTATAGCTTTTCTCTCTCTCTCTCTCTCTTTCTTTTAGCTTCGCATCATGCATTTATATACTTGTTACATTTGCATTTGCATTCTTTGCATTCATGCATTTTGCATTGTGATACCTTACATGCTTCCAAGCATGTTTCTAGGGGGAGTTGCTTATTTACAATGTAAGTATATGACCCTCTAGATGATCACATAGTGATCTTTGTGCTTCATGCTTATTGAGTCATGTTCAAACGAGCTCCGAGGTTACATCTACACGCGCAGTTCAAAGACAAATGACTCATACATTCTCAACACACTAATGACTAACCATTGCATCCTTGAGGAAATATTTTGTTGAGTCTTGTGTGTAGGGGGAGCTATGGTGAAACACTATCGTGACCAAAAAGGAGCACCATGAAAGGGGGAGTTTTCCTAACTCTTGCCATTTATTATTTGCTCATTGGTTGTCTTGTGTTTTTGCCTTTGGTTTTTGGTGATAGGTGACAAAGGGGGAGAAGGAACATGAAGATCCAAAAGCCAAGTCTAGATCGATAACACAAAGGGGGAGAAGAACATGAAGATCCAAAAGCCAAGTCTAGATCGATAACACAAAGGGGGAGAAGAACATGAAGATCCAAAAGCCAAGTCAAGAGGTCAAGGAAAGATAGAGAAGAACAAGAAGATCAAATGAAGATGATCAAAGAAAATGGTGCATGTTCACTTGGAGTACACATGAAGATCAGGTCAAGATGAACATCTACACCAACATGAAGAAGAACAATGATGGTGCATTTCTAAAACAACAATGAACATCTACACCGACATGAACATCTACGTCCTTGGTGCGTGTCTACTTCAATAAGACCATCAACCACGACACCATGACAGGCGCAAAATTCAACTCAAGCTCAACTTCTAGTGCGCTACGTGATTGGGTAGTTCTCCCTCAACACCTAGCACAATTCAAGGGGGAGACTACTTCTAAGGTAAGGACCAAGGTAATCCTTTCATTTCTTTCTTTTCTTTTGGATCCTTGTTGTTCGTCCATTTTGGATCATCATAAGTAGTGGTTGTCATCCATCACCAAGAAAGGGAAGATTGTAAGGATTATGACCATTGAGGTCATCCTGAGGTATGAATGTTTTGGTGATGAATGATAAACATGAAATGTGACTAATATCTACACGAGTGTTGTTCGTGTAGGAAACCTTTTCTACTCTATGATGATTGATGATGGCTGCCTTGGCGATTGATGACAATGACCGTAAGCATAGAGGCTTGTGATCTTGATGGAGTCCAAGGGTTGATGGAGATGGATCAAAGCTAAGGACAAGCTATGGAGCAAGTGTTGGGAACACTTGTCTAGTTGTTAGGGCTTTGAGTCCATAGGAAAAACCGGACTATCAAGAGGGTCTAGGTCATTTCTTTTAGGTCATGTCTAGTCGGTAATGTGCATGGATGCACAGTGAAATCACATGCACTAGGTGACAATGCACAGTGAAATCACATGCATTTGGTAAGAGGCAAGAGGAAAAGAGAAGAGCACTAGGAGAGGATATTGGATATCTTGAGTGCTAGTGAGAGTAACAAGAGCATCTTGCGCATCTAAGGCTAGGGTATCCTTGATGGTGTGATCAAGGTTGTTACTCTTGGTCTATGGTGAGACCTAGACCGGTTAGGTGTTGGTGATTGAGCCTATCATGATCGGTTGTGAAGGCCGTCAAACGTTTGTACACGGTTTGAGCCCGCCATTGAAAGGGGCATCGCTAGTGAGCGCCCGTGTCGGCTCAAGGAGTCCGACAAGTTTTCGAGGGAGGTGAGCTTGTGCCTTGGTGGCAGCGGTGACACAACCGTGTCTTTACTCCGGGAGTGATTGCGGGCTCGTGTGCGAGAACTCCACTTGGTGGCGGGAGGGACCAGGACTCCGGTGGAGTGGTCCAATGAGGAGCAGGGGAAGGCGCCATCCTTCCGAGACCTCAGGAAAAAATATTATGATCCATCTCTTACTCTACTCCTTACTTTGATGCTTTACCTTTCGCATTTACATACCGTGCTACTCATGCTTGTGTGCTTCCCTTGCTTTAGTTGATTACCTTGTAGACTTGCATGAATAGGTTCTTTACTTGCTAGTTGTGCTTAGCTTTCACTTGATCACTAGCATGTTTAGGAGTTTCTTTGGCTTGATTTATCATCCTAGTTTGTATCATGCTACTCATGCTTGTGTGCTTATCTTGTACTTCATGATCTAGTAGCTTTGCATGAGTAGGCTCTTGTAAGGATCATGACCATTGAGGTCACCCCGAGGTATAAATGTTTTGGTGATGAATGTCAAACATGAAATGTGACTAATGTCTACATGAGTATTGTTCGTGTAGGAAACCTTTTCTACTCTATGATGATTGATGACGGCTGCCTTGGTGATTGATGACAATGACCGCAAGCATGGAGGCTTGTGAGCTTGATGGAGTCCAAGGGTTGATGGAGATGGATCAAAGCTAAGGACAAGCTATGGAGGGGAAAAACCAGACTATCAAGGGGGTCTAGGTCATTTCTCTTAGGTCATGTCTAGTCGGTAATGTGCATGGATGCATAGTGAAATCACAGGCACTAGGTGACAATGGAGAAGCCAAGGAGCTGATTGGAGAAGCCGGGAAACGAAGTCAAATAAGGACGAGGAGTTTCAGCTTCTGGACAAAGTAATCGGACAGAGGGGTCAGTGCTGACCGGACTGTACGGTCACTAAGAGGTTTTGTCCGGAGCCTACAACGAGCAGCGAGGATGCTGTCAAGTCTGGAAGACCTAAAGACCGGACGGTCCGGTCTAGTGACCGGACGGTCCGGTCAGTGGCCTGAGACTTGGGTTAGGAGGAAGCAGTGACCCGAAATGTTTCTGGACTAGAGAGAGAAACGTACCAGACGGTCCGGTCAACTGACCATACGGTCCGGTCAGCAGGAGTCAGCAGAGGGGTAGAGCTGTTGGTGCTCAGGTCTGCAGTGATCGGACGGTCCGGTCTGGCAGTGACCGGACTGTCCGGTCAGTATGCCCAGAAAGATGATTTCGTGGAGCAATGGCTAGTTGGAGGTTGGAAGCCTATATAACTTTGTTGCTGGGGTCTTGGAGACTACTCCTAGTGAAATTGCTTGGAGCATTTGGCGAGAGACAAGAGGAAGAGAGGAGAGCACTAAGAGGAGATATTCAATATCTTAAGAGTGCTAGTGAGAGTAACTTGAGCATTGATGCACATCTAAGGCTAGGGTGTCCTTGAGAGTGCGATCTAGGTTGTTACTCTTGGTCTATGGTGAGACCTAGACCGGTTAGGTGTCAGTGATCGAGCCTATCGTGATCAGTTGTGAAGGCCGTCACATGTTTGTACCTGGTTTGAGCCTGCCGGTGAAAGGGGCATCGCTAGTGAGCGCTCGTGTCGGCTCGGGGAGTGCGGCAAGTTCTCGAGGGAGGTGAGCTTGTGCCTATGTGGCAGTGGTGACGCGCACCGTGTCTTCACTCCGGGAGTGATTGCGGGCTCGTGGGCGAGAACTCCACATCGGTGGCGGGAGGGACCGGGACTCCGGCTGGAGTGGTCCAACGAGGAGTAGGGGAAGGCGCCATCCTTCCGAGACCTCGGAAAAAAATCATGAGCCATCTCTTACTCTACTCCTTACTTTGATGCATTATTTTCCACATTTACATACCATGCTATTCATGCTTGTATGCTTATCATGCTCTAGTTAATTACTTGTAGACTTGTATGAATATGCTTCTCTACTTGCTAGTTGTGCTTAGCTTTCACTTGTTCACTAGCATGTATAGGAGTTGCTTTGGCTTGATCGATCACCCTAGTATGTATAGTGCTACTCATTCTTGTGTGCTTATCTTGTTCTTGATGATCTAGTAGCTTTACATGAGTAGGCTTCTTTGCTACCTTGTTGTGTGCTTCTGTGTGTCTTCAATTACTAGCTTGCATAGGAGTTGTATCGCCTTGTGTGATCCACTAGTATGCTTAGGTTGTTGTTCTTTTTATAGGTTCATTATCTTGCTAGTGTGATCATCACTAGAATTGTGTAGGAGTTGTTTTGAGTAGCTGGTTTTAGGAATTGGCGAATTTGGTACATAGTGTGAGTTCCCGATTCACCCCCTCTCAGTCACTCGGTCCTTTCAGCTCCTTTGCTAGCTTGTTGTGTGCTTCCGCTTGTCTTTGATTACTAGCTTGCATAGGAGTTGATTGGCCCTTATGTGTGATCCACTAGTGTGCTTAGGTTGTCCTTCCTTTCATAGGATTATCTTGCAAGTATGTTCACCACTAGAATTGTGTAGGAGTTGTTTGAGTGGTCGATTTTAGTAATTGGCAAATTAGGTACATAGTTTGAGTTCCTGATTCATCCCCCCCCCCTCCTCAGTCACTTGATCCTTTCACACGGTTCATGGTGGACTGGGTGCATACCCCTCTGGAGCTTCTAATCCTAGCCGTTGCTTTTGGAATGGAGAGGAAAGGACGATCCAGCAGGCTTGACCCACCAATGTTAGGTTATGGCAACTCCGCAGGGTCAGTTTTATAGGAGGAAAGGAGGGGGAAACAGAGCGAGCGAGTTCGTCTACCATCAATGGCGGGTTGCATCATTGATGTGCACTAGTGCACATCATTGCACGATTAAGGCCACCGATGGCCGGGTGTGGGGGAGGGAAAATGGGGAAGTCACTTTCATGCTTAGTGCGCTGATTTTGGAGCTGGGGAGGCGGGCAAACAGAGCATCAGCGGCGACAGTTTTCCCTGGCAGCAGCGATGCTCCTTTGCAAGGAGGAAGACAGGTGGGAGAGGCTGGGCGAGTGAGTGGGCCGCGACCTACCTGGCTAGGCCGAGGGCAGGCGACTAGGCCAAGGGAGGGAAACAAAGGAGGAAGTGGGATGCGGGTGTGGGCTTCTGGGCCAAGAAGGCCTAAAGAGAATAAAGAGAGGAAGAGGAGGTGGGTCTGCGAAGGAGGGTTTTGGCCTAGAGACCAGGTAAGTTTCTTCCTCTTCTCTATCTCTACCCCTTAAAAGAGCGAGTCAAAGCTTTCTTAAGACTACCCAACTAATTCCACCCAATTAACCTTCTAAGACAGTGTCTAAACTAAGTACACACCACTATTTGAACACAGAAACACTTTGTTTACAAATCTAATGGTCCATAATTTGCCTCACTTTACTACATCAAATCAGACGTCTCCAAATGTTTGGATCTCCCATCCCGCCTCCCACCCCACGCAAGCATGCACAACCTCCACGCACGCCCATCTCGCCCGATCCTCTCATCTTCGTCTACGATAGTTTGTGTGGCGACAAAAAAGAAACTTTCGGCCCCGTCCCTCGACCTCGCCATCAGACTGATCGTTAAGGAGGTGCAACTGATGATCGAAATGGCATCGTCCTGGAATCGAATACCCATAGTCGCTACATGTCATCGCTGCCCGCAGGCTACCGTGGATCGACGAGGAGCCGCATCACAAGCCGTTGCTGCCGCAGGTTGCCATGGACTAGCAAGTTCAGGCTTTTGCCGATAGTACCCTTGTTGGCCTCTGCGAGTTCGATCCCTTGCCTGATTGATCTTTCGCTCTCTCTTTCTCTCACTGTCTCTCCTTAACCGACATGATTTGCTCAAGATTTCAGGCCTATCTTGTAATGGTTTATTGGCATTACGCCTCCTACAGTTTATGTCATCTTTCTTGAAGAGACACGAGACTCTCCAGATGGAATTACGATCAGGTGACTATTTCAGGAGGTTTTGCCGATGGATTTGGTTATTTTGTTTCCTTTTGTTTTGTTTTTTGGATTTTCTCTCAGTTGGGTGATGAATACTTCATTTTCTTTAGATATAGGAAACCGTGAGTTTTTGGAGGAACAAGTTTGATTTGGTTAGAAATCTTCTAAATCCAAGAGCCAAGGTGTGAGGATTTCTTTTGTTTGTTTTGTTGCATCATATGTTATCACTTATTACTTCATGAAATTGCATAGTAAAGGGGAATAGAACAAAGATTTATGTCATTCTTGAATTCTGAGATTGTTTTCACATAAACTATTTATAGAATTGCCATCGAGGAAGGCAAGTGCTTTCGATAGATATGCTGATCAGTCAATCAAGTTCTATAATTAGGATGTTTAGGGATGTTGTCACATCACATTACCAATATGGATTGGGCGAAGATTCTATGTATACTATCTAAGGAGCCTCCTGCCTGCTATTTAGACTGATCGTGAGATACTTGGAGTTAATAGGATGTAAGGTGCAGTGCATTTCCTTCACTTTACATTCCTTCACATGTCTTGGTTGCGGACTGTTGGCAAGGTTTGATGTCTTTTCTTGTGTTGTTCGAGATCTCCCACAAGTGATTGATATTACTATTTGTAAGGATCGAAGGTGTACCGAGAGGGGGAGGGGTGAATCGATAAGCTGACCACCGTTAACAAATGCTACTAATTTCTCCACTAGGTCCTAGCGATCGTTACAACCTAACAATTCTAGGAGACCAAGACCCTACACATGCTAGTGTTCATGATGAGCACAATGCAGAAGCTAAGTCACACTAACCTATGCAAGCCACAAGTCAACCTATTAAATATAGCACACAACTGCAGAATACTAAAGAGAGGGTCAAGTAATGCTCAAGATTCTTTCTCGAGGTCTCAGAAGGATGGCGCCTTTCCCTTCTCCTCATTGGACCACTCCCATCGGAGTGCCGGTCCCTTCCCCTACCAAGTGGAGTACTCGCACATGAGCTCGCAATCACTCCCGGAGTGAAGACACGGTTGCGTCACCGCTGCGACCAAGGCACAAGCTCGCCTGCCTTGAAAACTTGTCGGACTTCTCGAGCCGACACGAGCACTCACTATCGATGCCCCTTTCAACGGTGGGCTCAAACTGTGTACAAACGTGTGACGACCTTCACAACCAATCATGATAGGCTCGATCATCAATACCTAACCGGTGTAGGTCTAACCATAGACCAAGAGTAATAACCTAGATCACACCCTCAATGACACTCTAGCCTTAGATGTGTATAGATGCTCAAGTTACTCTCTAGCACTCTCAAGATCTTCAAATCTCCTCCTAGTGCTCCTCTCTTTTCCTCTTGGCTCTGTTTTGATGCTCCCAGTTATCCTATGGGCCAAGAATGGTCTCTAGATCCCAACAATGACTTTATATAGGCTTCCAAGCTCAAACTAGTAGTTGCTCCACAAAAACAACTTTCTGGATGTATAGACCATACAGTCCGGTCTCTGCCAGACCAGACCTTCCGGTCTCTTCTGTACGGCTCAGCTAGAGCTGTCGCTCCCTATCCCTCTATTGTTCTTGCACAGACCGAACCGTCCGGTCTCTCTGACCACTGTCATTCTAGAGATGACACATTTTGCTTCCTCTCTGCCCTCCTCCCATCCATACAGACCAGACCGTTCGGTCTCTATGGGCCTTCGCGCTGAGAGATTCCTCATAACAAATCTTCTCTGATATGCCTTCTCCTCTGATGACCGTATAGTCCGGTCTCTCCAAACCCCTTTGTCCGGCCTCTATCTTCAGAAGTCGAAACCCCTTGTCCTTGCTTGACTTTGTTTCCCGGCTTTTTCCAACAGCTCCTTGGATTCTTTACTGCCATCTAATGCTTGCAATTTCACTGACCATCCATGCACATCAGCAACTAGTGTGACCTAAGAGATATGACCTAGACCCTCATGATAGTCCAGTTTACCTATGGACTCAAGCCCTAACAACTAGAGAAGTGTTCCAAACAGTTGCTCCTAGATCGTCCTTGGCCTTTCCATCTCCATCAACCCTTGGACTCCATCAAGATCATCAAGCCTCCATGCTTGTGGTTATTGTCATCAATCGCCAACGCAACCATCAATAATATTTGTAGTAGAGTTAGAGATGATTCCTTCGTGCACAACACTCATATAGATATTAGCCCATAATTTCATAGTTGTCATTAATCACCAAAACATCCATACCATAGAGATCCAATCATCAATGCTCATGAAGCTTACACTATTGTTCATTGTGCCTCGTGCAATTGTTTTTTTGCTTTCTTCATTCTCTCTATCTCTTCAATGGGGGCAGACCTGTAAGTTTTTGTTCCTGATGCTACTTGTTTCGGACAATATTGTAAATGTTGGCTCAGTTAGTATCTAATAATATGATGTGCTGGCTACAAATTGTCACACCCGGTTTTAAGGCCAAAACCGAATGCAAGACTATGTGTGTCAGGATCAAGTTTGACACATATAGGGACAAAAGTGAAATAAACAAAATAACTAATGTCATTATTATTATTACCTTGTATCATTACTACATAGTATGGATTACATCAATAAAGTAAAAGATAGCAGAAGCCTCCATAACACCACATGTAGTCAACCGAGGATCGCACTCCTAGTCGTAGGAGTCCACATCGATGTAGTCCATCGTGCCATCGTCCTCTGAGTAGCAGAATAATAGCAGCAACAACACAGGAAAAACTAAAATGCGTGAGTACATAAAGTACTCATCAAGTGGGGGAAAGTAATGACATGCATGCTAAAAACAAGAATAAGCTTAACAGAGGTAACTGCACTACGCATCCTTAGCCTATGACTCTAATTATACAAGCATCCTATTTGCTAGGTGAAAATGTGGCCCAACAAGTTAACCACCTATCCAACACTATCGATTGTCCACTAATAGCAAATCTATGAGTTACTCACCCACACTAGAACACTATAGGTTACCCACCTATAGCTACCACTCAAATCTGATTACCCAACAGATCCACCCAACTATTCATCTAATCGTGTGAGGATCCAAACTGCTCTTGACCATGAGAACGGTTGTTATAACAGTTTTACACTCTACAGAGGTTATACAACTTTACCCACAGGTTGGTGATTCCATCACCTGTCGGTGACTAAAGTCTCCCTGTTGCCAACACACTACCGTAGGTGTGAGGCCAAGAGATCACTACATGGTCTTTTAAAGAGCTCCCCAGCTTGCAAAACGTTCCTGTTAAGGTTTCATCGCTGCGGGATTAACCATCCCTATAGAAGCCCGCTCTGGCGCCATGGCTAGAAGCATACCCTTCATCACCAGAAGCCGAAGATGATCCTCTCGTCCTCTGTCCTTGAACGCCCGCAAAACTGAAAAGACATCTAATACTAGACCACGCCTACCCATATCAGCTCTGTGCTTTGCGCTGTTTTCCTGGGTGGCCGTTCCATGAATCAATCCTTATGACCACAAGCAGGTACTACCACCATCCAAACAGTATATTATCCGTACCTGTGCATACCCGCACCACCATCAACATCCTCCTGTTTGGGTCACCTAAGTTCCATGTTGCTAAAAAGATTACCAACCCAAATGATGATTAGGTTTCAAGTGAATATTAGTCAAGTTTATTATTATTCATTTTTATACCCTCACAATACTGTAAGCTAAGCATAACGTACCCATACTCATCTACCAACCCAAACCAGGCGACAAGGATAAGATTAATCAATATCTAGTCAACTCTAACATAGGTTTGAAATTTAGACAAGCATGCATGAAAAGTAAATTATATCCTTAATAGGTGCAATATGGTCAAAGACACTTCTGATTCTCCTGCTACCTACTGCTCAAACTGTCTTAGAAATTCTGAAGCTGCTCGTCCTCTAATATCGATAAATATCGAAAAACAATCATAAAAAAATAAGAAACTGTACACCAAACATTCCCTAATGACTATGAAAACAGTATCAAAAGATAGTACTCATTCCTACGATTCCGTGAGCGCAAAAATCACATAAATCGGAGTTACGGTTAAAATGTTATGCTAACTTGAAGTTCTAGGGGCTAAAAAGTAAAACCAGTAGGTTTTAAGGACCTATTTGCAATTTTATAAAATTATAGGAAATAAAGTGTAAAATATTAGGACCAAAACATAATTACTAAAAAGTAAAGGGTTGTTACTACCAAATTTTAGGACCTAAACATAATTTTTATTAAGTATAGGGGGCTAAGTGTAAAAAGACAAGGTTAAAATAGTATTAACAATAAGCTTAGGAGTGTTTTTGTAAAATTACAGGGCTAAAAATATTATTTCTAAATATCTGGGGCTAAAATATAAATTAATAAAGGCTCTGCATAAAATTAGGATTTAAATTGAATTAGGGCAAAGCTCAGGAGCTTATACGCAAAACTACCCTTTTCCTGGAATTCTTTGATAAAAAATGCTAAAAGGTGTGGACTGAGTCCATAGGGCTTATAAACCGGGCGTTGACCCGAGGTCTACTGGTCCGCCATGGACCGGGCGCGCACCCCTTTGGGGGCTTTTAATCTGAGCCGTTGTTCTGAAAATGAAGGCATGGATGGCAGCGTCGTGGCCATTGATGTAGGCTAGTGGGGTCACGATTAAGGCCGTTTATGGCTGGTAATGTGGGGAGGGAAAACGGGGCGTCTAGTTTTCGTGCTCGACGCGTCGGTTTTTGAAGCCAAAGGGGCGGGGTCACCGAGCGACGGCGTCGGCAGTTGCAGGCGGCGGCGCTTGCTGCTGGCTGCACGGGGGAGACGAAGCTCCCAGCTTCGTCATGTGGGCTGGTTTGCTGGGCCGTGGCCCATTACGCAGGAGTGCGAGTGAACGGAAGAGCAGGGGGAGAAGGGGAAATTGGCTGCGGTTTGGAAGAGAAGGGAAAAGGGCAAAATTGTTTGTAACACGTTGAGAAAATGTGATTTTATTTTCAACATATTAATAAAGTTAAATTTATCTGTAACACACTATGATCTTGTGATTTCTTATCTGGAACACATTATAACCATTTAACAATTATTTTCATTTTTTATCTCAATACTCATAATATATTAGGATTTGACACTTGGCATAAATATACATTATTATACTATTTATCACTAAAAAATAGAGCTAAATTTTTTTTCAAATATTTTTCATGTTTTTCACTGTTTTAATATTCAATTTGTCCAACAAATTATTCAAATAATAATAAAAAATCTAGCTCTATTTTTAACGATAGATATTGCAACAATGTATATTTGTATCAAGTTTTAAGTTCTAATATATTCTAAGTATTGAGATAAAAAAGTTAAAAATAATTATTAAATGATCATAATGTGTTCTAGATGATAACTTATAAGATCGTATAGTGTGTTGTAGATAAATTCAATTTTGTCGATGTGTTGGAGATGGAATCACGTTTTCTCAATGTGTTACAGACAATTTTACTAAAAAAAATAATAATAATAAAATAAAATAGGCAGGGTCGTGGGAAGGGTTTTGGCCCAGGAGTAAGTTTCTTTTCTTTTCTCTTCTATTTCTTATTTCTTGTTTTCAGTTCTATTTACTATACTAAAACTAATTCTAAATCGATTTCTACTTTGAAATTTTAAATACTTTTTTCACAGAATAAAAACCCTACTGCATACTACTCCGGCATGAATGCAACATTACATAAATACTTATTAATTTATTTATTTTTTTGGAAAAATCAATATTGTGCTTAATGAAAATTGTTAACACTCTAATTAAAATAAGACTAAATAAATTATTTACAAAATATGAAAAATAGGGTGTTACACAAATATAGAGAAACAACATCCTCAGTCCACAGAGGCAGGCTAATGCAAACTTATGGAAAAAGAATAGGTATCATGCTCTTAAGATTGTTTCATAGCTACACCACATGCCTCTAAATCCTTTCCCTTTGCAGCAGGTAGAGAAATTTATAATTCTTTATTTATATGTTTTCATAGAGTTTCTATCACCAATGTCAATTCTACTAGGTCGTAGTTCAACTACACTTCTTGATTGACCCTTCCTGCTATGACAGATGGTATATGTCAGCTTTCTGACCTCAATGATTAGCCAAATTTCTCAACCTCAGAAAGTCTTTTCCTTTATGACCTCATTTAGATTTTAGTTCCTTGGCACAATCATAGGGTCACTGAGATGGTATGTTTTATTTTGATAGCAGATCACTAGGTACCAACTCTCTAGATACATTGAAGTCACTTAACATATGTATATAAAGTTGTTCACGTTGTTCATAAGGTTCTTTAGTTGTAAGACTGTGGGGACAGTGTTAACTCATTCTATGTTTGAATAGAAGAACAAATGTTGCTTTTTTGTTGTTATCATGTCCATTTTTATAACAGGTTTTGAACCTTTTTCCCATGTTTTACTGTTGGATTGTAGCATTCATGAGAATTCAAGGTTGATCCTCATTCAATTGGGTGAAAAGAAATAATCATAATTTGTCTAAAAATGAATTCCAATGAAGTGGTTGATGATGTTTATTTGATTTTGGATAAAATCCACTTTACTCCCTTCAAGTATGGCCAAAGTCCGGATAACCCCCTGAACTATCATTTGGTTTTTTTTATCCCCATGATTTGTTAAAATAGATCATTTTACACCTTTAATTGGTATTTTAATCCTGGTTTGTTTATATGGACCACGATTTGTGTTAGGATTGCCCTCTCAACCTTCACACATGTGTCGGACAATATGACAACAGACTAAACGAGTCACATAATCCTATTCGAGTCTATACACTTTTATGTATGGTTGTTTTTCTCCGTTCTTTTACTTGGAGGCACAATGAGAAGTACAACTGAGCTACAACTATAGGGAGTTGATGATAGGTGAATCGAGAACATCACGGTGGCACGGATTGAGTAAGCTCGTCAATGATCATAATCTTCTAATGGTTGAACGTCTCAAGAGATGTATGGAACGGAAAGGAAGGCAAGACGATATGAAACAAGGGTACACACACATCATAATTAGGTCAGGATAGGGTTATATGTTATATTAATTTATTTACCATATTATACAAGACATGTGTAAGGTTGAGAGGGGTAATCTCAACTATATCCCGAACTATATCAGCAATTTAGGATTAAAATACCAGTCAAAGTATAAATCATTCTAGTTTCGTGAACAATAAGAGTAAAACAAATCAAACAATAGTTCAAGGGGTCATTTAAACTTCTCCCATATTTGAAGGGAGTAAAGTTGACTTTATCCTTTGATTTTTTAAGATAATATGTCTTCTAACCACTGAGACAATTGATTCCTCAAAGGTTTTCAAAGTGTTTTGAATTGTAAGTTGTTAAGGCAGTCTTGACGCCATGAATGCAACTAGCTAGCCACCGAGAGGATTGATAGTCTGTATCCTCAATGTTTCCATGTACACATTGTGCTAACACTGATCTGAGCTATGCTAATATTTTTGTTTTATTTCTTAGCTGATTTGCATTATTCCTTATACTGGATGAGGCTTTAGAGAATGATGCAGCACTTGTGTCCCCCTGTCTAATTCAGATACCTGTACAAGTATGCCCAAAAATGTCTTGCAAATGATGATATAATGGATTAGTGGCATGATTTATCTATTCTTTGCAGGATTTAGTACACTACATTTGGCATATGTCAAGCTAATATTTCTAGGACTAGCATCTAGGATCAGAAGAGGAAATTTATTTAATGGGATCTCATGTAACAGAAATACATTAATTTCAAGCATCTTTTTAGAATATACATCCATATTGTTTTCAAAGAGCACACTGAGAAGTTAACTTACACACAAAAAAAATGAAGGAATAACTACAGTGATCTATGATTTTTAGTGGGATTTCTTTTTGGTGGTTTGCATTTTGTATGTGTGATGCTATACTGTTGTTCACAACAATTTCAGCTCATGGTTTCATCTTTGCGTTGCAGCAACCATGTGAAAACTGAAGGAGTCACTGCATAGGAGTGAAAACCGCATCAGTGTGAGCTTCACCACCGTGTCAATTTTTAGAGGATATTCTATAATTTTGAAGCCATTAAAAATTATCTTCTTAAAGAAAAAGAAAACTGTAACAAATTGCTAGATCCGTGTAATAACAATTTGAGAAACACCTCATTAGAATAGTTAACTTCTAACTTTCAAAGCGTATAATAGCTGAAGTGAGAAATGTATTTTGTTCTTGTAAATAAGCATGTATTCAATAATGTAATGACTATTTCTTTGTTTTCTTTTTGAGCAAACCTTGATATTGCACTTTTATATTGGGCTATATCATGTTATATTTTTTTTATTACTATAACGTTAGCACGGACAATATACTAGTCTTTTCTAGTTTCTTTCCTATTTTCTGTTTTTAATTTCTAACTAACTATAAAATGATTTCTAGTTGAATTTTAAATACTTTTTCACAGAATAAAATACCTACTGCAATTCTACTCCAGCATGAATGCAACAATACACAAAATAATTTAATTAAAAATTGATTTAATAAATCAAGAAAATAATCTTTGTAACTAAAAAAATATTAACACCCTAATTAAAGTAAGAAATACAAAAATTGTAAAATATGAAAAATTAGGGTATTACAATATTCCTCTCTATCAATGACCCCAAGCGGTTCTAGCGATGATTCAAAGTAGCAGAGGGCGTGATGCATCATAGGTGGATCTCGTGGAACTCTATCTAGCAGTGGCGAAGCTTGAGTTCCAAATTAGAGGCCTATAGCTAGATTACCTCTAGAATCAAGAAATAGTACCTAAAAGCTTCGCCGTTGCTCTTTAGGCTTATTTAGACAGCCACACTCTTCGGTCCTCCATACTTATGAGCAACCAAAGTTGTTTGACATGTTTGTATTTCAAAAAAAAAAAAAAAAAAGATGTGTGCCCATATTCATCTAAGATTAGGCGACACATCGAAGTTCCACAACTTGGATCAAACTTACTTGGATTATTAATAGGATTCCTAAACAAAAATATAGAGACACAGAGTAAAAGAAGTACGAGTATGGGCCGGAAATCTTCGCTTCCACCCAGTCGGACGGAGCGCGCCATCCAACACCCTCCCCCCCCCCTCCTCCATTCTTCTACCTCACGCTATCGCCGGCGAGCCCGCGGTGCAGCCGGGGACATGGAGAATCCTTAGTTGTGTAGGTTTGTATTCCAAGAATCAATACTCCTCCCTCCTGCGATAACAACCAGCAGCAAGCCGGAGAAGTTAGCGCGGTGGCAGCGACAGAGGCAAGGGCATCTCGCATTGACGGGTTAGTGTGGCGGCAGTAGTGAGCGGTGGCGGAGACGAACGCCAAGAGAGTTTAGCACGGTGATGGAGGTGGGCGGCGGTGGAGTCGACATGGGCACCGCTGGAGCCGGAGAGACGGGGACGAGCAGACGTGGCGTGCGCGAGGTTGAAAAAATAGAGGAGTGTTTGCCCAGCCCCCGGTATGGGCATCAATTGAATCACAACCCAGCCCAAATAGTCGAATTAGGCCCGTCCTTCTGCTCTTCGCATCCCAAAAAACATAAACAGAACCCCTTTTCTCTCTCTCTCTCTCTCTTTTGATATTTGCTATTTTGCCCGTGGAAAGATTAGGTTTCGTCCAAATGGCCATATAACATTGGTTCTTTAAAATGCCAAATGAAACATAGACTCATAGCTATTTTGTCCACATCTATTTTTTTTTACAAAATTGCCCCTAGGCTTATTCTTCCTCTTCACACCTCGTCTGAAGCCGCTCGCCGCCGCCCCCACATCGGCCCACTCGCCCGTCTCTAGCACGCCCATCCGCTCGTTGCAGCCCATCGCCTCCACCCGCCCGCTCGTCACCGCCCGCTGCCCCCATGCCGGCCCGCCCACCCGCTCGTTGCAGCCCACTGCCTCCACCCGCCCGCTCGTCGCCGCCCGCCGCCCCCACGCCGGACTGCTCGCCCGTCGCCCCCACGCCCGCCCGCCGCCTCCACGACCGCCCGCTTGCCGCCGCGCACCATGGCCCTGGCTCCCCCAGCAGCCGGAGTCCTCCGCACCCGCGCTCATCGCCAGCCTCGCTGCGAGCGAGGAGCTGGGAGATGAGGCACAACGTCGGGAGGAGGGGCTGGCAGCGACCTTGGCCATGTCAGCTATGTGAGGGAGGAGGAAGAAAGAAAATGAGGACCATTTCGTCTAAGAAAAGAGATATGGGTAAAATAGCAGTGAATCAATGTTTTGGTGGGTACTTTATCAAAGCCCCAATGTTAAACGGGTATTTGGCCCAAGGTCACTCTTTCCACGGGCAAAATAACAGATAACTCTTCGGAAGTCAAACTAGCTCGTTCCTCCAAGGCCAGGCCAACGCTGCCCAGCATCGTACGACCCAGGTCCGGGAGAAACGAGTTTCATTTTCGTTCCAAACGTAAAGGGTGCGATTGGTTCTCTTCAGAAGTCAGACTGGATCGTTCCTCCAAGGCCAGGCCAGCGCCGCCCAGCATTGTACGAGCCAGACCCGGGAGAAACGAATTTCATTTTCGTACCTCGCGAGCCACGCTTAACTTTGTCTTTTACATCTGGTGAGTCACAACTGGCCTTTCATGCAGACAACCAATCAAGTGGTATTTGCATCCCATCAACATGTTAGCATAGACTCCCGAAACCAAACGCTTGAAAGTTGCATGCGGTGAGTCTGGGATGTCTTTTATATAAAATAATCAATTTTAGTCTATTATGTTAAAAAAAAGTCTATCCAAAATTAAAATTGCAGGATCTAGATGTTTTTTATTTTGTTTTCATCACTGATCTAGAAATTTCAGAATTTTTTTTGAAAAATATGTTTTTTTAGAAAATTATTATTTTTATCGATACATATACAAGTAAGAACTAGTTTTGTTCGTATCATCATATAGAACACAACGGTGAAAATAGAATAAAAAACATATACTATATGAAGAATTTATAATATTTTAAAAAAAGAATTATGCTATTTTTTTCGCTTATGTCAGCATAAAAGTGACATATCTACTGTTTGGTTTTATTGAGACATGCCAAATTATTTGACGTGTCTTTTTTATTAATCACACAAAATAGATTAACGTGTCTTAATTAAGTTCAGTTCACGTCTGGATCGTCTGAAAGAGTTAAGTCCCAAACACGCCAATCAGTATGACGTGTTTCATGCATAAGACACATCAATCTGTTTGGCGTGTTTGTGGTCAACCTCACTCCCGTTCGGATTGGACGTGTTGGTCAACGCTGACATGGACCCTATCAAGCCAATGAATATAGAGTATTTCATACACAAAACATGCCAGAGTGATTGACGTGTTAAAAATGTCTAGAGTCTACGTAAATTTTTTCTGAAATTATAGATTAAAAATAATTATTTTAAATAAAAAAATCCGAGTGTGGGTACACCCAACCAATCATGCCCAGCCTCCTCTCTCTCTCTTTCTCTCTCTCACCCTCCCGAACCCCGGCCCTCCGCCGCGTTTGAGCCGGCGATCTGCGGCTGTCGCCGGCCGCCTTGTCCCTCGGCCAATTCGCGACGTGATCTGCAGCCGCGACCTACTCCTCCTCCCACGGACGCCTTTGGTGCCTGGCATTGGGAGGGACGTTGATTTTGTGGTGAAATGTCAGAAATAGATCCCGCGGCGGCGTGCCTGTCCCGGAGGATGTCGTCACCGTGATCCTGGATCGCGTGTCTGACTTGGTCTCTCTCTTCCGCTGCTCCGTCGTGTGCAAGCGGTGGTGCTGCCTTGTGTCGGACCCGGTATTCCTCCTCCGCCGCTGGCCGAAGGGCTGCTCGTCCCTCGACTGACCCTCCCACCTCGGGTTCTTTATCCAGCGCCACCCGATCCACACCAGCACGAAGAGGAAGATCTCGAGGCTCTACCCAAGCCTCTCGCCGGCGTTCGTCCCGGCGTCGGACTCGGTCCTCGGACCGGAGCGCCGGTTCCTCTCCTCGTTCATCCGCGACGACGCCGGGATCTTCGACGATGCCAAGCCGCTGGTGGCGCACGGCGGCCTCCTTCTAGTGCGCGTCGCACCTCGGTCCTCGGACGGAAACAACATTCTCTGCCTGTGCGTGTGCAACCTGCTTACTAGCAGACACGAGCTCCTGCCTCTGCTGGATGCCTCCCTCTTAGACGACGACGGCGTGATGGGTTACAACCTTGTTACCGCTATGGACAACGATGCTGGGCGGCACCTGCTGGCGGATGGCTACTCCAACGTGTTCCAGGTGTTGCTCATCGGTGTCGCACGAGAGAATTGGCGTTTGTGTAACAGAACCGCCTTACCACGGAGACGATTTCGTTCCAGGATCTTTCTCGGGTGACAACACGCGCTATGATGTCCATTAGTACAACATATGGCAAAATAATGTAGTTACAACAAGAACATAGATAGAGTACAGAGTTTTATATAAATTCGAATTTAAAATTACAAACCAGAGTATTAAAAGTGCGGAAGCGAAATAGTTCAACAGTACTAAAGAGTTTCGACAAAAAGTAAGATACACGCCCTCTCATGGCGATACACAATAGTAGAAGCCGGCTTTGTTATACCCGTGAAACCGTACTAGCGCACACAAGCCTACTCCTCATCCTCATTGGTGCAGAGCTCCCACTCAATATTCCAGCAGTCAGAACGCTGGCCTTCCTAGTGGAACCTTCCACCGTAGTGACAGGCTCCACCCAGATCATCTGAAAACCACATAGAGCTATGCCCTGAGCAACTAATACTCAGCAAGACTGACCCGTCAAAGTGGCCAACTACAGCCAACTTCTAGGCATGCACAGGACATAGGTAGGGTTTATGTTGCCAAAAAGCCAGCCTAAGAGTGGATCCTTATTTTTCAAGTTTTAGCATCAAGTTAAGTTGACATGCAGAATAAGAAATTTAGTTTGCACTAAAACTATAGCAATCATGGTTGTAATACAATTAGAACAATTCCATACAGCAGTATTGAACCCATTCATCATATTAATGGCTTCCAATACTGTTCCGACGGAGTTATCAAGGGGTACTTGTTACTGTGAGGGGCAGCGACTCGAATTGATTTACATCCTGCGGGAGAAACCTGCTTGCACGGTCCATACACGCTTCATGGATGCCGCATGGAGTAACCTTTCGCTGTGGCACCACATGCTCTTCTGGGTCCAGACTCCCCCGAGAATGGTCCCCCAACGCGATGTGCCCCGTGCCACCATCCATGGGTGGATTCTTCCCTCCTCTCAGCCCCAGTTCCATCAAAGAAGGGATAAGGCTATCTTTCGACCAGGCAGTAGTCGTAGCTACATCAGTTTACTAGGCCCATAACTCCAGCATGCAAACAGTATGTTCAGACCTGATCCCATGGACCGGACATGAGGCGTAGTCTTAGGTGACTCGGACGGGGCTACCTCCTTGAAGACAAGCTGTCCTTCCCTTTCCACCTAGTTGCCCGTCCGGTCTTCATTGTTATCCCATCCAAACTTTCTTTCAGCCGATATCATTCCCCAGTGATAATGTTTCCTGGTCTATGAGTGGTCTCCATACCACTCAACGAATAGTCGTCATAGATTAAGCAGAGTGACTACCGTTCCTGAGGCTAATACCAGGTAAAAGGGAACCTACTATAATACTAAGTTTACAAACAACTCCTATAAACTTAATGCACAAACAAGCCTACATTCCTAACTAATGTGAAAACAAAAATGTAAAACCGGTGGGATGCACCGGGGCTTGCCTTGAGCCTAATCTTGGTTAGCGAGGTCACCACCTTGTCCTTCTGGCTCCTGCTCCTGTCTCGCCTCTACGTGGTTCACCTTGGTATCCGCATGATGCAAATGTGATGTTGTGCATGAGAGAAGATTCATAACAGTCTACTTAAATAAGATGGACCGGTATGATAAGTAGGGGGGGGGGAGGTTCGATTAGTCCAGTGAATATAATGTATGAAGTAGAGGCATAGGGTGAGCACGTTTAGTGTATTTCTGTTGGCACTTCCCAAGTGCCCCTTTTATATGTGAATATTACCCCTAATTAGAGCATAATTAATACTAATTTAGGCCATTTACCTGTGATATTGCCTATATATTTGTATATGCGTTGTTTTGAAGCTTTATTGCGGAAACAGGTAAAATTGGTGATTAATACGATGATGGAAAGGACAGGGGTCCAGAACTGACGAAAAGCACCGAAGAAGCCCAGTGCGCCGATCGGCGAAGCCAATGAGCCGATCGACATAAGGGTGTTTTGACCCACAGAAGTGACCGAGGCCCATTCCACATATTTATGAAAGTTTATCTGCGCAAGACACTTGAAGATATTTGTCTAAGAAGAATTATGGAACTTCAAGAAGATTTATGAAACTCCAAGATTTTAACATGCAGTACAAGACTTTATCTCGAAGGAAAAGGCCCACATGGCTGCTGTGGAAGACAGAGGAACCAACTCGGGGAAGAAATCAGAGAAGACACGGCTTGCGCCGATCGGCGTAACCGCCTTATTTGCTAGAAACCGAGTCCTTTACAAGTAGAACCCCTATAAATACTTGTAAACCCTCGCCGCAGAAGAGGAGGCGACAGAGGGACACCAGATCCGTGAGTTAGAGCCACCGGGGCTTGCCCCGTTAGAATAGATCTCTAGTTGAGTTTCAAGAATCATTGGAGTCAAGAGTTGATCCGTCACGGTAGGCCATCTCGACGGCGATGAATCTTACTCTATATATCTCAAGAATGATTGAATATGTTGATGATGGTTTTGGTGATTTGTCTATCTTGATTCTATAATCATGCATGTGCTTATTCCAATTGCTTAGTTCTAGGCTAAGTAAGTAGATATTATCTTAATCGTGGTGATTAGGGTAGTATTTGGACATTGTATTGATTATGGTTGCTTGATGATGCCAGTAGTGTGGTTTAGCGGTGACAGCACAAAGCCTACGCAGCACTATTGGATAGTTGAGTAGGGTAAGATACGCGATTAAGGATTTCCTCCCGGCAGCGATAAATCGGGAGCCGCTCGGAAAGCAGGGTGGTCTTACTCATTATAGGTTTTCATTGATCTATGTAATTACCCATTATGATGCTATTCAATTAGACTATCTGGTTACGATCTTACTAGTAGATATCTGGCTACTCACTTATCAGCATAAGTTTACAACATCTGGTGTACTTTGGCTTAGACTCACTGGTGTGCCGATCGGCTCAACTTCTGCGTCGATCGGCGCAAGAACTTTGACTTAGATTCACCAGTGTGCCGATTGGCTCGACGCCTGCGCCGATCGGCACAACCCTAGATTTAATAGATCTCGTGCACTTTGACTCAGTTTCACTAGTGCGTCGATCGGCGCATTGACAGATTTACTGTCTGGCGCACCTTTACGCTGGCCAGTCTCCCCCTCATGCAACCTGACCTTGACAGTAGCCTTGACTAGATCTTTTACTGTTAACTTTGTTTAAGAAATCCCTAAGGTCCCAGTAGATTCGATAAACCTTGGAATGCTCAATTCAAGGGAAAAAGTGCTACAATCGTACACCGTTCTCTTATGGTATATAAGTGGGTGCGTAGATACGACCAATAATTTCCTTCATGGCCCCAGTAATTAAATGCGGTAATTTTGTATGGAAAGTACAATGTGTGTGGTTTTTATATAATGCATAAAAAAAAGTCAGGTTCACTTTGTATATTAGTGTCAGTTCACTTTGTGTATTTACCTCATCGATTTCATTTTGTTAATAATTGCATATTCAGATACAGCGGGCATGCATAGATTTGATCTAAGCGAGTGTATATGAGACAGGGTCCGAAGATAAGTAGCTAACCAATATTTCAAAGTGCTTACAAGGCTGGTAGGCATGATTTGATTGGATATGAATAGAGCTAAGAAGTTGACTATTTACTGAGTGTATAACTATATTTATGGACAAAATAATTAACTGATCATGGTTCTGAACGACATATGTCTAAGATCAAATTACTACAGGTAGAACACGTCAGGGTGATTCTGGATCAAGTTTTAGTGGCATGCATGAAACAAATTAATTTAAATAATTAACTTAATGTGAATGCTAAATAATTAGTTGTGTTGAATAGTGAAAGTTGAAATGTGTGGCTTTATGGGGTGGTTAGGAGTGGACAAACATGAACATGTGCCATGCGTCATGAATTTTTCAGTTACAGAGATTTATATAAGAATTTAGGGGTGTTTCTATTACTTATGAATTTTGTCAATTTTTTTTATGACAACATGCAAGACCTCACTAGACTACAGAACATGTCATCTTAATATTTCTATTTGAGTTACTAATAACAAATGACAAACATGAAACTATAACTTTATTTTAGTGGACATGCTAGAATATTCATAATTAAATTGCATAAATGGCGGAGGCATCATAACTAAGCATGCATAGGTATTTCTCTAGCATTTAAATGGTTTTGAGTAAGGATAATTAGTGAACTTTCAAACTATAGAATGACCGACAAAATTCACATTTCAGATACACATAACATAAGAAACATGCATGAAAGAATTTATAATTTAATCAAGTTTTAAACAATAGCTATGAATTTATTTCTATCTTTGCTCATTAAATGCATTCATAAATAAATGAGTGTTTTTAGGGTGTTTTATGATTTGATTAAAATAGTAAATATTCCTAGGAGTTCTAAAAGTATTTATTTTTATTTTTCTTCCAAGTAATTACTTATGTATCAATTTTTAAATCTAGAAATAAGGTTTTGACATATTTTAAACACTCCAGGAATTACCTGATCTTCGGGCCGAAAGTAGCTCGGCCAATCAGGGCCTGTCGTAGGGGAAAGACCACCCTAGGCCAGATTCGACCCGGTATCGGCATGGCCCACGGCCAAAAACCGGCCTAGGCGGACTGGCCAGCCATGGTCAGCGCGTGACGCACGCTTGGCGACGGCATGGCGAGGCCGAGGCGGGGAGGGGCGAGGACGCCGGCGCTCTAGCCTCCACGAGCGGCACCAGAGGACCTCATTGGCAGCGCGGCGTGCGGGAAGAGGCGGTGAGGTGGACCGGGGTCACGGCGCGACGCGCGAAGGCAAACGACGGGCGGAGCAGAGCGGTCGTCAGCGGGCAAGGAGGCGTTCCGGCACCTGGGTTGCCATGCATGATGCCAAGAAAGGTCATAGGGACGCGAAAGGATGGAGATTTTGCGCCGGAGAAACGAATTGCATGGGGGCTCACCGAGATGAAAGAAATCTACGATGAACTGCGGTGGGCCAGTTCACCATTGTCGGGGAAGAACGCCACGATTCGTGGCCGACGGTGCGAGTGGGGAGGGGCCTGGGCGTAGAGCTGGGGATAAGGTGCCGACGGAGCTGCAGGGCAGCTCGGCCAAGGCGCAGATGGGCCAGGGCAGCCAGGTGAGCTCGGGCAACCCCGGGCCTCCATGGCGGTGGGAATCGAAGGAAGATCGACCGGCCGAGCCGAGGAAGGCGAGGGCCGATTCGAGCCCGTCGTAGCGAGGGAGGGGGAATGCGCGTGCGCGGTGAGGGAACAGGATCGAGGCGGAGCCCTAGTCAGAGCTGGATGGAGGCGGAAGGGGCTGCAGCAGTGGGACGACGAGGTTTGCTCGCTCCGGGCCATGGCGCTTGGCCGAACGAGAGAAGAACAGAGAGCAAGAATGAGAGGGAGAAAGGGAGAGGAGACCAGGGGAAGTGATGGGCGCCTCGGGGGTGGGACACTCGATCTGACTAGGAGGTGTCTCGGCCGATCGACGACGACCATGCGGTGGCCGGCAGCTCGGGCGGAATGGGCGCCACTGAAGTGCTTTCTCAGGGAGGATGATAGGTGGGGCCCGTGTTGTTTATCTTTTTTGTTCATTTTCCAAACTGCAATCTCTTAATATTTTCATATCTTCAATTCTGGAGTACAATTGAGAAAACCAAAAGTATGGACGTGTTAAGCATGATTGGCTATTAATTTAGAAAATGAGTTTAAGCTCTGGACTGAAATAGATTTTTAAGAGGAATTTTTCAAAGTGTGCTAGTTTTTGCACTCCGGTGCATTTATTTGGGACACTAGATCATGGGATAAAAATTTGAGAATTGGCTCAGAATTTAACCATCAGCTATAACATATATTTTTGGTATGAGTTATATTGAAAATTTTTAACTTGTAATTCATGTGACATTCAAATTTGCTTGAATTCATTTCATATTTGATCAAATTCAGTTCAAAATTTTGTTCTAAATTCTCATGCTTATGTGAAAGGGTTCTACGGTTTGGTTTTCGGAACTCCATGACACCAGGGGTGTCACAGCTTGCACCTCTACAAATTCTCCTCCGCTGCTGGCGAGTCGCAGGGTTGGCAGTTGGCACGGCTACGATTGCAGACAACCATTTGATGTTTCGTTGTCGGGGCCTTTTCAAAGCAGGATCGCAGTTGTTGCTTGTGGCACATCACAATGGCTCTTTGACGGGATCGATGCAAATAATCAAAGAATGTATACCCTTGATGTGAGCATCAACTCAGGGCACATCTCATTGACCATGCTCCAATCCCAGCTGGTTGTGCACCATTGATGCAAGACTCGCGCTTCTTCATGTAAGGAACAATCGACTGGAGATCTGGTCACGCCAGTATCAGAATGGCACTGTGCGCTGGTTCCCAACTGAGTCTATCCAGATCGGCATGGAGATAAACTTATTTGGTGAGTCATTGTCCCCTGTTTGTCCCAGAGAAAATAGTGACACTGTGCTCGCACTCTACCATTCAGACCCTGAATTTGCATACTTGCTCGATCTCCAATCTGGGTGAGCGACCAAGGTGGCAGGCTGGACACGATCGTTCAACTATATGACAGTTGTGTCCTATGAGATCAACTGGCCAATGTTCTTCATGTCTCGCCTTGGTGTGCAGATCTAGTTGTTTTTCTTTGCTGGACAATGGTCACCTGCGGTTTAAAGTTTCTCTAACCATGTAGAACTTCAAAGCTATCCTGTATTGTTAGTTTGCTAGGTACACATCTCACCATGGAACTCCTATATAAATTTAGAAAAGATATCTCATTTCCTTGCAAGTACCCAGCTACATTGTTTTAGTTTACATATAAACTTTGGTAGTAGCTGATGTTTTATCATTCAGAAATCTGTCTGGTTTAAAGAAGTAGAGCGCTGTATTTCCAGTATGGGATCCTGCTCTGCAATCTATATACAATGTAGCTGGTCAGTATGGAAAATGGTTTCTGCAAAAGTGATGATATGGCAGTTTCTATTTACCTGTTCAATACCATTTCCCTCCAAAATATGGATATTATTGTTAATGTATCACTCGGGGCTGGAGCTACCATTTCTCTCTGCAACGTGGAATAAGAAATGTATATCTCTACTAGCATATTTTTTTCTAGTAACAATCTAACATGGATCTTGACTGTCAACATTTTTATTATTCAGCATGGTTAGCGCATGCCGCATGGAATTGGATATTCTTTGGTACTTTTGTTTTATCTACCATGTGCTGAAATATCTACCATATCTGTTCAAGCTCATAGCCTGAATGACAACCTTTCTAATATACAGTAGTACCAAAGGAGTTTACACATTATTAAAATTATTGTTCTTATTACGGCCTGGTTAGGTTTTCATATAAAATTCTGGAGACTAGGAATATTAAATATAGTTATAACACATAATGTGTGACACCCCTGGTGTCACATTAGCATCCTAGCCAGTCAAGGGAAGAAAACAAAATCAGGAATAACAATTTCAAAACTCAAGTTTGAATTTATTTGAATTTAAGTCAAATAGGCCTTGAACAACAAGTTCAAATTTCCTAATTTAAGTGACCAAATTAAATTTAATAATCTAGATCCCTGACTCAAATAAGAATTTTGAAAAATTTATGACGATTTTATCTCAGGGGTTTGTAGGTCAAACAAATCAAACAAAGCTCTGAAATAGGGTTACTTTAAAAATTGGATCCAATCTCGAGGAACCACATATAAATTTGGATTGAATTAATAAGGTCATAAATATTACTTTTTGGAATTTATACTAAAGCTAAATTTGAAAGTAAAGTTCAAAGCTAGAAACCAGCCTAAGTCACCCGGGTCATATAGCACTTTTTTAAAAATTGAATAGTTTTCTCTTTGTTTCACTTCCTAGCTACATCATCCATGGTTTTGTTCTATACCTATTTCGCTTCATGTATGTCAATCCCTTCTTAAATGTTGACATTATTTGATGTCTCTTTTTGAATTTCAAAATACCCATAATTGTAGCTTATCCAGACTTCAGAAATTCTTCTCAAGTCCACCTAATCAAATGGCCATTTGCAAAATTTAATATCACATAGATCTGACAATGAATGTCCTGCATGTCTCCACTTTTCTGTTCCCCATACTTTTCTTTAGTAGATGGTACAATGGGTTTCCTTCCAACAATTCGTTTAATGGTCCAAATTTAATGTGCAAAGTGCTTAAAGATTAAGGCATTCTGGCTCCAGAAATTTTCGTCTTCATAGCCATGATTGCATTTTCAAAATGTAATATCTCACAGATCCCATGTCCTCATTTTATGCATGTTATCCAAATGCTTTTACAAATCATGATCTATCAAGTGGTGGAAAAATATTAAATTTTCGACCTGTTTTAGTACTCCAAAACCATTGTTGAAAACACCTAAAGAACCCTGTTTTTCTGGAGATTTTGGACCCTGCGGGTCCCACCCGTCAGCCACTCAGTCGCCTCTACCACTATTTGCCGCCCATCCTGCCGAGCAGCTCGTCGCCGCGTGGAGGCCGTCGACGGGGCGCCCCCTGGTCGGGAAGCCGGCCCCAAAACCGACGCCGCGCCCCCGTCCCCAGTCTCCTCTCCTCCTCATCTTTTTCTCTCCCTGCTCCCTTCTTGCTCTCTGTCCGAGCGCGTCCATGGCCGTCGAGCAAGCCGCGTCGCCAGGCCGCTGCAATGCCTCCCAGCCCCGGCCAACCAGCCAGAGAGCTTCGCCTGCGCCTCCTTCCCCTACCTGCGTAGCCCGGCTCCCTCCCTCGCCATGTGCAAGAAGAATCGGTTCTTCTTCCCCGAGCTCGGCCAACGGACCATCAGCAGCCTCGTCGCCGAATCCTGCCGCCTCGGTGAGTCCTAGATTAATTCCGCTCTGCCATGGCTTCCTAGCAAAGCCTCTCAGCCCTTTGAACCATCTCTCGTGCAGTCCCTCAACCCTAGTCGCCGGAATCGAAGGATTCCTCATCCCTCTACTGTTCACGACTTAAATCAGGAAAATGGCAAACAGGTTAAATCTTGTAAAAATCATATCTCCTAAACTATTGCTCATAAAACTGCAAACTAAAATGTTTCGGACTCTTACGCATGTGTAGTATTTTGTCAAAACGATAAATCTCATTTATACAAGTATTTATTTTTTAGTGGATTTAAAAAAAAGAAAATAGAAAAAAAAATCGTAAATCATTAACACAGCTTGCTTAGATCTTCAACTGTTGCTTGCGTGTTTATTTCACTATTGGCTGCATATTTAAATTTCAAATATTTTCTCTTTAATTAGTATTTTTGTGTTTTCACAATTTTAATTAATGGAAGTTCTTGGTGCGTGCATTTACCATGAACTTTAATATATAAATCTCGTATGAAACCCCCTACAACATATAGTTTACCCAATACCACACAGCTTTCAGAAACATGTCAAACAAATTAAGAACATAAATATGTTTAAATACTAGCTTGAGAACTTAATTAATTAATTTAAGCATGTGTCTTTTTGTATCCAAGCATACTAGCAACTTTTCACTGAATTTTACGAATCTATATGAATTACTTGATCATTGACCATGTTGCACTGTTGCATGGAAATAATTCTTCCCTTTTAATTACAAAGCTAATAAAGAAAATAAAAAAATGTACATTAACCCACCTCATCATATCATATTGAGTATTACCTTGCTAATGTCCAGTCGTCCTTGTTATTAAATAATTATTAAATAATCTCATACTCATGTTGTTATGCTACACCCTAACATAATTAATTCATTATGCCTATTAACAAAAGATTTATCCTTAGATTGCATCTTTTCTTTTCTATCAAGTTCATTAGACAAGATCATTCCAGTACCTTAGCGTTGCTAGTATCAATTTTTTATTTTATTATGATGTTTTACCCCTACACTGTTTAAGTTGCTCGCATCATTGTTAGTTGCATTGCAAAACTAATCTCTCATACAAAGAAATTGGAAATATGTTTAGTAAAATAATTTAATGCTTAATGGAACACGGAATATCTACTCACATGCACCATGTCATTACATTCGTTTATTAAGGAAGTTCTGCGAGTCTCCTTATCATATTCTTGACTTGCATCGTGCATCATTTTACTAGAAAACGAGCCGGTAGCGAGGACGAGGAGATGAGTGGTGTAGAGGTAGAGGACATTTTGGCTATAACTTTGAGTATGCTAACATTGCTCGGACTCAAGGCAAGCCCCGGTGCACTCCTATGTATTGAAACTTTTATTTTGTACCATATTTATGTGTGTCATGTATTGTGCATTAAGTGTAGAGATTTGATTGAAGCCTAGTTGCATGTAGCACACCAAATCCTATGGGTATGGGTTTGGTTTATACAAGCCCGTTAGAAATGCTAAGCTTAATTGGTGAGTCTCGGTAACGAGCATCGAGTAGTTTGGGGATTACTCGGTACATGGTAGTTGATCATTATTACCCCTCTTATGATGAGAAAGAAATTAAATGGAGACCGAACGGAAAAATACTTGTGTAGGACGAGGTGACAAGGTTGGACCTTGTTTGCCATAGTCCCATTTGTGTCGATTAAGAACCCCTTCGTATGGACCCGTGACTAAGTTTGAACAATACCAAGTATATACCTTTATATGGGAACTAGGAAACTGACGTAACTTGATCATCGTAGTGCTGGACGGCAACCCAACCTCTCTTTTGGTGATGAAGAAGGAAATGGTGGAATTGAGGTATGTGTCGGAAGGGAGAGTGCTTGGGTTTCTCCTGCAGGATGTAAATCGATTCGAGTCGCCGTCCATCGCGGTTATTGAGTACCACTTGTGAGATCGCTGCCATATCGAAGTAAAAATAAAATAATGATGATGATTATACTTGTTATATTGCTATTAATTATATTGCAACCATGTTTGCTATAGTATAGCTACACAACACTTATTTTATGTAAAAACTCTATTAATCTGGCGAAAATCTGAAAAATAGGATCAATTATTAGTGTTGTTTTTACAATTATTCTAACAACCTTAGGTCAGCCCCCCGACATACTAGGTGTCGGCCTTAGCGTGCCATTTTGACGGGTAAGTCTTACTGAGTATTAGTTGCTCAGGGCTTTGCTCTATGTTATTTTGTGCAGGTGTTCTTCTTGATAATGAGACACGTCTACGGGCTTGATGTGCTTCATGATAGAATTCTAACGTGAGATGTATCGCTTCCGCTATTTATATTACCGAATTTTAAACTTGTTTACCTACTCAAATCTAAACCAAAGTTGTAATAATTAAATTTTAACATTTTACACTATTCTTTTATGCTCATATATGTGTATTTTTGGACTCTTGATTCGTCAAGATGTCATCCGATGTTCAATCCTTCGACTATCCCTCTTATTCGTGGGGTAGGGATGTCACATAATGCACTAAAGGGTAATAACTTGTACACCAAGACCTTGGTTGTTCTGGCTTGATAGGAATTGATGACTACCATAATGTCTTACTGAACTCCTTGGGTTTTTCTTTGTTTGCTAAAATTGTGCGTTTGCTAAATAAAAAAAATTACGGATTTTTATTGTCACAGGACTAGGTTTTAAATCATGAAGTCATTTTTTTATTTCTCTATTTGGGCCAGCTTTCTAGGATAATTCACAGATAAAAAAAGATCAGCATATAATTTTCCCGAGTGGTATCTTTCTTTTAAAAAATTGTTTTCGTGGTCTTGTGTGCTTTGTATTTTTTTAATGATGGCCAACTATTTTTTTAATGTGTAAAGTAGACGTTTCAAAAATTCTTGTTGCAGATATACTGTTCGTTGTTCTTACTCCATTTGCTCCATTGATTCAGAAAAACATCCAAAATGCCCTATAAGGCTATAAGCTACCAAAATGTTACAATTTTCCCATTTACTTTTGTTTTGTGGGCTTCTTACTCTTTATCATGTGCTTCCTTTGTTATGGTCTATAATGTGGTTCATTCTACAATGCCCTTGTGATGCATACTTGAGAATTTGAGCCCACTACTTGTTGCATTACACTATTCTCTGCCCACCTCTGCTGACCTCGATACAGGTAGAAATTAGGAATGTTTGAAAACAAGTACATATAATATTTGCACAAAACCTGGTTTGGTCTTATGCAATCGGATAGTTCTGACCAATTCAGAGTCTACATTCTCCAATCAAAACACGTACAGTTGCAGTCAAGGGCTATGACAACACCACGCAGCTTGGCAGTTACATGATAATTAATTCAACACATCATTTAGTTTCGAGTTGTGGAAAAGTGCCTACGAGTTCGTCCTTTGTCAAGCATGGCCTTTCCTTGAGCCGAACAAGCGTTTGTTTATTGATGCCTCCGCTCAATGTCGATGAGGAAGCCCTGTGACGGGTACGGCAGCGGGAACCTGGCATAGCTGCCGTCGCAGCCGGGGGCGAGCTTCCACCTAAACCTCGTCACGATGTGGTGCACGGCCACCAGCGTCTCTACCCTCGCAAACTCGTTCCCGGGGCACATGCGCGGGCCACCCCCGAAGGGGATGAAGCAGAAGGGCGGCACGACTGACGTGTCCATGAACCGAGCCGGGTCGAACCTTCCGGGCTCCGGGAAGATTTTTGGGTCCCAGTGCGTCGTGCTCGTCGGTTGTAAGAGCTGCCACCCTTTCGGGATGCGGTAGCCTCCAAACTCGATGTCGTCGGTGGTCTCCCTGAGGATGCTGAATACCGGTGGGACGAGCCGTAGCGTCTCCTGTGCTGCCGCCCAAGTGTAGCGCATCTTGCTGAGGTCCTCCCACGACAGTGCCTCGTCGGGTGCCTTACATCGCGCAATCTCTTCTTGCTCTGAAGAACATGAGATTTTATTGATCAATTTTGTATAGTTAGTAATTACGAATTAGGTCGATTCAAAGATAGGAGGACAACAGAGGAAATGTAAGATTATTATTACCGTAGACTAGTTTTTCGTAGGCGCCCCTGTTGGCGTCGAGGTACCGGATGAGGAAGGTGAGGAGCGCCGCCGTGGTGTCGTGCGCCGCGATCATGAGGAACATGACGTTGTCGATGATATCCTCATCGGGAAGTCCCTCGGCGATCATGTGGGTAACCACATCGTCGGCCGGCGAGCTCTGCCCTTTCTCCAGCCTTGCCCGCCTCTCCTCTATGATCCCGGAGACAGCGCGCCGCCCGCGCCGGCTCGCGGCGAGGCACTTGCTGAACGAGGTGAATGGCAGGTTCAGCGGGACCACCGAGATGCCCTTCACCAGCTGCTGAAACTCCGTTGACAACACGCGCCTAATCGCGTCATTCTCGCTGTCGTCCCTCCCCAATCTGAACAGGCCCGTGCACATGACGTCGAAGGTGAGGTCCTTCATGGCCGGCATCACCGCCACGGTGGTCCTGCCTTTCCACTGGGCGTCGAGGTGGCGCCGGACCTCGGCGTCCATGCCGGCGACGTACCTTTTGCAGGCGTCGGGCTGTAGGAACCGGAGGATCAAGGCCCTGACGCGGCGGTGCTCGTCGCCGACCACGTCTTGGACCGTGCGCCGCCCGATCATCCGGGCCATCGACGCCGTGGTCTTGGCGGTCACCGCCGCGCTGGAGAAGATGAACTTGTTGCCCGACGCGCCGGCGAGGATGGCTGTGGGAGTGTTGAAGTAGGAGAGCCTCGAGACGGGCCCGTACGTGGTCATCCAGCGCCGGAACCAGTCCTCGCCGGCGTTGACGTTGAGGGCGCGATGGTAGCTGAGCGTCTGCCCGATGATGGGTAGACCGAAGGAGCCTGGAGGCAGGGGCAGCTTCGTCTTCTTGCCAGATAGGAGCGACGAAGCGACGACCACGGCAAGGAAGGTTGCTGCAGCCGCTAACATGATCCAGGAGGTATACGCGTCCATTGCTGCTAGCTAGCTTCGAGTATTTCGGACAAGCTTGAGTATATGTTTTCTCTTAACCGAATGCTTAATCAGTGTGCTTAGCTTATGTATATGTTGTGGATCAGAAGTCCTGGATCTATAGTGGACGATACACTTGTTTTTGAAAAACAAAAAATCTGTTGGTGAGGGAATCATCGTTTGCTGGGTCAACCAAGGATGCTATTGGAGTAAGGACAAAACTTTTTAGCAGGCCAATAAGTCTTTTCATAATCTTATAAGTAATCCTATCGGGTGTTGTCTGACTGACAACGACAAAACGATAATTATAATTAAAAGGCTTAATTGCAAATTCCACCTCATATCATACTCATGGTTTGATTTTCCACCCCAAAAGTCTATTTGTGGCAAAAACCCACCCACCCGGCATCTACAGGCTGAAACTCCCCCTGGTTCCACACGTGCGGTGCCAACTAGATCAAATCATGTCATCGTGGACGCATGCATCGCGCCTAGTCACCAAGTCGGGCCGCACGCGAGTCTGTTTTTGTTGTCTGGTCGCACCGTAATGATGGTCTTGACCCCGACCTGAGTCACGCATGGTCGTACTCACCGAGCAGCACCCTGACGAGCAGCCGCCTCATATTCTTCCAGCTCGCGTTTCAGGCAATGAAGGAAAGGAGGATGCATCGTCGCTGTTAGGGGCAGAGCAGGACAATGGAGGTAGAAGCCAGAAGGTTACGTATGCAGTCCTTCGCTCAGGTGTGCTATCAAACATGGCAACAATGTTTCTTCCGGATTGGATTGAGGATTACGGTTCTTTCAATGCCAATGATGTCAGAATTGGGAGAGCTCTAGTCTGTGTACATGCAAGCTCCAATTTGTGCTATTTCAAAGATTCGTGGTCAATTTCTAGGATTGGGAACTGATGTCAGGTGGTCTCCTTCCCACTCGGCCAACGGCCGCCATTGCCTTTTCCTTGTCGTTGCACACAACTAACGTGCAACTCCGATTCAGCCTGGGTCAAGAACAAGGGAGTTGGTGCAGCCAAACCACGAAGGAAACCTAATGTGGGTCCACCATGTACATGAGACCAACGTCCACCGTGGCATAGGTCAAGCCAGTTGGCAACACGCATGCGTATGTATTTTGGCCTACAACTCCTGGGGTGGGTGGGTTTATGCCACAATCAAGCTTTGGGGGTTGGGGGGGGGGGGGAGTCAAACCACAAATAAGATATGGGGTGGGATTACAATTAAGCCTAATTAAAATGACGGACAACATTATGAAACTAATGCCAGATTCCTGGTTCGCTCAAAACTGTGAAGCTTAATTGTTGTGTTTGCTACAAGTTGATTCCTGTTCCCTCAACTTTGTAGACTATCGTATCTGCTACACAAGGAAAGTATCCTTGTAATGTAGAGATCAGTAAATCCCACGTCTTATCACAGTGCAAAATTCTCTCTCGTGATGGTATTTTGACTCAGCCTGATCAATGATGCATTGATTTTTCTTTGGGTAATTGTGTCGCACAAAGCTTTGTTTTTTTTTTTTTGTGAATAACTGCTAATGCAAAAGTATTGTTTCGTGCATATATGGTTGTTTATATTGGTGTTTGCCTATAAATGTATCCTGTATATGCCTTTTAGGAATGAGCACAGATTGAAAGTTGTTTTACATTCTGAACCATTTCAATTAACACTAGCATGCCTATGCTAACGCTGCGGCTGCAGCGATACAGATTTTAGCAATAAAAACAGAATGAGATATAGATCTAAGATATGAAAAAACAAAGAGTTATTCCCCTCCCTTGTTTTCCTATCTTTTATATGTTATTCTCATTTACATTTTCGTCATCAGAATTGGTATAGTGTTTTATGCCGATGAAAATTAAATAAAGTGAGGTGAGCTAGCGTACTGCAGTTGTTTCTGCGGACTGCGCAGCACATAGATGCTTAGCTATAGTTTGATTAACATTTTTTTTCCATGAACTTCATATCAATATATTTTCTCACACTTAGCTATATGTTGATTTTTTTTGGTCTGATGATAACTGGTAGTTTACATTTTATTTTAAAATACATTTTTTTGCAAATTTGTAGTTTAGCAAACTCTATCTATCACTTCATTCGTGTGATGGTGCTTTAGTACTGGAGCCTCGTTGACGGAAGTGTATGGACGTCATTTTGACTTGGCATGTTTGTGTAACATTTTGATTTCTTGAGCTGGTTGACACTGTATGGCTGTGTACGAGCTGTTATTTGAAAGAGAAAACAATATGGTGAAGATAGTCAAATCACGGCCCAGCCTAATCGAGTAAGGGCCGTTACTTGGTGTCTCGAACCCTCTCTTTCTTACTCTCTCGTTGCAATCCGGAACTCTCTTTTGGCCCCGTTGGTAATCCAGGTAGACGTGACAGTAATATGCCGCGGTTTGTATTTTGCAGCAAGTATGGCAGAGACTGTTGCAGGCACTTGTATTTTTTTGGGTCGAAGTTGAGACGTGAAAACTTGAAGAAACGACGTGGCGGAGACTGTTGCAACTCTTGTTCAACACATAAAAAGCTCACTATGTTGCAGGCAACATGGAGATAGCTAGAAATAGAGTACTACACGGTTACCACGGGAGACGACGAGACAGACGCGGATGGAGTTTAGCAAGGTGAATATGACACGGTTACAATTTCAGTAAGTACACATCCATATAGCGGGACCAGAAAATCAATTGTTATACTTTGCCGTTCAGTTTATTTGATCTGCTGTTTGCACTTCAGTGCTTTGACGAAGAAAGGACTCGAGTTTCCTTGCTTGCTATCAGCTTGTTTGCGCCGGTGAGTCGCAGCAGACTTGTGATATCCTGTTGGAGCGGTGAAATGCTACAAGTAAAAATGGATCACGAGCTCCTCCCTGATGACGTCGTCACTGATATCCTGGAGCGGGTTCCGGACTCGATCTCCCTCTTCCGCTGCTCCGTCGTTTGCAAGCAGTGGCGCCGCCTTGTGGCCGACCCGGTCTTCCTCCGCCGTCGCCGGTGGTCGGAGTCCTTCAGCCAGTCGTCCCTGCTCGGGTTCTTCGTCCAGCGCCAGCGCACCAACTTCAGCGCGCAGAGGAACATCTCCTCCTCTCCGAACCTCTCCCCGGCGTTCGTCCCGGCTTCTCCGGGTGGTGACTCGGTGCTTGGGCCGGGCCGCCGGCTGCTCTCTTCCTTCGTCCGCGACGACGCCAGGATCCTCGACAAGGCCAAGCCACTCGCGGCCCGTGGCGGCCTCGTCCTCGTGCGCGTCGCACCTCGCTCCTCGGAGAAGAACAACATCCTTCGTCTCTCCGTGTGCAACCTTCTCACCGGTAGGCTCGAGCGCCTGCCCACGCTGGACGCCTCCCTCTTGGACGAGATCGGCGTCCGGGGGTACGGCCTCATCGCCGCTTCTGATTACAATGATGATGATGACGATGCTGCGCGGCACCATGAGCGGCTGGCGCATGGCTACTCCACCTTGTTCCAGGTGCTCGTCATCGGTTTCGGGCAAGACGGGCACTTGTACCTCTTCAGATTCTCCTCCGCTGTTGCCGGGTCGCGGCGTTGGTGCACCTACGATTGCAAGCGACCAACCGGTGGGGTTCGGCTGGAGGGGCCTTCTGAATGCAGAAACGCGGCCATTGCTAACGGAACCGCACAATGGCTCTTTCGCGGGAACAGTGCCGCTAATAATTCGAGCTTCTACACCCTTGATGTGAGCGTTAACACGGGGCACATCTCCGCGACCATGATCCCTTCGGAGCACGCCTGGGCCAATTTCTGGCTGTGCACCGTCGACGCGAAACCCACGATTCTTTGTTTATTGTGGAACCAGCAACTACGTATTTGGTCGCAGGTATGTCAGGACGGCGCTCTGGCCTGGCATCTAACCCGGTTCATCCAGCTCAACCCTGGTAAGTGGTTGTCCCCTGTTTGTGTTGCCGAAAATAGCGGTACTGTGCTCGCGCTCTGCCGCTTGAATCCTGAATATGCATACGTGGTCGACCTCCAATCTGGGTCGGCAACCAAGATGCAAGGCTGGACATCGTCCTTCAACTATAGGACAGCTGTGCCCTTTGAGATCAACTGGCCAATGTTCTTCATGTCTCGGCTTGGTGTTCACATATAGCTGCTTTCCTTGTCAATGCACAATTCTATCCTGCGCGGTTACAAGTTTGTCTTGCTTTGTATTTTGCTTTGTCTGCGCGGTTACAAGCATTGTATTTGCAGTATTGGATTGTGCTTTACCATCATCAATGTAATGATGCCTTCTTCAAAAGTGATGAACTGATGATATGACAGAGCATCTTATTATCTATTCAATGTCTTTCTTCATGCTGTAATTCAAATCACCTGAATTTTTATAGAGTGTTCAAACATAATCAAATATAATCTCATTACACTTAGTTTTAAGATTATGATGAAGAGGCACATGTAAATTGCATGAACGTGATGTGATAGGGTCATAAGGGCGAAACTACTTACTTCAATCTTTAGGGGTTTTCAAATGATATTTATACTTTATTTTAAAAATGCACATATGTACTCTAGATGTAACTGCGGTGGATGAGTTCAGAACTCCATATAAATCCATTGTTACTGTAATTATCTTTATTATGTTATAATGATTTCCTTTGGGATTAGGTGGATTAAGGACTACATACTACTATATTTTTTGGTAAGTACTATTATAACTAGGAAATTGGCCGGCGCATTTGTGCGATTCTAGATTGTTATGAAGCCAACATTGTTAACGTAGTCGTTCTTGGACATTTGCTTTATATCAATCTATTTGTAAAGGATGCGAGGTTATAATCCATCTAACGTTATCCAATACCTTAATTTAGTCAATGGTAATTCTACTATAATATAGGTCTACCAATTATCATTGTCTGTCTTGTCATCTATGTATGTGGTATAGTCTGGTTTGGGCATCTCTGTTTGACAACTCTATTGCAGTTGTTTCGTGTTACTTGTCTTCCATTGCATTGTCAAAACAATCATGTTTGGAAGACAGTAGCCATCCCTTGGCCCTTGTAATCACCATCTATCACTATGCCAGATAAGGTCTTTTGAGACGGGGATCTAACATCAATAGTGACGTATTTCTTCCCCTTCTCAGTTTAGTGGCGGCGATTTAGCCGTCCCTAATGGCTCCATGGCTCAGACGGCTGCCTCCACCGACCCTAACAAGCTTTAAAGATGTATATTCTTCGTCCTCATCCCTATCTTTTAGCGACAGATTTCTAGACATATTAGTGACGTTTCCGTCACTACTCTGAACGGACGTGGTTTGGAAACCCGTCCCAAATGCTGCTTGTAGAAAAAAAATATATAAATACAAATAGTGGTTCCATCGAGAAATTCAAATTATATCCTTTTATTAAATGTTTATATATTTGTAATATATCACAAGAAGTCCTTTTACCACAGCAAATAGATACATTATCAAGCAACAGATTTACAATAAACAAATTCTCTTTACTTCTTGTCCTTTTACAAAATACTAGAATCCTTCAACATCTGCAAATTTCTTTCACTTGTTTATCCATTTCTGCAGGTTTCAGTTAAGGGAAAGATGATAAGGAGAAATGAAGATCAATGCAAACATGCACAATTGCATATTCTATTTTTAGCACTAAATTTCAGACTGAAAACTTACAAATTAATTATCTAATTTGTTATGCAAATGTTTACCTGTAACAAACAACTTTTCGTAATCATTTTCCTCCTTGATGTGGTACTGTGTCCATCTGAAATTACATTATTTTTTGCACTTAGTGTTTTGCCATGTAAGCTGCAGTACAATAAAGCAAGCAAACAAGCAGCAAGTACGCAAGCAAGCAACCTGCTGCACTAGCCCTAGCAACAGGAATATAAAAGTGCTTTCTAAAGCACCTCTGTGCATCTATTCATGGTACAAAAATGGTTCACATATGTTTGATCATGATAATAATAGCAAAGTCTTCTATAATAACAAATGTTTCACGCATATTATACACCACTCTAATGAACAAATCAATCATATAGTAAGTATTTGAGTAAGTTTCAGAAGAGATAAACCATAGTTTTATGGTGTCATACCCCCACACAACAATGACTTGATCAGCATCAAGTATTTGAGTGAGCCTTTCATTTATAGCACGAGGAATTTCAGGAAACTAATGGATTACTGAAGATTAAATTGTCAATTTTCACAATTGAAGATTAAATTGTCAAGATTCATGATGACTGTTTGACATTCCGACAGGGAAATAAGGTAAGGAACAAGAGCACTAGTAGGTGAGAATGCAACATGATCAGCTAAGAAACAGGATTAACATACAGAGCATACAGGATCAGAAACCGATTTTGGCTCTAAAATGAACCTGAAAGTAGATAGGTGGAGAGAAATGAAATGCTCGATGTATATTCTCGCATCATAGAACATCTTACAAGACCAAGAAACATTAAAACTTATAAAGGAGAGGATCTCCTATGAAAAATATTGCATATAAAGGAGAGCAAGAGCACTACTTAAAGATTACACCAGCAGCTATAGTCAACTAAAATTGTTTCAGTAACGCTCTTATGCAATTGTTATGAGCAGGAGAGTTACAATTTGATCCGTGCCCTCGCAATCTTGCAGAAATCACGCCATGGGATAAGAGAAAAACCAGGATTCCCACAAGAAGGTGACGAAGTGGAGAAAGAACAGGGGGGATGCGAGGCATATTACCTTCTTCCCGACGAGGAAGAAGGTCGAGCAATGGGGGCTGTGGCAGCACCGGCGCGTACCGCCTAGCCATGGAGGAAGGAGCACTTGAGGATGAGGAAGCCGCCGGCCCCTGTGGAAGCCTGGGGGCCGATCCGCCCCACGACACGCCTGGCGTTGCTCCTCCTTGTTAGATCCGTCCACTTATGCGCTAGGAGTCATTCCTCCCGGACGGATGGCACAATAGATGGATTTTACCTTCCCGTCCATGAACTTGATGAGGCGTAGTGGGAGGGGAGGAGGTTCCCAAGGCCGCCGCCGCCAGGTCCGACGAGCTTCTCCCTGCGATCGACGCAACGGTGGCGCTCGAGGTAGGGGGGGGGGGGGTGGAGGAGGCGCGTGGCTCTAGGGAAGAGAAGGGAAAAGAGAGGCGGCATGAGAAGGGAGAAGTGGGGGAAGAGAACATGGCGGCTAGGGTTAGGAGAAAGATAATGTAAAAAAAAAAAGGGAAGAGTGGTGGCTGGGATTCAAACTTTGGATCTCTGAGAAATAAAGAAAAGACTCTACCGGTGTGCCACTAAGTGCGTTGAAATGATCCCCGTGTCTATAGCATAATGTATTAGGGACGGGGATTCAAAACCTGTCTTCACTACAAAACCCCGTCTCTATTGCTTGGACCAATAGTGATGGGGATTAAAAACTCCGTCTCTATTGCTTAGACCAATAGTGACGAGGATTAAAAATATCTTCTCTATCATAAAAATCCGTCCCTATTGCTTGGACTATTAGTGACGGCTTTTTGTGAAACGTCTATATTTCTTTTGTTACAAACGGGATTCCAAAAAACCATCACTGCTACATGCCATATGCCAAATAGTAGTAATGCGGTTCTAGAAAGACGTCACTAAAAGTGATTTAGAGACATGGTATTTTTACCCTTCACTAATCTCGTGTCTCTAAATCCCTGTTTTGTGGTAGTGTATATCTTTGAGTTGCAAGGCCATACCATTTAATTATGTTTTCTCAACTTATATCATTGTTCCGTAAATTCAAATCTCTCATTGTCGAGAACAACTAAAAAGTAGGCTATTTGCTGGATATGCATTGATCGATGTGAAGAGAAGTGCTCTTTTTGGATCGTTGATGTCCTAAGGACGGAAGTGACGGGGCCTATGGTTTAGTTTCTGCCTTATACTCGTTTTCCACGGAAGCGAATTCCCTCATTTTATAAAGGGCATAGCTTATAGGGACTGATTTCTACATCTAGGACTTACGAACATTGATAAATGGAGGATAACCAGATGTCACAAATAACGATTGGTAGGATCAAATCTACATGCTTTGATGTCAAAGCCATAGTTATTCATGTCAGATTATGCATGACCTCATGAATTCAATGTCCATGTAATAGTGGCGGCCCGTGCTCGGAATCTGTGGCAGCTCACCATCATTCACGCAATCAACAGGATGACGAATGTCTCAAATAAAGATTGTCGTGCGGCCGACATTACCTCTAATTATTTCAATTACATATTTTGGAATGACAGCTAACATGCTTACTTTTATGGACGGATGCTCCATTTCAAGGGGCCAAAAAAAATTCGAAAAACCATTCACGTAGTTGGAGTACGGATGAAAGTGTGATAGAAAAGTAAGATTCTTTTTTCCCTCACATTAAGTATAAATATGTTAAGTATACATATTTTTGAATGGCAGTGATGGGTAATTTTTTCTTTTTTTTCTCTGATTAATATTGTAATTTCTAGGCCTTGAGTGTGAACGTGAGGCTCCTTTTATTGATCATCAAATATATATAATAGATAGATATTTCTCACTTCTTAAATAATATCATTAGCAAAAATTTTTATCAACTTATATCCATTGCCAACATCTTTTCCAACAAATATTGTTACATATGTGATATTTGTTATATTGTTTTTGCGCAGAGATGAATTTATCTTGATGGTCAGTTGGCCACCATATAGTTATTTTTTGACAATATATAGTTTCATTTGCAGTGTCTCGAACTAAATATTCATTTACAGTGTTAAGCGCGGGCGAGTCACACGAAGAGATGACGAAACGGCGTGGCCGGCGCTGTTGCAACTCTTGCCCGACACCTGAAAAGCTTAGTATGTTGATGGACGCGAACGTAATAAGATTTGAGAAATAGATACATGCGGAGGGGGAGTTTAGCAAGGTGAATATGACACGGTTACAATTTGAGAAAGTTACATCTATTGTCTCTGGTTTGAGAAAGTTATTACATCTATATAGCCAGAAGAAACTTGTCGCGCCCCGAGGGACACCAGAAAATAAATCGTTACTGTTGTAAAACATTTATGGGCCAGGCCCACCTTCTAGAAGAAGGACTCCTGGCCCATGTGGGCTTCTTATCTAATCCTGACCTAACACGAAGTAGGGTTTCTCCCTTATAAATAGTTGAGTAGACACCCCATGTAATTTCATCAGAATTATTCAATAAAGAATTTCGTCTCCTTTATTCTTGTTACTTTTAGTTTTTGTTTTCTACTTTGATCTACGTGCCTACGATCGTCGATAACTCAACACGTTATCAGCACGCTCTACAGAGCCGGCCATCTACTCGGTGATTAAAGATACGATTTTTGATTGAATTTGTATCTTAACTCGTTACAGCCAAGATCTATCTAGGAGATCGCCACAAAAAAATCTTGACTCGTTGCAGTCAAGATCTACAACAATAAAAGCCCGCCATAGGAGGCGGCACAATGAGATAACAAAATCAGATTAAAGACACTTATGCGCCTGCGATCTACCAATCCTAAATGGATCTGGAACAAGCAAAGGGAGAATCTGGGATATTCAGATCTAAAACGGTGTACGTCCAGAAGTTCGAAAGAACAAAAATCAGATCCGCGGACACTTATGTGCCAGGATCTCTCAACCCTATCGCATCCAATCCAGCGAGGGGAGCCATGTTGGCAACAAGTTCAAAGCAAGAAAAAAAAGAAGAAGAAGAAGAAGAAGAAGAAGAAGAAGAAGAAGAAGAAGAAGAAGAAAACCGGATCTACCTTAACCCTAGCGGTGAAGGTAACCGGACCCATTCAAGAAAATAAAAACCACAGATCCGTGCCATGGCGGCTCAGATCTGAGCCCTGTCAGCCCAGATCCGGCCCCACCGGTCATCGGTCTTGCCCCAATGGCGAAAGCATCAAAGCTCTTCCACGACATCACCTCGGAGGAGGCTCCGACCTTGACAAGCCGATCCTGATCCGACGAGATCTGGTCGGAGCAAACAAAAGACGGGCCGCCCTCACCATATCCGGACACCAAAAGACCAGATCCGGCCCTTAGCCCGCATCACCTCTGTGTCGGCTCCCGAGCAAGTATGAAGCATGCCGGGCCCGCACGCCGATGACAGCACGTAGCTGCTAGGCCACCCCACCTGGCCCACACGCGGGCCCTGCCAACGCCCGCACGCGGCCTGGGCCATCCCGCACCTAGGCGCGCCAACTCCGTGGACCGCACCGCACGCGCATGGCCCACGCCCCCCCACCGCCGAACTCCAGCGCACATGCGCCTAATTGCCACGAAGGCGGCGCTCCGACTTGGCTTTCCCGCCCGCCCGCCATGGAGGCGGCGCCCAACTGGACTTCGCGCGTCAGATCTCTTCCAGCCACCGTGGCTCGCCCCTCATGTCCACGCGCGAAGCCAGAAGCACGTGGACCCGCAGCCTGCCTATCAGCCACCGACAATGCTTGCCTCTAGATCTATTGGTGGAAGAAGGGAAGAAAGAGCAGAGAAGAAAGAAGGTGGGGGTGTCGGTGGGGAAGAAGAGAGAAAGAGAAGGAAGTTGCGGCCGGTAGTGAAAGAAATGGGAGAGAGTGAAGGGCACTTAGTGTTTCATCCCTATTTATACCTGTTCACACGATATGGACCAAATGGGCCGATTTTTGGCTTGTTTTCAACCCAGCTCCGAAAATATCTGAAAATTTTTGTAAAGAAGTCCTCAAAAGTTTGGGATTTTCTATTTCTCACAGAAACAGACCCAATTTTTACACGAAGACCCCTGGAAATTATAAAAATTACTAGAATAAATATAAATTTCATAGGAGTGTGTTATTTTGCATATAACACCCTGGATTTTTTTAGATTTATATCAAGATGGACTTTAGTCCTTATATTATTCTGTTTTCATGGATTATTAGTTATTTTTATGCAGAAATACCAATAACAATAACTTAAATATGCAGTTTTTGTTATACCACTTTACTTATGCCTCCTATTACTTGGATATATTATTTACATATACATGAAGTAATTTTTGAACCATAATATCATACAGATGTCTAATCTTGTGAAGAGAGAATTCGATGTGCTTACCCACCATGGAAGTAACTACATGTCCTGGGCTCTTGATGCTAAAATCCTACTTAGTGGCAAAAATCTCTTGAAGATAATTTTGCCCAAAAATAGGGAAACTACTGCAACAGAAGTAGAGCAAGCTCAGTCCCTGTATTTCCTAAGGCATCATTTATGTACTACATTGAAAAATGAGTACATGACCAAAAGAAACCCGAAGGTCTTGTGGGACTCACTACGTAATCGCTTTGAGCAAATTGAAGCAGTCTTACTTTCTAAAGTGGAACGTGAATGGCAAAACCTATGCTTCCAAGACTACAAGACTATTGAGGAATATAATACCAAGCTTTATGGTATTGTGTCACGCATAAAGCTATGTGGCAAAGATCTTAAAGATCCCGACCTCATCAACAAGACTCTCTCCACCTTTCACTCTAAGCTCACCCATGTGAGCCGTCAGTACAAGAAGGACAAATATGACTCTTATGTCACCCTGAGCAATGCATTGCAGCAAGATCAGAGGGAGGACGAATTAATCAAGCAGAATCATTTGTCTCGTCCTACAGGCTCCATGGCACCGCAAGAAGCAAATGCCACGTCATTCAAGAAGAATAACAACAAGGGTAAAGGAGCTCCAAAGGCGCCACAGAAGGTACCACTGAAGGCGCAAAACAACCCTAACAAGTTCAAGAAGAACTATAAAGGGAAGTCAAAGAAGACGCTTTCAGGGGGAGAATATGGGAAACAAGACCAGACATGTTACAGATGTGGCATGAATGGACATTGGTCCAAAATTTGTCGCACGCCTAAGCATGTTGTGGACATGTACCAAGAAGTTAGGAAGAAGCTTGCGGAGCATGAAGCCAACTATGTTGAAGCTCCACAAGCCAAAGAAGACATCACGAAGATGAATTTTGGTACACTAGACAAGGCTCATGGAGAACCAAGCAAGGCCTCTGATATTAAATTTGATGAAGACCTCATGACAGAGGATAAGGAGGACCTGCATGGAGATTCCCACTAGTCTCGCAGACTACTTACAATCAAAAGTTCTCCATTAGAATTAAGCATTAGTAATAGGGGTGCATTAAGTTTTTCATGATGGTTTATTTATGTAATCTCATGAAGAGAAGATATTTTCTCATTAATATATCATATTAGTGTGGAAATTGTTTGCATTATTATTTCTATTGATTATACATTATTATATTAATTACAGAATTGTGGAGAACATGGCTATTCAAGAGGAGCTCTGTCTCGTAGACAGTGGCACTACCACTACCGTTCTAAGGGACACTAGTTATTTCCAAATACTTCGAAAGTATGATGGAGATATAATTGCTGTCATTGGCAATGACACTAGGATTGTTGGCACACGTAGGGCCACAATCGTCCTACCGAATGGTACGCGGCTAGTAATCCATGAAGCATTGCTTTATCCCGAGTCTACTCGGACATTGTTAAGCTTCAAGGACATTCGTGCAAATGGTTTTCACGTAGAAACCAATGATGATAAAGACGAAGAATGTCTCATTATGACCAAGAAGGATGGAGATCACAAAACTATCGTCGAAAGTTTTCCAACCATTAAAAAAAGCATGTACTACACTTATGTTAAACCACACAAAGAATTTGCTGTGTTCAAGACCATATTTAGCAACCAAGAAGCCTATCGAACATGGCATGATAGACTTGGTCATCCAGGCCTCAACATGATGCAAAGAATCACGAAGAATTTGAATGGTCACAACTTGAAGACAAAAGATTTCCTAAATTAAGAAGATTTTTTGTGTGTTGCATGTGCAAAAGGGAAGCTCATCACTCGACCGTCAAAGCTTAAGATTCAAGCAGAATCGATGGCATTCCTTGAACGAATTCAAGGAGACATATGTGGACCAATTAACCCCATGTCAGGACCTTTTCGGTACTTCATGATGTTGATTGATGCTTCCTCGAAGTGAAGTCATGTATGTTTATTGTCTACTAAAAACCATGCGTTTGTACGATTGATAACTCAGATCATATAATTGAAAACCAATTTTCCGGATCACAGAATTCAATCCATCAGGATGGATAATGTCAGAGAATTTACCTCGAAGGTGTTTAATGACTATTGTATGAGTTTGGATTTCAAAGTGGAACACTCTGTACCACACGCGCATACACAAAATAGCCTTGCAGAATCATTAATTAAGAGGATCAAGTTGATAGCACGACCATTATTACAGAATTGCTTATTGCCTACCTCTTGTTGGGGGCATGCAGTGTTGCACGCAGTAGCATTAATTCAATTGAGGCCATCTGCTATATATGAAGAATCACCATTAGCAATGGTGCGCGGTACAATACCAAATGATTCTCACTTATGGAGATTTGGATGTGCTATGTATGTCCCTATCCCTCCGCCTCAACGAACTACAATGGGTGCACAACGGAAACTTAGAGTTTACGTTGGATATGAAAGTGCATCCATAATCAAGTATTTAGAGCCATCCACTGGAGATCTACACACGGCTCGCTTCGCTTATTGTATCTTTAATGAAGATCATTTCCCGGCATTAGAGGGAGGAAAGTATCTCTCTCGGGACGAATGCCGTGAAATAGAATGGGAAACTAAAGGAATTCAAGGAATGGATCCTCGCACTACAGAAACTGAGCTCGAAGTTCAGAACATCCTCCATCTACAGAGGGTTGCTAATAAACTACCAGAAGCTTTCACCAATACAAGAGACATTGTGAAGTTTCATATACCGGCTGTAAATGCACCTGAAAGAATAGACATCCCATTTGAAAAGGATGACTATATAGAATTTCAGCCTCCTTCCTCAAAAGCAACGAATGATAGGAAGAGGGGGAGTGATCCGGTTACACATGCACCAAAGAAGCCTAGAGTACAAGCTCAAGCTAAACCTCCTAGGGGACATCCTGCGGAGAAGAAGCCTAAGCAAACTACTCAAAAGAAGAATATAGAAGGTGAAAGCAAACCACACGAAGTGGTGAGCCTTGAAGAAGAAATCCCAAGTGAGAATGTGCGCACACTTGAAACTCACGACGGGTTACCGGAAATCCTGATCTAAACACACCTCTGAGTGATGTGGATCAAGAAAATGAAATAATAGAAGAAGTTTCAATGAATTATGTTGAGATGGGAGTAGTATACAATAGAAAGACAATGAAAGTCGACTCATATTTTGCTGACACAATTGCAACATAGATTGACTTAGAATCTGAACCAAAGTCAATGAAGGAATGCAAGAAGCGTACTGACTGGCCAAAGTGGAAAGAAGCAATCTGTACAGAGTTGAACTCGCTAAAGAAAAAAGAAGTGTTTGGCAATGTAAGCCTTACACCAAAAGGTATCTTCCTAGTGGGTCACAAATGGGTGTTTGTCAAGAAGAGAAATGCTCAAAATGTAGTGACTAGATACAAAGCGAGACTCGTAGCTTAAGGTTTCACGCAGAGACCAGGAATTGACTACGAAGAAACCTACTCTCCTGTAATGGATGGAATTACTTTCCGGTATTTAATATCATTGGCAGTAAATATGAATTTGCAAATGCGACTTATGGAAGTCGTCACTGCATATTTGTATGGAACATTAGATACAAAAATATATATGAAAGTTCTAGAAGGAATCAAAGTCCCGAATGAAGAAGAATGCAAATTGTATAGTGTCAAACTTTAGAAGTCACTATATGGTTTAAAGCAATCTAGAAGAATGTGGTATAACAAACTCAGTAACTTTTTACTGCAGAAAGGATTCTTGAAGAATGATGATTGTTCTTATGTATTCATTAAAAAATATTAGAGAAAGGTTATTACATAATCTCTGTTTATGTTGATGATTTGAATATCATTGGCATTACACAGGACGTCGGAGATGCATGTTCTTACTTAAAGTCTGAATTTAAAATGAAAGATTTAGGTAAGACTGCATATTGTTTAGGCTTGCAGCTTGAGCATACCCACGAAGGGATATTATTGCATCAATCAAATTATACCAAGAAGGTATTAGAGAGATTTAATATGAAAGATGCATACCCACTCAGATCCACTATGGTTGTGAGATCACTCAATGCAGAGGAAGACCCATTTAGACCAAGGGAGGAAAGTGAGGAATTATTAGGACCTCAATATCCCTATATCAGTGCTATTGGAGTATTGATGTACCTTGCAAATGGTACGAGACCCGATATAGCTTTTGCTGTTAATCTACTTGCTAGATATAGCTCGGCACCAACTATGCGATATTGGAAAGGCATTAAACAAGTACTAAGATATCTGAGAGGAACTGAAGATTTCAGATTATTTTTCAAGAAGAATGCAGAAGTAACCTTGGTTGGGTATATTGATGCTGGCTACTTATCCGATCCACACAAGTCAATCTCGCAGACTGGATATGTGTTCTTATTTGGTGGAACGATAATTTTATGGAAGTCAATGAAGCAGACGATTGTTGCTATATCAACAAATTACTCAGAGATCATCGTATTATTTGAAGCCGCCAAAGAATGCACTTGGCTCAGAAGGATATCAAGACACATAATGGATAGTTGTGGAGTATCGTATACTCCATCGCCTATAGTTATCTATGAAGATAATAACGCTTGTATTGCACAAATACAATCGGGATATATAAAGTCAAACAGGACAAAGCATATGTTACCTACATTCTTCCATACGCATGAATTGCAAGAGAAGGGAGAGATTTTGGTAATTCATGTCGGATCTTATGATAATCTTGTAGATATGTTCACAAAGGCACTACTAGCTTGTACTCTTGAAAAGTGTCGGCATGGTATTGGCATGAGAAGACTTAGAGAAGTGCTTGGAACAGGGGGAGAACTTCTATAAGTACATCACATTCCCGAATTAAAGAATTATCTCAAAGATAATTCATGTCATTCATGAAGATCGATAAGCATTAATCATGAAGATTAAAGCATTGTACTCTTTTTTCCTTATGAGTTTTTCATATAAAGTTTTGTCATTAAGGTTTTTGATGAGGTAATGCGTACAATACAAGTGACAGTAATTTGTGCTCTTTTCTCTATTTTTCCCACTGGTTTTTTAAGGAGTTTTTATGAGGCATGTTTGTCGTGATAAAGAGTCCAAGAGGAACTGTTATAAAACGCTTTTGGGCTAGACCCACCTTCTTAAAGGACTCCTGGCCCATGTGGGCTTTTTATCTAATCCTGATCCAATACGAAGTAGGGTTTCCCCCTTATAAATAGTTGAGGAGACACTCTATGTAATTTCGCTAGAATTATTCAATAAAGAATTTGGTCTCCTCTATTCTTGTTACTTTTAGTTTTTGTTTTCTACTTTAATCTATATGTCTACGATTGTCGATAACTCAACAATTACATCTCCGTTCAGTTTTGATTTGCTATTTGCTCTTTTTTTTTTCTTTAGTGCTTTGACAAACAAAACACTCGAACTCCGGGATGACGTCATCTGAAATGTCAGAAACAATAGTTCCCCAGCTCCCGGATGACGTCATCACTGATATCCTGGAGCGGGTTCCGGACTCGTTCACGCTCTTCTGCTGCTCCATTGTTTGCAACCAGTGGTGCCGCCTATCTTGTGGCCGATCCGGTATTCCTCCGCCGTCGCTGGCGGGACACCAGCTCCTCAGCCTTCATCGGGTTTTTCGTCCAGCGCCACCAGACCAACTTCAGCACGCAGAGGTACATCTCTTTGAGCCGTGCACCGGTGTTCATCCCGGCTCCGGACTCCATCCTACTAGGGCCATGCTACCGGTCGCTCACCTCCTTGGTCCGTGACGACGGCAAAATCCTTGACAAGGCCAAACCGCTGGTGGCGCGTGGCAGCCTGCTTCTCGTGGACATCGCGCCTCGCTCCTCGAAGAAGAATAACATCCTCCTCCTGTGTGTGTGCAACATGCTCACTGGAAGGCGCGAACGCCTGCCTACCCTGAATGCCTTCCTCTTGGACGACGAAGGCGTTGGCGGGTACGGTCTCGTCACCGCTGCCGACTACCATGACGATGCCGGGAAGCATTCATTACCCACTGGCGCATGGCTACTCCAGCTTGTTCCAGGTGCTCATCGTCGGTTTGGGGCAAGACGGGCACTTCTACATCTTCAGATTCTCCTCCAGTGCTGCTGGGTCAGGGCGTTGGTGCACTCACCATTGGCAGCAGCCACCCAGAGGTGTTGAGCTGAAGGGGCCCTATGGTTGCCGCGACGCAGCCATCGCTAATGGAACGGTGCATTGGCTCTTCTGGGGAATCAATCCTCGTAATCGAAGCTTGTTCACCCTTGACGTGAGCGTCAGCACAGGGAACATCTCCACGACCACGATCCCATCGGATATAGTTTCCAACATCTGGTTGTGCACCATCGATGCAAAACTCTCGCTTCTCTATCTATATTACAACCGCCTGCTTGTTTGGTCGCATGGATATAAGGATGGCACTCTGGTCTGGGACCTAACTCAGTCGATCCAGGTCAGCGTGGGAAATTTTTCCTTGTCCCCTGTTTGTGTCGGAGAAAATAGTAGTACTATGCTCGTACGCTGCGATCGGCACCCTGAATGTGCATATGTGCTCGACCTTCAGTCTGTCTCGGCAACAAAGGTGGAAGGCTGGACACCGTGGTTCGATTATATGACAGCTGTGCCATGTGAGATCAACTGGCCAACGTTCTTCATGTCTTGGCTTGGTGTTAAGATATAGCTGCTTCCCTTGTCACTGGACAAAGGTATCCTGTGGATTCAAGTTACTCTAACCATTGTACAAGTTCAAAACTATCGATCCTGTAATGTCTTATTGATCCTTGATACACCTATTTTGCTATGAAACTCTTCCCTTATGAATTTAGAAAAGATATTTAATTTCTTGCAAGCTCTCGACTACATTTTCTTTCTAGCTTACCACTCGTATATCTGTCGTTCAAATAAGTAGAGTGTTGTATTTCCATTACTGGATTGTGCCCCGCCATCTTCTGTACATAATGTAGCTGGTGGTCATGTAAATATGGCTTCTTGAAAACCAATAATATGGTAGCTTCAGATTTATCTGTTCAATGACGAGACAAAACAGGAAGGCCAACCCTAGCTGCCGCCACAAAGTCGTCCCCACCTTGCTGCCGCTCGAGCAGGTTGCCAGCCAATGCTGCGTGACCTCAAGGAAGGCAGCGACAGGGCCTTCCCACATTATGCCTTGTCGGGCGCAACATCCATGGCTAGATCCATCACTCATTGGCCGGATTCATCGCAGTGCTCTCTCATTCAATTCTAAGGAGCGATCCCCCAACCCCACCCCCCCCCCGTTTGGCGACTCTTCAGGTCCCAACATCTGAGTATGTGTCATGGGACGATGCCGTCCCCAACAATGGTGGCAACGGGGCAATTCACCCCACAAGTTGATGCAGGGGCTTGCCCGATCTTCTTGTCGTAGGATCTAAGGATAACTGACCCGTGAAACCTGTTGAATCTTGGCACCAACAACTGCTAGAACAACCACCTGTGATAGAGATTTCGCCCAACAACACGTTTTGGTCGATGCCTAACCTGAACCATGCAAAGGAGAGGCGATGCTCTTGCAAATCACAAGAAAACACAAGAACAAGTGATAGAGAAAATTCCCAATCCTCAAGGGGGCAACTATGGACAAACCCTAAGGATAAGAGCAATATGCTTCTCTATTTTTCTGAGTTCAATTCGTGGTTATTTATACTAGGAAGACCCCTCCTAGCTGGGCCAAATCGACACAAAACCGAAAAAGTAACATCCGTTTAGATCAGACAAATCCGAACTGGTAAAAAGGAACACTTTCTAAGAAAAAGTAACACACCCTAAGAAAAAATAACATCCGTTCAGATCGGACAAGTCTAAATTGGTAAAAAGGAACACTCCTTAAGAAAAAGTAACACGCCCTAAGAAAAAGTAACATCCGTTCAGATTGGACAAGTCTGAACTGAAAAAATGAACACTTCTGGAGTAAAAAGCAACACGCCCTAAGCAAAAGTAACACGCCCTGAAGTCTGGAGCAATCTTCACTAAAACAGGCATAACTCTCTCTCTGCAGAGATCCAATGAATGCGCCGTTTATTGCATATGAAAGTAGACTTCAAGACCTTTCTATCTATGTATAATACTTAGGGTGGTACCTCTTAGAATGATATATAATTCATCATGAAGTTGAAGGACAGAATCTGGACATCTTCAGAAACAACTCTGATTAGAACAAGGATAAATCTTTCCATCCAATTTCAATGGACGTGATCTTTGTTGCAATGGAATAAAGGCTTGATGACGCTTCTATCCACATAGAATACTCTTATTGAAAGTTTATATATTGGTACAGTTCTTGTCTTCAATGTTAGGTATATGACGTGAGCAACATCGGGTTGACAACAACTTGGATCAGCACTTGGATAACCTTCCATGACTTTCCCGACACTAATGATAAGAAATGAACTTACATTAGGTAGTAAATAATTCATAGTAATGACATGTTCAATAAGGAGTAGAATCACCTCATGTCGTAGTAGCTTCTCTCTTGCCCAAGTCATTGACCCTAATTTAAAGATGTTGTCATATTGAACACATAACTTGGTAGTATAGCATGAGACATTATCTTGATCAAGATGGACCAGAGGTGTATCATGAGGGATGTCCTCATCACAAGTCCTAAGGCCTTTGGTCCCAATATGGTGATGCTCGTATGTGGCATTGGAAGATGAATTTGCATCCCATTACGGTGGTGTGATGGTGCGCCATGCCATAATGGCATTTGTTGTGGCCATGATGGACAACAGCCTGAGGTATGACGATGATTTGTTGCATTGCTCTATGGCCCGAGATTTATGGGATTACACAACCATGTGGTATGCCCTTTCCATCACGTCCGAAAGTTGCCTAGAGGAGGGGATGGGGGGTTGAATAGGAAATTACCCCTAAAACATGACTAATAAACACTGATCCAGTGTAGGACTTGTCCGGCAAGTCTGATGATTTGAACTTAACTCAGTTTGAAGGACAAGTCCGACAATTGCAGAGCAAAACGTAGATTGGTCGACTAAAAGTAGGAACCAACTAAATCGTAGCTAGAAGCTAGTTATTAGGAACGTACCAAGACTATAACTAAAGGGGCAAGTGCTAGCATGCAACCTAACACATGTAATTTTACAAAAAAATAAGAGCAAATCCTAGCTAGCAATATATGAACAAGAACAAGAAAGAACAAAGCACAACATACACAAGAACTTTTCACTAAAGTTTAGCACAATGAAGCACCTATGTATCAATTGAGGAGTCCACAAAGGACCAGGTTGCTCTCAACCCTAACACCTCTCCAAGCAACCACATAAGGTCAAGCTTGGTGCTTCACATGAATCTCCACACAATGAGGGGCAATACAAACTTCCCAAGGTCTCAACAATAAGATGGAAGCCCTTGGGTAATGCTAAACCGCCTAGGGGAAGAATCCCAAAGAATGTCAAACACAAGAGGCATCGGTGTCGAAGATGAACCAAGTGCTTAATGCAATATGTATGGGCTCACTCAAAATCCTCTTCAATCTTCTCTCAAACCCAGTAGGAAATGAAGTGGTAAGCATTGGTGGTGGAGAGAGGAGCTCAAAATGTACTGGAGTGAGTTTTTCAGTTGTGGGAGTGGCCTTTGCAAACAAAAGGGACAAGGAGGTCTTTTTATATTCAGGTGAAAAAATATAGCCGTTGGGGTCGCCAGGTACTAGACATGTTTGACTCCGATGAAATAGTTTAAAAGGTTCATGGAAAACATATCAGACGCAGCCAAACAAGCCTCATCATACAAGTCTGACAGACCTCGCTAACAAAGGCGCGGGTAGAGCTGTTGGACATGTCCGACGAGAACACAAGTGTAATATTCTAGAGACCGTCAACCGACTACTCTAGATAAAAAAAAAGATGTGCAGCTTTATGGACTCCAACAAGATAATCCGACGTTGTCGGACATGTCCGATGACTCTAGACAAAAAGTGATGTGCAAGGCGCTGGAGTCCGATGAAAAATATTTGACAGCGTCAGACATGTCCGATGACTCTAGACAAAAGTGATGTGCACGACACTAGAGTCGGACAGGTCCGACAACTCTAGACAAATGTTTTTTTTAGGAAACTACTCTAGGAAAATGTTAGTATCCCCAATGCTTAAAAAAAGGTTAATGCACACTTGTTCATTTCACACTTCTTCCATTTGTATCCCTGAGTGCGGTGTTCCTATGACAAAAGATCAAAAGCAGAGGCTTCAAGTCCGCTAGGATATTTATTCGAGTTGTAGCGGCCGGTGTTGGCGAGATCTGCTTGTTGTAGATCAAGGTGGTGACTAGTTTTCTACATAAGACCGCTAGGATATTTATTCGAGTTGTGGCCATTCTTCCCCCTCGCTCCTGCCGCTTGGAAGACACCTCTTCATGGTTGATGCGATGCATTTTGCTATGTTATTCTTCCAATGGAGGTCATTTTGGTGTTCTCCATGAGATGGCAACCGGTGTTAACTGGATTTGTCTATGCCTAGCAAATCAAAAGAATTCTTTGTTCCCAATCCAGTGGAGAAGACCACCATGAGAGATGACGAGATGCTTCTCGTTCCATCCCTACTCAACAACAATCTGCGATCATAAGGAGATCAGCATTCATATGATCACGACGAGTGACCTTAAGTTTTTTTAAAACTCTTTCTCTTAAAAGTTTGTAATAATTCAGGCTGTGTGTGTCAGCTGTATGCAGACATATACAAGCTAGAATGTAATTCCGTTATCTGAAAACTACTCATTTTTTCAATACCATTTTCCTCTGAAATGTCGATGCTACTGTTTAAAGTACACTCTTCACATTTGGTTCTTAAACTCTCGCTGCAGATATACTGTTCTTTTATTTTCTCTCCATTTGTTCAATTGTGCAAAAACATCCAAATGCCGTTTAAGATGTTGGTGTGCAGCTACATTGCATTTTACCCCCATTTCCTCAAATGAATTTGTAAAAATCAACCATCCATTGCAACTGAATATCAAAATGCTACAGTTTACCCCATTGTATAGTTCTGTTTGGCTCCAATGTTTTAAAACTTACTGTAATAGCTACATGTGGGTATCTGAACCTTTCTCATTTGATCACGCGGTTCCTGTGTTATGTTCTGTTACTGTTGCATCCAACTCCGTATTCTGTTTTGTTGTTGCAGGATCAAACGGCTTTATGAATATTTTGATGCATTTTTTTGAACAACGTGAAGAGTTGTGGCCAGCTGATCTCGAAGGGCACAGCCAGAGGCGGGGCCAGAAAATGTGCAAAGTGCTGCTGTGTGATCAGACTAGACTAAATTCCTCACGGGTTAAAGAAAACTGAATTGACTGGCTACAAATAATAGTGATAGACTCTGATTGCGATCTGTTTTTCCAGGCTGCAGGGGTGATGCAGGAGTACACCCAGCACCCCCTGTGGCTCTGCCCTGAGTGTTGCTAGGTTCTTACCTTCTACCATGCTTGTAGTGAAATTTTCAGGCGACGTAGGTTTTGTGCCCTAGATATTCTCATGAACCTCCATCGACGAAGTATCTACTTGGCCTAACAGTATTCATAGTAGACAGACCAGCCACAGGGGAAGGACTCTCCTCCCCGATGCCTCCTATTCTCATCTCATGCAGTAAAGTCATGCATCCAACTTCGACTAGCATTGTTTTTCTCGGTCCTCCGTCCCCATTCCTGCCTGTTGGTTTATATAGGCTAGTGCGCATTATGCACATGAATGAGTAATGGGCTCGAAATGAGGATACCATGCCTTTTGGCTTTGTTGCTGGACTAAGACAGTTATGAAGAAGCTGGTAGTGTGACCCTTTACCATTTATATAGGCCATCGTCTTAATTTCATTACGGGATGTTGGTTGCTGCTATCAGAGATAAAGCTAATTGTTGTGCTGGAGTTGGATAGAAATGAATCTTGATAGTTGCTGCAGTTGGTATAGAGTTGTTTCTGTAGAGGCCACAATAGAGGCTTTTCTCCTCACATGTAAATATAACAACGTGACTTTGATCCATTCCACACAAAACGTTATTGGTGGACAGAAGGATGCGGTCAAATGGAGTACGCTTGATTTATACTATTAAGATTTAAGAAATGGCAATATGCAACGTCTACATGTGATACATATTAGCAGTAAACAGTGGAGAGCGAAAATTAGGACAGTGTGGCAACAGGGAGCCTAAGAAAATTGAAAAGTTCTACACTTATATGTTTAGTTAATAAATTCATCATTATAACATGATTTTTATTTAGAAACAAGTAGGTTATAGTGCTAAAAAAAGTGAAACAGTGAAGATGGGCAATTTGCGTGCCTTGTCTTTTGCTTACTGCAGTATAGAAGAATATGCATACTTATCATCTAGAATTCTTAGCAAAGAACTCCATTAGAAGTTCGAACTGGGTCCATGGGAACAAGTTCGCTCACGTACAACCTAAGTTGTCTCGGTCTCTAGATTGACGACCATGACAAGTGACCAGGTTCCCATTACTATTTTTGTCCATGGGGCACCAGAATGACCACGCAGCGCCATGTGTCAGCATTATTCTCGAAACGACACCACGTTATTATCCTCAAACAGTCACCACTCCACAGGAGCAATCGATTGGATGACGTTGCTGGTCATACAGCGACATCGCCTAAGCCATCCTTGTGCAACCTTACTCCCAGCAATGGACACGAATATCGCCTCTGCTTCAAGCTTCAGGGTATGCCTACGCTCCTTGAAATGTGTGAGCAGCGAGTGCTCTTAACTCAGGTGTACACTTGGTTTGGGTTCATCGGCAAGTTATTTGAATATTATCTAACATGTTCACGCTGCTTAGCATTGAGGACGTAACTGTCAGGATATGGACATCCAGATGCCTCCTCTTACCAAATGACGACTTATCTGCATCAGCTGTAAATGCCTATGTCCAGCTGGCAGATGTGTCTGGTTACGGTGAGTAGAACACCAGGGCATAGGCAGAGGATGGCAAAGGCGCGCGTCATATACTACTCAAAGCTGACAACAACTAACATATTATGTTCTTGTATAAATAAAGTCAATTTATATTCAACTTTAAAGAGCAGAAGGTTGATGGGTTCATTGTGGCACCTGGTCTACATTAACCCATGGATGATCGTCATACATTTTTAAAGTGTAAGAAATCCCTAAGCATTCTTGTGTGGAATGGCCTCTCTGTCTAGAGTTACTATGCCATCCGTGTCCTGTAGAATGGACATTCAAACTTCTTACATAGTAACAAGTTTGTCAAAATTGACTGGCTACATAACATTATTGTCAAACCTTTTTAAAAAACATAATGTCAATTTATGTTCAACTTTAAAGAGCGGAAGGTTGGTGGGTTCATTGCGGCACCTCATCTACATTAACCCATGGATGATCGTCATACCTTATTAAAGTGTAAGAAACCCCTAAGCATTCATGTGCGCAATGGCCTATCTGCGGAGAACACAATTCCATCCGTGTCCTACGAACATGCATCCATCATATTGGCTAGGAATTGTGGGGGGCATAGGACCTGTAGAATGGACAATCAAAGTTTGTCAAAATTGACTGGCTACATTACATTATTGTCAAACCTTTTTAAAGAACATACAGCTGACATTTATGATTGGCACTGGAATTTAATAATACTGTTATGCTACGAGGGTTAATATTGTTAGTTTCTTATTTTGATTTATAGGTTTATTGTTATCCTTCCAGGTCGTCATCCAATCTACAAATAAAATAGTTTCCAATGGGCTATGAGGCCCAATAGTGTCCGAAAGAGAACCAAACATTTCCAATGACGAGATAATATAGTATATGTGATATCCTTGCCACCGAATTAGGGTTAGAATCACCGAGAAAAAAAAACTTATGGCCAGGTTAAACTGAAATTTGTCCAATTCAACCAAATTCAAACCAATTTGGATGACCCTTATACTACAAGTCCCAACTTTTCAATGTAAGTCACCACTGCCAAAAATATATGTTGTTGGTCATGGTCAAGTATAATTTTGAGGATTTTCTCATATTTTTATTCCATTAATAGATGCCCCAAATAAATGGTAGAATTTTTAAAAACTAGCTCTATTCACAAAATTCCTAATTAAATCTTATCGAGAATTGATGGTAGTTAGTATTTTTATAAAATCCAGAACATTATGGGGAGCCTGCCCTATTTTTGGTTTAATTTTATCAACTATAGATTAATTCACACAAAAATATTAAATATAACCATCTGTCTGGGTTGGAAAAATAAAAGAAAAAGAAAACTCCCTGTGGGACCCACCTGTCAGCGACTTCAAACAAACACACCGGTGCCTCCCCGCACTCCCGCCTGCCCGTACGCCGCGTGGACGCCGATGATTCGGCATCCGCCTCGCCCACCGATCCACTGCCCCACCCGCCGCTCGGACATCCGCTTTGTCGCCCACTCTCCCTGTCCGAACAGCCTTCCCCACTCATCGTTGTCGCGCCAATGCAGCTCCTGCTATTTCCCCGGCTGGCCGCCGTGCTCGCGCCACCGCGCGTGGCCGAGCGCCGCCGTCGCGCGCGCGCGCTCGGCTCGGCCGAGCTGGTCAGTGGGCCAGCTGGCTGCTGGGCCACGCCCGCCTAGGCCAGATCTGGCCCAGGACGCCTCCCCCGCGTGGGTTCAGCCCGCTGGGCTGCCTGGATGCGGCTCGCATAATCAAAAATCGATTTTCTTGTTTTATTCATTTCCAGAAAAAGTTAAAACTTGTAAAATGCATAGTAAAGTGATTAATAGGAATTTTGAAGCAAGATAAATTTTGTTAGCTTTGTCTGGACTAGTACTAGTAGGGAAAAATGCTAAATCACATTGCATGTGAGTTTTATTTTTAGGATTTAAATATGTAATAAAAACCCTTATAAATTCATAACTAATTATAGGGAGCTGATAAAATCTTGAAATTTGGTCACCAAGTAGGTTTTTCAGTTTCTAGTCTCCCTGGAAAATGTCAGAGGGTGAGTCTCTGTATATTAGCTGTAATTAAATTAACACCTTTTTCCTTATGTTAATTAATTAAAATTATTGGCCCGGTGCATGTGAGTGAAACTTGGCCAATAATTCAATCCTGGTATTCCCTAACGATATAAAATCACCCCTGCTCATTTCATGATCAGAACCATGTTAACTTAATAAATTATGTCTCAAGTGTAATATTACCCTTAATAGAGATATGGCTCCACCTTAGGGCTGCTTCATAGATACTTAGTCCATTGCGAGGATGATGTTCAGCACACTAAAACATTAACTAATTAGCACCTACTGGTCATGGACCTCACATATGTAGCTTGACCCCGGCCGACACACACACACCGTACCTTGGTATAACGTCGTCGCGATTAAATACTGGGGTCTATGAAGGAAATACACGAAACGCCCTCACCCTATGCCTCCACTAAATACTTTTCATTGCTGAACTAATCAACACACCCTGCTCACTTCCATGAGAAATAGTGTACATTAACGTATTTATTGAGGAAGTGCCATGAATTTTCTCTCTTAAGCATCATCTTTTGCATCATATAGATCACGCAGTGAACCACGTGGAGACGGAACCGGAGTAGGATCTAGAAGGAGCCGGAGGTGCCGTAGCTAAGCAAGAGCAGAATCCAGGCAAGCCCCGGTGCATTATCCTATTTTAAATTTTTGTCCTATCACTAGCTAGGGATGTAGGCTTGAATGTGCATTAAGTGATAGGAGTTGGTTGAAACCCTAGAGTGCAGTAGGTCCCTCCTTCCCGATATCTAGCTTTAGGTCGGTACTCGCTCTGCTTAATTTAGGACGACTACTCATCGAGTGGTATGGAGACCACTCGTAGACAGGAATTATTATCACTGGGGAATGATATCGGATGAAGGAAAGTGCGGATGGAATCACAATAAAGACCGGACAAGCAACTAGGTGAAAAGGGAAGGACAGCTTGTCTTCAAGGAGGTTGCCCCGTCCGAGTCCCCTAAGGCTACGCCTCGTGTCCGGCCCATGGGATCAAGTTTGAATGTACTGTTTGCATGCTGGAGATATGGGCGCAGTAAACCGACATAGCTACGACTACCGCCTGGTCGAAAGATAGCCTTCTCCCTTCTTTCGTGGAACTGGGGCTGAGAGGAGGGAACAATCCACCCACGGATGGAGGCACGGGGCACATCGCATTGAGAGACCCTTCTTGGGGGAGTCTGGACCCAGAAGACCCTGCGGTACCGTAAGCAAAAGGTTGCTCCATGCGGCTTCCAGAAAGCGCGTATGGGTCGTGCAAGCAGGTTTCTCCTGCAGGACGTAAATCGATTCGAGTCACTGCCCCACATAGTAACGAGTACCACTTGATCGCTGCTCCGGAACAGTGTCAGAAGCCATTAAGATGATGAATTTATTTAACACTGCTGTTCGAAACTATTAAGATTATTTTACAACCTTGATTGTCATAGTCGTAGTGCGAACTAAATTTATTATTCTGTATGACAACTTAATTGGCTGCTAAAACTTGAAAATAAGGATCCACTCATAGGCTCGCTTTCGGCAAAATAAACCCTACCCCTAGCCTTTGCATGTCTAGGTGTCGGCTGTAGTTGGCCATTTTGACGGGTCAGTCTTGATGAGTAAATTAGTTACTTAGGGCGTAGCTCTATGTGGTTTTCAGATGACCAAGACGGAGACTGCCACTGCGGTGGAAGATTCCACTACGAGGGCCAACGCCCCGACTGCTGGAACATTGAGTGGGAGCTGTGCACAAATGAAGACGAGGAGTAGTTCCTTGCTTGCTGGCACGGTGCTTGGGCAAGGCACCTATTATGGCCGGGTTGTTTCCTGTGTGTTGCCTTAAGAGGGCGATTGTATCTTATCTATTTCATCGAACTAGTTGAATCAATGTTGAACAATTCGCTTCCGCAATTTATTTTTGATAAAACTCTGGTTTGTAATATAGTTTCGGATTTATGTAAAAATTCTGTTCTCTACCTATGCTCTTGTTGCAATTATTTTCTTCTGTCATGTGTTGTACTATTGGGCGTTGCAGCGCGTGTCGCCACCCGAGGAAGATCCTGGAACGGAGCCGTCTCTGTGGTAAGGCGGTTCCGTGACAGCGTGGTATCAGAGCTATCTCGGGAATAGTGTAATATTCAAGGACATATTTTCGAAAACCCCGTAACGAACGTGCGAGCACGTGCCCAATTAGTTATGATTTCAGGTGGCATAGCTAACTGTAGGAGGTTGTTTGTTTAAATAGTGCATCTACGGCATCGTCAACGCAGGTATGTGTCCCGCCCAGTGGACTGTAACATGGGAAGCTAGCACAAAGGTGTGAACGCGGGCTGATTGCGGAAAACATCAATGTCCTGCCCTAGAACAATAATAAGGGTTTATTTTCGGCTCGTTTCTTTTGATTTGATGTATTGTTTCTGGAATAAATCTTCTGCAGGTACGCTAACCACGATTCTCGTAAGAAACGGGTAGTATGCGATTGACTTGAGAGATCGATTGCCACCGACTATACATATGGTCCTATTCGTGTCCAAATTTTATTATGTGAGTACGGACAGGCCGAAATCATATGCATACATGAAAAATATTAAAAAGCATCAAGACATTACCACGAAACTGAAATTTCAGCAGGCATGTTGTCCATATAAAAATCGATATCTTCTCACTCGTGAGTCAAAAGCATGCAAATAAATACTTATTGAAATCACAAATGAACTCTCTGTATGTCCAGCAAGAAAATTTGCTTTAAAAATTTCCGGACAATACCATTTTGGCCGTCCGAGTCAGCACGTCGAACTCGGGTTAATAAAAAATCCAGATTTTTAACCTATCGTGTACAATCCATAACTCCTTGCTCCGATCACCCCTACGGTTGTATTTGCACTTTCCGGAAAGGTTCCAAAAAATACTACGACTTTGGTAGTTTAATATTTCGGGTTTGAGACCTAAGAGACAGCGCTAGGACCAAATCTTTAGAGTAAACCGGGTCTGTCCAGAAAACCGGTGCGGGAATTCGTCGGGTAGGGTAAAAAAATTTTAATACCTTGAGTTCTAGGTGTTGGATCGAGGCATATAAATATGCGTTAGCAAGGTGTTAAAATTCTCTATATGGTGGGCAAATTTCTCCAGAAATTTTGGCCTAGGACTCCAGAGTTGACAACAATTCCTGAGTGATCCTCGTGATGCTCTGAACAAAATTTTCAGATTCTGACTTGCCACTTAGAAAATTCCTAACTCCTGATTCCCACATCGGTTGGGGATGAGTAAGTACTCATTAGAAAGATGGTGAAAGATTCTATCACTTTAGTATTCAGTTGCTGTCCAGAATATGTAAGTAGGATTGCTTAAAAGCTCGACGAAGTGGCTGCTATTCTCTAGGACAGAACGTACCATTTTAGCAGAATAACCGAATCCACCCTAGATTATGTGACCACTCGCGGTGGTTAACATCCATGTATCACTCATCGCATCGTATTGTTTTATTTTGACTTGCACTCTCTGCGTTTGGAACGAGTATTCACTATTTGGGTTTGTGTTCCAGATGGACGAGCACGGGTTTGAGGTGTTCCAGCACGACGGGTGGCGTTATACCACCGGTCTACACCACCGTGGCTTTCCCACCCTCCTGTGGGAGATGCTACGTGCCTTGGGCTACGAGGAGCAGCCTTCGTACCGTGGGTGTGAGACCCGCCGCCACGGTGTGCCGTTTGCAGAGGTACATATCAGTGTCGCTCCACACCTGCGCAACCCCGACTTGGCGGGGATGGAGAGCACAGTCATGGCTGGGAGCCTCAGGGAGGGCCTGGAGAGAGTCACCCATCGAGCTCTCACTCACTTCTGTGGGCGCAACATAGCAGCGCTCTCGGGGACTCCGTTTGAGATGATCCCCATTTGGCACCAGGCTGACCCGGTACGGCAGAGGCGCGTGAGACGCGTCTCTCGCGACGACTACCCGGAGTACCATGCGGGATACCACCGCGTAGCTCACTACTCCGAGTACCTCCTCAACTTAGATGAGGAGTCTAGTAGCCGTAGCAGGATCTTACGGGTGGACGCTGAGCAGGTGTGGGTGTAGAGGAACGACCTGCAGACACAGGTCGATGCACAGCAGAGAGAGATTCAGCAGTTGACCGCTGCTCTTGAGGCGAGTGAGGCTCGCGTGTTGGAGGTCACTGAGCAGCGCGACACTCTCGCGTAGGAGGTGGACAGACGGGGTTTGATTATGCAGCAGTGGGCCAACCATAACGAGCACCTGCAGCAGCAGCTAGCGAGTGCCCAGCAGGAGATGGACCTTATGGCGGAGGATCTGGAGACCCTGGCTCACGAGAACCAGGACCTCCAGGCTCACTTGGACGTGATCGCTGCGCCGCCGGCAGCACCCGTGGAGGAGGAGCCCGAGGAGGACATGGGCGAGGAGTCCGACGTGGACTACGAGCCACCCACTCCGACAGGCGCAGACCGTCCAGGACCCTCTGGCACCGCCGGAGATAGGGTGTAGTAGTCGTAGTAGACGCGACTAGGTCGTACATGTAGGGCAGAGTAGATGGGTAGCTTTTGGACGCTCCATGCGTGGTTGTTGTATTTTGGGGATCACCCACGTGAATAGCTTTTGGAAACTCGATGGCCACATATTCCGAGTTTATGTAGAATGGAACTGTTGACTTGTACTAGAACCATGTTAACTTGGAAAATGTTAGCTTTTATCAGCATTAAGTTGTTACTAAATTGCTGCCCCGTGATGTTGTGTTATATGATTTGGTAACTTGTAATGATCATGTTGGATAAGAGACTAATTGGAATCCTTATTCTTGCATTTCAGAATGGTGCGCACCCGCAATACCAACGAGCTGCATGGCGAGCAGCCCGAAGGTTCCAGGGCTAGGGGAAACAACTCTCCACAAGGGACTCCACCACCACCGCCGCCACCCAACCCCATGCAGATGATGGTGCAGTTCTTCGCCACTATGATGGAGAGCCAGCAGCAGCAGGCAGAATTCATGCGGGAGTTGGCACAGCAGAACCTAGCAGCCCGAAATGCTAGGGGCCACAACAACGGTGCAGCGTAGAGCAGCTCCTACGCTGACTTCCTCGCCACCAGGCCACCCACATTCAGCTCAACCACTGAGCCCATGGAAGCGGAGAATTTTCTTCGCATGCTCGAGTCCAAATTTGGGCTCCTTAACTGCACGCCTGTGCAGAAGACATTATTCGCAGCACAGCAGCTGCATGGTGCAGCTAGGGCATGGTGGGCCAACCATGTCACCTCTGTTGGGGCGGACCAACAGATTACTTGGGACGACTTCAAGGCTGCGTTCCGTGCTCACTACATCCCTGCAGAGCTCATCCGTAGAAAGGCACGTGAATTCGGCACTCTAAGGCAAGGCAACCGCAGCGTCGAGGAGTACTGTGAAGAGTTCAACCGGTTGGCGCTATACGCCCCAGAACAAGTTGACACCCCCGTCAAGCGCAAGGACCGTTTCTTGGAGGGGCTAAGTGCAGAACTACAGGACCGCCTCAACCTTAACATGGGCGGTACATTCGCTGAGTTTGTCAACAACGCTATCATCGCGGAAGACGGATATCACAGAGTGATGGCAGAACGGAAGCGGTCCGCAAGTGCTATGGGGCCATCCAGTGGACCCCCGCAAAAGTTTCGCATGGTGTACACCACCACGTCGGGACAGAGGTACCGTTCCGCCCCCATGCTGGCACTTGTTGTGCGCCCGCCTCAGCCAGCACAGCAGCGACCCCAGGCACCACGTCAGCAGCAGGGCCAAGGCGGGTTTCGTCCGCCACAACAGCCGAACGCTAAGACCGGACCCTTCCCACGCTACAACTGCGGTCGGCTGGGGCAATTCTCGAGGGAGTGCCTACACCCCAAGAAGAACACTGGCCAGAACCCGCCAAGGAACAACAACAGCAACAACAACAACCGCAACAACGAAGGACCAGTCCGTGCTGGGCGCGTGAACAACACCACCCTGGAGGAGATTCCAGAGAACAGCCCCATCCTCGCTAGTATGTTCTCTGTTCGAGACCACCCCGCACTAGTTCGGTTTGATTCAGGAGCATCACATAGCTTTGTTAGTGGGTTCTTCATTGATAAGTACCAGTTGCCTCGCACCCTTATGAAAGCACGATACACCATTAGATCAGCTGGTGGACAAACCCCTGCTCTATATGAAATTGAGAAACTCCCAATAACCCTAGGAGTAAAAGTCTACCCTACCAAGTGCATGGTCTTAGAGGGGTGCAACATTGACATTATTCTGGGCATGCCTTGGATGAGGCAACATAAAGCTATATTGGACATAGACGCTTACACTGTCCACCTAAACTCTCCCACCTATGGTAGCGTAAGCTTCCGGGTACGACCTCTCCAACTGGCCGCACCAAGCATTCACCACACCACCACCGGGCAGATAAAGGATATTCCAGTGGTTAGGGAATTTCCCGACGTATTCCCCGACGATCTCCCTGGACTTCCACCGGATCGGGACGTTGAGTTCAAGATTGAGCTTCAGCCAGGGACGGCACCTATATCCAAAAGATCGTATAAAATGGCGCCCAAGGAACTAGCTGAGTTAAAGGAGCAGCTGAAGGAGCTACTGGATAAGGGATTCATTGGACCAAGTTCCTCACCTTGGGGTTATCCGGCACTATTCATGAAAAAGAAAGATGAGACCCTAAGGCTATGTGTAGATTACCGACCCCTCAATGCGGTGACTGTCAAGAACAAATACCCACTGTCCCGTATTGACATTCTCTTTGACCAGTTGATCGGAGCTAAGGTTTTCTCCAAGATTGATATCCGGTTTGGATACCATCAAATTAAAATCCGTGCCAAAGATGTTCCCAAGACAGCATTTTCTACCCGATACGGACTATATGAGTATTTAGTGATGTCATTTGGATTGACAAATGCACCGGCACACTTCATGTATCTCATGAACTCGATCTTCATGCCTGAGTTGGACAAGTTTGTGGTGGTGTTCATTGACGACATCCTAGTCTACCCAAAATCAGAGGAAGAACATGCAGAGCATCTCCGTGTTGTATTACAGAGGTTAAGGGAGCACCAGCTATATGCTAAGTTTAGCAAGTGCGAGTTTTGGTTGAAGCAAGTACCATTTTTAGGCCATATTGTCTCGGAAGAAGGCATCGCGGTTGATCCTAGCAAGGTAAGAGATGTACTGAATTAGAAGACATCGAAGATCGTATTTCATATACGCAGTTTTCTGGGATTAGCTGGTTACTACCGCCGTTTCATTCCCAATTTCTCCAAAATTGCAAAGCCCATGACCGAGTTGCTTAAGAAGGACAAGAAATTCATATGGGATGAAGGCTGTGAAAGTGCTTTTCAAACCTTGAAGAAGCACCTGACCACGGCCCCAGTATTAGCTCAACCGGACCTGGGGAAACCGTTCGATGTCTATTGTGATGCTTTGGGTATTGGATTGGGATGCGTGCTCATGCAAGATGGGAGAGTCATTGCTTATGAATCAAGGCAATTGAGGAAGCACGAGCAGAATTACCCCATGCATGATCTGGAATTAGCAGCAGTGGTGCTAGCCTTAAAGATGTGGAGACATTACCTCCCTGGGAATTTAGTTCGTATATACACCGACCACAAAAGCTTGAAGTACATTTTCACTCAAAACCACCTGAACATGAGACAGTGCCGTTGGTTGGAATTGATTAAGGACTACGAGTTGGAAGTGCACTACCACCCAGGAAAGGCTAATGTCGTGGCCGACGCATTAAGCCGCAAGGCTCAATGCCACCACATCCTGGTCAGCCCGCAAGTCCAAGATGGTCATTATGTTCAAATAACACCCCACGGAGCCCTCTATAACCTAGCATTAATTCCTACCTTACGGGAAGAAATAGTGACAGCCAAGGCCGATCATCTGAAGAAGGCGGGCCTACTACAACCCTTGAGTGTTCCAGCCTGGAAATGGGAGGATATCAGCATGGATTTCATCATTGGTCTGCCGCCGACGTCACATAAATTCGACTCCATATGGGTCATTGTTGACAGGTTGACAAAGGTCACCCACTTCATCCCTGTGTCGACATGGTTCAAGATGCAGAAATATGCGCAACTATACATTGAGCGAATCATGTGTTTGCACGGAGTGCCCAAGACTATCGTATCCGACAGAGGCTCCTAGTTTGTGGGACGCTTTTGGGAGAAGCTACATGAAACGTTGGGCACAAGATTGATTAGAGGTTCCGCGTACCACCCCCAAACGGACGGACAGACCGAAAGGGTTAACCAAATATTGGAAGACATGTTAAGGGCGTACGTATTGAATCACAACAAAAAGTGGGATGAGTGCCTACCCCTGGCAGAATTTGCATACAACAATAGTTACTAGGAAAGCATCAAGATGGCACCATTCGAGGCTCTCTATGGGCGCCACTGTCGCACACTACTCAGAATCAGGGGAAAGGGTGATATTTGGCCCGGAACTAGTGCAGCAAGCTGAGCAGAAAGTGCTTGAAATCCAATCAAACTTACGAGCGACAAAATCCAGGCAGAAAAGTTATGCGGATAAAAGGCGCCGCCCATTGAAATTCAGGGTCAGCGATATGGTCTACCTCTGAGTGTCAACCACTAAGGGTGTACAGCGATTTGGGATTTGCGGAAAGTTGGCACCTCGTTATATCGGCCCCTCCCCAATCATTGCGAGATGCGGACCTGTGGCCTACCAGCTCCAACTGCCAGTGGAACTCGCTGGAGTGCACGACACATTCCATGTGTCCCAACTAAAGAAGTGTCTAGAAACACCAGTAGACGTTCCCCTGGAGACCACTGGGCAACTACAACCCGACCTGACGTATTCAGAGCGTCCGGTGAGGGTGCTAGATGAGAAGGAACGAATTACGCGTACGAAGATGCTCAAGTTCTACAAGGTTCAATGGAGCAACCACACCGCCAGGGAGGCTACTTGGGAAACTGAAGAGTTCCTGCAGAGCCACTACCCCGAGTTTCTGCGACACCACTTAGGTAACCGTATCACATCCTATAATCTCGGGACGAGATTTCTTTAAGGGGGGGAGTGCTGTGATATCCTTGACACCGAATTAGGGTTAGAATCACCGAGAAAATAAACTTATGGCCAGGTTAAACTGAAATTTGTCCAATTCAACCAAATTCAAACCAATTTGAATGACCCATATACTACAAGTCCCAACTTTTCAATGTAAGTCATCACTGCCAAAAATATATGTTGTTGGTAATGGTCAAGTATAGATTTGAGGATTTTCTCATATTTTTATTCCATTAATAGATGCCCCAAATAAATGGTAGAATTTTTAAAAACTAGCTCTATTCACAAAATTCCTAATTAAATCTTATCGAGAATTGATGGTAGTTAGTATTTTTATAAAATCCAGAACATTATGGGGAGCCTACCCTATTTTTTCTTTAATTTAATCAAAAATATTAAATATAGCCGGCTGTCGAGGTTGGAAAAATAAAAGAAAAAGAAAACTCCCTGTGGGACCCACCTGTCAGCGACTTCAAACAAACACACCGGCGCTTCCCCGCGCTCCCGCCTGCCCGTACGCCGCGTGGGTGCCGACGACACGGCATCCGCCGCGCCCACGGATCGACTGCCCCACCCGCTGCTCGGACATCCGCTTTGTCGCTCAGTCTCCCTGTCCGAACGACCTCTTTCTCCCCCACTCGCTCTCTCTGTCACTCTCTCCCACTCGCCGCCCCATTGCCGCTCGGAGCCGAGCTCCGCTCCACCGTCGCCTTCTCCGCTCGTCCACCGCACCGCGCCTCCCAGAGCCCCGCCCTGAAGCCCCGGTGCTCCGCGCGAGGCCATTCCCCTTCTCCGACCTCGACCCGCCGGGAATCGGTGTCATCTTCCCCGACCTCGGCCACCCACCCCCACCATCGCTCGTCCACCACGGTGAGTCGCACTTCGATTCCGTGGGCAGCTAAGACCCTGTTCACCCCGCGCATACATCCGGCCTCACTCGGCTTTCATCCGTGCAGCCAATCGTCCAGAACACGGCCGCCGGAGTTCCGCCTCGCCGTCGCCGCACTAGCTCGCTGAGCCACCTTGCTTCTTCTCGCGCGCCGCGTGCTTGCTCTTCCCCACCCATCGCTCTCGCACCAATGCAGCTCCTTCCGTTTCCCCGGCTGGCCGCCGTGCTCGCGCCACCGCGCGCGGCTGAGCGCCGCCGTCGTGCGCGCGCGCTCGGCTCGGCCGAGCTGGCCAGTGGGCCAACTGGCTGCTGGGCCACACCCGCCTGGGCCAGATCTGGCCCAGGGATGCCTCCCCGCGTGGGTTCAGCCCGCTGGGCTGCCTGGATGCGGCCCGCGTAATCAAAAATTGATTTTCTTGTTTTATTCATTTCCAGAAAAGTTTAAAACTTGTAAAATACATAGTAAAGTAATTAATAGGAATTCTGAAGCAAGATAAATTTTGTTAGCTTTGTCTGGACTAGTACTAGTAGGAAAAAATGCTAAATCATATTGCATGTTAGTTTTATTTTTAGGATTTAAATATGTATTAAAAACTCTTATAAATTCATAACTAATTATAGGGAGCTGATAAAATCTTGAAATTTGATCACCAAGTAGGTTTTTCAGTTTCTAGTCTTTCTGGAAAATGTCATAGGGTGAGTCTCTGTGTATTAGCTGTAATTAAATTAACACCTTTTTCCTTGTGTTAATTAATTAAAATTATTGGCCCAGTGCATGTGAGTGAAACTTGGCCAATAATTCAATCCTGGTATCCTCTAACTATATTAAATCACCCCTGCTCATTTGATGATCAGAACCATGTCAACTTAATAAATTGTGTCTCAAGTATAATATTACCCTTAATAGAGATATGGCTCCACCTTAGGGCTGCTTCATAGATACTTAGTCCATTACGAGGATGATGTTCAGCACACTAAAACATTAACTAATTAGCACCTACTGGTCATGGACCTCACACATGTAGCTTGACCCCGGCCGACACACACACACCGTACCTTGGTATAACGTCGTCGCGATTAAATACTAGGGTCCATGAAGGAAATACACGAAACGTCCTCACCCTATGCCTCCACTAAATACGTTTCATTGCTGAACTAATCAACACACCCCGTTCACTTCCACGAGAAATAGTGTACATTAACGTATTTATTGAGGAAGTGCCATGAATCTTCTCTCTTAAACATCATCTTTTGTATCATATAGATCACGCAGTGAACCACGTGGAGACGGAACCGGAGCAGGATCCAGGAGCCGGAGGTGCCGTAGCTGAGCAAGAGCAGAACCCAGGCAAGCCCCAGTGCATTATCCCGTTTTAAATTTTTGTTCTATCACTAGCTAGGGATGTAGGATTGAATGTGCATTAAGTGATAGGAGTTGGTTAAAATCCTAGAGTGCAGTAGGTCCCTCCTTCCCGATATCTAGCTTTAGGTCGGTAGTTGCTCTGTTTAATTTAGGATGACTACTCATCGAGTGGTATGGAGACCACTCGTAGATAGGAATTATTATCACTGGGGAATGATGTCGGATGAAAGAATGTGCGGATAGAATCACAATGAAGACCGGACGGGCAACTAGGTGGAAAGAGAAGGACAGCTTGTCTTCAAAGAGGTAGCCCCGTCTGAGTCCCCTAAGGCTACGCCTCGTGTCCGGCCCATGGGATCAAGTTTGAACGTACTGTTTGCATGCTTGAGATATGGGCCCAGTAAACCGACATAGCTACGACTACCGCCTGATCGGAAGTTAGCCTTCTCCCTTCTTTGGTGGAACTAGGGCTGAGAGGACGGAGCAATCCATCCACGGATGGCGGCACGGGGCGCATCGCGTTGGGGGACCCTTCTCGGCGGAGTCTGGACCCGAAAGATCCTGCAGTACCGTAAGCGAAAGGTTGCTCCATGCGGCTTCCAGGAAGTGCGTATGGGTCGTGCAAGCAGGTTTCTCCTGTAGGATATAAATCGATTTGAGTCGCTGCCCCTCACAGTAACGAGTATCACTTGATCGCTGCTCCAAAACAGTGTCAGAAGCCATTAAGATGATGAATGGGTTTAACACTTCTGTTTGAAACTATTAAGATTATTTTACAACCTTGATTGTCATAGTCGTAGTGCAAACTAAATTTATTATTCTGTATGACAACTTAATTGGCTGCTAAAACTTAAAAATAAGGATCCACTCATAGGCTGGCTTTCGGCAAAATAAACCCTATCCCTAGCCTTTGCATGTCTAGGTGTCGGCTGTAGTTGGCCATTTTGACGGGTCAGTCTTGCTGAGTAAATTAGTTACTTAGGGCGTAGCTCTATGTGGTTTTCAGATGATCAAGGCGGAGACTGCCACTGCCGTGGAAGATTCCACTAGAAGGGCCAACGTCCCGACTGCTGGAACATTGAGTGGGAGTTGTGCACAAATGAAGACGAGAAGTAGTTCCTTGCTTGCCGGCACGGTGCTTGGGCAAGGCACCTATTATGGCCGGGTTGTTTCCTGTGTGTCGCCGTGAGAGGGCGATTGTATCTTATCTATTTCGTGGAACTAGTTGAATCAATGTTGAACAATTCGCTTCCGTAATTAACTTTTGATAAAACTCTGGTTTGTAATATAACTTCGGATTTATGTAAAAATTCTGTTCTCTACCTATGCTCTTGTTGCAATTATTTGCTTCTGTCATGTGTTGTACTATTGGGTGTCACAGCGCGTGTCGCCATCCGACGAAGATCCTGGAACGGAGCCGTCTCCGTGGTAATGCGGTTTCGTGACAGTATAGTAAAAAACTAGTCAAACTACCCGCATATTTCCGCGGCTAGACTTAATTTCTTATTGTAGATATTAGTTATGTTAATCCTTTTTAATTTTTGTATTATACATTTTATCCATCAAATTAACTGTTAAATCTTAATTCACCACAAAGACAATTTTTTAATTTTATTTTGACTAATATGAAAGACGATTAGAGTATTTATTTCTTTTATACTCACATGATTTATAATTAATTATATTTTTGACAAACAAATTACAATAAGCTTTTTTATTGAAGAAAAACTGATAACATAAAAATTAGTAGGTTAAGATTTGATTTTCAACCTCCAGAGATACAGCTCTAGTGTTGTATACTCCTACTTCTTTTTTTCTGTATTTTAAAACGTCTCTTAGTTATGCGTATTAATTACAGATGTCTTGAACGTTTATTGTAAAATTTTGTGACACAATAGAGATATTGAGACAATGTATGATTAGAGAAAACAAACATAAACAATGATGTATTGACTCATACTTATATAGCTTCTCGTTACTGACTCGTACTTATATAGCTTCTCGTCATTTTTGTTTTTACTGAACTTCCGAGCTGAATTTTCTCCATCTTCCTCTAAAATAAAATGGAAGAGAATATTGTTTGCTCAAATTAAGTTGCCTCTTCGTAATATATTCACTAACTACAGGCAGGATCATGCAAACAGCTCAACCACATCATTCAGAGATTGTTTTTTTTTTCTCATCATGCGTTCTTCAATGTGGTGCGTACAAAAAAGAAAACTTTATGTACAATGGTTTATGAGCAAAGCCAAAAAATGCCCTTGTTTATTGATCGGACCTCAACAAAATTAGGTATAGAAAAGTCATTTTACCTAAATAGTCCAGACCCCTTCGGTCTTTTCTTTTCTCCTTCATCTTCCTCGCGTGTTCTGAGCAGCAGCTGTATACGGCCATGGAAACATTTGGGCTGGCGTGCACGGAAGCTGGGGAGTGGGTATAGGGCAGTGGGTTCAGATTGCCATAGAGGTGCCCCACCAATCAGACTGCTAAGCTGAATGTATGTTATGGCGCTCTGTGTGAGCAACGTACACCTATGAAATATTCATGTTGTAGCCTTGCTGACTTAGATCACATATGTGTCTACTATCTACCTGCTTCAGCTAGCTGATGTAACTGATAGTGATTATTTGCTATGCTATCAACTGTCGGAGTATAAACATGGTTTTGGTTTGGTGGTACTTAATTATGCAGGAGGAAGACCCATACGTGAGGGCATTTGGCAAAAAAGGTAATATATGCAAGGTGAGGAGGAAGAGAAACATAGGTGAGGACACTCCTAAAAACATTGCATGTGAGGTGTCACAATTCACAATTAAGGGTATTTTGGGATAATAATTTTATAATAACAGTGATGGGTACTTTAATTATATTTAGAAAGTATTTTAGTCTATGTTTTAATAATGGTAGTGATGGGTAATTTAATACTGTTTGAAGGGTATTTTAGTCTAAGTTTTTCATAATGGCAGTGATGGGTAATTTATTTTTTCTTTTTTCTCTGATTAACGTGAGAATTTCTAGTCCTTGAGAGCGAATGTGGTGGCTTTTTTTGTTACTCAAATATATATATCTACAACTTATTAATTGAGGTGCAATCGTCCACTTTGTGTCCATAAAGTTAGAGATTGAATCCAAGTCGGTTTTATACCTTCCATATTAAGCACCGACTTTTAAAAATCATAACTCATGCGTCCAGAGTCCAAATGAGACAAACTCGGACTCTATCTCGTAACTTTCAAAAAGTTCTACAACTTTTATATTCAATGGATTCACAGATACAGAAGTTTTTATGTCCACATATATGATGCAAAAATATCTATTCCGATTCGGACTCCTCTATGCACGTCTCCTTACGGGACCTATATCTCATAGCTCCGGAGTCCAAATAATATGATGCATACATGTTTCGGAAAGCTCTCGACGAGATCTACAAGTTTCGTAGTCATACTTTGCCCATTGAAGCACGTCTTGAAATCCAAAACCGCGACGCAATATAGTGCTGTTTCTGGACTACGTAAATTGATTTTTCCTTTCGGATAAACCTTCTATAAATACTTAGTCATTGGGTCACATTCTTGGGTTTGCATGTTAGGCTTCATATACGTACAAAGGTATCTTATAGGTGCCATGGGCTTGTGGGAAACCCAGAGTCGGGCTTCATATTGCTACTTCTCATCTTTAAATCTTTTTCGTGTTATTTCATCTAATTTTACAACATCTCAAACAACACTACATATCGAAATCGTTAATATTAGGGATAAAAAAAACATATTTATGATGAGAATATGGTGTAAATGATGAGAAAATGATTGCTTCTGCATATAAAATGATACACTAAGAAGCATCAGCAATAATATAAATATGATCTTTCATGTAAAAATATTAATAATACTATATATGTCTAACAAATATATTATGTAAATAGTTTTTTTATTTAAAGCATACAAAGTGTTTTATTTTTCTTAAGCCCGTTGTAACGCACAGTCATTTTGCTAGTATATATATAATAGATTAAAAAAAAAAAGAAAAGTGAGATTGACTACTGCTACAATTGCTAAACTATCGGAAAAGTTTAAGAAGAAACATATGCGGATGGTATCGGCCCACACAGCATCTCTGGAATGATTGCAGGGGTATGGCTTGTCTCATTTCCCAAACCTCACCTAGCGTTGGAGCTTACAACACTGGAACTATCCTTTTGGTGTCGGCCCACACGAGCCAGACCCACCGCTCCGACAAGACGCTGGTTGTTGCCTAGCTTGCTAGAGGTGCTCGTTGTGGACACAAGACTACGAGAGGATGGGAGGAGGCTGCAGAGCTATAGTCAATCCTTGTGCTGCAGCCGTATAGTTCATGCCCATGGACTCAAGGATCCACGCTGGGCGGGAATGTGCTCTAGTGAGGGCTGCATGGAGAGGGTGACCGTGCTGATGTCAAGGGAGGAGTCACACGCATCCTATAGGCATGAATGGTGAGAGCCGAGAGGTCGCTAGTGAAGACATTGTAGAGGAAGCCCCCCCCCCCCCCCCCCCCCCCCCCGATCCAGGGCACGATGATGACCAAATCGTTCACCGAGCTGCATAGGCCCGGGCGGGGAGGTGCACGCTGACAACCTAGAGGAGCTACATGGGTCACGGCGTGACCTCACCCATCTCAGGTTCGGCTAAAGGATAGGGACTCGGGTTGAGAGAGAGAGATATAAACACCTTGAGGAAGTTGAATACGATATCAATGAAGGGGAACAGTATATTACTGGTAATAAATTTAGTTTAAAACCTTTTGGATGTTCCTTTCCAATTTAAGATGAGCAATGACGTGACTGTGTCTTTATACTATGATGATAGATGATTTAATTTTCATCACACCAGTCCGAGCGAATCATTGGCATGGATATTATTAGAACAGCCGGTGGCACAATGCAGGCATCAATCACTACATCATAGGAGCAACGGACACTAGCACTAGCTCCAAGTCTGCAAGACTGCAACAGGATGATTCCCTACATGTTTTTTTTTTTTGGATCGTAATTCCTTACGAGGTGTTTTTGTGTCGGCGTCAGACCATGCACACAAGTGGACTTTGAATACGTACGGTAGAATAGATCAACACTGAACGGCATGTTGACATGTGATGAAAAACCAATACCATGCATGTAGGTCTTTAGGCTTGTGCTGTCGGCATTAAAACCTTCACATATGCATGTGTCATGTTATATATGAAGACCCAAGTTAACTTGAGTCATTAATCTTCTGTTCAAATTAATTATAATTAACAACTATGGTAAATAATATGTTGTATGTCACATTGATGTAGAAATTAGTTTAATAGAGGAATATAAGGAAAATTAATCTTAGAAGTTCAATGAAGAAATAATATGCAAGGGAGCAAGAATAACAAACAATGGCATGCTAGTTACGAGTAATTACAATAATTGTTTTATATCTTTCTCCAATAGTGCTCCATGTTGATATGTCAGCTGGATCATAGAATTTTGTAATATACTTTAAGCATACATAATATATTTTGGATAGTTATAAAAGGTTGAGTATATAATTAAATGAGTCTCACCATAGTGACTGCAGACATATATATATCAAATTTATTCTTATATTGTATAATGCAAAACTTTAAGAAGATTGACATGGTTAGTTTTGACACAAAAAATCATATTTAGACACGCAAATGCGCGGGTAGATAAACTAGTTTTATTTCATTACAACAGCAGCAGGCCCTACTATGTCCGCCTCTGCAAATAGGGTATTAATAGTGGTCTTTTGGTACCTACTACGCAATCTGTCATTACAGCCAGTTACAGCCCGCTGCTATAAACGTCTTTGTATAGTAGAGATTATTGTTAGTCACACTGCTATAGCGTTTGAAACATTTTTGGCTGATAAGTGAACTTTTATTTACACGTTTGGAACAACTCCAAGGTAGAAATTCACTGCCGTCTGCCTGCTCCCACAGTTTTCCTTTCGTTCTTCTTAGCCGAATCACTGGCTTGTAGCTCTGATTGGCATATGACCTGTATGCCTGCTGGCGGCTAAGTACCCGTGTCCACACAGTGACCCATGGATACAGTTGTTGTAGACCAGGCGCAGAAATGAACCCACCAACCTTCCGTGCTATTCAAACACTACAGGAGATCAGCGCTTTGCCGAGTGCCTGAAGCACTCGGCAAAGGCTTCCATCTTTGCCGAGTGTTGGAATAAAGACACTTGGCAAAGATGGAACTATTTGCCGAGTGCTGGAATCAAGACACTCGGCAAAGATGGAATACTTTGCCGAGTGTCTTGTCCATTGCACTCGGCAAAGGCTTTTTTCATATTAAAAAAAAAGATAATTTTAGCTTAATTCAGTGCTAGACATTGACAGAATACTATTAGATTAATTCAAGTAAATAACTAAATCTTCAACATGTTGTATGTATTCCACGAGGTTTTACTCTACTACAAACTAACAAATTAGCTTAACTACTAACGGGAAAATATAAGCACTAGCAAGCTCTTGAAACCAAGCAAAGCTTGACTAAGTGAATTTGGCTCTTCTGAATTATGTAGTGCGTAGAACCTAATGTTACATAACAACTACTTTAAGGACACAGGTGCACCGTTTTGAGGAGCCCTATGATTGCTATAATACATAATGTACTGTCTGTTTGATGATTAGGAACAATATTTGAGCCTTCCGCTTGAAACTTTCCATCGAACACTAGATAAACTCGTCAATTTAATTTGTTCATACTAATGCATTTTCTGACAACGCCAAGGCATAAATGCAGTAGTAGTGAAACATAGCATAGAAAAAAGCACATAAGTAGCTGTATCCAAACTTAAGCGCTTTTAGAACTTTCGATGTTCTGATTGCCATCAGCTATGATACTGGTTCATGGCAAGTTGTGATCTTAATTTGGAGATGTACACTTTAATTCTTTTATCTAAGTGTTGGGTCCAATAGGATCAAAGACTATGCATCTACATACAATCTTCTAGACAACTTGCAGCATAACAGCAACATCATCCTTTAATCAAATTTTATTTAAGTTGGTCACTTCAATAGGTTGAATGTCTCCCTTCTGTTTCAAAACATAAGAGGGCAAGAACAGACAACACTTCAAAAAGAAAGAGAGTACAACTCACCACAAAGAATCAACCTTAAAGAGGAGTGGTGTGCACAATGGCTTCAAGTATTTTCCCTTGTAGTTTATCTTCAGCAACCCACATACCACTCTTCTTGCGTAGGAGCTCCCTTTGCTCCGCCCTCTCCTGCACTAATCATGCTGCTGAAAAAGTGACAAGCATGCTTTATCTTGGATCACACAGGCAGTCCTTAGCTATATCCATATGATTCGAAAATCATACGCTCCTAATAATATGGTTATCCACGGTGGCACAGTATGATTCACATTCTAATAAGTCAAAACAGGCTAGACATTTCATCAAACAAGTTATATGTAACGGCTATTCACGCAAGGATTAGGAGACGATGAGCAGGAGAGGGAAGGAGCAAGGAGGGAAAACCTACAAGGGCCTGGCGGAAGTCCTGCTCGAACGCGCGCGTCATCGCGGCGGCGGCATGGCAGCCTTGCACTCCTCGTTGGCGAGGCGGGCAGCCTCGGCGCACCTCGGCCTTGCGCTGCCGCTCGGCCTCCATGAGCTGCACCTCGTAGGCGTAATGCGGCCGCAGCTCCCGCACATCGCGCGCGTACCCCTTGCGCAACCGCTCCAGCCGCGCCCACGCCTCCCGTGGGTCCGCCACGGGCCAGGCGCCGCCGCTGCCGACTCCTCCTCCTCCGCGCCACGCCGTTTGGGAGGGAGGACGAGATGAGGGGCCCAGATCCATCGGAGGAAAGGGCCCGCGCCTCCGCCCCGCTCCCGTCGACCCGGGCCGCCCCGGCTCTTCCGGTCGTCGCGCCACGCGCTGCCCCATCTCCTCCTCTCTGCCTCCTCCGCTCGTCCCGCCTGCCTCCTCCGCTCGCCGCGTCGCCGCCGCCTCCTCCGCTCGCCGCGCCGCTGCACATCCCTCGCCGGACCGCCGCCGCCTCTTGCTCCTCGTCGCCTGGGAGAGAGGGAGAGACGCGGGGCGGGAGGAGAAAGAGAGGGAAAGGATAAGGTTGAGAGAGAGTGGGAGGGAGCGAGAGAGAGAGAGGGTGAGCGAGAGACAGCGAGCGAGAGAGACGACCCGAGGGTCGTCAACGGGAGGTGGACAGATCTGTTTGCAGTTTCTTTGTGGAGTGTTGCCAGCTGGCACTTGGCAAAGATTTTTTTTTGCTGAGTGTCTTTTACTTGGTATTCCGTAAATATTATTTGAGATATATATAAAAAAAGATTAAAATTATAAATAAATTTAATAAATAATAAAAATTTGGAATGATAAGATTTATATAATGAATTACTTATAAAAAATTATTTGATGTCAAATTCTAATTTAACTTTCAAATTTATACAAAATCATAAGGACTCATTATTAACTCTGTTTCTTCTTTAGAGATTTTTCGTTCTATGCACAACGTAGGTGACAAATTTTGTAAAATCTTCTATACTTTTTATAATAACCTCTACATATGATATCATGATCTCATGATAATTCTTATAATTTTCAGACTTTGTTTGATTTTTATAAAATTTAAATAAATTTCAACCACACATTCATTCATGGTGTTATTTCAAAGTATCAAATTCGTGAAATTTTCTTTCGTTACTTGGATACGACATCACTTGGAGTCACAAACATGAATATAAAATTTTGGTTCACTTCATCCCATTATTCGAATCACTTAGTTCCAATTTTATTTTTCTCAAGAAAATACATTTACTGAAATAAATTAAATAAATAAAACAAACTTATCGTTAAAAATGTCAAATTTCAACATGAAGTAACACATGTTGTATGTGAAGAGTATGAAAAGTTTTGAGAAAGGAAGAGGAAAAGAAAAATACTTTTTTGCCGAGTGTTAAGAAAAAACACTCGACAAACTCTTATCTTTGCCGAGTGTAAAAAATAATACACTCGGTAAAAAAAATATTTGCTGAGTGCCAAAAAAATACATTTAGCAAAGACGAGTATTTGCCGAGTGTATTTTTTTGGCACTCGGCAAAGATTTTTTTGCCGAGCGTCCCCATCTTTGCCGAGTGTCTTTTGTTTGGCACTCGGCAAAAAGCATCTTTGTCGAGTGTCCGATATATTATACTCGGCAAAGATTTAGGCACTCGGCAAATAAGCGTTTTTCCGTAATAAAAGTTTACATATAATTGTCTTTATTTATATATACAAGATCACAACATGCCACTAAACACACATTAGTTGTCGCTTCCCGGTAGTATCTGGCGCATGCTGCTGCTATGTTCTCCCTGTTACTTTGTTCTACTAGACACAATAACGACACACGTTACCTTCGCTCAAATAACAGAGATATCGGCAAATAAGCGTTTTCCTGTAATAAAAGTTTACATATAATTGTCTTTATTTATATATACAAGATCACAACATGCCACTAAACACACATTAGTTGTCGCTTCCCGGTAGTATCTGGCGCACGCTGCTGCTATGTTCTCCCTGTTACTTTGTTCTACTAGACACAATAACGACACACGTTACCTTCGCTCAAATAACAGAGATATCGGCAAATAAGCGTTTTCCCGTAATAAAAGTTTACATATAATTGTCTTTATTTATATATACAAGATCACAACATGCCACTAAACACACATTAGTTGTCGCTTCCCGGTAATATCTGGCGCACGCTGCTGCTATGTTCTCCCTGTTACTTTGTTCTACTAGACACAATAACGACACACGTTACCTTCGCTCAAATAACAGAGATAGAGAGCATAAATTGTGGCAAGGTGAGTGAACCTACCGGCTGGACATAGGCGGCTGCATATGCAAAATGGCCGGTGCGTGGGAATAGAAGACATCTGGATTTCCATAGCATGCATGCTCATTCTTTGAAGCTAAGCAGCATGAACGTGGTTATAGCATCTCCAGTGGGAGATCTCAATTCAAGGCTCCTATTTCATCATTTGAGAGCTGGCTCTCATTTTTTCCCACTAAAATTTCACTCCAAACTCAAGTGGTACTTCTCAAAATAGACTTCCTATTTTCATCAGATCTGTGGGACCCATATGTCATTGAGGAGAGGAAAAACATCTAAAAACAGAGCAGCAAGCCTGCTGCCTGCTCCCCCTCCCTGTTGCCTGCCGCCCTGCCCTCTGCCTATGGCCTGCCAGTCGCCCGCCTCCCCCAATCGCCCATCCGCTACCCACCGCCCTCGAGGATTGGCGCCGCTGGCTGGGGAGGGGCAGTACGCAAAGTTGTGCGTGTGCACAGATGGAGCCCGGCGTGGACAAGCTCACCTATAGAGCAAGTTCCTCTTTGGTTGACGGCCTCCTCACCGGGGCCGCCCTGGTCTGACTAGAGTCCTCATTGCACCACCACACAGGTGACGACAGCGCGTGCCTCACCGACTTCTTCGACGTCCCGGCAGGCTCCGACAAAGGTGGCGTCCTCGCCTCCATGCTCATTGTCTGTGGGCTCGAAGACCGCCCGCTCTTCTTCGCCGCCAACATGCTCACCTTCCTCCTTCGTAGCGTCAATCGCCAGTGCATTAGTGGGTCGTGGTCCTCCCCTTTCTGCTATGGCGTCTCGCTGTTGTTCTGCCGCTTCAGGCAAAGAAGGTGTGCGGTCTGGCCTGTGGCATAGAGCCGTCCATGGAAGGGGCAGGTCGATGATTAGCAGTGGCGCGGGTGAAGCTCCGGCCGGGAGGGGCACGGCGATGACGACGGCGGAATGGCAGGATCGGGCGCGGCTCGGGAGAGAAGAAGAGAAAGAGAGAGAGAAGAGGAGAAATGGGGAGAGAGAGAGAAAAGGAAAAAGGAAAAGGAAATGGTGGGACTCATCATTGATTGTGCTCCAAAATTTGAGAGCCTTGCCGAGGGATTTGAAAGCCCTTCTAAAATAAGAGATCAAATAGTAGGTCTGCTAGAATTAAAAATTTTAACTAGACTCTCAAAATATAAATTAAGAGACCTGTTTGATAGGCCTGCTAGAGATGCTCATAGAAAGTATTCAACGAATTCGCTGACCAACCCAAATCGCAATTACTTATGGGCTACCATCACTAGCGGCTCATTGAGATGACGGAGCGTATAGGCGTGGCATGAAGTTGGCACCCGAGGCTGCAGTCGCGTGCGTTGCTCTGAGAAATGTGTAGCAGGATGGCATAGGCGATGACGTTGTGTGAGCAGCAATGTCGACCGATCGATGATTGCTGCTGTAAATACGTGGTTTTCAACGGTTCGAGAATGACACGTTTTAATTTCAAGAGTAATGCTGCCACATGCGGCTCCGGCCTATGGAAACACCTACGTGTGGTTTTCAACGGTTCGAGAATGACACGTTTTAATTTCAAGAGTAATGCTGCTCCAAGGACAAAAATGGTACGGGATCCTGGTCGGCTCGTCTTGGTCGTCAAGACATAAACTGAGTCAATCTCTATGAGTCATGGGCCCTGCTCCGTCGTCGGTTCCTCACCTCCAATGGCGGCGTCCTCAACCATGCCATAGCCTCCTCCTGCCCTGCCTCCTCCTGGCACGATCGCACAAGCCTCCCACCGTACCAGCATGCTCGACATCCTCCGTCCGCCAGACACTTGGACGGGGATGACTCTGTAGCCACACCGTCGGCCGCGGCCGATGGCCATCAATATGTGCCAGCAGGGCATGCTGCCAGCAGACTGACGACATACTGGTGCTGGAACAAGAACCACTACTACAATAAACATTCTCACTTCTCAGCAATGAACCGTAGGCGGCCTCAAAATACTATGCATATTACCTCCAATAAGTTATTAGTGGTAATGATGATGGTAGTAATATAATTTGTTCATGGTTCCATATACTAGTTACAATGCCCGTGCGACACGCACGTGCGAATACTTACATGTGAATACTTCTGAACGTGATATCATAGTAGTTAGAAAAATAATTAAAGTATTATGTATAACTATATTGTTTAAAAATATATTGAAAGTTTACATAATATATTGTTCAATCTAGTGCATTCAAAGATAATGTAACATACCGTTTAATTTAAACATATTAAAATTATATGTAACTAATTGTTATAAAAAAATATTATTAAAAGATTCATACATTGTTTAAACCAAGTAATATGATGATAAACCAAAGAGATAATTTCCTGTTTGTCCTGTTAAGGTCAATAGTTCCTTCTTGGTCCAAAATGAAATAAACTTTCCTATCAAACCCAAAAACTAAATTTATTTTTTTGTTGGCCTTTCCATTAATTTGGGCTACTAAGGATGTTAACTAAGATATAAAATTATGATCTTTTCACCCCCTCACATGAATCAATATCAGCAGCACTGAAATGAAAATCATTGAATACATAAATATACATTGGTGTACAAAATCCATCGCAGTAATATGTAACAGTTATGCACTAAAATGGAAATCATTGTATACATAGGATATACAATAACATAGGAGGGTTTATAGTGAAAATTTTAACACAATCCATCTCATTTTGGACCCGCTGTAGAAAAGCATCATTACAGGCTTCATTCTGAAATGTAACAGTTTTGAAACTAACTACAATAACAACTCCTCACACAAAGTATATTTCATTAGATGGGCTTGCTATGGGTGTCAATCATAACCATGAGGATGTCGCGGCCTGCGTGGATGGCTTCTTATTGATGGAGGCAGATATGTATGCTTAGCACCAAAACAAATTTATAAATAAAAATACGATAATAAGTTGAGGCCTAAAATATTACATCAAAAATACATTACATGGTACAACAAGGATGTTGTAAACACTCTAAGCTAATAGCACAAATTTTGAATTGATCAAAGAAATTAATAGTTCAAATGTATTAATGTGACCATCCAGGAAAACTAGATTTAACCAACAAGGTAAACTGGATTTAACCAACAAGGTAACAAACTTTCAGATCAAGTGAGAGTCAAAGTCAAACATAATCACACAGTATGATCTGGAATAGAAGTAGAATAATAACACAAGAAACTCAGCGTACCAGACCATACTCACGTACTGTCCAGACAATAGAAGAGCAATACCTCTCCTCATTTCCACAACCAAAAGGACGCACCAGATTCTACGATGGGCATCATCCCTTTCTTGCTAGCACCCACCTTGATGTTGTCCTTCGTGCCCTAGAAAGCCTATGCGGTGCAATATTACACTTTCCTTCTGTCTAGGGTGTAAAGTAGTGTTGTGGTGGTAGATGGACAATGCGTACATGTGTTTGTTGTTGAGCATTTGAATCTTGCTGGCAACAAACATCACAGCAAGACGTATAGAAATCCGGCAATTGCAAAATCAAATGCACATGAAGCAAAACTAATTCCATTTAGAGATGAATTCTAGGGTGGAATCCAAGAGAAAACCACCAATACCCGGTCAATGTACCTGACCTATGATGAATTGACAATTGGGGCGGATGATTGCATCGCTACCACCGATAGCTGCCTGCCGACTGTTCTCGTCTGCTTGCTGGCGTTGTCACCTTCCCTCTTGCAGTGCTCGATTGCGGCCTCGATGGTGCTCTCCTCTGACAATGTCGACGCCTTTGCCAACCTGCTCACAAACAGATGCCCACTAATCGCCGACAACAACCGCAGTGATGCCGACATCGATGACACATGCTACCCCTCCCTCCCTCCCCCCCCCCCCCCACCGCATCCAGCGCTCCTACTCCTTCACCTCCCTGGCGATGGTGTTCAGGCCACCGCTCGAGAACAAATGTGGTCGCTGGCGCCAATGCCGCTTCTGCTCCGTCGTGAGCCGGAACAAGGAGGAGCACAACTGGTCCACCATGGCTCACATCCACTGCTCTACTTCCTGCCTTGTCCTGCCTCCTCTCCTTTGCCCCCGGCTTGTTGTAGCTGATTGTCCTGTCGCTGCTCCTTGCTTGTTGGCATGTGTAAAATATAAAAGGAAAACAATAGGGAGGGAATCATGGAAAAATATCATTGATTTTTTTAATTGAAAGGAGTAAACTATGGAAGAAAATTAATAATAGGCAGGTAAGACTGAGAAACCATGTTGAGATGTGCCATGGTTCGCAATATGTGATGAGTAATTGACTTGAGCTATTTTGGTGTTTGTGTTGAAATGCGGGAATCTGGGGATTACATGAGTTTGTGCATGTCATGGTTTTGACTAACCGAAGTTGGTGAGGATGTTGGAGAGTTTGCAGGAGATGGGAAATGTGTTTGTTTGTCTCATGATGTGCAGGTGACACGCGTCAAGATCGTGAAGTCTTGCTTCGGTGGAAGTGAGCATGAAGTCACGCTTTGAGAAGCATGCAAGGTGGTTTCCTGGTTTGGACCTCAAAACCGGTGACGGTGGTTGGTGGTGCACGTGGCACCATCACGGAGCTTGCATTGAGGCGAAGCAAAGTTATGAAGGGCTCGATGGCATTCGGACGAAGGAAAAAGAGTCGGACCATTTTGCCCCTGGTGGTAGGTGGCAATGAGTTATAGGTCAAGGGTAGAGTTGTCTTGAATTCTAGGCCTATATAAAGATAGGTGTGGCTGGTGGGAGAGGTACCTCTTCCCTTTAGCCTTGTTAGGACTTCATTCAAAGTGCTAGAAGAGGTCTTCATGTAATAGAGGAGAGGAGAGGGTGTGTGAGAGACATCTCTTTCTCTTCCAAATAGTGGGAGGAAGAGGGTGGCTTCCTAGCCTGGATCTTGTAAGCATTGTTCTATGATATGAGAATTATTTTCGTGCTCAAGATCTTCCTCTCTCCCTAAATCCTGAATTTTTCTTTTTCTTTATTTTTGGAGCTATTTTTGTGGGAATTTTTTATCTCACTTTTAGGCAAGTTTTGGGGTGGATTTCTTGGGAGATCTTAGTGCTATGATGAGCTAGAACAATCCTTCATGAGTTCTTGACCGAATCAAGAGCTCTAGCACCTTCAATTTGAAGGATTTCTCAAGTTTCCCCTTTTTGGTGTTCTTGACACAAGATCTGAAACTCGTGATGATTTCTTGAGCCAATTGAGTGGGTCTTCTAAGATTAGGGTCGTGATGTGTTGAGGATTCATTGGTCCGAAAATCACATCATTTGTAGTTTGTTTGATTAGGATTCGATCAAGTTTTTGCCTAATCCTAAAACCTTTTTCTGTTCTGTCGGGGTCGATTGGCATTGCTGATGACCAGGACCGGCACTGCCGGTGAGTCAGAACTCGGATCGGCACTGCTGATGCCACAATCAGAACTGTCGGTGGCTTGAGTCTGAACCCCACACCGGCACTACCAATGGTAGTCCAGTAAGGTGACTTGTGTGCGCTTTGTTGACTGAATCAAGTCTTTGTTTTTCCTTTTTGGTTTCAGCTGTGTTCCGCTGCTGTAGTTGATCACTCCTAGGGTTAGCACATTACAAGTTAGTGTGTGTAGCCTTGGTGATCGGTTTAGAGGTTGGCTCGGGTTGTAATCGGGACATAGGCCAAGTTCTCTTAGAGAATTTTAATTGGCTCCCATTCACCCCCTCTCTAGTCGCCTTCTCGATTCTTCAATTGGTATCCGAGCCGGTTTGATCACTAGTTGACCTTAGCCGGTTTTATGATCCAAAGGCGACATGGAGAAGCGTGCGGTCAAGCTTTGGATGTTTGATGGAGAGGACTTTCCCTACTGGAAGTCATGGACCAAAGCTTATCTCTTAAGCCAAGGACGTGCAATTTTGGAGATCGTGGAGCAGGACTACGCCATTCCGCACGACCTCAACACCACGCCAGTAGGTGAGTTAACCAGGTATGAAAACAACTCCAAAGCTGTAAATATCCTACTTTCTGCTCTAGGTAGGAATGAACAAGATCATGTTGCTCATCTTGATACCGCGCATGCCATTTGGGCAAAGCTTTGCACGTACCATGAGGGTACCAATCAAGTCAAGTCTATGCGTAAGGATTCTTACAATAGACAGTACCAAACCTTTGCACAAAAACCTGGTGAGTCACTAGATGATATTTTTCGTAGGTTTGAGGCCATTGTGTGCAATTTGCGGGCTTGTGGTAACATTCTATACAGTGATAATGATAGAACTAAGCAATTGTTGTATTCACTTGATAAAAATGCTTGGGGGGTTAAGATTGCTGCACTAGAAGAAACTGCTGATTTCAATACCCTGGACTATAAGTAGCTGTATAGCAAGCTAAAATCTCATGAACTGTCTAGGAAGTCTCGTCCTAATCTTGGTAATCCTGCTTCTAGCATGGCTTTGCTTTCTGGCTCTCAAAAGGGCAGTCACAGTGGTGCTTCTTATGGAACTAACCCCTCACTTGACAAGTCCTCTTTGGAGTTTGCTCTTTCTTCTCTTGTTGTAGCTTCTGATAAACAGATGGAGTGCATTCCTGACGAGGAGCTGTCCTTGCTCATAAGGAAGTTCAGGAAGTTCTATAACAACCATAAGTAGAGAAGAGGAGGTGGTTCAAGAACCTTCTTCGAGTGTGGTGATCCGGGACACTTCATTGCTGACTGTCCCAAGCAGAAGAAGAAGCCCGGGTACCACGACAACAACACTGAAGACTTCAAGCAGAAGAAGAACCGCTTCTACAAGAAAGGCAAGAATTCCAAGAAGTTCGGCAAGGCCATTGCATGCGCTTGCATTGCCGCCTTGAGTAATGTGGACCTCACATCCAGCGAAGGCCTTACAAGCTCGGAGGAGAAGGTTGAGAAGCCCTGAGTCAAGAGGAAGGACCGCTTCACCGGGCTTTGCTTCATGGCAAAGAACGATCACGACATCGACTTTGGCTTCGACTCCGACACAAGCGAGGTACCTCCCACTTTTGATGAGCTCTCTTCTGAACTTGATCATTTGCGCGATGTTCTGCTCATGCAAGATGATAAGCTTCACAGCACTATTTGTGAAAATAGAGAGTTTAAGTCTAAGTTGGAGAGTGTTGAGTATGAGATCACTTCGCTTAGGTCCAAGCTTGCTAAGAATGCTGATGTTGAGTGTGAGTCTTGTCAAGTTGTGAGGGAAAGTGTGCATGCTCAAGTTGCCAGTCAGCTTGAGAGTGCCCTTAAAGAGCTTGATAAATTCAAAGCTAGACCAACTCTTTTGGTGCATGTCAGAAGTGCCCCAATCTCACTAATGAGTTAGAAGCTCAAACCCTCAAAGTCAAAGAGATCGAGTCCAATCTGCTAGATGAGACTCGCTCGAAAGTTCTCCCACCACCATGTCTAGTGTGTGGCTCTCTTAAGGATAAGCTTGTAATCACTAGAGAGGAAAACAAAATCCTAAACCAAGAAAATGACTATCTCATCTCTCGTCTCCAAAGAACCCTAGTTAGTGAGAAGAAGATTAAGAGTGACTTGGCAAGAGTCAAAGAAAGTGCCAGTAGGTCAACCTACAACTTGGGCTTGGGATTTGAGAGGTGTGACAAGGAGAGTGAGAATGTGGATAAGTTTGTTTCTAGCTCTAGCTACAAGGATGAGGAACAATCCATCAAACCCACTGACACATTCTATCCACCTAACCCCAATCCTTCCTTCAACCCAAAGCAAGCCGAGAAGCCAAAACCTAAACCTACTGTGCAAGCTAAGCCAAGACATGAGAGTGTCTATATTTGTATGTTCTGTGGCTGCAAGGGTCACTTGGATGAGTACTGTTATAGGCGTAAGAGAATTGAGAGGATGCAAGCTGAGTTAACTAGGCATGTGCATCATGATGATTTTGTTGATTTTCAGCCTCGCTCTTTTTCTCTTGCTTATCATGGGCAGGGTCATTCCTCATATGACTTTGACACGAAACAGAGGCTATGTGCAGCAGCGCTTTGGCGCCCTATGTTTTCCCCGTCGTGGTGAGCGTCGCTCGCATGGATTTGGCTTTCACACGCATGATTTCTATCCTCGCAACCACAGGTTTGAGTCAAGACGCTTTGATAGGCCACACTTTCCCCATCGTGGTTCTCGTCCCACGTGTTCGATTGGTAATGTGCAAAGAACTGTGATAACTCCTGCAGTTCGTGTGATTCAGTGTTGGCTTTCCAAGAGTTTTCTTTCTAACCCCAGCACTGAGTCATCGATCTTTCCTTCTCATTCTTTGTGGGCAGCAGGTGGAGGCCTGGGGAACAAATGGCTAATGGACTCTGGGTGTTCGCGCCACATGACCGGAGATGCAAAGTGGTTCTCCAGGCTCACTCCCTTGAAGCGCCGGGAGTATGTGACCTTTGGAGATGACAAGAGAGGGAGAGTGAAGGCAAGAGGCGCGGTAAAGGTAAATGAAAAATTCACTCTCAAGGATGTTGGTTTGGTTGAGCATCTCAAGTATAATCTCCTCTCTGTCTCAGTTGCTTGATGTTGATTTGGAAGTGCGCTTTAAGAAAAATGCTTTTTATGTTCTTGATTCGAATGACTCTTTGGTTTATGGGATTTCTAGTATTGAGAAAGTTTTTCAGGCTGATTTTGCTGGCTCTCTTGGCTCTCACAAGTGCTTGTTTGCTCAATCTTCTTCTGAGCTCTGGAAATGGCATAGGAGACTAGGTCACATGAGCTTTGACTTGCTTTTTTGCTTGAGTAGCCTAGGTTTGATCCAAGGATTGCCTAAGCTCAGATTTGATAAGGATTTGGTTTGTGCTCCTTGTCGTCATGGGAAAATAATTGCTGCTTCTCATCTACCAAATAATTTGGTGATGACTGAACGCCCTGGAGAGTTGCTTCACATGGACACTGTTGGTCCTTCTTAGGTTCGTTCGGCGGGTGGGAAGTGGTATGCTCTTATGATTGTGGACGCTATTGTCGCTACTCTTAGGTTTACTTTCTTGAGAGCAAGTATGAAGTGTTTCCTCACTTTTAGAGCTTAGCTTTGAGGTTGTTCAAGGAACTTCTTGGTTCATTACGAGCAATTCGCAGTGATAATGGCACCGAGTTCAAGAACTCCTCCTTTGATGCTTTCTGCCTTGAGCATGGTATTGAGCATTAGTTTTCAGCACCTCGTGTCCCTCAGCACAATGGTGTGGTCGAAAGAAAGAACAGAATCTTGGTGGAACTGGCCCGGACGATGCTCGATAAGCAAAGGACTCTAAGGCAGTTCTAGGTTGAGGCCATTAGCACTGCTTGCTATATTTCCAATCGGGTTTTCTTGCGCTCAATTCGTATTGTGACTTCCTATGAGCTACACTTTGGGAGGAAGCCATCTGTTTCTCATTTTCGTGCTTTTGGTTGCAAGTGCTTCATTCTCAAGCGTGGCAATCTTGATAAGTTTGAGTCGAGATCTTCCGATGGCATCTTTCTTGGCTACACCCTTCATGGCCATTCTTACAGAGTTTTGAATTTGGAAACTAACACCATCGTAGAATCCTGTGATGTAACCTTTGATGAATCAAACTCTTGTGCAAGAAATATGGTTGAGATTGCAGGTAACAGGGAGATGGAGGAGAGTATCTTTGTAGAAGAGGACCTATAGGGCTTGGATGATGATGATGATGAGTTCCATCCCACATCTGAGCTTGTTCCTGCTGCTTCCACAACTCCAGCAGAGGGTCCAGCAGCTTCTACATCGACCTCAGCAGCTGTTGAGCCAGCTCCAGCAATGGTTGAGGGGGAGGTACGCTCTGAGAGAGAGGCTCCTCACCATATTCAGCGTCAACATCCACCTCAATAGATGATCGGTAATCTCTATGAGAGGACAACAAGGTCAAGGTCTGCACATCCCGCCTGCTTTACTAATTCTCTCTTTGTTGCCACCTTTGAACCTCGAGATGTTGGACACGCATTATCTGATGAATATTGGGTTAATGCCATGCATAAGGAGTTGGAAAACTTTGAGAGAAACAAAGAATGGACCCTAGTAGAGCCTCCTATTGGTGTCAATGTCATAGGAACTAAGTGGGTTTTCAAAAACAAGCATGGGGAAGAAGGTGAGGTTGTTAGAAACAAGGCTAGGCTTGTTGCCCAGGGTTTCAATCAAGTGGAGGGCTTAGACTATGGGGAAACCTTTGCTCCTGTTGCATGCATAGAAGCCATTAGGATCTTGCTTGCATTTGCTGCCTCTAAGGGCATTAGACTCTACCAAATGATGGTCAAGAGTGCTTTCCTAAATGGTTTCATAGAGGAAGAGGTTTATGTGAGACAACCACCTGGCTTTGAGCACCGCAAATACCCAAACTGTGTGTACAAGCTTCAAAAGGCTTTGTACGGGCTAAAGCAAGCACCTAGGGCTTGGTATGCTAGGCTTAAGACCTTCTTGCTAGAGCGCAGGTATGTCATGGGGTGTGTTGACAAAACCTTGTTCACTCTAAAGCGTGGCAATGACTTTCTAATGGTTCAAATTTACGTGGATGATATCATCTTTGGAGGTTCCTCTCATGCTCTTGTGTCCAGATTTCAGGAAGCAATGGAAAGTGATTTTTAGATGTCGATGATGTGCGAGCTCACCTTCTTTCTTGGACTTCAAATCAAGCAGTGCAAGCAAGGCACCTTCATACATCAAGCCAAGTACACGAAGGATCTCCTGAAGAAGTTTGACATGGTCAATGTGAAGCCGTTGTCAACACCAATGTCCACAACAACGACACTTGACCCTGACGAAGACTATGAAGCGATAGACCAAAGGGAGTACAGGAGCATGATTGGCTCCCTCTTGTACCTGATGGCAACAAGACCCGACATACATGTGGCAGTGTGTCTTTGTGCTTGCTTTCAGGCTTCCCCAAGGGTGACTCATCGCAAGGCTGTCAAGCGCATCTTCAGGTATCTTAAATACATCCTTGAGTTTGGTCTTTGGTACTCTACATCTTCATCTCTTGATCTCATTGGGTATTCAGATGCGGACTTTGCTGGGTGTCGAATTGATAGGAAGAGCACTTCTTGTACTTGCCATTTCTTGGGTACTTCTTTGATCTGTTGGTCTTCTCGTAAGCAGTCGAGTGTAGCCCAATCCACCACAGAGGCTGAGTATATTGCTACTGCTAGTTGCTGCTCACAAATCCTATGGATAGTATCCACCATGAGAGACTATGGGTTAACCTTTAAGGGTGTTCCACTCATATGTGATAACTCTAGTGCCATATGCTTAGCCTAGAACCCAGTCCTACATGTTAAGGTCAAACACATAAATGTGAGATTCCACTTCCTAAGAGATAATATTGAGAAGGGAGATGTTGATGTCAAATATATCGATACCAAAAACCAATTAGCTGATATCCTTACCAAGCCCCTAGATGCTTCGAGATTTGCTTTTCTTCGGGGGGAGCTTGGTGTTTGCCATCCTTATGGCATCATTTGAGGGGGAGTTGGTGTTCTCTTGTATATATGTATCTTACCTTTTTGCATTGCATCTCATATGTAATATATGAATTGGTAGATGAGCTTTGATTCTTATGCTTTCTTGCATTTCTCTTTGCTATGATAGAGCTCGAGCTAAGTTGTGTGGATGTGATAGTAATCTCTCATGCTTAGATTTTCTAGATGGCTTGTTATAGACTCTTTTGAGCAACTTGCTAATCTTAAAGGTAAATTTAGCTTCTTGTGAACCTTATGAACTCATCTTATTAAGACTTGCTCACCATGTGTATAATTGCTTTTATCCCTGTCAAAACTTGTGTTGAGGCTAGTCTAGAGGATGTCTTGGCTTTGGCGCCTTGTGTTTGCGAAATGGAAGGCTTTGCAAATGTTTAACTCATGATGGAACATTGTGGGAACGTGTGCTCCTTTTGCTGCAAAGGCATGCTCTTTTGTCATGTGAATAAATCATGAAAAATCTGCTAAGTGCTTTGATCAAAATAATTCTAAAATGCTAAATCCAAACACTGTGACTTGAGGCCTCGGGGTATTTGCCGTGCCCAGTCGTGCGACCCTCCGCATGGATAAGAGGACACATGAGGATAAACAATAAACACTTGATCAAATGAGTCTCTGTTGCATATGTGAGCGTTTGTAAAGCTCATTTTCTGCGAATGCTTGTTGCCTTGATTGAGATGGAGACTGGCTAGTTTCTTTTGATTCACTTAATGCATGTTTTGCTTTGGATGGGAGTACTTATATATGTGGTGGCAGCTTTTCTCATGATAAGCACATTTGATTCTATCTAAGCTAGTCAATCTTTTTGCTTAGCTTGTGTAGCTCTTGGAGCTTGTGCCTTGCTATCTGTTTTTGATCTATGCATGATTGTGAGCTATTGCTTTTACACTTCATAGCTCTATGTTTATGATTAGCAAGGTTAAATGCTTGTTGGCTAATAGTTGAAGCTCTTTAGGTGTGCATTTTCATGCATTGCATGTTTGTTCTTTTGCCTCCTTGATGAGTTCATTGCCAAAGGGGGAGAAATAGTTCCTAAGGGGGAGATATTTTTGGGTCATACACAAATAATGCTAAGAAACTTAAAATGGCCAATTTTGCATACATACACTACCACAAGTTGAGGGGGAGCATACCATGAGCATCTTTGCGTATCAAATCGCTTTCTTTGCCAACTCTTGGCTTTTGTGATCCTTCTTATGCTAGATGGCTTTCTTTCACCTTTTCTTTGGGTTTGAGCTATTTGGATGTCCTTAATTGAGTTTGCATTTCAATCCTTTTTTCCAATTCTAATCTTTGTGCATTTGGTGTTGTCAATGTACTCATCAAGGGGGAGATTGAGAAACCATGTTGAGATGTCCCATGGTTTGCAATATGTGATGAGTAATTGACTTGAGCTGTTTTGGTGTTTATGTTGAAATGCGAGAATCTGGAGATTGCATGAGTTTGTGCATGTCATGATTTTGACTAACCGAAGTTGGTGAGGATGTTGGAGAGTTTGCAGGAGATGGGAAATGTGTTTGCTTGTCTCATGATGTGTAGGTCACTGGAGTCAACTTGGCGGTCAACGGTGAGAGGATCGGGCATAAGTAGGAGACTTGGGGCCGGACGATCGGGAGGCCGGGTGAAGTCAAGGGTGATCCACATCGTACATGTGGATAGGCAAGAAGCATGGATGGTTTTGCGGTTGAGCCTCAAAACCGTGAGTTGTGATCAAGACAGCGGGGTTGACCAAGTCAAAGGTGATTGGGCGTCGGTGTAAGTAAAGGCTTCCAATGGACCGGAGGCGGGAGAGACTTGCCGGTAAGGAGGATCACGGGATTAGGTGACACGCGTCAAGATCGTGAAGTCTTGCTTTGGTAGAAGTGAGCATGAAGTCGCGCTTTGAAAAGCGTGCAAGGTAGTTTTCCGGTTTGGACCTCAAAACCGGTGGCGGTGGTTGGTGGTGCACGTGGCACCATCACGGAGCTTGCGTCGAGGCGAAGCAAAGTTGTGAAGGGCTCGATGGTGTTCGGGTGAAGGAAAAAGAGTTGGACTATTTTGCCCCTGGTGGTAGGTGGCAATGAGTTATAGGTCAAGGGTAGAGTTGTCTTGGACCCTAGGCCTATATAAGGAGAGGTGTGGCTGGTGGAAGAGGTGCCTCTTCCCATTAGCCTTGTTAGGACTTCATTTAAAGTGCTAGGAGAGGTCTTCATGTAATAGAGGAGAGGAGAGGGTGTGTGAGAGACATCTCTTTCTCTTCCAAATAGTGGGAGGAAGAGGGTGGCTTCGTAGCCTTGTATGCTTAGATCTTGTAAGCATGTTTCTATGATATGAGAATTATTTTGGTGCTCAAGATCTTCCTCTCTCCCTAAATCCCGAATTTCTCTTTTTCTCTATTTTTAGAGCTATTTTTGTGGGAATTTTTTTATCTCACTTTTGTGCAAGTTTTTGGGCGGATTTCTTGGGGGATCTTAGTGCTATGATGAGCTAGAACAATCCTTCATGGGTCCTTGAACGAATCAAGAGCTCTAGCACCTTCGATTTGAAGTATTTCTCAAGTTTCCCCTTTTTGGTGTTCTTGGCACAAGATCTAAAATTCGTGATGATTCCTTGAGCCAATCGAGTGGATCTTTTAGGATTAGGGTCGTGATGTGTTGAGGATTCACTGGTCCAAAAATCGCATCATTTGGAGTTCGTTTGATTAGGTTTTGGTCAAGTTTTTGCCTAATCCTGAAACCTTTCTCTGTTCTGTCGGGGTCGATCGGCACTGCTGATGACCAGGACCGACACTGCCGGTGGGTCAGAACTTGGATTGGCACTGCCGATGGCTTGAGTCCGAATCCCACACCAGCAGTGTCGATGGCCAGACCGGCACTGCCGATGCGCTCTGTTTACTGCATTTGAGAATTCCTCACTGGCACTGCCCATGGGCTTTACTGGCACTGCCGATGGTGTCAACCGGCACTGCTGATGGTTGTGATTGGCACTACCAATGGTAGTCCAGTAAGGTGACTTGTGTGCGCTTCGTTGACTGATGTAAGTCTTTGCTGTTTCTTTTTGGTTTCAGCTGTGTTCCGCTGCTGTAGTTGATCACTTCTAAGGTTAACACATCACAAGTTGGTGTGTGTAGCCTTGGTGATCGGTTTAGAGGTTGGCTCAGATTGTAATTGGGGCATAGGCTAAGTTCTTTTGGAGAATTTTAATTGGCTCCCATTCATCCCCGCCTCTGGTTGGCTTCTCGGTTCTTTAGAGACACACACCAATAAAGGTGATCAATATAAAAGGAAATCAATAGGGAAGGAATCATGGAAAAATATCATTCGTTAATTGATTTTATTAACTGGAAGGTGTAAACTATAGAATGAAATTATTAATAGACAGGTGAGACACGTGGCAATGAAGGTGATCAATATAAAAGGAAAGCGACAGGAAGGAAATCATGGAAAAATATCATTCGTCAATTGATTTCATTAATTAAAAGGTGTAAACTATGGAAGGAAATTAATAATAGGCAGGTGAGACATGCACCAATGAAGATCATCAATTAAGAAAGACATGATTAAGGGAAGGTGACAAAAGTGAAGGTGAAATTTGAAATAGACGGAATCAAGGGAAAGTGTGTGGGGCCAGACACATATATGGGATGAATGTGGGGTTAAGGGTGAAAAAAGTGAGAACAATGGGTGTAGCATGAGTGATTTTCTAGTACGAATAGGGTGTAAGAGGTGTAACATGTAAACATCTAGTGGGACCAGATTTTAATCCAATGGTTTGATGAGTTGGTTCTATTTAGATCCGAGGATCCATATTGGTGGGTATTAGAATGTTGTGGGTGAGACATAGGTCATAGGAACTCCTTCTTTATTAGTTTAGATTACGCATAATGCCACTAGGGATACAATGGTAATTTGTTGAGTACATCGCTGCAGGCCAGCCCCGCATCCCGCTCGTCTGGCTCGTTCCTGTCTCGCTTCACCCAACGCTGCCGCCGCCGCCTTCCGTATCGAGCTCCTCCCTGACTCGTGCTGCCGCCACATTCATTTACAAGTTTACCATTTTGATCTTTTCAATAATGCCCTAGTAAAACTATTACTGCTAGTAGAATTACAGCTCTACCACTAGTAATTACTGCTCTACTATTAGTAATTACTGCATTACCATAAGTAATTACTGGAGGTAATATGCATAGTAAAACAGCTCTCAAAATAAGTGTCGGTAGCCACGGTGAATGATCTGGGGCACCGTCTCCGTGATGTCAGCAGTGGCCTTGGTGGCCACGGTAAGTTGTGTTTTGTTTGTCCTCAGTTCAGCCAGCTCTGGTGCTCAATTCGACCTTATTCATGTACAATTTCAGGTAGTTTATGCCTGCGGAGGTAGATCTGGTTATTCAACATACTTATACATTCCAATCTGTTCAACTTGCTTATTCATTCCAATCAGCAGATGTTCTATGGATTTGTGTTTGCTGATTGGAATGAATAAGCAACGGGATCCATGTTCGGAAGCACAATTGCCGAGAACAATACCTCTCTATATTGTTACTCTGTGGAGGTAGCTCGGAAGCACAATTGCTTGTTCGGCTCTCTTATTATCTATTGATTTTGCTGCCCGGTTCAGAAGTTAAATGAATCCAGGGTTGATTTTGAGTGGGTTTGATCCTTGTTTTGTAGTCCCGTTGTGTCTAGCTATTGTGGCATTTGGAAATGGGCCTGGGGTGACTAAAAAATGTTATGAGGATATAGAAAATAGAAGGCACAGTTATGAGGATTACAAAAAGGCTCTTAAAAAAAGCTGAATGTCCCAATAACACACATCCAAACATCAGTCACGTCGTAGGCATTGATATGGATCCATGACAAAACAAAAGCTGGTCATACAACGTCCTATGCCATCCTTACGCAACGTTACTCCCAGCGATGGATACAAATATCTCCTCTTGTGCTCTTAATTTAGGTGTACACTTGGTTTGGGTTCATCGGCATGTTATTTGAATATTTTCTAACTCTGTTCATGTTGCTTAGCATTGAGGACGTAACTGGCAGGATATGGACATCCAGATGCCTCCTATTACCAAATGACGACTTGTCTGCATGAGCTGTACATGCCTAAGTCCAGCCGGCAGATGTGTCTGGTTACGGCTAGAAGAACACCAAGGCACATGCAGAGGATGGCAAAGGCAAGCGTCATATAGGGTTAGTAGTTTGGTTGCTACCCTCAGCAAAATTTGCTTGTGCCTGAGTATGCCTGGCTGCTCCAATTTCGTGTTTGGTTGCTCTACTGAGATCATGCCTGAGTCAAGCACCTCCATGAGGCCCAGGCGCTCAAATTCGGACGCTTGAGCTCGTGCGTCGCGCGATGCTGCGTGCCTGGCGCTCCCTACCTCCCTGCCCTCTGTTCCAGGCTCCTCTTTCCGGCATGAGCCGCCATGGCCACAACTTTACACGTGCAGACCGTTCAAGAAGCTCGACGTCGAGCCCGCCAGCCTGGTCCCTTCCCTCCATCTCACGCTCAACACTCACAGGCTACCCATCTCCTACGCGGGCTCGTGCACAGACCAGGAGCGCACAAGGTTAAGCTCCTCTTTCCAAACCCTAGTCATAAATCCATTAAATTCTTAAAAAAAAATCACAATGCATTAGACCAAATTGATTGTAACGATATCTGATACACTATCTTAAAAATCAATTTCAGCGGCCATCGCAATGTATATTGCCTGCCATGAGTGCGGTTGCATCTTCTTTCTCAATGTTCTTTTTTTTCTCCCTATACACAATTGGTCACAACTTTGTGAAATTGAGTGCATAAATAACGAAATAGGAAAAATTGATGACAACTATGTCTTCTATAGATTCTGATGAATCCATTTTGGCAGTCATATGGATTCATATCATCGAGGGTGGCCGCCGGGGATCGATCTCCCGAGGAGCGGTACTTGCTGTTGATGGGGCAGGGAAAACAAAAACAGTTGCTCTATGTATTTTCTGAGACAAAGCGTATTTCTTCTATACGTTTTCTTCTCAGGCATGATTTGCAAACCAAACAACCAGCTCCTCCGGTGCCTGATCAGGCAGCTCCGTAACGCCTCAGCAGGTACCAGTTTTGCTCAGGCACGACAACCAGGGCAGCAACCAAACTAGCCCATGCTACTTAGAGCTGATAACAACTAACAAATTATGTTCTTGTATAAATAGTTATAGTTTGTGTTGTGCTTTAAGGAGGGGAAGGTTCGTGAGTATATTGACCCATGGATGATCGTCATATCTTATTAAACTGTAAGAAATCCCAAAGCATCATGTGTGCAATGGCCTATCTGTAGAGAACTATTGTTTCAAGCATAGTTGTTTTAATTGTGTTTGCTGTATCGTTGTGTAGATGCAGTTAGTCCTGTGGTTTTCGTTGGGTTACTGTATGATTTGAGAAAGACTCGATGTGGATGCAGTTACAACCGTATGATTCCTAGGGTTATCATATGATTTTAGAATGTCTCGGTGTGGAAACAGCAACATTGGATTGATCATCAGATTCACAGTACTCGATTCATGCCTATATTGCTGGAATTATATGGGCTTGGCTCATTAATATTCACAATAATTTCTGAAAAATCTCAAAGGCCCATTCATGAGTGGTGAGAGTACAAAGGTTTAGTCCCACATTACTAGTGGAGGTGGAGAGAGTCTAACTTATAAGGTTGGTTGCTCTAGCATCTATTACAAGTGTGTGAATGAGAAGAAGGAATAACACACGCGCATGCTCGCTCGCCTCGCCGGGCGGGGCGGGGCGGGCGCGGCCGCGGCCGCGCATCACCTGCGTGAATGGTCCGCCGAAATTCAATCCTTGGCGTGAGGACGCGGCTTCTTTTTGCTGCGTGTTCCATATATTTTCATATATTTGGTTATGAAAATCGACGTATTAATATAGTAACCGACTCGGTTGCGAGACGTCCAACCCTAGCGGTTCCTCCCTATAAATACGTACGGGTATCGCCGCAAATCAGATCACGTAATCGCCTAGGATTTTGCCTCTTGCTACTGTTGTGCCGCCAAGACTTCTCCATCCCGATCATCGGCGTGCACCGGCGAACGGGAGAGCAGGTCTCCGAAACCGTCGTCCTCTGCGATCCTGCACCGGGAGAGGGCGAATAAGCTTTTTGGGAAGCGCTCTGCACGACTGCTCGATCGCCTCCTCTTCTTCGTCAAGCTCGTCGCCACGGCTCGTCTTCCTCGTCGTCGAGTCGGTCTCACCCGCCGTCGCCAACAATGTGACGGTGCTGCACGTCGTCACCGCCTCCTCTATCCAGTCCAGAAGGAAACGTACGTACTCTCATCTCAAACCATGTCTTCCATACTAGCTTTTGTGATCTGTTTATCTATGATGGATGTTGCTAGTATGGTAGATGCTATGCTTTTGTCTGGCCTTATAGACCTATCTAGATCTTACGTAGACTTGTCTAGCTTATCATGTAATCTGTTAATCATGCTTATGATTTATTTCTGGATTAATATAAAACTAAAAGTACTAATTTATCCAACATATATATGCTTTTGAAATTGCAGGATGTTGCTTCTAGATTATGACGATTGCAAAAAGGCTCTTGGAAAAAGCTCAATATCTAAATAACACACATCCAGACATCAATCACGTTGTAGGCATTGATATGGATCCATGACAAAACAAAAGCTGGTCATACAACGACATCGCCTATGCCATCCTTTTGCAACGTTACTCCCAGCGATGTACAAGAATATCGCCTCTTGTGCTGGCTTCATGGTATGCCTATGCTCCGTAAAATGGGTGAGCGGCGAGTGCTCTTAACTCAGGTGTACACTTGGTTTCGGTTCATCGGTATGTTATTTGAATATTTTCTAACCATGTTCATGCTGCTTAGCATTGAGGATGTAACAGGAAGGATATGGACATCCAGATGCCTCCTATTACCAAATGACAAGTTGTCTGCAGCAGAGGTGTCTTGTTACGGCTAAAAGAACACTAAGGCACATGCAGAGCACGGCAAAGGCGAGCGTCATATACTACTTAGAGCTGACAACAACTAACAAATTATATTCTTGTATAAATAGTCAATTTGCATTAAACTTTAAAGAGGGGAAGGTTGGTGGGTACATTAACCCATGGATGATCGTCATACCTTATTAAACTGTAAGAAATCCCTAAGCATCATGTGTGCAATGGCCTATCTGCCGAGAACTATTGTGGCATCCGTGTCCTACGAACATGCATCCAGCATAATGGCTAGGAGCTGTGGGGGACATGGGACCTGTAGACTGGAGATTCAAACTTCTCACATAGTAACAAGTTTGCCAAAATTGACTGGCTACATAACATTATTGTCAAACCTTCTTTTGCATGGGTCCTGTTGTGTCCAGTTATTGTGGCATTTGGAAATAGGCCTGGGGTGACTAAAAAATGTTATGGTTCCTTGCCTTTTTGCTATGACTCTAAATTCATTGTTCCAGGCACAATTGTTTTAATTGTGTTTGCTCTATCGTTATGTAGATGCAGTTAGTGCTGTGGTTTTAGTAGGGTTACTCTATAATTTCAAAATGACTCCACGTGGATGCAGTTACTGCTGTGTGATTCCTAGGGCTACTGTATGATTTTAGAATGTCTCGGTGTGGAAACAACAACATTGGATTGATCATAGCATTAACAGTATTTGATTCGTGTCTATATATGCTTTTGAAACTGCAGGATGTTGCTTTGAGATTGTGTTGCTGTTAATTCATGATGTCCAAACTTAGGCTGCCGATGACAAATTCGAGCTCACCATTGGTATATAATGTAGAAATTGAACTTGGTCCTCTGCATGCAGTTGACCTCGGTGATGATAAACATATTGACCTCTCTGTAGTATCAAGAACATGAGGATGACAAGGTGGAGTTGCTGCCGCTATGCCAAAAATTGAAACTATAGTAGCCTGTTTCCAGTGCAACCTCAGAGTCATGACATTGCTGTGCATGTGAGTGTTTGCACGTGATACAAAATCAGCATAACCTCCGTGTTTCTATACATTTAACCACGTTTTGTAGGAAACATATTAAAAAAATTCCAATAGCTGAGATAATGATACTGAAACGTAATGCATGCATAAGTTGTAAAATATATAACAAACACAAATATATATTACCATAATCTTCTATATGTTTGATACAATAGAAAAACACTCGCTCTGACCAATTATTGCTAGCCTTCATTTGTAGGAACGTGAGTTCAACATGCAACTTATTGTGTTCTTTCTTGCAGCCTGAAAACAGTGGTGTCTCGTAGTCCTTCATCATCTTTGAGAACTTTTCAGTATTGAAGTCGGCCTCCACATTACGCAACATCTCATCTAGATCATCCACATTGTTTTCAATTGCCACATCATTGTCTTCCTCTATTGTGACCTTGTCACCCTGACCTTCTTCAGCCGTAGGTTATCCCTCATCTACAACCTTCTTATGTTCCCCGTGCTTAGTCCAACATGTATATCCACTCATGAAGCCTCTACTAATTAAGTGCTTACAAATTTCCTCTATATCTGAGGTCTTCTTCTCATTTTTTTTTTGAGTCAGAGGTCTTCTTCTCATTATGACAATCGTAACATGGGCAACATATGTACTGAATGCTAGACAAGTCTTTTAGCTTATTATATGTTTCAGCGGCCTCCAAAAAATATTCTAGTCCATCAGAAACCGTTAGCACAGATGACTTGCGGTGTACATCTATGTTCGATCCATCTGCCAAATTATTATTGTCATCAAAGAGGAGAAATGAAATAATAATGGACTAATACTTTTTATTGTAATCAAGCTTTTTATAATTACATTGCATCTTGATTGCTTCATGTCTGAGTGCCAAGCTGTAATAGAACCACCTTATCACATAGACGATTCTATTCCAAGATTTTTCTCGGGTGGTGACACGCGCTATGACGCCCAATAGTACAACACATGACAGAAAATAATATAGTTGCAATAAGAGCATAGATAGAGAACAGAGTTTATAAATCCGAATTTAAATTACAAATCAGAGTTCTAAAAGTGTGGAAGCAAAGTAGTTCAACAATAAATGAAATGGTTCTATGAAATATTTAAGATACAATCATCCTCTCACGATGATACATAGAAGCAGATCCGGTCTTGATTAGTGTCATGCCCATGACACTGTACTGGCAAGCAATAGAGTACTCTTCCTATGGGCTGCAGGGTTCCCACTCGATGTTATAGAAGTCGGAAAACTAGCCACCCTGATCATCTGAAAGCACAAAGAGTTATGCTCGGAGCAACTAATACTCAGCAAGACTTAATCGTCAAAATGGCCAACTACAGCCGACTCCTAGACATGTACAGGCTAAGGGTAGGGTTCATATTGCCAAAAAACCAGCCTAAGAGTGGGTCCTTAATTTTCAAGTTTTAGCATCAAGTTAAGTTATCATATAAAATAATAAATTTAGTTTGTACTATAACTACAACAAACATGGTTACAATACAACATTATTAAATCAATATAGCAATATTCATCCCATTCATCATATTAATAGCTTCCAACGACGTTCCAGAGCAATGATCAAGTGGTACTCATTACTGTGAGGGGCAGCGACTCGAATCAATTTACATCCTGCAAGAGAAACTTGTTTGCATGATCTATACACGCTTCTTGGAAGACGCATGGAGCAACTTTTCGCATACGGCGCCTCAAGGCCGATCCGGGTCCTATCTCCCCCGATATGGGTCATTTAACGCGATGCGTCCCGAACGCCATCCGTGAGTGGATTGCTCCCTCCTCTCGGTCTCCTGTTCCATTCAATTTAAAGACGATAGGGTATCGTCCAGCCAAGCAACAACCATCGTTACATCAGTTTACTGGGCCCATAACTCTAGCATGCAAACAGTATGTTTAAACTTGATCCCATGGGCTGGACACGCGGTAGAGCCTTAAGTGACTCGGACGGGGCTACCTCCTTGAAGACAAGTTGTCCTTCCTTTTTCACCTAGTTGCCCGTCTGGTCTTCACTTGTTATCCCATTCTAACTTTCCGTCATCTGACATCATTCCCAAGTGATAATATGTCCTGATCTATGAGCGGTCTCCATACCACTCGACGAATACCCGTCCTAAGTTAAGCAGAGCTGCTACCATCCTGAGGCTATCATTGGGTAAAGGGAACCTAATACAATACTAGGTTTTCAAACAACTCCTATAAACTTAATGCACAGACAAGCCTACATCACACTATCTAGTGATAAAATAAAAAGATTAAAATTTGGTGGGATGCACCGGGGCTTGCCTTGAGCCTGTTCCTAGTTAGCAAGGTCATTTCCTCCTTCTGGCTCCTACGCGGCCTCCATGTGGTTCAACTCGTTATCTACATGATGCAAATGATACGATGCATGAGAGAGTATTTTGATTTAAGGCATTTTCTTAACAAAGACGCTAACTCGACACCGTACTATATAAAAGAATAAAAAAATGAGGTGTGTTGTTGCGATAAGTGAACAGAAAGTGTGAAGTGTAAATCACTAAGGTGTACTGATCATGACATTACCTTTAGCTTATGTGATATTTGATACGGAAGAAATAACAGTCAAAACAAAATGTTGCAATTAAACTATAGTGCCAAGTGAAATAATAGAGCTATAAGAAAATTAATTATTTTAACAGGATTCTCGAAGTCAAATGCACATGGATGATTTACTGTAAAGAGAATATACCAGGAATGATTTTTAGGCCAAGTTTCACTTACATGCATGGGGCCAATAATTTTAATTAATTAAAGCAAGGAAAAAGGAAATAATTCAATTATGACTAACATACAGAGAACTAACACTTGTCACTTTAGAGGATGATTAGGAATAGGAAAATATAGTTGGGAACCAAATTTCAAGAATTTACTAGCTTCCTGGATTTATTTATGATTTTATTAGTGTTTCACCTATTTATTTTAGTTCTGATAAAAATATAATCATGCAAAGTGGTTTAACATTTTTGTACAACAGTACAAAGTCAGGGGAGTACCTAGAATTTTAGTTTGCACCGAAACTCCTAATACCCAATTAGTTATGCATTTTATAAGATTTATATTATTTACAGGCCATTTAAATAGAAACAGAATATCTGAAATGAATTGGGCCAATAGGAAAACATGCCACACAGAGGGCTGCGGTGTGGGGGACCTGGATCAGGGTGTGGCCACACAGAATCCCAGCCCCTGTGGCCAGGCGTGTGGCACCGCCGGAGCCACGCCGGAGACGGGCGGCGATTCTCGCCGGAGTTGGTTGCTAGCATCGGAGCTCGCTGCGGAGCACACCAACACGAAGAGGAGGGGAGGCGAGCTCGATGAAGGGGGTGCCAGGGTGGCAGGCTCACCGAGGTGGCCGGCGGCGAGCGGCAGAGGTGGAAGAGGCGGAGTCAGTTCTTGAATTTTTGCGAGCTAACGATGATGTCTCACGGCAAGGAGCGGGTGGAAACAGAGGAGGAGGGCATGCCGCAGCTGCTAAGCCGGCGGATCTGCGTCGGGACGGCGCGAGCAGGCAGTGCTGCGAGCTCTCAGAGCTCACAACAATGGTGGCGGCAGCTTGGGTTTTTGAGGAAGAAGAAGGGAGAAGGCTGAAAATAGAAAATGGGGGAGGGACCAAAACGAGAGGGTGACGAACGGCCACCCCGCGACGGCGAGGTGCCGAGAGTCCGGACTCACGCGCGAGCTGAGAGGAGGAAGGGGATGACAAGTGGGATCCACACGGTATTTTCTTTTTGGTTGGTTTTTTGAAATAACACTCATTTAATATTTTTGTATTTCCAAACATATAGATCCTATGAAAAATCTAAAAATAGGTGCTTGTTTATAATGATGTGCTCTAATTTATAAAAGTAATAATGTTCAACACTTGCTATTCGAATTTGAATATGAAGTTTTTCAAAGAGGGATAGTTTTTGACATTTTGGGCATTTATTTGGGCTATTAAATTAAGGGATAAAATTCTGAGCAATTTCTCACAATTCTACTTCGTTCCAGTCTATAACATATATTTTTTGTGGGTATGAGTTATGGTGAAAATATTTGACTTGTAGTTCAAATGTGGTTCAAATTTAACCAAATTTCATGCAAATAGTATTCAAATGACTTCAAAATTTTTAGGTGGGTTCACGACAGGTGAGAGGAAATGCCTAGAGTTTGCTTGGTTGGTGTTATTGACACCCTAGGTGTCACACAAGCTCATCCAGAGACTCAAGCACCATCTGAGGATCCACCACGTGAACATTGTCATCGCCTCTTTGTACTAGTAGGAGGGCGAGTCATGAGAGACCCTAACATCATATGGTCATAACACTGCATTAATATTCGACTAATAATATCTTATTTCAGCTATTTTATAAAATTGCTGTCTCTATAATACCATGGTCACAAACTTCCATCTAATTATTTCAGGTTATTTCAAGCAATTTATAAAGACTTGAGAAAAAATTGAAATTAATTTAGCATTCTATTTGAATTAATTATTTTCTCTTTAAATCATTTAACAATAAATCTAGTTGTCTCTATAATACTACGAATCTATTTAAGTTTGAATCTACCTCACACATAATTCAAGCATAATCTAATTGCAAAACTAGAAAGCAAACATTACCTACTCACTCTTCTAAGAGCCATTAAACATGAAAATTTAGATTGAGCAAAAAAAAAAAAAAAGATAATCCAACCAACCTTCAAGGGCCCAAGATGGAAGAATCCTACAATTTTTTGACACTCCAACCCCAGCAACAGATACAAATGGCATCCCTCGGCCTTTGTAAAAAGAACACCTGCACAAATGACGGAAGAAATGGCCCTCGTGCGGATGTCGAAACGAAGAGGAGCGGTTATATGGCATAGGCTCATTATCAGTAGCGGTTCAGATTATGAACTACTTCTAATAAAAATTATCAGCTGCGGTACATTTAAATGAACCACTGTTGATAATTTTGAAACTTATCAGCAGCGGTTCTGTAAATGAACCGCTGCCGGTAATCTTTTAGCAGCGGTTCGAGAGTAACAGCTACTGATAAGGCACTGACAATTTTTGTAGTAGTGAACACTATACACATTTTAATCACAGGGGAACAAATTTACCATGCAACATAAATAAATCCAGCTTGCATGCGTGCCCAGATTATCCCACAAACGAACACACCATGACTCTACTTGTACCCCTCTCGTCAAGCATCCTTGAAAGCCGATGGTGGAGCGAAATCAAAATCCAACTGATGACACATGTAGCTTTCCGGACACCTGCTGTCTGATGATACTGCCTGGAGGAATCTACAACTCGCAAACTGATACACAATGCATTGGATTCCAGCTTCATATACCACATCTCCAGCTTGTCGGCTCGTGCTCTCGCATAGTCGGCTATATCGGCAGTCTTCACATAACATAACCACACATCGACTGAGTCATCCTCCTCGTGATATTCCTTCGTGCCACTGTTTTCTATCTTCTAAGTTATTCTCTACATGCATGTCCCATGTAATTAATTATTCTGACCACCAAACCATATTACCATGTACCTCTTCATAAATAAAGTAACTCTGTGAGCCATCAAGTAACTCGATCACACACCGATCAAAGACTGCAGAAATAAATCATACCACAATGCTTCTACTCTGAGTGTCGATGCCCCCCGAGTCTATGATCAGCATTCGCTCTCGGGTAATCAACATCGACATCTTCCTTGTTAGTGGCTATTAGTTATCCTCACACTACAACAAAAACACTCTATAGCGGCGGTTGCAGATGCACTGTAGCGGCGGGCAGGCCAGCACGCCGCTACACAAACGCCGCTGAAAAACAAGGCTTGTAGCAGCGGATTTCGTTGGAAGGAAATGAACCGCCGCTACCTCACGAATAGTAGCGGCGGGTGACAATGTCACCCGCCTCTACCTCCAACCCAAAAAAACAAAAAAAAAGCCCGCGTCCGAGCCCATCTAGGCTCGTCCGCTTCTATCCGCGCCGCCGTGTCCACGGCCCCGGCCGTGCTGCACCGCTACGAAGAGGGAGCAGGCCGGATCCGGAGCAGCCCCGCTCGCCTCTGAGCGCCGGAGCAGCCCCGCCATGCGCGGCCGCCCCTGAGTGCTGGATCCGGAGCAGCCCCACCCAGGTCCGCTCTGAGCGCCGGATCCAAAGAGCGTCGGAGCAGCCCCGATCGCCGCCGCATCTGGAGGAGGAGAGGGAGAAGAGGGGGCGCCGGCGCTGCCTCCCAGATCCGCCACCGCATCTGGAGGAGGAGAGGGAGAAGGCCTCGTCGAGCTCGCGCGGATGAAGGGAGGGAGACGCCAGAGCTCGCGCCGAGGAAGACACTGCTGGAAGAGGGCCGGAGCTCGAGCGGAGGAAGGCCTCGTCGAGCTCGCGCGGTGAAGGGAGGGAGACACTAGAGCTCGCACAGAGGAAGACGCCGCTGAAGGAGGGCCAGTCGAGCTCACGCGGAGGAGGGCCGGATCGAGCTCGCATGGAGGAGGGCCGAAGCTTGCGCTCACGTGGAGGAAGGCCGGAGCTCACGCTCGCGTGGAAGAAGGCCGGATCTCGCGCTCGTGCGGAGGAGGGTCGAAGCTCGCGCTCACGTGGAGGAAGGCCAGAGCTCGCGTAGAGGAGGGCCTCATCTAGCTCGTGTTTTGCCGGAGAGAGAAAGAGAGAGAGAGAGAGAGAGAGAGAGAGAGAGAGAGAGAGAGAGAGAGAGGAGGAGGCAAGAGAGAGGGGGCAGACGGGGGGAGGTGAGATGGAGCCAGAGAGGGGAGGCGCGGCCGGCGGCGCGTTAGTGTGAGAAAAAGAGAGGTGAGCAGTTAGGGTTAAGAGGTAATTTATTGGAGATAGTTAGGGTTTGGAATAAATGAGCCAAAAAACAAAATAGGACTCAATGTTTAGCGGCGGGCCAAGTTGTAAACCGCCGCTAAAAATCAAATTTTAGCTCCAGCTATATTATGGGCCACCGCTAAAAATAGAGCCCATTTATAACGGCGGCCCGCAATGTGAACTGTCGCTAAAAAATGATTTTTAGGGGCGGTTTACATTGTGATCCACCGCTAAAAATTAAAGGACAACTGTAGCGGTGATCTCTTCAAAAACGCCGCTACGAGCTTTTTTTTAATGCCGCTATAGACCCTTTTTGTTGTAGTGTCATGTGACTCCTTCATGTTGTGAGCTATCAAGCCAAAAAGACTTACACTATCGTCACGACAACAGAAATATGCATGGCGAAAATATATGACTTAAAAACTGATAGAAGACACAAGAAAACCAGAAATCAACTACTAATAGCCTTCTTGTCTGCGTATAGCAATTTGAGAAAAACCTATTCTGTATTTGGCACGTGACCAACCATGTAATCCCATAGTAGAACTTTTCGTATATATGTACCAAAAAATTCGAAAATTCCCTTAGAGCAGCGAAGAATAAACACAATTGTCATGCCTGATCTCAGACACCCTGTTCCTCTGGAGTTGTAGCACAATGGTCGATGGTGTACAGCCGATAGTAGTGAAATAATTAAAAATACTATCCCTTGAGGCGATATGTCTGTAGCTTGTTACATGGCCCACCTTTTCTCTCTCATATCAAATATGCACGCACTTATTAACTATAAGGAGTTTTTACTATGTAGTCTGATGCTTAGAGCAAGCCGATAGAGAGGAATCTAGCTGCCAGAAAAAATAGAGTCCGCTGAATCAACTTCATCGTCATCTGCCCATCTGCTGGACCTTCGATCCCAGATGAATCGGCGCAAGTGAGCCCACTTTGCTAATATTTCCAGACATTGCTCCAAATTCATGTAAATAATTCTATCGGAAATCATTGTGCTGAACAGGCTCATACTGAGGGTATCGGCAACAAACCATCAAGTCTATGAGAAAACTGACTGGTACAAGATGAGTAGGCATCTGACGAGAACATTGAACATGTTGTTAGCTCTGAATAACTCCATGAACAAGAGAGCCGATGATGGATAGAAACTGCAACACATTGGCCGATGGTGGTGTGAGTAACAAAAAGACATGCCAACTTGTGTGAAACGCATGCATAATCTCAGTGTCTTAATCACCTTCAGCCCCACCTTATGTACTAATCTCCTCAACATCTATTCTTTAAACAGGATCTGCTATCGACATCAAGCATTGGCTCCACACCAGACTCCTCATATCGGCTGGCGGTAAAAAGAAAAACATAGCACATCGGCCGATGGTGTCTCCCAGGAATCACACATTTGCAATATTTTTTAAGCCTTTTCTTAGTTGTTTATTCGACCAATGCCATGGACCTTTATCTCTCATGCTTGAAATACCAGAGCCGATGACGATCGCCATTCCAACTCCCAATGAGTTTGCAAATTCCATCTGATTAAGACCAAACAATGCCACAGTCAATGGTGGAAAAAATAATTTTGGTTGTCTTCCTACAATGTAATCACACATTGGCATGGTCTTGAATCACCACAATAATACTCCGAACATTCCCGGATGCATATTGCCTTTTGAGCAGATGTTTCATTATTTTCTTATCTCACAAGTCTATGCACGCATACACTCTGATTCTCGCATGGGTTCTTGATAGTAGATCTGACTTCTAATCAAGTTATGAAACATATGGTTACTTCTGTTGCTCATCAGATGATAGAAAATGATCTCACCCAGCGAGCTAAAATTGTGTTGACGCAAAAAAACAGCCGCTCGATCCTTCACGTGCAAACACGAGGTCTGGGAGATCTGCTTAGCTCCAGTGCAGGTCTAACGGTGCGGTGTATAAGGTGCACGAGTGTGCCAGTTAGTTTGACCATTCAACTGACAAGGTGTGCGCCTGCAAGTCGGCCAATAATAGCTTTTGGGCACAGTGTCGATATATGCTACGTGCATGATTAAGGATCAGCTGAAAATTAATAATATCTCTACTATCTTAAAAATATCAGTTGGTGAGTGGTGATGGTCGTGGTTCCTCTTCCCACACCAGTTCCAGGTTGTTTGCGCCGATAGATGGGGCCCACGGCCCATTGGCCTGTTCATTCTATCGAGTGGCCAGACAAGAAAATGAAAATGAAAGAAAAGAAGGCAGTCGCTCCCTCCCCCAACCTCAATCCCCCGCCCCTCTCACCGCCACCGCCTCCTGCAGGTTGGAGCCGCCTTCCCTTCCCTCGCCTCATGCCGGTTGGAGCCACCGCGTCCCATCCCCACCGCCCCCATGTCCAATGCAGCAGAGCATTCTAGATGCTCTCCAATCTCTCGCGGTCGCAACCACCGCCTGTTGCCTCTCCCTTCTGCTCCCTAGCTGCCACGCCCTACTTCATAGAAATACTTATGCCCAGATTCAAGCGCTCCTGATCCTAATCCTGCAAGCACGCACGCCCCCATCTCACTCTCCTGCTGCCTGCAGCTCTGCGCCTGCCTTAACACGCTCTGTCCTATCCACTAGGCGTAGCATCAATTAGAGAAACAAAATTGTTCATGGCTGCAATGCATTCGCTGTCTACAGGCATGAGCGGGGACCTGGGAGGGGGTCGATTGGAGGGCCTTCAAAGGTCAGTGTGCTGCTCTATCTCTACCCGGAGCATTGCTTGGCTATATATACAGATGGCTGCGTTGTTCACAAAAAGGCATTTCGGGTTGCAACTCAGGTATGTTAAATCATCCACCTCTTTTTGCTTTTTGTTTCTTACTTCTGGAATGGATTGAGTCTTGTATTTTTGAGTCTATCATTATATATATGGCCTTGATCATGTATAAGTCATGCTTTCTGTAATTGAGTCATTACAATATCTTGTAATGCATGCTGGATTTGATTCATCAAAGTTTCCCTATAAACTGTCTCCAGTCAAGTTGACTCAATTGTAGGTCAGTAATCTAGAATCCTGGATTTATACTTGTGCCGAGTGAGAACCCATTTGTATAATTGTATCCATTTTATACTACTAAGCTTAGCACTTACAAACCTAGCTATTCATACATGTCCTTTATGTACAGCCATCTTAGTGCACTCACCTTCTTTCAAAACTCCATTAGAATACTGCCTAAGAGTCTGGGGAATGACCTTTAATGCTAAAAGTTTTCGAGAAAAAAGACTTTAATGCTAAAACGCTCCAAACAGGATTTTGTATTTCTGAAAATACAAGGTGCACGGTGGAAATGTAAAATTGACACTTTGAAAACTATCAGCAGTAACACTTTCAAATGGGTAGATTGCATTGGTAGTTTTTTTATGGGCATGTTGTTCCTTGTAAATTTCCTACTGGACTAAAATAATGTTTCTTTATTTCATTTGACATATTAATAACTAAAACTAATACTGTCATGTATGATCAATAATGATCTCACTGGAGTATCTTCTCCATGACTATGAGGCACAAGGAGATGAAGTGCTACCATGGATCAAAACAAGTCCTAGCATTATTTTGGAATTGTTATAAGCTAGCTTCAAAAGTGACTATGTATGTTGATGTATTAGTGTCTTTTGGACTTGCTACGATGGAGCTTTTAGATGTGGTAGTGCTTTTGGACATACAATGGTGCTTCTTTTGCTAGATTGGATATGTAACACTTTATAATTAAGCCATGGACCAATTTATGTATTTGCAACGCAACAAGAAGTTGCGTAATTGAGTACTGGAATCAGGGTTTAAAAAGTTGGAAGAACCGACCAAACCGATCTGTTGGTAAACCGGCCGGTTAACCAGATTGCCATAGTATGGAGTTCCTGTCTTCGCCGGCTAACCGGTCATCCGGTGCAATCGGCCTGGACCATTGTCCTGGTTAACCGGCCGGTTTCCACCGGTTACAAAAACCTTGAGTGGAACCGAACTATAGTTGAAACAATGTAAGTAATTATGCAGAAATTAAGTGTTGGTGATCTAAATAAAAACATCACAAATGATTTCAATTTGGTTGAATGATTTTTTTGGTCCGCGGCAACGCACGGGCATCCAACTAGTAAAGTGTAAACTATGAGCCAATGTAACAATTGACTAATAACAATAATTAATATTGTATCGGCCTGTCATTAGAATCATAATGCCAAGCTGATACAACATCTCCAGAAAAGTAATATGATGATTCATCGGCTGAACAATAAACTAGTGCAATACATGGAGCCGATGGATTAATAATCGATGAACCAAAGCCGATAGCAAAACTAACATATAAATATCTATTGGCTGCTGATAGTAACAAGATAACTCATTGGCTAAATACTCAAATAAAACCCCAAATAGACCCTCACGACTAGATCGTTCTTGTTTAGTTGTCCAACTATAAGATCGGACTCAATCGAGACAGTTCTAGATATTATAGAAGATCATTGTTGGCAGTTACAGTTCATGGAACCTACGAACGCCTAGACAATACTAGATTGAATCGCTAAAATCTATTTAGAGGTGACTTGAATATACAAATCTAACTTGAATTGCATCACTAGAATTAACTACGATAGATCAGACTGAACCAAGATAGTATGTAGCTAATCCTAGTATAAGAACCTAGAAAATCTAGTATACCAGAGAACTAGCAACCATAATAAACTGACCAGAATATCAGATCGAATGGAAAAAGTCCTGAGGAGATCGCCATGATCATCGAGGCGGCGAGTTTTCCTCTTGTCGCCAAGGTCAGAATTAACCGATGCGACCTGCTCCATGACGAAGAACTCACCAGAGTAACGAATCCTTATCTCCCGCAGAGATAGGAGCCGATGCAGCTTGTGTGAGACATGAACTCGTTAAGTTCTCTCTGTTTTCAGGGGTTGGTGAGACAAGAACATCCTATTTTCATTCTCTATGTAGCCCGACCAAACAATATTAAATTCTTCCTTTTTTCAAATGTTGACGCTGGTACATTCCTTGTCCCTTGTCCTTTCCGTCGTTGCCGCTTTTTCTTGCTTTGTTAGTCAAATGCTCAAAGTAATCTATTATATATATACATATATATATATATATATATATATATTTGATCAAGAAAAAGAGCCTTCATGTTCGCTCTAAAGGTCTAGAAATTCTCACGTTAATTTGAGAAAATAAGAAGAGAAATTTACCCACCACTGTCATTATAATATAGTTAGACAAAAATACCCGTACACATGGTTTTGAAATTTCCCACCATTGTTCTTATAATAAGTAGATCATAAATTCTTTTTTGATTATCTACTATTTTTAATATTAGTCACATACAACTCTTTCTTTACAGCTGTAAAATTGCTCATGTGCCATATTTCTGTTTTTTTACTGAATACATTATATATATATATATATTTGACCAAGAAAAGGAGCCTTCACGTTCACTCTGAAGGTCTAGATATTCTCATGTTAATCCATAAAAATAAGAAGATAAATTTACCCAGCACTGCTATTATAATATAATTAGACCAAAATACCCATACACATGTTTTTGAAATTACCCACTAATATCATTATAATAAGTAGATCATAAATTCTTTTTTGATTATCTACTATTTTTAATACTAGTCACGTACAACTCATTTTTTACAGCCGTAAAATTGCTCATGTGCCATATTTCTCTGTTTTTTTATTCTGAATACGAAATCCCACATGCCTATTTCTCTTTTTTTTTCTGAATTTCTTTGACAACACTAGCCTATCCATGTAGTTTCTGTCAAACCAATAGTCTATGTCACATATGAAAATATTGTTTCATTCATTCTCTATTAGCTATTAGATCTTTTTTCCCTTTTTTCTGAGGACCCCATCCCACCTTAGCCCAATAAAGCTTAGTAAAATCTTCTCCTCCCCAGCTATATTACATAAAAACTCTTGCCTCTCCTTTAATTGTATCTGGTTTCATTATTTCTATAGCTTGATCGACAGAATAGAAAGCAAAGGGATGACGAAGTGTTAGACAAAACTAAGACGGTGAAAACACGGTGATATTTTTTGAATTAACAAAGTATTAATGGTATATAAGCTCAATAAAAAAGAAGTGCTTTGAGAGTAACTTAACATAACAAGGTAGCAAAGTTTTTGAATCACTAAAGTTAAAGTCAAAAAAGATAAATATTACAATAAGTCATCCTATAGTAGAGATGAATGATCATGTTCAATTCCCTGAATCATTAAAGTTGAAGGAAAAAAAGAAAACATTTCAAATCATATCAGTAATCCATAAAGATATGGTGTATTAAAGGAAAAATCCTGAATAAACTTTAACCACTTTCGAAATAATAACCAAAAATGATACTCAACTTCTATGTTGGACTCATGATTTCATGAAATAGTTTAATAATTCAATTTGTATATGGTGCAAGTATAACATTGAAAAAAATATCTTACTATTTCTATAAAATAAAATCTCCACGCAAATGCGCAGGCAGATGGACATCTTCTTAAACTTATAGTATGATTTGATCTCTTGTCTGTTTCTCCTCGTAGCTTTCCTACTTGACCATGCACAAGGATTCTCCTGGAGTTCTGGGCAACACCACGCTATAGAATCTTTCACGCATTGCACAACCCAAGTCACCAGCCAAGCCACGTCTCATGACCATATCAAAACAGAATCTTGGACTTGGAAATTGAAGGAAGATCTAGTAACTCTAACACTGATCTCCGAACAACTAATCCATAAAACCCATGTAGTCAGCTACCCATAGCTTCATCATCGAGCAGTTTTACTATGTATATTACCTTCAGTAATTTACTGGTAGTAATGATAAGAACAATAATATAATTTGTTCACATTTTCATATATTTACGCGTAATGCCACTGAGGATATATATGTAATTTGGTGAGTACATCGCCGCAGGCCAACCCCGCATCCCATCTATCTGGCTCGTTCCTGTATCGCGTCGCCCAACGCCGCCGCCTCCCGCATCGAGCTCTTTCCCGAATCGCGCAGCCGCCACATTCAATTACTAGTTTACCATTTTAATCTTTCCAATAATGCTCCAGTAAAACCATTATTGCTAGTAGTAATTAGTCCTCTACCACTAGTAATTACTGCTCAACCACTAGTAATTTCTACATTACCACTAGTAATTACTATGGGTAATATGCATAGTAAAACTGTTCTCATCATAACACCATGTAACTTAATACCAGACTAAGTAATTCTATAGAGAACATCCTGCAAAACTTGTCTAACCCCTTTCTCACATAACTCAATTTATTGTTGCCAAAATCCAGTGTCAACACTAATTTAGGGTGACCGTAAATAAATAGGAAAACCCTAAATAAATTCAAATATAGGTCTCTATGGCTTATAAATTAATGTCAAATATTGCCTCATTTTATGTCAATGAAACTTGGCACATAAATCACTACTGATATGTTCTACCTATAGTAAATTGCTCATATGCACTTTTTTTTTCTATAATGTTGTTAAATTGACTATTTGTCTACTAAGATTAGTATGTCACTTAACTATATAGTTCTACACTTAGCTTTATATGGCATGTAAGCTTTTCATGCATATGAACATCCTCATCAAACTGAAAATATTATTGATCAGTACCCACTATCCAAGTCCCTTGTACACTTATACCAATCATGATCAACATGCACATACACCCATACTTTATTTACACTTTCGTCGCGTTGAATTAAAATTCAATGAAGGAAATAGACCAAATAAACCCAACCTACATCTCTAATCTGCACAATGCATGATCTTCAATTATACATCATAACATTAAGCAGCATGCCAGGATCCGCTACTGTGCACCAAGTAGGAGCCGCTGCAGCACGTCGAGGATCCGCCGCCCCCGCTGCCAATCTGGGCATCATCAAGATGGGGGGAGGGGATGAGGCAGGTGAGGGCGCAGAGGAGAAAGACTGAGTTGGAAAATCGACGAAGGAGGAGGTGACCATGCTCGCTCGCTTGAGGGCAGAGGACGACGCTCACCCCTGCAGTAACCATGCTTGCCCCTGACGGATCCGTCCTCGCTCGCGCGCGAGGCTAGATCTGCCGACGTGTTTGGAGGGGAGGGAGGGGAAGAGGTGGGCGACGTGGTGCATGCTAAGGAGGAGGGAGGCACCACACCCCTACACGGGAGAGGAGGAGGAGGGCGAGGCATGCGACGGGGAGGAGGAAGAGAAGGAGGTGGCGGCACCATAGGAGAATTGGCTTGTAGAGGCACTTTGTTTGTATAATAGAGTCATTATTATTATTTCTCTAGATATGTATAGAGACATTTTCTAAAATGCCTCATAAATGTCTTGCCATGCATTGTCTCTAGAAATATAGTGACACTTTATAAATCGTCTTTATGAAATGAGTGACAACTTTGTAGAGGCATTATACAATGCCTCAATAATCATAGAGGCATTATTAATATAGCATTCAATTCTATGGAAAAAATACAATGTTGATGTGAAGTTTTGAACTCAAGACGTCATAGTGAAATAATAATAATCTGTTAGGTCTTGCTAGCCAACTCACCTACCCATCATATTAAGTATATATTCAGAGTTTATTCTTATACGGTGCTGCAAACTAGTGAAATAATGCCTCTAGAAAAGCAAAAGATGCCTCTAGCAATGTCTCAACAAGATATAGACATTTTAAAGATGTCAAAAAAATATGTCTCTATGCTGTTTATTTTCAGACATTTTGCAAAATTCCTCAACTAATGCCTTAATTGTCAATGTGACACATTTTTTTTCTAATTTTTCACAAATTATGCCTCTACTTTTGATACAAATTCTTAAGTGCCGCAAAAATATGTCTCTACAACATATATAGAGGCATATTAGAAAAATGCCTCTAACAAAGTGTCACTATGAGAGGTTTTTGTTGTAGTGCGGGCGGTATGATAAAGAAGAAGAGAAAGGGAGTGGGGCGCTGAAATGCAATGAAACCCTAGTTTTTTGTACTCAGAGTGAACTTGGGCCTCTAACCAAGGTGGCGACCGACATGAAGACCGAGACGACAGTGAAAGAGATGGCGGTAGTGGCTGAGGCGGTTGTGGTGGTGGCCGCTTCATACATATAGGACAGGTCTTAGCAGCTATCACTCCAGCCCCTTTTTTTCAGTCGGCTGAGCTAGCGGTAGTGATGGCCCTTGTTCATCACTACCACCAGTTTTTTAATATAGAAGGAGAAACTTAGTGACAGACATTTGGCTCATCACAAATTTTGTATAGTGCAAGAAACAGATTGGTCTCACTTCCAGTTGCTGAAAACCATAAATGTAGTAGTGAATAATGGGAGGCCAATGTTTAGATCCAAGTGCATATCTACCTAAGAACTTAAAAATAATTCAAAAATACAGCATGCTGCCTCGCTCACAGAAATTATTCTTACATCCATCGATGATTGCTACCACCAAGCTTGTCTGGCTGGAAGATCTGTGGTACACGCTTGAAGCATCACTTCTGCCCAACCATGTTCCGGGATCCATCCTCTCTGGCATGCAGTAAGGATGAGCCGCATGTATACCTTAAGGTCGATACCCTTGGCAGACTACAATTTTCCTCCATCCCGAGGCCGTGCCCAATTCTGGATATTGAACTAGCTTCTACAGCTGATGATAATTTTCTTTGAAAGTTGGTTTCAATGCATCTTGACAAGGAACCTATGCTAGCTTTTAGGATCACAATTGGGGATGGCCTCTGCCTACTGCTTCATATAGATGATATTGATCGTTCGCTGCAATTTAGCCAGCAGCATTATGACAATCTACAACTAAGGAACAGAAGGCATATAATCTTTTGGCATATGGGATTTGTGTTTGGCAATTTGCCCTCTGTCCATGGTTCAGCTGAGACAGTAACTAAACTAACCAACGGTGTAGCGGCATGTACTTGTGGAATAGACTTAAACGGCCTTACTGTTTGTCTTGTAGCAATCGTGTGCTCTTCAGAGCAATGCCACATAGGATTTTTAAGGGTATGGAGAGAAAGAGGGAGATAAGGGAAAAAGGTAATTGTCTTTGAACCAACCGCTTCATATACTAAAGTTTTTGGAGTATGAGATGGTTTTTACACAATTGTACAAGTTGCAGTTGACAACCAACTCATAAATATTCTTTTATACATAGAAATTAAGAACTCATATAACTACTACGAGACAATCTAAAAGTTCACCTATTGTATAAATGATATGATAAAACAAACCATCCTGATATTACTTTTACGTATGAGAGAACCTAAGATTTTTAGACAGTTGTACTTACCCTAAGGATTTGAAAAACTTTTTAAATGTACACTTTGACCACTTATTTCTCATATCTTATAACTTACCAATTACTAGGCAATAGTATTATATTAAGAGAACAATGAATCAATATGAACAAATATCGTTTTGTACATAATTTGATTAATACGTGTCCCTACGGCTTGAGTATCACTAGAGTTAGTGCATCCAGCTATCTACAATCGCAAAGATCACCAGGAATGGCGGCATGCATCCAACGTGTCATGATCACTGGTGGGAAGTGCCCCCACATAAGTATAGTTTTATGGAAATGGATACTTGCAATTGGGTCAGAGGACTGAGCAGAATTAGTAATAAATATGCGTATGAGTAGTTATATAAACATGATATAGCCTATGCTTAATTAAACTACTCCCTCTATTCTAAAATTGTTGTTGTCATTGACTTTTTTCATCAACTTTGACCATTCGTCTTATTTAAAAATTTTTAAAAAATATTATATATTTTTAATAATTTGTTTTATCACTAGATAAAATTTAAATATAACTTATAATTTTTTATATTCAAACAAATATTTTGAACGGAGGGAGTATATAACTAGCCCAATGCATATGCTAGCATTATGTAGTTACAGCTAGGCACAATAATGCTGGCGCATTCAGTACGTCTGAGATGTTAGTACATGTTAATTTCTGCACAGTAGAACACGTTTCAGTAGTCCACATATCCATAGTATAATGGTTTGGTATGGAAACATTTCTTGGCTCTTGTCTATGACTCTATGTACGTATACAGACTGGGGCTGATTCATCAGGCAATATGGAAAAATAAAGAACCAATCGATAGTTATCCTTCTCTCATCCAGCTTGAACGTATATTTCTGGTTCATGGTTAGGAAGAGAAGATGATTTCTATGTGAAAATAAATTATTGCACGGAATACCAGATTATAATATGCTACGTAATACAGTACAGGACAGCATATTGTCATCATTCAGTTAGATAAAGACAACTTAATCGTCCTTGCGAATGCCAATCCCCTCCAAAGATCTCATGTTTGATCAATTCAGTTAGATAAAAAAGAAAGGAAATGGGGAATTGACTGAAGGAAGAGCACATATAATAGATTAAAGGAAGTTGTACAAACATTTCGTAGTTTCGTTACATGAGCAGTGAGCACAAATAATCAATTACGACTTAAACTCAGTGATTGCAATAAGCACACAACGTGATACCCACTTATTCCTGCAAGCACACACGATAGATAGGAAACGCACGCTTCCGTCTGTGATGGACGATAGTGGGTAGTGCGCAACAAATATTCTAGAAAAATAATCGCCTGAGAGCTCCCTCCATGCGAGCGGCGGCGCGTGCCGGACCGGCGCCGCCGAGTGTGAGGAGGGCAAGCGTGGAGCCGAGCGTGAAGAAGCCCAATCCGGTAATCAGTGATTCTGGATTGACGGAGGGGTTGTTGATCAAGCCATAGAGCAGCGAACCGCCGCCTGTGGAAAGGAAAAATACCGCAGCCTGGATGCGGCGGTCCCTTGGCTGAAGCAGGTGAAGCAAGAGATCGCCGCCGGCTGCAGCAGCAAGGTCGAGCTTTGGACCGGGCGCCGCCATCTGCGCTTTTGGTGGCTCTGCGGAGTGAGAAACCCTAAATATGATTACTAGGGCATTTTGCGCTCTTATACAGGTGGGTGGGGCCGGGTCGAGATGGAGGGCTCGGGGCCGCATGGCAGGAGTTTGATGGGCCTGGGCACAACAGGTAGAAGTTGGTCTTTAATTTAGGCTTATCAAAATTACCAAGCTTTCAGGATGGGCCTACCAATAATGGGCCGTTTCATGTTTTTAGGCCACGGCAATGTCCACATGAAACCGGTCAAAGGCTCATTGCCTCTTAACCAAAAAAAACAAAAAAGAACAAGAACAAGAGTAAGAAGAAGAAGGAAGAACCGAATCATGCTGATGAACAACGATGCAACAACAACAATAATTGGCGATCGCACCTGTATTATGCGTGGTGGCCATGCCGTCAATGAAATCCAATGACTAACAGGAAATGTTTCTATTTGTTTTTTCAAAGCCTATGCAAATCTTGCGTTAGCTTTGTGTTAAGAGAATAATCTAACAGAAACTTCGTATTAAGAGAAACCTTTTGTTCGTTACATATAGCATCTAAATATGTCTCGCCAGAAGCAAAACAGAGATTTTTTTTTTGGAAAAAAAAAATCAGGTTTGACGACAGTGGGATTGTAGCATGATGTAATGAACAAAAGTTCTCTCTTATAACGAAATAGATGAAAGATGTAGGAGATGTATGTAAGAGATGAAAGATAAAGGGGAAAAGCAAACTAGGAAAAATATGTAACTAGACGAAAAAATTGGAGAGAGCAGCAGTAAGAACGTACATGCATGTGTGGGGCGAGCGTAGCTTGAGCAACAGGCGTATGGCTCTTTCTTTCGTGGATGGCAGGCAGCATCGCAGCCTCGCGCGTTCAAAATCGGATGCATGAGAGCAAGGCCTGCATGAGCCGTCAGGCGAGTTTGCCAGGGCGGCAACCAAACTAGCTCCAGTCCGGCGTCACGGCGAGAATGGTAAGGGCAATTGCCAGGGCGGCCGATTGAGTGCAGGTACCCATGCGACCATACCACGCATCTCCGGCAAAGGCCCGAAATAGACCTGAGGACCCGGCTGGGGGAGACTTAGATATATTCTCGTGCTGTGAGTGAGTGTTTGGTTAGAAAACTCGAACCACTTAGATTCGTCGATCCAGCATCAAGTGGTCCGTTGTTAATTGGCGGGGCCTGGCTCCGTACCTGTCCACGATTTGTCGGATATACATCCACGTCGCATTAACGACGAAAGTTACACGTCCTTGGATTGGTTGAAACTGTCAAAATCTGTCTTTGTTATATTGTTAGACTTATTATGTATGGTCGAATTTCGTCCTTGCGCATCACACGTATCCGTGCTTGCCTTTTCTTCACGGGGGTGCAATTTTCCAGTCAATTGAAAATGGGAGTTTGTTTCAGTCGATGTCGTGAGCCATTCGATCACCATGTTAAATTATTTTAACATTTTTGTGCCCCATGTAAAATAAAAGAAAATATGATTCTTATAAAAAGATCTATGTGTGTCGACTGCTTAGATGAATAGAAAAGAATCATGGGTTGAAATACCCTGTCCTCTCACTTCAAAGAGAAATAACAAGATGTGTCTATAAATAAAGACATGCGCATATATAAATGAAAATAATCATAAAAGTGCAAGAGTATTTATTCAAGGGAATAAGTAAGTTTTGACTTGCCAATTGATATGCACATATATGAAGGAATTTTATAGCCTTAGGCATTGAGGAGATTGAGAATACTTTATGCATTATGAAGTATTTATTACATTGACTTGGATATTAATGAATGATGAAGAAATAATATTTGGTGCAATACCAAATATTATGACATGCACATATATATATCAAGAGAATGTTTTCTCTCTCTCTTGCATAGGAAAGAAATACATTGATGAAGAAAAGCCAACATGAATGCATTTAATTCATTCACACTACTGAGAAAGGTTTTGAGCTTGAAGAATTGTACCATACCACTTCCTTCTTCTCTTTTCTTTCCTCCTCACCAAATGATTGAGAAAAGGGAAATAAGAAGAGTGCACGCTGCATACATGGTGCTCCATACCAAATATTATTTGATCCATATTGGATATATGTCAAAGCAAATAATATTTGAGTAGCGACCTCAAAATTATGCATAAAGAATTGAGCCCAAGCTTGATGAGAATAATGGTTCCCGATCTTCCGAAAGATTCTTGGTAAGTTGATTTGATCGGAGGCGACATACAAATCGATCCGGCTTCAGGTGAGCATGTTCTAAACCCCGCAATCGCAGCACGACGTCTCCTCTGGTTATCAACCGGAGTTACATGGTTGACCTTGCCGAGAAGGCTAATCCCAGCCCACGAATCAAGAACACAAGCAAGGACGAAGAAGAATGCAACCAAATTGCATATGTATGATTAAATTCACGAAGTTGGGTTCTTACAAACCGATGAATGATGACACTATTTATGAACATAATTAATCTAACAAAAACCTGAACCCTAATAAAGCGGCAGTGGCTGTTTATGAAGATCCTAGGGTCGTACAAGACCCTCTAGATGTGCCCCTAATTAGGCTCAACTAGATACAAGACCCGAAGGCCAAAAGCAAGCGACGCACCACCGGGACAGATTCTGGACCCTCTCTTGTTTTGATGATTCCTGATCACTCCAGACGTATTTTGACATGAAATCGGTGGCATTGGAAAGGTCTTCTCCTTAGCTTTTCATGCATATGTAGAACGTCCATAGGAGTGATGTCCTTATCATCCTCCCCGTCTTGAAGTGGAGTCGTCCTCGACTCAAGCTCATCCTCTTCTCCCAAGTATGGCCTCAAATCTGAAATGTTAAAAAGTAGGACTAACTCTGAACTCTGGAGGCAACTCAAGTTTATATGGATTATCATTAATCTTTTCAATTATTTTGAATGGACCATCAGCTCTAGGCATCAATTTAGACTTTCTCAATTCTAGAAATCTATCCTTTCTCAAGTGTAACCATACTAAATCTCCTACATCAAGCTTTCCTTCCTTTCTACCATTACTACTCGCAATTCTATACTTTTCATTCATCTTTTCAATGCTAAGTTTACTCTTCTCATGTATTTGCAAAATAAACTCAGCACGCTCCTTAGCATCAACATGAACTCTCTCAGTAATAGGTAGAGGAAGTATATCAAGTGGAGTACGGGGATCAAAGCAATACGCTACCTTGAAGGGACTTGCCTTGGTAGTAGAATGTGTTGCCTGATTATAAGCAAAATCAACATGAGACAAACATTCTTCCCATTGCTTCAAATTCTTCTTCAAAATAGCTTTCAACATAGTGCCCAAAGTGCGGTTCACCATCTCAGTTTGTCCATCAGTTTGTGGGTGACAAGTTGTACAAAACAGCAACTTTGTACCCAACTGATTCCAAAGTGTGCGCCAGAAGTGACTCAAAAATTTTGCATCATGATCTGAAACAATAGTAGAAGGCATACCATGTAAACATACAATCTCTTTGAAAAAGAGGTCAACAATATGACTAGCATCATTGGTCTTATCACATGATATAAAGTGTGTCGTCTTAGAAAAATAATCCACAATAACAAAAATACTATCGCTCCCCCTTTTAATCCTAGGCAGTCCTAAAACAAAGTCCACAAAAATATCCGCCCAAGGAATAGAAGGAATAGGAAGTGACATGTATAAACCATGTGGATACAAGCGAGACTTAGCTTTTTGACATGTAGTTGTTGGTATTTCTTAATGTCCACAAATAAATCCGCAAGCGTACGGAGAATACCGTTGTAGCACTTCCCCATAGAGTATTCCAAGGGTTATGAATCTAAGTAATGATAAGATAAATCCTAAAGTTCTAGTCGGTCCAAGAACATAAGAGATAAATGTTGGTGTAGGATATAGAGGTTTATCTATGGGTAAGCTCCTAATTAAATAATATTGAGGCTCTAATTATTGCTTCGTGTACGGATTGATGCCCAACATACACAAAGCAACTCCGTCTTGGACATATGTCACAACCAAACATGGAGGAGTACAATGGATAGATAGGGCTGTCACTATCTATCTATACAAACCATGGATTACGAGGTGATCAAAGATGATTTCAAACCTAAGCACCATACCTAAGTTATTAATTACTATGTAGCTAAGCCGTCACTTAGACTAAACAACCTATATAGGATATAAGACATTGAACCCACAAGAAAATGAGCACTCAACTTACTTAAATAAGAAAGCTTAAGAACATAAATAAGCTCAAAGACTTACTTAATAAGGCAAGACTCCGTCGAGGTACAAGGTTGGAGAAGAAGGCCCACCGACAAGTACTAAACTAGGTAGTACTAGCACCTTTGGAGTATGGCTCTCTTCTCTTGGATGTGTGTGTGAGTCTGAAGCCCCTCCTCTCTTTATATAAGGCCCATAGGTCGGTAACGAAGAGTAACCGCCACAGAACTCACATGCACTGACTTCAGGAAATGGACGAGGAAGCGGCACATGGAAGCCCGACTGAAACGACCTGGTCGGGCGACCAAGGGGGGAGGTCAGCCGACCTGGCTCTGGGCCCTATGGCCTTGTGCTTCTGCTGGGTCACTGGTAGGTGGGTCCACTCCTGTTTTAAGTCGGTGTTCTTCTGAGTTTCACGAGGGAATCCCGTCCATCCACGTATGCAATCCTTGTGCTCGCTCCTGATTGGCCGGATCGGTATATTCTTGGATTGATGACATGGAATTGCCCATAATTCGTGGATAATTCACCTACAATCAAATATTCACCAACACTTGTGAAATTCATTTGCAATAAAGACCTACCACTATGTTGGTTTATTATTTTAGCTCTTTAATGTAGGTAATCGAAGGCCATATTATACATTTAAGGACCGTCAACAAACTCCCACACACTTAGCATTTTACTCGTCCCAAGTGAAAGCATGGACTGAGGTGGAACATGGACTTTGATTGAATAGAGATAACATGCTCATATTTTTATATCATACCTGTACTTGTGTCTTATGAAGTGGCTAACATTCATACCTTGAATAATTGAGAGTTGGAATAGTCTTGACTTCAGGAGATTCCTGCTCATGTTAGCGGCACACCCTTGGTTTTCAAAATATTTTGCAAAATTAAAACTGAGTCTCACTCCTCATATGATTTCTCTCGATCGCTCAAGTGGTTGTGTTTTTCTCACCAGGGCATTGCAACTTGCTTCTTTTCTTACTGCTACAAATAGGATTTTTGTGTAGCTCAAGGTAGGGAAAATTGAGGCATACTTGTGTTTCATGTGTCACTAAGTCAAAAACTAGATCCATGGATAGAAAGAAAATCATGAATTATTCTAAGCATGTGCACATTGATGGAATGAACAATGGGGACTCTTTCATGCTTCTCTTTTATTTAGGGGTTATATGGCTATCACTCTTTTTTTTTTTATCAAGCTCTTTATGGAGCATGAATATTTTCTCTGTATTTTATGATAGCCATATTCCTTCTTAGATAGAGAGCAATTGAAATGATGGAGTCCTTTATTTTATGGATGATGACATGGGGTGTGCACATGACTTAGGACATAAAGCATAATGAGCAACTGCCTAGGGTCACAACAATTTGATAAAGTTCAATGAAAACATCAAGCTACATATGCAATAGGTTTATTCATTTAGAACATCATATGGATCTGGTAGGTAATTTTCAACCACATGAGGAGTAGACTTTATAGATTTTATATTTTGAAAAATTTCTAAGGGTGATTAGTAACATGAAGCGAAGAATTCCTAAAGTCTACCATATCACAGCAATCAATTATTTAGGATGCATGGGTTCCTAATGAATAGTCAACACAAGCAAGGACATGAAATAAAAATAAAGAGCATGTAATCTTTACCAATTGCAGTCATGTTTTAAGTTCAAGAGTTTCCACATTCTTGCTTAATTTGATTTTAATTATCATGCGAAGGTTCAATACGAATCAACTTAAAACATGGGAGGATAAGAGAGGAGAACAAGCAAACCAGGCCGTGGAAGAAAGTTGGGCCTGAGATGGGCCAACTCTTGGTTGGGCGACCAAGAGGCTTGGTCGGTCGATCAGGGCTTGAGCCCATCTCGGCTCATCTTTTCCCAGGTGGTCGAGGCGAAAGTGTTCTCTGGATATTTGCATGTTTTTGTCACGTTTGCTAGTCGAGAAGTCATCAGTCCTCCCCCACATTTGTTTCGGTGCCTACCTTTGACATAAAAAGGAAAAACAAAAAGGTAAAGCAAATGCTCTGCCAGTCTTATGGACCAGAGAGCCTAACATTAATTGAACTAAAATTTATTGGTACTTACATGATTGAAAGGGAAATAATCAAACCTAATGAAAAGGGAAAAATAAACTAAGCACCTATCTAAAGATAAATACTCAATGGGGGTCGTTGCTCTATTTAGTAAAATACTCGTCTTCAACCCCCGTGAGCTTATAAATCCGTTTAAGCTTAACAAACAAGCTAGCATGCTTCTCGAGTATAGAATGTCTAATTTCATTACGTTCAACTTGAGTTTCTGCTAATTACCTAGCCAAGTCTCTCTTTGTGACATGCAGCTTGGTGAGATTCTTGGCTAGGTCGACGACAATGATCTCCTCCTCCTCATCATTGTCTTGGTAGTCCCCTAGTGGGCTGCTGATCTTAGGAGGGGGCAAGTGGCGCCTAATACGCCCTCATGTCGGTGAAGAATCCATCAACTCATCTCTAGTGGAGTTGAGGGCAAGGCGCCCCATGTACCTCTTTCCAATCCCCGGGACAACGAGGGTCTTCATGCTGTTCTTCAGCAATGCAGGAGGTGGAGCCTTAGGAGCCTGATCATCCTTCTCATCAAAGAGACACTTGGCCAGCGGGTTCTTCAACGCTAGAACCCCAATAGAGGGGCGTTTTGTCGGCGTGCTGAAGCAGGGCCTAAGCATCTTCTGAGAAGGAGAGGGGGACCGATGGCGGGGAAGCAAAGCAAGGGGGCCTCTCCCCATTCATGAAGGTCCCTCTGGTGGCAAGATGGCAAGGGGAGCAGCGGTGATGCACTTGACCTCCTCCATGGCAAGGTCCCAGTTGGCCAAGATGATTTGGTTGGCCGGAGTTGGGACACCCTCAAGGTTGAAGGTGCCCGTGCTGGTGGAGTCAATGGGAGTGTTGGACTTGGTCATGGTGGCAAGGTGGAAAGGCTTAAGGAAAAGGTGTTTTGGTGCAGAGAAGATGAGAAAGGTGAGAATATATGGGTTACGCTCTTCTGCACCTCAATAGAATCTAGGAAGAGAAGGTTCTAGACTACGTGCACTAGAAAGTTGAGAGGAGGCGGCACAAATCCTTGGTCAGGTGACCAGGAGGTTTGGTTGGTCAACCTGGGCTTGGCCCAGTTGCCTCCCCTGTTTCTTTTGGTTGTAGTATGAGTTCTTAAGGGCATATGTATAGGGTAGGTTTCGGGAGAATTAAAACTGAGGGTCAGGTAGGACGTTAAAATCAATTAAATTGACTACGTCCACCTCTCCCTCTAAATCTTTAGGCTCTAGAAAAATGTTTAAGCGATGACCATTTACCTTAAAGACATTACCTTTATCATCACGAAGTGTGATTGCCCCGTGTGATGAAGTGTCAATAATGTCGTAAGGTCCATCCCATTTTCTTCCAAGTTTCCCGTGCCCGAATAACTTGACCCTAGAATTGAATAGCAGCACCTTATCCCCTGGCTTGACCTCTTTTGGCTTGATCCTCTTATCGTGTCATCTTTTTGTTCTTTCATTATAAATCTTGGCATTATGACAATCCTTCTCTCACCATTCCTCTAGCTCAGACATCTGCATTCTCCTATGTTCTCCTGCCTTATCCAAATCCTTGTTCCACTTCTTTGTGGCCCAATGTGCTTGATGTTCCAATTCTACTGGCAGATGGCAGGTTTTACTATAAACCAATTGAAATAGGGACATTCTGATAGGTGTCTTGTATGGTGTCCTGTATGCCCATAGAGCATCGGGTAGTTTGTGCTTCCAACTCACATCCATTTCTTCCATAGTCTTTTGTAGGATATTCTTGATTTGCTTATTTGAAGTTTCTGCCTGCCCACTGGTCTATGGATGGTATGGAGTTGCAATATTATGCCTCACACCAAGTTCTTTCATAAATGAACGAAAGGTCTTATGGATGAAATAAGACCCTCCATCACTTATGACCGTCCTTGGGGTTCCACACCAAGGAAAGATGATTTCTTAAAACATCTTCTATGCTTGCTTGTCATCGGCATGTTTGCATGTTATTGCTTCTACCCATTTAGACACATAATCCACTGCCACCAGAATGTACTCGCATCCATAGGAAACTGGCAAGGGTCCCATGAAGTCAATATCCCATACAGCAAAAAGTTCCACTTGAAGATTGTATGTTAGGGGCGTTGCATTGCAAGCGGTAATTCCTCCATGTTTTTGGCAGCTTGCACACCTTCGGATATAATACTTAGAATCTTCGTACATGGTTGGCCAATAAAACCCACTTTGCCATATCTTTTCCTGTGTGCGGAGTGCTCCATAGTGTCCTCCATATGGGCTCGAGTGACATTTCTCTATTATCTTAGCACCCTCAATTGCTGGGATACACATTCTTAATAATCCATCTCAACAAACTCTGTAGAGGTACGAGTCATCCCTGTGGTGAGTCCGACTCTCTTGGATGAGCTTCCTTTTGTTCTCCCCTGGCGTCACATATTCTGTGACAATAAAATTGACAATGTATGGATACCAGGGGTTGGAGTCTGCCACCTTCAGTAGCATGTCGTCGCGGAGGTAATCATTGATAGGCGGGTCCTGCATGTTAGTAACTTGCATACAGGACAAATGATCCATGACAGAATTCTCTACTCCTTTCTTATCCCTAATTTCTACATCAAATTCTTGGAGTAGAAGAATCCATCTAATTAGCCTAGGCTTAGCATCTTTCTTAGTGAGCAAATATTTTAGTGTAAACAACAACCTTAGCTCCTAGTAAGTAAGATCTAAACTTATCGATAGCAAAGACTACGACCAGGAGCTCTTTTTGGGTTGTCGTATAATTAAACGAAGGTTTGGTCATGGTCTTGCTAGTGTAGGCTATGGCGTGATGCTTCTTAACTTTGGTTTGGCCTAAAACCGTCCCAACAACATAAGCAGTAGCATCACACATGATTTTGAAAGGCAGCGACTAATGGGGGGGGGGAGGGTTGAATAACTGGTGCTGAGATGGGTGCTTTTTTCAGTATATCAAAAGCTTTAAGACACTCATCATCAAAATCAAACGTGGCTTGCTTAGCTAAAAGGTTTGTGAGGGGTCTAGCAATTTGAGAAAAATCTTTGATGAACCGTCGGTAGAACCTCGCCTGACTTTGAAGCTATGGACGCCCTTTACATTTATTGGAGATGGAAGCTTTTCTATAACTTCAAGCTTTGCTCTGTCCACCTCAATTCCCCTCTCAGACACTAAGTGTCTAAGGGCGATGCCCTCTCGGACCATAAAATGGCACTTTTCCTAATTTAGTACCAGGTCCTTCTCACGGTATCGTTGCAAGACTCTGTCTAAGTTCTCAAGACAGTGGTCAAAGGTTTTGCCATAAACCGAGAAGTCATCCATGAAGACTTCCATGATTTCATTGATCATGTCTAAGAAAAAGGACATCATGCACCGCTGAAAGGAAGCATGCGCATTACATAGCCCAAATGACATCCTATGGTAGGCATAGGTGCCATACGGACGTGTAAATGTCATCGTGCTTTGATCATCGGGATGGATGGGAATTTGGTGATAACCGGAATACTCGTCAAGGAAACAAAAGAAGGAATGTTTCACCAATCGCTGCAACATTTCATCAATGAAGGGGAGAGGGAAATGATCCTTTTTTTTGGCCTTGTGGAGTTTCCTATAGTCAATGCACCTTCTCCATCCCGTGAGGGTTCATTAAGGGATAAGTTCATTTGTCTAATTTGTTATGACCGTCATTCCGCCCTTCTTAGGTACTACATGGACTGGGCTTACCCACTCACTATCTGGATGTAGGAAGAGTGTCACGGACCCGCCTTACCACGGAGATGGCTCCGTTCCAGGATCTCCCTCGAGTGGCGACACGCGCTGTGGCGCCCAATGGTACAATACATGACAGAGAAAATAATTGCAACAGGAACATAGGTGGGGAAGCAGAGTTTACATAAATCCGAAGTTATATTACAAACCGGAGTTTTGACAGAAATAAAATGCGGAAGCGAAAAGTTCAACAATTGGTTCACCAATTCGACGGAATAGCTAAGATACAGTCGCTCTCTCACGGCGACACACAGGGATTATCCGGCCATAGTAGGTGCCTTGCCCAAGCACCGTACCGGCAAGCAAAGACCTAATCCTCATCTTCATTTGTGCACAGCTCCCACTCGATGTTCCAACAGTCGGGACGCTGGCCCTCCCAATGGAACCTCCCACCACAGTGGCATTCTCCGTCCTGGTCATCTGAAAACCACATAGAGCTACGCCCTAAGTAACTAATTTACTTAGCAAGACTGACCCGTCAAAATGGCCATCTACAGCCGACGCCTAGACATGCACAGGCTAGGTATAGGGTTTAAGTTGCCAGAAAGCCTGCCTAGGAGTGGATCCTTGTTTTTCAAGTTTTAGCATCAAGTTAAGTTGTTGAGCGGAATTATAAATTTAGTTTGCACTAAAGCTATAACAATCATGGTTGCAATACAATCTTACTAAATCCAAACAACAGTATTAAACCCACTTATCATCTTAATGGCTTCCGACACTGTTCCAGAGCAGCGATCAAGTGGTACTCGTTACTGTGAGGGGCAGCGACTCGAATCAATTTACATCCTGCAGGAGAAACCTGCTTGCACGACCCATACGCGCTTCCGGGAAGCCGCATGGAGCAACCTTTCGCTCACGGTACTGCAGGGTCTACCGGGTCCAGACTCCCCCGAGAAGGGTCCCCCATCGCGATGCGCCCCGTGCCGCCATCCGTGGGTGGATTGCTCCCTCCTCTCAGCCCCAGTTCCACCAAAGAAGGGAGAAGGCTATCTTCAGACCAAGCGGTAGTCGTAGCTACGTCGGTTTACTGGGCCCATATCTCCAGCATGCAAACAGTACGTTCAAACTTGATCCCATGGGCCGGACACGAGGTGTAACCTTAGGTGACTCGGACGGGGCTACCACCTTGAAGACAAACTGTCCTTCCCTTTCCACCTAGTTGCCCATCCGGTCTTCATTGTGATTCCATCCACCCTTTCCTTCATCCGATATCATTCCCCAGTGATAATATTTCCTATCTGCGAGTGGTCTCCATACCACTCGATAAGTAGTCGTCCTAATTTAAGCAGAGCAACTATCGTCCTGAGGCTAATAATCAGGAAAGAGGGACCTACTGCACGCTAGGGTTTCAATCAACTCCTATTACTTAATGCACAGACAAGCCTACATCCCTAGCTAGTGATAGAATAAAAATTTAAAACGGGGATAATGCACCGGGGCTTGCCTTGGGTCTGCTCTTGTTCAGCAACGGCACCTCCGGCTCCTTCGGGTTCCCGCTCCGGTCCCGTCTCCACGTGGTTCACGGCGTGATCTATATGATGCAAAAGATGATGCTATGAGAGAAGATTCATGGCACTTTCTCAATAAATACATTAATGTACACTCTTTCTAATGGAGGTGTGCGGGGTGTGTTGATTAGTACAGCAATATAGCGTATTTAGCAGGAGCACAGGGTGAGGTCGCTTCGTGTATTTCCTTCATGGACTCCAGTACTTACTCGCGACGACGTCGCACCAAAGTACGGGGTGTCTGTGTGTGCCGGGGTGAAGCTATGCAAGTGATGCCCACAACCAGTAAGTGCTAATTAATTAGTATTTTAGTGTCTTGAGCAAAACCCTCGCAAGGTACTAAGTAGCCGTGAACATCCCTAAAGCGGATCCATTTTTTTATTAACGGGTAAAATTGCACTCTGGGCATGAATTATTAATTTGACATGATTTTGATCTTCAAATGGGTAGGGGTTATTTATTATAATTAGATTACACCAGGAGTGATTTATTTGTTAAGTTTCACTATCATGCACCAAGCCAATAATTTCTATTAAATATTATAAAGAAAAAGGCATTAAATTAATTTCAACTAATATACAGAGAATTTCTTTATGAAACTTTTCCAGGAAGGCTAAAACTGACAATCCTACTTGGTGACCAATTTGTAATATTTTATCTGCTCTCTGTAATTAATTATAATTTTATTAGTGTTTTTCCTATATCTTTTAACCCTCACATAAATATTACCATGCATGCGGCATTAGCATTTTTCTATAATAGTACATGACTAGGGAAACTCAGAGAATTTTAGTTTGCTCAAAAATACCTAATAATGAATTAGTTATGGATTTTTAAATGTTTTACTCATTTAATTAAATCCTAACAGTACAATTAACAAGCATTGTGATTTAGCATTTTTCCTTATTAGTACAATCCTAGACAAGGCTAACAAAATTTATTTTGCCAAAAAATTCCTATTATTCAGTTTACTATGCATTTTACCATTTTAACCTATTTCTGGAAATGTTTAAATTGAAAAATCCGATTTTAACTTCGCGGGCCGCGATCCCGGCAGCCCACGGCGGCCTCGCCCACGGGGAGGTGCTCCTGGGCTAGATTCAGCCCAGGCGGGCACGGCCCAGCGCCCGGCTGGCCCACTGGCCAGCTTGCCCGAGTCCCGCTCGCGCGCGCGCGCTCGTCGGAGCACGGCGGCGATGGCCGGGGGCTCGCCGCAGCCCGTGGTGGGCCTTGGATCGAGTTGGTTTTGGAGGGGAAAACGGTCTACTCAACATCGCGCACCCATCTAGGCTGTCGGGAACCGCCGGTGATGGCCGGGCATGGCCCCGCGACGGTCGCGGAAGCAGGGCAGGGTTCGGCGACGGCTAGCACGAAAAGGGGACGGCGGAAAGGCTCAGGATCTTGCCGGAGAGCTTCACCGGAGCACAGAGAAGGGTGTTATCGAGTTTCCCCTGCGAGGGGGAGGCCAGGGACGCGGTCTCACCGGCGGGGTGGGGGCTGCGGTGGTCGGCGGCGGCCCCAAGCTAAGAATCTAGGGAAGCGGTAGAAGGATTCGTCCATTCCGAGTTCAAACGCGTGCGCGATCAAGAGGGAGAGCTCCTCATGCGAGGAATCGGAAGTTGGCTCAGCTCAGGGTGGAAGCGGCGCGGGGGAATAGCTTGGGGTCGATTATCGGCGCCGGGGAAGAAACGGACCGATCTTCCAATGCCGGCCGCGCGATGCAGAGGGAACAGGTGCAGGTTCATCGGGTTGTCTCGACGTTGCTCCCAGAAGCTTGGCTCGGGCTCCGGTGGGCGGTGGCGGCCAGGCGAGACGGCAGAGGCGACGGCGGAGACAGAGGCGACGGGAGAGAGAGCAAGAGCGAAGGAGTGAATGGGAGGGGGTGTGCGTTCGGACAGGCGACAGAGGGGCGTGTGCGTGGGGCCGTCGATGATGTGAACAAGGGTTCCCGATCTTCCGAAAGGTTCTTGGTAAGTTGATTTGGTCGGAGGCGACACACAAATCGATCCGGCTTCAGAACAGCACGTTCTAAACCCCGCAATCGCAGCACGACGTCTCCTCTGGTTATCAACCGTCCAAAAGACGATTGACCTCGCCGAGAAGGCTGATCCCTGCCTGCGAATCAAGAACACAAGCAAGAACAACGAAGATTGCAACACAATTGCAGATGTATGATTAAACTCTCGAAGTTGGGGTCTCACAAACCGATGAACGGCGAAACTGTTTATGAACAGAATTGATCTAAGCAAAACCCGAACCCTAATGGTGCGGCGGCGGCTGTATATAAAGACCCTCTGGACGCGCCCCTAATTGGGCTCAACTAGATACAAAGCCCAAAGGCCAAAAATTGGCGACGCAGCACTGACACAGATTCTGGACTCTGTCTTGTTTTGACGATTCCCGATGAGTCCGGATGAATTTTGACATGAGGCCGGCGGCATTGGAAAGGTCTTCTCCTTATCTTTCCGTGCATATGTAGAACGTCCAAATCCGAGTCCGTATGCGTCCTGGGCGACTGTTTTAGTACAGACTGGTCCTGGGCCCCGAAACAGACTCGAAGTCGGTTTTGATTGGGCCTCCACTTTGGCTTCCAAGCTCTTGCTGGTCCTCCACGTTCCCAGCTCCTTCTCCCATCATCTCCTGGTCTTCTCCATGGTTTCTAATCATAAAATAATCATTAGGTAGCAAACCATTCTCAAAAGTAACATATAGCGAAGAACGTAGGAACGAGCTCACCTCTAAATTTAGTCGTCGTGCACGAGCTCTAGTCATTGGACCTTGCAAGTCCAGATTTGGAGGAGTGTTGTGTGTATCCATAGGAGTGATGTCCTCATCAGTCGATCCGCGGCAACGGCCGTTGGCCGTACGCCGGCGACCACGCGGCGCGCGTCGGGCCGGGCAGTGCATCTATCAGGGTCGCCGACAGGTGGGGTCCGCGGGGAGTTTTTCTTTTTCATTTCTTTTTCCATTCCTATCAGCCTACTGCATCTGTTATTTTTGATAGAATTAATCTAGAGCTGATAAAATCAGACCAAAAATAGGGTAGGCTTCCCATAATGTGCTGGTTTTTATAAAAATACTAACTACCAACAGCTTCCAGTTAAATTGGATTAGGAATTTTATGAACAGAGCTGGTTTTTAACTATTCTAACATTTATTTGAGGCCTTTAATGATGGATTAAAACCCTGAGAAAATTCTCAAAATTCTAGTTCACCATGGCCATCAACATATAATTTTTGCAGTGGTGACTTTTACTGAAAATTTGGGACTTGCAGTACAAAGGTCATTCAATTGGGTTTGAATTAAATTTGAATTGCAAAATTTAAATTCAAATTCTTGGTGTTATGATCTTATGCTGTCTAAGTGATGCCCTTGGAACCCTAATGACACTAGGAGTGTCACAAAGAGGGAGGGCTTATTTTGACAATGTCAAAAGAAAGCTCAATCTCTCTTGACCATGCATCACTCATGATAGAGGTTAGCTCCCTAACTGTTCTTGAAGAAACACCTTGTCGTGGGGACAAGTGGGAATGTCAGGAGCAGACGGTCTGACCTGTATTTCGTTATTCAAGGCATTCACGTAGTCTTCAAATAGACCATCCTCGAATATGAATGGTGAGTCTGAGTGTGAGGGCTCCTCATCCTCTGAATTAGGTGGTTCGGACGAGGTTTCTAAATTTGAGTCTAAGGACGTAGAGACTACAGGCTCAGGCTCGATAGGATTTTGGACCTCGTCATTGGATTTGACATGTTCCGTCAGTGGTTCTTCATCTTCAGCCAGGAATCTCCCAATTTAATCGGATGACCTTTTATTGTCTTAATATAGTCATGACTCAAACTTTGCCTCTCGGTATTACCATAACTCGCACATGTTGACCAAGTGGGTTCTTAGTCTCTAGGCTCATGTCGTTTGCTGAGGTCCGAGTCAATTTCCTTAATTCGCATATGCTTGACCGAGTGGGTTCTTAGCCACCTTGGTTCATATCGATTATTAGGGGAGTCGATTAGAGTGCTGACATGCGTCATGTATTGATTGTGAGTGTTTGACATGAATTCATACAATACATGACAAAGCAGTATGTCCCAAGCATTCATTACAATACGGGTAACGAATCTAGATCCCATGGATCTATCAGATTAAAGATTTCATTACATTACTGGTTATGAAACATTGTTTGCCAAGCCTATCAATGCCCAATATACTCCTGGTAATGGATCTAGCTCTATTTGATCAACCAACGCGTTGGCAGTATCCTGAGCTTCAACTACTAAGGCTTCACATTGTTCATCAGTAAGGTCCTCCTGAAAACCTTCTTCAACCACATCCAGCTGTATGTCTAGAATGTGTGATTTGGCAATGGCCAATACTTGAGCACCTGCCACACTTGCAATATGATGAGAATGCTTCCAAATCTTGCTAGGGGCTTCTTCTAGCCGAGTGATGAGGTCGCGGCATTTTGGTGGTTTCTCTTCTAGTATGATGTATTGAGCAACCCCTTCAGCATCTTTTTGCAAAGCTACAAGGGACCTCCAGAGATTTTGATCACCTTCAATAAATTTCATTTGCAGAAGCTCGTAGGCTTTTTGAGATCCTAAGGAAAGAGGTACATGAATATTTCCCTACAGAAAGTACTCGGGTGTGAAGGTAATTTTAAAGTCATATTGATTACCTCTTAGATGTTTTTTGAGGTTTTTTTTCTTAGCTTCCAGAATTGTAGTCTTCTCTTTAGGTTCATGTCATGGCTTTTTAGTTTGTTTAACAGATGCTTTAATATTATCAAGTTGCGTGGCTGCATCTTTCAATACTTTTTCTGACATAAGAATTCTTTGGAGCAACTGGGCACGATCTTTTTCGTGCGATTTGACCTCTGCTCATGCTTCTGTTAAACAATAAATGCATAAGGGAAATTTACCTTCGCATTCGTTTACATTAAATATAATATATCGGAATATACCTTCTGTTTTTCTTTGCCAGTCGGCTCGAGACTCATCCACTTGCTTGAAGTCAGCGTTCAATTTTTCAAAATTATTTTTAAGCTCTTCCGAAGTTCGAAGCTGTTTTTTCAATTCTCCATTTTGCTTCTTCAAATCTTCAATAGTGCTGGGCGCCGACTCCATGATCTTTAAATGATCTTTCATCTCGGCAATCAGAATTGTCGAGTCAGCTTCTTTCTTGCCGTTGGAAGCAAGTTCTCCAGACAAATCTAAAAAAGGAGAGGGCAGAAATTTGTGAACATACGGGTCACATTGTGTTAAATGTTTTTCTTCAAGCAGATGTACCTGAAATCTTGGATTCTAACTCATCCACTCGGGATGAATGCAATTGTAGCTCGGTGGCGAGTCGGCCAACTTCAAGTCTCACTTGTGCTAACTGATTTTCATTGTCTATCACGTTGGCACAATTAATTTGCACGCTCTTCATGAGTTTGCTTTTATTCTCTATGTGCGATTTCAAGCGTTGTGGCAACAATGGACAAGAAATACATAAGAATCTTTTGTAACACGGTGGCATTCAGCGATATAAAACTTTGCGGTTATACCGTAAACAAGAGGTAAGCTTCGTTTGTAAGGCTCTCAAACTTCTATAGCTCTTCAAGCTCCCCGGATTCGTCAAGGCCAGCTATCGCAAATTTGACGACATGATACACAGTCCTGATGCGACTGGCTTTGGAGATTGCTTCCTTCACCACTCGATAGGTGTCAGTGGGGGTTCTTCCTCTGAGCCGATGGGGTATTCATATGTAGGCTCTAGTACAGTCTGATATACCAGAGTGGGTTCCTCTTCGATCACTGGAGGGGGTGAGCTCTCACGTGTAGACAACATATCAACAATGTTCAAATCCAGCATAGGAGCATCCCTTATCCCTGCTATCACTCGACATCTTGGCCGATTGATTTGGGGTGTCATTCTTGGATGCCTCAAGCTGCGTTGCGCGTGGTTGGGACTCTTCAGTTTGCAGCATGACACCTACTGACGATATAGTGCCAGAAGTTCTGCAAAAGCAAGGTCTAATGATTTAACCAATCATTATTTACATAAAGCAGTAATTCATTCATGGAGATACTCACTTTGGACGACGCTTGAACTTCAAACCTGACACTTTGGTCGGGGGGTTAGATGGTTTTGCAGTCTTTCAAGTGTCCGGTTTGCTTCACGTCGGGGTCCCCCTAGTCCTTTTCGAACTTGGTTGCATAGTATTGCCAGGGGCCTTGTCTTCCACTGAAGTTTTTTTGACTTTGTTGAGTGGTTTTTGACTCGGTCATGATTTTTTTTGTCGCCTCTTCTTGTAATCGGATAGTTTTGTCTGCCAGGGTTTCGTCTTCATCAGGATCTTCAATCAAGGCTCTACGACGCTTGGAAGCCGGGGGTCGTTCAAGAGATTTCTCTTGAACAGGAGGAGGCAATGGTGGATTGGATATGTATTGATCTAGACTCTGCTATTAAAAAGGCTTGTTAGTATTGGAATAAGCACTTACAAATTCAGAGCATCAACAACGCCTACTTACATCTTTCCTGCCAGTTTTGGAGTGGTGTCCGATCGCTTTGTTGCCTATAGTCCAGTCAAGCAAAGACGAGAAAATAGTTTCATGTCTCTGTGTTAGTTCTCAATCAGACAATTCTTCAGGTACTTCTTTGGTGGGATCCTCTATTATATCAAACTTCCATCTAGGGACATATCGTCTCTTGATTGGCTGGACACGATAGTGTATGAAGCTTGCAGCAACGTCGACTCCGGTGAACCTTTTGGACTTCCGGAAAGTAATTTGTTCAAGAATATCTTCCACTTCCTTCTTCTTCTCAGGAGATGCCTTTTTCTGACCACTCAAGTCGTGATACGGGCACCTCAGGATGGAATTCAGAAAGAGGTGGAGCATGGATTCCATGATAAAACCAATCAGCATGCCATCCCTTGTTGGTGGATGGGATCGGGACTTCGATATATTTGGATTTGTTCCTTCGTTGGAATCTAGCGCCACCAATAACATTGTTGCTATTGGATTTCAGAACAAAGAATTCTTTGAACAATTCGAAATAAGGTGCAATACCCTAGAAAACTTCACAAAAATGGATGAAGATGGAAATGTGGAGAATGGAATTGGGATTCAGATTAACGAGGTTAATCCCATAAAAGAAGAGAAGTCCACGGAAGAAATTAGAACACGGGATTCCAAATCCGCGATAGAAAATAGGAGCAAAAATAGTAACATGATCAATAGGCGGTGGGGGGAATCTCGGACCTACGGTTTCGATCCAGTCCGCCGTCCGCTAATCCTGGAGGACTCTATCGATCATGAGCCGATTAATCTTCTCAACATCCATGGAGGATGCAGGAAACTCCTTGATGCCTTCCAGACTGTCGAGGGTAGGGTCGTCCTCCACTCGAACAGGGGAGGTTTTCCCTTTCATCAATCTTTTGGAGCTCTGGCAAGTGCGCTTGGGAGCCATCGCAGTCGCACTACGGTGGAGGCCGTGAGAGGGGAACCGGTGGCTGGAGTGTGCAAATGAAAATCAAATTTTTGGAGAATGAAAGAGGTAGTGGTGGCGGATGCAGAATAGAATGAAGGTGAAGGGGTCGATACTGTTATAGAGGTATTTATATAACAAAAGTGACCTAAAGTGCGGTGACATTTAATGGCGCAACTACCTGATACAGTAAAATCATGGAACTATTCATTATGACTTGTCAAGTAAGACATGACAGAGATTTTGGTGTTTTTTATTAAAGGGACTTAGATAACAGGTAGTCCCATGCTTGGGGGCTACAGTACAATTGTCTTGATGATTTACTATTGAAATCACTCGGAGGGAGTGGCAGCACCAATCTTGGGGGCTGCTATTTCCAATTCCTTTTGAAATCACTCGGAGGGAGTGGTAGCACCAATCTTGGGGGTTGCTATTTCCAATTCCTTTTGAAATCACTCAGAGGGAGCGGTAGCACCAATCTTGGGGGTTGCTATTTCCAATTGCTTGTGAAATCACTCGGAGGGAGTGATAGCACCAATCTTGGGAGCTGTTATTTCAATGCTTGTGAAATCATCCGGAGGGAGTGGTAGCAACAATCCTGTGGGCTACTTGTTTTAGTGTTTTGACATCAGTACCAATTTTTAAATATTTTTTGGCTCACAAGTTATTTTTTAAATAACTTTTGAGCTGGGGGCTATGACAGATTACAGATATTTTTGCAATTTTGAAATATGAGATTGTTGATCTTTGGACTCACAAGGCATTTCAAATAAAGATTCAACACCTTCTGTGTCAGGGGCTATACTCATAGAAGCACTTTTCAATTTCGAGGAACATCAAGATAGTTTGAAGTTTTTTGACACAAAATTGGAAAGTTCTTGGGGGCTACTGTGGGACATGTATGCCCAGGATACTTGACCACTCGGCAATATGGCCGAGTGGGCTCGGGCTCGATTATAGAAATCAGAGATTAAGGCCCAGAAGATAACTACTCGGATATTTGTTTAGAGTAGGCGACAAGTTAGCATAAAAGATATGTTTTATATATAGAATTAGATACGACCAAATGATAGATTGCCATGTAAACCGCTGCCCTTCGGATATATAAGGAGTACAGAGGGTCTTCGAAGATCATCAGAACTTGCATTGGGAAACCCTAACCCTTGTGCGAACCCTAGTAATACAAGAACACCAAACAGAATGTAGGGTTGTTATCCTCCGGGAGGCCCGTACCTATCTAAACCCTACGTCCTGTGTTCATCGACTTTCATACACATACGCATACCTTGATCTACTATCAAGAATATCTCTCGACAGATGTATTTTCAAGGATACGGTCAAGGATCTCCCTTCCTTGGGCCGGTGTTGTATGCTTGAACGTTCCTCCAATGGAAATGTCAAGACATTGGACAGATTCCTTCTCCAGACCCATAGTAAAATGTTGTAAAAGTACGTGGTTAGGAATGGACAAGTCTAGGCCAGAGCGGATTAACAACGTAAATCTAGCCCACACTGCACCTATAGACTCGTTCTCTCTCTGCTGGAAGCTAAGAACTTCCGAACGTAGAGCGGTGATACGTGATAAAGGGAAGAACACATGACAAAATCTATCTTGCAGTGTCTCCCAATCACCATTCACTCTACCCGTGGAATGTGTGTACCATTGTTTTGCTCTATCCTTGAGCGAAAAGGGAAATAAGTTATCATCTGACAAAACACCCCTGACTTTCAGGCATGCACACAGTATCTCAAATTCATGCAGGCGTAAATACAGGCTTTTACTAATTAGCCCGAAGAAGGGACGTTCCCGAACCATGGCTATAAAGCTAGGGCAGAGTTCAAAATAATTTACTAGGATCGCCTTTCCTGACAAAGGAGGTTCATAGAACTTGCACTTGTGGGTGGATAGACTGGATATAGAAGGTCCGTCCATGGAATAAAGGAAAGAAATAAAAAAAAAGACAGATACGAGGACGACTAGGGTTCTAGGATAATTTGACAACCGTTCCCCGGCAACGGCGCCAGAAATGCTTGTTGGTGTTTCTTAATGTCCACAGATAAATCCGCAAGTGCACGAAAAATACCGTTGTAGCACTTCCCCATGGAGTATTCCAAGGGTTATCAATCCATGGAATGGTATGGTAAATCCTAAAGTTCTACTCGGTCCTAGGACACAAGAGATAAATGTTGGTGTAGGACATAGAGGTTTATCTATGGGTAAGCTTCTAAATAAATAATGTTGAGGCTATAATTACTGCTTCGTGTACAGATTCATGCCCGACATACACAAGGCCACTCCGTCTTGGACACATGTCATAACAGAACGTGGAGGAGTACAATGGATAGCTAGGGCTGTCACTACCTAACTCTACAAACCATGGATTACGAGGTGATCAAAGATGATTTCTAACCTAAGCACCATACCTAAGTTATTAATCACTATTTAGCTAAGCCGCCACTTAGACTAAACAACCTATATAGGATATAAGACATTGAACCCACAAGTAAATGAGCACTCAACTTACTTAAATAAGAAAACTTAAGAACATAAATAAACTCAAAGATTTACTTAATAAGGCAAGATTCCGTCGAGGTACAAGGTTGGAGTAGAACGCCCACCCACAAGGCTCCACTCCTACACTTCTCCTCACTATCCACTATTCTAAGTACTAAACTAGGTAGTACTAGCACCTTTGGAGTGCGTCTCTCTTCTCTTGGATGTGAAACCCCCTCCTCTCTTTATATAGGGCCCATAGGTCGGTAACGAAGAGTAACTGCCACGGAACTCACATGAGGAAATGGACAAGGAAGCGGCATGTGGAAGCCCGATCGAAACGGCCGCGAGACCTGGACGGGTGACCAAGGGGAGAGGTCGGCCGAGCTGACCCTGGGCCCTATGGCCTTGTGCTTCTGCTGTGTAACTGGTTGGTGGGTCCATTCCTGTTTTATGTCAGTGTTCTTCTGAGTTTCGCGAGCGAATCCTATCCATTCACGTATGCAATCCTTGTGTTGGCTCCTAATTGGCGGGATCGGTATTTTATTGGATTGATTAAATGAAATTGCCTATAATTCATGGATAATTCACCTACACTGAAATATTCACCAACACTTGTGGAATTCATTAGTAATAAACCCCGACCACTATGTTGGTTTATTATTTTAGCTCTTTCATGCAGGTAATTGACGGTCATATTTGGCATTTAAGGGCCGTCAATAGTAGTGTAGCGAGCAATAAAATGCTCAACATCTTTCTGCATCCTTGACTGAAAAAAATGTGTGCCCAAAATATCCTCCGTCTTCTTAGCGGCAAAATGACCCATCAATTCACCTCCATGCGTCTCCTACAACAACTAAAGATGAACGGAACCAACTGTAATGCATAGGAAGTTAGCTCTAAACAAGAATCCATCATTCAACACAAATTTGTTCCAACCATGACCTTCTTTACATTGCAGCAATACATCATTAAAATCGACATCATCAGCATATTATTCTTTAATTGCGTCAAGTCCGCAAATTTTACAATCATGTTGAGATAACAGATCCTTCGCTTTCTTCGGTTGAAATTGTATTGTGAGCGAATATACTTAAGCGATTCATGATTAGAATGAATAACAAATTCTTTGGTAACAAATAATTACGCCACGTCTCTAAGGAACATACAAGAGCATATAATTCCTTATCATAAGTGGAATAATTCAAAACAAGCCCAATAATTTTCTCGCTAAAGTATGCAAGAGGTTTACCATCTTGCATTAAAACACCACGAATGCCTATACCACTATCATCACATTCAAGCTCAAAAGTCTTATAAAAATTTGGAAGTTGCAGCAATGGTGCATGTGTAAGTTTGTCCTTCAAAACATCAAAGGACTCATGATGTATCTTACCCTAATGGAACTCAACGCCCTTCTTTGTGAACTCATGCAATGGTGCAGCGATAATGCTAAAATCATTGACAAAGCGACGGTAGAAACCTGCAAGACCAAGAAAACTCCTCACCTGTGTGATAGTCTTTGGTACATGCCGGCTCTTTATGGCTTCAATCTTTGCCTCATCCACCTTAATTCCCTGTGGAGTTACAACATAGCCAAGAAAAGAGTGTCAGAACCTTTGCCGGGGACACTCATGGAAGTTCCGGGCAATGGAATTCTATCACTCATGGAAGTTCCTAGTCCTTGACAGAAGTTCCGTCATGGTGACGGAAGTTCTGTCCTGGTGACAGTAGTTCTGTTCTAGACAGAACTGCAGGTCTGTTTCAGAAAGAAAATTGCCAAAACCCTATCAAACAAACTCCAAAAATCATGAAATTTGGACCAAATCATCCAGAAGACATCACAACTCTACCCTAAAGAGCTCCACTCAAATATCACAAGGAATCATCATGAATTTCAGATCTTGTGGCAAGAACACATAAAAGGGGAAACTGGAGAAATCTTTGAAATCAAAGGTGCTAGACCTCTTGATTCGGTCAAGGACCCATATAGGATTGTTCTAGCTCATCATAGCACCAAGATCCTCAAGAAATCCAATCCAAAAACTCACCCAAAAATGAGATAGAAAATTCCCATGAAAATAGCTCCGAAAATAGTGAAAAAGAGAAATTTGGGATTTAGGGAGAGAGGAAGAACTTGAGCACGAATTTGAATCTCATATCATTGATTCATCAAGTCAAGATACATGGATACATAGCTAGGAAGCCACCCTTTTCCTCCCACTATTTGGAAGAGAAAGAGATGTCTCTCACACACCCACTCCTCTCCTCTATTACATGAGGACCTCTCCTAGCACTTTGAATGAAGACCTAAGGCAAGGCTAAGGGAAAGAGAGGTACCTCTTCCACGAGCCCTACCTCTCCTTATATAGGCCTAGGGGTTGTTCTAAAGACCATCCTACCCCTCACCTACAATACACTGCCACCTACCACCAGGGGCATAACCGTCCAACTTTTTCCACGTCACTCGAATGCCATCGAGCCCTTCACGACTTTGCTTCACCTCAACGCAAGCTCCGCGATGGTGCCACATGCATCTCCAATCACCATCACCGATTTTGAGACCCAAACTGAGAAACCACCTTCCACGCTTCTCAAAGCATGACTTCCTGCTTGCTTCCTCTGAAACAAGACTTCTCGATCTTGACGCGTGTCACCTCGTCCAGTGATCCTCCTCGTCGGCAAGTGTCTCTTGCTTCCGGTCCATTGGAAGCCACTACTTGTACCGACACCTGATCACCTTTGAGTTGGTCAACCCCACCGTCTTGATCAACATCCACGGTTTTGAGGCTCAACCGCGAAACCGTCTGTGCTCCTTGCCTCTCTATGTGTACGGTGTGGATCACCCTTGACTTCACTTGGCCTCCTGATTGTCTGGCCCCAAGTCTCCTACTTGTGCCCGATCCTCTCGCCGTTGACTGCCACGATGACCTACACATCATGAGACAAGCAAACACATTTCCCAACTCCAGCAACTTCACCAATACCTCCACCAACTCCGGTTAGTCAACACCATGACATGCAAAAACTCATGCAATCCCCATATTCCTGCATTTCAACTCAAACAACAAATCATCCAATGTCAATTACTCATCACATATTGCAAACCATGGCATATATCAACATGGTTTCTCAATCTCTCCCTTGATGAGTACATTGACAACACCAAATGCACACAGATTAGAGATTAAAATGCGAAGCCGCATAAGGACATCCAAATGGCCAAACCCAAGGAAAAGGTAAAAATAAGCCATCTAGCAAAATAGGGATCACAAAACCAAGGGTTGGCAAAGAAAGTGAATTGAGATGCAAAGAATGTGAAAAACGCAAGAAAACGCTCAAGGACATGGTATGCTCCCCCTCAACTTGTGATAGGTCTCATGTAATGCAAAATGGATCATTTTAAGTTTCTTAGCATTATTTGTGCATGACCTAATATTTTCTCCCCCTTTGGCAATGAACTCATCAAAGAGGCTAAAGAACGAGCTTGCAATGTATGAAAGTGCAAACCTATGGAGCTTCAACAATTATGCAAACAAGCATTTAACCTTGCTAATCATAACCATAGAGCCATGAAGTGTAAAAACAATAGCTCACAATCATACAAAGATAAAAAATAGATAGCAAGGCATAAACACCAAGAGCTATACAAGCTAAGCAAAAAGATTGACTAGCATGCTAATATTTTTATTAGAACTAAAATAAATATGAAGAACACTAATAAAATCATAAATAAATCTAGGGAGCAAATAAATTCTTTAAATTTGGTTCCCAACTATATTTATCATTGTCTAATCATCCTGCAAAGTGACAAATGATAGTTCTCTGTATTTTAGACATAATTAATTTATTATCTTTCTCCTTGTATTAATTATTTCAAATTTATAGCCCAATGCATGTGAGTGAAACTTGGCCAATAAATCACTCCTAGTATAATCTAACTATATTAAATCACCCCTGCTCATTTGATGATCAGAACCATGTCAACTTAATAAATTATGTACCGAGTCCAATATTACCCGTTAATAAATATGGTTCCACCTTAGGGCTGTTTCATGGGTACTTAATACTTTGCGAGGGTTGGGCTCGATACACTAAAGCATTGATTAAATAGCACCTACTGGTCATGGACATCACTTACGTAGCTTAACCCCGGCTGACACATACACATCGTACCTTGGTACGACGTCGTCACGGTTAAATACTGGAGTCCATGAAGGAAATACACGAAACACTCTCACCCTGTGCCTCCACTAAATAAGTGGCATTGCTGAACTAATCAACACACCCCGCTCACTTCCACGAGAAATAGTGTACATTAACGTATTTATTGAGGAAGTGCCATGAATCTTCTATCACAAGCATCATCTTTTGCATCATATAGATCACGTAGTGAACCACGTGGAGACGGGGCCGGAGCAGGATCCAGAAGGAGCCAGAGGTGCCGTAGCTGAGCAAGAGCAGAACCCAGGGAAGCCCAGGTGCGTTATCCCCGTTTTAAATTTTTATTCTATCACTAGCTAGGGATGTAGGCTTGCCTGTGCATTAAGTGGTAGGAGTTGATTGAAACCCTAGCGTGCAGTAGGTCCCTCCTTCCCGATAATTAGCTTTAGGTCGGTAGTCGCTCTGCTTAATTTAGGACGGCTACTCATCGAGTCGTATGGAGACCACTCGTAGACAGAAAATATTATCACTGGGGAATGATATTGGATGAAGGAAAGGGTGGATGGAATCACAATGAAGACCAGACGGGCAACTAGGCGGAAAGGGAAGGACAGCTTATCTTCAAGGAGGTAGCCCCGTCCGAGTCGCCTAAGGCTACGCCTCGTGTCCGGCCCATGGGATCAAGTTTGAACGTACTATTTGCATGCTGGAGATATGGGCCCAGTAAACCGACGTAGCTATGATTACTGCCTGGTCGGAAGATAGCCTTCTCCTTTCTTTGCTGGAACTGGGGCTAAGAGGAGGGAGCAATCCACCCATGGATGGAGGCACGGGGCGCATCGCATTAGGGGACCCTTCTCGGAGGAGTCTGGACCCGGAAGACCCTGCGGTACCGTAAGCGAAAGGTTGGTCCATGCGGCTTCCCGGAAGCGCCTATGGGTCGTGCAAGCAGGTTTCTCCTACAGGATGTAAATCAGTTCGAGTCGCTGCCCATCACAGTAACGAGTACCACTTGATCGCTGCTCCGGAACAGTGTCGGAAGCCATTAAGATGATGAGTGGGTTTAATACTATTGTTTGGAGTTATTAAGATTGAATCGCAACCATGATTGTTATAGCTTTAGTGCAAACTAAATTTACTATTCCGCATGACAACTTAACTTGATGCTAAAACTTGAGAAACAAGGATCCACTCCTAGGCTGGCTTTCTGGCAATATAAACCCTATCCCTAGCCTTTGCATGTCTAGGCGTCGGCTGTAGTTGGCCATTTTGATGAGTCAGTCTTGCTGAGTAAATTAGTTACTCAGGGCGTAGCTCTATGTGGTTTTTAGATGACCAGGGCGGAGACTGCCACTGCGGTGGAAGATTCCACTGTGAGGGCCAGCGCCCCGACTGCTGGAACTTCGAGTGGGAGCTGTGCACGAATGAAGACGAGGAGTTGTTCCTTGCTTGCCGGTACGGTGCTTGGGCAAGGCACCTATTATGGCCGAGTTGTTCCCTGTGTGTCGCCGTGAGAGGGCGATTGTATCTTGTCTAATTCGTCAAACTGGTGAACCAATATTGAAAAATTCGCTTCCGCAATTTACTTCTGACAAAACTCTGGTTTGTAATATAACTTCGGATTTATGTAAAACTCTGTTCCCCACTTATGCTCTTGTTGCAATTATATTCTTCTGTCATGTGTTGTACTATTTGGCGTCACAACACGTGTCGCCACCCGAGAAAGATCCTAGAACGGGGCCGTCTCCGTGGTAAGGCGGTTCTGTGACAGCGTGGTATCAGAGCTATCTCGAGAATAGTGCAATATTCAAAGACATACTTTTGAAAACCCCGTAACGAACATGTGAGGATGTGCCCAATAGGTTATTAATAGTTATGATCCAGGTGGCAAAGCTAACTGTAGGAGGTTGTTTGTTTAAATACTGCATCTACGGCATCATCAACGCAGGTATGTGTGCCGCCCAGTGGACTGTAACATGGGAAGCTAGCACAATGGTGTGAACGTGGGCTGATTGCGTAAAACATCAGTGTTCTGCCCTAGGACAATAATAAGGGATTATTTTCGGCTCGTTTCTTTTGATCTGATGTATTGTTTCTAGAATCAATCTTCTGCAGGTACGCTAACCATGATTCTCGTAAGAAACGGGTAGCATACGACTAACTTGAAAGATCGTCTGCCACCGACTATGCATATGGTCCTATTTGCGGCCAACTTTTATTTTTGTGAGAACGGATAGGCCGAAAGCATGTGCATCGTATGAAATAGTAAAGCAGCAAGCCCTTATGCGAATCTGAAATTTCAGCAAGTAAGTTGCTCACACAAAAAAATCTATATCTCCCCACCCGAAAGTCAAAAGCATGCAAATAAATACTTATTGAAATCATGAACGAACTCTCTGTACGTCCAGCAAGAAAATTTGGTTCAAAAATTTCTGGACAATACCATTTTTGGCCGTCCGAGTCAGCATGTCGAACTCGGGTTAACCTACAATCCAGATTTTTAACCTATCGTGTAAAAGCCATAACTCCTTGCTCGAACCACCTCCCGGGCTGCATGAGTGCTTCTTGGATAGAACATGAAATGTTCTAAAACTTTGGTAGTCTGACCATTTCTTTTCTAGGCCTGTAAGGTACGTTTATGAGCCTATTTCTAGAGTAACCCGGTTCTGTCCAGAAAACCGGTTCGAGAATTTGACGGGTAGGGTAAAATTTTTGTATCTCGAGTTCCAGGTGTTAGATGGAGGCGTATAAATATGCGTTAGAAAGGTAGTAGAATTTTCTAGAATCGGGGTAAATAACTTCAGAAACTTTGGCCTAGGACTACAGAATACAGAACATTTCCGGAGTGAACTCCGTTATGCCAGAAACAAAATTTTCATATTCTGCCTTGTCCCTTAGAAAATGCATAACTCCTGATTTCCACATCGGATGGGGATGAGTAAGAACTCGTTGGAAAGGTAGTGAAAAAACCTACCACTTTAGTATTCAACCACTGTTCAGAATCCATAAGTATGATTGTCTAAAAGTTCAACGAAGTGGCTGCTGTACTGTAGGACAGAATGTACCATTTCAGCGGAATAACCGAATCCACCCTAGAGTATGTGACCACACGCGGTGGTTAACTTCCATGTATCACTCATCAAATCGTATTGTTTTATTTTGACCTGCACTCTCTGCATTTGGAACGAGTACTCACTATTTGGGTTTGTGTTCCAGATGGACGAGCACGGGTTTGAGCTGTTCCAGCACGACAGGTGGCGTTATACCACCGGTCTACACCACCATGGCTTTCCCACCCTCCTGTGGGAGATGCTACACGCCTTGGGCTACGAGGAGCAGCCTTCATACCATGGGCGTGAGACCCGCCGCCACGGTGTGCCTTTTGCAGAGGTGCATCTCAGCGTCTCTCCACTCCCGCGCAACCCTGACTTGGCGGGCATGGAGAGCACAGTCACGGCTGGGAGCCTCAGAGAGGGCCTGGAGAGAGTCGCCCACCGGGATCTCACTCACTTCTGTGGGCGCAACATAGCAGCGCTCTCGGGGACTCCGTTCGAGATGATTCCCATTTGGCACTAGGCTGACCCGGTATGGCAGAGGCGCGTGAGACGCGTCTCTCGTGACGACTACCCGGAGTACCACGCGGGATACCACCGCGTAGCTCACTACTCCGAGTACCTCCTCAACTTGGATGAGGAGTCTAGCAGCCGCAGCCGGATCTTGCTGGCGGATGATGAGTAGGTGTGGGTGCAGAGGAACGACCTGCAGACACAGGTCGATGCACAGTAGAGAGAGATTCAGTGGTTGACTGCTGCTCTTGATACGAGTGAGACTCACGTGTCGGAGGTCACTGAGCAGCGTGACACTCTCGCACAGGAGGTGGACAAACGAGGGTTGATTATGCAGCAGCAGGCCAACCACAACGAGCACCTGCAGCAGCAGCTGGCGAGTGCCCAGCAGGAGATGGACCTTATGGCGGAGGACCTGCAGACCCTGGCTTACGAGAACCAGGATCTCCAGGCTCACTTGGACGCGATTGCTGCACCGCCGGTAGCGCCCAAGGAGGAGGAGCCCGAGGAGGACGTGGGCGAGGAGTCCGACGTGGACTACGAGCCACCCGCTCCGACAGATGCAGACCGTCCAGGACCCTCTGGCACCGCCGGAGATGGGGCGTAGTAGTCGTAATAGACACGACTAGGTCATACATGTAGGGCAGGGTAGATGGATAGCTTTTGGACGCTCCACGCGTGGTTGTTGTATTTTGGGGATCACACGCGTGAATTGCTTTTGGAAACTCGATGACCACATATTCCGAATTTATGTAGAATGGAACTGTTGACTTGTACTAGGACCGGTGTTAACTTGGAAATTTCAGCTTTTATCAAAATCATGTTGTTTACCAAATTGCTACCCCGTGTGCTGTCTTATTTGATTTGGTAACCTATAATGATCATGTTGGATAAGAGACTAATTGGAACCCTTATTCTTACATTTTAGAATGGTGCACACCCGCAATACCAATGAGCTGCATGGCGAGCAGCCCGAAGGTTCTAGGGCTAGGGGAAATGACTCTCCACGAGGGACTCCACCACCACCGCCGCCACCCAACCCCATGCAGATGATGGCGTAGTTTTTTGCTACTATGATGGAGAGCCAGCAGTAGCAGGTGGAGTTCATGCGGGAGCTGGCGCACAAAAACCTACCAGCCCAAAATGCTAGGGGCCACAACGACGGTGCACCGCAGTGCAGCTCCTACGCTGATTTCCTCGCCACCAGGCCACCCACGTTCAGCTCAACCACTGATTCCATGGAGGCGGAGAATTTTCTTCGCATGCTCGAGTCCAAATTTGGGCTCCTTAACTGCACGCCTGTGTAGAAGACGCTGTTCGCAGCGCAGCAGCTGCATGGTGCGGCTGGGGCATGGTGGGCCAACCATGTCACCTCTGTGGGAGCGGACCAGCAGATTACGTGGGACGGCTTCAAAGATGCGTTCCGTGCTCACTATATCCCTGCGGGGCTCGTCCGTAGGAAGGCACGTGAATTTGCCGCTCTGAAGCAGGGCGACCGCAGCGTCGAGGAATACTGCGAAGAGTTCAACCGGTTGGCGCTCTACGCCCTGGAACAAGTTGACACCCCCGCCAAGCGCAAGGACCATTTCTTGGAGGGGCTAAGTGCAGAGCTACAGGACCGCCTCAATCTTAACATGGGCAGCTCATTCGCTGAGTTTGTCAACAACGCTATCGTCGCGGAAGACGGGTATCGTAAGGTGATGGCAGAACGGAAGCGGTCCGCAAGTGCTATGGAGCCATCCAGTGGACCCCCGCAGAAGTTTCGCATGGTGTACACCACCCCGTCGGGACACAGGTACCGTTCCGCCCCCGTGCCGGCACCTGTTGTGCGCTCGCCTCAGCCAGCACAGCAGCGACCCCCGGCACCACGTCACCAGCAGAGCCAAGGTGGGTTTCGCCCGCCACAGCAGCCGAACGCACAGACCGGACCCTTCCCCTGCTACAACTATGGTCTTGTGGGGCACTTCTCAAGGGAGTGCCCGCACCCCAAGAAGAGCACTGGCCAGATTCCGCCAAGGAACAACAACAGCGGTAACAACAACTGCAACAACCGAGGGCCAGTTCGTGCTGGGCGAGTGAACAACACCACCCTGGAGGAGATTCCGGAGAACAGTCCCATCCTCGCTGGTATGTTCTCTATTCGAGACCACCCCGCACTAGTTCTGTTTGATTCGGGAGCATCACATAGCTTTGTTAGTGGGTTCTTTGTTGATAAGTACCGGCTGCCTCGCATCCTTATGAAAGCACGATACACCATTAGATCCGCTGGTGGACAAACCCCTGCTCTATATGAAATTGAGAAACTCCCAATAACCCTAGGAGCAAAAGTCTACCCTACCAAGTGCATGGTCTTAGAGGGGTGCAACATTGACATTATTCTGGGCATGCCTTGGATGAGGCAACATAAAGCTATACTGGACATAGACGCCTACACTGTGCACCTAGACTCTCCCACCCATGGTAGCGTAAGCTTCCGGGTACTACCTCTCCAACTGGCCGCACCAAGCATTCACCACACCAGCATCGGGCAGATAAAGGATATTCTAGTTATTAGGGAATTTCCCGACGTATTCCCTAACGATCTCCCGGGACTTCCACCGGATCGGGACATTGAGTTCAAGATTGAGCTTCAGCCGGGGACGGCACCTATATCCAAAAGGCCATATAAAATGGCGCCTAAGGAACTCGCTGAGTTGAAGGAGCAGCTGAAGGAGCTGCTAGATAAGGGATTCATTCGGCCAAGTTCCTCACCTTGGGGTTGTCCGGCAGTATTCGTGAAAAAGAAAGATGAGACCTTGAGGCTATGTGTAGATTACCGACCCCTCAATGCGGTGACTGCCAAGAACAAATACCCACTGCCCCATATTGACATTCTCTTTGACCAGTTGATAGGAGCTAAGGTTTTCTACAAGATTGATCTCCGGTCTGGATACCATCAAATTAAAATCCGTGCCGAAGATGTTCCCAAGACAGCATTTTCTACCCGATACGGACTATATGAGTATTTAGTGATGTCGTTTGGGTTGACAAACGCACCGGCACACTTCATGTATCTCATGAACTCGGTGTTCTTGCCTGAGTTGGACAAGTTTGTGGTGGTGTTCATTGACGACATCCTAGTCTACTCGAAATCAGAGGAATAACATGCAGAGCATCTCCGTGTTGTATTACAAAGGTTAAGGGAGCACCCGCTATATGCTAAGTTTAGCAGGTGCAAGTTTTGGTTGAAGCAAGTACCATTTTTAGGCCATATTGTCTCAGAAGAAGGCATCACGGTAGATCCTAGCAAGGTAAGAGATGTGCTGAATTAGAAGACACCGAAAACCGTATTTCATATACGTAGTTTTCTGGGATTAGCTGGTTACTACCGCCGCTTCATTCCCAACTTCTCTAAAATTGGAAAGCCCATGACCGAGCTGCTTAAGAAGGACAAGAAATTCATATGGGATGAAGGCTACGAAAGTGCTTTCCAAACCTTGAAGAAGCACCTAACCACGGCCCCAGTATTAGCTCAACCGGACCTGGAGAAACCGTTCGATGTCTATTGTGACGCTTCGGGTATTGGGTTAGGATGCGTGCTCATGCAAGATGGGAGAGTCATTGCGTATGGATCAAGGCAATTGAGGAAGCACGAGCAGAATTACCCCACACACGATCTGGAGTTAGCAGCCGTGGTGTTGGCCTTAATGATGTGGAGACATTACCTCCTTGGGAATTTAGTTCGTATATACACCGACCACAAAAGTTTAAAGTACATTTTCATTCAAGACCACCTGAACATGAGGCAACGCCGTTGGTTGCAATTGATTAAGGACTATGAGTTGGAAGTGCACTACCACCCAGGAAAGGCTAATGTCATGGCTGACGCATTAAGCCGCAAGGCTCAATGCCACCACATCCTGGTCAGCCCGCAAGTCCAAGATGGACATTATGTTCAAATAACACCCCACGGAGCCCTCTATAACCTAGCATTAATTCCTACCTTACGGGAAGACATAGTGGCAGCCCAGAAAAATGATAGAGGCATAGCGCATCTCAGAAGGAGACTAAAAGAGGGTGACGCTAAGGTACAATGCTTTGGAGAAGATGCAGAAGGTGTTTTATGGTTCAACAATCGACTGGTGGTGCCTAAGGATATGGAACTCTGCAAGAAAATTCTAGATGAGGCTCACATTACAAAGTACACCATGCGTCCGGGCAGCAACAAGATGTACCATGATTTGAGATCCAAATATTGGTGGACTCGTATGAAAAGGGAAATAGCCCGATATGTCATAGAGTGTGATACCTGCCGCCGAGTCAAGGCCGATCATCTGAAGAAGGCAGGCCTACTACAACCCTTGAGTGCTCTAGCCTGGAAATGGGAAGATATCAGCATGGATTTCGTCGTTGGTCTACCGCTGACGTCACATAAATTCGAATCCATATGGGTCATTGTTGACAGGTTGACAAAGGTCGCCCACTTTATCCCTGTGTCGACACAGTTCAAGATGCAGAAATATGCACAGCTTTACCTTGAGCGAATCATGTGTTTGCACGGAGTGCCCAAGACTATCGTATCCGATAGAGGCTCCCAGTTTGTGGGACGCTTTTGGGAGAAGCTACACGAGACACTGGGCACCAGGTTGATTAGAGGTTTCGCGTACCACCCCCAAACAGACGGTCAGATGGAAAGAGTTAACCAAATATTGGAAGACATGGTTAGGGCGTACGTATTGAATCACAACAAAAAGTGGGATGAGTGCCTACCCTTGGCAGAATTTGCATACAACAATAGTTACCAGGAAAGCATCAAGATGGCACGTTCATGAGTGCCGCTGTCGCACACCACTGAGTTGGTCAGAATCAGGGGAAAGGGTAATATTTGGCCCGGAGCTAGTGCAGCAAGCTGAGCAGAAAGTGCTTGAAATCCAATCAAACTTACGAGCGGCAAAATCCAGGCAGAAAAGTTATGCGGATAAAAGACGCCGCCCCTTGGAATTCAGGGTTGGCGATATGGTCTACCTCCGAGTGTCACCCACCAAGGGTGTACAACGGTTTGGGATTCGCGGAAAGCTAGCACCTCGTTATATCGGCCCCTACCCCATCATTGCGAGATGCGGACCCGTGGCCTACCAGCTACGACAGCCAATGGAACTCGCTGGAGTGCATGACACGTTCCACGTATCCCAACTCAAGAGTTGTTTAAAGACACCAGTAGACGTCCCACTGGAGAACATCGAACAACTGCAACCGGACTTAACATACTTAGAATGCCCGGTGAAGGTACTGGATGAGAAGGAAAGAGTTACTCGTGAGAAGACGCTCAAGTTCTACAAGGTTCAATGGAGCAACCACACCACTAGGGAGGCCACTTGGAAAACTGAAGAGTTCCTACAAAGCCACTACCCCGAGTTCCTACACCACCACCTAGGTAAACCACTATGATACCACTTAATCTCGGGACGAGATTTTTTTTAAGGGGGGAGGGCTGTGACACCCATACCACCGAATTAGGGTTAGAATCACCAGGAAAATAAACTTGTGGCAAGGTTAAACTGAAATTTGTCCAATTCAAACCAAATTCAAGCAAATTTGAATGACATTTAAACTACAAGTCCCAACTTTTCAACATAGGTCACCCCTACCAAAACTATATGTTGTTGGTCATGATCAATTAGAATTTTGAGGAATTTCTCAGATTTTTATTCCATTATTTAATACCCCAAACAAATGCCAGAAAGGTCAAAAACTGCCCCTCTTTGAAAATTTCTCATTCAAATTCAAATAGCAACTACCAATGAAAAAGAAAAATTCCGTGGGACCCGCCTGTCAGCCTCGCCTGTGTCTTCCTCCTTCCGAGCGGGCCCGGGTTCCCGGTGCCTCGTCGCCGCGTGGCTGCCGTACATTGGCGGTGGCCTCGCCTGGTCGGCCCGACCACCTCAAGCTCGGGGTCCCTCTCCATTTGCTTCTTCTCATTTATCCATTTCGGACCGCACTCTCTCTCTTTCTTCTTTCCTCCACCCGAAGCCACTGTCACCATTGTTGCGAGCTCGGTGAGCTCGAAGCACCGCTGCTCCAGCCCCTCCCGGCGTAGATCATCCGACTCATCCCGTGCGCCTCGTCCTCCCCTTCCATTTCCACCCGCTCCTGTCCGTCGAAACCCCGCAAGCAAGGCGCATCAATTCAAAATCGGACGACCTTCCCTGGAGCTTCGTCGCTCGCTGTAGGCTACTTCGGTGAGATCCTTTCCTTGGGAACACCTAAATCGCATGCGGACCGAGCTACTCTTCGCGTACATATTTTTTTTTGAAATTTTTCGTGGTCATTTGATGTGTTTTGGCGAGCCGTGTGGCCTCTGGTGGGCTCTTGTCCGCCATGGCCGAGCTGGAGCTCGACCTAGGGTCAGGGACGCCCAGATCTACTGCGTACTGGGACCGTGTGGCCTCTGTGTGGCCTCATTTTGATTGGCCGGCCTAATATCTCTATTTTCCTGTTATTTATTATTGCCTATAAATCAACTATTTCTTGTAAAATTTGTAACTGATGAAATAAGTGGACTTTAGGGTCAAAATAAATTTTGTTAGGTTCCTCTAGGCATGTACTACTGTAAAAAAATGTCAAATCACAATGCATGCTAATATTTTTATTAGAACTAAAATAAATATGAAGAACACTAATAAAATCATAAATAAATCTAGGGGGCAAATAAATTCTTTAAATTTGGTTCCCAACTATATTTATCTATGTCTAATCATCCTGCAAAGTGACAAATGATAGTTCTCTATATTTTAGTCATAATTAATTTATTATCTTTCTCCTTGTATTAATTATTCAAAATTTATAGCCCAATGCATGTGAGTGAAACTTGGCCAATAAATCACTCCTAGTATAATCTAACTATATTAAATCGCCCCTGCTCATTTCATGATCAGAACCATGTCAACTTAATATAATATGTCCCGACTACAATATTACCCGTTAATAAATATGATTCCACCTTAGGGCTGTTTCATGGGTACTTAGTACTTTGCGAGGGTTGGGCTCGATACACTAAAGCATTTATTAAATAGCACCTACTGGTCATGGACATCACTTACGTAGCTTAACCCCGGTCGACACATACACACTGTACCTTGGTACGACGTCGTCGCGGTTAAATACTGTAGTCCATGAAGGAAATACACGAAACACCCTCACCCTGTGCCTCCACTAAATAAGTGACATTGCTGAACTAATCAACACACCCCGCTCACTTCCACGAGAAATAGTGTACATTAACGTATTTATTGAGGAAGTGCCATGAATCTTCTCTCACAAGCATCATCTTTTGCATCATATAGATCACGCAGTGAACCACGTGGAGACGGGGCCGAAGCAGGATCCAGAAGGAGCCGGAGGTGCCATAGCTGAGCAAGAGCAGAACCCAGGCAAGCCCCGGTGCATTATCCCCGTTTTAAAATTTTATTCTATCACTAGCTAGGGATGTTGGCTTGCCTGTGCATTAAGTGGTAGGAGTTGATTGAAACCCTAGCGTGCAGTAGGTCCCTCCTCCCCAATAATTAGCTTTAGGTCGATAGTCGCTCTGCTTAATTTAGGACGGCTACTCATCGAGTGGTATGGAGACCACTCGTAGACAGGAAATATTATCATTGGGGAATGATATCGGATGAAGGAAAGGGTGGATGGAATCACAATGAAGACCGGACGGGCAACTAGGCGGAAAGGAAAGGATAGCTTGTCTTCAAGGAGGTAGCTCCGTCCGAGTCACCTAAGGCTATGCCTCGTGTCCGGCCCATGAGATCAAGTTTGAACGTACTGTTTGCATGCTGGAGATATGGGCCCAGTAAACCGACGTAGCTACGATTACTGCCTGGTCGGAAGATAGCCTTCTCCATTCTTTGGTGGAACTGGGGCTGAGAGGAGGGAGGAATCCACCCACGGATGGCGGCACGGGGCGCATCGCGTTGGGGGACCCTTCTCGGGGGAGTCTGGACCCGGAAGACCCTGCAGTACCGTAAGCGAAAGGTTGCTCCATGCGGCTTCCCGGAAGCGCGTATGGGTCGTGCAAGCAGGTTTCTCTTGCAGGATGTAAATCGATTCGAGTCGCTGCCCCTCACAGTAACGAGTACCACTTGATCACTGCTCCAGAACAGTGTCGGAAGCCATTAATACTGCTCTTTGGAATTATTAAGATTGAATTGCAACCATGATTGTTATAGCTTTAGTGCAAACTAAATTTACTATTCCGCATGACAACTTAACTTGATGCTAAACCTTGAAAAATAGGGATCCACTCCTAGGCTGGCTTTCTGGCAATATAAACCCTATCCCTAGCCTTTGCATGTCTAGGCGTCGGCTGTAGTTGGCCATTTTGACGGGTCAGTCTTGCTGAGTAAATTAGTTACTCAGGGCATAGCTCTATGTGGTTTTTAGATGACTAGGGCAGAGACTACCACTGCGGTGGAAGATTCCACTGGGAGGGCCAGCGCCCCGACTGCTGGAACCTCGAGTGGGAGTTGTGCACGAATGAAGACGAGGAGTAGTTCCTTGCTTGCCGGTACGGTGCTTGGGCAAGGCACCTATTATGGCCGGGTTGTTCCCTGTGTGTCGCCGTGAGAGGGCGATTGTATCTTATCTATTTCGTCGAACTGGTGAACCAATGTTGAACAATTCGCTTCCGCAATTTACTTCTGACAAAACTCTGGTTTGTAATATAACTCCGGATTTATGTAAAACTCTGTTCCCCACTTATGCTCTTGTTGCAATTATATTCTTATGTCATGTGTTGTACAATTAGGCGTCACAGCGCGTGTCGCCACCCGAGAAAGATCCTGGAACGGAGCCGTCTCCGTGGTAAGGCGGTTCTGTGATAGGCTTCAAAGTACAATTTTTGGATTTATCATTTTTTTTATATAACTTCTAATCCATACGGAGGGTCACGCGACTGGGTACGGGAAACACCCCGAGGCTTCGAAGCACAATCAACATATTTGGCAAACTAAAAGCATAAAGATGAGCATGCCTTTGCGGCAAAAGGAACAAACGTTCCCACAATGTTCCATCATGAGCTAAACATTTGTAAAGCCACAATTCGCAAACACAAAATGCCAAAGCCAAGATGTCCTCCAGACTAGCCTCAACACAAGTCTTGATAGGGATAAAAGCAATTATACACATGGTGAGCAAGTCTTAACAAGATTAGTTCATAAGGTTCACAAGAAGCTCAGTTTACCTTTAAGATTAGCAAGTTGCTCAAAAGAGTCTATAACAAGCCATCTAGAAAATCTAAGCATGAGAGATTACTATCACATCTACACAACTTAGCACAAGCTCAATCATAACAAAGAGAAATGCAAGAAAGAGTAAGAATTAAAGCTCATCTATCAAAGCTCATCAGATACTCTCCTCCATCTTCTTGATACCTGCAGTCTCAACCACATTGCTTGCACAAGAGTTTGATTCATCAAAGGTTACATCACAGGACTTCTACGATGGTGTTAGTTTCCAAATTCAGAACTATGTAAGAATGGCCATGAAGGGTGTAGCCAAGAATGATGCCATCGAAAGATCTCGACTCAAACTTATCAAGATTGCCATGCTTGAGAATGAAGCACTTGCAACCAAAAGCGCGCAAATGAGAAATAGATGGCTTCCTCCCAAAGCATAGCTCATAGGAAGTCACATTAAGAATTGAGCACAAGAAAACTCGATTGGAAACATAGCAAGCAGTGCTAATGGCCTCAGCCCAGAACCGCCTCGGAGTCCTATGCTCATCGAGCATCGTCCGGGCCATTTCCACCAAGGTTCTGTTCTTTCTTTCGACCACACCATTCTACTGAGGGACACGAGGTGCTAAAAACTGATGCTCAATACCAAGCTCAAGGCAGAAAGCATCAAAGGAGGAGTTCTTGAACTCGGTGCCATTATCACTGCGAATTGCTCGTAATGCACCAGGGAAGTTCCTTGAACAACCTCAAAGCTAAGCTCTAAAAGTGTTGAAACAGTTCATCCTTGCTCTCAAGAAAGTAAACCCAAGAGTAGCGAGAATAGTCGTCAACAATCACAAGAACATACCACTTCCCACCCGCCGAACAAATCCGAGAAGGACCAATAGTGTCCATGTGAAACAACACTCCAGGGTGTTCAGTCATCACTAAATTAATTGGTGGATAGGAAGCGGCAATCATTTTCCCATGATGACAAGGAGCACAAACCAAATCCTTATCAACTTTAGCTTAGGCAATCCACGGATCAAACCTAGGCCACTCAAGCGACAAAGCAAGTCAAAGCTCATGTGAACCTAGTCTCCTATGCCATTTTCAGAGCTCAGAAGAAGATTGAGCAAACAAGCACCTGTGAGAACTAGGAGAGACTACAAAATAAGCCTGAAAAACTTTCCCAATGCTAGAAATCCCACAAACCAAAGAGCCATTCAAATCAAGAACACAAGAAGCATTTTTCTTAAAACGCACTTCCAAACCAACATCAAGCAACTGAGAGACAGAGAGGAGATTGTACTTGAGATGCTCAACCAAACCAACATCCTTGAGAGTGAATTTTTCATTTACCTTTACCACGCCTCTTGCCTTCACTCTCCCTCTCTTGTCATCTCCAAAGGTCACATACTCCCCGCGCTTCAAGGAAGTGAGGTTGGAGAACCACTTTGCATCTGCGGTCATGTGGCACGAACACCCGAAGTCCATTAGCCACTTGTTCTCCAGGCCTCCACCTGCTGCCTCACTTGTGTCAGAGTCGGAGTCAGAGTCGGTGTCGTGTTCGTTCTTTGCAATGAAGCAAAGCCCGGTGAAGTAATCCTTCCTCTTGACTCGTGGCTTCTCAACTTCCTCCTTAGAGCTTGTAAGGCCTTCGCTTGATGTGAGGTCGACGTCGCTCAAGGCGGCAACGTAGGTGCGTGCAATGGCCTTGGCGAACTTTTTGGAGTTCTTGCCTTTCTTGTAGAAGCCGTTCTTCTTCTTCTTGAAATCTTTAGTGTTGTTATCATGGTAACCTGCCTTCCTCTTCTTCTTGGGACAATCAGCAATGAAGTGTCCCATGTCACCACACTCGAAGCAGGTTCTTGAACCACCTCCTCTTCTCTCCTTGCGGTTGTTGTAGAACTTCTTGAACTTCCTTGTGAGCAAGGACAGCTCCTCGTCAGGAATGCACTCCATCTGTTCATCAGAAGCTGCAACAAGAGAAGAAAGAGCAAACTCCAAAGAACACTTGTCAAGTGAGGAGTTAGTTCCATAAGAAGCACCACTGTGACTAACCTTTTGAGAGCTAGAAAGCAAAGCCATGATAGAAGCAGGATTAGCAAGATTCGGACGAGACTTCCTAGACAGTTCATGAGATTTTAGCTAGCTATACAGCTGCTCATAGTCCAGGGTATTGAAATCAGCAGTTTCTTCTAGTGCAGCGATCTTAACCCCCCAAGCATTTTCATCCAGAGAATCAACAGTTGCCTAGCTCTATCATTATCATTATACACAAGGTTACCACAAGCCCGCAAGTTGCACACAATGGCCTCAAACCTATGAAAAGTGTCATCTAGTGACTCGTCAGGTTTTTGTGCAAAGGTTTGGTACTGTCTATTATAAGAATCCTTACGCATAGACTTGACTTGATTGATACCCTCATGGTACGTGCAAAGCTTTGCCCAATTGGCATGTGCAGTATCAAGATGAGCAACACGGTCATGTTCATTCCTACCTAGAGCAGAAAGCAGGATATTGATGGCTTTGGAGTTGTTTTCATACCTGGTTAACTCACCTGCAGATGCAGTGTTGAGGTCTTGTGGTATAGCATACTCCTGCTGAACGATCTCCCAAATTCCACGTCCTCGGCTTAAGAGATAAGCCTTGGTTCGTGACTTCTAGTAGGGAAAGTCCTCTCCATCAGACATCCAGAGCTTGACTGCATGCTTCTCCATGTCGCCTTCGGATCACAAAGCCGGTGAAGGTCAACTAGTGATTATACCGGCTCTGATACCAATTGAAGGACCGAGAAGACGACCAGAGGAGGGGGGGTGAATGGAAGCCAATTAAAATTCTTCACAAGAAATTGGCCTATATCCCAATTACTATCCAACCCAACCTCTAACCGAGTCACCAAGATTACACAAACCAACTTGTGATGTGCTAAACCTAGGAATGACTCAAACCAAAAGGACACATAGCGGAAGCTCAAGAGGGACAAAACGAGAAACAAGAAAGATCCGACAAATCACAAAACTAAGCTTGACGGAAGTTCCGTGGTACCCGACGAAAGTTCCAAAGTCCCCAGCAAAGGTTCTGACACTCACGGAAGTTCCGGACGACGGAAGTTCTATCACTCATGGAAGTTCCGTGGTTCTTGACGGAAGCTCTGTCATGGTGACGGAAGTTCTGTCCTGGCGACAGAAGTTCTGTCCTGGACAGAATAGCAGCTCCGTTTCGGAAATAAAATTACCAAAACCCTATCAAACGACTTCCTGCTTGCTTCCTCCGGAACAAGACTTCTCGATCTTGACGCGTGTCACCTCATCGGGTGATCCTCCTCGTCGGCAAGTGTCTCTTGCTTCCAGTCCATTGGAAGCCTCTACTTGCACTGACACCTGATCACCTTTGACTTGGTCAACCCCACTGTCTTGATCAACACCCACGGTTTTGAGGCTCAACCGTGAAACCGTCTGTGCTCCTTGCCTCTCCATGTGTACGGTGTGGATCAACCTTGACTTCACCCAGCCTCCTGATTGTCTGGCCCCAAGTCTCCTACTTGTGCCCGATCGTCTCGCCGTTAACTGCCAAGTTGACTCCAGTGATCTACACATCAAGAGACAAGCAAACACATTTCCCAACTCCTATAACTTCACCAATACCTCCACCAACTCCGGTTAGTCAAAACCATGACATGCACAAACTCATGCAATCCCCAAATTCCCGTATTTTGTTATCCCTAAGTTGAAAAAAATATCAAAAAAATAAAAGAGAAAAAAAAGAAATTTGGGATTTCTACTAGTGCTACATCTAGCCCCTTGAAATTTGGCTAGTTGGTTGTTCTTGGTTGTGTTCCTCTTCCTAGTTGTTTCTATCTTGCCATCACTACTGTTCTAGGACACAGGTACACCAGTAACTAGGGACAAGTTACTTGGGGCACTTATTCAGCGTTACTATCTGATTTTGATTTGTGTACCACTTCTATATTTGGCCTTCCTAGCTCTACATATTACTTCTACACAACACAGGTTTTTATGATCCTTGCAATTATGGAACACACCTCCCTGGTATCCTTTGCTTTGCTTTCAAAACTTTGTAAGAGCTTTGTAAGGAGCTTCCTTTTGCTGTGTTGAGAGGCACCACTACTTACTAGTTTTGTAGGTATAACCTTCACTGTTTGCATCCTATTTTGGTATCTATGATGGCAGGAAGTGATGAAGAGGGGGCTTCTCCCTCAAAATTTGATAAGTGTATGAGCCAAGAGCAATAACAGAAAGCTTTTGTAGGTGAATCAGAGTGGGATGGCAGATTTGATCACTAAGGCAGTCACTGAAGCGGTCAACAAGCTTCACCTTGGAGGCTTGGAGATAGCACTGAGTGGTTGGATAGGAGGATCTCTACGTTGACCAACCAGGGTACCGAGTTGGAGATCGTTCACAAGACCAACGACACCACCAACAACAACAATGAAGACGCTGCTGATGAAGACATGGTGTATGCTGCTGATGGCACCATGGATAGGGCAGCTACAAGGGACATGAGATTGCAACATCATTTTCGCCATAACACTCACAGTATGGGTGGTTACCACAACCGTCTCACACAAGGTAACAATCATGGCTATGCTCTAGATGATCCCTATGCTAAAATTAAGTTTTGAATTCCTTCATTTTCCAGCCAATATGATGGTGATGTTTACCTTTATTCAAAGATGACTGTAGAGCAAAAATTTAATGCCAACCTTGTTCTTGAACAACATAGAGTTAGACAAGCCACTAGTGAGTTTAAGGACTTTGCTATTGTTTGGTGGAGTGGTCTAGCTTCTAAAACTGATTTTCCTACTACTTGGCATGAACTTAAGGTAGCAATGCGAGATCGTTTTGTTCCTCCTTCATTCTACAAAGAGATCCGTAACAAACTGCAGCGCTTAGAACAAGGAAATAAAACTATTCAGGCGTACTATAGTGAGCTTCAAAAGGGTTTGATTTGTTGTGCTGTAGTGGAAAAATTCAAGGATCAGATTTGCCACTTTTATTCTCGTTTGAGGAAAGATATTTAGGACATTCTTGATTATAAAGAATTTTATACTCTCAACCAATTTTTCCAGTATCCTATGCTTGTAGAGAAAGAATCGCAGGGACGTTTCAAGGTATACAGGAACTACAATCGTACCTTCTCCTCGTCATGGCCGACGAGGACTTTGGGCTGCCCAAGCCATGTTTCCAAACACCAAGATCAGCCCCTACACCTTCTGTGACACCAAGATTAGCCCCCGCACCTTCGGCAAGCTCAGGTAAAAATTTTGTACAGGTGCCAGCTGGTTTTGCCTCCACTATCGCTTTGATAGGACGCACAACAGGAACTCAATGCCACCGCTGCCACAGACTTGGTCATGTGCAGAAAGATTGTCCTAGTAGGCGGCCATACTTGGCAACTAAAGATGGTGGTTACATGAGTGTCTCTGATGTGGAGGAGGGGGAGGAGGATGTCGCTCTTGCCAGCGGCGACCTCGTCCTAGGAGGCAGAGACACCACGGGATACATGAACAATATTGTTTAGCGTCTCCTTAACACACAAGTTCAGGAGCCCGATATGATGCAGCGCCACAACTTGTTCTAGATTTTCTTTGTCATCAAGAACCGCCAAGCACGTGTCATCATTGATGGAGGGAGCTGCAATAACTTGGTGAGTTCTGATGTGGTCAAGAAGCTTGCCTTGACCACACACCCACATCCACATCCATACCACATTCAGTAGTTAAATGACTCTGTAGAAGCTAAGGTCACATAAACTTACAGAGTTCCTTTTTCTATTGGTTCTTATGTAGATTATGTTGATTGTGATGTTGTACCCATGCAAGCATGTTCACTTTTAATGGGTAGACCTTGGGAATTTGATAATGATTCTATACAACATGGTAAAAGTAATAAATACACTTTTATGCATAAAGGAACTAAAATTACTTTGTTACCATTCACCCCTACTGAAATTGTACAAGTTGATTTAGAAAGAGCTGTTAGTCTAAAAACAAAAGTTCTAAACTTCAGCAACCTATTAGTTCTGATTCTACACCTAGTAATGCTAATAATTCTTCAAGTTCTAAGGGTGCAGGAATTAGATTACAAGGTCATTCATGTCTTGTAACAAAATCTGATCTTGCTGAAATTTCTACTGATGATGATATTTGCTATGCTTTGATACGCAAAGAAGCTTTATTTTTGCTTGATGATATTGCAACTAGTGTTTTTCCTCCTGCTGTCAATAACATTTTGTAGGAGTATAAGGATGTTCTTCCAGCTGAGATATCCCCGGGATTGCCACCTTTGAGAGGGATTGACATCAAATTGATTTGATTCCGGGTGCTACTTTGTCAAACTGTGCTACCTATAGGACCAACCCTGAGGAGACTAAGGAAATACAATGACAAGTCCAAGACCTTTTGGATCATGGGTATATTTGTCAATCACTTAGTCCTTGTGTTGTTCCTGTACTTTTGGTTCCTATGAAAGATGGTACTTAGCGTATGTGTGTAGATTGTAGAGCCATTAATAACATTACTATTTGGTATCGTCATCCTATTCCTAGTCTAGACGACATGCTTGATGAGTTATGTGGTGCTATAATTTTCACTAAAATTGACTTGCATACTGGCTACCATCAAATTAGAATGAAACTAGGAGATGAATGGAAAATAGCTTTCAAAACCAAATTCGGTTTGTATGAGTGGTTAGTAATGTCTTTTGGTTTAACTGATGCACCTAGTACTTTCATGCGTTTGATGAATGAGGTTTTGAGAGCTTTCATTGGCAAATTTGTCGTAGTTTACTTTGATGATATCTTAATATATAGCAAGTCAATGGATGGGCATATGGATCATTTGCGTGCTGTTTTGATGCTTTGAGAGCTGCACGTTTATTTGATAACTGAGAAACCATGTTGATATATGCCATGGTTTGCAACATGTGATGAGTACTTTGGGGGCTGATCTTGGTGTTGCAGAAGGTGCAGGGGCTGATCCTGGTGTCTGGAAACATGGCTTGGGCAGCCCAAAGTCCTCGTCAGCCATGACGGGGAGAAGGTACGAGTGTAGTTCCTGTATGCTTTGAAACGTACCTGCGATTCTTTCTCTGCAAGCATAGCATACTGGAAAAATTGGTTGAGAGTATAAAGTTCTTTATAATCAAGAATGTCCTAAATATCTTTTCTCAAACCCAAATAAAAGTGGCAAATCTGATCCTTGAATTTTTCCACTACAGCACAACAAATCAAACCCTTTTGAAGCTCACTATAGTACGCCTGAATAGTTTTATTTCCTTGTTCTAAGAGCTGTAGTTTGTTACGGATCTCTTTGTAGAATGAAGGAGGAACAAAACGATCTCGCATTGCTACCTTAAGTTCATGCCAAGTAGTAGGAAAATCAGTTTTAGAAGCTTGACCACTCCACCAAACAATAGCAAAGTCCTTAAACTGACTAGTGGCTTGTCTAACTCTATGTTGTTCAAGAACAAGGTTGGCATTAAATTTTTGCTCTACAGTCATCTCTGAATCAAGGTAAACATCACCATCATATTGCCCGGAAAATGAAGGAATTCAAAACTTAATTTTAGCATATGGATCATCTAGAGCATAGCCATGATTGTTACCTTCTGTGAGATGGTTGTGGTAACCACCCATACTGTGAGTGTTATGGCGAAAATGATGTTGCAATCTCATGTCCCTTGTAGCTGCCCTATCCATGGTGCCATCAGCAGCATACACCATGTCTTCATCAGCAGCGTCTTCATTGTTGTTGTTGGTGGTGTCGTTGGTCTTGTGAGCGATCTCCAACTCGGTACCCTGGTTGGTCAACGTAGAGATCCTCCTATCCAACCACTCAGTGCTATCTCCAAGCCTCCAAGGTGAAGCTTGTTGACCGCTTCAGTGACTGCCTTAGTGATCAAATCTGCCATCCCACTCTGATTCACCTACAAAAGCTTTCTATTATTGCTCTTGGCTCATACACTTATCAAATGTTGAGGGAGAAGCCCCCTCTCCATCACTTCCTGCCATCATAAATACCAAAATAGGATGCAAACAGTGAAGGTTATACCTACAAAACTAGTAAGTAGTGGTGCCTCTCAACACAGCAAAAGGAAGCTCCTTACAAAGCTCTTAGAAAGTTTTGAAAGCAAAGCAAAGGATACCAGAAAGGTGTGTTCCATGATTGCAAGGATCATAAAAACCTGTGTTGTATAGAAGTAATATGTAGAGCTAGGAAGGCCAAATATAGAAGTGAGTGGTACACAAATCAAAATCAGATAGTAACGCTGAATAAGTGCCCCAAGTAACTTGTCCCTAGTTACTGGTGTACCTGTGTCCTAGAACAGTAGTGATGGCAAGATAGAAACAACTAGGAAGAGGAACACAACTAAGAACAACCAACTAGCCAAATTTCAAGGGGCTAGATGTAGCACTAGTAGAAATCCCAAATTTCTTTTTTTTTCTCTTTTATTTTTTTGATATTTTTTTCAACTTAGGGATAACAAAATAGGAGCCTCGGAAAATTTCAGGTCAAACTGAAGTAGGATGTATCCTACAGAAATTATGCAAGTTTCAGCGACGACAGTTTCCAAACTTAAAGGATTTTTTTTCTTTTTCTTCCCGAATTTTGTTGATCCTTTTTTTTTGAGAAACAAAAATGGATCCGTCTGGGGTAGGCTCCAAATTGAGTCATGAATCTTCTATAAAAATTTCACCCCAAATGGAGCGCAAAGCAAAAAGTTATGCCTATTTTAAGTAAGGTACCTCAAAACAGGATTTCCGGTGGAACTGGAATTGCAATCGGTTAGGTTTTTTTTTCTTGGTGGGATGAATGCAGCGGAAAGTGGATGTTATTGGTGCTGAGGCCTAGTGTTGAGGGTGGGTTTAGGATGGGCGTGTCGATCAATCAACCCTAGCACACAAAGCCGAATAAAACAGAGGGTGGTGGAGGGGATGGCGGCTATTGTTACAAGGGAGGAACTACTGACGACCAAAACACAAACTAAACTAGTGCAAAACAATGAAACTACAACACAAACTCAACACTACGGACTCTAACATTGAAATATGCAAAAGGCTAACACGTGGTTATGGGCCGGGGGGGGCGGACTTTTTGTGGTTTTTTTGTGGACGATAGGAAGAACACAAAAATGAAACTAAACTAAAGGATAGTGTGAACCCGATGGTGCACCTGAAGCTCTAATTACCACTTGATGAGAACAAGGGTTCCTAATCTTCCGAAAGGCTCTTGGTAAGTTGATTTGATCGAAGGCGACACACAAATCGATTCGTTTGGTTATCAAGTAGCATTGCACGGTTGACCTTGCCGAAAAGGCTAATCCCTGCCTGTGAATAAAGAACACAAGCAAGAACGAAGAAGAATGCAACCAAATTGCAGATGTATGATTAAACCCACGAAGTTGGGGTCTCTCAAACAGATGAACGACGACACTCTTTATGAACAGAATTAATCTAAGCAAAACCTGAACCCTAATGGAGCGGTGCCAGCTTTTTCTGAAGACCCTAGGGTCATGCAAGACCCTCTGGACATACCACTAATTGGGCTCAACTGGATACAAGGCCCAAAGGCCAAAAACAGGCGACGCAGCACCAGGACAGATTCTGGACCTTCTCTTGTTTTCATGATTTCTGATGACTCCAGATAAATTTTAATATGAACCCAGTGACATTGGAAAGGCCTTCTCCTTATCTTTCCGTGCATATGTAGAGTGTCAAAAACTGAGTCCGTATGCGTCCTGGGAGTCTGCTTTAGTGTGGACTGGTCCTAGGCCCCGAAATATACTCGAAATCGGTTTTGATTGGGCCTCCACGTCTCCAAGCCCTTCTCCCATCATCTCCAGGTCCTCTACCTGGTTCCTAATCATAATATAATCGTAGGATAGCAAACCATTCTCAAAAGTGACATATAACGAAGGACATAGGAATAAGCTCATCTCTAAATTTAGTCTTTGTGCACGAGCTCTAGTCATTGGACCTTGCAGGTCCAGAATTGGAGGAGTGTTACCTGTATCGATAGTAGTGATGTCCTCATCAAAGCTCACCTATAAATATGTGCATATGCTTAAGGTGAATGAATAGGCAACAAGCTGTTTAATATGCATAAAGGCATAACATATAGCATAAGAGCACTAAAAGGTTCTTGTGTTTGAAAGTTAAAGCATAAGAACACAGGACACACACATATATAATAAAAGTGAATTCTCTAATCATCAACAGAACAATAAAAGTTAGAAGTAAGAGAGAAGACTAATGCTTCAGGTTTTAATGATACAAGGTGCAAACATATCCCAGTCCCAAGGTACGGTTGCCAAATATAGCACAAGCAATGATATATGTGCCCAAGCATACATAAATGTTGCTATATGTAGTTAAATCAATTAATACTAATATCACCTTGTTATGCTTCTGCATCAAAGTTATAGAACTTACAACAGGAGATTCCGGTTTTTATAATCCTGTTAAGTTTCACATTAATGTCAATAAGAGCTAATAGTTGGTACCAGAGCCATTATTAGCATTATTGATTTACCATTATGTTATTATTATGGAGATAACATTATTGTTTAATGTCATGACTATTGCCGATCATCAAGGTACAGGTTCCACATAAATGTTGTCTCTCTGAGACATTTGTTGCACATATTGGATTGGAATAGTTCATGTTGCGTATAAGTGTTTATGCTTGCATGAAATAATTCCTAATGTTGAAAAGCTCACATTTTGGTCATGCGATCACAATGGAATTTTCCCAACTAATGAGTATTTTTTGGATGCAAGCTAATTAGCAAAATGACCTTGCATAAAAGAGCCATAAAATTTTAGTTTCAATCTCAGTTGTTTGTAGGATTTTTATGCTACTTATGAATACAACAATGAATAATTGGTTCCTAATCGTAAAGAGTGCAGTCACCCAAAGGTGATTGTTGCTTACGATTAGTAACATTAATGAAATAAGTCACATGCTTTGATAAATAAGTAACTATCCAAAGATGGCATGATATTAGTTTTAGTTATTTGATTATCTCTTATTGGATGACTTAAAGTTCATTAAGTCTGAATATTTAATAGATGAGCATATTGTTGTTTCCAGCCATCTTTAATTTAAGGCCAATTTTCCTCCTGGACATCGCGACGTTGTGGCTTTGGCTCTTGGACACTAGAAAAGTCGATCTTTGCAGAAGACATCATCAAATCATAAAAATTTGTCATGACACACTTTTATTTGCAATATCAAGTGATTTTTTTAACATTTTTAACTCCTTGCTCAAAATACATTGCAATTTGAAACTTTGTACAGTGATACAATGCTCTATTAGTTGTCCATGTGAATTTTTAAGAGATATTTTTTACAATTACTCACATTCTTTGATTTACGAACAAATATTTTTTACAATAAAAATACACTTAAACATTATGTAAAAGATCTATTAAAAATACACATGGATAGTCAACAGAGCATTGTATCACTGTATAAAGTTTTAAATTACAATGTATTTTGAGCAAAGAGATAAAATATTGAAAAACTCACTTGCTATTGTAAAGGTGAGTCACAACACATTTCCATGATTTGATAATGTCTTCCCCTAATGATCGACTTTTGCGGTGTTGGAGAGCCAAAGCCAAAAAGTCGTGGTGTCCCGGTGTAGAATTGGCGTTATTTTAATGGGTCAAAGTTTTCGGCTTGTCAAGTTCAAGGGGCTGAACTATAGTGATTGGTCTGAACAAATACGATTTTAGCTGGGTGTAATGAATTTGGACCAATCACTAGTTCTTGATGAAAAGACCATAGCCGTAACAAAGGATAACAGTAATGATGAACGAACCCATTACATGGATTGGGAACATTCAAATCGCTGCGTTTGAACTTGATGTGTTTAACAATTGCTGAAAATGTAAAACCAACAATGCCCAAAACTGAAGACACAAAGGAATTCATATTGAAGCTAAAAGAATACACTCATTTAGACATTACTGATAAGTCCATTGTGATATGTCTAATGAGTGAGTTGGCCAACAAGAAATTTGATTTGGTCAGTCTCTATTCATGATCATTTAATGGGCATGACAAACCTTGTTGTAAGGTTGGCATCAATGGGCATAGATCTGGATAAATCTCTAGTGGTGCAGTTCATTCTGAACTCACTTCCTCAAGAATTTGTCCAGTTCCTAGTGAATTATAATTCACTTAAAGAGAAATGGAACATTCAAGAATTCAAGGTCATATTAATTCTGGAGGAAGGGAGGTTGAACAAAACTAGAGTTCATTCTGCCCATGTTACAGTGCATAATGATGCAAGTTAAAGTAAAGTAAAAACAGGAAAGAACTCGAAGAAGGAAAGAAATAAACCTCCACTTCATGTTGTTAGTGAGGGGCAAATCCATAAAGATATGAGTTGCCACTTCTGTGGAAAAACTTGTCATTTCAAAATGGATTGTCTAAAAAGAAAGTGGTGGTTCGAAAGAAAGGGATTACTTATAATACAACCTATAAAAAGACATGAAGGGTTTGTGTACATGGGGAATGGAATAATGAAGGCACAAATTGAAGGTATCACGATTTATAGATTAATCCTTTATGTTCCCGAATGCACACGGAATTTGATATCAATGTGAAGGTTGAATGAAGAAGGATTAAAGTTTAAGGTTGGAGATAGTATAATATCACTGTATAAAGAGAAGTACAATTATGGTTCATGTACATTAAAATATGGTTTGTACTGTATGAATCTTAATGGAATTTTTCCAAAATCCCTTTTCCATGTTGACCATGTTATTGGAAACAAACGTAGTGCAGATAGTGAGCGATATGCTTTCTTGTGGCATAAAAGATTAGGTGACAAATCTAAAGAAATGATCCAGAGGTTGGTGAAAGGTGAAATTCTACCTCAATAGGATTATGTTGACTGGAATGTATGTGTGTGGTGCATTAAAGGCAAACACACTTCGCACATATCAAGGAAACCAACCACAAGAAGTAGTGACTGGTTAGAATTAATACACACTGATATTTGTTGTCCTTTTGATGTTCCTTCTTGAGGTCATGAAAAATAATTCATCCTCTTTATTGATGACTTTTCATGTTATTGTTATCAATACTTGCTGCATGAAAGATCTCAAGCTACGAGCGTCCTAGACGTGTTTGTTAATGAGGTGGAAAGGCAGCTAGCTAAAAAGGTGAAGGTCGTGAAGTTGAATAGACGGGATGAATATTTTGGAAGGTTCAATGAAAATGGTCAATGTCCTGGCCCATTTGCAAAGTTTCTCAAAAGCCGTGATATTTGTGCTCAGTACACAATGCGTGGCTCACCTCACTAAAATGATATGGCTGAAAGGCGGTAGCGTACTCTTATGGAAATGGATAGGAGCATGTTAAATTATAGTGATATACCCTTATCTTTGTGGATATATGCATTACGAACTTCTCTATACCTGTTAAAAAGGGTTCCTAACAAAGCAGTTCCTAAGACTCCATATGATTTATGGATGGATAGGTGTTGACTCAAAAATTGCACACACGCGATCTAGGAGATTTGCTTCACACTAGAGCAGGATCAATACAAAAACCGGGGCGTGCCAGTCGATTTTTCCTGCAAACCAACAAAGAAAGCAAACAGTCAAATTCTGTTCGTCACCTACCCCAGACAGGCTGATGAAAAAGCCCATAATCACTATGTGTGAAAACCAGCCGATGGTTATCAAATGTAATAAATGAAATTAGTCTACTCGGTTAATGGTATTGGCATAGCGGCAAACTTTAATGGAGTAAAATAAATACTTTAAAACCAGTGTCAATAATTTTTAAGTAAATAGAGCAAAGTCGATATATCTAAGAACGACGCATAACTACTTGCTCGGTCGATGGAATGAAGTCGAAAGATCTGGTAGTTGGTATTGCAAATATGCCTTAAAATAACAGATCTAATTCATATAACTAAGTGGGTTCGATGGTCTATCAAATGAAGCGAATATTTAAATAAAGCACTATGAAGTCAATCGAACCATAATAACCTATTGGCTAAACATCCCGATAGAACTCTATCAACTCTTCCCACAATAAGATCAAACCTAGTCCTATCAACTCAGCGAGAGGTTGAAGACGATGCAGCCTTGCTGGTCCAAGTAGATCGAACTTAATCCAGCGGTACTTAAGACAATGTCAATGGCACTAGATCTAACCTAATCCCAAGTAAACTCAATAAAGTGACTCGAATAATAGATCTAAAGCAAGTTTATAAATCCTACAAATAGTCACAATAGATTAGAACTTACTAAGATAGTACTATAACACAAAGTCGATAGTATAAACAAGAAATAGATCTAATTACCGATAACTAGCAATAGCAAAGATAACAACTAGAATATCAAATTAATGAGAAAGTACTAGTTAAAGTCGATACGATTACCAAACGTAACGAATCCAAGTCCATCATTGAGATCGGAGCCGATGCAGCCCATGCGAGACTAGAATTCACCGGATAGGAAAAGGGTGGTGATGCACCAAATTGTATTGAACGTGTGTTAGTTCTTTCCGTACAAATCCTATTACATAGTTATAATCTCGTGCAAGGGGTTCTAACCCGAGTCGGTGAAGACTCTTCGGCTTCGAAACAAAAAAAGTGACTAGATTTTATTCCTAAAGAGAATCTATCTATATGTAAAACAAAATAAATAAGAAAATAAACCCTATCAGGTTCACTCTATTCACCTTCGTCCACTCGACTTCCTTGACTTAGCCGGATCTGACCTTGTGCCACTGACAACTAGGCCCAGGTCCAAATTTTGGTGCCATCACATGCCCCCTGAGTCCATGGTATGAAATCTTTGTGCTCCGGATATTTTTCTTCTCATTTATCGTGCGGTTTAACCGTGACCTACCGGTGTCCCATCCATATAAAGGCTTCTTCTTCCTTCCCTTCGTTTCACCCATGTTCGAGTTCTTCACCTTTCTATCTCTTGCTTCACCAACACACTTCATTAGGAGCCCTTTTGCCACAACGACCATCGCCGACAACCTCAACTTCCATGATAATGGCGACTCCACAGCATGTCCCCGAGGTAATATTCTTCTTTCTACTCCCCATTGCTCGTTAGGGTTGATCGCTTTGTAGATCCGTACTGCTCTATTCTTGCTTTTGTTGTTCATCATTCATCCTTGTTGTAGTGATGATCACAAGCAGCTTCTTAAAGAGAATCTATCTATAGGCTTCTACTGTTTTTTTAACTCGCGCAGTTAGAGTTTTATATCATCCGTACCACCCATTTTTTTATTGTTGTTTTACTTTCTGCTTTTGCTTAGGAGCTTAAAAACGAGATTTGTATCCCTTCGTCAACGCAACTCCATCACTTCTATTTAGGCCCTTGTAGCAATCTAGACCCCACATTATACATCAACGGTGACTCCTTTCAAGACTAGAATAGTCCCTGCAAATGATTGGAAATCTGTCTTCAGATCCTGGCCATCGCCCATCAAAGGGTGGCGAGATTGGTACCGTAGAGTCACAGTTGCTCGTGTGTCTACTCTTCTTGATGCCCAAATCGACCAAGCCATCACCCTGTCGTTGGCCAACATGGTCAAAAACGAGTTGCTGATGCACGCTGCTTCCCACTTTTGGTCTGATGCCTTGAATGCTTTTCTGTTTGGCCATGGGCCGATGGCTCCTTTCCTTATGGATGTTGTAATGTTAACTTCTCCGAACATTAGAACCTACCTAGATCCCTTCCGCATTCAGACCAATCCAAAACACTACCAACGCTAGCTTATCACCAAGAATATTGGCGGTTGGAGTGGATATATCATCAAATACCAGACCAAAGGATCAATCACCCACAGAGAACTTACTCCATTCTTGAACCTTTGGCTGGAACATTTAGTATTCTGCAACTCTTCATGCAATCCAACCACCAATTTTTAGGGCATAGCTGAGATGTTGGCAGATTTTCAAGACTGTCTACTAGGTTGATTCCTTTTAGGAATGGTCTACCAACTTCTTCACCGGGTTGTCGTCAATATTCAACTCGAACGGCCTATCGGCTCGAGCGGCCCCTGGTTACAATTGTGGCTCTATTGGACGTAGTTACGCACCCACTTATCTACTGTATGAGGATGGTGTACAGTTGTAGCTTGTTTTCCCTCAAAATATTCCAAGATGGAGCAGGCGGACCTTTCACTATTATCTAATTTACTAACTAAAATGTATTATGAGTGAATATATGAAATGATGAGAACTAATGAACACAAAGAACTTGAAGGTTCAATCAGGGTTTGGAAGTTTTCCCTCCTATGGTTCAGGTAGCTAGCATGCAACTCACACTTATAGGTTCTTTAGGTTAATTTAGTATTCTACAATACATGGTGGTTCCGCTCACTCTGTCCCTGTCACGACAGAAGCTAATCATTCCTCAATGGTTTCTTGCACTATGTGATCATCACAGCAAAGCCATACACCAAGCAATTGCTTAAGGATTCATAAATGAGATTGTGCACATCACATAAGAAATAAGCTCATCACATATAGATTAAACACACCAAACAAATTCATAAGAGTTGGGAGTTTACATAGCTAGGGTTCCTTGCCTATGGGAAAGAATATGAAGACTACTTACTTATTCTACCGAGACCCATTGACATGGTTGGGTAGAGGAGAGAATACAATGTGAAATCTACAAGTGCTGATCGGCATGGCTGGGTGCCGGTCGACACGCTCTTCCTTCCCGACAGTGATGGTTGTTGATGGCCTCTATCGCCGCCGCAACTCCTCAAAACCCAAGGTTCAGAGTTTCATGATGGATACCCCCATGGGAGATGATTCAATATTCTTTATATAGTCATGCTCTAGGTCCAATTCCACTGATACTGACCCCAACTCAGTGTTGGGCCTCGGTCTCGCAGAATTCATCTTCAATTTGGGCTTACTTCATGTGTGCCGATCGGCACGAAGGCCGTGCCGGTCGGCACTATCTTCCAACTTCTACATTTTGGCCCAAACTCGTGTCTCCTGGCCAATAATTCCTCTACTTTCACCTATTTCCTTCATAAAGCACAAAAAGCCAAAAAAAAATATAGATATATGCATTATTTGGGGGTTAGATGTTTGTAAACCAATAAAGTAAAGTGTAAAAGATCTTAAATATGGCCTAATAATGTGTATCTAGATTGTACCAATAGGCTCAATGTGTACTGTGCTAAAGCCATGGAACTGGCTCCATTTCGAAGCAATTCCTTCCCATCAGCCGATGCAGCTGAAGTCGGTAATGTCTGGTCGCTCCGATGCACCTCACTCGGTCGAGGTGCCATAGTGTCCCCAGGCCACAAGATAACCCTAGAGAACTTCAACGCATACTTCAAGCTCTTTTCAAATGGGATTCGATGGACTCGGTGCATCTGGTTTTCATATGAAGATTTGCAATTCGATAACCCGGTCAACTTCCACCCTAACAAACCCTTGACCGATGCCGAGTCAACAAAAATTCTTATGGCTTGCATGAGCCCTAGAATATTACCTGTTGACTTTCATAGAGGACAACAAATGCATCGGTCTTATGAGTTCTACAACCCATCGGTCATCACCCATAATCTTGGATTTGATCAGCTGCCCATCCTCCCATTCTTCATTGATCGACTGCGAGCGAGGCAAGAACTCCATAGCCACTACGAGTACAAAAAGATTCATGAGATGGTCGATAAGCTTCCCAAGGGAAATTTTGCTGACATAATCATATCTCCCTCCACATCAAACCTGTTCATCACTTGGTGGGGAGAATAGAAAAAACACATGTTCTGCAATGGTCTGACCCACTACGTCATCGATGTCGAAGAATATATATGCTTTCACACCCCCTCCTATCCCCTTAATTCTCTTCTTCATAGATGTTTAAAACTAACCTTTCTCCAATCTAGGACGAGGATGTCAAACCACCAACGATGACTGACAGTAACAGCCGATATTTTATAGATACCCAGCAAACAATGCCAACATCAGATGTGACGCACATACTCCAAGCCAACTCCTCAACGGCCGTGGCCACTCATTGTAAGACAAGCATTGAGAAAGTAGGTTGCCTAGAAGAGAAAAGATGCCCTGGCCACTCATTAAACTAAGGCCACGGAGCAGCAGAAGCACACACGACTAGCTACGGTCGATCCATCGACCCCTTGAGCTTCGACTCAAGCTATACCGGCCGTACTAGAAGAAGTGGCCAGAGAAGTCATCATCAGCTTGGCCCGAGCTCATCAGGTAATAAAAGTTTTCTTCCTAGAATTGACCGCCTTGAACCATCACTGAATTCACCACCATCCATTTTGTTTCATGTAGATGGTGCCATCGGACTCGTTAGATGATGTTCAGGTGGTAGAGCCGATGAACCCCCCAAGTCAAGCTGTTACTAGATCGGCTTCAGTGGCAGTGGTAAAGTAAACATTTAGCTTCAAATCATTAACTGTTTTTCTCATTACCACGTCAACTTTTCAGGAGATCATCAATAATTCTGATAGTCGATCCCGCAACGCGACCTTATCGGATCACCCCTCTGCTCATATGGCTCCGGTATATATCGACTAGCCAGAAGTCGACACGTCGATCATTAGAGGTGTTATTGAAGAGTCGGTCCCAGCGGTTCAGACTCCATCGTCCATGGCCATCAAGCCTTGGGTCAATCGTCAGATAACAAACCCTTTACTTCAACCTTCGTTGGTTCAAATTTTGACTCATTATGTATTTTAGGCCTTCCTTTCATCGGCTGTAGGCGCTGCTTAGTCAAACACCGTCTTGACAGCTGATGCCCCTGAGCCTGCTTCTGTTCCTGAAGTAGTAATACTTCGCCCACTTTCATTTCAAATTTGTTCTTCTAAAATTCTACTCAACTATTTTTCTTCTGGTTTTTTAGGTCTGAACCTCCAGACACTCATCAGTCTTGTATCTCCCTCCAGAGATCCGATATCACCTTCAAAACCTTCGACAGTGCCTAGACATGATCTCCATCGACCGTCTTGTCGTAAATGCTTGCCTAAAAGTCAAAGATCAACTGCACCAAAATCTTGTCTCGATGCTGCACCCCGTGGCCTACATTGAGTTCCATCAGCTCGAAGTGCTCGAGGCTTCTACTCGGATCGAGCACCGACTCCAACAGCAAAGTGAAAGAGAAGTCACCGACTCAAGGGTAGAAAGGAAGAAGAGCAGATATGTCACTTTGCTGCTTAAATTTGCCCAACTTGAGTCAAAGCTTGAAGGTTTGCTGAAGGAAAGAGATGATATCCAGGCAGCTCTCAAAGCAAAAAAAACAAGGAGATAGCCGATGCCAAAGCCGCCCTTACCCGAGTTCCTCAGGGGATATAGGAGGAAGAGAACATTGCTTCATCGGATTAGGCCCTAGCTCTCAACTTATGGGACATTGTCTCCAATATACCTGGGTCCCCTGATAAAGATGCCTACACTATCACCATGGTCGATCAACTCCGGATGCAAGCCATCGACATCATCGACTTCTACTACCCTCTAGAGTAGATGTAAGTCGCCTGTTGTGCAAGAATCAACAATTCTTTTGTAATATTTTTTTGGGCTAAGGGCGATATTCTCAATATCGGCCATCTGAAGATGATGTCTAAACATTGGCTGTCCATATCTCTATCTTTTCAATTTTTTGTACTTAAGGCAATATTTAGAATATCGGTCGTGATCTAACAAACGAGATCATGCACCAACCCCAACACTGGGATGATACTTCTTCAAACATTTCCCATTAATCACCTTGCCAAAATCTTTTCTGTCTAGTTCTTGTAAGAAATAAGCATTGCTTGGCACACATCACCTCACCTTAAACGGCCCTTTTGTAAGGATCATGACCATTGTGGTCATCCCAAGGTATGATGTTTTGGTGATGAATGACAAACATGAAATATGACTAATGTCTACACGAGTGTTGTTCCTCTAGGAAACCTTTTCTACCTTATGATGACTGTTGATGGCAGCCTTGATGATTGATGACAATGACCATAAGCATGGAGGCTTGATAAGCTTGATGGAGTCTAAGGGTTGATGAAGATGGATCAAGGATAAGGACAAGCTATAGAGCAAGTGTTGGGAACACTTGTCTAGTTGTTAGGGCTTTGAGTGCAAAGGAAAAACCGGACTATCAAGAGGGTCTAGGTCATTTCTCTTAGGTCATGTCTAGTCCGTGATGTGCATGGATGCTCAGTGAAATCATAGGCACTAGGTGACAATGAAGAAACCAAGGAGCTATTCGAAGAAGACGGAAATGAAGTCAAGCGAGGATGAGGAGTTTCAGCTTCTGGACATAGTGACCGGAAAGAGGGGTCAGCGGAGACTGAACTGTACAATCACTAGAGGAACAGGTAGTCCAGAGAGAAGACTCAGCGAGGAATCTGTCTGTGCCAGGGACCATAGAGACCAGACGGTCCGGTCTGTATGGGTGAAGCATAGGGCAGAGAGGAAGCAGCTCTCTAGAGTACGACGAAGATGTCCGATGTGTCGGACTTGTCCGATGTTTGGACAGACCGGATGGTCCAGTCAGTACAAGGAAATTGCCTGCACACAGTGAAGCAACGACTCGGGGAGTCATTCTAGGAGTGACCGGACTGTCCGGTCAATGCGTCTAGAAAGGTGATTTCATGGAGCAACGACTAGTTTGAGGTTGTAAGCCTATATAACTTGGTTGCTGGGGTCTTGGAGACCTCTCTTGGCCAGTGGAATTGCTTGGAGCATTTGGTGAGAGCCAAGAGGAAAAGAGAGGAGCACTAGGAGGAGATATTGCATACCTTGAGAGTGCTAGTGAGAGTAACAAGGGCATTGTGCACATCTAAGGCTAGGGTGTCCTTGAGAGTGTGATCTAGGCTGTTACTCTTAGTCTATGGTAGGACCTAGACCGATGAGGTGTTGGTCATCGAGCCTATCATGATTGGTTGTGAAAGCCGTCACACGTTTATACACGGTTTGACTCGCCGATGAAAGGGGCATCAATAGTGAGCGCCCATGTCGACTCGGGGAGTCCAGCAAGTTCTCGAGGGAGGCGAGCTTGTGCCTTGGTGGCAGCGGTGATGTGCATCGTATCTTCACTCCGGGAGTGATTGCGGGCTCGTGGGTGAGAACTCCACATTGATGGTGGGAGGGACCAGCACTCCGGCAGGAATGGTCCAACAAGGAGTAGGGGAAGGCGCCATCCTTTAGAGACCTTAGGATAAAATCATGAGTCATCTCTTACTATACTCCTTACTTTGATGCATTACTTTCCGTATTTACATACCGTGCTATTCATGGTTGTATGCCTACCTTGCTCTAGTTGATTACCTAGTAGACTTGCATGAATAGGCTACTCTACTGGCTAGTTGTGCTTAGCTTTCACTTGACCACTAGCATGTATAGGAGTTGCATTGGCTTGATTGCTCACCCTTGTATGTATCACAAGAGTTGTATTGCTTTATGTGATTCACTAGTATGCTTAGTTTGCTGTCCTTTTCATAGGGCTATTATCTTGCTAGTGTGTTCACCACTAGAATGGTGTAGGAGTTGTTTTGAGTGGTCGGTTTTAGTAATTGGCAAATTTGGTACATAGTGCGAGTTCCCGATTCACCACCCCCCCCCCACCCTCGGTCACTCGGTCCTTTCACCTTCCCACGTTGGTGACCCTTTTCCAAATCTATTGCCTCTAGAGCCGATGGGTAGAATGAACTTCCAAACTAGATCTCCCTCTGAAAATTTCTTGGACATTACCTTCTTATCATAATATCTGGACAGACGAGCCTTACTCTCTTGTATCATCTCTAAGGCCTTCATCCGATGCTTCACAACATCTTCTAGCTCATCAACCACAATTTTCTTGTAATCATCAGCAGACAATTGAGGTTGAATTCGACTCTCCTCGACATTAGATTCCTTTCCCAAGGTAGCACTAGTTCATGGCCGTATACCAATTGATAAGGTGGCACTTTGATCAATCCATGACAAGCAACCAATATGCCCACAATGACTCGGCCAATGTGGTATGCCACCTCTTCGATTTACCATCTATCTTTCTCTGAATAAAATTGATCAAACCTGCTGGCAAAGCTTTGAAACTCTTCTGATGTAAACATAGACCCCTGATCAGTAGTAATAGTCTGTGGCACACCAAACCTATAAATTATATGCTCCTTGACAAAATTGAAGACATCATCAGTTGTCACATTCTTCATTGGCACTGCTTCAACCCATTTGGTGAAATAATATATTGCTGACAGGATATATTTATGACCTTCACTCGATGCCGGATAAATCTGACCAATCATATCCATCACCCACCCTCTAAACGACCACGACTTCACAATTGGATTCATAGCTGATGTTGGCGCTCTCTCAACTACTCTAAACTTCTGACAATCCTAATAGCCCTTGTAGTATCTAAAGCAATCCTCCAACATAGTAGGCCAATAATATCCGGTTATTTTCAACAACCATCTCATCTTATGGGTCGATTGAGGTGTGCCACAAATACCTTCATGCACTTCGCACATAAACACCTTGGCCTCTTCTTGATTCAGACACCTCAACAACATGCTATCAATCATTCGATAATAAAGACTTTCTTCTAATAAAACATACCTCAATGCCATATAGCTAACTTTCCATGAGGTACGCTGTGTTGGTCTCTCAAATATTGAATAATCTTGGATCTCCAATCTTCTTCATCGACATCGGCGATATCGATCATTACCACACTGGCATTCAAACGACAGCTTGATGCCTTATGAGCCAAGTCAATGGCTATCATATTCTGTTCTCTCAAGACATGCTTAACTTTCAACACTTTGAAGAATAGAATCATCCCATGACACTCGGCATTAAACAGCCTCAAAACATCGTCTTTGCATTCAATATCCCTTGCCAATTGCCTAAGTACCAATAGTGAATCACCAACAATTTCGATGCAATCGGCTCCAGCCTCTCACAAGACCTGCGAACCCTTGAGTATAGCTCGATACTCCACCAGGTTGTTGGTTGATGTCTCCACACCAAAAGCAAATTCAAAGCTTGCCCCCAGGCGATATGATCACCAAGCGACACCACACCCATTCTTGCATATAGACCCATCAAAGAACAATACCCAAGGCACCAGATCGACCATCTCCACACTCATCCAGCAATGTTCCACTACTAGATTAGCCAGAACTTGACCATTGACCGCATTGGCAGATTCATAAGACAAGTCATATTCGGCTAGAGCTAGAATCCACTTCCCTTCTGCCTTTCAAAATAGGACCTGATAGCATGTACTTGATGACATCAGCTTGACACACCACCACACATTCGACCGATAATAGATAATGCCTCAACTTTACGCATGAGAAATATAAACATAAGCATGATTTCTCAATCTCAGAGTACCCGGATTCAGCATCAATCAGTCATCAGCTTAAATAGAAAACCACCCTCTCCTAGTTGTCCTGCTCTTGAATCAGGGTCGATCTGATCGACTTCTTGTCTGCGACAAGGTACAACTTGAAGGGCGATCTTGGTGGTGCTAATACTAGAGACGAGACTAGAAACTTCTTGACATCATCTAGGGCCTTCTGATGCTCGGGTTCCCAAACAAACTTCTGACCCGCCTTCAGCTTCAATAACGAAGTAAAAACATCAATCCTACCTGACAGGTTTGATATAGTTCTCCTTGTAAAATTAACCTTGCTGATCAAAGAGTGTAGATTGGTCTTGTTGATCGGTGGCTCAATATCGTTGACAGCCTTAATACTCTTCAGGCGAATCTTGATTCCCCTCTCATGCACAATAAAATCCAAAACTAGCCAGATGATATGCCAAAAGTACATTTTTTAGGATTCATCTTCAACCCATACTTCCTGGTCCTTTATAGCGCTTCTCGCAAATCGGCAATGTGATCTTCTACTCTTCTGGATTTAACCACCACATCATCAATATAAATTTGAACCAACTTACCAATCAAATCATGAAATATGTAATTCATGGCTCTCTAATACGTGGCTCCAATGTTCTTCAACCCAAAGGTTATTATGACCCACTCATACAAGCCGATGGCTCTAGGACACCTGAAAGCAGTCTTCGGGATATCTTCTTCCGCCATGAAAAATTGATTATAACCAGCACTGCTATCCATAAAACTGAAAATTTTATGCCTAGCTATTGATGTTTGCTAAGTCACACCAAATAAATCACCTATGACAATGATGTCAGAAATAATCTATTTAGGTACCTTAGTGTCAATTAGGTTACATCCGCAAGCGCACGGATAATACCGTTGTAGCATTTCACTATTGGAGTAATCCAATGGTTGTCATTTAGAGTTCTCCTAAGGGAAGGCAGTGCTATAAGAGAATTACTATGTCCATAATCATATCATAAAGACAGACCAATGTCCTAACAGCGTTAGGGATAATATGCAACGGTAGTGTGACACAGAAGATTCCACTCTACTATACATCCTAAGCCAAGTGGAGAAAGAACAAATAAAAGAGCTAAGTTCCTATTGTGCTTCTATACAGTTGCATAGTATTCATCTACACATACATATACATGACTAAGGTCAACACTTATGTACTCAAGCAATTCGGGTACGAGCTTACCCCTGGTCTAGCAAGAAACTCCCGCTTATAACTCTACTATGTATCCGAACAGGGAGGATTACTAAGGGCGAATAGGGCTGTCACCACCTACCGTCTACCTCTATGACTATAGAATATGTAGCAATTAAAGGTAACCTCTAGTCTAGACACCATGTCTACGCTATCAATTACTACTTTAGCCTCACGCAAGAACATCCTTTTTTATCTAGAGTCTTATAGCAAAAGCATTCACTAATATAGCAAACGATGATCTATGCTTGGACATAAAGCAATCAAACTAAGCATATACATAGATATTATATAAGCGTGCTATTGCGTAGGTATATGACAATCATAATAGTATAGTAAGAATACATCACTATCATGAGGGCAGAATAACAACCATGCATATGAATGAGACATGCAACAAAACAAGGAATGCCTATCCCAATCATAACTATATAGCAAGAATATAATTACTCTATCACATAAGCATGCTAAGGATCCACAACCAAACAAGGAACACTTAACCAAAGCAAGACTATATGGAAAGAGTAATATCACTAAATAGAATAAAGTCCTAAAAAGAGAATAAGATACAAGAGCCATACCGAATTCTCAGAAGACCGCGGAGCTAGAGAGTAACTCTATTCTAAGTCTAACTCCACTAGAGCTTTGGAACCACCATGCACCGACATTGCCAAAGGGCTAAGGAGGTGACATGTGGAAGCCCCGCCGAAAAGGCCTCAAGACCCGATCGGCCGACCAGAAGGCTCAGTCGCCCGACCTGGAGTTGGGCCTGTTGGTCCTGTGCTTTGTTGAGGTGGCTGACTGGTCGGTCTTCTTCTGATTTAAGTCGGTGTTCTCCGGAGGAATCTTGTGTAGCCATGTCATTTATCCGTTGGGAGTCCAGTTGGCGTTCTCCCATTGGTCGAAATGTTATTTCACAGATCTTGCTCCATTACTCCTCTCCTTCTATATATATTCTCTACATGCACATAAATGTCTAAGAACAAGTGGAATCTTATTATTACTAGCTAACATGCGTGTATGAAATGCTAAGTCTTCACTTATATATGGTTATATTGGCGGTCGGAATTGGTATTTAACGACCGTCAACACCACCTACTACATCGACCAAAAGATCTGCTATAAGCATCAGGTAATCAACTTTAGGGTTGGCCCTGTTTAATGGCCTAAAATCAATTCACACACCGAGCTGTCCACACTTCTTGGACATGGGCACAATGTTTGAAACCACTCTGGATATCAGAAAGGCCTAATGAACTTAGAATCGTACAACCGAATGATCTCTACCTTGATCTCATCATAAATCTTCAGGTCTATTCTCCTTGCTGGCTATTTGTAAGGTCAATATCCAGGTTTGGTTGGTAGTAGATGTTCAACTATAGATCAGCTAAGACCGGGCATCTTAGAGTAATCCCAAGAAAAACAATCCCGATACTCCTGCAATTATTTTATTAACTGAATTTTGAAACTTTCATCTAATTTCCTACTAATGAATGTCGACCTTGGCTTACTGCCATGTCTAGTATCGACTTCTTGCAACTCATCGGCCGACATGAATCATTTCCCTAACTTGCCCTCTTCTACAAATTCCATTGGGCACGTCTGTCAGAGAAACAATTTTGAATTTGATAGGTCCACCACCTCAAGTCCTTGATTAGTAATCTTGACGTAGTCTCCATTCCAAACCTTGCCACACAACCACTCCATATCTTCAGCGTGTCACGGCGCTAAATCAGCCGATGTGACATTGACAGTTTCATCAGCCGGAATGACCTCAACTTGATCGCCGATCCACTGGACCAAAGATTGATGCATTGTCGATAGGATGCAACAGTTTCCATGTACCCAGTCATGGCACAGCAGCAGGGTGTAGGTGCCCTTTCCATTGATGACAAAGAATGTAAATAGCAAAGTCTTGATGCCGATTGTAAGCTCTATGTTCAAAACACCCATGGTTGCAGCAGTACGACCACCATAATCTCTAAATATCATATTAGTATCAATCAAATCTCCATTAGTCTTGCCCAACACTATGAGAGAAGTACTCGGCATAATATTAACTGCAACACGACCATCGACCATCATTTTCCCATCGGCATCTCATTGATCAACCATGTCATATGCAAGGCTTTTAGGTACTAGTGTCTAGACTCATCTGGTTTGTCAAATACTACATGTTGTGTATCAAATATGAACTACGTATCTTCTTCATCAGCTAGCAATTCTACTTCTGAAGCCATGAATTCCTATGGAAGCATAATTACCATACCCTCTGTAGCGCTAAGATCATGTACCTGAGACTGCACTTTCGGCCTCCACTCCTTCTTGGGCTGTTGATCATTATCTTCATCATAATAATACGAGCCAACCCTTATCTATCTGCATTGCATCCTCCGGATTCTTCGCTTCTGGCACCTAGAAATATGTGTTGGCGGCTGTTATCTACCAATATCAGCCACCAAAACCAACTCTTCTCACGGGACTAAGTGCAAAACTAGAAGCAAAACCTTCATTATGCTAACAAGTTCCACAAGATTTGGTGATTATGTGCACACAGGCAAACAGGTCCAACAATAGGGAGAAAACACTCATAATTTATTAACTTCAGAAGGAAGACCTAGACCCGAGGGTGGCCGCCCGACCCACCATGTTGGACCCCAAACTTGGCGATCCACATTACCAAGGACAGGCCTACCCTAATTGTCACATCCCAACTCCAAAGGAACTCTTTTTGGCCCAATAAACGACGAACCGACCTAAGGGAAGCAGTCCAGCCTACATCCGGAGCATCCATGCAAAGGTGGTGAAAAATTGGAGGAAATCAATGGCCGGCTGGCCTTCCCTGGGCTGACCGACCTAGCCAGGCCGCCCGGCCCCACAACGGTCGATCGACCCGGACATAATGTGGTTAACCACCAACCTTTAGGCAGCCCCTCATGCAAGACTTCCACTGCCCTCTATGGCTAGAAAATGCACAGTTTGGCCCCATTTCACACACACAGAAGGAGATCACACACTTAGCCACTCTCAACACAAGCGAAGCCCTATCCAACTACTTAGATTAGGGAGAAGAGTTGGTGGGAGTCGTATAGAGGAGGGCCGGAGGATGTTGGTCGCTACCTCAACTCGAACCCCAGGGATGAAGCTCCTAAGCGAGTAGTCGTCCTCGTCTTTAGGGTTGAGAAGAATGTAATGGTATGTTCACTTGTTATTAATTGAGTAATTTCCTTCTTCTGTTATCTGTGGGGTTCTTTGTGTGTTAGCTTATTAGCTTTCCGTGATCGCTTTTACACCGGCTAGAGCACTAGAGTGAGTGTGAGCATGGTGCTTAGACTTTATCTAGCTAGAACTGTCATTCTACCCCACGGCCCGGCGGTAGGCCAAGAGGTGGTGACATCCCTCTAAGGTCCTAGAGCCACCAAACTCCACGTTCGGGTAGTAAAGGCGGGGCTATAGCGGTAGTTCGCTCTAGTCCTGAGAGGCAGACATCCCCGGTTAGAGAAATGGCCATGTCCCAAAGCAGATAAACAAGAAGGAACCTCATTTAGTAATAATAACCTAACTTCCATCTATCACCAGTCCGATCCAAAGACCCTCTGATGCGGGGGCTTGCCTGATCTTCTCGTCGTAGGATCTAGGGATAACTTGACCCGTGAAACCAGACGAATCGTTGGCACCAACAGCTGCTAGAACAACGACCTGTAAAAAATGATTTCGCCCAACAACATGCTTTGGTCGATGTCTAACCTAAACCACGTAAAGGAGAGGCGATGCTCTTGTAAATAACAAAGAAACACAAGAACAAGTGGTAGAGAAAACTCCCAATCCTCAAGGGGGCAGCAATGGCACAACCCTAAGGATAAGAGCCCTTGGCTTCTCTATTTTTCTAAGTTCAATTCGTGGTTAGGGTTTCTAGCAGGTGTACAAATGCTACTTATACTAGGAACATCCCTCCTAGTTGGGCTGGGGGCTTTCTAAAAAGCCCAACTCAAAATACACAGACTTGGGACAGTTTGCGGGTCTCTGGAACAGACTTCACCAAAATGGGCATAACTCTTTCCATAGAGCTCCAATGGATGTGCCGTTTGTTTCATATGAAAGAAAACTTCAAGACCTTTCCACCCATGTATAATACTTGTGGTGGTACCTCTAAGAATGATACAGAATTCGTCGTGAAGTTGAAGGACAAAATCTGGGCATCAGCACATCGACTTCAACTTGCTCTCTTTGTGCATCAAGTTGCCACCATGTCTTGGACCTATGCTTCAAACCTTAGAACAAGTAATGCACCTACATTAGGTAGTACATGACTCTTATGAGATGCATGTTCACAATCATTAAGGAAAAGATTCACCTTATGTTGTAATTGCTTTGCTTTGGCTCGAGTTATTGGTCTCTCATAGGTGTAGTCGCGAGGGATGTCCTCATCATCCTCCCCTTCTTCAAAAAGAGTTGAGCTCGACTCTGATTGGTCATGACCATGGCATGGAGACAAATCAACAACGTTGAAAGTGTTGCTAGCTACATATTCATCTCCCGGAAGCTCAATCTCGTAGGCATTGTCATTTATTCTTGCAAGGACCTTGAATGAGCCATCACCTCGGGGCAGCAACTTGGACTTTCGTTTCTCTGGAAATCTGTCCTTCCTAAGGTGAACCCAAACTAAGTCACCGGGCTCAAAGATTAACTACTTATGGTTCTTGTTTGCCTTTGCAGCATAGTACTCTGATTTCTTCTCAATCTCTTGCTTGGTCTTCATGTGGATTTTCTTCACATAGTCAGCCCTCTTGGAGGCCTCCATGTTTGCATGTTCTTGAAGTGGAAGTGGCAGCAAGTCGAGTGGCGTAATAGGTTTGAAACCATACACAACTTCAAATGGACACAACTGCGTTGTCGAGTGGACTGCCCTGTTATATGCAAACTCAACATGTGGCAAGCAATCCTCCCACTCCTTTAGGTTCTTCTTGATCATTGTTCGCAGCAGCATGGAGAGTGTATGGTTAACCACCTCTATTTATCCATCAGTTTGTGGGTGACAAGTTGTTGAAAACAGCAACTTTGTGCCAAGCTTGGCCCACAACGTCTTCCAAAAGTAGCTCATAAACTTCACGTCTCGGTCTGAAACAATGGTCCAGGGCACACCATGTAATCTCATAATTTCCCTGAAAAGCAAGTCAGCAACATGCGACGCATCGTCGCTCTTATGTTAGGGAATAATATGTGTCATTTTAGAGAACCTATACACAACAACAAAAATTGAATCCCTCCCCTTCTTACTTCTTGCCAATCCTAAAACAAAGTCCATGATTATGTCTTCCCAAGGAGCATTTAGAGTGGGGAGTGGAGTATACAAACCGTGGGGGTTCAGTTTTGATTTAGCCTTGTGGCAAGTTGTACACCGCTGCACAAACTTCTCCACATCACGTCTCATCTTTGACCAATAGAAGTGATCACTCAGCAGCAAGTAGGTCTTTTCTCCCCCAAAGTGGCCCATCAAACCACCCATGTGAGATTCCTGCAATAAAAGCAAACAAATAGACGAATCTGGAACACATAATTTGTTAGCTCAGAACAAGAATCCATCATGCAAATGGTACTTGTCCCACCCTTTTCCTTCTTGACATTTCAAGTATGGTTCTGCAAAAACAAGGTCAGCAGCATACAACTCCTTTATGTTTTCTAATCTTGGGACCTTGACCTCCAATCGATTAAGCAAAACACTTTTTCATGATAAGGCATCAGCAACAGCATTTTCTTTCCCCTTCTTGTACTTAATAAGATAGGGAAAAGACTCAATGAACTCAACCCATTTGGCATGTCTACGGTTCAGTTTTGCTTGACCCTTCAAATATTCTAAAGCCTCATGATCAGAATGGATGATAAATTCTTTAGGCCAAAGATAATGTTGCCAAGTTTCAGACACACAAACTAGAGCGTATAATTCTTTGTTATAAACAGGATAATTTAGTTGAGCAACACCAAGTTTCTCAATAAAATATGCTATGGGCTTGCCTTCTTGCATCAAGACACCTCCTATGCCTATCCTACAAGTATCACATTCTATCTCAAAGGATTTATTAAAATCAGGTAAGGAAAGCAATACGGCTGAAGTTAAACAATTCTTTAGCTCTTGAAATGTAGTTTCTTGTGACTTACCCCACACAAATTCAACACCCTTCTTGGTTAGCTCGTTCAATGGGGCTCCAATGGTGCTGAAATTCTTCACAAAGCTTTGGTAGAAGCCGGCAAGACCATGAAAGCTTCTCACTTGGCTCACATTGAGAGGAGCTGGCCAATTCTTGATAGCTTTGACCTTGCATTCATCCAACTACACCCCCTGTCCTGAAACAACAAAGCCCAAGAACACAACCTTGTCGGTGCAAAAGGTGCACTTTTCTAGGTTAGCATACAATTTTTCAGTTCTAAGCACCTCCAACACCATTTTGATGTGCTCAACATGTTCCTCCATGGTGCGGCTATATATCAATATGTCATGAAAATAAACCACCACAAATTTTCCAATGAAAGCCCTCAAAACATGATTCATTAGGCGCATAAAAGTGCTAGGTGCATTACTTAAACCAAAAGGCATAACTAACCACTCATTCAAACCAAATTTTGTTTTAAAGGTTGTTTTCCATTCATCTCATTCCTTCATTCTAATCTGATGGTATCCACTACGTAGGTCAATCTTAGAGAAAATAACAGCACCACTAAGTTCATCAAGCATGTCATCAAGCCTAGGAATGGGATGACGGTATCAGATAGTGATATTGTTAATAGCTCTACAATCAACAAACATTCTCCAAGTACCATCTTTCTTTGGAACAAGAATAACAGGTACAACACAGGGACTAAGGCTTTCATGTACATACCCTTTCTCAAGGAGTGCTTGCACTTGTCGTTGAATTTCCTTCATTTCTTCCAGGTTGGTGTGGTATGGTGGCCGATTTGGAAGAGAAGCTCCAGGGATGAGGTCAATTTGATGTTCAATCCCACGAAGTGGGGGTAGGCCAGCAGGTACCTCCTCCGGAAAGACATCATTGAATGCCTACAACACATTGGAAAAACACTAGGAAGAGAGGTCATGTCATTAGTGGAAAGAATTGCGAGCTGCGGCGAGTCCCCGGCCAGCGCCGCCGTGCTCCGGCGAGAGCGCGCGCGAGGGGGGGGGGGACTCGGGCACGCAGGCCAGCGGGCCAGCCGAGCGCTCGATCGTGCCCGCTTGGGCCGAATCTGGCCCAGGCGCACCTTCCTCGTGGGCGAGGCCGCCGTGGGCTGCCGGGTTTGCGGCCTGCGAAGTAAAAATCGGTTTTTCTTGATTTATTCATTTCCAGTAATAGGTTAAGCTGGTAAAATGCATAGTAAATTGAATAATAGGAATTTTATAGCAAGATAAATTTTGTTAGCCTTGTGTGAACTTGTACTGTTGTAGAAAAATGCTAATGCCACGTGCATGGTAAATTTTTATTCCAGGGTTAAAATAATTAGGATAAACACTAATAAAATTATAGTTAATTGCTGAGAGCTGATAAAATATTAAAAATTGGTCACCAAGTAGGATTTTCAGTTTTAGTCTCCCTGGAAAAATTTCATAAACAAATTCTCTGTTTATTAGCTGAAGTTAATTAAATGCCTTTTTCCTTATAATAATTAATAATTAAATTTGGCTTAGTATTTGATAGTGAAACTTAACAATTAGATCACTCCTGGTGTAATCTAATTTTAATAAATCACCCCTGCCCTTTTGAAGAGCAGAACCTTGTCGACTTAATAATTGCCCCGAGTGCAATTTTTACCCGTTGATTAAATGGTTCCGCTTTAGGGCTGTTTGCGGGTACTTATACCCTGTGAGGGCTTTGCTCGCACTAAAATGCTAATTAGTTAGCACCTGCGAGTCCGGGTCAGCACTTGCACAGCTTGCCCCGGCAGACGTAGACACACCGTACTTGGATGCGACGTCGTCGTGGTCAAGTACTGGAGTCCATGAAGGAAATACACGAAACACCCTCACCCTGTACCCCACTCTATGAGTGATACTTTTGAACGTCTCATCGCACACCGTGTGCATTAACGTATTTATTGAGGAAGTACCATGAATCTTCTCTCATAGCATTCCCTCTTGCATCATATAGATCACGCCGTGAACCACGTGGAGATAGGACCGGAGCAGGATCCAGAAGGAACAACAGGTGCCGTAGCTGACCAAGAGCAGAACCAAGGCAAGCCCCGGTGCATAATTTCCGTTTTAAAATTTTATTCTATCACTAGCTAGGGATGTAAGTTTGCCCGTGCATTAAGTTTATAGGAGTTGTTTGAAAACCTAGTATTGCAGTAGGATCCCTGTACCCGGTATTAGCCTCAGGACGGTAGTCGCTCTGCCTAAATTAGGACGACTACTCATCGAGTGGTATGGAGACCACTCGTAGATAGAGAATATTGTCACTGGGGAATGATATCGGATGAAGGAAAAAGGGTGGATGGAATCACAATGAAGACCGGACGGGCAACTAGGTTGAAAGGGAAGGACAGCTCGTCTTCAAGGAGGTAGCCCCGTCCGAGTCACCTAAGGGTACGCCTCGTGTCCGGTCCATGGGATCAAGTTTGAACGTACTGTTTGCATGCTGGAAATATGGGCCCAGTAAACCGACGTAGCTACGACTACCGTTTGGTCTGAAGATAGCCTTCTCCCTTCTTTGGTGGAACTGGGGCTGAGAGGAGGGAGCAATCCACCCACGGATGGCGGCACGGGGCGCATCGCGTTGGGGGACCCTTCTCGGGGGAGTCTGGACCCGGAAGACCCTACGGTACCGTGAGCGAAAGGTTGCTCCATGCGGCTTCCCGGAAGCGCGTATGGGTCGTGCAAGTAGGTTTCTCCTGCAGGATGTAAATCGATTCGAGTCGCTGCCCTCATAGTAACGAGTACCGCTTGATCGCTGCTACGGAACAGTGTCGGAAGCCATTAAGATGCTGTGTGGGTTTAATACTGCTGTTTGAAATTATTAAGATTTTATTGCAACCATGATTGTTATAGCTCTAGTGCAAACTAAATTTATTATTCTACACGACAACTCAACTTGATGCTAAAACTTGAAAAATGAGGATCCACTCTTAGGCGGGTTTCTGGCAATAAAAACCCTATTCCCAGCCTTTGCATGTCTAGGTCTCGGCTGTAGTTGGCCATTTTGACGGGTCAGTCTTGCTGAGTAAATTAGTTACTCAGGGCGTAGCTCTATGCGGTTTTTAGATGACCAGGTCGGAGAGTGCCACGGTGGAGGGAGGTTCCATTGAGAGGGCCAGCGTGCCGACGGTTGGAACATCGGGTGGGACCTATGCACAAATGAAGACGAGGATTAGATCTTTGTTTGGCGGTACGGTGCTTGGGCAAGGCACCTATTATGGCCGGATGATCCCTGTTGTGTCGCCGTGAGAGGGCGATTGTATCTTAGCTACTCCGTCGAATTTGTGAACCAAGGTTGAACTTTTCGCTTCCGCATTTTATTTCTGTCAAAACTCCGGTTTGTAATGTAACTTCGGATTTATGTAAACTCTGTTTCCCCACCTATATTCTTGTTGCAATTATTTTTCTCTGTCATGTATTATACTATTGGGCGCCACAGCGCGTGTCGCCACCTGAGGGAGATCCTGGAGCGGAGCCGCCTCCGTGGTAAGGCGGGTCCGTGACAGCGTGGTATCAGAGCTATCTCGGGAAAAGTGCAATATTCAAAGACATATTTTCGAAAACCCCGTAACGAACGTGTGAGGACGTGCCCAATAGGTTATTGGTAGTTATGATCCAGGTGGCAAAGCTAACTGTAGGAGGTTGTTTGTTTAAATACTGTATCTACGGCATCATCAACGCAGGTATGTGTCCCACCCAGTGGACTGTAACATGGGAAGCTAGCACAATGGTGTGAACGCGGGCTGATTGTGTAAAACATCAGTGTCCTGCCCTAGGACAATAATAAGGGATTATTTTTGGCTTGTTTCTTTTGATTTGATGTAATGTTTCTGGAATAAATCTTCTGCAGGTACGCTAACCACGATTCTCGTAAGAAACGGGTAGTATACGACTGACTTGAGAGATCGATTGCCACCGACTATTCGAATGGTCCTATTCGTGACCGAATTTTATTTGGTGAGGACGGGTAGGCCGAATCATATGCATATTTGAGTAATGTTAAAGCGTTGCGATGTTAATAAGAAACTGGAAGTTTAGCAGAATGTCTTCCGCACAAATCGATACCTCCTCGCTCGTGACTTTTGAACTCTTAAACGAACTCTCTGACTCTAGCCAGAACATTGGTTTAAGAATTACCGGACACCACCAACTTGGCCGTCCGAGTCAGCACGTCGAAATCGGGTTATTACAAATTTCAGGTTTTATGCCTGTTGCGCTAAATCCGTGATTCCTTGTTCCGCTCACCCTAGGGCTGTAGCTGTGTTTTCGGGGAAGTGGTTAAGGATTCTATCCCGTTAGTATTGGACTGGAGTCTGTATTTTACTCACTGCTTCAAATCGTTTTATTTTGGCCTGCACCCTCTGCGTTGGGATCGAGTACTCACTATTTGGGGGTTTGTGTTCCAGATGGACGAGCACGGGTTTGAGCTGTTCCAGCACGACGGGTGGCGTTATACCACTGGTCTACACCACCGTGGCTTTCCCACCCTTCTGTGGGAGATGCTACGCGCCTTGGGCTACGAGGAGCAGCCGTCGTACCGTGGGCGTGAGACCCGCCGCCACGGTGCGCCTTTTGCAAAGGTGCATCTCAGTGTCTCCCCATACCCGCGCAACCCCGACTTGGCGGGTATGGAGAGCACCGTCACGGCTGGGAGCCTCCGAGAGGGCCTGGAGAGAGTCACTCACCGGGCTCTCACTCACTTTTGTGGGCGCAACGTAGCAGCACTCTCGGGGACTCCGTTCGAGATGATCCCCATCTGGCACCAGGCTAACCCGGTGTGGCAGAGGCGCGTGAGACGCGTCTCTCGTGACGACTACCCGGAGTACCACGCGGGATACCACCGCGTAGCTCACTACTCCGAGTACCTCCTCAACTTGGATGAGGAGTCTAGCAGCCGCAGCAGGGTCTTGCTGGCGGATGCCGAGCAGGTGTGGGTACAGAGGAACGGCCTGCAGACACAGGTCAATGCGCAGCAGAGAGAGATTCAGCGGTTGACCGCTGCTCTTGAGGCGAGTGAGACTCGCGTGACAGAGGTCACTGAGCAGCGGGACACACTCGCGCAGGAGGTGGACAGACGAGGTATAATTATGCAGCAGCGGGCAAACCATAACGAGCACCTGCAGCAGCAGCTGGCAAGTGCCCAGCAGGAGATGGACCTTATGGCAGAGGATCTGGAGACACTGGTTCATGAGAACCAGGACCTCCAGGCTCAGTTGGATGCGGTTGTTGTACCGCAGGTAGCACCCGCAGAGGAGGAGCCCAAGGAGGACGTGGGCGAGGAGTCCGACGTGGACTACGAGCCACCCGCTCCGACCGGCGCGGACCGACCAGGGCCCTCTGGCACCGCCGGTGTCCAGGCTTGGCAGTAGTAGGAGACGCGGCTAGGTCGTGCTTGTGGGACTGGTAGATGGATAGCTTTTGGGACGCTCCACGCGTGGTTGTTGTATTTTGGGGATCACCCGCGTGGTCAGCTTTTGCAAACTCAATGGCCTCACATTTCGAGTCTATGTAGAGGGAAGACTGTTGATTTGTTCTAGAACTATGTTAACTTGGAAAATTTCAGCTTTATCGAGATTATGTTGTTTACCACATTGCTGTCCCATGTGCTGTGTTATTTGCTTTGGTAACCTATAATGCTCATGATGGTTAAGAGACTAATTGGACCCTTATTCTTGCATTTCAGAATGGTGCGCACCCGTAACACTAATGAGCTGCATGGCGAGCAGCCCGAAGGATCCAGGGCTAGGGGGACTGACTCTCCGCTAGGAACTCCACCACCGCTGCCGCCATCCAACCCCATGCAGATGATGGCGTAGTTTTTCGCCACTATGATGGAGAGCCAGCAGCAGCAGGCGGAGTTCATGCGAGAGGTGGCACAACAGAACCTAGCAGCTCGTAATGCTAGGGGCCACCACGACGGAGCACTGCAGAATAGCTCCTACTCCGATTTCCTTGCCACTAGGCCGCCCACGTTCAGCTCAACCACCGAGCCCATGGAGGCGGAGAACTTCCTTCGCATGCTCGAGTCCAAATTCGGACTCCTTAACTGCACGCCGGTGCAGAAGACACTGTTCACCGCGCAGCAACTGCATGGTGCGGCTGGGGCATGGTGGGCCAACCATGTCGCTTCTATGGGAACCGACCGACAGATTACGTGGGACGAGTTCAAGGATGCGTTCCGCGCTCACTACATCCCTGCGGGGCTCATCCGCAGGAAGGCGCGTGAATTCGCCGCTCTAAAGCAGGGCAATCGCAGTGTCGAGGAATACTGCGAAGAGTTTAACCGGTTGGCGCTGTACGCCCCGGAACAAGTGGACACCCTTGCCAAGCGCAAGGACCATTTCTTGGAGGGGCTAAGTGCTGAGCTACAGGACCGCCTCAACCTAAACATGGGAGGCTCATTCACCGAGTTTGTCAATAACGCGATTATCACGGAAGATGGATATCGCAGGGTGATGGTAGAACGGAAGCGCTCCGCAAGTGCTATGGGGCCATCCAGTGGGCCCCCGCAGAAGTTCCGCATGGTGTACAGCACCCCGTCGGGACAGAGGTACCGCTCCGCCCCCGTGCCGGCACCTATTGTGCGCCCGCCTCAACCAGCACAGCAGCGACCCCCGGTACCGCGTCTGCAGCAGAGTCAAGGTGGATTTCGCCCACCCCAGCGGCCGAACGCTCAGACCGGATCTTTCCCCTGCTACAACTGCGGTCGTCCTGGGCATTTCTCGAGGGAGTGCCCGCACCCCAAGAAGAGCACTGGTCAAAACCCGCCAAGGGGTAACAACACCAACAACAACCGCAACAACCGAGGACCAGTTCGTGCAGGGCAAGTAAACAACACTGCCCTGGAGGAGATTCCGGAGAACAGCCCCATCCTTGCTGGTATGTTCTCTGTTCGAGACCACCCTGTACTAGTACTGTTTGACTCAGGAGCATCTCATAGCTTTGTCAGTGGGTTCTTCGTTGATAAGTACCGGTTTCCTTGCACCCTTATGAGAGCACGATACACCATTAGATCAGCCGGTGGACACACCCCTGCTCTATATGAGATAGACAAGCTTCCAATAACCCTAGGATCGAAAGTCTACCCTACTAAGTGCATAGTCTTAGATGGGTGCAGCATTGACATTATCTTGGGCATGCCTTGGATGAGGCAACATAAAGCTATGCTGTACATAGACACCTACACGGTGCACTTAAACTCTCCCACCCATGGTAGCGTAAGCTTCCGAGTACGACCACCCCAACTGGTCGCACCAAGCGTTCACCACACCACCGCCGGACCAATAAAGGATATTCCAGTGGTTAGGGAATTTTCGGACGTGTTCCCTGACGATCTCCCAGGACTCCCACCGGATCGGGATGTTGAGTTCAGGATTGAGCTTCAGCCAGGAACGGCACCGATATCCAAAAGACCGTATAAAATGGCGCCTAAAGAACTAGCTGAGTTGAAGGAGCAACTTAAGGAGCTACTGGATAAGGGATTCATTTGACCAAGCTCCTCGCCTTGGGGTTGTCCGGCATTATTCGTGAAGAAGAAAGATGAGACCCTGAGGTTGTGTGTAGACTACCGACCCCTCAATGCGGTGACTGTCAAGAACAAATACCCACTGCCCCGTATTGACATCCTCTTTGACCAGTTAATAGGAGCTAAGGTGTTCTCCAAGATTGATCTCCGGTCGGGTTATCATCAGATTAAAATTCGTGCCGAGGACGTCCCCAAGACCACCTTTTCTACCTGGTACGGTCTATACGAGTATTTAGTGATGTTGTTCGGATTGACAAATGCACCAGCACACTTCATGTATCTCATGAACTCGGTGTTCATGCCCGAGTTGGACAAGTTTGTGGTGGTTTTCATTGACGACATTCTAGTCTACTCGAAGTCAGAGGAAGAACATGCAGAGCATCTCCGTGTTGTGTTAAAGAGGTTAAGGGAGCACCAGTTATACGCTAAGTTTAGCAAGTGCGAGTTTTGGTTGATGCAAGTACCGTTTTTAGGCCATATTGTTTCGGAAGAAGGCATCGCGGTAGATCCTAGCAAGGTAAGAGTTGTGCTGAACTGGAAGACGCCAAAGATCGTATTCCACATACGCGGTTTTCTGGGATTAGCTGGCTACTACCACCGTTTTATTCCCAATTTCTCCAAAATCGCAAAGCCCATTACAGAGTTGCTTAAGAAGGATAAGAAATTCATATGGGATGAAAGCTGCGAAGATGCTTTTCAAACCTTGAAGAAGCACTTGACCACGGCCCGAGTATTAGCTCAACCGCACCTGGGGAAGCCGTTCGATGTCTATTGTGACGCTTCGGGTATTGGATTGGGATGTGTGCTTATGCAAGACGGAAGAGTCATTGCTTATGGATCGAGGCAATTGAAGAAGCACGAGCAGAATTACCCCGTGCATGACCTGGAATTGGTAGCAGTGGTATTGGCCTTGAAAATGTGGAGACATTACCTCCTTGGGAATTTAGTTCGCATATACACTGACCACAAAAGCTTGAAGTATATTTTCACCCAAGACCACCAGAACATGAGACAGCGTCGTTGGTTGGAATTGATCAAGGATTACGAGCTGGAGGTCCATTATCACCCGGGAAAGGCGAATGCAGTGGCTGACGCCCTAAGCCGCAAGGCTCACTGCCACCACATCTTAGTCAACCCACAAATCCAAGATGGTCATTATGTCCAAGTAACACCCCACGGAGCCCTATACAACTTAGCATTAATTCCTACCTTACGGGAAGAAATAGTGGCAGCCCAGAAAAAAGATAGAGGCATAGCACATCTAATAAGGGGACTAAAAGAGGGCGATGCTAAAGTACAGTGCTTTCAAGAAGACGTCGAGGGTGTGTTGTGGTTCAAGAATCGACTGGTGGTTCCTAAGGATCTGAAACTCCGCAAGAAAATATTGGACGAGGCTCACATGGCAAAGTACTCCATGCACCTGGGCAGCAACAAAATGTACCATGATTTGAGATCCAAATATTAGTGGACTCGTATGAAAAGGGAAATAGCACGTTATGTCGCAGAATGTGATACCTGCCGTCGAGTCAAGGCCGATCATCTGAAGAAGGCAGGCCTCCTCCAACCCTTGAGTGTTCCAGCTTGGAAATGGGAAGATATCAGCATGGATTTCATCGTTGGTCTACCGTTGACGGCACATAAATTCGACTCCATATGGGTCATTGTGGACTGATTAACAAAAGTCGCCCACTTTATCCCTGTATCGACGCGGTTTAAGATGCAAAAGTATGCGCAACTCTACATTGAGCGAATCCTGTGTATGCACGGAGTGCCCAAGACTATCGTGTCCGATCGAGGCTCCCAATTTGTGGGACGCTTTTGGGAGAAGCTACACGAGACACTGGGTACCCGGCTGATTAGAGGTTCCGCATACCACCCCCAAACAGACGGTCAAACGGAAAGAGTTAACCAAATATTGGAAGACATGTTGAGGGCATATGTTCTAAATCACAACAAGAAGTGGGATGAGTGTCTACCCTTGGCAGAATTCGCTTACAACAATAGTTACCAGGAAAGCATCAAGATGGCACCCTTCGAGGCTCTCTATGGGCGCCGCTGTCGCACCCCATTGAATTGGTCGGAATCAGGGGAGAGGATAATCTTTGGTCCGGAGCTAGTGCAGCAAGTTGAACAGAAGGTGCTTGAAATCCAATCCAACTTACGTGCGGCGAAGTCCAGGCAGAAGAGTTATGCAGATAAAAGGCGCCGCCCGTTGGAATTCAGGGTCGACGATATGGTCTACCTCCGAGTGTCACCCACCAAGGGTGTACAACGGTTTGGAATTCACGGGAAGTTGGCACCCCGTTATATTGGTCCCTACCCTATCATTACTAGATGCGGACCAGTGGCCTACCGCCTCCAACTGCCAGTGGAACTCGCTGGAGTGCATGACACGTTTCACGTGTCCCAACTCAAGAGGTGTTTGAAGATACGGGTGGACATACCACTGGAAAGCACCCAACAACTACAACCTGACCTGACTTATGTCGAGCATCCGGTAAAAGTGCTAGACGAGAAGGAGCGAGCGACACGTAAGAAGACACTGAAGTTCTATAAAGTCTAATGGAGCAATCATACCGCTAGAGAAGCTACTTGGGAAACTAAAGAGTTCCTGCGAAGCCGCTACCCCGAGTTCCTACACCACCATTTAGGTAAACCGTTAACACCTCCCTTAATCTCGGGACGAGATTTCCTTAAGGGGGGAGGGCTGTGACACTCCTAGTGTCATTAGGGTCCCAAGGGTGTCACTTAGGCAGCATACTAATCAGAACACCAAGCATTTGAATTTAAATTCAAATTGCAATTCAATTGAATTCAAACCCAATTGAATGACCTTTGTACTGCAAGTCCCAAATTTTCAGTAAGACTCACCTTTGCAAAAATTATATGTTGATGGTATTGGTCAATTAGAATTTTGTGAATTTTCTCAGAATTTTAATCCATCAATAAAGGCCTCAAATAAATCCTAGAAGGGTTAAAAACCAGCTTTGTTCATAAAATTCCTGAGCTTTTTGTATTGGAAACTGTTGGTAATTAGTATTTTTTGTAAAAACCAGCACATTATGGGGAGCCTACCCTATTTTGGCCTGATTTTAGCAGACCTGGATTAATTCTAGCAAATTTTGCAAAGGCAGTCGGCTGATAGGGTTGGAAAAAGATTTGAAAAAGAAAAACTCCCCGTAGGACCCGCCTGTCAGCGACCCAGAAGAAACACACCCCGCCAAAGCCGCGCTGCCCGGCCCGTCGCGCGCCGCGTGGTCGCCGGCGTACGGCCAACGGCCGTTGCCGCGGATCGACGGCCCCACGCGCACGTTTGGACATCCCCTCTGTCGCCTGTCCGAACGCACACACACCTCTCATTCACTCCTTCGCTCTCGCTCTCTCTCCCGTCGCCTCTGCCTTTCGCCGTCGCCTCTGCCCCGCGTCGCCTGGCCGCCACCGCCCGCCGGAGCCCGAGCCAAGCTTCTGGAAGCAGCGCCGAGACGACCCGCCGAACCTGCACCTGCTTCCCCTGCACCGCGCGGTCGGCGTTGGGAGATCGGCCCGGTTCTTCCCCGGCGCCGACAGTCGACCCCGAGCTGTTCCCTCGCGCCGCATTCACCCCGAGGTGAACCGACCTTCGATTCCTCACTCGAGGAGCTTTCCCTCTTGTTCGCGCATGCGTTTGAGCTCTGGTTGGGCAAATCCTTCCACTGTTCCCCCTAGTTCATAGCCCGAGGCCGTCGCCGACCACCGCAACCCCCACCCCGCCGGTGAGACCGCACCCCGGCCTCCCTCTCGCAGGAGAAGCTCGGCGACCTCCTTCTCCGTGCTCCAGTGAAGCTTCCCGCCCTTCCCCTGTCATGCTAGCCGTCGCCGAACCCTGCCCTATTTCCGCCGCCGTCGCTGGGCCATGCCCGGCCATCGCCGGTGGTTCCTGACTGCCTAGATGGGTGCGCGGAGTTGAGTAGATCGTTTTTCCCTTCTAGACCAGCTCGAGCCAGGGGCCGCAGCGAGCTGCGGCGAGTCCCCGGCCAGCGCCGCCGTGCTCCGGCGAGAGCGCGCGCGCGCGCGGGGGGGGGGGGACTCGGGCACGCTGGCCAGCGGGCCAGCTGAGCGCTGGGCCGTGCCCGCTTGGGCCGAATCTGGACCAGGTGCGCCTTCCCCGTGGGCGAGGCCGCCGTGGGCTGCCGGGTTTGCGGCCCGCGAAGTAAAAATCGGTTTTTCTTGATTTATTCATTTCCAGTAATAGGTTAAGCTGGTAAAATGCATAGTAAATTGAATAATAAGAATTTTATAGCAAGATAAATTTTGTTAGCCTTGTGTGAACTTGTACTATTGTAGAAAAATGCTAATGCCACATGCATGGTAAATTTTTATTCCAGGGTTAAAATAATTAGGATAAACACTAATAAAATTATATTTAATTGCTGAGAGCTGATAAAATATTAAAAATTGGTCACCAAGTAGGATTTTCAGTTTTAGTCTCCCTGGAAAAATTTCATAAAGAAATTCTCTATTTATTAGCTGAAGTTAATTAAATGCCTTTTTCCTTATAATAATTAATAACTAATTTTGGCTTAGTACTTGATAGTGAAACTTAACAATTAGATCACTCCTGGTGTAATCTAATTTTAATAAATCACCCCTACCCTTTTGAAGAGCAGAACCTTGTCGACTTAATAATTGCCCCGAGTGCAATTTTTACCCGTTGATTAAATAGTTCCGCTTTAGGGCTGTTTGCGGGTACTTATACCCTGTGAGGGCTTTGCTCGCACTAAAATACCATGAATCTTCTCTCATAGCATTCCCTCTTGCATCATATAGATCACGCTGTGAACCACGTGGAGGCAGGACCGGAGCAGGATCCAGAAGGAGCCGTAGGTGCCGTAGCTGACCAAGAGCAGAACCAAGGCAAGCCCCGGTGCATAATTCCCGTTTTAAAATTTTATTCAATCACTAGCTAGGGATGTAATTTTGCCTGTGCATTAAGTTTATAGGAGTTGTTTGAAAACCTAGTATTGCAGTAGGATCCCTGTACCCGGTATTAGCCTCAGGACGGTAGTCGCTCTGCCTAAATTAGGACGACTACTCATCAAGTGGTATGGAGACCACTCGTAGATAGAGAATATTGTCACTGGGGAATGATATCGGATGAAGGAAAAAGGGTGGATGGAATCACAATGAAGACCGGACGGGCAACTAGGTGGAAAGGGAAGGACAGCTCGTCTTCAAGGAGGTAGCCCCGTCCGAGTCACCTAAGGCTACGCCTCGTGTCCGGTCCATGGGATCAAGTTTGAACATACTGTTTGCATGTTGAAAATATGGGCCCAGTAAACCAACGTAGCGACGACTACCATTTGGTCTGAAGATAGCCTTTTCCCTTCTTTGGTGGAACTGGGGCTGAGAGAAGGGAGCAATCCACCCACGGATGGCGGCACGGGGCGCATCGCGTTGGGGGACCCTTCTCGGAGGAGTCTGGACCCGGAAGACCCTACGGTACCGTGAGCGAAAGGTTGCTCCATGCGGCTTTCCGGAAGCGCGTATGGGTCGTGCAAGCAGGTTTCTCCTACAGGATGTAAATCGATTCGAGTCGCTGCCCTCACAGTAACGTGTACCACTTGATCGCTGCTACGGAACAGTGCCGGAAGCCATTAAGATGCTGTGTGGGTTTAATACTGCTGTTTGAAATTATTAAGATTTTATTGCAACTATGATTGTTATAGCTCTAAAGCAAACTAAATTTATTATTCTGCACGACAACTCAACTTGATGCTAAAACTTGAAAAATAAGAATCCACTCTTAGGCGGGTTTCTGGCAATAAAAACCCTATTCCCAGCCTTTGCATGTCTAGGTGTCGGCTGTAGTTGGCCATTTTGACGGGTCAGTCTTGCTGAGTAAATTAGTTACTCAGGGCGTAGCTCTATGTGGTTTTCAGATAACCAGGTCGGAGAGTGCCATGGTGGAGGGAGGTGCCAGCGTCCCGACGGTTGGAACATCGAGTGGGACCTGTGCACAAATGAAGACGAGGATTAGATCTTTGTTTGTCGGTACGGTGCTTGGGCAAGGCACCTATTATGGCCGGATGATCCCTGTTGTGTCGCCGTGAGAGGGCGATTGTATCTTAGCTACTCCGTCGAATTTGTGAACCAAGGTTGAACTTTTCGCTTCCGCATTTTATTTCTGTCAAAACTCCGGTTTGTAATATAACTTCGGATTTATGTAAACTCTGTTTCCCCACCTATATTCTTGTTGCAATTATTTTTCTCTGTCATGTATTGTACTATTGGGCGCCACAGCGCATGTCGCCACCCGAGGGAGATCCTGGAGTGGAGCCGCCTCCGTGGTAAGGCGGGTCCGTGACAGATAAACCGGATTTCTCTTTGGGAAAAACCATAATCCCCATCAAGATTGACAGGGCAACCATCGCTATAGCCAAACCAGCCACCAGCCTTGATCCAATCGAGGAGGTGTGTTCTGCTAAGCTGATGGAAGCCTTGGGGCCAAACGCATTAGAAGGAATGGCCCAACACTTCATTAAGGAGGAGGCAAATGAGGAATTTATTGAGTTAAACAAGGAGGAGCCAACTGCACCTCGAACTGTTGAACTCAAGCCCCTCCCCTCTGGGCAGAAATATGCCTTTTTGCACAATGATCAAAATACCCTAGTCATTATTAGTGACCTACTTACTACAGACGAAAGTCAGCGCCTCGTCACTACACTGGAAAAGTATCGTCCGAACATTCGCTACTCACTGGCCGAACTAAAGGGTATCAATCCCAGCTTTTGCACCCATTGCATACCTATGGAGCCAGACCATAAACCCATGAGAGAACACTAGAGAAGGGTCAATAATGCGATGAGGGAGGTAGTAAAGAAGGAAATCTTGAAACTCCTAAAAGCTGGAACCATTTAACCCATTTAGGACAGCCAATGGGTGAGTCCAGTTCACGTCGTTCCCAATAAGGGAGGAATGACCGTGGTACAAAACAAGAAGAATAAGCTAATACCTTAACGCACCGTGACCGGGTGGCGTATGAGTATAGACTATAGGAAGCTCAACATGGTCACACGAAAGCACCACTATCCTCTTCCCTTCATAGATGAGATGCTTGAGCGCCTTGCCAAGCACTCCTTTTTTTGCTTTCTGGATGGCTACACTGGTTATCACCAAATACCCATCCATCCAAAGGACCAGGACAAAACAACGTTTACATGCCCTTATGGTACTTTTGCTTACCGTTGTATGTCCTTTGGCTTGTGCAATGCACCTGCCTCTTTCCAAAGATGTATGATAGCCATTTTCTCAGATTTGGTAGAGCGTGTCATGGAAGTATTCTTGATGACTTCTCAGTCTATAGAACTTCCTTCGATCATTGCTTAGCCAATCTTGAGAAGGTCCTTCAGAGATGCCTAGAGACTGATCTCATTCTCAATTGTGAAAAATGCCACTTTATGGTAAGAGAAGGGATTGTCCTAGGACATAAGGTCTCAGCCAGAGGAATAGAGGTGGATAAAGCAAAAATTGAGGTAATAGAATTCTTGCCACCGCCCACAAATGTCAGGGCCATCAGAAGCTTTCTAGGCCACGCCGGATTTTACAGAAGGTTCATCAAGAACTTCTCTCAAATTTCCAGACCACTGACAAACCTCTTGGCTATGGATGCGCCATTTGTCTTCAATGAAGACCGTGCGGCAGCATTTATGACCATAAAGAGAGCACTCGTCGCAGCCCCTATAATCCAACCACCTGATTGGGGGCTTTCCTTTGAAATCACGTGGGATGCAAGTAACTACGCCGTTGGAGCAATCTTAGGCCAGTGCAAGGATAAGAAATACTATGCCATTTCCTACGCCAGCAAAACACTCACCGGCCCACAGCTTAACTATGCCACCACACAAAAAGAGCTGCTAGCAGTTGTTTTTGCTATAGACAAATTTAGATCATACCTCATAGGGTCTAAAGTCATTGTCTATACAGACCACGCTACACTAAAATTTCTGATGACAAAGAAGGATGCAAAGCCCCGCCTTATTAGGTGGGTTTTCCTACTCCAAGAATTTGATTTGGAAATAAGGGATAAGAAGGGAGTAGAGAATTCCGTGGCAGATCATCTTTCTCGTTTGCAAATCACGGATCAAGAGGATTTACCCATCAATGATTTCCTCCGTGATGATACCCTTTTAAAGGTGTCATCACGAGATCCTTGGTATGCAAACATTGTCATTTTTATGGTGACTGGATACGTACCACCAAGGGCCGACAGAAAGAAGCTTATCAAAGATAGCCGACTCCACCTCTAGGACGAGCCCTTTCTCTTTAGGATATGTGCTGACGGACTACTTAGGAGATGTGTCCCTATAGAGGAGGCATATCAAATCCTAGAGAAGTGTCATTCAGCGTCCTATGGAGGGCATTACAGGGCCTTCCGCACAAATGCTAAGGTTTCGCAAAGTGGATTTTATTGGCCCATCATGTAACCAAGATGCCAAGACTTTGTGCGGCAGTGCCCCCGATGTAAGGGAACATAAACTGTAGAGATGCCATGCCACTTACTACAAACCTTCAAGTGGACATCTTTGATGTATGGGGAATTGATTACATGGGACCTTTTCCAAATTCTATGGGCTTTGAATATATCTTAGTAGCAGTAGACTATGTCTCAAAATGGGTCGAGGCCTTGCCATGTCGAACTTCCAACGCGATCCACATAATACCGGAGAGAGAACAGATGAGGATGGTAACATTCTCCTCGATCTAAATGCGGTCCATGTCCAACGGAAAAACAAATCAAATAATCATGACAACAATAGAAATATTCCTCAACTTTGAATGGTATTTCTGGAATAACGTAGATCTAAGAGACTTGGCTAAGAATAATTCCATTGTGACTAATGGAATAACGTCTTCAATATCTCACTACCGGAATCCTGATCTTTGCTGAGTGCCAGAAACACTCGACGAAGTCCTAAATACACTCGGCAAAGAGCTCTCGGCAAACAAACTGTCAGCAAAGGGCTCTTTGCTGAGTGTTTTCTGTCATGCATGTCGAGATACACTCGATAAAATATAAATCACAAAAAAACCCAACAAGTCACAAGTCGTAGCATTTTTATGCTAGCTACGCGGCCAAGTGCGTCCGCCAAGATTCGAACCCAGGACCTCCCCTACACGCATAAAGTCACCCACCACTGCACCACATATTCACTTATGACTACACTCTATTTTTACTTTTTTTATATATTACCTCTTTGCTGAGTGTACTTTATTGGACACATGGCAAAAACTATGTTTGTCGAGTGCAAAATATAATACACTCGGCAAAGACCTTCTTATATTCTTCAAATGTATTTTTTGTTGACAAAGTTAATCTATTTATTATTAAAAGGAGATGACCTTCCTACTATGGTGTCTAGAAAAAAAGAGAAATATGCTAAAAATTCTCAAAAAAAAGCAAAACATCTAGCCCTCAATCCTCATATCACATATCTCAAGAATAAAATCTGGCCCTTAATTCCTTTCTCATTGGATTCTCCCGTAACCTCCCTCCACACGTGACTCAAACGATCCAAACTCCCACATACGCACATCCTTCTGTTTTCCATCGCGAACCAAAATAAAATTCTCAGAAAAAAAGAGAAAACATTGGACCCTTAATCTGCATCTTCGTGTGACGATCCTTACGTGTTTTACCACATTAGCAAAAAGAAATCTGCCAGGCGACGATTTAATCTGCTAGGAAACACGAATAATACTGTCATAGGCAAGGCCATCTACTATGAGAAGTTCCACGCGAATAAAGCTTTCGTGCAAAATTAAGTCTTCGTGACGGCAACTTGGTGTTCCCCTGTTTGGCCAGATTGTAGAATGAACGACGGCCACCGGCAAGGTTATCAGAGACGCATGGCAGGCATCATGGGGAACAATTGCATGAGTGCTCCGCATCTATTATGGAGTCTTCTATGAGATAGCCGATGACAGGAAGCATGGCGGCCGTGTAGCCTATTGGTTACTGATCTCTGGGCCGCATCATGCACCTCCACAGAGTCCACCGGTTTTACAAGGCCAGTAAGACGTTGCCATCAGGGCCATTGAGAAAGGGAGTCATGAGGACTTTTATTGCACACTATGGTGGAGGAACTAGCAAGCTTGGACAAAGCATCATGACGGAATGACCGAGTCGTGACAGGTAGGTGCACCGGCCAGGAGGCATGTGAACTGGGAGTGGGCACTGGCAAGGTAACAGAGTAAAGGGCTCTGGAGCTATTGAACCTGACGATCATGTTCTTGGTGTGAAGTCCTTCACAGAGAGGCCAACAGGGTCAAATTTCACATAGCCTTGGTAATCAATAGTGAACTATCTAACAAAAATTAAATTTTTAATAAGGCCAGGAGTGACGAGAACATTATTGAGACAAAAAGAACTGGGAGAGCCAATAAGAGTCACGAGTATGACAACCCTATCTATTTATTAATAAAAGGAGATGACCTTCCTACTACGGTGTCTAGAAAAAAAAATAGACTAGAAATTCTCATAAAAAAGCAAAACATCTAGCCGTCAATCCCCATATCACATATCTAAAGAAGAAAATCTGCCCCTTAATTCCTTTCTCATTGGATCCTCACGTAACCTCCCTCCTCACGTGACTCAAACGATCCAGACTCCCACATACGCACATCCTTCTGTTTTCCATGGCGAACCAAAATGAAATTCTCAAAAAAAAAAAAAGAAAAAGAAAAGAAAACATTGGACCCTTAATCTGCATCTCTGTGTGACGATCCTAATGTGCTTTACCTCCTTAAGTGCCTCTCATAAATCCCACCACATCAGCAAAAAGAAATCTGCCAGGCGACGATTTAATCTGCTAGGAAACACGAATAATACTGTCATAGGCAAGGCCGTCTACTATGAGAAGTTCCACGCGCGAAATTAAGTCTTCATCACGGCAACTTGGTGTTCCTCTGTTCGGCCAGATTGTAGAATGAACGACAGCCACCGGCAAGGTTATCAGAGACGCATGGCAGGCATCATGTGGAACAACTGCATGAATGCTCCGCATCCATTATGGAGTTTTCTATCAGATCGTCGATGATAGGAAGCATGGCGGCCGTGTAGCCTATTGGCTACTGATCTCTGGGCCGCATCATGCACCTCCACTAAGTCCACCGGTCTTACAAGGCCAGTAGGACGTTGCCATCAGGGCCATTGACGCTTGAGCACGAAGCTCTCCAGGTCTCCCGCAGCAGCATGGCTAAACAGAGATGAGGAAGATTTGTTGCACATGCAAAGGAAATAAAACACGGGGATTGGAGGAAGAAAGATTATCATGGGGCCCTTTGCTGCCATGAGGTGAAGAACGGCTGACGACGTGTTGCTATTGAGACGCCTGCTTGGTTTTCTAGCTCCGGGCATGCTTTGCTTATGATATATGTGACTGTTTCCTGATTCCCGTCCTGTGCATCAAAGAGTCGCATAATGATGACCATGCAGCTGCCGCAAGAAAGGTGACATGGACCGGTGCTGCGGCCAGTTGATCATGTGTGCCTGTCAGTCTGGCAACAAAATTATATGTAAGTTCTTAAATGTACTTGATTATTTTATCCATCATTGCAAAAGCAAAGGATTATGCTTCAATAATCTTCTTGCCATAATGCGTCCACGTTTGATCTCAAAACATTCTTCAGCCGATGAGAAAATATAAGAGATGGCTGAAACCATCACTGCTTATCTTTATCGGATAATTCAATTATTTAAAAATTATTCAATTTTATTAATTAAAAATTATTACCTTAACAGTTTTGTGAATGCCTTTTCTTCTTGGCTATTATCATATATATTAGACATGGTTATAAAATTTGGATAAGACTGCCCTAAAAACGAAAAACAATAATTGATGGTATGCCGTTGGAACGAGCAGCGGCATGTTTCGTAGAGGTCTGATCTAAAGTGCTGTAAATTTTATAGAAGTTATATTCAAAATAAAATTTTAAAGATTTCACAAGAGACGTAAAAAAAAAAGGTGCATCTAACAGTAATACATTTTGCAGTTTGAAGCAATTTTACCATTATTAAAGCAGTTTGTGAATACTTATTTGGTTGTTCCATATGTGTAACTTGCAGGGTACAGTAAATGGACATCAAACAAAATTTATGTGAACAGGTTACTTCGGTATCTAGCCTGTGCAACTGCGTGGGTAATTGGACTAGTTCAAATAAAAAAGTATTGAACAACAAAGTTGTATAACTTCTGAAGTTCTACAACTTTTATTTTGGTCATTTATTTATCCGACATAAATGATAGTAACATTGTTCATAAATCTTATATATCTCGCTTATAGTTTCATGAAACTATATGAGATATAGATTTTGTGAATAATATTGTAGATTAATTTGAGTAATAAACTAATGATAAAAATAAAAGTTATAGATCTTTAGAAGTTAAACAACTTTGTAGTTCAAAATTTTTTTATTTGAATTAATTTATGACTTAAAAATAAAATTTGAATTAATATTTGCCAAGTGTCAAAAGAAAAATACTCGGCAAACAAGGTCTTTTGCCGAGTGTAATAAGAAAACGATCGGCAAAGACCATGTTTGCTCAGTGTCAAGAAAAACACTCGGTAAACAAGTAAGTTTGCCTGATGTTTCCTGTGTTGCACACGGCAAACACTGTTTTTGTCGAGTGTTTTTATTTTTTGCTCTCGGTAAAGATTTTTTTCTTAACCGAAGGCAAAAAATTTTTTTGCCAAGTGTCCAACAGAATATACTTGGCGACAAACATCGGATTTCCGCTAGTGTCTAGCCCTTGATAGAGACGTGGGGGAATCGCAACGTTTCGAAAGGTAGTCATGCAAGACCTCTTGCTGTGTTTGAAGCGCCAGCATTTACAATAATATTGAAGCGATTGTTTACTCAACATCATGTACAGGTAGTAGCTAGAGCCCAAACACGACACCCATGAAGGCAAGCACACTGAGGACCAGGAGCCAGTAGGTGAAGAAGGCCAGTATCTTGGCCGCCGCCTGAACCTGTGGTGCCTCAACCGGAACAGGCGGCTGGGTGAGCATCCTCCACCCCAGCGCGGCCACCACGTCAGCCGTGGTGAGCAGGACGAACACCTCGTCGTACAGAGAGGACAGGGCGCGGACGTCCTTTACGCGGTATGTCAGCACCGACAGCAGCAGTGTCAACGACACGCCGACAAAGTTGTGCGGTGCCGGTTCACCAGCCACGGCTCCACTGTACTCCCGAAGCCATTCTGGCAAACCGAGCAACAGCTGCGCGCAGCATGCGATGAGAGCGATCGCCTCGGGGACCAGCGCCAACGCCACGTAGTTACCCACCTTGGACTCCGCGATGACGAGCACGGTCACCACGACGAAGAAGACGAGGGTGCATACCAGAGCCATGACCTCCCTCACCGGCTGCTGCTGCCTGTCCGGCGCTGGTTTGCCCGGAACGGCCTTGACGATCAGGAGCGACGCTCCAACAGAGACAAAGAAAGTAAGGTACTCAGAAGGGAGGAACCGCGCATGGCCGGCCACCTCGTAGTAGTTCTCGAAGTAGAAGAAGGCCATGCCGAACCATCCGCCGAAGAACATGGACGCGGCGTACGTGGACAGCTCGATCAGCTGCTGGAGCTCCTCTTCGCATCCCATGTACCCTTCCACGTCATCCCACAGCGCCGTCGCCACGCAACGCCGGAGCCGGTGCGTGACGAGCACCGCCGACACGGCGAGGGTCAGGGATGTCGCAGCGGGGACCATGCGGACCATTAGAGAGAGGGAGAAGGAGAGGGAGACGAGGAACAAGGCGTAAACGTGTACGAGGGACTTGATGGCCATGTACCGGTACGGACCTGGGCGAGCTGGAAGGAACTCGGCCACGAGGCCGTATAGTGACAGCCCGGAAAGTAAGGTGGAGAACGCGCACAACACCGTGGGCCAGTGCACGGCGTGCTCCTCCTTGTTAGAATGATCCACGGCCATTGGCACGACCATGCTGGCCGTCAGCAAGATGACGACCTGGGACGACGATCGAATGCGCTTGTTCATATAATCGACTCCCTGCACACAGTGGGCAGCCGTTGTAGAAGACTCCTTACAAAACAACCAATAGCCTACTTTGATGTCCAATAAACAATTACCACATCAAATAACTGTACTATTATGATGAAAATATCTAGTACAATTCACGATAAGTAATCTGACGGAATTCCTGCATTTCAGTCCACTGAAAGCAAGGTTTGTTTCAGTTTCAACGTCCTCATCCTTCCGATCCTCACGTGACTTGTGCAGTTGATTAGGTTTCTTTCATTTTTATTTTTCCAATACTAAAAATTCAATATAGAGAAAAAATTGAGGTTATTATTTCCTCGATCTCAATTTATAAACACTTCTAGCTGTTTTGATTTGTTCCAAAATGTAATCACTTCTAGCATCAAGGTCCACGTATTAACTCGTCTGCTCCCCACCACCCAGGCGCCCAGCCTTATCTTATCCCGAACTCGTTCCTTCTCCTTCCCAACCAGCACCGCTTCCACCAAACCAGAAATCAATCTTCCGCCTGCATGCACGTTGCGAGCGAGTTAGATGACTCGAGCTGCTGGAAGGTCCACGAACGAAGGTTGGCCGGAGCCTATGACCGTGAGGATAGCTGGGATGGGTGAGGCGGCGAGGCCTGCGCATGGTCGGGTAGGACGGCGCCGAGACCTGAGCACACGACTGGGGATGAAAGAGGCAAGGCTCGCAGGTGCGACCTGGGTGTGGCAGGTCTCGTGAGGTGGCGCGAAGGGTGTTCGCCGCGTACGGAGCCACCGTTGATGATGAAGAAGAGGGCCTTTAGAATGTAACCTCATGCGAGCATCATCAATTGGAGCTGGCGGTGCCGCGGCGGCGAAGACGTGGGAGTACGGCTCCGCCTGGTGAAGCAGCAGTTGCGGGGCTCGGCAAAGTGTGGGAGGTTGGAGAAGGTGAGGGAGGTCGGTCATTAATGAGGGTAGCAGGGTCTTTTTCGTCCAACAACGTTCTCTTCTAGGGAATCCAGGAGTGCTAATATATTGGGACGGAGGAAGTAGTTCACTACCGAAATCAGCGTATATCTCGGCAACACTCGGTAAATCCCTCACGACAAAAATTTACTCGGCAAAGAGAACTTTGCTGCGTGTTTTTAATCACACACTCAACAAACATTTTGCCGAGTGTCCCGGGCACCTCTCAGCAAAAAAAAAAGTAAACTAACGGCGACTTGACGGCAATGGCGGCTTTGCCGAGTGTCTTCCATTGGCACTCGACGAAGTTTAAAGCGTTTGCTGAGTGTCTCGGTAATGACACTCGGCAAATCTCCAGCTCTTTGCCGAGTGTCTTGGTCAAGGCACTTGACAAAGCTTCAACTCTTTGCCGAGTGTCTCGGTCAAGGCACTCAGCAAAGTACCCATCCAGATACAGAATTTATTTTATTTTTTGCTTAAACCGACAAAAATCATAATTATCATCCCAAGCAATTCATATACATCACAATAAGCATCACAGGCATTTCATATAGATGATCACAACCGGAAATCCATAAATAAACACACACACACATACATGCAAATTATATGGGGTGCGAACATTAAGTTGAGTAAAAGGATCCCCCTTCCCAAAACACGCACACATACATGCACCCCCAATTTTGAGTCACTCCCTAAATTCAATGGTAATAGTTTGATTTTAAAAAATATTGATTTTATTTTATATCAAACTTAGAGTGTGTTTGGAAGGGCACAACAAGCTTCATATATTTTGGATTATTTGTCAAAAGTATTTGTTGCGGTTATTCTACATAAGAAGTCAAGCATGTTTGGCACAACATAGCTTAACTGAAGAATATATTGTAATAAACTTCTATTTGATGCTTCGACAAACTGATTATACTAGTATAAATATGAAAACTGTTTATAGCTGTATGAATAAGCATTTTTGAAGTTAACCTGTTTGGCTAGGCTTATAGCTTATTATTATGACATATAAACAGTTTAATAAGTCATGCCAAAAACACACTTAAGCTAGTTTGACTTTGATCAATTTCAAAAAACAAATCTCTTCGCAGGACAGAGGTAATAATACTATCTTAAATTTTGTGAAAATCAACTTCGTTCATGCCGTAATATTACTGACTTTTCACATATGCCATAGCTTGATGAAACAGTACAAATTTATTTATTCCGACCAAGAAAACACTATTTTTGGGGAAAAAATCTTTCATTTTTTAAAGGAACTTTTGTCCAAATATGCAGTTCTACGATAAGGGATACAGGATAATTACCTTTCTAAAGGCCTCCTCGTGTTCTGCGTTTTCTCCATCAGCCATGCTTGGAGCAACTGAGCCAGCACCCAGGCCCTTCGTATACCTTAGCTAGCGTTATATATAGAGATGTTATAAATGAACCGTTTTTTCTGATTGCTGTGCGATTGAAGAACTTGTAGTCGATGCGACGAGGAGACTTTGAATTGTTCCGCGTCAACCCTGAAGGTATCATCAATCGAACAATGTCATTAGGCCTGTTCAACGGTGGTTCGGATAAACTGGCTAAGAAACCGACCGCGCTCAACGCACTTAAGGATAAACAGTAATTAGTACAATGAACAGTAATCTATGTGTTGAAATGAACTACCTGGTTTCTAGCCGGTTCGACTGTTTCGTTGATGAACAGCCCTGAATGTCATGTCACACAAACATACACACACGTCACTCCCTAGTTTTTATGCTACTAGCTTGATGTAAAAAGATAATGATTTTTTTCTTTATCAACCTTAGCATGTGTTTAAGAGGGCTTATGCTGATGCAACAACCCGCATATATTCTGGATTATCTATCTAAGGTGTTTATTGAGCTTATTCTGCAAAAGCAGCCAAGTCTGTTTGACAAGAGTGCTTAGGGTGTGTTTGCTATAGCTTGTGCATCAGCTCATTAAGCAACGTGTGATATCGTAAGCTAAAAACTGTGTCATACGGTTTAAAAACAAAAGCACTTATTATGATAAACAGTCATAAGTCAATACTCATTTTGTACTATAAACTATAAGCAAGAAAAATCTTGATTTTGTAGCTTATGGACTTCCTCGTTTAGGATAGACTTTTTTACCAAACGGGTTGACTGATTATGCTACAATAAGTCAGATAAGTTGGATAAGCACTTTTGACATATAAGCTAGAGCATAATCAATTTTCTGCATAAGCAAAAACTATACCAAATTACCTTTCTAAAGAACGCCTCTTGTTCTGCGTTGGCTCCGTCAGCCATGCTTGGAGCACGTGGGCCACCCAGGCCCTTTGTATAATCTTAGCTAGCGTTATATATACAGATGTTACAAATAAACGGGAATGTTTTTTTCTGATTGCTATGCGTGGTCGATCCAAAAACTTGCAGTCCATACACTACTATAAAAATGGTCATTAATAGCGTCCTATTAGCAGCGGTTGCTCTAGAACCGCTGTTAAAATATTCTCAGCAACGGTTCAAAAAATTTGGGTGCCGACCAATTATTGGTGTCCCACCGAACCGTTGTTGATAATAGGTATCACCAATTATTGCCGACCAATTATGTTTAAATGAACCGCTGCTGATAAGTTCAAAATTATCAGCAGCGGTTCAATTAAATGAACCATTGCTGATAGTGTATTATTAGCAGCGCGCTTCAGGACATGAGGGCCCCGATCAATAATTGCTGCACTGAGCAGCGGTTCATTTAATTTTGAAACTTATCAGCAATGGTTCTCTTTCTGAACCGTTGCTGATAAATAGCCTACATATATAACTCCTATCCTCTTCATTTTTGCGCACCCGGGCACCATTTCTTCCATCATTTTTGTAAGTGTTCTTCCCCAAAGGTCGAGGAATGCCATTTCTATACTTTGCTGCGGTTGGATGACTAAAAAATTGTAGGATTCTTTCATCTTGAGCTCTTGAAGATTGGTTGGATTATATTTATTTGCTCAATCTAAATTTCCATGTTGAATTCTCTTAGGAGGTTAGTGTCTTCAACGATCTGCATGGAACTTTGATTATTAGAATAAGCTCAGGTCTGTAAGATAGTTGAAGATCAGCGTTACTCAAAGCGGCTCAATGAGAAACAGATTACTGCTCTACTGAAAGTGACCTGTCAGCGTCCTCAAGAGCGTGAGCTGGACATCTTACAGGTTACTATTCTTTTCTCTTTTTTCAAGCTGATTCTTCATTTTTCCACTGCATATTTTAGTATTTCAACCATGCTACAATTATTAGCTTATGTAATGGGTTTTAGTTCGTGATCTTTGGAAGCCCTTCATTGATGTTTACATGTGCATTCTTTCGGATTTATGGTTTAGAGGATGGTATCATGATTGATTATTGTGATGTCTTGTCATTTTTTCATTGTCGTACTTCTGCTTGTGATTCTCAAAATGATATCTGGCGTTAGAACTGTACAAACAGTTTCTTGATTATTGAAATATTTGTCAAACAACTTTTAAATAAAATATATTATCTAAACATAGTTATTTGTTGTTAAGCATCTTATGCTTCTAGTTTTGCTTCGTGCCTTAGTTTTGCTACACAACAATACAAAGGGTGCAAGCAAAAGCAAATTAGAGGTATATAGGTATTTTTTTATTTTAGAAAACTATTATCAGCAGCGGTTCAAAATTATGAACCGCTACTGATAACCTTTATTATCAGCAATGGTTAATCAACAGCGGTTCTAAAACCGCTGCTGATGAGGGATTTTGAACCGCTGCCGATGAGGTATTTTGTAGTTGTGATGCGATGAGGAGACTTTGAATTGTCCCGCGTCAACGCGTCACAATCGGACAGGTGTCATGTCACGGTATGTATGACTGGGCTGGGAAAGAAAAGATGCACCCACATGAGCGTACGGCTTCAGCTGAAGCGTAGACTCTATAGTACGTCCCCCCAGTTATGCCTCCCCTCCAGTCTGAAGACTAGGTGAATGGTTGATTTCTTCTGAATGTTATAGTCAGTAAAGGTCCGACGATCCTCAAGCCGCTTCCCTGCAAAGATGAGATACTACTGGTTCGTTGGGATGCCGTCGTCCTGGATCTTTGGCTTCAAGTTGTCGATCGTGTCATCAGACTATACCTCCAGTGTGACGGTCTTTCCAGTCAAAGTATTGCCAAAAATCTGCATCTCATACCCCGCTGGCGTAGGACGAGATATAGGATGGACTCCTGCTGAATCTTGTAGTGAGCTAAGATGCGTCCATGTTCAAGCTGCTCCCCAGCAAAGATGAGCCGCTGCTGGTCTGGTGGGATGCCCCTCCCCTCCAAGAAAAAAAAACAAGAATTGCAAAATGCTTTGTCCGTTCTATTACCTCCACATGACTAGTTGTTGGGTGGTTAGTTAGTGGGCCAGGCTAAGGCGTGTGGCTGATGAGAGTTGTTGTGAGGTCGCAATACAACTGCGTATGTATGATTAAGCTACTAGTCCCTATGGATAATTTTATTTTGCTGTTTTTAAGAGTCTCATGTGATTTAAAATATGTTCAAACGACAACTGAAACAACCTCTACAAATGCATTGTTTTACCTTGGTACTTTATTATACTTAATTGTATGCTCACTAATGGGTGAATCTGAAAATCATTTTTTACCAATTTCTCGGATACTGTATGCGTGTCATATCTGTATCCGGTGACGTTTCAGACATGGATACGGTGCCTTCTCCACGTATCAGTGTTTCGTAGGTCTATATCTTTACCCCTTATTATTATTTTAGGTGACATCGTTCGCCCTCTAGTTATTCTGTCCAGCTTATCCGTTATTTATACGATTCGTATTCTGAAACACGTGGAGTCCAATTCAAAAACACAAGGAAAAAAGAATATCATTGCTATTCTGCAACAGGTGGAGTCCAATAAAAAAAGAGACGAAAAAAGAAACTGTATTATGTTTCAATTAATTAGGAAATTGACGGAGGCTTCTCCCCCAATTTTGTCCCCTTTGTTCTCTCAAACATAGCTAAGCTTCGCTGCAACTTCCCTTTCCTTGTTATTTCCAACAACTGAATACTAGATGGATTTTCAGTTCTGATTGGGAGAGTGAATAGAGGAGATGATAAGTACTCCATTTTATTTCTTTATTGGCATTTTGGCCCTTTAGTGGTGCCTCAGTGCAAGCTCGAGTCACCAGCCATGATGGGAGAGAGAGAACAATATCCATGAGGCATGCCGCACTGGAAACACATGTGAAATCTTTACCTCAGATACAATGTCTGCTCAAGGATGAACAAGGTAAGACTGGGCCAACTTGGGCTCAAATGGAAACATAAGTGGGCTGTGGCATTTGGTCCATTCTACAATTCAACAACCAGAAATCCGATGCTTGCCGAATTTTGAAAGTTTGCCGAGTTTATTTTATCGGGCACCCGACAACAAGATCTTTGCCGACTGTAAAAAACAAACATACTCGGTGAATAAAAACACTCAGCAAAAATAGTGTTCGAGGAATGCAAAACAAAAAATACTTGATAAACATGCTTGTTTGCCGAGTGTTTTTCTTGGCACTCGACAAAAAAATTAAATTATATTTTAAAACAATAAATTAATTAAAATAAAAAAATTTGAAATACAAAGTTGTATAACTTCTGAATATCTATAACTTTTATTTTGATCATTAGTTCATTACTCAAATTGATCTATAACATTATATACAAGAGCAATATGTCTCATATAGTTTAATACAACAAAAAGCGAGTCATGTAAGATTTGTGAACAATGTTACTACCATTATGTTAGACGAACAAATAACCAAAGAAAAAGTTATAGATCTTTAGAAGTTATACAACTTTGTAATAGTTTAATACTTTTTTATTCGAATTATCTTTGTCAATGCAAATTAAGTTTGCTGAGTGTATTATTTTTTGCACTCGGCAAACAAGGTTTTTGACGAGTGTATTATTTTTTGCACTCGGCAAACAAGGTTTTTGCTGAGTGTATTATTTTTCGCACTCGGCAAACAAGATCTTTTTCGAGGGTCTGACATAGAACACTCATTAAAGACGTATAATATAAAAAGATTGAAAATAGAGTCTATACTCAATTGACAGTGTGGTGCAGTGGTAAGGGACTACTCGTGCGAAGGGGAGGTCGTGAGTTCGAATCCCGCCAGCCACACTTAGCATGCAGCGTGCGTAAAAATGTCGCACTTGCGATGGCGATGAGTGGGGTTGTTGGGCGCCCTCCCCACATTTAAAAAAAAATTCTATTTTGTTGGTGTTTTTTGCGATTTACATTTTCTCCAGTGCAAGGCTTTGTCGAGTGTATTTGACATTCGGCAAAGAGCTCTTTGCCGACTAAATTTGTGTCGAGTGCAAACTCGTCAAAGAGTTTGCTGAGTGTATTTTGGTCTTTGCCAACTATGGGGTTTCCGGTAGTGTTCCTAGGGCTTCTATTTTGTTGGTGTTTTTTGCGATTTACATTTTCTCCAGTGCAAGGCTTTATCGAGTGTATTTGACATTCGGCAAAGAGCTCTTTGCCGACTAAATTTGTGTCGAGTGCAAACTCGTCAAAGAGTTTGCTGAGTGTATTTTGGTCTTTGCCAACTATGGGGTTTCCGGTAGTGTTCCTAGGACTTCAAAAAATAACTTCTAGTCTTATTTTTCTAGAAATAGAGTAGTCATGCTCAAGCATAATAGAATTGTGTTGTATAGGAAAATATATTGCAAACTAAATATAGTAACTTAAACTTATATTTATCTGCATCGATCGTTTTATCAGGATTTAGCCAAATGGAGACTTGGAGCTACTATACCTCCCCTTGCTTTTTGAACAATTTAGGTCTGCAGCACCATTTTCTTTGCAACAAAAATGTTTACTGATTATTTTCCACGTTCTTGTTTTCAAAATTAAAAAGAAAATCTGGATTGTCCTGGGCGTTCTTCTTTCCAAAACGTAGAACACATTTCTATATTGTCTTCAACTTCTTCTTTCAAAAAAAAGTTTCCTCCAAGATTATCAGGTGTGATTTGGCTTCCACGGCTCGTGTTCAACACTTTCGTATTCCTTTAGCTCAAGGACGTGCGGCAAAGTTTTGGAGCTCCTTTAACAGAGAATGGTGGGGGAGTAAGAAAGAATTCCGTGTTGCATTTTTTGGAGCATGTGTTCAATCTATGCCCAACAGAAGCTCAAGGGGGTGCTGGCTATGGCTGACCCGTGACCGGTTAGAGAGAGAGACCGAGAAGGGTTAAGGGACAAAAATTTGTTGGTTAAAATATTTTGGGCGTCATGGGTCAAAAGAAACAGTCCAGCCTACCTCACGTTGTCGTATTTATTTTATTGTAATTATTAGTTATGGGAATCATCATATTTTGTAAGAACTTCAATGTAAAAGAAGAAACAAAATGCAGTTATGCAAATAAAAGGTCAATCTAATTATACTGTTCTTTTTTCTAGGAATGTAAAACGTTACTAAGTTTTTTTTTGTTTGCTTTAGATTCAAATTTGATTCACATCTCAAATTTGAATGATGCAATTCAAACACAATCAAAATAAAAGTGTAGAAAAATTATATCCACTTTGTCTCTATGCAAAACTTGGTTTCATTCAAAAATGCAGAGTTTAAAATTTGACTAAATTTTAATTATATTTCAATATTGATTAGAGTGTGACGTAACCTGTAATTATAGTTGGTTTATTTGTTTTGCGTTCTCTTCTTTGGAAAAATGGAGAGTAAAGCTTTATAATAAGTATGGTAGCCGAAATTACCACATGTTTCGTTATATATGTGAAACTCTAGCAAGCACAAGCAAATTTATTTTCAAATATATATGCAACTATATATTCTTTTTGTATTTGTTAAAGTCCGTAGCAATGCACGAGCACTTTGCGAGTGATAAAATGAAATTGCTCCTACAACAGTGCCGTGAAATGATGGTCCGTGTGTAAATGGTGTCCACTCTGCTTTTCAATCTTGGTAGGGGTGATGGCAAGGTGAGAAACTCACCGAGGCAGCTGGTCACAAGCGGCAAAGCTCGGGGGAGGGGGGGGGGGGGACAAACTCGTTTTCAAATTAATGCAGCTCGTACGGTGCAAATCGAGAGGCGGGACCTGGTCGGGTGGAGGAGGAGTAATAGGCGAAGAATTTGAGCCGGCTAATCTGGTCGGAGAGGGTGCAACGAGGCGGCGCTGTGAGCTCACCAAGCTCACAGAAATTGTGGGGTTGGCGGCATCGGGTATCAGGGAAGGAGGGAGGAGGGAGACGAAAAAGGGAAATAGGGGGCGTGCTGAAACCGTGGGCAATACTTCGGTTTTGCCCCGGTTGGGCACACCAGGTGGCTTCCCCGCCGGTGAGCGGCAGCCATACAACGCATCGGTGCCAGACTCCCGGGCCCGTGAGCGGAGCTGAGAGAAGGGAGCTAATGATAGGTTGCGCATGCAGCATTTTTCTTTTTGGTTGGTTTTTGAAAATGCACTTACTTAATAATTTCATATCCTTATTTCTAGAGCTCCTGTGTGAAAAATAAAACTATGGGGATGATCCCCACGATTTTCTCTTAATGTAGAAAATGAGTTTGTTCAAAAACTGACATTCAAATGTGAAGAGGAATTTTCTAATGCAGCATGTTTTTGACACTTTAGGTATTTATTTGGGGCATTAAACCTTGAACAATAATTATGATCTTTTGCCCAAAAATTATGAGTCAACCTACCCCACAACATATATTTTTTATGGTACTATGTTGTATTGAATACTTTTGTACTTGCTGTTCAATTATGGCTCAATTCAGTCAAATTTCATTCAAATAAGGTTCAGCCACTACAAGGTTTCAGGTCTTTCGCAACGTAGCAAAAATGATGCAATAGGGCTATTTTCGTGTCAATATAACACTATGACAACGACTTCGGGTCATTGGGAGGCGTCGCAATTGCAGCCGATGCGATAGCATATTGCATCATTTTTTTGTAGCGTTGCGGTAGCTATGGTTTCTTGCAAGGACATATGGTGTCGCGTGTACTTGAAATCGCAACGATGATTGTGTTGCAGTACATGTATTCGCAACTACGAATGTCGCTGCTATAATGGGTACTGCGCCAATGCAGCCTAGTTGCAATGCTCGTGAAGTGTAGCGATACGCGCAATTGCTAGGCAGGTGCTCGTCACGATATCTGACCGCCAATTGCAACCATCTAAACCTCATTGCTATACGTTTAGCTAAAATTGCAACGCCGGTCATGCCGTAGCTATACGCTCAACTGCAATCGCGATGACGAACGTGTCGTTGCTATACACTCAACTAGAATCACGACGATGAACATGTCATTGCTCTATGCTCAACCGGAATCAGGATGACGAATGTGTTGTAGCTATATGCTAAACTGCAATCGCAATGACGAGTGTGCCATCGCTATATGCTCAATGGGAATCGCAACGGCGAACGTGTCATTGCTATACGCTCAACAAGAATCGTGACAACATACCTAAAGTTGATATATGCACAAAGGGAATCGCGGCGACGTGTCTGTCGTTGCTACAGGTTTAAAGTGTATCGCATTGGAATAATAGTCGCTGCTATATAGATAGAGGGTATCACATCGAAATACTAGACGTTGCTATACAAATAGAGGGTATCACATCAAAATATCAGTCACGACAGTTAACATTTAGTGTATCGCAACAAAATGAATAGCATACATCAATCCAATATTCACTCATACAACCCATTTAAATCCATAAGTGCGATTGTATCCACAGAAAATTCTGCATGCCAATATGATAACAATAAAGAGAGAATGAAGAGAGTTTTGCACCTAGGTACTAAGCAATCCTGAACCTTATATATCGCCCTACCAAATCTCAAAGTTCCTCTCAAAGTAAGAGAAATATATAGGGTTTCTAGTGAGATGAGAATTACAGCTTGTAGAGCTATAGAGAAACATATATGGAAAAAATTAACGCCAGTATGAATGAAGTTCATATTCTAGTTCTTACATGTTATTTCCTTTTGGCTGCTCATGTTCTAGATTGAGCTAATAGCTCCCTTGAAGTAATGATCGTGATATTCATTCGCCAAAATCTTTGTTTAGGATTAGGTCGAATATTTTTCTTTTTGTGTTGTGATAATGCTTCTTGTCTCAATCTGGTATAAAGATGTTGGAACATTGTTAGCTATAATCCAAGCACACCATCATCGTGATTTCCATGCTTGTGCAAAACCATTACCTGCTCTGACTCGGGTGTTCGAACACTATTATGCATTGGAGTTGCATCAATGTTATCCTCAGTGTTCCTAGCTTCACGTTCTATTGTATTGTTGCTTAAATTTTTTTCCCTTCATTGGTCTTCCATGCAATGATGCCTTCACTGGTCTCTACTGCAATGTTGCCTTCAGCGCTTCTAGTGTTTATAGCTACATTGCTCTCTGGTACATTGTTGGTTTGCGGGTAGTAGTCTACAAATTACAAAATAGGACACAAATTATGTAATATAACAAATTTGAAAAGGAGTCAAGAGATTGACTATAATCTAAGTGAGAAATTTTAGAAACTTTCAGGTGTATTATGAATCTTTAATTGGCAACAGAGCTTGGCAGTGGCGGAGCTAAGCCCATGCTCTAGGTTGGGCCGAATGCTATCGGGCTGGTTCAAGTGGGCCAATGAAGGAAAACAAATGCCAAAAATAGATGTAAAAAACTGTAGCTTTTGGATCTCATGGTGTGACGCCAACCCTGTCCACCACCTGGCGCCACCACTGCAGCATTCCTATAAAAATAGGCAAAAAAAATATGATCACACTATTGTATGCCTGAGAGTGTTACCTCCAGATTGCCGTTTTGTGCAAACATTAGTTGAAACTATTGCATCAATGATTCTCGAATATTGGTCATGAGTCATTGCTGCTCTACATCCTTATTGGCAGCTTGATTTGCAAGAAACTCTTTTAGTTGTTGAAGCTCAAGTTCTTGTTCTTGGATTCTCCCCTGAAGCAGTTGCTTTTCATTTGGATTACACATGTATCCTTTGCCAAGAAACCTACTTGATTTGGCCCTGGTTGTTTCCCTGTACATTTCCTGGAGAACAAGGCTCTCTTTACCAGATGGAGATGTGTTACTTCTTGCTTCGTCTGTACCCAATTCAGATGATTCAGTCATATGCAATCTCCTGGCTGCATTGCTCCGAGTAAAAGAAACAAATATATGCGATTAATGTATGTAATTTTGCGACAAAAAAGAAAACTAGTTTACAAAGTTTATAGCATTCATATAAATACTTTTAGACATGTCATTTGACCATTGTCCTTGATGCTTCGTGTGAGTAACCTTACATAGTTCAAAATGTCCTGGCTCAAGCACCAATTTCTATATCTCTCTACAAATGCAAGCGTACACATCACTAATATATCAGATTAATATGTTACAAGCAGAGAACAGTCATGACAATGTTTATCATTTTCCATCTACACTGAGAGAAAGGCTTCGAACTATCACATGCATGGTTTTCATTTCTTAACGATTTGTAGAGTTCTGGCTGCTGATCTTCTGTGGATAGTTAACAATTAATGTTATGAAACTCAAACTACCACTGCAAGATAGTGTTGGAATAGTTATATCTTGGAGCATTTGGACTACAAGAAATGAATAGTTTGTTACCTTGAACTTTGAATCTCCAAAGTACTTGATTAAATAGTGCCACTCTACAATGTTCAAGTCTTCAGGCTTATGCTTCATTCTGGCATCATAACTCTTGTATGCCTTATATGTAGCACTAAAAGTGGATCTCCATCCTTTGTAGCGCTCTTGTGCAACCTTCAATATCTTTTCCTTGGCATAATTAATGTGATCCATGTCCCATACTTCCTATTGTAAAGTCGTGCATGTTAATATATTGTCAACAACAGAGAAATGGTTTACAAGGAAACATAGGAGGCAACTAATGCAACAAATATGTTGAATGAGATAATGCAAAATTTACCTAAATGGTATACAATGTACACTTTTATTTATCACATTAGGAGAAGAAAGATGAGACATTAACATATCATAATGTTTTCTGCATGGAAATCTTGACTTCTTTGCTTATATGTTTCCATTATCCAACTCCAATTAGTGGAGTCCTAAGCCTTGTAAATGTAAGCACTTCATCCACAAATGTACGTCTATTTTCTCCACAGGTACCACCTAGAGTCACTACTACAATAAAGCTCTGTTGTAGCGGGCTAAAAGGACGTTCAGTGACGGAACACGAAACCGCCACTAGGGCTTTAACACGAGTTATTTGCAAAGGCAGTAGCGGACTAAGGACCGCTACTGCCTTAGGTTATATTTTAGTTAAAAAGGCTTCAGTAGCAGTCTAAGGACCGCTACTGACGCCCAAATACATAGCAAAATAAAAGGGCGGGTCCTAGCTATTATTGCTAGGACCCGCCCTATAGATGCATCACCACCGACGCCCACACGCCGGTGCCCTAGCTATGCGCTCGTCCGTTCCGCCCGTCTGCCTTCCGCCTGTTCGCCTTCTACCCGTCCGCCTTCCGCCTGTCCGCCTTCCCCCGTCCGCTACGCCGCGTCACGCCACGACCACCATCGGAGCCGGTGAAGTAGGAGGGAGACCGCGCTCCCGTTCTAGGTGCCGCTGCTACCACCATCGATGCTGTTGTCGCCGCCGACGCGCCCCCACCCGATGCGCCGCCGTCGCCAGATCCACCCGTGGGCCGACGCGGTGGTGCGCGACGGCGGTCGGGAGACGGAGTAGGAGGCAGCAGCGTGTTGGCCACGACGACGGCGTGCCGACACCAGGTGTGCCAGACGCACTGCGCGCCCCCAACGACGACGGCTATTTGACATCTTCGCCATGCTCATTGGAGGAGAGGAGGAGGTGGAGGAGACCGAGGAGGGCCGGAGGCAAAGGAGGAAGAAGGGAGGCGGAGGAACCCTAACCCTAAAAAGGGGCAGTGCGGTGTGAGCGAAAATGATACTGCCGCGCCGTGCCCCCCCCCCCCCCCCCAAAATTTTTATAGTAGGTTGCGGTTGCCAAATGAGGGCCTTATTGTTAGGCCCGCTACTAAATGGGCTTTAGGTGTTAGTTGCGGGCCTGATAGAAACCGCACCTACGTGGTGTTGATTAGTAGCTGTTATGTTTATTCTTTGTTGCGGTTCCCTTATGCCCGTAACTATTTTTTCTAATGTAGTTGCGGTCACGCGACTGTGCTACACTTAGTCGCGGGGTTTTTGAAGGACTGCTACTGAGACAAAAATGACATCCGCTACTATAGAGCTTTATTGTAGTAGTGAGTTGGTGAAATATAAATTGTTAGCTTCTGAATACGATCCTTCATTCTCTTTACCAAAGCAGCTAGACCTTTCAAGGTACCATGACCAGCTCTCTTGCCATGAGCAGCTAGATCTTTCAAGGTACCATGACCAACCGTGACCATAAATGTTATTTCATTATAAACCACTATAATCGTGACCACTAAAATGAGCCAGCCTATAATGATAACTGTGTAGTCACAATCTCAAACCATAAATATATTATATAACATTCAAATGAATATACTATGACACAAACCATATTTACTTCTTCATATAGTCATGGAATGTTAGCATATAATTCTTTAGCATAAATATATTGCATACAACACCGGAAACCATAAAGAAGTTGTAATACAGCCATAAATAATATCCCACAACCATAAAACTTGTTTTTGTAATGCATAACCGTAAAACTTTGAAGCATGCAGTTCCGCAACCTGAGCATATGACCCTAGAAGAATTATAATGTGCTCTCCGCAACAAATATACTTTTATAACAAAAATAATAGGATCTGCCCGTTTCATGCATTTCATTCCAGTTTTCTCTCTCTCTCTCTCTCTCAGATCCAGATTAGTAATAATGACTATGTCTCCACGTGACTTTATGGTAGTACACAGGACGACCATGGCCATGGACCCTGTCTATATCTGCAATAGGAGGTAGTTCCACATGTTATATTTGATTTCACATAATTGCTATTCTTGTTCATTCCATGGATTTTGAGTAATCTCCTTGTAGATCAAATGTTGGTTGTACCAGACCCATCGAATGGAAGCTATTGGGCATTAGATATGGAGAAGGTGGTTGTGTTGAGATCTTATGCCCAAGGTGTGTGAATGGATATAAAAAAATTTCTTCGTTGGATCTCCATGAGAAATGTTTACTGCTGACCAGATCCACCCTGTTGGGGGTTCTTATATCACACAACGAGCTTTCCTATCAGATCTTGATGTAATGTCCTTGATCTCTCCTGTTTTTCATGGACGACGTTTGATCGGATTTCTGATCATTTTATTATTTTTTATTTTATACTTGATCAGGTGTTGTCACATGGGAGGCACAATTTCTACCTATAATCCTTCTCTACCTAATCATCAGTACAATGAAGGAGTGTGTAATGTAGTCGCCATGCATCAATGCATACACCAAATGAATAGAAAGCTAGCTTGGATTCTAGAACTTATTTGTATTAGTTCATTCAACTTTTCATTTGTTTTTGAAATATGTTTTTGCAGATCCAAATGATATATGTATGCAAACTGTTACATTCATAACTCAGGTGACCAGAAATCTGTAGCTAAATTTCAAAACACTTCCTCCTTGATAATGCTTTTGTAAGTATTAGTCAAATTGCCATCATTTCAGCTACAATTTGTGTAGATGTGACTCTGCTTGGGATGGAAAGGAATAACCATACATGTTGTATAAATGCAAAAAAGTGACAATTAAGCATCTCAAAAATATCCTACTTAGTTATCAAATATGACTAAGGAAATATATTATGGTTGGGATTCAATGATTGAATCAGTAACTATGGTTTGGATTTTATTGTTGCACGAATCAATCCACATATTATAGGGGTGTCATTTTCTAGAATTTATGGTTGTGGAAGTGGCCTATGGTTTGGATTTTATGTTGCATAAATCTACCTACATATTCTATGGATTATCGATGTCAATTGTTAGAATTTATGGTTGCGGGAAAATGTCTACTAGTGTTATTATGGTTGTGACAATCAACTTCTAGCATTTTATGGTTACATGCACCAACCAATAAGGATTTACGATCATGAAACAAAAAGGCAAATTTTTATGGTGAGATAATGGAGGCCTATAATTTTATGCCTTTGTACCGGTCACCGGAGCTCGTCTACTGCACTAAATATTATTTATGAATGCAGAAAATTAACTACTAGTATTGTTATGATTACGCCGAGCTTTATGGCGGACAAGAAATCTCAACTTTTTATGGTTGTAGGAATGACGTTGGTATTTTTATAGCTACGAGCATGTGAATAGAGCTCTAGTTTTATGATTGTGGACAATAAAATCAAAAAATTTATGGTTGAGAGAATGGGTACAGTTAGACGCGGGAGCTCAGCCGCTGATATATATATATATATATATATATATATATATATATATATATATATATATATATATATATATCTTTTTTTCTACTCCTAGGAGTAGCTACTCCCACATGTATATCTCACAATCTAGAGAATATCATTACATACTTGAGGTTTGTAAATTAAATATGTAGTTATACTAGAGGATATATGGACATACTTATTTTTTTAATTAGAATACATGAAGTATGGGGATATACTTTTATATAGCAGTAAATGCGACGAGCTCTTCCTCCACCGCTGCCCGCCGCGCTTCTTCCCCGACGAAGAGTCCTCCACTGCATCTCTGATCCCCCCCCCCCCCCCAGCCGCGCTTCCTCCGTCCACCTCGCCGCGGGAGCGGTGAGCCCAAACCGATTGGTGAGCTATTCCCAAATCCCCGGCGACGCATCTTCCTCGTCAACGCATGGCAACCTCCTCAGCGCCCTTGCCCGGCCGCACGCCATCACCAAATCTGTTTGGACACACTCCCTCCTCATCATCGCCGTCGCAGGCCGTCATCGAGCCCATGAGCCCCGCCGTGTCACAGGAGCCCTGCTTCATCCTTGTCGTGGTGATGACTAGCGACAAGATCCGCGACGATGGCGCTCCTGTCTCCTGACCTTTGCTATTGCTTCTGGTTCTCGTGCGAGCACCAGTATGTGTCCGCATCGACCCAGCCTGCTCCACTTCCGCAACCAGCTGCCGCATCCCGGATCTGCTGTCTTTTCCATTGCTGCCTCAGTAATTTGCCGTGAGGTCTGCTCTGCCGCACTGTAGTGCTGCTCAAAACTCCATTTCCGTGTGTCTGAGTGCATCAACAATTCTCCACCCAACACTTCATGCAATTATGATGGCTATCCTTGATTGTCACGGTTCCTGATGATTTGAGATGTCAGCAAGCAGCACAATGTGCACAAACAATTTTGATCTCCTTCGTGAATAAACAAACAATACTGACACCGGTGTGAGATCTTCTGGAATACATTAATGGACCTTTGAATCTTATGTATTTACAGAATGCAAAAATACTGAAGGATTCTTCAAAAATTACTGAAGCTATATTAAAAAACTATTGAATGCATGATTACTGAGTGCATTGCAAGAAAATTACTGGTAAATAAAAAATACCAAATAGATACTTATTGTAAAAAGTTACTAACACTTGCGTAGAATTTACTGACTCGTTATACTGTTACTGATTATAAATAATCACTGAAGGTGTTGCTGATTCTAAAAAGTTACTAACAAAAAATTACTGGCATATTGCACACTAAATTCTACAAATGCTTGACACACTATATTCTATAAATGTTTGGCACACTAAATTCTCCAACTACTTGACACACTAAATTCCACAAATGCTTGGCACACTAATTTCTCTAATGAGCCGACAATTTCTATCATCAAAGAAGAAGATTTTGAATTACTGATAGTATGTTATAAAACTACTGATAGTATGTTGTCAATTTACTGATGAATAATATTGCATTGATGTTACTGATAATATGTTCGTAATGTGCAATAAATAACAGGCGATGGATACAGCTAATTACAGAATTACTAACACTTTGCAATTACTGACTGTGGTTATACTGTTATTGACAAAAGACAATCAATAAAAGTGTTACTGATTCTAAAAAATTACTAACAAAGAATTACTGACACCTTGCACTGGCACACTAAATTCTCCAAGTGCTTGGCACACTAAATTCTACAAGTGCTTGACATACTAAATTCTCTGATGAGCTGTTGATTTCTGTCACAGAAGGAAAAAAATGTCGGATTCTGAAGATCCAAACCATATGACAATAAACACTAAATTCTCCAAGTGCTTGGCACACTAAATTCTACAAATGTTTGGCACACTAAATTCTACAAGTGTTGTCACACTAAATTCTATAAATGCTTTGCACACTAAATTATATAACTCCTTTGCACACTAAATTCTACAAATGCTTTGCACACTAAATTATATACATGCTTTGCACACTAAATTCTACAAATGCTTTACACACTAAATTTTACAAATACTTTGCACAATAAATTCTCCAAATAGCCGACAATTTCTATCACCGTAGGACACAATGTTGGATTCTAGAGCCCAAACCATGTGGCAATAAACACTAAATTCTCCAAGTGCTTGGCACACTAAATTCTACAACTGCTTGACACACTAAATTCTCCGATGAGCTGCTATTTTTTGTCACAGAAGGAAAAAAAATGTCGAATTTTAAGGGTCCAAACTATATGGCAATAAACACTAAATTATCCAAGTGCTTGGCACACTAAATTCTACAAATGCTTGGCACACTAAATTCTACAAGTGCTTGGCACACTAAATTCTACAAATTCTTTGCACACTAAATTCTACAACTCCTCTGCACACTAAATTCTACACATGTTTTGCACACTAAATTCTACACATGCTTTGCAAACTAAATTCTACAAATGCTTTACACACTAAATTCTCTAAATAGCCGACAATTTCTAACACCGTAGGGGACAATGTTGGATTCTAGAGTCCAAACCATGTGTCAATAAGCACTAAATTCTCCATGTGCTTGGCACACTAAATTCTACAAGTGTTTGACGCACTAAATTCTCCAATGAGCTGCTGATTTCTATCACAGAAGGAAAAAAAGTCAGATTTTAAGGGCGCAAACTATGTGGCAATAAACACTAAATTCTCCAAGTGCTTGGCACACTAAATTCTATAAATGCTTGGCACACTAAATTCTACAAGTGCTTGGCACACTCAATTCTATAAATGTTTTACACACTAAATTCTACTCATTCCATCCAACAATATAAGCATTTCTGGACATTTGGGTTTGTGCAACAATATAAGCATTTGTAGAGTATGAACGCAATAAATGAGGTGTGTGAACATAATTAGTGAGGTGTGGTTAGATGAGAGAGAAAATTTTTATGTGATAAAAGTAGGGGTATGATAGTTTTTTCATTCTATCTTTATTTTGCATTGAAATTCTAGGAATGCTTATATTCTTGGATGGAGGGAGTACAACTCCTCTGCACTCTAAATTCTACATATTCTTTGCACACTAAATTCTATAAATGCTTTGCACATTAAATTCTGTAGATACTTTGCACACTAAATTCTACAAATGCTTTACGCACTAAATTCTATAAATGCTTCGCACACTAAATTCTCCAATGAACCGACAATTTCTATCATCATAGGAAACAATGTTGGATTCTAGGACCTAAACCTTGTGGCAATAAACACTAAATTCTTTAAGTGCTTGGCACACTAAATTCTCCAAGTGCTTGGCACAATAAATTCTTCAAGTGCTTGACACACTAAATTCTTCGATGAGCTGCTGATTTCTATCACAGAAGGAAAAAATATCAGACTCTAAGAGTCCAAACCATGTGGCAATAAAAACTAAATTCTCCAGGTGCTTGGCACACTAAATTCTACAAATGCTTGGCATATTAAATTCTACAAGTGCTTAGAACAATAAATTCTCTGATGAGGTACTGATTTCTATCTCCAAAGAAAAAAATGTTGGATTCTAAGAGCCCAAACGATGTGGCAATAAACACTAAATTCTACTAATGCTTGGCACACTTAATTCTCCAAGTGCTTGGCACACTAAATTACTGAATAAGTAAAATTACTGATTATATTGTTACACAAGGAATTACTGACATTAATGATAACTGAAATTATTGATAAAATGACTTCACTCCATAATTTGTTAATCCTGAATCCATTATACCACATGAAACACATCCATTAGACATGTATCAAGTAATTCAGCGACATGGGCCAAGATAGTGTGTGCCACATCGATTACACAAGTCACATGAATACCGTTGAGTATGCATTAAACAAAATCATTGAACCCAACATGTAAGAAAACAAGTCCATGTAGAAACAAAATTGTTGAACTAAGATGCTAATTACTGAAGCAAGCACAAGGATGCCCAAGCACACCACTGATTATGCGTTCATCAATAGATGACAACACCATAGACAAAAAAAAAAACTAAACAGACTCCAGCTTTCTAATTGGAGTAAATTTCAATAAATTTGTCCTATAACAATTTACTGAAACTGATCACATAATATGTCACATGTACAAGGACAAAGCATATTCCATAGTATGTCATATGTACAAACACAAACAGATTACATTTCTTTCCTAAAATACTGACTAGGAATCATCTTTAGAGCTGGTAGGACACACAGCTCATAGGGCTGTTGTTGATGGAGGTGTTGACTGCCGAGATCCCGTTGTGCAGCAAACATCACCTAAGAATCACCTGCAGTAATGGGATGATTTACTAAATCATGAGTATAAGGAGAAGTACTCAGTACGAAATTACTGAAGCATGCACAAAAATAAGAACATGGCTCATAAAAACTGAACCGACAACAAAATAAAATAATGGAAGCATGCTCAATTGGAAGAAAATGGCTGACTGGAGCATGAAACAAATTATAGCTCATAAGTACTGAACCAACACGAAAGGAAGAGCATGGCCCTTAATTTCTAAACCAAGGAGGAATATTACTTGTAATAATGAACCGAGAAACAACAAAATTACTAAAGTATGCACGGAAGCACTGAATAGAGAGAGACTACTGAATGAGAGGACATAAAATTACTGAATAATGGCAACATGAATAAATTACTGATAGAATGAGAATTACTGAAGCATTAATCCAAAAGAGGAACTATAGGCCTGATGGTGTTCCATCATAACTGTAAAAATGACTGATGATAGAACTAGTTCATGGACAATTTGTGACACCCCTGTTGTCATTAGGGTCCCAAGGGTGTCACCTAGGCAGTTTAAAACCTTGACACCAAGCATTGGTTCAAATTCAATTGAATTCAAAACCCTTTTGAATGACCTTTGAACTGCAAGTCCCAATTTTTCAACAAGACTCACCTTTGCAAAAATTATATGTTGATGGTCTGGGTCAACTCGAATTTTGGAAATTTTATCAGAATTTTAGTCCATCAATAAAGGCCTCAAATAATTGTTAGAGTGGTCAAAAACCAGCTCTGTTCATAAAATTTCTGAGGAAATTTCTGGAGGGACTGTTGGTAGCTAGTATTTTTATAAAAACCAGCACATTATGGGGAGCCTACCATAATTTTGGTCTGATTTTAGCAGCTCTGGATTAATTCCAACAATTTTTGCAAAGGCAGTCGGCTGAAAGGAGTGGAAAAAGAAAAGAAAAAGAAAACTGCCCGCGGGGCCCACCTGTCAGCGACTCAGAGAAAGCACAACCCGACCGCAGCCACGCTGCCCGGGCCGACGCGCGCCGCGTGGTCGCCGGCGTACGGCCAACGGCCGAAGCCGCGGATCGACGCCCCCACCGTTCCGACATCTCCCCCCCTGTCTCCCACCTCGGTCCGAACACTCCATTTACTCCCTCCACTCTCGCTCGCTCTCTCCTTTCCGCTCGCTCACCCCCGCCATTGCCGTGCGGTGCTGGACCCGTCGCGCCGACGCCTCGCCGCCCGAGCTGCCCCGTCGAACACCCCCGGACCACCTCCCCGACATCCTCGGTCTTCAAGCGGAGTCGCTTGTCCCTTCCCGCATCGAGCCGCCGTGAATCGACCTCGTCCTCCCCGTCTCCGACCGCCGTCCCACCGCGTCGCCCGGCACCCACGGTGAGCCCCTGACTGATTCCTTGCTCGAGGAGCTTCCCATCTTGTTCGCGCACGCGTTTGAGCTCGGGATGGGCAAATCCGACCACGTTTTCCCTTAGTTCGTCGCTCGAGGCCGCCGTCGACCACCGCAATCCCCACCTCGCCGGTGAGACCACACCCCCGGCCTCCCTCTTCCCGGGGAAGCTCAGTGACCTTCCTCTCCGTGCTCCGGCAAAGCTCTCCGACCGGGTTCCGAGCCCTACCGCCCTGCCCCTGCCGTGCTAGCCGTCGACGACCTCTGCCCTGTTTCCGCCACCGTCGCTGGGCTGCGTCCGGCCATCGCCGGCGGTGTCCGATAGCCTAGATGAGTGCGCGGGGTGGAGTAGATCATTTCTCCTTTAAGGACCGGCCCGAGCCAGTGACCGCAGCGAGCTGCGGCGACCCCCCCTGCCGGCACCGCCGTGCTCCGGCGAGCGCACGCGCGCGCGCGCGCGCACTCGGCTCTGCTGGCCGCTGGGCCGCGAAGGCCAGTGGGCCTGGCCTCGCACTGGGCCGCGCTCGGCCGAGCGCCCTCGCGCTCGCGCTCGCGCTGGGCCGCGCGCGAGTCCCAGCCCAGTGGGCTGCCTGTTTGCGGCCCGCAGAGTAAAAATCGGTTTTTCTTATTTAAATCATTTCCAGAAATAGGTTAAACTGGTAAATTGCATAGTAAATGGAATAATAGGAATTTTGTAGCAAAGTAAATTTTGTTAGACTGGTGTGAGCTTGCACTGCTGTAGAAAATACTAATGCCCCATGTTTAGTAATTTTTATTTCAGGGTTAAAATAAATAGGAGAAGCGCTAATAGAATTTTTATTAATTGCAGAAAGCAGATAAAATATGAAAAATTGACCTCTAGGTAGGATTTCCAGTTTTAGTCTTCCTGGAAAAATTTCATATAGAAATTCTATGTTTATTAGCTGAAATTAGTTTAATGCCTTTTTCCTTATGATATTTAATAATTAATTTTTTGGCTTAAATTTTTGGTAGGGAAAACTTAGCAATTATTTCTCTCCTGGTGTAACCTAATTATAATTAATCACCCCTGCCCTTTCGTAGACCAGAACCCTGTCGACCTAATAATTGCCCGAGTGCAATTTTTACCCGTTCGCTAAAAGGTTCCGTTTCCAGGCAGTTCACGGGTAATTGTACTTTGCGAAGGTTTGCTCACACTAGTGCTATTTAGTGAGCACCTGCGAACCCTGGGCGGCACTTGCACAGTTCTGCCCCGGCACCCACCGACACACCGTACTTGGATGCGACGTCGTCGCGGTCAAGTACTGGAGTCCATGAAGGAAATACACGAAGTACCCTCGTCCTGTGCCCCACTCCTTGAGTGATGCTCTCGAACGTCTCGGCACACCGTTTAAATTCCACTAATAACAGTGTGCATTAACGTATTTATTGAGAAAGTGCCATGAATCTTCCCTCACGGCTTTCCCTCTTGCATCATATAGATCACGCCGTGAACCACGTGGAGGCAGGACCGGAGCAGGATCCCGAAGGAGCGGAAGGTGCCGTAGCCGACCAAGAGCAGAACCAAGGCAAGCCCCGGTGCATAACCCCGTTTTAAATTTTTATTCTATCACTAGCTATGGATGTAAGTTTGTCTGTGCATTAAGTGATAGGAGTTGATTGCAACCCTAGTGTGCAGTAGGTCTCTGCCCGATCTTTAGCCTCAGGACGATAGACGCTCTGCTTAAAGTAAGACGACTGGTTATCGAGTGGTATGGAGACCACTCGTAGGTAGGAATTATTTTCATCACAAGGGAATGGGTTGGAATGAAGGAAAGGGTGGATGGAATCACAATGAAGACCGGACGGGCAATTAGGTGAAAAAGGAAGGACAGCTTGTCTTCAAGGAGGTAGCCCCGTCCGAGTCCCCCTTAAGGCTACGCCTCGTGTCCGGCCCATGGGATCAAGTTTGAACGTACTGTTTGCATGCTGGAGATATGGGCCCAGTAAACCGACGTAGCTACGACTACCGCTTGGTCTGAAGATAGCCTTCTCCCTTCTTTGGTGGAACTGGGGCTGAGAGGAGAGAACAATCCACCCACGGATGGTGGCATGAGGCGCATCGCGATGGGGGACCCTTCTCGGGGGAGTCTGGACCCGGAAGACCCTGCGGTACCGTGAGCGAAAGGTTGCTCCATGCGGCTTCCAGAAGCGCGTATGGGTCGTGCAAGCAGGTTTCTCCTGCAGGATGTAAATCGATTCGAGTCGCTGCCCCTCACAGTAACGAGTACCACTTGATCGCTGCTACGGAGCAGTGCCGGGAGCCATTAAGATGATGAGTGGGTTTAATACTGCTGTCTGAAATTATTAAGATTGTATTGCAACTATGATTGTTATAGCTCTAGTGCAAACTAAATTTATGATTCTGCATGACAACTCAACTTGATGCTAAAACTTCAAAAGTAGGGATCCACTCTTAGGCGAGTTTTTCTGGCAATATCAACCCTAGCCCTAGCCCTTGCATGTCTAGGTGTCGGCTGTAGTTGGCCATTTGACGGGTCAGTCTTGCTGAGTAAATTAGTTACTCAGGGCGTAGCTCTATGTGGTTTTCAGATGATCAGGACGGAGAATGCCACTGTGGAGGGAGGTTCCATTGGGAGGGCCAGCGTCCCGACTGTTGGAACATCGAGTGGGAGCTGTGCACAAATGAAGATGAGGATTAGGTCCTTGCTTGCCGGTACGGTGCTTGGGCAAGGCACCTTTTAAGGCCGGATGTTCCCTGTGTGTCGCCGTGAGAGGGCGAATGTATCTTAGCTATATCGTCGAACTGGTGAACCAGTGTTGAACTTTTCGCTTCCGCAACTTTATTCTGTCAAAACTCCGGTTTGTAATATAACTTCGGATTTATGTAAACTCTGCTTCTCCACCTATGTTCCCGTTGCAATTATTTTCTTTCTCTGTCATGTATTGTACTATTAGGCGCCACAGCGCGTGTCGCCACCCGAGGAAGATCCTGGAACGGAACCGTCTCCGTGGTAAGGCGGGTCCGTGACACAATTTGTTTTTATCAGAACTAACTGAGCAGTAAGCAGAAAGCTCAGAGACACAACAACAATACAGGCAAACTAGCTAGGACTGATCCCAGAATCATTATAACATGTAAGAAACACAGCAATAAACAACTAAGAGTTATGCAGGATATTACAGAATTACTGGTGGTGAAAAAACATATACATAACTTATCTGCATCTGTTTCTGCTTCGATAGCATCTAAACCTTGCTGCAGCTAGAAAAATTTGCCCTATTCAATGAAAAGAATATTAGTAAGCATACTGCAGAAGGATTTCCGGCTCTCCATTGATTTTGACTGTCGTGGATGCCTTCGTAAGATGCCGCGTTACCTTTTCTGTGTGTGGAGGCTGACCCGGCGTCGTGGCTGGTTTTCTGCCGCAAGTTGGGCAGCCGGCCCGTGTGCGGGCCTCTTTGAGCTGCCTCCTTGCTGCTCCACCTGGTGGCCTGACCCACACGACGAGTGCGGCATCTGAATAATCTTGTCGCTGCATCCTTGCCATTGCTGGTTGAAAAAGAGGACGACGTGGAAAGGAGAACTGAATGACCTCGATCGCTAGTGAATGTATTGCCGGTGAGCCCAACAGATCGGTGCTTCAACTCACAACTGGCAACGACGAGCTATCACGGCGGTGCCATATTTGGAGCCACCATATCAGCGTTTGACCAGAACCACCTCCATAGATTGAGGAATATTGAGGTGCCGCTCGCCCGAGTCGCATGCATGGATCTGACAGTGCTTGCTGTGCATGACCTTCCAGTGCTCTAGCGCGGGCAAGAGCGAGATGCAACAGCAGGTAACAACTACAGAAGAAACATCTTCGCCCGTGCTTCTTGGAATGTTGATGGATTGAGGGAACCAAGCACTGATTTGAGATTGAAAAATCGGGAGGGTTATGGTCAAGATTGTAAAAGATCAGGAGATTTTCCCCTTGCAGAGAGATAGAGAGAGAGAGAGAGAGAGAGAGAGTGCTGATGGGAATAAGAACAGGAGTAAATTTCCCAAAACTACAGGTTTTATAACAAAACTATCACAAAACTATAGGTTTAAGAAGATGTATCACAAAACTACATATTTAGTGCATCTTTACATCATAAAACTATAGATTTAACAAGATGTATCATAAAACTACAGATTTAAGGAGTCAATTTATCACAAAACTATATGTTTTAACTTTGTAAAATCTGTAGTTTTGCGATTCACACAATACTAAATATGTAGTCTTGCGATAACACTTGTTCAATCTGTAGTTTTACGATAAAGGGTGCAGTAAATCTGTATTTTTATGATACAACTCTTTAAATTTGTAGTTTTGTGATAGTTTTGACACAAAACCTGTAGTTTTGTGAAATTTACTCTAAGAACAGTCATGACGGAAATAACAAGGACTCGAGAAAGAAGTAGCTTCTGGACTGGGGTGGACTTTTGCTACTTGTACTCAATTGTTGCACATGACTGAAATTTAGCTATGTGCACCCAAACCTTGCAAAAGTTGGTGATCCCTTCTGTAAGTGGCATGCATGTAAATACTTATCCAAAGAATTACTTTTTTTCTCCTTATGTTATACTATTCATTGTTTATATTCCAAACATTCATACAATTTTTTTAACTATATGATATTTTTTATTAGAAATGAGGTGGTAGTGCTATTTTTTCGAGCCCTTAAAAGTATGATTCAAAAAATGTTAGTAACTATCGAATAAATCTTCACGTTAACCATAATTGAGAAATGCATCCAAACAAATGAGAGCGACGGAGCGCGCCAACTTTGCTAGTACATATATGCCTCAATAAGCAGTAGATTCAACAAAGTTTGTGTTGTCTTCAAATATATGCCTGAAGAAGCAGGAGACACCAATCAAAGACAGTCAGTAACTAGGGAGATGAAAATTACTGACAGAATGCACAAGCTACACATGAAAGAAAATTTTGAAGATCGGAATGAAGCATCCATGAAAAATAATGAGCAGTAAGCACGAAGCTGATAGAGATACACATTTACAAGGAGACAAAATGGTCCATGAACAATTTTTTTTAGAAAAAAAAAACAGTAAGCAGTACCTGCAGCTGAACTTGAAATTGACGGTCAACTTAAGCAAATCAAGTCCGCCTGCAGTCCCAAATCAGAATTCCGAGAAAAGAAAATTACTGCACCACTCAAACGGCCAAAACTACTGAGAATAATGGGGATTAAGCCAAAAATAAAAAAAATACTACCAATGAACTACTGCTGCCCCATCCCAAAGCGATACACGACCTAATATCCTGCATTGCTGCCTGGTCATAATCGAATCTGTAGCAACGAGCAGAATAGACCCAATACTCAATTGGACCATCTACGCCACCTAAATAACTAGATCGAACCAATGAATCAAAAAGTATTTGGGGGCACCATAGTGAATCACTCAAATTAATCAGGCGCATCTGCCACAAATAGACAAATCAAACAAAAAAGTCAAGGGGGAAACGAGAGAACGAGAATATCAGGGCATATCGAGGTCGTCGATGTCCACATCATTGTGAGGTCGTTGTCGAGGTCGCTACAACTGTGCTAGGGTTCGGAAACCCCACGAATCCCATGGGGCTCGACCACGCTGTGCTCCAAAACATGCATGACGTGAGCGCACCGCCGTGGCTAAGGAGCCTCCGCGCCCCAAAGCTCCACCATCACCGGAATCATACAGGAACCCGCCACCGGAGCCGTCGTGCTTGGGCGAGGAGTAGGAGACGGTTAGGGTTAGGGCTACATGAACTTTAGCCCCGTCGCGAGTCAACACCGCCGTAGAAGTCCAAGTACAGGGTAGTCCTCGTCACCGGCATGCACCTCCGCTCGCCTCCCATGTCAACCTGTCGGCCCGTGCCTCCGCTCGCCATCCGCGCCTCCGCTTTGGAGCCGAGCTTCGCGTGGGGTGGAATTGAAAAATGACTGAAAATAGGGCCGGAGCGGATGCGGGTCCTTTTATAGGGGCACGGGAATGTGGGCGGGTTAACGAGTCGTGCCCCAAATGCGACTGCGGGCCCGGTAACGCACGTGGGGGTTTGGGCTGGTTGGGTCGGACCAGATGGGCTTGTTTGGGTTGGCTGGCTGGCTAGTTAGATGTGAGGGGTGTCCCACTTGTCAGCCATTTTATCCCCCACACATCCCACACCACACACAGCTGCGAGGCGGAGGCGATTTCGGGGCGGCGGCGATCCCGGCGAGGCGGCGCGCGAGGCGATCCAGATGAGGCGTCGTGGGAGCCAAGAGGAGGCGCGCCAACGACGATTACTCCCCCATGCCTTTGGCTTTTGTTGTGTCGTTGGCTCGTGGTTGGGTTCGGACTCGTTGAAACCTAACTCTAGCTCCTCACACGGCTGTTGTAGGCGGGCCGCACGGGAGAGCTCGATGACACCCCCTGCTGTTCCGCGACATCGGATGACGACCCCTGTTGTTTCGCGGCCTTGTGATGTCCCGTGTTGTTCCACGATCTCAGCGACTAGCGCCACCTCAAGCTCACGGCTGCTCGAGCGAATGAGGTAGTCCTCTTCTTCATCAACACCTTAAGCATGGTTAGCTCTGGTGGGAATCTCGTGCCCCCCCCCCCCCTCTAGTCCGTCTCCTATTTATATTTTCCCTTCATCCTGCGACTTTGATTTGACCCTCTCTCTCAGTTTTTTATACACGGGACTCATGGGAGGACGCCTGTAGTTGTCGATTGGAGTGGAATTTCAGGTTCCATTTGAGGGGATTTAGGGATTTATTAATCAGAGTTGATTTTATGATGGAGCTAGCAATTGGCTAGACAATCACGAGCTTTGGTTTAGGTTGCTCAGGGAGCAGGGTGAGTCCGTGAGTGGAAAGTGCAGTCAGCTTCTTATTCTGTAATTTCGGATGCTAGTTTGTCAAGTTTATTTGTTCTTTTTTTTCGTTATTGTGCTTTGCCATGAATGCATGGCATGGAAATCAATCCACTGCTTGTTCACCCAGTTACGTCAGAAAGATATTTGTAATAGCTAATATAATGGTATTGCAGAAAGACATCCAGTTATGTTAAATGAGTGATGACTGAAGCTTTCCAGCAACTCTTGTGAAGGTCACACACCCTAATATGTTCGAATCCTCTAGTTTTCATTTATTTGTTAGTTTTATTTCCACGGTTTCTTGCACAACAGTTAACTGAAATGCCAATGAACTGCAGACAACGGAAACAGCTGATTGCATTTGGATGCCTTTCTTTTCTCTACATGGTCATGTGATATGCCGTCCTAACTAATAATACTACGGCCTGTAACTGATATGCCATTTTGTTGATATATATTCTAACCTATCTTTTATAACTATAATGTCAATAATTTTTTAATATGCCATTTGACCATTTTTTAATATGCCATTGGACCATCCTGCGACTTTGATATGCCATTTTTTATAACTATAATGTCAATAATTTTTTCTCTATAGTATCGTGCTCTTCAGTAATTTTATTGCTTATTGGCTTAGTAATTATAACTCCTGATATTACTTTTATGCAAATGCTTCAGTAATTTTATTGCTTCAAGAGTCATATTCTTTGTTTTTGATCATGCTTCAGTAATTTCATTGCTTTCTTCTAGGTTCAGTAATTATGTCTGGCTTGCCACTGATAAAGTTAATTTTGTAGAACCCTGCACCACAAAAAGGAAGACTACATTCTACACATGTATCAATATTCTATACATCTGGCCTTTGATGTATCATGTGAGTTGCCATAGATGCATGCCCAATAGATGCTAGGCCCAATAGGTGCCTTTTTCATAGTAATTTTGGTGCTAGGCCCAATAAGACATAAAAGAAAAAAAAATAGCCCAGTACTATCATTCTCTACCCAGTAATTTTGGTGGTTGATCCCATCTGCCTACGACATTGTGTTTAATCTATGCATTCTAGTAGTTTTGTTCAAATCAGTGAAGGATATCATTGGCATGACCATTTCTTAGTAAAAAACATACACTTATTTTATTTCCCAAAAATTTCAAGAAATGTCTTGGGATTCAAACTAGCACTCCTTAGTAATTTCACTTTGCAAGAATCTTTCGTAATTATTACCCTATACTGCTCAGTAATTTGATAGGCTTTGGTAGATAATTGTTTTCCTTCCATACTCAGTAATTTGTAGTTTCAATAGTTTATTTATTCAATGTAATATTCAACAGTTTGTAATTGTTATGTAATTCTTCCCCTATGTTGGTGACTAATTTGATAAGCTTTGATCGTTTATTGTTCTGCTACGGTACTCAGTAATTTTGCTGATTCAATAGTTTAGTAATATCAGGACATCCACATCATATGCTAGCATAGATGCTTCCATTAATCTCATACATAAGCTTGTGGCTGTATTTTTTTTCAACACGCCCGCTGATATATTGTCTGATACAGGATTTCAACAATTCACCGGCAAGTGTTGTCAAAGTAAGTTGTCTAGATATTTGGTGATTTTGTTGACCTCTACGGGTCATTTGTTTGCTTGAACTAGAGGGGAGCTTCCTGGTGGTGCTTGTCTTGAGAATTAAGGAATCTTAACTTTTCATGGAATATGTATCTTGATATGTAATGCATGAAGACATGACTGTCTTCCTGAGATTGAAGTCTAGTTTTGTTTTTTTATGCACATGTTCTACAGATATGTAATGATATGACGCATTTGTGTATATTTTGGATGATTATGGTGAACTAAGGCACGTGTGTTATGTTGCTTAGATTAGTATGAATGCACCTTGTTCCTACAGATATGTAATGGATTGTTATTTTGCTTCTCCTGTTCTTGGAAGCTTATTGGTGGCAATTGTGGTTCGATGTTACACTGGTGACTCTTGTTGGGGAATGAATCCTAGCTGTTGAATGATTTGATAAGCTTTGATAGATCATTCTTTAGTAATTATTGATGAATATATGTCAGTATTTTTTTATAACTTCAGTAATTTTGAAGTATCCTCCAGTAATTGTGTAAATGTATTTAGTAATTTAGAAACACACTATCCTGGTCCATCAAGCTGAATTACTTGATACAATAGTCTGCAATGGATATGTTTCATGTGGTATACTTATGGAAATGGATTTTGGGTGAATAAATTATGGAGTGAAGTCATTCTGTTAATTATTTCAGTTTTTTTGTTATCAATAATGTCAATAATTCCTTGTATAATTGCTAGTAACTATATAATCAATAATTTTATAGAATCAGTAATTTCTATTGAATAGCATCAATAATTCCTTGTTAGTAATTTTTTAGTGGTTATTTATTTTTCAAAGGAGTTGGAGAATTTAGTGTGCCAAGGAGTTTGAGAATTTAGTGTTTATTGCCACATGGTTTGGGTCCTAGAATCCAACATTGTCTCCAATGACGATAGAAAGTGTCACCTCATTAGAGAATTTAGTGTGCAATACATTTGTAGAATTTAGTGTGTCAAGGAGTTGGAGAATTTAGTGTGCAAAGCATTTATAGAATTTAGTGTGCAAAGCGTTTGTAGAATTTAGTGTGTCAAGGAGTTAGAGAATTTAGTGTGCAAAGCATTTGTAGAATTTATTGTGTAAAGCATTTGTAGAATTTAGTGTGCAAAGCATTTGTAGAATTTAGTGTGTCAAGGATTTGAAGAATTTATTGTGCAAAGTATTTGTAGAATTTAGTGTGTCAAGGAGTTGGAGAATTTAGTGTGTCAAGGAGTTGGAGAATTTAGTGTGCAAAGCATTTATAGAATTTAGTGTGCAAAGCATTTGTAGAATTTAGTGTGTCAAGGAGTTGGTGAATTTAGTGTGCAAAGCATTTGTTGAATTTAGTGTGTCAAGGAATTAGAGAATTAGTGTGTGAAGGAGTTGGAGAATTTAGTGTGCAAAGTATTTATAGAATTTAGTATGTAAAACATTTATAGTATTTAGTGTGTCAAGGAGTTGGATAACTTAGTGTGGAAAGGTGTTGGAGAATTTGGTGTGTCAAGGAGTTGGAGAATTTAGTGTTTCAAGGAGTTGAAGAATTTAGTGTGCAAAGCATCTATAGAATTTAGTGTAGAAAGGAGTTGGAGAATTTAGTGTGTATTGCCACATGAATTCAGTAATTTATTAGTATCTGTAATTTCGTTTTGAACAATATCAGTAATTTTTTGTTAGTAATATCTCAGTCTTCGTTTATTGTCCTAAGGAGTTGGAGAATTTAGTGTATAAAGCATCTGTAGAATTTAGTGTGTCAAGGAGTTGGAGAATTTAGTGTGCAAAATATTTGTATAATTTAGTGTGCAAAGAATTTGTAGAATTTAATGTGTCAAAGAGTTAGAGAATTTAGTGTGCAAAGCACATGTAGACTTTAGTGTGGAAAGGAGTTGGAGAATTTAGTTTGCAAAGCATCTATAGAATTTAGTGTGGAAAGGAGTTGAAGAATTTAGTGTGCAAAATATTTGTATAATTTAGTGTGTAAAGAATTTATAGAATTTAGTGTGTCAAGGAGTTGGAGAATTTAGTGTGCAAAGCACATGTAGACTTTAGTGTGGAAAGGAGTTGAAGAATTTAGTTTGCCAAGCATCTATAGAATTTAGTGTGGAAAGGAGTTGAAGAATTTAATGTTTATTGCCACATGGATTCAATAATTTCTTAGTATTAGTAATTTCCTTTTGAACAATATCAGTAATTTTTTGTTAGTAATATCTCAGTATTAATTTATTGTCCCAAGGAATTGTAGAATTTAGTGTGTCAAGTAGTTGGAGAATTTAGTGTTTATTGCCATATGGTTTTGGCCCTAGAATCTAATATCGTCTCCTACGGTGATAGAAAATATTGGCTCATTGGAGAATTTAGTGTGCAAAGCATTTGTAGAATTTAGTGTGTCAAGGAGTTGGTGAATTTTGTGTGCAAAGCATTTGTAAAATTTAGTGTTTAATGCCACATGGATTCAGTAATTTCCTTTTGATATATATCAGTAATTTTTTGTCAGTAATATCTCAGTCTTCATTTATTGTGCCAAAATGACTTGCAGAATTTAATGTGTCAAGGAGTTGGAGAATTTAGTGTGTCAAGAGTTTTGAAGAATTTAATGTGTTAAGAAGTTGTAGAATTTAGTGTGTCAAGGTATTCAGTAATTTTTTAAAATTAGTAATTTTCAATATATTATGTCAGTAAATTTTATGAATGAAGTAATTGTTTCGCAACTCAGCATCCCGTTAGTGGCTTCAATTTCATCCATCATTGATGCACTTGGTTCCTCCATTTCTTTAATCTTCATTTATCAATCAAACATGTAGCTTTTCACCAGAATAGAAACAAATTCGAAGGGGAGTAGCCACTGACAAAATCCATATTACCCATCACTGCCTCAAGGCGCTTTGCTCGTACGGAGGAGAGCCGACGGGGGCCACTAGCGCCTTGGCAGACCTGATTCAATAGTTCGTCCCTTCAGAACTCAGGGAGGATGTCGCATGGTGTCTCGCTGCTGAAGTGGGGCGCAGGGAGCTGCATCGAAGCAAGTTGAGATGCAGGGCAATGAACTCGTCCCAGATTGCTATGCAGGAGTTCATCGCTGACTAGGAAAAAAGTACCTAGGCTACGAGCTGCGCGCTCCTGTGCCAAATAGAAGAGGAGGTCATGATGTGGAGCTCATGGGCGTTCCCACTGCCTTTGGAGAAGATGGCCGGGATCCCTCGAGGGCTCCTGCCGAACGGCGTGACGGGGCTCGAGAGCTCGAGGATGGACTCCTACGGCATTGAGGTGCAAGCACATCTGTGGGGATTTGGGGACAACGCGCCGCGGGCGCAGGGTCACTGCTCAGAGGCGACCAGATAGAAGCGTGGGTGCATGATGAGTTGATTTGGGACGGTGCACTGCAGGGCAAGGTGGCCACTCCACGACGACGAGGAAAATGGCGCATGGGGTGGTCGGAGATGGCGCTAGCGAGGCAGGGTCGCTGCTCGCGTGGCAATGAGGACGATGCCCGCGGGGGATCTAGGATGCCGTGTCAGAGAGGACCGGGTCTGGTGGTGATGCAGACCTGTTACGCGCTTGGGAGTCTGGTTTGGGGCGGGCTTGGTCGGGGGTGCTGGCTTTTGGTTTTATGTACCAAGTTGGGTGCAGGTGTAGAATAGTTCTTATATATATATATATATATATATATATATATATATATATATATATATATATATACTATTCTGCACCCTGTACCCAAACAGAGCCAACCTACCGAGCCAGCCCAACCCCGACCGAGCGAGCCACCAACGTGCGGCCCGCGCGCTCCGGGTGTCTGTGGATCCCTCGCTCTACCGGGCCCGCACACCCACCGGGTTGGACCTGATAACCACTAGCAAGCCGATAAGAGGCCCGCACCTGCTCCCAGCCCCACATGTCAGCCATTTCCTTCCCCGCCCCTGCCTTCTCCACCGATGAGGTTCCACTCGGCGATGGACACGACGGACAGCGAGGGCCGCCGACGAAGGAGGCGGAGGCAAGGATGGCGAGCTGCGTGTTGGTCAGGGACGTGGTCCCGCGCGAGGGAAGCGAGGTGGGTGGCGCGGTCCTTGATGAGCACGGCAAAGGCAGGTGAGGCGACGCGGGCGCGGTACCCTAGCCTACGCGGGAGCACGAGGAGGCCATCATCCACGGAGGCAGGATACACGCCACATGTTTTGGAGGCAGGATACAGGTGTGGCAAAGGTCGACTGCAGGGAATCATAACTTCCACTACCAAATGGTGGAGGCTACTCGGAGTGGTTCTGCGGCGACGAGGACATCCAACCTCTTCGTGTCTTCTTCTGTAGGTCACAGGCACATGATGCTAACGGTCCATCGATCCTTTCCCTTTCACGCCTCCCCGTTACGAGCCTCTATTATTTTGTCCTCTGATTTTGAATTCTCCCCATTTTGCAAGGTAGAATTGAGTGTCTCTCCTTTTCGGTTCACTATTTTTGTTAGAGAAATGAGCATTGTTGTGGATTTTTAGGTTTGATTTGTGTGGATTCGACAATTTAGGGATCGATCTGGGCGGATCTAGGTTTTGGTGCTCATTCGTGGGTAGTTACATCCGGATGAAATGGTTGCCAGGCCATGCTCGGGTCATTTTTTTGTGTATGTGATTCCTTTTATTTCACGTGTAGTTGTTCAGTAATTTTCTTGGATTTGTTGATTTCACTGCTCTGATACTTTTGAATGTTTTTTATGCAAATCATGTCTTACAAATCATGTCTGCAATTTGACTGATAAATAATCTATTACTTTGTCCCACATACCAACGGTAGCCCACATCATATATTCCCTTCGTTTCATTTGATTATACAACTTTGTCCGAACTGACTTCACAATTTTTTATTTATAGAGATTGGATTCCTTGAGTGCAGCTCTGAAGTGCGAAAATGTATTGTTAATTTCTACTGTTGAGCTTGTACAACTTTTGGTGAGCCTCTATTGTACTCATCTATGTTGATTTTTTTTGCATGGATTTGATTGTTCCATTCATGATCTCTAGTCGTTTTTATGGATAATATGTTTGCTGGAAGGTTTCAACAAATCAATTGCGACCATTCCTTCTCAAACCATTCTTCCTTTAGAATCAGTTGGGAAGTGCACATAAAAGATTTATATCAACCTTGCTGAACCTTTTTTTCACTCTGCTGTTTGTTCAGATCACAAACCATGAGCCCTACAGTTACTCTTGGTTGTTTGTAAGCTTCAATAGTTTCATTTTATTCAGTAATTCTACTAGCATGAAATTTATTCAGTAAGCATTCAATCTTGTTATTCCTTGTACAAATCTTATTCAGTAATTTCTAAGCTCTTGTAGTTTATCTGTTCTATATAGCTGATGTTGCCTATATACTCTTACCGATGAGATATGAAGTTTTAAGAAATTAGCTCCATAGTGTCATACACTTCCGGCATGTTGTCCTAATGATAATTTTCATTTTTGCTTCGTATTTTTCTTTTTTTCTTCAGTATTTTCCCCAATCTGAATACATATTGTTTGTCGCAGTTAAGAAAATAATTCAACATTCACATACTCTCATTTTTAGTTTCAAGGCTTTAACCACCTCTGATGCAGAATTTTTTTTGTGTTTTTCCAAACATTTTCAGTAGTTTTGTAAGCTTTAATAGTTTATTATTCGATATTTATATTCCTATCTTACTCAGTAATTTTTAAGATTCGATAAATTGATAAATTGATTATACAATAAATCTTCTGCCGCAACATACTTCCCTTGCTGGTTATGAATTCAGTTAGCGATTGTTAGCTAGCAAAAGCTTGTAGTTATATTTGAGATCCTGTTCACAGCTTTCATTAATTACTGAAGTTATTTGTGTGACATACTTCTGCACAGATTTGTTTACTAAATTTGAGTAATTAATTACTTGTCTTTTCATTGCAACAGAAAGCTGGTGTGTTTTCCAAGGGTCAACTGATGTGAAAAGCAAATGGATTCTATAGATTTATAGCAATTGTTTGCTTCATGATGAATATATACCTTGTGTGTATTTTGGCTCTCAAGGATTTGAGAGGATTCTTGTGTTGTCGTTTATGTTGTGAATGGATTATGTAACTGATGATCTGAATTGTAGATGGATTCATGGTTTCCTATGCAGACTATACATGATTCTTGTGGCTCATGTACTATATATGGTTTAGTGATAGTGAACTTCATTCACAAAACAAATTCATTGTGTAAATCTCCATTTTATCTATGAAATGTACTGAGTGTGTGAATGAATTACATATGTCCATTTGTACCTATTTTTTCATGTCCCGATTTGTGAGAATCTGGCTTTCAGTAATTTTGGTGGATGTATATTTTGGGATGTGTATATACACTCTGTACTTTTTATTAATCGTGCACTCATGTTTTCAGTATTTTTTAGAATTCTTTCAGTATATTTGCAAAAACTTTTTCAGTAGTTTTGTTGTTTTTAGTATATTTTCAGTTTTCTTTCACTATATTTGCAAATATTTTTGAGTAGTTTTGTTGAAATATTTTCAGTAGATTTGTCTTATTCATCAATGTTTTCTTAATATTTTTCAGTAGTTTTGTTCCTTTCCGTAGTTTTGTTGTATGTGTCAGTAAATTATAGAAGTTTCAGTAATTTTGTTGAAATATTTTCAGTAATTTTGTTTTATTCATTACTTTGTTTTTAGTAGTTTTATTCTATTCATTAGTATATTTTCAGTAGTTTTGTTCTATTCTTTAGTATTTTCTAAATAATGTTTAGTAGTTTTGTTTTTTTAGTAGTTTTTCAATATTTTTCAGCATTCTTTCAGTATATTTGCAAATATTATTAGTATTTTTTAAATTATTTTGTATTAGTATTTGTTAAATGTTTTTAGTATTTTTATTGATATATCTTCTATAGATTTGTTCCTTTTAGTAGTTTTGTTGTATGTGTCAGTAAATTTTAGAAGCTTTAGTAATTTTGTTGTTGTGTGTAAAGATTTTTTTAGAATTTAGTGTGCAAAGATTTTTTTAGAATTTAGTGTGTAAAGCATTTGTAGAATTTAGTGTTTATTGCCACATGGTTCGGGCCCTAGAATCCAACATCATCTCCTACGGTGATAAAAATTGTCGGCTCATTGGTGAATTTAGTGTGCAAAGCATTTGGAAATTTAGTGTGTCAAGCATTTATGAAATTAGTGTGCCAAGCATTTATAGAAATTAGTGTTTATTACCACATAGTTGGGCATAAATTTTGTGTGCAAAGCATTTGGAGAATTTAGTGTGCCAAGCATTTATGAAATTAGTGTGCCAAGCATTTGTAGAAATTAGTGTTTATTACAACATAGTTGGGCATAATCCAACATGTTCTCCTTTGATGATAGAAATTGGCGGCTCCTCCAAGAATTTAGTGTGCCAAGCATTTATAGAATTTAGTGTGTCAAACAGTTAGAAACTTTATTGTGCCAAGCATTTGTAGAATTTAGTGTGCCAAGCAATTATAGAATTTAGTGTGTCAAGCTGTTAGATAATTTATTGTGCCAATATTTATAGAATTTAGTGTGCGAAGCATTTGTAGAATTTAGTGTGCCAAGCAGTTAGAGAATTTATAGTGCCAAGCATTGGTAGAATTTAGTGTGCCAAGCAGTTAGAGAATTTATTATGGCAAGCATTTGTAGAATTTAGTGTGCCAAGCATTTGTATAATTTAGTGTGCTAAGCAGTTAGAGAATTTATTATGCCAAGCATTTATAGAATTTAAGGTGCCAAGCATTTGTAGAATTTAGTACTTATTGCCACATGGTTTAGAAGTTTCAGTAATTTTGGAAGTTTAAGTAATTTTGTTGAAATATTTTTAGTAATTTTTTAATTCATCAGTATGTTTTAAAAAGTTTTGTTCTATTCATGAGTATATTTTCAATAGTTTTGTTCTATTCTTCAGTATTTTCAAAGTAGTTTTGTTTTTTAGTAGTTTTTCAATATTTTTAGCATTTTTTCAGTATATTTGCAAATAATATTAGTATTTTTTAAATGTTTTGTATTAGTAGTTTTTAAATATTTTCAGTATTTTTGTTGATATGTTCTTTTCAGTAGTTTTGTTGTATGTGTGAGTATATTTTAGAAGTTTCCGTAATTTTTGTTGTGTGTAAAGGTTTTTGTAGAATTTAGTGTGCAAAGGTTTTTGTAGAATTTAGTGTGCAAAGTATTTGTAGAATTTAGTTTTTATTGTCACATGGTTTGGGCCCTAGATACCAACATCGTCTCCTACGGTGATAGAAATTATTGGCTCATTGGAGAATTTAGTGTGCAATGCATTTGAAGAATTTAGTGTGCCAAATAGTTATAGAATTTAGTGTGCCAAGCATTTGTAGAATTTAGTGTGCCAAGCAATTGTAGAACTTAGTGTGCCAAGCTATTAGAGAATTTATTGTGCCAAGCATTTGTAGAATTTAGTGTGCCAAGCATTTGTAGAATTTAGTATTTATTGCCACATAGTTTAGAAGTTTCAGTAATTTTGTTTTATTCATCAATATGTTTTCAGTAGTTTTATTCTATTCATCAGTTTATTTTCAGTAGTTTTGTTCTATTCTACAATATTTTCTAAATATTTTTTCAGTAGTTTTTCAGCATTCTTTCAGTATATTTGCAAATATTATTAGTATTTTTTAAATGTTTTGTATCAGTATTTTTTAAATGTTTTCAGTATTTTTGTTGATGTATTTTCAGTAAATTTGTTCCTTTTAGTAGTTTTGTTATAAATTTCAGTAAATTTTAGAAGTTTGAGAAATTTTGTTGTGTGTGTGTAAAGATTTTTATAGAATTTAGTGTGCAAAATATTTATAGAATTTAATGTTTATTGCCACATGGTTTGGGCCCTAGAACTACTTGGAAGGTCATTTTGACTTGTTGAGCTAAGTAGTCAACCGACACTGTAAATTCAGTTGGCCAACATGACAATGGATGTGTCTCTATGCTGGTCGCTCGTTAGCACTGTCTAAGAGAGAATGCCTTTGTTGTCAACTGAATACTTGTATTCACAAATATCACAAAGGACTTTCATACTGATGCTGTCGGAGCACAAAACAAAGTGGACAAAAGCTACAAATCTGAGCAATTTTGATGCCGCAAAAATTGGATGCAATTTTGTTTTAATCCATCTAAGGAGCAAGCATTAGCACTCATCCTGACAACGGAAGCTCTCGTAGTCATCATCTGCTCGAGAAGCCTCAAGCCACCAAACTGGAAAATAAACTTCGCACCAAATCATTCTCTAAATCCCATCAATTTTGAACCATTTTGGTTCAGATCTTTTGCAGCTTGCAGATGCCAACAGCAGGGGGGATTTCCTTCTGCAGCTCGCGCATCGGGGACGGGGCTATGGGTGCTGGGGTCACGACTCTTGCAACGGCAAGCAGGAAGCCACAGGGGGTTCGGGGACGACATGCGTTCATCGAGAGCAATGACGAGAAGGAAGCACGCAGGGAGGGGGGTGGGATCCAAGGGCGGCACGACGGAGCGGGGTCGCCGCACCCGCAGCGATGAGGAGGGAGCACGCAAGGGGATAGGGGGCGATGCGAAGCTGGGCTAGGGTCATGGATCCCACGGAGATGGAGAGGAAGCGTGCGGGGCATCTCAGGAAGACTCGCAACGGAGAAGAAACAGATCACTGCAGATTATTTCCTTCGGACCCGTTATGGCTAGCAGAACACACCCAGAAGTCTGGCTCGGGGACGGGCTCGGTCGTGGTGATGCCTGGCACGCCAAGTTGGGTGCGGGTGTAGAATAGTTCTACCGTAATTTATGGTTGTGAAAATATTTATGGTTATGGGGTATCAATTGTATGGCCAGAAGATAAAACAATTACGGTCAGAAGATAAAACCATTACGGTGTGTAAATTGTACGGTCAGAAGATAAAACAATTACAGTCACGGGTCGCTATTTGTCGTTGCAACTATGCATAGATATAGCAAGAAAAGTCAATGTGGTTGTGGCTGCATCTTACATATTGCAACGAAAATTTCTGTTGTTGTAACAATGCACAAATATTGCAACAAAAGTTGATGTGGTTGTGACTGTGTATTACATATTGTAACAAAAATGTCTATCATTGCATTATCATGGGATTGCAACGAAAATTAAACTAAAGTCGCTGAAGGGGGTATGCTTTATGAACACATTAATGTACAGTCAAGGGGGCAGTGATCACTCAGCCTACTTCACTCATAATAATTGAGAACATTATTAAAATAATAAAAAGCATGAAGCATTCACAAGTTAAAGTACAATATGAGTGAATACATCATTACAAGTGCTCCAGTGATCCAACAAACTTAAACTGTAATAAACATCAAAGACTAACAATAAAAGGGGGTGGCTACTTGAAAGATGGGTAGGAGGAGATAAACAAAGGAGCTTGCAAAGGTAGTCGAAATGACGCCGAGTGAAATTGAACCGGTCATATCGCCTGACATGACCATGGCAATCATCAATAGGAATCTTCACCATTTCTCCATCCATATGGTCCAAAACATATAGACATGGCAGACCCACTTGTCTCCTTCTGGTACAGCATACCAAAATAGATAATCTACTTCTAGAAAGAGAGAGCATTCACTCTGCAAACCCCTCAACTTCATCCATCCACCATATACTCTCTCATATAATATCAGGCAAGCAGAAATTTAGCAAATAGGAATGGCGCACTTGTATAGTTTTTGCATATAATTTCTCATAACACGTTCACCGTTGTGATTCCCTTTGAGCGTATAGCAACGACGTGGTTGTTGGTAGTCGTAAATTCCCTTTCTCGACTATCAACTTACCATAAAAAGGTGGATCTTAACTAATAATGTAGTGAAAATAATCTTTGTACTCTTGAGTTCCACAAGTTTTGGTGAAATATGTGGTTGCAGGTGCTACAGGGTCAAAATATGCAAAAACATGTGAAAATACCCCATCGATCGATCATGGTTGTGAAACAGCCGTTTCCTGATAGCCGACAGGGTCGTTAACATCCAGAATCGACATGCGATCAGATCATCACCAAGTAAAATTGTCAACCGGCCCGATGATAAGCTATCATCACCCAGCAGGGTGAATCAAGTGTTCAATCAATTCCCGGTCGTACGACAACATGACCTAGGACCATTGGCTGATTTGAAACTTCACCCCCTCACCATGCCAAAGGAAGGAGGTCGACACATGGCCCAACCAGGACAGGGGAAGGACAACTTGGCCACTTGGCCAAAGGGTTGCTACACAAAAATGGGCTGCCGCCCGGTGGATCATGCCGCCCGGCGAGCCTTGCCGCCCAGTGGACCTTGCCTCCCGTCGGTCTTGCCACTCGACCTACTGGGCCATTCGGCCCATTAAGCCTACCGCCCGGCCTGCCATGCCTACCGACATAAAACCAAAGGAAAATGGCCAACCAACCCTGAAAAATGACCACAAACATCATTACGGCCATCCAGAATAAGTTGGTTGGAAAACCGACCAAATCGGGTGGCCGCCCGGCCTTCTCGTCCACCTGACCGACCCTGCCGCCCGGCCTCCAGGACCGCTCGGCGTACCCGGCCGCCCGACCAATGATTTTTCACCGTTTTCGGCCACCATCTTCCCACCAGCCTACAAGTACTCGCCCTCCATCATTTGGGTATAAATATGGGAGTTTGGCCACCGGTTTAGACAACAATTGAAATGGAGAACAACAAGCACCACGCTGCATAAATGTATAGGGAGTGAGAGTGAGAGGTAGAAGTTCGGGAGGGGGCCCGGAATGTAGGCTCCTTCTCCATTTTGTGCCTCGGGGATGAAGCTCCACCGAGAGTAGATTCCTCGTCCTTTCACTGAGGAACATGTCGCTAAACTCTTGTCGAAGTAATAAAGTGAGTATTTCTATCCTTTTTATCCGCAGGATCCTCATGCAGAACCTTTTATTGCATTATAGCATTAATTTGTTATGCTTACCAATTCAAGAGCTGGTATGAAAGTCTAAGTTTAAACGCGGTGTTTAGACTTAGTTTTCCAAGGATTGCATTTGTCCCCATGGGCTGTGTGGTAGGCGGCAGGTGGTGATAGTCCTATCCATCCAATATTGTAATCCACCACGTTCAGGAAGTCTCAAGCAGGGTTATCTAGTGATAGCGTATCCACTAGTACATGAGGTTAGTTCTGACCCTTATTAGTGGATTGTTTTCATGCCCCGAAGCAGATAGATTGAAATAGGATCTCATTAAATTACTTAGCAGGAGTTTACTACATTAGATTACCTGGCCCGAGGACCTCTTCTCTCTATAGAACCTATTCTCCTCTCAACCATTGTTGTTCCTCTCCTTTGTTCACAAGAGTTGGATTAGGATAGAGTTTACTTCTCGTTCCTCGTGGATTCAGTACCTTGGAATACTCCCAGGTGAAAGCTACATCGGCATCCGTACGCTTGCGGATTTCTCTGTCAGGCTTAAGGATCACCAATAAGCTTTCTGGCACCATTGCGGGGGAACGGTAGCTGACATTTATCCGAACCCAATTCTTTTTACCTTTTCTTTATATATTCTTCTCTTATTTTCTTCCCTTCCATGAATTCCCCATCTATCCGTGATTTCTCAGCCCCTAAGAGCGAATTCCTAGAAACCGTACCCTCATCACTCTCAATCATAGCCCCGAGCTCTGAGATTCATCCAAATCTCATACTTTTGATTCAGAAGACACCATTTATAGGGGCAGAAAATAAAAATCCATATACTCACCTACATCAGTTTGAGATTTGTTGCTCCACTCTTGCCATTGAAGGGTTTCCTCAAGAAACCATGAAATGGTGGTTGTTCCTTTTTTCATTAGACGGGGCAGCAAAAACATGGTATTTTAACCATGTAGGTGAAGTAGATGGAGTTTGGTCCACCTTAAGAGAGTGTTTTTTGCGGAAATATTTTCCTCTCTAGGGAAAAGGTTACCAATTTTGAGCAACAAGACCATGAATCACTAGGAGCATCATGGGAAAGGTTCCTATCCTACACCAAAATAGGGGTATGTTTAGGTATAGAGGAGCCTATAAGGCTGCAACACTTTTTCTTTGGTCTAAGGCCCGACAGTTTAAATTATTTAAATGATGCGGCCAGAGGTGCTTTCTTTTGTGCAACACCATCAGAGGGAATGGATATTCTAAGCAAAATCATCCAAATATTGCAAATGAGTCATCCATCTCCCCACAACCTACCAACGAAAGCACCCAAACTTCTAGCCAATCCAAAGAAATAGAAGACGAGTGTTTCCCACAAAAGGCCGAAGCACCTATGATAGTCTCACTCCACTCACCACACCTTGATGTTGTAGAAGAAGACACACGCTTTCTCCCACCTCAATCCTTTGAACTCGTCGATCAACCTTTTCCAGATTTCGAAAACATTCGTAACATGGAATGGGTGAGGCGAACCACTGTTAATCAAAATGAGTCAAGTGGACTGGACTACAACGGGAAACAAGGTCCCTTCCATAGGAAAAGCATAGAAGAAGCGTGGGCTGTTATCAACCACATGACCCAACTCACCCATCGCAAAACACCTTCAGTTGCTACTAAAGAGCCAGTTTTGAACCATGTGGGAAAAGTTAAGAGGAAAGACCATGAGCCATACTTTGCTGCATCGGCCAATACTACCCCAATCTTTAAACCACATAGGCCTTGCCATTCTGCACCAATCTTCCCAAATCCCCCAAGGATCCATGTTCTACCTAATGGAGGCACCGCAAGGCTATCATCTACCAATGGAAAAGAGGTACCGAAGAAACCAAAGGATGATCTATAGAAGGAAAACTTTGAACAGGATCAATCCATGAAGCATGAAGGGCAATACAATGTTTCATCCATAGAAATTAGTGAGGCTTCAAATTTAAAGTCAAAGGGGAATTCTCCCACCATGTCAAGTAATCATTCTTTAGAAGATCCGCATACTTCCCACTCACACAAAAGTTTTCCCACCACAACAAAGATTTATGATGATGGTACACAAGAGGCCTACAATCGCTCTACGCTTTTTGGACATAGTAATTTCAAAAGGGTGGTTGTAGATATATTTGTTTATCGCAAACATTGCAAATTCCGTGGTCCATGTCATATGCCTTAGTTGTGCAATCATTCACATGCGTTTGGTGATGGATTGAGCCAAATTGCCAACCCAAGCTCCAAAATGAACTAGTGCTCCCATAGTCAAACTTATGACCTTAAAGAAGTACTAACGAGAGGTAACCCGATTCATTTTCCTTTACTAGGCTTTGTCAGTTTCTCATTTAAAACTTCAAAAAAAAAAACAAAATTGCTTTGTTCCTTCTCAACAATAAAATATGCTCGTTAATAATAATGGCACAACTTTGGGCTTGTTCCTTCGAGTATTTTGTTAGCTAACCTCTACAGGTTAATATCAAAAGGAACAAGAGGACAAGATATGAATGAACAACAACCATTGCAGTATTCCTCATATCACCTAACCCTTGCTATCTTCATGTCTTTGTGTGAACTGAATTTTTTTTTGTCAAGCATGATTTATGGCAGCTAATATAAAACTTCCTTCTCATTCTTGCTTGATATATAAGGATTGTTCCTTGCATTCTTTCATCGCTGATGGGAAATACACATTGCATAGGAAAACCTTGTCTAAATTGTTGGTAGATGTGATATGACCACAGAGAGCATAACCTTCCTTGGAACCAAGTGAACTTCCTTGATTTGTAATTTTCAAAAGCTTATAAATGAGAACTCTAGATTCACAATCTTCTCAATGATGAGTTTATTCCTACCAAAGCCAGATGATTATCTTAATGAAAACCTATTGCATTTGCTACTTGTATTTTCATTGAACTTTGTCAAATTGATATGACCCTTGTGAGATGCTTGCTATGTGTTATTGATCAAGTTCATGTGCACACGCCAACCACTCCATATCTTGAACCTTCAACACTGGAAGTTCGCATCCATCATCCCCATAATCCATTCATTGAATAAAATGCTCCACCATATGCTGACCTCTCTCCAAGAATCATTTCAAAAGAGATATGGGCTAATAAAAAAGAATAAAAGGAAAAAAAAGAAAAGAAGAAGAGTCATGAATGACAAAGTAGCCCATGTTCTCAAATATAAATCAAATAGAAGAGAGAGATAGATCACTTCAAAAGGAGCATCTGCCATCCTTCATCCATCCATATCATAATTGTGCACATGGCTTGACCATAATTCATGGCTTGTTCTCTTCTTGGATCTGGTTTTTGACTTAGTGATTTATGAAATACAATTATGCGGCCCTAATATTTCCTACCTTGAGCTCCACATATGCCTTAGTATATAGGGAAATTTTAGCCACTGGCCTAAGTGAGGAATCAAAACCACATTGAGCAATTTGAGAGCATCAATTGAGAATAACTTGTGATCTGGAGCTCTATTTTTATTAAAAAGAGCAAACAAAATTGAAGTTCCTTGAGAAAAAGAAAGGTAAGACTTCTCTATGTTGTTCCATCTCTCAATTTTTCAAGACAAGGTATTTAACCACCTAAAACCGTATGGGCATGAGGAGTCATGGCGTAGGCTTTATATATGCAAAGCATGTTGGGAATTACCTTAGATCTTGCTCATTCATAATCTTCATTTTTTTGCTCGGGATGAGCAAAGTCCTAAGCGTGTGGGGGGGGGGGGGGGAGTGTTGGTGGTCATAAATTCCCTTTCTCGACTACCAACTTACCATAAAATGGTGGATCTTAACTAATAATGTAGTGAAAATGATCTTTGTACTCATGAAATATATGGTTGCAGGTGCTACAGGTTCAAAATATGCAAAAACATGTGAAAATACCCCATCGGCCGATCATGGTTGTGAAACAGCCGTTTCCTGATAGCCGACAGGGTCGTTAAGAACCAAAATCAGCACCCGGTCAGACCATCACCAAGTAAAATTGTCGACCGGCCTGATGATAAGCTATCATCACCCGGCAGGGTGAATCAAGTGTTCAATCAATTCCCTGTCATATGACAACACGACCTAGGAACACCGGCCGATCTAGAACTTCACTGCCTCACCCGGCTGACATGAAAACGCCATCGCCATGAAGCCATTTCCTAATTCCGGCCCAAAAGATTTTCAAAGAGACAAAGGAAGGAGATCGATGCATGGCCCAACCCGGAGAGGGGAGGGACAACTAGGTCACTTGGCCAAAGGGCTGCTATACAAAAATTGGGCCGCTTCCCGACGAACCATGCCGTCCCGGTTGCCTTGCCGCCTGGCGGACCATGCCGCCCGTCGGGCTTGCCACCCGGCCTACCGGGCCATTCGACCCGTTAAGCCTACCACCTGACCTGCCATGCCTACCGACATAAAACCAAAGGAAAATTGCCAACCGACCCTAGAAACCGACCTTAGAATATCATTACGGCCGTCCAGAATGAGTCGGTTGGAAAACTGACCAAACCGGGTGGCCGCCCAGCCTTCCTGGCCGCCCGACCGACCCTGCCGCCCGGCCTCCATGGCCACCTAGTGCACCCGGCCTCCAGGCCAATGATTTTTCACTATTTTCGACCACTGACTTCCCACCGGCCTACAAGTACTCGCCCTCCATCATTTGGGTATATATATGGGAGTTTGGCCACCGGTTTACACAACAATTGAAGAGGAGAACAATAAGCACCACGCTGCAGAAATGTATAGGGAGTGAGAGTGAGAGGTAGAAGTCCAGGAGGGAGCCGGGAATGTCAGGTCCTTCTCCATTTCTGCCTTGGGGATGAAGCTCCACCGAGAGTAGATTCCTCGTCCTTTCACCGGGTAACAAGTCGTTAAACTCTTGTCCAAGTTATAAAGTGAGTATTTCTATCCTTTTTATCTACGGGATCCTCGTGCATAACCTTTTATTGCATTATGGCATTAATTTGTTATGCTTACCAATTCTAGAGTTGGTATGAAAGTCTAAGTGTAAATGAGGTGTTTAGACTTAGTTTGCCTAGGATTGCATTCGTCCCCATGGGCCGTGTGGTAGGCGGCCGGTGGTGCAGCCCTGTCCATCCAATATTGTAATCCACCACGTTCGAGAAGTCTCAAGCAGGGTTGTCTAGCGATAGCGTACCCACTAGTACATGAGGTTAGTTACCGACCCTTATCAGTGGATCATTTTCGTGCCCCGAAGCAGATAGATTGAAATAGGATCTCATTAAATTACTTAGCTAGAGTTTACTACATTAGATTACCTGGCCTGAGGACCTCTTCTCTCTATAGAACCTATTCTCCTCTCAACCATTGTTGTTCCTCTCCTTTGTTCACTAGAGTTGGATTAGGATAGAGTTTCACTTCTCGTTCCTCGTGGATTCGATACCTTGGAATACTTCCGGGTGAAAGCTACATCAGCATCCATGCGCTTGCAGATTTCTTTGTTAGGCTTAAGGATCGCCAATAGCGCTCATCGTTGTGATTGTTGTTTAGCATATTGCTATGACACGTTCATCGTCACGATTCCAATTGAGCATATTGCAATGACACGTTCATCGTCACGATTGCAGTTGAGCGTATAGCTATGACATGACGAGCGTTGTGATTGCATCTGAACGTATAGCAATGAGGATCAGATGGTTGCAATTGATGGTTACATATCGTGAGGAGCACCTGCATGGGAATTGTGGGTATCGCTACACTTCACGAGCGTTGCAATATCGCGTATTTGCAACTAGACTGTGTTGATACAATACCCATTGTAGCAACGACGCGCATAGTTGCAAATCCGTTTACTGCAACACAATCGCCGTTGTGATTTTAGGTACACGTGATGCCGCATGTCATTGCAACAAGCCATAGCTACTGTAACGCTACAAAAAACCGATGCAATATGCTATCGCATCGGCTGCAATTGCGACGTCTCCCACCGGCCCCAAGTCGTTTTGATAGTGTAATATTGCAACGAAAATACCCCTATTGTAACGTTTTCGCTGTGTTGCGAAACACCTAAAACCATGTAGTGCCCTCTAGCGCAAGCAAGAGGGACCCCTCTAATCGAGTTCAGTGTAGATGAAGCAGGGTCCGAGCTCCCTGCTTCGGAGGACCTGGAGGCTGACAAAGGCGTCGTCAAATGTGCAAGCAAGGGCAAGAAGATTATAGCAGCTGCTGCAAGGCCGCTGATGCCTGAGACGAAACCTAGACGTAGCAACCGCTCCTTGGCCAAATGTGTTGACCATATTTTGGACAACACAGCGTGCATGGCAGCTAGAAGGAACCTGGAGCCAACAGGTAACAACAAGTCCTTCACGTCTTTTTCTGATTCTCGTATTTCTTCCAACTTAGTTAATTTTGCTATTTCTTCGGATAGAGATGATAATTTAATTAGGTCATCCACCATAGCTTTCAAAAACATAGAGCGAGATAGACTAGCTAAGTCAAGAAGGAAGAAATTAGAAAATCAAGTTAGAACACACATCAGTAACTCCTAAATCACCACAGATATTAGTGATGAAGAGGAGGAAGATAGACTTGAGACAGTCCTCAACCACGTTTGTGCAGATATCAATAAGGATTTTCTTAAACACGCCAATGATCACATATTAAGTGATCTTAAGGTTGTTCCCATTAAGAAAAAAATATATGGCTGCCAATAAGATTAATAATGGCAAGCCGCCAAGAACCAGCAAAACTAAAACATGTTTCCAATGAAAGGAGTGTTTTGGAATAGCAGAGGTCTTGTAGACTTGGCTAAGCATAGATATTTATCTGGGTTGGTTAGAGAAGAGCAAGTTAATATTATCGCTCTCTTTGAGACAAGACGTGATAATTTTCGTGAGATTACATTAAAAAAACTTATGTAGCAATCATAACTTTATTTGGCATAGTATGGAACCACATGGCCGCTCAGGAGGTATCCTTTTAGGAGCTGACTTGAGTGTTTTTCATATCGGAGTGATCGATGAGGGTGATTTCTATGTCAAATTTACCCTTCAAGATAAATCAGATGCCTTAAAATTTGAATTATATGTAGTGTATGGACCAGCTCAACCGCAAGATAAGGAGGCTTTCCTTATTGAAATGGCGCATAATTGCTCTGGAGAACCCCTTCCATACATTGTTGGAGGGGATTTCAATATCATGAGATACCCACATGACCAGAGCACAGATAATTTGATATGAAATGGCTTAATTTATTTAATGTGGTAATAGAAGCCTTGGATCTCAAAGAGATTCTAATGTCCGGCCGTCAGTTTACTTGGGCCGGCCCAGGTGACAATCCTACTTTTGAGAAGCTTGACAGAGTACTAGTTAGTACGGAATGGGAAGATAAATACCCGTTGTCAAAGGTTGAGGCCAGAGATAGAAACATTTCAGATCATACCCCCCTTGTCCGGTGCTTCTACTCATCAACATAGTCAGCAAAACTTCAGATTTGAGAGCGGGTGGCTGATTAGAGATGGGTTCCATGAGATGGTGGCCGATATTTGGTAGTCAGAAAACCGGGGTAGGACAACACTCGAGCATTGTCAAAATAAGATTAGATGCCTAAGGCAACACCTTCGTGGGTGGGCCAAGAATACCACGGTCACTAATAGAAAAGAAAAGAAAAAACTAATCGCTATGTTGGACGAGCTAGATAAAAAAGCAGATACCAACATGCTTTTAGATAATAGGATAAATTTGGAGCATTACCTGAAAGAGAGATTGGTTCTTCTCTTGCGTGAGGAAGATCTTAAGTGGTATGAAAGAGCCAAAATTAAAACCTTGCTACAAGGTGATGATAATATGCACTTTTTTCATTTGGTAGCAAGTGACAATCACCGCAAACAACACATCTTTACATTAGAACAAGAAGATGGAGTATTGTGGGTGACACCGAATTGAAAAAGTACATTACTAACTACTACAAAAACCTCTTTGGTAAACCAGATGAAACTAACATTTCATTGGTTGAGAGTCACACTAAAGATATTCCACAGGTGACCCAACCAGAGAATGTCATACTAACCTCTAGATTTACAGAGAAAGAGGTCAAGGAGGCAGTGTTTCAAATGGAACACTACAAAGCACCGGGTCCAAATGGTTTCCCAGCGGAATTCTTCCAAGTTTTTTGAATAACAATAAAAGTTGACCTCATGGCGCTCTTTCAAGATTTTTATGAAGAGCATTTGCTTTTATTCAGCCTGAATGTTGGAGTAATTACATTGATTCCAAAAACTCAGTAGGCCAAACAAATACAACAGTATAGGCTCATTTGTGTCCTTAATGTCAGCTTCAAGATTTTCTACGAAGGTTGGCATGAACAAATTAAATTTGGTGGCTCAACATATTGTGAGCCTCTCACAAACTACCTTCATGCAAGGCAGAAATATTATGGAGGGAGTGATAATACTACATGAAACTATTCACAAAGTCCATACCAAAAAAAATGATGGAGTGTGTTTTAAGATAGACTTTCAAAAGGCCTATGACAAGGTCAAGCGGTCTTTCCTTCAACAAACACTAAGAATGAATGGGTTTTGCCCTAAATGGTGTAGATGGATCGAAGGAATGGTCGCGGGAGGGAGTGTAGGGGTCAAGGTTAATGATGAAATTGGCCACTACTTCCAAACCAAGAGGGGACTCAGACAGTGTGACCCAATGTCCCCGATCCTGTTTAACATTGCAGTGGACATGCTAGACATCCTAATTAAAAGGGCAAAAACAAACGGTCAAAAGCAGACTCTGATAAAAAATGGCAGCCGTGGCAGAGACATCAGAGAGAGAGAGAGAGAGACAGACAGACAGAGAGAGACAGAGAGAGAGGCCTTAATTAGGGGCTCCACACGGCTGTTGCCTGCATGCAAGGCTGATGAAAATTACTCGCTTTGTTTCCTTATGCAAGCTCGTTTCAGCCTCTCTTTATCTCCTTTGTTCTGTTTCTTCTCTTAAACTTGATGCTTTCTCTCCCTGTGACCCTCTCTATCCTCTTGCATGCATGGCCAAAACCTACTCAATATTTGAACGAAGTCACACACCAGAGGATGAGGGGTAAAAGGGAGGCGGCAATGGCCTACAGGAGACAGATGACTAGTTCCCATGCTACTAGACCTTGTTCTGTGCAGACAGAAAGCAGCAGCACTCTCTCACTTAAGGATAACCCCACATAATTCACGCATCAAATATTCTATCCGAACAAAGCAGATTTGATGGCCACACTCAACAGTATTCTTCAGGCTCAGGCCAGTGCTATTTAGTGAAGTAAAAAAAGGCTTCCAATTAGTATAATGGTGAGTTAACCAGCCATTGAAAAAAAATCACTAGCTCGCAGAGAGTTACACAACTCTTGCTTCCATACAAATTAATATTAATACCTTTGCCACCACTTTATCTGAAGACCATATGAAGCTACTATATTAATCTAAAAAATACCTTCACTATCTTGAATGTTTTCAGTTAAATGAAAGAGTACATGTAAAAGAAAACAGAAGTATGACAAGAACAGAAAAGGAAAAAGATTTTCCTTGTTGATTGTTGTGAATATTCTATGGTTTAATTATAGATTAAATGAAAGAGTACACACTAAAAGAAGTAGAATTCCACAAAACTAAGCATATAACTCAAGCTATAGGAAACAAAACAATGCTCGAACTATGGCCGCTGCCACAGTACGGGAGCGGCAGGAGGAGCTTGACGCCGACGGGCAGGACGACGTCGGAGAGGGATGCGCTCGGGGAGGAGGGGGTCGGACAGGGAGGCGCTCGAGGCAGAGCTCAGAGAGGAGGGCAGCCTGACGCGGCGGTGCTCGAGGATGAGGGGGGCCTGAGGCGGCGGTGCTTGCGGGCAGCTTGACGCGGCGGTGCTCGGGGAGGACTATGACGTGATGGCTCTTGGGGAGAGGGGAGCCTAACATGGCGGTGCTCAGGGAGGGGGACAACGGCGCTCGAGGAGATAGGAGCCCGACACAGCAGTGCTCGGGGAGAGGGGAGCCCGACACAGGAGGCGGTGGAGCCCATGATTTTTTTTCGAATCCCTCTCCCCCCCCCCCCCCCCCCCCCGGGATCGTTTGGGACTTTCGAATTGTAAGGAATTCTAACCCCCGGATGCATCGGTCGTCGAGGCTGAGAGAGAGGAGGGGGCCTACGTGGTGGCCGTCGATGAGGGTAGGCAGCGGAGAGAGAGGAGGGGAGGTGGCGCTCAGGGAGGAGGAAGGCGGCAACGAAGTTGGGCAGCTTGTTGGCGTCAAAGAATAGCACCGGAGGGTTAGGGTTTGGGCCCCGCTACGCCCCTGCTTATATGGGGTTGGTACATTTAGCGGCGGCTCAAGACACCAACTGCCGCTAAAAAGCAGCAGCGACGGTTTGCTTTGTGAGCCGCCGCTAAAAAGCTGCCACTTTTTTAATACAATTGTATTATTCATTTTCTAAAAAAATCACCAGAGTCTTGTTTTTTCGTAAAAAAAACCCTAGCAGTAATCAAAATTTGTTTCAGTCCTGGATTTTTGCAAAAACACCCCTACACTTTCTCAAAATTGTATTTTCAGTCCTCATATTTTTCTCTTTTTGGCGCCTGTATATTCATAATTACAAAATGGTCCCTAGAAACTTTGTACAATTAAATCTACGCCCCTACTTCTTAAAAAAATCATATTTTCTCAACCGTAAGTCTGTTTCAAGCCATTCTTGCACTCATGCGTTTGTTAGGACATGTAGTATTGTTTGATCGCATCTCTAACTCTTTTTTTTTTTGCTCTTATAGCTTTAATAACATCTTTCTATTTAAATAACTTACATAATATTTATATTTAAATAAACATAAATTACATAGAACATAACACTAGCTTCACATAATAAAAGGTACTTAACAAAATAAAATTACATGATGCATGAGTTAGCCTTGAATGACGTTTTCTTGGCAATGATCGGTGCGCATGTAGGGCATTCGGCCGACATAGGAGAGTCTTACTTCTAAGAGTTTAAACATTTTTGGATCTATTGAAAATGGCACCTCGTCATATTGGTTGTATTCATCTCGATCCTCTACATTCTCCACTCCAACTATTCTTTGTTTACCTGGAACAACAAAGTATTTCTTTTCGTCCTTTGGATCACGTACCTAAGACACCTGTTCCACGATCTTGGCCAGTATCGAAGGCTCATCTTTGTGACTAATATTGTTAGGATCAACGATTGTGAAACCGTATTCATCCACCTCTATGCGATTAGGGTGCTTCACTCATTTGCATTTAAATATGGGAACATGTAAATTTACACCGTAGTCTAGTTCCCATATTTCCTCAATGTATCCATAGTACGAGGACTCCTGGTCCTCTTCATCAATGGCTTCTATTCAAACACCGTTGTTTTGACACTTGCTCTTATTATCCTTCTGTTGGGGGTAGAAGATAAAACCATTGATGTCATATGCCTGAAAGGTAACCACGGTTCTTCTCGGGCGGTTAGCTAACTTTCTCAACATTTTCTCTTCCACGGACTCGCCAGTTTGATGGTCGAGGGAGCTAAACAATGACGTGAAAGAGTGCTTGTGCTTGTCTATGATCCATTCATTCGTTGCATCCTTAATGTTCCGGCGGAGCTCTAACAGATGTTTCTCAAAGTACAGTAACACAACATGCATCTTGAAGGACTGAGAAGGCAACCAGATGGGGGGTAAATGGGAGCCAATTATAATTCTTCAATAGAACTTGGCCTATGTCCTAATTACAACCCAAGCCAACCTCAAAACGGATCACCAAGATTACACATACCAACTTGTGATGTGCTAATCCTAGAAATGATTAACAACAGCAATGGAACACAACGGAAACAAAGGAGAACAACAACAACTCGAACTGGTCAAGAAACAAACTCGAAACAGGCAACTCTGTCAGTGTATCGGCAATGCCAATCACAGCATCGACAGTGCCGATTGGGAACAGGAACAGATCATCGGCAGTGCTGGCCTTACCATCAGCAGTGCCGGTCAAGTACAGTCAAGACACAAAGCTATGGGAAAAACACATAGAAAACAATTAATGAAGATGGACAAACAAGGCACAAAACTATGGAAGAAACACACACAAAACTGAGCTGTTCTAACGGAGAATTTGCAGTGCTGATCAGGACATCGGCAGTGCTGATCCATCATCAGCAGTGACCATCAGCACTGCCGATCGGGCCCGACAGGGTCAAAACAGCAACATTGATTCGCAAAGAAAAATTGTAAAACCCTATCAAATGAACTCAAAAAATCACGAAATTTTGACTAGAGATACATCATGGTAGGACGCATCTACTCCAAGTGGAATCATCTCAAAAGCTCAAGAATTCATCTTGAATTTTAGGTTTTACCGAAAGTTCTAGGGTTTGAATGTTCTTGAGGAAATCCACAAAATCAAAGGTGCTCTTGCCTAGGATTCAACCAAGGATCCATCAAGGAATGTTTAGGAAAATGCACTCAAAAATGAACTCAGATCCCCCAAGAATTTCATACCAAAAATTCACTCAAAAACATGATTGAAAATCACCATGAAATACCTTCAAAAATAGGAAAAAGAGAAATTCGAGATTTAGGGAGAGAGAGGAAAATCTTGAGCATGAAATTGAATCTCTTATCATTGATTCTTGCATACAAGATTCATGGATATAAGGCTAGGAAGCCACCCTCTTCCTCCCACTATTTGGAAGAGAAAAAGATGTCTCTCACACACCCTCTCCTCTCCTCTACATGAAGACCTCTCCTAGCACTTTGAATGAAGACCTAAGGCAAGGCTAAGAAAAAAAGAGGCACGTCTTCCACGAGCCCTACCTCTCCTTATATTGGCCTAGGGGTTGTCCTAAAGACCATCCTACCCCTCACCTACAATACATTGCCACCTACCACTAGGGGCATAACCGTCCATCTTTTTCCTCGTCGCTCGAACGCCATCGAGCCCTTCACGACTATACTTCATCTCGACGCAGGCTCCGTGATGGTGCCACGTGCACCTCCAATCACTGCCACCGGTTTTGAGGCCCAAACCGGGAAACCGCCTTGCACGCTTCTCAAAGCGTGAATTCTTGATCTTGACGCGTGTCACCTCGTCCCGTGATCCTCCTCGTCGGCAAGTCTCTCCCACCTCCGGTCCATTGGAAGCCTCTACTTCCACCGACACTCGATCACCTTTGACTTAGTCAACCCCGCCGTCTTGATCCCCACCCGCGGTTTTGAGGCTCAACCGCGAAACCGTCCGTGCTTCTTGCCTCTCCACGTGTACGGTATAGATCACCCTTGACTCCACCCGGCCTTCCGATCATCTAGCCCCAAGTCTCCTACTTGACCGTCAAGTTGACTCTAGTGACCTACACATCATGAGACAAGCAAACACATTTCTCACCTCCTGTAACTTCTCCAACTCCATTACCAACTCTGGTTAGTCAAAACCATGACATGCACAAACTCATACAATCCACAGATTCCCGCATTTTAACTCAAACATCAAATCAGCCCAAGTCAATTACTCATCACATATTGCAAACCACGGCACATATCCACATGGTTTCTCACGTCTGTTGAAATACACTGAAATGTACTTGGACCACTCATTTGAAGTCATAGTCGACGAACAATCTACATCCTTTCGTACGTTTTTCTGATAATCTATCCTCATGACGAGACATGAGGAGACCAATTGATCTTCTACCATCATTAATATAATATGAGAAACATTTGATGATCCCCTTATTTGTATAGCCCTCGACCATAGAACCCTCTGGATGTGAACAAGTACGTACATAGCGTTTCAATACATACATGAACATCTCAAATGGAAACATCTGAGGCAGGTAGATGGTGCCCAATGCATAGATCTAATCAATAATATGAATCATGAAGTGTTCCATTGTATTGAAAAAGGATGGAGGGAAGACCATCTCAAATATGCACATTGTTTGCTTTATGTGGCGTGCGCAATTTTACGGCTGTAAAAAAAGAGAAATATGGCGTGAGCAATTTTTTGGCTGAAAAAAAGAGAAATATGGTAAGAGCAATTTTACGGCTGTAAAAACATAGAAATATGGTGTGGCAATTTTACGGCTGTAAAAAAAGGGTTTTACGTGAGTAATATTGAAAATAATAGATAATTAATAAACAATATATGAACTACTTATTATAATGACATTGGTGGGTAATTACAAAAACATATATACGATATTTTGGTCTGATTATATTATAATGATAGTGGTGGATAAATTTCTTTTCTTATTTTCTCGGGTTAAGGTGAGAATTTATAGACCTTGAAAGCGAACATGAAGGCTCCTTTTCTTAGTTAAAATATAATAGATATGGGAGTTAGGTTCTCGATCGCGTTCTGTTGTAAAGGTAGTTTGACTAACACATTACTATGCAAGAAGTTTGGATGCCATTATTCTATGGCAAAATTGTTTGTAACACACTGTAAAAACGTGGCTTCGTCTCCAACACATCGATAAAATCAAATTTATCTGTAACATACTATGATTTTGTAATTTCTCATCTGGAACACATTATGACCATTTAATAATTATTTTCAATTTTTTATCTCAATACTTAGAATACATTAGAACTTGAAACTTGACACAAATATACATTGTTTCAATATCTATTTAAAAAAATAGTGCTAATTTTTTATTATTATTGTATGATTTGCCGTACAAATTCATTATTAAAACAATGAGCAAACATGAAAAACATTTGAAAAAAAATTAGCTCTATTTTTTAGTGATAGATAATGCAATAATGTATATCTATGCTAAGTTTCAAATCCTAATATATTATGAGTATTGAGATAAAAAAGTTAAAAACAATTGTTAAATGGTCATAATGTGTTTCAGACGAGAAATTACAAAATCGTAGTGTGTTACAGACAAATTCGACTTTATCGATGTATTGGAGACGAAGCCACGTTTTCTCAGTGTGTTGCAGACAATTTTACTAGTCCTTGGTCCGCCACAGCTCATAGGCAATATATATGCTGCCTGCATGTTCAGAAGACACGTGTGGCATAATGATTACTTTCACCAGATACGCTATTGCAAAATGCCGAGGAGATTTCCTATACTTATATAAGGTATGGCAGATCTTCCGATCCATGGGTTAATGTAGATCAGGCACGGCAATGACTATTGCTCAGAGATCAATTCAACATAACTCGCCTGTATTCCTAGAGGAACTAGGAAGGGGACATGTTAGTTGTCAGTTCGGAGTAATATATATATATATATATAGAACTTCTATTCAACACGATACGTGCTAAATAACATATTTAGCACTCAAATATTTATGGTTGCAGAAGTGAAAGATTTACAGTTATGAGTGAAACTTTTATGGTTAGAAGAATGAAAGATAAATTTTATACGTTTGCATGTGAATAATTTTGTCGTTTGCGGGGTCGCCGCAAACATAATTAAGTTCTGTCGTTTGCGGCGACCCTGCTCCACCTTGCCGTCCTCAGCATCCCCCCTGCGTGCTTCCTTATCGTCGCCACTCTCGATGAACACATGTCGTCCCTGAGCCCCCTGCAGCTTCCTGCTTGTCGGCGCGAGAGTTGTGACCCGAGCCCCCATAGCCCCATCTCCGATGCGTGAGCTGCTGAAGGAAATCCAAACAAATCGGTTTGGAACCACCTCGTGTGGCCGCCGCCGTTGAGATTCGGGCGCTAGGAGTACAAACTGTTGAAGCTTACAAAATTACTGAGTAAGGTAGTAGTAGAATTACTGAATAATTAGGCTATTAAATCTCACAAAAATAGTGAGTAATTTTGTATTACAAAATTACAAAATTACTAAATAAGGTGCAGCAAGAGACAATAATTTTAGATGCCAGTGTAATGCCAATAAGTTAAAGGAAAAAATTACTAATGTTGCGATAGTATAGATGTTAACAAGGATGACTGAAATTACTGATGTTAGAATTATTTGATATTATTGACACCATGAAACTTGCAATTATTAAAATTACTAATTCTTTTAAAAAGAAAAATTAGTGACACCTGGAATTTGAATATGTTGGATTTAAAGGGCCCTAACCATGCTAAACACTAAATTGTCCAACTTCTTGACACACTAAATTGTCCAACCCATTTGCACACTAAATTCTTCAACTCCTTGGCACAATAAATTCTCCAACTCCTTGGCAAAATAAATGAAAACTGAAAAACGTACAAACAAAGAATTACTGATACTATTCGAAGGAAATTACTGATTCCATGTGGCAAAAAAACAACAAGGAATTCTATAACTTCTTGGTACACTAAATTCTCCTTGGTACACTAAATTCTCCAACCCCTTGTCACACTAAATTCTATAACTTCTTAGCATAATAAATAATCACTAAAAAATTACTAACAAGGAATTAATGACACTATTCAAAAGAAATTACTAAGTCCATAAAATTACTGATTTCTTGGCACACTAAATTTCACAACTCCTTGGCATACTAAATTCTATACCTCCTTAACACACTAAATTCTCTAACCCCTTGGCACACTAAATTCTCCACCCCCTTGATGCACTAAATTTTTCAAAGGATATTACTAATTCTAAAAAATTACTGATTCCATGTGGCAATAAACACTAAATTCTACAACTCTTATGCACACTAAATTCTCCAACCCTTTGGCACGTTAAATTCTCTAACCCCATGGCAGAAAAAATGAACACTAAATTCTATAAATGCTTTGCACACTAAATTCTACAAATGCTTTCCACACTACATTCTACAAATGCTTTGCTCACTAAATTCTCGAATGAGCCACCAATTTATATCATCTTAGGAGATGATGTTAGATTCTAGGACCCAAACCATATGGTAATAAACACTAAATTCTACAACTCTTTTGCACACTAAATTCTATAACTCCTTTGCATACTAAATTCTAAAACTCCTTTGCACACTAAATACTACAAATGCTTTGCACACTAAATTCTCTAATGAGCTGATAATTTCTATCACCGTAGGAGACCATGTTGGATTCTAGGGCTCAAACCATGTGGCAACAAACGCTAAATTCTTGAAATCCTTGGCACACTAAATTCTCTAACTCCTTTGAAAAATAAATAAACACTAAAAAGTTACTAACAAAGAATTACTGACACTTTTCAAATAGAAATTACTGATTCCATAAAATTACTAATTACTGATACTATTCGAAGGAAATTACTGATTCCATGTTACATCGTCGTCGGCCCGCGCCTCCGCTCGCCTCCCGTGTTGACTCGCCGGCCCGCGCCTTCGCTCTGTAGCCACGCCAACTCGCCGGCCCGTGCCTCGCGTGGGGTAGCATTGAAAACGTCTTAAAGTGGGGCCGGGGTGGGTGCAAGTCCTTTTATAAGGGCACGAGGTTTGTTGGTGGATTAACGAGTCACGCCCATAACAGGATTGCGGGCCCGGTAGCACGTTGGGGGGAGGGGGGGTGGGCTGATTGGATCGGACCAGATCATGTTATTTGGGTTGGCTGGCTGGCTAGTTGGATATGAGGGGTGTAGAATAAGCTATTCTACACACTGGGTGTAGAATAGTATATATATATATATATATATATATATATATATATATATATATATATATATATATATATATATATATATATATATATATATATATATATATATATATATATATATATATATATATATATATATATATATATTGTTCTTACCAGTGGTGGTAACCAGATACATCACCTTTGAAAAAGGAGAGATAGAGAGCACGTATGTATGATGCAGAGAGGTCACCGTTTGGGAATAGGAAGCATCTGGACGTTCGTGCTACGGAGCATGAACGTGGTTAGACACAACATACTCGCAGCAGCAGAAACGGACTTCAGCGGCATCAGCAAAAAAGTCTTAATGACGGCCCAACAATCAACCACTACTACAAACAAAATTTATTTATAGTGGTGACCCACTTAACAGCCCGCCACTATTTTCATTTCTAGAGGCGGCCCATCTAACACCTGGCCGCTACGCTGCAGCCCAAACCCTCACGTGCCACCACTTCCCTCTTTCTTCTCTCCCCACACACCACCCCTTCCTCTCTACCTGCCAGTGACCCCCCTCTCTCCCAGCGGAGCCCGCTCCTCTCCCTTTGCTCTCCACATCCAGCACAACGGCGATGGATCCAATGCCCCACCTCTCCCTGTGTAGGCGACGACAGATCCGACACTTCTCCTCTCCCTCTTCAGACGGCAAGAATGGGAGGCAGGCACAGCTAGGCGACGACTACGGGAGGCGTGCGCATCTCCCCGAGCGGCGAAAGATCCGAGAGATGGGCACAACTCCAAGGGTGGTGGCAGATCTGGTCGTTGGGTGCGGCTCCATGAGGTGGTGTGATCCGATGCCCCTCCGCTCTCTCTCCTCACCCGACCTCCTCCAATCGAAGGGGCGGCACAGGTGCGGCTTTCAAGAGGCGGTGACAGTTCGTGCCTCGGGCAAGCTTGGCTGTGGTTTGTCAGATCCAGTGCCCCTACTCTCCTTCCTCGCCTGACCGACTCCAAACACGAACACGATGGTGAGCACGGCTCCGAGCGACGGCGACGGATCAAAGAGGTGGCGGGTCCCTGAACCCCGCGGTGGCCAACCCCGACCCCCGCCTCCTCCGGATGGTGACAAAGGCACCGGCAGCAGTGGCCGGTGCGGTATGTTGATTTTTTTTTAAAAGTTTGTTGCTAGTGGGGGGCGACTTTACGCCCACTGCTACAATGTTGTTTTCTATGGTGGTTTTTGCCTGCCCAGCGCTTCAGTAATTTATTTGTAGCTAGAGACGGGTAGGTAGCAAAGCTGCCTCTACAATTTATTTTGAATGGCAGGTACATTACGTTTCTGTGGTAGTGCTAGTGACGATGGCGTATCTTAAAAAAAGTATTTCCATTATTGCCGGACTAGTCAAGCGCGCCTCATTAGAAATGAGAAGGCTTTTTCTGATGGCAGACTATAATAAAATTTGAATTATCCATCACAATAATAATTTTGACAATAAGTCCGACTACAAATTGTTTCTGTAATAATTAATAATTCTATGACAAAAACACCACAACAGCCGCGGAAGCTTGTTAGTTACAATAATTTTCTAATTATATGTTATTATGTTATTGTAGAAAACACAAACACTAGAAATCATAAACATCCCTATTTGCGTTCCATTGCCACTTATACGCACTAACAGTAACATTTAGTAATAACGTGAGATAAATATTTGAATATACATCACTTCGAACATATAAAAATAACTGCATAGCCTTTTCAAACAAACTATAATTTTTTATTGAGGATAATCGATAGGTACTGATAAAGATCTTATATTTCACTCGGTTTAGAAATACAACAAGCAAGGCATGTAGCAAGCAAGACAACATGACAGTAGACTTGTAAACTTTCCCATCATAAACAGACTGCAAGCCAGGACCTGAGAAAATTGACTAATTGATCTAACAGAGCACGACCGTTGCACTGATAAATGACACTTTTCCAGCCAGCAACATCAGTGGTGGACCTAGATTGGAGACCAAGCATATATTCACTGTCAGAATCAGAGTGACTTCACGCTGCAGAGCCAATGCTTCCCGGGAACATGGACTGCTCAAGCGAAGAGGATGTCCATAATAGTATCAGCTTTGTCGAATGATCTTGAACGTACCTGGTCCATATGACAAGGTGATCCTCTTGTATGTAAACAAGAAAAAGCCTCGCGTCGTCGGTCCTCCAACACCACAGCGCATCGCACTGTTCCACGTAGATGACGAATGGATGGATGTGAAATGGGAGTTTGGTTGTGCAGAGACCTGTTCGGTACCGAGACTGGCCAAGAGATAGCACGAAAGTGGCCCCTTTTAGGGCTTTTACCCAGGAAGAACTAGTGCGCGGTGCCATGGCAAATTGCAGCGACCCGGCCTCCAGAACATCTTCTAGCAATCCGGCAAAAGCATTTGGTGGGTGTGATGATCCAATGTGGCAGCAGTGGCAGCCAATAAGCAGAAGGTTGTTGGCATGATGCTCACCAACGAAGAGCACCAGGAAGAGTACAGAGGAGCCCTCCTGGTGGTTAGTTAATATTAGAACCTCGCGGGAGAGACAACTCCCAGGTTCCCGACGAGATCACAGCCCGAACCCCACACACGCACACAACTCACGCGAGACACACAATGGCACACGATCTGGTTTTTGTGTTGCTGAATGGGCAGCTTTTCCCACGTCTACTGCCTTGCTTTTATTGACTATTACATCGAAAGAAAATATGGCCTCAATCAGCCCTACCATGCAAACGTCAGTTGCCTAAACATGGCTAGCTAACTATAGAAACTAAGTTACTAATTACAAGAAGATAAGGATTTATTTCCTACAATGTCCTGCTACACCTTGCCTTGTTCAACATTGATCAGGCGAATTTGTGATCTCAGCTCATGGAACTTGAAATTGTCGACTAGTTGTTCTTCGCTCCTGATGAACATTACGCTGATCAGACCCTCTTCAGTAGACTCTCGAACTAGGTGATACTTCATCTGAATATGTTTGTTGTGTCCATGAATTACTGGATTCTTGATAAGTGAAATGGCAGACTTGTTGTCCACCCTTAGCATTGGCGCGCCTCAAACTGATCCTTGAACTTTTGCAACCACCCGACCCAGCCACAATGCCTAACAAGCAACATTTGCTTCATGGTCTGCGAGGTTATTGTGCTACTGCTAAGGAAGAAGATCACGCCTCTCGTTCTCTTCCTAGCATCGACGTCGCCATCGTAACCGCTGTCACTAAAGCCAGTGAGCTTGGCTTCATCCTCCTCCTTCCGGGCGAACCAAAGACCCCAATTCTGGGTCCCGACCACATAGCGCAAGATGCGCTTCACGACCACTCTACCTGACGTAGATGGCGTGCTCCGACGAGGCTCCTCCTGAAGCCGAGTGACAACAAGGTGGTATCAAGCTTCGCATTCTAGGCACGAGGTGCTTGATGCAATCCATACAGTGCCTTCCACAACTTGAGCACCTTGTGATCCTTGTTGGCGATGACAAAACCGGGCGGCTGCTCGACATAGACCTCCTCCTACAACTTCCCGTTTAGGAATGCTGATTTCACATCCATGTGGTGCGCCTCCTAACCCTCGTGTGTCGTGAGGGCAATGAGCAGGAGCACCGAGTCGAGCTGGGCCGCCGTCACGAACACCTCGTCGTTGTCGAAGCCGTGCCGCTGCCTGTAGCCCTTCACCACAAGCACGCCTTGTTCTTGGACACCGCGTTGTGTTCGTCCCGCTTTACCTTGAAAACCCACTTCATACCGATAGCTTTGTGACCGGGTGGGAGTTCGACGAGGCACCAAGTGTCGTTCTCCTCGATGGAGTCCATCTCCTCCATCATCGCCTTCCTCCAACTGCGGCTGCCCTCCGGCATGGCGAAGGAGACGGACTCGTTAGCAATCACCACATGAAGCTCCTCTATAACCAGTGTGTGTGGTACGAGCCCCATGATCAGCAGCGAGGTTGTTGTCATCGACACTGTCCGGCGAGCTAGGCTCCAGCTCGTCGACCCTTGCACTCGGAGGCGTTGACTGCCCTCCTGGTGCATCTCTTGCAGGCACCTCGACCATCTCATCAACAGGTGCGGCTTGTCCCCAAGTGGTGTACTCCATTGTGAAAACGTTGCCGCCACCAGTCGACTTGCCAAAGCCGCCACTGTTGCCCCTATCCCAATTGGCTTGCTCGTCGAACACCACATCGCGTGTCACATGGACATGCTTCGCAACGGGGTCATAGGTGTGGTACGCCTTGGAGCTACGCTTGACGCTTGTAGCTGGTGAAGATCATCGTCCGACCATAGTCATCGAGCTTTTTTAGGTGCAGCGTCATGTTTCGGACATAGACGATGCAGCCAAACATCCGGAGATGGTGCATCGCCGGCTTCTTCTCGTGTCACGCCTCAAACAGGGTCATCCCATCCATGCTCATCGTTGGGCTGTGGTTGAGCACATACACAACGGTGCTAACCGCCTCGCCCCGGAACCAGCCGGTGAGTCCCTTCATGTTGAGCATGCTCCTCATTTTACTTCGACTTGCACTTCCTTTCCAAGCAGTTTCCATCTTGCCGATGATCGACACCATCTCCGGCGGCACCACGCCTGTCAATCCGTCAAGCACCATCATCTCCTCTTTAGCATCGGCGCCACTGTTTTCGATCACGGTCCAGAGACCCTTGACCTTCAGCTCCGAATCGGAGTGATTGGTCTTAGTGAGAATGGGGTAGCTACTCCCGCTGCCCACCTCACCAATTACTCACTGGATCATGACTCCTTCGCCGGAGATGCCGGTCTTGTCACCATCAGCCTTCTAGCCCGACATGCTGAGGCCTTGATCGGAACCTAGCTCTTGATGCCAAATGTTAGAACTTCGTCGGAGAGACAACTCCTAGGTTGCTGGCGAGATCATGGTCCGAACTACACACACGCACACAACTCACGTGAGACACATACTGGCATACGATCTGGTTTTTATGCTGCAGAATGGACAACTTTTCTCATGTCTATTGCCTTGCTTTTATAGACTATTACATGAAAAGAAAATATGGCCTCAAACAGCCCTACCATACAAACGTTAATTGCATAAACATGGCTAGCTAAGTATAGAAACTAAGTTACTAATTACCAGAAGGCAAGGATTTATTTCCTACAGTTAAGCCGAGTAGATCCACAGCAGTGAGGGCGGCGTACCCGTGAAGCCTGCACCATCGAAGCAAGCAGCCTTCAGCAGCGGGAGGAGGATGTTGAGTTTGCCGGCGAGCAGGTTGCACACGCACAGGCAGAACACATCGCTGCTGCATCCAAGACATTTGCGCAGCGGGAAGAAGTCACCGCTGTCTATCAAGGGCCAGGCCCGGTCAAGAAGGTGGCAGTCGTGCCGGACCAAGGTACTCAACCCCCTAGGAAAGAATAGGGGCAGTTAAGGACCTAGTTCGATCAAACATTTCACCATTCATCACAACACTCACAGCTGAAGGAATTTCCTTCCCGATGCCTCATATTCCCATCGCATGCAATGTGTTAGTGTATACAAGACTGCCTTCTGCGTTTTGCTCATTCCATCTCCATTCCTGCCATATGGTTTATATAGGATAGTACGCATTAATTACCCACATGAATGAGCAACGGGATGAGGAAATCATGGCTTTTGGCTTGTTGTATCGACTAATACGCCTACGAAGAAGCGGGTAGTGCGACCCATTACCTTCTATATCGACCCTAGTTTTGTTTTTGGCACGGGATGTTGGTTCGCATGTATTTGAGCACCATACGGTTGGCACGCATCATTATATTTTGTGTAGGCAAAATATTATTTAGGACATACTTCCTCCATCCAATCTTTACAAGGCGTATTTCAGGGCTTCACCCAGATCAAGATAGAGTAAAAATACCACCTTAATCCATTTACACTCATGGCATTTACCGAGGTAAAAAAGGCAATAAAGATTATTTATTCACTATGACACTTTGCTGATGGTGGACGATGTCGGCTATAACGACATCGGGAGGCCTACTGTATTAACAACATGCACATGCGAACAGTCACTAGCACACACCACTCCAAGAATCAACAACATCAGGCAATACGCACAACGTAGATGGAAAATTTTATTTCTGCAATACACACTGTATTCACACTATATAGGTGGAAAGAGGAAGTGTTTTTTGTTTCTATTGCTCTAGGCCACCACTTAATGTTTTTTGCGTCACCAATATCATAGCAAGAGGATGCTGGTCCGAATTGTGCAACAGATCTAAGGAAGAAACATGCACTACTACAAAAAAAAAAAAAACACCTATAGCGGCGGCCTAAAATATACTGTAGCAGCAGGCATGGGCACTAACCGCTACATTTCTGCAGTTTAAAATAAAAGACTTAAAGCTGTGGATGACCAACAGAAGGCACAAACCGCCGCTACAGAAACATTAGTAGCGGCGGCTGATATCTTCACCCACCGCTACCACTGAATCCGAGAAAAAAAAGCTGGATATGCCGCTGTGCCGCGTTGCTCCCCACCCTTCTGCCGGATCTCCCTTCGAGCCACATCGACCGGATCTGTGCAAGGGCAGGGGCACTAGACGAGGGGAGATGGGGGGGGGGGGGGGGGAGGTCGGGAAGGGAGGCGGTGGCACTACAATTTGAACAAATACATGTGATTTATTTATATTTGCACAAGCAATTAAACTGCACAAATCATAGAATAATTAACTAAACACTAAAATTATATTATTGAATAATTCTGATGCGGCCTCAACCTGCAATCAGGCCTCCCCAAACTTTGGTAGAAATGTTTATTAATTGGTCATTGTAATGAGACCTTTAACATGGCAAAAAGGTTAGGTAGAACCTAAAATTGCAGTAAATTGTGAACAATGACATTCATGAAACCGCAAGGCAATGGACCATTATTTAGCTATGTTATAAATTGCAACATGTGGTGACACATTGAAGCGTAACTTTTACATGTACAATGCAAAAGACGCAGAAAAAATACAGGCAAAAACCAAATATTGCATCAATAGTCCTAACATAGTTTAGTATACAGCTTCATCTATACCTCACTGCTATTCATCATAACTGCACACTGTATCATCCACAGATCATACAAACTAATTGGCACTTGCAGACAAGTAGTATGCTAGAAAATGACAATGAATGAAAGAGACAAAAGTTGTATCTATCTATTTAATAATAAAAGGAGATGAACTTTTACCACTATGGTCTAGAAAAAAAAGAGAAATAGCTTAGAAATAATAAAAAAAGTAAAAGATCTAGCCATTAATCTCCTCTTCATCTTATCTAATATTTACATCTGGCCGTTGATGTCTCCGGTGTGTACCCTCTCACGTGCAACTCTCCACAGCCATCGGTCCAACTTGAGGGCTAAAGGTCGAATCCCATCGGAGACAGCCAATTATGCATATTTTTTAATTGAAAAGGAAACATACTTAAACACACAAATCTTCATCAGATTGTAAGATATGCAGAAAAAAAATGGTGCAAATTGTCAAGAAGCTGTACGTATCTGGTATCTCTATCCGTATGCCATCTCCCACTACATATCTCATCAAATACTAAAACTACATGTGCACCACAAAGCTTGATCGTCGTGTATATGTATTTTTCTAAATAAAAGGACGGCACCATGCATAATCGGATGAAGCAAGGTACACGGAGCCAAACAAATACATGGAAAGGATCTAAAACGTATCTCACATATTAAATAATACTCCCTGCATTCCAAAATTGTTGTCGTTATTGACTTTTCATCAACTTTGACCACTCGTCTTATTCAAAAAATTTCAAAAAATATCATATATTTTTTTATGATTTGTTTTATCACTATATAAAATTTAAATATAACTTATAAATTTTTATATTTGAATAAATATTTTGAATAAGACGAATGGTCAAAGGTAATGAAAAAAGTCAATGACGACAATAATTTTAGAACGGAGGGAGTATATCTCTAAAAGATCTATCTCTAACGCAAACACAGTTCTCAATATCTTTGGATATATGTATGTGTCGTAAACTCATAATGATCGACGATCTAGAGCTGCTTGACTTAGGGAGCGGCAAAGCCGAGCTTCGACACCACATTCATGATATATAGCTTCTCTCAGCAAGTAGCGTTTGCCATTGATTGATTGTGTTCGATTTCACTGAGCGCTTCATCAACGACCATGAGCCCTCCTGCATATTCTTTTCACCATACACAGGTGACTGTTCTTTATCTCTGTCTAACATTTTTTTTATCAATGCTAATTACAGATGCAATGCTCCTAATGTAGAAGTGTAACATGGAGGCCTTGACGGAGTGGAGGCGGATGCGGACACTATAGAGGCCTGTGAGTTGCCCATCGCAGATAACGGCGCTGGAATTGAAGGTGAAAATCATCTAAAGATGTTCCCGCAGTACTTCAGATGCAAAATCAATCTCCTTTACTCTAGGCACTAGATTATGACAGAGAACGTTCACAACCATGGTTTCTAGATTTTTTTTTTGTAGCTACGAACAGTTAGATTAATTGTTGCGCTTCGTTATTAAGTAACATTGTAATAGTAATAACAAAGCAAGCAGATAATATTGCGTCTGGCTATTAGGAACTGATTTCTCAAAAACTGAATTTTAAGCAGGTAGAAAATAGTCTTAGCAAAGCCTGCAGAAAATAGTTTATGCATAAATAATTAAGCAGGTCTCTCACTATTTAGCTTTGACGAGTAATTTTTTTTCCAGAATCCTTGCAAATAAGCACCGTACAATAACCCCAAGCCTACATAACCAATGACTAACTATTACCCTGTGATGACATGCATATGGGTGAATAGATGACACTGTAAAATGGATGAGTTATTTTTAACATTTAAGCCTCCAAGAATTAAAATAGGAGTGAAATACACCGCAGGTTCTTAAACTAATTAGGAATGATCATCTAGGTCACGAACTCTCAATGTGACCATTTGGGTCCTTAAACTATTTAGAAATGATCATTCAGGTCCACAAACTTTATAGTGACCCCATATACACTATGTAAAAAAGGCACAAAAATAACACATTGATTAGTGACGCTTTTGAAGAGAAATGTCACTAATCACATAATAGTGACGTGTGAAAACTGAATGCGTCACTAAATCAAGTTCCTCTATCAAGACGCGTCACTAATGACTTCATAATAGTGATATTTCTACTCTTGACGTGTCATTAATAACGGAAGCCTGTAATTAGTGACACTGCTCAAGATAACGTGTCACCTATGTGTTTGGACCCGGACCCGAAAATTTCATTAAACTCGATTCATACCGTTCGCATCCGCTGCGTGCTCTCTCTGCCCACTACCTTCCCTGCCCCCTTCTCTTCTCTCTCTCTCTCTCTCTATTCCCCAACGCTGCCCCTTGCACTGCCTCCGCTAGCGCCGCCCATCTCCTCCCGCGACGCCCCCTTCTTCTCCCTCCACCATCGCCGGAGCAGCCCCCTTGCACTGCCTCTGCCATCGCCGAAGCAGCCCTGCCCCCACCTCGCCATGATGTCATGATTCCTCCTCGTCTGACCTCGCGCCTCCTCGTCAAACCAAGCCGCCGCGGCACCACCCCATCATGGGAGCAGCGTCGACGATGAAAGCCCTAGGGTTAGGGTTTGGCCCTGCATCGGCTCCCTCACCCTCGTTAGATCGGCCGACACTGCCGGACCAGTGCGTCAGCGCGTTCGGACATGCTTCCACTACGGCGCCTGGCCGCGGCCTTGCCGGCCTGGCCTTCGGGGTCCCACGGGAGGCGGCGGACGCCGTGGTGGTTGCAGCGGCGCGCGCTGGCGATGGCCGGGCGCGAGGTGCTCGTGGTCGAGGCGGCCCCCAGCTTCGGCACCGGCACCAGCTCCTGCAACAGCGAGATCATCCACGCTGGCATTTACTACCCTCCCCACAGCCTCAAGGTGTGTGCCTGCCCTTTGCCGCCTTCACAGGGAAGGGCTTACTCAATTTTTAATGCATGCAGTGCCTGGGGATACTGAATTTGCCGAGGCTTGGATAGGAACTGATGAAGTTTGGGCCTTAGTTCTTAGGGATATAGTTACTACATGGATGTTATATCAATTACTAATAACTTGGAGTGCATCACTAGTTTTTCTTTACTTGTATTGTGGTCTTAAAGGTTCTGAACTTGGGGTTACCTAGGACAAACCAAGTTCCAACTGTGGCAGCAATGTGATCAGTACAGCCTTTTGTGCTCAAGTAAGTACCTTGTGTATTGACACCAGGTGCGGCAGGAATTGTATCTTTGTTTTACTGAATGAAACTTAGGAGCACTCTTTCATTTTTGGAGGTTTAGGTGAAAAGGTGGAGAAGAATGGCAGCCACTTTGCTCATCAGTAGTGAAACTTAGGAGCTTCTCGAGCTGTCTTATTAATGATTGGTTTGTATAGCTCATTAGTGCTCATAAGAAAATTTGTTCTCATTTGTTTAGTGACGTTATTGTTTTGTAGTCCACGATTTTGGACAGTTTGGCTTGACTGATTTGTACACATAAATATACCTTAATGTTTGGGTTAATATAATGATCAATTGTGTAATCAGTTATATGTGCATATGAAAATATATGTGCTTCCAGTATATGGATAAAATCATGTGTATTTCCATTGTGTATAATGGATAGTTTTATTTTTTTTATTTTTTATTTATCATTAGTGACACGTTTTGCTCAAAACACGTCAGTATTGATCCTCACATTGGTCACGCGTCTTAAGCAATACGCGTCACTAATGATTCCCACATTGACACGTAAAATCCGCATCACTAATGACTTTACATTAGTGACGCGTTAAAAACGTGTCACTAAAAGCCTATTTTTACATAGTGATAGATCCATGATCTATTTATTTTGTGTCAACTAGGTCCTCATCATTGTCACCCATCCACTCCCTAAGTGCAACGCCATCGCTGAACTACTCTCTATGCACGATGTCACCATTGTACAACCGCTCTGCATGCAAGCACTGCCAAGCCTACGCGATGGTGCCAACTAACAGAAGGTGCACATCTGTTATACAAGGAGTAGATGAGATTACAAGAAGCCTGCATCTGTTATGTCGACATTTAAACTTTGTTGTTGATTACAGAATTTACTATATTCCTTGGAAATATATCATAAATATATACGAAATAAATCAGGTCCTTGAAGTGTTTTTTGTTTTTTTCTGAAATATATGGTTCGGTGATAAGGAATACTTGTATACCCAATGTTTAATGTCTAAAGATTATGTTTTCATTTCACAAATAAATATTCTAAATATTTATGTCTATTTCGTGTGCTGCAGGAAATATGGTATATAAGCTTTGTAATTACATGTGTGACGCAAGTAACAAAGTAGTGAAAAATCCTGAACAAGATAAGTTTTGTAATTCTATATATTTTTTACATGCTGTAATAAGAGAAAACTTAGCATATGGAAGGTTTCATTAACAGTGTAGTAACCAATGAATACTATTATTGAAGTGTGACAAGCTGACTCCACTGTGTAACACAGGCGATACAAGACCAGAAGACATCGAACAGAGCTAAGAAGCAAATTATATGCTAGGATATTATTCCCTCCATTCCAAAATTATTGTCATCATTGATTTTTTTATTACCTTTGACCATTCATCTTATTCAAAAAATTTTAAAAATTATAATATATTTTTTTATGATTATTACTCGATAAACCTAAAATATAATCAATAATTTTGTGTATTTGAGATAATTTTTTGAATAAGACAAATGGTCAAAGTTCATGAAAAAAGTCAATAGCGATAATAATTTTGGAACGAAAGGAGTAGGATGCAACTGAAAGGTGTTGTACAAGAGCTAACCAAAACTGGTAAGAACATTATATTGCCCTCATCTTTCATTGGAAGTCCAAGATACGAGTCACAAATATTTCAAGATACTTAGGCTACATATCATTGGGCTATATACCCTGACGGCCTGACCTATTTGTGACACTCAAGCCTACTGCAAAATGGACAAAAATACTGGACATCCTAGAGGAAGCATGTGACAGTAAACCATTATACAAACCTGGCATGCTGTTACAGTATTTCAAATAAAGAAAAATAAATTTGTTTATAACAATAATAGAAAGGCAACAGTTCTGCAGGAATATTCAAAGTAAGTATTCTATAATAATCAAATATTTAAGTAGATTATGCTTATTCTCTTCTAGGCTAACTAAAAGTTACAATTTTAAGTTCAGGCACAATACAATTCCAAACGAACGGTCACCTAGATGAACATATATTAATCTTCGTTGGTAAGAAAGATAGATGACCAGAACCTTCTTCAGAGTTTTCCAAAATTTTAAGTGCAAAAGATTGTGATAATTAAAGAAGATGACATGCATGGAAGCACATAGTGCTGTTGGGAAATTCATATTGCATATGAAAGATAAACTCTATGAGGATCAATTAGTTGTCACTGACCAAGGATCAAAAGAAGAAACAGAACACAATGATCAGAGGAAAAAGTACCTAGAGTGTAGATTATCAGTACATGATGCATATTGGGGAATTTAAGATTCATTATCGAGATAATTCAATTCAAAGGCTGCATATTGACTCGTAGACTGATCACCAATAAAAGAATATCCAGAAATCATGTTCATATTTCTATATATCAAAGCAATATTTTGTAAGTTATAAACAAATTATTACATAGTTCTTTTTTTTCATTGTTTGAGTCTTGCCGACAAACCACCATGTTGTCTATTGTTCCTAAAGCTTTCAAACTATGACTATTTACAGTAACCATAGACTCTATACATCGTACACTTTCCAAGATATTAAAATCCTATAAATAAATGATTTGTAATATACACAAATTAGTGCCGTTAGCTGTGTCTAGCACGCACAATTGTGCAGGCCACTTGGTCTAGTTTATTAATAAAAGGAGATGACTCTCCAAACATGATGGCTAGAAAAAAAAAGAGAAATAGTCTAGAAATTATCAAAAAAAAAAAATATTCAGCCGTTGATCATCTACCAACACAATCTACCTTAGATATCCAGCCCTTAATCTGCATCTTGAGGTAATAATCCTCACGTCTTCCCTCCTCGGCGTACCTTTCTCCTGACATAGCCCTCACACCGATCAAAACTCCTCACATAGATCTACAGGACAAGGAGTCCATCTGCGAATAGAAATTCTAAGAGAAGATTTTGTGCTGAGGCATCCAAGATGCCCAACATGGCTGTTGGCGTGCTCGACGATCTGAAACTTGGTGTTCATCTCCCAATTCTTCACCGGAAAAGGTGCTTCTTATCTTTGGAGAGGTAATGGGGCGAAGAGTCTGATCAGGAGACGAATGAGAGATGTCTCGATGACAAGGAACTGTCCAGGTTTCTGCTGCTTTCAGCTCATAGTTCAAAACACAGAAGCACTTCTACAACATAGGAATAGGATTTTCAACAATATAGACCGATATGTGTCCTAAATGTCAGCTTTAAAATTTTTACTAAAGTTAGCACAAATAGGATTAATAGGGTAGCTGACACTGTTGTACAGCCTACCCAGACGGCCTTCATGCCTGGCCGGAATATAATGGAGGGTGTGGTCATTCTACATGAAACCATACATGAACTCTACACTAAGAACAGAAACGGGTTGATTTTCAAAACTGACTTTGAAAAAGCCTACGACAAAGTTAAATGGTCCTTTCTCCAACAGACACTGCGCATGAAAGGTTTTTCCCCTAAGTGGTGTCGTTGGATTGAGAACTATGTATCAGGAGGGAGTGTGGACATAAAAGTGAATGACGACATTGGTCACTACTTCCAACCAAGAAAGGGTCTACGCCGAGGGGACCCTATCTCACTGATTTTGTTCAATATAGTCGCAGATATGCTTGCTATTTTGATTAAGCGAGATAATGTGGATGGACAGATCAAAGAAATTATACCGCATCTTGTCGATGAGAGCTTATCGATTTTACAATATGCAGACAATACCATCTTATTCATGGGCCATGGTCTAGACCAAGCTCGAAACATGAAACTCCTATTGAGTGTGTTTGAGCAATTATCAGGTCTAAAGATTAACTTCCACAAGAGCGAGATATTCTGTTATGGCGAGGCAAAGGACTTCGAGGACCGGTACACAGAGTTATTTGGCTGTGAAATAGGGGAATATCCATTTAAATACTTGGGAATCCCTATGCACCATAGGAAACTTCTTAACTCTGACTGGCAAATTGTAGAAGAAAGATTTGGGAAGAAACTAAACTGCTGGAAGGCCAAGCATCTATCTTATGGTGGTAGATTGGTCCTCATTCAATCAGTGCTTAGTAGTCTTCCTATGTTCATGATGTCCGTCTTTTAAATTCCAAAAGGGGACCTTACCAAACTAGACTTCTACTGATCCAGATTCTATTGGCAAGGCGGGCAGGATAAGAAAAAGCACCGCCTTGCTAAATGGAATATGTTGTGTCGCCCAAAGGATCAAGGGGGTCTAGGCATAGTTGACCTTGAGCTTCAGAATAGATGCTTATTGAGTAAATGACTTTTCAAGTTACTCAATGAGGAAGGCATGTGGAAAAACTTTCTCAAAAATAAGTATTTGGGTAATAAGACTCTGTCTTATGTGGTTGCCAAACCAACTGATTCCCACTTCTGAACTGGACTTATGAAGGTCAAGGAACAGTTCCTCTCATGTGACTACTTCAAGATAAAAGATGGATCTCAGATTCGCTTCTGGGGAGGACCAATGGTTAGGAAGTTACCCACTCAAAGAAAATTTCCCAAACCTCTACAATCTGGCATATGAGCTGCATGCTACTGTAGAACATGTAATGTTGGGAGATCCTTTTAACCTTTCTTTCAGGAGATACTTGGTTGGGGTGAAACTAAGGGAGTGGGAGATCCTAGTTGCACAAGTTTCTAGGGTTAACTTAAGTGATGGAAGGGATACATTTTTTTGGGATTTAAACAAGAGTGGACCAACTACGGTTCACTTGATGTATGATTATTTTCTAAACCAAGATGCACCCTTCCATCATAAGTTCGTATGAAAACTAAAATTACCTCTCAAAATAAAAATTTTCCTTTGGTAACTCCTAAAAGGGGTCATTTTAACAAAGGATAACCTAGCGAAGAAAATTAGGAGGGCAGTCAGAAATGTTATTTTTGCAATTGTAATGAAACAATTCAGTATTTGTTTTTTGACTGCCGCCATGCTAGGAATATTTGGAGTGTAGTTACGGTGACTACTGGGTTGAATGCCCCTTCGTCTGTATCTCATATGTTTGGGGACTGGTTTTCAGGCTACTCTCTAGGGGCAGCGGCTTTATGTTGGGCCATACAGCGTTGTCGTAATGATATTTGCTTTGACAATGTCCGCTATACGTTTTTTATGCAGGCTGTTTTTAGGGGAGCGTATTGGCTGCAGTATTGGGCACTTCTGCAGTATGAGGAGGTCCGAGCTGACATCCAGTCCGTGAGCGTAATGTTGGAAGTTGTCGCACTCAAAATCTTTGCGAGCCATGGATGGAAGTTTAATTACAGATTGAAACCTCCTTAATATTTTTTCTTCGAATCTGCATAATGTAATAAGAAACAAAAAGATCCAGGCTGTGTGTTGTAAAACAGAGGCCGGAAACTGTTTTTGGTTTCCTTTATCGAAAAAACTTCTACAACGCAGGAGCAGAATCCGTTTTGAACAGGGTGGTTGGCCGGATTCTTGCCAGCAGGAATAGAATCCACAGGAGAAGCAGTTTCAAGAGGCCTGCCCAACAACGAGGCCTATATTTCCCCTCGGTTTCTTCGTCCAACACCACCTCGTGACCAGGCCACGCCTCTGGCCTCGCGCATAGTATCGTGCGTTAGCAACCTGCCACCACCACTTGACGCCGGACTCTTGGACACCGGATCTCGTCACCTCCGTCGACCATGCATGGCCTGCTAGCACACGGTGGCCGTGGCCCTGGACGGCTGCTCCAGTTTAGCTAAAATTCCTCAAAACAATATGCGCTCTGAAAATACTTCTGCACAACTGATTAAACTAAGCTAAATTTTAGCAACCTCATCTCTCCGACTTGATTCCTCAGGCATCAGTGGCTAATTGTCGGCACCAAAACTATGCACTCGCCAATCTAACTTGTTTGCACATGTCTCTAGCTTCCAGCGTTTATCGGCACTTAGTTCAGGCATTGCTACTAGCTGTTAGATAAATTAGCACTTTCAGTTTTTTATTAATCCAGAAATAAATCATAAGTATAATTAACAGATTGCATGATGAACTAGACAAGTCTACGTAAGATCTAGACAGATTTATAAGGCCAAACAAAAGCATAGCATCTACCATACTAGCAATATCCATCATAGATAAACAGATCACTAAAGCTAGTATCGAAGACATGGTTTGAGATGAGAGTACGTACGTTTCGTTTTAGGCTGGGTAGAGGAGGCAGCGACGACGTGCAGCACCGTCACGTTGTTGGCGACGGCGGGTGAGACCGACTCGACGATGAGGAAGGTGACAAGCTTGACGAAGACAAGGAAGCGATCGAGCAGTTACACAGAGCGCTTCCCAAAAACCTTATTCGTCCTCTCTCGGTGCAGGATCGTAGAGGATGACGGTTTCGGAGACCTGCTCTTCTGTTCGCTAGTGCATGCCGACGATCGGGATGAAGAAGTTTTGGTGGCGCAACAGTAGGGAGAGGTAAAACCCTAGGCGATTGCGTGATTTGATTTGTGGCGATACCCATACGTATTTATAGGGAGGAACCACTAGGGTTAGACGTCCCATGACCGAGTCGGTTACCATATTAATACGTCGGTTTCCATAACCAAATATATGGAAATATATGGAACACGCAGCAAAAAGAAAGTGCAAAAGGAAGTCACACCCCTGCAAGGCAAGGGACCGAATTTTGGCGGACCATTCATGTAGGTGATGCGCGGCCGCGCCCATCGCCCACGCCCACGCCCCGCCCCGCGAGGCGAGGCAGAGCGAGCGAGCGCGCGCGCGTATTCTCCCTTCTTCTCATCCACACACTTGCAAGAGATGCTAGAGCAACCAACCTTATAAGTTGAACTCCCTCCACCTCCACTAGCAATATGGGACTAAACCTTTGCACTACCACCACTCATGAATGGGCATTTGAGATTTTTCAGGAATTATTGTGAATATTAATAGGCCAAGCGCATATAATTCCATCAATCCCCCACCAGATCTTAAAGTCCCAGCTAGACTTTACCTCACCCCACTGTTGTTTAATATATCAGTATTTTCAGTGGAGACTGTTAAGTTGAACTTCCACCTAGAACAATAAGCTACACTCATTCACAACTTAAACAATGGACTATGCCTTGAATTGCAAGTTTTGTGCAAATAAGTTTCACTTACTGTCATAACTGATACTAGACTTCCAGTAGGCTTCTCCGCGGGTGGAGCATATAGGTCATACTTACTTGGTCTTTCATGAGCTTAATAGAGATCATCCAAATCTCACAGATTGTGACCTTACAACAATCGGGCTCATATAGGTGTATTCATTCAAGAATGTTCTATAGGACAACATCTTCGCTATTTAAAGTCAACTGAATACATTAAGGCAACAACCAACCTGCCATACAGATATCGAGAGTAATGCATCACTTCTCGAGTGGGTTATAAAAGGTTACTCTCATGCTAACCAATAGCTTGTTCTTCCTAGGTCCCTTCACGGGATCTCCGATCACATAGGTTGGATTACTACTATGGAAAAGCACATATGGGTCTCATACCCATCTCCTTTGATGCACTATCTATCACATTACGTGACAACCACTTGATGAATTGGTCTGCCAGGTTCTCACCAGTTGAAATATATTCTACTGATATGACTCTGAAGTTTCTCATTTTCCTGACACACTTCAAACGTCTCTTAATATATCTTGATGACTTCATATTATCCTTAGAATTGTTCACTTTGACTATCACAGTTTGATTGTCACAATTCATGAGGATTGCCGGCACAAGTTTCTCGACAATAGGCAAGTCCATCCAGAGCTCACGTAGCGAATCGGCCTCAATTGTAGCTATATCTAGTGCGGTAAGCTCTGCTTTCATGGCAGACCTCGTCAAAATGGTCTGTTCGCATGATTTCCATGAAACAACAGCACCACCAAGAGTAAATGCGTATACACTCGTGGCATATAGCTCGTTAGCATCAGATATCTAATTGGAATCACTATAGCCCTCTAGTACTGCTGGATATCCAGAATAATGAATTCCATAATCCATAGTACCAACTAAATAATGCATTACCCGCTCAAGCGCATGCCAATGATCATCTCTCGGGCAAGAAATAAACCGGCTCAGTTTGCTCACAGCAAACGAGATGTCAGGCCTAGTAGCACTAGCTAAATACATAAGTGATCCAATAATCTGAGAATATCTTAATTGGTCTCTGTCATCTTTCTTATTCTTCTGAAGGATCAAGTTAGGATCATAAGGTGATGGAGAAGGCTTGCTATCCTTGTAACCAAAACGGTTCATGAGCTTCTCAACATAATGAGATTGCGTAAGAGTAATCTCATTCTCTCCTTTGATTAGCTTGATGTTCAAGATAACATCAGCCTAACCCAGATCCTTCATATCAAAGCTTTGGCACAGAAAAGTCTTGGTCTCATTGATCACGTCAAGATTTATTCCAAAGATGAGTATGTCATCAACATACAAGCAAAGTATAACTCCCTAACCCCCACCATGATGGTCGTACATATATTTATCAGCCTCATTGACTGAAAAGCCTGCTGTTAGAACTGTTGAATCAAATTTCTCATGCCACTGCTTAGGAGCTTGTTTCAGACCATACAAAGACTTCAACAACTTACACACCTTGTCTTCTTGACCCTTTATAACAAATCCATCTGGCTGATCCATATAGATTTCCTCATCCAACTCTCCATTAAGGAAATCTGTCTTAACGTCCATCTGATGAACGATAAGACCATGTGAGGCAGCCAAAGCAAGTAATACACGAATAGTGGTCAATCTAGCAATAGGTGAATAAGTGTCAAAGAAGTCTTTGCCTTCTTTCTGAGTATAACCCTTAGCCACAAGCCGAGCCTTATACTTGTCAATAGTACCATCAGGCTTAAGATTTTTTTTGAACACCCATTTACACCCCACAAGTTTGCAACCATATGGTCCGTCGACAACTTCCCAAGTTCCATTAGAAAGAATAGAGTCCATCTCACTATGGACAACTTCTTTCCAGTCATCTGCATCAGAAGATGCATATGCCTCTGAAATGGTTCTAGGAGTGTCATCCACAAGATAAACAGTGAAATCATCACCAAATGACTTTGCAGTCCTTTGTCTCTTACTCCTCCTAGGAGCTTCACTTTCAATCTCCTTATGGATTGGTTCAAGTGTTTGTTCAGCATGATCAGAAAATGCACTAGGTTCAGGAGTTGTTTCAGCAATTATATCAAAAGATAATCTAGACATGCTATGTAAATCTTTCATAGGAAATATGATCTCAAAGAAAGTAACATCACGAGACTCCATTAATGAATTAACATGAACATCAGGCACCTCGGATTTAACCACTAAAAATCTATAGGTAATGCTATGATGAGCATATCCAAGAAAGATACAATCCACAATTTTAGGTCCTAACTTACGCTTCTTGTTGATTGGTACATTAACTTTGGCCAAACAACTCCATGTGCGTAAGTAAGAGAGCGATGGCTTTCTACCAATCCATTTCTCATATGGCTTCTTCTCCTTATTCTTCATGGGAACTCTATTTAGGACATGACATGATGTCAATAAGGCCTCCCCCCACCATGTCTTAGATAATCTAGCCATGTCTAACATGGAATTAACTAAGTCAGTCAAGGTGTGATTCTTTCTTTCGGCAACCCCGTTTGATTAGGACGAATAGTGAGGCGTCCTCTCATGTCTCATACCATGTTCCACACAGAATAAGTCAAACTCATTTGAGAAATACTCGCCACCACGATCGGACCTAATTCTTTTGATCTTTTTCTCTAATTGAGTTTGAACTTTAGCCTTATAAATTTTAAAATAGTTTAGAGCCTCATCTTTCATTTGTAGCAAATAAACATAGCAATATGTAGTTGCATCATCAATCAAAGTTATGAAATATCTTTTTCCACCTTCAGTCAATATACCATTCATCTCACAAAGATCTGAATGTATAAGTTCTAACGGTGCTAAGTGTCTCTCCTCTGCGGCCTTGTGAGGCTTTCGAGGTTGCTTAGATTGCACACAACTTGAGCACTTAGAACCTTTGACAATGGAAAAATTTGGAATTAAATTCAAGCTAGAGAGTCGAGACATAGAACCAAAATTTAGATGACATAAACGTGAATGCCAAACACTAGCATCACTCTTATTAACACCATCACAAATATAGTTCACATACTTATTGCAATAATCTGAAAGGGAAAAGCGGAACAAGACTCCGCACTCATAGCCTTTACCAATAAATTATCCACTCTTAGACACGACAACTTTATTCGACTCAAGCATTACCTTAAAATCATCCCTACATAAAAGGGAGCCACTAACAAGATTCTTCTTGATAGAAGGGACATGTTGTATGTTCTTTAATTGGACAATCTTCCCCGAAGTGAACTTCTGCTCGACCATGCCAACACCATGAACAGAAGCATGTGACCCATTCCCCATTAGGACAGAGGAATCCCGGGCGACCTGGTAAGAAGTAAACAAAAAAGCATCAGCACACATATGAACATTAGCACTAGTAACAAGCCACCAACTAGTAGATTGAAATACAGAAAAAACATATGGTAAATTACAATACCCACTATTTTCTCCAGCACTGGTCACCATGTTCACAGTCTTCTGCCGTGGAGGCTTCCTTCCTTTGCGTTCTGGACACATCTTTACCCAATGCTCATTAGAACCGCAAACAAAGCATGCTCCCTTCTCCTTGTTCTTCTTCTTGAAGGTAGTGGTCTGCTTAGGCTTATTGTTCTTGCCCTTGCCCTTACCACCACTGTCATGAGACTGCTGTGGATGATGCACCATATTGGCAACAATGTGTCCCTCGTTAGCTTTAGAACGTCCATCCTTCTCACGAGCTTTCTCCTCAACATCAAGAGATGCGATCAAATCTGAGACAGATATGTTCGTTCTCTTGTGTTAGAGTAGTGGCAAAATCGCTCCAAGACGGAGGCAATTTGGCAATCATGCCCCCAGCCACAAGCTTCTCAGGTACGACGATCTTAAGCAGTTTGAGTTGTTTCATAATGCACTGTATCTCATGAGCCTCCGCGACGATCGGTTTACCATCTACCATCTTATAATTATGGTACTGCTTAATGACATACAGTTCAGTGTCAGCATCAGAACCACCATAGTCAGCGATCAGAGCGTCCCACAATTTCTTTGTGACTGTATGATGGATATAGACGTCCTGAAGATGATCTATCAAAGCTCCAATAACAGCGCCCAAGAATATTGTGTTGGCTTCGCTGTAGGCCTTTTTCTAATCTGCAGTGAGATCGCCTTCAGGTTTGCCAGTGGACACCCAGAACACATTCATGGCAGTAAGCCACAGAGTGACTTTCACTTGTCATATCTTAAGGTGCACGCCCGTGAATTTCTCTGGCCTCAGTGCACCGACAAATCCAGCCATAAAACTAAAGTGTTACAATATGGTTTTTAGATTGTTGGATAAATTAGCACTTTTAGTTTTATATTAATCCAGAAATAGATCATAAGCATGATTAACAGATTACATGATGAACTAGACAAGTCTACGCAAGATCTAGACAGGTCTATAAGGCCAGACAAAAGCATAGCATCTACCATACTAGCAACATCCATCATAATAAACAAATCATGAAAGTTAGTATGGAAGACATGGTTTGAGATGAGAGTACGTACGTTTCCTTCTGGGCTGGGTAGAGAAGGCGGCGACGACGTGCAGCACCATCACGTTGTTGGCGATGGCGGGTGAGACCGACTCGATGACGAGGAAGGCGACGAGCTTGACGAAGACGAGGAAGCGATCGAGCAGTCGCGCAGAGCGCTTCTCAAAAACCTTATTCGCCCTCTCCCGGTGCAGGATCGCAGAGGACGACGGTTCCGGAGACCTGCTCTCCCGTTTGCCGGTGCACGCCGACGATCGGGATGAAGAAGTCTTGGCAGCACAACAATAGCAAGAGGCAAAACCCTAGGCGATTGCGTGATTTGATTTGCGGTGATATCCGTACGTATTTATAGGGAGGAACCGCTAGGGTTGGGCGTCCCACAACCGAGTCGGTTACCATATTAATACGTCGGTTTCCATAACCAAATATATGAAAATATATGGAACATGTAGCAAAAAGAAGTCGCGCGCCTGCAAGGCATGGGACCAAATTTCGGCGGCCGCGCCCATCACGCCCGCGCTGCCCCGGCGAGATGAGGTGAGGCGAGCGAGCGCGCGTGTGTGTTCTTCCTTTTTCTCATCCACACACTTGTAAGAGATGCTAGAGCAACCAACCTTATAAGTTGGACTCCCTCCACCTCCACTAGCAATGTGGGACTAAACCTTTGCACTCTCACCACTCATGAATGAGCCTTTGAGATTTTTCAGAAATTATTGTGAATATTAATGGGCCAAGCCCATACAATTCCATCACTAGCTTCAAAGTCTAACACCGTGTGTCTACACGAAATGGTGGTCGGTTGTCACCCAAATCCACATAGTAGATTATTATTACTATTCAAAGCTATGTATTCTATCAAATTTTTTAACTATTATTACCACAAATTAATCTGTACGTAGGCTCATGAGGTTGAGCTGTCTACAGTGTTAATAAAAGATGAGCAATCAATAGATGATTTTTTTAAGTAAAATATTATACTTGAATTCATGTACATTTTCAGTTGATTTTTATGAAAAGTATGCACTTGCTCGAAGATGGGTCATGAAGTTTATATTTTTCTGTTTTTGTTTTCTCGAAAACGTGCCTAGTTATATTCAAGAGTAGTCTCTTGTGATAGTTATAATTTTGGTATTGAGCCAGACCGAAATCAAGATGAGATGTGTGTGATGTCAGCTGATCATGTTATGTAACAAATGAGAAACAAGAGGTTTGATTTTAAATTGAATGACACTGTAAAAAATAATGATACAACAGCCTCAAGATAAACCAATTAAAAAACACCGCAAAAGGAAAAATCTGTATAGGTTATATACACATTTTTCTGATCTTGTGTAATAGAAAATGCTGACAACAGGTTGAATATCGAATATTGAAGAATATCTCTAAATTTATTATGAGTAATTATTGTTTTCTAATAAAGGTAAAATCCATATATATGTGGTGGCTACATAACAATCTCATGTTGTTGTTTGGAGTTGCAACTAACAAGCTTCTATGAGAGGGGATGATGACAATGTTGGATAAACATTAACGTGTACATTACATTATGAAACTGGCGCAACATATTAATCTATGAGGATATTCCAATGGGTACAAAACCATTTTGAGAGTATTTTATGTAACCGGTGATTTTGATTTTGCAATGTGTTGCATGTATGTTCATAAGACACGGATAGCATTATTGAGCTACTACACATCGACCAATAGCACCCAAAAGCTTCACTGATGGGAAAGGATATTCATTTCACTTATGGTTCAATACTCTCCGTCATGGAAGGCTTTCTGGGTCACCATGGTTTGAATTCAAGATCTCTGGCTTGATATCATATTGAGATACCATGCAGGCACCTATCAGTTGTACCCAGAAGCTTAAGCTGATGTAATGTGGACAACTCAAGTATACTTCGACAATCTGCCTCATGTCCAGCCCCCCCCCCCCCCCCCCCGCATCCGCAAAAAAGTTGAAATATTGGTGTCGGCTCCAATTTATTTAAATTATATACAGGAAAGAATACCATATTGAACTACTATGCCCACATTAGTTGCATCTAAAAGATTAAACTGATGGGAGAGGATAGCCAATTCACTTATGGCTCACCATGCATAGCCACTCCTTTCACTACATAAGCCATTGCACACATGAATGTTCATAGATTTCATATATACTTTATAAGTTGTGACGATCATCCATTGGTTAATGTCGGCGTGGCACCAACCCGCCATTATTCCGCTCTTTAAACTTAAACATTATTGTCTTTACTTTTGCAAAAAACAGAACAAGTTAGTTGCCAGTTCTGGACAGTGTATATGATGCATGCCGTTGTTGTCTCGTCCTGTCGCTTTGTGCTACTAGCCGTAAGTAGACACGTCGCATTTGGTTAATGTTGGCGTGGCACAAACCCGCCATTATTCCGCTCTTTAAACTTAAACATTATTGACTTTATTACTTTTGCAAAAACCAGAACAAGTTAGTTGCCAGTTCTGAATAGTGTATATGATGCACGCGTTTGCTGTATCGTCCTGTCCCTTTGTGCTACTAGCCGTAAGTAGACACGTCGCATTTGCTCAAATAACAGAGATGGAGAGCATATATAGTGGCATGGAGAATGAATCTGCTAGTCGGTTCAAGGTAGTATATGGCCGTAACCAGACACATCACCTGTGCCAAAAAGAGGGATAGATAGCATGCATATATTATTTAGAGAGGTCGCTGTTTGGGAATAGGAGGCATCTGGATGTTTGTATCCCGCAAGCTCCTTGACAATATAGCTAAGCAGCTTGAATGTGGTTAGCGAGTATTCATCAATGTCGCTAGACAGCCCGTACCTGATGTACACCTAAGTTAGGAGCACTGGCCGCTCAAGGACATCACGGGTCGTAGGCTGGCTTTAAGCCCGCATGAGCAGCAGAACTGGCCTACATTCTTTGGAGCACCGTTGTACTAGGCTGGTATAAGGCGAAGTTCCGGTGCGACGTGCATAGTCGTCAAATCCGTTCTGCTGTGGAGCTGTGACGCCTCTACGAGAATGAAGGATTCGACTTTCGAGAGTTGTTACTGCTGATAGCGGGATGGGATATGCTGCTGAAATGTTGGGAATGGATGTGGCGACAAAACGTGTCCCGGACAACGAAATTGTAGCCATCCTGTTCCTTCGTTTCCCTCTTCCGCCGCATCTAGGTGTACCAGTATCTCATTTCATCTCTGTCATCTGGGCCGACAATGATGCCGATGACGTCCTTGACGAGGCCACGCCTAAGCCGCGCGACAGCCATGTCCCTCCGTGCCTCCCGCCTCGCTCCGGTGACAAAAAAACACCGTCCACCACCTGTGCGTCCAACCGGACAGGAGCAAACACAATGCCTCCGTCAAATTAAGGGAGATCGGCAGCGGCTACATGGCTGCCGCATGCACATATTAGCGCACTGGCTTTTCCTCGGCGATGCCAGGGGCTGTCAGGTTATAGCCAGTCATCCTCGGTGCAGGCTCTGGGATCCTTGGGCCGGAGTTGGGATGATCCAGAGCTGTATTTACTCAGTGTAAACATCGATACATAGTGTGTTCGTACAACCAAGATCAAATTGGACACTACCCTGGACATGTGTCCAACACTTGGCTGTACACGAACATCCATGGGAGATTAACGCAGATCATTCTCAGGGCCTGTCTACTGATCTGGACCTGAGAAGATTAGAGTGGCAATAATATTCGCTGGCACGTCACTCAAACAGTGGAGGCCGTGTGGATCAACGGTTGTTCAGAGGGATGCGTTTGGGAAAAGAACAACACTATGCTCGCGCTCCATGATTATTCAGAACCTGACCGCGCATATGCATGTTCTCGAGCTCCAGACAGGTTGGCGACCATGGTAGCAAGATCGAAAACGTGCTTCAGTTACATGACAGATGTGCCCTTCGAGATCAACTCTCTGGCCAGTACTTCATGTCTTGGCTTCGTGCCCAGCAGTAGCTGTGGAGTGGCTGGAATGCACGGTACTCTGGAATTCTAAGTGTTTGCTACTACTCTCTCCGTTCATGGGCTACTAGTTGTTGTAAGTAGTACAGTCCATCCAGCTCACACTTGTGCTGGCTGGACATCAGAGTTGATGTGAAGGGAGTTTCTTTTTTACAATCGACCACACGATTGTGTGGCATGTTTACCAATACATGTATTGTCCACAAAAGTATTACATAACTAGGACAAATATCTGACCATTATGAAAAATCTGTTGTTCCAAAAAACGCATCAAAATGATCATAAATCAGTTTGATGCTACACCAACAGAAAAGAATACGGAGTTGGATGCTACAACAGCAGGAAAGTACACAGGAACCGCATGGGGAAATTATTATATTACATACGGAGTTCAGATGTGCCCACATGTAGCTATCACAGTATATTCTCAGACTTCAGAACCAAACAGAACAGTACAATGGGGGGAAATTGTAGCATTTTGATATTCAGTTGTATTAGATGGCTGCTGTTGAAAATTTCTTGAGGAATTTTTTGGTAGAATGCAATGTGGCTGAAGGCTAACACCTTAAACGACAATCGGACGTTTTAAAAAATTGAGCAAATATAGAGAAAAAGCACAGTATATCTGCACCAAAAAGATAAGAACCAAATATGAAGTGTCTACTTTAAACAGTAGCAACTACATTCCTGAGGAAAATGACATTGAACATATTTCTGATTGGTAAACATCAGCTATGGCCAAAATTTTGGTGTACACTAGAAAAAGATGTAGTTGAGAGTTCTTGCAAGAAATTTAATATATTTATTTTTCTGAATTTATAGGGGAGGAGTTCCATAGCAAGATAAATATATGAGGATGAAGAAGGCATTATATAAACCTTAATGTTAACGTGAGTGATGCTTCCTGCCCTCCATGGAGCAGGCTGCCTCATATTTATAGATCAAAAATACGTGGCAGGGTACATGCGACAAATAGCTCACAAATAGCAAGGAGACACAGCTCCAATTACAGGAGATAACCTTCTAAGGATAGCTCATGTGAATCTATGAATAGGTATTGCCTTCTATGTTTAACAACCCCCCCCCCCCCCCCCCCCCCCTCAATCTAGACGGTGTGCAGCTAGGTTCAGATTGCGCTGAAGATTGGAGAACGCAGTGACTGGCAGCGGCTTCATAATGATGTCCGCAATTTGATCCTTGGAGGAGATAAACCGAACCTCCAATTGGCGAGATGCAACACGCTCCCGTACAAAGTGATAGTCCACTTCAACATGCTTAGTGCGTCAATGAAATATTGGATTGGCCGATATATAAGTCACTCCAATGTTGTCGGACCATAAGCTTGGCGGTCAATGTTGAGAGATTCCAAGTTCTCGAAGCAGCACCTGAATCCATATAACCTCAGCGGTAGCATTAGCAACCGCCGTGTACTCGGCCTCCGTACTGGAGCGAGAGACAGCTGGCTGCTTGCGGGAACTCCATGAGATGAGATTGCCGCCAAAGAAGATGGCATAGCCATCTGTGTTATGCCGGTCATAGGGATTTCCCGCCTAATCCGCATCCGAGAAGGCGCTAAGGAAGGCGGACTCCGATTTTGTGATGCATAGGCCCAAATCCTAAGTGTCATGTAAGTAACACAATATGCGTTTGACAGCCACCCAATGAGCAGTTGTTGGCGCTGAGAGAAATTGACATACATGGTTCACACAAAAGGAGATATCCGGGTGTGTTAATGAGAGATATTGAAGGTCACCAACAATGCTCCTGTAGCGTGTAGCACCTTCAGCTGAGACGGGAGTACGTCTGGCCAACATCAACTTATCTGTAGGTAGCATTGGTGTGGACACATGATTGGAGGAGGCCATGTTGATATGTTCCAAGATATCATTGATGTATTTATGTTTTGTGGACAGTGCACATCAATACCAAGAAATTAACTCAATGGGCCAAGATCTTTTGCCTCAAATTCAGCTTGAAGTTGAGTGAGAAGGTGAGTTGTGGCCAAGGAAGAGGAACTCAGAATGATAATATCATCCACATAGATGAGAATGTACATCTGAATACCACCTTTATTGAATATAATCAAGGGCACATAAGCTTTGGAGGTAGTGAATCCCAAGTGAATTAACTTGCCACTAAGATGAGAGAACCATTCCCTTGGTGCCTGCTTGAGACCATATAAAGACTTGTCCAATTTGCACAGGTAGTTACGATGATCCGAGTCAACAAACCCAAGCGGTTGTTTCATATAAATATCCTCATCAAGATGACCATGGAGAAACGCATTTTGAATGTCAATTTGGTGAAGAGACCAACCACGGGAGGCAACAAGTGATAAAAGAACGTGGACAGTAATAGGTTTTACCACCGGACTGAAGCTATCATCGTAATCCACACCATATTGTTGTTTGAATCCCTTCGCCAGAAATCAAGCTTTATAGTGATCGGTCGAACCATCTACTTTGCGCTTCAACTTGAATATTCATTTACAATCAATGACATTGAGGCCGGCACGAGGAGGGACAAGATGCCAAGTATTGTTCTTGAGAAGAGCTTGGAATTGCTCATTCAAAACTACACGCCATAGGAGATGACACTTGACATTGGTATAGCAGGTGGGCTCTTCATCATGTGTGCAAACTGCAGAGTACGCCACTGTCCCATCTATGCGGACTTTGGGTTGTGTGATTTTATTTCTGAGGTGAGTGCCATACCGATGAGCAGGAGCATCAAGCGGTGAAGCCGCTGGTTGAGCAGGTGATGACACCACGGACACCAAATCGCTACACCTGGGCGAGCCATCAGGCAGCTCACGGGACACGCCTATAGGGTCCTGGGTACTCGTGTCTCCGGTCGGGTGAGAAGGAGACCCGGGGGCATGCGACACCGAGTGTTGGTCTCGGGTATGGGGAGTGGAGGGCGGAGACCCCTCAGGAGGCACAACAGCACGAGGCGAGGTGCCCGCAGCACCTGAGTCAGGGAATATTGGTGTCGGTCGTGAAGGGGATTCAGGGGCCTGACGCCCTGGATCTTTTGCATCAACCTAAGCTGCATCCATAGAATTAGCAAAATAACAACATATGATTAGTGTTCAAATTAAAACTGCCACCATCAGATGAGGGGATTTGTGATGGTTCAACATTTGATGAAGAAGTGGCAGCAAATGGAAATTTCGTCTCATCAAAAATGACATCCCATGATATGTACAAATGCCCGGAGTCCATGGCAAGGCACTTGTAGCCTTTGTGATTAGAACTATACCCAAGAAAAATACAAGATTTGGATCGAAAATAGAGCTTGTGTTGGTTATATGGGCGTAAGTGGCCAACACGCACACCCAAAAAATGCAAAGCATGTTATAGTTCGGTGGGGCTTTGAACAATTGTTCTAGTGGGCATAGGTTGTCAATAACTCGTATGGGTAAATGATTGATGAGATATGTAGTCGTCATGAACACTTCATCCCAAAATTTTAGTGGTATAGATGCATGAGCTAAGCGGGAAAGTCCGGTTTCAACAATGTGATGATGTTTGCGTTTGACTGAGCCATTTTTGTTGGTGCGTGTGAGGACAAGACACATGGTGAGCAATGCCAAGAGAGCGAAAAAAATTGATTATGAAGTTTTTGTTATTCCCCACCCCAATAAGATTGAACACATTTTATTTTAGCATCAAGGAGACGTTTTACATGGGCTTGAAATTGCAAGAAAATGTGTTGAACCTCAGTTTGATCATGCATCAAATAAACCCAAGTGTATTTCCTATAGTCGTCAATGAAACTGATATAATAAGAGTACCCACCAAGGAGCATGACCCCAAACATCTGAAAAAACAAGTTCTAGAGGCGATGTAGAATAGTGAATAGCATTATTATATCAAAGTTGGTGACTCTTGCCTAACAAACAGGCATTACAAATGTTGGGGCTCGACTCGTTGGAATAGGGGAGATTATTCAATCTTATATAGACCTAACAACTTGGGTGGAGGAATGGCAAAACCGAGCATGCCACTTACTTGAAGACACCTTGACATGCAGAAGGGCTTGTTTGGACGACTCAGTCAGAAGGCTTGGTGGGATAGAGACCGGCTTCACTTTTGCCTTCCAGAAGTACTTGCTTTGTTGTTATGTCCCTTATGAAAAAAGGATATGGATGAAACTAAACAAAGACATGATTATCATGTGCTAATTTATGGATAGATATAAGGTGTTTGGTAATGTCAGGAACATGATGGACATTGTCTAGTGTAAGAGATCTAGTAGCAGTGTTAATTGAACAAGAACCAATATGCATGACATTCAAACCTGCCCCGTTGCTGACTTGAACGATTTCACCACCATGATTTTGATCACGAAGTGCTAGGCGATCAAGATCACTAATGATATGATTGGTAGCCCCTGTGTCGGTGTACCAGTTGGGGTCGACCTTGTAGGAAGAAGTGATAGCAGCAACAGCGAACGGTTGCTCCTCCTGGTAGGACTCGTCCATGCAAGTATCAGCATCATACCTCCGTGTGATTATCTTTCCCACAGATCTGGCACGGTGGGCATTTGATCCTGTCATAGCTTAGAGCAGGGCGTCCGCGGCCTTGGTATGGTGGTGGCACACGATCGCAACCACGGCCAGGTGGAGCACCGCAACCCCGACCACGTGATGGACCACCGCGACCAGCATAATTGGCCGAGGCACCGATGTTGAGTTGGGTTTCGGTGTGGTTTAGTGCCTGGAGGGATTCATATCTTAGAAGATGGGCGTATACATCATCGAGGGAGAGTGCCTCGGTCTTCATCGTCATGGAGGTGACGAAGGAATCGTAGTCTGATCCAAGGCCCGCCAGGATGTAGGCAATGATCTCATCATCGCTGAGAGGAATATCAGCAGCAGTGAGCTCATAAGCGAGCCCTTTGATCTTGTAGTAGTCATTGGCGGGCATGTCTTGCTTCTCCATGGTGGTGAGATCAATACGAACCTGAACGGCTTGTGTGTGCATGGCAGAGGAAAACATGCGCTGCAATATATCCCAGGCTTGTTTGGTGGTTTTGGCAGACACCACATCGAGGAGAAGATCCACGGTCATGGAGGAGAGAAGGCCACTCAGAAGATGCTGGTCCTGGTCGTACCACCGGGCATAGGCTGGGCTGGGGATTAGCTCGGTGCCATTAGCATTGGAGGTCGCTAGCTTTGTGGCGCGGGAATGGATCCATCTATGTAGCCAATCAACTTGGCACTTCTCAGGTATGAGAGAAGCTGCTGATGCCACAGCATGTAATTGGATTTGTTGAGGCCAATGGTAACTGCATGGTGGATGGGGATCAGGGCAGGGTAGAGGTAGAGCTGGCCATGGCAGTGGAGATGGTGGAGGGGGGGGGGGGAGACGGAGGAAAAAGAAGAGATCGTATCGGACATTGGGTAGAAGAATTATGGCTCTGTTACCATGTTAACGTGAGTGGGGCTGCCTGCCCTCCATGGAGCAGGTTGCCTCATATTTATAGATCAAGAATATATGGCAGGGTACATGCGGCATATAGCTCACAAATAGGAAGGATACACAGCTCCAATTACACGAGATAACCTTCCAAGGATAGCTCATGTGATTCTATGAATAGATGTTGTCTTCTATGTTTAATACTTAATACACTGATTCCAGTTAGGATAGGTTGGTGTGATTAGTAAACTGCATTATTTGCTCTAATCAGTACATAAGAGTTCACTACCACAAAAAGGCTCTGTAGTGGCGGACGTCTAAAATTCGCAGTGGGCATGAGAAAGAATCGTAACTACGCATGGCCTTACTGTGTAGCCCACTAGTAATTGTAGAAAAGTAGTGGCGGGCCAAAGAGGACCGCGACTACGAAGGCAGCGTCCGCCACTAAGTCACGTTTGACAGTGGCGGGCATGTTCAGGCCCGTAGCTACGGTCTGTGAGCCAACCCTAGCCGCACCCTCCGCTCTGTTATAAATAGGCCGCCGCACCGCAACCCTAGCCGTGCAACCCTACCCGCACCCTCCTCTCGCGCGCTGCACCACACTCCACTCAAGCCGCCGCCGCCGCCTCCACTTCCGCCTCCTCTGCTTCCGACCTCCTTTCCGCGTCCGCCTCCACCTCTGTCTTCTCTCCGCCTCCACCTCCGCCGCCACCTCATCTCCGCCGCAGCTTCCTCCTTCGTCGGTCCGCCTCCTCTCGGGTGATGGGGTCCAAGACGACAGCCAAGCCGCGCCTCCTCCACCGCTGGCCATGGCGCCGGTCCTGGCACTCGGCGGTGGCGGATCCGAGCGCTTGCATAGACACGGGCGGCGGCGACGGCGGATCAGGGCACGGGCGCAGGCGACAGCGGCTCTCGGTGGTCGTCAACGGATCTTTTTCTTTTTTTTAATTTTTCTGTCACAAATTTAGTGGCGGGCATTTATCCGCTATTATGTTTTCTCGTTCGTAGTGACAGTTGCTGAGTGGCAGAATTTGTTTCCGCCACTGAGGTCACTTCTGACCCGTCGCTGCAGAGCAACTGTATACCAACCGATTTTTCTCATTTGTCAGATCAGTGTAGTATATATAGGATACTTGGCGTTGCTGTGTCTTCTCCCTATGACTTCGTTCTACTAGTCGTTAGCAGATATGTCACCTTTGCAAATAATAGAGATAGAGAGCGTCTAGTGAAAACGAGAATGAATGAGCTGGCTTGTTACCACATAAAAATATATAATGCTGAGAGGCGTCCGTTGGGGAGTAGGCGGCATCTGGATGTCCATATGTTGCGCGTCCCTTTCCCCAAGATAAGCAGTATGAACAGGGTTATATTAGAGAGTATTCAACAAACACGCCGGCCACTCCACATCAAATATACACCTGAGTTACGAGCACTCGCCGCTGGTGGACAGCACGAAGCGTAGGCGTGGCGTGAAGCTAGCGTGAGAGGTGAACCTCGCGTGCATCGCCCGGAGCAACATTGCACCAGGTTGGTATAAGGCAATATGTTGCCGTGTGACCGGCAACGTCATCCAATCGATTCTGCTGCAGAGCTGTGCGGTTCAAGAATGAAGTGGTGTGGTTTCAAGGGTATGCTGCCACGCAGCGCTTTGCCTAATCCCCTACATTTTCAAACGTGCAATCCTGTTTCCTTTCTGCTATCATGTCGATGACGCCACAAGAACCCGGTAGATCCATTTATGCTACCTCTCGCCTCGCCCCAGGAACAAAAACCTCCTTCCAGCGCCTGTGCAGTTGCAACCTCCCACCACCATTGGACGCTGGACGCTTGGACTCATGGACGGCTGCTCCACTTTAGCTAAAATTCCAAAATAAATACGCGCTCTCAATTATATACTTCTACAACTGAACAAAGCTAAAATTTAGCAACCTTGTCTTTCCGACCTGATCCCTCAGGCCTCAGTGGCTATTTGTCAGCACCGAAACTTTGTACTCTCAAATCTTATCTTTGTGTGCAACTGACTCCAGCTTCCAGCATTTATCGGCATTTTTTAGTTCAGGCATTGCCACTTGTTTCAATTCCTAACTACACGAATTGGTGGTCCAAAGAGTAGATTATTATTACAGATTACTACTGAAAACTATGTATTCAATAAAATTTTATTGTGATTTTTACAACAAAAAAATCTCTCGAATATGTAAAAAAGGCATAAAAATGATACCTTAATTAGTGACGTTTCTGACAAAACGCGTCACCAAACACATAATAGTGACACGTGAAAACTGAAGGCGTCACTAAACCAAGTCCTCCAGTCAAGATGCATCACCAATGATTATATAATAGTGACGCTTCTACTCTTGACGCATCACTAATATCATCACTCTTTAATAGGTGACGCTGCTTAAAGTGATGCGTCACTAATGTACTGAGATCCAGACCCAAAAATTTTATGTAATTGCGTTCACCATCCCGGTGTCACGCGTCCGAACCTCTCTCTCGCTCCAGGTCTCACGCGCCTCTCTCTCCCGGTCTCATGTGCCTGCCTCCCTCTCCCGGTCTCCCCTCTCATCCCCAATCCCAATCACCTCACCTCAGCTGCTCCCCCACCGGGGAAGAGAGGAGCAGGCGCCGAAGGGCCACACGCGACCGGGGGAGAGGAGGGCCGAGGTCGCCAGGGGGGGGGGGCACCACTGAATCCTGTTCGGGGAGGAGAGGAGGGGGCGTCCGGTGGCCACGCGTGGCAGGGGAAGAGGAGGCGCCGACCGGATCTACCGGAGAGGAGGTGGAACAGGGAGAGGAGCGGGGGAGAGGAGGCGGCGCGGGAGAGATGGGAGAGAGAGGAGGCAGGCGGCGGATGTGGGGGTGGCGGGGAGAGAAGTTAGGTTAGTGTGGTATGTGGGCTAAACCCTAGCCAGGTTTATATAGTTTGCTGGCCTAGTTGGGCTAAATCTGGGCCAGAACTAGCCCATTAGCGGCAGTTCACAATGGGAACTGTTTAAAAAGTTTGTAGTAACGGTTTACATTCTAAACCGCCTCTAAAAATGCTAGAACATTTTTAACTGCGGGGTTTTTTCAATCCACCGCTACGTGATATTTTTTACCGCGCTAAAGGTCATTTTTGTGGTAGTGATAATAGAACATGATGACAACAGATTGAATATTAAATAGTAGTGTAGACGAATAATATCTCTAAATTTATTACAAGTAATTATTGTTTTCTCATCAATGTGAAATTCATATACATGTGATGTTTACTTAACAATCATAAGTTGTTGTCTGGAGTTGCAACTAACAAGCTTCCAAGAGAGGGAATGACGACAAATAAAGATAAAAATGAACCTATACATTAGATTAAGAAACTGACATTATTAATCTATGAAGCAACAAGCAACAGTATTGCACAAATGCTAGTTTGAGGATATTTCAATGGGTACAAAACCGGTTTGAGAGTATTGTTATGTAGCTGGTGACTTCGATTGTGCAATATATTGTTCCGTTCATTAGCGTGGCACATCAACGATCATTGCGCACTAGTGAGTTGTTTGCTTGCTGCCGCATCTCTTAAACTATCTTCATATGCAGCAGTAGTATTATTCACTCCAAAGTTTTTGGCATACCATATCTTTTTAGCATTTGAGATCCAACCTGTCAGAAGAGTCAATCTTTTATTTTTAAACGTTGCTATGTACGATAGGGAAGTGTTTCACCACTGCAAAGACAAAATTGAGCTAGAGGTATAGTAATGTATTGCAGTAAACCAAACATGCACTAAGCCTGGCCCTGTGCATGAAGCATTGAGATGCAAACACTGATCACAGTCATGGTACATCTACACCTCGCGGGCGGCGACTTGGATTCAGACTATACGAAGTGGCTAATTCACATATCATGACTACGCTTTTATCAATTTTCAAGAGATAAATGATAGAAAAACAAAGGCCTCAACTGCCAATCCACTGCGTTATGCATTACTTATATTTCAATTTAGAAGCCATTTTTTCTAAATTTTCTAATTTGATATATATGGTGCCTTTGAATCGATTGTCATGTTTCCAAGGTTAATGTTTTATGGTGCTGAGAATATCATTTCAGTTATTTCACGGAAAACACATATGTGAAAAATGATGATTAAATTTGTTTTCAGATGAATCATAACATAAGCATTCTCTGACATAAGCAAACAGTTAAATTACTCACGACATTTGGGTTGAATAAACAATTCTTGATGATCTTGGTATTTTCTACCTTGGCTGTATAATTTCTTGGTGCAAGCATTATTGAAATACATGTGAGTTAAAGCTGAATATTCATCAACAATGGCAATTGACTGGGCCGTTGAGTAGGTTAGATATATCGAATTCACATATTTTTAATAATATTAATGAATTTCCGATCTTGGTCTGAGATGAATCATAATATAAGCATTTTTTCAGATTAATCATAACATAAGCATTACTTTAATTTCTAAAAAATGTACAGTCTGAGACACATCGTCTTTGCTACTTATGTGCTAGCCCCTCTAGGTCTTTATGTTGCTTTAGTTGAGTAATGGAGGGTGGAGATGTATAACAAAGTAATAGTAACATAAGAAGACCTGTTTTACATTAGCTAAAACAAGGTTGCTGCCAAATTTTTAAACACTACTAGAAAAAAGGCTTTTAGCGGCGGGACAAACTAGACTATAGCGGCGGGCCAACCAGCCCGTCGCTATGAAAGTGCAGCTAAAAATAAATTTTTTTAATGGCGGGTCATCCGTGGGACAAAGCAACCGCCGGTAAAGATCATATTATAGCGGCGGGTGACATTATCACCCGCCGCTACGAATTTCCAAAAAAAATAAAAAAAAGCTCGACCTAGCCCGTCCGCCAGGCCCACGGTGCCATGAATCTAGCCACGGCCCGACCGGATTCACAACAGGGAAGGGGCCGCCAACGCCATGCGGCCCTTTGCCGGAGCAGTACTCGCACGCCGCCACTACAAATCCATGTGCGCATGCCGCAGATCCATGCGCGCCGCCAATGGGGGGGGGGGGGAGGGAGGGCGCGATGCCGGCGGAGGCCGCCTACCCGTCGGGGGCGAGGGCGCGACGTCAGAGGAGTCCGCCTGCCGTCGAGGCCATGTGCGGCCGTGGGAGGCGCACCGCGGGGGGGGGGGGCGCCGAGGGAGGCCACCTACCTCCGGGGGGAGGGCTCGACACTGAGAGAGAGAGAGAGAGAGAGAGAGAGAGAGAGAGAGAGAGAGGGAGGGAGGGAGGGAGGAAAGATTGCCGGAGGAAAGAGAGAGGTGGCGGCGGCTAAGAGAATGGAGGAAAGAGAGAATAGAGAAATAAATGAGTCTAGGGTTTGCTTTATTTTTATAGAAATCAACTAGACCAAAGTGGGCAGAAAAATAGAACTGGGTCTTATATCTTAATAGCGGCAATTGACACTGTCAATCGCCTCTAAAAATTAATTTTTATCGGCGGTTGACATTGTCAACTGCCGCTAAAAATAGGGTCGATTTGTAACGGCAGTTTAAAATGTGACCAGCCTCAAAAAGTTGATTTTTAAAGACAGTTGATAATATAAACCACCGTTAAAATCATTTAGCCACTGTAGAGGCAGATTTCTTTATACCCATCACTACGGTATTTTTTCTAACGCGCTAAAGAGCCTTTTTCTGGTAGTCAAAACAGAGTAGTCGCACCTATTACATAGGGCTAAAATGAAATTCTTTCCTCAAATAGAAACATGGATTCATATTTGAGATTTGTAATCTTTTATTTTCTTCTTTGGTTTTTCACTGTATATCTACAACAATTAATATATTATAATCAGTAGGGGCTTGCCCGTCCTCTTCTCTCAAAAAAGATTAGCTAAAACAGAAGATCCAGTAGTAGTGAAAGTTTTTTTAAATACGTTGTAGCATCCATCAGAGTAAAAAATGTCAAATACGTACGTATTGAGTTATCTGCGATAGTCGAGATGACGAGTCCAACAATGCAAAATTGCAAAATATTTTTTGACTAGACCGCACAATTGCACGGGTCATTTGTTCTAGTTTTCGTTAAAGCGGAGCCACCATCTACTGGCCACCTCACCCACCTTCCTCCCACACGCAGCTGGACGGCAACGATGCATGGCGGCACGGGGGCACGGAGGCACTCAGCGGCCTGGGCGCGTGCCGCCGCCTCCCCTCCCGTCATGACACCCGGACCCGGGCCTCAAGTCATCGTAGTGGGATTTGGGCATCCATGCGCTACAGTGAGAGGCGTGACGGCGGGAGGCACGACAGCGGGCGGTGTGATGGCAGATGGCGCGACGGCCGGATCTGACCGCCCCCTTCCCCGACGTGGATCCGGACGGGCCACGACTAGATCCAACCATGGCATGGGTGGGCCTGGCGAACAGGCCGGGGTGCAGGTTTTTTATTTTTTTTATTTGGTAAATTTATAGTGGCGGGTGACAATGTTGTCCGACGCTCCGACAGATTATTTGTCTCACAGATGACCCGTCGTAAAAAAGATTTATTTTTAACTATGTTTTCATAGTGGCGGGTTGATTGACCCACCCCTATGATCCATTTTGACCCGCCGTTAAAAGCCATTTTTGTAGTAGTGCTAGGACTCCTGGTGTCCAAGTGAGCAGGTTGCAAACGCAGAAGCCATGGACTATGTTTTTGTCGCCCGGGCGAGAGGCGACAGGTACGGAAGGACGAGGCTGTCGTGCCACTCCAGAGGCGGAGATGAAATGAAATACTGGCAGTAACAACTCTCGAAAGTCGAATCCTTCTTTCTCGTAGAGCCCCAGCTCGACAGCAGAACAGATTTGACGACTATGCCGGTAGCACCGCAACATCGCCTTACGTTAGCCTGGTGCAACGTTGCTCCAAACAATGCACGCCAGTTCTGCCGCTCATGCGAACTTAATGTTAGGCCCACGACCCGTGATGTCCTTGAGGGGCCAGTGCTTCTAACTGAGGTCCACATTCATGCTGCTTAGCTATTGTCTAGTAGCTTGCAAGACATGAACATCCAGATTCCTCCGATTCCCAACAGCGACCTCTCCAAATCATATGTGCACGCTACAGTCGAACTGGCAGATCTAGTCATTCTCTCCTCGCCACTACATGTATGCTATCCATACCTGTTATTGGCAAAGGTAATTGGTCTGGTCATTACGGCCGGTACAACAAATAAAGCTAGGGCGGAAAAGACAGGAACAGCGCGCGTCATATACTACCTTGAAACGACTGCTTCCTCCATCCTACAATATAAGGATTTGAGGCATTCAAACTCCAGAATAGCAGCAGCAACAAAAGACGCATGTGCCCCTAAACAGTAGCATGAAAACCGTGTGATATTTATTGCAACCAGACGCATGTGCCCCAATCCTTCCAATCCACGATGGAATCTATCAACTCCAACCTGCCACCCAAACGAGAGAGAAGACAAGGTTACAGGATAGATGTATCAAATTAAATACGATGGGTCCACAACAGGGTCCAAATGCTTAGATTTCGGACAGAAATTTGAACCCTCTGAATCCTTAGGGCAGGTACAATGCTACATGTAGGCAGTTTCATAGGTCGTCTCATGCATTATCACATAGGATTTTTGATGATGTGGAAGAGAGAAAGAGGGTGATGAGAGAAACAGGTGGTTGTTTCGCGTAGCAACCATCTCATGCGCTTAAATTTAAGAGTATGAGACGGCTCTCACACCATTGTACGAGTTCTAGTAGTCTTTTAATCTATAAATATTTTTTTTTTATATCCACAAATTAAGAAGTCATATAATTAATAGAAGATAACTAATAAGACCATCCATTGTATAAGTTGTCTCATAACCCGTCTTAAAATTACGTGGCATGCATGAGATGATCTATGAGACAACACCATTATACTTGCCCTTATATTGTGGACCGGAGGAAGTAGCAGATTCGTAGTCTATGCCACTATATATGCTATCTATCTCTGTTATTTGAGGAAACTAGCTTGAGGGCCCGTGCAATTGCGCGGCTAGTGTTGAACACACATTTTGTACTGGACACTTAATGACATGCTATCACTACAATTAACTTTATAGACTAAATCTTTAATACAACGTGTTTCCTCATTTTGATCTTCCATGGTTTAATTCCTACTATCTATAGTAGGAAGTACACAAAGTTCCTACTTTTTCTTTCACCATTTCCCAAATATATTTCCTATTTACATTCTAGTCTACTATATTTTTTCCAATGAAAAAGTACTTCTGATATTGGATAGTTGCCATTCATAAAATGTAAATACTGTGATTCTAAATCAGGTGCATGATTGTGCATAACTGATCGGATATGGTCGCATACATTGCAATATGGGTTGTGTACTTTGTATAACATCTCAGCTTTAAATGACAGAAGGTGGCAAGCTTGCTATGTCATCCTACTAAATTTACATTTTTTTGACATGTCCATATTCCACAGTTTATTGTCATTCTTTGAGGATCCATGGGTTACTCCTTTGTGTTATTATTAATCTTAGATCTGTTTATACTTTCTTGCGAATATTGTTTTGAGTTATTGCCATATAAACAAAACTCTATATATTTAAAGTAGCTTTTGTGATAGCAATATCTAGAACTGAACTCACTCAGTGCAATGGACAACTTTGTTACCGTGCATATGTTTTTTTAGGAACTTTGATGTTTATGATTCAATAATTGTGACACCTCTGGTGTCATGCTACTCTTTAGGGCAACATATTAGAGCCATCCCCACAAGAATGAGCACTTAGAACAAAAATTTAAATAGAAATTGGTCTAATTTAAATGAAATTCTATCAAATTTGAATAGGATTTGAACTAAAAGTCTATCATTTTCAACATAAGTCACACCTACAAAAAATATATGTTGACCACCATGGTTAACTAGAAGTTTTAGCATTTTATCAGAATTTTATTCCTTTATTTAATAGTCCAAATAAATGGCCCAAATCTTAAAAACAGCCCCTCTTTGAGAACATCCCTATTTAATTTCAACATAATCCAAGGCTCAAACTTATTTTCTTAATTATCTACACAATGTGGTGAGTCTGCCCATATTTTTAGTTTTCGCTTATCAGTCTTGAATTAATTCTCACAAAATTAACAAGTACAGACAATTAGCAAGATTGGAAAAATAAAAAAAAAATCAAACTCCTGGTGGACCCACCCGCCATCCGAGAAAGATCCTGGAACGAAATTGTCTCCGTGGTAAGACTGTTCTGTTACAACATGGTATTTGAGCCGTCTCGGGAATAGTGCAACATTCAACAACATATTTTTGAAAACCCCGTTACGGACGTGTGAGGACGTGCCCAGTAGAATATTATTAGTTATGATTCAGGTGGCAAGGCTAACTATAGAAGGTTGTTTGTTTAAATATCTGCATCTACGACCTCGTCAACGAAGGTATGTCTCCCGTCCTGTGGACAGTAACATGGGAAGCTAGCACAAAGGTGTGAACACGGGCTAATTGCGATAAACATCAGTGCCCTACCCTAGGGTAATAATAAGGAATTATTTTCAGCTCGTTTCTTTTCTATTTGATGTATTATTTCTAAAATTAATCTTCTGCAGGTATGCTAACCACGAATCTTGTAAGAAACGTGTAGCATACGACTAACATGAGAGATCGTCTGCCACCGACTATATGTATGGTCCTATCCGTGACCAAATTTTATATTGTGAGGACGTGTAGGCCAAAAAGCATATGCATTAATGTGAATGTTGAAGCATCAAGTCATTAAGCAAATCTGAAATTTCAGCAAACATGTTGCTCACACAAAAATCTGAAGCTCCTCACTCAGAAATCAAAATCATGCAAATAAATACTTGTTGAAATTATGAACAAACCCTTTGGACATCCAGCAAGAAGTTTTGCTTTGAAATTATTCGGATAATGCCGTTGGGGCCTATTCAAGTCAGCATGTCAAAGTGTTGTCAATCTGAAATTCTGATCCCTGACCTGTCTTGTAAAATCCATAACATTTTGCTTAGACAACCTCTAGGGTTGTATGATAACTCCCTGGAAAGTTTATGAAATTATCTACAACTTTGGTAGTTTAAGTTTCCGGGTTTGGGACCTGGGAGATAGAGCCATGACCAAATCTTCGGAGTAACCCAGTTCTGTCCAGAAAATCGGTTCAGAAAATTGACGGGTAGTATAGATTCCGTATCTCGAGTTCTAAGAATTAGTTGGAGGCGTCCAAATATGCGTTATAAAGATGTTGAAATTCTCTATAATGTTGGTAATTTACTTCTATGGGTAACAGCAAAGGACTTTAGATTTCAGACCCATCTTCAGAACAAACTCTATGTTGTTAATTGCAGATTTTCAGATATTGATAGTCAACTTGAAAAATTCATATGTCGTGAACCCCTTATTAGATGAAGGTAAGTAAATACTAGATGGAAAGGTTGTGAAAAGTGCTACAACTTTGGTACTATAAGGTTTCTGGTTTGGGGCAGGGAAGGTAGGATTATGAGTCGTTTTTCATAGTAAGATGGTTCTGTCCAGAAAAAGCAGTTCAGAAATCGACCGGTAGTATAAATTCAGTATCTTGAGTTTTCCTTACCGTTTGTAGGCGTGTAAATATGCGTTGGAAAGGTAATACAACCATTTATGAGCCTGGTAAATTATTTATCTTGGTAGCTGCATCAAAGTCAAACTTAGTGCTGTCCAAAACAAATTTTCAGATATCAACCGGCAATTTAGAAAATTCCTATCTCCTGAACCATTTTTCGGATGAGGGCGTATAAAAACTCGTTCGAAAGATACTGAAATATTATACAAATTGTATGAATTAGTTCCATTGATTATGCACCTACGATGGCCGTTTTTGCATTTTAATAGCAACTATACAGTTAGGGCAGAACTAAACGTATTCTGAAATTTTTGGACAAGTATGCTTTTCAATATTGGAACCACTTAGATAATTAATCATCATTATTATAATTTGTTATCCTTGTTGAACTGCACTTTTCTATTGGAGGAGCACATGAACCTCTTTGGAACTTTCTTGTTTTGTTGTGTGTTGTCCTCAATATCACTATAACTTTTCTTGCCGTCAAAATCTTGATGATCCTCCACTTTGAACCAAGCATTCCAATAAGATCTTCCCCATACATTTTCATATTCTTGCTCCAATAAAAATCAGAGGTATGAATCATAAGCATTATGCAACTCTAGAAGGTGCATAAGTATAATTGTGTGGATTCCAATATTACAAATTCGCATCGCATCATTGCTATGTGCATCACAAATATGCATAAAACATCTATGCACCATACCATATGCACCATAATGCAATCATTCACATGTGCATCATGTAATCATATGCATCATGACATGAAAATTTTGCATATGCACTATGAATAAACCATCATGTTATATGCATCATTACATATGCAACATTTCTTATGCATATACCGGTACATCATATGGCATATGCACCATCGCACGTCAACATATGCAACATGGCATAATGCAAGTGCATCATTGCATATGCACTATCCTCCATCTGCATCGCACCATGCAAGCATGTCATGCACGAGAATTGCACTGTGACATCCGAAAGTTCATTAGGGGTATCTAAGGATATTCATTAGAGGTCAAAATGCATGCATAACTAATAATGTTGAGCAAGATGTGAGGTTCGATTAACCATGATGCCGATCCAAAAATTTTGTTGGCTGCTCCATAAACACCGTTGCCATTGGAGAGCAACCAAGAAACCTATACCTTCATAATCTATTTTATTTTGGCTCTCACTTGATTCGGACCTCCTTGAATTGTTGATCTATTGTAGAGTTTCAATACATCGTCTACGGGGTTGATTCCTTTGTTTGTCGGCCTTGTGGAGCACCAAATCGTGTTCCCCTTTGTATAACCTATGGCCACAAGTAATTTTGAAAATTTTCCCGACCTCTATCCTTATCTCCTTAAGTTGCTCACATATTGCTATCCAAGTTTTGGCCCTTCGTTACCTAGGTGATCAGCTCAAATTTCTAGTTATACCATCTATTGCTATCTTAAACTTGTCCATCATATGAAAATCCGTTGTCCCACTACCTTCCAGACTTTAGGTAATTTCGGGCAGCGGAGTCGAGACGAAAGAGTTATGTAGACAAAAGGTGTAGGCTCGAGTTTAAGTTTGATGGTCTCATATATCTTCATGCCATCCACCAAAGGTGTAAAACGGTCTAGAACCATAGGAAAATTAGCACCACGATACATTGCCCGGTACCCGATCAAGCTCCAACTACCGGCAGAAACTCACTGGAATGCACTACACGTTCCATATGCTGCTACTCAAAGAAATGACTAAAGCCACTCATGGACATCTCCTTGGAGGGTACAGAACCACTACAACCTGACTTGACTTACACGAACACCCAATGAAAGTGCTCGATGAAGAGAAGAGAGTTACCATTGGAAGACAACCAAGTTATTTAAGGTTCAATGGAGCAACCAGACCAAGGAGGAAGCCACTTGGAAATCAGAAGAACTTCTATGAAGTCATTTTTCAGAATTCTTGATCGAAACTAGACTCTTTCAGCACTCTTTAAATCTCGGGACGAGATTTCATTAAGAGGGGAGGGCTGTAAGACCTCTGGTTTCATGCTACTCTTTAGGGCAACATATTAGAGCCAGCCCCACAAGAATGAGCACTTAGAACAAAAATTTAAATAGAAATTGGTCTAATTTAAATGAAACTTGATCAAATTTGAATAGGATTTGAACTAAAAGTCTAAAATTTTCAACATAAGTCACACCTACAAAAAAATATATGTTGACCATCGTGGTTAACTAGGAGTTTTAGGATTTTATCAGAATTTTATTCCTTTATTCAATAGTCCAAATAAATGGCCCAAATCTTAAAAACAGCCCCTCTTTGAGAACATCCCTATTTAATTTCAACATAATCCAAGGCTCAAAATTATTTTCTTAATTACCTACACAATGTGGTGAGTCTACCCATATTTTTAGTTTTCGCTGATCAGTCTTGAATTAATCCTCACGAAATTAACAAGTACAGATAGTTAGCAAGATTGGAAAAATAAACAAAAAAAATCAAACTCCAGGTGGAGCTCAGCCAGTCTTCTTCTCGCCCATTGGCCGCCGTGGGCAGCAGAGCTGCGCGGGGCGCCCATGCACCGCCGATGCTCCCACCTGGTCGGCTCCTGTGTCCAAAAACCGGCATCCGCGCCCACGGTTTTGCCCCGGTACCCCACTCCTCTTCCTCTCTCACCCTCCCACACTTCTCTTCTTGCTGCCTCTGGCTCTGTCCGAGCTGAGCGCCATAGCCTCCATGCGAGCTTGAACTCAAGCTCCCCACTCCTGCAGTGGCTCGCTAGCCCTCGTGATGCGTCTCAGGCAACCACGATGAGGTCCCTCTTCTTCCCCTGGCAGGTCCCGGCCTTCCCCCATGGTGGGCGGGCTGAATCGATTCCTTTTCCGATGAGCCCGGTCACCGGAGCAGCCACCGCTTCATCCCGAAATTTTTCCAGTCCAGTGAGCGAAACGTCTATTCCTTCGGCGCAGAGCTTCATCCATTCCTCGCGCATTCGACTTAACTCTTTTCCCCCTCAATTCACACAGCCACCGCACCGGATTTGATGATTTTCTGGCTGCCGTCCGCCATAGGGGCCTCTCTAGGTCGACTCCCCTGTTTTTCCTGATTTTCACATAGGATAATAATTCCAGATATGTTTATTATGTTGTAAATTCCATATCTATAGAAATACTTGGAGTTTTTAGGAAATCTAAAATTCCTTATGTTCCTCCTGTCATTTAGAATGTTTCAAAAATGCTAACCCACTTTGCATCTTAATGTTATTATCATAACGAAAATAAATATGTGAAGCACTAATAAATTCATAAATAAATCTATGAAACTTATAAATTCAGAACCTTTGGCAGGTAACCTCCTTTCAAACTTACCAACCATCCTGCCAGGCCACACATTTTGCAGTATATTGGTCACAACTAATTATATGGCATTTTTACTAGATTACTTATTTAAAATTATTGGCTCACTGCATATCACTGAAAATTGGCTGAAACCTCACCCCAACTCTAACCTACCTATAGAAAAATGGGCATGGACATCTCTTCTGTAGAACCATGTCAAATTAATTAATTGTCCTTTTCTATTATTTTAATTAATTAAAATTATTAACTCCATGCATCTCAATGAAACTTGGGAAATAAATCACCCCTGCCATTCACTACCTATAGTAAATTGACCATCTTTATTTGTTTACTATAACCATGGTTAAATAATTATTTCCCTTTAAGGTTTAATATTTCAATTAATCATATAGTTGTACTTTAAGCTTTATATCATATATTTTTCTTTCTTATTTAGCAACCTCCTTAACACACTGAAAACATTATTCTGACAATTACCCACTACCTATATACCTTGCATGATTTTATATCAATCGTCATCGACACACACACACATCATACTTTTTATACAAAGTTACCGCGTTAATTTACTCGAGTCCATGAAGGAATCGCTAAATACACGAACCCCCTACCCCTCACCCGCACATTCATCTAATACATCAATTCCAAGTATAAGTTATGATATTAATCCTTTTATTAATAAACTATCATGAATAATCTCTCCTGAGTTGCATCGTCATTCGCATCATATAGATCACGAACTGAACCACGTGGAGCCCGGTGCAGAGCAGGAGCCAGAAGGGCAGGGAGGTGACACCGCTAGCAAGAGCCAGCTCAAGGCAAGCCCCGGTGCATCATACCAGTTTTACAATTTTTATTTTATCATTAATTAGAGATGTAGGATTGTCTGTGCATTAAGTTTATAGGAGTTGTTTGAAAACCTAGTATTGCAGTAGGTTCAATTTACCTGATAATAGCCTCAAGACAGTTCTGGAATATTGTTGGAAGCCATTAATATGATAAATGGGTTCAATATTGCTATATGAAATTATTATTAATTGTATTGCAACCATGATTATTGTAGTTATAGTGCAAACTAAATTTATTATTTTACATGTCAACTTATCCTGCTGCTAAAACTTGAAAATTAAGGATCCACTCTTAGGCTGGCTTTTTGGCAATAAAAACCCTACCCTTAGCCTGTGCATGTCTAGGAGTCGGCTGTAGATGGCCATTTTGACGGGTCATTCTTGCTGAGTATTAGTTGCTCAGGGCGTAGCTTGCCGGTACAGTGTCGTGGGCATGACATTGATCAAGACTGGATCTACTTCTATGTATCGTCGTGAGAGGACGGATGTATCTTAAGTATTTCGTCGAACCATTTCATTTGTTGTTGAACTATTTCGCTTCCGCACTTTTAAAACTCTAATTTGTAATTTACATTCGAATTTATGTAAAACTCTCTACTCTATCTATGTTTTTATTGCAACTATATTATTTCTGTCATGTGTTGTACTATTGGACGTCACAGCGCATATCGTCACCCGAGAAAGATCCTGGAACGGAATCGTCTCCGTGGTAAGGCGGTTCTGTTACAATAATGAGCTTTGCCTTCACAGCGAGTTAATTATTCTCACCATCAAACATCCATAATCTACTCTGTGCTAGAGTAAGCTGTAACATTTCCACTTGAATATTGTAGCTATTTAGCGGAGTAAGATAGAGGTAATCTCTTGAAGTTGAACATATAAAATACTTCATATCAAGTAGAGCGTACCATGTATAGATACAGTAGCCTTGCCAACTGAATCCTGCTATGTAATTCTGCATGTGATGAGAGCTCCTCTGCTGTTCCATTCTGCTAGTTCTGTCGATGCCGGCAAACAACCACACAAAGCAAGTCTCTCACTCTCTGTCGATACTCATACTGCTGCTTGCCCCTTGTGCTCTGTACCACCTGCCTGCCCCTTCTGTTTTGCAGTTTAGATCCTGAGGTTGCATAACTGAATGCTAAAACATTTGGACCAGAACTTGAGCACCTAAGATTCAATTATAGGAAAAATATCAGACCAAAATTCTGAAGAAGTTCATTGAAAAACATATTCAAACCAAAAAAAAAAATCCTTGCTGCCATCAAGAAAGAAGCACGAATAATTATGAATTGAAGGACGAATCTGGAGGATGTGCCTACTGAGACACGTCGTCTTTGGCAATTCTCTGAGCCAAATATGCACTTTCTTTAGGCACTTAAGCTAGCTACAAAAGTTAGTTATTGGATGAGTCAGCACGTGCGAAGAGTAATAGAAGTGATTAGAACGGAAAGGTATTCTCCATAAATAACAAATCAAGCAAGCCGGCACCCAGAGTAAAACATTCGTTATAAAATAAATCCAGGAATTGGTCTATTGTGTAATCACCTTTAATTACTGAATGCGGACAGCGGTGGCACATTTTGGATGTATATGGGGACTGGTCGGTGATGTTGTATCCTGTGCAGTTGAAGAAAAAAAAAGATCGTGTAGTTGGTCAATTGTTTAATTTCCTTCAGTTTGTTAAATGCGCACAGAGATGGCACCCAGTCATATGTCTGCAGTTTAGAGGATATACATGGATCGATGCACCATGGACTCGTCCTTGATAATGTACATTACGCAGTTGAAGACACTGGCCTGATCAATGACAAGAGCCTGCTGATAAATCGCCGCAAGTGCCAATGTTCACATTGATTTCAGAGATAGATTGCTTCGTAAGATGATTTTAGTAATTGGATACGTGAGAGATGGTTGGAGAAAGAAATATCTTTATTTGTCTTAAATATTGGGATCGTAACCTGTGGATGGCGTGTGCACATGATACCTACAGTTTTTTTCTTTTATTGAAAAATACATTGTATTGAATCTGTAGCTGGTGAGATTCGACCTCTGGCCAATGGAATTCCAGACGTCGGTGGGTGAACGTGAGAGGATTTGCATAGGAAATAAATCAACGGCCAGATGTTAGTACCAAATAATATAAGGAACAGATTAGTGGCCAGATCATTTTCTTTTTTGTGAGAATTTAGAGGGTGTTTCTCTATTTTTCTAGACATCCAATTAGAAAGTTTATCTCCTTTTTATTATTAATAGATGTGACGTGTGTCTAGTTCCGGCTAGTAGAACAAAGCGACGGGACAAAACAGCATCGGCGTGCATGATATACACTATTCAGAACTGACAACTAACATGTTCTAGTTTTTGCAAAAGTATAGTAAATTATGTTTATGTTTAAAGAGCAAATTAAAATATTAGCGGGCTAATTGCTGTGCCTACGCCAGCGGATCACCGTCAAACTTATAAAGTATATTAAATCTGTCAGAACTCAGGAGTGCAATGGCCTATTTGGCGAAAGGAGTTACTATGCATGTTAAACCATAAGTGAATTTATCTATTCTTCCCTATCAGCTTAATCTTTTAGGACCAACTGGTCGGTTCATAGTAAGTGAATATGGTATCAGGACCAGGAGTCTAGAGTTCAAATCCTGATAATCGTGATTTAAATAAACAAGAGCCGACTCCAATATTTCAACATTTGCGGCCTAAAGGGGCCTGTATGTGAAGGAGAGTGTTGAATTATAAGTGAGTTGTCCACCATACATCAGCTAATGCTTTTAGGTATCACAAAATTTGGACCAAAAGTACATTATGGATTGACGCAACTACTTCAAGTGGATCCATCTCAAAAGCTCAAGAAATCACCATGAATTTAGGATTCTACCAAAAATTCTAGGGTCTTGGATTCGGTCAAGGACCCATCAAGGATTATTCTATCATGTTCTAGCACCAAGCCCCCAAGAAATCCGTCCCAAAACTCACTCAAAAAGGACATCAAAAATTCCCTATAGAAAAGCTCTAATAATAGAGAAAATGAGAAACTTAGAATTTAGAGAATAAGGAAGAACTTGAGCACGAAAATGAATCTCATATCTCGATTCAATCATCCAAGATACATGGATACATGGCTAGAAAGACACTCTCATCCTGCCACTCTTTGGAAGACCAAGATTTGTTTCTCACACAACATCTCCTCTCCTCTACAACATGAAGCACACACCTAGCTCCCACGAGCCCTACCCCTGCATATGTAGGCCTAGGATTTTTCCTAAAGACAAAACTACCCTTGACCTACAATACATTGCTATCGACCATTAGAGACAAACTTGACCAACTCTTTTTCCATCGGCCGAACGCCATCGGGCCCTTCACATCTTTGCTTCGCCTCGATGCAAGCATCACGACCGTACCACGTGCACCACCAATAGCGGCCACTGATTTTGAGGCCCAAATCAGGAAACCATCTTCCACACTTCTCAAAGTGTAACTTCCTCAATGTAGATGCGTGTCATCTTGTCCCACGATCCTGACCGCTGGCAAGTCTCTCCCGGTCTTGCTTCATTGGGCCCCTTGTCACTTGCACCAGCATGTCGTTCGCCCTGACTTGGTCAACACGCCGTCTTCATTGCTTCCACGGTTTTAAGACTCAACCGTGAAACCGTCCATGCTCCTTTCCTCTCCACGTGTACGGTGTGGGTCACTCTTGACTTCACCTGACCTCCCAATCGTCCGATCCAACTCCCCAACTTGTGCCCGATCCTCTCACCATTGACCGCCAAGTTGACTCCATTGACCTACACATCATGACATAAGGAAACACATTTCCCTTCTCTTGCAACTTCTCTAACACCTTCACAAACTCCGGTTAGTCACAACCATAATCATGCATAACATGCAATCCTAAAATTCTCGCATTTCAGCCCAACATCAAACAAGACAATGTTAATTACTCATCACTTTGTATTGTGAACCATGGCACATCTCAATATGGTTTCTCAGGACTATCTAAAACATTGAATTCAATAATATGATTGAAGCCTGATTGGTTTCATATTTACGGAAAATACCCTAGCTCGCACAAGAGGGATATAGAAGTTTTGGCTCCCCATAGCTATGATGCACTGGCATTTCACTGACTCGTTACTATGTAAGTTGGAATGCCATTCTAATATAGTCCTTGATCCACCACAGCTCCAAGGCAATATGGAATTTTTTTTGTTTTTTAAACCTTTTTAACTAAAAGTTTAATAGTAGCATGTTAATAACTGAATGCAACATTAATAGCTTTAGTTATGTCTTGGTGGTCAAAATAATCTAAGAGATATTAAGAATTAATTTAGATGAGTTTGAGGTTGATACTTTCACTTAATTGGATCATATTGTCATCTAAATAAGCTTTACATGGAGTCTTAAAACACTTAAATCAGACATTACACTCAAAACATATGACATTTGTAAGCGCTGCTGCAGTCACTCCAATCCGATTGGCGTGACTTAGGACTCAGTCAGTTTGCCGTGGCACCCTGGTCAATAGACTCATTGTGATGCCAATGTGTTCCGTCTGTCCGACGTGGCACCCGTCACGCCAATCTGTTTGGCATGACTTATGCTTAGGTCACTCCAACCAGTTTGGCGCGACTAAATGGGTTAGATCCTGGAAATACAATTTGACACGTGCTATTGTTACCATATTATTCAAGAAAGGTTTAAATAAATAAAAACAATTAGGCAATATGCTGCCTGCATGTTCTCAAGACACGGGCGCCATGGTGATTACTTTCACCAGATAGGCTATTGCTCACATAAACGTGTTCCTATACTTCTATAAGGTGCGACACATAGTCCAAGGGTTAATGTAGATCAGGCACGGCAATGACCCGACAATTTTTCACTGGTCAAAGTTTGGTTCAACATAAATCGCCTTTATTTCTCGAGGAACAGAGCATGTTAGGTCTCAGCTTGGAGTAGTATATATATGTCGCGTGTAGTTGTTTTTCTCTCTGTGACATTGCTCCAGCTATTACTAGCCGTAACCAGATCCATCATCTTTGCACGAGAGAGAGAGAGAGAGAGAGTGAGAGAGAGAGTATAGTGGCAAGAAAAATGATTCTGACGGCTGGACATAGGCACATACATCTGATGCAGAGAGGTTGCTGTTTGGGAATAGGAAGCATCTGGATGTCGCTACCCTACAAACACGTGTGTGAAATCTACGAAGCATGAACATGGTTAGAGCGAACTCAACCAAACGGCAGCGACAACAATCTGATAGTGAGATGTCAGAAATGGATGCGACAGCATAACATGTCCCGGCCCTCCTGGACGACGTCGTCGCCACCATCCTCGCTGGGTTGCAGGACATCGCCATCCTAGTGACAACCCTATCTTTCCTCCACGGGTGCGACGTCCCATCAGTATTGGGTTCAGCGGCGCACAGGCCCCGCTGCCGGTTCGTTTGGACCTCCTTTATCTGCCAGGCCGACGACGTCCTCTGTTACGCAATTTCTGTGGTGTCGCTTGGAGGCCTCCGTCTCTTGTGCCCCTCGCCTCGCCATGGAGACAAACCCAGCCGGCGCAGAATGCTACTCCACCTCCATTCTCCTTCGTTGAAGTCACCGGCACGGGGCTTTTGTCGGAATGGAGCAAACATGACACATCTGTTGAAGTCGCTCACACCATGGCGCACTGGCTTTTCCTCTGCGGCCTCTGGGATCCATGGGACAATCCTGAGAGGAACATCCTTAGTGTAGGCGTCGACATGGTGTGTTGGCACGACCAAGATCGGACCTGATATCAGCCTTGACATATCCAGCACATAATTTACACAAAAGACGATGCAACAGGTTACGCTAATTATTCTGAGAGCCTACAGTGTACAGATCTTGACCCGGAAAGAGATAAGAGTAGAGGTCGAGGTAGATCAACGGTTGTTCAGAGGAGGAGTCACTGTCCATAGTGTGCCTTGAAGAGAAGAGCAACACTATGCTCACGTTCCATGATTCAGAACCTGACCATCCTTCATGTTCTCGAGTTCCAATCAGGGTTGACGACCATAATAGCAGGATGAAAAAAGTCTTTTCAATTACAATGACAACTGTGCACTTTAAGATCAACTGATCACAGTGCATCATTCTCGGCTTGGTGCCCGGCTGGTAGCTGTGTTAGACGGTTGATTGCTGCTCTGCAATCCATATTTTGAATCTCTGGTTATGCTTAGTAATTCTCATATTTTCTTAGCTGTGGAAATTGTTTGACGCTAATGTTCTCATGCCATCGCATGCTAATTTACTACATTTGAGTTGGTGCAGCGAGTTCACAGGAGCCAATATTATATGCTAATATTTTTGTCTGTTAAAACCAACTCTAGATCAATAAAGAGAAATCCATTCCCATGACAATAGAGAGAAGGAATATTATTTAGTCAGACACAAAATTTAAGCAAACAAAGTAAAACCTTGTAGGAATCGTATACCAGTAACGCACTGCAATAATATAATATATAGTCATCAACTACTAACAAAGTTATCTATATCTGCCATCTATTATATATATATATTAGCAACAAAAGAAGCCTTCACTCTCAAGTCCAACAAATTCTCATGTTAATCAGAGAAAAAAGAAAAAGAAAAAATTACCCACCACTGTCATTATAAAAAAATAGTCTAAAATACCCCTATTTTTCTTATTAATTACCTACAATTGCCATTTTCTTTGCAATTGACGTGTACCTCTATGCCTCTTAATTAAGTACCCCATTCTCATTTTTGTTTTGCAATTGACGTGAGAGAGAGAGAAAGAAAAAGAAAAAAGAATAAAATACCCATCATTTTCATTACAAAAATATTAGTCCAAAAATACCCCTATTCCTATTAATTAATTACTCAAGATTGCAATTTGTTTTTGCAAATGACGTGAGGGAATTAACATGAGGGAAAAAAATTCTTGCTCTCACTGTTGTTCTCTAATTATTTGGGTGGGCTTTTTTTAACAACCGAATATGAGTAAGTCAGCTAGGAGTAATCAATTAGATGATTTTTTTCCTTTTCTTTTCTCTATCAATGCAAAGCCGTTTCCCATACGAGTACATGTTGTGAGCCACTGACTTAAAGTACTACAGAGAAATAACCGACACCACCATTTACAACGGGGAATCTTAGTTTGAGGTGTGCTATCGACGTTCATACCTCATTGGCGCAGGTTACAAAGATATGAAATCGACGTAAATGCATATCTAAAGTTGCTCATGTCGACTGTAAAGACCCTCGAGATTTACTTAAGTAAGGGTGTGTAAAGATAATGATAGTTAGATTGGTAACAATCTAGAACCGCGCAAATGCGCAGTCCATCCTACTAGTTCATGTTATACAACTGCACATATGTTTGATCTTCCAACAGAGTTTTATAAAAGCAACATAAACAGTTTATAATTAAAACGATTTTCATAATGTGTTAACCCTTGGCTTCTTGTAGCAGTGTAGCACCGATGGCAGATGTAAATTTACGAATATTTGAGCAAGCGGTAGATAAAATGACCAAAGAATATCAAGATGCAATGTGCTGGTCATGCCAAATAACAAAAACATGCTTGACAGTCAAGATCCATGTTTGTTTAGTACTAGAAAAAATGCAAGTAGTGGAGATATCCATTATTTTTTCTAGCATGCCAGCTCCAGTGACACACTAGCAATAACACCTACATTTCAAAGGGAAACTATGTAGAACAACAACATATGATGCTGTCATATAATCACTTTTGAAGAAACCATCTTAACTTAACCACCAGCTATATTGTATATTGGGGAAAATGTTCAGTGCAAACCACCTATTTGATAGAATCATGAAATCTCAGTATACATGTAATGATATGGGGATAAATTTTAAGTCCAAATTCAACTTCACTAAAAATATATAAAAATAACAAACACTACTACAATAAGAGCCTTTAATATCACTTCGTTTTTTACAGTAATAGCGGACATCATCAGAGACGCTATTACAGTATATAGATGCTGACGTCAGCAGTTAAAAACGCTATTGCAGTGCAACTAACAATATCAGACTTTGAGTCATCAACAAAATCGACGCTATTGATGCCTGGGTTATACATCAATATCGGTCAGACGCTGATATCAGCAATGTCCGATATTGTAGTTCCCAACTATAATATTGGTCAGACGCTGATGTCAGCAACGTCCGATATTGTAGTGCCCAACTGCAATATCGATCAGGCGCTGAGGTCAGCAACGTCCGATATTACAGTGTATAGTTCAAAGTATAACAATTTATATTTTTATATTTCAAAAGTATATCAAATTTTGGTGTGGGTTTAAATTTATTGATAAATTTATTTGCATCACAGTTTGTTTAAATTTACTAAACTACAAAAGAGTTATGAGCTTTTGAGTCAAATATAAACTGTTAAACTAATAGGAACTTACAAAAGTATAGGAATTTTAAAAATATATTTAAAGATTCTAATATTATATATGTTTGAAAATTTTAAAAATAAATCAAAATACCAAAGGAGTCATAATTGCTCAAAAACTTTATAAGAACACTATCCTATATCTAACATGTGAAACCCACATAGCAGCAAGTCAATTGTGAATACATACCAGCTCAATCAGGCCTGATTGGTTTTTCTTTTTTTAAATCAAAACTATTAAATATGAAAGGACAAATCTGCCCCTGACTAAATTCCTCAATCGAATAGGCGATGCTTCCCTTCGTTCGTCAGCCAAACTCGAACTCGAACAACACACGAGATGAGAGAGTAAAAAAAAAGAACCGAGGAACCCTAACCCTAGGACCTCGGCGACGGCGTTGGAGGCGGGCCGCGGTGGGCGAGCAGGCGTCGGGCGGGCGACCTTGCGGAAGCTGCAGCGGGCGGGAGTGGGCAGGCGGAAGCTGCTGCGGCAGGTGGGCAGGCGGAGGCGCCGACGGCCATGACAGCTGGTGCACGTCTTCCTCCCGGTGGCCAGGGTGCCCGCGGCGGGCGTCCTCAGAAGGAATGATGACATCGGGCAGTAATGGGCGGGCAGGAGTGCCCGCATCAGCTAGCATTGACCTCGGGGCGCCATCGACGACGCCGACATCAACAGCAGTTGGACTGTAGGGTGAGTTGATTGAGGCTGATATCGTTTTTTCTTGCATTTAGTACACATTGGATATGCCGGCACTGTTGGGGCATTAAAAAGTGATAAAGATCTTGATACACTTATTTGAAATCGGTTAAGTATGTTTGACCTCGACAAGGTCTATGGATTTTCTGAAAGTTTTAGCTATACCAGAATAAGGCAAAGTGACTTGTACATGTATAAAATCCGAGGAAACCGAAAAGGAAAAACAATTAACTGAATGTCTTATGCACAGGAATAAGTAAACGTGCTGAACATGAAAAAATTATACTCTTCATTAACATAGAAATTGCTGTGTAGAATAGATCTTTATTTTTGCCAGGAGTGTAGAATAGATCACTGGACTTTGATAATCTAAAAATAGTGCTGAGCGCAACACTTTAAGCTGATATACAAAAGGAATGAAGAAATATTAAGCTGAAATTTAAGTTATTGATCATTGCATTGTTTACACATGGTTGTTCGCTTCCAAAGTTTAAATGTAGTTCATATCAGAAACATACTTTTAGGAACCATTTCTGCCCAGTTGGTTTATATGGAGCTATGATCATCAATGTATGTCATCTTGAGTACCTGGTAAATAAAATTCACTCACAAATATATTTCTATAAGATACTATATCTAACATTAAGCGAATAGAACTAAGTATATATAAAAAAAAGCAAAGTGTGTGGGATATCAAAGGCTTTCTCGGCAACAACTAAGTGGAAATACTTATACATGTTACTCAGAAATCATAGGATTTTGCAATTGTTAGCTTCATGAGCAGGTAAACTATGCCTCTGCCATCTTGATCAGTTATTTTTCTTAATTCACTGTTGTCAGCACCAATGTTTCTTATGCTTTAAAATTTTAAAAATTAACGTGAACATTGCATTCTTTCTATTAAAAATGAACTGAACATTGTGCATCCACTGTTTCCTTTATTTACTGAATGTTCACATCCATATTGAGTGCTTATGGCTATCATTGAGTTGTCTTCATATGACAACCTTTCTTTAACCAACTTAGATAGTCACCTATTCAGTTTGTCAATGAGTTCAGCAGTGCTGATATTTCTCATATGTGATACTTTTAGGCATGAAGTTGACAACATGAAACCAACAAACAACACAAGCTCAGCTGGACCATCTTGAAAAAGAATGATCAATGAGGTATACTTAAATGTCATATATTTTTCCTGGATCCTGATAATATATGACATGTAGTAGAGAACTGAATGAACTTAAGTACAGAAGGAATGTAGTAGTCTCATATCATGTGTACTTCTATTTATATTTTTGTAAACCTAAGTGGCTTTTGCATGGATAAAATGATGAGCTATGTTGTAATGAAGATTAATCTCCTTTTTATTTGCTTCTAAGCCTCTGTTATCTCTAATCTGATAGTAGAGCAGATTAGAGGTAATCGGGAGTTTTTTTTATTTGTCTGAAAAATCACAACAATAGCGGACATCATGACGTCATGTTGCCAATATTGTTATGTTGTACAACAATATCGGACATGATGACATCAGCATGTTCGATATTATAGTTACAACTACAATATCGGACACTAGTGGCCGATATTGCTGGGTGAAGCCAGCAATATCGTTAGAGCAATAGCATGCAATATGTCCGATATTGGAGGCCCTAAATGTCTGATATTGCAGGCTTTTATTGTAGTAGTGAAATCATGAAGAAATAGGTTGAAAATGACAAAATAGTACATGTCCTATATTTGTTGTCCTCTTTCTCATGTTTTGTTACGTTTTTATCTTTCAAATGAAGTTGAATTTGGACCAGAAATTTTGTATGGGCATCTCCCATTATGTTTTCTACATATATACCAAGTTTCAAGATTTTTAAAAACATCTAAGTGTATTTTTTGAGATGGTTTTCACCATTCCACCCAATAGGTGGTTTCAACTGAATATTTTCCCTGTGTATAGATCTCAGAGCATAATCCCATACTAGGAATACAATGTTCTACTTCTTTGAAACATATAGAGATTTCTGAATGATAAACATCAGCTATCGCCAAAGTTCATACCTAAATAAAAAAATACAATTGAGTACTTGCAAGAAAATGAAATATCTTATCCAAATCTGTAGAGGAGTTGCATTGCCACATATTATAGACTAAAGGCATATGTAGCACATTTCCGAATCAAGATGAAATTATTACAGGATAGCGTTGAACCTCTACATGTTTTGTGAAACTTAAAACAGCAGGATACCAATTTGGTGCGAGCAAACCATATCAGGATACTAGGGAAAGTGCAGAAAAATTGGTGCTACTAATAACTAAATGACACGTGTCAAGACTAAGAAACAATTGACCTTATTTTTTCATCTAATTGTATGAAGTGATACATATTGTCATAAGAGTATCTTCAGGAATTCAAGATTAATTCTAGGATGGAAAAAATGGGTCAACTTTACATTAACCAGCCAAAAAATTCTGTAATGTCATATTACTTTGATTTACTTTCAAATATAAATTATTAATTGACGTGTATTTTTAAAATTCTAATTCATGCAGACATGGGTGGCATAGTGATTGCTTTTGCCACATAGGCTATCGCGCACGTAAGTATTTTGATGGAACTGCGCAGGTAAGTGCTGTTGGGATTTCTTGTACTTTTATAAGGCATAAAACAACCATCCAGGAGTTAATGAAGATCAGGCGCGGCAAAGACCCACCAACCTTCTGGTTTTCAAACTTCAACATGAACCACCTTTATTTAGAGAGGAACAAAACATGTTAGTTATCAGTTTGGCGTAGTATATATATGACACGCGGTGTTGTTTTTCTCCCCGTGACCCTATTCTAGCTACTAGCCATATGCCCATAACCAGACATCACCTTTAAAAATCGAAAGACTTATAGAGCATGTAGTGGTCAGGTCAATAAATCTGATGGCTGGACTTAGGCATGTATACGTGATGCAGAGAGGTCGCCATTTAGGAATATGAGCCATCTGGATGTCCATATCATGAAATCTTGTTCCGCCAAGCTATGCAGCATGGATGTAGTTAGAGCGTACTGACCAAACCCACGGCGGCAGAAATGCCGTCGTGAGATATCAGAAATGGATGCAGCAGCGTAACAAGTAACTGTCCTCTTGAGCAACGTCGTCGTCGCTATCCTCACGACTCATCAGGGTGCAGGACATCGCCATCCTCGTGCAGAACATCCTCGACCATGCCACACATCTAGTGTCACATGTATGATGACCTCCTTCGCGTGTGCCTCTCGCCTCGCCATGGCGAAAAGCCCAGCCTGTGGAAGGCTACTCCACCTCCATTTTAATCTATTCAATTACAATGGAGCTTTTGTGGGGGACAATAATGCCGTACATGGGTTTCGTATTATTTTTTGGTAAGCATATGGATTGGTGGGTTTAATGTACTACATAAGTTTAGTGTGTCATGTTAACCCATTGGTATGGCAGCCTTTAGCGCCGAAAAATGCAAACTGTTCATGTGGTTAGCCATATGCAAGACAGATTATTTACAAAAGAAAGAATGCTAAAGAAGAATATGACAGACTCGGTCTTATGCCGACATGACTGCGGACAGCCAGAAAACGTAACCCATATGCCACTAACCTGTGACATGATCAAGGATATATGAGAACAGATGGGGTTCGGCAACACATCAGCTAGAGGAGCATTTCGCAAGCAATTTTACACAGGACACAAGCACCTCACATTGTCCAAAAGAAGACTGGACTACCATATTTATTGCGGTGGCATGGAATATCTGGCTAGTCATCAGGAATAGGAAAGTTTTTGACAATATCACAACAACAAGGCAAAGAATCATGGAAAACTCAATTGACATAATCAAGCTATGGTCAAACAGAGCAAAAAAGCTTGGGCGCAAGCAGGCAATCCGACTTTGGGCTGACAGCATTTCAAATCCGTCAGCGACAACAAGGGAGCACTACATTGTCATTTCAAATTCTGTTGTTTATTTCGGCCACTGTGATTCAGTCACACTTGCATGTGCGCCTGGCCTTGTAAAATTTTTTTCTTCACGTTTGCATAGATGCCAAAGCATGCATTTGCATCTGTAACAACTCTTGTATTATTAATGAAATCAAGGTAGGGGCCTCTCCTCACGACTCTCTCAAAAAACAGAAAAGGACGCTCTGAACCACCGAGTAACTCCTGACCTGGCTCTCGAAGAACGCTTCCAAGACACGCCACCGGTCACTGGTTAGTCACCTGCCACGCACCTTCTTCGAGGCATGCGGGACAACAGTAGTAGGCTGGGGATTAATCGTCATCCAGATTATTAAAGTCGCTTTCTTGCATTGTACGTGTTTGTATGTCTGCTCAGTTAAAAAAAATTCTACTTGACGTGATAGTAGAGAAGAGAACTTGGCAAGATGAATTCGGCGAAGCCACGCGTTCACCGATGCATGGATTTTGCAAAGATGCATATAAAACATGGGGCTATTGCATTTCTACCCCTGAGCCGGACTTCAATTGCGCTTTTACCCTTTATTTTTTAACTTTGCAAATTTACCTCTGCGTTTTGAAAATGAAGAAGGCTTTTACCCCTATCCCGTTGTGACCTCTTAACGCTGTTAAATATAGTATGAAAAGACAAAAATACCCCCTATGATTTTATCCTTATTTTGAACTTGGTTTATGATTTTACCCCTGATTTGTGGAAATATTTTGATGACATTCCAGCAGTAATTTTGAGCAACATTTTAGCCCCTAAATTCGTTTTTCTTTTCAGAACAAGCCCAATTATTTACTCTCTATTTGTGTTATTATTTTCAAGTGGCCAAATGAATTTGTCCTCGCCATGAGCGCTCAGATTGGGAAGAAAAATCAACCAAGCTCGTGCCGACCGCTTGCTCTGCCCTAGGCCTCGTGCGCCACTTGCGCCCGCCCGCTCGCGCCGTCTGCTTAGGCGCCGAGGCCGAGTGCGCCAGCTGCTCGCGCGTTGCTCGCCGCACGCACGCATGCTCGCACCAAGGCCGCCCACTCTCGCTCGCTGCTCGCGCGCCGACCGCTCGCTCGCCGCTCGCGCGCTGCTCGCTGCTTGCGCGCCGACTGCTCGCTCGCCACTCACGCTGCCTGCTCAGTCGCCGAGGCCGAGTGCGCCAGCCGCCCGCTCACTGCTCGCCGCACGCACGCCCACTCGCACCAAGGCGCCACTGCGGAAAACTAGGGTTACGGTTGTTTTGCTAGTGGTCAGGCCGGGCTCGATGGAAAGAAGGAGAAGGGCAGAAGACAAGGAAAGAGCAATGTAGTCTTTTTTCCCACCGGTTTTCAGTTTTTTTTTAATTCGAAATCCAGATCAGACTAACTGTGTTTAACAGCAAGGACAAACGGCTCTTTCATTTTTAAAACGCAGGGGTAAATTCGTAAAGTTAAAAAATAAGGGGTAAAATCACAATTGGAGTCCGGCCTAGGGGTAGAAACGCAATAGCCCCATAAAACATTATTTGGACATTTTGTTTTTACAACTACTGACACCAGTAATTAAAAAGGACTGCTGAAACCGGCGGCCAGCGACGCTGGCTTTGCCCAATAATCTTTAGTTGATGATCCGCTGAGTGACACTCTATAGTGTAAGAAAGTATCAAAGATACGCTCCTAGGCGACGCAGTCTTCAAACATTGAGATATGGTACCATGATATTAGGATATCTGCAGATATGGTAGGTTACGATCATGTAATTCCGGCTTGCCTTATCTGTCATGGAGGCTTCTTGCCCCCTAAATATTATACTCCTATATAATCTGCCCATGAGGCTCAACAATACAATCATCCATTCAACCTATTCTATTCTCCTACATGATGTAGAGCCAAACCGATCCGTTTTGCTTCCGCTGCCCACCCTCCCCAAAAACCTAGCGCTGCTGGCGCCCCACCTCTCGCGTGGTCGATGTCCATATTCCCCACAACGCTACTCCAGAGTGCTGCCTCCACGACGCCGTAGCACGCCCCTGGGGAGATCACCATGTTGATCTCCGCGGGGGGTCACGCCCTCCAACATCACACGACGGATCAGTCTAATCTACCGTCATCGTCGTAGAAGGTCGTCCAGCAGCTACAGATCGTGATGGACCAACCTGGATGTCATCGTCCATGAGCTGCCAATCGCCTCCACCCCTTGCTGTCAGCGCGGTTAGGTGCTGCCACCGGGCTTGCATCGTCTACAGACAGCTCAACGCCATCACACCTACTCATGGACCCTGGACCTCTCCATCATCGCGCGGGCCCTCCCTCAACATCGTCGCTGTCATCAGGCCTGCTCCATAGTCGGTGAATGCATGCTGCCCTTCCCCTCCATGGCTTGCCGAGTGATGCTTCGTGTCGCCGAGCGATGCATCATCATCGCCGAGTGATGCCTCGTCGTTGCCAAGTGCTGGAGCCGCCCTCTCCTTCTCTCTCTCTCTCTCTCTCTCTCGCCCCCCCCCCCCCCGGTCATTGTTTTGATCGTGTGGGGAGGCATCGGTATAATATGAAAGGCCATGTACGATGCACACCCAGGAGTCTACACAAGACGTTGCTGCTGCTGCTGTTTTAGTTTTTTAATTTCTTTGTTTTTTTCTCGATCACTAATCAAGATTGCGTCACCCACCGCCCGTCGACTTCGTGCGCCTCTACATCAACACCATCACCGGCTCCTCCTCATCAACAATCATGTGACCCATCCTGGTGTGCGGTGGACGCAGAGGCGCTCCTCTCGTGGTGTTGCTAGGCACCTCCGCCGCATGGTCTTCATGCCGGTCATCCCCGATACCTTCGTTAGCCTCATGTCTGCACCCTCGGATTGATCACCCGACTTGTGCAGTGGCATGGCGGTTGTGCTTTTGGGACGGATGTCCTGAGAGCATGCATCACCGCCGACTCTGACGGCTGTAGTTGTGCTGCCCTATTGCGTCACAACATCACCGCCTATGATCTTTGTCGCTGTATCTTCATCATCGTTGACTACGTCATTGCGCCCTTCACGCGCAAGGTCTTCACCAGGCTGCCCGAGTTCTTCGTCGACTTCTACAACCACTACTATCGTGACAACTACACCAAGCTACATGGCCTTTGCGCTATGGCTCGACTGCACCTTTTCGATTCATCAAGTACAACCTCGTCGCTAGTATCGCTGACTCTTCTTTAACTATTTCATCTACTCCGACAACCTCGGCTGCATCAACATCTTTTTTCTCGTTGTTCTATGCGCCGCCACCATCTTTGAGACCTCCTCTGCTGATCCCAAAGATGCTGACACATGGTTGGATCCCTTACCTTCGTACGCTCGGTATTGGTAACACCAGAGCGTGCCTTCGTCCACTACATGCTCTTGGGTCTGGCAAACCTAGGGACACCTTGTCCATGGCGATTGGACTACATCGACTTCAGCATCAACCTTCTACCTCATGATACCTCGACTGTGTCGCCATCTTCGTCTAAGGCGCTTTCTCCTATGCACTCCACTTCATGGCACCTTGTTTTGCCCTCGGCATTGGTGTGGTTCTTCATCAGCTACCTCGACAACCTCAATGACCATGGCTACTTCAAGCAAGACCTCATCGATCATGGTTACAGGCCTTCGTCTCGGCTATCTTGACATTGGCACAAATGGCTACCGCCTTGCTTGAGCACTCCAGCCACAATGTTTGCTCTGCTCCCGTTGTGACTGTGGAGGGATATTAGAGTATATTAGGATATCTCCAGATATGGTAGATTAGGATCATATAATCCCGGCTTGCCTTATCTCTAAGGGAGGCTTCTTGCCCCCTAAGTAATGTACTCCTATATAATCTATCCATGAGGCTCAGCAATACAATCAATTACTAGTGGCAGTTTATTTATTTACCGCTACTAAAAAAACAGCATGTGCTTTTGTACTAGTGTGGGGAATGACTGCTTTTCCCCTGTTTGTGTCCTAGAGAATAGTAATATTATGCTACCACGCTGTATTTCGGACCCTTAATGTGTTCATATGTGCTGGACCTTCAATCTGTGTCGGCAAACAACGTGGAAGGCTGTACCCCGTAGTTTGACTATATGACAGCTGTGCCCTATGAGATCAACTGGCGAACGTTCTTCATGTCTTGGCATGGTGTTAAGTATAGCTGCTTTATTTCTAGTATATCCTTCGGTTTCAAGTTACTCGAACCATGTGCAAGCTCAAAACTATGGATCCTGTAATGTCTTCATGATGCTTGCATTGATACACTTATTTTGCTATGGAATGCTGAGTGTCTCTGTGTTCTTTTGTTTCCTGGTACCATGCCTGTAGTGATATTCTGAGCCAGCGTAGGTCCTATGTCCTTGACATTATCCTGATCCTCCGTTGGATTAAGCACCCACTTTGCGCAACTCTATACTCTGTAGCCAGAGCAACCACAGTTGAAGGACTTTCCTTCCCGATGTCTCCTATACTCATATTAAGCAGTCTAATGTGCATCTATCTCCGACTTGTGGTTTTTTTCTCATTCTTCCATCAACATTTCAGCCAATTGATTATATAGGCTAGTATACATCACACACATGAATGAGCAACGGTAGGGAGACAAGGATAGTATGCCTTTTGGCTTGCTGCTGGATTAAGACAGCTACGAAGAAGCTGGTAGTGTGAATCTTTACCATCGCCTTAATTTCATCATGGGATGTTGGTTGCTGGCTTGCTGCTATTAGAGATAAAAGCTAACTATTGTACCAGAGTTGGATAGAACTGAATCTTGATAGTTGTTTGATTTGTTGCTGCATCTAAATAGTACTTTAGACAGGGTGATAACCAACTCCGGTGCGCCCTTGTAAGCCACGATGGGGGCTTATCCCATCTCATATAAATATAACAACATGACCTCCTAGGAAGGTGAGAATGCTTCAGAACACGATAATTCAATAAAATATGCATCATGGTCTATAAAAAGCTACACTTACGGCCATACAGTAAGTGTGTTGTGTCATGCCGCACAGGAGATGACAATATGGTACGGCAACACAACACACTAATTGCCATACAGACTGTCTCAAGGGTCTGGAATGATGACCAAAACTACTGACCAGGCTCCCATTACAATATTATGTTCACTGGGCTGTAGAATGCGGCTGAATCAACAACCAATGCACATGACAAAGAGGTAGTCGATATGGCGGAGCGTTGTTTACCAGCATTACTTTCGAATACACGCCACGTCATTCTCGAACGGCCACCGGTGCAATGTTAATCCGAACGATGCACGTAAACAGCGCTTCCTGTGCAAGGTTCCTGCCATGCGCATGCTCCATGATGTCTACGAGCGTTGAGTGCTCTTAACAGAGTTGTAGACTTGATTGTGGTTCATCAGCGAGTTTGTTGAACCCTCTCTGTCCCCGTTAATGCTGGTTAGCTTTGAAGAAGGAGCTCACAGAATATGGACATCCAGATGCCTCCTATTCCCAATGGTGACATCTCTGAACCATATGTACATGCTTAACTCTAGTCGGAAGATGCATTCTCCTTGCTACAGCTTGCTCTCTATCTCTCTTATTTGCATAGGCTCAGGGAGAAGACAGCAAAGTCGTGCAACATATACTACTCAGAACTGACAACATAACATGTTCTGTTCCTGTATAAATAAAGTCAGATATGTTTAACTTTGAAGAGAGGAAGGTTGGCTGGTTCATTGCCTTGCCCTGTAAATGAAATATCTCAGCATTTACGTGTGCAGTATCCCATCTAGCAAAAGGAAACAATGTAACATCCGTGTCCAATGAACATGCAGGTCGAACAGGGTTAGAAAAAGCCCGCCGTTCAGTAATAGGAGGCATCTGGATGTCCATATCCTTTGGTTTCCTTTCCCAAACCTAAGTAGCAGCAACAGGGTGAGAGACTGTATAACTAACTCGCCAGCCAACTCGCCTAGGATGTACACCGGAATTACAAGAACTCGCTACTGTTGGACATCATGGAGCGTAGGCGTAGCGTCATGCTGACACTAAATGTGGAACTGGCTTGCATTTACGGCAAAGGCATGCAGCAGATTATCATACGCATAGATTTTTCCAATTAGCAAACTCCATGATTTCCATTATCAGATATCAGAAAAATATATCTTTCAGCTACCCCAACCACCTTGTGTTAAACACTTTGTTAATTTTGGCCTACCGCTAATAAAGTTTGGTAATTGGACAACCTGCTGATGGCGACGACGTCTAAAATGACGGGAGAGCTGTCGCAGTTTTCCCAGCCGCTCCTCTAGGATGTGTTTTGTTTTCTTCTGTGTCATCAATGGAAGCTAAGTACAACGGTCAAAGGTTCCAGGAGCACAACGCATGCAGTGCAGGAGCGGGATGGCACGGAACGGTCGGCATCGATCATAGCTCGCGGGGCAGAGCAGCACAACTAATTCTATAAATATTATATATCTAAAACTAGATCTTTGAACTCTGAAGAGCTAATAACTAAATCTACATATTTTGATTTCCTGCATATAAAAAGATCCAATATAGTTGCAAGGAACTAAAAAAAAAATAAGTAGATAATATGTGATAGATCCGAACCAGTAGAGCAACAAAATCATATAAAATTATGCAAGGTTTGTAAAACCTGACTAAGAACTAACAAGTAGATTTGGTAAGAAATAGATAACAATAGAGCATAAAAGTACAAGGAATGGAGTGGATTTACCAAAACTACTTAAAACAAAAGTGGATAAAAAAGAAACTTCCCCATCCCCTCTACAAAATTTTCCGATACTGTACGAACACCTATTCACGAGCAAATTTTCAGACAAGCTACAGCCCGACCCGACAAATACGATGGGCTATTTACAGAGACAGATCTAGTGGCGGTGCTGGTGTCATCACCACGATCCACCACCATCGTCAAGTATTGGTGGAGATGCATGCTGACGTCAGCTCCCGCTGCCACCAGCTTGCATTCCCAGTGGTGGTGGATTAGCTGGGCCCGCCTCCTGGCCTCCAAGTGGCAGTGGCAATGTTTACCGCTACTGCAAAATTCTGGGCCTATGTCTCTACATGTCTTTATTGTACTAGTGTTGATGAAATTTAACGGCAAAATCATAGATATACAAAATATTAAGGATGATACAACATCAATAATAATTTGATTTTTTCATACAAACAGGAATATTGACACTAGACGCAAAAAATACGTGGGCCACCACACTAATGATAGAGTATGAGACTTGCCTTAAGAGTATACGAAATTGGCATCCTTTGGGCTGTTCCCCTGGAAGAGCCAGTGTGCGGTGCCATGCATGGCAAATTGCAGCGGCAGCAATTTATTGTGTGTGCCTCCGCAGCACCCTCTGGCAATCTGATGCAAGCATTTGATGGTTGCGGCGATCCAATTTTTGGAGCTGATGTGGCAGAGGCGGCAGACAAGGAGAAGGAGAAGCTGACACCTGTTCAAGGAGCGCCTGGAAGAGCGTAGAGTAGCCTTCCAGCCTTCAGTGTCATCAGTGGCAATGGCTGGTCAGGGAGGTGGCCATCGTCAAGAACCAAGGTACTCAATCCGCTTAAAAATAATGGGGGCAATTAAGCATCCACTTCGCGGAGATGTTTTGCCATTTGCCACAGAAATCAAAGCGGAAGGAATTCCCTTCGTGATGCCTCTTATTTGAATGGCATGTAATGTGTCGTGCTCGTGCATCCAACACCGACTTGTGCGTTAGGCTACCTGTTCCATTTCCATTACTACCTTATGGTTTATATAGGCTAGTACGCATTAATTACGCACATGAGTGAAGACAGCTTCGAAAAAGGGGGTAGTGTGACCCGTACCTGGGATGTTCCTTCACATGTATTTGAGCACCAAACGGTTTGTGCATGTCACTATATGTTGTGTACACAAACTATGCTGTAGAAGATATTGTGGTAGACTGTCATAGAACCGTCTTACCACAGAGACGGCTTCGATCTAGAATCTTTCTCGGGTGACGACACGCGTTGTGACACCCAATAGTACAGCACATGACAGAAGAATATAATTACAACAAGAGCATAGGTAGAGTTTAGAGGTTTACATAAATTCGAAATTATATTACAAACCAGAGTTTTAACAAAATGAAAATGCGGAAGCGAATTTGTTTAACAGTGATTCAATTAGTTCGACGGAATAGATAAAATACAATCGCCCTCTCACGGCGACATACAGGGAACAACCCGGCCATGATAGGTGTTTTGCCCAAACACCGTACCGGCAATCAACCGACTACTCCTCGACTTCGTTCATGCACAGCTCCCATTTGGTGTTCCAGCAGTCAGGGCGCTGGCCTTTCCAATGAAATCTCCCATCGTAGTGGCAGTCTCTGCCCTGATCATCTGAAAACCACATAGAGCTACGCCCTGAGTAATTAATTTACTCAGCAAGACTGACCTGACAAAATGGCCAACTACAGCCGACACTTAGACAATGCAAGGCTAAGGATAGGGTTTATTTTGCCAGAAAGCCAGCCTACGAGTGGATCCTTATTTTCAAGTTTTAGCATCAAGTTAAGTTGTCATGCGAAATAATAAATTTAGTTTGCACTAAAGCTCTACCAATCAAGGTTGCAAAACAATCTTAATAATTTCAAACAGCAGTATTAAACCCATTCATCATCTTAATGGCTTCCGACACTGTTCTGGAGCAGCGATCAAGTGGTACTCGTTATTGTGAGGGGTAGCGACTCGAATCGATTTACATCCTGTAGGAGAAACCTGCTTGCACGACCCATACGCGCTTCCTAGAAGCCGCATGGAGCAATCTTTCGCTTATGGTACCGCAGGGTCTTTCGGATCCAGACTCCCCCGAGAAAGGTCCTCCAACACGATGCGCCCCGTGCCGCCATCCGTGGGTGGATTGCTCCCTCCTCTCAGCCCTAGTTACACCAAAGAAGGGAGAAGGCTATATTCCGACCAGGCAGTAATCGTAGTTATGTCGGTTTACCGAGCCCATATCTTCAGCATGCAAACAGTACGTTCAAACTTGATCCCATGGGCCGGACACGAGGCATAGCCTTAGGTGACTCGGACGGGGCTACCTCCTTGAAGATAAGCTGTCCTTCCCTTTCCACCTAGTTGCCCGTCCGGTCTTCATTGTTGTTCCATTCCAACTTTCCATCATCCACCAACATTCCCCAAGTGATAAGTCCTGATCTACGAGCGGTCTTCATACCACTCGACGAATAGCCGTCCTAAATTAAGTAGACCGACTACCGCCCTGAGGCTAATACCGGGTATAGGGATCCTACTGCATACTAGGTTCTCAAATAACTCCTATATACTTAATGCACAGGCAAACCTACATCACACTATCTAGTGCTAAAATAAAAAGTGTAAAACTTGGTGGGATGCACCGGGGCTTTCCAGGGTTCTTCTCTTGGTCAGTTGCGACACCACCGTCCCCTTCTGGCTCCCGCTCTGGTCCCGTCTCCACTTGGTTCACTGCGTGATCTATATGATGCAAAAGATGATGCTTATGAGAGAAGATTCATGACACTTCCTCAATAAATACGTTAATAAACACTATTTCTCGTGGAAGTGAGCGGGGTGTGTTGATTGGTTCAGCAATGTGACGTATTTAGTGGAGGCACAGGGTGTGGGCATTTAGTGTATTTCCTTCATGGACTCCAGTATTTAACCGCGACGACGTCATACCAAGGTTCGGTGTGTGTGTCGATCGAGGCTGAGCTACATATGTGACATTCATGACCAGTAGGTACTATTTTAATTAATGTTTTAGTGTATCGAGCACAACCCTCACAAAGAACTAAGTACCCATGAAGCAGCCCTAAGGTGGAACCATATATATTAAAGGGTAATACTACACTTGAGACACAATTTATTAAGTTCACATGGTTCTGATCATCAAATGAGCAGGAGTGATTTAATATAGGGGATACCAGGAGAGATTTATTGACCAAGTTTCACTCACATGCACTGAGCCAATAATTTTAATTAATTAACATAAGGAAAAAGGTGTTAATTTAATTATAGCTAATATACAAAGACTCACCTAAGACATTTTCCAGAGAGACTAGAAACTGAAAAACCTATTTGGTGGCCAAGTTTCAAGATTTTATCAGCTCCCTATAATTAGTTATGAATTTATAAGGGTTTTTATTATATATTTTAAACCTAAAAATAAAACTAACATGCAACGTGATTTAGTATCTTTCCCTACTAGTACTAGTCCAGACAAAGCCAACAAAATTTATCTTGCTTCAAAATTCCTATTAATTAATTTACTATGTATTTTACCATTTTTAACACTTTTCTCGAAATGAATAAAATGATAAAAATCAATTTCTATGTTCGTGGGTCGCATCCAGGCAGCCCAGTGGGCTGAATCCACACGGGAGAGACGCTCTTGGGCCAGATCTTGCCCAGGCGGGCGTGGCCTAGTGGCCAGCGTGGCCCATCGGCCAGCTCGGCTGAGCCAAGCGCGCGCGCGCAATGGCGGCGCTCGGCCGCGTGCGGTGGTGCGAGCACGGCGGCCCGCCGAGTGGACGGGAGAAGCTGCATTGGCGCGATCGCGATTGGTGGGTGAGAGCGAGCACGCGGCACGCGAGAGGGAGCAAGGCGGCTCACCGGGGCTAGTGCGGCGACGGCGAGGCGGAGCGACGGCGGTTGGCGGTGGCGTTCCAGCGGTGGACCTGCGCTTTGGCGAGCCGAGTGAGGCCGGAGAGGTACGTGAAGCCAAGAGCTCCCTACATGCTAAAGGAATGTGGTCGAGGCTCACCAGCGAGCTTGGGCGACGCGGCGGAGCGGCGGTCGGAGGCGGGGAAGGAGAAGTCGATTGCCGGTGACTCGGAGAGGAAAGAGGACAGCAGCTCCGCAGGGAGCACCAGGGCGCTGGAGCGAAGCTCGCGGTGCTCACGGCAGGGGCGGGGAGGCGTTGCAGCGGCCGGGCATCGGGGCTCGCATGGCGGCGATGGCGAGCGCCTCGGCGGAAGAGAGAGAGCAGAGGGTGGAAGGCGCGCGTGAGAGAGAGAACTGGCAGGGGGGTGTTCGAACCGCGGGGCGACAGAGAGGATGTCGGAACGGGGGTGGGGGCGTCGATCCGTGGGCGAGCCGGTTGCCCAGCCGCCGGCGCCCACGCGGCGTACGGGCAGGCGGGAGAGGCGCGGCGCCGGGGTTGTGTTAGTTTAGGGTCGCTGACGGGTGGGCCCCATGGGGAATTCGAATTTTCTTTATTTTCCTAACCTTGCTAACCATCAGTACTTACTATTTTTGTGGAGATTAATCCAATGCTGATCAAATAAAACCAAAAATATGGGCAAACTCCTCATAATGTGAGAGATTTTACACAAATGCTAACTGCCACTAGTTCTTAATAAAATTTGAATAGAAATTTTATAATGAGAGGTGGTTTTGGGGCATTTGACCATTTATTTGGGGCATTAAATGATGTGGAAAAATTATGGGAAATTCACCAAAATTCTATTCCACCATGAACATCAACATATATTTTCGGGAGGTATGAGTCATGTTGAAAAATCTGGACTTGTAGTTCAAGTGGCACTCAAATATGCTTAATTTAAATTCAAATTTGGTCATTTCAGTTCAAATTTTTGGTGTTAGGTTCTTGTGATGACTAAGGTTCTGTTTTTGGAACCATTATGATACTAGGAGGGTCACAGCCCTCCCCCCTTAAAGAAATCTCATCCCGAGATTAAAGGATGTGATAACGGTTTACCTAAGTGGTGGAGTAGGAACTCGGGGTAGTGGCTTTGCAGAAACTCTTTAGTTTCCCAAGTGGCCTCTCTGGCGGTGTGGTTGCTCTATTGAATCTTGTAGAACTTGAGCATCTTCTTGCGGGTAACTCGTTCCTTCTCGTCCAATACCCTCATCGGGCGCTCTGAGTATGTCAAGTCGCGTTGTAGTTGTTCGGTGCTCTCCTGTGGAACGTCTACCGGTGTCTTCAAACATTTCTTGAGTTGGGACGTGGAACGTGTCATGCACTCCCGCGAGTTCCACTGGTAATCGGAGCTTGTAGGCCACAGATCCGCATCTCGCCACGATGGGGTAGGGGCCAATATAACGAGGTGCCAACTTTCCGCGAATCCCAAATCGCTGTACACCCTTAGTTGGTGACACTCGAAGGTAGACCATATCGCCGACCCTGAATTCCAACGGGCGGCGTCTTTTATCCGTATAACTTTTCTATTTGGATTTTGCCGCTCATAAGTTTGATTGGGTTTCAAGTACTTTCTCCTCAGCTTGCTGCACCAATTCCGGGCCAAATATTACTCTCTCCCCTGATTCTGACCAACTCAGTGGTGTGCGACAACGGCGACCATAGAGAGCCTCGAACGGTGCCATCTTGATGCTTTCCTGATAACTATTGTTGGATGCTAATTCTGCCAAGGGTAGGCACTCATCTCACTTTTTGTTGTGATTCAATACGTACGCCCTCAACATGTCCTCCAATATTTGGTTAACTCTTTCTGTCTGACTGTCTGTTTGGGGGTGGTACGCGGAACCTCTAATCAACCTGGTGCCCAGTGTCTCGTGTAGCTTCTCCCAAAAGCGTCCCACAAATTAGGAGCCTCTGTCAGATACGATAGTCTTGGGCACTCCGTGCAAACACATGATTCGCTCAATGTATAGTTGCGCATATTTCTGCATCTTGAATCGTGTCGACACAGGGATGAAGTGGGCGACCTTTGTCAACCTGTCAACAATGACCCATATGGAGTCGAATTTATGTGACGTCAGCGGTAGACCAACAATGAAATCCAAGCTGATATCCTCCCATTTCCAGGCTGGAACACTCAAGGGTTGTAGTAGGCCTGCCTTCTTCAGATGATCGGCCTTGACTCGGCGGCAAGTATCACACTATGCGACATATCGTGCTATTTCCCTCTTCATACGAGTCCACCAATATTTGGATCTCAAATCGTGGTACATCTTGTTGCTGCCCGGATGCATGGAGTACTTTGCAACATGAGCCTCGTCCAGAATCTTCTCGCGGAGTTCCATATCCTGAGGCACCACTAGTCGATTCTGGAACCATAAAACTCCATCTGCATCTTCTCGAAAACATTGTACCTTAGCGTCGCCCTCTTTTAGTCTCCTTCTGAGATGTATTATGCCAATATCATTTTTCTGGGCTGCTACTATTTCTTCCCATAAGGTAGGAGTTAATGCTAGGTTATAGAGGGCTCCGTGGAGTGTTACTTGAACATAATGACCATCTCGGACTCGCGGGCTGACCAGGATGTGATGGCATTGAGCCTTGCGGCTTAGTGCATCAGCCATGACATTAGCCTTTCCTGGGTGATAGTGCACTTCCAACTCGTAGTCCTTAATCAATTCCAACCAACGGCGTTGTCTCATGTTCAAGTGATCTTGAGTGAAAATCTACTTCAAGCTCTTGTGATCGGTGTATATACGAACTAAATTTCCAAGGAGGTAATGTCTCCACATCTTTAAGGCTAGCACCACTGCTGCTAACTCCAGATCATGTGCGGGGTAATTCTGTTTGTGCTTCCTCAATTGCCTTGATCCATAAGCAATGACTCTCCCATCTTGCATGAGCACGCTTTCTAATCCAATACTCGAAGCGTCACAATAGACATTGAACGGTTTCCCTAGGTCCGGTTGAGCTAATACTGGGGCCGTGGTCAGGTGCTTCTTCAAAGTTTGAAAATCACTTTCGCAGCCTTCATCCCATATGAATTTCTTGTCCTTCTTAAGCAACTCGGTCATGGGCTTTGCAATTTTGGAGAAGTTGGGGATGAAACGGCGGTAGTAACCAGCTAATCCCAGAAAACTGCGTATATGAAATATGGTCTTCGGGGTCTTCCAATTCAGTACATCTCTTACTTTGCTAGGATCTACCACTATACCTTCTTCCGAGATAATATGGCCTAAAAATAGTACTTGCTTTAACCAAAACTCGCATTTGCTAAACTTAGCATATAGCTGGTGCTCCCTTAACCTCTGTAGTACAACACGAAGATGCTCTGCATGTTCTTCTTCTGATTTCGAGTAGACGAGGATGTCGTCAATGAACACCACTACAAACTTGTCCAACTCTGGCATGAACATCGAGTTTATGAGATACATGAAGTGCGCCGGTGCGTTTGTCAAACCAAACGACATCACTAAATACTCATATAGTCCGTATCGCGTAGAAAATGCTGTCTTAGGAATATCTTCGGCGCGGATTTTAATTTGATGGTGTCCAGACCGAAGATCGATCTTGGAGAAAACCTTAGCTCCTATTAACTGATCAAAGAGAATGTCAATACAGGGCAGTGGATACTTGTTCTTGATAGTCACTGCATTGAGGGGTCGGTAATCTACACATAGCCTCAAGGTCTCATCTTTCTTTTTCACGAACAGTGCCGGACAACCCCAAGGTGAAGAACTTGGTCGAATGAATCCCTTATCCAGCAGCTCTTTCAACTGCTCTTTTAATTCCGCTAGTTCCTTGGGTGCCATTTTATACGGCCTTTTGGATATAGGTGCCGTCCGCGGCTGAAGCTCAATCTTGAACTCAACGTCCCGATCCGGTGAAAGTCCAGGGAGATCGTCAGGAAACACGTCCGGAAATTCCCTAACCACTGGAATATCCTTTATTTGCTCGGCTGTGGTGTGGTGAATGCTTGGTGCGGCCAGCTGGGGAGGTAGTACCCGGAAGCTTACGCTACCATGGGTGGGAGAGTTTAGGTGTATGGTGTAGGCGTCTATGTCCAATATAGCCTTATGTTGCCTCATCCAAGGCCCAGAATGGTGTCAATGTTACACCCTTCTAAGACCATGCATTTGGTAGGGTAGACTTTTGTTCCTAGGGTTATTGGGAGTTTCTCAATTTCATAGAGAGCAGGGGTTTGCCCACCAGTTGACGTAATGGTGTATTGGGTTTTCATAAGGGTGCGAGGCAGCCGGTACTTATCAATGAAGAACCCACTAACAAAACTATGGGATGCTCCCGAATCAAACAGAACTAGTGCGGGGTGGTCTCGAATAGAGAACATACCAGTGAGGATGGGGCTGTTCTCCGGAATCTCCTCTAGGGTGGTATTGTTCACGCGGCCAGTGCGGACTGGTCCCCTGTTGTTGTGGTTATTGTTGCTGCTGCTGTTCCTTTGCGGGTTCTGGCCAGTACTCTTCTTGGGGTGCGTGCACTCCCTCGAGAAGTGTCCAAGACGACCGCATTTGTAGCAGGGGAAAGGTCCGGTCTGAGAGTTCGGTTGCTGTGGCGGGCGGAACCCACCTTGGCCCTGCTGCTGACGTGGTGCCTGGGGTCGCTGTTGTGCCGGCTGAGGCGGGCGCACAAAGGGTGTCGGCACGGGGGCGGAACGGTACCTCTGTCCAGATAGGGTGGAGTACACCATGCGAAACTTCTGTGGGGGCCCACTGGATGGCCCCATAACACCTACGGACCTCTTCCGTTCTGCCATCACCTTGCGATATCCGTCTTCCGTGATGATGGTGTTGTTGACGAATTCAGCGAATGTGCCGCCCATGTTAAGGTTGAGGCGGTCCTGCAGCTCTGCACTTAGCCCCTCCAAGAAACGGTCCTTGCGCTTGGCGGGGGTGTCCACTTGTTCCGGGGCGTATAGCGCCAACCGGTTGAACTCTTCGCAGTACTCTTCGACGCTACGGTTGTGTTGCTTTAGTGCGGCGAATTCATGTGCCTTCCTGCGGATGATCCCTGCAGGGATATAGTGAGCACGGAATGCATCTTTAAAGTCGTCCCAAGTGATCTGTTGGTCCACACCAATAGAGGTGACATGGTTAGCTCACCATGTCCCAGCTACGCCATGCAGCTGCTGTGCTACGAACAACGTCTTCTACACGAGCGTGCAGTTAAGGAGCCCAAATTTGGACTCGAACATGCGAAGAAAATTCTCCGCTTCCATGGGCTCAGTGGTTGAGCTGAATGTGGGTGGCCTGGTGGCGAGGAAGTCATCGTAGGAGCTGTTCTGCAGTGCGCCGCCGTTGTGGCCCCTAGCAATTCGGGCTGCTAGGTTCTGCTGCGCCAGCTCCCGCATGAATTCCGCCTGCTGCTGCTAGCTTTCCATCATGATGGCGAAGAACTGCGTCATCATCTGCATGGGGTTGGGTGGCAGCGGTGGTGGTGGAGTCCCATGTGGAGAGTCATTTCCCCTAGCCCTGGAACCTTCGGGCTGATCTCCATGAAGCTCGTTGGTATTGCGGGTGCGCACCATTCTGAAATGCAAGAATAAGGATTCCAATTAGTCTCTTCTCCAACATGATCATCACAGGTTACCAAATCAAATAACACAGCAACATGGGGCAGCAATTTGGTAAACAGTATAATTCTGATAAAAGCTAAAATTTCCCAGTTAACACAGGTCCTAATACAAGGCGTCAGTTCCATACTACATAAACTCGGAATATGTGGCCATCGAGTTTCCAAAAGTTATTCACGCGGGTGATCCTCAAAATATAACAACCACGCGTGGATCGTCATAAGCTATCCATCTATAGGTACGACTAGTCGTGTCTACTATGACTACTAAGTCCTATCTCCGGCGATGCCACAGGGTCCTGGACGGTCTACGCCTGTCAGAGTGGGTGGCTCGTAGTCCACATCGGACTCCTCGCCCACATCCTCCTCGGGCTCCTCCTTTGTGGGTGCTGCCGGCAGCGCAGCAATCGCGTCCAAGTGAGCCTAGAGGTCCTGGTTCTCGTGAGCCAGGGTCTCCAGGTCCTCCGCGAAGGCCGTGGTGGTGAAGGATCAAGTCGCGGCAATGGTGGCTATCGTGGAGGAGGACGCTCTGGAGGAGGTGGCCGGGGTGGTTTTGGCCGAGGCTACCCAGGGCGTGGTGACCATGGAGGTGATCCAGCTAAGCCACCATGTCAGGTTTATGGTAAGGACAATCATACAGCGCTTAGGTGCTGGAAACGCTTTGATCACAACTATACAGGAGAAGAGAAGATGGTGAATGCTGCTGCAGGAGGCTCCTATGATGTTGATACTGTGTGGTATGCTGACTCAGCGGCCACATATCACATCACTAGTGAGTTAGAAAAGTTGACAATGAAGGAAAAGTACCAAGGGCAGGAGCAGATTAGAGCGGCCAATGGCTCAGGTATGCAAATTGTTCATATTGGTAACCCTATGCTTAATACCCCCTTGAGTGATATTCATCTCAACAATATTCTTCATGTTCCTAGTACTTCCAAAAATCTAGTCTCAGTTCATCGCCTGACAAGTGATAATAACATCTCCATTGAGTTTCATCCCTTTTATTTCTTAATAAAGGATCGGGCCACGAAGAAACTGATCATGCGCGGCAAGTGTAGTGGAGGGCTCTATCCACTTCCTAGTTTGGAGAATTCATCGTCTTCTAGGTGTGTCTTGAGTGTCACCAAACCAACAATATCACGTTGGCATGGTAGATTGAGTCATCCTTCCAATGTCATAGTTAAGAGAGTCCTTGATAGCAATAAGATAGATTTTCAAGTGAGTCAAATAATGAGGTTTGTAATGCTTGTCAGCAAGCAAAGAGTCATCAGCTCCCTTTTCCTAAGTCAGTTAGTGTGTCTAAAGCTCCTTTAGAGCTTGTGTTTTCTGATGTCGGGGTCCGGCCCCTAGTTCTGTTGGAAGGAAAAATTATTATGTCAGCTTCATTGATGATTATTCTAAGTTTACATGGGTCTATCTTCTACAATATAAATCTGAAGTTTTTGAGAAATTTCGTCTCTTCCAACAACATGTTGAACGATTACTGAATAGGAAGATTATTGCCATGCAAACTAATTGGGGAGGGGAGTATAAAAAATTGAGTTCTTTCTTTGAACGTATTGGCACATCACACCTTGTTTCTTGTCCACATACTCATCAACAAAATGGGGCAGCCGAACGAAAGCATAGACACATTGTTGAAGTAGGCCTTTCACTTCTTTCTCATGCATCTATGCCTTTGAAATTTTGGGATGAATCATATTTGACTGTGGTTTTCTTGATAAATCGCCTTCCTTCCCGTGTTATCAACATGAAAACGCCTTTGGAACATTTGTTTGGAACAAAACCTGATTATTCTTTCTTGTGCACGTTTGTTGTGCATGTTGGCCTAATTTGCACCCCTATAATACGCATAAGCTTGCTTTTCGTTCCATGAGGTGTGCTTTTCTTGGATATAGCAATTAGCATAAAGGATACAAGTGTCTCGATATCTCTAGTGGAAGAGTTTATATTTCCCGGGATGTCATTTTTGATGAGACTGTTTTTCCTTTTTCTGAACTAAATCCTAATGCTGGTGCTCAATTACGATCTGAAATTCTTCTCCTTCATCCAACTTTGCTTAACTCGCAAGGAAATATTGGTGTAGAAGTTTCTGATGTGAATAATTTTGCTAATCATGATGTTGAGGATGTTCTAGATCATGGAAGTTTTACAGGAGAGTATGGAGATGACAGTGCTGCATCGGCCAGGGACCCTTCATTTGCAAATGATCCAGGTGCGACCGGTGATGTTGCTCCTGATGTGCATGTCTCTCCTGTATGTACAGGACCTATTTCTTTGGATGGAGGCACAAATGTTTCCTCAGATCGTGCGCCAACTGTTGTTGTGCTGCCATCTGAATCGGTTTCTGTGCCAGCGTCTACTTCAGATGTTGATCAGCGACCAAGAACCAGGTTACAGAAAAATATTCGTAAACCTAAGACTTATACTGATGGCACTATTAGGTATCCTTGTCTTACAGCTACAGGAGAACCAGAAAATTTGGAGGAAGCTCTAAACCATGATCAGTGGCGTGTAGCCATGGATGAAGAATATCAAGCGCTCATGCGTAATAATACGTGGCATCTTGTGCCGTGCCGAGAAGCTAGCAATCTTATTGATTGTCGATGGGTGTATAAAGTCAAGAGAAAACCGGATGGATCAGTGGATCGCTATAAGGCCAGATTGGTTGCAAAAGGATTCAAGCAAAGGTATGGCATAGATTATGAAGACAGATTCAGTCCAGTTATTAAATTTGCAACTATTCGATTGGTTCTTGCTTTTGCCATATCAAATAACTGGTTTCTTCGACAATTGGATGTTCAAAATGCCTTTTTACATGGTTTGTTATACGAAAATGTTTATATGAAGCAGCCTCTTGGGTATGAGGATCCTACTAATCCTTTGGCGGTTTGCAAACTTGATAAAAGCTTTGTATGGTTTAAAACAAGCTCCGCGAGCATGGTACTCACGGCTTAGTACTAAGTTACAGCAGCTTGGGTTTATGGCATCAAAGGCAGATACATCCCTTTTTATTTATAATCGGAAGGGAGTTCATATTTTCCTGCTCATATATGTTGATGACATTGTGGTTGCGAGTTCATGTTCCAAGGCTATTGATGCTTTGTTGCAAGACTTGAGAAGTGAGTTTGCCCTGAAAGATTTGGGGGATTTGCATTTCTTTCTAGGGATTGAGGTCAACAAAATCAATGATGGCATTTTGTTGTCACAAGGAAAGTATGCTGAGGAGTTGCTGGAGAGAGCATGTATGAAAAATTGTAAGTCCATTGCAACGCCAATGTCTACAACTGAAAAACTCTCCATTGCAAAAGGTACGCCACTAGGTCCAAAAGATTGCACCAAGTATAGAAGCATAGTGGGAGCTTTACAGTATTTAACGTTAACACGTCCTGACATATCTTTTTCGGTTAATAAAGTTTATCAATTTCTTCATGCGCTGACTAGTATTCATTGGAGTGCTGTGAAGAGAATTTTGAGGTATTTGAGAGGCACTATGAAATTGGGACTCAAACTTGTGAAGGATAAGTCAGTTTTGGTTAGTGCTTTTTCTGATGTAGATTGGGCGGGATGTGTGGATGATAGAAAGTCTACTGGTGGTTTTGCAATATTTCTTGGATCAAATTTAGTGTCATGGAGTGCTAGAAAGCAGCCTACAGTGTCGAGATCAAGCACTGAAGCTGAGTATAAATCATTGGCAAATGCAATGGCAGAAATTATTTGGATCCAAGCAATTTTGAAGGAACTTGGAATTCCTCAATATAAACCCTCCTGTTTATGGTGTGATAATTTGGGTGCAACGTATCTCACTGCAAATCCTATGTTTCATGGAAGAATGAAACATGTTGAGGTAGACTATCATTTTGTGCGAGAACGTGTTGCAAATAAATTTCTGGAGATACGATTTATTGCTTTTGAAGATCAGTTAGCGGATGGCTTCACTAAACCGTTGTCTTTTCAGAAAATAAAGAATTTTGTGTACAATCTCAACTTGCATAAGTTGTGATTGCGGGAGGGTGTTGAAAGTAGTTTAGATTATATCTCTTAGCCTATGTAACCGAGTAGGACTCTAGATTCTTTTGTGATATCTCGTGTGATATCCTGATAGGGTAGTTTATCTCTATCTCAATGTAATTCAAATGTAACTTGTATGTCAAGGCTTCTAGCCTATATAATCAACACGCAGCCGTGCGGTATAGTGCACGTTCCAACTATTTTCCACACTGCTCACCTTTTTCTGGTCCGCCGATGGCATTCTCTACGACGCCATGCTTCTGGTGTCGTCGGACTGTGTCGCATGATGCGCCCCTTGCTGTACCACTGTAACAAGGCCACCTGGCGGAATGGAGCAATTGTGGTGGTGCACCAAACACGACACCTCCGTTGAAGTCGTGGGACATTTGTACGAACCCTATGGTTCCCCGCCGCTATCGTTCACAGCATGGTGGATCGGCTCTTGTTAAGCGGCCGTGGGGCCGGCAGCCTCCTGATACCAGCCGTCGGCGTGGCCTGCACGTCCTTATTGTAGGCATCGACATGGAGTGCGTTGGTATGCCCGTGATCCAAGAGGCATCTAGCACTTGGCTTACACTCCTTGAAACATTCATAAGTATCCTTAGTTCTATTCCTGTCCATCACAGTTAGTTTTGAGAAATATAAGTATTGAGTCGTTGTTTACACTTAGATTTACTACTGCAGCCGTTGCTTCCTGATTGTTCCTCCCGTTTCCGGGCTGATATTGGAGATCAAACATGTATCGTGGTGTTCTCAGATCAGCCATATTTGGTCCCAGTTGAGTGGCACCGATCATGCATGATCGTGCTCATGGATGGGTGGAAAGAGTTTATTAGTATGATTGGAGCCTGATTGGTTTCATGTTGAGCGTACATACCCTGGCTCGTATAAGAGTTATATGGGAGTTTGGGCTCTTATGGTGCTTTGAGGCAATGGAAGATTCACTAACTCGTTCTTATAAGAAGTTTAAATGCCATTCTACTATAGTTCTTGGCCCGCCACAGCTCCTGGACAATATGCTGCCTGCATCTTCACAAGACACGGGTAGCATAGTGATTCCTTTCACTAGATAGGTTATTGCGCACGTAAATGCTGATGGGATTTCATATACTTCTATAAGGTATGGCTCATCATCCAAGGGTTAATGTAGATCAGGCATGGTAATGACCCGTCAACCTTCCGCAGTTCAAAGTTCAATTCAACATAAATCGCCTTTATTTTTACAAGAAGAGAACATGTTAGTTTTTAGCGGTTGTTGTCTTTCCTTCTTGTTTGATAGTTGTAGAAGTGGAAGAATTCGAGGAGGAATTCTTTTGTAGGAGGGTAGAATGTAACATCCCTAATTAAAAAAACAATAAGAAAAATTGTTTCCTGCTGTTGGGCCTATTGGGCTGGAACAAGGGACTAACTCTAGACTGCAGTAGTCCAACACGTGAGCCAACCTATAACCCTAAGCTACAGATCAATTCATATTAGTAAGCTGACAGAGGAAGGAATTCTGGCTCTGTGGTTTATTTCACTGCCGTGGATGCCGTCCGCACTTGCCACGTTCTCGGTAATTTTCTCGCAGTCGTTCGGACGTGGTTTCTCCCCTCGTGTGTTTTGACACAAACGGCCCGTGTGTGGGCCTCTTCTTCAGCTTTTCTCGCACTTCCATCGTTTTCGTTTGGGTCGGTTGCCACATGCGGCCCATTGGACGACGCCGAGTCGGTTCTTCCTTGCATCGGATGCCCGACCGGCGTGGACACGTGCCGCAGATGAACCGCCGCGTGTTCGCTGCTTCCTGACTGCGGTCCGTTGCTTTCGCGCCCATCACCTGCCTCCCAGTTTCTTCGTTTCGCTTCTTTCTTCGCCGTCGTCGTGCGAGGCGTAGCTCCTCTTCCATCTTTTGATTGCCAGGTTCGTCTGTGTCCTGCTCTACCGTGCCTCTTTCCAGTCTTTCTCTCCATTATGGTCTGCCTCTTCCTCTTCTGGTTGGCTATGGCTTCTCCCTGATGCATCTCCTTGTTTCGTTGTGCTATGTTCGTGCCTCCTCTGCTGCTTCGGCCGGTCTGTCTTTCCCAAACCTACGCTGCTCTCTGTCTTCTTTCGGCGTCCATGCTTTACCAGGTGAGATCCCCTTTTCGTTCCTTCTCTTTTAAATCTTAGTTTCTTACTGTTTTTCCTCACCTTCGTTCCTTTCTGATGCTGCATTGCATGTTGCTATGGATGTGCTGTGCTCTTGCCCTATTCCGCACAGAAAAGGTCAGATTGGTTCCACCTTTTTGCTTGCTTACTGTATTGCATCTTGTATCTCCTATGTGCGCCGCCTCCTCCCCGCCCTTACAACTCTTGCCGCTGGAAGAAAATTGCCGCTGGGAGCTGCTCATCATCCTGCAGCAACCCATCGTTGGAAGACAGATGAAATCACCTCTATTTCAACCTCTTCCAGTCACGTACTTTCCTAGCTGTTTGTTGACCTGCGCATCATTATGGCAGGCAAGGCTGCTGCTCTAGGAGAAAACGAAGAGAAGAGAAGGAAGGGCGGAGGAAGGACCCTGTACACACCTAGGTATTCAACCATATATATTTTTCCTTGTTCCATGCGTTGGGCAGCAGTTTAAGGTCAGGATTGTAAAGCTATGAGATGAATTGCTATGTTTTCCCGCTCTCCGAACAGCCACTAATCAAATCTAGTTTCACGGAAATTAGCTTTCAAATCAGAGACTTGGGTAGTAACAAAACTTGTAGAGCTTTCCAATACCTTTCTAGTGAGTATTTATGTATTTTTTTCGTGGAGAATTGAAGGAGTTATGGATGTCTGAATCTGACTGTCACTTCTCTCGGCAGCCAACTGTCCAATTCAGTTCAGAGGCAAGTTTCAGCGTTTTAGAGGCCGATTCTGACTAGGACCGTATAACGAAAGTTGTAGAAGATTGCAAGACCTTTCCAAAGAATATTTATACACAGTTTTTTGTTGGGTAGAACTTGTGTTATGGCTGTCTGAAGTCTACTGTCGATTTATTACAGTTTCAGTCTTGAGTCTGTTTCAGTTACAACTTTCTGTTTTGAGTGATGATCTAAAATTTCGTCGAAGCATATTTGATCCAGGGTAATATGGTGAATTTTGTAGTTAAAGGTATACTCTTTCCATAGAGTCCTTACAGGCCTGATTCGGAGTTGTATTATGGCAGTTATGATTTTCCAAAGTTAGTGTCGTACTGTTGTTTGGCAGATTATATCAGTCACTTTGTAGAGCCATTTAGAATTGGTAAACATCAAAACTAAATTTGGTAATGAATACCAAAGTGGTAGATTAACCAATATGTATGCTTTAAGAGTATTTATTTGTTATCGTTGCTACTATAATTTTAATGCTATAAAAAAACAAACAGTATTGCTGCTATTTATCAAAGTGAAGTGTTGCTATTTTTGTCGATTATTGGTTAGGGCGTAGAAACGATATGAATATTGATTGTAAATTATTTATGGAGTGTTTGTACTGAACTATTTATTCCAAAATAAGTGGTAATGCTCTGGGTCTTTCATAGTACTTTGATCTTCTTCAGTTGAGGCAAGTGAATATAGCGGTGGTTATGCTACCGTTTTGACTTGTTATTTCAATCACCTACACTATAATGTTCAGAACCATGTCTTACACTAAGAATTGACTCATATCTTATATTCACTCAAATATAGTTAATTCATAGCTAATTCTCTTTATATGACCTTTTATCATTGGTGTTTGGATTATGTGCTTTAATCCACATCCATGGAAGAAGACGAAGTTTATATTACCATTATTGCAGCATGCCATGTGCATTGGAAGTTATGTTTTTGGCCGATGGTCACGACCGTACCGGTACAACATCATGAAATGCAGCTCCATACCTTGTTGGGTATGCAGGTAGGAGACATGCATTTGCATTCATATGGAATCTTGAAGTATTTTGAAGTGACGTGTTGTTATCATTGAATCTCTATCGTCTGTTTATGTTCTATTTAGAAGTTATTTACTTTATATCAATTTGATATATTGATTATCCTATAAGTGAACATTAATGCTAAATCATTTCTTAATCCCAACTTGAGGTTTAAATAGCTTGTCAAAATAAATTTGCTTGCTGAGATTTTTATCTCATCCTTGTTTTACTCTCTTCAGGTGCTTGATGATTGCTAGGAGGGGAAGAGGGATTAGCTGCACATCTTGCACTTACTTAATCTTAATAAATAAAGTTTATTTATTAGAGACTTGTGCTTGATGCTTAAAGGAGTATGGATGTTAAAAATATTCTTTTGGGAGTTATCTTTATCTTTTATTAGGATGTTCTATTAATGCTAGTGTGATGTCTTTATTGTTTTGTTATCTAATTATTCTTGCTTCTTCATTGCTTATAAATTCATAGGAGATGATGCTGAATTTACTATTTATTTGTTCGGCTGTTTGTTTGTCTGGTTTTAGTGACATCCCGAGTGTTTGTGGATTCCGGGGTGTTACATGGCGGCATAACATGTCCCGGTCCTCCTAGATAACGTCGTCATCATCATTCTCACGCGTTGCAGGACGTCGCCATCCTAGTGGCCTACTTGTTCCTCGTCCTCGGGTTCTTCGTCACATCAGCATCGGTGACGGCAGCACTCAGGCCCCGTTGCCGGCTGGTCCTCCCCTCCTGTTTCTGGTCTGTCGACAACATTCTCTACCACACCACACCTCTGGTTTCATCCAACTGCCTCCTCATCATGCGCCCCTCACCGTACCATGATGAAAAGGCCATCCGACGGAATGGAGCATTTGTCGGGTAGAGCAAACACAAAACCTCCATGGAAGTCATGGGACATTTATGGGAACCCTATGATTCCTCACCGCTGTCGTTCACGGCATGGCACACCGGCTCTTATTAAGTGGCCGCGGGGCTGCCAGCCTCCTGCTGCCAGAAGTCGGCGCATGGTCCAAGGGATCCAGTCGTCCTGCATGGGCTGCACATCCTTATTGTAGGCATCAACATGGAGTGCGTTGGTACCACCGAGATCAAAGAGACATCCAGCAGTTGGTTTATACTTCTGGAAACATTCATGACTATCCTTAGTTCCATTCCTAAGTCCATCACGGTTAGTATGTACAGTGTTTTACCGGTATTCGTTGTTTACACTTAGATTTACAACTGCAGCCGTTGCCTCCTGATTGTTCCTCCCATTTCTAGGCTGAGATTGGAGATCAGAAACATGTATTTTGGTGTTCTCAGATCAGCCATATTTGGTCCCAGTTGACTGGCACTGACACAACAACAAAAACGGCCTGTAGCGGCAGGCAGGCCACCCCGCCGCTACATAAACGCAGCTACAAATAAACGTTTGTAGCGGCGGCTGGTCTATCGCCAAAACAAACCGCTGCTACAGAAGCATTAGTAGCAACGGTTGAAGATGTCAACCGCCGCTATTGTTAGCTATTAGTAGCAACGGTTGACAACATCAGCGGTTGACATCATCAACCGCTGCTACTTTTATTTTCCAAAATAAAATAAAATAAAGCAAATATATAGAAATCACAGATTCTGCACACAAAAATTTACAACATCTCATCACAGATATTTTCAACATGTCATCACAGAATATATACAACATTTCATCAAAATGTTTAATGAATAGTACAAAATGTCTTATATAAATCCTAATGCATAGTCATCATCTTTCTCCGGAATATTGGGCTCATATGGTGCTCTCGAACCAGCCCACTCACAAAGGGACCTATGTTTTGTTGCTAGTAAACCCTTCGAATCAAAACACTTCTCTTCTAGACTAATAACCTCTCTCAACATAAAACGATAAAGAGAAGCTATAACTAGATACATGGCATTTATACTCAAGCAAACGCGTGATTCAGGAATTATACCCTTTTTGATCTGATTGTTCCTTTTCATCTTTGCAGCCGATTCTTTCTTTGCCCCTTGCGGCTTACTGTGTCACATGAGCAGAGACTGTTAATATATAAGATTTTAAAAATCAAAAATAAAGTAAAATGGAAATAAACAAAATCAACTTACCTCTTGTTTAGACTCCTCAATGATATGGTCTAGGTAAGTTGAAGTGCTAGCCGAGAACACACAAGTGTAGTAACCACAATGCACACTTCGTTGTATTTGCTTATGGTACTATAAATTAAAGAACACAAGTTTGTTACAATTACGATAATTATATGAATGGATAGTACGATAAGAATATGTATAAGATGCATATAAATCTTACCCAAAACTTATGACGGAAGTACATGTTCTTTTTCCTTGTAGGATGACATGGCCCGCCGGCTATGGCATATTTCTCAGAAGCACTGTGCGATCGATAAAAGCTTATCATTAGATGATATTAATATCATCAAACCATATACACGTAGACCAATTTCTTACCGATCTATGACTTCTAGGATGTCGTTGTATAACTTCTTGTCAAAGTCCAGGCTATCAAGTGCTAGAAGGTATCCTTCTTTGGGAAATATCACCAGACAGATCCAATGATCGTTACAACAATGTTGTCAACAAGTTATTTACAATTAGATTTAACTTTGACATAGGATACATGATGAAGCTAATAGTTGTCCAACTTACTTGAAGTTGTAAGGGGCCATAATGCATTCTCTATCTTGCCACCTCATGAAGCAGTCGTACAAGTAATTTACAACATAAGTCCTTGCTTCTATTGTCAAGATCGTCTTCATGTCAGCAAGCTCTATCGGTGTCTTATCCGGATTGTTTTTCGGATTTACCGTTGGGTTTATTGAGCTTTGGTTGATCCGGTTTGGGTTGACGTAGGCCACCCTCCAATCTTTTCTGTCGGTCTCCTTTCTTTGGAAAAAAAGACATAAGATAATATATGGAATTATGCTTGAAATATGAAGTAGATCAAACGCGACACTTACATGCACCACAAGGTGATGAAGGTGACTTCGTCTTGTCTAGACGAAACATAGAGTCGACATCCTCCTAAAATAGGTATAATATTTGTTCGTCTTCTTCGTGGAACACCTCTTTTAGAATCCTACAAGTGATTTCGGTGACCCCTTCTTTCGACGTCATCATGTACCAGTCGTGCAACTTTCGCATCTCCCACGGCAGGTTCTTGTACATGTTCTTTGATATAAGGGGTTTACCGAATATGAATTTCAGGTAGTCCACATGGTCCGTAGGATAGTCCAAAAGTTTATCGTCGTATGACAATCTATCCCGAGGATCTTGTTCTTGCAGGATGAGCTTGTCGGTGGTTGCTAGACGTTTTTTCAATCCAGCCAAGTGCTTATCAACATCATTTTTTGCTTTTGGGTCCTTTGGCTCTTTGTCAAAACCTATAACCATCTTTGGGATTACCGGAGCCTTGACGACAATTGGCGCAGGATGGACTTGGATTACCGGTGCCTGAATTTCAACCGCCGCAGCAGCTATTGATGGAGGCTCGACTTGAATTGTCGTAGACTGGACTTGAATTGGCAGAGCCTTGACGACAACAGGAAAAGGCTCGAGTTGAACATTCTGCGGAACAGGCTCGTTGTCACTACAGATTATAGGACTATGAGTCGAGTCGGTTTCCGTATGAGGAGATTGGGGCTTGTTTCCTGAGGCTGCCACAGACATAGGAGACGGTTGTCCACCTGTATTGATTGGCTAGCTCGCATGAAAGGACCCGTGCCCAGACAACGGGGGTGGACAAACTCGTGGTGAGGGGACAACATCATGGCGTTTCCAAATAATGAAAGAGCCAAGCGCATCTTGGAGAGTTTCTATACCCGCCTTAGATATCGGGCATTCGACCTCGTTGTCCTCATAGCGAGGTACTATATCTGACACGGTGACACGCACGTAACCTTGGGGGATATCCCTGTTATGGAGAGTCTCCCCTAGAAATGCCATGCCGGATGCAACCTTCATTGTCTTCCCCTTGTAACCAAATGGCACATGCAACTCGCAAGGAGTATCCTCAGTGATGTCCTCTATTTCTGATTGCATGGAGACTGATGGTTGCGTGAAGATGGATGGTTGCGTGGATGTGAACGAACCCCGTAAGAAGGCATCCATTGCAGCCTATAGGTTGGGGTTCAAACGACCATACACCCAGTTCCTGGTATGCTCATTGGTATTTGGCAATGGATCAGGTTTTCCTTCCACGCAGAGCTTGGCTTCTTGCTCTCTCCAAATCAGAATCTTCTTTTTGTATCCGCCCGGACCTAACCGCGGCTTGTACTTGTTCCGCTTGTTCAGCTCAACCATCTTTTTACTGAGCTCCTTCGAAGCACTGCTCGTCTTCTGCTCAACAAACTCATCCCATTCCTGCTGACTGATATTTTCATGCTTGTCAAATGGGGTTTGATTTTTCTTGACATATAGGCGGTTGAGCTTGGATTTGTAATCTCGAAAAATGTGATTGAGAGTGGACATCATGGCTTTCTTGGCTCTCTCGAGATCTACTAGCTGGAGCCGGATGGTTGTCGTGACGTCCGCCCACATGTCGTCTTTTCTGCCATCCGGTACTTGGCGCCAATCTTGCCACGTGATTTTACAATGGTCCCTCGCTACTTTGTCGCAACGGTTCCGCCATCTGGCATTGACACCAGCGGGTTCAATCGGTTCTCTATCTTTGGGATCTAGTGCAGTAACCTCGTAGATGCCCTCTGCCTTGTTCACGAGCGCTGACTGCGCTTGTGTTTGTGTGTGGACACGTGGGCAGCCACCACTTTCATTTGCTGCTTGAGGGCCTCATCTGTCGCAACCTCTGCTGCAAAGAGCCGACGGGCACTTCATCGAGGGCCCTACGATATAAGTAGTAGATTTTAGTTTACAAATTAGTTGAACAAATGAGGGAATTATCTTGGACAAGATACCTCATCTTGAGGCACGAAATCAGAATCCGGGCTCCCCAATCGACGTTCCTTTGGTAGTGGAGGATGCGAATCTTCTGGTTCTTCCTAGTGTTCGCTTGATCCTTCGTCATCTTAAGACGACCTCGCTTATGAGTGCGCCTTGAGGGCATCTTCCTCTTAAGAGGGCATATTGTCCGCCATGACAAGAAGACTTTATCACCTAATGTCAGATATGACGATTAGTTTAAAAAACAAGGAGTATACACCTTTCATCATTGAGCATAGAAACAAGGAAAACAAAATAAAATAATATAAAAGTCACAATTTGCTCTCAGTGCGGGTTGCCGAATCAATGGCCTTCTAACGCTCTAAGATCCTTGACCTGTACAACAATATGTATCCAATATCCTAAGATATGGTCCATGTCACCGAACTAGTCTCACTTAGTCCGCTTTCATCATTGAGCATGTGTTGATCAACTATATGTACCATTCGTTCATAGGAACATCGCATAGGTATCATAAGCAAATATATTATAGGCCGCAAGTAATATGGCATATATATTGCCACAAGTAAATAATACTACGGATTTCAGAAATGGCATATAGGGCACTGAGCATACTGAGTGCACAAAAAAATGGCAGCAAGTATGAGTAAAAGTATGGCATACAATGAGCAAGTATATATTTCATCGAACAAGTAGAAGAGCTGAACTAACAGTGAACTAACAAGTAGAGAAGCTAAACTAACAGTGAACAAGTAGAGGAGTGCAAATATGACAGCAAGTATAATTGGCAAGCATAGGAGTGCTAAGTGCTAAGTGAACTAACTGATAGCAAAACAAATATGACAACAAGTATAATTGGCAGGCATAGGAGTGCTTTGGCAAGCAAAACGAATATGGCAGCAACTAACTGAACTGAAGCTTAAGTGCTAAGTGCTCAGTTTTTATTTTGAGGAATACAATAATGCCGATGTTGGTTATATCAGTTAGATGTATGGGAAACTTATAGGCCACATCTTAAATTCTCAGATCCTAGTATATATAAAGTGAGCATTTTCAGCATGATATTAAGTACAAATTGTAAGAAAAAACATGACTAAAGGTAGAGGGAGTGTAGCAGCACCAATACAAGCTGAAAAAGAAACAGTAGAGGGGCAGCACAACTAGTGGCGAGGGATAGCACCATTACAAGCTGAAAAAGAAACAGTAGAGGGATGACACATCTTAACTAGTGTTTTCTGATTTCAAGGCCCTCTGATAGCACAACTAGTGGCGAGAAGTAGTGTATCACTTGAAAAAGAGAAGATGAAAACTTATATCGGTTTGAACCAAAGTAGCATTTCATACACCATTCAATTTGAACAAACCAGGACAGCAACAATTGATGCTACAATAAAACTAAAAAATAACCCAAGCAACACCAATTCTCAGATGTTGAAGATAGCAAAAGCAAGAAATGCTTATTCCAATTTGCCTATTTGATTCCAATATTCATGAGACAGCAGAACCATATGGCAAGTATAGCATGACAGGGATTAAGCAATTCTAGTTGATTCCAATATTCATGAGACAGCAGTGACAAGTATAGCAACAGTGAGCACTGCTAGGTCGGCCGCACCATCACAAAGGAAATGAAGATCACACAGTGACAAATATGGCATGACAAAGATTAAGCAATTCGCAAAAAGAGAATACCAGAGCACATGAATGCAGTAGAATAAGAGCATACCGAGAGCACCTCAATACGAGGAGATGAGGAGGAGGCCCACGCGATGACCAGGGTCAGAAAGGAGTAGGAGGACCACGTAGCAGCCGTCGAGGTCACGGTCGCGCTTACCAAAGAGAAGGCGCCAGTCGTCGAGGTGGCGGTGGCGCTTACCAGAGAGAAGGCACGCGCGGCCGTCGGCGAGGGGGAGGGGGCCCATAGGGCGGCACTCGGAGATGAGGAGGGGGGCCCACAGCAGCCATCAATGAGGAGAGGAGGAGGAGGCCCATGTGGCGGTCGGGGTCAGGGTGGCGTCCTACGTTGCGTCCGGAGCTCGTCGGACGAGTGGGAGGAGGATGAGGCCCGCGCTTGGGGAGGGGAGGCCACGACGAGCGCATCGTCGATGAGGGGGACGCCCACGCGCTTAGAGACGGATGTCGAGGAGGACCAACACGGCGGTGCTCGAGGACGAGGAGGGGGCCCGCGGTGGCCGTCGACGAGGAGAGGAGGCGGCGGCGCTCGGGGAGAGAGAGTTCGGCAGCCTGACGGCGTCTGTGTGTTCAGCACCGGTGTTAGGGTTAAGGCCCACCATGACCTTGCTTTTATAAGGGGGGTGCTTTGTAGCGGTGGCTCACAAAGCCGACCGCCGCTGCAAACAATTAGCAGTGGTTGGCTTTTTGAACCGCCGCTACAAAGTCATCGCTATTTTTTTTTAATTGTACGATTCTTTTTCCAATATTCCTAGATCCTTGTTCTTTTGCAGAAAAGCCCCTAGCAGTAATATATATTCTATTTTAGTCCAGGATAACATACAAAAACTTTATATTAATATACATATAAATTACATAAAATATAATACAAGGTTTGAATAATAAAAGAATTAAATTGTATAAAACTTTATATTCTGTCTTTTTTAAAAAAAATAGTATTATTCATTTTCTAAAAAATTAAATTTTGTTTTGGTCCTGGATTTTTGTAGAAACATCCCTACACTTTTTTGAAATTATATTTTCAGTCATGGACATGTACTATTGTGTGATCGCATCTTAAATTTAAATAAGTTACACAATATTTATATTCAAATAAATATAAAATACATCGAACATAATACAAGGTTTGAATAATAAAAGATACTTAACAAAATAAAATTACAGGATGCTTGAGTTAGCCTTGAACGACTTTTCCTTGGAAGTGATCGGTGCGCATGTAGGGCATTCCGCCGGCAAAGGAGAGGCTTGCTTCTAAGACTTTAAATTTTTTCGGATCTATGAAACATGGCACCTCGTCATATTGATTGTAGTCATCTCGATCTTCCACATTCTCCACTCCAACAATGCTTTATTTACCTGGAACAACAATGTATTTCTTTTCATCCTTTGGATCAAGTACATAAAATACCTATTTCATGGTCTTGGCAAGTATCCAAGGCTCATCTTTATGCCCAATATTGTTAAGATCAACAATTGTGAAACCATATTCATCCACCTCGATGCCATTAGGGTGCTTCACCCATTTGCATTTAAATATGGGAATCTGTAAATTGGCACCGTAGTCTAGTTCCCATATTTTCTCAATGTACCCATAATACAAGGTCGTCTGGTCCTCTTTTTCAATGGCTTCTACTCGAACACTGCTGTTTTGACACTTGCTCTTCTTATCCTTCTGTTGGGTGTAGAAGGTAAAACCATTGATGTCGTAAGCCTGAAAGGTAACCACGGTTCTTCTTGGGCGGTTAGCTAACTTTCTCAACATTTTCTCTTCCACGGACAAGCCACTTGGAAGGTCTAGGGAGCTAAACCATGATGTGAAAGAACGCTTGTCTTGTCAATGACCCATTTATCCATCGCATCCTTGTTGTTCCGGCGGAGCTCTAACAGATGTTTCTCAAAGTACAGTCCCATAATCTGCGTCTGTTGCAATACGCTGAAATGTGCTTGGTCCACTCGTTTGATGTCATGGTCTATGAATGATCTACATCCTTTCATACCTTTTCCAGATAATCTACCCTCATGACAAGACACAGGAGACCAATTGGTCTGCTACCATCATTAATGTAATCTGAGCAACATTCGATGATCTCCTCAGTTGTGTAGCCCTTGATCAAAGAATCCTCTGGATGTGAACGAGTACGTACATAGCGTTTCAATACATACATGAACCTCTCAAACGGAAACATCTGATGCAGGTAGATGGGGCCCAATGCAGAGATCTGGTCAACAATATGAATCATGAAGTGTTCCATCATATCGAAAAAGGATAGAGGGAAGACCATCTCAAGTATGCACATTGTTTCCTTCTTGTGGGTTCGTAGGTCATTTAACTCGTCTTCAGTTATCACCTTCTTCGATTCCGCGTTAAAGAAGTAGCTAAGGCGAGTTACAGCCAACTTGAGCCATGGAGAGTCAACAGTTCTGATAGCAATAGGGAGAAACACTGAAAGCATTATGTGGCAATCGTGAGTGTTGTACCCACTTATCTTTAACTCTTCCATGTTTACAAGATTCTTGATATTCGATGAGAAACCTGTTGGTACTTTAATCCCACTGAGACACTTACAGAATGTTGTTTTCTCCTCAATCGTAAGTGTGTGGGCTGCCAGGGGGACGAAGTACTTTCCATTTGCTCTTTCTTACGGATGGAGCTCTGGTCTTATTCCCATCAGTACAAGATCTCTACGTGTGCTGAGTCCATCCTTTGTCTTACCAGGTTGGTCGAGTACAAGTCCGCTACTACTGTCAAATACACCCTTCCCAATATGCATCCAGTCGAAGGCATTATTCACTTCCAATTCTTTCCAATAATTGAAATATACGAAGAAAATGGATTTCTTCACCGGCTTGAGACCTTTTGCCTTTTTGACTCCCTTCACCGGCTTTCCAAAAACAACACTGATGTTTTTAACAAGGTCAAACACGACCCTGCCAGTCCAACATCGAGGTCCTATGTCATTCTCAACTTTACCATCAAAGTATATAGCCATTGCGCGATACCTGTGTTTTGCTGGTAAGAATCGGCGGTTTCGCGTATACACTAGCTTCTGGGATGCTGGAAGGTACATATGGGATATATCATCAACGCATTCAAAACATGTCGCCTTTCCTTTGACTTGCCCTGATAGCGCCCTTAGTGCCGGGGAATCACTTACCGTGCAAAAAATAATTGCTCTGAGCATGAAGTACTCTCTTAGATACTCATCCCATATACGGACCCCCTCCAACCATAGTTTTTGCAACTCTTTGAACAATGGTACTAAGAACACATCTATATCATTACTAGGTTCTTTGGACCCAGATATACGAGTGGTCAGCAGTAGGTACTTACGCTTATGGCATAACCATGGTGAAATGTTGTACATTGCTAGTATCACTGGCCAAGTGCTATGCGGATTTCTCATTTGGCCGAATGGGTTCATCCCGTCTGTACTCAATGCAAACTGTAGGTTCCTTTTCACATCAAAGAGGTCTCCATGATCCTCATTGAACTTTTTCCACTGTGTTCCACCTGCGGGACGCCTGAGCTTACCATCTCCCTCGCGTGCATGCCATGTCATCATTGCCGCATCCCTAGGGTTGGCGAACAAGCGTCTGATGCGATCGACCACGGGTAAGTACCACATGACTAAGGCAGGAACCTTACAATCATCACAGTCATCAACGATAGAACTTCTTTTCTTCTTTCTCCCCTTAGTTGTATTCTTCACGCCACCATCGGCGTCACAATAGTTGTTCCTCTTGTAAGGACTGCGTTTGCACCTTGGGCATCTCATAGCGTTCTGATGCTCCTTTCGATACAATATGCAATGATTTGGACACGCGTGAATTTTTTGCACGCCCAACAAAAGTGGGGAAATTAGCTTCTTAGCAAGGTACGTTGTCCTTGGCAACAAGTTGGGCTTCGGCAACGCATCGGAAATAAGTACCAACAAATCCGTGAAACTAGCGTCCGACCAGCCATGCATGACCTTCAGCTTCATCAGCTGAAGTACAGTACATAACACGGTGAACTCTTTACCACATCCTTTAGATTCATCATATAATGGAAATTATCAAGCCCTTTAGTTGTACCGGCATTGATCAACACCTGCGGCTCAATGTGACATAACAACTCCTCAACATCAAAATCAGCTTCACCAGGCGATTCCGTCGCATCTGCAGCAGGCAAATTAACAACCTCGACTTCAACTTCAATATGCTCAACAAATTCCATATCGACCACACTGTTCTCACCATGTTTTGTCCATCTCGTGTACCCCTCAACAAAACCCCTCCGCACCAAGTGTGACTTGATTACTTCTATATCATTCTACAGCTTCTGATTCTTGCAATCAAAACATGGATAATATATATCAGTCGTCCGTTCACGTCGAGCATGTTGTGCGGCCCCTTCGATGAATTTGGAGACTTCGCGTAAAAATATTAGACCCGGTCTTGGTGCCTCGTACATCCAAGATCTATCCATCGCGAATGATCTTGAACGAGAACCAAAAAAATATTTTAAATTAATTAATTTATTATGTATAACAAAAATATTAAACATTCATTAAATATAAATAAATAAATATAAATATAAATATATATATATATATTGAATAATAAATACATAAAGTGAGAAATATTATGCAAGGTAAAATGAAACAAACATCAAATTATTCTATATATTATTTAACTTTTATTAAGAAATAATGAAAATGAATATCCCTCTTGCCCTAACACTCTCTCTCTCTTCTAGTAACCAAACTAGATCTAGATTGCCATTGACATAAAAGAAGCTAGATATAGTAATTTTTTTGTGTAGTGATGAAAATAGATGATGTATGCCTTCATAAGGTTCAACTACAACCCAATAGAACCATACAAATCAAACGAATTTAGCTAAAATTTGATGAAAACCTAACAAACTTGAAATGCAAAATTCAACTTGTTTTCAAAATAATAGCACAAAAAAAATATATGGGATGAGTTCCCCTTACCTTAGAGAGTAAATTTCTGCAAAAAAAGAACAAACTCAAAACCTTCCCCCATGATTTTCGTGATTTGCCCAAATTTTCGGACCGCCACTGTTCGAGTGAAACAGGGGAGTTGTCGGAGCGTGCTTATATTGGTCGGGCACTTTGTAGCGGCGGTTGGCAAAGTCAAGCGCCACTATTATGCGATCAATAGCGGCGGTTGGCATTTTCAACCGCCGCTATAATAATGCATCATTTGTAGCGGCGGTTGATAATGCCAACAGCCACTACAAATGGTTCTATAGCGGCGGTTTGAATCGCGGCAGCCCCCCAAGGCTCTTTAGCGGCAGCTCACTTCGTTTTGCACTGCTACGTGATTTTTGGAGACGCCTCTATAGAGCTGTTTTGTGGTAGTGTGATCATGCATGATCGTGCTCATGGTTGGGTGGAAAGAGTTCCTTAGTATGATTGGAGCCTGATTGGTTTCATGTTCAGCATACATAGCGTACATACCCTGACTCGTATATGAGAGATATGGTAGCTCTTGATGGTGCTTTGATACAATGGCAGATTCACTAACTCGTTCTATATAAGAAGTTTAAATGCCATTCTACTATAGTTCTTGGTCCGCCACAGCTCCTGCGCATATGCTGGCTGCATCTTCACAAAGACACGGGTGGCATAGTGATTCCTTTCACTAGGTAGGCTATTGCGCATATAAATGCTGAGGGGATTTCAAATCTAAACGAATAAAGGAGGAGTTCTTGTGACCTATGCCTCACCCACGAAATGCTAATACCCACCAATCTGGACCCTTGGATCTAAATAGGATCAACTCATCAAACCCTTGGATTAAAACCTGGTCCCATAAGATGTTTACATGTTACACCTCTTACACCCAATTTGTACTACGAAATCACTCAAGAGAGACCCAATTTTTAGACTGTTGCACCCCGGATCCTACCCGCACACGCGTTTTTGAATGTCATATTGATTACCATAAACCACGCATACACATTTCATATAAACATAAACCTTCCATAACATTATGTCATTCAAATTCATTTCCCATAATTTCCAGTAATATTGCCAATTTCAAATTGCACCTTCCATCTTTATTATTATTTCCAATTCCAATGCATGGTTCAAATTGCACCTTCCATCTTTATTAGTTTAGGTGCACATGTGCTTTCCTTCAAGTCTTCAACCGCTCTAGGAATAAGCAGCTTCGTTGCTCCAACTCCTCCTGAGTTCGCTCTTCTGCTGCCTTGTGGTCTAACAGGTTGTCTTCGTTCACAAGGTATATTATCCATGAGCGCATACCTCTCGCCTTCCTCAGCGACATAACCTTGTCTCGCCCTTGATAGCCGTTGGTCTCCATCGTCTCCCGGCGACGTGAGCATATGTTCTTCCGGTAATTTCACTCATCCCGCCAGCCGTGTTACTCCATATTAACCTTTTGCCTATCATCAGTGTTTTGAGATAGGGAGTATTCGATGGGAGATCCTGCCTCCAACAACACGGATAAAATGAATCGAGAATGTGTTCTTAGCGGAAGGACATTCACGGGTTTGACAAGCCCGCTTGGCGACATTGGAAATTGAAAAGACAATGGTAACATCTAAACACTTTTAGATATCTGGTGACGATAAAACTGTTGCTTATTAGTTTAGAATAGCTTTATCCGATGCTATTGTAGGTGCCTCTCCTGTACTTGTTGCTCCATGTAGAAACCACGTAGATGATGGTGTTGCCAAAGAAAACGTTGAACCCATAGTACGCTTGGAATGAGCTGATGCCGATTTTCCATCGGGTACAGTATTTAACCGCAACACACAAAAGTCGTGTTTGTAAAATCTTTATTTGTGTTCTTCATGATTAATTGAAGGTGCACTATGTGTCCCAGCTCCCGGAGTCACACCAAAAATATTAAGAAGTGCTAACAGGTCACTGTACATGCAGGAGTATCGGAAGCATCGGAGAGAACAAGTGCATGCAGATGAAACGGGAACATCTAATGGTAAGTGTTCCTTTGTGATCAATCCTTTTTAAGATGGAAGGTATTTCTCACCCACGAAATAACGTATCGTAGGTGGGCAATTGGATTTTTCGGACCCAACGGCTGATAGTACAAATGTGATGGCACCTGAAGAACTGAAGAGGATTAAGAAGAATCTGTACATGAAAGAGTCGCATACGCAAAAAGGCTGCAAGCCCGCTCACTGTTCAAGGTGCATGTCTACAACTTTTTTTGGTGATGCATTTTACCTTTTGGTACATGTAACTATTTTAATTGACTTTATCTAAACTAATAAATAAGGAGTTCCTACGATCTATATTGTCACTCCCTTCACTCTATACCCTTTAATCTGGAGCCTTAGATCTAAATGGGATCAGTCCTTATCACCACTGGATTTAAAAATGGATGCACTAGATGGTTACATGTTACACCTCTTACATCTATTTTGAACTAAAATTTCACTCAAGTTACACCCAAACCTCTGACTTTTCTTATACCCAGTAAGGACCCAGCTCTTGCTTGTACCCACCTAGAAATCACATGCCCATACTTTCCTTAGTTTATGTATATTTTTAATACGGATAGTAATTACTATCACTTAAGTATTCTCTTCCATAATAATTGTGTGTGTAATTTCCTCTTTTCTCTCCTTCTGCATTGGTCGTTTCCTTCCCATGTTGCATGCATACATGAGACACCTCCTCAAATATCTCCCTTCCTTAATTGTACCTTACTTAATTTAGTTTTACTTTCCTAAATTCTAGATCATTCTTCTAAATGGCGATATTCTCCTTCTTGGCCTTCTTCCTTGTTCTCGCTTAGCTCTGTGGTGGATGTCCTGCCGCAGCCAACACCTTTGCGATGATCGTCATCCTATCAACACCCTCACGGCATGGTCAAGGTCCACCCGCCGCATAGCTCAGGAGCAAAAAAGGTCGATGTCCTACTGCAACTCAGCGGCCTCGTGGCAACATCGACTTCCACCCACCACCCTCGCGGCAAGGTTGGCATCCTTCCGATGCGACACGATAGCCGATGGGAGCAGGCGAGCAACGTGTCTATTGCGCTTGGCGGTGGTTGGAGTTCACATCTACCGGCTACGACAAACGATCAACATAATTGGCTCCTACGCCAGCTCCAAATGCCTGATCTCCCCTGATTCTGACCGATAAGCTCTGAATTTTTTTTTCTGTGCTGCACAATAGTAAGGTGAGTTCGTTCTCCTGTTTTTGTTAGTGTTTACAGCTGAGATTTGAGGGGTTCATGATCATAATAGTTGTTTGGCTCCTGAAATATTTGATCTCTTGACAAACTTAAAATAATAATGAAATTATCGATGGGGCAGTTGTGCGGAGGCTGCAGGTGAGCAAACGGCAACTAAGGGATGGAGGTGGCGGTTCCTTTGATCTCCCATTCTGCATCTGGCATATCCGCAACAAATATGGCAGTCCAAGGTAATGTTGCCGTAGGTGGCAGTAGACCAATAGTAGATGAGAAAATTTATATTGTACACTAAGCAATCAGCAAATTTGAATCTAACACAACCACAGTTAAATTTCCTTTCAAAATATTGTCAAACTGTATGCTTTGATTATTATTGTTAAAGAGTTGTATCCGTATTGACAATAAAATGGTGCTATGCAAAAAAAAAGTATTTACACGTCCTGCGTAGAACATGATTTATACTTCAATAGAAAGAATTTACCATTCCGTAAGTGTTATCTTTGTTTCTCAGTTTGTACAGTTTGCATTCGATAATTTTAGACACATCATTGGAATACAAAAGACTGCATTCTTTTTAAAGAGTCACAATTATGTAACCAAAGCAACTAGAATTGCCTTTCTAAAGAGCTGAGGCATAAAGAAGCTCCTTTTCCTATGGTTTTGTACAATAACTCTGCATAGCTTAAAATTTCCTGTAGTCTTAACTTTGCTAGTTATTCTCGAAGTTTAACACTTTGGGCAAAAGGAAGTTTTATTTGTATTCATCATTGACAGAATTAGTTCTGAGTTCTCTGGCAATAATAATGCTTCGGACTGTACATATTAAATGCTTGTTATGTAGGATATTCAGTTGATGCAGCACCCATTATACAATGAAATGCTTTTATGTGCAAGGCCACTTTTAAGTAAGGTAGCATTAGCTTGATTTTACGGCTAAAAGGTGTACATCTCTAAGTTTAAGTATGGCTTCATCTTGTAAGATTGCAATATCTTCGATGTACATTATTATAATTTTCATGTTTTAGTAGTGCCTCTTTAATTAGTTCTTCACTTTGTCATATATTTATTCCATAATAACTGTTATATTACTTAGAGTTTCAATAGAACTTTGTGTTCATCACACTTTTTTCGACATAGCAGCCAAAAAATTATAGTTGTGAGCTTTTGTGTTTTACATGTTTCATAATATGCCCATATTCTTCCTCCCCATACCTCTCTATAAATCTAAACATATATTTTGTGATGTGCAGCCAGAACAGATATGAATCCATTGTTTCTTCTTTTAAATGAATTAATGGGTTTCATATATTTTTATTTGTTATGTGTACTGAACTTATTATTTTTGTTGATGTATTGTTATTCCCTTTGTAACACAAAAACAATCAATACTTGGCTCTTTTGTTTCTTTTCTAGCATTTTACTCCTTGTTGTTCATCACACTTTTTTCGACATGGCAGCCAAAAAAAACTATAGTTGTGAGCTTTTGTGTTTTACATGTTTCAAAATATGCCCATATTCTTTCTCCCCATACCTCTCTATAAATCTAAACTGCTAGATTTCTTGTGTTCAATGGATTCTCTTGGTCCAACTTATTATTTCCTCTATTCGATTCATCCTCCTAATTCAATCTGACTGTTGTTTGCATCAACTCTTTGTACAGATTGAGATCAATAAGACATAGAGGATCTGACTGGCCATAGACCTCACTCAAGGATAGAGCACAGATTAAGATCAACAAGACATGGAGGGTCTGACTGGCATAGACCTTACAGAAGGATAAAGCCTAAGCCAAGTAAGTGCGCTTGTAATTCCGGTTCCTTTCTATAAATTTTTTAGATGTTTGCACCCTGGGATTAGGGGGTTCCTGCATTTCTGTGTGAGTGTGGTTGTGTGATGTTCGTGCTCTTTATTATTTCTCTGCCATCAGAAATGTATAGCTGTTCTTTGTTCGGTTCATCTGAATTGTTTGAGATTGACTAACAACATCACAACTTCTGTAGTTGTCTGATTGTTGTTGTTGTAGTATGGCTCCAATATTCATGGATAACTTTAGCTTTTAGGAGATTGATATCTTTTCAGCTTTCTTGGCATTATCTACTAAGTGGAGCAATGTGCATTGTCTGTAAAATGGAACCGGGACTTACACGTGGGATAAGTGCCACAAAGTACACTTGGGATAAGTGCTTCATTTCCACAGCTTGAGAAGTTCTCACGTGGGATAAGTGCAACAAAGTACACTTGGGATAAGTGTTTCATTTCCACTGCTTGAGAAGTTCTGCTTGGACATGAGGTGCTTTCAGCTTTGGAAATGGCAGGTTAGACCGGGGAATTTCATGATTGAATAATACCTCTTCAATTAGTTCTTCACTGTCATAATTTATTTATTTATTCCATAATATGCCCATGTCTTAAAAGATATAGTTGTTAGCTTTTGTGTTTTACATGTTTTAAAATATGCCCATGTTCTTCCGCATGATGCTTTGATATGGACAAGGTGGAAGTGAATCTGAGGAAAGTTGCTTTAGGCATCTCCTTGGCACTAGAAACTATATTAGAAAGGACATTGAAGTGTGTTTTCATTTATGACATGACCATTAAGTTGTTTCTTTTTTTAAAGTATGGTGATATGCTTGCAACATGTGATTTAGTCAGTTTTTGTTTAGGATCAACCAGTATAGGGGAAAAGGGTAAACCAATTGGCATATGACAGTTCCAAACAAAATCCTATGTGAATGACTTTGGTATTTTGAGAATAGAATGAAAAAATAAAATGTAAGAATTTAGATTAACAGAACTTTTAAGCATTGTCAAATAACATTTTCTGTAATACAAGATGGATTTTAAGGTAGTCCCAAATAATTGTGGGCCGTTCATTTGCTCATATCTCGAGAACTAAATTAATCTATTACCTCCTAAGAGGTAATTGGTCACTCTTAATTATTATATGGATCTAACTGTCGTTGCTTAAGAAAGTTTTGGATCCACAAAATCTAGAAACGCATGGGATAGTAAAGTTCTTTTGCATGCAAATAGGAAGCCTGATCACGTTACGAAGGATATGTGCATGGCACCATATATACACATTGGCACAGTGCTACGTTTTCTATCCTATTAGTTCAAGAACTCAGTAACCCTCAGCTGGTTAATTATAAAATATAATATGGCCAATTAATTAAACATTTTGAAGATTAGAAGCCCATAAGATGAGGAGAGAACTTGCAAGATGAATTAGCCAGACAACACGTTGAAGTAAATTTTTTCTACAAGATATAGGTAATGCACATGCCGTCTTTATTTTTTGTTTCATTAAGGGGTATTGTTTTGAATTGGCCATATGAATTGTGATTCTAAGATATCCCGGCCCAGAGCTTAATAGGATTGATAGAATACTCATACCAACAAGTTGTAACTTCTTTTCCGGAAGCTCATCTCGAAAGAACTCTGAGGTTAAGCGTGCTTGGCCAAGAGCAATTTTAGGATGGATGACTGATCAAGAAGTTCGTCCTAGGTGTGCACGAGTGAGGACAAAGTACGTAGAAAAGACATATGTTGGTCTGTAGGGACAATCTTGAGATCCTAAAGAGCTGTCAGGTGTAAGTGGGCCTAATCTTGGAGGGGCGGGATGTTACAGATTCTATCTTCAAACATCTGTAGGAAAAATGACTTTGAGGGTAACATGTCTCATGTTGGATGTTTGCATGTTGAATTTTGCTAGATTCCTCAAACCGATATTTTTAAATCCCATATTAAACAATCATGCATGGTTGCATGCATTTTTAACTGCCTACTTTACAATTTATTCCGTGAGCATTAATTCTTGCCTGCACAATCACATCTATTGGGATATCATTAATAGATTTTTGATTCATTTTATCCCTTCTAACAACCAATGGTGTAGATTGATTTCTTGTGTTACCTCCTATGAGGTAAGAGGAAAGATTTTGGACGACCGTAAAAGAGCTCTAATACAATTGGTCCATTTACATGGCTTTGATAAAATAGTTTTCCATTGTATGAAAGGTGACAATTGGCACTTGACAAATGCATTATTTTCTCATTATTTCCTAGAAAGGTGCTTCCCAAAATATTTCAATAAAATATTACAAAGGTTATGTCTTTGGATCTACTATTCTTCATCTATGTTCCGCAATATTGGGAATTTTGAGATTGGTGTAAGTGAGGAATGCCAAGAGGGATGAGTTCACTACTACAATTCGACTCTGTAGTGATGGACGTCTTGTTTACCTCAGTACCGGGCTGTTTGAAAAACCATCACTAATTTTAACTAGGGACACTGACCACTACTAAGATTTTCAGACAGTAATTTAGTGACGGTTTTCAATGATGTCAGCATAGTCCGCCACTACAATTGAGTTATCTATGACTGTTGGATAAGAAATAAACGATCTAGATGCAACCTACCCACCTAAACCTATACAATAAAAGCAACACTTAGCAATTCTACCCTCCACACACACACACACACACACACACACACACCAGCCGCCGCCACCTCCACCTCCTCTCTCTCTTGGTGGTGCCCTCCCCGCCGGCACCCTCCCCACCGGCGTGAGCCCCCTCCGCACTCGCCCCTCGTCCGCCCCCTTCGGCGCCCCCATCCCCATCGGGTGGTGCCCACCCTACTGCCCCCTCCTCCTTGGCGCGGGTGGCGGCGACAGATCCGGGCACGGACTGCCGTGGCAGCAATCTATCCGGGCGCGGGCGGCGGCGGATCTAGGCATGGGCAGCGGTGGCAGCGGTGGATCCGGGCGCTGGCGCTGGTGCGGGCGTCGGCGGCTCCTAACGGGCGGCGGTGGATCTTTTACTTGTTTCTTTTTTTGTTGCAAATTTAGTGGCGCGCATTTATCCGCTGCTATGTTTTCTCGTTCGTAGTGACACTGGCTCAGTGCGAGAATTCGTTTTTGCCACTGCGGTCCCTTTTGGCCCATCACTTTAGTTGCTGCTGCTCTCTTCAATCTTGCAGTTAATCAGAAGTTAAGGACGTATCTTTTTAATGAATTCATTGTTTGTTCTTTTAAATGAATTAACGGGTTTCATATATTTTGATTTGTTATGTGTACTGAACTTATTATTTTTGTTGATGTATTGTTATTCCCTTTGCAACACAAAAATAGTCAATACTTGGCTCTTTTGTTTCTTTTCTAGCATTTTAATCCTCGCTTATTTCCTAGCGCTGCGATCACGTTCTGATTGTTCTTGTGAGACCAAACTTTTCAGTTCTAAAGTTGGAGCTGATTGTTCTTTTGACACCAAACTTTCCAGTTCTAAAGTTGGAGCTGCTGATTAAGAATTATTATGTGAGTGTTCATTTGATATATCACAGAAATTGAAAATAGTTTCAGAAAACATTGTAATTATGAGCTATATATAAAACTAAGATGAATGTGTCATTTTTTTAAATAAAAGATAAATTAGCAAGATAACTGCAGATCACTTTTTGTAGAATCTAAACTAATAAAGAACGTGTTCGTGCGACCTATGTGTCACCCATGATATTCTAATACCCACCAATCTGGATCCTTGAATCTAAATGAGACCAATTCATCTAGCCCTTGGATTAAAACCTGAAGCCACTGGTTGGTTACATGTTACACCTCATACATGCCATTAGTACTAGGAAATCACTCAAAGGATACTCGACTTTGAGAATTTTTTTGCTGCCAGGATCCTACCAAACCAACTACTAATTCATTTCATATAAATATATAAAACTTCCTTACCATCTACTAATTCAAATTTAATTCCAATAACATCGCCTATTCAACATGCACTTTCCACCTTTACTATTATTTCCATCTAAACTAGTCTTCTTGCCTGCCTACTGAACCAACTTTTTTGTTTCCTAGACGCTATTATTTTTCTAAAAGTCATGACCCCCCTCCCCTGTAATTAAGCCTTTCCATAAACATCATCCCCTCCTTAATTTTGTTTCATTTTCCTAAATTCTATATTATTACTTTCCTAAATTCTTCCCTTTCCACCGTACCCACTTTTCTTTCGTAAATGCAATTAATTTTCTGAAATTCATGTCCCCATAGTTAAGTCTTCCCATAGTACGAATTTATTTTCCTGCTGCACCAGACCTGACGACGAGCATGATGTTATGCTTGACTCTTTCAACGGCACCAAGATGGCCAAAGTGCTCTACATGATTGGCAGCGTAATGTGTCGTGTCTTATTTGATCGAGCTGCATCGCATCATTGTCGGGTAGATTAGCTTTCCAGGTTTGTCTGCTCCACATGCTCATGACTTGTTTGCTGAAATGTCTCATTCAGATTTTTTTTTCTTTCCTGGATCTTTTTATTTAATTGATTTCATGATCTGATACTGGCATGGTTTCTATTTGGGGAAGTTAAAATTTTGCAATGGGTTCCCTGTAGATGAAAAAATGATTTGGACTCAAGTGACTGAGACAATATTTAGACTATTTGCAGCTGTACATTGCACAGGAATTATCCAAATTAATGGTTTTATTCTTTTATTATGTTACATAGTGACTAGGAATAGAAACAAGCTCATTTATTTGTTTGTTTTCCACGACCACAGCTCTTCTCCTCCTCATACTCTCTCTCTCTCTCTCTCTCACACACACACACACACACACACACACACTTGAGTGAAGCCCGATACCCGTCTCAAGCTTGTTTTGAGTTAAAAAGAAGTCAAACCGGCTTAAAATGTGCGATAGACCTTGACACCCATTCCTTCCTTTTTGTTAATTGAAATGAAGTCAAATGAGATTGTAACATTCAATGGAACCCCGACACCTCTCAAAAGTTTTGAAGAGTTTTTCGCTTTTGAGAACGACAATCAATTTATGTATTTGTGGACTCTTGATAGAATAATTTATGACTGATTCTATAAAGTATGTTCTTTTTTGAAAACATGTTTATTTGTTTATCGATTTCATCACTGATATTATTTTTACTTTTATGAATCACATATCACAAATACACATCTTTTGATAAACATATTAAAATTTGAAAAAAAATGAATATTATGGCAACTATTAGAAACCATAAAAAACCAACGATTGAAAGCATATGTCTATATTGGAGATAGACATTCATGTTTTTTTAGAATTTTGTCACATCATCTTCTTTTAATGTTTTTGTTGTGATAATTTATTTTATACTATTTTAACATAATATATTAGTTTAAAAATATATATATCATCTTTACATGTTGTGAAGCAAACAATGTATTACATTAACTTTAATTGTAATATTTGACCGAATGACATAATGATACACACTATTAAAATTGTTTTTCTGGTTGTGATACCACGTACAGAAGTATTCATGCGTGCGTGCCGCACAGGCATTATAACTAGTACTTTTATAAGGTATGACTCATCATCCAAGGGTTAATGTAGATCAAGCATGGTATTGACCCGTCAACCTTCCGCAGTTCAAAGTTCAATTCAACATAAATCGCCTTTATTTCTTCAGGAAGAGAACATGTTAGTTTTCAGCTTGGAGTAGTATATATATGACCCGTGTAGTTGTTTTTCTCCATGTGACTTGGTTCCCGGTATTAGCGGTAACCAGATCCAACGTAGTGGCAAGGAGAATGAATCTGCCGGGTGGACATAGGCACATACATATGAATATGATGCAGAGAGGTCGCCATTTGGGAATTGGAAGCATCTGGATGTCCATATCCTGCAAGCACGTGCATGAAAGCTTCGAGGCATGAACGTGGTTAGAGCGAACTTAATGAACCCGCAGCGGCAACCATCTGGTATTGAGATGTGAGAAATAGATGCGGCGAAATAACATGTCACGGCCCTCCAGGACGACATCATCGTTGCCTTCGTCGCCGGGTTGCAGGACATCGCTATCCTAGTGGCCGGCCTGTCTTTCCTCCACGGGTTCGTCGTCCCATCAGTATTGTGTTCGGCGGCGCACAGGGCCCCGCTGTCTGTTCGTTTTGACCTCCTTTATCCGCAGGGCCAACGACGCCCTCTCTAGTGGGCCACGCCTCTCGTGTCGTGGAACGCTCCCGTTCACGTGGGTCCCGCCTTGCCATCGCGACAAGCCGACCCGGCGCAGAACGCTACTCCACCTCCACTTTCTTTCGTTGAAGTCTCCGGCACGGGGCTTTTGTTGGGATGGAGCAAACATGCATGACACCTTCTTCCCAGTCACCGGTAAGCTTCACCGCCGCCGCATTTCCCCCAGTTCGAGGACACTCGACCCACATTGACCGGCCTCCGACCTTTGCAGGTGATCGAGGAGCAGCCGGAGCCACTTCCCCGACATCGCCGATGCCACTGGACCCTCCCCCACCAACACCGACGACCCCGAGCCGTCAATCGCCGCCATAGCCCTCCCTGACCTTCTCATCTCCGCCGTGATTCCCTGTTGTGAGATCCCCGTGTCCCCCTCTCCCATCTAAGCCCCTCCGCGCCTTGATCCGGCCACCAGAGCGCCGCCACGCTGGCCACCGACAGCCACCACCACTCCCCTGTTAAACCCTGGTCGTTAGATCTTAATCCAACACGCGAGATTACATACCCCTTCGGGGCATGTATTCAGTCCACCGTGAACCAGTGGACCATGGGTCCACAGAATCCATAGACCCAGTCCACCCTTTTCTGATTTATTTTAAATCATTTAAATCCTAGCTAATGTTAGGCTTTTTGCGCATAGGCCCCTGGATTTGTTAGAAATTCACATTTGGCCCTTGTTTCTTTGCAGAAGCTTTAGAAAATTGTATTTAGGTCCTTGACCTTGTTTTTAATTATTTGTAGCACTATATTTTTATAGAAACACCCCTGTAATTTACTAAAATAATTATTTTGGCTCTATAATTTTACAGAAACAACCCTAGACTTATTTTTAATTATATTTTAGTCCTGTCCTTTTACACTTGTTATAAATTACATTTTTTTCCATGGATGTTATTATATGTTATTTAGAACCTATTATTTTTGTAGTTTAGACCCTGTAATGTTCTAGAATTACATTTTAAACCCCTAAATTAGCCTGATTTTACTGTTTTAACCCTAGAACATTGATTAGGCATAACTTTTTACTCGTAGCTCCAAATTAGATGATTCCTACGCCAAAATTCTTATAGAAACTTAACCTATGCATTCATGGCATTTTAATATTGTTTTTCCACTGTTGCATGTGTGTGTATTGATTTTGTATGCAATTGCTTGTGTCGGTATTGTTATGCGTAAAGACGAATATACGCAAGGAGCATCATACGAGGATCTCCAAGAGAAAGAGTTTGAAGTGTTTGAGCAACCACACGTGTAGGATGAAGGCAAGTGTCCTTGATGTATTTTACACCTATTATGAATATTATTTTAGAACTACATGCTTGTCAAATGAATAGGCACCTATTGTTAGGGTTTTCCTAGTATTGCTTGATCCTTTTCCTTGTCACCTTGAACTACTTGGTTGGTTGATTATGGGTAGATAATGCTTAGGTTTCTTTGTGGGATGTTGGGTTAATATTAATCCTGATTAATGAACTATGTCACTTTATGGTTGGAATGGTAATTTGTGTTAGCAACATGGCTTACGACTTAGGATTTGGGTGATCGGTATGGGGACTGTGCAGGGGTTTACCGGCAATCCGGGGGCTATGCAGGGGTTCACCGGTAGTCCCCTGGTTTGTTTATCTCCTAAATCATTTTAATAATTGGTTCTTGGAGCAGCAACCCATGTGAGCCGTACAACCACGAGCTAAGTTATGGGCACGGCCTGGCGTTGTATGCGGTGGAGACCAATGTAGTGTGTGAAGACGGGGGGCTATGCAAGGGTTCACCAGTAGTCCCAAGGGGAGGTATGGTTAAGGGACAAGGTCCTAGAACCATCTGGCTCAAGAGGGGGCCTCTCGGGTATGGGTTTACTGCACGATGGGTGAAACCTCAGTAGGCACGTACAAGCTAGAGGAAGCCGCTGAAATGCCTTGAAGTGATCTCCTAGCCACACACCCAAGGAAGTGTGAAAGAGCTTGGCTGGCACGGTAGGATGGAGAGTTAATCACCAGGAAACAGGGGATGAAATGGCTTCTCGTGGGGAATGTGTACAACCTCTGCAGAGTGAAAACTATCATGACAGTCATGCTCACGGTCAAGAGCGGCATGGATCCTCACAAGATTAGTGGGTTATGGGATGGAATGGTTGGGATTGGTGGATGGGATTGGACTTGGCTTGGATAGCACCCTGTGGAATAATGGTGCTACTCACCTAGTAATTAGGATGCTTAGGAAATTAAAAGCTCATGCAATAAACCCCATTATTAAGCCTTTCTTGTCTATAGCCCCATGTCATCTTTTCCCCCACTTGCTGAGTACGACACGTACTCACCCTTGCTATACCCACATTGCTGCTCAACCACAGGAGAAGATTGGAGTGACTATGAAGACGATGGAGACGAGTACTAGGCGGTGGTCCACCTGTCGGTGCTTGTGGAGTCTAGGGACATCTACGCTAGTTTATTTCTGTTCTTTTGATGTACTTTTCTTTTAGACCTACGGGTCCTTTTGTAATAAAGATACGATGTGATAGTTAAAGGATATGGATATTTATTCCGTTTACCATTAATGATGTACCGTATGTGTGTGTAATTTGATCCTGGGCACACGTATGGCTGCACCCATTTTGCTTCTTAAAATGGGTGTGACAGAAGTGGTATCACAACCATATCGACTACAGGATGTTAGCCTAGTTAGAAATGGACGCATTTAGAGATACTATTTTGTTTTATACATATACAAACTATTTTGAAAAAAAAGAATTTTATTGTTTTAATTTGCTTTTACATTGTGTTTACTTTTTAGATTTCTTTTTTTACTATTGATTATTCACACCTTGTTATTTCAAAAATGTAGATGGCCCGTACCAAGCAGACCGCTCGGAAAGCTACGTCTGGAGTTCACTATGGACGCCTTGCCCCTAGGCGTGTTCGAAAGGAAGCAACTGAGGAGGTAACTCAGCCAGAATGTGAGAAGGCCCCACTGAGTGACGAGGAGCTTTCAGAGGCACCCGAAGAGGAATAGCCTAAAGAACATGGGCAAGAAGAAGATCCTGAGGAGCCTCAAGAGGAAGAAGACCTTGAAGAACCTGAGGACCCTAAAGATCTTGAAGATGGTGATGATGATGACTCTGAGGACGAAGACAAGGACCCCCATTGTTCGTTGAGCTTAGAAGTACTACTCTTTTGGACAAGAGGGCGAGCCTTCTCCAAGACCCTGTGGAATCTACTTGAGAGGATAGGCGTTACCAACAGGCCACAATACTTCCTCAAGGAGGTGGATCGCCCTTTCCGTGAAGAGTGGATCACGGAAGTCAACATATACGATGATGACCGCATCATAGCTACTCACCGTTGCTCCACTAATAGGGATACTCGTGGAGCCACAGTGGATGATGCTGCTTGGAAGCCTCTCACTAGCTTCTGCTTCACTCACCGCTATGGGATAGCAAAAACGAGCTTCGCCCACGTTCCCCGTCGGAAGCCAGGCATGAGGAAGTACACTGTTGTTCCTACAGGATGGTATGTGAGCACTAGTGAGATGGACAAGATCCAAGAAGCTGCTGTGAACCTAGGCCACACTATGGAGGCCTTACAAAAGGAGAACCATGCTCTTCGGAAGAGGTTGCGTAATGCTGAGACTATTCTCAGGCGCAACCAGCGGGTGAAGATGGGAGAGGAGAGTGATCTCTAATCCTCTGCCATCCGTACTTGGAGTGCCACGTCCCCAAAGCGTGCAAGCTCTTTTGCCTTATGTCTCCGACAAAACCAACTCCCATGCCTAGGAGACCACCTTGTCCATATGAATAAAGTTGTAATAACCAAACACTTAGATCGATTTCCTTTCATGGTGTGATGTAATGAACTCTTTTGCTTGGTTTGGTTTATGTGTGCTTGATGTGAGTTGTGGGATGTTTTGGCACCTTGTCCACAACCTCATCTTTTTTTATTGCTTATTTAATGAACTATCGCTTTACTTATCATTTCTTGATGCATATAGTTTGGGGTTTCTTTCTATTTCTTCCTTTTCATTATCTTACCTCGTCTTACACCACTTCACCACACATTCTCTCTCAGATGGTTCGCACTAGGGGAAACACTAATCCTAACGAGCAGAACAACAAGGACAACAACAATGCCCCGAACCTTCAGCAACTCCTAGCCATGCAGACTCAGCTCATGTAGACGGTGATCCAGACCTTGGGCGCCATATAGCAGAATCACAACGCCCCACCAGCTCCACCTCCACCGCAGAATAGGTTGGGAGATGTCAAGACTTGATCTCGGCAATATATTTATAGGGCTACATCGAGACTAAGAACTATGATGGTTGCAAAAGACGCCGAGTTATACAGGTTCGGACTCTTTCAATGAGAGTAAAAACCCAACGTCCTGTTTTCTGTGGTTTGTATTGCTTTGTAATTTCATGTCCCCGATAGCGGGTTCTCTGCCACCTTATATATCCGATCGGCAGGGGCTACATGAAGAGTCCTACTCGTAGTCTACAAGGATTTACATAGAAAGTCTATCTCTAATTGCCTTGCGCTCCAAGCCAACTCGGTCGGTTCCCTTATTAGTGAGGTACCCGGTCGATCGCCGACTTAGGCATATCTATGGATACCCGGAAGGTAAGTATTCCATAGCAGCCCTAGAGTGCTTTCTTATTTTGAGTTGTAACTTGCTGAGTGATCTTCAATGTTGATGCAAACAGGTAATAAATTATGAAGATCTCTTGGTCGAAGTTCCTGATAGATCTGGTGCGCCGACTAGGTGCACCTGATCAGGTGTAGCCCCCAGCTCTTGTATAATTTGGAGATTAACAAATATTGTAAGAGTCTAATAATATTAGCTCTTAACATCTTGTTCTAAAATTTCAACTCAAATCATCAAGCTCGAGTTGATAATCCTCTGATCATCAAACCAAAGATCAGTCTACATGACATCAATCATGCCGACCGATTTAAAGTTATGCCGAGTGATTTACACTCTTTGCTGAATAATTATAGACTCAAAATTCCATGACATCAATCATGTTGTAGTCTATATACAAACTTATATGACATCAATCATACCATAACAGTAAGCTAAATGACATCAGTCATGATATAGCCTTTCCTTATGGAGTTATTACTCGGATTAAAACAAGCCCAACATTGGTAATTACTTACTGACTTCAATCAATAAGGTACCTGTGAACTTGAACCCATACGACCATCAAGTCCTTTTGCTATATGATCATCAAATCACATAGATATGGGAAGTATTTTTAAATGGATATTCCATCACTTCTCATCAAAGAAGCCCCTGAGATTAAGTTCTCAAGGTTTATAGCACTAATTCTTTTTAAAGAATAACGCCTCATTATTTTTATTTAAGGCAGAAAAAGACTACACTGTACAGCCCACCAAAGCCCATGGGAACCTTAAAGACTAGGTCAAAAAGGCGAAGGTATAAAAGCGCGAAGGGTTGTTGACTCCATGTACACGCCGCCATTCCGCACATAACGCTTCGTCTTCCTTGCACCTCCCCTTCTCCTGCAATTCCTCTGTTTTAGAGCTAGGGTTAACCATTTCATCACCGCCGCAACAGATCCACATCGCCAACAAGCTCTGAGCTCCTGCTAAGGTTAGCTCCCCGCCTCCGGATTCAGCGCGCCACCTATTCATCGACAATGCCTCGCAAGTCATCCAAGAAGGCCATCATTGCCGAACCATCCTCCTCGGAGTTGGAGATCCCAGAACAGCTGCAAGAATTCCCAAACAGCAGCATCACCACCACTGATCTGAATACAATGGTGATGGACGGCATCCTCCCAGAACATGCGCGCATTGATTGGAAGGTATCGAAGGAAACTCGCCCCCTCCCAATCCATAAGTAGATTGTAGTTTTTTGCTCTTTTTTCGAGCATGGTTTTGGAGTTCCCTGCTGCAGCTTCTTGCATGGGCTCCTCGTATTCTATGGGATTGAGCTTGTCAACCTCAATCCTAACTCCATTCTCCATATTGCCATCTTCGTGCATATGTGTGAAGCCTTTCTGGGCATTCTGCCCCACTTCACTTTATCCCAACATCTCTTCGTCTTCCGATCGCTGCCAACTAAGGAAAACCAAGTCGCCATTGGTGGAGTTGGCTTCCAGTTGTGCAAGAAGAAGGCGTATATCAATGTGCCGCTGAACACGAGTAATAAGAACTGGAGGGACAAGTGGTTCTATTGTGACAACCCTCCCCCTATTCGTTCTGATTTCTCTGGTGTGAAAGCCACCCCTCAGGCACGGTGGTCAGAAAGACCAGATCCAACTGATCCTCAGGTGGTCAATCTGCTAGTAAAAAATGCTGAGGTGAAGAATGAAGGGATTGACGGCATTACTATAGCGAAGAGCTTCATAGTGCGTCGAGTTCAACCCTTGAAGTAGCAGAGCCATCCTGCTTGGGAATATGCCACAAATGATGAAATGAAAGGTGCCTGATCCGCCGAACTCCACCCTACATCGGTCATGGTTATCGAAGTTGTTTGAAGGAAACATTGTTCAGGATCACCTCTTGATCGCGAAGGCATACAATGTGGGCACTCTATGGGCCCGAGTAAGCTTCGGCCATTTTAAGTGTTTCCGATGTTCTTTCTTACAGGTTGATCACAACATGTGATGCCTTCACGCTTCTGTAGGTTTTGGACAATTTTGTGTCACACTCTTCGCTCCCTCCGACCAATACCGAGGGACCGGACTATGTAGAAAAGCCATCGTAGACCAGTACTGGCGGTTCAAGCTCATCAGTGGGCGCGCGACCGACCACTGGTGCCGTGGCAAACATCTCTACCGCATCTCAAACCAACTTGCCGTCCCCAATCCAACGAGTAAAGCAGACCGCCTAGCATTATCGGCAATACGTGGGAGATGATGAGGATGATGAGAAGGAGTGCCCCTAAGATGCCAACCTGCCAACCCCTGCACACTCTGACCAGCCATCAAGCCAGCCGGAGCCCCCGAGAAAAACGGTGAGTGATGCAGGAGCAGTGAATAAGACCGATGAAATCAGCAAGTCTTCCCGGAAGAGGAAGGAGACTGACTCACAGACCACTCCTTCAAAGAAGAGAGTCTGCCAAATCAAATCAAACAAGCCTCTTGGTAAACTTCTTCTTGTTTTCAATTCTTCATTACTATAGTTAATAAACATGTTTTAGTCTTTAATATTATACCCTTCGGTGGTCATAGTGGTCGGTCCAGTGATGCTCAGAGCGCCCAAGGGTCTGAAGACACCCGATCTACTCCTACTCCTCGTCCAACCAACTTGCCTCAGCCAGTCCGCATGCCATCAAGTGAACAGACTGAGTTGAGGAAGTCGCCCAAAGCTCCAGCATCTATGTGGATGCCCATGTCGACTCTTTAGACGATCAATTCTTCCCCAACCGGCATTTCTTCTCCTCTCAACAAGGATCAGGCCGTGTTGGTCGAGGATTCATTGGGTTGGCCTGAAGCAGAAGACATGGAGATTATCCATCAACACCGAGAGGGTAAAGAGGTACATCAATACCAAGTTTTTTTTTCTTGAATCATTCTTTCGACTAAACATGCCCTTCTTCGCATTCAGAAAGTATATTCTCTTATAGAGAAAAAGCAGGCCAGGACTAAGTATCTTCAAGCCGAGACTTTCGGTATGTTCTAGATTCTTTTTCCATGTTAGATCCTTTCTTCAGGGCATTGACTTGTTGTTGGTATCTTGCTAGTTACCGGCGAGCAGCTCTCCCAGGCCAAGAGACAAATTGAAAGGCTGCAGACCAATCACAAGGAAGCGACCAAAGCTCTAGAACAAAGTCGTGCTGATGTTGTCGATAAGATCGCATACCAACTTTCATTTGCTCCTTGCTAACTCTAACTCTAGAGGTCTTATATGTGTCTTTAGCTCATGATCAAAAAGTCACCGACCTGGAGAAGTTGACTTCAAATCAGCAGATATTCTTGGATGCTCTGACTGCTGAGAAGGATATCTTTCCAAGTCGGTCGGAGAGCAAAGCTCCGAAATCACTCGGCTAAAGAAGAAACTGGAGGAGGCCAAAGAGAATATAGAGGAAGCTAAGAGCATTTACAAATCTTTCAAATGTAATCTTGGCAGTAAGCTCTCCATTGTATCTTCATTATTTCTCTTATTGTGTTTAGATTCTGACGTTTTGAAAATCTGTTGTACCATTATCTTACGGCGCTCGGAAAGCATTGGATTATATCCATGCTAACCAAGTGGAGAAGACCAGTCAGTCTTTGGAGTATCTGCTAGAGCATGCTTCGGAGGCAATTGCTAATCGTACCAAGAGGGTGGCGACTGAGGCCGGGAGCCAAGTACTAGCTATTTGCCAGTCTTGGTCTCCTGCATTGCCGTTGGATAAGATCAAGGAGGGCTTCAACCTAGACTTGACAGTAGATCAATGCTAATTGTTTATGGACTCTATGCTGGAGACCACTCGTGCCTTGGTCGATAATGTAGAGGTTGATCCCATCGCGCTAATTTCCCCAGCAACTCCAAAGGTAGAATTGCAAGATGATGCTTCCTCTCCTTTGAAGGAGTTGTAATATCTGTAATGTCAGAAAACTTTAGTAGTATTTTAGGTAGGAAGATAATATTATCTCCATGTGAACAATAATTTCTATGCTTGCTTAATTTGTAAACAAGTTAAAAGATCGACAAAGTAGTCATAAGGCAATCTTCTGTTACTTAAAGAAAAATGACCAGTACTTGGTTGTGTTACTCGTTCTTTAGCACTTAGCTCTTTTTACCATAAGTCTTTTAGAGATAAAAACAGAAGTTGCATCGGTCTGCCTTAGCATACTAGGTTGTAATTCCTAACCGCGTAACAAGCAGAATCGACCAATCAACACATGACTTCTCGCTCTTTGGCTCTGGGTTTAGTGTAGTGGCAGTCTATTGCGCAGTATGAATTATATAACCATGATGTTAGGCGTTAGACCAAAAAGTCCTAAGACCATATCAAAATATGAGAAATCGGTCGGACAAAATCCAAAACCAGAATTTATCAAGGTTAAGGAGTAGTGGGACATTATTACTAGCCCCCTGGCTTGATTGTTTAATACTATAAATTAAGAAATCAAGACAAATAAGAATGAAAATCATCACCAAATCTTTCATCAAAAAGACTGAAGTTTCATTCAATAATAATGTATGAGAATATAAAAGATAGACTAAGTATAAAAGCGACGTAGCTGATTTATATTCCATGAGTTTGGTACATCGTCACCATCTTCATACATCAGTCGATAAGCCCCTGGCCGAGTGACTTCCTTGACCACATAAGGTCCTTCCTATTTAGGGGATAGTTTGTGCTGATTCTTTGTTGATTGCACTCGGTGCAGTACTAAATCTCCAACATGAAATTGGCAACTATGTACGTTCTTATCATAGTAATGTCGCAGACCCTGCTAATATACCATCGACCGAAACAGAGCGCGATCACGCAACTCCTCTGCCGCAATCAAATCAATCTCTCAGTTTTCTTCAGAAAGCTTCTCGTCGTATCCCTTGACTCGTAATGATACATGGTTTACCTCAGTCGGCAGCATAGCCTCGGAGCCGTAGACCAACAAGAAAGGTGACTAGCCTTAGCCCGACTGACATTAGTACGCAGCCCCAGAGAACCGAAGGCAGCTCTCAGACCCACTGACCGGCATAAGGTTTGAGCCTGTCAAATATCTAGGTCTTCAACCCCTGTAGAATCATACCGTTGGCCCGTTTGACCTGCCCATTGCTTTGAGGATGAGCCACTGATGCAAAGTGAATTTTTATTCCCATCTCATTGGCAAAGTCACAGAACTCCTCAGATGTAAACTGAGTGCCATTGTCGGTGATGATATCATGAGGGACCCCAAACCGAGTGAAGAGCTCTCTGATAAACTCGATCGCTTTCTTCGATGTTATCTTGTCGACCGGCTTCGCTTGAATCTATTTGGTGAATTTGTCAATAGCTATAAATAAATGAGTAAACCCGCCTGGCGCTTTCTTGAAAGGACCGACAATATCAAGCCCCCAGATTGCAAAAGGCCAAGTCATAGGTATCATCTGAAGTTGCTGTGAAGGCACATGTGTTTGTTGAGCAAAGAATTGACAGCCTTCACACTTTCGAACGACCTGGTGTGCATCTTCAACCGCCATAGGCCAATAAAACCCTTGCCGAAAAGCTTTGCCGACCAAAGTCTTGGAAGATGCATGATTGCCACATACTCCTGAATGGATTTCTTCCATCAACACTTTGCCTTCTGCTATCGAGATGCACCGCATCAAGATGTTCGATCCTCCTCTTCTACAAAGTAGATCGTCCACCATCAAGTATCCTCAACATCTAGCCTTCAACCTCTACTGCTCATTAGGATTCGTAGGCAGTGTAGCATTGCTCAAATATTGGACAATCGGATCGCGCCAGTCGGCCTCTATGTTGACATCACTTACGGTTTCAGCATCATTGGTCATTAAGACGTCAGAGCGAGGAGAAATAGTGAGAGAATCCAGGGTGTGTAAGAAAACACCGGGTGGGACAATCGATCCAGACGATCCCATCTTGGCTAATTCATCAGCCGTTTGATTATTATCTCAAAGAACATGTGTGAACTTCAGTCCATCGAATTTGTCTTCATGCTTCCTTACTTCTTGGCAATAAGCACCCATGTTGTCGTCCACACAATTCCAATCCTTAGTGACGTGGTTAATGACCAGAGCCGAGTCACCAAAGATGTCAAGACGTCGAATGCTGAGCGAAACAGCAATGCGCAGATCATGCAGAAGAGCTTCATGTTCCGCAGCGTTATTAGATGTGCGGAACATGATCTGGAGGACGTATTGCAATTTCTCTCCTATGGGTGAGATGAACACAATTCTTGCACCTGCCCCAGGTAACTGGAGGGATCCATCAAAATACATTTCCCAGTACTCGATATCTTGTGATGCAGGCGGCATTTGAATCCTTGTCTACTCGGAAATGAAGTCGGACAATGCATGTCCTTTGATTGCCAAACGAGGTACAAACGTGATGGTATACTGACCGAGTTCAACTGCCCACTTAGCAATCTTTCCTTTGGCTTCTCGGTTGTGAAGAACTGCGCCGAGTGCAAAGGATGTTTGAACTTTGATAGGATGAGTTTGAAAGTAGTGCTTCAACTTCCTTGAGGTGATCAGGAGCGTGTATAGCAGCTTCAAGATCTGATGATATCGTGTTTTGGAGGCACTGAGAACTTCACTAACAAAGTATACCGGGTGTTGTAATTTTTTAACTTGACCCTCTTCCTCTCGGTCGACCGTTAAAACGGTACTCACAACTTGAGTTGTGGCCGATATGTAGAGTTGAAGCTTTTCTTGCGGCTCCGGAGGCACCAAGACTAGAATATTGCTGAGGTGGACCTTCAACTCATCCAACACCAATTGCGCCTCTGCTATCGGGACGAAGTCATCCTGCTTCTTGAGCAGTTTAAAGAGCGGTAGACCCCTGACCCCCGGTCGGGAAACAAAGCGACTCAGGGATGCCATACATACGGTCAGCTTCTGAACATCCCTCTGAGAATTAGGTGGCCCCATATCAAGGATTGCCTTGATTTTATCTGGGTTGGCCTGTATACCTCATTTTGAAATGATGTGACCGAGTAACTTTCCTGAAGGAACCCCAAAAACACACTTTTTAGGATTCAACTTCATCGAGTAATGCCTCAAGTTGTCAAACATCTCTACTAGGTCAGAGAGAAGTTCTTCAACATTCTGAGTTTTTACCACGATGTCATCTACATATGCTTCTGCATTCTGACCGATGTGAGTTTTGAGGCAGCGTTGAATACTGTGTTGGTAAGTCGCGCCAGCATTTTTTAGACCGAACGACATGGTAATATAGCAATAGGCGCCAAGGGGAGTTATAAAGGAAGTCTTGACTTGATCTTCGACTTTTCGTGGGACCTGGTGATAGCCTGAATAGGCATCCAGAAAGCTTAAAAAGTCACACCCGGCTGTTGAGTATACGATCTGATCGATACGTGGTAGAGCGAAGGGGTCTTTAGGACAGTCCTTGTTCAAATCGGTATAATCAACGCACATCCGCCACTCTTTATTTTTCTTGGGTACAAGGACTGGGTTTGCCAGCCAATCTGGATGGTACACTTTCTTTATAAACTTAGCATCTAATAACCTGCCAATCTCCTTCTTCATGGCGTCTTTGCGGTCTTGTGCGAACCTTCTAAGTCTTTGCCTGACCGGGGTGGCCCCAGGAGGCACCCTCAATTCGTGCTCAATCTTTTCCCTTGGAACTCCCGGCATGTCAGAAGGCTTCGATGCAAAGATGTCCCTATTTTCCTGGAGGAAAAGAGTGAGCGCGAGTTCCTATTTCTCGTTGAGGTCGGCCCCTGTGTAAGTGACCTTAGCAAGGTCCTCTCGGTCGAGCATGATTTCCTTAGTAGGGACGTTGTCTGTTTGTATCTTGTCCTTGGTAGACTTTTTCATGGGGATCTCTATGTCTGTCTGCACCTCATTGCCAACTGCCTTCTGGATTTCCTGCTGGTCAGATAGCATCAATTGTTGGTCGGCCATCTCACAACTCTGCACATCGCAATCGAAAGAATTCCGAAGATCAGAGTGGAAGGAGATTATACTTTTCAGACCTGGCATCTTGAGAGTGAGGTATGGGTAGTGCAAGACTGCCATGAACTTCGCCATCGCCGGTCTGCCGAGGATCGCATGGTATGCTGACTTGAAATCAGCCACCTAAAAGGTAACACGCTCGGTCCTGAAGTTCTCATGAGTTCCAAAGCTAATAGGCAGAATGATCTATCTAATAGGAACCAAGGTTTTGCCAGGCACGATCCCGTGGAAGGGTGAGGAACTCGGCTGGAGGTCATTGACCGATAAGCCTAACTCCATGAGGGTCTTGGCAAAGATCAAGTCCAGACTGTGTCCTCCATCGATGAGTACTTTGTTGAACTTGACCTCCTTCATCGTGGCCGCGAGTACCAACGGGTAGCGACCTGGCTTGGGCAGGTGCTTGGGGTGATCCGACTGATCAAATGTGATCAGTACCTCAGACCACCTCATGTACTTGGGTGTAGCAGGCTCTCTGGAGTTGATCTCTCGTAGTTCCAACTTTTGCTTGCATTTGGACTGGTAGGCATCTGGGCCACCGAAGATGAAGTTGACTTCCTTCCGGGGCTCCTCGAACTCTCCTTCTTTGTCCTTGTCATCATAGTCTTTGGTCTTGTCCTTGCCATTGCGCCTTGGCGGATCCTTGGCCACCTTGAACGTGGCAGTCACGAAGCCTTTCAATCGGTAATAGTCCTTTGCTTTGTGGTTTCCCTTTGGGTGCCATAGGTACGGGCCACTTAGCAAGTCGTCCATGGTCTGTTGGTTCATCCGAGGGTTCTTCTAGGATCGGTCTACCGCAGTGACCATGTTATCATGCTTCCTTTTCTTGTCCTTCTTGGAGGACTCTGGCTTGTCCTAGCGCTTCTCCTTGCCTTTGTCGCGGATGTCCAAATCACTATACTATAAAGCTAAAGCCACTCTTAGGGGTTGGTCTGACCATCGTATTTCTCGATGGAATCCGGCTTGAATCCTATTGGCCACCGAGCTATGTGAAGCTCAGGTACATAGGCCTTGATGCCGTCGAATTCTTTATCGCTCGGAGTAGTTGACCTTCTATGTCGGTCTGGAGATGAAGATGGGTGATGATTATGGCGACGGCCAACATCGTCATCATGGCGATGATGCCGATTATCTTCGTCATGATTCTCGCACTGGTCCCGATCGTCACGTTGACGTCAATTGTCATAGTTGTTTCTTGGAGGTGGATCGCGTTGGTCTTCCCGTCAGTTGTCAGTCCTCCGATTGCGGCGCTCCTCCTCGTGGCATCGGTCGTCCCGAGCCCGCTCTTCGTGATGGGAGTTGATGGTATCCCGATCATCATGGACGCTGAGGGAATTTCTCAGATCGCCATGCCTTCGTCGACCGCGTGACGTCGCATGACTAGAACTTGCCACCAACCAGGGTCCATCCCTGGTTGCGTCTTGGACTACAGCAGCCTTGAGCATGGCCCCCGCCTTTTGCATCGCAGGGGTCTGATATGCCGCGTTAGCCATCAAGCTGTCGAGCAATATTTTAGCCCCGGTGATGTTGTTCTACGGGGTGTCGTAGACCTTGACGCCGTCTACTTTGATCTCAAGTTCTCCAAGGTTCAGTCGTCATGCAAGGCGAGATCCACGTGATCCTCTCCGTCGGCGGTGATGTCCTGCCGAGGAGTTGTTGTCTCGGGGGTTTTCTTCCCTACGACCCTCTTCGGTGAGGCCATTTTCTTCGTGACCGTATTATTCATGGACACCCTCCTCATCATTGTCTCCTGATGGATTCTCATCTATCTCGACCAAGTTCACGATCAGAGGGTATAAGCAGGCAGATCCGTCTGAATCCTCATCAAAGGAACGGACCAACTTTGAGTCGTACCCGATGGGTAGGTCTGTATCGCTGAATCCGTGTGGAGCCAATGCTGGGATCAGATATGATGAGGTCGATGATCATGCCATAGAATCGGCTGCAGCCGAGTCGGATCGGTGGTTCTCTGGACCTCGCTCTCTGTTGGTGTCGACGACGAAGTCGAGCGATCCGAAGGAGATCTTTAAGTCCGGCGAGTACTGGATGTTTGGAATTTTGGCCATCATAGTCAATAGAGAATCCCGGCAAGCCTTGTCCCCTACCTGGCGCGCCAACTATCGAGACTTGATCTCGGCAATATATTCATAGGTCTACGTGGAGACTAAGAACTACGATGGTTGCAAAAGACGTCGAGTTATACAGGTTCGGGCCCTCTCGATGAGAGTAAAAACCCTACGTCTTGTGTTCTGTGGTTTGTATTGCTTTTTAATTTCGTGTCCCCAATGGGGGGTTCCCTCCCACCTTATATATCTGGTCGGCAGGGGGTATATGAAGTGTCCTACTCGTAGTCGACAAGGATTTACATAGAAAGTCTATCTCTAATTGCCTTGCACTCCAAGCCAACTCGGTCGGTTGCCTTATTATTGAGGTACCCGGTCGATCGCTGACTTAAGCATATCTGTGGATACCTGGAAGGTAAGTATTCCACAACTTGAATAAGTTCGTTCAGCTGTCTAGGATGTGAGCACAGATGAGCAGAAGCAGTATCTGTTCATGAGGGGACTGCAGAATGATATCCAGTACCAGCTACTGAACAATGATTATGTGAACTTCCAAAAGCTGGTGGACAAGGCCATTGTTGTGGAGAACAAACGTAATGAGATTGAAAGAGATGCCATTCCAAGGACACTCATCTGGTAGTAACACTCGCCCCCGCATGAAGCCATCGCCAAACCCATACTACAAAGCCCCTAACATAGTTAGGCTACCCCTCCAAGCTCCACACCCCAACTACCAAATGCAACGCCCCAACTACCAGGCACCATGCCCTATTCCCTCGCATCCACCCTGCCTCAACAACCAGCAAGCTCCTCGCCCTGCTATGCCAACTGCTCCACAGAACCAAGGATCCTAAGGCAATGGTGTTAGAGGACGGTGCTACCATTGTCATGAGTCAGGTTATTTTGCAAATAAGTGTCCCCACCCAGGAAAGCTCTGAGGAACGCACCACCTAGGAATGGAAATCCAGGACAGTAGAACTTCATTCATGGCAAGATCAACCATGTGACCACTGAGGAAGTTCAACAGTCTCAAGATGTCATGCTTGGTATGTTCCTAGCTAACTCAAATCCTGCCACTATACTCTTTGATTCTGGCGCATCACATTCATTCATAACATCAGCCTCTATTGCAAAGTACAATCTGCCAATTGCTATTATGAAGCATACCATCCTAGTTAGTTCTCCGGGGGAAGAAATGAGAATCAATCACGTATGCCCAAAGGTCACCCTTAAAATAAGGGGGGGGGGGTAGACTTCTCGTCTAATCTCATAGTCCTAGACTCAAAGGGAATAAACATTATACTTGGAATGGATTGGCTACACAAGTATAATGAAGTGATACAGTGTGCCAAGCGAGCTGTACGGTTGACCAGTGCAGAAGGTACGAAGGTTGAGTTCATAGCAGCCAACTCCACAGTCAAGGAAGTCGTACTGAATCAAGCCACAGGCACCCCCTTAGAAGAGATACGAGTGGTTTGTGAATTCCCTGATGTATTCCTAGAAGAACTTTTAGGTATGCCGCCTGACCGCGACATAGAGTTTGTTATCGACTTAATACCTAGGACTGCACCTATATCTAAGAGGACCTATAGGATGCTAGTCAATGAGTTGGTAGAGCTCAATAAGCAATTACAAGAGATGCTAGAGAAAGGTTTCATTCGCCCTAGTTCCACACCTTGGGGAGCTCCAGTACTCTTTGTTGAGAAGAAGGATAAGACCCAAGGAATGTGTGTGGATTACCGTTCTCTTAATGAGGTGACTATCGAGAACAAGTACCCACTACCACGGATTGAGGGTTTATTCGATCAGATGAAGGGAGTTTCTGTCTTCTCCAAGATTGATCAGCGATCTGGATACCACCAATTGAAGATCAGGCCATCAGATATACCCAAGACGGCTTTTTGAACACGATATGAGTTATATGAGTATACCGTGATGTCATTTGGGTTGACCAATGCACCAGCCTACTTCATGTACCTCATGAACAAGGTGTTCATGGAATACTTGGATAAGTTTGTTGTGGTCTTCATTGATGACATCTTGGTGTTTTCAAAGAATGAAGAAGAGCATGAGGAACACTTAAGGCTAGTCTTAGAGAAACTATGTGGGCACAAGTTGTATGCTAAGTTGAGCAAGTGTGAATTCTGGTTGAAGGAAGTTTCATTTCTCGGTCATGTCATCTCTGTTGGAGGAGTGTCAGTCGGTCTAGGCGAGGTGAAGGATGTTCTAGATTGGCAACCACCTCAGACTATAAAGGAGATTAGAAGTTTCCTCGGATTAGCCGGGTACTATCGGCGATTCATTTCTCCAAGATAGTGAAGCAAATGACAACGTTGTTGGGGAAGGACAAGCGTTTTGAGTGGACTCCGAGCTGCCAAGCCAGCTTTAAAGAGTAGAAGAAAATATTGATGTCAGCCCCAGTCTCGATCCTACCAGACATTAGTAAGAGTTTCGATATATATTGTCATGCCTCAAAGCAAGGACTTGGATGTGTACTCATGCAGGAAGGGCATGTTGTAGCATATGCCTCTAGGCAATTACGGAAGCATGAAGAGAAGTACCCAATACATGATTTGGAATTGTCAGCAGTGGTACATGCTCTAAAGATTTGGAGGCACTATGTTCTTGGTCATCGTTGTGAGATTTATACGGATCACAAGAGTCTCAAGTACATATTCACTCAAACTGAGTTGAACCTAAGGCAACGGCATTGGTTAGAGTTGGTTAAAGACTATGATGTGGGTATCAACTATCATATAGGAAAGGAAATGTAGTTGCAGATGCCTTGAGTAAAAAGACCTATTGCCACCAGATAATTGTGGAGGAGTTACCGCCAGAGCTATGCAAGGAGTTTGAGCGACTGAACCTTGGGTTTGTGAATGAGCTTGGGGACCATTGCAATGGAAGTGGAACCCACTCTGGGAGAGGAAATCCGTAAATGATAATTAGATGATGAGAAATAAGTGAAATTAGAAAGCTCATTAAGGAAGGAAAGACCACTGACTTCACAGAAGATGAAAAGGGCACCATATGGATCGGTAAACGGCTATGTGTGCTAGACAAGAAGCCCATTCGTGATATGATCTTATGGGAAGCACACGATTCTACATACTCCATCCATCCAGGGAGTACTAAGATGTACCAAGACTTGAAGACTCGTTATTGGTGGTATAGCATGAAGCACGATGTCGTAGAGTATGTTGCTGTATGTGACACATGTCAGCGTGTCAAGGAGGAACACCAAAGACCTGCCAGATTGCTTCAACCCTTGAAGATTCTAGAGTGGAACTGGGAACAAGTTGGTATGGACTTCATAGTTGGTTTACCGTGTACACAGTCAGGATATGGTTCTATATAGGTTATAGTTGATTGCTTAATCAAGGTGGCACACTTCATCCCTATCAAGACAACCTACAGTGCTGCAAATTTGGCGGAACTATACATGTCAAGGATAGTATGCTTACATGGAGTCCCTCTGAAGATAGTATCTCACAGAGGTTTTCAATTCACCTCGAGGTTCTGGGAGAAGCTACATGAGTCCCTGGGCACCAATTTGAACTTTAGCTCTACTTATCACCCTCGAACTGATGGACAAACCGAAAGGACGAACCAAATACTGCAAGACAAGTTGAGAGCTTGTGTTCTGGAATATGGCAAGAGTTGGGACAAGAGTCTGCCTTACGTAGAATTCTCCTACAACAACTGTTATCAAGCAAGTGTCAAGATGGCACCTTTCGAGTTTCTCTATGAAAGAAGGTGTAGAACACCCCTATTCTAGAATGAGACAGGAGAGAACCAAGTCTTTGGACCAGAGATACTACAGGAAGCAGAAACACATGTCAAGATTGTGCACGAGAATCTGAAGGTCACGCAGTCAAGGTAGAAAAGCTATGCCGATCACAGGCGAAGGGATCTATCTTTCAAGGTTGGAGATTTCGTATATCTCAAGGTGTCACCCGTAAGGGGTGTTAGACGCTTCAAGGTTAAAGGGAAGTTGGCACCACGGTACATCGGCCCTTTCAAGGTCATTGAGAGAAGAGGAGAAGTTGCATACCAGTTGGAATTGCCATCACATCTCACCGACGTGCACGACGTGTTCCATGTCTCACAACTGAAGAAGTGCTTAAGAGTGCCTGAAGAGCAATTGCCCGTTGATGAAGTAGACCTTCTGGAAGATCTCACCTATACAGAACAACCACTTAAGATCCTAGAAGTTGTCGAGAGTGTTACGAGAAGCAAGGTGATCCGAATGTGCAAGGTGCTATGGAACCATCACACAGAAGAGGAACCACATGGGAGCGTGAAGAAGAATTGAAAGCAGAGTTTCCTCACCTCTTCACTGATCTTTCCGAATCTTGAGGGCGAGATTCATCTTAAGGGGGTAGCCTTGTAACACCCTACTTTTTGCAAATTCTAACAAATGCCAATTATTAGAATTAAGCAATTAATTAAATAGCCTAGGACAAATTATTTTCTCAAATAATTAATTAAGTAATTGCATTTGCATGGCATGGCATCATCATCCATTTTAGTATTTAATTGCGTGACCTAATTTACTTAGGCCAGAAAATAACTATGGAATACTTACCTTCTGGGTGCCCATGGTTGAGCATAAGTCGGTAGACGACCGGATGGCCCACCATAGGGGAACCGACCGAGTCGGCTTGGAGCACAAGGCAATTAGAGATAGACTTTCTATGTAAATCCTTGTAGACTACGAGTAGGACTCTTCATGTACCCCCTGCCGACCAGATATATAAGGCTGCAGGGAACCCCTAATAAAGAGGGAGAGATCGCACCAATTCTCGTTGCAATACAATCCATAAAACAGAGGACTTAGGGTTTTTACTCTCATAGACTTTCTATGTAACTCGGCGTCTTGCATTACCATCATAGTTCTTAGTCCTGATGTAGCCCATTAAGTATATTGCCAAGATTAAGTCTCGATAGTTGGCATGCCAGGAAGGGAACAAGGCTCGTCGGGATTCTTCGTCGACCACGATGGCCAAAATCCCCAACATCCAGTACTCGTCGGACTTCAAGATCTCCTTCAGGTCGCTCGACTCGACCGTCAACATCCACTTTGACCTTACTTGGATCAAGGAGAAGTCTGAGGAGTCGCGACCACATCAAGCGGTTTTGCGCCAGGAAGGCCGAGATCCCCAATGTTCTGAATCAGCAGATCATTGCGGCCTGCCAAGGAGGCATGCAGAGCGATGACCTGGTCCAAGAGATCGGTCGGAGGAATTATGACTTCAAGTTGACCGCTCGGGAGTGCTTCGAGATCGCTGATAAGTTCTCGTCGGGCGAGTCGGCTCTGTACGACATCCGTAGCAAAGGCAAGAAGAAGCGTTCGAACAAGCCAGAGTCCTCCAAGAAGAACAAGAAGAGGAAGAATGACAACATGGTCACTGCGGTAGACCGATCCAAGAAGAATCCTCGGATGAACCAGCAGACTATGGACGACTTGCTGAATGGCTCGTGCCTATGGCACCCAAAGGGAAACCACAAAGCAAAGGATTGTTATCATCTCAAGAGCTTCACGACCGCTGTGCTGAAGGTGGCCAAAGAACCACCGAGGCAAAACGGCAAGGACAAAGCCGGTGAAGATGGGACAAGGATGAAGAACGAGAGTTTCAGGAGCCCCGAAAGGAAGTCAACTTCATCTTGGAAGGGCCCAATGCCTACACATTCAAGCGCAAACACAAGCTAGAGCTGCGAAAGATCAACTCCGTAGAACCAGCTGCCCTCGAGTACATGAGGTGGTCTGAAATTCCGATCACTTTTGATCGGTCGGATCACCCCAGGCACCTGCCCAAACCAGGTTGCTACCCACTTGTACTCGCGGCAACTTTGAAGGAGGTCAAGTTTAACAAAGTGCTCATCAATGGAGGAAGCAGTCTTGACTTGATCTTCACCAAGACTCTCAGGGGGCAAGGTCTGACGGCTGATGATCTTAAACCAAGCACCTCTCCCTTTCACAGGGTCATGCCGGGTAAAACCTTAGTGCCGATCAGGCAGATCACTGTACCGGTCACATTTGGTACCTGAGAGAACTTCAGGACCGAGCGTATCATCTTCCATGTAGCCGACTTCGAGTCTGTCTACCATGCTATCATTAGTAGTCTGGCAATGGTGAAATTCATGGCAGTCCTGCACTATCCCTACCATACCTTGAAGATGCCAGGCCCTAAAGGAATCATCATCCTCCACTATAATCTTTGGAATTCTTTCGATTGTAATGTAAAGAGTTGCGAGTTGGCCGACCGATAGTTGATGCTGTCTGACCAGATGGAGATCCAGATGGCAGTCGGCAAAGAGGTGGAGGCCGATGCGGAGATCCCCGCGAAGAAGCATGGCAAGGAGAAGATCCAGAAGGATGACATGTCAACCAGGGAAATTCCGCTCGACCCTGAAGACCCTGCTAAGATCACTTATACAGGGGCAGGTCTCAGGGTGAAATAGGAACTCGCGCTCACTCTTTTCCTCTAGGATAATAGGGACATCTTTGCATGGAAACCTTCTGACACGCCAGAAGTTCCTAGGGAAAAGATTGAGCACGAATTAAGTGTGCCTCTAGGGGCTACACCCGTCAAGCAACATCTTTGAAGATTCTCTCAAGATCGCAAGGACGCTATGAAGGAAGAGTTAGCTAGGCTTTTAGATGCTTATTTTATAAAGGAAGTGTACCATCCAGATTGGCTGGCAAATCTAGTCCTTGTACCAAAGAAGAATAAAGAGTGGCGTATGTGCGTTGATTATACCAATTTGAACAAGGTCTGTCCTAAGGATCCCTTTGCTTTGCCGCGCATTGATCAGATCGTAGACTCAATAGCCGGGTGTGAGCTCTTGAGCTTTCTGGATGCCTATTCAGGCTATCACCGGATCCCACTAAAAGTCAAGGATCAAATCAAGACTTCCTTTATAACTCCTTTTGGCGCCTATTGCTATATAACAATGCCATTCGGTCTAAAGAATGCTGGCATGACATATCAACGTGGTATTCAACGCTGCCTCAACACTCAAATCGGTCGGAATGCAGAAGCATATGTTGATGACATGGTGGTAAAGACTCAGAACATTGGAGAACTTTTCTCTGACCTAGCGGAGACGTTTGACAATTTGAGGTGATACTCGATGAAGCTAAATGCCAAGAAGTGTGTCTTTGGGGTTCCTTCGGGAAAGCTACTCGGTTACATCGTTTCAAAACAAGGTATAGAGGCTAACATGGAAAAAATCAAGGCAATCGTTGATATGGGACCACCTAATTCCCAAAAAGATGTTCAAAAGCTAACCGGGTGCATGCCATCTTTGAGTCGCTTTATCTCCCGAGTGGGGGTCAGGGGTCTACCGTTCTTCAAATTGCTCAAAAAGCAAGACAACTTCGTCTGAATGGTAGAGGCGCAGTCGGCTTTGGATGAGTTGAAGGTTCACCTTAGCAACATTTCGGTCTTAGTGCCTTCGGAGCCACAAGAAAAGCTTCAGCTTTATGTTTCGGCAACAACTCAAGTTGTGAGTACCATTTTAACGGTAGACCGAGAGGAAGAGGGACATGTACCAAAAGTACAACACCCGGTGTATTTTGTTAGAGAGGTCCTTAAGGCCTCCAAGACTCGATATCATCAAATCTTGAAGCTGCTATATGCGCTCTTGATCACGTCGAGGAAGCTAAAGCATTATTTTCAGGCTCATCCGATCAAAGTTCATACCACTTCTACGCTCGAAGAGATTCTTCATAACCGCGAAGCGGTCAGCAAGATTCCCAAGTGGGTGGTCAAACTTGGTCAAAATACCATCATTCATTCTACGATCGGTGATCAAAGGACAGGCGCTGGCTGATTTTGTTTCCGAGTGAACAGAGATTCAGATGTCACCGGCACCATAAGATATTGAGTACTGGAAGACATACTTTGACGGTTCACTCTAGTTGCCGGGGGCAGGGGCAGGAATCATACTCATTTCTCCAATAGGAGAGAAACTTCGATATGCTCTGCAAATCAAGTTCCGCGCATCCCATAACATTGCGGAGTATGAAGCTCTTCTATATAGTCTGCGTATTGCCATATAGCTCAGCATTCAGTGCCTCGATATCTTTGGTGACTCGGCTTTGGTCATCAACCAAAACTGTGTGGATGACAACATGGCTGCCTACTTCCAAGAAGTAAGGAAGCTGGAGAACAAGTTTGATAGACTCAAGCTCATGCATGTTCTTCACGATAACAACCAGGTTGCCGATGAGCTAGCCAAAATGGGATCATCACCATCGATTGTCCCACCCGGTGTTTTCTCACACACCCCAGACGTCTTAATGACCGATGTTGCTGACCCTATGGAAGATGTCGAAATGGAGCCTGACTGACGCGATCTGATTATTCAATTCTTGGTTAAGGGTACGCTGCCTGTGGATTCTAATGAGCAACAGAGGCTAAAGGCTCGATCTTGGGGATATTTAATGGTGGATGACCTGCTCTATCGAAGAGGAGGATCGAATATCTTGATGTGATGCATCTCAATTCCAGAAGGCAAAGAGCTGATGGAGAAAATCCATGCAGGGGCATGTGGCAACCATGCAGCTTCCAACACTTTGGTCGGCATGGCTTTCCGGCAAGGGTTTTGTTGGCCCATGGCGGTTGAAGATGCTCACCAAGTAGCTCGGAAGTGTGAAGGATGTCAATTATTTGCTCAGCAAATGCATATACCCTCGCAACAACTTCAGATGATACCTATGACTTGGCTTTTGTAGTTTGGGGGCTTGATATTGTCAGTCCTTTCAAAAAAGTGCCAAGCGGGTTTTCTTATTTGTTTGTTGCTATTGACAAGTTGAATAAGTGGATGGAAGCAAAGACGGTCGGCAAGATAACTTCTAAGAAGGCGATCAAATTTGTCAGAGAGGTCTTCACTCGCTTCGGAATCCCTCATGATATCATCACCTACAATGGTACTCAGTTTACATGTAAGGAGTTTTGTGACTTGGCCGATGAGATGGGAATAAAAATTCTCTTTGCTTCGGTGGCTCATTCTTAAAGTAACGGGCAGGTCAAACGGGCCAACGATATGATTCTTCAGGGGGTGAAGCCCCGGATTTTTTACAGACTCAAGCCATATGCCGGTCAATGGGTTCGAGAGCTACCTTCGGTCCTCTAGGGGCTGCGCACTAATGTCAGTCAGGCTAATGGCCAGTCACCTTTCTCGTTGGTCTATGGCTCTGAGGCTTTGCTGCCGACCGAAGTAAACCTTGTTTCAGCATGAGTCAAGGGATATGACGAGAAGCTTTCAGAAGATAACAGAGAGGTCGAGTTGATTGCGGCAGAGCGTATGTGTGACCGCGCTCTGTTCCGGTCGGCAGTATACCAACAAGGCTTATGATGTTACTATGACAAGAATGTCCGAAGTCGTCAGTTCCATGTTGGAGATTTAGTACTACGCCGAGTGCAATCAACCAAGAATCAGCATAAGTTATCCCCTAAATGGGAAGGACCTTATGTGGTCAAAGAAGTCACTCGGCCGGGGGCTTAACGACTAATGTATGAAGACGGTAGCGACGTACAAAATTCATGGAACATTAATCAGCTACGTCGCTTTTATACTTAGTCTATTTATGTATTCTAATATATTGTTATTGAATGAAACTTCAATCTTTTTTATGAAAGGTTTTTGATGATTCTCATTCTTATTTGCCTCAATTCTTTAATATTATTTATTAAACAATCGAGCCAAAGGGCTAGCAATAATGTCCCATATTCCTTAATCTTGATAAATTCTGGTTTTAGATTTTTAACGACCAATTCCTTATAATTTGATACGGTCTTATATTTTTGGTCTAACGCTCTAACATGACGGTCATACAATTTATACTGCATAACAGACTGCCACTACACTAAACCTAGAGCTAAAGTGCGAGTGGTCATATGTTGATTGGTCGATTCTGATTGTTATGCAGTTACGAATTACGACCGTGTACGTTAAGGCAGACCGATGCGTCTTCTGTTTTATCTCTAAGATCTTATAGTAAAAAGGTTTAAGTGCTAAAGCATGACTAACGCAGCTAAGTACCGCCTGGACTGCTATAAGGGACAGGAGATCGCGCTTTTGACTATTCAATCGGGTTTTCTAACTTGTTTAGTAATAAAGCAAGAAAAAGAACGATCTTTATTTACACAAGGAATATACGTTTTTCCTACTCAAATACTACAAACTAGTAAGATGACCCGCGCAATCAGATTCAAACATTTATGCTATTTACTATTTATTAAATATTTCTGTTTCTCTATAACTTATTAAGAGAGGTGAGGTCGTCTAGACCAGATTTTCGTATCCGCGACATCTTAGCAACTCCATTTATTTGTTTCCAACTCGTAGTTTCATCGTTTCCAACTCAGTTTCACGTGTTCAACTCGTTTTGACATGATTCAGCTGACACCAAACCATATTTCATCTCCAACTCTTCAAATAATCATGGTATGAGTTATAAGAGCCCATCTTGTGGTGTTCAACATCGTCTGCATTGAGTTTAAATTGAAAATCATTCGAGTTAGGGTTTCATTCTAACCGCACTCCTTTGTGCCTTCCATTGGTGACGAAAACGACCTTGGTGAGTTCAGAATACCTCACTCTCTGTCCTCGACCTCTATCCTTTGAGTTTGGTGTTACGTAGAGCCGCGTACTGAGCTCCGGCGAGCCTCTCCAATGGCGCTGCCGTCTCTACCGAGAACAGCGCTGTTGAGCGCCACTGGGAGTCAGCATGGCCGCTCATCTCGCAATCGACAGTCGTCGTTTAAATCCACGTACCCCTTTGTTTGTTTCATCTAAGCCATTCGATTAGAATTGTGCGGTCGAGATTAAAAGATGTGTAATCGGTCCACCGTGGACTGGTGGATTTGTGGTCCACTGCAGACCGGTCGACTGGTAGGTGAAAATTTAAAAATAGGCCCCTGTTTCAACGCTATTTTGTGTAATGAATCTTGAAAGTGTTTTTATTCTACTATATCTTTGCGAGAAGGCCCCTAAACTTTTGTATAAATATGTGTATGGAAAAACAGATGGTATTTAACACTAATAACATCAAATCTTTACATATAAGTCCCTGTTGTCTATGTAAAGGTTTTTTTATTGATAATTTGCAGAAAGGTCTCTATAGTTAATTTAAAATACGTAATGCCCATAATTTGATACTTTAGAATTGGTTCAATTAGTTCAATTCTTGAAGTTTTTAAGTCCATGACAATGCACGGGCACATTGCTAGTATAATACAAAGACAAATGTGTTGCTACCTATTTCTAGCATCCATATCTCTAACGCTTCTCTCCAAATCTCTAGATTGCTTGAGTCCACCGATGTGGTTCCTCAAAAACCAACACAGGAGAGTACGGGTTGATACCTGATGATCGCCTTATTTTCTCGCTGCTCACAGCCAAAGGCCTCACCCATTTGCTCCGTGGTCATCTTGTTCGTTGTGTACGATGCGGATGTCCTCAACATCACAATCATCGCCATCAGTTGGAGTAATCCTTTCTATCAAAAACATGTCATGACATCCATCCGCATCTTTCGTCAAGCTCCTGCTTCCCTAGACCTCGGAGCTACCGATACGGAGATGAATGTGTTGCAAGATTTTCCAGGCATCTATACGCGACATTTGAGTCAGTTGATCGATGTGGTGTCTCAAAAGCCAACATGAGAGCACATAGGTGAGTTTTTTGGATGACGACGATAGAAACAGGCATGGTGGGACAGCGGGATGTCATGACCGATTGGGTGGAGGCAAGCCTGGTGACAACAATCCCATGAGTGAGAACTATGCGATCTGACAAACCAGAAGAAAGAAACATGTGTTTGAAAGGCGATGTGCCTTGTTATTTTCTTTTTTAATGTTTACGTGTTGCCATTTGCATCACACTCTATCCTCTCTGCCCTTGAAAAAAAGAAAGAGCACGGACACTTATTTAGCATGACGTTGGATGGATTCTAAATTCACTTAGACACTTCCTTTTCATAATAGATGGCAATAGTGGGTAATTTAAAATAATGTATGAAGGGTATTTTGGCCTAATTTTTTCATAATGGCAGTGGTGGGTATTTTCTTTTTCTTTTTTTCTCCGATTAACATGGGAATTTCTAGGCCTTGAGAACGAATGTGGTCGCTCCTTTTGTTGCTCAAATATATATATGATAGATGTATCTGATTACTTAAATTACAGCCCTGCCAAAGGAGAAGAGGTGTTATCTTCTATTTCTGGAGAGGCAGGAGGAGTCGCTACATCTGGATCGACGTCAATGTTTTTAACCAGGGCTTGGGAGGTTTCTGTCATCGAGTCCATCATCATACGACATTGGTTGACCGAAAATGATGGGTTGAAGCCCTCCTTGATCTTATCCAATGGCAATTCCGGAGACCAAGACCGGCAAATAGCCAATACTTGACTCCCGGCCTCGGTTGCCACCCTCCTGGTATGACTGGCGATCGCCTCTGGTGCATGCTCCAACAAGTAATCAAGAGAATGCCCAGTCTGCTCCACTTGCTATGCGTGGATATAGTCCAGAGCTTTCCGAGCACTGCATAATAATACTACAGATCGGCACCATGATTCGAAGATGAAGTTTACAATGAAGACTAATAAGAGGAAAACAAGAAGAGCTTACATGTCAGATTACAATTATGCTGTTGGGCACTGGCCTTGGTATTCTTCAGGGACTCCTCAGTCTCCTGTAACTTCTTCTTCAGTTCAGCAAGTTCACAATCTCGCTCGCCAAGAGTCTTGGAGAGGTCGTCCTTCTCAGTATTCAGGACATCCAAAGATCTCTGTTTATTGGAAGTGACCTTCTCTAGTTCTGCAATGTTTTCTTCGTGATTTACAAACATATGGAGAAAGCACAGAAGACAGGAAGATGTGAAGATCTCTTACCTATATGGTCAAGGCGGCTCTGCTCTAAAGAAGCGGAAGCTTCCTTGTAACCAGTCTGCAGCTTCTCTTCCTGTTGTTGAGCTTTTGCCAGCTGCTGACCGGTGACTACGAATAACAACAAGTCAGAGATATGATAAAATGTTTATATATAAAGAGGAATTTCAATACATACCGAAGCTCTCGGCCTCGAGGTACTCTATCCTGGCCTGTTTTTTCTCCACCAGAGCATATATTTTCTGAATGAAGGGAGACAGCTATGGTTTGAAGCAACACTGATACGAGGAAGAAAAGGGCCTTGGCATTGATGTACCTTGGTCGCCTCTCGGTGTTGGTGGAGAATTTCCAAGTCATCAGCCTCAGGCCGACCTGAACATGCATGGCTCTATCCTTGATGGGAGAAGGCACATTGCCAGTCGGGGGAGGAGAGGCGGTCTGCGGAGATGGCCCTGGAGTCACTGGGATTTCCTTTGCTTGAGTCTGCATGCTTGATGGCATGGTTGCAGACTGAGGTGCGTCGGTTGAATGAGGGGTAGGAGTTGACCTAGTGTCTTTAGACACGTGGGCACTCTGAGTCTCGAATGATCGAGTAGTATGTTCACTACATGACAAAATGTCAGAAACTGAACATATTTTGATACAATTTACAAAGATTCGATGATGTGAAGAAACTTACTCAGAGGCATGCTTGATCTTCATTTGACAGACTTGCTTCATTAAAGAAGTAGTCTGCGAATCTGATTGCTTCCTCTTTGCAGCTTCATCAGCCTTCTTTGCTGCTCCTGCATCATGCACCACTTGACTTGGGGGCTCAGACCAGTTTGATGGTCGGTCGAAAGGAGCAGGGGAGTGCTGACCGATGTTTTGAGGTTGTTCCTCCTCCTCCTCATCATCATCTCCCAGATATTGCGTTCGGCAGTAAGCGAGCTTTGTTACCCGCTGACTGCCAAGGGGAAGATCGGGGATAGGGCTTGCAGAGTTGCCAGCAACGACCGATTCGGTCGGACGTGCGCCTGCTGATGAGCTTGACCCACCGGTACTGGTCTGCGGCGACTTCTCCATATAATCTGGTCCCTCGATATCGGTCGGAGGGAGCGGGGCGTGCGACACGTAAGCGTCTAGAACCTGAAAATAAACATCAAGATATCAGACAAGTTTTATCACTCTGCCAAGATGGATATCAAACAGGTATTGAACATCTGGATCTTACTCGGGCCTGATGAGTGCCCATGTTGTATGCCTTTGTGATCAAGGCATGGGCCTGAAGGGTGTTCCCTTCAAACATCTTCTCCAAACGAGGTCGACGCAGAGTGGTGTCTGGTGGGTCGGACACCTCCCTCATCTCATAATCGGTGGAATTCTTCCAGGCGGGATGACTATGCTATTTGAGGGGTTGAACTCGGCACAGTATGAAGCTTTTAGCTATTGTAACGCCATCGACCCCCTCTTTCTTCAGCTCTGCAATCTTCTACAATAGTGCGACCACCTGGGAGTCATTAGGATCTGGCCTCTTTGATCAATGTGGTTGGGGGCTGGCTTTTGCACCAGTAAAATCCGCAAGAACAGGAGGAGGACTGTCACAATAGAACCACTCCTCTCTCTAGTTCTTGTTCCCAGTGTTCAGGGGCACATTGATGTAGACCTCCTTCTTTCGCAACTGGAGGCCAACTCCACCAATGGCGACTTGGTTCTCCTTTGTTGGCAGTGGTCGGAGGATGAAAAGATGACGAAAAAGAGAGAAATGGGGGAACACACCCAGAAAAGCTTCATACAAATGCACAGAGATTGCAATATGCAGAATAGAATTGGGATTGAGATTTACAAGTTCAATCCCGTAGAAGAAAAGGAGCCCGCGCGAGAAATTGCAGCAGGGAACTCCAAGACCATGCCCAAAAAACGAGCGGAAGACAACAATCTGCTTATGGATTGGAAGAGGGTGGGCTTTAGAGCCAGGTACCTTCCAATCGATGCGCACCTATTCTAGTACGACGCCGTCGACCACCATGGTGTTCAGATTCTTGGTGGTGATGCTGCTCTTCGGGAACAACCACAGATGGTCCGGGATCTCCATCTCTGAAGATGACGACTCGATGGAGGTGGCGGCAGCCTTCTGTCCATTAGCGGATTTGCATGTCATCTTGATGGGACAATGCGTCACGGTGGATCTGGAAGTAGCACCCAAATCCTAGTAGGAGCTCAGGACTTGGGACTGGCGGAGAATCTACAGCAATGACGAGAAGTTGCTAATCCTAGCAATAGGAAGCTGAGGAGGCGTGAGAACAGGGGAAGTGCGACGAAGACGAAGAGTTTGGGCGAAATGACGGCATGATTTTCATCAGCTGTTTCACTCCTTTTTATAACTTCATGTTGACCTAGTCTTTGGCGGGGCCAAGCGGGCCATATGGGCCATACAGTGCTGGGCTTTTTTTTTGGATAATCGAAATAAAGTAATGATCTTTTAACTGATCTCTTTCTGATTTAATAAAACTAGGTGTTGAACCTAGGGACTTCTTTGATGAGAAGCTTTATTCTAAAATTATATATCACCCATATTTGTGTGATTTATTGATCACATAGCAGAGAACTTGATGGTTATATGGGACCAAACTTAAATGGCTAAGTTACTGATTGACGTCAGTTGTTAATTGGCTAAAGAGTTTGATTTGTCTGAGTGGTGATTTAAGGAAAAGCTACTTTATGGTTGATGTCATTTTAGCTTAGTACTATTTGCAAACCACGCTAGCATGACCATCCTTACCATAGGTGTGGCAAGTCCCAGAAAAACCACACTCCAAGGCACGATGAGACTTCCCACACTTGAAACAAATTAGGCCTTGACCTGGAACAGGACGCATAAAAGAAGAATTCCTAAGGTGTTGCCCCAAAAAAGACTGAGGCCCTGACTGCTTAGGCTTGAAACATTGCTAAGAAGGTTGATTTGACTTACTCTTCTGGAAGGGGGGTTGTTGAGAGGACTCCGCTCCATTCTGGTGAGACCGCTTTTGGCCACCACCTGTGTTGTCTACATTCCCAGTACGTCTTTGTTGTAGCTGTGTAAGCTGAAATTGAGTCTCCATTCCTCTAGCCTCCTCCACTGCAGCAATGTATGTGGTAGGTGGATTTCTTCCCATCACCTCTCTATAGCGAGCCTTAAGTCCTATGAAGAACTTCCTAGCCTTCTCACGCTCATCACTTACAACACTAGGCACAAAACGAACAATGTTGCTGAAATCCCTCTCATACTCATCCACAGTCTTGTCCCCCTACTGAATATGGCTCAATGCATCATTCATCTTGTCTTTGAAGGAGTCTGGATAATACTTAGCCTTGAACTACGCCAAGAAAACCTCCCAAGTGATAGCACCACGAGCAGGAGTCCAAGCATCACACACACCTACCCACCAAATATCAGCTTGTCCAACCAAGTGGTGAGGGATAAACAAGACCATCTCCTCTCATGTCATCCTACATGCAGCCATGACCTTCTCTATTTTGCGCAGCAAATCAGCAGCATCTGCAGGCGTTCCAAAACCATCAAAAGTGTCCAAACGCATGGACATCCACCTAGGAAATGTCATTGCCGGGATCGGAGCATTTGCATCCCTACCAATGGGAGAGTCAGCAGCCACTGAGTGCTCCTCCCCTTGTTCAACCTCTTCATTATCATGGCTAGCATCACCTCTACCATGACCTCTACCATGGCCTCTACCACGACCTCTCCCACATGCAGTATTGCGTGCACTCCTTCTCGGCGGCATAGTTCTATTAATTTGAAATATCAACAAGGATGTGATTAAGAATGTATCATTATATCTGAAATAAACACAAGGAAAGAGAAAAACAAGCAGCAGAAATGAAAATACAAAAATATGCCCATGCTACCCATCCTAATGTCCATAGTATGTCAAGTTTTACAATTATCTATTCAAGTTAAAAAAAAATAGGAGATACGACCTGGCTCTGAGTACCAACTATAATGCCTCAGGTATCACCCTACCTAGTGGTTACTACTAAATCAGTAAAATGCTACTAAGTAAATAAATTATGGAATATTTCAACAGAGTTTCCCCTATACTATCTAATATCCGCGGGCTCATACATCACAAAAATAGCACAACTCATAACCGAAAGAACAACATGAAGAAGAAAAGAAATTCGAAACTTAAGGGAACAACTCATTTCTTGATACAACCATGAAACAATAGTTTCCGTCTAAAACGGACGTCACCTGAAACTTCCTTTGCATTTACCGGTAAAGCCGAATAAGTGGGGCCAACACATATTCACAGGAACCAGAACATAAGTACCAACTTGCACAATCGTTGTTTTGTGGAAACCCCCGGTACCTGAATAATATAAAATAAAACACTTGAAACTTGAACATTCAATAGAAATAGAAATTATAGCATGAAACTTTAAATGAAAGTGTGCAGCAAGGAAACAACAAACATATCCACGACAAAAGAAGTCCGTCATTGCACTTGCCTTAATCAAGCTTGACGAGAACCCGATGATGCTGTTTCGACAATGGAATTGTTAACGCATGTAAAGCAAAAGCTACACTGAAAACCTTCGCTAGCATCAAAACAATTCTACAAGATGCTCGCAGTTCAGACCGTAACTTTCGAATTCCTTAAGTAAAAGCTACAAACAAATACATTCTGAACATATACAAAAAATTTCCCACAACTTATTTAATTGTAAGATTTTCTAAATAATCCTCTAACTAGGCCGAAATTAAATAAATAGATAACTAAACAGAATCTAAAATCTGTAACAGCAGCAGTAAATCGATGATTTATCCTTAACCGCTGATCCAAATTGGGTGAGACCAGCGCCATTGGAAAGATAAAACTAATCCCTACAATTTTCGGTTTTGGTTGACTAACTAATTTCGCATGGATTAATGCCATATTTGAAATTAACCTCCGTGCACAATAATCCATCTACAAAAGGTGAATTTCAGAGGTGGTTTCATCCATCTAAACTCCTCCCCAGCTAACCCATGACTAAATAGAGATTACCCCTGCATACTTGGTCACGGAATTGTAGAGGATTTGACAAACTTGGGAAAAAGAAACACTCGATCACCTTTTCCTCTAGCTTTTCTTATTCCCTTCTTTCTTTTCCTAGTCATCTGGCTGTAGGGGACCACGAACAAGAGGCAGCGCTCAGCCTAGAGAAACCAGCAGGTAGCAGAAGCGTAGAAACTCTTAGTCTTCCCCTTCTCCCTTGCTCCTAACCGCACCCAGCAAGCCCAACTGCAGCAGCAGGAAGTCACAGTCACCACCAGCCACGAGAACTAGGACGTCACCTGGAGGCAGAGCAGTCACTGGCCAATGGATCAGGTCCGGTGAGGGACGTATCTCCAGCAGGGATTTGGGAACAGGGCGATGGCTATGGTGGTGTCGAAGGAATAGGAGAATGTCACGGACCCGCCTTACCACGGAGACGGCTCCGTTCCAGGATCTCCCTCGGGTGGCGACACGCGCTGTGGCGCCCAATAGTATAATACATGACAGAGAAAAATAATTGCAACAGGAACATAGGTGGAGAAGCAGAGTTTACATAAATCCGAAGTTATATTTACAAACCGGGGTTTTGACAGAATAAATTTGCGGAAGCGAAATGTTCAACACTGGTTCACCAGTTTGACGAAACAGCTAAGATACAATCGCCCTCTCGCGGCGACACACAGGAATCACCCGGCCATAATAGGTGCCTTGCCCGAGCACCGTGCCGGCAAGCAAAGATCTACTCCTCATCATCATTCGTGCACAGCTCCCATTCGATGTTCCAGCAATCGGGGCGCTGGCCCTCCCAATGAAACCTTCCTCCACAGTGGCACTCTCCGTCCTGGTCATCTGAAAACCACATAGAGCTACGCCCTGAGTAACTAATTTACTCAGCAAGCCTGACCCATCAAAATGGCCAACTACAGCCGACACCTAGACATGCAAGGCTAGGGCTAGGGTTTTAAATTGCTAGAAAACCCGCCTAAGAGTGGATCCCTATTTTTCAAGTTTTAGCATCAAGTTGAGTTGTCATGCAGAGAAATAAATTTAGTTTGCACTAGAGCTATAACAATCATAGTTGCAATACAATCTTAATAATTTCAAACAGCAGTATTAAACCCACACAGCATCTTAATGGCTTCCGGCACTGTTCCGTAGCAGTGATCAAGTGGCACTCGTTACTGTGAGGGGCAGCGACTCGAATCGATTTACATCCTGCAGGAGAAACCTGCTTGCACGACCCATACGCGCTTCCGGGAAGCCGCATGGAGCAACCTTTCGCTCACGGTACCGCAGGGTCTTCCGGGTCCAGACTCCCCCGAGAAGGGTCCCCCATCGCGATGCGCCCCGTGCCGCCATCCGTGGGTGGATTGTTCCCTCCTCTCAGCCCCAGTTCCACCAAAGAAGGGAGAAGGCTATCTTCAGACCAAGCGGTAGTCGTAGCTACGTCGGTTTACTAGGCCCATATCTCCAGCATGCAAACAGTACGTTCAAACTTGATCCCATGGGCCGGACACGAGGCGAAGCCTTAGGTGACTCGGACGGGGCTACCTCCTTGAAGACAAGCTGTCCTTCCCTTTCCACCTAGTTGCCTGTCCGGTCTTCGTTGTGATTCCATCCACTCTTTCCTTCATCTGATATCATTCCCCAATGGTAATATTTCCTATCTACGAGTGGTCTCCATACCACTCAATGAGTAGTCGTCCTAATTTAAGCAGAGCGACTACCGTCCTGAGGCTAATAATCGGGAAGAGGGACCTACTGCACGCTAAGGTTTCAATCAACTCCTATCACTTAATGCACAGGCAAGCTTACATCCCTAGCTAGTGATAGAATAAAAAGAGTAAAACTTGGTGGGATGCACCGGGGCTTGCCTTGGTTCTGCTCTTGGTCAGCTACGGCACCTTCAGCTCCTTCGGGATCCTGCTCCGGTCCTGCCTCCACGTGGTTCACGGCGTGATCTAAATGATGCAAGAGGGAATGCTATGAGAGAAGATTCATGGTACTTCCTCAATAAATACGTTAATGCACACTGTTATCAGTGGAATTAAACGGTGTGCGGCGAGACGTTCGAAAGCATCGCTCAAGGAGTGGGGCACAGGACGAGGGTACTTCGTGTATTTCCTTCATGGACTCCAGTACTCGACCGCGACGACGTCGCATCCAAGTACGGTGTGTCGGTGGGTGCCGGGCAAAGCTGTGCAAGTACCGCCCAAGGTTTGCAGGTGCTAACTAAATAGCACTAGTGTGAGCAAAACCTTCGCAAGGTACAAGTACCCGTGAAAAGCCCTAGGCGGCTCCATTAATCGACGGTTAAAATTGCACTCGGGGCACAATTTATTAAGTCGACAAGGTTCTGCCCTTCAAAAGGGCAGGGGTGAGTACTTAAAAATTAGGCTACACCAGGAGTGATTTAATTGCTAAGTTTCACTATCAAATACTAAGCCAAAAATTTAATTATTAACTATTATAAGAAAAAGGCATTTAATTAATTTCAGTTAATTAAACAGAGAATTTCTTTATGAAAGTTCTCCAGGAAGACTAAAACTGAAAACCCTACTTGGTGACCAATTTTTAATATTTTATCAGCTCTCTGCAATTAATTAAAATTCTATTAGTGTTTTTCCTATTTATTTTAACCCTGGTACAAAAATTACTATGCATCTGGCATTAGCATTTTTCTACCACAGTACAAGTTCACACAAGTCTAACAAAATTTACCTTGCTACAAAATTCCTATTATTCAATTTACTATGCAATTTACCAGTTTAACCTATTTCTAGAAATGAATAAATAAGAAAAATTACTATGCATGTGGCGGCGCCGGCAGGGGGGGGGGCGGGGCTCGCCGCAGCGTGCTGCGGTCACTGGTTCGGGCTGGTCCCGAAAGGAGAAATTATCTACTCAACACCGCGCACTCGTCTAGGCTAGTGGGAACCATCGACGACGGCCGGACGTAACCCAGCGACGGCGGCGGAAACAGGGCAGGGTGCGGCGGCGGAGGGCGCGACAAGGGAAGGGTGGTAGGGCTCGGGATCTAGACGGAAAGCTTCACTGGAGCACGGAGAAGGACGTCACCGAGCTTCTCCTGCAAGAGGGAGGCCGGGGGTGTGGTCTCACCGGTGAGGTGGGGGTTGCGGTGGTCGGCGACGGCCTCGAGCGACGAACTAGGGGAAAACGTGGTCGGATTTGCCCATCCCGAGCTCAAACGCGTGCGCGAACAAGATGGGAAACTCCTCGAGCAAGGAATCGGTCAGGGGCTCACCGTGGGTGCCGGGCGACGCGGTGGGGCGGTGGTCGGAGACGGGGAGGGAGTCGTCGATCCGCGACGGCTTGGTGCGGAATGGGGAAGGTGGCTTTGCGTGGAGCTTGAAGACGCCGAGGCGAGGCCGTGGACGTCGACGAGCTCCTGGCAGCGACGGCGAGGCGGTGGTGGTGCGGAACAGCAGCGACGGCGGAAGCAGAGGCGAAGGCGGAGAGAGAGCGAGAGAGAGGGAGTGAATGCGGGGTTCGGACAGCGCGGCGGTCGGCAGAAGGGATGTCCGAACGCGCGCGTGGGCCCGTCGATCCGCGGCAACGGCCGTTGGCCGTACGCCGGCGACCACGCGGCGCGCGACGGGCAGGGCAGCGCGGCCTCTGCCGGGTGTGTTTTCTCTGAGTCGCTGACAGGCGGGTCCCACGGGCAGTTTTTCTTTTTCTTTTCTTTTTCCAATCCTTTCAGCCGACTGCCTTTGCAAAATTGGTTAGAATTAATCCAGAGCTGCTAAAATCAGACCAAAATTATGGTAGGCTCCCCATAATGTGCTGGTTTTTACAAAAATACTAACTACCAACAGTCTCTACTACAAAAAGCTCAGGAATTTTATGAACAGAGCTGGTTTTTAACCATTCTAACAATTATTTGAGGCCTTTATTTATGGATTAAAATTCTGAGAAAATTCCCAAAATTCTAATTTACCGAGACCATCAACATATAATGTTTGCAAAGGTGAGTCTTATTGAAAATTTGGGACTTGCAGATCAAAGGGCATTCCAATGGGTTTTGAATTCAATTGAATTGCAATTTGAATTTAAATTCCAATGCTTGGTGTCATGGTTTTATACTGCCTAGGTGATACCCTTGGGACCCTATTGACACTAGGAGTGTCACAGCCCTCTCCCCTTAAGAAAATCTCGTCCCGAGATTAAGAGAGGTGTTGAAGGTTTACCTAAATGGTGGTGTAGGAACTCGGGGTAGTGACTTCGCAGGAACTCTTCAGTTTCCCAAGTAGCTTCTCTGGCGGTATGGTTGCTCCATTGGACTTTATAGAACTTCAGCGTCTTCTTACGTGTCGCTCGCTCCTTCTCGTCGAGTACCTTTACCGGATGCTCGGCATAAGTCAGGTCAGGTTGTAGTTGTTGGGCATTCTCCAGCGGTATGTCCACCGGTGTTTTTAAACACCCCTTGAGTTGGGACACGTGAAACGTGTCATGCACAACAGCGAATTCCACTGGCAGTTGGAGCCGGTAGGCCACTGGCCCACATCTAGCAATGATAGGGTAGGGACCAATATAACGGGGTGCTAACTTCCCGCGAATTCCACACCGTTGCACTCCCTTGGTGGGTGACACTCGGAGGTAGACCATATCACCGACTCGGAATTCCAACGGGCGGCGTCTTTTATCTGCGTAACATTTCTGCCTGGACCTTGCCGCACGTAAGTTGGATTGGATTTCAAGCACCTTCTGTTCAGCTTGCTGCACTAGCTCCGGACCAAGGATTACCCTCTCCCCTGATTCCGACCAATTCAATGGTGTGCGACAGCGGCGCCCATAGAGAGCCTCGAATGGTGCCATCCTGATGCTTTCCTGGTAACTGTTGGTGTAAGCAAATTCTGCCAAGGGTAGGTACTCATCCCACTTCTTGTTGTGATTCAGCACATATGCTCTCAACATATCTTCCAATATTTGGTTAACTCTTTCCGTTTGACCGTCTGTTTGGGGGTGGTATGCGGAACCTCTGATCAGCCGGGTGCCCAGTGTCTCGTGTAGCTTCTCCCAAAAGCGTCCCACAAATTGGGAGCCTTGATCGGACACGATAGTCTTGGGCACTCCGTGCAAACACAGGATTCGCTCAGTGTAGAGCTGCGCATACTTTTGCATCTTAAACCGCGTCGACACAGGAATGAAGTGGGCGACTTTTGTTAATCGGTCCACAACGACCCATATGGAGTCGAATTTATGTGCCGTCAACGGTAGACCAACGATGAAGTCCATGCTGATATCTTCCCATTTCCAAGCTGGAACACTCAAGGGTTGGAGTAGGCCTGCCTTCTTCAGATGATCGGCCTTGACTCTGCGGCAGGTATCACATTCTGCGACATAACGTGCTATTTCCCTTTTCATACGAGTCCACCAGAATTTGGATCTCAAATCCTGATACATTTTGTTGCTGCCCGGATGCATGGAGTACTTTGCTCTGTGAGCCTCGTCCAAAATTTTCTTGCGGAGTTCCAGATCCTTAGGAACCACCAGTCAAGTCTTGAACCACAACACACCCTCGGTTTCTTCTCGAAAGCACTGTACTTTAGCATCGCCCTCCTTTAGTCTCCTTTTTAGGTGCACTATGCCTCTATCCTTAGTCTGGGCTGCCACTATTTCTTCCCGTAAGGTAGGGATTAATGCTAAGTTGTGTAGGGCTCCGTAGGGTGTTCCTTGGACATAATGTCCGTCTTGGACTTGCGGGCTGACTAAGATATGGTGGCAGTGAGCCTTGCGGCTCAGGGCGTCAGCCACTACATTCGCCTTTCCCGGGTGGTAATGGACTTCTAACTCGTAATCCTTAATTAATTCCAACCAACGACGCTGTCTCATATTCAGGTGGTCTTGGGTGAAAATATACTTCAAGCTCTTGTGGTCAGTGTAGATGCGAACTAAATTCCCAAGGAGGTAATGTCTCCACATTTTTAAGGCCAATACGACTGCTGCTAATTCCAGGTCATGCACGGGGTAATTCTGCTCGTGCTTTTTCAATTGCCTCGATCCATAGGCAATAACTCTTCCATCTTGCATGAGCACACATCCCAATCCAATACCCGAAGCGTCACAATAGACATCGAACGGCTTCCCCAGGTCTGGTTGAGCTAATACTGGGGCCGTGGTCAGGTGCTTCTTCAAGGTTTGAAAAGCATTTTCGCAGCTCTCATCCCATATGAATTTCTTATCCTTCTTAAGCAACTCCGTAATGGGCTTCGCGATTTTGGAGAAATTGGGAATAAAACGGCGGTAGTAGCCAGCTAATCCCAGAAAACTGCGTACATGGAATACGGTCTTCGGTGTCTTCCAGTTCAGCACATCTCTTACCTTAGTGGGGTCTACTGCGATGCCTTCTTCCGAAACAATATGGCCTAAAAATGGTACCTGCTTCAACCAAAACTCGCACTTGCTAAACTTAGCATACAGCTGGTGTTCCCTTAACCTCTGTAAGACAACATGGAGATGCTCTGCATGTTCTTCCTCCGACTTCGAGTAGACTAGAATGTCGTCAATGAAGACCACCACAAACTTGTCCAATTCAGGCATGAACACCAAGTTCATGAGATACATGAAGTGTGCTGGTGCATTTTTCAATCCGAACGACATCGCTAAATACTCGTATAGACCGTACCGGGTAGAAAAGGCGGTCTTGGGAACGTCCTCGGCATGAATTTTAATCTGATGATAACCCGACCGGAGATCAATCTTGGAGAACACCTTAGCTCCTATTAACTGGTCGAAGAGGATGTCAATACGGGGCAGCGGATATTTGTTCTTGACAGTCACCGCATTGAGGGGTCGGTAGTCTACACACAGCCTCAGGGTCTCATCTTTCTTCTTCACGAATAATGCCGGACAACCCCAAGGCGAGGAGCTTGGTCGAATGAATCCCTTATCCAGTAGCTCCTTAAGTTGCTCCTTTAACTCCGCTAGTTCTTTAGGCGCCATTTTATACGGCCGCTTGGATATGGGTGCCGTTCCTGGCTGAAGCTCAATCTTGAACTCAACATCCCGATCCGGTGGAAGTCCGGGGAGATCGTCAGGGAATACGTCCGGAAATTCCCTAACCACCGGAATATCCCTTATTTGTCCGGCGGTGGTGTGGTGAACACTTGGTGCGACCAGTCGGGGTGGTCGTACTAGGAAGCTTACGCTACCATGAGTGGGAGAGTTTAAGTGCACCGTGTAGGTGTCTATGTCCAGCATAGCTTTATGTTGCCTCATCCAAGGCATGCCCAAGATAACGTCAATGCTGCACCCATCTAAGACTATGCACTTAGTAGGGTAGATTTTGGTTCCTAGGGTTATTGGAAGTTTGTCTACTTCATATAGAGCAGGGGTTTGTCCACCAACTGATTTAATGGTGTACCGTGCTCTCATAAGGGTACGAGGCAGCCGGTACTTGTCAACGAAGAACCCACTGACAAAGCTATGAGATGCTCCCGAGTCAAACAGTACTAGTGCAGGGTGGTCTCGAACAGAGAACATACCAGCAAGGATGGGGCTGTTCTCCGGAATCTCCTCCAGGATAGTGTTGTTCACTCGCCCCGCACCAACTGGTCCTCCGTTGTTGCGGTTGTTGCTGGTGCTGTTACTCCTCGACGGGTCCTGACCAGTGCTCTTCTTGGGGTGCGGGCACTCCCTCGAGAAATGCCCCGGACGGCCGCAGTTGTAGCAGGGAAACAATCCGGGTTGAGGGTTTGGCCCCTGGGGTGGGCGAAATCCACCCTAACTCTGCTGCGGACGCGGTACCGGGGGTCGCTGCCGTGCTGGCTGAGGCGGGCGCACCACAGGTGCCGGCACGGGGGCGGAGCGGTACCTCTGTCCCGACGGGGTGGTGTACACCATTCGGAACTTCTGCGGGGGTCCATTGGATGCCCCGATAGCACTTGCGGAGCGCTTCCGTTCTGCCATCACCCTGCGATATCCGTCCTCCGCGACGATCGCGTTATTGACAAACTCGGCGAAAGTGCCTCCCATGTTAAGGTTGAGGCGGTCCTGTAGCTCAGCACTTAGCCCCTCCAAGAAACGGTCCTTACGCTTGGCGGGGGTGTCCACTTGCTCCGGGGCGTACAACGCCAACCGGTTGAACTCTTCGCAGTATTCCTCGACACTGCGACTGCCCTGCTTCAGCGCGGCGAATTCACGCGCCTTCCTGCGGACAAGCCCCGCAGGGATGTAGTGAGCACGGAACGCATCCTTGAACTCGTCCCACGTGATCTGTCGGTCGGTTCCCATAGAAGCGACATGGTTGGCCCAGCATGCCCAAGCCGCACCATGCAGTTGCTGCGCGGCGAACAGTGTCTTCTGCACCGGCGTGCAGGTAAGGAGTCCAAATTTGGACTCGAGCATGTGAAGGAAGTTCTCCGCCTCCATGGGCTCGGTGGTTGAGCTGAAGGTGGGCAGCCCGGTGGCGAGGAAATCGGAGTAGGAGCTATTCTGCGGTGCTCCGTCATTGCGGCCCCTAGCATTACGAGTTGCTAGGTTCTGTTGCGCCACCTCCCGCATGAACTCCGCCTGCTGTTGCTGGCTCTCCATCATCGACGTGAAAAACTGCGCCATCATCTGCATGGGGTTAGATGGCGGCGGCGGTGGTGGAGTTCCTAGCGGAGAGTCAATCTCTCTAGCCCTGGAACCTTCGGGCTGCTCGCCATGCAGCTCATTGGTGTTACGGGTACGCACCATTCTGAAATGCAAAAATTAAGGGTCCAAATAGTCTCTTATCCAATCAGGAGCATTATAGGTTACCAAAGCTAATGATACAGCACACGGGACAGCAATGTGGTAAACAACATAATCTCGATACAGCTGAAATTTCCAAGTTAACATAATCCTAGTACAAGTCAACAGTTTCATTCTACATAAACTCGAAATATGTGACCGTCGAGTTTGCAAAAGCCAACCACGCGGGTGATCCCCAAAATACAACAACCACGCGTGGAGCGTCCCAAAAGCTATCCATCTACCAAACCCTACCAGCACGACCTAGTCGCATCTACTACTACTGCCAGGCCTGGACACCAGCGGTGCCAGAGGGCCCTGGTCGGTCTGCGCCGGTCGGAGCGAGTGGCTCGTAGTCCACATCGGACTCTTCGCCCGCATCCTCCTCGGGCTCCTCCTCTGCGGGTGCTGCCTGCGGTGCAGCAACTGCGTCCAACTGAGCCTGGAGGTCCTGGTTCTCATGAATCAGCGTCTCCAGATCCTCCCCCATAAGGTCCATCTCCTGCTGGGCACTCGCCAGCTGCTGCTGTAAGTGCTCGTTATGGTTCGCCCACTGCTGCATAATTATACCTCGTCTGTCCACCTCCTGTGCGAGAGTGTCCCGCTGCTCAGTGATCTCCGTCACGCGAGTCTCGCTCGCCTCAAGGGCAGCGGTCAACCGCTGAATCTCTCTCTGCTGCGCATCGACCTATGTCTGCAGGTCATTCCTCTGCAGCCACACCTGCTCAGCATCCGCCAGCAAGACTCTGCTGTGGCGGCTAGACTCCTCATCCAAGTTGAGGAGATACTCGGAGTAGTGGGCTACGCGGTGGTACCCCGCGTGGTACTCCGGGTAGTCGTCACGAGAGACGCGTCTCACGCGCCTCTGCCACACCGGGTCAGCCTGGTGCCAGATGGGGATCATCTCGAACGGCGTCCCCGAGAGCGCTGCTACGTTGCGCCCACAGAAGTGAGTGAGAGCCTGGTGAGCAACCCTCTCCAGGCCCTCCCGGAGGCTCCCAGCCGTGACGGTGCTTTCCATACCCGCCAAGTCGGGGTTGCGCGGGTGTGGGGAGACACTGAGATGCACCTCTGCAAAAGGCACACCGTGGTGGCGGGTCTCACGCCCGCGGTACGAAGGCTGCTCCTCGTAGCCCAGAGCACGTAGCATCTCCCACAAAAGGGTGGGAAAGCCACGGTGGTGTAGACCGGTGGTATAGCGCCACCCGTCATGCTGGAACAGCTCAAACCCGTGCTCGTCCATCTGGAACACAAACCTCAAAAAGTGAGTACTCGTTCCCGACGCAGAGGGTGCAGGCCAAAACAAAACAATTTGAAGCAGTGAGTAAAAGACAGGCTCTAGCCCAAAACTAACGTGATAGGATCCTTAACCACTTCCCCAAAACACAGCTACAGCCCTAGGGTGAGCGGAATAAGGATTCACGGATTTAGCGCAATAGGCATACCACCTGAAATTTGTGGAAGCCCGATTTCGACGTGCTGACTCGGACGACCAAGTTGGTGATGTTCGGTGATCCTTAAACCAACGTTCCGGCTAGAGTCAGAAAGTTCGTTTAAGAGTTCAAAAGTCACAAGCGAGGAGGTATTGATTCGTACGGAAGACATACTGCTAGAACTTCGGTTCCTTGTTAACGTTGCAGCGCTTTTTAACATTTTCAAATATGCAAATGATTTCGGCCTACCCGTCCTCACCAAATAAAAAGTTGGCCACCAATAGGACCATTCGTTTAGTCGGTGGCAGACGATTTCTCAAGTTAGTCGTATACTATCCGTTTCTTACAAGAATCAGGGTTAGCGTACCTGCAGAGGATCCATTCCAGAAACATTCTATCAAATCAAAAGAAACGAGCCAAAAATAATCCCTTATTATTGTCCTAGGGCAGGACACTGATGTCTTACGCAATCAGCCCGCGTTCACACCATTGTGCTAGCTTCCCATGTTACAGTCCACTGGGCGGGACACATACCTGCGTTGATGATGCCGTAGATGCAGTATTTAAACAAACAACCTCCTACAGTTAGTTTTGCCACCTGGATCATAACTTATTAATAACCTATCGGGCACGTCCTCACACGTTCGTTACGGAGTTTTCAAAAATATGTCTTTGAATATGGCACTATTCCCGAGATCGCTCTGATACCACGCTGTCACGGACCCGCCTTACCACGGAGACGGCTCCGTTCCAGGATCTCCCTCGGGTGGCGACACGCGCTGTGGCGTCCAATAGTACAATACATGACAGAGAAAAATAATTGCAACAGGAACATAGGTGGGGAAGCAGAGTTTACATAAATCCGAAGTTATATTTACAAACCAGGGTTTTGACAGAATAAATTTGCGGAAGCGAAATGTTCAACACTGGTTCACCAGTTTGACGAAACAGCTAAGATACAATCGCCCTCTCGCGGCGACACACAGGGATCACCCGGCCATAATAGGTGCCTTGCCCGAGCACCGTGCCGGCAAGCAAAGATCTACTCCTCATCATCATTCGTGCACAGCTCCCATTCGATGTTCCAGCAATCGGGGCGCTGGCCCTCCCAATGAAACCTTCCTCCACAGTGGCACTCTCCGTCCTGGTCATCTGAAAACCACATAGAGCTATGCCCTGAGTAACTAATTTACTCAGCAAGACTGACCCGTCAAAATGGCCAACTACAGCCGACACCTAGACATGTAAGGCTAGGGCTAGGGTTTTAAATTGCCAGAAAACCCGCCTAAGAGTGGATCCCTATTTTTCAAGTTTTAGCATCAAGTTGAGTTGTCATGCAGAGAAATAAATTTAGTTTGCACTAGAGCTATAACAATCATAGTTGCAATACAATCTTAATAATTTCAAACAGCAGTATTAAACCCACACAGCATCTTAATGGCTTCCGGCACTAATCCGTAGCAGTGATCAAGTGGTACTCGTTACTGTGAGGGGCAACGACTCGAATCGATTTACATCCTGCAGGAGAAACCTGCTTGCACGACCCATACGCGCTTCCGGGAAGCCGCATGGAGCAACCTTTCGCTCACGGTACCGCAGGGTCTTCCGGGTCCAGACTCCCCCGAGAAGGGTCCCCCATCACGATGCGCCCCGTGCCGCCATCCGTGGGTGGATTGTTCCCTCCTCTCAGCCCCAGTTCCACCAAAGAAGGGAGAAAGCTATCTTCAGACCAAGCGGTAGTCGTAGCTACGTCGGGAAGAGGGACCTACTGCACGCTAAGGTTTCAATCAATTCCTATCACTTAATGCACAGGCAAGCTTACATCCCTAGCTAGTGATAGAATAAAAAGAGTAAAACTTGGTGGGATGCACCGGGGCTTGCCTTGGTTCTGCTCTTGGTCAGCTACGGCACCTTCAGCTCCTTCGGGATCCTGCTCCGGTCCTGCCTCCACTTGGTTCACGGCGTGATCTAAATGATGCAAGAGGGAATGCTATAAGAGAAGATTCATGCCACTTCCTCAATAAATACGTTAATGCACACTGTTATCAGTGGAATTAAACGGTGTGCGGCGAGACGTTCGAAAGCATCGCTCAAGGAGTGGGGCACAGGACGAGGGTACTTCGTGTATTTCCTTCATGGACTCCAGTACTCGACCGCGACGTCGTCGCATCCAAGTACGGTGTGTCGGTGGGTGCCGGGCAAAGCTGTGCAAGTACCGCCCAAGGTTTGCAGGTGCTAACTAAATAGCACTAGTGTGAGCAAAACCTTCGCAAGGTACAAGTACCCGTGAAAAGCCCTAGGCGGCTCCATTAATCGACGGTTAAAATTATACTCGGGGCACAATTTATTAAGTCGACAAGGTTCTGCCCTTCAAAAGGGTAGGGGTGAGTACTTAAAAATTAGGCTACACCAGGAGTGATTTAATTGCTAAGTTTCACTATCAAATACTAAGCCAAAAATTTAATTATTAATTATTATAAGAAAAAGGCATTTAATTAATTTTAGTTAATTAAACAGAGAATTTCTTTATGAAAGTTCTCCAGGAAGACTAAAACTGAAAACCCTACTTGGTGACCAATTTTTAATATTTTATCAGCTCTCTACAATTAATTAAAATTCTATTAGTGTTTTTCCTATTTATTTTAACCCTGGTACAAAAATTACTATGCATGTGGCATTAGCATTTTTCTACCACAGTACAAGTTCACACAAGTCTAAGAAAATTTACCTTGCTACAAAATTCCTAATATTCAATTTACTATGCAATTTACTAGTCTAACCTATTTCTAGAAATGAATAAATAAGAAAAACCAATTTTTACTCCGCGGGCCGCAAACAGGCAGCCCACTGGGCTGGAACTCGCGCGCGGCCCAGCGGCGAGCGCGAGCGCGGGGGCGCTCGGCCGAGCGCGGCCCAGGGCGAGGCCAGGCCCACTGGCCTTCGCGGCCCAGTGGCCAGCAGGGCCGAGCGCGCGCGTGCGCTCGCCGGAGCACGGCGGCGCCGGCAGGGGGGGGGGGGCTCGCCGCAGCGTGCTGCGGTCACTGGTTCGGGCTGGTCCCGAAAGGAGAAATGATCTACTCAACACCGCGCACTCGTCTAGGCTAGTGGGAACCATCGGCGACGGCCGGACGTAGCCCAGCGACGGCGGCGGAAACAGGGCAGGGTGCGGCGGCGGCGGGCGTGACAAGGGAAGGGTGGTAGGGCTCGGGATCTAGACGGAAAGCTTCACTGGAGCACGGAGAAGGACGTCACCGAGCTTCTCCTGCAAGAGGGAGGCCGGGGGTGTGGTCTCACCGGTGAGGTGGGGGTTGCGGTGGTCGGCGGCGGCCTCGAGCGACGAACTAGGGGAAAACGTGGTCGGATTTGCCCATCCCGAGCTCAAACGCGTGCACGAACAAGATGGGAAACTCCTCGAGCAAGGAATCGGTTAGGGGCTCACCGTGGGTGCCGGGCGACGCGGTGGGGCGGCGGTCGGAGACGGGGAGGGAGTGGTCGATCCGCGGCGGGTTGGTGCGGAATGGGGAAGGTGGCTTTGCGTGGAGCTTGAAGACGCCGAGGTGAGGCCATGGACGTCGACGAGCTCCTGGAAGCGACGGCGAGGCGGCGGTGGCGCGGAGCAGCAGCGACGGCGGAAGCAGAGGCGAAGGCGGAGAGAGAGCGAGAGAGAGGGAGTGAATGCGGGGTTCGGACAGCGCGGCGGTCGGCAGAAGGGATGTCCGAACGCGCGCGTGGGCCCGTCGATCCGCGGAAACGGCCGTTGGCCGTACGTCGGCGACCACGCGGCGCGCGACGGGCAGGGCAGCGCGGCCTCTGCCGGGTGTGTTTTCTCTGAGTCGCTGACAGGCGGGTCCCACGGGCAGTTTTTCTTTTTCTTTTCTTTTTCCAATCCTTTCAGCCGACTGCCTTTGCAAAATTGGTTAGAATTAATCCAGAGCTGCTAAAATCAGACCAAAATTATGGTAGGCTCCCCATTATGTGCTGGTTTTTACAAAAATACTAACTACCAATAGTCTCTACTACAAAAAGCTCAGGAATTTTATGAACAGAGCTGGTTTTTAACCATTCTAACAATTATTTGAGGCCTTTATTTATGGATTAAAATTCTGAGAAAATTCCCAAAATTCTAATTGACCGAGACCATCAACATATAATTTTTGCAAAGGTGAGTCTTATTGAAAATTTGGGACTTGCAGATCAAAGGGCATTCCAATGGGTTTTGAATTCAATTGAATTGCAATTTGAATTTAGATTCCAATGCTTGGTGTCATGGTTTTATACTGCCTAGGTGACACCCTTGGGACCCTATTGACACTAGGAGTGTCACAGCCCTCCCCCCTTAAGAAAATCTCGTCCCGAGATTAAGAGAGGTGTTGAAGGTTTACCTAAATGGTGGTGTAGGAACTCGGGGTAGTGACTTCGCAGGAACTCTTCAGTTTCCCAAGTAGCTTCTCTGGCGGTATGGTTGCTCCATTGGACTTTATAGAACTTCAGCGTCTTCTTACGTGTCGCTCGCTCCTTCTCGTCCAGTACCTTTACTGGATGCTCGGCATAAGTCAGGTCAGGTTGTAGTTGTTGGGCATTCTCCAGCGGTATGTCCACCGGTGTTTTTAAACACCCCTTGAGTTGGGACACGTGAAACGTGTCATGCACTCCAGCGAGTTCCACTGGCAGTTGGAGCCGGTAGGCCACTGGCCCACATCTAGCAATGATAGGGTAGGGACCAATATAACGGGGTGCTAACTTCCCGCGAATTCCAAACCGTTGCACTCCCTTGGTGGGTGACACTCGGAGGTAGACCATATCGCCGACTCGGAATTCCAACGGGCGGCGTCTTTTATCTGCGTAACATTTCTGCCTGGACCTTGCCGCACGTAAGTTGAATTGGATTTCAAGCACCTTCTGTTCAGCTTGCTGCACTAGCTCCGGACCAAGGATTTCAAGCACCTTCTGTTCCAATTTTAGTCAACTCTAGGAGTCTATTAATTAACTATTTATTTTGTGTTAAATATTGGGATATTACAGTTACTGCACTAGACCCCAAAGATAGAGAACCGATTGAACCCGCTGATTTCAATGCCAAATAGCGGAATCATTGCGGCAAAGTGGTGAGGGACCATTGCAAAATCACGTGGCAAGATTGGCGCCAAGTCAAGGATGGCAGAAAAGATGATATGTGGACTGACGTCACGGCAACCATCCGGTTCCAGCCAGTAGATCTCGAAAGAGCCAAGAAGGCCATGATGTCCACTATCAATCACATCTTTCAAGATTACAAGTCCAAGATCAACTGCCAATACGTTAAGAAAAATCGAACCCCATTCCACAAGCATGGAAATATCGGTCAGCAGGAATAGGATGAGTTTGTTGAGTAGAAAACGAGGAGTGCTCCGAAGGAGCTCAGTGAAAATATGGTTGAGCTGATGAGTACATCACACCCATGGATACACACAACACTCCTCCAACTAAGATGAAAGTTCATGTGCATCACCTGAATTTACAGGTGAGATTGTTTCTAATGTTTTTATTATATGGTTTTGAGAATAGATTACTACCTAATGAATTAATTGTTGTTAGGAACCATGGAGATGATGATGAGATAGCTGGGGAGGTGATTGGAGACGTAATGGGCCAGCAGGGACGTCCAAGCCAAGGTGGAGGCTCAATCAAAACTGACTTCGAGTCTGTTTTAGAGCCCAGAACCAGTCTGCACTAAATTGGACGCCCAGAACACATATGGACTCGGATTTGGATGTTCTATATATGCCTGGAAAGATACCGAAAAGAACTTTCTACCCCAACCGGTCCCATGTCAAAATTCGTCCCGAGGCATCCGCAATCGCCAAAACAAATCGACTTCCAGAATCTGTCCTAGTGCTGTGACACCGTAATCGGTCTTTGGGCCATGTATCGAGTTGAGCCCACTTAAGGCTGCGTCCAGGGGGTCTTGCACGACCCTAGAGTCCTCATATACAGCCGCTGCCTCTTCATTAGGGTTTGGGATTTTGCTTAGATCAATTCTGTTCACAAACAGTGTCGCCGTTCATCGGATTGTGAGACCCCAACTTCGAGAGTTTAATCATACATCTGTAATTGTGTTGCATTCTTCGTTGTTCTTGCTTGTTTTCTTGATTTGCGGGCAGGGATTAGCCTTCTGGGCAAGGTCAATCGTCTTTGAACGGTTGATAACCAGAGGAGACGTTGTGCTGCGATTGCGGGGTTTAGAACGTGCTGTTCTGAAGCCGGATCGATTTGTGTGTCGCCTCCAACCAAATCAACTTACCAAGAACCTTTCAGAAGATTGGGAACCCTTGTTTACATCAAGTGGTATCAGAGCTTCAGGTACACCGTTTGGTTTGCCCTTATCCTCGTTATTTTGTTCAATCGTAGAGTCTAGAAAATTGCCCTATAAAAATATTTGTTCGTCGTGTTTCCGCTGTCCTACACCTCCATTGTGCCTTGTAATTTTCAGTTTAGTTTGTTTCTCTGAATTTTAGTCCCTATAAAATCATTGTTTTGCTGGTCTAGTGCTTGTTCTTTGGTCTTGTTTCAGTCGTGCATATCCTTGTCATAGACAAACAAGGGAAAAAATCAGTGTTGCACATGTTGAGATAATAGTATTGCTGGAATTGTGTGCACTAAATATTTCTTTAACATCTAGCCTTCTACTTTCGTGTGCAAAAGAAAATTAAAGTGCTCTGCTGCTCTCTCATTGTGATCAAAAGCCAACCAATTAGTGCTTGATCTTGTTATAGAAGTTTGTTTTAGTTGTGCTATTACAAGAATCCTTTTGCTGCACTTATAGTACGAAAAAAAATATATTCTGGGGTTCCATTGGTTGTAAAAACTTATAATACCTTGCTACAGTTCTGATTCTTAAGAAAAGAAAAGAAAAAGGCAAAAGTGCACAAGAGAAAAAGCCGCACAAAAAAAAGAAGTAGAAAAAAGAAAAGATACAAATTCAGAATTGCTTGCATCCTTTGTGTCCTTTGTTAGTCATTTGCTTGCTTGCTTGAACTAGGTCCGAGACAAGTTTAGACCGGTGACATAGACTAGCTTGGGACTATTATTCAGTTTTGCAACTTCTGAATTGAAATTTTGCTAATCCTTGCTACCTAATATTGCCTATCCAAGCTCTATATATTTTCTTCTGAACAGACACAAATTTTTTTTGACTCTCGCAATCATCAGTTCATACTCTCCAAGGTATCCTTTGCTTCTTGTAATTAAGAACTTTGTAAGAGCTTGATAAGATGCTTCCCTTTGCTTGTTGAGAGTTTACACTGTGATCACATAGTAGTGATAGGAAAATATACTTCCGTGTGTTTTCTTGTTTGCTACTAACAATGACAGGTTACGCCACTCATGGTGATGATTCAACGTCGTCTAATAAGAACAATATGAGTGATGTAGTACAAAAAGTGCTCAGTCCTCAAATGGAGAAGGTAGTGCAAAATCAATTGAACAATTTATTTCAGACTCACTTTGTTGTCAAGGATCGACGTTGTCGTGTTATCATTGATGGAGAGAGTAGCCGCAACATCGCAAGTTTAGAATTAGTAGAGAAGCTTGGATTGACAACACAGCCACACCCATGTCCACACTACATCCAATGGGTAAATTCTTTTGGTAAGATAAAGATAGATAAAATTACACGCATTGAATTTTTTATTGGTTCTTATAAGGATAGTGCAGAATTTGATATAGTACCTATGCAAGCATGTCATTTGTTATTGAGTAAACCTTGGATTATTACAAATAATGCTTCGCACAATGCCATTATAAATTGCTACTCATTTAAATACAATGATAGAAGAGTTACTCTAAAACCTATGACCGCTGCTAAAATTTTAGAAGAGGATCAACAAAGGCTTGAAAGGAGAAAGAATGAACCGTTTAGGAAAGAATGGACTGTTTCAAATGTTGCAACACTTACATCAAAATCTGAATTAGATGATGAACATATTTCCTTGCCTCTTGTTGCAACTAATATATTTCAGGTTCTACACAAAGAAGAGGATAGTGAGAAAGATGAAGAACATGTTGTTGCTTCAGGTAAGAGCTTTCTTGATGTGATGAATTGTTCCAACAATCTTGTTATATTGGAACCTTGTCTTGATTTGCCTTTGCCACAAGTTGATTTATCTACTGATCCTTATGATAAAGAGGAGTTGTGTGCCACTGCTTCACTTATACCTTTGCCACAACAAATGAATAAGCTTGATGTTTTTGCTTATGATTCACCTACTAGTGCTGAAATAAAACATTTGATTTTAATAACATGTGAAAAGGATGAGCAGAAATTATTGTCTTCTCTAAATACTTTGGGTTATATTGAATTTGATATTCTTTGTGATCTAAATACCGTGGAGAAGCAAATCTTTTCTCAAACTGAATTGCCTTTACTAACAAGAAACAAATTTTATGCTATAGGAAACTATGATCATAGAGGTGTATTTATGGTGCATAAAGTTTATATTTGCTCAAACATGAATACTCCTTGTGTTGTACAACCAAATGATGAACTAGAAAACTGCAATAACAATTACCATGTCATGTCATATTTTTCTAGTATTTTTAAGATCACACATTTTCTATCTTGTCATAAGAGGGAGAATGATGTTTATATCGCTGAGAAAGTTTTCAAAGAGGTCATTAGTTTGCATGGCATGCGTTCTACTGTAGTTTCACATTGTGATGATAAATTTTATAATGCATATAAATATGAGTTGTATCCCAAATTTGGGAATAGTTCTATATTTTATATTTCAGATTTGAAACCACTATTGGGAGAAAAGGATGAGATGGAGTCGAGGACGACTCTAATTCAAAAGGGGGAGAATGATGAGTACATCACACCCATGGATACACACAACACTCCTCCAACTAAGATGAAAGTTCATGTGCATCACCTGAATTTACAGGAGAGATCGTTTCTAATGTTTTTATTATATGGTTCTGAGAATAGATTACTACCTAATGAATTAATTGTTGTTAGGAACCATGGAGATGATGATGAGATAGCTGGGGAGGTGATTGGAGACGTAATGGGCCAGCAAGGACGTCCAAGCCAAGGTGGAGGCCCAATCAAAACCGACTTCGAGTCTGTTTCAGAGCCCAGAACCAGTCTGCACTAAATCGGACGTCCAGAACGCATACGGACTCGGATTTGGATGTTCTATATATGCCTGGAAAGACAACGAAAATAACTTTCCAACCCAACCGGTCCCATGTCAAAATTCGTCCTGAGCCGTCGGCAATCGCCGAAACAAATCGACTTCCAGAATCTGTCCTGGTGCTGCGACACCCTAATCGGTCTTTGAGCCATGTATCGAGTTGAGCCCACTTAGGGCTGCGTCCAGGGGGTCTTGCACGACCCTAGGGTCCTCATATACAGCCGCCGCCTCTTTATTAGGGTTTGGGGTTTTGCTTAGATCAATTCTGTTCATAAACAGTGTCGCCGTTCATCGGTTTGTGAGACCCCAACTTCGAGAGTTTAATCTTACATCTGCAATTGCGTTACATTCTTCGTTGTTCTTGCTTGTGTTCTTGATTCGCAGGCAGGGATTAGCCTTTTCGGCGAGGTCAATCGTCTTTGGATGGTTGATAACCAGAGAAGACGTCGTGCTGCGATTGCGGGGTTTAGAACGTGCTGTTCTGAAGCCGGATCGATTTGTGTGTCGCCTCCGACCAAATCAACTTACCAAGAACCTTTTGGAAGAACGGGAACCCTTGTTTACATCATGAGTTGAACAAGAGAAACAAGTATAAGTCACGGTTAGGTCTAGGCGGATACAAAAAGAAGATTCCCATTTGGAGAGAGACGGAAGCCAAACTCCGCGTGGAAGGAAAACCTGATCCTTTGCCAAACACCCATGAGCGTTCCAGGAGTTGGGTATGTGGTCGCTACGAGTTAACCGATGAAGGAGAGATTATTGTGAAGGATCCCGCGATAGTTAAAGTCGTGCAAGCCTTGAAAGGACCCATCGCAACGCAGACGGAGGCTGGTCTATTACATCAAAGTACCACAAGGATGAGCTAGCGAAGGCAATTAGGACCAAAGAACATGGTGGTCGGGTACGAGGAGTGTCATCATCGGCAACATCAAAAGAAGGTTTCTCTAAAACATCCTCAAACCTGTACAAGAAGCATACATTGCGTAAGAAAGAGCAAGAAAAGAAAGCCAAGGAGGATTGCAGGCGACAACTTCTTATGTCCGCTATTGACAAAGAAAGCAGTCATTTGGACCCCAACCTGCAGGCTGCTATGGATGCCTTCTTACATGGTTCACCTACATTCATGCAGGCATCCGTCTCCACACAATCATTAGTCTCTGGTCAACCATCAGTCTCCATGCAATCAGAAACGAAGGACATCACTGAGGATACTCCTTGCGAGTTGCATGTGCCATTTGGTTACAAGGGGAAGACGATGATGGTTGCATCTGCTATGGCATTTCCAGGAGAGACGCTCCATAACAGGGATATCCCCATCGTTTACGTGTGCGTCACTATGTCAAAAATAGTACCTGGCAATGAGGACAACGAGATCGAATGCCCGATACCTGAGGCGGGTATAGCATCCCTCCAAGATATGCTCGGCTCTTTCATTATTTGGAAACGTCATGATGTTGTACTCACCAAACAACTTTCTCCACCCCCATTGTCTAGGCACGGGTCCTATCATGCGAGCCAGCCACTCCTGGTAGGTGGACGGCCGTCTCCTATGTCGGCGGTAGCCTCAGGAAACAAGCCCTAATATTCTCATGCGGAAGCCGACTCGACTCTCAGTCCTATAATTTATAGTAAAAACGACTGCCCCTGTTGTCAACAATGACTGCCCCTGTTGTCATCGAGCCTCCGGCAACAACGGTTATGACGGTTCAAGTTCATGCTCCAGTAATTGAAGTTCAGCTTGCACCAGTTGTTGTCAAGGCTCCGGTAATCCCAAAGACGATTACCGGTTTTGACAAAGAGCCAAAGGACCTAAAGAAAAAGATTATGTTGATAAGTACTTGGCTGGATTGAAAAAATGTCTAGCATCCACCGGTAAGCTCATCCTGCAAGAACAAGATCCTCGAGATATGTTGTCGTACAACAATCAAATTTTGGACAATCTTGTGAACAATGTGGACCACCCAAAATTCATATCGGTAAACCCCTTATATCAAAGAACATGTACATGAACCTGCCATGGGAGATGCAGAACTTGCACGACTGGTACATGATGGCGTCAACTGGTAAGATTCCAAGAGAGGTTGTGACACCCCTGGTGTCAGGGAGTCCCAAGAACCCACCCTTAGAACCTTCATCACCAGCATAAGAGCAGAGAACAAAAAATTGAACTGAATGGGGTCAAATTTGAATTTAATTCAAACAGTTTGAATCTCATTTGAACTACAAGTCCTAAAGTTATAATAGAACTTACCCCCATTTAAAATATATGTTGAAGGCCATGATAAAGTAGAATTATGAGGAAATTTCTCAGATTTTTATTCCATGAGTTAATGCCCCAAATAAATGGTCAAAATGCCAAAAACCATCCCTGTTTACAAAATTCCTATTCAAATTTCATTAAGAACTAATGTTAGTTAGCATTTTTCTAAAATCGAACACAATATGTGGAGCCTTCCATATTTTTGGTTCACCTTGGTCGGTCCCAAATTAATTCCCCCAAAAATATCAAATACAACTAGCTTTCGAGGTTTGGAAAATAAATGAAAAAGAAAACAAATTCCCTGTGGGATCCACTTCTCAGCGACCTTAAACTAACACACCAGACGCCGCCCATTTCCCTGCCTGCCCGTACGCCGCGTGGGCATCGGTGATGGGCGAACAACACCCCACCGCGGATCGATGCCCCCACCCATGCTCGGACAAGTGTCTGGACCATCTTAACTCCATTTTGCCCCCTCTCCCTGTCGCCCTATCGCCATTCTCTGCTCTCTGCTCTCTCCGTCACTCTTGCACCCTGCTCAGCTGCCATGGTCGCACAAAGCTGAGCGCCGCCGTTCCGCTGTGTCGCCACGACTCTGATACATCCGCCCTGCCTCGGAGCACCACACTAACGCATCCGACCTCCCCGCGAAGCCTCTCCCCTTCCCCTGCACCGAGCCATTGTCGATTGCCGGTTCCTTCCCCGTCTTTCACTGCCGCTCCGCCGCATCGCACGAGCTCTCCGGTGAGTCTTGGACCAACTCCTTCCGCATGAACGTTTCTCTGGACCCCGCACGCCTCTCGGAAGTCACCCGGTCTCCCTCCATGCAGCCACTCCTCCAGACCGGCGTCGCCGACCGCCGCCACCCACCGTCATCCCGCCTCGCCGTTGCCGTGCTAGCCTGGTGAGCCGCTTTCCCCGCTCTTGCGCACCTCATGCTCGCTCACACTCGCCGGCCGCTGTCGCGGAAATGCAGTCGTCGCCGCCACTCTAGCGTGCGGCCGAGGGCGCCGCCGCCGTGCGCTCGGCTCGGCTGAGCTGGCCGATGGGCCAAGCTAGCCTCTGGGCCACGTCCTTCCTAGGCTAGATCTGGCCCAGGAGCCCCTCCTCCGCGTGCGCTTCGGTCCGCTGGACTGCTGGAATGCAGCCCACACGCATTAAATGGATTTTTCTCAATTTATCAATTCTAGAAAATTATCCAACATTGCAAAATGCATAGTAAAATAAATACTACGAATTTTAGGGTAGAATAAATTTTAGTAGGTTTCTCTGGGTATGCATTATTTAAGAAAAATACTAAAGCCCTCTGCATGTTAGGGTTTTTATCCAAATTAAATTAATTGTGCAATACAGTTAATAATTCATAAGTAATTCTCTATAATTTATAAATTAATGAAATTTGGTATTTAACCCTGGGTTGTCGGGCCAAATCATTGTGCAAAGTCACACCTGATAATTCTCTGTATATTGGTCACCATTAATTAATTAACCCTTTATCTTGTTTTATTTATTAAAAATTAATGGCTCATTGCATGTATGTGCAAGTTGGCAAGTAATCCACTCCTAGCATGTTTTAGTTACAGTAATTCACCCATGTTCATGTGACCTCCAGAACCATGCTAAAATTTTATTTGCTTCTAAAACTCGATAATCCGTAAATGCTATAAAGGCGGGGTAGCAACATAACGTGCGACAACGCCCCCGTTCACTACTACATGCCACATCGTTGTATTAACGTATTTGTTCAAGAAGTGCCATGAATCTTGTCTCATGCACATCGTTGCATTTGTATCATGTAGATCACGAGCTGAACCACGTGGAGGCAGGACATGAGCAGGAGCCAGAAGGACCCGGCATTATTTCGTCAGACCAGGAGAAGGCACAAGGCAAGCGCTGGTGCATCCCACCACTTTTACATTTTTGTTTTCACATTAGTTAGGGATGTAGGATTGTTTGTGCATTTAGTTTATAGGAGTTGTTTGAAAACTTAGTAATGCTGTAGGTTCTCTTTACCCGGTATTAGCCTCAGGACGCTAGTCGTTCTGCTTAATCTAGGACGACTATTCGTTGAGTGGTATGGAGACACTCGTAGACAAGGAACATTATCACTGGGGAATGATATCGGCTGAAGGAATGTTTGGATGGGATAATAATGAAAACAGGACGGGCAACTAGGTGGAAAGGGAATGACAGCTTGTCTTCAAGGAGGTAGCCCCGTCCGAGTCATCTAAGGCTATGCCTTGTGTCCGGCCCATGGCATCAAATTTGAACGTACTTTTTAGATGCTAGATTTATGGGCCCAGTAAACTGACGTAGCTATGACTACTTCTTGGTCGAAAGATACCCGACTCCTTTGTTTGGTGGATCTGGGGCTAAGAGGAGGGAGCAATCTAACCGCGGATGGCGGTAGGGGACGCATCGTGCTGAGGGACCCTTCTCGGTGGAGCCAGGCCCAGAACACCTTGTGGTACCGTAAGCGAAAGATTGCTCCATGCGGCTACCATGAAGTGCGCATGGATCATGCAAGTAGGTTTCTCCTGCAGGATGTAAATCGATTCAAGTCGCTGCCACTCACAGTAACGAGTACCACTTGATTACTGCTCCGAAACAGTGTTGGAAGACATTAATATGATGAATGGGTTCAATATTGCTGTATGGAATTGTTACTAATTGTATTGCAACCATGATTGCTATGGTTATAGTGCAAACTAAATTTATTACTCTGCATGTCAACTTAACTTGCTGCTAAAACTTGAAAAATAAGGATCCACTCTTAGGTTGGCTTTTTGGCAACATAAATCCTATCCTTAACCTGTGCATGTCTAGGAGTCGGCTGTAGATGGCCATTTTGACGGGTCAATCTTGCTGAGTATTAGTTGCTTAGGGCGTAGCTCTATATGAATTTCAGATGATCAGGGTGGAGACTGTCACTGTAGTGGTAGGTTCCACTGGGAGGGCCAGCGTCCTGACTTCTGGAATATCGAGTGGGAACGGTGCACCAACACTGAGGAGGAGTAGTCCGTTGATTGCCAGTATGGCGTTTTGGGAAAAACACCTATCCTTGTCGGATGTTCCTATGTGTATCGCCATGAGAGGGCGATTGTATCTTACTTATTCTGTTGGACTATTTTAATACTATTGATCGATTTCGCTTCCGCACTTTTAAAACTCTGGTTTGTAACTTAAATTCAGATTTATGTAACATTTTGTACTCCATCTATGTTCTTGTTGCAACACATTATTCTGTCATGTGTTATACTATTGGGCGTCACAGTGCGTGTCGTCATCCGAGAAAGATCCTGGAATGGAATCATCTTCGTGGTAAGACGGTTCTGTTACAGTGTCGTATTAGAGCTGTCTCGAGAATAGTGCAACATTCAAAGACATATTTTTGAAAACCCTGTAACGAACGTGTGTGGACGTGCCCATTAGGTTATTATTAGTTATGATTCAGGTGGCAAAGCTAACTGTAGGAGGTTGTTTGTTTAAATACCTGCATCTACAGCCTCGTCAACGAAGGTATGTGTCCCGCCCTGTGGACAGTAACATAGGAAGCTAGCACAAAGGTGTGAACGCGGGCTGATTGTGGTAAACATCTGTGCCCTCCCTACACAAAGGTTTCTGAAATGAATCTTCTACAGGTACGCTAACCACGAATCGAGTAAGAAATGTGTTGCATACAACTAACTTGAGAGATCGCCTGCCACCGACTATACTCTTGGTACTATTCGTGGCCAAATTTTATTGTGTGAGGACATGTAGGTCGAAAAGCATATGCATTCATGTAAATAATGAAGCATCAAGTCATTAAGCAAATCTGAAATTTCAGCAAATATGTTGCGCACACAAAGATCTATGTCTTCTCACTCGAAATTCAAAAATCAAGCAAATATATACTTATTGAAATCATGCACAAACCCTCTGTACATCCAGTAAGAAGTTTTGCTTTAAAGGTTTCCGGGCAATACCATTTTTGGTCCGTCTGAGTCAGCACGTCGGTTTGGTGTTAATCTAAAATTCAGATTCATGACCTATCTTAGAAAATTCATAACTCCTTACTCAGACCACCTATGGAGTTGGATAAGTACTTCTGGAAAGGTTGTGAAAAATTTTGCAACTTTAGTATTTTAACCATTCCTCTCTGAAGCTTTTAAGACACGTTTATGAGCCTATTTTCAGAGTAACATGATTTTGTTCTCAGAATCAGTTCAGCAGATAAGTAGGAACTGGTAAATTCAAAATCTTGAGTTCTAAAAATTTGTTGGATGTGTGCGAGTATGCGTTGAAAAGATGCTAAAATACTCCATGGTGCTGATAGTTTACTTCTAAGGTTAAATGAAAAGAAACCTAGATTTCAGACCCTTTTTCAGATCAAACACAGCGCTGCCCATAACAGATTTTCAGATTCTGACTAGTAACTTAGAAAATTCCCATCTCCTGAACCCCTTATTAGATGAAGTTGAGTAAATACTCATTGGGAAGGTGTGGAAATACTATACAACTTTGGTATTCATTGGCTGTCCAAATTCTGTAAGTAAGTATGCTTAAAAGCTCAATTTAGTGACTGCTGTACCTTAGGACAGAACGCACCTGTTTAGAGAAGTAACCTAATCCATCCTAGAAATGTGAACAATTTTAGTGGTCTAATTCCTTTCGTTATTACTTGTACCTTAGTATTTTGTTGTTGACCTGCACTCTCTGCATTCAGAACAATTACTCACCATTGGGTTTGTGTTCCAGATGGACGAGCACGGGTTCGAGGTGTTCCAGCACGACGGGTGGCGCTACACCGCCGGTCTACACCACCGTGGCTTTCCTACCCTTTTGTGAGAGATGCTGTGTGATCTGGGCTACAGGAGCAGCCTTCCTACCGTGGGCGTGAGATCCGCTGTCACGGTGTGACTTTTGCAGAGGGGCACATCAGCGTTTCACCCCACCCGCGCAACCCCGACTTGGCGGGGATGGAGAGCACGGTAACGTGTGGGAACCTCAGGGAGGGCTTGGAGAGAGTCGCCCACAGGGCTCTCACTCACTTCTGCGGGTGCCACATAGCAGCGCTCTCTGGCACTCTGTTTGAGATGATCCCCATCTGGCACTAGGCAGACCCGGTCTGGCAGAGGAGCGTGAGGCGCATCTCCCGCGAGGACTACCCGGAGTACCACGCAGGATACCACTATGTGTCTGACTATTCCGAGTACCTCCTCAACTTGTACTAAGAATCTAGCAGCCACAACAAGATTCTTTTGGCTGACGCTGAGCAAGTTCGGATGCAGAGGAATGACCTGCAGGCACAGGTTGACACACAAGAGAGGGAGATTCAGCGGCTGACCGCTGCTCTTGAGGCGAGTGAGGCTCACGTTACAGAGGTCACTGAGCAACACGACACCCTCTCACAGGAGGTGGACAGGCGCGGGGAGATCATGCATCAGTGCGCCAACTACAATGAGCACCTACAACAGCAGCTGGCTAATGCCCAGCAGGAGATCAAGGACATGGCCGAGGAGATGCAGGACTTAGTGCATGAGAACCATGACCTTCAGGCGCAGTTGGATGCAGCCGCTGCACCCGCAGCACCAGAGGAGGAGGAGGAGGAACCTGAGGAGGCGATGGATGAGGAGTCCCACATGGACTACGAGCCACCTGCTCCGACAAGCGCAGACCGTCCAGGACCCCCTGGCAGAGCTAGAGATAGAGCTTAGTAGTTCGTAGTAGACATGACTAGGCTGTGTATGTAAGGTAGGCTAGATGGGTAGCTTTTGACGATCCACGCGTGGTTGTTGTATTTTGGAGAATCACCCACGGGAAATAGCTTTTTTAACTCGATGGCTACGTATTCCGAGTTTATGTATTGCAGACTTTATTGACTTGTACTAAGACTAGTGTTAACTTAGGAATGCCAGCTTTTATCATAAATATGTTGTCTAAATTCATTGCTGCCCTGTGTTGCTATATTACTCGATTTGGTATCATGAATGATCTTGTTGGATAACAGACTAATGGTACCCTAATTCTTGCATTTCAGAATGGCTCGTACTCACAACACCAATGAGCTTCATGGTGAATAGCCCGAGGGCTCCAGGGCTAGAGATGATAACACTCGGCAGGGGACTCCACCACCCCCACCCGACCCCATGCAGATGATGGCGCAATTCTTCGCCACCGTGATGGAGAACAAGCAGCAACAAGGAGAATTTATGCGGGAGCTGATACAGCTGAACACGGCAAACAGAAATGCTAGGGGCAACAATGACGACGCACCACAGAACAGTATCTACGCCGATTTCCTCGCCACCAGGCCACCTATGTTCAGCTCCACCACAGAGCCCATGGAAGCTAAAAATTTCCTTCGCATGCTTGAGTCCAAGTTTGGGCTCCTCAACTGCACACCGGCGCAAAAGACCTTGTATGCAGCATAGAAGCTGCATGGAGCAGCTGGGGTATGGTGGGCCAACCATGTCGCTTCAATTGGAGAAAACCAACAGATTACTTGGGACGAGTTCAAGACAGCATTTCATGCCCACTACATTCCTGCAGGGCTCATTCGCAAGAAGGCACGAGAGTTCGCAGCACTGAAACAAGGCAACCGAAGCATCGAAGAGTACTGCGATGAATTCAACCGCATGGCACTTTATGCTCCTAAACAGGTAGACACCCCCGCCAAGCGCAAGGATTGCTTCTTGGAAGGACTGAGCGCAGAATTGCAGGACCGCCTCAACCTCAACATGGGCGGCACATTTGCTGAGTTTGTCAACGGGCATCATCACAGAGGACGGATACCATAAGGTTCTGGCTGAGCAATAGAGATCCGCTAGTGCTATAGGGCCAACCAGTGGACCCCCACAGAAGTATCACATGGTGTACACAGACCCTTCGGGACATAGGTATCGCTCCACCCCCGTGACGGTACCATTCCCACGTCCACCATAGCAGACGCCACAGCGACCACAGGCACCACGTCAGCAACAGAATCAGGGAGGATATCGCCCGCCACAGCAGCAGAACACTCAGACAGGGCCTTGTCCCTGTTACAACTGCGGCCGTTTTGGACACTTCTCGAGGGAGTGCACCTACCCTAAGAAGAATACTGGTCAGAACCAGCAGAGGAACAACAACAACCGTAACAACAAGGGACCCACTCGCACTGGTCGCGTGAACAATACTACTCTGGAGGAGATTCCGGAGAGCAGCCCCATCCTTGCTGGTATGTTCTCTATTCGAGACCACCCCATGCTTGTTCTATTTGATTCCGGGGCCTCGCACAATTTTATGAGTGCGTCATATGCTAAAACTCGGCAACTACCCCACCACCTTATGAAGTCACAATACAGTATTAGGTCAGCACATGGGTACACTCCCGCTAAATATGAAGTGAGGAGAATACCAATAACACTAGCAAAAAGGGTGTACCTATCAGATTGCATAGTTCTTGAGGGAAGCAACATTGATGTGATTTTGGGTATGCCGTGGATGAGGTACCATGAAGCCCTTCTAGACACGAACACCTATACCATACACCTAAATTCCCCCACCCCTGGCAAAGTGAGCTTTCGAGTAAATTACCCCTGATTGGTGACCCCTGTAGTTCACCACACCCCAACCCAACAATTAGGTGATATTCCAGTGGTTAGCAAATTTCCAGACATGTTCCCTGATGATCTCCCTGGACTTCCTCCGGATCGGGATGTCGAATTCAAGATTGAGCTTCAGCAAGGGACGACACCCATATCTAAGAGACCATACAAAATGGTACCTACGGAGCTAGCAGAGTTGAAGGAGCTACTAGATAAAGGGTTTATCTGACCAAGTTCTTCACCTTGGGGTTGTCCGGCGTTGTTCGTAAAGAAGAAGGATGGGACCTTGAGGGTATGCATGGATTACCGACCACTCAATGTCTTGACTATGAAGAATAAATATCCACTACCTCGCATTGACTCCTCTTTGACTAGTTGATTGGAGCTAAAGTTTTCTCCAAGATCGATGTGCGATCTGGATACCACCAACTTAAGATCCGTGCTGAAGATATCCCCAAGACAACGTTCTCCACTCGATATGGGCTTTATGAGTACTTAGTGATGTCATTTGGTTTGACAAATGCATCGGCACACTTCATGTATCTCATGAACTCGGTGTTCATGCCAGAGCTGGACAAGTTTGTAGTGGTGTTTATTGATGACATTCTAGTCTACTCCAAGTCAGAAGAAGAACATGCTGAGCATCTTTGCATTGTGCTACAGAGATTAAGGGAACATCAGCTATATGCTAAGTTTAGCAAATGCGAGTTTTGGTTGAAGCAAGTACCATTTCTGGGCCACGTCATCTCGGAAGAAGGCATAGCGGTGGATCCTAGCAAAGTAAGAGATGTACTGAATTGGAAGACACCGAAAACCGTATTTCATATACGCAGTTTTCTTGGATTGGCCAGTTACTACCATTGTTTCATCCCAAATTTCTCCAAGATCGCAAAGCCCATGACTGAGCTACTCAAGAAGGAAAAGAAATTTGCTTGGGACGAAGGCTGAGAGAACGCTTTTCAAACCCTGAAGAAGCATCTGACCACTGCCCTAGTATTAGCTCAACCGGACCTGGGAAAGCCGTTCGATGTCTATTGTGACGCTTCAGGTATTGGATTATGGTGTGTGCTCATGCAAGATGGAAGAGTCATCGCTAATGAATCCAGACAACTAAGGAAGCTTGAGCAGAATTATCCCGCACATGAACTGGAATTAGCAGCAGTGGTGTTAGCATTGAAAATGTGGAGACATTATCTGCTTGGTAATCTAGTATACATCTACATGGATTACAAGAGCCTGAAGTACATTTTCACTCAAGACCATCTAAAGATGAGGCAACGTCGCTGGTTGGAATTGATAAAGGACTATGAATTGGAAGTGCATTACCACCCCGAAAAAGCCAATGCCGTGGCTGATGCACTAAGTCGAAAGGATCAATGCCACCATATCATAGCCAGCCCACAAGCTCAAGATGGTCATTACGTCCAAGTAACACCTCACGGAGCTCTCTATAACCTAGCATTAATAGCTACCTTGTGAGAAGAAGTAGTTGAAGCTCAGAAGACCGATGTTGGCATCGCACATCTTAAGAGGAGACTAAAAGAAGGTGATGATAAGGTTTGATGTTTTTGAGAAGATGAGGAAGGCGTTCTATGGTTTAAGGATCGCTTAGTAGTGCCCAAGAATTAGCAAGTTCGCAAGAAGATCTTGGATGAAGCCCATGTTGTGAAGTACTCCCTTCACCCGGGAAGCAACCAGATGTACCATGATTTGAGATCTAGGTATTGGTGGACTCGCATGAATAGGGAAATAGCTTGTTATGTAGCCGAATGCGACACATGTTGTCGAGTTAAAGCCGATCATCTAAAGAAAGCTAGTCTATTACAACCTCTGAGTGTCCCAGCTTGGAAATGGGAGGATATTAGCATGGATTTCATTGTTGGATTACCTCTTACATCATGCAAATTCGACTCCATATGGGTCATTGTGGATAGGTTGACAAAAGTCGCACACTTCATCCCTGTCTCGACGTGATTCAAGATGCAGAAGTACACACAACTATACATTGAGCAAATCATGTGTCTACACGGAATGCCCAAGACCATCGTATCCGACAGAGGCTCCTAGTTTGTTGGACGCTTTTGGGAGAAGGTACACGAGTCATTGGGCACAAGGTTGATTAGAGGTTCTGCTTACCACCCGCAAACGGACGGTCAGACAGAAAGGGTGAACCAAATAGTGGAGGACATGTTGAGAGCCTATGTATTGAATCACAACAAAAAGTGGGATGAATGCTTACCTTTGACAGAATTTGCATACAACAATAGTTATCAAGAAAGCATCAAGATGGCACCGTTTGAAGCTCTGTATGGTCGCCGTTGTCACACACCCTTGAGCTGGTCGGAATCAGGGGAGAGGGTAATATTTGGCCCGGAATTAGTGCAACAAGCTGAGGAGAAGGTACTCGAAATCCAATCGAATCTGTGAGCAGCCAAGTCGAGGCAAAAGAGCTATGCAGATAAGAGATGCGGCCCACTTGAATTCCGAATTGGCGATCTGGTCTATCTTCGTGTATCACCCACCAAGGGTGTACAGCAGTTTGAAGTCCGCGGAAAACTAGCACCCCGTTACATTGGCCCCTATCCGATCGTTGCAACATGTGGGCCTGTAGCCTACAAACTTCAGCTACCAAAGGAGCTTGCTGGAGTGCACGACACGTTTCACGTGTCCCAACTCAAGAAATGTTTGAAGACACCAGTAGACGTTCCCTTTGAGAGCACTGGACAACTACAACCCGACTTGACATATTCAGAGCACCCGGTGAAAATACTGGATGAGAAGGATCGATCACCCGTAAGAACACGCTTAAGTTCTACAAGGTTCAGTGGAGCAACCATAGTGAGAAAGAAGCCACCTGGGAGACTGAAGAATTTCTACAAAGTCACTACCCCGAGTTCCTACACCACCATCTAGGTGAACCGTTATAACATCCTTTAATCTCGGGACGAGATTTCTTTAAGGGGGGAAGGCTGTGACACCCCTGGTGTCAGGGAGTCCCAAGAACCCACCCTTAGAACCTTCATCACCGGCATAAGAGCAGGGAACAAAAATTTGAACTGAATGGGGTCAAATTTAAATTTAATTCAAACAATATGAATCTCATTTGAACTACAAGTCCTAACATTATAATAGAACTTACCCTCACCAAAAATATATGTTGAAGGCCATCATCAAGTAGAATTTGGAGAAAATTTCTCAGATTTTTATTCCATCGGTTAATGCCCCAAATAAATGGACAAAATGCCAAAAACCATCCCTATTTACAAAATTCCAATTCAAATTTCATTAAGAACTAAAGTTAGTTAGCATTCTTAAAAAATCGAGCACAATATGTGGAGCCTGCCATATTTTTGGTTCACCTTGGTCGGTCCCAAATTAATTCCCACAAAAATATCAAATACAACCGACTGTCGGGGTTCGGAAAATAAATGAAAAAGAAAGAAAATCCCCGTGGGACCCACCTGTCAGTGACCTTAAACTAACACACCCGACGCCGCCCATTTCCCCGACTGCCCATACGCCGCATGGGCACCAGCGATGGGCGAACGGCACCCCGCCGCGGATGGATGCCCCCACCCACGCTCGGACAGGCACGTGAACCCTCTTAACTTCGTTTTGTCCCCTCTCCTTGTTGCCCTATCGCCATTCTCTGCTCTCTACTCTCTCTCTCTTGCACTTCGCTTAGCCGCTATGGTCACACAAAGCTGAGCGCCGCCGTCCCGCTGTGTCGTTGCGACTCTGACACTTCCGCCCTGCCTCGGAGCGCCGCACCGATGCCTCCGACATCCTCGCGAAGCCTCTTCCCTTCCCCTGCACTGAGCCGTTGTCGATTGCTGGTTCCTTCCCTGCCTCCGACTGCCACTCTGCCGCATCGCACGAGCTCTCAAAAGTCACCCGGTGTCCCTCCGTGCAGCCACTCCTTCGGACCGCCGTCGCCGATCGCCGCTGCCCGCCGTCATCCCACCTCGCCGTCACCGTGCTAGCCTGGTGAGCCACTTTCCCCGCTCTTGCGCACCGCGTGCTCGCTCACACTCATCGGCCGCTGTCGCAGCAATGCAGCCACCGCCGCCACTCCGGCTGGCCGTCGTGCCCGCGCCACCGCGCGCGGCCGAGGGCGCCGCTGCCGTGCGTTCAGCTCTGGGCCGCACCCCGCCTGGGCCAGATCTGGCCTAGGAGCCCCTCCCCCGCATGGGCTTCGGTCCGCTCGACTGCTGGAATGCGGCCCATGCGCATTAAATGGATTTTTCTATATTGATCAATTTTAGAAAATGGTCCAACATTGCAAAATGCATAGTAAAATAAATACGACAGATTTTGGAGTAGAATAAATTTTAGTAGGCTCCTCTGAGCATGCACTATTTAAGAAAAATAGTAAAGCCCTCTGCATGTTAGGGTTTTTATCCGAATTAAATTAATTGTGCAATACACTTAATAATTCATAAGTAATTCTCTGTAATTTATAAATTAAAGAAATTTGGTATTTAACCCTTGGTTGTCAGGCCAAATCATTGTGCAAAGTCACACCTGATAATTCTCTATATATTGGTCACCATTAATTAATTAACGCTTTACCTTGTTTTATTTATTAAAAATTAATGGCTCATTGCATGTATGTGCATGTTGGTAAGTAGTCCACTCCTGGCATGTTTTAGTTACAGTAATTCACCCGTGTTCATGTGACCTCTAGAACCATGCTAAAATGTTATTTGCTTCTAAAACTCGATAATCCGTAAAGGCTATAAAGGCGGGATAGCAACTTAACGTGCGACAACGCCCCCGTTTACTACTACATGCCACATCGTTGTATTAACGTATTTGTTCATGAAGTGCCATGAATCCTCTTGCATCCACATCGTCGTATTTGCATCATGTAGGTCACGAGTAGAACCTGATGTGAACAAGGGTTCCCGATCTTCCGAAAGGTTCTTGGTAAGTTGATTTGGTCGGACGTGACACACAAATCGATCCGGCTTCAGAACAGCACGTTCTAAACCCTGCAATCGTAGCATCACGTCTCCTCTGGTTACCAACCGTCCAAGGATGATTGACCTCGCCGAGAAGGCTAATCCCTGCCTGTGAATGAAGAACACAAGCAAGAACGACAAAGCAAGCATCCAATTTGCAGATGAATGATTAAGCTCACGAAGTTGAGGTCTCACAAACCGATGAACGGCGACACTGTTTATGAACAGAATTGATCTAAGCAAAACCCAAACTCTAATGAAGAGGTAGCAGCTGTATATGAGGACCCTAGGGTCATGCAAGACCCCATGGACACAGCCCTAAGTGGGCTAAACTTGATACATGGCCCAACGACCGATTATGGTGTCACAGCACCAGGACACATTCTGGAAGTCAAATTGTTTCGGCGATTGCCGACGGCTTAGGATGAATTTTGACATAGGACCATTTGGGTTGGAAAGGGCTTTTCGTTATCTTTCCAGGCATATATAGAATGTCTAAATTCGATTCCGTATGCATCCTGAGCGTCCGTTTTAGTGCAGACTAGTCCTAGGCTCCGAAACAGACTCGAAGTCGGTTTTGATTAGGCCTCCACCTTGGCTTGGACGTACTTGCTGGCCCATCATGCCTCCAATCACCCCCCAGCTACCTCTTCATCATCTCCATGGTTCCTAAGAACAATTAATTCATTAGGTAGCAATCTATTCTCAAAACCACATAATAAAAACATTAGAAACGATCTCACCTGTAAATTCAGGTGATGCACATGAACTTTCATCTTAGTTGGAGGAGTATTGTGTGTATCCATGGGTGTGATGTACTCGTCATTCTCTCCCTTTTGAATTAGAGTCATCCTCGACTCGATCTCATCCCTTTCTCCCAATAGTGGTCTCAAAACTGAAATATAAAATATAGAACTATTCCTAAACTTGGGATGCAACTCATATTTATATGCATTATGAAATTTATCATCACAATGTAAAACTACAGTAGAAGGCATGCCATGTAAATTAATGACCTCTTTGAAAACTTGCTCAGCAATATGAACATCATTCTCCCTCTTATGACAAGATAGAAAATGTGTGATCTTAAAAACACTAAAAAAACATGACATGACATGGTAATTGTTATTGCAGTTTTCTAGTTCATCATTTGGTTGTACAACACAAGGAGGATTCATGTTTGAGCAAATATAAACTTTGTGCACCATAAATACACCTCTCTGATCATAGTTTCCTATAGCATAAAAATTATTTTTTGTTAGTAAAGGCAATTCAGTTTGAGAAAAAATTTGCTTCTCTATGGTATTTAGATCACAAAGAACATCAAATTCAATATAACCCAAAGTATTTAGAGAAGACAATAATTTCTGCTCATCCTTTTCACGTGTTATTAAAATCAAATGTTTCATTTCAGCACTAGTAGGTGAATCATAAGCAAAAACATCAAGCTCATTCATTTGTTGTGGCAAAGGTATAAGTGAAGCAGTGGCATACAACTTATCTTTATCAAAAGGATTAGTAGATAAATCATCTTGTGGCAAAGACAAATCAAGACAAGGTTCCAATACAACAAGATTGTTGGAACAATTCAGTACATCAGGAAAGTTCTTACTTGAAAGAACAATTTGTTCTTCATCTTTCTCACTCTGCTCTTCTTTGTGTAGAAGCTGAAATGTATTAGTCGCAACAAAAAGCAAGGAAATATGTTCATCCTCTAGTAATTCAGATTTTAATGAAAGTGTTGCAACATTTGAAACAGTCCATTCTATCCTAAATGGTTCGTTCTTTCTTCTCTCAAGTCTTTGTTGATCCTCTTCTAAAATTTCAGCAGCAGACATAGGTTTAAGAGTAACTCTTCTACCATTGTATTTGAATGAATAGCTATTAGCAATGGTATTGTGCAAAGCATTATTTGTAGAAATCCAAGGCTTACTCGATAACAAATGACACGCTTGCATAGGTACTATATCAAAATCTGCACAATCTTTATAAGAACCAATAAAAAATTCAATGCGTGCAACTTTATCTACCTTTATCTTACCATAAGAATTTACCCATTGGATGTAGTATGGACATGGGTGTTGTTATGTGGTCAAGCTGAGCTTCTCGACCACTTCCAAGCTTGCGATGTTGTGGCTACTCTCTCCATCAATGATGACACGACAACGTCGATCCTTCATAACAAAGTGAGTCTGAAATAAGTTGTTCATTTGATTTTGCTCTACCTTCTCCATTTGAGAACTAAGGACTCGTTGTGCTACAACACTTGTATCAACCTCATTTGACACCATTGACTCATAATCATCGGTGTTGTAACCTGTCATTGTTAATAAAAAACAAGAAAACACACAAGAGTATATTTCCTATCACTATTGTTTGATCACGGTGGAAACTCTCAACAAGCAAATGGCAGCACCTAACTGAGTTCTTGCAAGATTCTTAATAGCAAAACAGAGGATACCTTGGAGAGTGTGATCCGACGATTGCGAGGGTCCAAAGTTCTGTGCCTATTTAGAAGGATATATATGGAGCTAGGTAGGCAATTTATAGTAGCAAGGATTAGTAAAATTTCAATTCAGAAATTGCAAAACTGAATAATAGTCCCAAGCTATTCTATGTCACCGGCCTAAACTTGTCCCGGACCTAGTTCAAGCAAGCAAGCAAATGGCTCAACAAATGACACAAAGGCTGCAAGCAATTCTGAATTTTTTTCTCTTCTCCTTTTGTTTTTTTCTTTTGTTATAGGTGCGGCTTTTTCTTCTTATTTTTTTTCAGCACCTCTTTGCCTTTTACTTCTTTCATGATTTTTTTGACACAGAACTGCAGCAAGAGTTGCGAACTTTATAGCAGAAAGGAAAAACCTAAACTTTCTTTTTTGCACTCTTTACGTAAGGAATAGATGTACATGTAGAACTGAACCGACAATTCTCATATGCAACAACATGCAACAATCTCTTGACTCAAGAAACAACGTGCAACAGAAAATACTCTAAGTTTCATTTGCACACAAAAAGTAGAAGGCTAGATGTTAAATAAATATTTAGTGCAAACAATTCCAGCAGTACTATTCTCTCAACGTGTGAAACAATCTGATTTTTTTTTTCTTGAACAAGGACACACACGACTCAAACAAGACCAAAGAACAAGCACTAGACCAACAACACATAGACCTTATAGGGACTAAAATTCAGAGAAGCAAACTAAACAGAAAATTGCAAGGCACAAGGGGGGTGTAGGACAGCGGAAACACGACGAACAAATATTTTTGTAGGGTAATTTTCTAGACTCTAGAATTGAACAAAATAACGAGGATCAAGGGTGAACCTAACGGTGTAGCTGAAGCTCTGATTACCACTTGATGTAAACAAGGGTTCCCGATCTTACGAAAGGTTCTTAGTAAGTTGATTTGGTCGGAGGCGACACGCAAATCGATCCGGCTTCAGAACAGCACGTTCTAAACCCTACAATCGCAGAACGACGTCTCCTCTGGTTATCAACCGTCCAAGGACGATTGACCTCGCCGAGAAGGCTAATCCCTGGCTGCGAATCAAGAACACAAGCAAGAACAACAAATCCAGCAACCAATTTGCAGATGAATGATTAAGCTCACGAAGTTGGGATCTCACGAACCGATGAATGGCGACACTATTTATGAACAGAATTGATCTAAGCAAAACCCAATCCCTAATGAAGAAGTGGCAGCTGTATATGAGGACCCTAGGGTCATGCAAGACCCCATGGACGCAGCCCTAAGTGGGCTCAACTCGATACATGGCCCAAAGACCGATTACGGTGTCGTAGCACCAGGACAGATTCTGAAAGTCAAATTGTTTTGGTGATTGCCGACGGCTCGGGACGAATTATGACATGCGATATGTTGGGTTGGAAAGGGCTTTTCGTTATCTTTCTAGGCATATATAGAACGTCTAAATCCGAGTCCGTATGGCATCCATTTTAGTGCAGACTGGTCCTAAGCTCCGAAACAGACTCGAAGTCGGTTTTGATTGGGCCTCCACCTTGGCTTGGACGCCCTTGCTGGTCCATCACGCCTCCAATCACCCCCCCAACTATCTCGTCATCATCTCCATGGTTCCTAACAATAATTAATTCATTAGGTAGCAATCTATTCTCAAAACAACATAATAAAAACATTAGAAATGATCTCACCTGTAAATTCGGGTGATGCACATGAACTTTCATCTTAGTTGGAGGAGTGCTGTGTGTATCCATGGGTGTGATGTACTCATCAGAACCACATGGAGGCAGGACAGGGGCAGGAGCCAGAAGGACCCGATAGTGTTTCGTCGAACCATGAGCAGGCTCAAGGCAAGCCCCGGTGCATCCCACCAGTTTTATATTTTTGTTTTCATATTAGTTAGGGATGTAGGCTTGTTTATGCATTAGGTTTATAGGAATTATTTGAAAACTTAGCATTGCAGTAGGTTCTCTTTACCCGGTATTAGCCTCAGGACGGTAGTCGCTCTGCTTAATCTAGGACGACTATTCGTTGAGTGGTATGGAGACCACTCGTAGACAAGGAACATTATCACTAGGAACGATATCGGCTGAAGGAAAGTTTGGATTGGATAACAATGAAAACCGGACGGGCGACTAGGTGGAAAAAGAAGGACAGCTTGCCTTCAAGGAGGTAGCCCCGTCCGAGTCACCTATGGCTACGCCTTGTGTCCGGCCTATGGGATCAAGTTTGAACATACTGTTTGCATGCTGGAGTTATGGGCCCAGTAAACTGACATAGTTATGACTACTGCTTGGTCGGAAGATACCCTACTCCCTTGTTTGGTGGAACCGGGACTGAGAGGAGGTAGCAATCCACCCACGGATGGCGGTACGGGACGCATCGCGCTGGAGGACCCTTCTCGGGGGAGCCAGGCCCGGAAGACCTTGTGGCACCGTAAGCGAAAGGTTGCTCCATGCGGCTTCCATGAAGCGCGTATGGATCATGCAAGCAGGTTTCTCCTGCAGGATGTAAATCAATTCGAGTCGCCGCCCCTCACAGTAACGAGTACCACTTGATTGCTGCTCCGGAACAGTGTTGGAAGCCATTAATATGATGAATGGGTTCAATATTGTTGTATGGAATTGTCACTAATTGTATTGCAACCATGATTGCTGTAGTTATAATGAAAACTAAATTTATTACTCTGCATGTCAACTTAACTTGCTACTAAAACTTGAAAAATAAGGATCCACTCTTAGGCTGGCTTTTTGGCAACATAAATCCTACCCTTAACCTGTGCATGTCTAGGAGTCGGCAGTAGATGGCCATTTTGACGGGTCAGTCTTGCTGAGTATTAGTTGCTCAGGGTGTAGCTCTATGTGGTTTTCAGATGATCAGGGTGGAGACTGTCACTGCGGTGGTAGGTTCCACTGGGAGGGCTAGCGTCCTGATTGCTGGAATATCGAGTGAGAACGGTGCACCGACACTGAGGAGGAGTAGTCTGTTGATTGCCAGTATGGTGTTTTGGGAAAAACACTTACCCTTGCCGGATGTTCCTATGTGTATCGTCATGGGAGGGCAATTGTATCTTACTTATTCCGTTGGACCATTTTAATACTATTGAATGATTTCGCTTCCGCATTTTTAAAACTCTTGTTTGTAACTTAAATTTAGAGTTATGTAAAACTCTGTACTCCATCTATGTTCTTGTTGCAACTACATTATTCTGTCATGTGTTGTACTATTGGGCGTCACAGCGCGTGTTGTCACCCGAGAAAGATCCTGGAACAGAATCGTCTCCGTGAAAAGGTGGTTCTATTACAGAGGTGTTCAATGAAAAAGACGAACAAATCTTACCCCTATTTTGAGAGGATGTCCATTCAATGTTTTGTCTAGACAAGATGGACGTCACCTTAATCACCTTATGGTGCATGTAAGTGTCGCGTTCGATCTACTTTGTATTTCAAGCATAAGTCGATATATTATCTTATGCCTTTTTTCTTTATAGCCTAAACTCCTTTTTCCAAAGAAAGAGGACCGACAGAAAAGATTGGAGGGTGGCCTACGTCAACCCGAACCGCATCAACCAAAGCACGATCAACCCAACGGCAAATCATGAAAACCACTCGGATAAGACACCGGTAGAGCTAACAGCAATGAAGATGGTTCTGACAAATGAAGCAAGGACTGAAGTTATTAATTATTTATGCGACTGCTACTTGAAGTGGCAGGATAGAGAATGCATTATGGCCCCATACAACTTCAAGTAAGTTGAACAACTACTTCTTTCGTCATCTATCATATGTTAAAGTTAAATCCAATCGTAATTAACTTGTTGACAGCTGTTGTGGCAATCATTGGATCTGTCTGATGATATTTCCCAAAGAAGGGTACCTTCTAGTGCTTGATAGTCTGGACTACGACAAAAAGTTGTACAACAACATTGTGGAACTCATAGATAGGTAATAAATTAGTCTACATATGTACGGTTTGATGATGTTAATATCATGTAATAATATGCTTTTGTCGATCACTCAGTGCTCACGAGAAATATGTCCAAGCAAGAGGGAAATGTCATCCAAGACAGAAAAAGAACATGTACTTCCGTCATAATTTTTTGGTAAGACTTATATGGATCTCATACATGTTCTTATCGTACTATCCATTTATATAATTATCATAAGTATAACAAATTTGTGTTCTCCAATTTATAGTGCCATAAGCAAGTACAAGGAAGTGTGCATTGTGGTTACTATACTTGTGTGTTCTCGTCTGGTCGTTCAAGTTACCTGGACCATATCATTGAGGAGTCTCAACAAGAGTTATGTTGATTTAGTTTATGTCTGTTTTACTTTATTTTTGATTTTTCATATCTTATATATTAATAGACTTTGCTCATGTGACACAAAAAGCCACAAGTACAAAGAAAGAATGGGCTGCAGCGTTGAAAAGGAACGATGAGTTCAGAAAGGGTATGCTTCTTGAATCTCGTGTTCACTTGAGTACATATTCCATGTATCTAGTTGTAGCTTCTCTTTGTCGTTTTATGTTGAGAGAGGTTATTAGTCCAGAAGGGAAGTGCTTTGATTCAAAGGGTTTACTAGCAACGAACCGTAGGTCCCTTTGTGAGTGGGCTAGTTCGAGAGCACCATATGAGCCCAATGTTCCGGAGAAAGATGATGACTATGCATTAGGGTTCATATAAGACATTTTGTAATATCCATTGAACATTTTGATGAGATGCTGTATATATTCTGCGATGGCATGTTGTAAATTTCTGTGATGAGATGTGATAAATATATGTGATGAGATGTTATAAATTTTGTTTTTGAAAATAACAAGTAGTAGCGGTTGAAGATGTCAACCGCCGCTACTACTTAGAGCAAAGTAGCGGCGGTTGGTGATGTCAACCGCCGCTAATATTAGAACACAATAGCGGTGGTTGACATCTTCAACCGCTACTACTAATGTGTCTGTAGCGGCGGTTTGTGTCAGCGACAGACCACCCGCTGCTACAAACGCTTATTTGTAGCTAAGTTTGCTTAGCGGCGGGGTGGCCTGCCCGCCGCTACAGGCCTTTACGAGCCGCCACTACAGGCCGTTTCTGTTATTGTGACTCAGAATGAAACATTTCCATAACAAACACTACTACTTTTTGTTAAATAATAGACCAGCTACTTTTGATAAATCGATGCTGAAGCAAAGAATACAAGAAGAAAGCCATTGAATGAAGAAACTTCTATAAAAGAGTGACTAAAACCACACATGCATACATTGTGCTGTTGTGAAAATTGATTAGCCATTGTTCCATGCTGACCTGCGTCTTGTGCTATGAAACATCATCCTAAACAGAATAGCATCACATAAATATATAGTGTTGACAGCTCCATAAGATTAACCACATCAAGGCCAATACGAAAACTATGACCCAAAGCACCGTAAGATTGAAAAAAACTGATTATCTGACATGTTGATGTGCTGATGCATATGTAAAGATCCTTGCTAAAATTAAAATTATTTTTATATTTTAGGTTACATGAAAATTCTTATCAGCAAACAACTAAAAATGTGGTTATCGGGTGAACATACATTGTAAAGTTCAATAATGGTGCTAATGAAACCAGTGAGCAAATATTTCAGTCTGCTGTAGATGTTATTTCAATCATCTTTCCCCTTTATTGTTCATTCATGAAATACAAGCTAAAATGAAATGTAGGACACGTGTAGAACTGACCAAATGCAACAGAAAACATGTTAGGTGTAATCCTGGCAGAACAATACAGTTGTGTATGTGTGTGCTTTCAAGAGGATGCATACCCAGTCAGCATCAATGGCAGGATTTTAAGTATCAGATATTCCTTGGATTTTCTGCTTATTTATTCATGACTTCGCCTGGCCCAACATTCTCACATTCGCCAATCACTCCATTTTCAACCTGTGACAAAAAGGAAGGCAGACCATTCTTTGAATTATTTTTGATGGTATACATGATACAAAACAAGTTTAGAAGATGACACAATGTATGGTTCCCAGACCATCTAAGAAGTAAACTCTAGAATTTAGCACTGCAACATATTCTAAACCAAATCGATTGAGGAAGTAAATTCTCAAACTCAGCGTTGCAACTTATAAATCCTTCAACCGGCAATTCAAATATGATTCTGGCCTGTACAAGATAGTAATAGCAAAGTCTTGTATTTTTTAGTGTTAAGATTAAACCTGAAAACATATTCAGAAAGGTAGCTTCTTCAAGTCTAGGGCCTTTCTAGACTTTCCATACATCAAAGAACTGGTACAACTACCATCAGATCCATGCAAAACAAAAGATAGGTTTACCCAGATCTTGCTGATCAGCAGCTTGTAGGATCAAAGAAACATGCACTGGTTCAGTAAAAATAAATGGACCTGCAAGAAGCAGCCTCTGATCCTAAAAATTTTGCTGGTAACACAACAAAGGACATCAACGTTTTTTAGAAAACAGAATATTATATTGATATTCCTGCCTCTGTATCAACCAATACATGTAGCATAAGTTTATTACATCCAGTTCAACGGTACAACCGCCACACCACGGAATTTTAAACACAAAGTTTCCCTCCATCAGTTTATTTCACTAGAGAGTTATTTTATTGGAGAATCACCACCCATTATTTGCGAAGAACTCCATTGCCACTATTTCAAGTAGTCGGGCAGCCGTCTTCATCCATTGGCGTTCCTCATCCTTGTAAAGAAGAGCCCACAGCCGGGTCCAATAAGTCCCCCTAAAAAGAACCTGCAAATATGACGGGATTGGTGTCTTGTAAAAAACCACATCATTGCGACTCAGCCACATAGACCAGCATAAGCTTGCAACCCCACTCCAAATTATTTTTTTCTTCTTTAACTCTATCCCTCCTAACCAATCACCAAACATATGATGGAAGCTATTAGGTGGAGTGAGATTAGAGGTACAGGAAATCACCCGCCAAACAAAGCGAGCCAAGGGGCAGTCAAAAAATAAATGTTGTATACTCTCACTTAGATTACAAAACAACATTTATCACTAGCATTCCAATTTTTTCTTAATAAATTGTCTTTTGTTAGAATGACATCTTTATCACCCGCCAAACAAAGGACATCATCTAAAAAGCTAGATTTATTAATTTTTCAATACACGTACAGTTGCAGGTCAAATCTGATGATATACTATCCAGAAACAAAATATTCACATGGAGGTTTAATTAAATCATAAGGCAACAACCCACAACATAAATTCAGTTTGCACAGAAAGTATCACTTATAATTGTGGAATTGTGGACCGCCTGATCAGCGATGAATGGCAGGAGAGGGCATGCTCTGGCAGCGGTGCGCTGCTTTGTGTTCAAGCTTCACAACAACCTTGAAAGAGGATGACGAAGAGGCCCGGTGTTGTGGGGAACGGGAGGCTGTGGAGAGGACCGTGTGCCCATCGGTGAGGTGAAGCCGCAATGGAGGAGGATGATGGTGGTGTAGGCGTGGACGGCGATAGAGTCCGGGGGAAGGCGTGCCCGGAATGGTGGTGCGCAGCCTTGAGCTCGATCACCATGGCCGCACGGGCAGGGGGAAGACGTCAAGGCTGACCGGCACTTGAGGTCATACTGGGTGCAGATCTAGCTGCGGCGAGGCTCGCTCTCAGACTGGCCCGGCTGCAGCGCGGAGATGGAGGGCAAGATGGAGGTGGAGTGGTAAACCCTAATCACGGATGCAGCGCGGTAGAAGTGACGAGCTGCTGATGGGCTGGGCTTGCATCATGACCTATCTGCAGCGCGACAGGTAAGGATATATAAAATGTCTCATGCAGATGCTAGCGAACACGAACATGCCCCAGTGGTTCAGGTCTCTTGTTGAGTTTGTGAGTTGAGGTTTCTATTCCCTTTGCTCACTTTGCTCGCACATTATTTTCTTGAAAAATAAAATTCCAGATGTGGCTAAAAAATGGAAAAAGAAATCCCTGATTTGAAACTTAAAAAATGGTATTTATCGGCGGGCCAGGAAACACGTCCCTATTAAATTTTTTTAACCCAGTTTTAAATCTCTTTTCCAAGTCACTAAAAGTAAGAATATGGTGATGGCTGCTAATATACGGTCACTACTAAATAAATTCCCGTCTGTGATAACATGATTATCAATCACATCTTTTGTTGTGTACGTCTCTGATTGTATACAGTTATAGTATTAATGACATGGTTTTCTATATCATGTCATTATATATTTATTGGTTAGGGCTTTTTTTGTAGAGAACGTATCCTATGAGAACTGGACTCCTATGAGAACTATGAAAACTTCAATCAGCAATCGTCAGATACTAAATCGATGGTCAGAAGTAGATGTGCATTAGTTTAGCACTTAACCCCCTCTACTAATCTCACCCTAACACTTTCTTTTTAGTAAACCCTCACCCTCAACCAAGCCGATCGAGCCGTTGCCGTCAGCGATGCCGTCCACCTCGTCCTACCCCCGCCGCTACCAGAAGCTTTGCTGCTCCTTGTACGCTGCACTGCATTCTCAATACGCAGCGGAGGGGAGACGTTGTTCCGGGGCGGAGCCACAGAGGTAAATCGGTGAACTGTTTCCATCTGGCCATTTACCTTTGCGTGTTTTAGTTTTGACCTCTCTGTACTGTAGATACTGTACGGTGCTGCAAACTTTTGGACTCTTCTTGATTCGATTTGGTGCCCCATTCTTGAATCGAGCAGCAGTATTATCAAAAAAAAAAAAAAAGAATCGAGCAGCCTTGTTCCTGTGAATTGTATTGGAATCTGTAAATCCAGAGACCTGAGATGAAATGAAACAAAATTGGTAAGCTAATTTTCGTCTTGTTACTACAGTAAGTCTAGCAGGTCGACAAGTTGCTAGCAAGTAATCGATTTGTTGCTAAGAGGTGGAACATCGATTGCTAGCAAGGAATTGATTGGCTGAGGGTGGAGGGTTTAATGAAAAGAAAGTATTAGGATAGGATTAGTGGAGAGGGTTAAGTGCTAAACTAATTCCCATCTACCTCTTACCATCGATTTAGTATCCTGCGATGTTGATTAAAGTTCTCATAGTTCTCATAGGAGTCCAGTTCTTATAGAATACGTTCCTTTTTTTGTAATATAAGTGATGCGGTTTATTAGAGCCGTCACTAATTACTGACATCTTTTTATTGGACGTCGCTAATATGGTGTCTCCTTTGTATGTTTTTGTGGTAGTAATCCTCCTCTTTGTAACTAGTTTTAATTATATTAACAAGAAATGCGTCTTCATCATTTCTAGCTCGAACATTATCTGTTATGTTCTTCTCTGACTATCAATTCTAATTTTAGTGTTGACATCGAAAAACTCTAATGTTTGCACATTTTTTGTACGTGCTCGAGAGGAGGAGGTGACACGATCAAGCATTAACAAAAAGGAAGTTAGTGGGTGGGTGCATAGATGTGCCTTCTGGCATATTATACATTTCAAACGGATAGACAGAATCATCAATTAATCAATTTGGTCTCCATCGTGTAGATGGCACTTCTATTGTCATGTTTGTTGGTGAAGTTTCCGTGGGGACATTCTATAATGTAGGTAAGTTACGTGGACTAGGCAGACAATTCAAAATCTTAAATGCACATGCATATACGTGTCGGATTCAGTAAGTCACTATACGAAATTTGACCTTCTACGTTGTTACATTTTAGTTGCAAAAAAAAGAGAAATAAGTCGCATTATAGATTTTACGATGTTCACATGATGCAAACCTGTTTGTCTTTTATAGTACGCTATAAAAGATATTCAATGACATTTTGATTCTTTTCATCATAATTTTGCCATAATGGCCACTAACTCATGACATTGTATTTTCGTCGTTATCGAGTTTCAAAACATCGTAAAATGCATGGATGGCACTATCGAAATTGTTTTTTGTTTTCATGGATGCTGGCTCTCATCATTTTTTTTTGTCATTACAGCCTTCGACCACAGAAATATCTAGTGCTGAAGCTCCCACATATTATGGAGTCTGGGGAGGGAAATTTCTAGGCAGCTTTCGCCTTACTTATTTTGTAAAGAGGCTGATTGAACTCAGGACCTCCAGAATCAAGTGGGGGTCAGCAGATACTAGGAAATTGTAGTTTTCATGAGAGCCTCAAGAAATCCGGAAAATGAAATTTTCATCACGGTCCAAAGCCTATCATGGTAGTTTTTTGCAGATAATAATGGGAAGCTTTTGCCATACTAGCTCCCTCCTCGGACTTTTTTCTACATAATTTCAGGGGAACTTTGCTTAACTTTGATTGAACTGAAAAATTCCATCCTAAATTCAGTCATATATTTTAAATCACGGGGAACTCTTTGCCGGTTTGAGATACAGTTCCGTTCCAAGGATCGTCAATAAATGTTAAAACCTCGAGGCTGTACCGCTGCATCCCTGATGCTTCTGAGAGAGCTAGCAAAGTCGTCCAAAAGTTGGCGGTGATCAAACTGTGCCTCGTCCACCGCGAGAATCACCTTGATTGTGTTGTTGTAGCTTTGATAATGTATAGTGAGAGCCTGAACAAACCGGTCACACGAGCCAAACTCAATATGTCTTGAAATCAAGTGTTACAAAGCCAGGTGCTCTATCTATATTATTATGAGATAAACTAGAACTACGACGACATGTTCAGGTCTCTGTTTTTTGAAAATGACTTACTTGTGGAGGCACGTCGGCGCTAGGAGCTATGAAAGTGACTGGGTGCCCGCACAACTCGACCTGTTCACCCGGCCCAACCAAGTTTGAGAATGCTATGGTTGTGTTGGAGAGCATACGGCCGAAGATAAAACCCGCTGCCTGCTTTGATATCATGAGTCGCAACATTATTATATAGAAGCATGCTAACAATACAGTTCGTTGTCACTTTTTACTGCTATGGAGGACTACTGTAACGTGGAAGCAAGGCAGATTCAAATTAATTAAAAAGTCAAAATTATACTGGTACCTTTATGCCAAATAATTTTAGGGTGGCTTCCCCAATCGCATTTGTGAAGATTGCTTCTAATGAGCTCTTTTTCCTATCAACGGTCCTCTTTGCCGCGCGAACGTAGTCGAGTGGATCATCGTGCATGACTATATGGAATGGCAGGATGATGTACCCAAGCCGGTTCCCCCACTTCACATCCTTGCTGTTACCACGTTCTATCATCTCAAGAATAGCCTGTTCGTTTGACGCACAAAAAAAAAATTGTCTGTTGAAAGTGGCCATCATAAACTAGCTGAATTATCCTTGTCACCAAAATGTGCGAAGAGAAAAACATGAGACAATACGTAACAATTGTCTCATTTATGTTTCAAGACAAAAAAGAGGTCTTACACATAGGCTAGCGGGTGGCCTTATGTTGACGACGAGGATTGATCTGAAATAGAGCAGCCTCTTCATGTCGGTGTCACCTAAACATTGAAGACAGATATACCTATATCAATAAAGGCTAATAACTAAAAGCCATGCATAAAAAATATAAGAACATTATTCGCACCTGAGTTCCTGAAGTAATATTGCGACAGAGCAGCCGAAGTCACTCCTACTAGCACGTCGTTGATGGTCTGCACGAAACATAAATGAACCCAATGACCTCTGAATTTTATGGTCGAATAGATGAATGTAACTCAAAAAGAAAAGAATATAACATAATTTATAAAAAATTTAAAAAATTAAATGGGTGAACGTAACGACGATAACAATTTAAAAACAAATGGCACATGAGGGTATTGTTCTTGTACGTACGCAGTTGAGGGTATTCTTGATGAATTTGACGTCATCTAGGCTGAGGGTCCTATGCACGAAGCGTTTCCGGTGGAGGTTGTTGCCCCCCGTCTCCGAGCGTCTGAACAATGTATGCGGATCACTGATGAACAGGACCGTCGTGAGGAAGGCGACAACATCCATCACGGTGTTCCAAGCGAGCACAGTGCAGGACCAGAGCCACGACACGAATGCTCGGGCTCCCGCCGACGCCGGTGGCCTCGGCTTGGCATAGATCTGCCCGGAGCGAGCCGGCGTCGGCATGGTGGGCAGCCTGGTGGGGTCGGCGACGCTGCGCGTGCACGCCACAAGGAGCGTGAGCAGCGCTGTGCCGTCGCCGAGCGAGTGGTGCGCGCGGAGAGCCACGGTGGCGGTCGCCTCGGAGGTCGGGAAGTCGAGGCAGTGAAACTCCCACATCGGGCGGGACCGGTCCATGGGCAGCGTGGACAAAGTTGCCACGTAGTCCTCCACGGCCTGGTCCGGGTCAGCCGCAACGGCGGCGGGGTCCAGACGCCGGACGATGATGTGGTCGTCGAGGTTCACCGTGGCCGGCACCCACCGTGGGTTACCATCCTTAAACCCGTCCGTTACCTGCATATATATGCACAGTCGAGTGATCCGATGAACATAAAATTTTGCTGCCACTTGCATGGTTCTTATGGCTGTAAAAACGATTGAAAACAGAATGCCCGATCGAGGGAGCTGATGAGCACTTGGATGCTGCGGAAGCGTGGGTGGCGGGCGAGCTGGGCATCGATGCCAGCGCGGAAGACGGACAGGTCGAGGGGCGCGCCGAGGCCGATGGTGACGATGATCCACATACTGTCCAGGAGCCTCCCGGTTGGGCTCACGGGTTCCTCCACCATCGACCATGTATCGTCGTCATTAGTTGCGGCTCTTGACACGCGGACAGAGAGCGCTTGCTTTCCTGGACCTGCCACTGAGGAAAAGCCAGCAACAGCAGCTTGCACCACGTCCATCTCTGAGGAGTGGATTTGTTGCTTCTTCTACTAGTCCTTACTGGGGCTCATAGGTGTCCTTTTAAAAGAGGCTTGTTGGGCTACAGCTGGCCCAACAAGATACTCTCGCTCTCATCATAAAACAAAGATAAGCGCCCACAGCTTCTTTCTGGTTCAACCAATCTACCCGAATTCAAGTCTCATAATAGGTGATGCTCCCATCGATAGCGATGGTGAATTCTGTAATCACAGGATTAGCTGGTCTTGACTTTCGAAGACGGTTATAAGGGAAGGGTCTGTGCACTTCTGTTCATGAGTGTCTGCATCTTAACTGTTTTTCAAAAAAAATATTTTATTACTGTGTACTAAATTTAATGATCCATGCAATCAAGGATGATAGAGGAGATAACATTATGTTGCTATTCATATTTAACTGTCTTAACCATATTAACCTTATTTACTAAAACAAATAGTAGGTTGCCCCACACATACTTGCAAAACTAATATAAAAAATGTGAGTATAAGCTTATTTTGTAGTATCTTCGATATCTTATTAGTTTATTTTATACATGATTCTTTATGTAATGCCATCAGTGGTTCATGTGCAAATTTATTTGTTGATATTTTAGCTACTTTTTTTTATAATGGTAATGATGGGAAATTTTTGAAAATATAAATCGGGATACTTCTTAAAATGAGGATTCTTGATTGGTGTCGTATAGAGGGTTGGTTAAATTGATTGTTCACAAAAGATCTCTTCATCTATTATATTCCTCTATAATGTCGTTACAGGAAGGCTACTCATACAATAGTTCTCCGAACCATGTAGATTTTGCATTAACAATTCTAGTTGAAACTTGCGTTCTCATGTTTACTACATTTAAATATTTTGACTGGAGTGTCAAACACTACTAGAAAAACTATTTTCAACAACAAAAGCCCATAGCCAGTTCGTCAGTCTGAGGCACGTTGTGAAAATTAGTAACGAGCACATCTTCACCCGCCACTAATTTTGGTTGCACAGATTAGTCATGGGTCATAGAGGTGGCCCGTCACTAATATGTGCTGGCTACAATAAAAGAAGGCATGCGGGAAAAGTGCAACCCTATCAGCTCCCTTTCCATGCCACTTCGGCCGCCATCCTCTTCACTGCCACTTCTTTTTCGCATCCCCATGGCTGCAGAGTGCTGCCGCCTCCATCCCTTCGTCGGGCGGCTGCGCCAGATATTGGTGTGGTGCAACCGCCAGGCCATAACACAGTGGCCCCTGCTAACCGAGGCAGACCACGCGAAGAAGCTTAGGGCCACTAGATCTGGTGGTTGCCACCCTGCCAAGCTGAAAGGATCGAGTGATCGAGGGGCGGGGGGGGGGGGGGGGGGGGGGGGAGGGGTGAATCAGGAACTCACTAGATGTATCAAATTCGCCAATTCTAAAAACCAATCACTCAAACAACTCCAATAACAATTCTAGTGGTGATCACACTAACAAGATAATCATCCTATGAAAGGAATAACATCCTAAGCATACTAGTGTATCACACAAGGCAATGCAACTTCTATGCAAGCTAGTAATCAATGACACGCGAAAGCACACAATAAGCTACCAAAGGAGCCTACTCATGCAATGCTACAAGATCATCAACAAGTACGAGTAAGCACACAAGCATGAGTAGGACACTCTCAAGTACACTCTAGCCTTAGATATCAATAGATGATCAAGTTACTCTCTAGATCTTCATATTTCGTCCTAGTGCTCCTCTCTTTTCCTCTTGACTCCCTACTGATGCTCCCAGCTATCCCAAGAGAGGTCTCCAAGACCACAACAACGACCTTATATAGGATTTCAACCTCAAACTAGCCATTGCTCCATGAAATCAACTTTCTAGACATACAGACCGCACAGTCCGGACTCTGCCAGACCGAACCGTCCGTTCTCCTTCTGGACGGCTCCCCCAGAGCCATTGAGATTCTATCTCTCACTAATTCTATAAAGACCAGAGTATCTGGTCTGTAGACCGGACCATCCGGTCTCTCTGACCACTGCTCATTCCAGAGAGCATCCTGAACTGCTTCCTCTTTGTTTTCTCTCATCCATATAGACCAGGCCATCCAGTCACTATGGGTCTTCATGCACAGATTCCTTGTAGCTTCTGATCTCTCTCTAGACCTCTCTGTCCGATCACTATCTCCAGAAGCTGAAACTCCTCATCCGTACTTGACTTCGTTTCACGGCTTCTTCCAATAGCTCCATGGCTTCTCCAATGTCACCTAGTGTCTGTGATTTCACTGAGCATCTACGCACATCACCGACTAACATGACCTAAGAGACATGATCTAGACCCCCTTGATAATCCGGTTTTCCTATGGATACAAGCCCTAATAACTAGACAAGTGTTCCAAACACTTGCTCCTAGATTGTCCTTGGCCTTGTCCCATCTCCGTCAACCCTTGGACTCCATCACGCTCATCAAGCCTCCATTCTTCTGGTCATTATCATCAACTGCCAAGGCAACCATCTACAATCATCATGAAGTAGAAAGGTTTCCTACACGCACAACAATCATTTAGATGTTAGTCATATTTTATGCTTGTCATTCATCACCAAAACATCATACTTTTTGGGGTGACCTCAATGGTCATGATCCTTACACAAGCGCCGCCACTACCACAACTACAACGGTGACGGTGGGGCCACTACCTTGCCCTATTCCTCTGCTACTACTCCTTGTGTAGCTTATGGGGTGGCCATCAATCCCGTAGAGGCAGTGGCCTTCGCGCTGGCAGAGGCTGCAGCCTTTGCGTCAGAGGTGACGCCACTGGTCTAGTTGGTGACAAAAGACTCCAACAAAAACAAGGAACTAAGAGAAAAGAAAGGTTTGAAAAGATTACCTTGGTCCTTACCTTGAAAGTAGTCTCCCCCTTTGAATGTTCTAGGCATTGAGGGAGAACTACCCAATTTTGTACCGCACTAGGTGTTGAGCTTGAGTTGAATTTTTCGCCCGTCTTTCTGTCGTGGTAGTTTGATCTTGTTGGAGTAGACATGCACCATATACGTAGATGTTCATGTCGGTGTAGAAGTTCATTGTTGTTGTAGACATGCACCATTGTTGTTCTTCTCCATGTTTTTGTAAATATTCATCTTGATATGATCTCCATATGTACTATTGTCTTGATCATCTTTATTTGGTCATCTGTCCTTCATGTGGTCTTCATGTTCTCCTCCCCCTTTTTGCTATCAAATTTTACTTGGCTTTTGGATCTTAATGTCCTTCTCCCCCTTTGTTACCTATCACCAAAAACCAAACAAAGCACGCGAAGACCAAAGAGCAAATAATGGGGGCAATAATATTTTACAAGAGTTAGAAAACTTCCCCTTTCATTATGCTCCTCCTTGGTCATGATGACGTTCTACCATAGCTCCCCCTACACACATGACTGAACAAAGTATTTTCTCAAGTATGCAATGGTTAGTCATTTATGTGGTGGGAATGTATGAGTCACTTGTCTTTGAGTTGTGCGAGTAGATTTAACCTCGGAGCTCATTTGAACATAACTCAATGGGCATGAAGCACAATTATGACTATATGATCATCTAGAGAGTCATATACTTACATTGTAAATAATAAAATCCCCCTAGAAACATGCTTGGAAGCATGTAAGATATCATAATGCAAGAATGCATGAATGCAAATGCAACAAGTATACAATGCATGATGCGATGCTAAAGGAAAGAGAGAGAAAGACTACAAACCAAAGTGGCAACACTGAGTTGTTCCCTTCTCGAGCTTGCTTAGAATGGACCATTCTTCAAAGCCTTGGACACACCATGAACTACCTTCCCAATCTTAACCCATGTCCATTGCTATCTAAAGGAGGTCTAAAATTGACCTACAAGAAGAAGAGAAACAAGAACAAAACAAAAACAAAAACACAAACAACAAAACAAAACACACAGAGGCTATACATATTTACAAAGGACAAGCTTTAAGGATATGTCACGTGAAGCTTGAAAGGTTGAGAACATTGATTTCTCCCCTTAGCTTGTTGATGGTCTTCTCATCAAGGGGCTTGGTCAAGATATCTGCCAATTGTTCATGAGTCTGTACACTCACCAATTCATTATGCTTCTTCTCAACCTGGTTTCTTATGAAATGATGCTTGACTTGATTATGCTTTGCATGACCATGATCATCTTGCTTGAGAGCCATTTTGATTGCCGCCTCACTATCACAATATAGTGGCATTTGAGTGTAGTTGAGTCCATAATCTGTGAGTGTTTGCCTCATATAGAGAAGTTGGGCACAACACGCTCCACCTGCCATGTACTCTGCTTCGACTGTTGATACAGCCACCAAGTTCTGCTTCTTCTGGCTGCAGGATATAAGTGATCTTCCAAGAAATTGGAAACCTCCCGATGTGTTCTACCTATTCAGTTTGCATCCCACGAAGTCAGAGTCCGAATACCCGAGTAACTCAAAGTTTGTTCTTCTCGGATACCACAATCCCATGGTAGGTGTGTACTTGAGGTATCTAAGTATCATCTTCATGGCCTTCAAGTATGACTCCTTTGGATTTGATTGGTAGCGTGCACATAAGCACACACTAAACATGATATCTGGTCTTGAGGTGGTGAGATAGAGCATAGAACCAATTATTTACCTATGGAGCTTAGGGTTCACCGGTTTTCCTTTCACATTATCATCCAAAGGCTTGCTTGTCGCCAAAGGTGTATGCAAGGGTTTGCAATTTTCCATGTTGAATCTCTTGGGGAGGTCCTTGGTATACTTGACTTGGTAGATCTCTCATTTTCTTGACTTGAAAACCAAGGAATACATGCAATCCTCCAATCATGGACATTTGAAATTCATTTGCCATCATCTCCCGAAATTCTTTGTTGAACCTCTCATTGGTTGATCCATAGATGATATCATCCACATAGATTTGGCATCCTTATTAGCATCAAAATCAAAGAACTCCCTAACAATTGAGTCACTAGCATGATCAATAAAAGGCTCACAAGAATCATTACAACAAGTCATGCTAGAAGAGTAAGCAAGATCAAGTTATCATTAGAAGAATCTATGCACTCACTAGAACAAGGCACATCCACACAATCATTATCGTACACATGATCATCGGTAAAGGTATTGGCAAAGTCCACAAGAGTATCCATTAATTCATCCAGAATCATGGCATTTAGGTAGATGTTCATGTGATCCTTCCATGTACTATGACCCATCCCCGAAGGATGACATCCCAACTCAATACGGTCACTACGCAAGGCGGTTAAGCCTAACAATGAGCACTTGCATCTGATACCACTTCAAAGGATCGAGTGACCGAGAGGGGGGAGGGGTTGAATTGGGAACTCAGTCGATGTACCAAATTCGCAAATTCCTAAAACCAATCACTCAAACAACTCCTATAACAATTCTAGTGGTCGTCACACTAACAAGATAATCATCCTATGAAAGGAATAACATCATAAGCATACTAGTGTATCCCACAAGGCAATGCAACTCTTATGCAAGCTAGTAATCCACAACACGCGGAAGCACACAACAAGCTAGCAAAGGAACCTACTCAGGCGATGCTACAAGATCATCAACAAGTATAATGTAAGCACACCAACATGAGTAGCACACTCTCAAGGACACCCTAACCTTAGATGTCAATATATGCTCAAGTTACTCTCTCTAGCACTCTCAAGATATCCAAAATCTTCTCCTGGTGCTCCTCTCTTTTCCTCTTGGCTCCATACCGATGCTCCTAGGTATCCCATGGGCCAAGAGAGGTCTCCAAGACCACAGCAATGACCTCATATAGGCTCCCAACCTCAAACTAGCCGTTGCTTCACGAAATCAGCTTTCTGGACATACAGACCGTACAGTCCAGTCTCTGCTAGACCGGGCCATCCGATCTCCTTTTCGACGGCTCCTCTAGAGCCGTTATGCTTCTGTCCCTCGCTGATCCTGTATAGACCAGACGATACGGTCTGTAGACCAGACCGTCCGATCTCTCTGACCATCGCTCATTCCAAAGAGCGTCCAGAATTGCTCCCTCTCTGTTTTTTCCCATCCTTACAGACCAAACCCTCTGATCACTATGGTCCTTCATGCACATATTCCTCACAGCTTCTGATCTCTGATCCTCCGATAAACGTACAGTCCGGTCTCTCCAGACCCCTCTATCTAGTCACTATATCCTGAAGCTAAAACTCCCCGTCTTAGATTCTTGGCTTCTCCACTGTCACCTATTGCCTATGATTGACTTTGTTTCCCGGCTTATTCCAATAGCTTCTTGGCTTCTCCACTGTCACCTATTGCCTATGATTTTAGCATCTACGCACATCACCGACTAGCATGACCTAAGAGACATAAACTAGACCCGTTGATAGTCCGGTTTTTTCCTATGGACACAAGCCCTGTCAACTAGACAAGTGTTCCAAACACTTGCTCCTAGCTTATCCTTAGCCTTGTTCCATCCCCATCAACCGTCAGACTCCATTACGCTCATCACGCCACCATGCTTATGGTCATTGTAATCAACCGCCAAGGCAACCATCTACAATCATCATGAAGTAGAAAAGTTTCCTACACTCACAACACTCGTGTAGATGTTAGTCATATTTCATGCTTGTCATTCATCACCAAAACATCATACCTTTTGGAGTGACCTCAATGGTCATGATCCTTCCACAAGTGCCACCACGACCGCAACCACAACCACAACGGTGACAGTGGGGCCACCGCCTTGGCCTATTCCTCTACCACTACTCTTCATGTAGCTTATGGGGTGCCGCTGATCCCTCAGAGGCAGCGACCTTCGCGGTGGTAGAGGCTGCAGCCTTCGCGTCGGAGGTGGCATCGCTGGTCTGGACTATGGCCCATGCGCTAGTGGCGGTGGTCCAGGCCCAAAAGACTTTGTTGCAGGCCGCCCTGGTATCGATGCAGGCCCCTTTTTGTTAGATCGACTGATGGTGCAACCCATTACTACAACACCATTTTTTGTGTTTCCATGTTCAAACTTTGTGACGGACATTTAGCCCATCACTAATTTAATAACTAGTCAGTAACAATTATTAGTGGCAGACTATTGTCCGCCACAAAGGCCGCTTATGACCCATCGATCCCTAAAAGTCACTATTGTAGCAGTGGCTCTTAGGCCATAGTGGCAGGCATTTCAATGTGCATTACCATATTTGGCCTCAGTGGCCTAACCGTTACTATATTGGGCCTCCATGAGCACCCTGCTGTGTCGGTGGTGGTGGCCTACGCCAAGTATCAAAAGGCGCTGCTAGAGGTCACCCCATCTGACGAATAGCGGCCCATTGAGTGTCGCGACGCCCTTGCTGCCAGATCCGCCTCCACCTCAACCTCCACCTCCACCCCTCCTCCACGGCGGATCATAGCCATGGTCGCCAAGGCCATGGCCAATATGGAGGCATCAATGTTGTTGTCCCCCACTGTGGTAGCTGAGGCAGTCCCTATCATGACAAAGGCCCTTGTGTCGCTCTCGGACTTCTTCGACCAGGTCGGAGCTGCCCTCCGCCTCACCTGCCACGCCAACAGTGTTGTGTGCAAGGCGGCGACAACAGCGGTGGAAGCCATGGAGGCGATGGCCAAGATGGCAGCGGTTGTGGTGACAGTGGCGGCGACATTTGTCCTGTAGAGTTAGAGGTAGGGTTTGGAAGCGTGGCCCAACACCTGTTGGTTTAGGCCCTTTTTGTGTTGGCTGGAAGGGTTGTGGTAACGGACGTCAGCCTTCACTACCATCCATTTTCATCACTACCGTCCATTTTTTAATGTAACAGACGATTTTAATGTCGGACATATGACCTGCCACATATTTTTCCTATAATTATCAATATATACGTAAGACCACTTACCTCCCGTTGCTAAGAATACTTATTGTAGTAGTGAATACAGATTAACAAATCTCATATATTCTCTTACTCTGATAGGATAACTTCAATCTCACAAATATCTTGAGTTTGTGGATTGCCTGTGTCGTTCATTATATTCCTTAGCTTACGGGTGAGACACTAGTGACTAAAGGCTAAAGCAAGGACAAATCTCATTTACAAGTCCAAGAGTTCTCCCTGTATGAATGACCCCCGACTCCCAGAGAGCAAGAGGGTCTTGACACACTTACGAATATGGGGAAGGGGGTGCAGTGCTATCATACCTGATTATTGAGAGACGGTCTGGCGTATAGTGCTATATATATAAGACTTTTCAGAAATTGTTGTCTTGTACTATTGTTCGGTCGCTGCTGCTTCTATTATTTGTTAATAACAATTTAGTCTGCTACATCTCTGGATTGTTGAAAGCTCTATATCACTTAGTTATGTGTTATTATCTGCGGATATGATGTGGTTGAGGAAATGTTCAGAGAAGATTTATGTTGCTTTCTCCAACTGTGAATGATCAGGACAAAACTAAAGACACGTACACCCTCATGGTGCCATCATCATGTGGTATCACATTAGTTTAGGTTGTCCATGATACACTCATCTATTATATATTTATTTAAACAACAAAAGAAGCCTAAAATAACATTTCATGTGGTATCTCAAGGTCTAGAATTTATCATGTTAATCCGCCAAAAAAAGGAAAGAAAAAAATACCCATCATTGCCATTATGAAATAATAACTAGCCTAAAATAACATTTCATTTGTTTTCATTTTTACCTACTATTGGCCTTACAAATAATTGACAAAAAGAAAGGCCCATTTACGTGAGACTAAAAAACATTTGTTGTTGTTCGTTACCAGATTCAACGGAAGAAATAAAAAAGGAAAGCCTGAACCAGACGTACAATAAATATTTGTTACCAGATATACAACAGAAGAAAAGAAAAGAAAAGCCTCAACCTCACGTAGATTAAATAACAAATTAAAATCATTCAAAGGCCAGTTTACGGGAGACTAAAAACAAATAATACGTCTCAAAAAAACAGTTAAAACTCTCTTCCAAAAGGCCCAAACCCTAGAGAAGGAATACAGCAGAGCGCCGTGAACAATCTTCTGCTGTGTCGCGCTGGGGCACCAATCGGCATCGGATATAGGCGGCGAGAAAGGAATACACACCAGATCGTCGGCGAACGATCTTCTGCCGTGTCGCTGGGGTACCAAGCGACATCAGATTTAGGTGACGAGAAAGGTACAGCTACCTTTTTGCTGGAGAAGATCTCCACACAATTAGACCATTCTGCCTTAGTTCCACGATGCTGCGGTAAGTATGCTTTGATGATGCCTATGCCGTTATTGAAGTAAACCTACTTCTCTTGTGTGCATGCATGCCTCCTTCCCACCGATCCATCCCATGTACTGCATCCTTCGACAAACCCGATCACTTCCAGGAAAAAAATAAAGGGTGCACATGATGTGTGCAGGGCCGATCCTGATATTTGAGGGGCCCATGGCAAGCCTACAAATTGAGGACTTTGATATTTTTTAGATAATGGAAAAAATCCCACCTTTTGCAAGGTTTGCATACGGCTTACAAGTTACTTTTTGTTATGGCATTTGACCCAAATGACATAATAAAAAGAGAATAACAAGACTAGCAGCACAGCCTATGCTGCAATGGCTATCCATTGGATGCAAATATCTTCATGGCCACAACCTCCAACGAGTGACATGCTTGCACAATGACCTTCCTGTGAGAGTCCTTCTGCAAAATTCTCCAATAACGGAGCCAGTAGGTTATTCAGAAGATCACCTGCAGTAAAAAGATCCATGGTTTCCTGTTAAAAACGATATCATTCCTGCATAGCCAAATAGACCAGAATATTGTGGCTACACCAACAAAAATTAATCTCTTTGTTTCGCTCCCTTTAGGCTCAGCCAATTATTCACAATATAATTAGCATTAAGAGGTTTAGTTAAACTAGTAGCAATGGTAAAAATTCTCCAAACATTACGAGCCAATTGATAGTCGAAGAAAAGGTGTTGTATGGATTCATTAGAAATACAAAAACAACATTTTTGAGACCCTTTTCAATTCTTCCTTGACAAATTGTCTTTCATCAGAGTCACTCCTCTAGAGAGGTTCCATAAGAAAATTTTTATTTTTAAAGGGAGCTTAATTTTCCAGAGATATCTCAATCTGGATTTATTATGGAGCATTTGTTTTTTATCACTGATGATAGTATCATCTTATATAGTAATTTGTTTTTAATGTATAATGTGACGTGTGTGCAACTCCCAGGTGAATGGAGAACACTATGGTGTTCATGATGTGTAATTATCTGTAGGTGCAATTCAGTTAGCTCATCTACTTTTTTTTGGCCTTTTCAGTATCAGATAAGTGCGCTTTGGATGACACCGCCAAGCTAAAAAAGAATGAGAAAATCAATTCAAAAAGCATATCTATTTGATAATAAAGAGAGATGACATTTCCATCATGGTGTCTATAAAAAAATAAAAATAGGCTAGAAATTTTTCTGAGAAAAAAAAGGAAAACAGCTATCCCTTGAACTAGATTTCAGGTAAATCAGACCCATCCATCACGTACCCTATTTTCTCAGATCGTTTATTCATCTTGATGCCAAGCCGAGTTTTTGGCAGTCTATTCACCGGCAAGATGCCTTCGATAGCCACGCCTAAATTCATGAATTCCAGGCACTGCATCATGTGGTGCCGGTGCACAAGTTGCGGTCTGTGACATACTCCTAGCCGCCGCGGGGCGTGGCCTCAAGATACTACACGATCTAGTTGAATCGCAGACAGCGTCGCCGGACGCTGAGGAGTAAGATGCGGCCAAAGACTTGGTTTCTGGTGAGGAGCATGTGTCGTACCGCTGCCAGGATATTGGACGTATTAAAGTACTCAATGATGCCATGGAATATTTTGCACGCAGCAGGGCTCTACAGCAACACCGGATTTTGCCAAAAGACGAGGTTGGGTTGGTCCACAAGCTGCTATTCCACCTTGCGTGATTCCAGTTCAGGTATTGAAATTTTTATGACCCAAGTTTCGCATTGCAATAACATTTTGTGAGATTTAGGGTACAGGAGGCTATTATCAAGCAGATCTCATCGTTGACTAAAGAAACTATTTATGGTTGTGTTTGGTTGGTTGGATATAGGGAGGAGTTCATTGCAAGATTATGAACTTTTGCGGCACCTGTCATCTACCTGCTATCTCCATTTTTTTATTGTCCTAGGTTATCACAAAATTTTTCCAAACAAAAAGACGTAACATGTGGAGGTTACATATATAGCACTCCACTTAGATGCAAAATATGCAAATAGAAAATAAATAAATGAGTATAGATCTTTATTAGGCTTTTTACGGTCTTTGGAGTACTAGGACGTGGGATAAAAACTATAAGTGTGGTGATACAATTATTTTGTATACGTGTTGCCATTCTTTTGTGCAATGTATGTTTTGTTAACTTGTAGTTGGGCTCTAAGGATGGGAAAAAAGTCTTTTAGGATGTGTCTAACATCCACAAAGCCATGGACTGGAAAAATGTCATGGAGAGCAATGTACCATACTAAAGCATTCAACACAAAAAGAACAAAGAGTAGTCACATTTCTTTTTTTAAAAAAGGTAGTCTTCATTCAAAGAGCAATATTAAAAGTATATTTTTCATCACATAATCAAAGTTAATAGTATGTTATTCAATGGAGGTTGTACAACCCCTGGACCAAAACAGTTTCCATGGATTACGATTGTGCAGAATATTGGAAAAGCAAGTACATAGCTCACTTGGTATATGCACGCAGATGTGTCTTCAATCTTGCACACCACAACAGATCCAAGACTGTAACTATTACAATCTTAACCTGCGGATTTCTTCTTTTTTTAAAGTTTTATTATTCTGACAGGGAGTGAGCATCATCTATAAACGACTCAATAGAACACCTGGCCTGTGCCTGGAGACTTTGCTTTTCATTCCAATAATCTCAATGACACCATGATGGAAGCGCTGAATGATTTCCTAGAACAAAATAACTAAGTGAAGTTAAAATTATTCTTCTATATAGTTATTCTTCGAATAATCTCTCATACTGCATTGGCGTTGACTAAAAAATTCGAAATAAATATGAAGCATGATTTATTTCATAGAAGAGAAATGCAATTTGAATTTCTTATAAAAAGGTAAATAACCACAATTTTTCTTATATTAACCAAGAACTTGAACTTATATACCGTGTGACACCCCTGGTGTCAAGGAGTCCCAAGAACCTACCCTTTGGACCTTCATCACTAGCATGAGCGCAGGGACCCAAAAGTTTGAATTGAATGAAGTCAAGTTTGAATTTAATTCAAACAATTTAAATATCATTTGAACTACAAGTCCTAAAATTATAATAGAACTTACCCCCATCAAATATATATGTCGACCACCATGACTAACTAGAATTTTGTGGATTTTATCAGAATTTTATTCCTTCATTTAATGATATAAATAAATGCCTAAAGTCTTGAAAACAACCCTCCTTTGCAAAATTCATGTTCCAATTTGAATGGGAACCATTGGGAGTTAGCATTTTTATAAAATCAACCACATTATATAGAGCCTACCCATATTTTTGGTTTGTCGGGGTCGACTCCCAATTAATTCCAATAAAAATAACAAGCACCAGTGATTTATAGGAGTTTGGAAATAAACGAAAAAGAAAAATTCCCTGTTGGACCCACCTGTCGGCGACACTGAGGAAACACAACCAGCGTCGCGCGCTCGCCCCGCTCGCGTGTCACCACGTGGCCGCCGGCGTATGGCCAACGACCGAAGCCACGGATCGACGCCCCCACACGTCGTCCCGACATCCCCCTCTGTCCCCTCTCCCGGTCAGAACGTGCCCCCATTTCCCCTTGCCCACATTTCCCTCTCTCTCCCGCTGAACTCCGCCCACCATTGTAGCCGCCGAGCTGTCGCGTTGCTCGGTCACTGCGCCGCCTCCCCGCCCCGGCTGACGACACCCCAAGCCCCACCCTGACGTCCTAGTGCTCCTCGAGAAGTCACCCCACCTCGCGCGCACCGAGCCGTCAGGAATCGATCTTCTTCCCCCGAGCCGACCAAGGGACCCCGAGTCGCCCCCTCTTGTTGATTCTCCTAGAAAGGTGAGCCCGTCTCCGATTAACCTCTCCAGCCACCTCCCCAGCTCCACACGCAACCACTTCACCAACGTCGGCTCGCATTTTTGCCGCCGTTCACCGGGAACAACTGCTCCGCCACCATCGCCTTCCCTCTGTTGGCATCGAGCTGCCTCGGTGAGCCGCACCACTCCCTCCCCTGCGCCGCGCCTTCGCTCTTGCTCACTGAGTCGTCGCTGCACCAATGCGGGTTCCGCCGCCACTGCGGCCGGTCACCGTGCCCAGGCCACTGTGCGTCCCCGAGCGCCGCCGCACTCGGTGCGACCTGGCCGAGCTAGCCCCTGTGCTGTTCGGCTATGGGTCAAAATGGCCTTCAGGCCCAACCCCTGCATAGGCCAGATCTGGCTCGGGGCCATTCCCCCTCGCGCGCATCCACTGGGCCGAGCGGCTGATCTGGCCCAGAGAACCAGAAAAAGCAGATTTTTATTTAGTTTTATTCCAGGAAATTGATTAAACTTCACAAATAGATAATAAAATATTTACTGCAAATTTAGGGGCAAGATAAATTTTGTAGGTCTTCTCTGGACATGTACTATTTAATAAAATACTAAATTCTCTTGTATGTCAGTATTTTTACCAGCACTAAATGAAATGGCAAAAACACTAATAAATTCATTTATAAATATTTGTGTCTGGTAAATTCTTGAGACTTGGTGTAAATTCATGTTTTGACATATTGGATGTCCCTGCAAAGTCACACCTCACCATTCCCTGTATATTTGTTACAATTAACTAATTGGCCTTTACCTGGTATAATTTATTAAGTATTAATTTTACAATGCATGTAAGTGAAAATTGGCCAATAAGTCACCCCTTTATATACCACCTACAACCCTTATGTTAATAAACTCCAGAACCATGCTAAAATATTATTTCTTTCTAAGACTCAATAATTCCGTAAATGCTATAAAGATAGGGTAGCATTCTAACATAAGATGTCCCCGTTCACTTCCACATGTAATATCATTGCTTTAGCGTAGTTGTTGAGGAAGTGCCATGAACCTCCTCTCATTCATATACCATTTGCATCATGTAGATCACGAGCTGAACCACGTGGAGACGGGACAGGAGCAGGGGGCAGAAGGACCGGGTGGTGCTTCAGCTGACCAGGAGCAGAACCAAGGCAAGCCCCGGTGCATCCCACAAGTTTTATATTTTTGTTTTCACATTAGTTAGGGATGTAGTCTTGTTTCTGCTTTAAGTTTATAGGAGTTGTTTGAAAACTTAGTATTGCAGTAGGTTCCCTTTTACCCGGTATTAGCCTCAGAATAGTAGTCGCTCTGCTTAATCTAGGACGGCTATTCGTTGAGTGGTATGGAGACCACTCGTAGACCAGGAAACATTATCACTGGGGAACGATATCGGCTGAAGGAAAGTTCGGATGGGATAACAATGAAGACCGGACGGGCAGCTAGGTGGAAAGGGAAGGACAGCTTGTCTTCAAGGAGGTAGCCCCGTCCGAGTCACCTAAGGCTACGCCTCGTGTCCGGCCCATGGGATCAAGTTTGAACGTACTGTTTGCATGCTGGAGTTATGGGTCCAGTAAACCGACGTAGCTATGACTACTGCTTGGTCGGAATATACCTTACTCCCTTGTTTGGTGGAACTGGGTCTGAGAGGAGGGAGCAATCCACCCACGGATGGCGGTACGGGACGCATCGCGCTGGGGGACCCTTCTCGGAGGAGTCTGGACCCGGAAGACCCTGCGGTACCATAAGCGAAAGGATGCTCCATGCGGCTTCCAGAAAGCGCGTATGGGTCGTGCAAGCAGGTTTCTCCTGCAGGATGTAAATCGATTCGAGTTGCTATCTATCACAGTAACGAGTACCGCTTGATCGCTGCTCCGAAACAGTATCGGAAGCCATTAAGATGATGAGTGAGTTTAATACTGCTGTTTAAAACTATTAAGTTTGTTTTTCAACCTTGATTGTTATAGTTTTAGTGCAAAGTAAATTTATTATTCTGTATGACAACCTAATTGGCTGCTAAAACTTGAAAATAAGGATCCACTTGTAGGCTGGCTTTCTGGCAAAATAAACCTTATCCCTAGCCTCGCATTGTCCAGGTGTCGGCTGTAGTTGGCCATTTTGTCGAGTCAGTCTTGGTGAGTAAATTAGTTACTCAGGGCGTAGATCTATGAGGTTTTCAGATGATCATGGTGGAGACATCTACTGCGTTGGAAGATTCCAGTGGGAAGGCCAGCGCCCTGACTGCTGGAACATCTAGTGGGAGCTTTCCACCGATAACAATGAGGAGTAATCTGTTGATTGTCGGTACGGTGTTTTAGGTAGAACACCTATCAGGATCGGATGTCCTATGTATATCATCGTAAGAGGACGATTGTACCTTACTTATGCTGTCGATCCATTTATTTCTTTTAAACTATGTCGCTTCTGCACTTTTAAAACTCTGGTTTGTAATTTAAATATGGATTTATATAAAACTCTGTACTCTATCTATGTTCTTGTTGCAACTATATTCTTCTATCATGTGTTGTACTATTGGGCGTCACAGCGCGTGTCGTCACCCGAGAAAGATCCTGGAACGGAATCGTCTCCGTGGTAAGGTGGTTATGTTACATACCGCCTTCAACATGTTTTCAAAATAATGTGTTTAGAAAGATTTTAATACATGTTGTACTCAAATCTCTATTTGACAATGCTAATTTAGCTCTAAGATAGCTAGCCCGTGCATGTGCAGGGGCAAATTGTCTTCCTGGGCGTGAGTTACATGATATGTATCTGGTTTTGTCACGTAGGGTCATTAGGAGTTGGCTTGGACAAGTTCGGGTCCGTGTTAGACTAAGTATTAGTGCCTGCGTGCACTTTAAATAAGGCGGAGTCAGCCATGTACTCAGATTAGGTTTTAGTTAATTGTTTTTTCCCCACTTGAGCGTAGCTCCCGTCAGAAGATCTGGTAGCGGCTTTATCTGTCATGGGGAATTGACGCCTATCCTTTGTTGGATTGTGAAGAAGGACGACTCAGGAACTTCTACCTTGGTGCGTTGCTTGGATTCCTGCCGTGAATCCCCATCTCTTGTTCGTGGTTCAAGACCGTACCACGGATGGTAGTTTTTCTTGTTGAGGTTTTGGGTTTCCATCTCTCTCTGAACTGGTTTTGGTTGACATTAATCAAAAGAAGTCGTCACTGTTTTGGTACTGTTTCAGTAAAGGCTAGCTAGTATAATATTTAGTTACGGTGACCTGAACGTCACCTTGCCGTGATATTTGTTCAACGGTATCATCTGCTGGTGTTATGTTACTATTCAGCTATTAATTCCTCCTGGCTTAGACAGATATTGTTTTGGGAATGTTTCATATCTCAGTGTTGAACTGCTGCTGCTGGTGAGGCCAGTCAAATTCTATTCATCAGTTGTCATAAAAATTCAGAGACACCTTTGTTTCTTATTTGAACCATTAAAGGTTGGAACAAATTTCTCGACACTCGTGGAAGTTTCTTCATCACTCACCTGCAGTGAGGCCTGAGCGCCACCGTGCCCGATAAAATGGGACGACGAACCCATGGAGGAAAGACAGGTCGGCCACAAGGATAGCGATGTGCTGCACCCCGCAAGGATGGGGATGTTGACGTCGTCCAGGAGCCGGGACCTGATATGCTGCCACATCCAATTCTGACTTATCACCAGATAGCTGCTGCTGCAGTTTCATTGTCACGGACCCGCCTTACCACGGAGACGGCTCTGTTCCAGGATCTCCCTCGGGTGGCGATACGCGCTGTGGCGCCCAATAGTACAACACATGATAGAGAAATATAATTGTAACAAAAGCATAGATGGGGAACAGAGTTTTACATAAATCTGAAGTTATATTACAAACCAGAGTTTTATCAAAGTAAGTTGCGGAAGCGAATTGTTCAACATTGGATCACTAGTTCGATGAAGTAGATAAGATACAATCGCCCTCTCACGGCGACACACCGGGAACAACCCGGCCATAATAGGTGCCTTGCCCAAGCACCGTACTGGCAAGCAAGAAACTATTCCTCGTCTTCATTCGTGCACAGCTCCCATTCGATGTTCCAGCAACCGGGGCGCTGGCCCTCCCAATGGAATCTCCCACCGCAGTGGCATTCACCGTCCTGGTCATGGACATCGCTTACATAGCTTCACCCCGGCACACACAGACACACCGTACTTTGGTGCGACGTCGTTGCGAGTAAGTACTGGAGTCCATGAAGGAAATACACGAAACGACCTCACCCTGTGCTTCCGCTAAAGACGCTATATTGCTGCATTAATCAACACACCCCGCCCACTTCCATGTGAAACAGCGTACATTAACGTATTTATTGAGGAAGTGCCATGAATCTTCTCTCATAAGTATCACCTTTTGCATCATATAGATCACGCAGTGAACCACGTGGAGACGGGACCCGAACAGGATCCAGAAGGAGCCGGAGGTGCCGTTGCTGAACAAGAGCAGACCCAAGGCAAGCCCCGGTGCATTATTTCCGTTTTAAATTTTTATTCTATCACTAGCTAGGGATGTAAGTTTACCTGTGCATTAAGTGATAGGAGTTGATTGAAACCCGAGCGTGCAGTAGGTCCCTTTTTCCCTGATTATTAGCCTCAGGACGATAGTCGCTCTGCTTAAATTAGGACGACTACTCATCGAGTGGTATAGAGACCACTCGTAGATAGGAAATATTATCACTGGGGAACATGATCGGATGAAGGAAAGGGTGGATGGAATAACAATGAAGACCGGACGGGCAACTAGGTGGAAAGGGAAGGACAGCTTGTCTTCAAGGAGGTAGCCCCGTCCGAGTCCCCTAAGGCTACGCCTCGTGTCCGACCCATGGGATCAAGTTTGAACGTACTGTTTGCATGCTGGAGATATGGGCCCAGTAAACCGACGTAGCTACGACTACCGCTTGGTCTGAAGATAGTCTTCTCCCTTCTTTGGTGGAACTGGGGCTGAGAGGAGGGAGCAATCCACCCACGGATGGCGGCACGGGGCGCATCGCGATGGGGGACCCTTCTCGGGGGAGTCTGGACCTGGAAGACCTTGCGGTACCGTAAGTGAAAGGTTGCTCCATGCGGCTTCCCGGAAGCGCGTATGGGTCGTGGAAGTAGGTTTCTCCTGCAGGATGTAAATCGATTCGAGTCGCTGCCCCTCACAATAACGAGTGCCACTTGATCGCTGCTCCAGAACAGTGTTGGAAGCCATTAAGATGATGAGTGGGTATAATACTGCTGTTTGGAAATTGTTAAGATTGTATTGCAACCATGATTGTTATCGGTTTAGTGCAAACTAAATTTATTATTCCGCATGACAACTTAACCTGATGCTAAAACTTGAAAAATAAAGATCCACCCCTAGGCTGGCTTTCTGGCAATTTAAACCCTATCCCTAGCCTTGCATGTCTAGGTGTCAGCTGTAGATGGCCAATTTGACGGGTCAGTCTTGCTGAGTAAACTAGTTACTCAGGGCGTAGCTCTATGTGGTTCTCAGATGACCAGGACGGTGAATGCCACTGCGGTGGGAGATTCTATTGGGAGGGCCAACGCCCCGATTGCTAGAACATCGAATGGGAGCTGTGCACGAATGAAGATGAGGAATAGTTCCTTGCTTGCCGGTACGGTGCTTGGGCAAGGCACCTATTATGGCCGGGTTGTTCCCTGTGTGTCGCCGTGAGAGGGCGATTGTATCTTATCTACTTCATCGAACTAGTGATCCAATGTTGAACAATTCGCTTTCGCAACTTATCCCCATCTATGCTTTTGTTACAATTATATTTCTCTGTCATGTGTTGTACTATTGGGCGCCACAGCGCGTGTCGCCACCCGAGGGAGATCCTGGAACAGAGCTGTCTCCGTGGTAAGGCGGGTCCGTGACACTCATTGTGTTCGCTCTAAACCACGATGATGCTCTGTAGCTTTCAGGCACATGCTTGTAGGCACCACTAGAATCAACTGGTTTTCCTAGGCTCAAAATCACTAGGGAAAGGCAATAAAACGGTAGGGAAAGAATTTCCCTCTGAAATTCCCTAAGGAACCCTTCCTAGGGAAATGGTTGACGGGAAAAAGAACATGCCCTACCGTTTTTCGCAAGAATCGTAGAAAGAGGTTTTTTTCCCTAGGACTTCAAGTGGTAGGGACAATATGTGAGATGGCAAAACTATCCTACGTGAAAAGTTTCTTTCCCTACAATTTGGTATACTAGGGAAAAAAAATAAATGATATTCTAATTTTATTTATTTTTTAATGATTTCTCATACATTGGTATTTTGCACAATTATATTTATTGATCATCCATTAAACTGTGAGACACCACATGTTGATCACGAATAAAATTTATTTCATTGGACATTGTTCGTACATATGCGTTCCATATCTAGGTAGAAAAAAATGAAATTACAAGGTTAAATCTTTTCCATGCATCTAACTGGCAGTAGCAATCCTCTACTGCCAGCTTCCAGGATGCTCCATCCGCTGCATCTTTAGAAAAGCGCTGGAGTGGTGGGCAGCAACTACGACACCAGTTAGTAGCTCCATTTCTGATGTGCATCATGTAAATATTCCCCATCAGATTAGAGAATAGAAGAGTAGTGCACTGATATCACGCAACACAGATGTTGAAAAAAGATCATCACAAATGAGTATCTCAACTCGTCGATGTACATGCACTATTTGTTTGAACTTTAAAGAAATCTTCATTCCAAATCTACACACAAAAGTCACTCTAGCAAATATTTTTACATTTCATTTCTGAAACTGCTAAAAGTCCAGATCTCCTCCAAACAACATCCAACTTTGAATGGCTGAACAGCTTACCTGCAACTGGATCCTAGAGTTTCTTGTGCCTCGCGCTCTTGCATGCTTGCTGGTCGCCACAGCTGACGCAAACCAAGAGCCATAGGGGTAGCGGCTGCAAGAGTTGAAGTGCACGAGGAGGCTTCAGTGCTTCACCGGCAGTGAATTTTGAGAACGATATACAACAAGAAGAAAGAGATTTGTGGGTGAAAGGGCGGTGAGAACTGAGGAGGAAGAAACCAGTTAGTAAATATATGGGAGAGAAGGCAGTCGAGCTGGAATTTCTCGCACCTAAGACTTCCAAATTTTCACACGGACAGTGAGAACTTTCCCTACTATTTCTAAACTCTGCCTAGGGAATGATTCCATCGTGGCACCGATATACCAGTAGCTCAGGTCCCCATGCCAAGTTCTCCCTACAAATCAAGAAATCTGGTAGGGAAATCATTCTTCCCCTCCCATTCTCGTCTCTGTTCCAAGGTAAACAACCTTTGCCTACGACTCCAAATTTACTCAAAGGGAATATTACACACCGTAGGGGAACTGGTGAATTCCAGTAGTGAGGATATGGACATCCAGGTGCTTCCCAATCCCACACGGCGATCTCCCTGTATCATATTTACCGTACATATGCCTAAATCCACCCGGCAGATTCATTCTCCTTACCACTACACGCTCTCTCTCTCTCTCTCTCTCTCTCTCCCCCCCCCCCCCCCCCCCCTCACTCGCAAAGATGATGGATCCCGTTACGGCTAATAGCTGGAACAAAGTCACAGGGAGAAAAACAACTACATGCGTCATATATATACTACTCCAAGCTGAGAACTAACATGTTCCTCTTCCTCTAGAAATAAAGGCGATTTATGTTGAATTGTACTTTGAACAGCGGAATGTTGGCAGGTCATTGTGGTACGTGCCTAATCTACATTAACCCTTGGATGATGTGTCTGACCTTATAAAAGTATAGGAAATCCTCTCAGCCTTTACGTGTGCAGTAGCCTATCTAGTTAAAGGAATCTTGTGAAGATGCAGGCAGCATATTGCCCAGGAGCTGTGGCGGACCAAGAACTATAGTAGAATGGCATTTCAACTTCTTATATAGAACGAGTTAGTGAATCTGCCATTGCATCAAAGCACCATCAAGAGCCCAAACTCCCATATCACTCATATACGAGCCAGGGTATGCACACTGAACATCAAACCAATCAGGCTCCAACCATACTAAGGAACTCTTTCCACCCAACCGTGAGCATGATCATGCACGATCGGTGCCAGTCAACTCGGACCAAATATGGCTGATCTGAGAACACCACGATACATGTTTGTGATCTCCAATAATCTCAGCCTGGAAACGGGAGGAACAATCAGGAGGCAACGGCTGCAGTAGTAAATCTAAGTGTAAACAACGAATACTGGTAAAACACAGTGTACAGAACAAAGTGATCCATACTTATATGTGTCAAAAACTAACCGTGATGGACTCAGGAATGGAACTATGGATAGTCATTATTGTTTCCAGAAGTAAAAACCAAGTGCTGGATGTCTCTTCGATCTCGGTTGTACCAACGCACCTGTATATTGATGCCTGCAATGTGGACGTGCAGCCCACACTGAGGACTGGATCCCTTAGACCAAGCGCCGACGACTGGCAGCAGGAGGCTGCCAGCCCCACGGACACCAGAGGCGCATGATGTAGAGGCAGTCGGATAATACCAGACGCGTGGTGTGTAGAGAACATCGTCGGCAGACCAGAAACAGGAGGGGAGGACAAGCCGGCAACAGGGCATGAGCACCGCCGTCACCGATGCTGATGGGACAAAGAACCCGAGGACGAAGAACAAATAGGCCACTAGGATGGCAACGTCCTGCAACCCGGTGAGAATGACGATGATGATGTTGTCCAGGAGGACCGGGACATATTATGCCGCCAGATACATTTCTGACATAACAGGACAAGATGAGTTTTTCCTCCATGGTTCTATTGAATTTTCTCTGATACCATTCATGGTCGGTAGCTGTTGGCACTAAAATTTGGACCGGGCCTAGTAATCAAAGGCGTGGAGAAGGAATCGGCTGAGTCAAAGAAGTTCAACTGTCGAAGGGAATAAGGTGGACCGCAAGGGTTTGTCTTATCTTTTCTGTTTTAGATAGATTTTTTTTAGAAATAAATCTAGTTGGTTTGTTTGTTTATAAACCGAAAAGTCTTGAATGACTCCGGCAAGAACCCATTGTATGGGGCTATAAATATGTAATAGGATCTATACGAAAAAAATTAGCACTTTCCTTCAATACAATTTGGCGCATAGCCATCCTTTTTCCTATTTGACAAAATCCTCGTCTTGCATGGGCTGCATCAGCTCTAATCTTGATGAGAGACTTGGATTAGTCACCCTCTGGTAAATTCATCGACTCAAACTAGTACTTTCTCATTGATTTGATATTCTAGTTGTTATCCTTAAAATTGCTAGTTGTTCAGTAATTGGATCTTTATCGTGTCTGTTCTATTGACTTTGCATTGCCGAGCTATCTCGGTTAGGTCCGATCTACTATGATTTTAGTAGGTTTTACGAACTTGATTTAGATCTGTTATTCGAGTCACATTATTGATTTTACCTATAATTAGAAAGTATCTAAATCTATTTACTTTGTTTGGGCACTGTCTCGATTAAGTTTGATCTGCTCGAACCAATGAGGCTACATCGATTTTGACCTCTCGCTAAGTCGATAGAACTAGGTTCGATATAATCGTAGGTAGAGTCAATAGCGTTCTATCGGGACGTTTAGCCGATAGGTTATCACGGTCCGATCGACTTCATAGCACATTACTTGATTTTTCTCATACTTTTAGTCATCGATTTTCCCCTTTATATGAATAGATTAGATCTATTGTTTTAAGGCATATTTGCAATACATGCGATCAGATCTATAGACTTCACAGTATCAACCGAGCAAATCATAGCATGTCTGCTTTTAGATCTATCGTCTTGGCTCTATCAACATAATAGTTATCAACACTAATTTTTATAATATTTATTATTTGTTTATTAGCTTGTTGACAACCTGATTCAATCAGTCGATTAGATTATTTCTTAATATTTGCATTTAATAGCCTTCGACTAGTTTTAACGAATAGTGACTATCGGCTTTCTCATCGGCCAGACTGAGGCTGATGACCCAAAGAATTAGACCGTTTGTTTTCTTTGTCGGTCTTTGTCAGTTTGTAGAGAAAATCAACTGGCACGACCCAGTTACCGTATTGAGCCTGCACTAGAGTAAAGCAAATCTCTCAGGTCACGTGTGTAGACTTTTGGGTCAACACGCTGTTTGGCACTCTCGGTGGGACCAATAACTTCAATCTTACCATCATGTCTGGAATGCCAAAGGAACCACCAACCCCGCCTCCAAAGAGTGATGTCAGGTTAGATCTGTTGACTTAAATGAACTGAGTGATGAAAATATGCCACCTGTTGACTTAAATGAACTGAGTGATGAAAACAAAGCACAAGTGAAGGAGAAGATAGCACAGTTTTAGAGTATCTTGATGGGAACCTTCAATGAAACAAGGCATGGCAAGATCTTCCAGAAGGGAAACCTGCATGAACCTTTCTTGCTCGAAGACGAGACTGTGAAGCAACATGTCCAGCCTCCAACGCAAGTTATTAATGAGGGCACACTGAATAATATGATCCATACATCCATACACCATGCATTGATTAACCAGTCGTCTGTGTTTGTTAATACATTGAGGGCTTTGGTCATACATACAGTGGAATTTTGCGTATATGATGATCCTACACACGGGCCGATGTATTTCCGGGTCTCTTGTCCGACAATTGAAGCATCTAGTCAGCAGCAGCCTAGTACAAGCACTTCTTCTCCTGTGACACGTTCAGTACCAACACCTACTGTTACTACCCCACCTTCGAATAACACTAATTATGGTATGGCAGGGAGATCACTTGGATCTGATGAGAGAATAATTTTGCAGAGAACAACTCCATAGACATAGCCGCAGCATTGTAGACCACAGACATCGGCTCCGCAAAATGTTACTTATGATAGTGCACCTAATGTCGTCACAAGATGCACTACCAGGAGAGCTAGGAGGCCGATACACAATAGCTACTTATGGATCCCGGACCGCCCCAGAGATACCAACATCTGGTCTTACACCGGCTGTTGTCAATGCTAGTGTTTCAACCGATGATTGAGCAGTTCAAACTGCTGAGGTAATGAGAGAACAGTTCGGGTTGAAGCCAAAGTAGCAAACTTACATGTATTGACCCCCATATCCTCCCAGTTATGGTCTGATTCCTATGCCGAACTGATACAGGATGCCGGAGAATCAGGTTGTGAAGCTGGGTAGGATAATACCTCAACCATTGAGCATATAAGCCGATTTTAAGTACAATGCGGTGAAGCTGGCGCTACCGAGGCTTTGAGAATTAGGTTGTTTCCTTTGTCCCTATCTGGGTTGGCTTTCTCTTGATTTGCATCGTTGCTCCTAAATTCAATCATCACTCGGGCCGATCTAGAACAGAATTTTCACATATACCTCTTTGCTGAGACAAGGGAAATAAGACTATGGGACCTAATTGCTGTGAGGCAGAAGGCTGGAGAATCTATGCATGATTATGTATAGAGATTCAGGGAAGTACGTAACAAATGTTTTTGTCTGTAGTTTACAGATAATCAGATGGCAGAGATTGCGTTCAATGGTTTGGTTGCGCCCCTAAGAGAAAAGTTTCCTTCAGCAAAATTTCAAAGTTGAACTCAAGTGGTGCACAAGGTGTCGATCCAGGAGAACCTGGCTGAGGGGGGGGGGGGCACAGTCGAGCCGATTCAACTCAACTACAATGGTTATGAATCTGAGTCCGACGAGGAGGTGGAATATGTTGCTATGATTGAGTGGACTAGGAATAAGAATGTTTTATCGTGTCCTTGGGTGAAGCAGAATGAGCTTGAAGAGAAGTATAATTTTGGTATCACCAAGGCTGATACGATATTCAATATGTTGCTCGAGGAGAAACATATTCAGCTGCCACCCAATCATGTGATTCCACCTGCCAAATATTTGAAGAGAAAGTACTGCAAGTGGCACAACTCGCCGTCTCATCATACCAATGAGTGCAAGGCTCGGCAATTAAGCAGGGGAAGATTAAGTTCACCAAGAGAGCTATAAGTATTGATGGGCATCCATTCCCTGCGAATGTTAACATGGCCGGTATCAACAATGTGGATACTTTCATCAATAGGTAACAAAAGAAGAGAAATAGGGATGTGAAGGAGTCACAATTCGATCTGCACTGGGAATGCCCATTCTTTCAGTATTGTTGGGACCATAATATGAAGCTTTCTTCGATTGACAACTGTCCTAGTTGTAGTAGACTCGCCGATTAAATGTACCGAGAAACTCTAAGAAGTCATCGACACCAGTATCGACAGAACAAGCCTAGTGAGCCGATGGTCATGACCGTGTGTGAGTGTTTGATCGTCTAGGTGTTAGAAAGTCAGAGAAAGAGGCCTACTTTAATAAAGAAGTCGATGAGGAGCTACAGAAAGAGCAAGAGCAGAATGATCAGTGGTGTCCGTCTGGAATTTTTTCTAGAAGCCAGAAGCATAGGGTCCAGAGGATGCGATGCAAACAGATAAGGGCTGGCTGATACTATTATTGTGAAAATGACGAGCAACCGCCCAAGAAAGAGTGGAGGCCTAAGGTGAAGTCATAGGTTCAAGTCAGTGGGGGGCACTGTGGGTATGGTGATGATGCTTCCTTAGGATTTATGGCTTCGGAAGAGGAACTGTTTGCTGATGAAGGTGACGCACCTCAGTTAGTATTTGATATATAGCAAGCAGTGTTCGATAAACCAGATGAGTCTAAGCATCAGCACTTGAAGGCTTTGGATTTAAAAGTTTTTGTCAATGGGATGCCGATGGGAAAGATGATGGTCGATAGAGGTGTTGCAGTCAACATCATGTCAATCCCCACTACTAGAAAGTTGGGTAAGACTGATGAAGATCTAATTGATACTAATATGATTTTGAGGGATTATGGTGGTCGCATTGCAGCAGCTAAAGGTGTTCTGGATGTTGAGCTCACAATCGGTAGTAAAACTTTGCCAGTTACTTTTTTTGTTATCAATGGAAAGGGAACCTACAGCCTACTATTAGGCCGTGACTGGATACATGCGACTTGTTGCGTACCATCGATCATGTACCAGTCTCTTGTCTAGTGGATCGGTGATCAGGTGAAGGTGGTCTCGGTCGATGAAACTGTCAATGTTGCATCGGCCGGTTTAGTACAGTGGCATGCAGATGACATGGAGTGCTTCTTTAGCAAGGTTTGAGATGGAGACTACGTCAAGATTACTACCCAATGTCTTGAGTTTGTGGACTAGCCAAATTCAAAGTTGTTTCTCTGACAGGCGCCCCAATTGAATTTGTAGAAGATGGCTTACAGAAAGGATTTATGTCGGCCGATGAACTAACGGAAGTCAATATAGGAGATGGTGATAATCCTAGGCCGACATTTATTAGTAAGAAATTAGATGATGATTTTAAAGTTGAATTAATAAAATTATTGAAGGAGTATTGTGATTGTTTTGCTTGGGATTATTCTGAGGTGCCTAGACTTACCGATCTAATGTTGAACATCGGCTTCCTATTAAACCTGGATATCGTCCGTATAAGCAACCGCCAAGAAGAATAGATCCAAATATTTATGATGATGTCAAGGTCGAGATTACCAAATTGTATGATGCTAGATGAATTATACCTTGCTAGTATCTAGAGTGGGTTTCGAATATTTTGCCGGTGTTTAAAAAGAGTGGACAGTTAAGGCTGTGCTTTGACTTTCGACCATTGAACAAAGCTACTCCTAAAGATGATTACCCGATGCCGGTACCAGATCTTCTAGTTGATGCAGCAGCTAGACATATCATAGATGACAATGCCGGTTATAATCATATTTTCATGGCAGAAGAAGAAACACCGAAGACTGCTATCAGGTGTCCTGAGGCTATCGAACTAAATGAATGGGTCGTTATGACATTCGGGTTGAAGAATGCCGGAGCCACGTATTAGAGAGATACAAATATATATTCCATGACTTGATTGGTAGGTTAGTGGAAATTTCTATTAATGATGTGGTGGCTAAACAAAAGAATAGAAGATCATATAGCCTATTTGTGGGAGGCACTAGAGAGGACTAGGAGATATGGCTTGAAAATGAATCCTAAGAAGTGTGCTTTTGGTGTATCGACTGGCCAGTTTCTAGGCTTTATCATGCATGAAATAGGAATTGAAGTTGGCTCGAAGAGTATTAAGGCAGTCAATGATATCGAGCATCCTATTAACAAGACCAAGCTGCAATCTTTGATCGGCAAGGTTAATTTCAAAAGAAGATTCATCTCAAATTTGTTAGGAAGGCTTGATGTGTTCACTCCATTATTAAAGATGAGGGCCGATCAAAAATTCGTATGGCAGCCTGAAAGGTCCTGGATGATATCAAGTTATTTTATTTCACCTCCGGTATTAGTGCCACCATGGGAAGGGTTGCCCTTTATGCTATATCTTGCAGCAGACAAGAAGTCAATTGGGTCAACTTTAATTCAGGAACAAGATGGCAAGGAAAGGGTCATATTTTATTTGACTCAACAATTAATTGATACTGAAACCAGGTACACTGAGATTGAGAAATTGTGTTTATATTTATATTTCTCATGTGTAAAGTTGAGGCATCACCTGTTACCAACCAAGTGTGTGGTGATATGCAAAGCCGATGTCATCAAGTACATGCTATTAGCTCCAATTTTGTAGGGCAGGATTGGAAAATGGATGCTAGATTTAGCTGAATATGATCTAACTTATGAGTCTGCCAAAGCTGTGAAGGGTCAAATTCTAGCCAATCTGGTGGTTCAGTATTGTGGGCCGAGTGCACACATGGTTGAGCCGATGCCATGGTCATTGTTTTCAGATGGTTCTGTATGCAAGAATGGATGTGGCATCATACTAGTCATTATGTCGCCTTGGGGGGCAAGATTTGAATTTGCGTTTGCCATGGAGATATCAACTAATAATCAGGTTGAGTATAGAGTTGTTCTTAAGGGTTTGCAGAATTTGCAAGAAGATGGAACCTATTTAGTCGAAGTTGTTGGTGATTTGTTATTTGTACTCTAGCAATTAGCAATGGATTTTGAATGCAAAGATGATATTCTAAGGTTGTTTTATGTCGAGTTTTAGTGTCACGGAACCGCCTTACCATAGAGACGGCCCCGTTTCAGGATCTTTCTCGGGTGGCGACACGCGCTGTGACGCCCAATAGTACAACACTTGACAGAAGAATATAATTGCAACAAGAGCATAGGTGGAGAACAGAGTTTTACATAAATCCGAAGTTATATTACAAACTAGAGTTTTATCGAAATAAATTGCGGAAGCGAATTGTCTAACATTGATTCGACTAATTCGACGAAATAGATAGATACAATCGTCCTCTCATGGCGACACACAGGGAACAACCCGGCCATAATAGGTGCCTTGCCCCAGGCACCGTATCGGCAAGCAAGGGAAACTACTCCTCGTCTTCATTCGTGCATAACTCCCACACGATGTTCCAGCAGTCAGGGCGCTGGCCTTCCTAGTGGAACCTTCCACCACAGTGGCAGTCTCCATCCTGGTCATCTGAAAACCACATAGAGCTACGCCCTGAGTAACTAATTTACTCAGCAAGGCTGACCCGACAAAATGGCCAACTACAGCCGACACCTACACATGCAAAGGCTAGGGATAGGGTTATATTGCCAGAAAGCTAGCCTAAGAGTGGACCCTTATTTTTCAAGTTTTAGCATCAAGTTAAGTTGTCATGCGGAATAATAAATTTAGTTTGCACTAAAGCTATAACAATCATGGTTGCAGTACAATATTAATAACTCCAAACAGCAGTATTAAACCCACTCATCATATTAATGGCTTCCGACACTGTTCCGGAGCAACGATCAAGTGGTACTCATTACTGTGAGGGGCAGCAATTCGAATCGATTTACATCCTGCAGGAGAAGCCGCATGGAGCTTTCACGACCCATACGCGCTTCCGGGAAGACGCATGGAGCAACCTTTCGCTTACGGTACCGCAGGGTCTTCCGGGTCCAGACTCCCCTGAGAATGGTCCCCCAACGCGATGCGCCCCGTGCCACCATCCGTGGGTGGATTGGTCCCTCCTCTCAGCCCCAGTTCCACCAAAGAAGGGAGTAGGCTATCTTCCGACCAGGCAGTAGTCGTAGCTACGTCGGTTTACTGGGCCCATATCTCTAGCATGCAGACAGTACGTTCAAACTTGATCTCATAGGACCGGACACGAGGCGTAGCCTTAAGTGACTCGCACGGGGCCACCTCCTTGAAGATAAGCTATCCTTCCCTTTCCACCTAGTTGCCTGTCCGGTCTGCATTGTGATTCCATCCGTTCTTTCCTTCTTCCGACATCATTCCCCAGTGATAATGATTCCTGTCTACGAGTGATCTCCATACCATTCGATGAGTAGTCGTCCTAATTTAAGCAGAGCGACTACCGACCTAAGGCTAAATATCGGGAAGGAGGGACCTACTGCACGCTAGGGTTTCAATCAACTCCTATTACTTAATGCACAGTCAATCCTACATTACCTAGCTAGTGATGGAATAAAAATTTAAAACAGGGATAATGCACCGGGGCTTGCCTGGGTTCTGCTCTTGCTCAGCTACGACACCTTCGGCTCCTTCTGGATCCTGCTCCGGTTCCGTGTCCACGTGGTTCACTGCGTTTTCTATATGATGCAAAAGATGATGCTTATGAGAGAAGATTCATGACACTTCCTCAATAAATACGTTAATGTACACTATTGCTCGTGGAAGTGAGCGGGGTGTGTTGATGAGTTCAGCAATGTAACGTATTTAGTGGAGGCACAAGGAGAGGGTGTTTCGTGTATTTCCTTCATGGACTTCAGTACTTAATCGCGATGACGTTGTACCAAAGTACGGTGAGTGTGTATCGGCTGGGGTTACGCTACATATGTGATGTCCATGACTAGTAGGTGCTATTCAATTAATGTTTTAGTGTATTGAGCACAACCCTCGTAAAGCACTAAGTACCCATGAAGCAGCCCTAATGTGGAACTATATATATATTAAAGGGTAATATTACACCTGAGACACAATTTATTAAGTGGACATGGTTCTGATCAGCAAATGAGCAGGGGTGATTTAATATAGTTACGGAATACCAGGACTGAATTATTGGCCAAGTTTCACTCTCATGCACCAAGCCAATAATTTTAATTAATTATCATAAGGAAAAATGTGTTAAATTATTTACAGCTAATATATAGAGACTCACCCTATCACATTTTCCAGGGAGACTAGAAACTGAAAAACCTATTTGGTGACCAAGTTTCAAGATTTTATCAGCTCTCTATAATTAGTTATGAATTTATAAGGGTTTTTATTACATATTTAACTCCTAAAAATAACATTAATGTGCAAGGTGATTTAGCATTTTTCCCTACTAGTACTAGTCCAGACAAAGCTAACAAAATTTATCTTGCTTCAAAATTCCTATTGATCACTTTACTATGCATTTTCCAAGTTTTAAACTTTTCTAGAAATGATTAAAATGAGAAAACCGATTTTTGTTTTCGCGGGCCGCATCCCGGCAGCCCTGTGGGCTGAACCCATGGGGGGGAGGCGTCCCTGGGCCAGATCTAGCCTAGGCGGGCACGGCCCCGCAGCCAGCTGGTACACTGGCCAGCTCGGCCGAGCCGAGCGCGCGCGCGACGACGGTGCTCGGCCGCGCGTGGTGGCGCGAGCACGGCGGCCAGCCGGGGAAACGGCAGGATCTGCATTGGCGCGACAGCGATGGGTGGGGAAGGGCAAGCACGCGGCGCGCGAGAGGGAGCAAGGTGGCTCACCGGGACTAGTGCTGCGACGGCGAGGCGCAGCGACGGCGGTCGGCGATGGCGTTCCGGCGGTGGACCGGCGCTTGAGCGAGCCGAGTGAGGCCGGAGAGGTACGCGAAGCCAAGAGCTCGCTGCTTGTCAAAGGAATTGGGTCGAGGCTCACCAGGGAGTTCAGGCGACGCGACAAAGCAGCGGTCGGAGGCGGGGAAGAAGAAGTCGATTGACGGCAACTCGGAGGGGGAAAGAGGACGGCAGCTCCGCGGGGAGCTCCAGGGCGCTAGCACGAAGCTTGTGGTGCTCACGGCAGGGGCGGGGAGGCGGTGCAGCGGCCGGGCGTCGGAGCTCACGCGGCGGCGATGGCGAGTGCCTCGGCGGAAGAAGAGAGCAGAGGATGGGAGGCGCGCGCGAGAGAAAGAATGGGCAAGGGGGGGGGGTGTTCGGACCGCGGGGCGACAGAGGGGATGTCGGAACGGGGTGGGGGCGTCAATCCGTGGGCGCGGCGGATGCCGAGTCGACGGCGCCCACGCGGCGTATAGGCAGGCGGGAGCGCGGGGAGGCGTCGGGTGTGTTTGTTTGAAGTCGCTGACAGTTGGGTCCCACAGGGAGTTTTCTTTTTCTTTTATTTTTCCAACCTTGATAGCCGGCTACATTTAATCTTTTTGTGTGAATTAATCTAGAGTTGATAAAATCAAATCAAAAATAAGGCAGGCTCCCATAATGTGCTGGATTTTATAAAAATACTAACTACCATCAGTTCTCGATAAGATTTAATTAGGAATTTTGTGAATGGAGCTGGTTTTTGACAATTCTACCATTTATTTGGGGCATCTATTAATGGAATAAGAATCTAGGAAAATCCTTAAAATTATACTTGATCATGACCAACAACATATATTTTTGGCAGTGGTGACTTATGTTGAAAAGTTGGAACTTGTAGTATAAGTGTCATTCAAACTGGTTTGAATTTGGTTTGAATTGGACAAAATTTCAGTTTAAAAATTTCAGTTTAACCTTGCCATGAGTTTATTTCCTGGTGGTTCTAACCCTAATTTGGTGGCAGGGGTATCACAGTTAGGATGTGATACAGTGCTACAGAGGAGTGAATTTCAAACACGTCCCGAGGGAATAGAATATGGACGCAAATGATTTAGCACAGAAGGCATCAGGCTATCAATTAAACACTAGCGGTGTTATTATTGAGAAAGCCGATGTCGATGAAGAAGATTGGAGATCCAAGATTATTCAATATCTTAAAGATCTAGCTTAACAGACTCCTCGCAAGATAAGATATATGGCATTAAGGTATGTTGTATTAGAAGAAAATCTTTACTATCGAACGATTGATGGTGTGCTGTTAAGATGTTAGAATCAAGAAGAAGCCAAAGTGGTTATATGCGAGGTGCATGAAGATGTCTGTGATACACATCAATCGGCCCATAAGATAATAGGGTTATTAAATTTGAACTGGATATTACTTGCCTACTCTACTAGAAGATTGCTTCTAGTACTACAAAGGATGTCAAAATTGTCAGAGATTTGAAGCAGTTCAGAGAACACCGGCATCGACTATGAATCCAATTATTAAGTCGTGGCCGTTTAGAGGTTGGGTTATGGATATGATTGGCCAAATTTATTGAGGATCAAGAAAGGAGCATAAGTATATTATGGCGGCAGCAGATTATTTGACAAAGTGGGTTGAAACAATGCAGATGAAGAACGTGACAACCAACGATGTGATTAATTTTGTTAAAGAGCATATAATTTACAGGTTTGGTGTGGCACAAACTATTACTACTGGCCAAGGTTCTGTTTTTACTTTGAAAGAGTTTTAGAACTTTGTTGATAGTATGGGGATCAAATTGATGAATTCGTCACCTTACTATGCTCAAGCCAATGGTCAAGCAGAAGAATCTAACAAGAGTTTGATCAAGTTGATTCAGAGGAAGATAGATGAGCAAACAAACAAGTGGCATACAACATTGGCTGAGTTATTATGGGCATATAGGATGGCGTGTCATGGATCAATAAAGGTATCGCCTTATCAATTAGTGTATGGGCATGAGGCAGTTTTACCTTGGCAAACAAATCTGGGGTCAAGGAGGATATAATTGCAAGATCAGTTATTAGTAGATGTGGTACAACATCGGATGAAGGCCGTTGAAAGAATACAAGAGAATAAAGCTCAGGTGTCCCAGTATTCCAATAAAAAGGTGGTATCTAAGAATTTTTCAGAAGGAGATTTGGTCTGGAAGTGAATTTTGCCCATCGGCTCTAGAGATAATAGATTTGGAAAGTGGTGACCAACATGGGAAGGACCATTTAAAGTGAGCCGATGTACACCAGGCAATGCATCTTTTTTGTAGGAGCTGGATGGAGAGGAGTTTGGCAGAGCAATCAATGGGAAATATTTGAAGAGATATCATCCAAGCGTTTGGGTTGGCTCATGATCTCGAGTGCTTGATCACGGCCGATATGAAGAGTATCACCCTTAGCATAAAAAGTTGAAGAAAGAAAAAATGTTTTAAAACCGATGTGCAGGCATCGTCTTCAGATGGCCGATATCACGGATATCGCCCTTAGTTGAAAAAAAATATTACAAGACAAGACATCATATGTTACAAAACAAGGCGGACTGCATCTCCTCTTGGGGACAGTAGAAGTCAATAATGTTGATAGCTTGCATTCGGATTTCATCAACTGTGGCAATGGCATCGACAAATCCAGGTATGCTGGTGGCAAAATTCCATAAGCTGTTAGCTTGCTCATAAGCCGATGTAGTAACATTCTCTTGCACTATGATCTCCTGTGGAACTCTGGCAAGAGCCGTTTCTACATCGGCTATCTCTTTCTTTTTTGCTTCAAGAGCTACCTGGATTTTGTCCAGTTCCTTCCGCAAATCTTGAAGCTTCTCTTCGGGGTTTGTCAATTTGGAGAGTAGAGCAGAGTACTTGTTCTTTTCTTCCTCTGCTTTGGCATCAGCAGTTTCTGCTTGGCTCCTTTGTTCCAATCAGCGTTCATGCTAGCTTGGGCATCGAGTACTTGAAGCTGGTGGGTGATCTTTGATGTCCAGTTCCGAGATAGGGCTTGCGGGTGGGTGATCTTTGATGTCCAGGTAATGCACTTTGATTGGGTTGCCGTCCAGAGCCAAGCGTTCCATGGGGATCATGTCCAAGATCCGTCAGATGTTTTAAAGAATGACTTGAACTTCTGGGAAAAGATACAGGGCTGACATACGCCTGGAAATCTAAGCCTGAGAAGAAGAAACAAAAGAGTTTAGAAAAGTTTGCAGGAAAAATGAGCTATTAAGGAAAAGAGAAGAAAATGTGCATCGCTATTTCTGGAGTCAATGTGGGTATAGGGGCGTCGACTGGTTCAGAGATGCGTGATTCACTTGCACAAGCAGCCGATGACAAAAATTCCTGGAGGTACAGAAGGTTAAGGTCTCAAAAGATGGAGCAATGGAGCTTATGAAAAGTAATATTACCCGAGGATCGACCCAAGGAATGATTTCCAGAGACGATGAAGTAGAGGCAGCAATCGGCTCTTTGACCTCTACTGAAATGGCATTGTCTATTTGAGGTGAGTCGATGGAAGCTGTGTGCACTGAGGGATGATCTTATATGGTAGCACTGCTGGATCGGCTTCCAGAACTGTTTATGATTTCTTGGAATTAAAAGGGGATGGTGAGTAAAGGTAAATAATTTGAGATTATGAGATTTATATCTTACTGTTGCCACCAAAGCCGATCTAGTGATTCCTGGACTTTTTGAGGTTCATTGGCTCTACCACTTGGACATCATCTGATGGATTTGATTGTATTGTTTGTACAACATCAAGGATAAGTTGGGTGAAGTTATGTTGGCACAAGAATTTGGATCAGTCCTAATAGTCAGAGACGTGGAGATAAAGTCAGCTAAGTTAGAGAAGCTCAACGGCCGAAGGGAATAAAGTGGGCCTGCTAGGGCTATTTTAGAAAAGTCAGCTAAGTTGTATTGTTTGTACAAGATCAGATTTTTTTCTATTTTTAGATAGATTTTGATTTGAAATAAATCTAGTTGGTTTACTTGTTTAGAAACCGAAGAGTCCTGACCGAGTCGGGTTAGAATCGCATTGTACGGGGCTAAAAACATGTAATAGGATATGTACGAAAAAGATGAACACCTTCATTCAATACAATTCGGCGCATCACCACCTTTTTCCTATTCGACAAAATCCTCGCCTCGTGTGGGCTGCATTGGCTCCGATCTCGGTGAGCGACTTAGATTAGTCACCCTCGGTGATTTCATCAACTTCGACTAGTACTTTCTCATTGATTTGATATTCTAGTTGTTATCCTTGAAATTGCTAGTTATCCGGTAAATAGATCTTTATCTGGTTGATTCTATCGTTGTATCGTAGTACTTGATTTAGATCTATTATTCGAGTCACTTTATTAATTTTATCTATAATTAGATGGAATATAGCCTTGTTTACTTTGTTTAGGCACTGTCTTGATTAAGTTCAATCTGTTTGAACCAGTGAGGCTGCATTGACTTTGATCTCTCGCTGAGTTGATAGGACCAGGTGCGATCCGGTTATAGGTAGAGTCGATAGGGTTCTATTGGGATGTTTAGTCGATAGGTTATCATGGTTCGATCCACTTCCTGGTGCTTTATTTGATTATTTTAATATTTTTAGTAGTCGATCGCTCTCCTATTTGAATAGATTAGATCTATGATTTTAAGGCATATTTACAATATCAGCTAATAGATCTATCGACTTCACACCATCGAGCAAGAAAGTATATGCATGACTATAAATCTATCGACTTTACTCTAACGACTTTATTTTATTGGCACTATTTAAATGTGTTACTATTTTATATTTAATTAAGCTTGTCGATAAGCCGATTTAATCAACCGATTAGTTTATTTCTTACATATTTATTATCTTATAGTATCAGATGGTTTTGACGCACAGTGAGTATTTACTTTTGTCATTGGCCTGTCTGGGGCCGGTTACCTAGGGAGTTTTACCATTTGCTTTCTTTGTCAATTTATAGGGAAAATCGACTGGCATACCCCGGTTGCTGTATTGAGCCTGTACTGGAGTTAAGCAGATCTCCCAGATCGCACGTGTAGATTTTTGCGTCAACAAGTTATACGGAGAATATTTCATTAAGAGGAAAAATTCTGACTACCTCGTGAGCCTGGGCAAGACTAGTGATTCCCTCTTGGGTACAATCCTCAATCGTGGCTGGGATAGGTGTAGAAGCCTGAAAAGGAGTTAGAATAAGTAATATTATAAAATGTGGAGAAAGAGCTGGAGCTTGTGGGCTTACCATAGATGGTGGAGACTGAGTTGGAATAGGAGGAGTCGATGAATTGGCCACTTCTATGCGTGCACACTTTTGGCGTTCAGCAGTCTGACTTGATGTAGTGGCCAGTTCATTTGCTCTTTTCCTAGATGGTTGTTTCCTCACTACCTGCCGAGTAGCTGGTTGTTTTATATGGCCATGACCGCTGAGAAGTTGGGCGGGTGTTGGTGCAGTGCAGTTGATGATGGGGTTGTTTGGCGTGTGTAGATAAGTGATCGGCTTGCCACTATTACTGGTTGTTGGAGGCGCAATTGCAAGTTCCTAGGATACAGAAAATATTAGGGGTATGATGAATATTGCATGTAAGGTTATGGCAAGAAATATTTACCTTATCCACAAAGTCAATCAAGTGATGGGTCAGGTTGTTGCAGAAGTCGTGTTGCTTCCACTCATTCTACCAGACTGTGAAGAGGTCTGACAAAGAAGGTGATAAGACGATGCTGCTGTATTCACCCACCGGGATGTCATTAGCCAGACTCTTGATCTTCATCAATTCCGAGGGAGTCTTTAGTTCTTGCCTGGCGCGAAGACCACCGGTGAAGAAGAGATGGATTGGTAGTTGACCGAAGACGAGTTGTCGAGCAATCAAGGAGGATGGTAGAACTCGTATGATCGGGTCCTACGCTGACCATCGTGGAAGTCGATGGGGAGGATACTGGGGGATGCAGGCTAAGAGAATCGTCTTTGACTCATGATCGGCTATGGGATCGTCAGGTCGAAAGGCAGATGTGTTCTCAAAAGGTAATTCCTCTTATGGGAACCATATTTGTCTTTTATGAACCTTGCCATTAAAGAAAAGTAGGAAGAAACCTTTAAAGGTGGCAGGAGTAGTCGTACAGCCAAGGGCCACTATGGCAACTTGGCCTAGAGAGGTGCAGCGGATCCTAGTTGCTTTATCGGATTCAGGGGTTTCAGTGGAGGGGAAGGAATATGCAATGAAGAGTTTGAGCTTCATGGCTTTGGCAAAATGTACATTTAGCCAGAGTTGGATGCACCACCAAGGGCCTCCAGCGCCGATGGTTTGGTTTAGTTGCAAATTTACTGCAACCCGATGGAGAAGCTGATCGATAGTTCCGAGCAGGTAATGGCCGAGAGGGATGGACATGCCATCAGCAAGAACTTCGGCTATGCCTCGAAAATTAGCAGTAGGATTAACAAATGACCCATAAAAGACAGAGTGATCTAGCCTGGGATTTATAAATGTGGCGAGCTCTCTATGCTCGGGAATGTATTGGCCCCAACTACCAAGATCTTTTGCAAAGAGCTTGTGCCAAAGGCGTTTGGGGTTTGTCTGGAAGGTGAATGGGTCATAGCTATTGGAAATGTTCATGGAAGTAAGCATGAAGATATCCAATGAGGCAGGGGTCCATGGGACTATCATTAACAAGAAAAGCATTGAGGGTGTCAGACCAAAAGTAGGAGGCAACATCTAGAATAGGTTCATTTTTTTCATATTTGCCAAGGACATAGTAGTGGAGTGATTAATTTTGGCACTCAGCAAAGTTGTGGCGTGAGAAGTGGTTACCCGAAGATACCAATTTTTTCACCCTTTGACCTCTGACGACCAGGATCAAAAAACAGTCTTCCATTCATTCAAAGAGGTTGTTCTGCATTTGAGAGGAATTCAATTGGTTTCAGAATTAATGAATTATGTCGGGTCTGAGTCTCCATAGGATCCCAAGTAAAAGTGATTAGGATATGTGACAGATGGGATTCAAATCTGATTCTTAAGGTCCTATCAAAAGAGCAAAAATAAAAACTTCTATTAATAGAAGGACTAGATGATCTTCGGTATGGCAGTATATGAAAACGTACAGAAGCTACTTCTAGTTCGTGGTTAAATGAAAGCTGCTACAATGACTATGAATAGTGAATAGTAAACAAGAACATGGCAATCTGGATCTACAAAGTAATGAACCTTATGGAAGTGAGAGGAAGGTGGATGGCAGAAAGTTACCTCAGGAACATGCTGCAGGGTCGCCATCACTAAAGGAAGAGCTGAGATCGTCGGCGCCTGTAGTAGAGACAGGGTCGTCCAGAGCAAGGGTGCACCGACAAAGTAGAGCGAGAGCAAAAGGAAAAGCAAAAAGGCTTACACTTGGGTAAAATGATGGAAGGAAGAAGATACATTTATAAGCTTGGGATGCCGGTAGGTTGAGGTAAGGGCGCATGGTAAGCGAGGAGGTAAAATCCGGTGCACAAATATTTTGTAGTCGGGACTCGGGGGGCATATGTTGGCCCCTAAATTTGGACCGGACCCAATAATCAAAGGCGTGGAGGAAAAATCAGCTAAGTCAAAGAAGTTTAACGGCCGATGGGAACAAGGTGGACCCGCTAGGGTTTTTTTATCTTTTCTATTTTAGATAGATTTTATTTAGGGATAAATCGAGTTAGTTTGTTTGTTTGTAAACCAAAGAGTCTTGACCGACTCGGGTCAGAACCCCTTGTGCGGGGCTATAAATATGTAATATGGTCTGTATGAAAAAGATTAACACTTTTGTTCAATACAATTCATCACATCACCACCTTTTTTCCTAATCGACGAAATCCTTGTCTCACATGGGCTACATTGGCTCCGATCTCGACGAGAGACTTGGATTCGTCACCCTCGGTAACTTCATCGACTCCAACTAGTACTTCCTCATTGGTTTGATATTCTAGTTGTTATCCTTGAAATTGCTAGTTATCTAGTAAATGGATCTTTATTGTGTCTGTTCTATCCACTATGCATTGCAGTACCACCTCGGTTACCGCCTCAGTTGATGACAACCAAAATTGGCACTCTGGGAAAAATCGGAGGTTCCGGTTTTTAAAACCGGATGGTCCGGTTTTCACAGACCAAGTGTGGTTAAAATTGCCTAAACTAAGGCTAACGGCAACTATTTCACAAGTTTGGTGTTTAGACATGTTTTGCAGGTTACGGGAGTATTTTAGGTGCATTTTGGCTAATTTTCACCCAAAAAGTAAAGAAGTGTTTAAAAAGTTAATATGATAAACCCAAAATGCATATTTGAAGTTTCCATGATGAAGCCCTCATCGAGACGATTAAAATGGATATATGGAACTCTTAATTTGGACTCCGGATGAAGAAGTTATGGTTTTATAAAGGACTTCCACATTGCAAAACTGGACATTCCGCTTTTGTAAACCGGAAGGTCCGGTTTTGACAGGTTTGCTAGGGAATCGGAGGGTCCGGTTTGGGAAACCATATAGTCTGGCTTTGACTGTTCGAGACCAGAGTTCTAGATCCATTTTAGGTTGGTTTCTTTAGGGTTTTCCTTATGGATTACACTTTCCATGGGGGTAGACTTCCCCACCCTTTATATACAAAGGGCCATGGCCGATTGAGGCAACAACCAAATCGAATTTATCAATTTATTTACATGTCTCTCCTTTTATCCTACTTTTCCAACCTCTCCTTGCTGTTCATCTATTGATCTTCACAACCATAGATGCCATCCTAAGGCTCGCTGGTTGACCTAGGACACACCGGCGACGCTCACGTTCTGACGGGGTCCCTCCCGGGCGAGAGCTTTGACGGCCTTTGCTAGTTTGCTCGTAAACTAGTCGTTCTTCGTCACGTAAGGCGTCCTTTACCTCTTTGTTGGTTTGCTTGTAAAACTAGTCGTCCTTCACCATGTAACGATGATAGTTACCCTCTTTTCTGTCGAACCCGATAAAACCAGACCCTCCGATTTCTAAACCGGAGCATCCGGTTTTCGCAAACTCAGCAACAGAACACAGGTCTGCAGGTTGCACTTGGGCATGCTCGTGTTTAACGGCGCGTTTTAGCATCAACACACCTTTTGGCGACTCCGCTAGGGAAAGAACATTCAGGTTATTTAAATAATCAATTTTTTTACCCTAGCTAATTCTCTAATTGATCTATTCTTGAGATTTGCCATCATCATTGAATCTCGCCATACAAGCCGATTCCATTGTCCCTACTATTTTCTCCTTGTCAGGAAGAATAGAAGCAATCACATGGCAGGCTATCCATACACTTCACAACAGTATTACTACAATGATCCCAAGGTACAAATTGCAAGCACATTGCCTGTTGCTACTAATTACTTTGCAACCACTATGAATTCTCGCGTTGATGCTGCTAGACCTACAAATTCTGGTTAGTAATTATTCGGATAATGCTTTCAGATTTACAAAGTATGGATCCGATAATATTTGCAAAATCTTGTGGCACATGATATGAATGCTTTCAATTATAATAGAATTAGCAACATGCAATATGTACCCACATATCCTGATGTATCAGCACCAAACCATGTTCATATGCTGATTAATTACTATCAAGGCCAAACTAACACGGTGAGTTCGACCAATAGTTATGAAACACCTCCACATGCTACTATAGCATACACTTTGCCCACTAATTCGGCTCCATATGTTGGTGAAAAGCATAGCCGAATAAATGGAATTTCAGCAGGTATACACACTACTACATCATGTACTTTGCATACTACACAAGATCATTCAGGCAATGGTTGTACATCAGCAAGTTGGCAACACCAAACTGAAGAATCTAATGATTTTATTAGTAAAGATTGGGTCAATGGGTTTGTAGAATTATTTTCTCAAAAGCCAGTTAGCTTAGAATTATCACTTACTAATAAGGTAGAGGGAAAAACTTAGCCACACAGAAACATGTTAAGTGTAAAAAGACAGCTATGTTTGATTTCCCTAAAGAGGTTGTGTTTTTATCTAGTGAATATGCTATTGATGATAAGCAACAACCTATAACGGAACATGGTTCGATTAGTGAAAATCTTCAGTAGGACCAAGAGCGCATTCAAGAAGGACAGGAGAAGGCATTGGAATACAAGGATTTGGAAAGGCCTGGATATTCTGGCTTCAAACTAGAAACTCCACTTTCTACAATCAAGATGCCATACATCTCCAAAATACTGAAGAAGGTAGACTCTATTAGTATTTTACCTCTTTCCTAATCTGATCATGCATTTACTATTAATATGCCTATTGGTAATACTATCATTAGTAGTCTTATGAGATCGATTGAGGATAGTAACCTGACCATTGACAATAGCAGTGTTCTAGAAAATGTCGACCAATGCATTGTAAAAATTAAAAAGTCCGATGGTAGTAATGTTTTGAAATTCACAATTTCCTCAGCATTATCATCAAAATATTGGTTTCTATTGTTTAGTTGTAATCGGTTTCGACTCAGGACTTTTAGACCCAACTTTGTGAAAATTGTAAAAAAGGATGTTCCAGTTTGAAAAACCGGAGGTTCCAGTTTTGTCTGGGAAAATCTGAAACTTCAGTTTTGGATACCAAGGTATTGGGTGATATTATAAAATTGATGCTAATATATTGGTCAATTCAAAAGCATCTAGAAAAGAGAACACAAGCAAATGTATAGCCGAATGGATTGATGAGAAATCTGAAACATTCATTTGCTTTGCTTTAAAGCCATCACAAGCAAGAAAGAAAAAGCAGGTAGAATTCAGTGCACTGAACAGGCGACAGAAGTTCCATGAGAATCCATAGAAGTTCCGTCATGACAGAAGTTCTAGCGGAACTTCCGCCATTTGCAGTTTGCATCAAATTCAACCTAGCTCTTAAATCCCACCGCGGCAACGTAAATGCCTCTTGGAGATGATAGACTAGACACAAGGTAACTATTCTATCCATGAGATACGAAGGCATTGCAAGATTTTGACCGAAAACAAGAAATCTAGGTCAAAGTTCATACCTAGGGCAAAGGAGAGGGAGAAATCAATGGAGATCACAGAATTTCTATGGGGGAAGAGTTGAATCTCCACCAAATCCGAGAAAATCATCGATTAAAGCTCCAAAACTCTGCAAATCACCTTCTAGGGTTCGAGGGGAGGAGAGATGGTGAGAAAAGAAGAAGTGGCCGGTTGACTAAAGGAAGAAAAGGGGCTCGGGCCACTTAACCTGGGAGTGACAGAAGTTTCGTCATTTGGTGATAGAAGTACCATCGCTCTCGGATTTAAGCAGATAAGATGTTTGAATTTCACGGAAGTAAGCGTAGAACTTCCATGACCCTCGAGTTCCATTGATAGAGGATGATGGAAGTTCCGTCATTGAGTGATGTAAGTTCCGTCATTCTCTCTTTGGAACAAAAACTGCCACTCTCAACTACAAACATTTGGACAAGTTGATGGTATATAGAGAGATAAACTTGTTTTAAACTTGAGAATAGGAATAATCAAGCACTCCAAGCTATATCCAACAATATTATCTATTGATCAAAATCATCTTTTGTTTTTGAAATCAAAGGCATGATTTTTTTTTTGGAAGAATTTTGGTTTCAAATCCTTTTGCATGAGAAACAACACAACAAGCATTGTACAAGGTTCTACATCACATTGGACGAATCCAAGATATTCAGCTCTCTCCTAAGCTCACAAAACCTATTCTTGTCTAGGGGTTTGGTAAATATATCGGCTAATTGCTTATCGGTTCTAACATAGCTAATCCTAATATCCCCCTTTATGGAATAATCTCTCAAGAATTGGTGCCAGATATCTATATGCTTAGTCCTATTATGATCAATGGGGTTATATGCAATCATGATGGAACTCTTATTGTCACATAGGAGAGGAGCTTTGGTCATAGTATATTCAAAGTCTTTTAGAGTTTTTCGCATCCAAAGTAGTTGAGCACAACAACTTCCGGCTGTGACATACTCCGCTTCGGCTGTGGATAGGGCAACGGATTTTTTTTTCTTGGATGACCATAACACAAGGGACCTACCCAAGAATTGGCAAGTCCCGAAGGTACTCTTCATATGCACCTTACACCCGGCGTAGTCGGCATCGGAATAACTGACTGACTTGAAATTGGAATCCTTTGGATACCACAATCCTAGGTTTGGTGTGTGAACTAAATATCTCAAAATCCTTTTGACAGCCACTAAGTGACTTTCCTTTGGAGCCACTTGGAACCTTGCACACATGCACACACTTAGCATGATATCGGGCCTAGATGCACAAAGATAAAGCAAGGAGCCAATCATGGATCGATATACCTTTTGATCCATTGGCTTACCGTTTACATCTAGTTAGAGGTGTCCATTTGTCTTCATGGGAGTCTTGTTTGGCTTTGCATGCTCCATGTCGAACTTCTTGAGTATGTCTTGAGTGTAATTGGTTTGACTTATGAATGTTCCTTCTTCAAGTTGCTCGACTTGAAAACCTAGAAAGAACTTCAAGTCTCCCATCTTGGACATCTCAAATTTCCTAGTCATAATCTTGGCGAACTCATCACAAAAAGATTGATTAGTAGAAATAAATATAATGTCATCGACATATATTTAGTACACAAATAAATCATTATCAACTTTTCTTGTGAAGAGAGTAGGATTGGCCTTGCCAATTGTGAAGCCTTTCTTGATCAAGTATCCCTTGAGGTGTCCATACCAAGCTTTTGGAGCTTGCTTGAGGCCGTAGAGAGCTTTGTGAAGCTTGTACACATGGTTTTGTCTCTTTGGGTCCTCAAACCCCGGAGGTTGCTGTACATACACCTCTTCTTGAATGAGGCCATTTAGAAATGCACTTTTCACGTCCATTTGAAAAAGCTTAAAACCATGATGACTAGCATAGGCAAGTAATATACAAATTGATTCAAGCCTAGATACGGATGCATAAGTTTCAACAAAATCCAAACCTTCAACTTGTGAGTAGCCTTTTGCAGCAAGTCCTGCCTTGTTTCTTAGCACCACACCATACTCATTTTGTTTGTTACGGAACACCCATTTCATACCTACAACATTTTGCTTGGGTCTTTCCACCAATGACCACACCTTATTTCCTTCGAAGTTATGCAACTCTTCTTGCATGGCCACCACCCAATCCAAGTCTTGTAATGCTTGTTCCACCCTAAGGGATTCCATAGAGGAAACACACGAGTACTAATGACAAAAAGTAGCCATTCGGGATCAAGAGTTACCCCTCTTTGGATGTCACCAAGAATGTTGTCAACGGGGTGATCCTTTTAAATGCTTTGTATCATCCACACCACCATCTTGAACTTGATCTTGGGTATAAATGCATCTTCTTCTTGTAGATTGTTCATGTCTTGAGTATCATCCACACCACCATCTTGAACTTGATCTTGGTCATTGCCTTGAGCGTGGTCGTCACCATGAGCCTGGCCACTTCCTTGATCTTGTTCAACTTGTGGGTCTTGTGGAGGAGCCTCATCTTGGTTTGAGGAAGATGGTTCATCTTCACTTGAGTTTGGGTCTTGTGGTCTTATTTCACCAATAGCCAACTTCCTTATTGCATCACAAGGAGCTTCACCACCTACATCACTTGGATTAACTTGCTCTACTTGAGAGTAAATTCATCAAATTGCACATCTCGGGTTATTTCAACAACTCCAGTGTCTTTGTTAAAGACACGATATGCATAAACATTAGTTCCATAACCAAAGAGAAAACCTTCATAAGTCTTGGGAGAAAATTTAGAAGATTTGGGTTTCTTGTTAAGAATAAAGCACTTGCTCCCAAAACCCCACAAATATGAAACATTTGGAAGGTTATCGGTGAGAAGCTCATCTAGTGTTTTCTTCAAAATCTTGTGAAGATATAATCTATTTGTTGCATGGCATGCAGTGCTGATGGTTTTGGCCCAAAAAGTGTCCGGCGTCTTGTACTCATCAAGCATTGTTCTTGCCATCTCTACGAGTGTGCGGTTCTTTCTTTCGGCTACACCATTTTTTTGTGGAGTGTATGGAGCGGAGAATTCCTGTTTGATGCCTTCTTCATTAATATATTCTTCAACTTGAGTGTTCTTGAATTCGGTTCCATTGTCACTCCTTATCTTCTTGATCTTCACTTCATATTCATTTTGTGCTCTCCTCAAAAACATCATTAGGATACCTTGTGTTTTACTTTTGTCCCTCAAAAAGAATACCCAAGTGAAATGAGAATAATCTTCCACAATTACAAGACCGTATTTGTTACCGCCAATGCTTATGTAGGTGACCGGTCTGAATAGGTCCATGTGTAGCATCTCCATTGGTCTATTCGTTGTCATCATGGTCTTGGATGGATGTGACTCTCCAACTTGCTTTCCGGCTTGGCATGCGCTACATATTTTGTCCTTTTGAAAAGCAACATCCTTTAGTACAACAATGTGACCACCTTTTAGAAGTTTGGAAAGATTCCTCATCCCAACATGAGCTAGCCAGTGATGCCATAGCCAACCCAAGGTGGTTTTAGCAACCAAACAAGAATTTAGGTTAGATCCCAATTTGTTTGTGAAATCAACAAGATAGATCTTGTCCTCTAAATACCCTTTGAAAGCTATTGAAGAATCCTTCTTCCTACAAACGGTCAAGATCAATCTGTCCACGACCAATTACCTTTCCTTTGTTGTCATTTCCAAATGAGATGCCTCCACTTGGTAGGTTGTCATGATCAATTGTGGAGAACATCGATCTCCCTCTGGTCATATGATTGGAGCACCCGCTATCAAGAACCCATATTGTACCACTGGAGGAGTATTCCTATAAAGGAAATTAAGAATGTGTTTTAGGCACCCAAGCTGGCTTGGGTCCCTTAACACTAGATACAAGAACTTTGGGCACCCACACACAAGGCTTCCACCTTGCATCAAGTGGCCCAACTAACTTAGCAACCACTCTACCATAAGCATTACGAGTTAGCACATAAGAGGCATCAAAATCAGAAAAGGATATGGTAGAGGTCTTGTTGTTCTTGTTGGCTTGAGGAGCATTGTTCTTAGTCTTTTTGACCATCTCTTGTGCCACTTTCTTACCCTTGCCTTCAGGCACAAAGTGGGTCTCTTGTTGTAGCCCTTCTTAGGTGCATTCTTGTCGTATCCTAGTCCTCTCTTGTCATGACAAGCTCTTGGCTCAGCAACAATTTTCCTTGTAATTTCCACTTGAGCCTTCTTCATGAGCTCATTGACTTGATTGGTTAGCTTCTTAATGATTGCATCTTGCTTAGCAATCATGTCAACATCAATGTTGTGGCACCTTCCACAACCTTTGCTTGTTGAACCTTGGGAAGATTCCAATCTCTTCAACAAAGAATGTAAGCTCAACTTGAGATCCTCAACTGATTTCACAAGAGCTTTGTTCTCCTCTATCAATGAGCTACACCTCTCTTGAAGCTTCTTGTTGGTTGAGGTGCATGAATAGCTTGACTCATTGACATTGACAAGATCATTTGTCAAGCTCTTGTTCTTTTCCTTCTCTTGCTCAAGTTGCCTTGTGAGCTCAAGATTCTTTTCTTTTTCCTTAATGAGCAACTCCTCTTGCCATAGGAGGATTCTTTCTTGGTCTTCAGTCTCCTCATTGAGTTTACCTAGCATTTTCATCATATCTTGCATAGAGGGGACCAAGTCCTCCTCTTCATCACTACAATAAGAAGTATTGAATTCGGATTTAGGCTGTACTTTCTTTCCTTGGCTATGAAGCACCAGGGAGCATCATCCTTATGATCGATGAGATTGTCAAAGAGTGAATTCTTGGCCGGTGGCAAGGTTGGCAATGCCTCCCTCATCATCTTGCTCATCATCATCGGATATGTATTCTTGGCCAATGTGAGCTTGCCCCTTGTATGGCTTCTTGTTGGGATTGTTCTTCTCGTTATACTTTTCATTCTTGTTACCCTTTCCATTGAGTCTCGAGCAATCGACAATCATGTGCCCTTGTTCATGACACTTATAGCATCTACTATTTGTTCTTCTAGGTTTGGCCTTGTCAAAGCTCTTCTTAGTGAAGCCACTCTTAATCATGTATTTGCCAAACTTCTTGACAAATAGAGCAAACTCTTCATTGTCTTCTTCTTCTTCATCATCATCATTGTCATCTTGAGCCTGTTTAGGTTTAAGTGTAGGTCCTTCTTGCTTGTGCTCTCATCACCTATGAGCACATTAACTCTCTTGCCCTCAACATCATGACTCTTGTGGGCATTGATTCTTCCAATCACCTCATCGGTTGTGAAACTCTCAATGCCATCCTTCTCTTCAATGATGGTGCAAAGAGTAGGGTTCCACATCCTAAGAGCCATGAGAAGCTTGTAGTTGACTTCTTCATCTTTGATATTGTCTCCATAGGATCTTCTCTCATTGACAATATCCATGAGCCTATCATGAGTTTGTTGAGGCAAGAATCGGCTGGAGATTAGCGAAGCTCAGCGGTCGAAAGAAATAAAGTGAGCCAGATAGATTTATTTTATCTTTTTTGATTTTCAAATCCAGAGTTTATTTAGAAATAGATCGAGTTAGTTTTGAGAGTCCTGACCGAATCGGGACAGAACCCCTTACATGGGGTTATAAATATGTAATAGGGTCTGTACGAAAAAAGAACGCCTTCATTCAAAACAATTCGGCGCATCGCCAACCTTTCCTACTCGACGAAATCCTCGTCTCGCGTGGGCTGCATCGGCTCCGATCTCGGCGAGAGACTTGGATTAGTCAACCTCGGTAATTCCATCAATCTCAACTAGAACTTCCTCATTTTCTTGATATTCTAGTTGTTATCATTAGGATTGCTAGTTATCGGGTAATTAGATCTTTATTGTGCTTATTCTATCGACTTTGGATTGCAATACTGTCTTGGCTGAGCCCAATCTATTGCAATTTTGAGGAGGTTTTATGAGTATAGTTTAGATCTTTTACTCGAGTCACTCTGTTGATTTTATCTATAACTAGCTTGAATCTAGTTCTATTTACCGTGTTTGAACACTGTCTCGATTAGGTTTGATCTGTTCGAATCAGCAAGGCTGCATCAGTGTTGATCTCTTGCTGGGTTGATAAGGCTAGGTTCGAGTCGTTTATAGGTAGAGTCGATAGAGTTCTATCGGGACGTTTAGCCGATAGATTATCACGGTTCGATCGACTTTTGGTTTATGATTGATTTCTTACATATTTTAGTAGTCGATTGCCCCCTTATTGAAATAAGTTAGATCTATGATTTATGGCATATTTGCAATACCAGCTATCAGATCTATCGACTTAGAGCCTATCAATAGGAAGAGTTTTGTGGATGATTACTGTACTTCCATCGACTCTGGCCTATCGACATCACTTCATCAACAGAGCATGTTTTAGCATATCTATCATAAGTCCATCGACTCTGTGTTTTTAGTTCGATTCCTATCGGCACCATTTATGCTTTATTTTATAATAATTTATTGAGTTGTTGATAAGTCGATACAAATCAGCCGATTAGTTTATTTTAATATTATTTGCTATTTATGGTCATCGGCTGGTTTTCACTAATAGTGATCATCTGCTTTCTTCATCGGCCTGTCCTAGGCCGGTGACTTGTGGAATCTGAACTTTTGTTTTCTTTGTTGATTTGCAGGGAAAATCGACTGACATGCCCCGGTTTCCGTATTGAGCCTGCACTAGAGCTAAGCAAATCTCCTAGGTCACGCATGTGATTTTCGCGTCAACGCGCTTTTTGGCACGCCCAGTGGGACCAAAGAACTCCAAGGATCTACAACATGTCCGAACTCAGAATGCCAAAAAACAGCAAGCTTCTCCCTATGCATGACGTCAGTGCTGATCTAAAGACGAAGAATATGCTGCCGGTCAATAAAGATGATCTGAGTGATGAGGCAAAAGCACAAATTAATCAGAGAATGGCTGACTATGAAAACCTTCTATTGGGAACATTTAGCAAGACAAGGCATGGCAAGATCGTTCAGAAAGGAAAGTTACCAATTGCCGACTTGATTTAAGATGGAACAAAAGAATCATTCACCAAAAAGCCAATGGAAGTTATCGATGAGGCAGCTCTGAACAATATGATTCATATTGCTATACACCATGCATTAATTAGCTAGTCACCTGTATTGGATAACACATTGAGGACCTTGATTGTTCAGACTGTGGAGGGGTGCTTATATGAAGATTCACCTCATGGGCCGGTGTATTTCCGCGTATCTGGGGATACTCATCGGCCTACAATAGGAACATCCAGTCCACAGCAGCCAAGTGCGAACACGTCAGATCCCGTTACGGGTTCAAGGACATCTCCTTCTGAGGATACTCCACCTCTGAAGAGCGTTGATGGTGGTATAGTAGGAAGAACACCTCAGAGGATAATATTACAAAGGACTACTCCATAAACATAGCCACAACATTACTGACAAGAAGTAACAGAACCAAATGTCACATATAGCACTACGCCCAATGTTGAGCCTAGTATGTTTGGGATGCCATCATCATCTTATCTGCCAGGAGAATTAGGAGGGCAGCATACAGTTGTTAATTTTGGCTCGCCAACGCCAGCATCTGGTCCTGCATCGACTATCCCAAATGTCAATGTGTCAACTGATGATTGGGTGGTGAAGATTGTTGAGGTAATGAGGAAACAGTTTGGATTAAAGCCGAAACAGCAAACGTATATGTATCAACCCCCGCATCCACCGAGTTATGATTTGGCATCTATGCCGAGTCGATACAGGCCACCAGAATTCACCAAGTTTACTAGACAAGATAGTACTACCACTGTTGAGCATATCAGCCGATTTTCAGTACAATATGGAGAAGCTGGTAATACTGAAGCATTGAAAATCAGGTTGTTTCCATTATCATTGTCTGGATTGGCATTTTCTTGGTTCACATCGTTGCCCCCAAATTTAGTTATTACTTGGGCCGATCTTGAACGAAAATTCCATAAGTACTTCTTTGCTGAGACTAGACAGTTGAGGTTGTCCGACTTAATTGCTGTGAGGCAGAAGGCTGGGGAGTCTGTATATGATTATGTGCAGAGATTTAGAGATGTGTGCAACAAGTGTTTCAGCCTGCAATTGACTGATAATCAGATTGCAGAAATAGTATTCAATGGTCTAGCTACACCGCTAAGAGAGAAGTTTCCTTCGGCTGAAATAGTATTTTCTTTTTCCTCAATAAGCAACTCCTCCTGCCTTAGGAGGATTCTTTCCTTGTTTTCAGTCGCCTCATTGAGTTTACCTAGCATTTTCATCATATCTTGCATAGAGGGGACCAAGTCCTCCTCTTCATCACTACAATAAGAAGTATTGAATTCATATTTAAGATGTACTTGCTTTCCTTGGCCATGAAGGACCGGGGAGCATCATCCTCGTCATCGGTGAGGTTGTCAAAGAGTGAATTCTTGGCTGGTGGCAAGGTTGGCAATGCCTCCCTCATCATCTTGCTCATCATCATCGGAATGTATTCTTGGCCAATATGAGCTTGCCCCTTGTATGGATTCTTGTTGGGATTGTTCTTCTTGTTGTACTTTTCATTTTTGTTGCCCTTTCCATTGAGTATTGGGCAATCAGCAATCATGTGCCCTTGTTCATGACACTCATAGCATCTTCTATTTGTTCTTCTAGGTTTGGCCTTGTCAAAGCTCTTCTTAGTGAACCCATTCTTAATCATGTATTTTCCAAACTTCTTGACAAATAGAGCAAACTCTTCATTGTCTTCTTCTTCTTCTTCATCATCATTGTCATCTTGCGCATTTTTAGCTTTGAGTGCCAAGTCCTTCTTGTTTGTGCTCTCATCACCTATGAGCATGTTAACTCTCTTGCCCTCATCATCACGACTCTTGTGGGCATTGATTCTTCCAATCACCTCATCGGTTGTGAAACTCTCAATGCCATCCTTCTCTTCAATGATGGTGCAAAGAGTAGGGTTCGACATCCTAAGAGCCATGAGAAGCTTGTAGTTGACTTCTTCATCTTTGATATTGTCTCCATAGGATCTTCTCTCATTGACAATATCCATGAGCCTATCATGAGTTTGTTGAGGCTCTTCTCCCTTGTTCATTACGAATAAATTGAATTGATTCTTGAGAAGTTCAAGTCTTGACTTCTTCACCACATTTAATCCTTCATGAGCACATATGAGTTTCTTCTATATCTTCCGGGCATTTTCAATTCCGGAGACTCTTGAGTATTCCTTGGGGTTCAACAAAGAGAGAATGGCCGACACCGCTTGAGCATTGCGATGTATGTTGAGTTGGTCCACGGTTGTAGGATTATACTTGTTGTTGACACCGAATTTTGACCGGTCCCAGTGGTCAGCGGTGCAAAGGCAAGAATCGTTTGGAGATTAGCGAAGCTCAACGGCCGAAGGAAATAAAGTGGGCCCAATAGATTTATTTTATCTTTTTCTATTTTAAGTTCAGAGTTTGTTTAGAAATAGATTGAGTCGGTTTTGAGAGTCCTGACCGAATCGGGTCAGAACCCCTTGCATGGGGTAATAAATATGTAATAGGGTCTATACGAAAAAAAACACCTTCGTTCAATACAATTCGGCGCATCGCCAACCTTACCTACTCGACGAAATCCTCGTCTCGCGCGGGCTACATCGGCTCCGATCTCGGCGAGAGACTAGGATTAGTCAACCTCTGTAATTCTATCAATCTCAATATGAACTTTCTCATTTGTTTGATATTCTAGTTGTTATCATTAGGATTGCTAGTTATCCAGTAATTAGATCTTTATTGTGCTTATTCTATCGACTTTGGATTGCAATACTGTATTGGCTGAGCCCAATCTATTGTAATTTTTAGGAGGTTTTATGAGTATAGTTTAGATCTTTTACTCGAGTCACTCTGTTGATTTTATCTATAACTAGCTTGAATCTAACTCTATTTACCTTGTTTGAACACTGTCTTGATTAGGTTTGATCTGTTCGAATCAGCAAGGTTGCATCGGTGTTGATCTCTTGCTTGGTTGATAAGGCTTGGTTTGAGTCATTTATAGGTAGTGTCGAGAGAGTTCTATCGGGACGTTTAGCTGATAGATTATCACGGTTCAATCGACTTTTGGTTTATGATTGATTTCTTACATATTTTGTTAGTCGATTGCCCCCTTATTGAAATAAGTTAGATCTGTGATTTAAGGCTTATTTGCAATACCAGCTATCAGATCTATTGACTTAGCACCTATCAATAGGCAGAGTTCTGTGCATGATTACTGTACTTCCATCGACTCTGGCCCATTGACTTCACTTCATCAACAGAGTATGTTTCAGCATATCTATCATAAGTCCATCGACTCTGTTCTTTTAGTTCGATTCCTATCGGCACCATTTATGCTTTATTTTATAATAATTTATTGAGTTGCCGATAAGTCAATACGAATCAGCCAATTAGTTTATTTTAATACTATTTGCTGTTTATAGCCATCGGATGGTTTTCAGTAGTAGTGATCATCGGCTTTCTTCGTCGGCCTAGCCTAGGCCGGTGACTCGTGGAATCTGAACATTTGTTTTCTTTGTCGATTTACAGGGAAAATCGACTGGCATGCCCCGGTTTCCGTATTGAGCTTGCACTGGAACTAAGCAGATCTCCTATGTCACGCGTGTGATTTTCGCGTCAACACTTGTCCTCCAGGGTATATCCTTTCTCTACAATGTCCTAAATTGGGGGACCAATGGACATCAAGTACATCTTCACCTGATGCTTGTACCAACTAAAATCTTTGCCTCCAAAGTAAGGCAATCGCCCACTTCCACTTCCATGGATGTTTGCCATATCACTATAGTTGAAGGGCATTGCGGTGTGCAAGTCATGGCCTTTACCACTCATGGAAGCAAGATCTTTGGTTGTATCACCTTCTTCGGGTTTAGACATCTTTAATCTTCAAGCTTTTAAGCCTTGTAGAAGATCTTTGCTCTGATACCAATTGAAAGTTGCCTAGAGGGGGGTGAGTAGGCAATATAAAAATTATCCTGAAACAAAACACTTAAGGACAGTTAAACAAACAACGATGGAACTTCCGTCAGTAATGACGGAACTTCCGTCACCATGAAAGTTCTATCACTTGACAGAACTTCACCCAATCTCTATCCAAAGCTAATTGAAATGAGGATAAATGAAGAGATAGAGATACAATCCTTTTTGGGCAATGGAGCTAGTACATTGTATATCTCAATTCCTACAAAGATAGCTAACAATCCAATAGAAATTATAGAGAGCACAATATAATAAAAGAAATACACAAGCACAATAAAGAAATGCGGCAATGTAAAGAGAGACACAAGGATTTAACCGGAGGTTCGGCAACCACACTAAGTAGTCCCTATGTCCTTGTTCAGGAGCCACACAAAGTGGCTGGGTCTCTCTCAACCAATTTTCCCGCCAAGCAATCACAAAGATTGTGCTTGGAATTCTTTTTCCACTTGATTCTTTTCCTCCGGAGGTGAATCACACCTTCACAAAAGTCCTCGTCTCACCGCAACAAGTTGGGAGCTCAAGGGTGACGCCTAGCTGTCTAGGAGACCAAGTCTCCAAGAGTAACAAGCAAATCAAATCTTGTTTGGGGAGGGAAAGATGTGCTCAAGCTTTTGAGTGGATGGATTCAATTTTTTTGTGGTTGGATCTCTCTCACTTTGCTTGGAATCTCAAGAACAAGTCTAAGAGTGAGAGGAGAGAGCTCTAGCTGAAGAATGAGTGAAATGCCAAAGTGTCCAACCCAACCCACGGAGGAAGGGGTAGCCTATTTATAGAGCTCCCTCAAAAACTAGTCGTTGGATGATTTCTGGGTCTGACGGAACTTCCGTGGTTACCCATGAAACTTCCATGAATTCAAAAAGAGTCGTTGAGCGGGATGAGATCCACTGAGTCAAAAGGAAGATGGAACTTACGTGAATGGCACCACAGAACTTCTGTAACTCTCGGGTTGCAACTTCTTGCAAATATGGCACCGATGGAACTTCCGTGAAGAGGCTCATGGAACTTCCGTAGCTCTCGGGTTGCAAGACTTTTAGGTTTTGGCAATGTCGGAACTTCCATGAGAGGACTCACGGAACTTCCGTAGCTCTCTTTTTGGCTCATAATGGTTTGGTTCTTTTTGGATTTTGGAGGCTAATTCTTTCACAAAGATGTTGGTTTGGCTTGAGTACATAAATTCCCTTAAAGCAAGATATGTTTTACTCCTCTTAATAGTTCGGCATACCAATGACTCAAATAAATTAGCAAAACCTAAACTTGAAGCACTAGGAGTCTTTTTTCTTTTCTTCTTTTGTAGAGGGATGAACTTTCTCACAAATGTGGGCAATAAATTTTCTCTTGATAATCTGCACATACTCTTTATACTTATGTTAGCACATTTTTAATCTCATGTCATTAATCACCAAACGTGGAATTTCGATGTTCACTCAACCAAGAAAACGTATGCTAGTGACTAACACGCAACGACTTTACCACTAGGGGACCTAGATGCATCCTCAGTTACTCACAAGTAGGAGGCTCATCCAGAGACGGCGGTTCCTGAGTCAGCTAGTACAGGAGCACCACCTCAGCCGACAGCTACAGAGACTGATCACGCCTCCACCATAGCAGCGCTTGTAGGATGCCTAGGTGACTTCATCAAGAGCTCAGCTGATGAGAGACGTCAGATCATGGATGTGCTGAGGGGACATGCAGAGCTTCAGAGACAGCATATGATGCTGATGACTACACCGATAACACAGATGGCGGAGCTTACCAGAGGACAGTCTAGAAAGCAGACAGTAGTCCCTACACTTTCACAAGTTTAGCAGCTCCAGACAGAGCCAGGCCCTTTCACTGCTATGATGACAGCTCAGTCCAGCGACTTATCATCACACTCAGGGGCGTTACAGACAAGGGGAGCAAGACAGCCCTTCTCGCCAGTTACACAGTTCTCCCCCGTGTCAGCTTTTAGTTTTAAATTGGAACGTACGTCAATGGTGACTGTATTGTTAATGCAATTCGTTTTTTACATGAAGATCAACAAGAAAGAAAAAATCAAGTATAATTGAGACCATGGAACAAATTTCTTGCTTATTGCATCCAAAAAATAGGGAGAAACAAAAAGATGATCATGCTACGGGAGCAAAGAAACAAAAGCTCCAGTTTCCTCTGTCCAGAAAGCTTAAAAGCTCCATGAGGCATTTTCCTCTGTCCAAAGTAGAAATGCAGGATCAAATAAAATTTTAATGTTTACTGAATCAAACAGAACTACATTGTCTTGCTCTTGTAAATTATTAAAAATTAATGTTAAGCATATGAACCTAAATTCTTGTCATAATATAGAAAAAATGCACAATTGTTTGGTTGTCTAGATAATGAGCCTGGTGGAAAATATAAAAAAATCCAAGTGCATAACTCATTAATTTATTTTAGTAACAACATGTCATGTCACAACAGGCAGAAATTTAGATTTTTACAACAAAATCAAACAATGAACATGTGACTGTACTGCAGCTTCAAGATCACTAAGCACACTAATTCCATTGCACCTTCATGTTTTGGTATGGTGCCCATTGTTAACTTACCACAGATTAAATATAGTTCTGCGCAGGGCCAATCACACTGATCCACATGAGCATACTTTCCATATTCCCTATTTCTCCTGCAACCTCCAATTCATAGAACAAGCAATAACGGCATGGGAACCAAGTGTCATACAACCTGAATAGAGCTCTATGTGTGCAACTCTATGTGTGCTGAAGAGAGCAGATTCAAATCTTTTTATTTTTTCAGAAGCGATGACTACATGCAAAAAAAAACTTCCAAGGAATAAGAAACTGAATTGCTTTAATCGGAACTAGTCGTTGAATGAAACCACATCGAGTTTCTGACTTATCAGACGTTTGTACATTATACAAACTATTTTATCCAACACCAGAACTACATATGAAAATGACTTGCAGTGAGATAAAAATATACACTCGACTATTTCTTTTTTAAATTACTTTGCCTTCACCAAAAAGTTTTAGCTAGATAGATCTGTTGAAATTTAACATCTCTTTCTTATTCTTTGTTTCTCCATACACAGTTACGGAAATGTGGTTATGGTAACCATCGTCATCCTTTTCATTATTTTGAAGTTGTGTTGTGCAACCAAAAAGAAAAATAATGTTCAGATTAGCCAATATTATATTATATATTGGCCCAGTCATGAATAATAAATTGATCCCTCAAAAGGCAAAAAACCACATTATATGAAAGACCAATAAATGTTTAATGAGTAGCCCCTTTCACATATTGACATGATATTGACCAACCATTTTATAACTGGGCAGTAACCTACTATCATACCTCACCGACCATTCATAAAAAAATCAGCGTTTCATTACCAATGAGTGAAAAAATAGAAGAAAAAACATAGATCATATGTTTAACATTAAATATTTTAAAGTAAATTTAATGAGCAATCTACTATTAAAAAGTAACAGCATACCTGCAAACTCCAAAAATATTCCTTCAACTGCAGAGTATCCCTTCCTTAGTGCCTGCATGCATGATAACCCGGAAACAAAGCAACAATCATAACCAAACATTGTTTAATGTAAATAAATTTAAATTGCAAAGATAATTAGAATTGCATTTGGTCCATAGCTCGACATAGTAGGCGATATCATCAAAATTACCTACATAAGCATAACCATATTTATCTCGCCAAGCTTAGAAATTGGACAAGGCCTTTTTGTTATAGCTTCTCGAATTACAAAATCAATAAAAGCACACAAGGAAATGATTTGTGCATTCCTCAACAAGAAAAAATGAGGCTCTACTTGACATATGATTTCAATTACCTAGGCATGCATGCATGATAACCTGGAAACAAAGCAACAATCATAAGCAAACATTGCTTAATGTAAATAAATTTAAATTGCAAAGATAATTAGAATTGCATTTGGTCCATAGCTTGACATAGTAAGCCATATCATTAAAATTACCTACATAAGCATAACCATATTTATCTTGCTAAAGGTTAGCTTAAAAATTAGACAAGGCCTTTTCGTCACAGCTTCTCGAATTACGAAATCCATAAAGCACACAAGGAAATGATTTGTGCATTCCTCAACAAGAAAAAATGAGGCTCTACTTGACATATGATTTCAATTACGTAGACTTGTACTACCTATCACTGAGTTGGGTAACATGCCATTTCTCTTTTCAACCCATTAACAGAAATAGCCCATGAAACGCATCGCTCCCTGCGTGAAGGACACTTTGTTACGCGCAACATAAAAAAATAAAACAAAATTATATAGAGGTTACAAATGACTTGAAACTCAAAATATTCATGCAGAATCAAAGAGATAAAGAAATGGGAAAAACACTTTTGAATTGTTTTTTCTTGTGCAGCTCAACATATCATGCTTTTGTCACTCAAACCTGGTACATATATTGTGTAACAGAATCGCCTTACCACGGAGACAATTCCGTATCAGGATCTTTCTCGGGTGGCGACATGCTGTGACACTCAATAGTACAACACATGACAGAATAACATAGCTTGTAACAAGAACATAGGTAAAGTATAGAGTTTTACATAAATCCGAATTTAAATTACAAATCAGAGTTTTTAAAAGTACGAAAGCGAAATAGTTTAACAGTAATAAAATGGTTTGATAAGATACTTAAGATATAATCGTTCTCTCCCGACGATACATAGAAATAGATCCGGTCTTGATAAGTGTCAAGCCCATGACACTGTATCGGCAAAAAACAAAGTACACCTATGAACTGCAGGGTTCCCGCTCGATGTTCCAAAAGTCAGGAAACTGACCACCCAGATCATCTGAAAAACTACAAAGAGCTACGCCCTGAGCAACTAATACTCAGCAAGACTGACCCATCAAAATGGCCATCTACAGCCGACTCCTAGACATGCACAGGCTAAGGGTAGGGTTTATGTTGCTAAAAAGCTAGCCTAAGAGTGGATCCTTATTTTTTAGTTTTAGCAGCAAGTTAAGTTGACATGCAAAATAATAAATTTAGTTTGAACTATAACTACAATAATCATGATTGCAATACAATTAATAATAATTCCATATAATAATATTGAACCCATTTATCATATTAATGGCTTCCAACAACGTTCCGGAGCAGCGATCAAGTGGTACTCGTTACTATGAGGGGCAGCAACTTAAATCAATTTACATCCTACAGCAGAAACCTGCTTTCACGATCCATACATACTTCATGGAAGCCGCATGGAGCAACCTTTTACTGCAGTACTGCAAGGTCGTCCGAGTCCAGACTCCCTCGAGAAAGGTCCCCCAACGTGATGCGCCCCGTGCCGCCATCCGTGGGTAGATTGCTCCCTCCTCTTAGCCCCAGTTCCACCAAAGTAGGGAGAAGGCTATCTTTCGACCAGTCAGTAATTATAGCTACATCAGTTTACTAGGCCCATAACTCCAGCATGCAAACAGTACGTTCAAACTTGACCTCATAGGACCGGACACGACACGGGCCTTAAGTGACTCGAACGAGGCTACCTCCTTGAAGACAAGTTATCCTTCCCTTTCCTCCTAGTTGCCCATCTAGTCTTTATTATTATCCATTCAAAGCCTTGCTATAACCATTTCCCAGTGAGATATATGACTCAACTACGAGTGGTCTCCATACCACTCAATGACTCATCGTCCTAATTAAGCAAGCCGCTACCATCCTAAGACTATCATTGGGTAAAGGGAACCTATTGCAATGCTAGGTTTTCAAATAACTCCTATAAACTTAATGCACAGACAAACCTACATCACACTATCTAGTGATAAAATAAAAATGTTAAGACTTGGTACTGATATGCATGAGAATGATTTTTGATTCATGGTACAACCTGGACAAAATTCACCAATACGATATTTTGTTGTGCAAATGAACAGGCATGGGGTCGCGATGAGTGAACATGTGTGAAGTGCATAACAAGGAGGGGTACTGATAATAATAATTTTAGTGTGTGAAAGAATTGCAATGCAAGGGACAACCACGGTTACCCTATAACCTTATAATGAATTGAAATATTAATTCTATAGGACATTTAATTATTTTAGCATGGTTCTGGACATCAATTGATCATGGGTGATTTACTGCTATTAGAACATGCCAGGGGTGATTTATCGACCAAGTTTCATTTACATGTATGGGTTTAATAATTTTAAATAATTAAAATAATGAAAAAAGCCAATTAACTAATTGTGATAAATATATAGAGAACAATAAGGTGTGTGACTTCACAGAGGGGGCAAGCATGTCAAAACATGATTATACACCAAGTTTCAAGAATTTATCAGCCCCATGGATTTATATATGAACTTACTAATGCTTCACCTATTTATTTTAATTCTAATAAAAATGTTAATCATACCAAGTGTTTAGAATTTTTCTACAGTAGTACATGTCTAGAGGAACTCATATAATTTTAGTTTGCTTGAAAACTCCTAATATCCATTTAATTATGCATTTTACAAGCTAAAAGGATTTTCTGGCTATTAATAATTCGCTAGAAAAATGATTTTCTTGGTGGCCACACGGATCCTTGCCACAGGAGATCCGGCCGAGTCCAACACAGCGCACGAGCAGCTGCTCGGCCATGGTGGCCACAGCACGCTGTAGACCGGCGGCGCGTTGCCAGAGTGGACCAAATGGCCATGAAAAATATAAAAAAACAATACCAAAACATAGAGGAGCTCGACGCGAACTCCGTTGAGGTGGTCCCGAGGGACGGAGTGCAACGGAGTGGCCGGTGGCGAGCAGCGAAGCCGGAGGTGTGGTCGCCGGTCGATGAATTGATGCAGGCAAACCACAGGGTTTCACGTGCCGGAGAGGGGTGGAGGTGGTAGAGGAGGCCAAGGCGCTCAGTTTGAGCCGGTAGATCCGCGCCGGCCAGGCGCGAGGAGGCGACGCCCGAAGCTTCAAGTCCTTGGCAATGGTGGTCACGTGGTGAAGAAAGAAAGAAGAAGAAGGGGGCGTCGAAAATGGAAATGAGCCGGGTTCCAAAACCGGGGGCGACACCTCGGTTTTGGGACGGTCGGACCGACTAGGTGCGCCCGGCGCCAATGTACGACCGCCACGCGGCGGCGAGGCGCCGGATGCCTGGGCCCGCGTGGGGGGAGGAAGACACAGGCGAGGCTGACAGGGGGCTCTCATGATTTTTTTTTGTTGGTTTTCAAAATAGAAATATATTAATAATTTCATATCTTTAAAAATATAGATCCTATGAAATATCTAAAAATATGTGTGTGTTCATCATAATATTCTCTAATTTATAAAAATGATAATGCTCAACAAATATCATTTGAATTTAAATACGAATTTTTTAAAGAGGGGTTGTTTTTAAGACTTTGGACATTTATTTGGAGCACTTAAGCATGGAATAAAAAGCTGAGATATTGCTCAAAATTCTATTTCATTATAATCTAAAACATATATTTTTGATGGTATGATTTATGTTGAAACATTTAGAATTGTAGTCCAAGTGGCATTCAATTTTGCTTAAATTAAATTTATATTTGATCAATTTCAGTTCAAACTTTTGTTTTAAAGCTCTTGTGATTTCTAAAGGGTTGTTGTTGGAACTTCGTGACATCAGGGGTATCACAGATTGTCTGTTTGTTTTTCGTGGCATGAATAGTCTGAGAGGGCACATGGTGGATGTGGGCGACATTATATAGAAATACATCTTTTTTAGAAAAGACATCTATATTATAAGGTAAGCTAACACCTCCCACCACTACCTCCAAATACTTCAAGTAATACGGTTGTATAAAAATATTCGTGTCATATTGTTGGTATATCTGCTGAATACACGGTTGAAAAATATTCGTCCTTGATTGACCCCGGCCGAAGCTTGGTAATAAATCACCTCGTTCAGGTTTGGACAATCAAAATGCATATGAATAGTACCAAGAATAAGGTGGTTACCATTATGAGACCAATTTTCTTTAACAGACATATACGATTTCGCAAACATCAGCCTGACACTGTAGCATGTCCAACAACATGAAATACTGTAAACCTAATGTCTCTCACGACAAAACATGGAATAAATCCTTTAATAGTAGGAAAAAAAAACATTTTCAGGACTCTTCCGCCAGAGGCAACTCATTCCTTCTTATCCACGTGATTTCTCACTTTACCTAGACTTGTACTATGGATGTGAGACATGTCGTTGTGATATATGTGTGCTTTTACATGTCATTTGAATATACTCCGTTGTACATTCGAACTTGTTTGCAACCAAAAATTGAAATTACCAGGGTCAAATGCCTAATAAGGGTACAAAACAGGGCCAGTTTCCTATTTGGCCCTATGATTAAAGCAGCTCCCTCTATTTGATGGCTCCATGTTTTTCTTTCATCTAGAGATTTCATTTTTCATAGTCAATGTTTCAACACATAACACTGTTTAAGACTAACATTATGATTGAGGAAGTGAAATGGTAGAACATATACATGAAACAAAGATATCCTGACTGTAAAATACAGACATCAAAATCATTTGCCTTAAGAGTCACTATTTCTTTTGTATCTGTGACAAGAATTAAGAATGAAATGATGAAAGTAATTAAAACACTTATAAGTTCATAGGCAGCATTAATTTTTTATTCAGCGGCATACGTTTTATTAGTTCTTAGAACATAGCAAGTCTGCACATCTGAATGGATCAGCAATGAATTTATCACAACTATAGTTTCAAATGCTGAGTATCTTCTCAAAGCAGCGATGTGGACCCTTGCCACCATAACCTGGCACAACCATTATGCCATTCTTCAATCAATCATAGTTCTATTATACTGTATATACTCCACTTGAGATGAAAGAGAGAAACCCGCTAAGCCTCATGAGTAAGCTCCGGTCGACCCGCTCCTGGCTCTGAGTCTCTGATTGCAACCAGCGTACCACGTGCTCCAAAGACACAAACATAAGTCTTAAGGATGCGTCTCTTTGATGCCGTAAACGTTGCAAGCTACCAGTCCATGGCAACCACCTTCTCCATGCAACGACTTCGGTTCATTGTCCAACCTCAACCTCACTACACTTGCCGAGGCTATCTCAATCCAGTCTACCTCCACAGACAACGTTGGTTTCATGAAACCAAAGAGTACAATGCATAAACATTTTCTTAGTACATATCGGTCTTAAAGCTGATACAACAAAAGTATCTAGGAATAAAAATATACTCTGATCTTGTTATACCATAATAATAGTAACAAGGTGTGGGTACAATCGAAATATATGCATATTGTAGTAATATAAAGTACAGTCTAACACTCCAGCTCACACAACAACAATTTTGAAACAAAAAAATCTTCTAGATGGCGATTCAAATCAATTTAGGCATATGCCATAGTGCAGTCTATATAAAGGCTCCTGAAACACAAGCAAACCATACATGAAAAGAAGATTGGGTTAATTATTAGGACTAATTTGTGTGTTTCCATTTCAATTTAAAATTACAACAAATAGCTATATACCATGTGAGCAGAATTACAGCCGGGGATTTCTGCAGTGCTGCACTGCATAATGTTTCAATACAAGTATTTATTTACCTAAATGGGAAGAAGATTGAATTAATAGAGAAACTACTCAAGTTGATTTAAATCGCTGAGTACAACTTACATAATGAATATGTTGCCAAAAAACATGAAATGCAAGTTAGAATGAACTTAGTAGCAGCTTACATACTGAATATATTGCCATGCATATCAGGGAAAGCATCATCAAATGGAGCAACCAGAAATAATCTTTCTGAAATAATTGAGAGCTTCTGAGAAACAGCAAGGATTATCCGCTGACCAATGAACTCCTCATTTCCTAAGCTACAAAACTAGTACTGAATAGAGAATTGGGGATTGGAGAGGCCAAGTAATCCTGCAAAATAAAAGACGAAATGGAAGGAATGCAATCAATACACTGTCGGTGGCATATTGACATTAGAAGCGAAAAACACATGTCTATCAACTTCGGAGTTGAATGCCCTAGTCTATAATGTTTTTTTGAGGTGAGTTATGCGAAAGCAAAAAAGTTGACTGCATAGATGTAGCAGATCAGATCAAAATAAAACATGATTAGAGTAATTCATGTAGAAAACATCTACAAGTTATACTTGTAATTTAATCATACAATGCAAACACGATCAAACCTAGAGCTAATTTATCATATTTCATCACAATTTCATAAGGATCACAAATCAATTTGTACCTAATATGTGTCCGGTGCTATTTTTGAAGAATGTATAATACAACAAGTCAAGTCACAAATGGTCCCCGGGGTACTGCAAAGTGAAATATTAAGGAGAGAATGTGTCCAACACAAGGGCCTAGACGGGTAGACATGTGTCCCCAGCAATATAGACATGTGTCCCCAGCAATATATTGTTAAATTTGCAAAATAAAATCAACATTTGTGGTTGCGGCTAACTAAACAGAAGCTCGTGTAGCACATTACACCAGAATTCTTTGCATCTGGTACTCTGGATGAATATACAAAAAAAAAACTATCTTCTATGCACTTTAGGTTGCATTGTAAGTTTCACCTGAATCTAGGGGAACAGCCTTTTCAGGAACGGTGACTAAACCATTGATTATCTCATCAATAAGTTTGTTATCTCTTTCTGACGACAAAAATGTTCTTCAGTGAAGCTGAAAGGGAATGGAATTGCAGTTTGAATTACCCATCAACCAAACAACTGAGTGGTGCCAACTTTAATGAGTGGAGAAAAATGAAAAATTCAACTGCAACGTTTAATTATCTGAATGATTATAAGCATTCTGACCACATTAACCTCATTTAAGTTTACTATGTTTGAGGTAGGTATAGGAAAAAAGTATAAGGTCAACATTTCTTAGTGGTCCTTACATTAGTATAATGAAATGTTGAGATATTGTTTATTTTTAAAGTTAGGCATGCAATTAAGGAACTCAACATTACAATTTATTCAATTATATACAGGGAGCACATAGTGATAGTAAAGCGTTCAAGAATCTTGATAACAGTAAATTCTTTCACATCAATATGCACTAATGCAGGCATGTTGTGTAGTCATGCAAACTTCAGAGGCACAAAAACAAAATGAATAGGATTCATTAGCCACTTAATAGCACAGATGTAACTTGCCCAATATGAAGTCTGCTGCCTGGTGAGAAAATGTACCAAATGTCAAGCCAGCTTCTCTCTGCAAAAGTAAATCCAACTTTATAATGTCCAAGGGGTGATCTTAGTTACACGCAGATGATAGTAGTTTACCCTCACAAAATGCCATCTGATAGCTCCACCAGGAAATCAGTCAATATGCTAAGCTGCTTCATCTCATCTTCACTGTTGAAATCTACATAATGGAAACAATTGAAGCAACATTTCAAGACAAGCTACTAATCCTGTCATACGGCAACCTTATTTAGCTACAAGTATAAGAGTTTCATGGGCAAAATTGTTATTCGTCCACTGCACTGTTGCAACAAAACACAAGTGTAATAAAATTCCAATATCCCCTCAAAATTCAAATAACATGCTTGTGAAACCCAATGCAAGACAAGCCATACATGGCCTGAGGAACCTCCTTCTGAGCACCTCGTTGATCCAGTGATTCCCACCACTGCTTCCGTGTTGTGCCGGCAGATCCCCACACCCGTTGAAGAAGAAGCACTGCCACAACACGTCTGGCGGCTCCATGTTTTGCATATAATATAATTGAGTCACTCACTCAATGAGCCTTCCCCTACTGTTATAAGCATCAGATTGGTCAGAATACTATAGGAAAATGGGTAATCTACACATACATCACCTGAACAATTAGCACATCAAGGCACAAGCAAATGAATACGGTACTTGGACTTGCTTGTCCTATTTGAGCAGATCCCCTGGCCACTGAGCCAATCATGCTGGAGAAACCCAGTTGCAACGTCAATGCAGCAAGAAGGCAAATTACGGGAGGTGAGGATGTGTACCTCGCAATGCTCGGCTGGTGCCACTCTTGTCGTCTTCCAGAGTCCTAGCATGAACCCCCATGGGTCCTTGATGCGGCCCTCCCAATGGATGATGGCAGGTTGTGGCAGATCCCCTTCCTTTGACCTAAAAATCTTCAACTTTTGGGGCCATCGCAGTGTCCAGGCGATGGAATGGGGAGGACGGCACTATAGAATCATATCTGCAAGACTGCAAGAGAGGACATGGGTGGAGTCGTGGAGATATATTTTCTCAGATCACGGAAATTAATATATTTTCTCAGATCAATACACAAGACCACCTTTTTGATGTACATTCTACATGCTGCTAGGGTTTCATGATGACGCGAAGGCGTGGGGAGGGTGCAGAGCATGGGGTCAAGGAAGCCGCTGCTGCCCGGCAGCGGGAGGTCGAGCTCACGCGGGGAGCCCACGTAGACATAGGGCTCGTCAGGGTCCCAGCAGGGGCTGCGACTGCAGTGATGCGGGCGGAAGCGCAGCAGTTGAGGAGGTAGGAGAAGCCACGGAACCCATGCGCGGTGACGAGCAGGAAGTGGGCAGCAGTGGCGAGGAGGAGCATGTGGGGTCGACGGGGAGCACGACACGGCCTTTCGAGCACCACCGCTGAATCTCGCGCTTCGCGTGTCGGGAGGCTGCTGCGAGGAGGCATCGGGGACAGCGCATGACCGAGTTCCTGGCGGTGGAGTCCGACGGAGGAGGGTGCAAGGCTAGGGTTGAGGGGGACCGTGGAGAGGGAAGTGGCGGCACCGATGAGAGAGAGAGAGAGAGAGAGAGAGGCATGGGGGCTAGGGTTCCACGGTTAAGTGGGAAGCAAGAGGGAAGTGGCGGTGATGTGGGATCGGGGAAGGAAGGAGGAGGGCGGCGTGATTTTCAGGCAGGTATAGGCGGGAGCTAGACGGTACGCGGGTGAAAAAAACAATGTAAAAGTGTAAGAATGAGTGAATTTTATGAACGAATGAGTGAGACAAAGTTTACATATAGTAGGACCATCCAAATCTTGTAGTTAGATGTAGGTGGCCCACGCTAAATGGAGGCCTCAGATCATTGGATGGGTGGCTGTCTGTAGTGACAAAACTGGTCCTGTCATTCGTTCTTTATTAGTTTATATATATGTCATTGAACCGGAGTGGAGGTCAATCACATATGCATCACCGTAGTCTGAATTGCCCAGTGCAAGCAAAGTATTGATCCTCTCTCCAATATGTATTGTCTCAACACTCAAGGAAACAGTGCCACACCAATCCTCGTCTTGTTCGCTACTCTGTATCGTTACTAGGTTGCAACGGTTAGCCATAGCTCCAGGTGTTTCTTGGATGCTCAAGCTGAACCAAGGCTGGTACACAGGAAAGGGATCGTATCTGACACTCTGAGAGAATGCTCATGCGGACGTCCATTGTTCTAACGCTAACATAAGGATGTAGGAGGTGTCCTTGATGACTTGGGCACATGCTCTACCTTGATGTGGTCTGTGGTCAAGATATAGCATGCGGCCGTTATCGTGGAGATTCGTAGAGACCATCCCTCCATCTCCATGTGGCACAGGACAAGGAACCCGAGGAGGGAACCTCAGGCAAGAAGCAGCGGAAGAAGCGAGATCGGCCATGATGCGGCCACACCTCTTGCACATGACGCCGCAGCTGAAGAGGAACACCATGTTCATGTCGCGCATCCGTGTGAGGATCTCAGCAACAAATTCTTCTGTGAGGGCTGGGATTTGTGCCCCAACAACCATGGCAACCATCTGTCAGATTCAGAGCTTACGACAAGGATGGCAGAGACGGAGGGCAAGACCACCAGCAAAATACATGGTGGAGGCGAGATGTGCAAAATAGGGTATTGCGGCAGAGAGAAGTTTAGTGATGAGATCTTCTGGGCCATTCCAGGTTGGGTGCAACACGTAGCCTATGAGATTGTTTCTTTTCCTGACAGAAAACATCAATAGGTTTCTTTGCTGGTTGTAGGCAGTTGGCTGTGTAAATTATCACCTAATTTCTCATGATCTTTACTTGTGGCTGAGGTAGCAATATTTAAAGATGGCTCATCAAATGAACTCATAACACATGCATTTCTAGAGGTCATTATTGCTTCTACCTAACATATACTGGTGATTCAATATACTTCTTACTGTTTTTGTGAACACATGGTTGGTGGTCATTTATAAAATTATGTGATGAAAGAAGAATATGTGCCTTGTTGTGTTGCCAGCCCTTAAGGTCTATAAATATTAACCAAGAGAAATTATAATTTGCACTCTGTTTGTATTGATAGAACCTGGTGCAATGAAAAAAGGAGCCCAAATCAACAGTTAGAAAGTATTGTCTATTACTTTCGTCCTGTGAGGTATTTGAGGAAAAGGAGGCGTCAGCAAATCAAAATCTAGACCTGCAATGTAACATCGGAGTAGAAATAGAGTCTAAAGAGTAGATACATTGACCATCGGGTCTACATGTGATGGTTTTTGTTCAAGTTGGAGTAATAATGCTAGAGAATAATTCAGAGGGGTGCTGTCCCCTGGCTGGATGCCCTTTTTTCTAAAATTTTTCCCTCCTCGATGCATACCTTTTTTTTTTTAGGGAACTCCTCGATGCATAACTTTAGCTTGTGGGGGGTTCAAACATGGTCAATGTAGAATAATTGTAGCTGATGTTTCAGATTGATCTGGCAGCATCGGCACCCGCTACAGCAAACCTAGCTTCATCAGTGTGCGCAAAGTTAGACCTGATCCACACCATTCATGCATGTATAGTGAGCGGCATGGTAGAAGAAGAGCACCTTTACAATAGGCTAGAATTAATATGGACCGTCCATTTTTCTTGATCCAACGGTTTTGATCTACTTATACTACATTGATCCTCTACGTAGTTTAAATCAATTTCGTGAAGTAGTATGAAATAAGTTGGGGTGTTATAGGAAAAAAAAAGTAATGGTAGGCTGTAATTTCAAAGATCTCTTAGAATAAAATAAAACACTAACTCGTTTTATTTTTTCATAAGTCATTCACTTTTTCGTACACTTCCCAATTCATTTCAGTTCTCTGTGTTCATCATCTCGGTAGAGTTGGTTTCCAGCAGGGGTGCGACGGATCCGATCCGGCGACAACATTGGTGGGCGTGCTGAGGCACGACCTGATCACGGTGGTTATCGAAGCCTAGGGAATTTGTTCTTGTTCTTGATGAAACCCTAGTTCCTGTTGCCGACTTGCCAGATGGATTTCAATCCTCCGGTGTGGCAAGGTTCTTCCTAGAGCAATCCTAGGATGCTTTATCGAGATTGGCGTCAATGGAGCATCTCGGCGTGTTGGCTTAGGGTGACGCGTGCCATCGAGCCAACGTCTCGATGATTCCGGTCGGCGGTGGTGCAGTGTGCATTACGTCAAGGATGCTGTCCTTCATCGCGTACGATTCTAGTAGACGGCGTCCACGGCAGCGTCTGCGCTCTGCATGACCTTGGCCAGTAAGCAGCGCACGTGTGGACGTCATGCGGCTGTTCGCCGTCAACGACGACTGGATGCACGACATGTCAATTTAATTGAAGGCACCATAGAGTCATAACAACAAGCGAGGTGGAAGGTGTTGCGGAAGCTCCTGATGATACAGCCTGGTTTGCATTCTTGAAGGCAGTGATGAAGTAGCACGGGTAAGGAAAGCGACCTGGTTGACGTTGTAATCGGTTGAAAACCTAAGTGATGATCTATGATTAGACCGTAGATGCCTAGGATTACCATCTGTATATCTTTTTGCGGATGAAGTCATAGTGTGTGTATTTCTGTCCGAATAATTTCTCTAATCTGTGTGTAAGAACTATACTTCATCAAACTAGTGATGAATGCCATATGAACTAGATTCATATATAAGCTGCAAAAAGAACAACATGGACAAGCTGAAACAGTAGATGGTTGAGAAGTAAGAACAAACAAACACACACAATTGCAAATATTTCTGAAAGTCAGGTCTAAATTTCCATCTCTTTTATTTATTTTTTATAACGAAAACACAAATCTTCAAAAATCACATTCAGGAACTCATTTCTGATGAACAAAAACGTTGGTAAAAGAAAGATTCCATACATGGCTGGTAATACATAATTTACAAAGAAGCCATGTACACCTTCAGATTTGTAATCATCAACCCTTAATAACTTAATGTCAACTATGAGACTTGGTCAGAGATAATGAACTCTTTCTTGCCCTCTCAACACAGCCGACTCGACACTTATAGATCAGGCATACTAATCTCAATTTTCAACATATAGGTCTCTAGAAAAAGTTCAACTGGTGTATCCTTTAGACCACCTACGTGAGAAGAACAAAATATCTAGAGCTGTTTCGTCAGAAAATGGACATGTGAACCATAGTCAACTAGGAAGAATGCAATACCAAACAGATCCTAGAGAAATGACAAAAGATTATATGGCAGAATGACAAAAGGGATATATACAATTAATACTGCTATTTCAAGTTTGACATAACTGGACCGGTTGTTACATATTAAATATTCATCAGAAAATTGTACCAGCTAAGAAATTCATTCATTCCAAAAGCATTTCATGTAATTTACTGAAAATCCCACCATTTTCACTTAACTCGATCTCTATGGAGCTCGGCGGATAGAAAAAGTGCTACCGTGTTCAACAAGGCATGAAAAGTGCAGAGGAAAACGTGGAAAAAAGTGTCTCGCAGGACATACATCGAACAACTAATCTGCACTACAACACAAGTAATCAAGTATTGAACGGCAGTTCCAAGTCTCCCTACTAGTTCACGAATTGATACAGTTTTCTTAAGTCATGATGAATGAGACTTAAGTGAAATCGTTAACAGTAGAGGTCACTTGAAAATTGTACTCCAACCAACAAAGAAACTGCATTGATCGAAGGGCATACCACAGCTATGGACGGGGAAGGCAGAAGAGATTCCGATTGTGGCAGGCTGCACCATCTGCTCGCGCGACGCGCGCCTTGATTGATGGCGCGGTGACTGCGACTTGATCGCAGCGGTGAAGGCGGGACCAGTGGCCAGGAGTTGTGGAGACGGAGGCGGCGGCCAGGCGATGCGCCACTTGATTTTTCCTGACCGGTTCTCGGCGCAGTCAAAGTTTTAACAATCATCGGCGTTCTGCGAATGGCGGCAAATTGGCGTAGTGGCGCGATGGCCATAGTGCGAGTGGCGCCGGCGCCGGCAGCGATGCCATCTGGTTTCTTTTTGGTGAGACAGATATTACGGTGCTGTCTTCGGTGGCAATAGCAGTAAATTATTACAATATTAGTTAATTACAATTGTGTCCTTTAAAATCAATGGCTGTATTAAAATTATACTAACTCAGGTTTAAAGTAGTATAACCCACCGTAGAGAGAGTATAGAAGTAATATTTGCATGCTATTTTATTTCTAAATTCTCAATTCTTGAAATTAAGAATACCCAAATAACTATTCAATTGATGAGTGCGAGCCTATCTTAAGAAATTTCCAAGCGAGATTCATGGTAGCTGAAAGTTGGGAAATTTTTTAATGAAAATCAGTTTTTTTAAGTGCTACTTAATATTTTACGATCAAAACTTCCTCTGAGATGTTTCCGCCAAAGAAAAAGAAAAAACAAAGGTACTACTGAGGTGGTCCACTAGGAATGAATAAATAAACCTAGTACAATATTAGCATATACCAATATTACAATAGGAAGATATAAGCATCTAAGCCGCAACAGAGACAATTATGCCGGTCTCCATACCGACACAGCGGCAAGAAGCACCAGCAATGTTGCCGCTATTCCCTCTCGGCATCCTTTTCAGTTTTCTCTTCCCCCGCTGTTCTACAAATACCACTTGCATGCAACACACACGAAGTTGCACCTTTTTGCACTACTTGGGCCGAGAAGATACATGATCACTAGATAGTGATTAAAATATCATTGCAATTTAATCCATGGAAGCATTATTGGCATAGGAACTTTTTTTCTTATGGCCGCAATAGGGGTACCAATATAAATTTCAAGAATACTATCAATTATCCAATCATGAAAGACCCCTCCAAAAATTCCGTCTTCTTGAATATCCTATAATCTGTAACTACAAGTCACAGATATACCACGTCACAGATAGTATATATCATTATTATAAAGTTTATGATATACTACATCACAAAGAAATTTTGATCCATCAGACCATGATACCTAAGAATATTGATGTTGATGCTGGTCATTGTATTTTTGTTTTCCATTCCCGTTGCGAGAGTAAGGACGAGCTGAAAATTCTCATGGTAGATACAGGTGTTATTTAGTCTCCTTGCATACATGCATGATGAATATCTGCTATTGTTTATCAATGAAGAAGCAAAAATAGTGAACCCAAAACGCTTTCAGTATGTACATAAGTTGTTGAACGGTGGCGCTGCTACCGCTCCACGGCCATGATGGGAGACGGCAGCAACCTGGAAAAAGCATCACAAAACTGAAGAGCACAAGGGCCACTCCCAGCGTGCACCAGTAGTAGTAGTAATCAAGAGAGTATTCTTATGTGTGATTTTGAAGTCATTTACCTGAAGAACACTAACAAACTGCTGATGTCAAATTTTATCACCAGAACACTTACAGCTACTCTTGATAATTATACAAGTGGGTGGGTACTACTGCTACTTCCGGTGTCACTGACAACCATACAAGTGGACGATTATAATTACTACTGCTGTCGGTGCACGGTGGGAGTGCACTAATACTCTTGCGTTCTTCTTATAGTTGTTGTTCTGTCGTGCTTTCTCTAAGTTGATGCCACCTTAATTTTTTTTTAGAACAGATGTGTCCCCATGGTTCTCCGAACCTGTACTATCAACATTTTATGGGATGTAAGCATTTGTGTAATTACGGAATGTCTTAACTATTTTTGTGACATCTCCGCCCCACGAATGAGGGGAGTAGTCAAAGGATCGAACATCGGGTGACATCTTAACGAAATAAGAGTACAAAAGCACACACATATGAGCATAAAAGAATAGCGTGCAATGTTAAAATTTAAATATTATAACTTTGGTTCTGATCTAAGTTTGTAAACAAGTTTGAAATTCGGTAACATAAATAGCGGAAGCAATATATCTCATGTTAAAATCCTATCATGAAGCACATCAAGTCCGTAGACGTGCCTCATTATCAAGAAGAATACCTGCACAAAACAACATAGACCAAAGCCTTGAGCAACTAATACTCAGCAAGACTTATCCGTTAAAATGACACGCTAAGGCCGACACCTAGTATGCAGGGGGCTGACCAAAGGTTGTGGAAATAATTGCAAAAAATAGCACTACTATTTGATCCTTATTTTCAGACTTTAGCCAAGTTAATAGAGTTTTTTTGCATAAAATAAATATTGTGCAACTATACTATAAGAAACATGGATGCAAATTTGTAATATAATTTATAGAAATACAATGTCATCATCATCATTTCACTTTGTACTTCGATGTGACTGCAATCACAAGTGGTACTCAATAACCGCGATAGACGGCGATTCAAATCGATTGACATCCTGCAGGAGAAACCCAAGCACACGACATACGCACACTCACGAGGAGTCATGTGCGGCCACCTTTCACAAGACACCATAGAGCTGGTCCAGAGCCAACCTCTCCCGAGTACACATCATCCCATGCCCACGCCGAAGTCATCCATGAGTAGCCCGTGCACTCTCCCTTCTAACACATACCCCAATTCCTCCATAACCTTCTTCATCACTAAAAGAGAGGTTGGGTTGTCATCCAATCACTATGATAATCAAGCTACGTCGGTTTCCTAGTTCCCATATAAAGGTATATACTTGGTATTGTTCAAGCTTGCTCAACGGGGCCACACTCGAAGGGGGTTCTTAATTGATATTAACGGGGCTATGACAAACAAGGTCCAACCTTGTCACCTAAACCTACACATGCACCTACCATGGTCTCAAATTAATCCATCATTACCATGTGAGAGTTACAAGTAATAAAGTCCCAGACCATCCTACATCGAGTAGTCTCTGTACCACTCGATTTTTGCTACCGATGACTCGATATTAAGCACGGCAAAATCTATCGAATGGCTGCCCAAGTTGACCTATACCCATAGGATTTATCTTTCCTACATGCAACTAGGGTTCCAATCAATTCCTACACGTAATACACAATCATGACACGCATACATGTAATACAAAATAAAATTTTAAAACATAGGAGTGCGCTAGGGCTTGCCTTGGTCCGAGCAATGTTAGCACACTCAAAAACATAGTCAATCCATCATCTATCTCTGCAGCACCAATGTCCTCATCGTTGGTACCGGCTTGTTTCCTAGTAAAATGATGCACTATGCAAGTCAAGAACATGATACGATAAGGAAGCTCATAGAACTTCCTTAATTAATGGATGCAATGACATAATGCATATGAGGATATGCTTATTATATTGATAATGAGTGAGTTAATTTACTTTTGCATATTTCTTTCATTGACTCCTATCTAATGCCAAACGGGTTTTTCTACCAAAGAATGGTGCAATGATGCAGCAATTTTATTCATCTAAATGAGCATGGATATGACCAGAGACACTCTAATTTAAATGAAACCTAACTATTAGAGAGCAAAGTGCACATGTGATTGTAATTAAAGTAATTAAGGTCGAGTTACTCATTTTTATGATTATGCCACTAGCTAGAGATGAACAAGCTACTAAGATGAAACATGGTCCTAGAAGACAAATGCTAGTGAGCAATTCATGGCATGAACATACACCAATTAATTCTAGTAAAAATCACAATATAAGGAGGCCTAAAGCAAAATATATCATTTTATGCAAATGCCTAGTAGAAGAATTTTATGTTAATGCACAGAGACATAGTACAATGCAATTAATGAATTACAAAACAAAAATAAGCATCACAGCATTATTATTTATTTTTCTAGCATTCAAACAGCCCTAAACAAAGATAAATGCATAACCATCAATTTGATAACATGAAACACAGAGAACATGCATGCAATAATTGGGAAATTAAACATGCCTTATTGTAGAGTTATGATTTTATTTGTATTTTTTTATTATTAAATGCACTCGTAAATAACTATGAGGTTTCAATGTGCTTTAACAATTGATTAAAATAGTACATAATAAGAGGAGTCCAAAAAGTATTTATTTGTAATTTTCTATGAAGTGTATTTTTTCTGGATTGATATATGTGGTTACAACCATTTTATTTGCTCAATAAATGCATATAGAATTAAATGCTTAGAGTTGCTCTGTTTTAGCATTTTAGAAAAATAGAGCATATCCTCAGAAGTCCAGAACATATTTTTTTGCATTTTTATTTCAATTAAATATTTTTGTATGAGTTTGTGAACCTAGAAACATTTATTTTGTCATTTTAATTTTGCAGGAATATTACCTTGCTAATGGGCCGAAATGAGCCAGCCCATTAGCTACAGCGCAGCGGGGAAAGGCCCCCCTAGGCCAGATCCGGCCCAAGCGGCACTAAGGCCCAAACCTGCTGGCCCAGCCACTTGGCCACACCAGGCCACGCAGGCGCACATGCGCACGTCATGCGGGCGCCACGGTGGCGCGGTACCAGTGGCTCGCTGGGGCTCCGATGGAGCTCGCTACGCCTTAGGCGACAGAAAGGGGATCGGAAGGAGGCACGACTCGCAAGGAGGGACAAGGACGTGGCCTGGAGACGCGACGCAACGCGTAGGTGACTCATGGCGATGGTCCGAGGTGGAGCCGGGCGGTTGACAGCGGAGGAGGTCACGTTCCCGGGAAACGATGACGAAACCCAGAGTCAAAAGGGGTTAAACGGTTTTGCAGGGGGTAAGGCAGCTCGTCGGCGGATGGAATCATAGAGGGGCTCGAGTTGATGGCTGGAATTTAAGGTTTGCCAGTGACGCTGGCTTCGGGAAAGAAGGGCCGATTAGCGGTGATGACAGCGAACAGGAGGGAGTTGGCTTGCAGGGAGGGGGAGGAGGTGACGACGGTGCTGTGGTTTTGCTCGGCCGGGGCTGGGAGAGGCTAGGGAGGTCGAGCGACGGCGAGGTTGCTTGGGCGGCCATGGCGACTAGAGCGAGAGAGAGAGAGAGAGAGAGAGAGAGAGAGAGAGAGAGAGAGAGAGAGAGAGCAAATGGGTGAGAATCGGCACCGAGTGAAGACCAGGGGGGAGACAAGACCTCGATGTGGGGGCGCTGATCCGGACCAAGGGCTAGCTAGCCGTATGCCGGCGGCCACGCGGCGGACGACCAGTCGGCCAGGGTCGGTGTGCTTTCTCTGAGTATATGATAGGTGGGGCCCGCGGTGGGTTGGAACTCTAGAAAATAGAACTGTCAATGATTTTGAAGCCAATATTTTGAGCACTAGATCAATTTTCTCAAGAATTCCAAATGCACCATTCTCTGGAGAAAAGAGTGGAGAAGAGAATGGTGAAGACATGCAGGACATGCAGGGTCAGATCCATGAGATATTTAATTTTGAAAGTTGCTTGTTGATTAGGAAGACAGAGAAATCTGAAGTCTGGATTTGCTTAACTTTTAACCTGTTTGCAAACTCGAATTGGGGCAACAAATGAGATCCAAATTTGATGATGTCGATCTGGAAGTGAAATTATGAGGGAGTTATCCAATTTCCAATTTGCTTGACTGACAAGGCATGAAATCTGATCAGAAACTTGACATTTGCTAAAAATTCCAAACATGGTAGTTCTTGACTTTATTAAATCAAGCCAAAGTTATATGTTGTTAATAAAGACTGGATCTAAATTATGGGTATGATCTGGTGCAATGGTTTCTTATAAAATTTGAAACTTGAATTTTTAAACTAACCCTGTTTATGAACTTTGTGTGATTTATTTGACTTACTTACCGATGAGATAAAATCACTCAAAATTCTCTAAAGTTCTTATTTGTTACATAGACCAAGATTATGAAATTTATTTGAGTCATTTGTATTAGATAATTTGGAGTTCTTTTTCAAGCCATATTTGACTTCCATTCAAATAAAAAATCAAACACGAGTTTTAAATTCTTACTTTTCTTTTGTTTCTCCTCCTTGGCTGTCTAGGGTTGATTATTGCCTTTACTTTGTGACACAAGGTGTCACAGTCCTTCCCCCTTAAAGAAATCTTGCCCTAAGATTAAAGGAGGTGAAAAGGTTTGGGTTTAGTCTACAAGCTCCGGACATTGGCTTCGTAGAAGCTCCTCTGATTCCAAAGTTGGTTCATCTTCAGTACGGTTGCTCCATTGCACCTTGAATAACTTGATCGTCTTCTTGCAAGAACTTCGTTTGCTTTCGTCAAGCACTTTATCAAGTATTTGGCATAGGTTAAGTCGGGTTGTAGTTGCTTGGTATCTTCCAAGGTGATGTTCACTTGTGGTCTTATCCTGGAGTCAGGACACACGAAATGTGTCTTACACACTAGCAAGTTCGACTGGCAGATGGAGATTATAAGCCATGGGTCCACATCTTGCAGGGATTGGTTAGGGGCCAATGTATCATGGTGCTAAAGTTTAAATGGCAGTGGAAAATTTTTTTTTGATGTGATAGAAAGATTTAGGATAGCAATAGATGATACAACCAGAAATTTGGGCCGGGATTAAAATGAGTGACTAAGAGCCAGAAATCTGAATCGCAACAAATTGGTAACTTAAGGCAACACGGATAGATGTGTAGAAGAGTTTCAAAAATTGCTTTTGGCCAATAAGTTATCAAAAGAGGATCATGACTTGGGGCTTCACAAGGCTGATCAACAAAACGAAATCAACATTGTAGACAATTATTCTAGCATATAAGAGATCAGTAGTTCAAGGAGGTTCGAATCAAATGGGCAATCAAATAAAATTAGGCCAGTAATTAAGATCTTGGGTCTCTTGGTTGCTCCTCAAAGACAATGATGATTTTGAAGCAACCCACAAAAATTCAGTTCGATAATATGGTTACTCATTTTTTCCATTCTTGCTCATTATTAATGGTTATTCATGCATATTAGCCCTTAATGCATATATGAATGCTCCCCAACTCGAATGTTATGATGCAATTTACATGCATGGCATGCAGGCGTGATGCTATGCACATGGATGATCGTGCATATGCAACGATGCACTTGCATAGTGACATTCTACACATGAATGATAATTGATGGTGCACATATCTTATGATGTACATATGCATATGAAATGGTGCATATGACGTGATGCAGATGCTTGCACATGTACATGTAAATGATTGCAATATGGTGCACATGATATGGTGCATACATGATGCTTCATGCATATTCATGATGCGCGTGAATAATGGTGCAATGCAATTATGTGATTTTTGCAATATAATTAATTTATTGATGCATATTATAGAGTTGTATAAATGCACATGGTTCATGCATCTAAAATTGTTTATTTGCTTGAGCAAGAATATGACATAGCAGGGAGAAAACATTATAGGAATAGCCGTACGCCGGTGGGCACGCGGCGGACGACGAGTCGGCCAGGGTGGGTGTGCTTTCTCTAAGTGTATGACAGGTGGGGCCTGTGGTGGTTTGGAACTCCAGAAAATAGAGCTCTCAACGATTTTGAAGCCAATATTTCGAGCAATAGATGAGCTTTCTCAAGAATTCCAAATGCACCATTCTCTAGAGAAAAGAGTGGAGAAGAGAATGGTGAAGACATGCAGAACATGCATGGTCCCATGAGATATTTAATTCTGATAGTGGCTTGTTGATTAGGGAGACTGAGAAATCCGAAGTCTAGATTTGCTTAACTTTTAGCTTGTTTACAAATTCGAATTGGGGCAAAAAAAATGAGATCCAAATTTGAATATGGTTCCACATCTATGAATAACAAGGATTAAGGTAGCTAAAAGTTGATGATGTCGATCAGGAAGTGAAATTATGAGGGAGATATTCAATTTCCAATTGTCTTGACTGACAAGGCATGAAATCTGATCAGAAATTTGATATTTGCAAAAAATTTCCAAAATTAGTAATTGTTGACCTTATTAAATCAAGTCAAAATTATATGTTGTTCATAAAGATAGGATTTATGGGTATGATCTGGTCCAATGGTTTCTTATAAAATTTAAAACTTGAATTCTTAAAGTAACCATGTTTCAGAATATTGTGTGATTTATTTGACTTACTTACCCATGAGATAAAATCACCCAAAATTGTCTAAATTCTTTTTTGTTACATAGATCAAGATTATGGAATTTATTTGGGTCATTTTTATTAGATAATTTGGAGTTCTAGTTCAAGCCATATTTGACTTCCATTCAAATAAAAATTCAAACTCGAGTTTTAAATTATTACTTTTCTTTTGTTTCTCCTCCTTGGCTGTCTAGGAGACTAAACAACTCTTGTCTTTATTAAGATGGAAAATAATCAGCTTGACTCCCATGTGAGGATGATCACCACAACTACTGTGATCATCATAGACATCAATATTCTCAGGTATCATGGATCCAAATTTCTTTGTCCTATAGGATAATACAATAATCGTGACAACTACGGTTTAGTTGTTGATAATGATTGATATTAGGTCATTCAAAAATATGAAATATTTTGGATGAGCCTTCACTAAAGTTGCAACAAGAATACAAGGCCTTGCTTTGCAGGCCCAACCAAGAGGACATGGCTGTCCATACACGTCATGTACAGTTGTTTGCATCCACGCTGTGCATTAAACGGACTTGATGAGCATGGTCAGACGTACACCCCTCTGGAAACCATCTGGCTCATGTCACTACCGTGGATTCCCCAATCGCCTCCATGATGGCAATGTCATTGCAGTTTGCCTCCATTAATTCTGTGCATGTCAGTGACCCGGATCAGAGGTCGATCACGTATGCATAATCGAAGTTTAAGTTGTTGGCTGCAAGCATAACGTTGCTCCTCTCGCTGTCATCTTTGCTTGCAGTTCCAGCTAGCTAGAACAGAAGGCTTTGCTTGGTTGCTCTGGCAAAATCAAGAATGGTACATGAAATTATGAAAGGGCCCGATCAGAGGTTGGTTATGCAGATGCGCCTGTTTTCACGTTTACAACCAAGGTGTGCATGATTGGGTTGCGACGATTATCGCCGTTGTAAAAGAGCCAATGCACTGGTCGTGGAACCATGTGGCGTTCAGAGTTATTGGAAGGAGGTCAAATTTGCGGGTGAGCAGGTTGCACACACAGAGGTGGACCAAATTGTCGCTGGTGGGGACGCAGAAGATGCAGACGTTTTTCTTCATTGGCGAGGCCAAGTTCATACTAACGTTTTTCTTCTTTGTGCGTAAGGCGCTCTTCCTCTGTTTCATTGGCAGGTGGCGCCATGAAGGAGGATGGATGGTGATAGACTCAACGACACCAAGGACGAGGCGTGACGAAACTGTTGTTTCATCAAAGGGAGATCTCGGCGGGCATGGATCTAAACTGGCAAGAAGATCAGCTGCAGCTGGTTTACGTTCTACGCGGTGAAATGGACGATCGTGCAAGGAATGCACATTGGAGGAAGGCTCCTGGCGCGCTAGAGAATGGGAACGCGGAGCAGGATCAACCTACTTTATATGACTGTATACCATGTAAGACGTATTGGGTTTAAGACAAATAGCAAAGTGTCCGTGCGTTGCTACGCGCTTGAATATCTAGTCTTAGTTAAAACAGGTAAACATGTCAACATGTACTATCATGTTGGTTATTATAGAAAGAAGAGTCAAGTCAATTCTTTTTCAGAATAACTTTTTTCCTCATGCAACTTGAATGTGTTTTGTTCTGCGTAGGAGTTGTATTTTTTGTATTTATGGGAACTCGAATGTTGTTTTATTCTAAGTAGGAGTCATATTTTTATATTTATGGAAAGGAGAGCACCCTATGCACGTGTTCTCTAAGTAGGAGCCCTCAAGGACGTGTCCTCTGAGTAGGAGTATGTTTGGAATATTTTTTTTTCCTCATGCAGCACGAATGTTGTTTGATCGTATGTAGCCTATTTTCACCTGTGCAGCACCGTATGAACATGTTCACCTGTTTTAGTTAAGAGTAGAGAGATATGCATGATTGCTTCTCCAGATCTAATTCAAACTCTTTCCTTTATTGTGTTTGTTTTTTGCAAAAATACCTTCATTTACCACGAGCTGCTAGAGAGTCCTTATTTGGTACTTGTGTATGAGAGAGAGACAGAGAGAGTACGGCAGTGTATTGGATTCGTTTTCATTACTCTTTTGTAGTGGCCGGGGATGGGTAATTAGTAAATAAGTATTATGGGTATTATTGGACCAATTTTTTTTATAATGGCAATGGTAGGTAATTTAAGTCATGTTAGATCTAATGGTTATTATTTATTAAGAATACAATTAGAAGGCCGGATGTTTTGCTTTTTTGTGAGAATTTTTATATTTTTCCTCCGATTGATGTGAAGGCCTCAAATTAGTAAATATAAGATAAGATATATTGGTTCTCTTACATATAACATCATGTTTGGCGAGATCATATATCTACAAATACTGAAATACTGAATTTCCATTTTAATTAGGGAGGATATTCACTGTCCTTGTACTGTAGTGTCTATCTGTGTGTCTAATTTCTATTGATATACTACTAAATATATTTGTTGTCTATATATATATGCCACGTACACATCTTGTTTGCCCAAGTGCCCTGCGCACATTTTTGCAACGTAATATTTTTGGCTGGGACACAGGGGGGGGAGGGGATAGTGTTTCTCTGACCTGGCATTGCAAGGTTTTTCACTGCAATAATTGCTATTAATCCTGCTGTGGTATGCATGACCGCTGATAATCGCGCCGGTGTCCCGGACACCACCATCTTGATGGCTGCCTATAGGCCTCGCTTGCTACATGGAAGGCATACGTATGATCCTGTAAGTGAAGTCCATTGCAAATGCAAAAGTTTATACTATAAGAACAACTATAAAATATTTGTTGAAATATCATCAGTTCATAATTTCACATCCATAAGTTAGCTAGCATTGTTTAATTTGTATACTAGCAAAATACCCGTGCCTTGCTACGGGTTTCAAAGAATTACAATGCCTCATATATTTTGCCTCTTTTGCTTTCTTAATACTTGACTGTGAGGTCATTTAGATCAAATGGTGCTACAACCTATCACTACCACAAAACAGCCCTTTAGCGGGGGGATCAAAATGCACTGTAGCAGCGGCTAACCAACCTGTTGCTACTGTTTCGCAGCTAAAAATAATCATTTGTTGCAGCGGATGTTCTGTGAGATAAACAAACCATCGCTGAAACATCTATTATAGCGGCGGGTAGTAATGTCACCCGCTGCTACGAATTAATACGAAAAAAAAATCCCAAACTTTAGCCGCCTCGGCCGGATCCGCCAGCCAGCGACGAGCCGCCGCCTCACCCCGCCGGATCCGCTTGCCCGTGATGCGCAGCCGCCTCTACCGACCGGATCCGCCCCGCACGCGGCCGCCGGAGGAGGAGGGGTGCCATGCACAGCCGCCGGAGAAGGGGTGCCATGCTCGTCCTCACCTTCCCCGAGCCGATGGCGCTCAGCCCACCGACTGCGCTTGTCCTCACCCGCCCCGTGCAGATCCGCCGGGAGTGGGGTGGTGTTCGGAGGCGGCGCTGGAGGAGGGGCATCGGAGGCGGCACCAAAGGAGGAGGGTGGCATCGGAGGCGGCATCGGAGGATGGGGAGTCGGAGGACAATTTAGAGAACAAACATGTAGAGATCATACCATAATAACAGAAACATGCATCTCATGTATAGACTGCAACATGCAGAGGTCGGAACAACTGAAGATTTCAATTACATATCACCCACGGGAGACAGCCAACCCTAGTGTTCATAGGCGAAAATGTTCGAACGAGGAACCAATTCATAACAGATCGCATGACTCACAATTAGTTTGGATGGGCGTTGAGCACCCAAGAACTAATGCACGTCCAAGACTATGGTCCCAAACTGAAAGCAGTCAACGGTCCAGGGATAACATCCAACAACTGACGGCTCAAGCCCAAGCGCAAGATCATAGTGCAGAAGCTGCGGTGGAGGCAATATCATAGTGCTAGAGCCCACGATTCTTGACGATCCTCATATGAGCAGTGGGTTTCAAGCTAGGGTATGAACGGACGAACGGTGGCTTTCTTGAGCTAGGGGTCGTTCCATGCCAGACAGAAAATCCAACTTGCGTAATTTGCTTCGGTTGATTGCTCGGCTAGAAGGCCGCGTGATCGACAATGGTATCTTGATCAGGACTCCTTGTTATTACATATATAAGTTTGCCTATTCCTTGTTCGTCTAGACTCTAATAATTTCCTTTTCCTTTCTAAAACCACGTAGAGTAGCCGGACTCGAGTTTCCTTTTTCGCAAACCACGTCGACGTAAAGCGACCAGATCGACAGACTCATGTTTGGAAATTGGCAGAATAAGCTACGGGTGGACACCACCTCTTTTATTAAGGTGTATAACAGACTACAAATTGGATATTGGCATGAAAGCAGGATACAAATTGATCTGGGGACGTGCAGTGAACCCTGGTGGTATTTTCCGATGGAATCGTTACTGTGATACGAGTTGATGTGTCCTGTTCCAATATATTGTGAATGAAATTAACGCCATGAATCTCTTGTAAACTACCTTAATGAAGTCAGACTACGCACATACCTTTGTATACATGGGATCACTTTACAGATGCAACAGTGTGAAACCTCGGTGATCTTGAATCATCGTCCTGTGCCCTGTACTTGGAATCAGCGATTTGTGTTCCCCGTTGTTGTTGTTTGATGCGCATGTATTCTGGGCATGGACAAATGGTGTTGGGAGATTTGGTTGCTGGGTATTGGGAGAGCTTGCGGCATGGAGTCCTTTTTCTTCCATCGGTCGGGCGTTCGTGATCAGCGTATAGATTGAATCGGTACTCTGAAGGTATATTTGCTCTTCTTTTTCCTTTGTGTATCGAATAATAGAAATAAAGATGTAGGACATGTGGGTATGCTGGGGATCCACAACAGTAAAAAAGGCCTGTAGCAGCGGTTCGAAAAGCTCTGTAGCGGCGGGCAGGCCACCCCGCCGCTACATAAACGCAGCTACAAATAAGCGTTTGTAGCGGCGGGTGGTCTGTCGCCCAAATAAACCGCCGCTACAGACACATTATTAGCGACGGTTGAAGATGTCAACTGCCGTTATTGTTAACTACTAGTAGTGGCGGTTGACATCATCAACCGCCGTTATTGTTAGCTACTAGTAGTGGCGGTTGACAACATCAACCGCCGCTACTTGCAATTTTCAAAAAAAAAAATTTAGCAAATATACAAAAATCAGAAATCACAGATTCTGCATACACAGAAATTTACAAATCTTATCACAGATATTTATAACATCTCATCACAGATATTTGCAATCTCATCACAGATATTTATATTTCACCACAGAATATATACAACATTGTCATCAAAATGTTCAATCGAGATTACAAAATATTTTATATGAACCCTAATGCATAGTCATCATATTTTTTCGACACACTGGACTCATATGGTGCTCTTGAACCAGCCCACTCACAAAGAGACCTATGTTTTATTGCTAGTTCACTATTTGAATCAAAGCACTTCCCTTCTGAACTAATTACCTCTCTCAACGTAAAACGATAAAAGAGAAGCTACAACTAGATACATGGCATTTGTACTCAAGTAAACGCGTGATTTAGGAATTATACCCTTTTTGATCTCGTCGTTCCTTTTCATCTTTGTAGCCTATTCTCTATTTGTCCTTGCGGCTTTCTGTGTCACATGAGCAGAGTCCTCAATGATATGGTCCAGGTAAAGTAAAATGGACATAAACAAAATCAACTTACCTCTTGTAGAGATTTCTCAATGATATGGTCCAGATAAGTTGAAGTGCCAGCCGAGAACACACAAGTATAGTAACCACAATGCACACTTCCTCATATTTGCTTATTGCACTATAAATTAGAGAACACAAGTTCGTTACACCTACGATAATTATATGAATGGATAGTACGATATGAACGTGTATGAGATGCATATAAGTCTTACCCAAAACTTATGATGGAAGTACATCTTCTTTTTCCTTGTAGGATAACATGCCCCGCCGGCTACGACATATTTCTCGTAAGCACTGCACGATCGATAAAAGCTTATCATTAGATGGTATTAACATCATCAAACCATACACACATAGACTAATTTCTTACCGATCTATGACTTCCAGAATGTCATCATATAAGTTCTTGTCGTAGGCCAGGCTGTCAAGCGATAGAAGGTACCCTTCTTTCGGAAATATCATCAGACACATCCAATGATCGCTACAACAATGTTTGCTATCAACAAGTTAATTATGATTAGATTTAATTTTAATATAGGATACATGACGAAGGTAGTAGTTGTCTAACTTACTTGAAGTTGTAAGGGGCCATAATGCACTCTCTATCTTGCCACCTCATGAAGCAGTCGTACAAGTAATTTGCAACGTAAGTCCTTGCTTCTGTTGGCAAGACCGTCTTTATTTCAGCAAGCTCTGTCGATGTCTTATCCGGATAATTTTTCGAATTTACCGTTGGGTTGATCGAGCTTTGGTTGATCCGACTTGGGTTGACGTAGGCCACCCTCCAATCTTTTCTATTGGTCTCCTTTCTTTGGAAAATAGAGTTCATAATACAAAAAAAAAGCATAAGATCATATATGGAATTATGCTTGAAATACGAAGTAGATCGAACACGACACTTACATGCACCACAGGGTGATGAAGGTGACGTCCATCTGGTCTAGACGAAACATCGAGTGAACATCCTCCCAAAATAGGTACAAGATTTGTTCGTCTTCTTCGTTGAACACCTCTTTTGGAATCCTACAAGTGATTTCGGTGACCCTTCCTTCGACGCCATCAGTCATGCAACTTCCGCATGTCCCACGGCAGGTTCTCATACATGTTCTTTGATATAAGGGATTTACTGAGTATAAATTTCGGGTATTCCACATCATCGGTAGGATTGTCCAAAATTTGATCGTCGTACAACAATACATCTCGAGGATCTTCTTCTTGCAGGACGAGCTTGCCAGTGGTTGCTAGATTTTTTTTCAATCCAGCCAAGTACTTATCAACATTACTTTTTACTTTTGGATCCTCTGGATTTTTGCCAAAACCGGTAATGGTCTTTGGGATTACCGGAGCCTTGACCTCAATTGTCAGAGCCTAGACTTGAATTGGTGGAGCTTTGTCGACAACAGGTGAAGGCTCAAGTTGAACAGTCTCCGGAAGAGGCTCGTTGTCACGATAGATTATAGGACTGAGAGTCGAGCCATCTTCCGGATGAGGAAATTGGGGCCTGTTGCCCGAAGCTGCCGCAGACATAGGAGACTATTATCCAGCTATCGTGACTACTGGCTCGCATGAAATGACCCGTGACCAGACAACGGGGGTGGAGAAGCTCGTGTGGAGAGGACAACATCACGATGTTTCCAAATGATGAAAGAGCCGAGCGCGTCTTGGAGAGTTTCTATAGCAGCCTCAGGTATCGGGCATTCGATCTCGTTGTCCTCATAGCCAGATACTATTTTTGACATGGAGACACACACGTAACCAGGAGCGTCCGTCCTGGAAGTGCCATGCCGGATGCAACCTTCATCATCTTCCCCTTGTAACCAAATGACACATGCAACTCACATGACGTTTCCTTAGTAAGGTCCTCCGTTTCTGATGGTTGCATCGACACTGATGGTTGACTCGAGACTGATGATTGCATGGAGACTGATGGCTGCGTGGATGAGGACGAACCACGTAAGAAGGCATCCATAGCAGCCTGCAGGTTGGGATCTAAATGACCGTTTTGTTTGTCGATAGCGAACATAAGAAGTTGCCACCTCCAATCCTCCTTGGCATTGTCTTCTTGCTCTTTCTTGTGCAATGTATGCTTCTTGTACAGGTGTGAGGATGTTTCAGAGAAACCTTCTTTTCATGTTGCCGATGATGACACTCGCCGTACCCGACCACCATGTTCTTTGGTCCTAATAGCCTTCGCTAGCTCATCCTTGTGATACTCTGGTGTAAACAGACCAGCCTCCGTCTGCGTCATGATGGGACTTTTCAAGGCTTGCACGACTACAACTGTCGCGGGATCCTTCACAATAATTTCTCCTTCATCGGTTAACTCGGAGCGACCATATACCCAATTCCTGGTACCCTCATTGGTGTTTGGCAAAGGATTAGGTTTTTCTTCCGCGCGGAGCTTGGCTTCCGTCTCTCTCAAAATTGGAATCTTCTTTTTGTATCCGCCCGGACCTAACCGCAGCTTGTACTTGTTCCACTTGTTCAGCTGAACCATCTTTTCACTGAGCTCCTTCGAAGCACTGCTCGTCTTCTGCTCAACAAACTCATCCCATTCTTGCTGACTGAGATTTCCATGCTTGTCGAATGGGGTTCAATTTTTCTTGACGTATTGGCAGTTGAACTTGGACTTGTAATCTCGAAAGATGTGATTGAGAGTGGACATCATGGCCTTCTTGGCTCTCTTGAGATCCGCTGGCTGGAACCGGATGGTTCCCGTGACGTCAGCCCACATATTGTCCTTTCTACCATCTAGAACTTGGCACCAATCTTGCGACATGATTTTGCAATGGTCCCTCACCACTTTGCCGCAACGGTTCCGCCATTTGGCATTGATACTAGCGGGTTCAATCGGTTTCCCATCTTTGGGGTCTACTACAGTAACCCCATAGATGTCCTCTGCCTTGTTCGCGGAGCGCTGACCATGCTTGCGTTTATATGTGGACACTTGGGCAAGCACCTCTTCTGTTTGCTACTCGAGGGCCTCATCTGCTGCAGCCTCTGTTGTAACTAGCTAACGGGCACTTCATCGAGAGCCCTAGGATATAAGTAGTAGATTTTAGTTGATTAATCTATGTACCAAATAAGAAAACTATGTTTGACAAGATACCTTCTCTTCAGGCATGTAATCAGGGTCCGAGTTCCCCAATCGACGTTCCTTAGGTGATGGAGGATGCGGATCCTCTGGTTCTTCCCAGTGTTCGCTTGATCCATCATCGTCTGAAGACGACCTTGCTTCTGAGGGTGCCTTGAGGACGTCTTTCTCTTGAGAGGGCATATTGTCAACCATGACGAGAAGGCTTTGACACCTTATATTAGATATGACGACTAGTTTAGAAAACAAGGAGTATACACCTTTCATCATTGAGCATATAAACAAGTAAAAGAAAAGTAAAGAATAGAAAAGTCAAATTTTGCTCTCAGTGCGGGTTGCTGAATCAATGGCCATCCAACGCTCTAGGATCCTTGACCTGTATAGCAGCATGTATCCAATATCCTAGGATATGGTCCGTGTCGCCACACTAGCCTCACTTAGTCGGCTTTCATCATTGAGCATGTGTCGATCGCCTATATAGAATAGACAAGTAGTACAGAGAGACAAGGATAAGAATAGAAAACTTAAAATTTGCTCTCAGTGCGGGTTGCCGAATCAACGGCCATCCAACGCTCTAAGACCCTCGACGTGTACAGCAGCATGTATCCGATATCCTAGGATATAGTCCATGTCGCCACACTAGCCTCACTTAGGCCGCTTTCATCATTGAGCATGGGTCAATCAACTATATGTGCCATTTGTTCATAGGAACGTCACATAGGTATCATAAGCAAATATATTATAGGCCGCAAGTAATATGGCATATATATGGCCAAAAGTAAATATATACAAGCAGCAAGCATATGGCAGCAAAATAATTAGTTGGCAGAGAAATAAATATATGGCAACAACCATATCCAACAGCAAGCAACTATGTACTACAAGCATATAGGACAGTTAGTTTCACTATTTGCATGTTATTGGAACAGTGATCAGTAGTGACTCAAAGGCCAAAAGAACAGTGATCATCATAGCACACAGGTAACATATTCTTGGCATAGATATATATCTACACTAGTCATGAATATACTGCACCACTCTACACTATCACAGTTACATGATCTCAAGTCACTATGACGATCACAAAATTAACATAACACCTAAAATGAAAACTGTTTCCAACATATAGGGCAGCAACTAAACTGATCAAGGCAACAATGAGCATATGAGTATGAAAATAAGCCACTTTGATTTAGCTAACATCATCATGAAAATCAATCACATTCACATCTGAGCTAACAATGAGCATAGGGAACATAGGTATGATGGCAAGAAAAAAAGTTAATAAATTAATTCCTGCCATTCTGAGCTAACAATGACCATAGGAATATAGGTATGATGGTAAAAAAAGCTAATAAATTGATTTTTTCCATTCTGAGCTAACACTGAGCATAGGGTATATCTCAGAGGGATGTGTTAATAAGGTTTCATCATTTTAGAACAAGATAGTATTTAGCTATGATTTAATTTTTACACAAGGTAATAAATTGATTTCTGTCATTCAGTGAATCTTTCAACCTAGGTTATATTTTATAAAGCTACTAGGGACCAAGATTCAGAGTTAGCAGAGGTGACATGATTTTCTTATGAAAATCCAAAGATTTACTAATTAACAATGCTAATGCACAACTGCAGAGAATCTGGACTCCAAAACACCAGGTGCATGATATTAAGCACAAATTGCAAGAAAAAACATGACTACAGGTTAGAGACAGGATTATTAGATTATCCTAAGAATAGTCTAACTAGAATCATCTTACATGATACATAAATATATGACAAAAGATCAGCAGACACACATTTAGAAAATATGCATTACAATTGCAAAGCTGGAAGGAATAAGCAACAGTACACTATGACATATAGAGGACACATTATGGCAAGCAAAAGGAAGCTAGAGGACAGAACTTGTACAAACATTACGGCAACAAGACACATCTAAAATATCCTTGCATCCTACAATAATAAACTAAATTAACTTAAATTCAGAGCTCTATTACTGAATCTAGCCACATTATCTTACAGGCATTCCAGCTCATGCAGTTATATACTTGTATATCTTCACGGTTCGATGACCATTTATATACTGTTTATTCAAAATTTATGCACAAATCCAGATCAAACAACAGTTGCAACACCAGTTTAAACACAATAATAATACCATATCCAATAGAAAGCAAGCATATCCAACAGCAAGTATTGACTAGCAGTATTGCACATCAAGTATGTCTACCAATAGCCTCTAATCCCACTCACTAATCATGTCAAACCACTCGCAAGCCCACAACGAAGCTACGCATGTTGTGCTTGGCCTGCACCAAGCAAGAGACAGCAGAGGGGAACGAGCGCACCATTGATTAGAGGGGCAGAAGGAGGAGGAGAGGTGAGGGGAACGGGCGCACCTGGCCAGAGCTCAGCGGCTGCGCCGTTGACAAGAAGGACAGAGAGGATGACGGGAGCGCTCGGGGGCGACGCAGAGGAGTCGGGGAGGCTGCACTCGGGGGCGAGGCAGAGGAGTCTAGGAGGCGGTCCGCATGGTGGCCGGGGTCGGGGAGGAGGCCCACGCGGCGGCCGAGGTCGGGGAGGGGGCCTGCGCGGCGGCTATCAACGAGGAGAGGGGGAGGAGGCCCGTGTGGTGGCCGTCGACGAGGAGAAGGGGAGGAGGCCTACGCAGCGGTCGACGAGGAGAGAGGGAGGAGGCCCACGCAGCGGTCGGGGTAGGGGAGGGGGTCCGTGGTGACTGTCGACGAGGAGAGGAAGAGGAGGCCCGCGCGATGACCGTCAACGTGGAGAGGGGGAGGAGGCCCACGCGGCGGCCGTTGACGAGGAGAGGGGGAGGAGGCCCGCGCGGCGGCCATCGACGAGGAGAGGGGGAGGAGGCCCACGCGGCGTTCGTCGACGAGGAGAGGAGGAGGCGGCGGACGGAGGGCCGACGAGGAGACGGGGCCCACACAGCGAGCTCGAGAAGGGGGAGGGGCCCACGAGCACATCGTCGATGAGGGGGGGGGGGGGCGATCGGTGGCCATCGACGAACTCGAGGAGGCGGCAGCGCTCGAGGATGGATTTGGGCAGCCTTACGGCGTGGACAAAAGCTTCGGGGAGTTAGGGTTTGGGCCCCACGCGCGCCCTTGGTTATATAGGGTTTCTCTCTATAGCGGCGGCTCACAAAGCCAACAGACGCTAAAGAGCAATAGTGGTGGTTGGCTTTGTAAGCCGACGCTATTCTAAAATATTTTAAAAAATATATTCATTTTCAAAAGTTTATAAAATATATTCATTTTAGGAAGCTATTAAAATACCTTATTCATTTAGAAAGCTATTAAAAAATACATTTTAAAATACCTTATTCATTTAGAAAGCTATTAAAAAATATATTACTCATTTAGAAAGATTTTAAAAAATATATTACTCATTTAGAAAGCTTTTAAAAAATATATTATTCATTTAGAAATATATTATTCTTTTAGAAATATACTATTCATTTAGAAATAATATTATTCATTTAGAAATATATTATTCATTTTGCAAAAACACCACTACACTTTCACAAAATTATATTTTCTGTCCATATATATTTTTTCAAAATTACAAAAAGGTCCTTAGAACCTTGCTACAATTATAGATATGCCCCTATATAGGCCCTACATTTCCTCATAAAATGACATTTTAGCCCCTACATTTTATAGAAATCATATCTTCTCAAGCATGTAAGTCTCTTTTAAGCCATTATTGCATTGGCGCCTTTGTTAGGACATGTACTATTGCTTTATATTCAATTAAGCATAAATTACATAGAACATAATACAAGGTTCGAATAATAAAAGGTATTTAATAAAATAAAATTATATGATGCTTGAGTTAGCCTTGAACGACTTTTCCTTCGCAGTGATCGGTGCGCATGTAGGGCATTCCGCCAGTAAAGGTGAGTTTTGCTTCTAAGACTTTAAATTTTTTTGGATTTATGAAACATGGCACCTCATCATATTGATTGTAGTCATCTGGATCCTCCACATTCTTCACTCCAATTAGTCTTTGTTTACCTGGAACAACAATGTATTTCTTTTCGTCCTTTGGATCAAGTACATAAAACACCTGCTCCACGGTCTTGGCAAGTATCCAAGGCTCATCTTTGTGACCAACATTGTAAAGATCAACAATTGTAAAACCAGATTCATCCACCTCGACACCATTAGGGTGCTTCACCCATTTGCATTTAAATATGGGAACCTGTAAATTTGCACCGTAGTGTAGTTCCCATATTTCCTCAATGTACTCGTAATACGAGGTCATCTGGTCCTCTTCATCAATGGCTTCTACTCGTACACCACTGTTTTGACACTTGCTCTTATTATCCTTCTGTTGGGTGTAGAAGGTAAAACCATTGATGTCGTATGCCTGAAAGGTAACCACGGTTTTTCTCGGGCGATTAGCCAACTTTCTCAACATTTTCTCTTCCACGGACTTGCCACTTAGAAGGTCTTGAGAGCATAACCATGATGTGAAAGAGCGCTTGTGCTTGTCTATGATCCATTTATCCATTGCATCCTTGTTGTTTCGGCGGAGCTCTAACAGAAGTTTCTCAAAGTACAGTCCTATAATCTACGTCTATTGCAATATGCTGAAATGTGGTTGATCCACTCGTTTGAAGTCACGGTCGATGAACGATCTACGTCCTTTCGTACCTTTTCTAGATAATCTACCCTCATGACGAGACACGGGGAGACCAATTGATCTGCTACGATCATTAATGTAATCTGAGCAACATTTGATGATCTCCTGAGTTGTGTAGCCCTCGATCATAGAACCCTCTAGATGTGAACGAGTACGTATATAGCATTTCAATACATACATGAACCTCTCAAACGGAAACATCTGATGCAGGTAGACAGGGCCCAATGTAGAGATGTGGTCAACAATATGAATCATGAAGTGTTCCATCATATCGAAAAAGGATGGAGGGAAGACCATCTCAAGTATGCACATTGTTTCCTTTATGTGGGTCCGTAGGTCATTTAACTCGTCTTCAGTTATCACCTTCTTCGATACCGCGTTAAAGAAGTGGCAAAGGCGAGTTACAGCCAACTTTAGCCATGGTGATTTAATAGCTCTGATAGCAATAGGGAGAAACACCAAAAGAATTATGTGACAATCGTGAGTGTTGTACCCACTTATCTTTAACTCTTCCATGTTTACAAGATTCTTGATATTCAATGAGAAACCCGTCGGTACTTTAATCCCACTGAGACACTTACAGAATGTTGTTTTCTCCTCAATCGTAAGTGTGTAGGCAGCCAGGGGGAGAAAGTACTTTCCATTTGCTCTTTCTTGCAGATGGAGCTTTGATCTTATTTCCATCACTACAAGATCTCTACGCGCGCTGAGTCCATCCTTTGTCTTACCGGGTTGGTCGAGTATAAGTCCACCACTACTGTCAAATACACCCTTCCCAATATGCATCCAGTCGAAGGCATGATTCACCTCCAATTCTTTCCAATAATTGAAATATACGAAGAAAATGGATTTCTTCTTAAACGGCTTGAGACCTTTTGCCTTTTTGACTCCCTTCACCGGCTTTCCAAAAACAACACTGATATTTTTAACAAGGTCAAACACGACCCTGCCAGTCCAACGTCGAGGTTCTATGTCGTTCTCAACATTGCCATCAAAGTGTCTTTGGTGGTAAGAATCGACGGTTTCACGTATACACTAGCTTCTGGGATGCTAGAAGGTACACATGGTTTGTATCATCAACGCATACGAAACATGTCGCCTTTCCTTTGACATTTCCTGATAGCGCCCTTAGTACCGGGGAATCACTTACCGTGCAAAAAATAATTGCTCTAAGCGTGAAGTACTCTCTTCGATACTCATCCCATATATGGACCCCCTCCAACCAAAGTTTCTACATGTCTTCGAATAATGGTACTAAGAACACGTCTATGTCGTTACCAAGTTCTTTAGGCCCAGATATAAGATTGGTCAGCAATAGATACTTATGCTTATGGCATAACCATGGTGGAATGTTATACATTTCTAGTATCACTGGCCCAGTGCTATGCGGATTCCTCATTTGACCGAATGGGTTCATCCCATCGGTACTCAATGCAAACCGTATGTTCCTTTCCTCATTAGAGAAGTCTTGATGATTCTCATCAAAATTTTTCCATTGTGTTCCATCTGCGGGATGCCTGAGCTTACCGTCCCCCTTGTGTGTATGCCATGTCATCACTGCCGCATCCCTAGGGTTGGCGAACAAGCGTCTGATGCGATCGACCACGGGTAAGTACCATATGACTAAGGAAGGAACCTTACTATCATCACTATCATCAATGATACAACTTCTTTTCATCTTTCTCCCCTTAGTTGTATTCTTCACACCACCATCAGCGTCACAATCATTGTTCCTCTTGTAACGTCTATGTTTGCATCTTGGGCATCTCACAGCGTCCTGATGCTCCTTTCAATACAATATGCAATGATTTGGACACGCATGAATTTTTTGCATGCACAACAAAAGTGGAGAAATCAACTTCTAACCAAGGTATGTTATCCTTGGCAACAAGTTGGGCATCAAAAATAAGTTCCAACAAATCCGTGAAACTAGCGTCCGACCAGCCATGCATGGCCTTCAGCTTCATTAGCTCAAGTACAGTACGCAACACGGTGAACTCTTTACCACATCCTTTAGATTCATCATATAATGGATCTTTTGATGCCTTCTCTATTCTATGAAAATTATTAAGCCCTTTAGTTGTACGGGCATTGATCAACACCTATGGCCAATGTGACATAACAACTCCTCAACATCAAAATCAGCTTCACCAGGCGAATTGACAGCCTCGACTTTAACTTCAATATGCTCATCAAATTCCATATCGACCACACTGTTCTCACCATGTTTTCTCCACCTCATATACCCCTCAACAAAACCCCTCCGCACCAAGTGTGATTTGATTACCTCTATATCATTCCATAGCTTCTGATTTTTGCAATCAAAACACGGACAATATATATCAGTTGTCCATTCACGTCGAGCATGTTGTGCGGCCCCTTTGAAGAATTTGGAGACTTCGCGTAAAAATATTGGACCCGGTCTTGACGCCTCGTACATCCAAGATCTATCCATCGCGAACAACCTTGAACGAAAACCCAAAAATTATTAAAATTCATTAATTAATTATGTACGACAAAAAATTTAAACATTCACTAAATATTACATGAAGTGAGAAATATTATGCAAGGTAAATGAAACAAACAACAAGTTATTTTACATTTTATTTAACTTTTATAACCATCTATCTTAAAAATATTAGATATTAATTAATTAATTATGTGTAACAAAAAATTTAAATATTCACTAAATATATAAACTTTGAAAAATAAATTACATGAAGTGAGAAATATTATGCAAGGTAAGATGAAACAAACATCAAATTATTTTATATATAAATTAACTTTTATCAAGAAATAATAAAAAAATTAAAATCCCTCTTGCCCTGATACTACATTCTCTCTCTTCTAAAAACCAAATAGATGTAGTTTTCCATTGACATAAAACAAGCTATATATAATAATTTTTTTTGTGTAGTGATGAAATGAGATGATGTATGCCTTTATAAACTTCAACTACAACCCAATAGAACCTAACAAACTTAAAACTCAAAATTCAACTTAATTTCAAAATGAGAGACAAAAAAAACCTCTAGGATGAGTTCCCCTTACCTGAAAGATCAAATTTCTATAAAAAAAAACAAACTCAAAACCTCCCCCCTTGATTTTCGTGATTTGTCCAAATTTTTGGACCGTCACTGTTCGAATGAAATGGGGAGCTGTTAGAATTATCAACCACCGCTACTATGCCCTAAATAGCGGCGGTTGACATTATCAACCGCCGCTATAAATCTGGGCCATTTATAGCGGCGGTTGACAATGTCAACCGTCGCTATAGGAGGCTCTGTAGCGGCGGCTCATAACGCAGCAGGCCCCCTAGTATCTGTAGCGGCGGCTCACTTTGGGCCACGCCGCTACGGCCTTTGGGCTGCCGCCCCTACAGGTCCGTTTTGTGGTAGTGATCGATCCTGGACCACCAACGATGGAGGAATCTAGCGTTCACAGGTTGTACCGAATTAAGGGCTTGATCTGCTTTCAAATCTATACTGTAAGGTGATTAAGGGTCGGATCTTTTGCTTTTTTTTAGAACTTCTAGGCTATTTTCTTTTTTTTTAAGCACCGAGGTGAGAAGGTCATCTCCTTTTATTAATAAATAGATAATCGTGTTACATTGCTATAGGACAGGGTTACATTAAGTCCAGATGGCTAGCTGATCGTTTCAAACAACTATAACCATTTCAAATGGTAATGCATATGGTTTAATTCATGATCATATTAAAGATATACTACTGTACGAATTTGTCATTGCCTACTTTTTGTTAAAGGTAGGCCCAATGGAGAATGGACCGATGACTCCTTCTATGCAAGTGCTATGTTGGAGACTGCACAGTTAAAGGTAGGCCCCATTCATGTTACATACTCCCTCCGTTCAATATTATATGACACTCTAGCCTTCTCAAGTTTTCTCAAATTATAAGACACCCTCGCTTCCCAATGCACCTTTCTCTCTTTTTAATACAGCTCTATCTCTATCACTCTCCTCCTCGTTTCCTGTGCACCTACCTTTTTCACCTCTCCTTAATTTCCGTGCCCAGAGCTAAAATATCATATAATATTAAACGGAGGGAGTAGATGTTTTGTCGCTGGCAGCATAAAAAATAACCTAACCAGCTCACATGACCTTAGTTATTGTCTGACGTAACATGTACTCCAGATGTGGAGGAGAGAGAAATGACGAGAGAGAAGAGGACGGGTGTGCTTCGCAATAGTCACCGGCTAAAGCAGCACTATGTAAAAACAGGTAATTAGTAACACTTCACAAGTGACATTAGTGACGCATTTTAACGCGTCACTATTTCCGTGTCACTAATGTAAAGTCATTGGTGACGCGGATTTTACGCGTCATTAATGACTCATATTAGTGACGCGTTTTGGTCCAGACGCGTCAACAATATGGGAGATATTGGTGACGCGTTTTGGTCCAGACGCGTCAACAATATGGGAGATATTGGTGACGCGTTCTGGTCAAGACGTGTCACCAATGTGGGGGTCATTAGTGACACATTTTTACAAAACGCGTCACTAATGATAAATTAAAAAATAAAAAAAAAATAGAAATGAGTATGAGGTGCTTCAGATATAAAATGGTCTCAACAGATTATTATAAAATTCAGAAACATCTGCTGGTTCTAAAATGTCCACATGAATAGAATTCACATTTTTTCTATCTAAAATATCCAAACAACTACAGGGTGAAACAATATATCCAGAAATTTTACTACAGTTTAAAGAGGTTGTAGTTATGCTATTGCAACAAGTTATGCTATTGCACGATAGTTGGTTGTTCAAAAACTACAATTTAACTACACATTTAACTAGTGTTTTCTAATTGTTCAGTACTCATACAACAATTTAAGCTATTGCAAGATACTTGGTTGTTCTAAAACTATACCAACATATACATTTGGTTAATGATAACATATGACAAGTAAACAAATATGGGTGTAAAGGCTCATTACAGATTTGTTTCATCAGAGGCACAAATGATACATAATACCTACTTTACACCAATGCAGTCCAAGTCCAGCAATGACCGGCTGACAGAAGTATGGTCCAAATCTAAATCATCAAATGGCGTTGAAAGTTAATAAACAAATGGTCCAGCAATGATACATAATATCTTAATTGGTTGCTAACAAAGTTGAAGCGATTTACCTCAAATAAGACACAGCAAGAGCTGCTCCTGAGGTCGACCAGTGGCTGGAACAAATAAAAAACTAGTCACCGATACATGAACAAATACAATAATCAGGAAGATGACTGCTACTGTTCTACCTTCCTAGTTGCTAGTCACCGATACATGAGCAGTATAGGCTCTAAAAGCGTGCAGGGTCCTGATTAGATGACCACTAGGCTTCAGTGCAAGCAGGTGCATTCAGAATCCCATAGAATTTATTCTTGCAAATTATTGAAGCCGTCCTAGTTGCTAGATGTGGTTCGAGTGAGCACATTATAATGCAGGTAATGCAGAAATGGACCGGATGGATGGGTTGGGCAAACTGCAACTGTATGTTATCATCATAAGAAGGCATAAATTGGCTAATCATCATGCAGGGTTTAAGCGAATCTGACCTGCTCAGCGACGACGGGGCGTGGAGGGAAGTTGAGCGAGGGGTGGCAGTAGGTGTTGTCCTGGTAGAGCGCATCGACGGTATCCTCGCCGAGCGCGTTGAGGAGCGCCTGCTTCGCACGCCGCGCCTTTTCACACCCGAGCTCCCACCGGAAATCTCCCGTGTACAGCATGCACCCGAGGTCCCTGCCGAAGAGGTACATGAGCGAGCCTGCGCGTAGAGATGATCAGGCCGCCGAATCGCGCCGCGGAATTGGCAGTTCAGTGCCAATCGAGCAGCGAAGAAAGTGAATCGACAGAGAGAGTGAGTGGCGAACATACCGGGGCACTGGAGCGCGGAGATAGCGGTGACGCGGACGGAGAGGGGCCAGTCCGAGGTGGGGGAGGAGAGGAAGAGAGGCGGAGGCGTCGATCTGCAGCCTCCGCGCACGGATTTGCAACATCCATCGCCGCCTCGATCCGCAGCTTCCGTGCACGGACCCGTGGCCGCCATCGCCGGATCCTAGCAGTATCCGCCGCTCGGGGTAGCCTAGGGTTGCGCTGCGGGAAAGGAGGGCAGCAGGGGTTGAGCATCGCGCACCGAGGAACTAGAGCCGGGGGAGGCGCCGTCGCGCGTTGGGAGGAGAAGGCGGCCGCGGCACCTGTGCGTGCTTGCGAGGAAGAAGGTGACGCAGCGTGCGCGCGAGAGAGAGAGAGAGAGAGAGCAGAAGAAGAAGAAGAAGAAAAAGAAGTGGTGCTGGTGGGGCAGCAGCGGCGTGAGCGCGAGAGGTGCTGGGCGCACGGCGGCGACGCACCGGGATGGGTCGAGGTGAGTGCGGGGAAGAAGGTGGGCGGCGTGGCCGCGTGGGGTCGGACGTGACTCGAGTTCTGAGCGGAAGCGAATGAAAATTTTGGGTCCGTGGTTCAGCAAATATGTGACGCGTTTAGTGTATCAGCGTCACCTATGATAAAGGTCTGATATTAGTAACGTGTTTGAACTCTGATATTAGTGACGCGTCCAGTTCAAACACGTTACTAATATCTAGTTATTAGTGACGCGTTTTGATGGGAGGACTTAGTTTAGTGACACGTCTAGTTTTCACGTGTCACTATTATATGATTAATGATGTTTCTCTTCAGAAACGTCACTAATTAAGGTGTCATTTTTGTGCAAACGATTGACCAAGCATATAGCATTCATGCAGGAATTAAGCAAGTGATTGAGCCGGCTATTTTACATATTCTATGTGGCATGGCATCAGTATTTACTCAGCAGCAGGCTAATTAAATCATTATCCTTGCTCTTATGGTCAATCAATACTAGCCAAGAGAAAAAAAAAAGGTTCCACTCAGTCTTTATAAAGGAAACCTTGAGACAAGTTAACCAAACAGAAACAATATGCATGCCTCCAAATAATTTGTTTCGATATGTCAGGTCTGTGAGGAAAAGGAGGCATCGGGAAATCAACATCTAGACGCCGAATGTAATCGTAGAGTGGCAAGTTACTACAAAGAGTGGATTCATTGATGGTCACGTCTCCAAGATCAATTGATGGTTCTTCATTTTTTGATTTCCCTATCCTTGGACTTTATTTGGTGCGCAGTTCCATGCTTGATTGAACTATCCATGGATGTACTGCTAGCGGCATATTACAAGCTAGCAGACTTCTGGCCATGTGGAGTTGCCTTTTTTTTTCTGATTTTGAGATAAAATATTTAAATGGGATAATCGTATAAACTACCCCATAAATTACTTAAAATTTGAGATTCCCACCTATAAGCTTTTTTGTGGCAAATTCCCACCACCCAATATATTTTGTTACAAAAACCATCCCAGTTGACACATTTATAATTGATTTCATTGATATAAATTTAAAATGAAGCCAAGTTAAATAAGTTTAACATTGTTAGAGATTTTTAGTGTGTTTAATTACTCTTATTTTCATGAATAACGTATCCAAATTTTGAACTTATCATTGAACACCGTTCAAACTTTAATTGATATTTTTGCTACATACTGTCTATAAAAAAATATGAAGATTGTACTTCTAAAATTTTGTATTTTTGATAAGAACATCATTGGCTACTCCAAATAAACAAAAACATGTTAAATAAATTAAACATGTGCAAATATGGATGGTTTTTGTAATAAAACTGAATAGGTGGGTGGGAATTTACAACGAAATGACTTATGGGTGGGAATCTCAAACTCTAATATACATATGGGGTGGTTTTTGCAATTAACCCTATTTTGAATTCTGATACATATTCCTAGCAATTAAGCATCACTGTGATTCTTTATAAGTGTGCTTTGTTGTCTATCAATTTTTCAAATAAGCATATCTGAATTATACCTATCACAACTTATAAGTGACGGGCGTTAAGAGAGTTCCACATAATAAACATGATACGGTACTAGCATATATCAACATTGCAAGGACCATGCTAGATATGAAGAAACTAGAAGCCGATAGAAAAGAATCATGCACGTCTCCATACAACGGTAAGCATCCTCTGCAGTGTGGGAGAGCTTCCCTCTCAACACCCTTGAGCGTTCTTGTCTTCGCCCTGTTCTAAAAATATAATTTGCATGGGACACACACCAAGCAGTACTTTTACGTTGCACTTCTAGAGTGTATCCCTGCTGTGATAATTGAGTCTCAAGAGTGGATTTCATTGACGGTCAGCTCTGCATGTTCAAATGGTGGTTATTGACTTTGATGTCGCCCTCCTTATCCTAGGTTAATTTGGTGCTCAATGTCAGGCTTGATCCGCACAATCGATGCATGTATATATTGCAAGCAGCATGCTAGAAATTAGCCCGTGACAGGACTAAATGCTGTAACAACATATTGCACATGACCTAATAATCAACATGTTGTCCAGATTCAAATGCTTATATTTTGGAATAGAGGGAGTAGCAAACATGATGACTAAAAGATAAAAAAAAAGTTGTGAAAATTTCACATCATCATACTGAGAGCGCACTGCAGGAAACTCTTGCAGATATGCAACCCAGCTACAGCCAGTAACCAAGCCGAGAAATGAATAATATACCTGCCTGTCAATCTCACAAGGCACTGCTGCTGTTAACCTGGATTGAAGGTCTATCACGTATCTCTATCTATCTAAAACACGTGTGTTTCTGTCGAGACTTGATCTCGGCAATATATTTATAGGGCTACGTCGAGATTAAGAACTATGATGGTTGTAAAAGACGCCGAGTTATACAGGTTTGGACCCTCTCAATGAGAGTAAAAACCCTACGTCCTGTGTTCTGTCGTTTATATTGCTTTGTAATTTCGTGTCTCCGATGGGGGGTTCCCAGCCACCTTATATATCCGGTCGGCAGGGGGTACATGATGAGTCCTACTCGTAGTCTATAAGGATTTACATAGAAAGTCTATTTCTAATTGCCTTGCGTTCCAAGCCAACTCGGTCGGTTCCCTTATTAGTGAGGTACCCGGTCGGTCGCCGACTTAAGCATATCTATGGATATCTGGAAGGTAAGTATTCCATAGCAGCCCCCGAGTGCTTTCTGATTTTGAGTTGTGGCTTGCCGAGTGATTTTTTAGCAAACAGGTCATAAATTAGGAAGATCTCTTGATTGAAGTTCCTGATGGATCTGGTGCGCTGATTAGGTGCACCTGATCAGGTGTAGCCCCCAACTCTTTTATAATTTGGAGATTAACAAATAATAAAAGAGTCTAATAATATTAGCTCTTAACATTTTATTCTATAACTTCAACACAAACCATCAAGCTCGAGCTGATAATCCTCTGATCATCAAACCAAAGGATCAGTCTACACGACATCAATCCTGCCGACCGATTCAAAGTCATGCCGAGTGATTTACACTCTTATCTGAATAATTTATAGACTCAAAATTCCATGACATCAATCATGTTGTAGTCTATATACAAATTTATATAACATCAATCATACCATAACAGTAAGCTAAATGACATTAGTCATGATATAGCCTTTCCTTAAGGAGTTATTATTCGTATTAAAACAAGCCCAACATTGGTAATTACTTACTGACTTCAATCAATAAGGTACCCGTGAACTTGAACCCATACGACCATCAAGTCCTTTTGCTATATGATCATCAAATCACATAGATATGAGAAGTATTTTTAAATGGATATTCTACTGCTTCTCATCAAAGAAGTCCCCCGAGATTAAGTTCTCAAGGTTTATAGCACTAATTGTTTTTAAAGAATAATGCCTCATCATTTTTATTTAAGGCAGAAAAAGTTTGGCACTGTATCGTCCACCAAAGCCCATGGGGACCTCAAACACTAGGTCAAAAAGGCAAAGGTATAAAAGGGCAAAGGGCTGTTGACTCCAAGTCCACGATGCCATTTCGCTCGCAGCGCTTCGTCTTCCTTGCGCCTCCCCTGGTCCTGCAACTCCTCTGCTTCAAAGCTAGGGTTAGCCATTTTCCCCCCCGCCGCCACAGATCTTCATCGCCAGCAAGCGCTGAGCTCCTGCTAGGGTTAGCCTTCAGCCTCCAGATCCAGCGTGCCACCTCTTCATCAACAATGCCTTGCAAGTCATCCAAGAAGGCCGCCGCCGCCGAATCATCCTCCTCGGAGTTGGAGATCCCGGAACAGTTGCAAGAATTCCCAAAGAGCAGCATCACCACCACCGATCTGAATACAATGGTGATGGACGGCATCCTCACCGAACAGGCGCACATCGATTGGAAGGTACCGAATGAAACTCGCCCCTCCCAATCCATAAGCAGATTATAGTTTTTCGCTCTTTCTTCAAGCATGGTTTTGGAGTTCCCTGCTGCAGCTTCCTGCGCAGGCTCCTCTTCTTCTATGGGATTGAGCATGTCAACCTCAATCCCAACTCCATTCTCCATATTGCCATCTTCATGCATATGTGTGAAGCCTTTCTGGGCATTCTACCCCACTTCACTTTATTCCGTCATCTCTTCGTCCTTCGACCGTTGCCAACTAAGGAAAACCAAGTCGTCATTGGTGGATTTGGCTTCCAGTTGTGCAAGAAAGAGGCGTATATCAATGTGCCGCTTAACACCGGGAATAAGAACTGGAGCGATGAGTGGTTCTACTGTGACAACCCTCCCCCTGTTCTTGCTGATTTCTCTGGTGCGAAAGCCATCCCTCAGGCACGATGGTCAGTAAGACTGGATCCAACTGATCCTCAGGTGGTCACTCTGCTAGAAAAAATTGCGGAGCTGAAGAATGAAGGAGTTGATGGCATTACTATAGCAAAGAGCTTCATAGTGTATCGAGTACAACCCTTAAAGCACCAGAGCCACCCCGCCTGGGAATATGCCACGGACGACGAAACGAGGGAAGTGCCCGATCTGCCGAACTCCACTCTGCATCGGTCACAGTTATCGAAGATGTTTGAAGGAAACATTGTTCAGGATCACTTCTTACTCGCGAAGGCATACCATGTGGGCACTCTACGGGCCCGAGTAAGTTTCAGTCATTTTGAGTGTTTCTGATGTTCTTTCTGATAGGTTGATCACAATATGTGACATCTTCATACTTCTGCAGGTTTTGGACACTTTTGTGTCACATCCTCCGCTCCCTCTGATCGATACTAAGGGACCAGACTATGTAGAAAAGCCGCCGCAGACTGATACTGGTGGTTCAAGCTCATCGATGAGCGCGCGGCTGACCGTAGGGGCCGTCACAGGCATCTCTACCTCATCTCCCACCAATTTGCCCTCCCCAAGCCGATGAGTGAAGCAGACCGCCCATCATCGTCGGCAATACGTGAGAGATGATGATGATGACAAAGAGGAGCGCCCCAAGGCGCCAGTCTGCCAACCCCTGCACACTCCAAACAGCGAGTGATGCAGGAGCGGCGAAGAAGACCAATGAAGTCAGCAAGTCTTTTCTGAAGAGGAAGGAGACTGATTTGCAGACCACTTCTTCAAAGAAGAGAGTCTGCCAAATCAAAATCAAGCAAGCCTCTAGGTAAACTTATTCACGTTTTTGATTCTTCATCACTGTAGTTAATATCCATATTTTAATCTTTAATATTACGCCCTTTGGTGGTCATAGTGGTCGGTCGAGTGATGTTCAGAGCACTCAAGGGTCTAAAGACACTCGGTCCGCTCCTACTCCTCGTCCGACCAACTTGCCTCAGCCAGTCCGCATGCCATCAAGTGCACAGACCAAGCTAAGGAAGTCTCCCAAAGCTCCAACATCTACACCGATGCCCGCACCAACTCCTCAGACGATCAATCCTTCCCCGACTGGCATTTCTTCTCCTCTCAACAAGGGTAAGCCCGTGTTGGTCGAGGATTCATTTGGTCGGCCTGAAGCTGAAGACATGGAGATTATCCACTAACACCGAGAGGCCAACAAGGTACATCAATACCAAGTTTTTTTCTTGAATCATTCTTTCAACTAACCATGCCCTTCTTCACATTCAAAAAATATATTCTCTTATAGAGAAAAAGCAGGCCAGGATTGAGTATCTTGAAGCCGAGACTTTTGGTATGTTCCAGATTCTTTTTCCATGTTAGATCCTTTCTTCAGGGTGTTGACTTGTTGTTGGTATCTTGCTAGTTACCGGCGAGCAGCTCTCCCAGGCCAAGAGACAAATTGAAGGGCTGCACACCGATCACAAGGAAGCGACCAATGCTTTAGAGCAAAGTCGTGCTGATGTTGTCGGTAAGATCGCATACCAACTTTCATTTGCTCCTTGCTCACTCTAACTCTAGAGGTCTTATATGTGTCTTTAGCTCGTGATCAAAAAGTTAGTGACCTGGAGAAGTTGACTTCAAATCAGCAGAGATTCTTGGATGCTCTGACTGCTGAGAAGGATAACCTTTCCAAGTCGGTCCAAGAGCAAAGCTCCGAAATCACTTGGCTGAAGAAGAAACTAGAGGAAGCTAAGAGCATTTCCAAATCTTTCAAATGTAATCTTGCCAGTAAGCTCTCCATCGTATCTTTATTTTTTCTCTAGTTGACTTCAGATTCTAATGTTTTGAAAATCTTTTGCAGCATTACCTTAGGGCGCTCGGAAAGCATTGGACTATATCCATGCTAATCAAGTGGAGAAGACCGGTCACTCTTTAGAGTATCTGCTGGAGCATGCACACAAGTTAAAAGATCAACAAAGTAGTCATAAGGCAATCTTCTTTTACTTAAAGAAAAATGACCAGTACTTGGCTACGTTACACACGCTTCAGCACTTAGGTCTTTTTATCATAAGTCTTTTAGAGATAAAAACAGAAGTTGCATCGGTCTGCCTTAGCAGACTAGGTTGTAATTCATAGCTGCATAACAAGCAGAATCGACCAACCAACACATGACCTCTCGCTCTTTGGCTCTGGGTTTAGTGTAGTAGCAGTCTGTTGTGCAGTATGAATTATATAACCATGATGTTAGGCGTTAGACAAAAAAAATCCTAAGACCGTATCAAAATATGAGAAATCGGTCGAACAAAATCCAAAACCAGAATTTATCAAGGTTAAGGAGTAGTGGGACATTATTACTAGCCCTCTGGCTCGATTCTTTAATATTATAAATTAAGGAATTGAGACAAATAAGAATGAAAATCATCAATAAATCTTTCATCAAAAAAACTGAAGTTTCATTCAATAATAATGTATAAGAATACGAAAGATAAACTAAGTATAAAAGCGACGTAGCTGATTTATATTCCACGAGTTTGATACATCTTTGCCATCTTCATACATCAGTCGATAAGCCCCCGGCCGAGTGACTTCCTTGACCACATAAGGTCCTTCCCATTTAGGGGATAGTTTATGCCGATTCTTTGGTCGAGTGACTTCCTTGACCATAAAAGGTCCTTCCCATTTAGGGGATAATTTGTGCCGATTCTTCCGATTCTGTCGAGACATGATCTCAGCAATATATTTATAGGGCTATATCGAGACAAAGAATTACGATGGTTGCAAAAGATGTCGAGTTATACAGGTTCGGGCCCTCTTGATGAGAGTAAAAACCCTATATCCTGTGTTCTGTGGTTTGTATGATTTTGTAATTTTGTATCCCCGATAGGGGGTTCCCTGCCACCTTATATATCCGGTCAGCAGGGGGTACATGAAGAGTCCTACTCATAGTCTACAAGGATATACATAGAAAGTCTATCTCTAATTGCCTTGTGCTTCAAGCCAACTCGCTCGGTTCCCTTATTAGTGAGGTACCCGGTCGGTCGCTGACTTAAGCATATCTATGGATATCCGGAAGGTAAGTATTCCACAGTTTCCATGCAAAATAGCCAACCCACATCATCTATGTCACTTCAGCCGTCACTTCGCAGAGAAACAAGGATCCTTGGATATGCATATGGTGGTTTTCAATCTAGATCCTTCACTAAGTATCTACTTATTTTTAGTCCTTCCACCATTCATCTGTGACCTTTCCATCTCACTACCAAAACATGCTTACTAGCGGCGGGCTAAATGGTACTGTAGCGGTGCACCAACCAGCCCACCGCTATGAAACCGTAGCTAAAAATTAAAAAAATATTACGGCGGGTCTTCCATAGGAGAAACAAACCACCGGTAAAGATCATATTGTAGTGGTGGGTGGCAATGTCACCAGCCACTACGAATTTCTAGGAAAAAATAAAAAAACCCATGGTCCAGCCTATGCGCTAGGCCCGCCCACGCTAGATTCACGTCGAATTCTCGTCGCCCAGTGGCCCTTCGCCAGAGGCAGCGCTCGGCACGTGGGAAGAGAAGGTCGTGGAGGGCGGGCACCGACGCGAGAGGAGGCCATCCACGCGCCATCGCAGATCCGCCGCCACCCCGACCACCGCACCTAGAGAGGGTCGGATCTTGTCGCGCCTGGAGAGGGCCTAATCCTGCCACCGACCACCGTGCCTGGAGAGGGCCGGATCCCACCGCCGCCCCGACTGTCCTGCCTGAATACGCCTGCCGCCACGCCTCAAGGGGGTCGGATCCCACCGCCGACCCGAACACTGCGCCTGGAGAGGGCCGGATCCCGCCGCCGACCACCGCGCTTGAAGAGGGTCGGATCCCACCGCCGCCCCGACTGCCTTGCCTGGATCCACCCGTCACCGCGCCTCAAGGGGGCCAGACACTGTAAGAAAATTGGGGTATTGCCACGGTGAAATTTTATGGCAATAGGGCCATAATGGTCGTGATATCTTCACATTGCCACCAAATTCATTTCATGGGCTGTCGTGGCAATAGGCTTTGGCAACCACTTTTGTGCTTGGTTGCAATAGTCATTGTAATTGCAACGAAATGAAACGTTGCAATAAATAGTAGACACAATGACAATTAAGTGGAAAAAAATGGATATTGCAACAAATTCAATAAAATAAAAAATATAAAACTATTGCAAGCTCTAATTGCTTGGAGCATGAGTCGATCTCTAGACCTCTATGGTTATTGGAAAATGCTTTACCACCACACTAATCTTGTTTTAAACATATAGGCTTCAAATAATATTACTATATCTCATCTTACAAAATGGAAAACTATAATAGAAATCATGGTAATAGCAAAAAACTGTGGCGATAGACTATGGGTATTGCAACCATTTTTTTTGTTGTGGCTAATAACTCCTCTCTATTGCAACCATTTCATCTTACGATGCAATTTATAGACCATGGTTTAGCAACAAAATTCAACATCATGGCAACACCAAAAATTGGTTGCAATAATATGAATTAGTCACAACCACTTCGTTAATGGTCACAATAAAGTCTGACTATTGCAACAAAATTTATGAATATTGCCACACAAGTTTTTAGTGGCAATATTGTCCACATGTCGCAACCATTTATGAATATGGTGGCAATAACCCAATGTCTATTGCAACAAAACTTTTATTGTTGCAATGTGACTCGTGGCAATACCCTGATTTCTTTGTAGTGAGATCTCGCCGCCGCCCTGACCACCGCGCCTGGATCTACTCTACCTGCCGCGCCTTGAGGGCCTGAACAACAGGAGAGGGATGGGGACCGACGGTGGGTGGAGAAGAGGTAGTCGGGGGAGGGGGGGGGGAGACGTGGGAGGCGGCGGTGGCGGTGGGTGGAGAAGAGGGCGGGGTGGGGGGAGAGAGGAGGTGGCGGCAGGGGGAGAGAAGAGTGAGCGCTAGGAGAGAGGAGTTAGGTTTTGGAAAGGAGTGGAGTGTTTTTATTTGTATTAGTTGGGCCAAACGGGCTAGAAAAAGATCCTGTAATTTGTAGCGGCGGGCCACAATATGGTCCACCTCTAAAAATCAATTTTTAGAGGTAGATCACATTGTGACCCGCCACTAAAAATTAGAGGGCCACTGTAGCGGCGGTTTTCTTCAAAACCGCCGCTACGATGTTTTTTGGAACGCCGCTATAAACCCTTTTTCTAGTAGTGTCTAGACCTTTCAGGAACTATAATTAAATTCACTGTACTTCCACCATCTCTAAAATTCTTCAGCAAGATCCTTCACGAATCAAAATTGTTTTGTTTGATCCTTCCAGCATTTTTTGCTATGGATCTTATGAATATATGAACATACACCATTCAAATATAAACCATTTTGTTTTATAAAAAATAGACATGTTAAATTTATACAATACAATGATCAACATTTCTAGCTACCATATAGATATGAACAAATGGGAGTAATTTATTCAATAAGAATAATGATTTTATTTTGAAGTATAAAAAATAAATTAATATATGAAATTATTCATCCTTCAATTTTCAATCTCTTCACTGGTTTTATTTGTCAGATCAAATTTCAAGTTTTTACTTAGTTTTTCAATATATTTTATCTCTTTGCTTGTAACTTTGTACGAACAATTTTTTACAAAGAATGGATCTTAAAAATACGCAAACATACACTATTTTTTATGTTAATGATTTTGTGTAGTCTAAAATATGTAGACATGCAAAAACAAATATACGGCACAGTGAAATTTGGTCTACATTGCAAGCTACCATTGTACATTTGAACAAATGTGAGTAATTTATGAAAATAAATATATGATATTCTCCATTCTTAAATTATCAATCTCCTCATTGCTTTTACATGATGGTTGAAATTACTGACAACAAAAAGGATATGTCAAAAACAAAATAAATTCCATCTCATTAACTTAAGCTTGTTTCACATCCAAAATTTATTCTAAACTCTATATTTAGGCAGATTACTTTCAATAACTGTTGATCTAACAATACACTTAGGAATCATTGCTTTTGCCATATGTCTCACTTTTGGAAAATGTTGATGAACACATCTTATTGTTGCATAGGTTTTCTCACCACTCATTGAGGTCCACTTAGAAATATATGGATGTGAATACTTTAAAAGTATTTTAAGCTATGTTAGATGTGGCATCATTGATTTTCTGAGTCATATTATCCATTTATATATGTAATCTCATGATTTAGCAATATGACTATAAATATTATCATGAGATACAATATCGAGAATATAGTATGTGCCGTTGCCATGCATACCAATGGAGGGCATTTCAAGTTTGGATCCATTCCACAAAATTGTCTTATATGAAATATATATGTCTATTTTATCCTGACAAGTCATCCATATAATTTTACAATTCTAAATTGGCACCACATTAATTTCGAACCAAAACAGGAGACGTCTAGACATCCAACCAACAAGAAAGCTAAACGAGCGTGGCAACGCTGCCCATACTTTCTAGTGCATCGTCCAAGTTTGAATACTTGCAGCAAGCATAACGCTGCTGCTCTCTGCAACGCACAGTATGCCAGGCTTGTAAAATCAAGGAGCACAAATCTGGATTTCCTTATTAGTGAGATACCAGATCGCACTACCACCCTTATCCCCGTCTTGTTCCCCCTAGATCAATAGCTGATCGTGTCTTGCATTTGGAAAGGACAGAAGGCCTTTCTAAGTTACTCAGGCCACACCAAGATTGGTACTTGAATGGTACTGAGGAGAGGTTGACTGTAGATATATGCCCTTTATTCGGAGTCACAACGGACATACTAATCATATGAATGTGTTCGGAGTTCTCGCGAAATTTGCGAAAGCAAAAAGAAAAGAACAAAAAAACGCACAACAAAAGACCACTACTATTAATTTGGTTACCTGCAAAAGGATTAGTGATAAAAATAAAAGGATCACAATATAAATAATCTATGAGTACTAAATTAATATAGCACTCTGCAAATAAAAGATTAAACTATTACTAAGCCATACCACGGAGCAAGCATAGTGAAACAATTTGGCAAGCATAATTAAACTAACAGGTTACTCGACAAGACAGGCAAACAACTGGGATCAAAAGATTAAAAAAAACTACTAATATGGTGCAGCAGCTACAGTACTAACAAGTAAGGTTAACTTATAAGTTATAGGACAAAGCATGCCAACCCGAGCTGACTTTAGCAAGGAATTACATGCTAGATGGAAACAAGCTTCTCTCTACAGCACATCGATCAATACCAAAGAGATAATAAACAAAACAGCTGCAGGAACCAGAGCAATGATTAAAAGAGATATTCACTTAGCATGCGGATGCGGACAGAGGTAAAGAAAGGCAGCGCATCAATCTAGCAGAGCACATCACAGCAGCGAGGATTCCATGGCCTCCCTTCATGCGAGCAAATTTCAGACAAAGGAAAAAGACAAGGCTTTACCGCTGACTTGAGCAGGCCAGAGTCGCTGCGCGCTCCTCACGAAGCAAAGCCAGATCTTGCCAGTTCCAACCATCTTTCCAACCCAACCTGCAACACAAACACGCCAGCGCCTGGGCAATTCCAGAGAAAGCTCCGAAAGAATACACAGATCGAGATCCAAATCAGAGCCAGTGAAACACTACTTGTAGATTTAGGATTTTGTAATGTCCCGCACCTCCGAGGTTGGGCCCGTTTAAATATGATAGCTATCTAGAACCTCAAGACTATCCTCACAGACTAATACATGTCTTTTACGTATTTTGTCCTTACTTGTACGTAACCGGGACAAACTTCCCGGTCGGTCACCCATCTTTAAATTGCTCCAGACCAAGCACGTTTAACTTTGGAGTTCTTTGAGGATAGCTTCCGGAAAACAAGTTACAACTTGTTGATATGAGTATTCTATCAATCCTATTAAGCCTTGGCTAGGATATTACACTCTCACCCTCTTAGAAGATCGACGTCCTCGTCCATCAACCCGAAGCCGGAACATTCCCTATTGGTCATGTCCATGTGCCTAGTGCCAGCGCATGTACCATGGTGTATGACCACTCTCTGGCCCACACCAGTCATGCACACTATGCCTGCGCAACTGCGACCCCATGCGCCCGTGAAACCGCAAGGGTCAACTCTGATACCACCTGTAATGTACCGCCCCTCCGAGGCTCGGCCCGCTTACACATGATAGCTCTCTAGGAGCTCAAGACTATCCTCGCAGACTAACACATGTCTTTTCTACGCACTTTGTTCTCACTTGTGCGCACCCGGGACAAAATTTCCGGTCGGTCACTCATCCCTAAATTGCTCCAGGCCAAGCAAGCTTAACTTTAGAGTTATTTTGGGATTAGCTTCCGAAAAAGAACTTGCAACTTGTTGGTATTAGTATTCTATCAATTCTATTAAGCCTTGGCTAGTATGTCACACTCGCTGTAACAGAACCGCCTTACCACAGAGACGATTGTATTCCAGGATCTTTCTCGGGTGGCGACACGCGCTGTGACGCCCAATAGTATAACACATGATAGAATAATATAGTTGCAACAAGAACATAGATAGAGTACAGAGTCTTACATAAATCTAAATTTAAGTTACAAATTATAGTTTAAAAGTGCGGAAGCGGAATAGTTTAATAATAGAGAAAATAGCTCAACGAACAATCTTAAGATATAATCACCCTCTCATGACGATACAAGAAGCAAATCCGGCCTTAATAAGTGTCATGTCCACGATACTATACCGAAAAGCAACAAGGTACACCTCCTATGGGCTGCAAGGTTCCAACTCGATATTCCAGAAGTCGGGAAACTGACCACCCTGATCATCTGAAAACCACAAAGAGCTACGTCTTGAGCAACTAATAGTCAACAAGACTGACCCATCAAATTGGCCATCTACAGGTGACTCCTAGACATGCACAGGCTAAGGGTAGGGTTTATGTTACCAAAAAGTCAGCCTAAGAGTGTATCCTTATTTTTTAAATTGTAGCAGCAAGTTAAGTTGAAACGCAAAATAATAAATTTAGTTTGCACTATAACCACAATAATCATGGTTGCGATATAATTAATAATAATTCCATATAGCAATATTAAACTCACTCATCATATTAATAGCTTCCAACAACGTTCTGGAGTAGTGATCAAGTGGTACTCGTTACTGTGAGGGGCAGCGATTTGAATCGATTTACATCATACAGGAGAAACCTTTTTGCACGATCCATGCACACTTCATAGAAGCCGCATGGAGCAACCTTTCGCTGCGATACCGCAAGGTCTTTCGGGTCCAGACTCCCCCGAGAAGGATCCCCCAACGCTATGTGCCCCGTGCCGCCATCCGTGGGTAGATTGCTCCCTCTTCTCAGCCCCAGTTTCACCAAAGAAGGGAGAAAGCTATCTTCCGACCAGGCTGTAGTTGTAGCTACATCAGTTTACTAGACCCATAACTCCAGCATGTAAATAGTACGTTCAAACTTGACTTCATAGGACCGGACACGACGCGGGCCTTATATATTTGACTCGGATGGGGCTACCTCCTTGACTAACAAGCTGTCCTTCCCTTTTCACCTAGTTGCCTGTCTGATCTTCATTGTTATCCCATTCAAAGCCTTTCTATAACCATTCCCCAGTGAGACATACGACTCAACTACGAGTGGTCTCCATACCACTCAATGACTCGTCATCCTAATTAAGCAAGCCGCTACCATCCTGAGGCTATCATTGGATAAAGGGAACCTACTGCAATACTAGGATTTCAAACAACTCCTGTAAACTTAGTGCACAGAGAAACCTACATCAAACTATCTAGTGATAAAATAAAAAGGTTAAAACTTGGTGGGATGCACCGGAGATTGCCTGGGCCTGCTTTTGACTTAGAGGATCATATCCTTCACCTTCTTGCTCTTACACGATCTTGACATCCACATTGTTCACCTCGAGGTCTATATGATGCAAATGATATGATACGCATAAGAGAAGATTCATGGCAGTCTAATAATATAAGATTGGTTGTTCTAATGAGCATATGGGGTCAATGTATTAAGGAAACATGGTTTACAAATATTGAGTGGGCGTATTTGGTGTATTTCCTTCAGGAACTCCAATAATTTTTAACATGGTAACTATATATAAAAGTACGACGCGTGGGGATCACGATTGATATAAATATGCAAGGTGCATGGATAGTGAGTACTAATCAACTAATGTTTTGGTGTGTCGGACATGTTGCCATGAAAGAAAAGTATGCATAACATTACTTGCTACAAATACTTATATATGTTTAACTGAAAAACTAAATTTAAGAGACAAGGAATTTATTTAGCATGGTTCTAGAAAACAAGGGAAGACGGGCAGTTAACTATAAGTGTAACATATTGTAAGGATCGAAGGTGTACCGAGAGGGGGGGGGGGGGTGAATCGGTAAGCCGCTCACGAATCCAAATACTTCAATTCACACTATTTGAGTCTAACAATCGTTGCAACCTAACAATTCTAGCAGGCCAAGACCCCACACATGCTAGTGTTCATGATGATAGCAAGTGCGGAAACGAAACACAATAGCCTTTGCAAGCCCCAATTAACCCTAGTTACTAGAGCACATAATTATGGAATAGTAAAGAGGGGGTCAAGAAATGCTTAAAATTTTTTCCCAAGGTCTCGGAAGGATGGCGCATTCCCCTACTCCTCGTTGGACCACTCCCGTCAGAGTGCCGATCCCTCCCGCCACCAATGTGGAGTTCTCGCCCATGAGCCCGCAATCACTCCCGGAGTGAAGACACGGTGCATGTCACATCTGCCACATAGGCACAAGCTCGCCTTCCTCGAGAACTTGCCGGACTCCCTGAGCCGACACGGGCGCTCACTAGCAATGCCCCTTTCATTGGCGAGCTCAAACCGGGTACAAACGTGTGACCATCTTCACAACCAATCACGATAGGCTCGATCTCTGATACCTAACCGGTCTAGGTCTCACCATAGACCAAGAGTAACAACCTAGATCACACCCTCAAGGACACCCTAGGCTTAGATATGCAACAATGCTCAAGTCACTCTCACTAGTACTCTCAATATATGCACTATCTCCTCCTAGTGCTCTCCTCTTTTCCTCTTGGCTCTCACCAAATGCTCCAAGCGATTCCACTAGCCAAGAGTGGTCTCTAAGACCCCAACAATGAAGTTATATAGGCTTCCAACCTCCAACTAGCCGTTGCTCCATGAGATCAGCTTTCTGGACTACTGACCGGACTGTCCGGTCACTGCAAACTCCAGCTCCAACGGCTCTGCCCTTGCTGATCTTTGTACTGACCGGACGGTATGGTCAGTTGACCGGACCGTCTGGTCCGTTTCTCTCTTCAGTCTAGAAACATTTCGCGCGCTGCTTCCTCTCTGCCCAAATCTCAACCCTACTGACTGGATCGTCCGGTCACTAGACCTAGGGTTTCTAGACTTGACAGATTCCTCACTGCTCGCTGTAAGTCCTAGACAAATCCACTTAGTGAATGTACGGTCCGGTCTCCACTGACCCCTCTGTCCGGTCACTTCGTCCAGAAGCTGAAACTCCTCATCCTCATTTGACTTCGTTTCCCGGCTTCTCCAAACAGCTCCTTGGCTTCTCCACTGTCACCTAGTGCCTGTGATTTCACTGAGCATCCATGCACATCACCAACTAGTGTGACCTAAGAGACATGACTTGACCCCCTTAATAGTCCGGTTTTTCCTATGGACTCAAAGCCCTAACAACTAGACAGGTGTTCCCAACACTTGCTCTATAGCTTGAACTTAGCTTTGAACCATCTCCATCAAGCCTTGGACTCCATCATGCTTGTGATCATTGTCATCAATTGCCATGGCAACCATCATCCATATGATTTGTAGTAGAGTTTAGAGATGATTTCTGCATACACAATACTCGTGTAGATATTAGCCCATAATTTCATAGTTGTCATCTATCACCAAAACATCCATAGCTTGGGGATCCAATCATCATTGGTCATGAAGCTTACAATCTCTCCCTTTTTGATGATTGATGACAACCACTACTTATCATAATCTTTATCATGAAATAACAAGGCTAAAGAGCTACACAACGATCGAGAGGTACCTCACAAGCATAAGCAATGAATAAACAAGGTCCTACTCAATCAAACACCATCAAGAGCTTAGAGGAATAGGAAACAGAGCACACTCTAGATGATATGCATGCATGTCATGTGAAGATATTAATAAAAGCATAAAAAAATGCGATGCAAGACATGAATGATGATATGCAACCAGAATAGTATGGCAATGCATAGGAATTAAGAACAAGCAATCATCATCATGGAATCATACATAGGCATACGAGATAAATAAAGAAAAACAAGGCACTGCGTATAAAAATAAACAAAGTGAGATCAAGATGAGTCAAACATACTCGAACGAAAGCCATGACTCATCAAAATCCACAAACATCGATAAAACCACCAAAATAAGATCCAAAAGTAGCTATCTCCCAAAACCAATGTACACGCATGCTCCCCCAAGATACAAGCTACTCTCAGACGCACAGGATCACACTCCAAGTCCCCCTAGACCTATGACATACTTCTCCCCCTTTGACAACAAGCACCAAAAAGCGGGAAAAAGTTAACATCTATGTGCTCATGGTCGAAGGAGGTGGTGTAGCGACGTCCCCTGAAGACTCTGCTCCTGGTTGCTCCTATGGTGGATCCTATTGTGCTCCCTGAGCCTGTGTCGCCTGAGCATCCATCTGCTCGAAGAAGTCAAGGTCTACAGGCGACTCAGACCCTCTGTGTTGCCCTGTTGGTGGGACTGTGGATGTCTCCTCGGCAACAGTCGCCTGAAGAAGAGCAAGGTCATCCACATCCTCCTAAGTGAAACCTCGACGGACCAGATCCTCTGTTACCTCAGGTGTGACTAGAGGAGTGTCTATAGCAGAACAACATGTACATGTGATTGAAAACAAAATAAATGTACACAAGTTAACCATAATCATAGTTATGCCATTACTAGAGATGAAATAAATTTACTAATTAATACTAAATATGGTTGTGGAAGACTTATGCCATTGAGAAAAAATTAAGATTGAGGGAACAATATATATGATTTATGCACCAAAGCTCGCGGCAAGAACACACAACAATCTTTTCCCTTACTTAAAATGGCGAAAACACTAAAATGCCAATTATAGAGAAACTACCTAAAATCTAAACATGCCACTTGGGGATATGTACACAAGTGGTGAAATTAACATGCATGCAAAAGATGGATAATTAACAATCCTCTAATATTTAGTTATGACTTTATTTCTTCTTTTGCTCACTAGTATGTTGCCCGTGCTAATGCTACGGTGACAGAATTCTTTTTGATAATCTTGTTTTACATGAAATTTTTTATTCATCTTATTCCACAAAATAGCATATACACTTGATCAATAAAGAGGAAAGTGTTACCTACAATATACACGAGTGCTAAAAGTTTACTGAGTATATAGAAATAAACATAACACCTTGTTATATAAGTGCACCAGTGTTCTTGGCTTGATGTTAGTTATAAAGCATGTGACATAAAATGCAGCGAGGTGTCTCAAACTCAGAGATAAGGCAAACCTATTGAGTGAGACACAACAACTATGAAAGAAATCAAGTGCCAAATATAATGTTGTGTCGTTGTAGTCAGAGTTATAGAAAGTACGAGATGCTCTGAAAAAAAAAACATAGCAACAAAATGCGCATTTACCTGAGTTATAGTAATATATCCAATAACATTTAGCCAGGATGCAACAAGGCACAAATCTTCATTGTTTTTTAACCAAACATTAATATTGGAAGAATCTCCCATATGACATGGTGAAATAGATGATCAGCATGGCTGCATAGTGCAGTTGTGACACCAACAATATGACTTCACGTCTGCCAAATAAGGCTAGGGTTTGGAGATGATCTGCAAGTGGGATTAATAATCAGAACCATCGTGTCAGAAAAAAAATATGCATTTTCTATGGTGCTTGACAATTTGAAAAAGAACTCTTCTAATAAGCAATTAAGTACCATTCATTGGTCTGACAAGCCATGAAGTAAATTATTTTTACAGGAAAAAATCAATTCATGTAAAAAATTCATCAGGTATCATTCACTGGTCTGATAGATAAGCCATTAAGTTAACTTTATAGATAGTTGAACAATGCAAAATACTATTGAATCCAAAGAGAGATATGCGTATACTTTGTATGACAAATCCAATAAATCTGAAACTAATACTTTGTATGTTTAGTTGGATGGATGGGCAGGCGCATGGTGCTCACTGTAACTACCAAATATTGCTGACATTTCTTTATTCATCTTATTCCACCAAGCACACAATAGGAAAATTTAAGAAAGAAACACTCAGAACTGAATGTTGTGATCACTGGAGGTACAAAAGAGAATATGATCAATTTCAATGCTTCGGAGTATAGTTTGCATCAAAAGAATAATGATCCTCAAGAAACATATGATCTCATTTCATCATAAAAAGAAAAACATAACTGGAGGCCTCTGGCATAACAAAACTGAAAGGGTGCCTTTCCTGAGGACTACAACTGCAAACAAAAGAAAAATTAGAAAGATATATCCAGGAATACTAAATTAATCCTGATGCACTTAAGAAATTCCTGTATAAGTTTCTCTTTATGTTCATTCTTATGTACATCTTTGTCATAAGAACATGAGCTCAGTAGAACTGTGATCTAACATAAAAAGCGTTAGAATGATTGATTTGAATTCATTACCTTGAGTTGAAAAAAAAACTTCTGCACCTCTTAGAAAAAGGTAACCAAGCATATGGTGAGCACGGGCAGTATACTACCTTTCAGAAAAAGGTAACCAAGCATATGGTGAGCAATTGCGATATTGAAACACTTGATGGGTAAAAATGAAATGAAAGCACCCTGCTACCCTAGTGAGCTCAAGTTGCAAAAAAAAAAATAAAATAAATAGATACCCTATTTTATAGTGCCACAATTACAGTGCACACTCTTGTTTTTAATTAGATCATGACTATGTTGATGATTTAGTCGTCACTCTTCTTTAATTAGGCCATCAGATAGCAGAACTAAAAACTATATCATCGTGAATGAGCGATATCAACATAGATTTCTGATGCTTTGACAATTCGGCATTTTCAGGTCTATGAACAAAACCATAGCAAGAAGATGAGCTGGCCCACGATGGCGCAGCTGTTGTCAAACACACTTGATGGGGTTATTCCCATACTACACATCTAATGTGCTGAGTGGATTGGACAGTCAATGTATAATTTTTGTATGCTTGAGGTTGTGTCTTCACATATGATGGGGTTGGGTCTTATGTGAGGACAGGTTACAGTGCCCAGGGAACAGGTGCAAAGCTAATTACACGGATTCTGGATAACAAGTTAAAATCTACAAATTATATGATACTTCCTGCTCGGGCAAGCAGAAATTCAGCCATGCACCGGTCTTGTATCATTTATTTCTTGAAAAGTCATGCTAATGATTCACATATTTGGATTTGATTGGAAGAAGCGTACCTGTTGTATGGTTGTTTCGATCCCCTGTACAAACTGAAACTGAATAGCAGGGGAACAAGGGGACGCACGGTCTTCTCTGCTCCTTGACGATCCACGACGGCCACGGCAATGACGTCCCTCTGCTCCAGATGACCGGATGGCAACGACTGGATGGCGCTCATTGGCGCCGCAGCAGCGACGGCGTGCAGGTCCTCGGCGCCGCGGCCGCAACGGCATGCCCCTGCCAGCCGATCTGTTCCTCGGCCCCGCGGCGGTTGCACTCGTCGCCGATTCAGGGTCGGGATGGCCGCGCTTCTTCACGACCTGTGATGGCCGCCCACCACGGCAGACCGCAATGGCCTCGCGCACCTCGGCCCTGCGGCTCAGACGGAATTTGCTCCTGACCGATTCGCGGCAGCAAAAGACGGTTACACTCGTCGCCGATCCACGGTCACGATGGCTTGCAGCAAAGAAGGGTACGCGACTCCGGTGCGAAGCTCTTTCAATCGTTGGCTGCAGCTTTCGGTGATCCACGGCAGCGGCGATGTGATGGCCTCCCGGTTGATGTGGGATAGAAGCTTTATTTCTTGACGACAGAGCAACTGCCGTAGAGGAGGAGAGGTTGGGGACGACGGGCGTGGCGGAGGCGCTGTGCGCGCAGGGTGGGCGGGGATGGGAGATCCGGACAATTGGAGCCATCGGATGCAACGTAGTGATCTTAGTCTAATTTCTGACCATTAGATTTGTAAACATTGAAGTTTTGTGTATAATTAATGGTGTGTACTTTGATTAATTACTGTCTTAAGAGGATAATTGGGTGCAATTAGCTGGGTGGTGTTAATAAAGTTTCCACTCACGCTTTTAAGGGGTGGAGATTAATTGCATGCACAAATAAATAGGTGGTGTTGCTGTGATTTAGCTTCTTAATAAAATAGAGTATATGTGGAGGGGACTAGAACTTATTTTCTTATCCTTTACTCTCAAGTAAATTGTTGTGTATCAATTCTGGAACCATGAAATAACGTTTTTGCTTATTTTAAATGGCAGGGCAATTACCAGAGCTTAGGGCCAAAAGATCCCGGCCCAGTAGCAAGGCGTAGTGAAGGCTGCTTCCCCTGGGCCAGATGCAGCCCAGGCGTGCTGCAAGGAGCTGAGACCTGCTCGGCCCAGACGCCATGCTGGCCCAAGCTAGGCTGGGCGAGCCAGCCAGGACGCACGCGCGCGGCGGGCAGGCGCAATGACGGCACGGCACCGGTAGGGATAGGCGACGTCGGGGACGTTGCTGGCTTCCACGGGCGAGTCAGCAGGGACGCGGCGGAGTAACGGCGCACGACGGATGGCGCAGAGGTCACGCGAAGGCGTGGCGCGACGAAGCGAGGCCGCTTGCGGGCAGCGCTGAGCGGCCGGTGACAGCGAAGCAGGTGTCCCGGTGGCATAGCTATGAAAGCGCGAGCCGAGGCTGGTCAGGTGGGGGCACTACTGGGAGACAATGATGAGGATATCCTCCACTATTACTCGTGACAAAGATGTAACAAAAAGAGGCCATGTGGCTCAGTTATAGTCAGCAGCGACCGTGTGAGCCTCTGAATAATCTCACATTTCTTAGCTTAGGAGAAGGAAGCCACCTTAAAAGGTAGAGCCATCCTTTCCCTTTTGGACTAGTCTTTTAGGGCGATCGGGCCTTTCCCCGAGTGGATGTATCGGAATTGTGATGCTAAGATTGCAGGGGCCAGATCATGCGTATCTGACACCGGATCGGTGTGTCGTGCTGCCGGAGTTGTGGTGCTAAGACTGCAGGTTCGGATCGTGTATCTAGAATCGGGTTGGTGTGTCGTACTTTTCCAACCCCACCTGAGCCAGACTTATCATTTGGTATCAGAGCTGGGCCCTTGTTTAAGGGGGTGGGAATGATGAGGACATCCTCCACTATTACCCGTGGCAAAGAAGCAACAAAAAGAGGCCATGTGGCCCAGTTGTAGTCAGCGGCGACCGTGTGAGTCTCTGAATAATCCCACCTTGCTGGGCTTGAGAGAAGGAAGCCACCTTAAAAGGGAGAGCCACCCTTCCCCTATTGGACTAGTCTTTTTGGGCGATTGGGTCTTTCCCCGAGTAGGTGTGCCGAAGTTGCGATGCTAAGATTGCAGGGGCTAGATCATGCGTATCTGACATCGGATCGGTGTGTCGTGCTGCCGGAGTTGTGGTGCTAAGACTGTGGGTTCGGATCGTGTATCTAGAATGGGGTTGGTGTGTCGTACTTTTCCAACCCCACCTGGGCCGGACTTATCATTTGGTATTAGAGCTGAGCCCTTGTTTAAGGGGGTGGGAATGATGAGGACATCCTCCACTATTATCCATGGCAAAGACGTAACAAAAAGAGTCCATGTGGCCCAGTTGTAGTCAGCGGCGACCGTGTGAGCCTCTGAATAATCCCACCTTGCTTAGCTTGGGAGAAGGAAGCCACCTTAAAAGGGAGAGTTACCCTTCCCCTATTGGACTAGTCTTTTAGGCTGATTGGGCCTTTCCCCGAGTGGGTGTGCCAGAGTTACGATGCGAAGATTGCAGGGGCCAGATCATGCGTATCTGACATCGGATCAGTGTGTCGTGCTGCCGGTGTTGTGGTGCTAAGACTGCGGGTTCGGATCGTGTATCTAGAATTGGGTCGGTGTGTCGTACTTTTCCAACCCCACCTGGGCTGGACTTATTAGGCGAGGTCACCGACAACTGGAATCGAAGTAAGCTCACTTGAGCAACATGGGCCCTGTTTGGATACTCTAACAGTGCTAGAAGTTAGAGTTAGTTTGTAGCTCTTGAGTAACTCTGAACTAACTCTAACTCTTAAAGTGTTTGGATGCAAGAGTTAGATTGACAATAAAAGTACTGATGTAATCATTTGCCTCCTTTGAGGATAGAGAAAAAAGTAACTTTTGAGTGGACCCTACTCAAACTAGCTCCAATTAGCACCTCTTGGATGGGAATTTTTTTGGGTGGGTTAGATGCAACTAGCTCAAACTAATCTTTCCTGTTTGGAGATTGTAGGGTTAGTTGTGCCCAAACTAACTCTAACCTATGGATCCAAATAGGGCCATGGAGAGAAGAAATGGTGGCGTTGGAGTCAAGCTAGCAGAGGCCAAATTCGGCCGGGTCACCACAGAAGAGTGGGAACAGCCATGCAGAAGGAAGGAGGGGGTGAAGGCGGCGCCGTAGGCGGGGCTGTGCTGCAGCGGGAGGAGCTGGTCAACGTGCGCGAGAGTGAGGTGCTGGAGCTTAGCTTTGGGTGGCAATGGCGAGCCCTAGAGAGAGAGGAACACGAGAGGGAGGGGGTGGTCGCGGGGGATGGAGGAGGGCTCACAGCGGCACCATTTGACAGCTCAGAGCGGGAGCTTGCTCTGGCAGCTCGAATGGTAGGTGCGCTATGTTAGAATAAACCTTGCGTGTTTTTGTTTTAGTTTCATTTGTATTTTGCTTTTACCATGTCTGGGTAGTTGGTGCATGTCCGGTCATTCTGGGCGTGCGCTAGTGGAGCTCGCATGGCAAGCGCGTCGCGCGGCATGCACCCTGTTCTACATGCCGCGTATATCGGCCAGATTGTGGCCTTAGTTTCAGCAAGCACTAGCATGTATTTAGGCAATGGAATAGAGTCAGAAAAGTTCATGTGTCTCCATCGATCCTCACTCACGTGCTATCATGTTCACGCGCCGGAGCTCACCGGCGCTAGCTGTGATTCCCAACAGTTGGCATCAGAGCCATGTTCTGTTTCGGGGACCATGTCGCACAGCTCTGCACCTGGCCATAAGCAGCAGGATGGCCAGCTGACGCCTCCATGGAGAAATCATCCCACATCGCCATGGCCAGCACCGCGCCGCCCGCGCCATCGAACAAGCGGGCGAGACGTCGTCATCGAGCGGGTAGTCGAGAAGTCCACGGTGGGGATCATGTACCCGATTCTGACGCACACCAACTACACCGAGTGGTCACTGGTGATGCGCGTGAACCTCCAGGCGGCCGGATTGTGGGATGCGATCCAATTCGGCAACGTCGACTACAGGGAGCATAGACACGCCCTTGCCGTGCTCATCCGTGCGGTGCCGCCTAAGATGCAGGCGGAGATCGCGGTGAAGGCGACAGCCCGTGAAGCGTGGGACTCGATCCGTAGGATTTCTGTTAGCGCTGATCGAGTGACGGAAGCGAATATAGAGAAGCTGCGCCAAGAATTCTCCGAGATCAAGTTTAAGCCTGGTGAGTGTGTTGAAGATTTTGTTCTGCGCATTACCTTACTTTCAAATGAGTTGCGTGTACTCGGGGATGAGATCACCGATAAGGAGGTGGTCAAGAAGATGCTGCACTTAGTTCCGGAGAAGCTCGAGTAGGTGGCCATCTCCATGGAGACACTCCTCGATCTGGATAAGCTATCAATCGAGGAGGCTGCCGGTCACCTGCGAGCTATGGAATGAAGGAAGAAGCAATCCACCTCATCTGTGACGGATGTTGAAGGGCACCTGTTACTCATAGAGGAGGAGTGTACTGCCTGCATGAAGGCCAAGGACAAAGGGGGATCCAGTGGAGGTGGAAATTATGGTGGAAAAAGAAAGGGAAAAGGCCGCGGCGGCGACGGAGGGAGCTCGAACTCGCGTGATGCGCGGGATGACTCCGCTGGCCGTGATGGGCTGAGGAACGAGTGCCACAGGTGTGGCAAGCAAGGACAGTGGGCTAAGGACTGCCGATCCAAGCCCAAGAAAGGTGGCCAAGCCCATATGGCCCAAGATGACGTGCCAGCCTTGATGATGGCCGTGTTGGGTCAGATCCAAGTCTCGCACACTTCACCAACGCCACCACTGTCGACATCCTCACCGGAGTTCTCAGATCCGGTGACGAGTCTTGACCCGGCCTCCTCCTCCAAGCCGTCGATCCAGGTGGTGCATCTAGTGGAGGAGAAGGTCTTCACCCAGTTCAGTGAGGTGGGGGAAAGAGTGTCGGGGATGGGTGCTCGACACTGGTGCCACCAATCACATAACAGGGGCCAGGGCGGTGTTCTCCGACCTCGACGTCAACATCTGTGGCACCGTCAAGTTCGCGGATGGGTCCGTGGTGCAGATCGAAGGAGTCGGGACCATCCTCTTCAACTGCAAGAATGGCAAACACCGTGCGTTTTCTGGGGTCTACTACATCCCGAAGCTCACCACCAAAATCATAAGCCTGGGGCAACTCGATGAGATTGGGTTCCAGGTGATCATCCAAAGCGGCATGCTTCGTATTCGGGATGTCGACCGCCATCTCCTCCCCAAGGTGGTCCACGTGGCAAACCGGCTATACGTGCTCTACATCGACATAGCACGACCGGTATGCATCTCTGCAAGGGGGCCGGAGTGCGCCTAGATCTGGCACGCGCGCTTCAGGCACCTAAACTTTTCGGCGCTCCAGAAGCTAGCCCGTGATGGGATGATGCGGGGCCTGCCGGAGATCGAGCATGTAGACCAGATCTATGGCGCGTGCCTGGCTGGGAAGCGTCGCCTGTCCTCCTTTCCTCGTTGAGCAGAGTACCATGCTGAGAAGACACTGGAGCTAGTCCACGGTGACCTGTGCGGCCCAATCATGCCGGCAGCGCCGAGTGGGAGCCACTACCTCATCCTGCTCGTCGACGACCACAGCCGATTCATGTGGCTGCTCATGCTGCGCTCCACGGACCAAGTGGCGGATGCCATCAAGCACTACCAGCAGGTGGCAGAGGCGGAGACTAGGTGCAAGCTGCAGGCCTTCTGCATTGACCATGGTGGCGAGTTCAACTCCAATGACTTCGCCGAGCACTGCATCGACCATGGTGTTCATTGACAGCTCACTGCACCCTATTCGCCTCAGCAGAATGGTGTGGTGGAGACGTGCAACCAGACGGTGGTCGACACTGCCCGCAGCATGCTCAAGGCCAAGAATCTACTGGGGTGGCTGTGGGGCGAAGCGGTGATGGCTGCTGTGTACATGCTGAATCGGTCACCGACCAAAAGCGTGGAAGGGAAGACACCGTTCGAAGTTTGATACAGGAAGAAGCTTGCTCTCCACCATCTTCGCACATTCGGGTGTGTGGTCCATGTCAAGAACACCACTCCGAATCTGAAGAAGCTGGACGACAAGAGCAAGCCAATGATCTTCATTGGGTATGAGCATGGATCAAAGGCTTACCGCGCTTATGATCCCACCACAAAATGTGTCCATGTGACACGAGATGTGGTGTTCGACGAGCAAGCGGAGTGGGACTAGAGCAAAGGAGGAGAGCGCAGCGAGCCGAGCGGGAACGACGACACGTTCTCGGTGGAGATGGAGTACACCATGATGGTCCAAGACATCTAGGTGCCCCCAGGTGGTGTAGGGTCGCCTCGACCTGCATCACAGGCCGGCTCGCCACTGCCGAGAGGCAAAATTGAAGACAGTGGCCCTGCACCCACTGTGGAGTTCACCACCTCTCCGGTGGTGCACGAAGAAGACCTGGACGCCGACCACGACGATAGTGCTCCACTCAGATTCCGCAAGATCGACAACATCCTCGGTGCAGCCTCACCTCGCGGTCGCTGTGGGTACTGGATCAAGAGCTCCATGCTGTAAGTCCCGATGAGCCTCTTTCATTCTCTAATGCTGAGCATGATCCATGTTGGAGGAAGGCTATGCTGGAGGAGATGAAGTCGATAGAGGAGAACCAAACATGGTGTCTTGCTGACCTGCCGCGTGGGCGCCATGCCATCGTCCTCAAATGGGTGTTCAAAGTCAAGCAAGATGAACATGGTGTTGTGGTCAAGCATAAAGCATGCCTTGTGGTGAAAGGGTACGCCCAGTGCCAAGGAATTGACTATGATGAAGTGTTCGCTCCCGTGGCGTGGCTGGACTCGGTGTGCCTCCTTCTAGCCCTCGCGGCGCACGAAGGCTGGGAGGTGCATCATATGGATGTGAAGTCCGCATTCCTCAATGGCGACCTACAAGAGGAAGTGTATGTGGAGCAGCCAGCGGGGTTCGGTAGTGCCAGCAATGAGCACCAGGAAGAAAGACGGCGTGCAACTCGTTGTGGGTGTGTACGTTGACGATCTAGTTATCACCGGAGCCAACTGTGATGACATCAGGGAGTTCAAGATGGAGATGCCAAAGGCATTTAGGATGAGTGACCTCAGCCTGCTTCATTACTACCTTGGCATCGAGGTGAAGCAGAGCGCGGAAGGGATTTCACTCCGTCAAGGTTCCTACGCTCTCAAGATCTTGGATTGGAGCAGCATGGCGGACTGCAAACCGAACCAAGCTCCCATGGAGGCGCGTCTCAAGCTCAGCAAACACAGCGATAAGGAGCTGGTCGACGCAACGGCGTTTCACAGTATTGTGGGAAGTTTCAGGTATTTGGTCAATACCCGCCCTGATTTGGCTTTCGCTGTTGGATATGTGAGTCCCTTTCTGGCGGCAGTGAAGAAGATTCTCCGCTATGTGGCAGGAACCTGGGAATGGGGGCTGTGGCTTGGAAGGAAGAAGCAGCAGGAAACCTGTCTGATTGGATTCCGTGACAGTGACTATGCTGGTGACGTTGATGCAAGGAAGAGCACAACTGATGTAATCTTCTTCCTCGGTGATAGTCCGATTACCTGGCAGTCTATAAAGCAGAAAGTAGTAGCCCAATCAAGCTGTGAGGCTGAATATATTGCTGCTGCAAATGCTGCCCGCCAGGCCTTGTGGCTCACTCGGGTGTTGGCTGAAGTTCAAGGAACAACACCAAGTGTGCCGCTGCTGAGAGTTGACAACAAATCAGCCATTGCGCTGATTAAGAATCCTGTGCTCACCGGACAAAGCCGTCACATTGAAGTCAAATATCATCTGGTCCAAGAGAGCGCAGAACAAGGCCGGATTGCAGTGGAGTTCATTGGGACAGAGGAACAGCTGGGCGACATCTTAACGAAGCCGCTGGGCAGAGTAAAGTTTCAGGAGCTCCGCAACAAGATAGGCCTGATTGATACTGGTAAGCAACACGACAAGGCGTGTTTTTGCTTTAGTTTCATTTGTATTTTGCTTTTACCAAGTCTGGGTAGTTGGTGCATGTCCGGTCATTCTGGGCATGCGCTAGTGGAGCTCGCATGGCGAGCGCGTCGCACGGCATGCACCTTGTTCTCCATGTCGCGCATATTGGTCAGATCGTAGCCTTACTTTCAGCAAGCACTAGCATGTATTTAGGCAATGGAATAGAGTCAGAAAAGTTGCACATTCTCGGAACACAAAAATCCTCTGTGTCTCCATCGATCCTCACTCACGTGCGTTCGTGTTCACACGCCAGAGCTCGCCGGCGCTAGCTGTGATTCCCAACACGCTAGCTCAGTCGAGAGAACGAGAGAGAGTGAGAGCGAGCAGAGAGAAGGAGACGAGGGAGGCAAAACTGGGCAGGGGGCAAAAACCGGGAGCCGGCGTTGTTTTGGAGGCGGTTTTCGGACCAGGTGGAGGGCGCCGCGGCTCAGTGCCGGCCACACGGCAAGGCGCCGTCCGTGGTGGCCAACCAGCGAAGGAGAAGACTGCCTCAGCGGCTGACAGTTAGGGCCCATAAGATTTTTCTTTTTCGCTAATTTACCAAATTGTCTAATCTTAATAATTTCATATCCTAAGTTCTAGAGCTTGTCTGCAAAAACGAAAAATATGTGCGTGTCAAGCATGATGTGATCTAAATTTCAAAAATATGTTTGTCCCTTAGATTGAATTCAAAATTTCATAGGGATTTTCCACAGTTGGGGTGTCTTTGAGTATTTGGGCATTTATTTAGGACACTTAATCTTGGAATAAAAATCTGAGATTTTCTAGAAATTATTTTGCAGCATCACCTACAACATATATGTTTATTGGCACTAGGTTGTGTTGACAATTTCTAACTTGTAGTTCAAATGCCATTCAAATTTGATTTAATTTCAGTTTTAACTAATTCAAATGCATCTCAATTCTTTTAATTTGGGCTCATACTCATGTGAGATTGGCCTAGGGTGTTGTACTGAGAACATTGACACCAGGAGTATCATAGATTTCCTGCAAACAAAAATCAAAACCTGTAGCTGCTGGAAGAGAAGAACCGATAGAGCTATCGAGATGAACTCGTCAGTTCAGACACAGAGCACGAGCAACAGAGAAACTCAGACTTCACGAGAACGAAGGAAATCACGAGCGAGATTGAACAACCGCACAGACAGCAAATAAACTTGTTTCCCGTTGAAACGAGAACTGAGTAGAGACTACAAAAACGGAGGAATCCGCCCTCCCTCCCTCATTTAGATTAGAACACGAATTTTCTACGATTTGGTCTCAAATATGACTCACCACACTCTATCTAACCCTAATCCCCAATTGCAAATGAGAGAAGAGCAAAGTAGCAGCCAGGTACCAGCCCCATCTCTCCCTTATCTACACACACTACCATAAAAGTGATCTTTAGCGGCCTTGAAAAACGAGTCTAACGGCGGTAATATTATTCCCCGCCGCTACAGTGTTCTAGACACTTTTAACGGTGGTTTAAGACCTGAACTGCAGCTAAAAAATAATTTTTAACGGCGGTTCATGTTTTGGGCCGCCGCTAAAAAGAAATAATCATTTATAGCGGCGGGCCAATTCTTCACCCGCCGCTACTTTGGGGCTGTAATTTTTTTCCGGCCCACTTCACTTACTGACAGCTACAAAAAAAAAAAGAAAAAAACCCTAACCGCCACCACCACCTTCCTCTCCTGGCTCTCCCACCCCGCCGCCGCTCTCCTCTCCCCCACCACGCTCCCCTTCCTCACCGACGCCCTCCCATCCTCCCATTCCACGACGGCGGCCTCCCCTCCTCCCCTTCCACATCAGCGCCTCCCCCTACCCCGCCGGCGCCCTCTCCTCCCCCTTCTACACCGGTGCCTCCCCCTACCCCGTCAGCGCCCTCTCCTCAACCCTTCTGCACCGGCGCCTTCCACTACCCTGCCGGCGCCCTCTCCACCCCTCCTCTCCTTCCCCACGCAACGTGCAGCCGGGCGGCAGCAGATCCGACCGTGGAACATCGGATCCCGACGGGCGACGAGCGGATCCGACCATGGAGCGTCGCATCTCGACGGGCGGCGAGCGGATCCTACCGTGGAGCGTCAGATCCAGACGAGCGGCGGGCAAATCTTCCCTCCTTCGGCGCTTCTTCCCATCATTGCACCCCTCCGCCTCCTCCCTCCTTCAGCGCTTCAGCGATGGCCGGATCCAGCTCTGCGTTGGCTTCGACGGCGCAAGCTGCGGCGAGAGTCTGCGACGCACAGTCGGATCTAGCCCCGGGGCAGGTGGCCGGCTACCTCGCGTCCGGTGTCGGATCCGGTCTCCACGGCGGCGGCTCCGGCTTCCACGACGACGGATCCGGCCTCTACGGCGGCGGCTCCGGCTTCGACGGTGACGGATCCAGCCTCGTCGGCGTCGGATCTGGCCTCACGCACGTGGGCGGCGGTCCTGTGGGATCCGGGCTCCTACGGGCCTGTGGGCTTTTTTTTGTTTTTGGGTCGAATGCATAGCGGTAGGTGAAGATGTCACCCGCCACTACTAATCTCTATGTAGCTGTGGTTCATTTCATCAAAAGAAGATACGCCGCTGTTGCTAATTATTTTTAGCCGCGGTATTGGAGCGGCGGGATGCCCTACCCGCCGCTACAATGCCTTTTGGCCCGCCGCTACAGTACGTTTTTGTTATAGTGACAGTTCCTCTTTCCCGAAACTAGATTATTTGGCCCGCTCAATTGCGAGTCCTAGACTTGTAGTTATTTGACTAATCAAAAGGTGTTATTTGATTCAATGGGGGCACAATAATTAGTATATCCCATGATGTTCAGATATATAAGATTGTGTAAGGGCAGAGCGAATGCGCTGGTATCACATAGTTTTTTTTTTTTTTTGAGAAACCGCTGGTATCACATAGTTGTGGCTTGATTAAAGAGCTAAAATATATTTATTATAATATATTTAAATAAGAATCAGGAACAATTATAAGTATTAAACAAATACTTAAGAAGGATTTAACTGGATTTGCTTTTAGTCACATACAGCTCAGCCAGAATTGTGAATAGGAATATTTTCCAACATGCATATCAATATATCGTGTGCTGATATGTATCTTCAGTCCAGTTACTTTATGATCTCATCGTTATTTTCTGCTCCTTTGGATCCTAGGTCAATGATTGTTGTTGCTTTATGATCATATTGATTCTCGTACTTAAAAGGGGATTTCATAGACTAAGACTGGTTGCACCATCACCATTGAGGCACAATAGATCTATATTATAGAGGAAAACATAACTGTTATTCGACTTGACACCACTGTGTTCTAGGAATGTTCCATCTCTTCCTGCTTGTTGCGAAACCACCTTTATTCCTGGTTATATACTAATAAATCACTCCGGTGACTTCTCTGAGAATTTGTCTATCTTGTGGGATGTGAAGTTCCCAATATCTCCATTTGCTTTTGGGTCATCTTGTTTGTCAGGAATTTTTCCACTTACAGTTTTGTGTTACTCTGACGGTCCTTGATATCGATCTTCTTGTGAGGAACATGAGTATATATATACGTGCAGATGGATGACTCCTCTTTTGGCACTACAGGATATGTGGTCTTCTACGATGAGTTAGTTACGACACTACAAGACATGTGTTATATATCCATAGAATTGGACTGTGTATATGTCGGAACTCATCAAAATGATAACTGTTAGCTAACGTAGAAACTAATTAGTGTTATATGCCTGAAGATTCACGTTTGTGACTTGTGAGGTTATATTACTTTTTTTTTATTTTGTGGCTACCGAAATTCGATCCTTGCTTGTCAGTCTTTGAAAATTCTGCATTGCACAAGAAAACAACGTGGGGTGCATTATGTGTTGGGAAGGGCTGGATGTTAATTGGAGATCTAATAGATGCAAGATTAACGGTTGGATTTTTTGCTTTTTTGTGAGAATTTCTAGCATATTTCTCTTTTTTTTTTCTAAAATATCCTGGTGGAATGTTCATCTCCTTTTATTATTAAACTACTAAAATAGCCCTCACAATTCCACGGGCTAGACGTAAGTATATTTTTTTAGAAGATTATAACTTTTATACTTCTTAAAAATGGACTGCCTGCAAGCACTATTTGATATTTATTATAGTTAAAATTAATACAAATTATTATGTTAATACAATACCTACCCATACTCGAGCCATTTAAAATTTACACCGCTTTGTTTCTGTAGCGTGAATATTCTGCACAGTGAATAATATCGAAATAATTGTTGTGTTAATTATGGTTGCCAGGCCTAAATTATAATAATTTCTTTTGTGTTTTTTTAAGACACGCCCTTAAAACATTAAATATGACCATGGCTAATCTTTGGCCAGCATTTAAGAAATTGTGTCCGCATAGACATTAAATACAAAAAAAATGCTCCTAATGGATTATTCATCGATCCCTCATTTATGATTTCCTTTGAAAATCTGTGCTCATTTTGCTATCTTCGCATATACAATGTTTTTTTTCAAAATTTATGGTTGACAAATCGATTTGATTCTTCCTTTTCTCTCGCCTAGATTGGGGATGATTAAAATCAGATTCCTTGGTTGTTTCCTTTGTTTTTTCTTTCCAGATTTTCTATACAATTTATCTTTTTATTTCTCTTTAATCATTTATTATTATAAGCGAGGATTGATCGCGAACCAATGGATCATGATTTGTTTTAATGCTCAATAAGTCATTATAGCATTTAGTTAGTTACAAAAAAAATTAAAATAGAAGAAACAGTGCACAAAAATGGTGCCCTGTTGTCTTATAAATTCAGTTGCCTTATGGTCTTCGGTAAGCTTCTAGTGCAATTATGTCAGTTTTGTTGTTTGACGAAATCTGGGTGACTTTTATAAATTTTTTTTACTCTTTTTAATTTCTTATGGTCGGAGTTAGGTGTTATTTAGCAAGTCAAATACATATTGTTGAAAATAGGTATATTATCATCTAGAGAAGAAGTAGTGTATACGGACCTGAGTATGGAAGAGTTTCCATAGCTGATCTCGCCAAGGGCTACATTATCCAATACTCCTATATCCTTGCATAACTATATTTGGTGCAGATGCATCATGCGTAGATTGCCAGAATATAGGCATCGAAAGAAACACGTAGCCATTTTCCCATCAAATCCACCTACAAAATATGATAGATATTTTACAATTTTTGGAAACATTATGTAACTGATGAATACAACACGTATGGACATTCAGAATTTTGAGCGGAGTCCACGCTCCTGAAAACAATCAAGCCACAGTAGTTCTTAGTGCTTTGGGTGCGCACCATGCACCAACGCACATACATACATACAGAGGAGAAGGCGTCCTTCTGGTTTTTAGGGCAATCAGGTACTCACGTCTGGAAGGTTGAACGGTGTACAGGTACGTGGAAGTCCATGCTTGCAGCAAATCCTTGCAATCTGGAGCTGTTGAATGCCGGAGCCATAGCCCAAGGATGACGCCCACAAAATCAAAATTGATGACAGCGACGGCAGATGGACAAACACAATATCTTCCTCCACGGACAGCGTTTCTCCCTTCGGTGAGAATCCCCGGCACGGGATGGAGATCAAAAGCCCAGGGTCGTCATGTTAGTAGATCGAGCAATGATGTGGGTAGCTCAGGAGTATCAGGAAGGACGTAGCAGGGGATTACCTGAGGAAGAAAGATCAAGGGTTAGATGTAATTTCGAGATCTTGAGAGGAGGGGATTAAGGGTTATACCAATCAATAAGCTGGCCACGTCATCGTACCAAGTGCAGTTTTTCACGGGCTTACGCTGACCTTGTTTTTCATGGCCGGCCTTGTCTTGATGATGCCCTACCATGTTCTTGCTCCCCTGGCACCGGCAGCCATGAATGATCTCATACCTGGGGCTAGTGAACAACGTTTCTGCCTTGGTTGAGAAACCCTGGCACGGGATGGAGATCAAAAGCACTCCTAGGATCATTATGTTAGTAGATCGATCAATAATGTGGGAAGCTCAGGAGGATCGAGAAGGACGTAGCAAAGTCTTAGGTGAGATAGAAAGATCAAGGGTTAGATGTAATTTTGAGATCATGAGAGGAGGGGATTAAGGGCTGGATGTTTTGCTTTTTTTTGGTGAGAATTTAGAGACAATTAATCTTTTATTCTAGACACCCTGGCAGAAAAGGTCATCTCCTTTTATTATTAAATAGATGGATGCCCTCTGGACATAATACAACTTGACCTACCCCTTGTTGGAGGATCACTTCACAAGCCACCCTTCGAGGGTTCATCAAAGTCGGGCTACAAATGAAAGTCAAAGTCAACACATTGTTATCCTTTTTATTAACCATAACTTTAAGGTACAGGTGTTCATCGGAGGCCACGGTAAAACCAAGACCATTCGGGCGGTACCTCCGCGCCCTTGGAGGATGAAGCCGTCATCCTCCGAAGGACAGGGCGCTGGGCAAGATCAAGAGCCTGTTTGGCACGAAGAGAGCAACACGTGGCACCAGCATGTGTTGTGGCGTGCGGAGCAAGGAAGGGTACCAGAAGTGCTCAAATGACTGATTTGTCCTTTATGACCATTTTGTATAGAATATTTGAAGAATATAGTAGGTAATTAGGGACAAAATGGTCATTTGCATATGGCCTAAGTACGGGCCTATAAAAGGAACAACCCCTACTTACTTATAATGGGACGAATCTTTTTGGGGATACGTGAGAAGAGCCTTTTTCTTCTGTTTCCTACCCTTCGTAATTCCTTTCCAGGTTTACTCTTTCTATTAATGACACTGAAGCTTGCGCTCAGCGACACCAACAGTGGCGCCCACCGTGTTGTTAGTTCGTACATAAGCTCATGATGACTCAACTCCACAGACCGCTGTCTTCGAGCGGCACTCCGCCATCACGAAGCTGCGCTCTAGGAGACCCCCAACCGGCTGACAACCAATCTACATCGCAAGTAAGAAAAGAGAGCACCCCCGAAGTGCAACCATCGCTTCAGGAAGAAGCGGCGGGCGGCCTAAAAGACCCAGTGCAGCGTCCTGAACAACCGTCGAGCTCAAACCCTCCGGGAAGCAACACCCCAACCTCGATGACAGCAGCACAAGAGATGGAACTGTTAGCCCAAAGAGCCGAGCACCTTGAGCAACTCAAGCAACAGCTGTTGCAAGAACAAGAGCTAAGAAGCAAAGTGCTGTCAGAGAGAGAGAAAGCATTACAAGAGAAAGAGTACATAGCCCAGCTCAGACTCAAGAATCTGCAACTGGCAAAAGAAGTCGAACAACTTCAGAGAACCATTGGCAGGGCAAGTCGCCAGGAATCAAACCCACTGCCCGAAGCCCACCCATACCTCGAGCAAGAAGTACCATTTACACCAAGCCATCAGCCAATAGCCGCAGAAGTGCTGCCAATTTGAAGATCAAGCACAACGGGCATAATCGACAAAGACTCACCTCTCTCCGAAGGGTTGTAAAGAGCTCCACACCCATCGCAGTTCAGAATGATACCGCTAGCTAAATTCAGGGGAAATTCTAACCCAAGGCAATTCCTCATGAGCTACGAAGCAACAATCATATCAGCAGGAGGAGATGAGGTAACACTGGCAAAGGCATTCGTTTGTGCCCTCGAAGGCGCCGCCCTCAATTGGTACTTCAACCTGCCTCCCGGGTCTCTGTACAGCTGGAAAAACATCAGGGATAAGGTGGTCACAAGTTTTTGAGGGTTCCGCACCATTATGGAACCATCACATGAGCTGTTGAATATCGCTCAGCAAGAGAATGAGCAATTACATGAGTACTACAGAAGATTCCTCACACTTCGAGCCCAGGCCCCGAGCATCACGGATGAGGCGGCAATAAACTCTATACTCAGAGGCATGCGAGCATGCCAGATGTCTTCATACTACGCACGGATACCCCCGCACACCATGTAAATGTTATGCATGAAGTTCGAAGAGTACAGTAGATAGGATGTGGATTACAAGAGATGCAAGCAAAGTCAAAGTAAGAGCCGCAACCAGTCACACAACGAAGGTGGCTATCAAGAAAGGCAGTACAGAAAAACCAAGCAACCCACAGAACCCCCCCCCCCTTCGTTCATTGGTCACATCGAGGGAGAGAAAGAAGACACTATGGGCAGAGGCAACCAGAGCAATGATTTCAGAGGAAGCGGCCAACGAAGGCGTGGCAGAGGCCGAGGCTCTCAAGTCCAGACTCGGCTGGCCAGAAAGCCGTACTGTTTCTACTGCGGAGAGGACAAGGGGCACAAAACTTCCACATGCCTCAAAGCAAAAGAAATCCAAGAAAGGATTGAAGCAAAAAAGAAGGCTTCGTCCTTACCCAAAGCCATCAATTATACATCGCCCAACCCATGGCCCCAGCAACCATATCCACAGCCTGCTCATCCCAAATTATCACTACCCAAGCACCCACCATCATCAACTTTATGCACCATCCCCATATTTTCATCCAACTCACCCCACACAACCGCCCAACCAATACACCCAACCTAGATAACAAATTCAGCAACCATCACCCAACCAAGACCAACAAAGGCAAAAGCAAGAGCCTCAACACCTACCACAGCCTAAACCAGAGGCCACCCCAAACCAAGCCACAACCTTCCCAGTACAAGGCTACATTAGAATGATATGCGGAGGGTCATCTTCAGACTTCGAAAACAAAAGAAGAAGAAGAGATCACTTTCGAATGGTAAACAACGTTTTCACGGAAGGACCTATTATCAAGTCAAAGTGGTCTCATATTCCCATCACATTCACCGAGTCAGATCTCAGCCTCAAAGCTTATCTGCATGTCGATACATTCGTAATCGAAGCCCACATCCACACCTGGATGGTCAGTAAAGTCCTTGTAGACAACGGCAGCCAGGCAGACATCCTGTTCATAAAGACCTTCGAGCAAATGGGCCTTAGCAAAGGTTCTCTGCAGCCGTCAAATATACCACTCATTGGCTTCGGTGGAAAAAGAATCACTCCTATCGGCACAATCTCCCTACCAGTATCGTTTGGCAACACTCAAAATCCTCGAACAGAATATGTAACATTCGATGTGGTGGATCTTTGCCACCCATTTAACGTCATATTTGGCCGGAGCACAATTAACACCTTCGAAGGCGTCATCCACAACGCATATCTATGTATGAAGATTCCAGCAGCCGGAGGGGTTGTCACAGTCAAAGGAGATCAGCAAATGGCAAAAGACATAGAAAAAGGTTATGCACCGGGGGAAAGGAACTGCAACAACATACAAGTTTTCAGCCAAGAGCAGCTAGAGGATGAAGAGAGAGCTCGAAAAGCTCGTGAGCAGCATAAAGCGAATGCAAGAGAAGAGACACGATGTCTCGACAGAGAGAAGGTTGCAGTTCAGCCAGACGAAGAAACCAAAAAAGTACTCCTCGACGAACAAGTCCTTGGCCAGTTCGTCACTGTAGGCTCTGGTTTAGACTCGAAAGAAGAGAAAAAACTACTAGCATTTCTGAGTAAGAACAAAGATGTATTCGTCTGGTCTTCAGCAGACCTCGAAGGTGTGGACAGAAGCATCATAGAGCACAAGATAGAAGTCGACACAAAGATCAGGCCAAAGAAACAAAGGCTTCAAAAGATGTCCAATGAAAAAACAGAAGCTATCAGAGCGAAAGTCCTACGGCTCCTCGATGCTTCTGCTATCCGCGAAGTCAAATATCCATCTTGGCTAGCAAACTGCATAATGGTGAAGAAAAAGAATGGGAAGTGGAGAATGTGTATAGACTTCATAGATCTCAACAAAGCTTGCCCCAAAGATCATTTCCCACTACCCGGAATTGACAAAATCGTGGACGCAGCAGCTAGGAGTGAGCTGCTGTCACTGCTCGATTGTTTCTTCGGTTATCATCAGATATGGCAAAGGAGGGAGGATGAGGAAAAAACAAGTTTCATCATACCCTTTGGTACTTACTGTTTCATAAGAATGCCCGAGGGATTGAAAAATGTCGGCCCTACATTTTGCCGCATGACTCAGAAAGCCTTCGAGTCACAGTTCGGAAAAAGCATACACGCTTATGTGGACAACATCATAGTAGCAAGCAAAGCAAAAGGCAACCATATCTCAGACCTCGCAAAAACATTCGCAAACCTTTGAGCAGCAAGGTTAAAACTGAATCCAGAGAAGTGTATTTTCGGCATCCGAAAAGGAAGAATATTTGGTTGCCTGGTGTCAGTCAAAGGTATCAAAGCCAACCCAGACAAAATAAAAGCAATCATCCAAATGCAAGAACCCCAGTGCCGAAAGGATGTGCAGAAACTTACAGACAGAATGGCAACACTAAACCGGTTCATATCCAGATCAGCCGAGAAAAGCTTGCCCTTTGTTGGTCGTAATTACGCACCCACTTATATACCGCAGGAGGACGGTGTATAGTTGTAGCTCTTTTTCCCTTAGAGTATTCCAAGGTTATCGAATCCACAGGGAACGAGCGGAACTAATACTATTAAAGGGTTACTAACAAATTGCAATGGTTTGGTTGATGTGAATGATGACGGTGAGAAAGTGGAAGGTGAATGTTATTGAAGAGGTAACAGGATGATGAAGGATTCTCTCCTTAGGATTGGTTCACTAGCATGCAACCTTATTCTTATCAACTCGAGTGATGACTCTAATATTCTACAAGACATGGTGGTTTCGTTCACCCCGGCTATCACTACAGAGGCTATTAGCTCCCCACTGGTTTCTTGCACTATGTAATGGACAAAAGTGTATTGGCCGATACACTAATGAAAGGGATAGATAGATGTGCAATAAAGTTCATCACATAGATTAAATTCATCGAGAGAGTATCAACAAGTATGAGAGTTACATGACCAGATCCCCGCACCAGAGAAGAGAATATGAGACTACTCACTCGTCCTTCCGCTAGACATAGCAGAGGGGTGAGCAGTAGCGCTGGAACACGCACGAGCCGATTTGCGCAAGCGTCACGCCGATCGGCGCGACCTCGCTTCTGGTGGATCTCGTCGGTGCTGACCAACCTTCGCCGCCAATATCCTAGAACCCTAGTTCTAATAATTGATTCTCGCGATCGCCGTCTCTCTGGTTCCCCCCTTGGCTCTTGATAATTATCTTCCTTTTATACTCGACAGGGTTAGGTCAACTTCCACCGACTCTAACTCATACTGGGTTGGGCCTTCGTCTTTCCTGGACCGGATTGTGTTTTCGTCATCTTCTCCTACTGCGCCGATCGGCACAGGCCCGTGCCGATTGGAGCGGCTCCGCATCTGGCCCATCTTCATTACGTTTTAGTTCTTTATCCATAATTGCCCTGTTTTACACGTGTTTCCTGCGATTACATCCAAAATAGAACAACTACAAATATATGCAAATATGGGGTTAATTGTTAGTCCAAACCACCAAATTAAGACGCAAAACATCCCTTTTTGGTAGATAAAATGGGCGTCTAGAAACCACCAACAGTTCCCCCACACTCAAATCATTGCTAGTCCTCGAGCAATACAAAATCAAATATGTAATAAGAATATTCACACCATCTCTCATGCAATCAATCTCAATCATTATTTTTACTCGTTATCCCACCACAAAGATTTTCTCTCATCTCCTTTTAACCAATCGGCATGTCATACTTGAACTTAATCAAATTACCACAAAACTTTTTCAAAAAGAATTTTAGTTCTCCTCGACTCATCTTTTAGCATCAAACATCAAGCATTTGGTCCTCTCTAGGTCTCTCAAGTGTATTTCCTTCCCTCTCCTATCTAATGAAGGATTGTATGTGGATCTTGGAGTGCTATATAACTAAATTAAACCATAAGATTAACCATGTCAACAATGTGCTCAATCATGCCTATTAAGAAAGAATTTTCTTGGAAAAGAACTTTTAATGGAGAAGAGGAATGTAGAAGATCTAAAAAAATTTCAATGAGAATAATGGCAAAGAATGAGAAATAATCAGAAATCTGCTTTCTTTGATGACCTTACTGCCTCTCACGGAATATATATTTTTTCTTTACCTCTTTTTTTATAATAACCTCTTTTTTTCTTTCTTTCTTTTGCAACAGCGCCGATCGGCGCAACACTGCGTCGGTCGGAGCGGTCTATTTTTTTCTTTTCTTTCACCCCTTTTTTTTTTCTATTCCCGATATGATCAGCAATTTCTGTCTTGTATCAGCAGCGGAAATTTTCTGAATTCCCTTTTATTGAGAATATAGGTTGTATCAAGAAGGAGGGAGAAACAAAGATGTATGATTTTCATGATAGCAAGGAATTTAAATGGATAAGAATGGCTAGAAATACAGAGATAAACAAAATAGATTATCCTTTCCTAACTTGGTCGAAATCATGAGCAAAAAGTTGACAAAGTTACTTACAATCCACTTAGTTCAAATGTGTAGCTTGCTCTAATTCACTCGGCTATGTAGGCATATTTAGACCTTGCTTTCGCTTTAGCTTATGATGAGTCAAAAGAAATTTTCACAAATAGAAAGCTCAAAAGTTAAGTGGTAACCAACAAATTCAAGTAATCAACCAATCGATCATCAGAAAGACAAGATAAATAGCATGGGGCACTTTCAATTTGACAATCGACACTAACTTTATTAAAGACAATGCAATAATTCAAACTATATAAAAGACCTTGAAGCAACTCTCAACATGACTCGTGACTCTCTTAAGCACACACACAAACTTAAATAAACACTCATTAAGAAAAAAAATAAACACTCATTAAGAAAAACAAATGAGAAACTAGACTCAAAAACACGAGAAACTAGACTCAAAAACACTTAAAAACTATGACTAATGGCAAAGCCCTTCCCCCACACTCAAAATTTGCAATGTCCTCATTGCAAGAAAAGAAACTCAACACACTAATCATGCAGACCATGGCTATTCAAGACTCAAAAAATTCGTCTTATACTCCTTATGAGAAAAGTGTAGTCCGCTTCGTTCATCTCGATTGTATCCTGGATTCTGTGGTCCACATCTCTTTGATGCCTGTAAGCACGATCTCTGTCTAGATACACGCGCTCAATGTTTCTTCGGCAGACAGGACAGCAAGCAGGCGGTTGCAGGTTATGATTTTCAACACTGTAAGGGGAGGCACTATTCAAATTCCTTCGAGCCGATCGGCGCAAAGGCTGAGCCGATCGGCGCAGTGGTGTTCTTCCACCATTGCGACTTCCTCCACTTCCCTCTGCATTACCATAAACTCTTGTTGAAGTTCCTGCTGCCCTGTCATTACTGCATTCTGCAAGTGTTTCCTGATTTTCGAACTTAGGACTACCAAAGCTTCTTCGCATATCAAAATCATCACTAAAATCTTCAGGCACACTAGGATCACCGCTTTCCAAAGTTTCCAAATAGTATGACGTATCAAAGTCGCTATCCCATTCAGAATTCTTTTGAATTGGCTTACCCGATAGTCTAGCAGATCTGCGAACCTCTGGTGTAGTCTTACACTTCCTTGCAGCAGGTTCTTCGTCTTCACTTGGCAGAGCCATTAGATCAATAAATTCAGCCATCTCCAGGTCGTGCCGATCGGCTCCAGTGTCACACCGATCGGCGTCAGTGTCACGCCGATCGGCGCAGCTAGCAGCTTCCATCATATTCTCAGCTAACTGCTCTAGATTATGCTCATGAATCACCTTATTGTGCTGCCTTCGTAAAATCTCACCATTAATCTCCTTAGGCGTCCTCCCTCCAGAAATTGCGCGATAGCCATCATCATATATTAAATCTCTAGGTATGAAAGCTGGATCTTCTGCCAATTGGAGTTCAACCTTGCGTTGAAGATCTTTAGCACAAAAGAGACACTTGCAACCCTCAATACAACTGTTCCTATAAATCTTATTTTCTTGAAAACTTTCCCAATCGGTAAGAACCCTGGGAAAGGATTCATCCCTTCTAGCTTGAAGATCCTTCTCCGCATCCCGCTGGTACATAGCTTCTTCGGCTTCCTCTCGCAGATTGAGTTCATACTTGGCGGCAATGTCATGTTCACTATAAAGTCGGCACCTATGGATTGTGAGGGTGCTCTCTTCATCTAGCTCTTCCTTCTCTTGCTCAGTTAATGATCTTTCGAAAGATAGAAAATCCTTATACGACAAGGGCTTAGCAAGATCAAGAAGACTTTCAATGGTATACCTTTGAGAAACTGCTTCACTTTTAATAGGCGCTATAGATTTTCCTTTGCACACCAATACTCTCTTTATCATCTGCCGAAGTTCATTGTCCATCTTCACCTTGTCGACATTCCACGCATCAGCTTCGCTTTTCTTCATGAATTTCTTCCGTAGATCTGACCAGACGAGAGGATCATCTCGTGTTGGTGTCAACAATTCATCGACTTCTTCCCAGGACCAATTTGCAGAGGGCTGAGGAAATCCGCCGCCGAGCTGATCGGCTCCAGAGTCACGCCGATCGGTGCCGCCTTCCATCGCTTCTGCTCTTAGGATTTGTTCTGGTGACGATGTAATACGAGTTGATCCGTGGGTTTGCTGTCCCTTCATATTTATATCCCTTGATTTCCAATTGGACTAGGACTCTTTCTCTTATTCATGGAATTTAATGAGTCTTATAAAGGCAAGGTTCAAAACCGACTTAAAAACCAAAAGGACTCTGCTGCGTCGATCGGTGCAGGGCTGCGCCGATCAGCGCGGTACACTAAATTACCAAATCAGAAAAAGAACAACTACGGAAATCAAAATACATACAAGCCTTTGTTTTACGTTATTAAGCTCGACCACACGGGGTACTAAGCAGTGAAATACACATCAAAAGATTTTAATTCAAATGTGTCGGGTTCTAGGTATATCTATAGACGTTGTCCGTTCACCGTGTACCTGTTTCTCTTGCCATCCATTATGGTTACCGCTCTCGAAGGTAACACCGTATTCACAAGATAAGGTCCCTCCCATTTGCTTCGCAGTTTGCCTCTACCAAATAATCTGAATCACGAATTAAATAGGAGCACCCGATCTCCTTCCTTGAATTCCTTCTTCAAAAGCTTCTTATCGTACCACTTCTTTGTTTTCTCTTTGTATATGGCTGCATTTTCATATGCACGCAATCGCATATCATTCAATTCACTTATTTGTATCTTTATTTTCATGCCGGCGGCATCAAGATCCAAATTCATTTCCTTTATAGCCCAATAAGCCTTATGTTCCAATTCCACTGGTAGGTGACACGATTTCCCATAGACGAATTGATATGGTGTCTTACCAATCGGAGTCTTGAATGCCGTCCTATATGCCCATAACGCTCTATTAAGCTTCGTGGCCCAATCTTTTCCTTCCTTTGTAACAATCTTCTGTAGAATTCCCTTTAATTGCTTATTTGAAGTTTCTGCTTGTCCATTCGTCTGGGGATGGTAGGTTGTTCCAGTTCTATGTTCAACTCCAGATTTGGTTAAAATCCTAGTAAATTCTCCTCCTGTAAAATAGGATCCTCCATCTGTAATTATTATCCTCGGTACTCCGTACCTAGGAAATTTTTGCTCCTGAAGTATACTCCTTGATTCTCTTGTAGTATTAGCCTTGCATGCCATTGCTTTGACCCACTTGGAGACATAATCAACAGCGACCAATATGTACTCGAAACCATGAGAATTCACAAAGGGTCTCATAAAATCCATACCCCAAACATCAAAGATATCGACTTGAAGATTGTACTTAAGAGGCATTGCATTCCTACTGTTAACATTTCCTATTCGTTGGCATTGAGCACATGTTGCAACATTTCTTTTTGCATCTTCATGCATAGTAGGCCAATAGAATCCACTCGCCCATACCATTGCCTGTGTTCTGAAGTAGCCATAGTGTCCCCCATAATCCGAAGAATGACATTTTGCTAAAATGCTCGCTCGTTCTTCTCTGGGTATACATCTCCGTACTGCTCCATCCTCTCAATACCTATACAAGTATGGGTCGGCCCATATAAATTTTCTCATTTCACTCTTAACTCTTTTCCTTGTGTTCTTGTTCATTAGATCAGTTTGTCCCTTGAAACCTTTGATAATATCCATTATCCAGTTCTCTCTACGATCAAATACGGCAAACAACTGCTCTTGTTGCATTTCATCTCTTATTGGCTCATTTGATGATGATTCAAGATGAGATAAATCATCTCTTGTCGCATTTCATCTCTTGTCGAATTTTCTACTCCTTTCTTATCTCTTATCTCCAAATCAAATTCTTGCAGCATCAATAGCCATCGCATTAACCGAGGCTTAGACTCCTTCTTTGAAACCAAGTATCTTATAGCAGCATGATCAATATATACAATCACCTTAGAATTTAGAATGTAGGATCTAAACTTCTCAAAAGCAAATATAACAGCTAACATCTCTTTCTTAGTTGTTGTATAATTGATCTGCGCCTCATTCAAAGTTTTGCTAGCATAATAAATAGCATGCACTTTACATTCCTTCCGTTGTCCAAGAACAGCTCCAACTGCATAGTCACTTGCATCACACATAATTTCAAAAGGTAAACTCCAATCAGGTGGCTGCATAATGGGTGCAGAACATAGAGCTTCCTTTAATCTTCTAAAGGCCAAGAGTCTTTCCTCGTCCATGACAAATTCTGTATCTTGGTTTAACAATTCTATCAGGGGTTTAGCAATCTTCGAATAATCCTTAACAAATCTGTGATAGAAGTTGGCATGTCCAAGAAAACTCCTCAAAGTTGTAAGATCAGTAGGGGAGGAAATTTCTCAACTGTAGATACCTTTGCCTTATCAACCTCTATCCCTCTTTTAGATATGACATGACCAAGTACTATCCCTTCTGTTACCATGAAGTGACACTTCTCCCAATTAAGAACTAAGTCGCATTCAACACACCTTTTCAAAACCTTCTCCAAATTCTCCAAACAGCTATCAAAATTAGCACCATGCACGGAGAAGTCATCCATAAATACCTCCATAATATATTCTATGAATTCAGTGAATATTGCATTCATGCATCTTTAAAATGTTGCGGGCGCGTTGCAAAGACCAAATGGCATCCTTCTACATGCATATGTCCCAAAAGGGCAAGTAAAAGTAGTTTTCTGCTGATCTTCTAGTCTTACCGGTATTTGAAAGAAACCACCATATCCATCCAAATAACAAAATTATGAATTCTTTGCTAACCTTTCAAGCATCTTGTCAATGAACGGAAGAGGATAGTGATCTTTCTTCGTCACTTTGTTTAAACTTCTATAATCTATGCACATTCTCTATCCAGCTACAGTCCTTTGAGGGATCTACTCATTGTTCTCGTTGGGCACCACTGTCAACCCTCCTTTCTTGGGTACACAATGCACTGGACTAACCTATTCACTATGAGCAACAGGGTAGATCATACCTGCATTAAGCAGCTTCAAAATCTCCTTTTTAACCACTGGCTTCATTGATTCCTTCAACCTTCGCATCCCTTCAAACACTAGTTTAGTATTCTCCTCCAAGTTAATCTTGTGGGTGCAAAATACGGGGCTGATTCCCTTGATGTCATCCAATGTGTAACCAATGGCTTTCTTAAACTTTTTGAGCATAGCGAGAAGCCTCTCTGTTTCTTCTTTTGTTAGGGCGTTGTTCACAATAACTAGATATGTTCTATTCTTTCCTAGATATTCATAGCGTAGCTCCTTTGGGAGTTCCTTCTGTTCCACTTCTGGCACTTCATCTGGGTCTAGCTCCCCGAGAAGTTTAAAATCAGGATTTTCCTGGTTGAGCCGATTGGCGCAAGCGTTGCGCCGATCGGCGCTGGCAGTATACTCGTCAGTTCCATGCATGATGTGGTCCAGTGAGTCTCCCATATCCATCCCTATCCTCTCGTCTTCCTCTGGGCAGAATTCCTGATAGTAAGAAGAGTCTTGTTGAGACGGATCATTAAAATGAAATCGCACTTCTTCCTCTCCCAGGTATAGCGTAATTTGACCTTTCCCAGCATCCAGAATAGCTTGTACTAATCTTAAGAATGGCCTTCCCAGAATGATATCTTCAACCCCAGTTTCTTTATTGTCTAGAACAAAGAAATCTACCGGCATTGTTTTCGAGCTGATCTCAATTTCGACATTCTTGATCACTCCTAGTGGCTTGGTCTTCCTACCATCCGCCATGATCAGCTCAAGTTCAGTCCCCATCAGCCGCTATTGAGTTCCATAAGCCATGCTCATGAATGCATCGTAAGTCATCAAGCTGACACGAGAACCAAAGTCACACAAGGCTTTCGGAAATTTCTTCCTCGATATCTCACATGAGATGTAGGGTTCTTCTTTTTCCTCTTCAGTGAGACCTACAACATACACACCACATAATCCTTCGTAGGGGGATGGCTCAAAGCAACTGTCTAGCAATCTCTTTGCTTGTTTCACCTCTGTTCCATCAAGCTCTATATCATCCTTGTAAAGCTTCCCTAAAACTCTCCCAATAATCTCTTGATCGAAAAGTTCCGACTTGAGGCGATTACTTGGGAAATTATACTTAATTCCGGCTTCGGAGGCGTCTTGCGGACTGAAGGATCTTCTCATATTGAGCAACTCGCGTGAAAAATCAATGGGAATCCAGTCCATCGGCTCAAATTTGTCAAGTGGTTTAGCATTCACCAATGTTCTATCCCCCTTTGGTTTAGCAAAGTTCCCTTCAAATTCCTTCAGGTGGTTGTCCAGAATCGCAGCTTCTATCTTGGTATATTCCTTGCTACTTGACGGAGTCGTCAGGGTGATCGGTTCTCCTATCGTCGCAACTGCGCCGATCGACGCACACGTCAGATCCACAGAGGCGGGTTCTATGGGCTTTATTTCTTCGAATTGCTCCGAAGTAATCATTGATCTACTCTCGGACATCAAGATCTGTTCAGCTGGCGACTCTCCCTTCTGCATAACTTCTGGGCATTGCCGATTTGGTTCTAGATATTCTTCCTAATGCTTATGCAAAGCTTCATTCTCGGCAATTTTGCCTAACAATTCGATCCCTACCTTGGCCGTCAATCTCAGAAAACTTCCTCTGGCTGATCCGTCCAAATGCATCATCGATGCATTGTTTATGGCCATGTAGAAGGTTTGAGCGCACATATTCTCATCAATGCCAAGGTCAGGTCCTTATTTCAACAATGTTTGAAAATGCGTCTAGGCTTCTGTGAGAGATTCTTCATCTTCTTGTAAGAAGTTCACCACTTCCCTTCTCAACTTCTGCACCTTTGGCAAAGGAAAATAGTGGAGACAAAAATTTCCAACTAACTCACTCCACTTACCTTTTGCTTCTCGAGATGCTGCCTTGTGCCATTCTTTGGCTTTTCCTCCCAAGGAGAATGGGAAAAGCAGCCACCTGTAAAGATCCCGAGGCACTCCTTCATAATGGAATGTTTGGCAAAGTGCCTCCAAATCTTGTAAGTGAGTATACGGGTTCTCCTCTTTTGCCCCAAAGAAGTTGTTTGCTTCAGCCATGCTAATGATAATGGGGTTCAACCCATATGAGGAGGCCGTGGCCTTCTCATCTGAGGATTGAGGCACCAGCACGTCTGGAGATGGTAGAGAAAGTTCCCTGAGCGTCAGAGAAGATCCTGTCGTATTCATCCTGAAAATTCACACAAAACACAAAAAAGAAAACAACTAGAAAAGAGAGGATTAGACGTTAGTAAAATATTAATAGTAAAAGAACTGGCTTGTTCCCCGGTAACGGCGCCAGAAAAAGGGCTTGTTGGTCGTAATTACGCACCCACTTATATACCGCAAGAGGACGGTGTACAGTTGTAGCTCTTTGTCCCTCAGAGTATTCCAAGGTTATCGAATCCACAGGGAACGAGCAGAACTAATACTATTAAAGGGTTACTAACAAATTGCAATGGTTTGGTTGATGTGAATGATGACGGTGAGAAAGTGGAAGGTGAATGTTATTGAAGAGGTAACAGGATGATGAAGGATTCTCTCCTTAGGATTGGTTCAATAGCATGCAACCTTATTCCTATCAACTCGAGTGATGACTCTAATATTCTACAAGACATGGTGGTTTCGTTCACCCCGGCTGTCACTTCAGTGGCTATTAGCTCCCCACTGGTTTCTTGCACTATGTAATGGGCAAAAGTGTATTGGCCGATACACTAATGAAAGGGATAGATAGATGTGCAATAAAGTTCATCACATAGATTAAATTCATCGAGAGAGTATCAACAAGTATGAGAGTTACATGACCAGATCCCCGCACCAGAGAAGAGAATATGAGACTACTCACTCATCCTTCCGCTAGACATAGCAGAGGGGTGAGAAGTAGCACTAGAACGCACACGAGCCGATCGGTGCAAGCATCACGCCGATCGGCGCAACCTCCCTTCTGGTGGATCTCGTCGGTGTTGACCAACCTTCACCGCCAATATCCTGGAACCCTAGTTCTAATAATTGATTCTCGCGATCGCCGTCTCTCTGGTTCCCCCTTTGGCTCTTGATAATTATCTTCCTTTTATACTCAACGGGATTAGGTCAACTTCCACTGACTCTAACTCATACGCGGCTCTGCATCTGGTCCATCTTCGTTATCCTTTAGTTCTTTATCCATAATTGCCCTGTTTTACACCTGTTTAATGCGATTACCAAAACAAAACAACTACAAATATATGCAAATATGGGGTTAATTGTTAGTTTAAACCACCAAATTAAGACGCAAAACATCCCTTTTTGGTAGATAAAATGGGCGTCTAGAAACCACCATCACCCTTCTTCCAAACAATCCGAGGGGCTCAACCCTTTGAATGGGGTCCAGAACAGCAAAGAGCCTTCGCAGAACTAAAAAACTTCCTCGAGAATCAATCAAAGCTCACCAACCCAGAGCCCGGGGCTGTGCTGCTGTTATATGTCACTACATCCCATTCGGCAGTCAGTGCAGTCCATGTACAGGAAAACAAAATAGTGAAAACGGTTAAAGGGGAGCCGAAGGAACTCTTGGTGCAACTACCGGTATACTATGTCAGCGAGGCACTGTCTGCCTCCAAGAGGCTATATTCCGAGATGGAAAAAATCGCATACGCGGTAGTCATGGCCTCCAGAAAAACTGTGACATTATTTTGAGGCTCATCACATCAAAGTGCTCACCAGCCAACCACTTAATGAAATATTTGGGAACCTAGAAGCTTCGGGAACAATCGGTAAATGAGCCATGGAGCTCTCAGAGCATGTAGTAGACTTCGAGAAACCCAGTGCCATCAAGTCTCAGGTACTTGCTAACTTCATAGCAGATTGGACAGCTCCACAGTACGTAAAAAATCAAACATGGTCTGAGCCAGAGTGGACAGTGCATTGCGACGGAGCCTCAGGACTGGCCGGGGCAAGAATAGCAGTAGTAGTGACCTCGCCCACGGGTGTAAAAATGAAATACGCTGCAAGGCTCGAGTTTAGTAAAGAAACGGACAAGTGCACCAATAACATAGCAGAGTATGAGGCAGTACTACTGGGGCTCAAGAAACTGAGAGCACTTCGAGTCCAGAGGTGTAGAATTAGAAGAGATTGCAAGATCGTTGCCAGCCAATACGACAAAGAATTCACAACCAGGGATCCACTGCTCGAGAAATACCACAGCACCATCCGAAGTATGGAAAAGTATTTCAAAGGCTTCGATATATAGTACATCGAGAGAAAGTTTAACACAGAGGCAGACGAGCTCCCCAAGTTGGCAGCAAGACAAGACGCAATACCACAAGATGTGTTCTTTCAAACAATCACAGAACCTTCGATCAAAATAGTCCTCCAGGACCCCAAGCAAATACACATAGTAATGAGCAAAGACTAGAGAACTCAAATCATTGCGTACCTCAAGGATTTTTACAAGCCAGTCACTGAGTCAGAGGCCAAAAGAATGCAGCAAAGGGCCAGGAACTACAGAATCATCGTGGGTCACCTATACAAGTTAGGAATTTGCGCTGCACTACTTAAGTGTGTAAGCAAAACGGAGGGCACCCAGCTACTCAGTGAGATACATGAGGGAATCTGCGAAGCGCATATCGGACCTCGGCCATTAGCTACAAAGGCAGTTAGGCAAGGTTTCTTCTAGCCATCTATGGTCAAGGACTCCGTAGAAGTAGTAACCAGATACGAAGCCTGTCAAAAGATCTTAAATAAGCAGTCAGCACCCTCGCAGCCAACGCAACTCATAGCCCCATCATGGCCTCCCAACGCTGGGGAATCGACATCATTGGACCCCTACCCACAGCTCCGAGGAATTACAGGTGGGCAGTTGTAGCGTTAGAATATTTCACCAAGTGCATCGAAGCAAAACCAATCACAAACATCTCGGAAGCAACAGTCAAAAAGTTTTTCTAGCAAAATGTCATCTGCCGCTTCAGAGTGCCAAGGGATATAACAATCGACAACGGAAAACAATTTGAGAATGATATGTTCAAAGAGTTCTGTCACTCCATTGGAACTAAAGTCGACTTCACGTCAGTATATCACCCCCAGTCAAACAGAGCCGTCGAAAGAGCAAACAACCTTATATTCAAGGCAATCAAAAAGATACTCCTCGATGACAAGAAAGGAAAGTGAGTAGAAGAACAGCCAAGGGTCATATGGTCGCACAATATGACCGAAACCAGGACAACCAAATACTCGCCCTTCAAGTTACTTTACGGGGAAGAGGCAGTCACGCCTGAGGAGATTTTGCACCAAAGCCCCAGAACCTTCAATGCAAAATCAAAGGATCTCATGGAAGTCGACAGATTGGATGCAGTCGTCAACCTTGAAAAGTATCAATCAGAAACAAGCTAGTGGAGGGATCGAAAAGTCACACCCCGAGCCTACGCAGTAGGAGACCTAGTTCCACTCCGAAGCCCTAAAATAGAAAGCAAAGGCAAGTTAGAACCCAAATGGGAGGGTCCATACATTGTGGCAAAATCATACAGGCCCAGAGCGTACAGGCTCTAGACTTTGCAAGGAGAATAGTTGCCGCATTCTTGGAACACGGACAACCTTCGAAGGTTTTACATATAAGAGTTGCCGCATTCGGCACCAATGACACCCGAATCTTAGACATCTCCACTAGTTGGAACCGGCGCTTACGAAAAGGATTTAGCAATCTTCGTTGGCGAATTCAACACAGAGCTAATTGATCGCTTCGCCACAGCAAGCCGTGGACGGGACGGCCGCGGAATTGAGGCGTCAGAACCATCGGTGCCCAAGGGCTTCTCGCTTTGCTTCAGAAGCGGAGACTTGGGTCCTCGCTTCCTACGCAGTCTGTCTACGTTAGTGGAGACTCCCCCACCATGGGACCTACCCCTACCCCGACGACCAAGTGTGGACGATGCACTAGATGAAGCTTCGCGACTAAATAAGTAGGAATAATTCCCCACACAAACCACACCGGTGTCCAAAGTCACTAAGCGCGCCTTGGACGAAGATGTGCGCTCAGGGTACTCAAGTCTTTCAACCTCCGCCGCAACATCTAACGCCTCAAAACTGCTCAAGCTGGCCTCAGAACTACTCGAAGTGGGCGCCAGCATAGAAGCGTCATCAATTAAAGACGGGGACCCCTCGCTTATCAGGCCCAACATGCGCAACGCGGAAGATCCACTAGAAGCATCCTCTTTAGATTCCCGCGCAGGCGACATGAAGGACACCTGCGTAGGGTGAAGTAGGCATGTCAAAATTATAGTTACAAAATTTCCCTCAGGACCTCCCAAAAAGTACATTATATCAACACAACAACTACAAATAATCCTAAACCTCGCTCAGTGCGGCCTTCGATCCACCCTCCGAAGTACCAGCATTCTCGGTGGCATTCCTCGAAGTGCCTTGGCCCCTCGAAGTATCTTCAGCTTGGCCGCCATCACTCCTCGAAGAGCCGTGCATCTGCACAAACACAATCAACTTCAACTTCGAGTGTCCCACGAATAAATGAAAATACAATACAGAAACAAAAGTATAACCTGAGCCAGTTTCTCAATTGCAGCCTGTCAAGCGGCTTCGTGGCCGTGATTGCGCCAAAATTTCATTGCAACGCGTTTAGCCGTGGCGATGGCCTCTGGTGACAAGCCGTCTCGAGCGTCCGCCCCAATCGAAAAGTTGCGCCTTCCCAGAGCATGGAAGTGGTCGCAGCCTTTATGTTCTAGCAGCCTGAAAGCGGCCTCTGCAGTATGATGGTGTGCGGATACAGATTGGGCATCACCCCCGGGAAAGCCCGCCGAAGAAATTAGCCTCGGTGATAGCAGCCCCATCGGTCAAGGACATGGGCTCAGCACCAACATAACCCAAAGCCTCGCAATATTGATGGTGTGCGGATACAGATTGGGCAGCAAAGCCATAATTGCGAGTTGATCGGTCATGCTTTAAAGCTGTGTTTTCATTTTCCAAAGCTGCGATCTTAGCCTCAGCAGCTTCTAGGCGACTTAAGCCGGTCTTCAATTCAGCAACCTCCACCCGCGAAGCATCTAGCTCCTTTCGCATGCGTGCAGCTTCAAGCGCAGCTTCATCCTTCGTAGATCAAAGGCTATTAAGCTTCTCCTTAAGCAACATATTCTCTGTTGCAAGCAAATTCTTCTCTTTCTCCAATGAAGCTAGCACCATGCAAGTTTTCTCAGAAGAAATCTGCACGAGGGTGTGGGCCTGAATCAAAACAACAGTCAAAATAACCCTGTCACAAAACTCAACAAAAAATAGTACAACATTTTCTCATGCACCATCAAAGCCAAGCATACTTACATGTCTCAAAATGTGGCAGAGATTTCGCCGCAAGTCCTCGGCTCCAAACAGCTGAGCCCCCTCGGCTATGAAAGCATCGAGCGCCGAGCATAGATCAGCCCAAGCCTTGGGATCAGCAAAATCCTCATACCCTTCGGGCAAGCCCAAGCCTCTACCCGCAGCCCCCCCCCCCCCAGAGGTTTTAGCCCCAATCAAAAGTTGACTTGGACTCGAAGGTCTAGGGCGAGCAGAAAATTTTTCTTTAAGACCAGCAAGGGTGTCCGCGGCCTCCGTATCCCCAGCTCGACTCTTCGCGGGAATAACGGAGGGACTCAAAGCCGGTGCATCAGCAGCACCGCCTGTAGCAGGAGGAGATAGCACCACCACATCATCCTCCTCATCATCATCGCCGTCAAAAGCGTCCGCCATCGCGCCAGCGCGCACCAAAGTCCCAACGGCGCGGAGGCCGGGGGCAGAGGAGCTCGAAGAGTCCCGGCGGGGTTCTTTTGCCAGCGCGCGCTTCGGAGGGACCTTTGAAGTTTCCTCCTCCCTTTTTCTCTTCCCAATCTACAGCGAGGGCTTTGTCGGACACTTCTCCTTTCTGGCCTATTTGGCCCCCGTTGCCTTGCCAACATCTGAACCAACATTACCAGGGGGGCGGTTCCGCTTCATTCGAGGTCCTAGCACGACACGAGCAAGGTACTTCACACCGGCCAATGTCAGGACACGATTAAGCCGGCCACTATGAGAAGTCCGCTCGCAGGTGTGTTTGTGCTCCTCGTGCGTGTAGGGGCCCCCCATAGCCTCGCTGGCGCACTACAGGAAAACCAAAAACTCTTCGTCACCAAAACCCCGCTTATCCACGGGCACCTTTGGGAACGGTATGGTGATATCAGGCCTCGAGGGGATCTTCTTCTGAATAAACCCGGGAATTAAGCACCCCTCTCGTAGCGGCCACTTATTCGTAGCCACGAACTCTTTAACGAGGTCTCGACCGCTTGAGTTGAAGGTAGCGACGCGGAAGGCAGCCTCATTCTTACAGCCCTTGGGCACCCTACCTTCCGTGGATCGTGGCTTGCAGGGAGTTAGCTTCGAAGCTAAGGGAAAAGTAGTTGCCCCTCCCTCATCCACAGGAACAGTTTCCGCGGCAACCTTCATGTACAGCCAGCACTCATGTCACTTGTCGCTCCAGCGGTTTCGGCTGCACTTAACAAACTGATTATCGCGCTTGAAGCAGGACACGAAGGTCACGCAGCCAAAGTCAGCCTCGTGCACCACGTCATCAATCTTGATAGTCTTCAGTTGATAGTGAGCGCAGTAATATTTACAGAACACTTCAATATCAGGCTGGCCCTGATAACTCAGTACGCCCCAGGCGAACTTGCTCAGCATAGCCATCCCGTTGGGGCTGATATGATGAAGCTGCACGTTGAACCTGCTCAGCACGTCCTTCATGAAGGTTGAGCAAGGAAAGCAAAGGCCAGCAGTGAAGTGGTCTTCAAAAACCACGGCCTCGTCTTGAGTAGGGCATGGGGTAACCTCCTGACCAGCCAGCCGGGCTCCTCCGGAGGGAAAGCACCCTAACTCGGCAAGTCTATGTAATTTGGGAGCATCGAGGCGAGATCGCCTGAAAACGGAGGTTCGAGTTCTGGATCCCTCGTGTTCTTTCCCTTTCCCCTTTCAGCCCTTTGGCAGGCCAACATCATCAGCAGGCAGTAGATCGCTGATATCGGCATCCACGTCCTCTAAGTCCTCGTCCACTGGACCAGAACTCCGAACCCTGCGGCTCGAACCTTGCCCTTGGGCGTCAGTGGCGACCCTCCCAACACCTTGGGGAGTGAAATTCTTGTCACCACCGCCTTCCTCATCTCCATCGTCTTCCTCTTCATTATCTTCAACTTCATTCGGAGGGTCCCGACCATGATCATGACCCAGCTCTTCGGGAGCAGCAGTGAGGTTATCCTCCAAGCTCCTAGCAAAATCCGCCTCGGAGTCGCCCTCACTTGTAGCGGTGTCGACAGTCGTCGAAGGCAGGTTTTCTTCAACAACGGCCTCGTCAGGGCGCGCAGCCTGTTGTGACATCCAGGATGTCAATTCTGGCCCAAAAACATAGAATCGGCAAGTATTCGGCCCATGGGCCGTGGTACTGTAGCGTCTGGCTACTGTAGCCATGGAACACTGTAGCTGCGCGGTACTGTAGCACCGCGAGTTAGTCCCATACTGGAAATTGACCAGGGAGATGACCAGCTTAAATACTCAGTTCACAGTACGATAGTAATCGGGTTAACCCTTTTACGTGAAGCGAGGATGAAAGCGTAAGAGTTACTATCATGAGGTGGGGCCCGCACTACAGGCGTACGGGTCTGAAGCCGCACTGTGGGCTGGGAAGTTACACCTGTGCCACTCGAGCCATACCTTCAGATCCTGCAATTAAACACAAAATGTGAGCTTAGTAGGAACACGAAAACTAGTCCCAATTATCACAAGGAACACTTCGAAGTAAGGATTCATGCATACCGAGTTAGCTCGAACGTGGCCTCAAAAGCAAAAATCACCAAACAGCAATGTGAGCGCATGAAGCTAGGGGAAGCTAGAGTACTAAAAAGCAAATCACAGCAGAAGCTTCGTAGACCTTTAACCCCCCCCCCCCCCCCCCCGCTTATATAGTCGGATAAAAACGGACGAGCATTTACTACGGAGCCTCGGGAGTCGAGGGTGCAGTAACACAAAATTTAAAGCGGAAGACCAAGAGCCATGACACCCAAAATAGCCAAGCGTTACCTTCGAGAGAACCAGGTGAGCTCACAGAAGACGACTCGCTTTCCGAAATAATTACTGTTTGAACCCTAGTCATAATCGCAGGCATAGTGGGAGCTCAACGGACAAGTAACTAGTAAAAATAATAATTTTCCACCGCAGTTATTCTTCTTTTATAGGCAGAAGCCCTAGTAGCTTCGCTCAAAAAGCCCAATTTGATGCTCGAAGGGTGGCATTTTGGTAAGAGATCTTGGCGAAGCTAGGGTTTCGGCCCATCAAAGTTGGACCCACCCCTCGAGGGGCTACTGTTAGGGGGATCACTTCGCAAGCCACCCTTCGAGGGTTCATCAAAGTCAGGCTGCAAATGAAAGTCAAAGTCAACACATTGTTATCCTTTTCATTAACCATAACTTCAAGGTATAGGTGTTCATCCGAGGCCACGGTAAAACCAAGACCCTTCGGGCGGTACCTCCGCGCCCTCGGAGGATGAAGCCGTCATCCTCTGAAGGATAGGGCGCTGGGCAAGATCAAGAGCCTGTTTGGCGCGAAGAGAGCAATACCTGGCACCAGCACGTGTTGTGGCGTGCGGAGCAAGGAAGGGTATCAGAAGTGTTCAAATGACTGATTTATCCTTTATGACCATTTTGTACAAAATATTTAAAGAATATAGTAGGTAATTAGGGACAAAATGGTCATTTGCATATGGCCTAAGTACGGGCCTATAAAAGGAACACCCCTACTTACTTATAACAAGATGAATCTTTTTGGGGATACGTGAGAAGAGCCTTTTCATTCCGTTTCCTATCCTTCGTAATTTCTTTCCAGGTTTACTCTTTCTGTTAGTGATACTGAAGCTCGCGCTCAGTGACACCAACACCCCTAGGGTCTTTTTTGTTCTAGTTTTTCCTCGTCACCCAAACGCCATCGAGCCCTTGACGACTTCGCTTTGTCTCGACACAACCTTCACAATGGTGTCACGTGCACCACCAACCGCCACAGTCGGTTTTGAGACTCAAACCGGGAAACCATCTTGCACGCTTTTTAGAGTACGATTTCATCCGATGTTGACATGTGTCACCTCGTCCCGTGATCTTAACCGCCGGCTAGTCTCTCCCGGTCCTGCTCCATTGGGCCTCCTTGTCACTTCCACCGGCATCCCCTTCGCTTTGACTTGGTCAACATGTCGTTTTGAGGCTAAAGTGTGAAACCGTCCGTGCTTCTTGCCTCTCCACGTGTACGATGTGGATCATCCTTGACTTCACCCGGCCTCCCGATCATCCGGCCTCAAGTCCCCAACTTGTGCCCGATCATCTCATCATTGACCGCCAAGTTGACTCCAATGACCTACACATTATGAGTCAAGAAAACATATTTCCCTTCTTCTGCAACTTTTCCAACACCTTCATCAATTCCGGTTAGTCACAACCACAACCATGCAGAAACTCATGCAATCCTCAATTTCCCCCATTTTCCGCATTTCAACCCAAACACCAATTAAGCCAATGTCAATTACTCATCACATATTGCAAAGGTACATATCAATATGGTTTCTCAAACATAAATATTATTTTTTCTAAAAACTTATTTTACAATGAAGATTGGTTGGCGGTGGCATAAAAAATCACCTAACCTCTCATGACCTCACTTATTACTGAGGTAGCAACACTGATAGGTAATTCACCAAATGCTTTCATGACACTTGCATTTGTAGAGGTCATTGGTCGTTCAATTCTCAATCAATTTCTGAACACACATGGTAGTGCATCTTTGATTAAGTATGATTCCAATAGCATATGTTACGGCTAGGTACGATATCTGATAAACACAAGACATTTTTGTGTCCTGCTATGCCCATCGTTATGGTCTATAAATACTACCTCAGAGGAAAAAGGTTCCACTCAGTTCGTATATAGATACAATATTGAGACAAGCAAACCGATAATAATATATGCCTCCTAACAATTTCTTTCAAATTGTGAGGTCTATGAGGAAAAGGAGGCATCGGGAAATCAACATCAGGACCTGGTGTGTAACCCTGAGGTGGAAAGTGAGCGTAGAGTGTGGATTCACTGAAACTAAGTAGGTTCAAATGATGGTACTTGACTATAGTTTCTATCTAAGCTTCGATTTGGTGTAGAATGCCAGGCTTGATTGTCACCATCAATGCATATATGGCAAGCGGCATGGCGAAGTTAGATAAAAAAATTTCTATACCATTGGTTTAAACTCTAATCTCTAACATTCCACCTAAAACATTTGTATCAGTTAAATATCATTCAAACTTCAATTTAATAACCTATGAACCGCTTGAATGACATTTGGCCAGACTGATGTATAGAAGAACTATTTTACCCATATGGTCCACCTGTCGGCTTCTTCTTTTTCTCCTACTTTCTGATCGACGAACTCGAGTTGGATTGGAGTTGGATATACAGTTCTTGATGGTCCACTAGGAGAGACTGCAACGTCACAAGAAGAATTTTTTGGGTTTTGACTAGTTTCATGTCCATGACCGCTCATGGATGCTGATGGCAAAGACACAGTCAGCTCAGTCTGACGAGCCCACGAAATCATCCAGAGACCTAATTGTAGATCTAATTGCAAGACAATTAAGGTCTCTGTTGTGCATTCTCGGGGATGGAACGTTGTACCTACACATTGCACCAGATCTAATAGTCAAATGTCGAAAATGCCAATGAAAAGACAAATAGTTTTGTGAAATTCCAAATGACCAAACTGAGTCCTAAGCTGCAGTTTGCAAGGTAATCTTCTGCAGACATGCTACAGCAATAGCCAGAGACCAAGGCGAAACATGAATTAGACCTGCCGAATACTACGTTGCCGAGATGCAACCCAGCTACAGCCGGCCACCAATCCGAGACATGAAGAACAGGGGCCAGTTGACCTCATAAGGCACGTCAGTCCAGGCACAGCGTCAGTTACTCAGTCTCATGATACATTGAACGACTAAATCCTTCCACATATATCATTGATCCAGTCTGAAGGTCGAGCAGGTATCTTGGGGTGAATGGGCGAGCATATGCACAGTGGGGCTCCTCTCTCCAACGGACACCATATAGTCAGCCCATAAAACCCTGGATTGCTGATCCGGGTTCCTTGAGCGAGACACCAGCAGGCAGCTGTGCGATTGTGGCCCCAGTCATTTTGGGTCCATCCATATCATCTTGTGGCCTTCGTATTTATAACACATCATCCGGATTCCCTCAAATTGCTTCTCCCTTCAGATTTCGTCATATTCTACAATTTCCTCTCTTTGACTACGGAAGAACTCCCTCATTTCAGGGTGGAACTCCCATCACGCACTTCCACAATTTCTCTTTGATTGGAGGTCGACCAAGTGTGCATTATCATCACGGTCTTTCGAACTGACAAGGTGGCGGACGGCAGCGTCGGCCAGCAGGCAGAGCTACCTTTTGCAGACGACGGGGCAGCGGAAAAGGGAAGCCACGTCCAATGGAGCTATCTCCAACGTCCTGGAAGGATCCGAGCGTGTTTTTGAATGATGCCGCTGCAGTACCATCATTTGTTTTTGACATTGCAGCGTTAAATCTCAAGCTTTACCATGCTGCCACAGGAAAACTCAGGAGGAGTGCCTGTGTTTTCTTCTGGGGCAAATCCAACAGAGAGACGGACACCTGTAGGAGTCTGGATCGGTTTGGATTAGTTGAGCCGGCCTTGTTTCAGTAGGAAAAAGGGACTACCATTGTTCATGTAGCTAGTTCGTATTTTGGGTACTTTTGATATTGTAGTATTAATAAATAAAAAATGTAGTAATAAATGGGGGATGAATGAGAAAAGGAGAACCCTAACCCCACAAACGAATAATGATTAAATTGTTCATAAGAATTACATTATTACAAAATAATTAAATTGAAAATTTCACTTTAAAAAACTATTAATTACAAATTTACCATTTTTTTCTGATATTACCCTCAATCTGATAAAATACTATCCACCAGTAGTGGATTTCCAACATCAAATCTACAACATCCAATCAAACTACTAACCAGTAGTTTTAGAAAAACGTTGAACAATAAAACTGTGCACTAAGGTTTGCAGTTCTCACCATGACCAACAGCCTGTCATCACCTTCCCCCATTGACAACACCAGTGACTGCAGGCGAAGCTGTGAGAAGCACATCCACGTCTCTCTGCTCACTGAACTCACCTGTCATATCACCGGAGTATTCAGTGGTAACATAGCTGGTGTTCCCTCCACGAAGCTGCCACTCAGTGAGGTAGCTCGGCTTCGTCACAATCTTAGTCACCTCAAAGTCTCCAGTGAGCATGGCCATGACCCTAGACATTGGCGGGCGATGGTGAGGTGAGCCCTGGGTGCATAGGAGAGCAACGTGGATGACTCTGAGTGCCTCCTTGCTCTCGAATTCTTCTTCGAGCCTGGGGTCCACCATGCCAAGTGCTTGTCCCTTTTCATAGAACTCCCAAGCCTGCACGCAATACAAACAACATGCTTCGGTGACCAGTGGCTTGACAAAATTGGGCGAATGTGTTTTTATTGACGTAAGGATCTTTTTCTTCGACAGGAAGACATAAGGATCTTACCCACTCAAAGAGAAAGATTTTGTCTTCCTCCAATGAGTTGTCAGTGATTGAGCGACCAGTGACAGTCTCCAGTACTACCACCCCGAATGCGAAAACGTCAGCTTTTGCAGTCAAGTGTCCTCTCATTGCATATTCAGGCGCCAGGTAGCCACTATACAAAAATTAGGCTTATGCAATCAGGTCAGGGTTCAAGTCTACAAAGACAGTTGACGGCGAAACAAACTTACAATGTGCCCGCAATATTGGTGCTGACATGAGTCTTCTCCTTATCGTACAGCTTGGCAAGCCCAAAATCAGAGATCTTGGGGGTTAGGTCAGCGCCAAGTAGGACATTGCTGGCTTTGATGTCCCTATGCACAATGCACACGCTGGACTCCTCATGAAGATATGTTAGGCCTCTGGCTATGCCCAAAATGATCTCAAATCTCATTGACCAGTTGAGGCTCAAGCCACTGTCTCCTGTATATTGAGAAGAAAAAAAGTATGAGAATGGAGGTAACATGGTAGGTCCTGGTGATCAGTAGAAGCATGCGTACTGAAGAGTGCTCGATCAAGACTTCGGTTCTCAAGATACTCATAGACAAGTAGGGGTGTGTTGCTTTCAATGCAGCAACCATACAGTTTCACAAGATTTCGGTGTTGCACTGCAGAAACTGTTGCTACCTCTGCCACAAACTGGCTTTTCCCTTGATGAGACGTCTTAGAAAGTTGTTTCACAGCTATTACCCTTCCATCAGGTAGCTTACCCTACAGAGAGAATAACATAGTCTAACATAGCTTACCCATCCAATGAACTTGCTTTTTGTGGCAACAATGAAAAGAAAACTCAGTTATGATGTACTTGGTTAACTTTAGAAACTGTCAAACCTTATAAACTGCACCATATCCACCTTCTCCAAGAATGTTTCGAGGGCTGAAATTGTCTGTAGCTAACTTAAGTTCAGCATTACTAAAGACATTCGGTCTTCCTACCATGCTGTAAAACTCTGTTCGATTTAAAGAAAAACATAATACTCATATCACAAGGAATATATAATATATAAGTTGTCAGATATGATGTCTTAATCACACTACAATTCTATGTGATACCGTCTTGCTGCAGTGCTACTCTTCTTCTTTTTTGTATAAATATAAATATTCCGGCTAGGGCTGCAACTCCAAACAAAAAAGCACCAATCACTATTCCAGTAATTGCACCAGCTTTACTTTTCTTTTTGGGAACACCATTTCGAACAGTCGGAGTAAAGTCTGAAAAGATGGTTCAACATATTAGAAGTTTAAAATCGAATTCGTTGTATTCTTAGGAAAATCTGGTGTCCTTTCAAGTCATTGAGTGGCCGTACTCGGTGTCACTATTAGCGCAGATATCATAGGTCCATAGTATCCTTGAGTTGGAATGCAACAAGTTCCCTTTCCGGCCCAGAAGAGATGGATCTCAAGGAAGTTTCTGGACACAGTTGCATTGTATTTCTTATACACTGCGGTATAAGATTTTCCACCAGCTGTCTTCCTTATATCAAAATTCTTCTCTTTCAGATCACCCTGTAGAAATGCCAAGTCACATAAAGGATCCCCTCGGTTAGAAAACAGTACTCTTACGAGAAAACTATTTTACAAGGCACACGACATATACCTGCACGTATATGTCAAAAACTCTTCTTCCTGTGCTTTGCCAGGTCTGCGTGTCTGGATAGGCAAACTCTGCAAACTGAAGGTCAACAGTGTAGTTTCCATTCTCAAGTCCAATGCCATAGTATCTCAAAGATGATGGTGACATCCTGGCAGTCTGAAATAGCTCTGAATCCACTGCATTCTGGAACTGTTGAGAGCTGTAAATTTCATAACTTCCATTTGAAGCCTGGCTAAATATTCCAACATTGCTAATACCCCATCTTGTTTGACCTGTAACATAGTATGATGCATGTCCAAGGTCTGTAGGATCGATTTCATACATAGTATTATCCGAGCCCCTCCTAGATCTGTTACTACCGCAGTCTACAGCAAAGGAATAATCTGCAATTATGTTGTACAAAAATGTAACATTCAATGAAACTAATGAGGTTGTATTGCTTATTTAGATGGTTAATAGAGGGAAAAAAAGTATACATTCTGGTGAACCACGGAAACAAGGAGTATCTTGCTGGAGACAGTTCAGGCCTGAAGGTAAAGTGCTGTGCATTGAAAAACTAGTAAGTTACAAGAAATTTGATTGAAAACAAACTCTGGAAAGTGTATCTCAATTTCATTATTACCTGTTGTTACTGCTATCCAGTACGAATTTGTTTGCCACCAAATTCCTTGTAACAAACCATTTTTCATTTGTGACAAATCAATATACTGCTCATATAATAATTTTTCCTTGGTGTAACAAATCTCAGAACTTTGAACTTACAATTGCAAATTGTTCTCGTTAGCCCAAGATGGAAAACTACCTGAGAGCTGGTTGTAAGAAAAGTCCCTGTAATAAATCCAAATATTACTACGAATATAGTGGATAAATCATTTTAATACATAATTTCCTGTTGTATATTGAACTATAAGAATTGTCTGACTTACAAACTGTTTAATGAAGGACCTTTTGCGTTGGGCAGGCTTCCTGAAAGGTTATTATTCCCAAGAAACCTGAGGTGAAGTTCGAGATAACAAAACATACACGAATCACTTAAGATATCTTTTGTATCATAGAAATAATCTCCACAAAGAGATCCTTACAAGAATCTAATGTTTTTCAGATTCAGTATGGAATCAGGAATTTGGCCAGTGATATTGTTAAAACTCAGGTCCCTGTGTCATATAAGACGAAAATATTACTTGAACAGAAGACTCAAAATGAACCCTTTGAAATGATACCGATAGATACAGAAGACAGAACTATCAAAAACGCAGACTTACAGCAAGGTTAAACCTGCAAACATCGAAAAGTTTACTGAAGCAAGATTATAAGATATCCGGCAGTTCCTCAATATTCTGCAGAGAAGAACGTTCGATCTTAGTAGTTCTAATTACAACTTTGCCAAGATATAAAACTGTATGTTCAATACTGAAAAAGAATGTGGCATACAGGATATTTAGAGATGTCAGGTTACTGATAAAATCCAATGAAGAACTTCCATTTACAAGATCACCAATTTGTCTGCCCATGGGAATTTGTAAGGTATCAGTTTCCAAAATAAGCTTGACTTCTCGACCATCAAGGAAACAGTGGCACTAAAATACTTACAAGCTTGTCAATTCCGTTAGATTGGACAGACTTGCTGGGATTGGACCTTGAAAAGAATTTCCTTGGAACCTCCTACAAGTTCATAGTATTATCCCTATTACGCTGTGTGATTAGAAGTCCTATTTGTCAATGATGTAAAAGTAAGGTCTACATATCAGGACATGTATGTCAGGTTGTTTTGACCGCAAAGCAAGTGTTGCATTCACATGGTAAAAGGACACATGCATGAAGCTCCTACTACAGAGCAGTTCCTTGTTAGGAAAACAGTATAGTAACTACGTCAATGAACATTAACAAGTCTTACAAATTTTCCAGCTTAGTTAAGCTTCCAAGATAATCAGGTATTTGCCCTGTAAAATCATTGTCTGATGCAATCCTGAATGCACAAGAAAACTTTTGAAATTAAGTGTGTGATATCACAATGGACATGAACAGCTGTGGCTGTGGTATTGAGCATACAATATCCTCAAGTTTGTAAGTTTTGAGAATGTTGAAGGGAATGGACCGCTGAATCCAGAGCTATCAATGTATCTGCATTTGAAAAATTGAGAAAATCACCAACTACTCAAAGATCAATCGAAAATAAGTTTTTTCAAAAGTTGCGTTTTACATTTCTTCAAGTTTGGCCAAGTTTCCCAGTTCTTTAGGAAGTTCGCCAGTAAAATTGTTCAAGCTAATACCCCTGAAAGGAAAAGATAAATAGTCCAGAATGAGATTACACATAGGATGTGATTCCGTCAGTTCAAAATGTTACAAATGTGCATCTCAACTCTTGCCAGCCGCAAGGGAGGAGAAATACCACTGTACGTACTAAATAATTTATACAGATAATTACTAGTAGGTAATTGCAGGCATGAATTTATAAATCTAACACAAAGAGGCATAATTTTGGCAATGATGAGTCACCTGATCCACAAGTCACTAATTGAGTCTTGCTTAAACGTATGAAACAGCACGTAAAACAGGAAATAATATTGACATATGAAACATCTTTTAAGTATATGTTTGATCTAGCACTACTGAAATATAGTCCAGTGTGAATATCACAATAGCAGGTTTTTTATGTAGAACTTAGTCAATAATGTCAGCGGAAAGGGACTTCTTACAATTGGATGAGATTGGTAAGGTTTCCAAGCTCTTTTGGAAGGGGTCCCGAAAGTGGATTAAATCCCACAGCCCTTGCAATATTTTTTTAGAAAAATATATTAATACATAAGGATAACCGGTGAATGTTGTACACTCAGAATTTGAAATTTAACTATTACAAGTTCTGCATGGCAGTAAATTTTCCGATGAACGATGGCAGGGGGCCAGTCAAATAATTTTGATTCAGGTTCCTGAAAACAACATCAAAACCATAAGGATAATTAGCTAATCCAGAAAAATTGTCTGCCACATGAGTCGAGCGTTGAAAACATGGATCTGAACTAATATATCCTATACTTGTTAACTGTTGTTGAAAGTGATTTTTTTAGACAAATTTCATCTCCTAGACAGTGTAAAAAAAAAAAGGAAATCAGGAGCCATACAGGTTATTCAGATAGGTGAAGTTCTGCAACTCTGCGGGTATCTGACCGACAACGTTCAAGGAGTACACTCTCCTGCACATACAGCTGTCAGAAAAATTCCTCATACTGTAAAACAAAGCATTGCTTAATCAAACACGAAATCTTTTTATTTTCTTTTGCAACGACAACCAAATAAGACATAGTCCAAACTGGAATCAACATAGTGACAGCACGCGCCCATGGGCCATGGGCCATGACCCAAGACCTTATCAGGCATTTCATGAAACAGGTATCGCGCAATGGAGAGGGCGAGCCAAAGAGGAAGAACGGACGGTACAGTTTGGTAATGTGGCACACGGTGGAGGCGTTGAAGGAACAGTCGCACTTGATGGCCGGGTTGATGTTGGGGTCGCTGTCGACGTTGGTGCTGTCGACGGCAAAGCCGCTGCAGGGCTCCCCGCTGATGTTCCACCTTGGCGACGCACGGAGGCCCCATCTCCCCAGGATCGTGTTCAGCGCCGCCACTGCGAATCACATAGTCATATATGCATGAACCAAGAAAAAAAACTAAACATTCTTTTCTTCAGTCTTTCTCCCCAGTGCGTGCACGGTGAACGACATCTACCATGTTGAATGGGAATTTCACTCGCTCGTATGAAACTGTTTGGCGTGCATCGTCGCTACAAGATCTCATATTTATTCTCAGAGTTTAAATAGCCAACATTTTGACCTCATTTAACAATGTGGAAATTATTCATGAGACACAACAAAAGCGTGTTGGATACACCACACTATAAAATTCGTATTTAGGTCAGATAAATTACAAAATTATGGCTTTTAGCTACAGAAAATCGTGTCTATTAAAATATTATTTTTGACTGAGAAAAACTTTTTAAAATAACATCAGCGTACTTAGGTCTCAGGTTGCAGGTGGGGCGGGTTGTGAGGAGCCGCAACCCGCATGCACCGGCCGTGGCTAATTGACCGTGGTTTCCACTCATTTCCTCTTCCGCTCCTCTCCTGGCTCTCGAACCCTAGCGCGTCGTCGTTTTTCTCGCTCGTGCGCGCCGGTGCCGCCGCTCTCTCGCTGATCTCTCCTCTCCTCGTGCGTTGCCGCTCTCTCCTCACGCGCACGCGCCAGCGCCGCTTCTCCCTCGACTTTAAACCCTAGCACGCCGCCGTCGCTGTCCTCTCTCCTCGCACGCTGCCGTCGCTCTCTCCTCTCCTCGCGCATCGTCGCTACCGCTCTCTCCTCGTGCGCGCGTGCTGGCACCGTTCTCCCTCTCTCTCTCCTCGCGCGTGCGCATGCACGGCTCTTCCTGTCTCTCCTCACGCACGCCCGCTCTCCTCTTGCGCAGGCGTCGGCGATGGGCTTCAACAGGCCACCATGCCTTCCGTGCCGCCGGGCTCACGGGCCATTCGGGCCGGCATGACATGGTGAACTACATTCCGTGCCGTGTCACGGGCCGACCCCTGAGCCCATGGGCTCCTTTAGCAGGGCCTGGTTAGCCCATCATGCCGGGCCGACCTGGTAGTCTACCGTGCCCGGGCCACCCGAATGCCCAGATATACTTGCAGCCATGGCCGTTGCCTCCTCTATTTTTATTGTCACCGCTACTTCCTCCTGCTTCTGGCCGCACCGCCCCTTGTCTTTGAAACAGCCACTGCATTTGCTCACTGCTGCCACCGCCTCTGCTCTCCTCCAGCCATTACTATATATCGGCCCCTGCTCCTCTCTTATAGCCATCACCCCTACTCCCCTTAGCTCTGTCATTGTCGTCCCTCCTTTCAACCGTCACTGGTTGTATTCTAAATGAGCAAGGACAAAAAGCTTATTCCACGCGTCTCTCATACGTAAAAATAATATAATAATAAAGACAGCTAAATATCATATTTTTATAATATGTCTAAATTAAATAAGAGACAGTTATATTCTAAATCAGCAAGCACAAAAATGTTATTCCACTCGTCTCGCACACCCAAAGCCACATTTTTTAGCGCCACACATCCAATTTCCCTTTTAACAATTGGCTCATGTGGCCGACTATACTTTAAGCGTAATTTGAATATCACCGTAAAGCAAACCGGGAAAAATGCACCATTGTCACTGGTCTTAACCGCCATAGCCACTAAAAGAACTAAGTTTGGCATGGACGCCACTGCTTCGGCATTTAGTGAAAGGAAATTCTTTTGTGGTTATCAGATTTTTTTTATTTTTTATTGCTCATAAATTTTTTTTAACTTCCCTATTGATCATTAAATTGATTTTTTTTAATCTTATTGACCATCCTACTGTTAAAGATGGGGAACAAAAGACGCTTTTGCCCCTAACAACACTTTTGTGCTAACGTTCCTTATTAATCATATAATTTAGTTAATATAATTTGTTAATATGAACAAAACATGAGTATGTAGTTTAGGCTTTTTAGCAGAAACAATATTTTTACTAATGTCAAAAATAAACACTATTATTATAAGAAATTCCAAAAATACATAATCATGATGTCCATATTTGCAAATTAGGTATTAACTGATATTTTTTCTAATTTCATGGTTAGTAAGGACCATTAACCACCAAAATGCTGTCAAGGACAAAAATGACTTTTTACCTAACTTTAACACTATGATGGTTAATAAGGAAAAAAGTTTAACACGACTGCCACTAGGAAAATTTAAATTTTTTTATGACCAAAAAAAACTTTAATTTTTTGATGACCACTAAGGAATTTTCTCTTTAGTGAACTGCCGTCAATGTTGCCAAATTTTAAAAAAGAAATGAAAAAATGATAGAGGGCCTGAGCTAAGTAACGAAAGGTAAAAAATACCCCTCCCTGTTCACGTTCTTCTCTCTGCTTCTCTCAGCAGCACCGAAAAACTTTTCTAAAGTTCAAACAATACAAAATCCTATAGGAAATAGAATCGGATGCTTCTTCCATTTGAAAATTGTTGTCATCATTTATTTTTTGGTTACCTTTGACCATTCATCTTATTTTTTAAAAAATAAAAAAATATTATATTTTTCATGATTTATTTTATTAGTAAATAATAATTTAAAAATTACTTATAATTTTCATATTTGAACAAATATTTTAAATAAAATGAATACTTAAAAATAATTAGAATAATCAACAGCGACAATAATTTTGAAACAAAATAGTAATAAAAGAACTACATACAACATAATCAATATAATATGGTCCTGGGTAGAACCTCATGATAGATGCAACTAAAACAAAGAGGAAGTTGAGCCCCATTGACCTTAGGGTTGTGGGGTTACCCTTTGTTTGGACTTGGTCTGTTTGTGTAACAAAGGCATCTCTTGCACGAATCAAAATTTTGCATGTCAATTTTTTCAACAAATACAGTATGTCGTCGAGATTTAAAAAAATGTTAAATTTTTTATTTTTGTTTCCAATAAGATTTTCCTATTTTTTTATGGTTCTAATACTTTTTTCATTTCTTGTTTCTCCCAAAACATCAGTAGATTGGGAATTTTGTCACCGTTTTCAACTCTACTAAGTCCTATTAGAGCATCTCCAAGAGAGTCCCAGAAAATACTCTTAAAAACCTTTTTTAGGAGCAGCCCAAAACATAATGGAGCCCAATTTTTTCTCCTCCTCCAACAGTTTTTTTAAAAATGACCTAAAAATTGTCATGTGACTGAACCACTATACATCTACGGTTCAATATAATTATTTCTTATATGAAAAAAATTCTGATGATAAAACTTAATGGGCTGTTTGTTTTTATGAACTAATGGACTAAAACTAAACTTTAGTCCAAATTTTAGCTCTAGGGAAACGAACAGGAGGAATAAAACTAGAGCTAAACTTTAGCTCTAGAGATAAAAAGGGACTAAAAGAAGGGCTAAACTTTAGCTCTCCAAGAGGGGCTAAACTTTAGCTCAAATTTTAAGAGCTAAACTTTAGCTCTTCATGGAAACGAACACCCCGTAAGTGTTCCTGCAACTGCAACTCCAGTCCAAATCGATTATAAATTGTAGTACTCTGTTTCTTGATCTTTCAGGAATAAAATCTACAATACTTTATTATAATAAAAGGATATTGTAGCGGCTAATCAAAGGAAAGGACAGTCCGAAAAATCGCTATTTAATCAACTAATTTCACTGTTGCAACATGTAGTTGAATACCTTCATTCGGAGCACTCTTGTTGGGGCCTGCACATCCAGCGAATGCTGGGCCTCGCTAGTGGCTTGGTCGTGTGGCGTAGAATCGGTGGCAGGGATGAGCGGCAACTGGTCCCTGTGCCGGACGACGTGACGAGGGGTGCTGCCGGGGATGAGCAGCGGCGGAGGTGTAGAAGTGGAAGATCAATAGGGAGCAACGGTGGGGATGGTCATGGCACAACCGTCTGGTGCCAGGTAGGGGCGAGGCGGCGGGGATTTGTCGATTGAGATTGAAATCAATGACTGCCAAGGAGATTTAGCAATAGGACATGCTGTCTAATAATTTATTTATTCATATTATGTTGACGCTATCCTTTTCATACTATTTTTACATTGCCTGTGGTGTGAGACTACTGAAGTTAAATCAGTAGCGTTATTGTAACGATGGCTATATCCTCTATGAGGTCAAGGCCGGAACTTTTTTTATCCATTATCTTAAAAAAAAACAAGGCGATGAAATTGGTGGCAGCATAGCTGCACGTTTTGCAGGGCAAGGCGGAGAATGGCGCCGACGAGGAAGGAGTCGGAATGGGGAGCGTATTTCTTCCTTGTTTTTATCTACAATTAAGGTGGATTTAGGGAGGTAATCAAAACAGGAAGGTGTTTAGAGAAGTTGTTAGAAGATATTTTTTTGACAAAATCCCATTAATTTGATTCAGGGATAATTATTAGGGAGCATTTGGAGATCTTCTATACTATAAAGATTAAACGAATTATGATTTCTTAGACACCCAGCAATTCCTACCCATGCAAATCTGAGACGTTGATCAAAACCTTCTAAAGCAATCACCAACACACAATTTGTCTTGGGCCCATCCACAGTAGGATTGAGAGATTGATGAAACGCTGTCTACGCAAAACATAGATCGTTCCGTCTTTAAAATAGCGTTTTTTTCTCACCGAGAGCGGCCTTACCCCCACGTGCACCACCGCCCGCCTCTTCCGTTGAGAGCATCTCCAAAAACTCTCCCTAAATCAAATTAATAAGATTTAGTCTAAAAAACCATCTCCAACAGCTCCTCTAAACAACTCAAAGATTTATTCTCTTTCTAAATTCTCCTCATTTGTAGCTAGAAACGAGGAGAAAATTTGAGATCCCAATAGATGTATTTAGAATGGAATTAATATTGTTGTGATCCCAGATGTTGACGTGGTCCAATTAAAAAACTTTCTGATCTATTTTTTAGGATAACGGTTAGAGTAGACAAGAAAACTTCTCCCAAATAATTTTTAGGTTGCTCCTAAAAATACTCTTTTAGGGTTAATTTTTTGGAGAGCTTTTAAAGATGCTCTGATCTCCCACAATTTACCTGCCGCACACGTAGCCTTCTATTTCTATAATTTTAGAATCTCTTTCCATTTTTTTTAGCGCACGAATCTCTTTCCATACCGTAATCTCCGTTCCTCTTTCTCTCTCTGACGTGAATCAAGGCTCCAGCGCTGGACTGCCTCTCGCTACAGCACCCGCAGTCCCGCACGAAGGAAAAGATTCACGACACCATGGCAGATCGGCGGTGCCTGCCTCTAGAGTACGCCCTTCCTGGGCGCCGTCGTTCAACGTCGGAGCAACAGTGTGCGACCAGCAGCAGCGCGACAGTGACGAACTGTCGCGTGTGGCAGGGAGGGCGAGTACGCCCCTCCTAGGCGTCGCGCGGCGATTACGAACTGACGAGGGGACTGCCTCTGGAGTACGGGCCAATAGCTCACATGCGATATTTTTGATGGGACTTGGCCGAGGCACGACATAGTTGACGGTAATAGCTCGCGTGCGACGTCTGTGTAGAGCAAAATAGCCAGAACCCACAGACGCTCTTGACACTTTGTGGATTTGGTTGTTAGCGGCCGTGGGACCGAGTCAGAGCGTTGTCACGCGTGAATCTGTCTGATGGACTGACCGAATACCAGTTTCGCGCCATCTGAGCGGCGGCAAATCCATATCCAGCAGCGCGACCTCACAGCGCCGCACATCCCTCTCTGGCGGTGGCTCTCTCCGGCGGCGCAAGTCTGTCTGCTGGACTGACCGAAGACCTCCTGCGACGCGCCCTCTGAGCGGCGTCCTAATCCCTCTCCGGCAGCGCGCGCCCTCAGAGCGCCGCACATCCCTCTCTGTCGCCGCGCGGCCCAGGTCCTCGGCGACCTCTGTGGTGAGTCAAATCGCACCCTAGTTGCATTCTCATCCGAGTTGAGCCCCGAATCTGACGGATGCGTGTCCGATTTTGCCCGAGTTGCAGCAGTCCGGCCCAAAACAGATGGCCCCAAAACAGATGGGGCGTCCAAAACAGATGGAGTAGGGAGAGTCAAATTCGAGGTAATCCTCTATACCTTGTGTTGATTTTGCTTTTGATTAGAGCTCGTTCGCTTCCATTTTGTGACATTCCTGCACCATTGTCGAAACAGGGGGCAGTGACATAGCTTCTAATGGTATGTCAAATTTTCCTTTTTATCTGTCGCGAAGCTAGCTGATGGTAGCCTGAGGGTCATAGAGCAGGACAGATTGGTTAGTTGGTAGGTTGATTGTGCAGAGATCGACCCGTAGGACCTTGTGAACCAAGGAGCGCAAGCGGTGAGGAATTTGGTGGACAAAATAGGGGAGAGTATTCCTTAGGGTCCAGAGAAAGAGGTAGCATTGATACACTTCGATGATTGGAAGGGTGAGTATGTGAGAAGGGAGGATGGCGAAGCGCTTGTCGATGAAATCGATCGGCAAGATGACTGGACAAGCATTTCTTGCCGAGCTGGTGGATCTGAAATCAGATTCTTGTGTTAGATATGTGCCATCAAAGTTGGCTATGCAGATTGCAGATGATGATTGGGCTGTAAGTAGACAAATAGATCCCATTTTAACCGAAGTGATAGTGTTAGGTGATGATTCACAAGAGGGATGTGATGGTACTGCAAATATGGCTGTTGTCGACTGGAATTCAGTACAACTGCAAGAGCGTACTGATTTGGTCATTGCACCAATGGCTGACACTGAGATGACCAAAATTTTAGGAATTCCAGTAGGGGCTAATACGACTGTTGGTTCTGAAGATGTGGATCCAGAGTTGATGAACGAAGTTGCTGATGAGGTAGACGATTACAATGATGATGAGTTCGTAAATGTATATGACTTAGACAATCCTGTAATTGAAGTAGGAAAGTGTTTTTCAAACATGAAAGAGTTTAGAATGTGTTTCAAGACTTATACAGTGAGGAGAGAGTTTGACGTCAAGACTGTGTGGACAGATACAAAGAAATTTTATGCGAAGTGCAAATGCTTTGATGGGGGTGCCAAAGCCTTGCAAGTAGTACATTTCTGCTAGAAAACAACCTGACGGAGGTACCATCAGGGTTAATCAAATATCACATGAACATACTTGTATTACTAGTTCACAGGTTGTATCAAAGATGACATCACAGGCCTGTGTTGCATAAAAGATGAGTCCTATTTTAGCGAAAACACCAAACACTACTGCAAAGAAACTGAGAATAGACATGAAAAAGAAGTACCCTATTAAGGTGAAGTATACCACAGTGTGGAAAGCAAAATAGAGGGCAATGAAAGAGTTATATGGTGATTGGACAAATACGTTCAGGATGTTGTATAGTTTCAAGGCAGAGGTGAAGAAGAGGTCACCTGGCAATGTTGTGGAGATAGATACAGAGGTTGCACCTGATGGTAAGGTATATTTCTCCAAATTTTTTATGGCTTTAAAGCCTTACATCGATGGCTTTAAAGCCGGGTGTAGGCCATATTTGAGCGTAGACTCATCTTTTTCGACTAGAAAGTGGACTGGTCAATTGACAGCATGCAATGCTCTAGATGGACACAACTGGATGTTTCCTGTTGCTATTGGCATATTTTAATCTGAGTCTGATGCTTCATGATACAGATGAAAAGATGCATTAGGCCAGTGACATTTTTGGCTATACACACTGATGCTTGTAAAGGGCTAGAAAATGCAGTCAAGAATGCATTTCCACATGCTGAGAAGAGGGAGTGCTTCGGCCATATGTGGTTGAATGTGATGAAGAGTCATAAAGGAGAAGTTTTTGGGCAGCTGTGGCCAGCAGCAAGAGCTTATAGCAAAAAGACACATGATCATCACCTTGGCAAGGTGTATGCAGCAGATCCTAAATTTGAGTAGTGGGAGAAAACATACCATTCTTTTTTGTGGTATAGATTAGGATTTAATACGGCCATCAAGTGTGACCATATCAATAATAATCTGGCTGAAAGTTCTAACAACAAGGTGAGATAGTTGAAAGACTTGCCTGTGCATGACATGGTTGACCAAATCAGGATCATGATCATGTGGATGTGGGAATTGAGAAGAAGAATAGGTGATGCTCTACAAGGGGATAAGCTTCCAGCAGTGGTTAACAGGAGCAGAAATCTTGCACATTTGGTAGTTGAGAGTTCTTCTTTATGGGGCGCTGAAGTGAGAGATACCAAGACTGGAAGGAGGCATGTGGTTCATACTGATCTACATGAATGCACATGCCTCGAGTGGCAGCACACTGAAAAACCATGTGAGCATGCCATCCTCTTCTTGGCTGGCAAGCCGAAGGTAAACATGCATCCTTATCTACATGAATATTAGTAGCAAGATTCAAGGCTGCATATGCAACTCCAATAGCACCACTTACAGATCAGTCTCAGTGGCCTGAAGTGGAATTTGAATTGTCAATGTGTCCCCCCCTTGCCAAAACGAAGGCTGGCAGGTCTAAAATGAGCAGATGCAACGCTTGGTATGAGAAAGGTAGTAGTAGTAAGAGGGGGGAAAATAGATGCAAGATGTGTCAGGAACTTGGCCACCGAGCTGGATCCGCCAAATGCCGTTACACTCCAGAAAAGCGTGGAAGTGAGACTGCTGAATTGGAATCCATTGTTGTTGAAAATGTCTGGCAAATAAAAAGAAAGAGAAGTGTGCAGGATGCAGGTGATTTGAAAGATGCCACGTAACAAACTGAATCAATTTTAGATATTGTGGAGCAAGCTAAATCAATTTTAGTGCATCCTGAATCAGTTTTAGATGATGTGGTACAGGCCGAATCATTTTTGGATGTTGTGCAAACAGAATCTGTTTTGGATGATGTGGTGCCATGTGATTCAGTTTTGAATGATGTTGTGCAGACTGACGGTGTTCGTTAAGATGGCATGGAAACAAAAGAAGAACAAGAACTTGTGGTGTGCATGAGGCGGCCTAGTCCTAGTGACGCGAAGAAAGCCAACAACATGAGGGTATTGTGTGGTGTGCTTGTACAATCAAGTGGTAAGAAGAAGAGAAAATCTAAGTGGAAGGTGAAACTTGTGTGGATGATTGAACTATGATTTGTATTCTGAGGCGTGAAACTTGTGTCTTAATTGTAAATATGTATGCACTATGGTTGCTTTTCCGTTATGTGAATGTTTTCTTCGAAATGAGCTACAAAGAGCCCCAAAGGTTGGCCAAACTGCCCTATTTCTGGTGCGACCATTTTTTCGACCTTCTCCAAGTGGCCTCAAACTCGAGGGTTAACTTCTACTGCACCTACAACATCAATCTGAGCAAGTTTTTGAATTGTTTGAATTTTTTTGAATTTTGGCCACACTGCCCATGTGGTAGGCCAAACTACCCCATTTCTAGTACGACCATTTTTTTTTACCTTCTTCAGATGACCTCAAACTCGAGGATTAACATTTACAGCACCTACAATATCAATCCGAGCAAGTATTTCAATTTTTTGAATTTTTGAATTTTTGAATTTTTTTGAGCTTTTTGAATTATTCCGAAATTTGGCCAAAGCCGGGCTTAAGCTAGACGGGATCCTAGACAAGAGGCCCGCCCATCCCGTCTTGGGCTCTTGGGTCGACTTCATCAATGGGCCTCGTTCCACAACTCGCTGACAGGTCGTCCCCACATATCGGCGCCGAGTTCATCGGCAGTCCTTCGTCTATTCTTGCCGAGTGTTCATTTTTTTCTTTTAGATTCGTAATTAAATCTTTAAATACGAATAGATCTCATATTTCAAGTCCAAATTTGATGATTTTTTTCTACGGTCTTATAAAAAATAACTCTATTCTTTTGTGCCGGTTTCAACCATGTTATCAGTATTAGAGTGATAAATGTATATACAATGTTCATATCACATAGATGTATGTACAATGTTCATACATTATGGATGGACTAGTCCATTTTAAACACACTTTTTTTTCACATTACCAAAAAACAAAATAAAAAATATAGGGTGGTTGCATGTCACATGAAACAATCACATGCAAAAGCTCAGTTCCAAAATCCTTATAGTTTTCAAATTAAAAATCATCCAAATATTCATAAATTGAGTAAATAATTGTTTTTTTGTAGGGATCTAAAGATGAAAAGTTAGGATCTGCAATGTGGTGCAGGCATGTAACACAGGTTTCTACCCATGCAGTAAAATTTCTGGAATTTATTGATACAATTTTGCCATGTCAACCTCAAATTAGTAGTGTCATTAAGCTAAACTTTCATGATAGGTAAATGATTTAAAAGTTTCAAAAGGTAATAAAAAATTTACTGGTATTTGAAGATTATGTATTACGTATGACAAACAATTTCAGCTATAAAATTTGCTATATTTGCTGAGATATAAATCACCAAAATATTGAAAAAACTGAAAGCGTACTCTTGTAGGGCGCTTCTGCAGCTCGGACATGAAATAAAGAATCTGAAAGCATACTCTTGTGGGACGTGATAGACTGAGCTGTCAAAGCAGAAAGAGAATGGTTCAGCAGTGGTGTTTGTTTCCCAAAGAGAGACCGAGCGGTGGACCGAATAAAACATCGGACCCATATTTCAACGACCTCGCGCAGCTTACACGTCAACCATTCTCTTTCTGTTTTGATCGTCGGCTGGTGATGGTGTTCGTTTCCCAAGAGAGACTGAGCGGTGGACCGAATAAAACATCGGACCCACATTCAGCGACCTCGCACAGTTTACACGTGAACCATTCTCTTTCTATTTTGACCGTCGGCTGGCGGTGTTGTTCGTTTCCTAGAACAGACTGATCGGTGGGCCGAATAAAACATCAGATCCACATTTCAGCGTCCTTGTGCATTTTGACCGCTGGTGAAGACTAATCTCCCTCACCCAAAACATAGATTTATTAGCCTCGTTAGATTCGTCTCACAGCGATGTGATAGATGATAGACGATGCGAGAAGAATGGGAGACCTGATACAACAAGCATGGCCAGCACGCATCGTCTGCGACGCGCTGCATTGATCACGCGCCCAACTGGCGAGCCAATCGGGAAATGAATAGGCCCTAGCAGCTCGCCTCGTCACATGCAAACGATATTGATCATGGATCGTAACTTCTCCTCGGGCTCCTTCGCATTCTCCCCGGCATCCTTGGTATTCTCCCCTGGCTCCTTGACTCCTTCCCATTCTTCTCCATATAAAACGAAATGACTACCCCTCAGCTCAACCATTCCTCTCGCCTCCTGACGCCCTTGTTCTTCCCACTCAAGGAAAGCTCCCCACCATGGACGACCGTCAACCCTGGAGCCATGGCCCCTCTGCCCTGGGCACGTATTCGCGCCACCGCTAGGGGTAAGCCATCATGGTAATCTCCTCTGTTGCCTTCTTTAGTTTCTAATCATCGTTATCCTCGCTCTCATATAGTGATGGGATAGCTCCACCGCCCCCTCCTCCTCCACCGGCCCCTGCTGCTCTCCCGGGGGATACCGTGGCTCCTCTAGCGGCTACTTTGGCGGCGGCGGAGCAGGAGGCGCAGACAGCACGTGCTCGGCTAGCCATAGCCGACGCCAACGTGGCTGGTACGTAGCATGTTAGCTATTCCACCCCCTTTTCTCTCTCACCTTTCGACGTTTGACTTGTTTTTGGATCCTTACTCAGCTCTGACGGCCCGGCTTCAGGAGATTGAGGAGGTCGTCGGCATCGCCACAGAGGAGATGAACCTCCACGGCGACACCGTGGCCGCTCACCTTCGTGACATTCCAGCGCGTGCGCGGGATCTCGCCATAATCGGCGTCCGTGAAGGCGCCGCCCACGCCCTAAGCCTGGCCCACCTGGACTCCGGCGACGACTTCCTCTACCTCGCTCCAACCACACACAACGTCGACTTCTACGATATGCTGTGGGAATATATGTCCACTGCGACTGCCATCGCCGACGAGGTCCACCCGGATAGTCTACTGGTCCGGCTTTTCGATGAGGAGTAGAATAGTACTCCCTATACCACAAGCCAATGTAAATCTAGGTCATCAAGACCAAATTTTTTAACCAATCTCATTGGCCTCCTCTGCTAGTTTTTCTTTATCGTATGCAATCGATGTAATATGTGGATGGCAATCTATGTATGTAATCCACTTTTATCAATATAAATCTATGGGTACTACTTCTTGTACTATAATAGCTTCCATTCAAATACTGTGGGACCCACACTAGAAAGGAAAGAGAGAATGACTAGGCTGTGCTGGTCATGTAGGAGGCAGTCCTTCCATTCAATTACTATGGGACCTGCATTGAAAAGAGAAGAGAAACCCTTTGGCAATTTTTTTTCAAAAGCAGAAGCATAAGCGGTTTTTGAATCCAAACCAAACGGGGCCTTAAAACTGATGGGTCGCGCTCTTATGAATAGCAGATGGGCCGCGCTCTTATGAATAACTATGGGCCGCACTCTTATGAATGACAGGTGAACCTCGGGTGGGAGCGGCGAGGTGAGTGGATAACTATGAGCCACACTCGTATGAATAACTATGGGCCTCGCTTGTATGAATACTTATGGGCCGCGCTCGTATGAATAACTATGTACCGTGCTCGTATGAATAACTATGGGTCGCGCTCATATGAATAACTATGGGTCGTGCTCTTTCAATGACTGGTTAGCCTGGGGTGGGAGCGGGGAGGTGGGCTGACATGTGAGCCCCCATCATCTCAATGACAGGTGGGGTTGGCAAGCGGTGGAGGTTCAAGTCCTCGGAGTCAAGTTCATGCTTTCATGCGGTCTGAGAAGAGGAAAAGTGAAGTAAATCGCGAAATTTGCAAAATAATCTATGGGATGAAACAAAATTGATCACAAATTTACATTCAAACAACATCTCCACATCTCCTAAATCTAAATTCCTAACCTGAATACCAACATCAAATAAATGGCAATGATACAAAAGTAAAATGCTCCGGCCATCATGTTTGACTGCTTCTTCAATTCCACAATCTGGCTCAAGTGCTTGTTCAGTTTTTGTAACTCCCTATTCACCAAAAAATCGTGGGCTATGTTTGATATCTCCTCCTTCACAGCAGATGACATGCGAGCCTGGATTGGTTCAATTGGAGGAAGCACTTCAACTACAAGCCCTCAATCCCGAATGTACGTATCCATCCACTCAAAATGAAGGTAGGGCTCCAAATCCTGAAAAGAGGAACGCAAACCCTAATTCCCAAATCCAAACTGCAAATTCTAAATCATGCCAAATCAAGACAAACCCTACCTTCCCATCCTTCCCCTTATATGGAATGCTCTCGCATTTCACAAATTCTCGACGGACGTTGCCCGTCTGCGAGCGCACACATGTCAAGCGCTTCAATGGATCTAGGCGAGAGCAGTCAGGACATGTAGTGAAAGGGACTTCTCCATAACACGGCCATGCCTTTTGAGGGGCCTTCTGGGAGCCACAAGCAGAGCTGGACATCGCTCGCCGCCACCGCCGTAGACCGTTGCCGGAGAAGAGGGAAGAAGGTGCGTGAGGAAGAACGGAGGAGGCAACGATAATAATGTCGGGGGCAGGGCACAAGCACGGGAGCGGAGGGCTGACTAGGCCTCTTAAGGCCTGACGTGGATAAGAGCGGGTCCTACAGAGCAACGTTCGACTGGCGGGTCCCGTGTTCGAACATAATCCACAACTATTAACTACTTAAGGGCTTAAAACAACCGTGTTGGGCCATGGCTATTTGGGCCATTCCAACCATCGCATATGAGCTATTCCATCCAATGATGTCGGATCCCAGAGAATAGAGGGGAAAGGCATGACAAGGTGAGGTATGGGTCTCAGGCGGCGATGATGCAGAGCCAGGGAGAGGCGTGGGTTGCCCGACGCCATCACACCCCGGGGAGAGGCGGGATCCTGCGGCGGCGCGGCGCCGGGAAGGGGGGCTACGGAGGCGCACGAGGCGACGAGGTGAGGCAGGCTGCAGAGGCATGCCGGAGCAATGGTTAGGGATTATGGAGGTTGAAAGGAGAAAGAAGAGAAGAAAAAAAAAGGAGAGGGGAGACTCTAAGAAAGGAAGAGTTGACCACTATTGTAGTGATCAACTGTCAAGGAGTCTATTCCCCCACAGAGGGAATTGGAGGAGCAGGGCGATGGAACAGCCTGGAACCAACATCCCATGGTAGCCTTGAAAAAAGTTCGTGCCTTACGGGAGCAGGAGATCCACAGTTTGAGACGAGAGATCAAGGAGCTGGCTGTTGCTTCTCTTTTTCTTTCAGATAAATATTTGGTCGCTCGTTCCATCAGAGATGGACCATTGGTCGCAGGGTAGTTGTGTCTTTCTATAAAGTTAGACGGTATTTGTCCTTCGTCCAAAACCAGTGGCACGTTTTGCTCCCACATGAGTAACGTAGTCTCTTGTGTGTCCATTCAAAATTTTTTGTGGCAATAATGGTTCTACTAGGAAATAAATCACAAACAAATTTGTAATAAAACAGAAGATTGCTAGTTATCAGTTAACTGAGATTTTGTATTTCTTTCAGTCATATTTTTGAACAAAATAAATATACCACGCACTACAACAAAACAAGGTTGTAGCGGCGGTACAAAATGTACTGTAGCACCACCGCTAGGGATCCACAACTAAAAATAAACATCGACAACGGTGGATAATTCCATGTTGAAACAATCCTCCGTTAGAAAAACAACAATAGCGACGGGTGACATCTTCACCCGCCGCTACGCTTGGATCCCAAAAACAAAAAAAAGCCCGCTCGGCCCATGCCGCGAGGGGGAATGCCTGTCGCCGGAGAGGACGCACCGCGCGCGGGGGGGGGGGGGGGTGTGGGCTGCCGACGGGGAGGACGCGCCGCACGGGTGGTGGGGGGGGGCTGCCACCGGGGAGAACGCGCCGCGCGAGGGGGCCGCCTTCCGACGGGGTGGACGCGCCGCCGTGGCTGCCGGGCGCCGATAAGGAGGGCGCGAGGTCGGGATGCCAGGGGAGAGAGGAGGAGAGAAAAGGAGAGAGAGAGAGGGTGGTGGCCGAGGAAGAGAGAAAAGGAGGGGAGAATGACTTAGAGTTTGGAGAGAGGTAGATTTTATTGGAGGAGGCTGGGTCAATTGGGCTGAATTGATGGGCCTCAGATTTTTAGCGGGGGCCCACATTGTGGTCTGCCTCTAAAAATTGATTTTTAGCGATGTGTCATAATGTGAGCTGCCGCTAAAAATAGAGATGATTTTTAGCGATGGTTGAAGATATGAACCCCGCTAAAAATCAATTTTTAGAGGCGGTTGACATTGTCAATCGCCGCTAAAAATCACTTGACCACTGTAGCGGCAGTTTTCTTTTAATCCGCCGCTACGTGATTTTTAGTACTGCCGCTATAGACCAATTTTGTGATAGTGACTTGAACTTTTTTATTAAAATTGAAACTTTTTATTATTGAACTTGGAACATATAATTACAACACTAATTTTTTTGGAACTCCTTTCTCTTTAAAATTACAACTTTGTTCCAATAAGACTGAAATATTTTTCTAATGAAGGTGGAATATATTATATCGATATGTGAACTTAGTTTCTTATAAGTGGAACTTTTTCTTATTAAAAAACAAAACATTTTGTATTATAATTTGGAACTTGTCTGATATGCACATGGAACCTTTCTATATGAACGTGGAATGAAATTTTTTGACTGTAAAATCTCAGTCACCTGATAATAAGACACATAAAAGAGACACAGACCAACATTCTCAACACAAGTTTTAGGCCACGTTGCTTTGATTTCTGGTTTTGTTTCTTGTTAGAAATGAGAGAAATCTTACTGAATAGCTTGAGTTTCCACGAAGAAAACCGTGCCAAATGATTTAGTAGGAACCAGAAGAAAAAAAATGGCTTTGGTATTCAAACTGACTAAAGGAACAAACAAATTTAACCAAGGAGGTTTCAAATTGAAACACTCCAAGACTGGCTAGTACCTTCGATTGGATCCGTTCTTGGTGCTTGTTGAGCCTGAGCAGCTACAACCCACGCGCATGAAAGGAGCTGCAGCCACATCAGGTGCTCACGGGAGTTGCTGCTCCAATACCCCATTTCTCTCTCTCTCTCTCTCTCTCTCTCTCTCTCTCTCTCAACGAGAAGAAGGCTCTTTAAAGCTTCAGGCCCTCAGGGGCTAGGAAACTGCAGCCAGCAATACGACATAGGACGGCAGGAGGAGAGCAATACTCGTGTATTCAGACTACTTTTAGCTTTTGTCAATGTTAAACTTTTCTATCTTCGACCATTAATTTCTAGAAATTTTGTCGTTTTGTCCTATGAAAGTGATAATAGTCAAAAATATTTTTGGATTGCTGACTAACACTAGAACGTCATAGCTAGCCTGCAACAGAGGGAGTAAACTATTCTCCCTAATACTTTATCTATTTTTTAATTGTTTGAACCTTCCGCCCTATATATAACGGTAGGAATTCACAGCAACATACATGACTTAAGTCCTGTTTGGACCAATTTTAGATTTTTAGAAATTGGTTTCTTGATATTGTTTTTAGAAACTGCTTTTCAAATAAAATTTAGGTGGGGTTGTTTGGATCTTGGTTTTTATAATCTACTTTGGATAGTTAATGAATAGCAATAAGGTAAAAATTAGGATTAGCTAGGTTAAACCATATTATGGGTTTCTTAAAAACCCATATCTGGATTTTAGAAATTGGCATGTTTGGTGCTCCCCCAGTTCATAAAAACCAGTTTCTTAAAAACTAGAGGAATCCAAACATGATCTTTCAAAGTCACATTGCAAACACTCTCAGAGACGTTGTTGGTAAATATTAGTGTTGTTCCCTGGAAGTGTCTGAGGTCGTGGTTGTTGTGATTTTGCAGCTTAGGAGAAACTTATCTCGCCGCCAAGTCAATGGTGCGGTCATATAAAACCGTTGGGAAATTTTGTAGACTGAGTTTGATATAATCTTCACATGATATTGATTGCATCACTTTACAGCGATGTATGTCATAGGTAGCCATGAAGCATTATATTTCGTAACTGCTACAAAATGTTGACAGAACCCACTTGCCCGCCAAACAGATCTTAGCTAGTGATATAAAAAGGGCCCATAGAATTCATTCAGTTGACTTGAAAACTGACCAACACAGTTCAATGTATCAGAGCATTCTGTCAACTGTCGCTCTCGTGCACTCAGAAGTCACTGATACTATGTTATCAATGTACTGTGAGAATTGCTAATAGTCAAACTCCATTGATGGATTGTTGTGGACGCATACTTACTACTCTTGTGGTCAACATCATTGCCACCTGGATGAAACATGACACCTAGAAAATCTGATCCATGAGAGTTTCTAAGAAGTACTGAATCTAGTGAATATTATGATTGAAAAGGCATATATTGGTCCCAAATTTTGGTGATCTTGACCAAGGACAACCGACGACTCCATGGTGATATGTAGCCATACTTAACAAACCGGTCCGTCACAGTTAGCAGAACGGAGAAATTTACCGGCAAAACTGAACACATGTACTTTAGCAAAAGCAGTTTCATTCTTCGGTTTTACCCGCTTATCTTTCTGCTAAAGTGGCAAAATAAAATTAGGGCCACTCATCGTTTTCTTAAAGGTTGAGCTAAAAATTTAATAGGAGCAAATAAGAGAAAGAAAGCTTTCCTTTTCTATGAACTTGATGTTTTAGATAAGAAGACCGAGGATTTTTTGTTAACACCATAGGAGTGAGAATACAAACATTGTCTGACCTCCGAACTTCAAAAGTTGCTAAGGGAAGTGGAGATCTATTGGCTCCAACGCTCAAAAGCAAAGAAGTTATTGAAAGGAGACGACAATACTAAGTATTTCCAACTCTTAGCCAATGGTGGACATCTGGATATTTCAACTAGAACAAGAGAAGAGTGCCATAGTTGGGGAAGATAATCTTACCTCTTTCATTACTAATTACTATAAGTGTTTGTTTGGGCCACATGAGGATAATCATTTTAGCCTCCAGGGGGATGTTGGTTCTGACATTCCCCAAGTGTCTGACTCTGAAAATGGTCGGTTGATTGGACCGTTTAGCATGAAAAAGATTCATGAGGCGGTTTTTCAAATTGAACACAACAAAGCCCCAGGTCCAGATGGTTTTTCAGCTGAATTTTATCAGTACTTTTGAGATATTATTAAACCAGACCTTTTGGAAATGTTTGAGGATTTTCATAAAGGAAACATGTCGTTACATAGTCTCGGAAGCAATTAAAATCCAATAATATGGACCTATCTTTCTCCTAAATGTCAATTTTAAAATCTTTTCTAAGGTTCTTACTAATTGATTAAATTTGGTAGCGAATAAAATAATTAGACCTTCCCAGACAGCTTTTGTACCTGGTAGATATATCATGGTGTTGACACGAAAATCACACGCGTGACCCGAGAGATTTGCTTAACTCTAGTGCGGGCTCAACACAAAGAAACCCGGGCGTGCCAGTCAATTTTGCCAGCAAATTAGCAAAAAGACAAACGGTTAAATTGCATAGGTCACAGGCTAAAACTCACTCTGTCGATAAAGAAAAGTCGAACAGATATACAAGAAGACAAATGGTTAAAAAAGTGCTAAGTTAATAGATCTGGTAGCTGGTATTGCAAATATGCCTCGTGGTCACAGATCTAATCTTATTAAATAAAGGGGACAATCAACTTCTATTACTACATCAATAAACAAGTGAAACATTGAGAAATCGATTGAACCGTGATAACTTGTCGGCTAAACGTTCTGACAGAACTCTATCGACTCTACCCATGATCGAATTGTACCTAATCCTATTGACTCAGCAAGAGGTCAGAATCGATGCAGCCTCACTGGCTCGAGCAGATCGAATTTAATCGAGACAGTGCCCAAACAAAGCAAATAGAACTAAAAACTCTCCAATTATGGGTAAAATCAATAAGATGACTTAAATAATAGATCTAAATCAAACTCAAAAAACCTACTAAATATTACAATAGATCGGACCTAACCGAGGCAGTATTGCAACCAAAAATCAATAGTATAAACGCAATTTAAGATCTAATTACCGGATAACTAGCAATTCTAAAGATAACAACTAGAATATCAAATCAATGAGAAAGTACTAGTTGAAGTCGACATAATTATGGAGGTTGACTAATCCAAGTCTCTCGCCGAGATCGGAGCCGATGCAGCCCACGCGAGACGAGGATGTCGTCGAGAAAAGGTTTGGCGATGCGCTGAATAGTATTGAACGAAAAGTGTTGTCCTTTCACGTACAAACCCTATTATATATTTATAGCCCCATGTAAGGGATTTTGACCCAACTTGGCCAGGACTCTTAAATGAGCCGACCTAATTTATTTCTAAACAAAATCTAAACTAAAAAAGAAAGAGATAAAATAACCCTATCGAGCTGACTTTATTCCTTTTGGCCGTTGAGCTTCGCTGACTTTGGCCGACTTCAACTCTCTGCCTCTGACCAATAGGAACGGTCCAAATTCTGGTGCCAACACATGCTCCCCGAGTCCGGGGTACGGAATCTTCGTGCGCCGGATTTTATCTCCTCGTTTACCGCACGCCGTTACCGCAACCTACCGGTGTCCCATCCTTATAAATGCATCTTCTTTCTTCCTTCATCTTCACCTGAGCTCGAGCCTTTTCACCTTCTTCTCTCTCCTCCGTTTCACCAGCGCATCCTTTCTGTCTCAGGAAACCCCAAATTCAAGCACCAACGAGCGCCGACGGCTTCAACCTCGGCAATAGCAACCCCGCAGAATGTTCCTGAGGTAAACTTCTTCTCCGCTTTCATTTACCTTTAGATCTTATCCTCCAAGTCAGTCCTGCCATGTTCTTATTTACTGTTCATAGATTCATACTTGCTATAGCAGTAATATTTGCTTCTTCATTGATTTTGGCTCTCTCCTTCTTTTCGTAGAAACTCATGAACCAAGTTTGCGTCCCCTCTGTCACATATCCCCATCACTATTATCTAGGACCCTGCAGCAATCCAGATCTGATAGAATTTATTAATTCTAAAACCAATAGGATCCCCCTCAAAACCAGGACTGCCTCTTTAGACGAATGGAAATCTGTCTTTCAGTCCTGGCCATCAGAGATCAAAGGGTTGTTAAATTGGTACCAAAGAGTAACCACTAGCCGTGCTTCAACCCTGCTTAATGCTTAGATTGATCATTCGATCACTCTGTCACTGGCCAACATGGAGAAAAATGAACCAATCCTAGCTGTTGCCTCATATTTCAGGTCTGACACCCTTAATGCCTTTCTTTTTAATGATGGCCTCATGGCTCCTTCTTTAATGGATGTCTTCGTGTTAACTTCAATGAATATTTCTACCACTCATGACCCCTTCTCCTTCCAGACAAATCCCAAACGCCTCCAGCACAAACTTTTCGCAAAAGATCTTGGCAGTTGGGGCAAATATACGCCCGAACATCACCGCACAGGACCAGTCAGCCACAAAGAACTTTTCGCATTCTTGAACATGTGGCTAGACCATTTTATCTTCTATGGATCCTGTGTTAACCCTACTGCCAATTTCCAAGGCATAGCTGAAGCTTTGGCCGATGGTACACCCATCCCTCTTGACCATTATCTGCTTGCAGCAGTATACCAACTCCTTCACCGGGTTGCTGTAAACCTGCAACTCAATCAATCCATCGGCGCAGGAGGCCCCTGGTGGTTCATTCAACTTTGGCTAAATATTCATTTTGCTAAAGTCATGAAATTCAATGCTTTCACTGCATATTCCTTCCCATCCACCGTGGTCCCCGAACTCGAGGAGGCCAGTATTTGCTGCACATATCTATGTCAAGCTGCAATGAGAGCTCCCGGATGCAAAACCACTCGAGCTGCCTTCAACGGTTTTTTCCAACTTTTCTTTAATGGTGTAGTTTGGAAGAATCAGATATGATTTCCCTATGGAGATTTACCTTTTGAGAACCCATCAGCCTTTCGTCCTGATGATCCCACAACCAATGACAAATCAAAGGCAATTTTTCTGTCCTGTATCACTCCAACCATCCTCCCTGTTGACTTCTGTGGTGATCAACGTAAGACTCAATCATACGAATTCTATCACCCATCAGTGATTGCTCGTCAGCTCGGCTTTGGTCAATTGCCAGTCTATCTCTTCTTTGCCGATTGTCTTCGAGCTCATCAAGAATTAAAGACCTCACTGGAACTGATCAAGATTAGGGGTCTATCCGATGACATCATAGTAGGTGATTATTACGGCATCATCTTGTCACCCTCACTATCAGACCTCTTCATCAACTGGTAGAGAGAATGGAAGCAGCATCTTTTCTGCAATAACCTAACTCACCATCTCATAGGCTTCGTGGACAAGGTAAACCTCTTCGATCTTAGAATCTTTATAATATATTCTCATTGACTTTTCATAACTAACTATCACATTATACAGGACCCGACCATAACTCCTTCAACCGTCAGCAACAGCGGGAAACCTATCAAATATTGTCGGACGGCTAACAACCCGATCATCGGCTGTGATGCCCCGACTCCTGCTCAGCTCCTCAACGGCCGAGGCCTGACAAAGACAACTCGCAAGACTGTGACGACGCAGCTGGCAAAAAGAAAATACGATCCCGCAAACCAATCATCTCAAGAAGCCGAGCAACAGAAACGAGCCCGCATAGCAGTCCCATCATCAACTCCGACCACCTCTGTGCCACCAGTCCAGGTAATAGCTCATCATCTTTCAATTCATCTGAGAATAATTTGTAATACTTAACTTTTCTTTCGAATTTTAGCCTGTCCCATCGAGTTCAGTTATGCCAGAAGTGGCCCAAGAAGTCATTGCAAAGCTTGCCCATGTTACACAGGTAACATATATGATCTCATATTATCCTCGCTTTTCTTCATTGTTGATTTCTGTCATCTTCTTTTCAGGGACTACCATCGACTTCTACCATTCCATCGACAATGGCTCCATCGGCTCAGAATACTGAGTTATCAACAGAAGAACCAATGCATTCTCCCGAGCTGATAGAACAACCCTCCTCTTCAGTAGCCACAGTAAGAACACTCTTTTATCGTAAACTTTCCCTTTTCTTGCAAAACATGTACCTCACTGTTGACGTGAAAATCACAATCGTGACCTGAGAGATCTGCTTAGCTCCAGTGCAGGCTCAATATGGAAACTGGGGCGTGCCAGTCGATTTTCCCTGCAAATCGACAAAGTGACAAGCGGTCAAATTTCACGGGTGACCGGCCCAGGACAGGCCGATGAAGAAAGCCGATACTCACTGTTCGTGAAATCTGCCGATGCTATTGTGAGAATAAAACATAAGAGAATATAAACTAATTGGCTGGTTATATCGGCTTATCGGCAAATTTAATTAAATATGCAATTATAAATCATTAATACCGATAGGAAATTAGAACAAAAGGCCAGAGTCGATAAATCCACAATATTTGTACAATAACTAGCCAGGTTGATACAACAAACTTAAAGTCGATAGAGCAGAGTCGATACATCTACAAAAAGATGCATAAACTCGCTCTGTCAATGAAAGTAAGTCGATAGGCTAGGGTCGATAGAAGCATAATAATCATGTGCGGAACTCTGCTCGTTGATAGGTGCTAGGTCGATAGATCTAATAGCTGGTATTGCAAATATGCCTTAAATCCACAGATCTAATTCTGTTAAACAAAGGGGGGGGGGGCATTTGACTTCTAATATAAAACAATAAAATAGGCAAAATACCAGGAATTCGATCGAACCGTGATAACCTGTCGGCTAAACGTCCTAATAGAACTCTATCGACTCTGCCTATAAGCAGATTGAATCTAACCTTATCAGCCAAGCAAGAGATCAAAGTCGATGCAGCCTCGCTGATTTGAATAGATCGAACTTAATTGAGACAGTCTTTGAACACGACAAATAAATCTAGATTTGATTTAATTATAGACAGGATCAATCGAGTAACTCGAATAATAGATCTAAAACCCAACTTATAAAACCTATAGAAATCGTATAAGATCGGACCTAACCAAGACTGTAATGCAATTTAAGTCGATAATACAAACCAAATAAAGACCTAATTACCGGAGAACTAGGATTTCTAAAAGATAACAACTAGAATATCAGCTTAGTGAGAAAGTACTAGCTGAAGTCAATAAAATTATCGAGGGTGACTAATCCAAGTCTCTCACCGAGATCAGAGCCGATGCAGCCCTCGTGAGATGAGGATGTCGTCGAGAAAAAGTTTGGCGATGCGCCGAGTTGTATTGAATGAAAGTGTTATATTTTCTGTACAGATCCTATTACACATTTATAACCCCATGCAAGGGATTCTGACCTGACTCGGTCAGGACTCTTAAACAAATCGACTAAGTCTATTTCTAAACTAAATTTAACCTAAAAATAGACAAAGATAAAACAACCCTAACGGGACCAATTTATTTCCTTCGGACGTTGAATTCTTTTGACTCCGACCGATTCTGACTCCACACGGCTGATCACTGGGACCGGTCAAATTTCGGTGCCAACACATGCCCCCCGATTCTAGGGTACGAAATCTTTCATGCACCGAACTTGATCTCCTCGTTCACCGCGTGTCTCATTTATCACCTTGCTGCTTCAGATTCTAATAAATGCAATCAATCAAGAACCACTCACCAGTCAGGTCGCATCTGCAGTACTCCATCCAACCACTCATGACCCTTAATTGTGCCCTGCTGTTTCTTGCGCCGTCTCGACTGCTGGTATTGCCTTTCAACTGTCCTCGTGCTTATCTTTCTCCCTCGGGTTCCCTCTAATCAATCTTGGAGCGGCGTTTGGATTTCCCAAAGGTCGAGTCTAGGTCCTATAAATAGATCCTCCTGCCAGTCCTTTCTCCTCATCTTGTTTACTGCCTTCAACCATGGGTCTGTTAGTAAGAGCTTTGATAGAAAAGTACCATTTGTCTCCAAACCTACTGAATATCTTGTGGCGAATACTTTTTTGCCTCTCTTGCCCTCAAAGTCCTCCTTTCAATCCAAAGCTTGCAGCTCCTCCTACCTAGAAGCCGACCCGCTTGTTCTTCTGCCCCGGGATAATAGCACGGATGTCGAGAATGGCATCGGCGGAGCAACTCTCTCTCCCTCTTGCCCGGCGGGTGATGTCTGATGACACTACCATTCCTGAAGGGGAAGCAGAGGAAGCTGTTGGTGCATTTTTTCTTCTTCTATGTACCTCCCTCCACATGCTTGGGATGCTAATAATTACATCTTCATCCCATAGCTGTCATAGGAGAGTAGGTTTCACCAAAACCGGGTAACCAGCTTATTAACATCGGCCATCTGTAATTGACGAAAACCTTCTCTCCTCTATAATGTATTACTCTTTGTCTTGTCCGCTGTGCTTTCTCCTTTATATATATATATATATATATATATATATATATATATATATATATATATATATATATATATATATATATATATATATATATATATATATATATATATATATATATTTAAGGGTGATATCTGTAATATCGGCCGTCTGAATTCGATGTATGTCCATCAGCTATAAAACACTCACTTTCTTCTTTTCCAATCTTTTATTTTCTCTGCTAAGGACGATATTTCCATATCGGCCGTGATCAAACACTCGAGATCATGAGCTAACCCAAATACTTGGATGATATATCTTTAAATATTTACCATTAATTGCTCTCCTAAACTCTCCTCCATCCAATCCTTGTAAGAAGTATGCATTACCGGGCGCACATCGGCTCACTTTAAGCGGACATTCCCAAGTTGGAGACCATTTTCCAAATCGACTATCTCTAGAACCGATGGGCATAATTAACTTCCAGACAAGATCACCTTCTATAAAACTCTTGGGTACCACCTTTTTGTTGTAAAATTTAGCCACTCGAGCTTTGTTCTCTTGAATTTTCTCCAGAGCCCTCATCCGATGCTGCACGACATCCTCTAGCTCATCAATCATAACCTGCCTATAATCATCAGCTGACAATTGATCTTGCAACTCTATTCTTTTGGACCCCAAATTCATTTCCCATGGCAAAACTGCTTCATGTCCATAAACTAATTGATATGGTGATACCTTTATAGACCCAAGACACGCCATTCTATAGGCCCATAGTGACTCAGCCAATGTCGTATGCCACTTCTTAGGCTGCTCATCAATCTTCCTTTTGATAAGCTTGATCAAACTCTTGTGAGACGCCTCTACCTAACCGCTTGCTTGAGCATAATAAGGTGATGAATTCAACAATTTAATCCCCATACTATCAACAAAGCTTTGAAACTCTTCTGAAGTGAACACAGAACCCTGATCAGTAGTAATAGTCTGCGGCACACCAAACCTATAAATAATATGTTCCTTCACAAAGTTGATTACATCATTAGTCATCACATTCTTCATCGACACTGCTTCAACCCACTTTGTGAAATAATCTATTGCCGACAGAATATACTTGTGACCTTTTCTTGACGCTGGATAAATTTGGCCAATCATATGCATACCCCATCCTCTAAACGGCCATGGCTTAATAATTGGATTCATAGCTGATGCTGGTGCTCTCTGTATTGCTCCAAACCTCTAACAATCTTGACACCCTTTATAATACTTAAAGCAATCTTCCAGCATAATAGGCCAATAGTACCCAGTCCTCTTTAATAACCATCTCATTTTATGGGCCGATTGATACGTACAATAGATGCCTTCATGGACTTCGCACATAACAACTTTGACTTCTTCTTGATTTGAACATCTTAATAACACACCTTCAATCATCCAAAAATAAAGTTTTCTTCTAACAAAACATACCTCAATGCCACATATTGAATCTTTCGAGGCGTACGTTGAGTTGGATCCTTGAGATACTGCACTATCTTGATCCTCCAATCTTCTTCATTGTCACTGATCCTAGCTTAAATCGACATGAACCCTATCGACACAGACTTGCTTGGCTTCATCGACATCGGCAATTTCAACAATCATACCATCATTATTTAGCTGATATCCCGATGCCTTCTGTGCTAAATCATTTGCCTCCATATTCTATTTCCTCAGGACATGCTTGAACCTCACTGTCTTGAAGCATTGCAACAAATCTTAACACTCAGCATAAAATAGTCTTAATATATCATCTTTGCATTCAAATTCTCCTGCCAGTTGTCCGAGTACCAATAATGAATCCCCAATGACTTCAACACAATAGACTCTAGCTTCCTTCAACATCTGCAATCCTTTGATAACAACTCTATATTTGACCTAATTATTAGTCGATGCTTCTACAGCAAACGCAAAATTCAAACCTTGCCCCCTGAGGTGATATAATTAGTAGTCTGATGCTACATCCATTCTTGCAAATAGAATCATCAAAAAACAATAACCATGGCACCGGCTCCACCATTGACACCTCTGATCCACAATGCTCAACAACCAAATCAGCCAGAACCTGACCCTTAACAGCTTTCGTAGATTCATATGTCAAGTCATATTCAGCCCATGCTAGCATCCATTTACCAATTCTGCCTTTCAAAATTGGAGCTGATAACATATATTTGATGACATCGGCTTTACATACCACCACACACTCAGCCGATAACAGATAGTGCCTCAACTTCACACCTGAGAAATATACCCACTAACATAACTTTTCAATCTCATTGTACCTGGTTTTGGCATCGATCAATCTTTTGCTTAAATAAAACACAACCCTCTATTTATCATCTTGTTCTTGAATTAAAGTTGATACGATCAACTTTTTGTCAGCCGCAAGATAAAGGTTGAAAGGCAATCCTTCTCTTGGTGGCACCAGCACAGGAGGTGAAACCAAATACTTTTTGATGTCCTCCAGAGCTTTCTGATGTTCTAGCTCCCATACAAACCTTTAATTCGCCTTTAACTTTAATAATAGGGTGAATACATCAAGCTTCCCTAATAAATTCAAAATAAATATTCTAGTGAAAATCACTTTGCCGATCAATGTTTGAAGTTCTGTCTTGTTGATCAGCGGCTCGGTGTCATTGATAGCCTTCATGCTCTTTGGCCCAATCTCAATTCCTCTTTCATGCATGATAAAACACAGAAACTGACCAGCCGATACACCGAAAGCACACTTTTTTGGATTCATCTTCAAGCCGTACCTTCTGGTTCTCTCAAGTACTGCCCACAAATCGACTATATGATCTTCTATTCTTTGGATTTAACTACCACATCATCAATATAAATCTCTACTAGCTTGCCAATCAAATCATGGAATATATAATTCATGGCCCTCTGATATGTAGCTCCAGCATTCTTCAAACCAAATGTCATGACAACCTATTCATACAAACCAAGAGCCCCGCGACACCTAAAAGCAGTCTTCGGTATATCCTCTTTTGCCATGAAAATCTGATTATAACCAGCATTACCATCCATAAAACTGACAATCTTATGCCCTGTTGCTGTGTCAACCAGAAGATCTCCTTCGAGATGGCCCTATTCAACGGGCGAAAGTCAATACAGACTCTCAACTTGCTACACTTCTTCAAAACAGGCACAATATTTGAAACCCACTCTGAATATCGGCAAGGCCTAATGAACTTAGCATCGTATAACCTAGTAATCTCAGCCTTGACATCATCATAAATCTTTGGATCGATTCTCCTTGAAGGTTGCTTATAAGGCCGATATCTAGGTGTGATAGGAAACTAGTGTTCAACGATAGATCGACTCAGGCCGGGCATCTCAGAATAATCCCAAGAAAAACAATCCCAGTACTCTTTTAATAATTTTATTAATTCAACTTTAAAATCTTCATCCAATTTCTTACTGATAAATGTCGGCCTTGGTTTATCACCATCTCCTATATCGACTTCCTGTAGCTCATCGGCCGACAAGAATCCTTTTCCCAACTTCCCATCTTCTGCAAACTCCATTGGGGTGCCTGTCAGAGAAACAATTTAGAATTTGACTGGTCCACTACCATAAGACCCTATGTAGTAATCTTAACGTAATCCCCATCCCAAATCTTGCCAGACAAACATTCCATATCATCCGCATGCCATGGTACCAAATCGGTCGATGCAACATTGACGGTTTCATCGGCCGGGATTACCTCTACTTGATCGCCAATCCACTAGGCTAGAGACTGGTGCTTTATTGATGGAACACATCAGTTTACATGTATCCAATCACGACCCAACAGAAGGCTATAGGTTCCCTTTCCATCAATGACAAAGAAAGGAACCGGCAAAGTTTTTCTGCCGATGTGAGCTCCACATTTAAGACACCCTTGGCTGCTGTAGTACGACCACCATAATCCCAGAGAATCATATTTGTGTCGATTAAGTCATCTTTAGTTTTCCCCAATTTTCTGACAGTGGTGATTGACATAATATTCACTACAGCACCTCCATCGACCATCATCTTTCCCATCGGTATCCCATTGATGAACCCCTTGAGATACAACGCCTTCAAGTGCCAATGTTTAGATTCGTCTAGCCTATCAAACACTGCTTGCTGTACATCAAATACCAACTGGTGTGTATCCCCTTCATCAGCAATCAATTCTTCTCCTGATGCCATAAATTCTTGAGGCAACATCATTACCATGCCCATTGTAGCACTTGGTACTTGTACTTGTGATTTCACTTTTGGTCTCCAGACCTTCTTTGGTGGCTGATCATCATCTTCATCATAATAATATTTACCAGCCCTTATTCGCCTGCAACGCATTCTCTGAACCCTGCGCTTCTAACTCTTAGAGAAAATGCCAGATGCACACCATTGATCGGCTTGTTCCTGTCCTTCTTGCATCTCTTTGTCGAGTTCTTCATCGAAGTGAACTTCTTTACCTGTCTTTCTGGAACCAAGTCGATCAAAAGCTGATACCCTTCCATTCTCATCGACTTTACCTGCCATTGACTTTCTAGTGTTACCCGACTGATGTCGATAGCTACTCGAAGTTCCTCTACACATTTGCTTTGCTCGTTTGCTGCATCCAGGACATCTATCAGTCGATGGAAGCTTCATATTGTGGTCCCAACAATACTGAAAGAACGGGTATTCACAATGTGGATCAAACTATGATTCCTTCATCTCCCTGTCCCTTTTCTTCTAATATCAATTTATAAATGCTTCTACATTTGTCGATACCAGCCATATTGACATTTGTAGGAAACGGGTGCCCATCAATCTTCATGGTTCCCTTTGTGAACTTGATCTTTCCTTGTTCAAGCACCGACTGAATCTCTCTTCTGAATACCTTGCATTCATTAGTGTAATGAGACGGTGAATTGTGCCACTTGCAGCATTTTCTTTTCTTCAATTCTTCAGCAGGTGGGATCACGTGATTAGGTGGCAACTGGATGTGCCTGTCCTACAATAGCATATCAAATATCTTATCGGCCTTGGTGATATCGAAGTCATACTTTTCTTCTGGCTCTTTCTGCTTCACCCATGGGCACGATAACACATTCTTGTTTTTGGTCCACTCAGCCATCTTGACTTCTCCGGTGTCTTCATCAGACTCAGGCTCATAATCATTATAATTGACTTGAGTCAGCCTTGATTGTGCCCCTCCGAGTCAGGTTCTCATGGATAGATACCTTCTGTACCAACTGGGACAAGCTCTCAAACTCGGCTGAAGGAAACTTCTCCCTCAAAGGTGCAACTAGGCCATTGAATGCTATTTCTTCCATCTAAAAATCAGTCAATTGCAAGCTAAAACATTTACTGTGCACAACTCTGAACCTCTGCACATAATCATGCACAGACTCCCCAGCTTTTTGCCTTACAGAAATCAGATCAGACAACCTCATTTCTCTTGTTTCAGCAAAGAAGTATTTATGAAATTTCTGTTCGAGATCGGCCCAAGAAATAATGGAATTAGGGGGCAACGATGCGAACCATGAAAAAGACAAACCGGACAATGATAATGGGAATAGCCTGATCTTCAATGCTTCAGTAGCTCCTGCTTCTCCACATTGCACCAAAAACCGGCTAATATGCTCAACAGTGGTAGTATTGTCTTATCCAGTAAACTTAGTAAATTCTGGTGGCCTATATCGACTCAGCATAGGAATCAAGTCGTAGCTAGGAGGATACGGGGGGTCGATATATAAGTCTGTTGTTTTGATTTTAACCCAAATTGTTCTCTCATTACTTCAGCAATCTTCACTGCCCAGTCATCGGTCGAAACATTGGTATGCGGAGTAGTCAATGCAGGACTAGAAGCTAACACTTGTGGGGCTGTTTGTGAACCAAAATTGACAACAATGTGTTGGACTCCCAACTCCCCAGGCAACGCAGATGATGACGGCATTGCAAACAGACTTGGTTCTATGTTCGGAGTTGTACCATATGTGACATTCGGCTCTGACGTCTCCTGCCTGTAGAATTGCGGCTGTGTCTGTGGAGTAGTTCTTTGCAACATTATCCTGCGAGGTGTTCTCTCCACTGCACCACTATCAGCATTCTTCGAGGGTAGAGTAGCTTCAGAAGTTGACGGCCCTGAACCCGAAACAGGATGTGTTGTGCTCGCCTTTGGCTGCTATGAACTAGGTGCTTCAATTGTAGGCCGAGGAGTATTCCTAGTTGTTCGAAAATACATCGGCCCGCGTACTGTATCATCATATATACAACATTCAATAGTCTGAATAATCAAAGCCCTCAGATTATTGACCAACACAAGTGACTGATTAATCAATGCATGGTGAATAGTTGAATGTATCATGTTGTTCAATGTAGCTTCATCAATCACCTCTATTGGCTTATTGGCAGTTGATTTCTTAGTTTCGTCTTCAATCAAGGCAACAACAGGTAACTTTCCTTTCTGTATAATCTTGCCATGCTTGGTTTTGCTAAATGTACTCAACAGAATGCTTTCATACTCCGTAATCCTCTGATCAATTTGTGCTTCTATTTTATCGCTCAGATCATCCTTGTTAACAGGCATTATGTTCTCTATCCTCAAATCTACGCCAACATCATGTTTTGGTGGAGGATTATCAGGGAGCTTAGGATCCTTTGGCATTCCAAGTTCAGACATACTGTGAATCTTAACATTCTTGGTCCTACCAGGCGTGCCAAAAAGCGTGTTGACGTGAAAATCACACGCGTGACCTGAGAGATCAGCTTAGCTCTAGTGCAGGCTCAATACGGAAACTGGGGCGTGCCAGTCGATTTTCCCTGCAAATCGACAAAGAGACAGACGGTCAAATTCCACGGGTCACCGGCCCAGGACAGGCCAATGAAGAAAGTCGATAATCACTGTTCGTGAAATCAGCCGATGCTATTGTGAGAATAAAACATAAGAGAATATAAACTAATCGGCTGATTATATCGGCTTATCGGCAAATTTAATTCAATATGCAATTATAAATCATTAATACCGATAAGAAATTAGAACAAAAGGCCAGAGTCGATAAATCCACAGTATTTGTACAATAACTGGCCAGGTTGATATAATAGACTTAAAGTCGATAGAGCATAGTCGATAGATCTATAAAAAGGTGCATAAACTCGCTCTATCGATGAAAGTAAGTCGATGGGCTAGAGTCGATAGAAGCATAATAATCATGTGCAAAACTCTGCCTGTCGATAGGTGCTAGGTCGATAGATCTGATAGCTGGTATTGCAAATACGCCTTAAATCCACAGACCTAATTCTGTTAAACAAAAGGGGGGGGGCATTCAACTTCTAATATACAACAATAAAATAGGCAAAATACCAGGAAGTCGATCAAACTGTGATAACTTGTCGGCTAAACGTCCTAATAGAACTCTATCGACTCTGCCTATAAGCAGATCGAATGTAACCTTATCATCCCAGCAAGAGATCAAAGTCGATGCAGCCTCGCTGATTCGAACAGATCGAACTTAATCAAGACAATGTTCAAACACGACAAATAAAGCTAGATTTGATTTAATTATAGACAGGATCGATCGAGTGACTCGAATAATAGATCTAAAACCCATCTTGTAAAACCTACAGAAATCACATAAGATCGGACCAAACCAAATAAAGACCTAATTACCGGATAACTAGCAATTTCAAAGATAACAACTAGAATATCAACTTAATGAGAAAATGCTAGCTGAAGTCGATGAAATTACCAAGGATGACTAATCCAAGTCTCTCACCGAGATCGGAACCGATGCATCCCGCATGAGACCAGGATGTCGTCGAGAAAAAGTTTGGTGATGCGCCGAGTTGTATTGAACGAAAGTGTTATCTTTTCTGTATAGACCCTATTACACATTTATAACCCCATGCAAGGGATTCTGACCCGACTCGGTGAGGACTCTTAAACAAACCGACTAAGTCTATTTTTAAACTAAATTTAAACTAAAAATAGATGAAGATAAAACAACCCTAATGGGCCCACTTTATTTCCTTCGGACGTTGAATTCTGTTGACTCCGACTGATTCTGACTTCATGCGGCTGATCACTGGGACCGGTCAAATTTTGGTGCCAACACTCACCCTTTTGGCTTTTCCTTTAGGAAATTGTGCCAACCTCTGGGAGTCGATCCAACAATGCTACTTTATCAGGTCCATCAGTGCACACCGCCTCCATTGACTCTGAGAATGTCGACGTGGTCAATTCTGAGAGAGTAGCCAAAGAACCTATCTCCACCACTGCAGTCTCGTCGACTTGGGCCATCGTCCCTTGGGTAGATCCGCAGGTACCATCTTTGATTATTTTAACATGCAATTGTTTCATACCTTAACTCATTGAACTCCTCAGGTAATCTTGTCATCGGTCATTCAATCTCAAATCCCCATCGACACTATGTCAACCGATGCTCCAACACCTGCTTCTCCTCCAGAGACAATAGTAAGCAAAACCATTTTTCAAATCAACTCATTACTTTACTATCCTTCACTCTAACTTTCTTTTTCCCAGGCTCAAATCTCCAAGCGCACATCTTCGGTTTATCTGCCTCTGGAAACTAAAGCCACACTCCAGCAGATTATTAGACGGGATCCCCATCGAACGACTCGTGCTGGATGCAACTCCCATCAGGCACCACTACTTGGAAATCAATGACATTGATGAGGACATCACTCCTATGGATACACACAACACTCCTCCAAATCTGGACTTGCAAGGTCCAATGACTAGAGCTCGTGCACGACGACTAAATTTAGAGGTGAGCTCGTTCCTACGTTCTTCGCTATATGTTACTTTTGAGAATGGTTTGCTACCTAATGATTATTTTATGATTAGAAACCATGGAGAAGACCAGGAGATGATGGGAGAAGGAGTTGGGAACGTGGAGGACCAGCAAGGGCTTGGAAGCCAAAGTGGAGGCCCAATCAAAACCGAATTCGAGTCTGTTTTGGGGCCCAGGACCAGTCTGTACTAAAACAGTCGCCCAGGATGCATACGGACTCGGATTTGGACGTTCTACATATGCACGGAAAGATAAGGAGAAGACCTTTCCAATGCCGCGGGCCTCATGTCAAAATTCATCCGGAGTCATCAGGAATCGTCAAAACAAGACAGAGTCCAGAATCTGTGTCGGTGCTGCGTCGCCTATTTTTGGCCTTTGGGCTTTGTATCTAGTTGAGCCCAATTAGGGGCGCGTCCAGAGGGTCTTGCACGATCCTAGGGTCTTTATATACAGCCGCCGCCGCACCATTAGGGTTCGGGTTTTGCTTAGATCAATTCTGTTCATAAACAGTTTTGCCGTTCATCGGTTTGTGAGACCCCAACTTCGAGAGTTTAATCATACATCTGCAATTGTGTTGCAATCTTCGTTGTTCTTGCTTGTGTTCTTGATTCGCAGGCAGGGATCAGCCTTCTCGGCGAGATCAATCGTCTTTTGGACGGTTGATAACCAGAGGAGACGTCGTGCTGCGATTGCGGGGTTTAGAACGTGCTGTTCTGAAGCCGGATCGATTTGTATGTCGCCTCCGACCAAATCAACTTACCAAGAACCTTTCGGAAGATCGGGAACCCTTGTTAACATTAGACATGCTGCCACCTAGCCTTGTCTTGGTGCTGCAACCAGTGGCCTTTATCGAATTTCACCAAATCTAGGTGCTTCAAGCCCAAACTCGAGTCGAGCGTCGATTGGAACATAAGACTCGAGCAGAGGCAGCCGACAAGAAAGCAGAGGATGAAAAGAACAAATATGTCGCTCTTCTTTCAAAGTCGACCGATCTTGAAGCAAAACTCAAAGATTTGCGGAGGGATCGAGAAGCAATCCTGGCGGCTTTGGAGGCAAGGAACAAAGAGATAGCTGATGCAGAAATATCCCTTGTCAGAGTACCACAAGAAATCTTGGCGGAAGAGAATATCGTGACATCGGCTTATGAACAAGCAAGCAGCCTATAGGACACAGCCTCCACCATACCTGGGTCAATCGAAGAAGATGCCTAAATCATAGCTCAAGTTGATGAGCTTCGTATGAAGGCAATCGACCTCATCGACTTCTATTTTCCTGAGGAGTAGTCGCTAGATATGATTTGTCTTTTAAATCTGTAAACAATATTTAGTTCTGTAATATTTTATTTGAACTAAGGACGATATCCTTGATATCGGCCATCTCAAGATGATGTGTAGACATCGCCTGTAAATTATTTACTCTTTCATTTTATTTTTCTGCTAAGGATGATATTCTTCATATCTGCCGTGATCATTCGCTCGAGATCATGCGCCAACGCAAACGCTCGGATGATACTTCTTCAAATATTTCCCATGATTGCTCTTCCAAACTCTTCCCCATCTAATCCTTGTAATAAATATGCATTGCCCGGTGCACATCGGCTCACTCTAAATGGCCCCTCCCAAGTTGGAGACAACTTTCCAAATCGACTATCTTTGGAGCCGGTGGGCATAATCAACTTCCAGACAAGATCTCCTGAAAAACTTTTAGGCACCACCTTTTTATTGTAAAACCTAGACACACGAACCTTGTTCTCTTGATTCTTTTTTAAAGCCCTCATCCGATGCTGCACAACATCTTCTAACTCATCATGCATCATATGTCGACATTCATCGGCAGACAATTGATCTTGCAACTCTACTCTTCTTGATCCCAGATCGTTTCCCATGGCAAAACCGCTTCATGCCCATAAACTAACTGATATGGTGGTACCTTTATAGACCCATGACATGCCATCCTGTAGGCTCATAACGACTCAGCCAATGTTGTATGCCACTTCCTTGGTTGCTCGTCAATCTTCCCCTTGATAAGCTTAATCAAACTCTTATTAGATTCTTCTGGTTGACCATTGGCTTGAGCATAACAAGGTGACGAATTCAACAATTTGATTCCTGTACTATTGGCAAAGTTTTGAAACTCTTTCGAAGTAAATACAGAACCCTGGTCAGTAGTAATAGTATGCGGCATAGCAAACCTATAAATAATATGCTCCTTCACAAAATTGATCACATCATTAGATATCACATTCTTCATTGGTACTGCTTTGACACATTTTGTGAAATAATCTGTTTTCGCCAGAATATACTTGTGACCTTTGCTTGATGCTGGATAAATTTGGCCAATCATATCCATACCCCATCCTCTAAACGGCCACGGCTTAATGATTGGATTCATGGCTGATGCCGGCGCTCTCTGAATTGCTCTAAATTTCTGGCAATCCTAACACCCTCTATAATACTTGAAGCAATCTTCTAGCATATTTGGCCAATAATACCCAACCTTTTTCAACAACCATCTCATTTTATGGGCCGATTGATGTGTACCACAGATGGCTTCATGGACTTCACACATAAACACCTTGGTTTCTTCTTGATTTAAACATCTTAATAATGCAGCATCAATCGTCCGATAATAAAGCTCTTCTTCTAATAAAACATACCTCAACACCATGTATCTGATTTTACGAGGAGTGCATTGCGCTCGGTTTTTGAGGTACTGCACTATCTTGGTCCTCCAATCTTATTCATCGACATTGATCCCATCGACATGAGCTTGCTTGGTTTCATCGACATCGGTGATCTCAACAATTGTACCATTAATATTTACTTGATAGCCTGATGTCATCTGTGCCAAATCATTTGCTTCCATATTTTGCTCCCTCTAGACATGCTTGAAACCCACTGCCTTGAAGCATTGTATCATATCCTGACACTCGGCATAAAACAATCTCAGAATATCATCTCTGCATTCAAAATCTCATGCTAATTGCCCGAGTACCAGCAATGAATCACCAATGATTTCAACAAAGTCAGCCCCAGCTTCTCGCAAAATCTACAGGCCTTTGAGAACAATTCTATACTCAACTTGATTGTTAGTTGATACCTCCACAGCAAATGCAAACTCAAATCTTGCCCCCGAGGGGATACGATGACGAGCCCGACACCACATCCATTCTTGCATACAGAATTATCGAAAAACAATAACCATGGCATCGGTTCTATCGTCGACATACTCGAGCCACAACGTTCAACCACTAGATCAGCCAAAATCTAACCCTTGATAGCTTTAGGAGATTCATAAGTTAGGTCATATTCAGCTAATGCCAGCATCCATTTTGCAATCCTGCCTTTTAGAATCGGAGCCGATAGCATATACTTGATGACGTCGGCTTTGCATACCACCACACATTCAATCGATAGCAGATAATGCCTTAACTTCACAAATGAGAAATATAAACATAAACATAATTTTTCAATATCAGTGTACCTGGTTTCGACATCAATTAATCTACGACTTAAGTAAAACACAACTATCTCTTAGCCATCTTGTTCTTGAATCAAAGTTGATCCGATAGACTTCTTATCCTCAGCAATATATAGCTTAAAAGGAAACCGTTCTCTCGGTTTCACCAACACAGGAGGCGTGATCAGATACTACTTGATATCGTCTAGAGTTTTTTGATGTTCAGGCTCCCATACAAACTTCTGATCTGCTTTCAACTTCAAAAAATGGAGTAAACACATCAAGCTTCTCCGATAAGTTTGAAATAAATCTTCTAATGAAATTAACTTTGCCGAACAAAGATTGAAGCTCTATCTTATTGGTCGGTGGCTCAATGTCGTTGATAGCCTTCACGCTCTTTGGACCAACTTCAATTCCTCATTCATGCACAATAAATCCCAGAAACTGACCAGCCAACACATCAAAAGCTCACTTCTTTGGATTCATCTTTAAACCATATTTTCTTGTTCTTTCAAGTACTTCCCACAAATCGGCTATATGATCTCCTACTTGTCTGGATTTAATCACCACATCATCAATATATATTTCCACCAACTTGCCAATTAGCTCATGGAAAATATAATTCATGGCTCTCTGATACGTGGCTCCAGTGTTCTTCAATCCAAATGTCATGATGACCCATTCGTATAATCCAATAGCCCCTAAACACCTGAAAGCAGTCTTCGATATGTCTTCTTCTAACATAAAAATTTGATTATATCCAGCATTATCATCCATAAAACTAATGATCTTATGTCCTACTGCGGCATCAATCAGAAGATCTGCTATCGGCATTGGGTAATCATCTTTGGGAGTAGCTTTATTCAACGATCGAAAGTCGATGCAAACTCTCAACTTCCCACACTTCTTGAAAATAGGGATAATATTTGACACCCACTCTGAATATCGGCAAGGCCTAATAGCATCATATAATCTAGTAATCTCAGCCTTGACATCATCATAAATCTTAGGATCAACCCTTCATGGTGGTTGCTTGTATGGTCGATATCCAGGTTTGATGGGTAGCTGATGTTCAACAATTGATCGGCTAACACCAGGCATTTTAGAATAATCCCAAGCAAAACAATCCTGATACTCCTTCAACAATTTTATTAATGCAACTTTAAAATCCTCATCTAATTTCTTATTGATAAATGTAGGCCTAGGTTTGTCACCATCTCCTATATTGACTTCTTGTAATTCATTGGCCGACATAAACCCTTTTCCCAACTTGCCATCTTCTGCAAATTCCATTGGGGTGCCTGTCAGAGAAACAACTTCGAATTTGACTGGTCCACCACCTCAAGACTATGAGTAGTAATCTTGACATAGTTTTCTTCCCAAATCCTGCCAGAGAGACACTCCATATCATCCGCGTGCCATGGCACTAAATCGGCCGATGCAACATTGACGGTTTCATCGGCTGGAGCCACTTCCACTCGATCAACAATCCAATGGATCACAAACTGGTGCATCATAGATGGTACACAACAATTCGCATGTATCTAGTCATGACCCAGCAGAAGGCTATAGGTTCCCTTTCATTCAATAACAAAAAATGTAACCGGCAAAGTTTTGCTACCGACTGTGAGCTCCGCATTCAAAATTCCTTTGGCTGCTGCAGTACGATGATCATAATCTCGCAAAATCATGTTAGTATCGATTAAATCATCATCGGTCTTACCCAACTTTGATGAGGACATCACTCCTATGGATACACACAACATTCCTCTAATTCTGGACTTGCAAGGTCCAATGACTAGAGCTCGTGCACGATGACTAAATTTAGAGTTGAGCTCGTTCCTATGTTCTTCGCTATAAGTTACTTTTGAGAATGGTTTGATACCAAATGATTATTTTATGATTAGGAACCATGGAGAGGACCAGGAGACGATGGGAGAAGGAGTTGGGAATGTGGAGGACCAGCAAGGGCTTGGAAGCCAAAATGGAGGCCCAATCAAAACCGACTTCGAGTCTGTTTCGGGGCCCAGGACCAGTCTGCAATAAAACGGTCGCCCACGACGCATATGGACTTAGATTTGGACGTTCTACATATGTACGGAAAGATAAGGAGAAGACCTTTCTAATGCCGCCAGCTTATGTCAAAATTTATTTGGAGTCATCGGGAATCGTTGAAACAAGAGAGGGTCCAGAATCTGTGTCGGTGCTGCGTCGCCTATTTTTGGCCTTTGGCCTTTGTATCAACTTGAACCCAATTAGGGGCGCATCCAGAGGGTCTTGCATGACCCTAGGGTCTTCATATACGGCTGCCACTGCACCATTGGGATTTGGTTTTTGCTTAGATCAATTCTGTTCATAAACAGTGTCGCCGTTCATCGGGTTGTGAGACCCCAACTCCAAGAGTTTAATCATACATCTGCAATTGTGTTGCATTCTTCGTTGTGCTTGCTTGTGTTCTTGATTCGCAGACAGGGATTAGCCTTCTCGGCGAGGTCAATCGTCTTTGGACGGTTGATAACCAGAGGAGACGTCGTGCTGCGATTGCGGGGTTTAGAACGTGTTGTTCTGAAGCCGGATCGATTTGTACGTCGCCTCCGACCAAATCAACTTACCAAGAACCTTTCGGAAGATCGGGAACCCTTGTTCACATCAAACTTTCTGGTATTAGTGATTGGCATGATATTGACCGCAGCACCTCCATGAACCATCATTTTCCTTATCGGCATCCCGTTGACGAACCCTTTTAAATATAAAGCCTTCAAGCGCTGATGTTTTGCTTCATCTGGTTTATCAAACATTGCTTGCTGGATATCAAATACTAACTAAGACACCTTATCATCATTAGCAAACAATTTCTCTTTTGAGGCCATGAACTCTTGCGAAAGCGTCATCACCATGCCAACTGTAGAACCGGATACTTGTACAATGGTTTTACCTTTGGTCTCCAAACCTTTTTAGGCGGTTGATTGTCATCCTCATCATAATAATATCTGCCAGCCCTAATGTGTTGGCATCGCATCCCCTGAACTCTTCGTTTCTGGCTCCTGGAAAATATACCAGATGGACATTACTGCTCTTCTTGTGCTTGTTCTTCCTACAACTCTTCATCGACTTCTTTGTCAAACTTATCTTCTTCTTCAGTCTTCCCTGTTCCAAGTCGATCAAAAGCTGACACTCTGCCTTGCCCATCGACTTTCCTTTTCATCGACTCTTTGATGTAGCTTTGTCGATCTTGCTGCCGGTAGAACTTTGGGACCTCTCTGTACATCTGAATCACACGCCGACTACAACCAAGACAATTGTCGATCGAAGGTAGCTTCATGTTATTCTCCCAGCAATATTTGAAAAATAGACATTCCTAATGTGGATCAAACTATGATTCCTTCAATTCCCTGTCCCTTTTCTTCTGATATTGGCTAATAAAAGCTTCAACATTATCGATACCAGCCATGTTAACATTTGCAGGGAATGGATGTCCATCGATCTTCATAGCACCTTTAGTAAACTTTATCTTGCCTTGTTCAATCGCCATCTGTATCTATCTTCTAAAAACTTTGTAGTCATTGGTATTATGAGACGGTGAGTTATGCACTTGCAACACATGTTCTTCTTCAATTCTTCAGCAGGTGGGATCACATGATTAGGTGGTAACTGAATGTGCTTCTCCTGCAACAACATGTCAAATATCTTATCGACCTTGGTGATATCAAAGTCATACTTTTCTCCTGGCTCATTCTGCTTCACCCAAGGACACAACATAATATTCTTATTCCTAGTCCACTCAGCCATATCGACATCTTCAGTCTCCTCCCCAGACTCAGAATTGTAATCATTATAGTTGACCTGAATCAGCCTAGATCATGCCCCCCAAGTCAGATTCTCCTAGATAGATACCTTCTGTACTAGTTGGGACAAGCACTCAAACTCACCTCGTGGAAACTTTTCCCATAGGGGCGCTACTAAACCATTAAAAGCAATCTCCACCATCTGATTATCTGTCCACTGTAGACTGAAATATTTACTACGTACTTCCCTGAACCTCTGTTGGTCGTACCTATGCACCCACTTATATACTGCAAGAGGACGGTGTACGATTGTAGCACTTTTTCCCTTGAATTGAGTATTCCAAGGTTTATCGAATCCACTGAAACCTTACGGATAATTAAACAAAGTTAACAGTAAAAGATCTAGTCAAAGCTACTGTCGTATTCAGGTTCCATGAAGGGGGACTAGCCAGCGCAAAGGTGCGCTAGACAGTAAATCTGTCATTGCACCGATCGACGTAGGAGTTGAGGCGATCGGCACACTAGTGAATCTAAGCCGAAGTGCGCCAGACAGTAAATCTGTTGTTGCGCCGATCGGCGTAGGAGTTGAGCCGATCGGCCCACTAGTGAATCTAAGCCAAAGTGCGCCAGATGCCTTGTAAGCCTATGCTGTTAAGAGAGTAACCAGATATCTACTAGTGAGATCGTAAACAGAGAGTCTAATTAAATAGCATCATAATGGGTAATTACATAGATCAATGAAAACCTATAATGAATAAGACCACCCTGCTTTCCGAGCGGCTCCCAATTTATCGCTGCCGAGAGGAAACCCTTAATCGCGCGAGTATCTTACCCTACTCAACTATCCAATAGTGCTGTGCAGGTTTAGTGCTGTCACCGCTAAACCACACTACTAGCATCATCAAGCAACCATAATCAATACAATGTCTTAATACTATCCTAATCACCACGATCAAGATAATATCAACTTACTTAGCCCAGAACTAAGTAATTGGAATAAGCACATGCATGATAATAGAATCAAGATAGACAAATCACCAAAACCATCATCAACATATTCAATCATCCTTGAGATACATAGAGTAAGATTCATCCCCGTCGAGATGGCCTACCTTGACTGATCAACTCTTAACACCAAATGGTTCTTGAAACTCAACTAGAGATCTATTCTAACAGGGCAAGCCTCGGTGGCTCTAACTCACGGATCTATTGTCCCTCTGTCGCCTCCCTTTCTCTGCGACCAGGGTTTACAAGTATTTATAGGGGTTCTACTCGTTAAGGACTCGGTTTCTAGCAAATAAGGCGGTTGCGCTGATCGGCGCAGGATTGCGCTGATCGGCGCAAGCCGTGTCTTCTCTGGTTTCTTCTCCGAGTCGGTTCCTCTGTCTTCCACAGCTGCCATGTGGGCCTTTTCCTTCGAGATAAAGTCTTGTACTGCACGTTGAGATCTTGAAGTTCCATAAATCTTCTAGGCAAATATCTTCAAGTGTCTTGCGCAAATCAACTTCCATAAACTTGTGGAATGGGCCTCGGTCACTTCTGTGAGCCAAAACACCCTTGCGCCGATCGGCTCATGGACTGCGTCGATCGGCACACTAGGCTTCTTGAGTACTTTTCGTCAGTTCTGGACTCCTGTCCTCTCCAGCATCACTTTAATCACCAATTTTACCTGTTTCTGCAATAAAGCTCCAAAACAACGCATATACAAATATATATACAATATCATAGGTAAATGGCCTAAATTAGTATCAATTATGCTCTAATTGGGGTAATATTCACATATAAAAGGGGCACTTGGGAAGTGCCAACAGTTCCCCCACACTTAAACCTTTGCTCGTCCCGAGTAAAGTAAAAGAAAGAAAAATCAAAAAACATACTCTTTCTATCATAAAAGATATCTCAAATCCGCAAATGTTGAGCACTGTTCTATTCTGGTGTATTTCATATTGGTATTCAGCAAAATACTTCAAATATGGGCATAAAGCTTAAAGTTTCTCTCCAAAGCAACAGATCATGTCCAACTCACAAATTATAACTTTTGCACACATGTAAACTACTTAAAAGATTGTTGTGAACATAGAGAATCTATCTTCCAAATAATCCAAGGCAACAACTCATCTTTCAAATCACTCAACCTATATCCTACAACATAATGATCAAATAATATTAGTGTAAGGCTTATATGAGTAGCTAGGTGAGGTAATTCAAGGATTGCAAACATAAATCAATAATATATTGTAAAGCTAGGAGATTATTCTTCATTGGAATTATAGAAACTTATCAAGATGGCCATTAAGAAAGAAAAATTTAAGAAAGGACTCACACTTTGGATATGTGGACATGTGCATAGCAAAAATTCGATCTTGGAAGATTGCACATGGTTAGAATGATTCATGGCTATATTAGAATGAATTTATAGAATAAGCATGTCATATACCATCCCCCCACACTTAAAATTTTGCTAGTCCCTTAGCAAACAACAGAGCTTTTCTTTTTCCTTTTTTCCTTTTTTTTCTTTTTTTTTTAGACTTCTTGTTTCTCCCCTTTCTTTTTATTTTGCTCTCTGCTGTGCCGATCGGCTCTCAACCCAAATTCACCAACATTTGTTGGTATTTGATCCCTCTGGCTTCAATATTTATTCAAGAAGTAAATATAGCCAGAAATATAGGATGTGGTCAAGGAATGATACTCAACAAGTTGTTTTGGGTTTATGGTAGTGTACTCAGCGGAATTGAATTTTTGCATGAGTAATTCAAGCCTAGAAAAAGATACACAAAGAATTGCCATCTTAGTAAAGTTCATACCAAAAAGAATTAAATCCTAACTGAACTCAACCATCAATTTAATGTTTATCTACATATCAAAGGCTCATGAGTATTGCTCAAAATATGGCATTGGTTGGTAAGGATCTTGAAAACAATAAATTCCAAAGTTCACAACATGAAAATTTATTTATGAAAAGATTGGTACTAAGTTATCATCACAAACTGGACAACACAAATAAAGCACATGGGTACTCAAAATTGCTCCACATAAGACATATTTGTCGAATAATCATTAAGTGTAAGTTCAAAATTTTATTCAATGCTCAACATTATTTGGTCTTCATCAACACTTTTCAAGAAAGAATAAATAATTCAATTCTCCTAAAAGAGCATAACCGCCACCATTATATTAAGATCGAAACTCGAATACATGGTGATGATTTTTGCACACACTTGCATGAAAATAAAACTAATACTAACACACTTGCATGAAAATAAAACTACTACTAACACACTTGCATGAAAATAAAACTACTACTAATTACTACTAACACATTTGCATGAAAGTAAGCACACCCGGTAAATGGTTTCCCAACCCGCACACACACATATAAGCAAATAAACAAAAAAAATTGCAAAATATAAAAGAAAACGCAAACCAGGAAACCGATACATGTGCCAACTCCTAGGCACTCTAGTCATCCGAAAGTGGAGACGGTGGCCGATCGAAGGCATAGCACCGCGCCTTGAGTCGCTCGAACTCCTCCACCATCGCATCGTGGTTGTCCCTCCATTGGGACGTGGCTTCCTCCACGCGCTCGATGTAGTGCATGTTGTTGTCCAGGTACCCCTGCATGGGCACGAAAAAGTCTACACCGGGCATAGGAGGCACCACAGGTACACGCCCTTGGTACCTGTAGTCGATACCCGCGCTGAAGTAGGGTGCACCGACCGGCGTGTCGCCTGCGCCGATCGGCGCAGAGGGCTGTGAACCGCCCGCTGCGTCGCTCCACCCTGACTTGTACTGCTGAGGCCCCTTGTGTGACCCCCAGGAGTCCCACTCGCCGCCGGCTGCTGTAGATGTGTCCGGCTGTTGAACCCGCCCACGGCGGTCCTTGAGAACTCGGCCCTCCTCCAGGAGACCTTCCTCAAGCCAATTTCCTCCCTCCAGCTTGCGAGGGAGGGAAACTCCTAGCTCCGCATACGGGAGCTTGACGTTCGTGCCACTGAGATGGAAGCCAGCGCGAACACTTTCCGTGACAATATTGCCATGAGTCATATTCTCGTCGATCTCCATCGCACACTCCCACTTGTCACCGCGCCCTCCTGGTCCATCGCCGTCGCAGACGAGGGCTGCTAGGCGTTGAAGATAGGCCCCGAAGGCCAACTTCTTGCTTGCCTTGCCCCTCTTGTCGAGCCAACCCTGCACCATCACTGACATGGGTTTGCAATGAGACGGACTCACGATGGCTTTGTAGAGCCACCGCAAGTCCGCATCGGTGACGTTGCTGTAGTCGACCTTTTCGCCTATGCGCGTAGCCAACCACCGATGGAAGACTTGAATGGTCAGGTTGCGGATGTTTCCGCGCTTCATCTCTTCTACGAACAAGAGCCGCCTCCAAAAGGAGTCCAACTCCCCATGTCCCAAGATGTCGGCGACGTTGGCATTGGCGTCGAAGCCGAAGGCTTGAGCCACCGCCTCCATGGTCACCGTGTAGCTGATGTCGCGGACGCGGAATTTGACGTCCTCGTTGCCGTCTTCGATGGTGCCAAGCCTCATCGTAGAGGCAATCTCGGTGACGATGTCGTGGTTGTAGTCCATGGGAAGAAGGTGGAAGTCCACCCAACCGAGATTGTTGAGCATCCCCCTTATGTCCTCCCACAGGCCGATCGAGGTGAGGAAGGTCTCGTCCAAGTCGAAGTTGGGGATGAACCTTCCCCTCACCGCAAGGTAGAGCCGCTGTTCCTCCACGCTCAGGAGGGTGAAGCCCTCCTCCACTGTGTGCGGCATGAATGCCGGCAGTGGTGGTGATGTGGGAATCTCACGTCTTGCTGCAGTTTGGCTCCTCATAGCACGCCCCGTTGGAAGGGACACGCTGGAGACGGAGTGGCGGGCGCGGATCTCGTATGTCGCCACCGCTGAGCCGGTGGATGCACCACCCACCGACATGTCATCACGAGCGTCGAAAGCCCCCCTTGCTGAAGAGTCACCGCTCAACTCGCCGCTGCCACCGGAACTGCTTCCCTGGCGCAGCCTCTTGGCCAACTTGCCGACGGAGGAGCGAAGACGATCCATTTGCAAAAATTGCGGAACCTGTGCGAGATCGTGGGTAGTGGGGAAGGTGGAGAGATTACCGGGATGGTGTGCCGAACTGGGGGCGCCTGGCCTCCCTTTTTATAGTGTGGGAAACTTCCAGGAGAAGGAACCGCCAAAATATTTCAAAATTTGAGAGCGCGCCGATCGGCACGGCTGTGCGCCGATCGGCAGAATTCAAATTTTGAATGCTCTGACCACTCTGGCGCTTGATTCCCATCCTTCATTTGCTTCCCGGTACATAGTGTTGGTTGGCAGGGGAACAGCACAGAATCCCGATTTCTTGTTGACTGCGCCAATCGGCGCGGGCCCGCGCCGATCGGCGCGTCGTCTCTTTTTCAGCTTTTGGTCAATTCCGTGTCTCCTCTGCACTGCACACCTACATAGCAATCATACCTGTTCCTCAAAATCAACGCCTACCGCCTTTGTCACCCATTTGGGAACCGCTTGGGTACCTGCGCCGATCGGCGCAGTGGGGCGCCGAACGGCGCAAGTCCCTTGCACCTCGTCTTTTGGTCCGACGCTGATCCTGATGCCTCGTGTTTATCTCTTTCACCTAATTTCCACTTTTCCCAATGTTCCTGTAGTATTACATACATAGCGGGGCTCATCTGGTGACCGCGCCGATCGGCGCGACATCCATTTTGCTCCTAGCCCCTCGCTTCTTCGCTAGATGTTGCTCTTCATCCTTTCCTGCATCATTTAGCAACCATTTTGCACACAAAAATTAATTCAAAAAGATTAATAATTACCTTGAAAATAGCTCCGTCTGTGAAAATTATTATGCTGGTTGATTTTTAGCACCACTTCAATTCTGGGCGTCGTCAGCCTTCTGTCCTGACTTGGGCAATAATGCGCCGACCGACGCAAAAGTGCGCCGATCGGCGCATGCTCTGTTCCTTCCTATTTTTTGTCTTTTTTTTAATATTCCTGCATTGTTAGTCTATAGTATGTATATATATAGTTTTGCACGAATAAACAGACAACGCAAGAGCACACAAGAATTAAGCACACACTTTTCTATTTTTTTTTATTTGGGAGATTGTTTTTATCACAAGCAAGCAAATTAAAAACACCGGGTTGCCCTCCCGGCCAGCACTAATTAACTAAGTGAAATGGGTTGCCCTCCCACAAGCACAAAAAAAACTTCTAAATCTCCTGATCATTGGGTTGCCTCCCAAGAGCGGTCTAGTCATTTAGAGGTCAAAGAGCTTGACCTCCCCGCAAACAATCAATCCTTAGTGTTGCGGTGCGGGATGTGAGGCCGCGACACTACAAGGTTCTCTTATCTCCATGGTTCATATAGCTTAGACGACCTATCCATACACCCCCTCCAATTACTTTTGACGCCACGTTGCCACGGTGTCTTGTATCTCTTCACTTCATCAATAGCACGGTACTCTTCTCCCTTTGGGTGAAACTTGAAAGAGTAGGGAGTCCCACTTATATCGAAGCTTATCTCACCACTCCCAATATCAATACTTGCCTTTGCTGTCCTCAAGAAGGGTCTGACTAAGATCAACTGGGTCCTCGTCCTCTTATCCATATCAAGCACAATAAAATCAACAGGGACAATGTGATCTCCAATTTGAACAGGCACATCCTGAGCAATTCCATCAGGGAAGCGTACCGATTGATCGGCTAACTCCAAACACATACCCGTAGGCTCTAATTCAGGCAAATTGAGACTTGTGAATATATGCCGGGGCATAACACTTACACTTGCTCCAAGATCGCACAAGCACCTATCAAATATCCTTGTTCCAATCATGCATATGATGCCTGGGGATCCAGGGTCGGGTTTCTTCTCCAATGCAACATCATTGGTTGCCGCCGTAAGCTCCTTAGTGACCTTCACAACCTCCTCAGAAACTAGAGACTTCTTGTTTTACATCATGTCCTTAATGTACTTGGTATAAGGGACATTGATGTAAAGCTTCTTCATAATATCGACGAACCTTGCAAATTGCTTATCGTGTTGTCGCGCTCTTTCTGTCTTCGTTAGTAGTTGAGTATCCAGGAACATGGAAGGGCCATGCTTTTCTGTCTCCATGTCCATTTTCAGACCAGAGAGGTCAACATCCTCCTCGCGCCGATCGGTGCTTTCAGGGAGCCGATCGGCGCCGGGTGTGCGCCGATCGGCGCGGGGCTTCCTTGCTCCCGCAGAGTGCTCTGGATCTTCTGTTTGCTTTCCTGATCGTATAGCTATTGCCTTCAACTGTTCTGCAGACATCGTATTGCCATGAATAGCCCCTTTGTTGCCTTGAATGGCTTGCGATAGCTGTCCCATCTGTTGCTCCATAATCTTGGTATGCTTCAAAATCTGCTCATTAGAGCTCCCAATTTCTATCACCTTGTCATTAATTCCCTCAAGGAGACGATCATTCTCCTTGAATTTAGCTTGATTGTCCTTGTTGTTCTTCTCTTGAGCTTGGAAGAACTCATGACATTGGAGACGAAGTGGGATAGAATTTTGCATGGACGAACTAGGAGAGAAACAACTCCTTTGTTGCTGATATTGGGGCTTCCATCCACTATTCTTCATATATTCTAGCATCTTCATCTCTTCAGGGCAATCTTTCTGCATATGACCAAATTCTCCACACTCACTACATGTGGAGCGTGATTCCGCCAGCTTGTGTGTCTCTTCCTTAAGGATATGAAGATTATTGTCCAACCTCCTTTGAATAGCATCGAGGCGATCTATAATCAAGTCTTACTGAGTCTTCTCAATCACACTCTTCGCTACTCCTTTTGAAGGTTGCAAATTCCTTGAGCTTCTCTCACCATCCCACGATTGATTTTCAACTAGCAACTTGATCAAATTCTTAGCTTCGGTGGGGGCTTTTGACATGAATGATGCTGCAGCTGAGGCATCCAAGTGTTGACGTGATAGAAGATTCAATCCTGTGTAGAACTTCTCAACAACTTCTCCAACCGTCAAACCATGATGAGGGCATGAATCCATATATTCATTGTATCTTTCCCACGCTTCTCCAATGCTCTCATCAATATTCTATGTAAATCCAAGAATCTTATTTTTCAAAGCTTGAGTCTTACCAGGAGGGAAGTATTTGGCCAAGAATTCAGCTGCTAACATGTTCCACACCGTTTTTACTGGGTTTTCCAATCCATTGTATCATTGCTTGGGGCGTCCAACTAGAGAGAAGGGGAACAACCGCACACGTGCTTGGTCTCCTGTCAATCCCGCTATCTTGAATGTACTGCAAACCTCAAGGAAGTGTTGCAAGTGATGATTGGGATCTTCCGAACCTGTGAACAGTTGTTGCGCCACTATTCCAACATATCTCTCCAATTGATACAGAAGTTGATCTTGAGCTTCTTGGAAATCTGTCTAGACAATACTAGTCAATTATGGCTTGAGACGATTAACCATAGGTACCTCTGCCATCTCCTCTTCTTCTTGCTCTTGAACTGAGTCTTCTGGATCATCGGTGTAATTATAGGGTTTGTTTGACTTAGGACCGTCTATACCTGTTAGTTTCACTTAGCAGAATATATGTACTAGAGAGACAAGTAAAGCACAATGACTAAACACTAATACATCAAACAATGTTTAAAAACCAGCTATGGTCCCCGGCAACGGCGCCAGAAATTATGCTTGTTGGTCATACCTACGCACCCACTTATATACCGCAAGAGGACGGTGTACGATTGTAGCACTTTTTCCCTTGAATTGAGTATTCCAAGGTTTATCGAATCCACAGGGACCTTAGGGATAATTAAACAAAGTTAACAGTAAAGCTACTGTCGAATTCGGGTTGCATGAAGGGGGACTAGCCAGCGCAAAGGTGCACCACACAGTAAATCTGTCATTGCGCCGATCGGCGTAGGAGTTGAGCCGATCGGCACACTAGTGAATCTTAGCCGAAGTGCGCCAGATAGTAAATCTATCGTTGCGCCGATCGGCGCAGGAGTTGAGCCGATCGGCACACTAGTGAATGTAAGCCAAAGTGCGCCAGATGCATTGTAAGACTATGCTGTTAAGAGAGTAACCAGATATCTACTAGTGAGATCGTAACCAGAAAGTCTAATTAAATAGCATCATAATGGGTAATTACATAGATCAATGAAAACCTATAATGAATAAGACCACCCTGCTTTCCGAGCGGCTCCCGATTTATGGCTGCCGAGAGGAAACCCTTAATCGCGCGAGTATCTTACCCTACTCAACTATCCAATAGTGCTGTGCAGGTTTAGTGCTGTCACCGCTAAACCACACTACTAGCATCATCAAGCAACCATAATCAATACAATGTCCGAATACTATCCTAATCACCACGATCAAGATAATATCAACTTACTTAGCCTAAAACTAAGCAATTGGAAAAAGCACATGCATGATTATATAATCAAGATAGACAAATCACCAAAACCATCATCAACATATTCAGTCATCCTTGAGATACATAGAGTAAGATTCATCCCCGTCGAGATGGCCTATCTTGACGGATGAACTCTTAACACCAATGGTTCTCGAAACTCAACTAGAGATCTATTCTAATGGGGCAAGCCCCGGTGGCTCTAACTCACGGATCTGTTATCCCTCTGTCGCCTCCCTTTCTCTGCGACCAGGGTTTACAAGTATTTATAGGGGTTCTACTCATTAAGGACTCGGTTTCTAGCAAATAAGGCGGTTGCGCTGATCGGCGCAGGATTGCGCCGATTGGCGCAAGCCGTGTCTTCTCTGGTTTCTTCTCCGAGTCGGTTCCTCTGTCTTCCACAGCTGCCATGTGGGCCTTTTCCTTCGAGATAAAGTCTTGTACTGCACGTCGAGATCTTGAAGTTCCATAAATCTTCTAGGCAAATATCTTCAAGTGTCTTGCGCAAATCAACTTCCATAAACTTGTGGAATGGGCCTCGGTCACTTCTGTGGGCCAAAACACCCTTGCGCCGATCGGCTCATGGACTGCGCCGATCGGCGCACTGGGCTTCTTCAGTGCTTTTCGTCGGTTCTGGACTCCTGTCCTCTCTAGCATCACTTTAATCACCAATTTTACCTGTTTCTGCAATAAAGCTCCAAAACAACGCATATACAAATATATAGACAATATCATAGGTAAATGGCCTAAATTAGTATCAATTATGCTCTAATTAGGGTAATATTCACATATAAAAGGGGCACTTGGGAAGTGCCAACAACCTCTGCATGTAATCATGCATAGACTCACCAGCTTTCTGCCTCACAATAATCAAATCTGATAATCTCATCTCCCTGGTCTCAGCGAAGAAATACTTATAAAATTTCTGTTCAAAATCGGCCCAAGTTGTAATGGAGTTTGGGGGCAACAATGCGAACCAGGAGAAAGCTAATCTAGACAATGATAGAGGAAAAACCTGATCTTCAATGCTTCAGTAGCTCCTGCTTCTCCGTATTGCACCGAGAACCGACTGATATGCTCAACAGTGGTGGTATATCTTGTCCAATGAACTTAGTAAATTCTGGTGGCCTGTATTGACTCGGTATAGGAATCAAGTCATAGCAAGGAGAATACGGGGATCGATACATATAAGTCTGCTGCTTTGGCTTTAACCCGAATTGTTCTCTCATTACCTCAGCAATCTTCACTGCCTAGTCATTGACCGAAACATTGGTATTTGGAGTAGCCAATGTAGGACCAGACACTGGCAATTGCGGGGTTGTCTGTGAACCGAAATTGACAACAGTGTGCTGGCCTCCCAACTCCCCAGGCAATGCAGATGATGCTGGCATCCCGAACAGGCTTGTCTCTACATTGGTGTTGTACCATATGTCATATTTGGTTCCGAAGTCTCTTGCCTGTAGTACTGCGGCTGTGTCTGCGGTGAAGTTTTCTGTAAGATAATCTTGGGACCAGACCCAGGTGATCTCCTTGTAGCGCCATCACTGTTATTCCTTGGGTGTGGAGTGGAGCTCTCTAATGCTGGCCTCGAGCTTGTTGTAGGAATTACAGTGCTAGTACTGGGTGGCTATTGCTCGAGTCCTTCAATTGTAGGCCGAGGAATATTCCCCTGCATATGGAAATACATCGGCCCATGTGCTGGATCATCATATACACACCCCTCCACTGTCTGAATAATCAAAGCCCTAAAAGTATTCACCAACATAGGTGATTGATTAATCAATGCATGATGTATAGTCGCATGTATCATGCTGTTCAATGTAGCCTCATCTACCACCTCCATTGGCTTATAGGCAGGTGACTTCTCAGTTTCATCTTCATCGACCAAAGCAGCCACCGGTAGTTTTACCCTCTGTATAATCTTGCCATGCCTGGTTTTGCTAAATGTGCTCAACAAACGGCTTTCATACTCCGTGACTTTCTGATCAATTTGTGCCTTTGTATCATCGCTCAGATCGTCCTTGTCAAGAGTAATCATGTTCTCCATCTTCAGATCCGCACCGACATCATGTTTTGGTGTAGGGTTGTCGGCAAGCTTGGGATCTTTTGGCATTCCAAGTTCAGCCATGTTGTAGGACTTGAAGTTCTCGGTCCCACCGGGCGTGCCAAAAAGCATGTTGACACAAAAATCACACGCGTGACCCAGGATATTTTCTTAGCTCTTGTGCGGGCTCAACATAAAGCAACCGGGGCGTGCCAGTCGATTTTCCCTGCAAATCAAAAAAGAAAGAAACGGTTAAATTCAAGGGTCACCGGCCCAGGACAGGCCGATGAAGAAAGCCGATAATCACTGTTAGTGAAAACCAGCCGATGGCTATAAACAAGAAATGATATTATTAAATAAACTAATCAGCTGATTTGAATCGGCTCATTGGCAATTCAATAAACGAATATTAAATATTGCATAAGTAGTGCCGACAGTAAATGAATCAAAAAAGCAAAGTCGACAGATATATAATAAACACGCTAAAACTCACTCTGTCGATAAAGAAAAGTCGATGGGCCAGAGTTGATAGAAATACAGTAATCATGCATAGAACTCTACCCTTCAATAGTGCTAAGTCGATAGATCAGGTAGCTGGTATTGCAAATATGCCTCGAAATCACAGATCTAATCTTATTAAATAAAAGGGGCAATCGACTTCTATTACTACATGAATAAACAAGTGAAACACTAAGAAGTCAATTGAACCATGATAACTTGTCAGCTAAACGTTCTGACAGAACCCTATCGACTCTACCCACGATCGAATCGTAACTAATCCTATTGACACAGCGAGAGGTTAGAATTGATGCAGCCTCACTGGCTCGAGCAGATCAAATTTAATCGAGCAGATTGAAGTCAACAGAATTACCAAGGTTGACTAATCCAAGTCTCTCGCCGAGATCGAAGCCGATGCAGCCCACGCGAGACGAGGATATCATCGAGAAAAGGTTTAGCGATGCGCTGAATTGTATTGAACGAAAAGTGTTGTCCTTTCACGTACAAACCCTATTACATATTTATAGCCCTGTGCAAGGGGTAATGACTCGACTCGGCCAGGACTCTTAAACGAACCGTCCTAATTTATTTCTAAACAAAATCTAAACTAAAAAAGAAAGAGATAATATAACCCTATCAAGCCCACTTTATTCCTTTCGGCTATTGAGCTTCTCACTTTGGTTGACTTCAACTCTCCGCCTCTGACCAATGGGACTGGTCCAAATTCTTGTGCCAACACATGAAGGAGGTTGTGGTTCTTCACGACCCTCCATGAACTACATAGGAAAAAGAAAAGTGGGGTGGTTCTAAAGTTAGATTTTGAAAAGGCAAATGACAAGGTGAAATGGCCCTTACACAGCAAGTGTTAAGAATAAAGGGCTTCTCATCTGTTTGGTGTTCTTGGATTCAACAGGTCATTTCGAATGGAAGTGTAACAATTAAAGTAAATGATAGTATTGGTAATTATTTCCAAACTAGAAAAGGTGTGAGGCAAGGGGATCCACTCTCGCCAATGCTTTTGAATATCATAGTAGATATGTTAGCAATTTTGATTGATAGAGGAAAGAATGACGGGCTGATTAGTGGTCTAGTGCCACACCTCCTTGAGGACGGCTTATCAATTTTATAATATGTTGATGATACTATAATATTCATGGAAAATTATCTAGAAGAGGCTAAAAATATGAAGCTACTGCTATGTGCATTTGAACAACTTTCAGGCCTTAAGATCAATTTCAATAAAAATGAACTTTTCTGTTATGGTTTAACTAAGAATCTATAGGAAGAATACTCACAAATTTTTGGTTGTGAGCTAGGTTCTTTCCCTTTTACTTATCTTGGTATTCCACTGCATCATAGGAGACTAAGAAACAGTGAGTGGAGGGAGATTGAGGAGAGATTTGAAAAGAAGCTTAGTGGTTGGAATGGAAAAATGTTTTCTATCGTGGGTCGGTTGGTGCTCATTAATTCCATCCTTACTAATTTGTCTATGTATATGCGATCTTTTTTCGAGGTCCATGAGACATCCTTAAAAAACTAGATTACTATTGATCTAGGTTTTTTTGGCAGGGTGAGGGACAGAAGAAAAAATATAGACTAACTAAATGGGGGATTTTGTGCACACCGAGAGATCAAGAGGGCTTAGGTATCCTTAATCTCAACCAGCAGAATAAATGTCTTCTTAACAAATGGCTTTTTAAGTTGATTAATGAGGAAGGAGTTTGGCAACCATTCTAAGGAATAAATATTGAAAAACAAAACAATTACACAAGTTGAACATATTCTTGGTGATTCCCATTTTTTGGTCCGTCCTTATGAAGGTAAAAGAGAACTTTTTGGGGTTGGAATTGTTTAAATTGGAAGATTGTACTCAATTAAGATTCCGAAAAGATTGTTGGTTTGGAAATGTGGCTCTGAGAGACCATTTCCTCTCATTATACAATTTAGCTAGGAAAAAGAATGAATCGATTGCAAAGGTACTTCGCTCAGATACTATGGATATTTCCTTTAGGAGAAAGTTGGCAATAATTTACTAGCTTGGCATCAACTTTCACAATTACTGATGTCTGTTCAACTAACTGATAGAAGAGATGTCTTTTTTTGGTCTTTGAATCAAAATAAACACTTTACTGTTTGTTCTATGTATAGAACGTTAGCAGTTAGCAATGTTGTACGGAGCAATCATTTTATTTGGAAGTTTAAATTGCCCCTTAAGATTAAGGTTTTTCCATGGTACTTGATTAAAGGTATAGTTCTTACAAAAGAGAATCTAGCAAAGTGACAATGGAAGGGAAGTTTAAAATGTTGTTTTGTAATATGGATGAAACCATACAACATTTTTTTCTTTGACTATCAGTTAGCTAGATTTATATGGAGGGTTGTTCAAGTTTCATTTAACCTTCAAACACCAACTAGCATAGAACATTTGTTTGGCTCATTGTTGCATGGGGTTGATTTGAAACTTAGACATAAAACTTTGGTAGGAGCTTGTACCATGTGGTGGGCAATTTGGCTTAGTAGGAATGACTTAACTTTAATGATACATGAGCTTTTAGTTCTATGCAGGTGATCTTCAAGGGAACATATTGGATTCGCTTTTGGTCAATGCGGCAAAAGGAAGAGGACAGACCTCAATCATTTGTGGTTGTCACGTACATGAAACTACAGCCATGGAGTTTTTCGCCCATAATGGTTGGCAATTTAGTAATAGAATTGGAAACTAGATCAATGAGGTTTTTCTCTTCGTACTCTCAGTTTATCAACCGTTTGTAGGTGTTTGCTTTGTGATACTTGTAATAAGGAACAACTATATGCATTTATCGGTATAGAGGCTGGAATATTGAAATATATTCCCGTTTCTAAAAACTTTCAATTTTTTGTGTTGAAAAACTGCTACTATAGTGGTTTTTTGTAGCATTCAAGTCCATAAAGTGGTATTGCAAATAACTGGTTGCTTTTTGTCTGAAAATTAATTATATGACGACCAATCCCCTAGACATTGCCAAAAAGCTACAAACTTACAGATCGAACCACCATATGTACCATTGTACATTACAATGACTTCAAAAAATGGTCACCGTACATTACGGTGACCTTCCATTCCTTCTTACGGTGATTCTCTATCTCTAGTGGCTCACTGCATGAAATCCTTTTTGATAATCGTACATTATGGCGACCTCACCGTATCTTCACCAGGGGCGACTAGAATGTTGGCCAACTGTTCCTCTATGTCACTATAACTTACGGTAACCCTACTGTATTCACAACGGCATCCTTCGAGTTCAAACAAATTTTCTCTATTTTGAGCATCGTACCATATGGAGACCCCGTAATAGCTTCACTTGAGATGTCCAATCTCACAGCAACCTCACCGTATCTTACAACGACCTCCTGAGCTCCATCGACTCTATCCATCGACTCTATCGTCCAGTCATCGTACCTTATGATGACCTCATTGTTCCTTATAGCGACTCCATTGACTCTTTCTATTGACTCTATCGTCCAGTCACCATACCTTACAGTGACCTCATCGTACATTACGGCCACTTAGCCTAAAGGTGAAACTCCTTATACTCCTTGACTTTGTTTCCTTGCTTCCAACCTTGGTCGATCCTTCTCCACTGCCACTCCTAGTGTCTAAGAGCATCACTTGAGCATCCTAACATCCCTAACACTAGAGATACCTAAGAGAATGACTCGTGCCCTCTTGATATTCCAATTTTTCCTATGGACTCAAGCCTACACACTAGCCAAGTGATCACAACACACTTGGACCTAGTTTTCCTTAGCCCTAATCCACCTTCATCACCGTGACTCTCCATCAAGATCATCATGGAAATTCAGTGAGTCCACAATGATCACCATGATGACCATTATGTACATGGTTAACAGGACACTGCTGACGGTTAACCATGGGCGTTGGCTGGCTAACCGATCTCCCCGACTGGCTAATCGCTCGCATTGGCGGATGGCCGAGCGGTCAGCGCCAACCACCACCAGTGGCTAACTGGTCTCCCACCATCGATTAACCGCCATCCTCAGTCAGCTAACTGGGCTACTTGACCGGCTAGTCGTCCACCTTCACACCTCTAGCCGAACAACGGGCGAGCCCGGCGACGCGATGTCAGGTCGACATACGAACGCGTCGGCGAGCGCGGAGGAGTGCGGAGGAGGGAGGAAAATGCAGGGATGTGTTAATGGAGGCCTCCTATATGGATAAGGTGCGGTTTTTCTATTTTTTCCTTTATTTTCTTTACATCATTTTTTCCTCTATCAAAACTCATGGTTTTCATTCCATTTTTTCACCATATCTCTTTATTATTATTCTATTTTTTACAAAATATTCAATTTTTTTTTCAAATTTTAAAAATTATCAAATCCGACCGAAGTAACCGGTCTAGACTGGTTAACCGGGTTAACTCACTGGTTAACCTTGTAAGTTTCATGACCATTGATGATTAGATCCTTGAGGTATGGATGCTTTGGCGATTAATGACAACTATGAAATTATGGGCTAATATCTACACGAGTGTTGTCTATGCAGGATTCATCTCTAAACTCTACTACAAATCTTATGGATGATGGTTGCCTTGGCGATGGAAGACAATGACCACAAGCATGGAGGCTTGATGAGCTTGATGGAGTCCAAGGGTTGATGGAGATGGATCAAGTCTAAGGACAAGCTATGGATCAAGTGTTTGGAACACTTGTCTAGTTGTTAGGGCTTTAAGTCCATAGGAAAAACCGGACTATTAAGTGGGTCTAGGTCATGTCTTTTTAGGTCATGCTAGTCAGTGATGTGCATGGATGCTCAGTGAAATCACAGGCACTAGGTTACAGTGGAGAAGCCAAGGAGCTGTTCGGAGAAGCCGAAAAACGAAGTCAAGCGACCGAACAGAGGGGTCAGTGGTGACCGGACTGTATGGTCAGTTGGAGATCAGAGAGAGGACTTGCGAGGAACTCGATCGTGCTGGAGTCTATAGAGACCGGACGGAGAGTACAGGACAGAGAGGAAGCGAGCTCTCTAGAGTCCGGTGGACTTGTCCAATGCATCGGACATATCCGATGGACAAAGGGACCGGACGGTCTGATCAGTGTAGGGAGTCACCACGACACAGAAGCCAATGGCTCAGGGAGCCATTCCAAGAGTGATCGGATGGTCCGGTCAGGTAGAGACCAGACAGTCTGGTCAGTACGTCCAGAAAGGTGATTTCATGGAGCAACGACTAGTTGGAGGTTGGAAGCCTATATAACTTTGTTCCTGGGGTCTGGGAGACCTCTCTTGGCCAGTGGAATACCTGAGAGCATTTGGTAAGGTCCAAGAGGAAAAGAGATGAGCACTAGTAGAGGATATTGGATATCTTGAGAGTGCTAGTGAGAGTAACAAGAGCATCTTGCACATCTAAGGCTAGGGTGTACTTGAGGGTGTGATCTAAGTTGTTACTCTTGGTCTATGGTGAGACCTAGACTGATTAGATGTAGGTGATGGAGCCTATCGTGATCGGTTGTGAATACAGTCACACATTTGTACACGGTTTGATCCCATCATTGAAAGGGGCATCGCTAGTGAGCATCTATGTTGGCTTGGGGAGTCCGGCAGGTTCTCGAGGGATGCGATCTTGTGCCTTGGTGGCAGTGGTGATGCAACCGAGTCTTCACTTCGAGAGTGATTGCGGGCTCGTGTGCGAGAACTTCACTTGGTGGCGGGAGGGACCGGCACTCCGGCGGGAGTGGTCCAACAAGGATTAGGGGAAGGCGCCATCCTTTCGAGCCCACGGCAAAAAAATTATGTGCATTCCTTGACCCTCTCTTTACTATTCCGCAATAGTGTGCTCTAGTGAGTAGGTTGAATTGTGGCTTGCATAGGCTAGTGTGTTTAGCTTTCGCATTTGCACTCATCATGAACACTAGCATGTGTAGGGTCTTGGCCTACTAGAATTGTTAGGTTGCAATGATTGTCGAGTTCGAGTGGTGTGAAATCAAAGTATTCAAATTTTTGGTCGGCTTATCGATTCACCCCCCCCCCCTCTCGTTACGCCTTCAGTCCTTACAATTGGTATCAGAGCCAAGTGCTCAACTTTGAGGCTTCACCGCCTTGAGTAGGGATGTCGGGAGAAATGGAGAGTGTTCCCATATTCAATGGGGAGGACTACAAGTATTGGAAGGCTCGGATGCAAGCCTACCTTGAGTCCCTTGATCCAGAGATATTGAAGGTGACCCATGATTTCGATGCGAATGTGAACCCGTTTGAGTCCGAATTCATTAAGCACAATGCTAAGGCCAAGAATGCTCTGTTGCATGCATCTTTAAGGATGTCTTTGCTAGATTGGATGCTAGTTCTATAGCACATGGTATCTGGACTGAGATTCAAGGTATTCATGAGAGTACTAGTGATGTGAAAGAGGAAAGATACTATGTGTTGAAGAACAAGTGTGATAACTTCACTAGATTGCGACATGAGAGAGCTAATACTGTTTATTCTTGTTTTCATGTACTAGTGGAGGAGGTCAATGTACTTGGGGAGGATTTCAAGCTCAAGCCTGTGGAGGTCATTAGAAGATTTGTGAGGCTATTCAAGGATCCTACGTATGAGTCCATCACCTACACGTTGCAAGGTGACCTCAAAACCAAGACCATCAAGGAGGTGCTTTGGAAGATCACTACCTTCGAGAGCTACCAGTTGGGTTTGGATGATCCATAACCATCTAACCTAGATCTTCAAGCTAAGAAACAAGAGCCTATCAAGACCAAGAAGAGCAAGAAGAGGTGGTGATTGTAGATGATGAGGATGATGATGAAGATGACTTAAGTAAGGACTTGGCTCTTCTCATGAAGAAGATGAGGACATCAAGAACAAATTTTCCTCCAAGTCCAAGAGCAAGTGCTTCAACTACGGCTCCAAGAATCACTTTGTTCGAGATTGCCCCAAGCCAAAGAAAGAAGCATTCAAGCCCCAAGACTTAAGTGATGAAGAAGACCCCAAAGCCAAGCAAAAGAAGAAGAGGTACTTCAACAAGGACAAGAATAAAGGCAAAGGCAAAGCCAAAGACTACAAGAAGAAGTTCTCACACAAGGCCCTTGTTGGAGAGTGGACAAGTGACAACTCAAGTGACACATCCTCTTCCTCAAGCGATGACGAAGTGGCCGGCCTAGCCATGATCAAGACCACACTTCCACGAGCTTTTCCTCCACCTCCCATGTGCCTCATGGCCACGATCCAACTTGGGGAGAGTAAGGATAAGAGCAGTGACGAAAGCAATGACAAGTAGCTCGCCTACGCCGAGCTTTAAAGTATGCTTGAGCAAGCCTGTGACATCGCCGTTAAGAAATAAAAAATATTGGATGTTGTAAGAAAAGAGTGTAAGTTGGCTAAGGACCATGTTGGTGATCTTGAGAGTGAGCTCAAGGACCTAGTCACATCTCATGAGACCCTAAACAAGAGTTATGACAAACTCAAGGGTGATCATGTAGAGCTACGTGAGAAGTACGAGGCCCTTGAACTTACTTTTGTGGCCATCAAGGTTGATAACCTTGCCTCTCCCTCCTCTTGTTCATCAAAGAGTGATGGTTCTACTATGTGTGATGAACTAACCACCTCGGTCGAGGCTTATTCTTTTGAGCCATTTGTTTTGGAGGAATATCACAAGCTCAAGGAAGAGAGGAAGATGGTGATTGACGGCTTCGAGAGGCTCACACGTTGGAGAGCCATCCACAAGGAGATTCTTGGAAGAAACCTTGTGAACAATGTCTCCCATCGAGAACTTGGCTCATATCCCACTGCCATCGACATCATTGGGACGAGTGACTCCATCCCCACGTGGAACAAGCCCCTACTCGCTGACGACTACTATTGTGAGAGGTGTTTCAAGGATGGCCACACCATCAAGGATTGTCCTATGGTGAGAAGTTCCATTGTTTTACCTAATGCTAACTTGTTCCATGAGAACACCCACTTCAAGCTTTTTATGGACAACGGTGGCAAGGTGAAAGCAAAGGCTTTGGGACCACCGAACAAGAAGAGAAAGGTCAAGAGAATATGGGTGCCTAAGTGCATTATTGATCTTGAAAGGTCAATGAAGTACAAGTGGGTGCCCAACAACAAGACCTAGATGGTGGTGGTGGTGGACCGGGAGCTTACTTGAAGATCAAGTGAAGTCTACTAAAAGTGACATGGACCTCAACAACATATCTACTCATTACAGAGGTATCCGTGTGTGTTTGTTCTTGGTAGTGGTAGTGTGTTCTTTCTTTTCTTGCATTGCATGGTAACTAGGACTCCTTTGTGACTAGTATGTTTTGCATCCATGCATGTGTAAATAACTAAAAGAAAAACACATAAAAATTAGTCAATGTCTAACCCACTCAAGATAGCTATAAGTAAGGGGGAGTGCTTGAGATGGTGGTTTGGCTTCTCTCAAGGCAAGAGTATGGTTTATAGTGAGTAAGCTTGAGAGGGGTTCAAACTTGACATTGTTAGGTTTTTTTTGTGTCTTGTTTAATATTGCGTGCATTCATATGGCATGTTTACTTTCATTGCATATGTAAAATGCTTGTTGCATGTATCATATAGGAAACACAAAGGAGGCTTGTCTCACTTGGAGATATTTGTGCCTCATGATCAATATGAGAATACATCTCCACAAGTGTGACCAAAGGAAAGGATTGTGCATCATGCCCATTGAGCAAGCTCTTATGAACTCTGAGGTTATACCCACTCATGCGGTTCATGGACTAAGGCTCATACATAGCCATTTGGTTCTTAATTGCCTTGGTTCTTATTTGCTCGATTCCTCATTTGGGATTTGAGAAAACTATAAGGCGTTAGAGTGCCACTATTTGAAAAGGGGTGTTTGAGAGTTCCCTTCATACTCCAAGTGCTATGTTTATTTGGGTGTTAAGTGAGGGCACTTAGAAAATTGGAGAAATTCCTTGATTCTACGAAATCCTAGTAGTGACCGTACGGTCCACGCAATAGACCGTACTGTCCGGTCTGTGCCTTGAGCACAGTGCTTTGAGTGACTGGAAATGGAGACCGGACAGAACTGTTTCTGAAGACCGGACAGTCCGATCTACACTAAGTTCTATTCATCCACAACTTTGATTTCCAGGAGTCTTGAACTGACCAGACGGTATAGTGTAAGGACCGGACGGTCCGGTCACTATATTAAAAACATGTGATGCATCCCAAATTCAGACCGTTGATCTCGCCTTGGTTGATCTCGACCGTTGATTCAGTTTGACCTAGGTCTAAGTCAGGAAACATTGTATCTATCTTCATTCTTCTCCCAAAAGCGGAGAGCACGCCCGGGACACCACCGTCGCTCACGACTTGCCTCTGTCGCTGACCTCGCCCCTCCCCACCGACGAGCCACCTCACAGCGACCCAGCTCTAGTGCAGCAGAGCTTCCGCTCGCCCCCTCGCTCTGCCCGCTCGCGCTGTGCCCGCGCAAACCCAAGCACCGCCATAGCACCAGAGCTGCCGCCGTCGTCCGCCTCACCACCGCGCGCTTCTGCCTGCCTCACCGTCACGCGCTGCTGCTGCTGCTTCCACCTGCGGACGCACTCTGCAAGCATCACAAAGCCGAGCTCATCTCCACCTAGGGTAAGGCTTGCTCCCTTCTTCCACCTCCATTTCCGGCGACTCCAAAAGCTCAAGTTTTTTGATGATCGGTCACGTGTTTCTTGGTTTCGGCTTCGTCTTCGCTCCCCCAGGGTATTGTGCCTATCTTCAATTCATCGTATATGCCCTGAATTCTGAGCAATTTCCTTAATTGATGTAATTAGATCAATTGCTTATGTTTAGTAGAATTAATTGGCTCAATCTAGCTGCAATTAATTCCATGCCTATCTGTTAATTGCAAGTCTAGGGTTGTCTCTCATTTAGTCTATAGTTAGATTGATTTCCATTATTTGGTTGTACACTAGATGGCTCGCACTAGCCACATATAGTCAATGATCACTGTTGTTACTTTGCATATTTGTCAAGTGATTATTTCCTTCATTCTATGCTAGGACTTGTATTGTGCATTCTTACCTAGCAGTGCTTTGCTTGTAGACTTATATAGATTCCATACTTATCCTATCCCTATCTATGTGCGTGCAGTGACAACAGTTAGTTGAGAGATGGCAGGAGGACAGGATAAGGGAAAGGGCAAGATGCCAGAGAAGCCCAGAGGCAAGAAGAGGACCAAACTGGACCCAAAGTCAGAGAAGGCCAGATGGTTGGCACAGCACTTAGATGCTATGGAGACTTCCTGTAGGACACCAGGGATACGATTGATCATTGAGCTGACAGACGACACCCAGGGTCTGAGGAGGAGGACAACAGCACCAGCTTTGGCAATAGGAGTTGTTTCGGCACCTTGGTCGCAGCGTACTCTGGCTTCTTGTCAGGAGAGCTCATCGAGACCTGCAGAGCAGGGATCCTCTAGATAGCAGGAGGAGTCCGAAGAGTCAAAGGAGGATAGTGATTCGACTGTATGAGTCAGGATCTAAGGAGTTTGAGGAGGAGGAGCCAGAGCAGCCAGTACAGCTAGGACCCCAGAGGTCAGCTCACAGGGCAGGAGACCCGCAATGCACTTGTGACGTGTGCACCAGGAGGCTATAGAGGCTGGTAGCCGCAGCTGAAGAGGGAGACATCCTTAAGGTTCCTGTGAAGGACCTTAAGGTGAGTCATCTTGTCCCTTCGAGCAGTGGGTTACAGTTCCCAGGGACCCTGCTGGAGGAGAGAGGTACTGGACTGGTCTCCAGAGGAGGATTGGTGAGGGGTTTGAGATGCTACCTTGCCAGGAAGGGCAAGTCTGGACTGTTTGTGCCCCAGCAGTACATCACCTACCAGGCTATGAGGAGAGCCACAGGCAGGGACATGGAGCAGTATTTCACCTACTTGGTCGGACTTGCATACTTAGTCACCAGCCCCTATAGATATCGGGAGGACATAGTGATGAAGTTCTAGACTTCACTGTGGGTGGCCAGAGATCGTTCAGAGATTTGTTTCATGTTCAGAGGAGAGCCCCAATGCTTGACTAGGGAGGACCTCATAGCTATACATGAGTGCTTACATGACCATCGCTCCACCCCGCAGACCACAAGGAGGGATACAGCCTCCAGACAGCATGGTGTCAGTTGCTTTTCCACCACCACATACTCCAGGTTTCGATAGACACCCTATGAGCCTTACCGCAGAGGCGAAGGTTGTTAGAGCGATAGTCACCATGACTATCACAACAAGGTCAAGGTATAGAGAGGAGTTCACACTTCTGCACCAGTGGGCAGTGGCAGCTATTCTGAGGAGACAACAGTTTGACCTGGCAGATCTATTTATAGCTGAGATGGAGGAGGTAATTTCTGAGAGAGTTGGAGGACGCCACCTAGTCTACGGGCTGTATATTTGCTATCTTCTAAGGAAACTAGGGCTTCTGACTGAGGAGCAGTACGACACATTCCCTGACGTGACCATCAGCTATGCACCTCGAGTCCCCAGGGGATCACAGTCTGCCTCCAGCCGGCAGACGGACGAGCAGAAGTCGCCGCTAGTCACTCACGAGCAGGAGGCTCATCTAGAGACGACGGTTCCTGAATCAGCGAGTATAGCACCACCTCAGCCGGCAGCAGTTTCAGAGACAGATCACGCCGCCACTATAGCAGCACTTGCAGGACGACTAGGTTACTTCATCCAGAGCTCAGCTAAGGAGAGGCGTTAGATTATGGAAGTGATCAGGGGTCAGGCAGAGCTTCACAGACAACAGATGATGCTGATGACGAACTGATGACCCAGATGGCAGAGCTTACGAGAGGATAGTCTGGCCAGCAGGCAGGAGTCCCTACGCTTTCATAGTTTTAGCAGCTCCAGACACAGGCAGGGCTCTTCACTGGCATGATGACAGCCGAATACAATGGTTTGTCATCACACTCAATGGCGTTACAGATTGGAGGAGTAGGATAGACCTTCTTGCGAGTTACACAGTTCTCCCCCGTGTCATCTTTCTCAGTCTCTGCATTCTTCACATCACCAGCTCAGTCTGGAGCTTCACAGATGATAGTACCCTCTACCTCCTAGCAGCAGCCACCAGTCAAGAGTGCACACTACTAGAGCAGACCCTCAGACAACCCTAGAGTCAGCTGTAGCTCTACCTTCTTCTGCTATAGACTCTATGCTCTTTACACCTCAGGTAGCAGAGGATCTTGTACGGAGAGGCTTCACTCAGGAGGATGTCGATAACTTTGTTCTTCTTCAGGCGACAGTTGCTGAGGAGACATCCATAGTCCCACCAGTAGGACAGGACATAGGGTTTGAGTCACTAGTGGATCTCGCATACTTTGAGCAGCTCCATGCTCAGGTCACACAGACTCAGGCGGAGTAGCAAGATCCAGCACAGGAGCTCCCCAGCACAAAGCCTTCAGAGGACATCGCTGCACCACCACCTCCTTTGACCATGAGCGCTTAGTAGTTTTCCCTCTCTTTTTGGTTCTTGTTGCCAAAGGGGGAGAAAACATAGAGATAGGGGGAGTGTGATCCTATGACGATCGAGAGTAGTCTTGTATCTAGGGGGAGCATACGTGTACATTGGTTTTGGGAGTTAGATACTTTTTTATCTTATTTCGATGGTGTTATCGAGGTGTTCATGGATTTTGATGAGTCATGGTTTTCATTCACTTGTGTTTTACTCATCATGATCTCACTTGGTTTTTTTTTCATACGCAGTGCCTTGTCTTTCCTTAATTATCCTGTTTGCTTATGTATGATTCCATGATGATGATTGCTTGCTTTTCATTCCTTGCATGTTCATGCTATCCTGTTGCATATCATCATTCATGTCTTGCATTGCATGTCCTTATGCTTTCTTTAATATCCTAACATGACATGCATGCATTATCATCTACGTTGTGCTTTTCTCTCCTTATCCTTTTGGCTCTTGATGATGCTTGATTGAGTAGGACCTTGTGTGTTCTCTGCTTATGCTTTTGAGGTTCCTCTTAATCATAGTTTAATTCATTTAGCCATGATATTTTATGATAAGTAGTGGTTGTCATCAATCACCAAAAAGGGGAAGATTGTAAGCTTCATGGTCATTGATGATTGGATCCCCGAGGTATGGATGTTTTGGTGATTAATGACAACTATAAAATTGTGGGCTAATACCTACACGAGTGTTGTCTATGCAGGAATCATCTCTAAACTATACTACAAATCTTATAGATGATGGTTGCCTTGGTGATGGATGACAATGACCACAAGCATGGAGGCTTGATGAGCTTGATGGAGTCCAAGGGTTGATGGAGATGGATCAAGGCTAAGGACAAGCTATGGAGCAAGTGTTTGAAACACTTGTCTAGTTGTTAGGGCTTTGAGTCCATAGCAAAAATCAGACTATCAAGGGGGTCTAGGTCATGACTCTTTAGGTACTAGGTGATGTGCGTGGATGCTCAGTGAAATCACAGGCACTAGGTGACAGTGGAGAAGCCAAGGAGCTGTTCGAAGAAGCCAGAAAATGAAGTCAAATGAGGACAAGAAGTTTCAGCTTCTGGACAGTGTAACCGGATAGAGGGGTCAGTGGTGACTGGACTGTACGGTCAGTTGGAGATCATAGAGAGGACTTGCCGAGAATCTGACTGTGCTGGAGTCTATAGAGACCAGGCAGACAAGTCTGTGTGGACACATACAGAATAGAGAGGAAGCGAGCTCTCCGGAGTCCGATGGACTTGACTGACGCATTGGACATATCTGACGGATAAAGAGACTGGACGGTCTGGTCTGCTGACCGGACAGTCTGGTTAGTGTAGGGAATCACCAGGAGAGAGAAGTCAACGGCTCGGGGAGCCGTTCCAGGTGTGACCGGACGGTCCGGTCAGGCAGAGACCGGACAGTCCAGTGAGTGTGTCCAGAAAGGTGATTTTGTGGAGCAACGTCTAGTTGGAGGTTGAAAGCCTATAGAACTTCATTGTTAGGGTCTTGGAGATCTCTCTTGGCCAGTGGAAAACCTGAGAGCATTTGGTGAGGTCTAAGAGAAAAAGTGAAGAGCACTAGGAGAGGATATTGGATATCTTGAGAGTGGTAGTGAGAGTAACAAGAGCATCTTGCACATCTAAGGCTAGGGTGTACTTGAGGGTATGATCTAGGTTGTTACTCTTGGTCTATGGTGAGACCTAGACCTATTAGGTGTCGGTGATCGAGCCTATCATGATCAGTTGAGAAGGTCGTCACACATTTATACATGGTTTGAGCCCGCCGTTAAAAGGGGCATCGCTAGTGAGCACCTAAGTCGGCTCGGGGAGTCCGACAGATTCTTGAGGGAGGCGAGCCTGTGCCTTGGTGGCAGCAGTGATGTAACCGTTTCTTCACTCCGGGAGTGATTGTGGGCTCGTGTGCGAGAACTCTACTTGGTGGTGGGATGGACCGACACTCCGACGGGAGTGGTCTAACGAGAATTAGGGGAAGGCGCCATCCTTCCGAGACCTCGGCAAAAAAATCATGAGCATTCCTTGACCCTCTCTTTACTATTCGCAATTGTACGCTATAGTGAGTAGGTTGAATTGTGGCTTGCATAGGCTAGTGTGTTTAGCTTCTGCATTTGCACTCATGATGAACACTAGCATTTGTAGGGCCTTGGCCTACTAGAATTGTTAGGTTGCAATGATTGCCGAGTTTGAGTGGTGTGTAATCAAAGTATTCGAATTCATTGTCGGCTTAACGATTTTACCCCCCCCCCCCCACCCCCCTCTCGGTATGCCTTCGGTCCTTACAAACCCCGTTATGTTAACCCTGCCTAGAAGCAAAGCAAAAGCAAAAGCAAAAGCAAACAAACCTACTGTTCCGACAACAAAAGCCACATTTCTCTAGCAATATGCTGCTGCAATATTCTCAAGAATTCATTACCTTTTGATATTTTATATGTTCTCTGATTATAAAATGATATTTGCATGTTCTCAGTTAACTGAGATATTGCATTTCGTCTACCGGTCTTATTTGTGGAACAAAACAAATATACCTGTGGCACTTCTATCTATCAAAGATGGAACCTTTTGTAATTAAAAAAGGACTTTTAGTTACATCGTTCACTTTAGTTTGGAACATTTTTATCTTCAAAGGTGAAACTTTCTTCCAATATGAGTGGAATTCTTTTATTGTAGACGAACCATATTGTATATATGCTTGGAACTTATTTTTCTTGGAAGTAAAAGTTTTCTTATTGAAAGATCAAACCTTTTATATTAAAACTTGTTTGATATGCGTATGGAACAAATGATTTTTATTACTATAACATTTTATTTTAACTATTGAAATATTTGATATTCGCTACTAGAATAAATAGTTTCCACTACTAAAACATTTGATGTCACTACTGAAATAATTGGTTTTGTATTAAAAAAACATTTCATTTTTCATACTAGAACATTTGATTTTTCTTATTAACACATTTAAAAAGTTCCAAATTTAAACAAAAAGGTTCCATAGTAATATAAATTTTCTAGATTCAATACAAAAACTTTCATAAGCCAAGATGAACTCTTTCAAATTTAATATAAAGTTTTATATATACTAAGATAAATATTTTAAATATATGCACCGAGAACATTTAGTGAGAAGATCCATAACACTACTAGATTTTCCCCCTAATACAACGTAGGACATATGTTGCAATATGCCATTTTAGGGTGTAATACCCGCAATTACTCCCAAACAGTTTCGTAAAACATTGTTGCAATAGGTCAAGTGGTATTAGCCTTCAACCATGAATGTCTTTTGTTGGTTGCAACTGTTTTTCCATTACAACACAATGCAGCGTTGCAACTAGCATCTAAAGGCGCATTCGTGTTGGTTGCAAATTATCCTATTGCAACGCACATGATGTTGCCAGAGATTCAATTGCATCATACCCATCGCGTTACAATGTGTAAATTCGTGCATTGCAAATGATTTTATTGCTACACTCTGGTTTCGGTTGTTATAGAGCAAGCACCTCTATTGCCACTTTAGTGTTTTGGTTGCGATAAGTGGTCATCTCTGTTACCACGAAGTTGATTTCGGTGCCATAGATGGTGTCATCTATTGCCACCAGATTTGCTTAGTTGCTAGAGGTCGACACTCTTTTACCACCAAACGTGCGTGGAGGCTATAGGTGGAGCACTATATTGCCACCATATTTGCTTAGTTGCTAGGGGTCGATATTCTATTACCACCAAACGTGTGTGGAGGCTATAGGTGGAGCACATATTGCCACCAAACTTGAGTGGTTGTTAGATGTGATCACCTATATTGCTTCGTAAATGTTTGCGTATGCAAAAGTTGATCTCTCTATTACCACCATAATAGTGTGTTGCTGCATGTGGAACTTCTTATTGCCACGACCCTTGTGACACGAAAAAGCTGGGTTGCGATAGGATGTATTCTCATTTGCCACGTATGATTTTGGTAGTTATTGTCACCTGTCTATTATGCCACGTTCAATTATTTGTATCACCAATTTTCAAAACAATATAATAAGTTAATCATGAGCAAAAAAACGCAAGGCAGATGATCCCATCATTCATAAAAACAAGATTAATTCAACCATTCATTGTACAAGAACTGGATAATAAGTTAATCATGAGCAAAGAAACGCAAGGCAGATGATCCCATCACTTGATCTGAAAAGGGTGACTTCAAGATGGTCCCATCACTTGTTCCCTCCATTTGAACTGCCTTAGTTACCTGAAAAGAAAGAATAACATTTTTATCATGAAAGTAATCTGAATTTATGAGTTGGAGGAAACAACAGCAGGCAGTAAACCAAAATTCCACCTGTCTTTTTGCTGCCCTTTCGTTTCTTTAAAGCATTATCCCTTAGCTGTTTTGCAGTAACGAATGTTGCCCGTGTCGTATTTGCAGTTGTCATATTTGTAGCTGTACTTCTTATAGTCCGAGCACTGTTTGCCCTTGATATATCATCGACTTCAGATTGCACTAGGTTGGTTGGAGTGTTTTCCCGGGAACAAAAAAGTTTGAAGGAAATAATTAGGCGCCATTTTGTTTAGTATCTGATGATAGCTAAAAGCTTGTTAATTCACAAACAACCTGATCTGAAGGGACCTCATGTTGTGTGGTTGGCTCAACTACTTGAGTATTCGTGTTTGTTGCAGCTGCCGCCACCTCTGCCACTTCAGTGACATTGTTGTTTGCCTGGACAGATGTTGGTTGGAGAATCAATGAAACATGCAGACAAGTAGATATAGTACCTAAGGAAAAATAGGCATTCAAAAACTGGCTTGACTAGTACCTACTCAAATATTGTCTGTCCATGTGCTGCTTGCATCATCGATAAGAACTCTTGCCTAAGCGCTTGTAAATCAGCCTCCCTTGCCTTTTTCAGCTCATCAATCTATCGTGCATGTTCTATCCTTTCTGCTTCCCTCTCAGCTTCATGTGGTCATTTGTTCATGTAGCTGACCAAATGATTCCATGAGCTCCAGGTGTTCCTGATGTAGGTGCTCCTCCACACGAATTTTTTCCAGGCGATCAGCATTCAGTAGCTCCCTTCTAGTTGGGTTCTTTGCCAGGTACCCATTACCTTGCAACCTGGTTGATTTGCACTCTGTGACTGCCTGGTATGCCTTCTAGAAAATCTCATTCTTTTCCTGTAAGGTGATGAAGTTTCCCTTCGAATTTGATTCTGTCTCAGAGATAAGGCTGCTTGCTTTCTCCTAACATTTACAAGTCACAGATGGAGGAGTTAGTTGCAGAAGAAATTGCATGCATTCGCTATTTGCATGGACTATAGTAAGTCATGTACAAATTCAATGAGAACTCACATAGACATCCCTGGATTCTTGGTCTTTCCATTGCCCATCCTTGCTGTGAGTTATGAACCAAAGTCCCATATCATTGGGCTCCTCACCACTTTCTGGGTCTCTCTGAGATGCCAAGAAAATAACAAATTAGTAAATCATCATGCAAGAAAGCCTGTAGATGTGCACTTCCAGTTATTACCTTCTCATAGCTACACTGAGCATAAGGCGTAGCGCCTGACAAATGTGTGGTCTTTTTTTGTCCTCGAATCCCAGAATTTCGTATGCTCCTTGCCTACAGAGTGCATAGATTTGAACAATAATCTTAATGACCCAGACATATCCATTTATATGAAAGTGGTATTGTCAATAATAGTAATTAAGTGGAAACAAACCTTGAATTTGGCAGTCCTAAAATACTGCAACAGATAGTGCCATTCAACAATATCTAATTCTGCAGGCTTATTTAACATTCTCTCGCGGTAGCTGTTGTATGCCTTTGCTGTAGCACTGAAAGTCGAACGCCATCCTTTGTAACACTCCCTAGCAATGCCCCATATGATTGTCCTTGACTTGTAATTATCCTCAATTTCCCACCTAGCCTGTTATAAAATTACAAGAACATGCAAACACTAGGTCAGTTCTTATGGTAGTGTATTATTAAAATGTATACACAAGCAAACATGATTATTTCCAATATATCAGTTGCTATTGATTCTTTAACTTCTTCATGGATCTCTTTCCACGATCTCACTCCAATGAGTGGCGCCCTTTTCCTCATAAACAGTACTACTTCATCAGTGAACGAGCGGTAGTTCTCACCTACTGGTCCTCCAAGTCTGGAGAACTCAACTTTCATCTTCTGATTGCCCGCCTTGATTCTCTTGGAGATTGCCTTGAAGCCTTTTATAGGATCACGTCCTCTTTTCTTCCCATTTTCGGAACATATTCCCACATGAACAAACTGTAATACTCTGTATGTATGTATGTATATATATATATATATATATATATATATATATATATATATATATATGGCCACATGAAACAGAAACAAGATTAATTCCTAATGAACACAACTTACCATTTCCTTGCCCCTGTGTTGAACGGCGAGCATGAGATGGTGCCTGCACTAGAGGTGTTGGGTTGCTGTCTTGACTAGAATGTACCTGACTGCTTGAATGCAAAAAAGAATCTGTAGACAATATTGTCACATGATCAGCTAGCATAATGCTGTGAAGTTTGACAGTGAAGAATGCTAATTAAATTGACAATTAGGAGAGGGATATTACTGATGTCATCAAGTTTTCCTTGAACACCCAACCATTCTTGGTATGTCTTGATTGTGTCCTCCCTATAGATATCTTCAAATTCTGAAAAGGAATGATAACATCAGTCATAGGTGCATTAAAAAAACCATGTATGTATTGGGCTGCATCATATATAACTCACCCATGGCTTGGTCCCTTGTATGCAGATAATGTAGCCAATCTTTGTATGCATGTAATTCTGATTCGTCCACTTCTTCTTTAACAGGATCTGAGCAAACTGCTCTGTATTTAATTGGTGTAATGGCCACACATTGCTCTGCCAATTGATTCTTTGACAATACTAATCTGAGCTCCCTCTCTTCCTCATTACTATCTACCATTCTTAATGCATCAACATCATAGTCGATATCATTTAGTGTTGTTGCCGCATGATTATCAGGATTTCTCTTCTTGTAGTACATGTAGTCTCTGGACCCATACCCCAACTTTGCTTTCATTGTTGTCAAGTTACGTAGCATGATTTGACTCTTGTCAACTCTATATGCCTTAACAAATTGTTCTCCCTCCTCACTCCCCTTGCAAATGACATACACAAGCCATGTATCGTCCGTTCTGCATATTTAGCGAAGCATTTCAATTTTGTGCAGGGAATCGATCATGGGGACAAATGCATGCAAGCTACGGGCCTTAGTACTACAGGATGATCCAAGGCACGTACCCGCTCTCAAATTCGAACTGAGATGAAGGCAGGAAATTTTCTGGATATCGGGAGTCGTCCCGGCTAGCAACTTCGTCATATGATCTACGTGGTGGTCCTTGGGATGACGGCGACACAAAGAGCGAAGCCACCGCCCTAGGCCTACGAGACGATGGTGTGAACATTAGAGGTAGCATCGCCGACGCCGTCGAAGGCGTGTGCAATGATGTCGACGAGGAATTGGTTCCCCTCGCCGCCTCGCTCGACGCCGGCATCCTCTTCGCCTGCGTGGTGGAAGGCGATCGCGACAACCACCTTGCCGCCGGTGGCGTCTGTATAACCCTAACTGATGCGATGGGATTAGGGAGGCTACGATGCAGTGAAGTTGATAATGCCGCTTTTAGGCTTCAATGTGGGCCCAGGGATGGTGTGGCGCACCTTAGTATGGCGCGGAACAAAAGTTTCAGATGGAAAAATCGGCGCCACTTATTTTCAGAACCAAAAATTTAGGGACGAGTTTAGTGATCAATCATTGACTCGTGGGCCCAGGGATGGTGTGGCGCGGTAGGCGCGGAAAAGTTGGCATCTAGTAGAAATGTACCACTTGTAAGGCTTGGCACCTCCATCAAAGCCTCTGTACCTAGCATAAAATTTCTTTTTATTTGTCCACAAAGTCTTGCTGTCAAACTCCCTCATCACTGCATAAGTCTTGAAACGCATCCTAAACTCATCCATGTTTGGAAAACATTTTCCTACTTTAATTAAAGGATTGTCTCTGTCATATACATTTATCAACTCATCATCATTGTAATCATCTACCTCATCAGCAGCTTCCTTCATTAACTCTGAATCCACATCTTCAGAACCAACAACCGCATTAGCCTCATCCCTCTCCTCCTTCTCATTGTCTTTATCATCTACTAGAATTCCCAAAATCTTGGCCATCTCAGTGTCAGCCATTGGTGCAATGACCAAATCAGTACGCTCTTGTAGTTGCACTAAATTCCAATCGACAACAGCCATATTTGCAGCACCATCACATCCCTGTTGTGTATCATCAGCTAACACTGTCACTTCTGTTAAAATGGGAGCTATCTGTCTACTTGCAGCCCAATCATTATCTGCAATTTGTATAGCCAACTTTGATGGCACATAACCAACCCTTGAATCTGATTCCAGATCCACCAGCTCGGTAAGAAATGTAACACGTTTGCTTGTCCAGCCGTCTTGCCGATCGATTTCATCAGCAAGCGCTTCACCATCCTCAATTCTAACATACTCGCCCTTCCATTCATCAAACTGTAGCAATGCCGCATCTTGCTCCGGACCCCAAGGAATACACTCCCCTATTTTCTCCACAAAATCCCTCACCACTTTCGCTTATTGGCTCAAAGGGTCCTGTGGGTCGATCTCTGCACAATCAACCACCCAACTAACCAATCTCTCCTGCTCTATGATCCTCAAGCTACCATCAGCTAGCTTAACGACAGATATAAAGAATTAAACGGACCATTCGAAGCTACGCCGCTCATCTCTCCTGTTTCGACAATGGCACGGGAATGTCACAAATTGGAAGCGAATGAGCTCTAATCGAAAGAAAAATCAGCACGAGGTGCAGAGGATTACCTCGACTTTGACCCTCCCAGCTCCATCTCTGTTTTAGGCCGGACTGCTGCCGCCAACCAAAATCTGCCTGCAAGTCGGGCAAAGTCGGGCGCGAATACGTCAGATCTGGGGCTCAACTTAAATGGGAATGCGACTAGGGTGCGATTTGACTCACCACAGAGGTCTCTGAGGACCTGGGTCGTGCGCCGTGCGCTGCCGGAGAGGGATGTGCGCCGCTCTGAGGGCGCACTGCCACAGAGGGATTCGGCTGCCTCTCAGCGGGCGCGCCACCGGACAGCCATCTGGTCTTTGGTCGGTCGAGCAGACAGACTCACCCGTGACAACGGTCTGAGTGGGTCCCACAGCTGCTAAAATGAAATCCACATAGTGTCAAGGCCGTTTCGTCCCCATATGTGGATTCTGGCTATTTTTCTCCACACATGCATCACACGCGAGCTATTACCGTCAACTACGTCGCGACTCGGCCAATTCTTACCAAAGACGTCGCATATGAGATATAAGCCCCCAACTCGTGTGCAAAATAACTAGGCCTCCAAAGACTAGTACTCGTGGCTAGGCATCGTTTCTGGTCCTCTCTTCGCAGTATAAAGAAAAGTAGCTCTCTCGTCAGGCCGGAACTGAGCCACGTATAAAGAAAAGTAGCTCTCTCGTCAGGCCGGAACTAAGGCACGGTGCGAGATGCACGGTGTTTGCACAAGCACAGCGCTCTGATTGTCGATCGTCTCCACCAGCGGCCTACACCTAGATGCCTTTTCTCGCTGCTGCGATTGCCCAACGCTTGTTGCCATCTTGTCATACATTTGTTACTGTTCACTGGCCACCCCTTGGCTTCATGGCTGGCTCCGCCACTGCTTACACATAGCGCGACCTGTTTATAGGAGGTCCCCGTACCTTAGCGATGCGATGTCCGCTGCAGCACGAATGGCAGCGATCAATCACGGAGCAGGATGGCGTTGACATGGAGGTTGCCACCTGCCGGGGCTGCGGCTTCCATATGCCGGTCTTCTATGCGCATCTGTGTGCCTTCACACGTGAACCATCGGATGCATCCCATGCCAAGGACGGGGCCTCTATTTCTACTCGTTTGCGCCCAATTGCAGGTCTAAACAGCACCGTCACTTTCCTTTGTTATATTTTTTCTCTCTCCCTCTCAACTCTGCTCAATGGGATCTTGATTTTGGCGGCATGAAGGTTTGCTGAATGGAGACAAACTCGATCGGGCTTGCGTACACTGTAAATTCATCAGTCCAAACCATGATTTGAGCTCGGTTCCTTGATTCGAGCGGCAAGAAGTTTATTCCAGATCACATTATTTCGGTATCATTTGATTGAATCCAAGGTCACAAGATTTTTATTTTATTCGTCGACCGTGAACCAGGAGAAAACTCATGTCATCATGGCAATGTTCCTAGTAGATCGAGAAGATTCTAGCCATCGGGGACAATCCATCTAATCGAGCTCCACCTCGTCCACCAGAGCTTGATTTGCTCTGCCATGGAGATCGACATGATATCCTTTGAGTTCAACACTATCCTTTGAGCCTAATGTCCACGTGTGAAGGCACACGGATGGGCACAAAAGACCGGCACAGAGAAGCCGCAGCCGACTGCCGGCGTCATTAGCAACAAAAGAGGCAAGGAACCGGTGCTTGGTGGTGGGCTCGAGAACTGAGCCTGGCGCACAGGGGCGAAGCCAGATGATGATGTTCAGATTCTGATAGTTCTGGACGAACAACCCAACGTGGGAGGTTCGGGCGTCATTTGTTAGAATTTGGCCCATTTTATATGGCCCATTTAGAAGAAATTATAAATCAATAAGTGGTTGTTGGTTTTAGTACCACCTTGCTAGTTCATGGTGGTCCACACCAACTTAAATAGCAGCACTCGTACTCATGGCTGAATAAAGAAAGAATTGAGAGAGAAAGAGAGCATTGCTATAAGTACACACGCATGCAGCGCACGTGCGTATACGTGCTTTTTCACGTGTTGTCTCGTGTGACTTGCGTCGCGCGACCGTGGCGTGGCATGTCTATAACCCTAAGTGCTTTTTGTCACTCATATCCTCTATTATATTCTGAACCGTTATATACTAATCAAGAGGATTAATATATGGTTAATGCTATAACTAGAGTTAATAGGCCAGCAAGGCTATTGACTGCTAATTAGTGGGCACAATTAGTGAGAAAACGACTCTTTGTGAGCAGCCGTGCCTATACCAAGACCTGGAGACGTCCAGGTTTGAAGACTAATCTTTTCCTTCCATTCCATATTCTTCATTCCATCTGGAAAATCTATGCTATGGTGTTGAGCTGCTCCAATCTCACCGGCTTTATTCCTTGGCGTGCACCGGGGAAAGGGTGAGCGGAATCTCCGAGCCTTTGACGTCGTGAAGCCTTCACAAGAGGCGGCAATAAGGTTTCTTGGCAGCACATCTGCGCGACCGCTCGAGGCTAATCCATGATGATCTGCGCTGCCTCATCGACGAACTACGACATCTATATCGACGGTCTACTTCGTCTACTATTTGCGCTAAATTAAGCGACGACAAACCCAATGTGAGTTCTAATGGCTCCCCTGGTTATTATTGCTTTGCTCTACCTGCTGCTGTGTTAGTTAGCATCTCGTATTTTAATGTCTATGAAATTTACCTAAAACTAAAAATCTGGAAATTGAATAACATGCATTTTTCCAACAATCCAGAAACCTTATCGTTGCGTTTATTCTATTATTCTAGCAATGGCTGGTGCTTCGGATGCAATAAAACCTGAGAGGTTTGGCGGTGGTGAAAACTTCCGTCCTTGGCAGACTAATGACAGATTCTGGCTTATGTCAATGGGACTCTGGTGGGTGATCCACCCAGTAATGCCATTCACGGTTGAGCAAACCACTATGTTTCCCACAGCGCGTGATTCGGCGCTTGGTTGTACCTTAAACCTGTTAGCGGATTTGTGAAGGACTGAGAAGGCGACCAGAGGGGGGTGAATGGGAGTAGATTAAAATTATTCTCAAGAACTTGGCCTATGTCCCAACTACAACCAAAACCATCCTCTAGGCAAATCACCAACTTGTGATGTATTAACCCTAGGAACAATTTAAAGCAATAGAATACATAGCGGAAGCTCAAGGGGGTCAAAAGAGGAACAAAGAAGATCCGAGAAACCGTGATTTTGGAGCTTGATGGAAGTTCCGTAGTGCCCGACGGAAGTTCCGAAGCCCACGGCAGAGTATCTGTCACTCATGGAAGTTTCGTGGTCATTGACGGAAGTTCCATCATGGTGATGGAAGTTCTGTCCTGTCGACGGAAGTTCTGTCCTGGATAGAACAACAACTCCGTTTTGGAAAGAAATTTACCAAAAACCTATCAAACGAACTCCAAAAATCACGAAATTTGGACCAGATCATCCACAAGACATCACGACTCTCCTCTAAAGAAATCCACTCAAATAGCACAAGGAATCATCATGAATTTCAGATCTTGTGCCAAGAACATCAAAATGGGGAAACTTGAGAAATCTATGAAATCGAGGGTGCTAGAGCTTTTGATTTGGTCAACGACCCCAATAGAATTGTTCTAGATCATCATAGAACCAAGATCCCTCAAGAAATTCGTCCCAAAACTCACCCAAAAATGAGATAAAAAATTCCCGTGAAAATAGCTCAGAAAATAGAGAAAAAGAGAAATTCGGGATTTACGGAGAAGAGAAGATCTTGAGCATGAAATTGAATCTTATATCATTGATCCTTGCATACAAGATTTATGGATACATGGCTAGGAAGCCACCCTCTTCCTCCCACTATTTGGAAGAGCAAGAGATGTCTCTCACACACCCACTATTCTCCACTAATACATAAAGACCTCTCCTAGCACTTTGAATGAAGACCTAAGGCAAGGCTAAGGGAAAGAGACGCACCTCTTCCACCAGCCCTACCTACCCTTATATAGGCCTAGCGGTTATCCTAAAGACCATCCTACCCCCTACCTACAATACACTTCCACCTACCACTAGGGGCATAATCGTCCATCTTTTTCCTCGTCGTCTGAACGCTCTCGAGCCCTTCACGACTTAGCTTCGCCTCGACGCAAGCTCCATGATGGTGCCACATGCACCATCAACCACCGCCATTGGTTTTGAGGCCCAAACTGGGAACCCGCCTTGCACGGTTCTCAAAGCGCGACTTCTCGATGTCGACGTGTGTCACCTTGTCCCGCGATCCTAACCACTGGCAAGTCTTTCTCGGTCCCACTCCAGTGGCCCCCCTTCTCACTTGCACAGGCATCCCGTTCGCCTTGACTTGGTCAACACATCGTCTTCATCACCTCTATGGTTTTGAGGCTCAACCATGAAACCATCCGTGCTTCTTGCCTCTCCATGTGTACGGTGTGGATCACCCTTGACCTCACCCGGCCTCCCGATCGTCCGGCCCCAAGTCCCCAACTTTTGTCCGATCCTCTCGCTGTTTACTCTATTGACCTACACATCATGAGACAACCAAACACATTTCCCATCTTCTGCAACTCCTCCAATACCTTCACCAACTCCAGTTAGTCATAACCATAACCAAGCACAAACTCATGCAATCCCCAAATACCTACATTTCAACACCAAATCATCCCAAGTCAATTACTCATCACATATTGCAAACCATGGCACATATCAACATGGTTTCTCAATCTCCCCCTTGATGAGTACATTGACAACACAAATGCACAAAGATTTAGAGATTGAAATGCGAAACCGAATAAGCACATCCAAATGGCTCAAACCCAAGAAAAAGGTATAATGTAGCCATCTAGCCTAAGAGGGATTACAAAACTAAGAGTTGGCAAAGAAAGCCACTTGAGAACGCAAAGATTGCAAAGATTGTGAAAAGCACATGAAAACGCTCAAGGACATGATTTCCATGATATGCTCCTCCTCAACTCATGGTAGGTCTCATGTAATGCAAAAATGGATCATTTTAGATTTCTTAGCACTATTTGTGCATGACCTAATATTTTCTCCCTCTTTGGCAATGAACTCATCAAAGAAGCAAAAGAACAAGCATGCAATGCATGAAAAATGCAAACCTAAGGAGCTTCAACAAATATGCCAACAACCTTGCTAATCATAAACATAGAGCTATGAAGTGTAAGAGCAATAGCTCCCAATCACACAAAGACCAAAAATAGATAGTATGGCATAACCACAAAGAGCTATACAAGCTAAGCAAAAAGATTGACTAGCTTAGATAGAATCATATTTCCTCATCATGGGAAAAAGCTGCCACCACATGTATAAGTAGTCTTATCCAAGGCAAAACAGGCATCAAGTGAATCAAAAGATACTAACTAGTCTCAATCTCAACAAGGACAACATGCATTTGCAGAAAATAAGCTCTACAAACGCTCATATATGCAACAGAGACTCATGAAGAAGGGAGAGAGACATTATTATTAGCAGTTGATCCTCATGTAACTTCTAATCCATGCGGAGGGTCGCATGACTGGGTACGGCAAACACCCTAAGGCTTCGAAGCACAATTTTTGGATCTAGCAATTTTTATGTAACTTCTAATCCATGCGGAGGGTCACGCGACTGGGTACGGCAAACACACTGAGGCTTTGAAGCACAATTATCATTTGATCATTTTCATTTTGCAAATTAAAAGTAGAAATGAGCATGCCTTTGCGGCAAAACGAACAACATTCCCACAATGTCCAATCATGAGCTAAACATTTGCAAAGCCACATTTCACAAACACAAGGTGCCAAAGCCAAGATATCCTCTAGACTAGCCTCAATGTAAGTTTTGACAAGGATAAAAGCAATTATTCACATGGTGAGCAAGTTTTGGCAAGATTAGTTCAGAAGGTTCACAAAAAGCCAAGTTCACTTTTAGGATTAGCAAGTCGCGCAAAAAGTGTCTATAACAGGCCATCTAGAAAATCTAAACATGTGAGATTGCTATCACATCCACACAACTTAGCTCAAGCTCAATCATAGCAAGGAAAAATGCAAGAAGGCATAAGAATCAAAGCTCATCTACAAATGCATATATTACATATGAGATGCAATGTGAAAAAGTAAGATACATATATACACAAGCAGCAACTCCCCCTCAAATGATGCCATAAGGATGGCAAACACCAAGCTCCCCCCGAAGAAAAGCAAATTTCAAAGCATCTAGGGGCTTGGTGAGAATATCAACCAACTGGTGTTTAGTGTCAATGTATTTGAGCTCAATGTCTCCTCTCTCAACATGGTTTCTCAGGAAGTGGAATCTCACATTGATGTATTTAACCTTACCATGGAGAATTGGGTTTTTGGCTAAACAAATTGTGCTGGAGTTATCACACATAAGTGGAACGCTCTTAAACACCAATCCATAGTCTCTCATGGTGGAAAGCATCCATAGGATTTGAGAACAGCAACTAGCGGCAGCAACATACTCAGCCTCTATGGTGGATTGGGCTACGGTAGCCTGCTTACGAGAAGACTAACAGACCAAAGACGTACCCAAGAAATGGTAAGTCCCCGAAGTTCTCTTCCTATGAATTCTACACCCAGCAAAGTCCGCATCCGAATACCCGATAAGATCAAGAGAAGAAGATGCAGAATACCAAAGACCAAACTCAAGTATTTAAGATACCTGAAGATGCGCTTGACAGCTTTGCAATGAGTCACCCCTTGGTGAAGCTTGAAAGCGAGCAAAAAGACACACCGCAAAGTGTATGTCAGGTCTTGTTACCGTCAGGCACAAGAGGGAGCTAATCATGCTCCTGTACTCCCTTTGGTCCACCGCTTCATAGTCGTCATCTGGGTCAAGTGTCGTTGTAGTGGACATTGGTGTTGACAACGGCTTCACATTGACCATCTCGAACTTCTTCAGGAGGTCCTTCGTGTACTTGGCTTGATGTATGAAGGTACCTTGCTTGCATTGCTTAATTTGAGGTCCAAGGAAGAAGGAGAGGTCGCCCATCATCGACATCTGAAATTCACTTTCCATGGCTTCCTAAAATCTAGACACAAGAGTATGAGAGGAATCACCAAAGATGATATCATCTACGTATATCTAAACCATTATAAAATCATTGCCATGCTTCCGAGTGAACAAGGTTTTGTCAACACACCCCATCACATACTCGTGCTCTAGCAAGAAGGTCTTAAGCCTAGCATATTATGCCCTAGGTGCTTGCTTTAGCCTATACAAAGCCTTCTGAATCTTGTACATTCGGTTTGGGTATTTGTGGTGCTCAAAGCCAGGTGGTTGTTTGACATAAACCTCTTCCTCTATGTAGCCATATTGGAAAGCACTCTTAACATCTATTTGATACAACTTAATCCTAATGGCTTCAATGCGAGCTATATGAGCAAAGGTTTCCCCATAGTCTAAGCCCTCCACTTGGCTAAAACCCTAACCAACAAGTCTAGCCTTGTTTCTCACAACCTCACCATCTTCCACATGCTTGTTTTTGAATACCCACTTGGTTCCTATGACATTCACACCAACATGAGGCTCTACTAGGGTCCACACTTTGTTTCTCTCAAAGTTTTCCAACTCCTCATGCATGTCATTAACCCAATGTTCATCAGATAGTGCATGTCCAACATCCCGGGGTTCAAAGGTTGCAACAAAGAGAGAATTGGTAAAGCAGGCGAGATGTGCAGACCTTGACCTTGTTGTCCTCTCATAGAGATTACCGATCATCTGTTGAGGTGGATGTTGATGCTGAATGTGGCTAGGGGCCTCTCTCTCAGAGCGTACCTCCCCCTCAACCATAGCTGGAGCTGGCTCGATAGCAACTGAGGTCGATGTAGAAGCTTCTGGACCCTCTGCTGGAGTAGTGGATGCAGCAGGAATAGCTCAAACGTATGATGTGTTGACTCATCATCATCATCATCATCATCATCCAAGCCCTGTAGGCCCTCTTCTACAAAGATGCTTTCCTCCATTTCCCTGTCACCTGCAGTCACAACCACATTGCTTGCATAAGAGTTTGACTCATCAAAGGTTACATCGTAGGACTCTACGATAGTGTTAGTTTCCAAGTTCAAAACTCTGCAGGAATGGCCATGAAGAGAGTAACCAAGAAATATGCCATCGGAAGATCTCGACTCAAACTTATCAAGATTACCACGCTTGAGGATAAAACACTTGCAACGAAAGGCACGCAAATGAGAAATAGGTGGCTTCCTCCCAAAGCATAGTTCATAGGAAGTTACATTAAGAATTGAGCACAAGAAAACCCGATTGGAAACATAGCAAGAAGTGCTGATGGCCTCAGCCTAGAACTGCCTCGGAGTCCTATGCTCATCGAGCATCGTTCAGGCCATTTCCACCAAGGTTCTGTTCTTGCTTTCGACCACACCATTCTGCTGAGGAACATGAGGTGCTAAAAATTGGTGCTCAATACCATGCTCAAGACAGAAGCATCAAAGGAGGAGTTCTTGAACTCGGTGCCATTATCACTGCGGATTGCTCGTAATGCACCAAGAAGTTCCTTGAACAACCTCAAAGCTAAGCTCCGAAAGTGATGAAACACTTCATCCTTGCTCTCAAGAAAGTGAACCCAAGAGTAGCGGGAAAAGTCATCAATGATCACAAGAACAAACCACTTCCCACCTGCCAAACGAACCTGACAAGGACCAACAGTGTCCATGTGAAGCAACTCACCAGGGCGTATAGTGTAAGGACCGAATGCGTACCAAGAGGGGGGGTGAATCGGTAAGCCGCTCACGAATCCAAATACTTAAATTCATGCTACTTGAACCTAACAATCATTGCAAGCTAACCAATTCTAGTAGGCCAAGACCCTACGCATGCTAGTGTTCATGATGATAGCAAGCACGGGAGCCAAACACACTAGCCTATGTAAGCCACAATTCAACCTAGTTACTAGAGCACACAATTGCAAAATAATAAAGAGAGGGTCAAGAAATGCTCATGATTTTTTCCCGAGGTCTCGGAAGGATGGTGCCTTCCCCTACTCCTCGTTGGACCACTCCCGCCGGAGTCCCAGTCCCTCCTGCCACCAATGTGGAGTTCTCGCCCACGAGCCCGCAATCACTCCCAGAGTGAAGACATGGTGCGCGTCACCGCTACCACCAAGGCACAAGCTCGCCTCCCTCGAGAACTTGCCAGACTCCCCAAGCAGACACGGGCGCTCACTAGCGATGCCCCTTTCACCGACGTGCTCAAACCGTGTACAAACGTGTGACAACCTTCACAACCGATCATGATAAGCTCGATCACCGACACCTAACCAGTTTAGGTCTCACCATATACCAAGAGTAACAACCTAGATCACACCCTCAAGGACACCCTAGCCTTATATGTGCATCAATGCTCAAGTTACTCTCACTAGCACTCACGAGATATGCAATATCTCCTCCTAGTGCTCTCCTCTCTTCCTCTTGGACCTTACCAAATGCTCTCAGGTATTCCACTGGTCAAGAGAGGTCTCCAAGACCCCAGCAACAAAGTTATATAGGCTGCCAACCTCCAACTAGTCGTTGCTCCACGAAATCCACTTTTTGGACCCCAATGACCGGACTGTCCGGTCACTGCCAGACCGGACCGTCCGGTCTCTCTGAACGGCTCCTAGAGCCGTTGGCTGCTCTGTCCAGACTGAACTCCAGTACTCACCGTACCGTCCGGTCTGCTGACCGAACTGTCCAGTCACTATTGATCCTTACGCAGACAAATTCCATGCAAACTGCTCTCTATCCACTTAGTGACTGTACAGTCTGGTCTCCTCTGACCCCTCTGTCTGGTCACTTCATCCAGAAGCTGAAACTCCTCGTCCTCGCTTGACTTCGTTTCCCGGCTTCTCCAAACAGCTCCTTGGCTTCTCCCCTGTCACCTAGTGCCTGTGATTTCACTGAGCATTCATGCACATCACCGACTAGCATGACCTAAAGAGACATGACCTAGAACCCCTTGATAGTCTGGTTTTTTTTATGGACTCAAAGCCCTAACAACTAGACAAGTGTTCCAAACACTTGCTCTATTGCTTGCCCTTAGCCTTGATCCATCTCCATCAACCCTTGGACTCCATCAAGCTCATCAAGCCTCCATGCTTGTGGTCATTGTCATCAATCGCCAAGGCAACCATCATCCATATGATTTGTAGTAGAGTTTAGAGATGTTTCCTACATAGACAACACTCGTGTAGATATTAGCCCACAATTTCATAGTTGTCATCTGTCACCAAAACATCCATACCTTGGGGATCTAATTGTCAATAGTCATAAATGATGGTCAAATACATAGGAACACACAACGTCCTACTCAATCAAGAGAGGAACCATAAAAGCATAGGAGAGAAACGCACAATGTCCTACTCAATCAAGCATCATTAAGAGCTAAGAGGAATCAGAAAGAAGAGCACACTCTAGATGATATGCATGCATGTCATGTGAAGATATTAATTAAAGCATAAAGACATGCAAAGAAAGATATGAATGATGAGATGCAACAGGATAGGCATGAACATGCAAGGAATTGAAGAACGAGCACTCATCATCATGGCATCATACACAGGCAAATAAGATAAAGAAGAGAAACAAGCACTACGTATGAAAATAAACCAAGTGAGATCAAGATGAGTCAAATACAAGCGAATAAAACCATGACCATCAAAATCCATGAACATCGATAAAACCACCAAAATAAAATCCAAAAGTATCTATCTCCCAAAAGCAATGTACACGTATGCTCATCTAGATACAAGCTACTCTCGATCGCACAGGATCACACTCCAACTCCCCCTAGACCTATGACATACTTCTCAACCTTTGGCAACAAGCACCAAAAAAGCGGGAAAAATTGAACATCTATACGCTCGTGGTTGAAGGAAGTGGTGCAGCAACGTTCTCTATCTGTGTCCCCTGCCCTCTGGATGAAGTCACTCAGGCGTCCTACTAGTGATGCTACAGTGAGAGTGTCCTCTATCTGTGTCCCTATAGGCTGGGGACGTGCTCCTGTACTAGCTGACTCAGGAACCACCGTCACTGGATGAGTTGCCTGCTCGTGAGTGACTGGCGGTGACTCCTACTCCTCCTCTCCTGTCTGTTGACTCGAGGCTAACTACGAACCCCTGGGGACTCTAGGTGAGTAGCTGGTGGTCACCTTAAGGAACATGTCGTACTGCTCCTCCGTCACTAGTCCCATCCTCCTCAAAAGATAGCAGATGTAAGGAGCATAGACTAGATGGTGTCCTCCTACCCTCTCAGAGATAACCTCCTCCATCTCACCAATCAGTAAATCAGCCAAGTCAAACGGCTATCTCCTCAGTATAGTTGCTACTGCCTACTGGTGACTATCGCTCTAACCACCTTAGCCTCTGCGGTGAGTCTCACAGGGCCCCTCTCAAAGCCTGGGGTGTCCGGTGGTGGAAAGGCAATCGACACCATATCATCTGAAGGTAGCTTTCCCTCCCTGTGGTCTGCGGGGTGGAGCAACGGCCGGGTAGGCACTCCTGTACAACTGGAAATCTGAAGCAAGGAGTCCAAAGCTGGCTATCAGATCACCCTTGCTCACACGCTATGGCTGCCCTCCAAACAAGAACCAGATCTCAGAATGGTCTCTGGCAACCCACAATGTAGAATAGAACTCTAGCACTATATCCTCTCTGTATCTGTAGGGCTCCGTGACGAACTCTGCCAGACCAGGTAGGTAAGTGAAATGCTACTCCATGTCTATGCTTGTGGCTCTCTTCATAGCCTGGTGGTGTACTGCTGCAGCACAAACAGCTTATATTTGCCTTTCGGCGAAAGATAGCATCTCAGACCCTCTCCAATTGTCCTCTGGAGGCCTATCCAGTACCTCTCTCCTGCAGCGGGGTCCCTGGGGACTGGAACCCACTGCTCGAAGGAGACAAGACGTAGCAACTTAAGTTCCTTTGCAGGAATCTTAAGAATGTCTGTCTCTCTAGCTGCATGTACCTGTCTTTGTAGCCTCCTCGTGCACACTGCATAGGTGCACCTCAGGTCTCCTGCCCGGTGAGCAGTTCTCTGTTGTTGTGGCTGTACTTGCTGCTCAGTCTCCTCCTCCTCAAACTCCTCTGACTCCTTAGACTTTGACTCTAAGCTCTCCTCTCACTCTGACTCCTTATGCAGCCTGGAGGATCCTTGCTCCGCAGGTCTCGACGACCTCTCCTGACGATAAGTCGGAGTACCCTTGAACCACGGTGGCAACCTGATCCCTGTGTATAGCTCTGGCCCTGTGGTCCTCTGCCTGGTGCTCCTCCTGCAACCCTGGTCGTCTGTCTGAGTACCTGTGATCAATATTGATCCAGTTATCCTACGTGAAGCCTCCATGGCATCCAGGTGCTATGGTAACCTCCTGGCCCTCTCTGACTCTGGGTCGAGTCTAGTCCTCCTCTTGTTCTTGGGCTTCTCAGGCATCTTACCCTTGCCCTTATCCTGTCCAGATCCTGCCATCTCTCCTGCTGCTGACACTGTCACTGCACGCACGTAGGTATAGACAGGATAAACATAGACCCTATATAAATCTACAAGCAAAGCACGGCTAGGTAAGAATGTGCAATAGAAATCCTAGCACTGAGATGAAGGATATGATCAGTAGACAAATATGCAAATTAAGAATAGTGATCATCGATTATATGTAGCTAGTGCAAGTCATCTAGTGTGCAGTCAAATAATGGGCAATAAATCTAACTGCAGACTAAACAGGAGATAAACCCTAGACATGCAATTAACAGATATGCAAGGAATTAATTGCATCTAGGTTGAGTTAATTAGAAATTAATGCAACTAACCATGAATAGTCAATTCTAATTGCATCAATTAAACTAATTACTCAAAATTAGGGCAAAATCGATGAATTGGAGAATGAGCTCAATACCCTGGGAATACTCGAGACCGAAGATGTCAAAAGCACGCAACCAATCGCTAAAAAACTTGAACTTTTTGGGTTGCTGGCAATGAAGGAGGCAAAAGGTGCAAGCTTTTGCTCTAATCGGTGGAACTTGGTGTGGGCAGAGGGGTGGTGCGACTTGCGCGCGTGGAGGAAGCAGGTAGCACTGCTCAGTGGCGAGTCGGCGGTGAGCGGTGGCGGCGGCGGCTTGCACAAAGGCGGCGCTCGGGCACAAGAAGCAGCAGGTGTAGCTGCACGCGGGCGAGAGCGAGGGCGAGCGCGGCGGCGCGGGAGCTAGTGCGCGGGAGCACGGAGTGGCACGGCGGCCCTACAGCGGCGGTGGGGGAGAGGAGCTCGGTGGTGGAGGGAGCGAGGCGGCGAGTTCATGAACTTGGCATCAAAGAGAATGAGGTTGAAGCCATTGCCGATTTTGACCTAAGTCAAAGAAGAAATCAACGGCCGTGATCGGATCAAGGACGGATCAACAGTCACAGATTGGGATTGCATCGTGCAATCAATAATAGTGACCAGACAATACGGTCTCTTGACCAGACTGTCCGGTTAGTCTTCGATCCAGTCAAGCACTTATACAGACCGGACGGTACGGTCAGGTTGATCGTTCTGTTCGGTCTCTACAACTCAACAGTCCCGAAGCACTGTGCACATGTGCTTTAACCGGACTGTACGGTCCAAAGATCTGACTGTACGGTCACTCTGAAAATTTCACTGAATCAAGAAATTTCTCCATTTTTCCAAGTGCCCTCAGTTAACACTCAAATAAACACTGCACTTGGAATATGAAGGGAACTCTCAAATACTCATTTTCAAACAGTGGCTCACTATTGCCTTATAATTTTCGTAAATGCCAAATGAAGAATCAAACAAATAAGAACCAAAGCGAATAAGAGCCAAATGGGTATGTATGAGCTTTAGTCCATGAACCACTTGAGTGGGTTTAACATCGGAGTTCATAAGAGCTTGCTCAATGGGCATGAAGCACAATCCTTTGCTTTGGTCACACTTGAGGAGAAGTAATCTCATATTGATCATGAGGCACAAATATCTCCAAATATGACAAGCGTCCTTTGTGTTTTCTATATGATGCATGCAACAAGCATTTTACATATGCATAGAAAGTAAACATGCCATGTGAATGCAAGTAATATTTAAACAAGACACAAAGTAAACCTAACAATGTCAAGTTCGAACCCCTCCCAAGCTTACTCACTATAAGCCATACCCTTGCCTTGAGAGAAGCCAAACCACCATCTCAAGCACTCCCCCTTGCTTATAGCTATCTTGGATGGGTTAGACATTGACTAATTTTTATGTGTTTTTCTTTTAGTTATTTACACATGCATGGATGCAAAGCATACTAGTCACAAAGGAGTCCTAATTACCATGCAATGCAAGAGAAGGAAAAACACACTACAACTACCAAGAACTAACACGGTTACCTCCCTCATGAGTAGATATGATGTTGAGGTCCATGTCACTTGTGATGGACTTCACTTGATCTTCAAGTAAGCTCCCGGTCCACCACCACCACCATCTTCTAGGTCTTGTTCTTGGGCACCAACTTGTACTTTGTTGACCTCTCAAGATGAACAATGCACTTAGGCACCCATATGCTCTTGACCTTTCTCTTCTTGTTTGGCGGTCCTAAAGCCTTAGCATTCACCTTGCCATCCTTGTTCCTAAAAAGCTTGAAATGTGTGTTCTCATGGAACAAGTTAGCGTTAGACAAAACAATAGAACTTCTCACCATAGGACAATCCTTGACGGTGTGGCCATCCTTGCAACACCTCTCGTAATAGTAGTCATCGGCGAGCAGGGGTTTGATCCATGCGGGGATGGATTCACTCGTCCAGATGATGTCGATGGCGGCGGGATATGAGCCAAGTCCCCGGTGGGAGACATTGTTCACAAGGTTTCTCCCAAGAATCTCCTTGTGGATAGCTCTACCACGTGTGAGGCTCTCGCAGCCATCCATCACCATCTTCCTCTCTTCCTTGATCTTATGATATTCCTCCAAAACAAATGGCTCAAGAGAAAAAACCTCGACTGAGGTGGTTAGTTCATCACACATAGTGGAAGCATCACTCTTACATGAACTAGAGGAGGAATAGGCAAGGTTATCAACATTGATGGCCTTAAAAGTAAGTTCAAGGGCCTCGTACTTCTCACTTAGCTCTACATGATCACCCTTGAGTTTGTCATAACTCTTGTTTAGGGCCTCATGAGATGTGACAAGGTCCTTGAGCTCACTCTCAAGCACACCAAAATGGTCCTTAGCCAACTTACACTATTTTTTTACCACATCCAACATTTTGGATTTCATGACGGTGATGTCGTGGGCTTTCTCAAGCATACTCCCTAGCTCGGCGCAAGAGAGTTCCTCATCATCGTTGTCATCACTGCTCTCACCGACACCTAACCGGTCTAGGTCTCACCATAGACCAAGAGTAACAACCTAGATCACACCCTCAAGTACACCGTAGCCTTAGATGTGCAAGATGCTCATGTTACTCTCACTGGCACTCTCAAGATATCCAATATCCTCTCCTAGTGCTCTTCTCTTTTCCTCTTGGACCTTACCAAATGCTCTCAGGTATTCCACTGGCCAACAGAGGTCTCCCAGACCCCAGCAACGAAGTTATATAGGCTTCCAACCTCCAACTAGTCGTTGCTCCACGAAATCCACTTTCTGGACCCCAATGATCGAACTGTCCAGTCAATGCCAGACCGGACCATCCGGTCTCTCTGGAATGGCTCCCAGAGCCGTTCGCTGCTCTGTCCAGACTGAACTCCTGTACTGACCAGACAGTCTGGTCAGCTGACCGGACAGTCTGGTCAGACTTTCTCTCTCCATTCCAGAGAGCTCCCAATTTGCATCCTCTCTGTCTTGGCGCATCTCCATACAGACTGGACCATCCGGTCTACTGACCGGACCGTCCGGTCACTATTGATCCTTGCGCAAACAAATTCCTTGCAAACTGCTCTCTGCCCACTTAGTGACCGTACAGTCTGGTCTCCATTGACTCCTCTGTCTGGTCACTTCGTCTAGAAGCTGAAACTCCTTGTCCTCGCTTGACTTCGTTTCCCGGCTTCTTCGAATTGCTCCTTGGCTTCTCCACTATCACCTAGTGCCTGTGATTTCACTGAGCATCCATGCACATCACCGACTAGCATGACCTAAAGAGACATGACCTAGACCCTCTTGAGAGTCTGGTGTTTCCTATGGACTCAAAGCCCTAACAACTAGACAAGTGTTCCAAACATTTGCTCCATAGCATGTCCTTAGCCTTGATCCATCTCCATCAACCCTTGGACTCCATCAAGCTCATCAAGCCTCCATGCTTGTGGTCATTGTCATCAATCGCCAAGGCAACCATCATCCATATGATTTATAGTAGAGTTTAGAGATGTTTCCTACATAGACAACACCCGTGTAGATATTAGCCCACAATTTCATAGTTGCCATCTATCACCAAAACATCCATACCTTGGGGATCTAATTGTCAATGGTCTTGAGTTAAGACCTTGTTTTCCTCTCTAGTGATTGCAAACTTATCCTTGAGAGAGCCACACACTACACATGGTGGTGGGAGAATTTTCGATCAAGTCTCATTTAGCAGCTTGGACTCGAGCTCTTTGGCTTTGAGGGTTTGAGCTTCCAACTCACTTGTGAGCTTAGGGCACTTCTGACATGCACCCAAAAGAGTTGGCCTAGCTTTGAATTCATCAAGCTCTTTAAGGGCACTCTCAAGCTGACTGGTAACTTGAGCATGCACATTTTCCCTCTGATTGAGATCATTGTTGGTCGTATCTATGCACCCACTTATATACCGCAAGAGGACGGTGTATGATTGTAGCACTTTTTCCCTTGAATTGAGTATTCCAAGGTATATCGAATCCACTGGGACCTTAGGGATTTATTAAACAAAGTTAACAGTAAAAGATCTAGTCAAGGATACTGTCAAGGTCAGGTTGCATGAGGGGGAGACTGGCCAGCGCAAAGATGCGCCAGACAGTAAATCTGTTGTTGCGCCGATCGGCGTGGTGATTGAGCCGATCGGCATACTAGTGAAACTGAGTCAAAGTGTGCGAGATCTAGTGAATCTGGGGTTGTGCCGATCAGCGCAGGCGTTGAGCCGATCAGCACATGGGTGGATCTAAGTCAAAGTTGTTGCGCCGATCGGCGCTGGGGTTGAGCCGATCGGCACACAGTGAGTCTAAGCCAAAAGTACACCAGATCTTGTAAACCTATGCTGATAAGTGAGTAGCCAGATATCTACTAGTGAGATCGTAACCAGATAGTCTAATTGAATAGCATCATAATGGGTAATCACATAGATCAATGAAAACCTATAATGAGTAAGACCACCCTGCTTTCCAAGCGGCTCCCGATTTATCGCTGTCGGGAGGAAACCCTTAATCGCGTGAGTATCTTATCCTACTTAACTATCCAATAGTGCTACGCAGGCTTAGTGCTGTCACTGCTAAACCACACTACTGGCATCGTCAAGCAACCATAATCAATACAATGTCCGAATACTATCCTAATCACCACAATTAAGATAATATCTACTTACTTAGCCTAGAACTAAGAAATTGGAATGAGCACATGCATGATTATAGAATCAAGATAGACAAATCACCAAAACTATCATCAACATATTCAATCATCCTTGAGATACATAGAGTAAGATTCATCCCCGTCGAGATGGCCTACCTTGACGGATCAACTCTTGACTCCAATGGTTCTCGAAACTCAACTAGAGATCTATTCTAACGGGGCAAGCCCCGGTGGCTCTAACTCACGGATCTGGTGTCCCTCTGTCGCCTCCTCTTCTGCGGCGAGGGTTTACAAGTATTTATAGGGGTTCTACTCGTAAAGGACTCGGTTTCTAGCAAATAAGGCGGTTGCGCCGATCGGCGCAAGCCGTGTCCTCTCTGATTTCTTCCCCGAGTCAATTCCTCTGTCTTCCACAGCTGCCATGTGGGCCTTTTCCTTCGAGATAAAGTCTTGTACTGCACGTTAAGATCTTGGAGTTCCATAAATCTTCTTGAAGTTCCATAATTCTTCATAGATAAATATCTTCAAGTGTCTTGCGCAGATAAACTTTCATAAACATGTGGAATGGACCTCGGTCACTTCTGTGGGTCAAAACACCCTTGCGCCGATCAGCTCATGGGCTACGCCGATCGGCGCACTGGGCTTCTTCAGTGCTTTTCGTCGGTTCTAGACTCCTGTCCTCTCCATGTTTCTGCAATAAAGCTCCAAAACAATGCATATACAAATATATAGGCAATATCATAGGTAAATGGCCTAAATTAGTATCAATTATGCTCTAATTGGGGCAATATTCACATATTAAAGGGGCACTTGGGAAGTGCCAACAATCATTCATCACAACTTGACAAGACTCACACTCAACAACAATGTCATCTCTAGCAAGCTTAGACCTAAGCAAAGTTATCCCATACTCAGCACTCTCCAACTTATACTTAAGCTCTCTACTCTCACAAATAGCACTGCGAAGCTTATCCTCTTGCATGAGCAAAACATCACGCAAATGATCAAGTTCAGAAGAGAGCTCATCAAGAGTGGGAGGTATCTCGCTTGTGTCGGAGTCGGAGCCAGAGTCGGTGTCGTGATCATTCTTTGCCATGAAGCAAAGCCCGGTGAAGCCGTCCTTCCTCTTGACTTATATTCTCAAGCTCCTCCTCCGAGCTTGTAATGCCTTTGCTTGATGTGAGGTCGACGTCGCTTAGAGCGGCAACGCAAGCGCGTGCAACTGCCTTCGCGAACTTCTTGGAGTTCTTGCCTTTCTTGTAGAAGCGGTTCTTCTTCTTCTTGAAATCTTCAGAGTTGTTGATGTGGTACCCGGCCTTCTTCTTCTTCTTGGAGCAGTCGGCGATGAAATGTCTAGGATCACCGCACTTGAAGCAATTGCACGGGCCACCACTTCTGCTCTCCTTGCGGTTGTTGTAGAACCGCCTAAACTTCCTTGTGAGCAATAGCAGCTGCTCATCGGGTATGCACTCTATCTGTTCATCGGAGGCTGCAACAAGAGAGGATAAAGTGAACTCCAAAGAAAGTTTGTCATGTGAGGGGTTAGTTTCATAAGAGGGACCACTGTGACTTCCCTTGTGAGAGCCAGAAAGCAAAGCCATGCTAGATGAAGGATTACTATGATTAGGACGAGATTTCCTAGACAGTTCATGAGATTTCAGCTTGCTATATAGTTGCTCACAATTAAGGGTGTTGAAATCAGCAGTTTCCTCTGGAGCAGCAATCTTAACCCCGCAAACATTTTCATCAAGAGAATACAATAATTGTTTGGCTCTATCATTTTAATTGTACACAAGGTTACCACAAACCCTCAAGCTGCAAACAATAGCCTCAAACCTACAAAAGGTATCATCTAGTGATTCGCCAGGTTTTTGTGCAAAGGTTTGGTACTGTCTATTGTTAGAGTCCTTACGCATAGACTTGACTTGGTTGGTACCCTCATGGTACATACAAAGTTTTTCCCAAATTGCATGTGCAGCGTCAAGATGTGCAACACGATCATGTTCATTCCTACCAAGAGCAGAGAGCAGAATATTGATAGCTTTGGAGTTGTTTTCATACTTGTTCAACTCACCAACGGGTGCAGTGTCGAGGTTGGCTGGTATGTTGTACTCTTGCTTGACAATGTTCCAGATAGCATGTCCTTGACTTAAGAGGTAAGCCTTGGTCCGTGATTTCCAATAGGGAAAGTCTTCCCCATCGAACATCCAAAGCCTGACTGCACGCTTCTCCATGTCGTCTCCGGATCACAAAGCCGGTTAAGGTCAACTAGTGATCAAACTGGATCTGATACCAATTAAAGGACCGAGAAGGCGACTAGAGGGGGGGTGAATAGAAGCCAATTAAAATTCTTCTCAAGAACTTGGCCTATGTCCCAACTACAACCAAAACCCTCCTCTAGACAAATCACCAAGGTTACACACACCAACTTGTGATGTGTTAACCCAAGGAATGATTTAAAGCAATAGGATACATAGCGAAAGCTCAAGGGGGTCAAAGGAGGAACAAACAAGATCCGAGAAAACGGAGCTTGACAAAAGTTCTGTAGTGCCCGACGGAAGTTCCGAAGTCCACGGCAGAGTATCTGTCACTCACGGAAGTTCCTGGCGATGGAAGTTCTGTCACTCACGGAAGTTCTATGATCCTTGACGTAAGTTCTGTCATGGTGACGGAAGTTCTGTCCTGGCGATGGAAGTTCTGTCCTGGACAGAACAGCAGCTCCGTTTTGGAAAGAAATTTACCAAAACCCTATCAAACAAACTCCAAAAATCACGAAATTTGGATCAGATCATCCACAAGACATCACGACTCTCCTCTAAAGAGATCTACTAAAATAGCACAAGGAATCATTATGAATTTCAGATCTTGTGCCAAGAACACCAAAATAGGGAAACTTGAGAAATCTATGAAATCAAGGGTGCTAGAGTTTTTGATTTGGTTAAGGACCCATATAGGATTTTTCTAGCTCATCATAGCATCAAGATCCCTCAAGAAATTCGTTCCAAAACTCACCCAAAAATAAGATCAAAAATTCCCGTAAAAATAGAGAAAAAGAGATATTCGGGATTTAGGGAGAAGAGAAGATCTTGAGCATGAAATTGAATCTCATATCATTGATCCTTGAATACAAGATTCATGGATACATGGCTAGGAAGCCACCCTCTTCCTCCCACTATTTGGAAGAGCAAGAGATGTCTCTCACACACCCACTACTCTCCACTAATACATGAAGACCTCTCCTAGCACTTTGAATGAAGACCTAAGGCAAGGCTAAGAGAAAGAGTGGCGCCTCTTCCACCTGTCCTACCTACCCTTATATAGGCCTAGGAGTTGTCCTAAAGACCATCCTACCCCCTACCTACAATACACTGCCACCTACCACTAGGGGCACAATCGTCCATCTTTTTCCTTGTTGCTCGAATGCTCTCGAGCCCTTCACGACTTAGCTTCGCCTCGACGCAAGTTCCACGATGGTGCCACGTGCACCACCAACCACTGCCATCGATTTTGAGGCCCAAACCGAGAAACCGCCTTGCACGCTTCTCAAAGCACGACTTCTCGATGTCGACGTGTGTCACCTTGTCCCGCGATCCTGACCACAGGCAAGTCTCTCTTGGTCCCGCTCTATTGGGCCCCCTTTCCACTTGCGTCGGTATCCCGTTCGCCTTGACTTGGTCAACACACTGTCTTTATCACCTCCACGGTTTTGAGGCTCAACCGCGAAACCGTCTGTGCTTCTTGTCTCTCCACATGTACGGTGTGGGTCATCCTTGACTTCACCCGGCCTCCCATCATCTGGCCCCAAGTCCCCAACTTGTGCCCGATCCTCTCGTCATTGACCGCCAAGTTGACTCCATTGACCTACACATCATGAGACAAGCAAACACATTTCCCATCTCCTGCAACTCCTCTAATATCTTCACCAATTCCGGTTAGTCATAACCATAACCAAGCACAAACTCATGCAATCCCCAAATACCCGTATTTCAACACCAAATCATCCAAAGTCAATTACTCATCGCATATTGGAAACCATGGCACATATCAACATGGTTTCTCAATTTGTATGATGTGCATATGAATTATACCGATCCCACTGAGTTGTGGGATGCACTTGAGCGCAAATATGTCGTCTCTAAAGCCGATCACCTATTGTACACGTGTGAGCAACTCTTTGACTTTAGCATTGACGCTGCAAAGTCGATAGTGTCTCAAGCTCACGAGTTACAGCTTTTGACCGGAGAGATTGTAAGTTTAGGATGTCCTCTGCCTGATCGAGTTGTGGCAGCGGGCATTATTGCCAAACTCCCTGCCTCGTGGAGAGATTTTGCCACAAGCTTGAAACACAAGAGGGAAGATATCTCTACCGAGAATCTGATTATAGCCCTCGATGTGGAAGAAAAAGCAAGAGCTAAAGATGCTCCAAGCACTTCTGCCGTTGCAGAGAATGGTGCTAGTGCAAATGTTGTAGTTGAAAAGAAAACTTACTACAACAAAAACAAGGGTAAGGTGTAGGCTAGTGGAAAGCCTAAAAAAACCACTAACTTCAAGAAGAACAATGTGAAAAAGGACAACAAAACATGCTATGTTTGTGGCAAACCAGGGCATCTAGCGAAACATTGCCGCCACCGCAAAGACAATTCTGATGGACAGCAGAAGAAGGCTGTCAATGTGACCATTGGCAAAAAACAACGGTGATGAGACCGATCCATCCGGGTATGGTAATTTACCATTTGTTTTTTCAGCCATTCAATCTTTAGATTGGTGGGTTGATACGGGTGCCAATGTTTATGTGTGTTCTGATTTGTCTATGTTCTCTTCTTAGTAGGGGATGCGGTCCTCCATCCTGATGGGAAACGGATCAGCTGCTTTTGTTCTTGGTGTTGGTACGATCGAACTGAAGCTCACTTCAGGAAAGAGTGTCCTTTTGAAGAACGTGCAACATGTTCCTACAATAAACAGGAACCTAATTAGTGTTTCCTTATTGTGTCAGGATGGTTATAAGTTAGTGTTTGAGTCAAATAAAGTTGTAATGTCCAAGTTTGGAAACTTTGTGGGCAAAGGCTATTTAAGTGGAGGCTTGTTCCGCTTGAATACTTTTGATTATTCCAATAATCTGAATGTTGCATCCGTGATTAATAAAAATATTTATGAGGCTGATGTGTGGCACTCATGTTTTTGTCATATAGGGTTTGACACAATTCCTAAGTTTAATATTGTCAAAGGATCAAAGTGTCAGTCTTGTGTGCAAGCAAAACAACCTCGATAACCATTTAAGAGTTTAGAGGAAAAGAGAGATTTGGCACCATTAGATCTTATTCATTCTGATTTGTGTGAAATGAATGGATTGTTGACAAAAGGAGGCAAGAGATATTTCATGACTTTTATTGATGATGCTACTCGTTTTTGCTATATTTACTTGCTAAAAACTAAAGATAAAGCTTTACATTACTTTAAGATTTATAAGGCTGAGGTTGAGAACCAACTTGAGAGGAAAATCAAACAATTACATGATGATCATGGAGGAGAGTATACCTCAAATGATTTTTCTCAAATATGTGCTGAACATGGTATTATCCATGAAGTGACACCACCATATTCACCTCAAGCGAATGGGGTGGCTGAGAGGAAAAACCAAACTCTAACAAATTTGGTGAATGCCATGTTAGAAAGCGCCGGTATGCCCTATGAATGGTGGGGGGAAGCTATCTTGATAGCTAATTTTGTCCTAAACAGGTTAGTGACTAAAAACAGAGAAGTCACTCCCTATGAAGGATGGAATGGGAGAAAACGCAATGTCAATTTCTTGAGGACTTGGAGATGTCTGGCGAAGGTTAATTTACATGAGCCAAAGAAGAGAAAGCTTGGACCCAAAACAGTAGACTATGCATTTTTGGGATATGCACATAACAGTACGGCCTATAGATTCTTAGTAGTTAAATCTGATACTCCTGAACAAAATGTAAATACTATCATGGAGTCGAGAGATGCTTTGTTCTTTGAGGATATATTTCCTATGAGAGCAGCAGGTAGCACTTCTCAGAGTGAGAATTATCATTATCATGTGAATGCTCCTGAGGATGACACACCACCATGTGAGATAAACAATGAATTATACACACCATCTGAAGAAGATGACAATATCATCAATGAAGCTCCTCGTAGGAGTAAGAGACAAAAGATTACAAAATCTTTTGGTGATGACTATATTGTGTATCTTGTGGATGATGTGCCCAACACTCTTTAAGAGGCTTATGCATCTTTAGATGCAGAATATTGGAAAGAGATAGTCCATAATGAGATGGACTCTATCATGTCAAATGGGACTTAGGAGATCACTGAGTGTCCAAGCGGGTGCAAACCAATTGGATGTAAGTGGATCTTTAAAAAGAAATTGAGGCCTGATGGTACTATTGAAAAGTACAAGGCTAGGCTTGTGGCCAAGGGATTCACACAAAGAGAAGGAGAGGATTTCTTTGATACATACTCTCTTGTTGCCCGAATTTCCATCATTAGAGTGCTCCTTGCTCTTGCAGCTTCCTATGATCTACATATCCATCAAATGGATGTAAAGACCGCTTTCCTTTATGGAGACTTAGAGGAAGAGATATATATGGAGCAGCCGGATGGGTATAAAATTCCTGGACAAGAGAACAAAGTGTGCAAATTAATAAAATCCCTATATGGCTTTAAACAATCACCCGAACAATGGCATAAAAAATTTGACACCACTTTGACATGTGTTGGATTTAGCGTAAACGAGGCAGATAAGTGTGTGTACTATCATTATGGTGGGGGTGAGGGAGTAATGTTGTGTTTATAAGTCGATGACATTTTAATTTTTGGAACAAGCACAAGAGTAATTGATGAGATCAAAACTTTCTTGTCAAGGTGTTTTCACATGAAAGACTTGGGACTAGCGGATGTGATCCTAAGTGTAAAGTTGATCAAAAGCGAAGATGGGATTACCTTGAGTCAATCCTACTATGCAGAAAAGATACTTAGCCGTTTTGGCTTTGAGGATAGTAAAATCTCTTCAACTTCCTATGATGTGACCATCAAGCTTCAAAAATTTGAAGGAGAGGGAAAAGATCAACTAAGAAATTCACAAATAATTGGCTCCCTCATGTATCTTGCGGATGCCACGAGACCTGACATCTCCTATGTTGTGAGCAAACTGAGTCGGTTTACATCAAACCCAGGAGATGATCATTGGAAGGCACTAGAGCGAGTGTTGCGTTGTTTGAGAGGCACAACCTCACTCCGAATTCACTACTCGGATATCCACCAGCGTTGGAAGGATATAGTGATTCCAATTAGATCTCAAATGCAGATGAGACCAAAGTCATGAGTGGCTATGTGCTTACGCTTGCTGGTGCTGCAGTTTCATGGAGGTCTTGTAAATAGACCGTGTTAACAAAATCCACGTGTGAAGTAGAACTTGTAGCACTAGAAACAGCTACTAATGAGGCTGAATGGCAAAGAGAGCTAAGGATGTACTTGCCTTTCATGGAAAAGTCGGTACCGCCTATCCTAATGTAGTGCGATAACCAATCAATGCTAGCTCAGGTTATGAATACGAAGAATAACTCAAAGTCCAATAAACATATCAAGCATAGACTGAAATTTATCAGAAAGATGAAAACCTCCGGAGTTATAGCTACGAGCTATGTGAAAAGCGAAAATAATCTGGCAGGCCCTTTTACAAAGGGGTTATCATGGAATTTGATGACCGTGATGTCTAAGAACATGGGTATGAGGCCCATCTAAAAGTTACACAACAATGGTAACCTGTCCTTTTTGATCGGAGATCCCTTGACTAAGGTAACAGGAAGAACAAGTTGATTGGTGTAATCAAAGAGTATATTATAAATAAATAAAATGTACCCATGTTCAAATGACAAAGCATTGTACTCTTGACTGTATGGAAGGTTGGCATTAAGCCTTAATATTTTCCGTTGTGAAAGATATTAGCCGACATGATATCTTGAAGAAAAGCACCTACTTGAGCTCAACTATAGGTCGTAGTTTGTGAGAATAGGGCATTCTCATAAAGGCTCATGAGAAGATTTGGGAGCAGACCATTAATGCTCTGGTTAGGCGAGGTTGTTTTGGCCGCCTAGTACCAGTTCTGATTTCAATTGAAGTCTGCCCACACAAGGCTAAGAATTCAAGGCCTAGTCCATTCTTCAGCTATGGAAAGATGAATATTGATATTCTAGGTTTAAGTTTAACCCGTACAGAACTTTTACCGAAATACTGGTATATTAACAATACTACATCACAGTGATCCTTTTGACCTCTATTCCTTGCTTTGGAATTGGTGGGGGATTGTTGGATTTTGGCCCATTTTATATAGCCCATCCAGAAGAAATTCCAAATCAATAAGTGGTTGTTGGTTTTAGTACCACCTTGCTAGTCTATGGTGGTCCACATCAACTTAAATAGTAGCACTCGTACCCATGATGAAATAAAGAGAGCATTAGGAGAGAAAGAAAGCATTGCTATAAGTACACACGCACGCACGCGCGCGCGCGTATACGCGCTTTTTGGTGTGACTTGTGACTTGCGACGCGCGACCGTGGCATGGCGTGTCTGTAAGCCTAAGTGATTTTTGCCACTCATATCCTACATCATATTCTGAACCGTTATGTACTAATCAAGAGGATTAATACATGGTTAGTACCATAATTAAAGTTAATAGGCCAGTCAGGCTATTGACTGCTAATTAGTGGGAAAACGACTCTTTGTGAGCAGTCGTGCCTATATAAGGCTCTGAAGACATCCAGGTTTGGAGACTAATCTTTTCTTTCCATTCCATCTGGAAAATCTGTGTTATGGTGTTGAGCTGCTCCAATCTCACCGGCTCTATTCCTTGGCGTGCACCGGGGAAAAGGGTGGATGGAATCTCCGAGCCTTTATTATCGTGAAGCCTGCACGAGGGGCAGCAATAAGATTTCTAGGCAGCGCATCTGCGCGGCCGCTCGAGGCTGATCCGTGACGATCTGCGCTGCCTTATCGATGAATTACAATGTCTACATTGGTGGTCTACTTTGTCTACTATTTGCGCTAAATTAAGCGCCGACAAACCCAACGTGAGTTCTAATGGCTCACCTGGTTATTATTGCTTTGCTCTACCTGTTGCATGTGTTAGTTAACATATCATGTTTTAATATCTATAAAATTTACCTAAAACTAAAATCTGAAAATAGAATAACACACATTTTTCCAACTTCGTTGTCCCGGTAAGACGCTGTGGATGATGGCAGGATCGGCCGGGAGGCGGCGCCACCGTTTGTAGAAGACGGCGCAGCGGAAGAGGAAAGACACGTCCAGTGGAACTGCTCTTGCAAGAATTTCAGCCACAAAGTCCTCCGGAAGGACCCGAGTCACCCGACCGTGTTTTTTAGATTATGCCGCTGAAGTGCCGGGATTTGTTTCTGACATTGCAGCGTTAAATCTCAAGCTTTACCTTGCTGGTATCTCAAGCTTTACCTTGCTGCCACATGGAGCGCCTGAGTTTTCTTCTGGGGCAAATCCAACAGAGACAAACACGTCTATAGGAGACTGGATAGTTTTGGATTAGTTCAATCGGCCTTGTTTCAGCAGGAAGGGATATTTTAGTTGTGCATATAGCTAGGTATTGCCAAGTCAGTTATATATATACTCGGCTAAATATGTTCATAAGCGTGTTCCGTACTTCCATCAATCAGACAAACGCACGACAAATCTGCAAGCTTATGATTATGTCTGACACAGTAGTGAAAATGTACATCGAATTAACTCTGTTCTTTTATTTTTGACGCCTGTTATTAGTTCAAAACTAAACTAACTAATCAGCATCAAATAAATAGGAACAGAGGTACAGAGATTCGCAGTTCTCATCATGATCAACAGCATCAGCCTGTAAATCACCTTCCCCCATCAATAACTCCCGTGACCGCCGGCGAAGGTGTGAGAGGCGCAATCGCATCCCTCTGCTCGCTGAACTCAAGCGTCGTATCGCTAGAGTAGTCAGTGGTAACATAGCTGTTCCCACCACGGAGCTGCCACTCAGTGATGTACCTCGGTTTCGTCACGACCTGAGTCATCTCAAAGTCTCTGGTGAGCATGGCCACGACCGTGGACATTGGAGGGCGCTGGTGAGGTGAGCCCTGGGTACAGAGGAGAGCAACCTTGATGACTCTGAGTGCCTCCTCGCTCTCGAATTCTTCTTCGAGCCTTGGGTCCACAATGCCGAGTGCTTGTCCCTTTTCATAGAGTTCCCAGGCCTGCACATATAGGAACAGCATGCATCGGTGATCAGTGGCTTGACAAGATTGGACTATGTTTTCCTTGACATAAGGATCTTACCCACTCAAAGAGAAACATTTTGTCTTCCTCCAGTGAGTTGTCGGTGTTTGAGCGACCAGCAACAGTCTCCAATACGACCACCCCAAATGCAAAAACGTCTACTTTTTCCGTCAGGTGGCCTTTCATTGCATACTCAGGCGCCAGGTAGCCCCTTCACAAACGGTAGGCTTATGCAATCAGGCCAGAGTTCAGGTCGTGAAAGATAGTTGATGGCAAAACAAACTTACAATGTGCCCGCAATTTTGGTGCTGACATGAGTCTTCTTCTCATCGTAGAGCTTGGCAAGCCCAAAATCTGAGATTTTGGGGGTTAGATCAGTGTCAAGTAGGATATTGCTAGCTTTGATGTCCCTGTGAACTATGCGCACGCTGGACTCCTCATGAAGATATGCTAGGCCTCTGGCTATGCCCACAATGATCTCAAATCGCGTTGACCAGTTGAGGCTCAAGCCACTGTCTCCTGTATATATAGAAGTAAAAGACATTGAGAATGGAAATAAGATGATAGGTGCTGGTGATCAGCATAAGTGTGCATACCGAAGAGTGCTCGATCAAGACTTCGGTTCTCAAGATACTCATAGACAAGTAGGGGCGGGCTGCTGTCAATGCAGCAACCATACATTTTCACAAGATTCCGGTGTTGCACTGCAGAAACTGTTGCTACCTCTGTCACAAACTGGCTTTTCCCTTGATGAGATGTCTGAGAAAGTTGTTTCACAGCTATTACCCTTCCATCAGATAGCTTACCCTACAGAGACAGTAACATAGTGTTAGTAATGTTTTTTTTTTTTTTTGATATAGACATCTAGGTTCCTATGAAGTTGCATTTTCTTACCAACTTAGAAAGACATTCAATTACAATTTACATGGTTAAATTTTAGAAAACTATCAAACCTTATAAACTAGCCCATATCCGCCTTCTCCAAGAATGTTTTGATGGCTGAAATTATCTGTAGCTAACTTCAGTTCAGCATTACTGAAGACATTTGGTCTTCCTACCATATTGTAAAGCTCTGTTTGATTTAAAAAAATCACAGGACAAGAAAAAAGAATATGTCAGTTGTTAGATATGACATGTCTGAATTACACTATAAATAGATCTGATAACCTTCTCGCTGCAGTGCTGCTCGTCTTCTCTTTTGTACCAGTATAAATATTCCCGCTAGGGCTGCTAGTCCAAATAAGAACGAACCAATCACTATTCCAGTAATTGCACCTGCTTTACTTTTCTTTTTGGGAACACCGTTTCGAACAGTTGGAGTAAAGTCTGAAAAGACGGTTCATTGTATTAGAAGTGAATAAAATATTGATGTATTTTAAGGAACATTTGAAGTCTTATCTAGTCATTGAGTGGGCCATACTTGGTGTCACACTTAAAGCAGATATTGTTGGTCCGTAGTATCCTTGTGCAGGAACGCAACAAGTTCCCTTGCCAGCCCAGAAGAGATGGATCTCAAGAAAGTTTTTGGATACAGTCGCATTGTATTTCTTATACACTGCAGTAAAAGACTTTCCACCTGCTGTCTGCCTTATGTCGAAATTCTTTTCTTTCAGATCACCCTGTAAATGCCAAGCGAGATAAAAAGTTCTCTCAGTTAGGAAATAGTACAACTTCCATGACAAAATTATTTTACCATCCACCCGACATATAATATACCTGCACATATATGTCAAAAACTCTTCTTCCTCTGCTTTGCCAGGTCTGTGAGTCTGGAAAGGAAAACTCTGCAAACTGAAGATCAACAGTGTAGTTTCCATTCTCAAGGCCAATGCCATAGTATCTCAGCGACGATGGTGACATCCTTGCAGTCTGAAATAGTTCTGAATCCAGTGCATTCTGGAACTGTTGGGAGCTGTAAATTACGTAACTTCCGTTTGGAGCCTGGTTAAATCTTCCTGTATTGCTAACCCCCCATCTTGTCTGACCTGTAACATAGTATGATGCAGCTCCAAGGTTTGTAGGATCGGTTTCATACATAGTGTTATCTGAGCCTCTCATGGATATGTTACTACCACAGTCTACTGCAAAGGAATAATCTGCCATTGAGTGGAACAAAAATGTAATCTTCACTGAGATTCATTAGATAGTAGTACTGCAGTAGATGGTAAACAGAGAAAAAAAATATACATTCTGGTGAACCACGGAAACAAGGAGTATCTTGCTGGAGACAGTTCAGGCCTGAAGGTAAAATGCTGTTCATTGAAAATTAAGTTATAAGAAGTCAATTGAAAACAAACTCTGGAAAGTGTAACTAATTTTCATAACTACCTGTTGTTACTGGTACTCAACACGAAGTTGTTTGCCACCAAATTCCTTGTAAAAAACATTTTAATTTGTCAACAGATAAATATAATCCTGCTCATATAATAATTTTTCCTTGGCATGACTAATCTCAGAACTTTCAACTTACAATTGCAAATTGTTCTCGGTAGCCCAAGATGGAAAACTACCAGTGAGCTGGTTGTAAGACAAGTCTCTGCAAACAATCTAAAAATTACTACAAATTTAGCAGATAAATTGTGGTAATAAACAAATTGCTGCCATATATTGCCATGTCGAATTACCAAACATACAAATTGTTTAACGAAGGGCTTTTTGCATCGGGCAGGCTTCCTGAAAGGCTATTATTTCCAAGAAACCTGAGGTGAAGTTTGAGATTAAAATAAAAGACGTAAGCCTAATATATCTTGACATCATGGAAATGACCTTCACAAAGAATTCCTTACAAGAATCCAAGATTTTGCAGATTCAAGATGGATTCAGGAATTTGACCAGTGATATTGTTAAAACTCAGATCCCTGTCATATAAGACATAATTATTACTTCAACAGAAGCCTTACACAGGGCTCTTCGAAAAGACACCGATAGGCACAGAAGATAGAACCATCCAAAACAACAGACTTACAGCAACGTTAATCCTTCAAGCTTAGAAAAATTTACTGTTGCAAGATTATCAGATATCCTACAGTTCCTCAATATTCTGCAGAAAAGCATTCGACTCAGAAGTCAATATTTCACAACTTTGCCAAGATATAGTACTGTATGTTCAAACTGGAAACGAATGTAGCGTACAGGACATTCAAAGACGTCAGATTACTGATAAAATCCAATGAAGAGCTTCCATTTAAAAGATCACCAATCCGCCTGCGCATGAGAATTTATAAGGGTATCAGTTTCATACCAAGATTGACTTCTCACCCATCAATGAAATAATATCACCAAAGTCCTTACAGGCTTGTCAATTTTGTTAGATTAGACAGGCTTACTGGGATTGGACCTTCAAAAGAATTTCCTTGGAACCACCTACAAGTTCATAAGTTTAATCCATATAACACTGGGTGATTTAAAGCCATATTTGTCAATAGAATGTAAAAGTAAGCTCTACATATCAGAACATATGTGGAGCTTGATTTGTTCATAAGTGAAACATATCCGACAATTACTTTGAACATGGAAAAAGGACACCTACTACAGAGCATTTCCTTGTTAGAAACTGTGGCATATTAACTATAGGTGAAGCAAAGGAATCTTACAAATCTTCCAGCTTAGTTAAGCTCCCAAGATAATCAGGTATTTTTCCAGTAAAATCGTTGTCTGGTGCCCACCTAAATCCAGAAGAAAAAATTTGAAGTTAAGGGCGTGATATCACAGTGCACATGGTGGCTGTGTTGTTGAGCATACAGGATCCTCAAGTTTGTAAGTTTTGAGAACGTTGAAGGGAATGGACCGCTGAATCCAGAGCTACCCAAGTATCTGCAATTGAAAATTTGAGAAACTCAGCTACTATGCAAAGATCAATCCTAAATAAGTTATTCAGAAGTCAAAGTTTAGCAGCTCAAAAGTAGTACTTCTCTGTTTTGAAATTGTTGTCGTTAGGAAAACAATTCTAGTTTAATTTTGAACTAAAATTCTTGTCCTATCGGCTCTAGTTTAAGAACGGAAGGAGTATTTACATTTGTTCAAGTTTGACCAAGTTCCCCAGTTCTTCAGGAAGTTCGCCGGTATAATTGTTCGAGCCGATACCCCTGTAAGAAAAAGTAAATAAATCAATTACACATAGGGATTTTATTTTATCATCTCAAAAGAGGCATATTTTGGTATTAATAAGTCAACTGATCCACAAGTTTCACTCACTTAAACTTGCTTAAATATGTGAAATACCATATAACAAAGGGAAATATAATTGACATAAGAGACTACATTTAAGTACGTTTGATTTTTTGTGTATCACTAAATCATAGTTAACTTTTGAACAGGGATGCGAGATTAGCAGGTTTCATGTTGAACCTTGTAGATAAAGTGAGCAGAAGAGACTTCTTACAGTGAGAGAAGATTCGTGAGATTCCCTAGCTCTTTTGGAAGTGGTCCAGATAGCGGATTGTGTGCCAGGGATCTTGCAATATTTTTTAAAAAATATGTTAAGACAGAGCACTAACCAAGTAACTAGTGATTGGTTTACTCTCAGAATCTAAAATTTAACCCTTACAAGTACTGCAGGGCAGTAAACTTTCCAATGAATGATGGCAGGGGGCCAGTCAAATAATTTTGCCTGAGGTTCCTGAAGCCACATCAGAATCAATAAGATAATTAGCCAAATATTGAAATATTTTGTCTGTCACGTGAGTCGAGAATTCATAACATGGTTAGTGATTCATTTATGCAAAAAAAAAACGTCTTCAAAACAGAGTTGAGAAAGCTCAAATTCCATACAGATTAGTCAGATATGTCAGATTCTGCAGCTCGGCGGGTATCTGACCGACTACATTTAACATGTATACTTTCCTGCACACAGGGAGTTCATGTCAGAAAAATTCCTCGTACAAGTAAACAAAAGATCGAGCTTTGCTTAACCAAATAGGATGTCCTGACAAATTCCATGCTCAAATCAACAGAAAGACATCGCGCGCGTGGCGCACGACCCTCGTAGGCATTTCGTCGACCAGGTGCCGTGCAGTGGAGCTGCAGCGTCTGAGTGGAGAGACAGAGTAGAGGGGGGAGCAGAGCAGGGAAGTAGGAACGTACAGCTTGGTGATATGGCAGACGGTGGAGGCGTTGAAGGAGCAGTCGCACTTGATGCCCAGTTTGATGTTGGGATCATTGTCGACGTCGGTGTTGTCAACGGCGATGCCGCTGCATGGCTCGCCGCTGATGTTCCACCTCGGCGACGCTTGCAGGCCCCATATCCCCATAATCGTGTTCAGCGCCGCGACTGCGAGTCACAAAAAAGTCATACATGCAGATGCAGGAGCCAAGGAAAAACTAAACAATAGTTTGTTTTTCTGCATTTATCTCTGCCCCAGTGCGTGAAACGGTGAACGACATCAACCATGTTGAAAACCTGCCACCTCGAAATCGGAATTTTTATGGCTAATGTGAAATTTGTTTCACGTGTACAATATCTCATATTTCTAGAGTTTAAATATCCAACATTTTTGCTTTAACAGTTTAACAATTTGCCAATGTGACCAACTATATTTTAAGTGTAATTTGAATATGTTACCATAGTTAAAGCAAATCTATTTAATTAATAATAAAAGGAGATGACTTTTCCAGCCCTCAATCTCCTTTATATGCAATCGTAGATTAAAATCTAGCCCTCCACGTAAGTACATATCTTTTTAATTGAAAACACATCACAGATCGGTTCCCCTCTATGACTCTATCCGCTCACGTACCCTTTCCCTTCATGATGCAACGACTGCCGCAGGAGGCACAGGCGCAGGGCAGGATGGGCTGTACGTGATGGCGGATGATCTGCAGTATAAGAGACGAGCAGAGGCGAGCAGGTTTTTCTTGGGATGACAGGCGATGTGCAGAAGGATTATGAGAAGCGTTTATAGCAGGTAGCTTCCAGGTCGATCTGAACCTAGCTTTTCCCATCTACTCTCTGGAGCCGTTCTTTGTGATCGGCTTGCAAGGTTTTGGATAGTGAACTACATATATACGCGGTAGAGACTAGAGGCAACGGTGGTGACCAAGGTGCCGCTGATGCCAATGATGCAGCCCAAACTCTATGGGACACATGGAGCCACTTCTGCCGAGATGCCAATCAGAGCCATATGTCCTTTATAGCGCCATAGCAGGGTAGAATATGCAACTTGGTCTATGAAGATCGAAATCCACAACAGGTTGATGTCGTCTAGATGGTATATGCCCCCATTGCAGACATCAGATTTCAGTGTCAGCAGTCAAGCTTGGGCAGTAAATTTATCAGAAAGTCTATGTATCTAGATATGCCTCAGCCTCCTGGGTTAGGACTTCCAGAACAACCCACGACAAACCACATACATTCAGATTCATAAGTTATGGTAAGCAACTGCATTTCATTTATATATGCTTGATCATACAAGCTAGCTATTCGCAACTTTTACACATAAATATTTCTTTTACTTAATATGTTCAATGGTTCTAGATGAGTTGGCACGAACAAAACTGATCAGCACGAGAAATCTCAGCTCTCAAGTAAGTTTAATTATCTCGCTCTGAATTAAAAGGTATTATTTTACTAGGTTATATAGAGCAGACAATTATATGAAAATGATTCCACTACTAGCATATGATTCAACTGCAAGCCATATGTAGTAAAAGTATTAAAGGTTCCATATAAGGGCGTATTTTTAAAAAAAATTGGTCTCATGACTTGCCTCAAAAAAGTTTTTAGATATACCAAATTTATTTAATTGTTTAAATCAATTATTTGCATACTATATGAACATGAGTCTCAGCTCTCAAGTATGTTTAATTATCTCTATCTGAATGAACAAGTATTATTTTACTAGGTTATATAGAGCAGACAATCAGAATACGATTCCACTACCTATATGGATATGATTGCACTACAAACCAGATGTAATAAAAGTAATAAAGGTTCCAAGTAATGGCACATATGAAACAAAATTGGTCTCATGACTTGGCTCAAAAAGTTTTTACAAAAACAAAATTTTGTTAGTTGTTTTAATCAATTATTAGCATACTATCTAACTATTGAAATTTAATGTCATAGATGCCATAAAAATATTATACATAAAGTTGGAAAAATGTATGCGATATTTATCTGGGTATCCGCGCGCAATAGCGCGGGCAATCATGCTAGTTCTTAATAAAAGAGAAACAGACCAACGTTTTTCAACACAAGTATTAGACCAAGTTTCCTTGGATTTCTGGTTGAGTTTCTTGGTAGAAATGAGAAATCCTACTGAATAGCTTCAGTTTCTAGTCTTTTACCGAGAAGACCGTGCCAAACGATTTCGTAGGAACCAGCAGAAAAATAACATGATCTTAGTATTCAAAAGAACTAAAGGAGTACAGCAAATAAATTTAACCGTTGAGCTTTGAAATTGAAACACTTTAAGACCGCACACTAGTACCTTCGAGAGGATCGGTTCTTGATGCTTGTTGAGTCTGAGCAACTGCAACCCACGCGTATCCAAGGAGCAGCAGCCACACCAGTTGCCCATGGCAGTTGCTGCTTCTACACCCCATCTCTCTCTCTCTCTCTCTCTCTCTCTCTCTCTCTCTCTCTCTCAGCAAGGAGTTCGAAGCTCTTTAAAGCTTCAGGGATTTGCAAACTGCAGCCAACAACCCGACGTAGGACGACAGTAGGTGTAATTACTGTTACAAAGTTGACCATGAGCGAGCGAGACTCTTAGTGACCTCGTCATTATCTGCCTCCTCTCCAAGTTCCAAGTGCCCCAGACATTTTAAACGGTGAATATATCTTTTATATTCAAATAACTTCTAGCTTTTGTTCTATGTTGATCGTTTCTATCTTTGACCATCAATTTTTAGAAATTTAATAGTTAAATTACGAATTTCTTGATAGTGATAGTAAAAAAAAAATTGCTTGCTGATCAGAGGGAGTAAACAATATTTCCCTAATAGTTCTTTTATTTTTAATTTGCTTGAACCTTTTTCCCCTCTAATCATAGGAATCCGTACAACATAGATGACTTCATATTACAAAGACTGAGAGTTTCTCTCCCCCCCAAGTCAGTGGTACAGCATATAAAATAAGGCACTTCTATTGTCTAATATAATTACCCACTTGGATATAATAGACACGTTGTCTAAATAACAGTTTGAGATGCTCTAACCTTACCTACATGATGGCAATATATGTATACAGGGCACAATCAGTCAATGTTGAGTATTGTCCACCAAACGTCCACCACGATTCTTTTTGTGCCTAGTGGGTACTTGAAAGACTCAACGTGGAGTTCAACCATACTGTACGTCATCTCGATGTAGTCTGAACAATTTTTTTGAGAAAATGAAAAGTCTTCCTGCCTCTACGAGACCGTACACAGCATATAACTTATGACAAAACGCAGCCTAGGCTGTAGTCTGAATAATACTGTTCAGCACCATTGAAATATATATACCTCTACTGTGGATTTTCATTTTCTTTAGCTGTGTACTTTGACGGACTCCAATTGAGTATGCAGTAGGTACAAATTATTGGAACTGTCGTATGTCTATTGGGAATTGATTAAACAATGCCAACTTACTTCTGTTTTTCTGCAGGAGTCTGCGGATCAATTTTTTCTTTTTTTTTTAGAGTTCAAGAAGGGCAAAACCGGTTTGCAGCGCTGGCTAATTAAGGTTTCATACAGTGATTTGGCTCATCTCCGTTTACTACCTATTACATCCGCCTAGAATGCGCAACTTACAGCCTTGCAATCCCTTCCATTCTCCATGCAGATCATCATTGTCATAAATCCTTCCGACGTCTTCGCCTTCTGTAGCTTCCACCATTCGCACACTCTCTTTTTCTTTGCTGCGCTCAGCATATAGAAGATGTTCTTGGATCAGCCGAAAGCTTACGCCGCCTGCGAAGATGCAGAGCTGTTCGCTTTCATGATTTTCACGCTACGTGAGGACTTACATGGGCTGGTTCGATGTTGATGAAGGTCTAATAAGTAGGGCTGGTTCAATGGTGATAACGGTCACCGTACCACTTGTCTTTTGGACTCGGTCCATATATAATAATATATTGGCTAGATCTTATCTTCGTTGCAATGGATTGTTTCACATGGATCTTCTAGAATGGATACATAAAGGATAATTTTTATGTGCGACGCTTGAAAATTTTGGTTTTGTCTGCAGCATAGTAAACCAAAAAACTTTGTTTGCAGGACCTATAGTTCATTTTCAGTGTCCTGTAGACAAAAGATTTTATATCCGTGTCCTATAGACAAAATCAAAATTATATAGTGTTATGTAGACAAGTTTATAGAATTTGTGAAATAATGTTAGGAATATTAGTCAAATTTGCCAAATGGACTGTATGTTAGTTCTCGACTTAATGCTAGTAGATTCATCCGTAAACTCATCTATCCTAGGTAAAATACGATATAAGAATATAGATATAGCATCATCACAAATCTTATATTTACTATAATCCCTTCGTACTAAAATTGTTATCTTTATTAACTTTTTTAGTTATGTTTAACCATTTAATTTAATTTTTTAAAAAAGTTATTATATTTTCTATAATATGTTTTATTACTATTGAAACATAACTTATAATTTTACATATCTGAACAAATATTTTGAATGATGAGTGCTCAAACATAACTACAAAAGTCAATAACAATAATAATTTTAGAATAGACACTACCACAAAAGTGGTCTTAAGCGGCGCTTGAAAACAAGTCTAGCGCGGTAATATTATCCCCGCCTCTATAGTGTTTTAGACACTTCTAACAGCAGTTTAAGATCTGAACCATAGCTAAAAAATAATTTTTAACGGTGGTTCACGTAATGGGCCATCGTTAATAAGAAATCATCATTTGTACTGGCGGACCAGTTCTTCACCCGCCACTATTTGGGCATGTATGCTCTTTCCAACCCACTTCACTCACCGACCACTATAAAAGAAGGAAAAAACCCTAGCCGTCTTACCTCCTTCCCCTCTCTTGCCGTGTTGACGCGAAAATCACATGCGTGACCTGGGAGATCTGCTTAGCTCTAGTGCAGGCTCAATACAGAAACCGGGACGTGCCAGTAGAGACAAACGGTTAAATTCCACGGGTCACCGGTCTAAGACAGGCCGATGAAGAAAGCCGATAATCACTGTTAGTGAAAACCAACCGATGGCTATAAACAGCGAATGATATTATTAAAATAAACTAATCGGCTAATTTGAATCGATTCATCGGTAATTCAATAAATAAGTATTAAATATCACATGAACAGTGCTGATGAGAACTAAATCGATAGAGCAAAGTTGATAAAATTATGAAATACACGCCAAACTTGCTCTAGCGATGAAGTAAATTCGACAGGCCAGAGTCGATAGGAATACAGTAATCATGCAAAGACTATCCCTATCGATAGTGCTAAGTCGATAGATCTAATAGCTGGTATTGCAAATATGCCTAAAGATCACAGATCTAAACCTTCTTAAATAGAAGAGGGCAATTGACTTGTAATATACAGCAATAAATAGGAAAACACTGAGAAGCCGATTGAACCGTGATAACCTGTCGGCTAAACGTCCCGACAGAACTCTATCGACTCCACCTATAAACAATCTAATCTAACCCTATCAACCCAGCAAGAGATCAAAGTCGATACAACCTTGATGATTCGAATAGATCGAACTTAATCGAGACCGTGTTCAAACACGGTAAATAGAGCTAGATTTAAACTAATTATAGATAGGATCGATCGAGTGACTCGAATAAAAGATCTAAAACTTAGCCTATAAAACCCACAGAAATTGCAGAAGTTCGAACTTAACCAAGACAGTAATGCAATCTAAGTTGATAATACGAGCCAAATAAAGATCTAATTACCCAATAACTAGCAATTCTAAAGATAATAACTAGAATATCAAATCAATGAGAAAGTACTAGTTGGAGTCGATAGAATTACCGAGGGTGCCTAATCCAAGTCTCTCACCGAGATCGAAGCCGATGCAGCCCGTGCGAGACGAGGATGTCATCGAGAAAAAGTTTGGTGATGCGCCGAATTGTATTAAACGAAAGTGTTGTTCTTTCTCGTACAGATCCTATTACATATTTATAGTCCCATGCAAGGAAAATCTGACCCGACTCGGTCAGGACTTTAATAAACCGACTCCGCTTATTTAAACTAAATCTAAACTAGAAAATAAAAAGAGATAAAATAACCCAACTAGGCCTGCTTTATTTTCTTCGGCCGTCAAACTTCTCTTGGCTCGGCCGATTCTAAACCCTTGTCGCTGATCAATGGGACCGGTCCAAATTCTGGTGCCAAGAAATGCCCCCCAAGTCCGGGGTATGAAATCTTCGTGCGCCGGATTTTACCTCTTCGTTTATCGCGCGCTTTTATCACCCTACTGCTTTATGACCTAGTAAATGGAGCCAGTCAAGAGCCATCCGCTCGTCAGGTCATGCCTTCGGTACACCAACCAACCACTCATGACCTTTAAATGTGGTCTACTATTTCCTACGTCGCCTTAACTGCTAGCTTTACTTTTTGATCGTCCTCGTGCTTATCCTTCCCCCTCGGGTTTCTATGCAAGCCTTATCGCTTCCTATTCCTTCAATGAAGCACTTCCCCCTCGGGTTTCTATGCAAGCCTTATCGCTTCCTATTCCTTCAATGAAGCAGCGTTTGGACTCCTCAAAGGCCAAATCTAGTTCCTATAAATAACTCCTTCTGTCAGCCTTATTCCCCTCATCTTGCTTACCACCTTCAACCATGGGACTCTTATTGAGAGCTTTGATAGAAAAATACCATCTATCTCCAAACCTACTGAACATTTTGTGGTGAATACTTTTTGCTTCTCTTGCCCCCAGAGTCCTCCTTTCAATCCAAATCTTGTAGCTCCTCCTGCCCATAAGCCAATCCGCTGGTTCTTCTGCCCCTGGATAACAGCATAGGTGTCGAGAATGGCATCGGTGGAGCAGCCCTCTCTCCCTCTTGTCCGACGGGTGATGTCTGATGACACTGCCACTCCTGAAGGGGATGTGGAGGAAGCTGCTGGTGCATTTTTCCTCTTCTATTTACTTCCCTCCACGCGCTTTGGATGTTAATAATTACATCTTCATCCCCTAGCTATCATAGAAGAATAGGTTTCACCGAAATCGGGTAACCAGCGTGTTTTTTCATCTTTAACATTGGCCATCTGTAATTAATGGAAACCTTCTCTGCTTTACAAACATCTTAATCTCTGTCTTGTATGTTGTGCTTTTACTTTTATATCTTTTCCGCTAAGGGCGATATCAGTAATATCAGCCATCTGAAGTCGATGTGTGCACATCGGCTGTAGAACACTCACTTTCTTCTTCTTCAATCTTTTAGTTTTCTGCTAAGGATGATATTTCCATATCGGTCATGATCAAGCACTCGAGATCATGAGCCAACCCAAACGCTTGGATGATAGCTTTTTAAATATTTAACATTAATCGCTCTTCCAAACTCCTCTCCATCCAATCCATGTAAGAAATATGCATTGCCGGGTGCACATCGACTAACTTTAAATGGTCCTTCCCAAGTCGGAGACCATTTTCCAAATCGACTATCTCTAGAGCCGATGGGCATAATTCTTGGGCACCTTTTGCAAAACTCTTGGGCACCACCTTTTTATTGTAAAATCTAGCCACACGAGCTTTATTCTCTTGAATTTTCTCCAGGGCCCTCATTCGATGCTACACGACATCTTCTAACTCATCACACATAACCCACCTATAATCATCGACTGATAATTGATCTTGCAACTCTATTCTTCTGGACCCCAAATTCGTTTCCCATGGCAACACTGCTTCATGCCCATAAACTAACTGATATGGTGATACCTTTATAGACCCATGCCACGCCATTCTATAGGCCCATAATGACTCAGCCAATGTTGTATGGCACCTCTTAGGTTGCTCGTCAATCTTCCTTTTGATAAGCTTGATCAAACTCTTATTAGACGCTTCTGCCTGACCATTGGCTTGAGCATAATAAGGTGACGAATTCAACAACTTGATCCCCATACTATCGGCAAAGCTTTAAAACTCTTCCGAAGTATACACAGAATCCTGATCAGTAGTAATAGTCTGCGGCACACCAAACATGTAAATAATATGCTCCTTCACAAAGTTGATCACATCGTTAGTTGTCACATTCTTCATTGGCACTGCTTCAACCCACTTTGTGAAATAATCTGTCGCTGCCAGAATATACTTGTGACCTTTGCTTGACGCTGGATAAATTTGGCTAATCATATACATACCCCATCCTCTAAACGGCCAAGGCTTAATGATCGGATTCATAGCTGATGCCAGCGCCCTCTGAATTGCTCCAAATTTCTGGCAGTCTTACACCCCTTGTAATACCTAAAGCAATCTTCTAACATACTTGGCCAATAATACCCAGTCCTTTTTAGCAACCATCTCATTTTATGAGCCGATTGATGGGTACCACAAATGCCCTCATGGACTTCGCACATAACCACCTTGGCTTCTTCTTGATTTAAACATCTTAACAATACACCATTAATCGTCTGATAATAAAGCTTTTCCTTTAATAAAACATACCTCAACGCCATGTATCTGATTTTACGAGGAGTGCGCTGCGCTGGATCTTTGAGATATTGCACTATCTTGATCCTCCAATCTTCTTCATCAACATTGATTTCATTGACATCAACCTTATCGACACTAACTTGCTTAGCTTCATCAACATCGGCAATTTCAACAATCGTATCATCAGTATTTAGTTGGCATCCCGATGCCTTCTATGCCAAATCAATTGCCTCCATATTTTGCTCCCTTGGGACATGCTTGAAATTCACGACCTTAAAGCATCGTATCACATCCTGACACGGCATAAAACACCCTCAGAATATCATCTCTGCATTGAAAATCTCCTGCTAATTGCCCGAGTACCAGCAACAAATCACCAATGATCTCAACGAAATCAGCCCCAACTTCTCTCAAAACCTGCAGATCTTTGAGAACAGCTCTATACTCAACTTGATTGTTAGTCGATACCTCCACAGCAAATGCAAACTCAAATCTTGCCCCTCGAGGCGATATGATGATGAGCCCGATACCACATACATTCTTACATACAGAACCATCGAAAAACAGCAACCATGGTATCGGCTCCACCATCAACATATTCGATCCACAATGTTCAACAACCAAATCAGCCAGAACCTGACCCTTGACTGCCTTGGCAGACTCATAACTTAGATCATATTCGGCTAGAGCAAGCATCCACTTACCAATTCTTCCTTTCAAAATAGGGCCCCATAGCATATATTTGATGACATCGGCTTTGCAAACCACCACACATCCATTCGATAGCAGATAATGCCTCAACATTACACATGAGAAATATAAACATAAGCACAACTTCTCAATCTCAATGTACCTGGTTTTAGCATCAGTCAATCTTCGACTTAAATAGAACATGACCCTCTCCTTGCCGTCTTGTTCTTGAATCAAAGTCGATCCAATAGACTTCTTATCTGCAGCAAGGTATAGCTTAAAGGGTAGCCCTTCTCTCGCTGGGACCAACACGGGAGGCGCGATCAGGTACCTCTTAATATCATCTAAAGCTTTTTGATGTTCAAGCTGCCATACAAATTTCTGATCGGCCTTCAGCTTTAATAATGGAGTGAACGCATCTAGCCTACCCGATAAATTGGATATGAATCTTCTGATAAAATTAACTTTTCCAATCAAGGATTGTAGCCCAGTGTTATTGGCAGGAGGCTCGATATCATTAACAGCTTTAATACTCTTAGGGCCAAATTTAATCCCTCGCTCATGCATGATAAAACCCAGAAACTGACCAGCCGATACGCCAAAAGCACACTTCTTAGGATTCATTTTTAAACCATACCTTCTAGTCCTCTCGAGTGCTTCCCGCAAATCGGCCACATGATCCTCTATCCTCCTGGATTTAACCACAACATTATCAATATAAATTTCCACTAACCTGCCGATCAAGTCATGGAAAATATAATTCATGGCCCTATGATATGTGGCCCCAGCATTCTTCAATCCAAACATCATGACAACCCATTCATATAAACCAATAGCCCCTGGACACCTGAAAGCAGTCTTCGGTATATCTTCTTCTGCCATAAAAATCTGATTGTAACCAGCATTGCCATCCATGAAACTAACAATCTTATGTCCAGCTGCTGCATCAACCAGAAGATCTGCAACCGACATCAGGTAATCATCTTTAATAAATGTCGGTCGGGGCTTGTTGCCATCCTCTATATTCACTTCTTGCAATTCATCACCGACATAAACCCTTTTCCTAACCTGCCACCTTCTACAAACTCCATTGTAGTGTCTGTCAGAGAAACAACTTTGAATTTAACTGGTCCACCACCTCAATACCCTGAGTAGTAATTTTGATATAGTTCCCATCCCAAATCCTGCCAGAAAGACACTCCATATCATCTGCGTGCCATGGTGCTAAATCGGCCGATGCAATGTTGACGGTTTCATCGGCCGAAACCACCTCCACTCGATCACCAATCCACTGAATCACCGACTGATGCATTGTCGATGGTACACAGCAATTCGCATGTATCCAATCACGACCCAGTAGAAGGATATAAGTTCTCTTTCCTCCAATAACAAAGAACGTAACCAGCAAAGTTTTGTTGCCGATCGTGAGTTCCATATTCAAAACACCTTTGGCTGCTGCAGTACGACCACCATAATCCCGCAAAATCATGTTAGTATCGATTATATCATCATCGGTCTTACCCAACTTCCTGGCAGTAGTGGTTGGCATGATATTGATCGCAGCGCCTTCATCAACCATCATTTTCCCCATCGGCATCCCGTTGACAAACCCTTTTAAATATAAATCCTTCAAGTGCTGATGTTTTGCTTCATCTGGTTATCAAATACACACTGAGGCACCTCATCATCATCAGCAAACAATTCGTCTTCCGAGGCCATGAACTCCTACGGAAGCATCATCACCATGCCCGCTGTAGCACCGGGCACCTATACCCGTGATTTTACCTTTGGTCTCCAGACCTTTTTAGGCAGCTGATCGTCATCCTTATCATAATAATATCTGCCAGCCCTTATCTATCGGCATCGCATCCTCTGGATTCTTCGTTTCTAGCTCCTAGAAAACATACCAGATGGACACCATTGCTCTTCTTGTGCTTGTTCTTCCTGGAGCTCTTTATCAACTTCTTCATCGAAGTGAACTTCTTCTTCAGTCTTCTTGGGGCCAAGTCGGTCAAAAGCTGACACCCTTTCATTCTCATCGACTTTACTTTTCATCGACTCTTTACTGTTGCTTTGTCGATCTTGCTGTCGATAGAACTTTGGATCTTCTCTGTACATCCGATTTACACGCTCATTGCAACCACGACAATTGTCGATCGAAAGCAGCTTCATGTTATTCTCCCAGCAATACTTGAAAAACAGACACTCCTAGTGTGGATCAAACTGTGACCCCTTTACGGGGGAAATTCCTTCGTGGCCATCAGAAATTTTTTTGATTCCTTATTAGCCATCAAAAATTTTGAAGTTCCCTAGTGGCCATTGGATTGAAATTTTTTGCCTTATTGGCCATCCTAGTGTTAAAACTGAAAAATAAAAGACATTTTTGCCCCTAACAACAATTTTGTGCAGATGTTCCTTATTAATCATAGAATTTCATTAATATAGTTTCTTAATATGAACAAAATATGGGTATGCACTTTTAAGTTTTATTTAGCAGATACATTTTTTTACTAATGTAAAGAAAATACATATTCTGGCTGTCCAAAATTCAAAAATACACACTCATGATGTTCAGATTTATAAATTAAGTATTAACTAATATTAGTTTTTCATTTCATGGTTAATAAGGACTATTGGTCACAAAGATGCTACAAAGGGTAAAACTGACTTTTCTTCTCCAAGTTTGGCACTATGATGGCCAATAAGGCAAAAATATTTAACTCCATGGCCACTTGGGAAATTGAAAATTTTTTATGGCCAATAAGGAAACAGAAAAAATTTTGATGGCCACTATGGAATTTTCTCTTCCTTTAATTCTCTGTCCCTTTTCTTCTGATATCGGCTAATAAAAGCTTCAACATTATCGATACCAGCCATGTTAACATTTGCAGGGAATGGATGTCCATCGATCATCATAGTACCTTTGGTAAACTTTATCTTGCCCTGCTCAATCGTCGACTGAGTCTCTCTTCTGAATACCTTGCATTCATTGGTGTAATGAGATGGCGAGTTGTGCCACTTGTAGTACCTCTTCTTCTTCAATTCTTCAGCAGGTGGTATCACATGATTAAGTGGCAACTGAATGTGCTTCTCCTGCAACAGCATGTCAAATATCTTATCAGCCTTAGTGATGTCAAAGTCATACTTTTCTTCCGGCTCATTCTGCTTCACCCAAGGACATGACAAAATATTCTTATTCCTCGTCCACTCAGCCATATTGACATCTTCGGTCTCCTCCCCAGATTCAGAGTTGTAATCATTATAGTTGACTTGAATTGGCCTGGACAGTGCCCCCCCCCCCCCGAGTCAGATTCTCCTAGATAGATACCTTCTGTACTAATTAGGACAAGCTCTCAAACTCAGCCGAGGGAAACTTTTCCCTTAGGAGCGCTATTAACCCATTAAAAGCAATCTTCGCCATCTGATTATCTGTTAATTGGAGACTGAAACACTTGTTGCGCACTTCCCTGAACCTCTGCACATAATCATGCACAGACTCACCAGCTTTCTGCCTTACAGCAATCAAATCTGACAATCTCATCTCCTTGGTCTCAGCGAAGAGATACTTGTGAAACTTCTATTCAAGATCGGCCCAAGTTATAATAGAATTCAGGGGCAACGATGCGAAGCACGAAAAAGCCAAACCGGACAATGATAACGGAAACAACCTGATCTACAATGCTTCGGTAGCTCCTGCCTCTCCATATTGCACCGAAAACCGGCTGATATGCTCAACAGTGGTAGTATTGTCTTGTCCAGTGAACTTAGTGAATTCTGGTGGTCTGTATCGACTCGGCATAGGGATTCAATCATAACTCGGCGGATACGGGGGTCGATACATATACGTCTGCTGCTTTGGTTTTAACCCAAATTGTTCCCTCATCACCTCAGCAATCTTCACTGCCTAGTCATCGGTCGAAACATTGGTATTCGGAGTAGCCAATGCATGACCAGATGCTGGCATTTGCGGGGCCGTCTACGAACCAAAGTTGACAACTATGTGCTGACCTCCTAACTCCTCAGGCAGTGCAGATGATGACGACATTCGGCTCTATGTTTCCTGCCAATAGAGCTACGGTTGTGTCTGTGGAGTAGTTCTCTGCAATATTATCTTGCGAGGTGTTCTCTCCACTATACCACTATCAGCATTCTTCAAGGGTAGAGTAGCTTCAGGAGTTGATGACCCTGAACCTGTAACAGGATGTGTTGTGCTCGCATTTGGCTGCTGTGAACTAGGTACTTCAATTGTAGGCTGAGGAATATTCTCATATGCTAGGAAATACATCGGTCCACGTGCTAGATCATCGTATATATAGCCTTCAACGGTCTGAATAATCAAAGCCCTTAGAGTATTGACCAATACAGGTGACTAGTTAATCAATGCATGATGTATGGCTATATGTATCATGTTGTTCAATGTAACCTCATCTACCACCTCCATTGGCTTATCGGCAGATGACTTCTCAGTTGCATCTTCATCGATCAAGGCAGCAACAGGTAACTTTTCTTTTTGTACGATCTTGCCATGTCTAGTCTTGGTGAAGTTGCTCAAAAGAAGGCTTTCATACTTAGCAACCTTCTGATCAATTTATGCTTTCGTTTCATTGCTTAGGTCATCTTTATCAACAGGCAATATGTTATCCATCTTCAGATCCACTCTGACATCATGTTTTGGTGGAGGATTCTCAGGGAGCTTCGGATCTTTTGGCATACCAAGTTCAACCATGTTGTCAGTCTTGAAGTTCTGTGTCCCACTAGGCGTGCCAAAAAGCGTGTTGACATGAAAATCACACGCGTGACCTGTGAGATCTGCTTAGCTCCAGTGCAGGCTCAATACAAAAACTGGAGCGTGCCAGTCGATTTTTCCTGCAAATCACAAAGAGACAAACGGTTAAATTCCATGGGTCACCGACCTAAGACAGGCCGATGAAGAAAGCCGATAATCACTGTTAGTCAAAACCAACTGATGGCTATAAATAGTGAATGATATTATTAAAATAAACTAATTGGCTGATTTGAATCGGTTCATCGGTAATTGAATAAATGAGTATTAAATATCACATGAACAGTGCTGATGAGAACTAAATCGATAGAGCAAAGTTGATAAAACTATCAAAGACACGCCAAACTTGCTCTACCGATGAAGTAAAGTCGACACGCCAGAGTCAATAGGAATACAGTAATCATGCAAAGACTCTCCCTGTCGATAGTGCTAAGTCGATAGATCTGATAGCAGGTATTACAAATATGCCTTAAGATCACAGATCTAAACCTTTTTAAATAAAAGGGGACAATCAACTTCTAATATATAGTAATAAATAGACAAAACACTAAGAAGTCGATTGAATCATGATAACCTGTCGGTTAAACATCCGGTAGAACTCTATCAACTCTGCCTATAAACAGATCAAATCTAACCCTATCAACCCAGCAAGAGATCAAAGTCGATGCGGCCTTGCTGATTCGAACGGATCGAACTTAATCGAGACTGTGTTCAAACATGGCAAATAGAGCTAGATTTAAACTAATTATAGATATGATCGATCTAGTGACTCGAATAAAAGATCTAAAACTCAGCCTATAAAACCCATAGAAATTATAGAAGATCGGACTTAACCAAGACAGTAATGCAATCTAAGTTGATAATACGAGCCAAATAAAGATCTAATTACCGGATAACTAGCAATTCGAAATATAACAACTAGAATATAAAATCAATGAGAAAGTAAAGGTTGGAGTTCATAGAATTACTGAGGGTGACTAATCCAAGTTTCTCGCCGAGATCGGAGCCGATGCAGCCCGCGCGAGACGAGGATGTCGTCGAGAAAAAGTTTGGCGATGCGCCGAATTGTATTGAACGAAAGTGTTGTTCTTTCTCGTATAGATCCTATTACATATTTATAGTCCCATGTAAGGGAAATCTGACCCGACTCGGTCAGGACTCTAACAAACCGACTCCGCTTATTTAAACTAAATCTAAACTAGAAAATAGAATGAGATAAAATAACTCATACGGGCCCGCTTTATTTTCTTCGATCGTCAAACTTCTCTTGGCGCGGCCGATTCTGAACCCTTGTCGCTGATCAATGGGACCGGTCCGAATTCTGGTGCTAACAGGCCGCCTCCCTCCTCTCCCCCGAGCAACTTCTTCTCGCGCCTCCCTCCTCTCCCACCACGCGCCGCCTCCCTCCTCTCCCAACATGCCACCATCGCCGCCTACCTCCCCGAGCAACTTCTTCTCGCGTGCCTCCTCGACTTCGCCCTCCACGCCGCCGTGCTCCTGGTGACAAATGGAGCGTGTCCGCCTGCTACCGGCATGCGTCCCCAGCCTCCCCCTCCTCCGATGGCGGCGCACGACATGGGGAGGCCAGATCCGGCGCCTCCCACTCCTCCAACGGCAGCGTGCGGCAAGGGTGGCATGGTGGCACCCCCTCCCTCATTAACAAAAAGTTTCATAATTTTATTTAAGTTTAGATGTGCGATTAGAAATTTGCCTAGAACAAGACTTTTGTCTAGAACAAAGATCTACAAATCATGGCATGGTGGCACCCCCTCCCTCAGCTCCTCACGATGTCACTCTCCCTCGCTCATCCCTACTCGCAGTCATTCGACATCGCCATGCCCACCTCCCACGCATCCATGACGTCAAAAGAGGAAGATGCAGCACGATGGTCACACATGGGCCAAACTTGTCGTGGCTGTCTAGTCTTTCGAGGGCCATATCGAGACCTCTTCGACGCGGATAAAGGGCCTGCTCAAAAAGCTAGGCTCAGACACCGGCAAGATATGTTTCGAACAAAAGGCCGGCACGCCTGAGCCGGTGCCACGACCCAGGACCTCACGTCAGGAGGAGCCGAAGGCAACAAGTCGGTGCAGGAAGGTGGCCGCACTAGATGAAAATGACATGTCTGTTTGGAAGGGGCCGGTGGCCATGTCATTCTGAATGCTCAGAGGGGCGGCAGTCATTCCTGTATCAACTTACTACTATTTGGCGAGGGAGGAGTGGCACACAAGGCCACAAGGGTGCGCTCGGGCGTGTGCGCAATGGCGTGAGCATGGCGTGGTGAGGAGAGGTAGGTGAGGCAGGCGACATGACATTTATACATGGTGGGATCTTGGAGGTTGCGGCGTGTTGCGAGAGGAGGAAGTCGGCAGATAGCATGTTGAATTTTAAACAGTAACTAGCAAAGTGCTGATGTGTAGCTACGGGTTTTAAAAAAAATTATAACAATCTATAGACACTATTTTTTATAGGTAGATTATTTGTGTTATGTGGTTCAATTAGTAATCTCCTGAATACACCAGCTTAAGGTATGATGAGGAAAAAAAAATAGTAGCTTTGACTTTTGACGTATATACTGCTGTGTTTTTGTCTATGATTGATGTTTTGCCTCCAGATTTGGACGTGATATTTTTTGACTTTGGTGTTTTGCCTCTAGGTGGATATATATATGGCATGCTTCTGTCTCTAAATAGAGTCCGATTGTGATAACAAAAAACTTTTGAGTCCAATTGTAATTGTAAATTAGTCGGTAGACGTGTGAAAAAATTAGACTACTGCACGTTTTTTTGGCTTCAAAGAGAAAGGACTCTAAGAGCAGAAAATACATTAACACCAAATCAATACTAAACCAACAACAATACCACCTCCCCTATTTTATTAAGAGATAGAAACAAAACACACAAAACCAATAGGAATTTTGCAGACTGAGTTTCATATAATCTTGACATGATATCGACTGCATCAACTAATAGCGACGTATGTCATAGGTAGCCATCAAGCATTATATTTTCTATTTGCTACAAACCTTTGACAGAACTCAGTTGCCCTATAATATGAACAATCATATCTTAGCTAGTGACATAAAAAGCCCATAAAATGTAACGTAGCAAAGCATTATGTCTCGTGTCGCTCTCTCGCACTCAAAAGTCATTCACACTACGTCATCAATGGACTGTGACTATTGCGACGATTCACACCATAGAATAATGGATTGTTGTCGAGGCATACCCACTACTCATGTTGTCAACATCATAGCCATGTGGATCAAACATAACACCTAGAATATCTGCTCCATGAGAGTTGATAGGAAGTACTAAATCTAGTGAATAGGAATTCCAAATTGCTTATCTTAATCAAACTTTGGTGACTTGAACAAGTACAACCGACGACTCCATGGTGATAAATAGCAAACAAGTTTACAAAGTGGTATTGCGAATATAAGGCTGCTTCTTGTAAAGGTTCATGGAGTAACGAGAGGGGACGACGGGTCAATCGGTGCTGATATGGTGGAATCAAACTTAAGCAATTATAGTAGGCTAAGATCTATATGCTTGAACAAGAACTTTTTTTTTTTGAGGTTAACCAGCTTTCATTCATCAGCCATTGGCACTAGTACATTCAAAAGCAAGCATTGCCTGTATCGCTGGTGGTGCTACATCTTGCCACTGAACCACCTCACGATCACAGGATACTAATCTAGCGCACTCATGTGCAAGCCGGTTGCAATTTCTACTTACAAAGACAAGCCTGAAACTATTGAAAACCTGAGCTACACTTTTCATTCTTCTCAGGTGTGTACTAACAATTGACCTCTGGTTTTCTCCGCCACTCCAGAGGATGATCAATTGTTGGCAGTCCGTTTCCATCACCAGGTTCCTAACTGACATATCTCACGCCAGCTCCATGCCATCGATGCAAGCACTTGCTTCCATCATCAGCGCATCCAGCCCATATGTGTACCATTTAGCTTTTCCTCCCAGGCCAACACCATTATAGTCACGTTTCACTACTCCAGTGGATCCCGAGCTAGAGTTTGGATAGAAGGCTGCATCTGCGTTGCATTTCACCCACCCTAATTCCGGTTTCCTCCACTTGAGTTTCTCTTTCTGTCTCTGTCCCCTTGACACCGGATGCTTAATTTTCCATAGGTCATACGCAGTGTCTTTTGCCCAGTTTACAGAGACTTGGATCGGCGGCGGTCTCTCTCCATGGTTCCTTTGATTCCGAGCTGTCCATAGCGACCACATACCACATAGTATAACTGTGGCATCCCTCGTAGGACAGAAACTTGGGTCTAGGAGATCTCTTGCCCACGTTTGTGGGTGCATATGCGGTATCTTAACCCCCGTCATGTCGCGCATTGCCTCCCAAAACCTCCTAGCCATTGTACATTCCAGCAAGACATGATTAATGGATTCTTCATCTGCACCACATACCTCACAGTTTGCTATCCGCTCCAGATGACGCCTCTTCAGGATCTGTCTAGCCGGCAGATATTCATGAATTACCCTCCACCAGAAGACTTGTATTTTGGGCGGCACTTCCATTCTCCACACTTGTTTCCACACCTGGCTACTTGAACTGGAGCTCTGATTCATGTCCTCCCCTGCTTGCTTTTGTGCATAAAGCATTCTATAAGCTGAGCGGACTGAATAGTTTCCGTGTCTTTCATGCAACCAGGCCCACACATCATCTGCTACCCCCATCATTGGTGTTCACAAAATCGCCTCTGCATCCATGCCGATAAAGATTTCTCGTATCAATTGCTCATTCCAACCTCCACTTGCCGTCATAAGATCAGTCACCAATTCCACCTCGAGGCCATCAAGGTGGGGTAAGCGGGCTTCCCTCAAAATGGTATGGAATCCATTTATGTTCCCAAATTCTCATGGTTGCGCCATTGCCAATCCGCCTTGTGAACCCTTTCTTCAAAACCTTCTACCCTGCTAATATCGCCCTCCAGGTTTGGCTTGCATGATGCTTCCTAGTCGCAGACAGGAAATCTGAGCCATGGAAGTACCTTCCTCTCAAGACTCTCGCACATAGTGAATCCGGCTTTGTCATAATTCTCCATCCTTGTTTTCCTAGCATGGCTAGATTGAACAAGTGCATATTCCTGAAACCCATACCGCCTTGCATCTTTGGTCTCGTGACCTGCTCCCAGCTTTGCCAATGAATCTGCCTGCTATTCGCAGCCCCATCCCACCAGTAGTTAGCAATGACCGACTTCATTTTCTTACATGTATCCTTGGGGATTAGAAAGCAGCTCATAGGGTAGGTTGGGACTGCCTGTGCAACTGACTTAATCAGTATTTCCCTCCCGGCTCCACTCGCTTCCCTACCACTCCATCCCCCAACTAGGTCATGAATCCTTGTTGGCATATACTCGAACGCCTCCTTACTGGACCTTCCAATGCATGTAGGAAGTCTGAGATATTTCTCAGCCAATGCTTCATTCTCGATATGTAAAGCTTCCCGGACTTCAGTCTTCATCGTATCAGTGCAATTCCCACTGAAAAAGACTACCGACTTCGATTTATTGACCAGTTGTCCTGAGCCTCTACTATACAGCTCCAGGATCTCCTGTAGTCGATTTGCCCCTCTCTGCGATGCTTCTGTGAAGACCATGCAATCATCCGCAAAGAGAAGGTGCGACACCCATGGGGCGTGGATACCCACTCGGACCCCCCTGGCAATATGCACTGGGCCAACCGCTTTCAAGAGACATGATAATCCCTCTGCACATAGAAGAAATAAGTAAGGGGATATAGGGTCACCTCGCCTAATTCCTCTTGTTGGTTTAAAAACATCTGTTAAAACTCCATTCACCCTCACCGCAAAGCTTACGGTGGTCACACATCTCATAATCGTTTGGACAAAACGTTCATTGAAACCCAATTTCAGCATGATACTTTGTAGGTAGCCCTACTCAACCCTATCATAGGCTTTGGCCATATCAAGTTTGATTGCGCAGGCTCCACTTTTACCCTTCTTCCTTTTCAGATAGTGAGTGCATTCATACGCCACCAGTACATTATCCATGATTAATCTGCCTGGCATGAACGTGCTTTGCTCCTTTGAGATGGTCTCATCCAGAAAAACCTTCAACCTGTTAGCTAGCACTTTGGAACAAATTTTGTATATCACATTGCACAGAGAAATAGGCCTAAACTCTTTCATATTCTGGGGGTGCTTAACCTTGGGTATCAGAACAATAGTGGTGAGGTTGACAGCATCAGGTAGCATACCACCATTCAAGAAGTCGAGGACTGCTCGTGTGATATCTGGCCCAATTACCTCCCAATGCAGCTGATAAAAACCGGCTGTAAAACCATCCGGCCTCAGAGGCTTATCGGGGCCCATCATGAATAGGGCACGCTTCACCTCATTTTCAGTGAATGGTGTTACTAAAAACATTATTCATCTCCATAGGCACCCGACTCGGTACATATTGTGTTACAAGTTCCAGTTCAGAGTTCCATTGTGCAGAGAATAGATCCTTGTAGAAATCCACCGCGCACCTCGCTATCCCTCCCGGATTGGTAATCAATGAACCATCCTCCGCTTGCAGCGCTTCAATCTTATTTCTCTTCGCCCTTTCCCTTGAGATTGCTTGGAAAAAGCCTGTATTTCTATCCCCATTCGAGAGCCATGTAATTCGTGACCTTTGTTTCTCCATTACTTCTTCTCTAGACAGCAGCTCACCAATCCTCAACAGTAGCCTTTTTGCCTTTGTCGTTGGCCCTGATAGCAGTGTTTTCCTGCGCTCTGTGTCCAGCTCTCCCCGCAATTTGTGCAATGCCTTCTTCACCTGGCGAAACACAGATTGCTCCCAGTATGCCAGTGATTCCTGTAGAGCTCCCAACGAGGTTTGGAGCTGCCCCATATCACCAATCCTAAGGCTACCATTCCAAGTGTCATGTACAGTGTCCATGTAGGAGGGATCTCGTCTCCACATATTTTCATACCGGGAAGATCTCCTCCCCAACCTCCTCTCCCCCTTGGGCTCGCATTATCTCCCCCACATTCTACCACCAGGCAGCAGTGGTTCGATGTTGTGGTCTGAACATGCCGAACCTTCACACTCCTGAACAGATCAACAAAAGAAGCAGTCGCCAGCCCTCTGTCCAAGCAAACTTTGATGTTGTGTTCACCTTGCTGCCTGTTGTCCCATGTGTATGGCAGACCTATATAGCCAAGGTCTAAGAAACCACACACCGCCACTGCATCTCGGAAACCATCCATATGACGTTCCGGCGTAGTAGCCCCGCCAATCTATTCATTAGCATCCAAACTCTCATTAAAATCGCCTACGCATATCCACGGTTTATCACTTCATGAATTTAGCGTGTGTAGGCAATCCCAGCTCATGTGTCGCAATTCCCTCCTGGATTCCGCATAGAAACCGGTGAAATGCCATAGCTCCGCATCAGTCCTCGGGTCCACCACCATGACGTCAATGTGAAATGTATCATAAGATTCTAACTTCACACACACATCATGTGTCCACAACATTGCCAAACCTCCACCACGACCCCTGCTTCCAACCCCACAACCATTCGGGAAGCTGAAGGCCTTCTTCAGAACATCAACCTTATCATCAAACAATCGTGTTTCTAAAAGAAACATGATCCATGGGCGGTGTAGCTGGATCAAGCTACGGATTTCACGAACTGCCTCGGGTTGCCCCACACCCCGGCACTTCAGACATAGAAGTTTCATTGTGCCCGGTAGGAGCTGTCCACAACAGCCCTGGCCGATGATGCAATATTGTGTGAACCAGCTACCTTCTATTTCTTGATTAATTCACTCTCCTCCTCCATAGGGATTTCATGCCCGGTAAACATTTGGTTCACTCGAGCTAACATCAGCCCCACCGGTATGATTTCTCCCGCCTCCTCACCTGGTAGATTCAAATCTGGGGTAGTCGCACTTCTCCCCCCACTCTTCGACTTTCTCTTCCTCACCATTTGTTCAGCTTCCTCCGAAATAGCTTTACCCTTGCTTTGAGCTTTCTTCTTTGCACCATCCCCATCTGTCTCCTTAAAGAGCTTGCGAGCAGCACCTGGTTCAGATGACTTCTCCACATGCCCCTTGGGCCTAATAGGTGAGGACACCTCTTCATCATCAACTGGCTTGTCATTGGTTTTCCCATGTCTCAGATTCCGTCCATCCCCCGAGCGGGAAGAGGAGGATCTAGCCTGCCATGAGCCATCCGAAGATGTCTGGCCCAACAATTCTGCAGCTGCCTGTGCAAAGTTTTGCATTCTCCTTCTCCTATCGTCCGGAGCTCTTAAGGGTAGATCATAAGGCAGCTTCCTCGCTATTTCTATTTGGCTACACTATGCAATCAATCTCCGTGTGACCTATGAGGCCACAGGAGTAGCAATAGAACGACAGTTTCTCATACTACACTACAAACCACTCCGGCTTGTTGCCCACTGTATTAAGCCTCACTCCTCTGCGAATAGGCTTATCCCTCTGAGATACGCTCCACTCGCCTTCCTATCGGCATTGACATCCATTTTGATTGTTTTGCCAATTAAGTTTATCGCCCTCATCCCATGCTAGGCGTTCATCCAACTGAACGGGAGATTCAGGATACGAACCCAAATTGCCATCCATTCAAAACTAATATCAGATGCTTTAAGCTTCTCATCGTATTCTTGCAGAACTACAGCATGCTTGCCCACCATCCATGGCGATCCTTCCAGAGCTCTTGCTTTATCATTAGGGTTACCGAATTCCACAATGAAAAGGTTCTCCCTTTTCTCCCCTACAGATCTTCCCTTCAAGCCAAAAGGGTTACCCCATGCCGGCCTCATTGCAGCCAGCACTGTGTTTACATGGACAGTCGTTGGGGATAGAACCTTCCCGATCAGCGCCCACTCCACCACCACTTCCTCCTCTATCAACTCATCATCGCTAAAATCAGCCACCGCTTCCTCGTCGGCAGTCAGATTCAGCTTTCCCATCAGATCAGCGACCCCCTATTCCATGCCCTCCCGGGCTAAATGCATCGATCGTGACCCCATATCTGTTCCACTAGAAATTCCTACCAAATCTGGGGAAAAGGAATTCTGATAGCGATCAGCAATCACGTACCAGAAGAGAAGACGATCCCAATCTCAGCAAAACCTAAGCGGCGCAACTACGGTTCCGAAGAGGGAAATTAGGGTTTGTGGACACCGGCGCGGAACAAGCTAACCAATATATTTTGCGGTGGACGCCGGTGTGTGAACGAGCGCCGGTGGTGTTGCATGGAGACTGCTAGCTGGAGGGATTAGCAGCCCTGCTGTCTTGGCCTCACCGAGGTGGTCAGGCCAGAATTGAGATCGGGATCTGAGTCGCCGCCGCAATCACCATGGGGATCGCCATCTCCGGAAAAACCGCGCAGCAGTTGACTGGTCGGGAGTTGCGTTACAGCCAATCTGATTGGAGGTGCGATGCAGCTAGACTTGCTTGAACAAGAACTAGGACAAGCAACAAAAAGCAAGTCAAGCAACCAATAGTACTACTAGCAAGTAACAAATGCATAAACATATAAGGCAAGTAATAAAGACGAAAAGGTTAGCTCATTGATTTTTCCAAGATTTAAAATAATGATGCCTTCACTTAATCCTCATTGGACCACTCCCATCAGAATTCCCATTCCTCCCACTGTTCAACGGCGATGACCTCCTAGAGGCTCTAGCCTTTTTTAAAGTGGAGACATGGACATGGTGCTGCTGTCCTCCGAGGCAATGCTCACTCTTGATGTCCGTGAATGGCTCCAAACCACGAACAAACTTGAGGAAGTCTTCCACAAACTTCAGTAAAAGCTCTTCCACCTTTCTTGACCGGTTAGGACTTGCCACAAACCAAGTTTGACAACACAAGGCCCCTTCCTACAGCCACACTAGCCCTAGGAGGGAACGGATGCTCTTATTTCTCTGTCAAGCACTAAAAAGACCTCCAAATGTTGTTTAGTTTCTTTGTTGCCTCTTGGCTCTCCTAGTTTCCTTCACTTCTGAAACTGGCCAATATAGTTGTTCAAAGGAGCAGTGCAACAACGATGTATAGACTACCAACCCAAAACTAACGGTTGCAAGCAGTTTGTTGTGACACCTTCACGACTACAAAATATTCAACTTGTGGTGGGAACTATATTTCCCACTACTAATTGAGACCTAGGAGGCATGTCCGTCACTACAATTTAGTGATGGGCACAGTATTGCCCGCCACAAATCGGGGTGATGCAAATTAGTGGTGGGCTATGTTTACGGCCCGCCACTAATAATTTGTGTCATCTACTATAAATATAGAGGTACAGGAAGCGCAACCCTAACCGCTCCCTCTTTGCGCCCCTTCAGTCGCCACTCCCCTTCTCCCTTCTACACCACTCCCATTCCTGATCTGCCACCCCATCTCCACCCACCTCTAACACCATGGTAGCAACACGCGGCGGTGGCCTCCACCCTATCATCAGCGGTTGCGCCAGATCTTGGCGCAGTGCTACCGCCGGGCCTTCGTGTGGCGGTTGTTGTCGACCAAGGTGGCCCATGCAAAGAAGCAGAGGGTTGCTGGATCTGGCGACTGCAGCCCTGCCAAGCACGTCCCTACGATGACCATGACAATGGCGGTGGTGATGGTGGTAAGGCTACGTTTGCCATGGCCACTTCCATCGCTCCTCATGTGCCTACGGTAGAAGTGGCGGTGGCGGCAGTGGCTTAGGTCGATGCCACAGTGGCCACATCCGCTTGCGGGGACGCCGCTAGCCTAGGCGGCGACCCATACGACAGCGGCGGTGGCCTAGGCCAGGAGGACGTCAACTGTGGCAGCCAACAACCTGGCGTCAGCGGCGGTGGCCTAGGGTTAGAGTTAGGCAGCGCCTAGCACCTATCAGGGCGGACCCCTTTTTTTGGATCGAATGATGGTGTGGTAGGGACGGGCGATGCCCAAAGCTACCACACTTTTTTTATTGTTAATCACAAGCTTAGTGGCGGTTCATTCCATCCATATATGTGAACATACTTGATTGATGATTCATGACTTGTTTTCTCCTTGGATCCGGTTTTTGACTTGGTAATATATGAAGCACAGGTATGCCTTTTTTTTTATTCCCTACCCTGAGCATCACATAAGCCTATTTTTAGAAGTAGGAACAAAAAGAGGCAATAACAAAAGCCTTGATGAGGATCCACACACATATATACATGCATATATGAGTGACATGAGAGAACCATTTGAGGAGTACAACTTGGTTTTACTTATGAAAATTCTTCAAAAATCCAAGTCACTTAGCAAAAGGAGCAGAGATCACCAATCTGAACCGTTCCACTCTTCAACCACTAATTCCACTCTTCAACCACTAAAGGTGACATGGTAGACATTTCAAAGTCCATTGGTACAGGTATGGCTTGGAATAACTTGCACGCTAGCATCATGCCTTTCAAAAACTATGATCCACCTTAGTCCTTTTCCTTTACTCGAGAACGAGCAAAGGCTAAGTGTGGTGAGTTTCTTGATGGTCACTCAGTACCAAATCTGATTGTCAAATACCTGCATAAATCAATAAAAGTAAACAACCAATATAGTGGTAGGAGTTTATTACTAACAAATTTCATAAGTGTTGGTGAATATTTGCTTGCAGGTAACTTACCCATATAATTGAGATAAAATCCATGTCATCACAGGAGAAAGCACACTCCCGGCCAATCAGAGCTCGGTACGAGGATCTATGGACCCATAAACAGGGGAAACCGATGTTTCTCAGGGCCTAGCATATGCACAAGGATAAAGGGCCCATTGATCAGTGTATGGGAGAAAGGACGGCACGAGGGGGCTCCACTCTTGTTCGGCCAAACAGAAAGTGGGCCTGTTCGCCCTTAGCCTCCATGTGTTGCCCATTACCGCCTTTATAAGGTCGGTTATGCACCTTAGGGTGGGAGTTACCACCTCAGGAACCACCTTTAGGCCCCTATATATGGAGGGGAGTGGCTCCACTCTCCACACACTTCAGGATTAGTTTAGTACTTCATGTCCTTTAGGTGTAGTGCTGCCCAAATGCTTAGAAAATAGGGAGAGAGTGAGGGGAAGTCCGGAGGAGGAGTAGTCATGTCCACCTCTTCTCCACGCTTGTGCCTCGACAGATGCTTGCCATATTTAGTAAGTCTTGGCGATTCCTTTCTTGGTATTTAAGTTTTCTTTTTAAGTAAGTTTTATACTTAATTGCTTTGCTCGCTCGATGCTCTATTTAGTTAGAGACCTTAGTCTTGTACCATCGTACCTAGAGATTAAGGGAGTAATTGAAAGCATAGACATGTTGCCTAGGTCGTACATTAACTTTGTTTATCGCATACTCCACATGTTGCTTGAGGTAGGTAGTAGATGGTGACAGTCCTATCTGTCCTTTGAAATCATCCACGTTCAGCTACGCAGTCGACTCTTGGCCGGAATCACACTATGGATGCAGGGAAAAACCGGATGCTAAATGCAAGCAACCTAGTAGTACCTTACCTTGATTAGGACCATATACCTGTTAGGGATCCTCTCTACCCAAAGCCACAATTATCTTGGTATCCTTGGCCGAACTAGAATAGAAGATTAGATACACATGTTCCCTGTTAATTCAATACCTTGGAATACTCCTTGGTGAAAGCTATTTCGGTATCCGTATGCTTGTATATTTGTTCTATTTTCGTTAATATACCCAACATGCGCCACCACCCTCCTCCTCCTCCTCTGACCCTGTCGGCCTCCAACCCTATCCTCCGCCATCATAGCGCCGCCAGTCGGGTGGATCTGGCGAGGCTTGTCGCCAAACCTACCCTAAGGGCGACAACAGTGGCGTCTCGGGTGACGGCACGCCACCCGCATTGGCGGTGCCCGCAGGGGGCTCGGCAGCACCGAAAGTGTGCGAGCACCTCATGCGGGGTCCCCCTCCTCCTCCGCCGGCTCCGGTGGTGGTGGCCGTCGGGTGACACGGCCGGCCTCATGGGCGAGTGGCGGGTGGGGGACGGCGGAAGGGCGGACAGGGGCAGAGGAAGGGTCGATGGGGCCGGCTATGGTAGAAGGACGGGCGCGTCGGCGGTGGCGTGTCTAAGGTGGGTCCCAGTTGGGTGCTGGTACCCGCCGTTATTTCGTATTTGTGATTAGGGCGTCAGCAGCGGTCCTTGGACCGCTACTAAGATTCTAGGTAAGTAGTCACAGAGGCCCAGTGGCAAATATCTTGTCCGCCACTGAGGCCTATTGGCCCACCGCTATAAAGCTTTATTATAGTAGTGATGTAGTCATCGGTTGTGGAGCTTTCCATCACCACAACACACAAATAGATTGTACTAGCTAAGTGACCCTGCGTTGCTACGACAAAAATGAATTTACAACAAAACAAGGATCATGAATGGTTCACAATTGGACTTGTATGCTCCAGCTGTTAGGATGCCCTTGTTTTACTTTGAAAGCTCCTTTAAAAATATCAACTTGAATAGCATTTCACATCTTTTTATTACATACCGAATTTGAACCTTGAAAGATTTTTGCTGGTAATGTCATCACAAAATATTGCATCTCACCAACATTTTCAAAGGTACTGTAGATTTGAACATGTATATATACATGGATTTTTTTTCTATTTCCAGAATCAGAGTAGGAGTCTGTCGCCCTCTGTGTTTCCCTAATCAGAGTGTCCTTTTTCTGTTTAGAACGCTTGTCCACGTGTGTTCTGGACTCAGTTGATTATTATGGCAGTTTTTCATAGGTGTACGGCAGAATTGAACGTGCCCACCTAAATTATTAAAGAGTAGAGAAGATTCATGACTAGGGTTTGTGGGGTGGTCATGGACACGATGAATGTTTGTTCATGTACCGCGACCCCTTTTTATATGGCGCTGTATTACGGGGACCCAACAACCATGCGTTGGTTGTGTGTCCGTGATCAAGATGCGTAGTGGAGGAGCCAGACTTGGTTTTGAGTCTGATTCAGAGATCAAACTAACAATCCAAACAATAAAGCACAAATCTCTACTCCAGAAATTGCACCGTTTAGAACAGTTGGAGTGAAGTCTGAAAAGACGATTCAGCATATTATAAGTGAATACCGATTGATGCATTTTAGGAACACTTGAAGTCTTTGTCTAGTTATTGAGTGGGCTGTACTTGGTGTCACTCTTAATAATGCAGATATGATCTGATCGGTCCATAATATCCTTGAGTAACAATGTAACAAGTTCCCTTCCAACCCAGAATAGATAGATCATAAAATTTTCTTGACATGGTCACACAGTTGCATTCTATTCTTACACTGCAATATAAGAGCATCTTCAGTAGTCCGCCAACGAAACAGGGATTTTTTTTCCAAAAAAACATAGCACCAACTTCACTTTAGTAGACCGGTCTCGATATTTGGTACTCAAATTTCGCATCCAACTCCAGCAGCACTACCAAAAATAAAGTCCTTTTTTTTTGCACCCTCTTCTCGAATTCCAGCAGCACGCGAGCACGGTGTGATGAGGGTGTTAGATTGCATCTGTATTACGCTTAGGCCCTGGTGCCACAGGCATTCTGCCCTTGCGCTGCACGTCAGTGCCAGGCACGGTATTGTACACCTTGATCTTATTCTATTATGGGAAAAGTCTATTTTACTCCCCCGAATAATCCATTTTGTCTAATTTACTCCCCGAACAAAATCTTAGGTCAATTTACTCCTTCAAATAATTTAAGTTGGTGCAACTTACTCCCTGTTGTAATTTGTCCTTTTTGTTTCTCGATGTACACTTAGAATTTGATGCTCAAATTTTGCACTATGAAAGATTATAACAATCACTACATTAAAAGTATTTTTTTCTATTTTTTATAAATATTTTGTATATAATTTTAGAGCTCTATAGTTAAGGTAGTATTAGATATTATTAAACTATATAATATATGCATAAAATATACTTTATATTTTTTTTAACGTAAATTTCTATAAAAACTATCATTGTGCAAAATGTCAGCGCTAAATTTACATTGCATAAATAGAAACAAAAAAGACAAATTACATCAGGAAGTAAATTGCACTGATTTAAATTGTTTGAGGGAGTAAATTGAATCAAGATTTTGTTCGGGCTGCAAATTGGACAAAGTGAATTTTTAGGGGGAGTAAAATGTACTTTTCCCTTCTATTAATCTCGGTGGTTACGATTGCCTCTGGCCGGCTATATATATGTACTCCTATTGGTAATGAATCGATCATCCAATAATTGAGCAGAATACTTTCTTCAACATGGTATCAGAGACAGGTCGATCTGACCTTATCGCTTCCGCTAAAAGCACAAAACCTATGCTAGCCGCCGTCACCATGTCTACACCACCGCCACTCGTGATGGCCGATGGCGTTGAGACCTCTAGCCTATCCTTTGCCCGTCACCTACCCATCCACACAGATGAATATGCCACGGCTGCTGCTGCCAAAGCCGATGCCGACGGCCTTGGGGACGCCACTACGGCCTAGGCTCACACGAAAGCTGCAGCCCATGAGAAGAGCGCCGCAGCCGCCGCCAAGGCCAATGCTGCAGCCCTTTGCGCCGCCAACAAGAAGCTGATCGGTGACCTGGAGGACTAGATCACTCGCACTCGTGCCATGGCCGCCTCTCGAAGGGCCGTCCCTGGGTTTTTGGAGACCCAGGGCGAGCCAAAACTCCGGAGGGCCTTTCTATAATATAATATTTTTATATACAGATTTTCAATACAAAAATAAAAGTCACTAAGACTACTATTATCAAGCAAATCAATAGTATATTAAAGAATCGCCGTGTCAGGAGTGATCAGTTGTTCTTATTTCTACCGAGGTGTTAGGGGTACTTGTTGGACTTGCTGTGCTGTCCAGGCCTAGGCGTATGAAGGAGAAGAAGCAGGCAAGCAGCAGCCAAAAGCCAACACTGAGCAGCAACAATTTGTCAAATTTTTTAGTTCCGGCGGCGGCCGGCAAGAGTCGACAACTTGATCGGGACTTACGAGCTACGGCGGCAGTGATATTTTTGGCTCACGATCGGGAAGGTGAAGCAACCGTTTTTTCCTTTACGTGAATACGTGATTCTATGTATTGGAGACTTGGAGTCAGGACTGGTTGGAGTTGGACTACCGTGAGACCCATTGGAGAAGGGAAGGGGAAAAGGACTACTGCCTTGGCCTTGCCTACTGAAATTGCGGAAGGCAATGGGCCTTGACATGCTAAGGGGTGCCCCCCTCCCCTCCCCCCCCCCCCCCCCCCCCGCCCCCCCAAGATTCAGGGCCCCCCCTCTGGGCCGGGCCTGGCCTCTCGTCTTCAGCAAGACGCCGAGACTCTCACCAAGACGGAGGAGCACCAACGCGACGTTGAGGATGCCCTCATCGTTCATGAGGCCGTCACCGTCATCAATTTGCATGCCTAGGCTATCGCCATGCAAAACATTCGGGCCCTCGTTTCGATTGTCCTCGATCACGCCCACTCGATTTACAATCGGTGGCGTAATATGTTCCTCATCACCCTCGGCAAGTACTCCCTAATGACTCATGTCCTCTCCAACGACACCAACTACGCGTTCACCTATTGGTGTCGGATGAACTGCACCATCCTCTCATGGATCAATGGCACTATGGCATCCAACCTTGGCGGCCTCGTCATGATTCAGTAGACAACCGCGCGATGTGCATGGTCAACTCTTGAGCGTGAATTCATCGGCAACTAGGAGACTCACGCTCTCATCCTTGATGCTGGTTTTGCAACTTCACCCGAATGGTTGTCATGCTTCTCGTGGCATCAATGAGTGGTTCGCATACATGGGAGCCCTCATCAAATGGCAACGGCCGTTTCTGACATTCAAGGAGGTCCGCGCCGACCTGCAGATTGACGCCACCACCATGGCAACAGCTCCAGCTCTTCCACCGGCAACGACACAGCTGGCCATCGGTCTATGACCCGTGATCCGACACCATCCAGATGTGGCCGGGACCACGTCCCGGCATCGGCGGTGCCCCACAATGTCATCAGCTCCAAGACAGGCCCCCCATAGTAGACGCTCATGGTGTCGTAGTTGCCCTCGTACATGCCGCAACCCGTCGGGCTTCTTGGATCCTATGACCCCCCGCCTCTAGCGCTTGACCCGGTTCTGTACGTGCCTCCAGCTGTGGTATAGGTGTCGTATCCTCTGGTACATGCACCGTACCCACTGATGCAGCCGCCTCCGACTGTCACCGACCTCAGCTTCCTTCCGGCCTCGTGGGACCAGGCCGGCCTCGCGTGGCAGCTCAGTACCCTCCATATGCAGCCTCCACCAACAACGTATGAGTGGTGCTTCGATTCCGATGCCAGCAACCGTATCACATCCGATCCTGGTAACCTCTCCTTCGTTTATTTGCACCTTCATCTATCATTGTGGGAAACTAGTCCAATTGCCCGCGCAGTTGCGCAGGCTAGATACCGAAGTAATTAACATGTCCACATAAAATTTTCTTTGATGTCCATTTACTGTAACCTGCAAGTTACACATATGGAACAACCAAATAAGTATGCACAAACTTCTTTAATAAAGGTAAAGTTGCTTGAAACTGCAATTTTACTTTTCAAAAATGTATTACTGTTAGATGCATCTTTTTTTGTCTCATGTGAAATCCTTAAAATTTTATTTTGAATAACTTCTACAAAATTTACAGCACTTTAGATCAGACCTCTACGAAACATGCCACTGCTCGTTCCAACGGCACACCATTTTATTGTTTTTCGTTTTTAGGGCAGTCTTGTTAAATTTTTATATAACCATGTCTAATATATATGATAATAGCCAAAAAGAAAATGAATTTACAAAACTGTTAAGGTAATAAATTTTTAATTAAAAAGTTTGAATAATTCTTAAATAATGGAATTATCCAATAAAGATAAGCAATGATGGTTTCAGCCTTCTCTTATATTTTCTCATCGGCTGAAGAATGTTTTGAGGTCAAAAGCCGATACATTATGGCAAGAAGATTATTGAAGCATGATCCTTTGCTTTTGCAGTGATGGATAAGATAATCAAGTACATTTAAGAACTTACATATAATTTTGTAGCCAGACTGACAAGCACACATGATCAACTCGCCGCAGCCCGCAGCGCTGGTCCATGTGACCTTTCTTGCGGCAGCTGCATGGTCATCTTTATGCGAATCTTTTTTTTTTTTTTTTGAGAGGTCCTTATGCAACTCTTTGATGCACAGGACGGGAATCAGGAAACAGTCACCTATATCATAAGCAAAGCATGCCCGGAGCTAGAAAACCAAGCAGGCATCTCTATAGAAACACATCGTCAGTTGTTCTTCACCTCATGGCAGCAAAGGGCCCCATGATAACCTTTCTTCCTCCAATCCCCGTGTTTTATTTCCTTTGCATGTGCAACAAATCTTCCTCATCTCTGTTTAGCCATGCTGCTGCGGGAGACCTGGAGAGCTTCGTGCTCAAGCGTCAATGGCCCTGATGGCAACGTCCTACTGGCCTTGTAAGACCGGTGGACTTAGTGGAGGTGCATGATGCGGCCCAGAGATCAGTAGCCAATAGGCTACACGGCCGCCATGCTTCCTATCATCGACGATCTGATAGAAAACTCCATAATGGATGCGGAGCATTCATGCAGTTGTTCCACATGATGCCTGCCATGCGTCTCTGATAACCTTGCCGGTGGCTGTCGTTCATTCTACAATCTGGCCGAACAGAGGAACACCAAGTTGCCGTGATGAAGACTTAATTTCGCGCGTGGAACTTCTCATAGTAGACGGCCTTGCCTATGACAGTATTATTCGTGTTTCCTAGCAGATTAAATCGTCGCCTGGCAGATTTCTTTTTGCTGATGTGGTGGGATTTATGAGAGGCACTTAAGGAGGTAAAGCACATTAGGATCGTCACACAGAGATGCAGATTAAGGGTCCAATGTTTTCTTTTCTTTTTCTTTTTTTTTTTGAGAATTTCATTTTGGTTCGCCATGGAAAACAGAAGGATGTGCGTATGTGGGAGTCTGGATCGTTTGAGTCACGTGAGGAGGGAGGTTACGTGAGGATCCAATGAGAAAGGAATTAAGGGGCAGATTTTCTTCTTTAGATATGTGATATGGGGATTGACGGCTAGATGTTTTGCTTTTTTATGAGAATTTCTAGTCTATTTTTTTTTCTAGACACCGTAGTAGGAAGGTCATCTCCTTTTATTAATAAATAGATGGGGTTGTCATACTCGTGACTCTTATTGGCTCTCCCAGTTCTTTTTGTCTCAATAATGTTCTCGTCACTCCTGGCCTTATTAAAAATTTAATTTTTGTTAGATAGTTCACTATTGATTACCAAGGCTATGTGAAATTTGACCCTGTTGGTCTCTCTGTGAAGGACTTCACACCAAGAACGTGATCGTCGGGTTCAATAGCTCCAGAGCCCTTTACTCTGTTACCTTGCCAGTGCCCACTCCCAGTTCACATGCCTCCTGGCCGGTGCACCTACCTGTCACGACTCGGTCATTCCGTCATGATGCTTTGTCCAAGCTTGCTAGTTCCTCCACCATAGTGTGCAATAAAAGTCCTCATGACTCCCTTTCTCATGCATGTCAATTAGGATGCCATGAGCGCCTCCATTTTGCTACATCACATTCTAGTGCTATTAGAAATTTTGATTTGGTGCATTGTGATGTATGGATGTCCCACATAATCAACCTGTTAGGCTATAAATACTATCTTGTCATCCTTGATGATTGCTCACACTATTCCTCGACGTTTCCTCTGTGTCTCAAATCCGACACTTCTTCTACTCTATCACATTTTTTCTCGTATGAAGCGACACAATTTTGCAGCACCACCAGAGGTGTCCAATGCGACAATGGGCGAGAATTTGACAACTCCACAACCCGTAACTTCTTGCTCACTTATGGCATACAGTTACAGATGTCGTGCCCATACACTTCCTAGCAGAATGGTAAGGCCGAACACATGCTATGCACTACCAACAATATCATGCACTCGCTTCTCTTCCAGCCTAGCTTATCCCCCTCCTACTAGGTAGAAGCCCTGCATACCGCCACCTATCTTCTCAACCGTCTACCCATGAAGATTGTTGCCAACTCCACACCGTTCTTCGCTTTATATGGGACACACCCCTCCTACTCTCACCTTTGGATATTCGGCTCTAAGTGTTATCCTAATCTTTTGTCCACTGCACCTCACAAATTAGCACCGTTTGTGTCTTCCTCGGTTATTCTACTGAACATAAAGGTTACCGGTGTCGTGCCTCACCACCAATTGCATCATCACGTCCCGCTATGTGATGTTTGATGAGGCATATTTTCCTTTTGCCGAGTCAAGGCTTCCCTCCAACACACATGATCTCACCTTTTTGGATGATTTTTTCTACTCACTGGCACCCATTGGCCCACTCAACACTTTTACAGATTACTGGCACTAGCACTGGGCATTCGGGTAACTTGAATTTTTTGGATCAGGTATTTCGGGTTTCGAAAATCATTATCCGAAATTTGCCTAGAAATTTGCATACCCGATATTTCGGGTACCTGAATGTGAGACCCAAGGTGTTAAGAAAAACCCACATGAAGACCACTAAGGCAAGAAAGCAGCCATAAATGAGTCCACTCAAAAATTTTGAAATCATATGAACACCATTTGAACAAAATTTGATCGAAATTGAACCACATTTGAACTACAAGACAAATATTTTGAATATAAAATTCTATGTTATCAAAAAACATTTATGTTGTAGGGGCCATAAAAATAAAACTTTAGCGCAAACCCCATGAATTTCTCTCAATAGTAAGTTTCCCAAATAAATACCAAATTGTTCAAAAACATGCCAAATTGGGAAAAACATAATTCAAATTCGAATTCAAGTTGGTGAGCAAACTCATTCTCTATATTTAGTGGAAATCATGATGAACACACCTATATTTTTGTTTTGCTCATTGGAATCCTAAAACTAAAGATATGAAAATAATCAGAAAAATCAGTTTGGAAAATCAACAGAATAATTGAACTCACCTGGGACCTACCTGTCAGCCTCACGATTGGCCTCCATCTTCACCAATTGGCCGCCGCGGGCGGCACTCTGCCGCGTGGCCGGCGATGAATCGTCCCCGCCCCACCTAGTCCCAATCCAGACTCCCAAAACCGACGCTCGCCCCTGGTTTTCGCTGGATCAGTATCGTCGGCAGATGAGCACCAGCAGTTGGGGCAAGCAGTTGCGTCGTAGGCCATCCATTCCCGCTGGACAGATCCAACGGGTCCGAGTGCACTTTCGGTGGTTTGGTCCAGAGACTATATGACACATTGTTTTGGTTTATATTTTTTTTCCTAAGTTTTGTATACGTGTCTAAACTAATAGAAAAATAGTATACATGAGTCTAGAATGCTACCAGCTGGAAGCTAGAAACGTGAAGATGTATCAATAAATTACAGAGTTCATACCTAACTGAGTTGAGTAGTATAATAGTAAAAGAAAACGACCCATGAGATTTGGAACAAACATTCTTTCCAAAAAGTACTAATAAAATATAGTATTTATTCTTGACAATCCTACACTCTCACAGTTTATTTTGCCTTATGGGGGTGCCACAATCAGATAAAATATTTGTACGTTACGAGTACTTTTTTCTGTGCTATTTGAAATAGCTAGTTATGACCTATGTTATTATCAATATCGCTGTATGTTCGTCTTTCCAGGTTCCAGGTCGCAGCGTTTCAACATTTTAACATATACTAACAAAGTGCCTGCGGGTTTGAACATTTCAAACTATAATTTAATTTTTTTAATTTATTATAACAAAATTTCAAAAGATTGATAGGAGAACTGATAAAAAAAATAAAAAATAGCATAATTAATGAAAAGAACGTTTATTCTATTATTTAGTGTTTATTAGTTAACAAAAGAAAGGTAGATTAAGAAACTTCCTTGAAGAAAAGAGGCAAAACCATATAGCATCGTAATTTGCTTCTAATTTCGCGCACTTTCTAAATAGTTTGCAATTTAGTAAAATACTACCTGCTGCTGTATATTTGCATTACATATATATTCAAAAAGTTCATGGCAGTTGGAAGAGTAAATCGTTGTGTATCATGGAGGAGCCAACACAAAGAACATAGCGGGACGACTTGAGATTGTAATTGATGCCATAGATGCCCAGTTCACCCATGCATGAGGTTCACAAAGGAAAGTTTGCTACTAGTCATGGTGGAGAGTTTCTCTTCAATGTATGCGGCGAGAGTGTGTACGACAGTTCATGATGATGGTTACATTCTCACGCTCCTTCTCGTAGCATTGGCGTTCATCAGTCATGGCCTAAGCACGTAGATGACGAGCCAAACATCTGGCGCTCGGCTGCTCCAATACGACACCAGCAGTGACAAGGACGGCGGTGACAACGACGGCGGCAACAGAGGCACAAGCATGGACTCATCGTGCGTTGTGTTGTGGGTGTGAGCGCGTAGACGACGAGCCAAACATCTGGTGTCGTCGGCTGCTCCAATATGGCGTCGTCAGCGAACGACGGCGGCAACAGAGGCACATGCATATGGACTCGTCGTTCGTCGTGCTGCGGGGCTTGAGCACGCAGATGACGAGCCGAACAACTGGCACCATCGACTGCTCCAATACAGCACCTGCAGCTATAATGATGGGATGGCTATTGGAAAGCGAAACATAAACGGCGTCGTAGAAATTCTGGGCAGGTTAAGCAGGGCTGTTTTTTTAATAATAAGAAAAAGGAGGAAAAGGAAAAGAAAATAAAACAAAAAGAACCAGAGTCTGGAACGGATGTACATACGGAAAAGAAAAGAAAAGAAAAAGAAAAAACGGAGTTCAATCAGAAAAATACAGACAAACGTAAAAGAACCAGAGTCCGATCATAACCAAATTATTCGGAATGTCTCAAAAAAGCTTCCAGGAACTAACCGAGTCCAATTTCTATACGACTTACAAAAAAACAAGGATTTCTCTATTCTCATATATACGTAAAAAAGTAGGCGTACGACAGAATTTTTATGGCATGAACGTTTTCACCACAAATAATAATCAACCTTTTAACATATATGTTTTTTTGTTTTATCCCTTTGAACACGTATACTGAACTAGTGTACTTAGAAAATAAATAGATCAAAACAACATATTGCATGCTGTTTCTGGGTCAAGCCACCGAAAGTGCATCAGAACTCGTTGGATGTGTCAATGGGGAATAGACGGCTGAGGCCCAACTGCTCGTCCCAACTGCTGGCCTTCAACTGCCGATGATACTGATCTGCCGTGAAGGGTCTGCCCTATGGGATCAGTATCGTCGGCAGTTGAAGGCACGGCGGATTAGTATCATCGGCAGTTGAACGCCAAATTATTCAATAACATTACCGAATTGGGAAAAACATAATTCAAATTCAAATTCAAGTTGGTGAGCAAACTCATTTTCTACATTTAGTGGGAATCATGATGAACACATCTATATTTTTGTTCTTCTCATTGGAATCCTAAAACTAAAGATATGAAAATAATCAGAAAAATCAGTTTGGAAAATCAACAAAATAATTTAACTCACCTGGGACCCACCTGTCAGCCTCATGGTCGGCCTCCATCTTCACCAATTGGCCGCCGCGGGCGGCACTCTGCCGCGTGGCCAGCGACGAGCCGTCCTCGCCCCCCGGTTTTCGCTATCCCAGGCCATTTCCTCACTCTCCCGTGCTCCCTCTCCACTCTCTGCTACCTCTCTTTCTCTCGCCGAGAAAAGCCGCCATGGCAGCCCGAGCAAAAGCTCGTGTCGCCCGGCCGCAATGAAGGCACCCCGTCCCGGCCAAGCCGCCCCACAGGGTCGCCACTCCTCCACTCCGAGCAGCTGCGCGCCCCATCTCGCAGCGACGGCTCAGGATTTCGGCTTTCTCCCATCACCGTCGAACACCATTCCTCGGCCCCATTCTTCCTCGGCGTTGAGCCCGGCCTCGATTCCACTCCTCTGCAAGCTTCCCTCCTCCCCGCGACTACGGATGACCCCTGTCGACTCTGGGTTGTGCTTCCGTTTGCAGGGAACGCCGCCTTCTGCCACTGTCGCCCGCCGGTTCCACCGTCACCGCCTTCCCTCTTCGTGCCGCACATCTGGTCGTGCTCCTTCCGTCCCCTGGTGCGCCGCTTCCCCGACCTAGTCTCCTCTAGCCGTCGGGATTGGCTGGAGCCCCCCTTTCGCCTCGGTCTGCTCGCCACGGCCTCGGGCCGCCGCCGCTCCTGGGCCAGATCCGGCCCAGAGAAGCCCTTCCCGCTACGGTAGGCCTACTGGGCCTGGTTCCTTTTGGCCCAGTTGTCAGGTATTGACTCTGCAATTTAAGATAACCCAAACAATTAATTTCCATCTTCAAAAATCAACATAGGAAAATCTCCTACATGGAAAATTATAACACAAAATTCCATGGATTCAGAAAAATCAAGATCTATCCAATGGAGTTGGTTGCATGTCATGATAAGCCATGAATATTTATAGGGACCTAATTCTTCAATATGCATGATTGGTTCATAGCTCATCATATGTTGCCTTGTATATGAAAGGACCTTACATCCATTCTATCTAGACTGCATGTAACTTAAATTTGATTTAAAATGCTCATGCTCTGTTATAAAATCTAAGATTATGACTTTATCTATGTTTGTAACTATTTAAATGTTAAAAGAGTAAATATGCATGCTACAGTAGTAATTCTTGTTCTGAGAATCGTATATTACATTGTACTTTTCTTGCATGCCCTGGGATGAAATTATAGCACTTAGCATATGCATAAAACGAATTCTTTAGCTCTGAGCATGCCTTTAGTTGTTATTTTTGTAGCATTTAATCGATGCCTGATCTTTCTATGGAACCCATACTAAAACATCATATTTGGTCCATGAAACTACTCTACAGGGTTTCAAGTTCATATCACTTATATAAGCTTAGGTTTCACATTAATCCTTCTATGGCATTGCAACTTTTGATTTTTCATAAATATGCTAGGAAGTTGCGGACATGACAAAGTGGTATAGGTTCCTCTGGTCATGTACCATGTTAATCAGATACTAAACCACCATGCATGGCAATGTTTTGATCTGATCAAAGTTAAGCATCAGTGATACAAATAAATTCATATATGACCCTTTGAGTTTGGCCAATTCATGAATTCTAGCATCCATGTTCCTTACACCCTTCCTGATCACCACATAATAATTCCTGAATTAATTCCCATTATTTTGACCTGTACTAATTAAGTGAATTCTATATTGTTTCAATTATTGAGCATAAATGGCTCCATGCTGGTCCATGAAACTGGATCCCAACATAACCCCAGTATTTTCTACCTGTAGTAAATTGCTCTAGGCTTATGTTATCCCGAACCATACTAAAATAATTATTTGACTCTAGGGTTTAATCTTTCAATTAAGCAAGTAGTTGCACTTTAAGCATTATATCATATACTTTTCTTTCTTGCATAGCAATATACCTACCACATAAAAAGCATTAGTTGACCAGTACACTGCCCATGTACTTCACACTGTAAACGAGACTAGGTTTGCAGAAGACGCCACACCAAGGGGCATCGGTTCCATTGATATTTATAGTCAGATTACAACTTGAATTATAAGGCAGAGATCGTAACAAATCAATCTCTAATACAGCTGTACATCAACTACCAAATATACATGAGCGTATAACAAACATATATCGCTAACAGCCCCCCTTAGTCGAAGCTGGAGAAGAACGAATGCAGACTGGAACAAAACTCCTGAAACAGCTGTGTCAAAAGACCCTTTGTCATAATATCGGCGAACTGATGTTGAGAGGGAACACGTAGGACTTGCACATGACCAAGGGACACTTTCTCCCGGACGAAGTGGATGCCAATTTCAATATGTTTTGTATGCCGGTGCTGAACCGGATTGGAAGACATATACACCGCACTGATGTTATCGCAATAAACAATGGTGGCTGAAGGAAGAGAGTGATGAAGATCTAATAATAGCTGGCGCAACCAGCAAGTTTCAGTCACGGCATGGGCAACGGCACGGTATTCAGCTTCAACGCTCGAACGAGACATTGTTGCTTGGCGCTTAGAAGACCATGATACAAGATTATCTCCAAGATAAACACAGTAACCTGAGGTAGAACGACGCGTATCAGGACATCCCGCCCAATCTGCGTCAGAGTAGGCAGTGTGTAGAGCAAGGAGACGGACCAATGTGAAGGCCTTTGTCAAGCGTGCCCTTTACATAGCAGAGAATACGTTTCAATAAAGTAAGATGAGGCTCACGAGGTGCGTGCATGAATAGACAAGCTTGCTGAACAGTGAAGGCGATGTTGGGGCGAGTAAGGGTAAGGTATTGAAGGGCGCCAGCGAGGCTGCGATAGACAGAGGCATCGGGAACCAAAGTACCCTCAGTGGCCGAGAGTTTAAGACGAGGCTCGGCTGGAGTAGCGACGGCGTGACATTCGGACATGCCGGCGCGCTGCAAGAGCTCAGAAGCATATTGGCGTTGGGAGAGAAAAAGGCCAGCGGCAGAATGAGTCACAGATATGCCAAGAAAGTGATGCGAAGAACCAACATCGGTCATAGCAAACTCAGAGTGGAGAGCAGAAGTAAGCTCGGCCAAAAGAGTAGGAGTAGATGTTGTCAGAACTATGTCATCAACATAAAGAAGATAAGCAAGATCATCACCACACCGCAAAACAAAGAGAGAAGCGTCACTAGCAGATGAGGCAAAGCCGAGGCGACGAATATAAGTGGCGAAACGTTGAAACCAGGCACGAGGGGCCTGTTTCAACCCATACAAAGATTTCTTAAGATGACAAACACGACTAGGACCGGAGGGATCGGCAAAACCCGAAGGTTGTTGACAATACACGGTTTCCTCTAAGTGATTGTGCAAAAAGGCATTTTTTACGTCCAATTGATGAATTGGCCAAGAGCGAGAAACAGCAAGGCTAAGCACAACACGAATGGTAGACAGTTTTACAACAGGGCTATAGGTTTCATCGAAGTCAACTCCGAGTTATTGAGAGAACCCTCGGACGACCCAATGAGCCTTATAGCGAGAAAGGGTTCCATCAGCGTGAAATTTGTGTTTAAAAATCCATTTACCACTAATGATGTTTGCCCCTGCAGGAGGAGGAACAAGGCACCAGGTGTCAATAGCAACAAGGGCCTTGAATTCAGCAGACATGGCATCACGCCAGTTTGGATCTTTGAGGGCAAGCAAGTAGGTTTTTGAAACAGGAGAGATGTGGGTGACGGACAGGTTAAGTCGATCAACAGGAAAGACTAAACTAGACTTAGCACGGGTTTGAACCTCATACGGACCAGAACCTGGATGAGAGGGAGCTGCGACTAGAGGCGCGCGTGTCGGACCACGAACAGGACGTGGTGCTGGGGTGGGAACGGGAGCTGGCACAAGTTCCGGAGGCAGAGAGGTAGACTCTGTAGGGGGTGATGCTGGACGGCAAGAGGGCTCGCCAGCCGGATCAACAATGGGAGGCAGGCTGTCAACACGTGTAGGATGGGATTGAGAGAACTGTGGCAGAAGGGGTGTGGTCTTGGTGGAGACATGATCCAGCAAAAAATCAAGGGAAGAAGCTAGTTTTTGTGTTGAAGAGGAGGAAGCAAACGGAAACACTGTTTCATCGAACATAACATGTCTAGGGACAATGATACGATAGGAAACAGGATCAAAACAGCGATATCCTTTGTGTTTATCAGGATAGCCTAAGAAAACACACGGAAGAGACCTAGGAGCTAATTTGTTGGGCATGGTAGCAGTGAGGTTAGGAAAACACAGGCAGCCAAACGTCCGCAAGTGATCATATGTAGGAGGTGATCCAAATAGTAGTTCAAGTGGGATTCAGAACTGAAGAGATTTAACAGGGCGGCGAGACAAGAGGTGAGTGGCTGTGAAGAGAGCTTTAGCCCAAAAGGCCAGAGGCAGGTTCGCCGGCAACAACAGAGTGCGCATGACGTCGTTGACACTGCGGATGGCACGCTCGGCAGTGCCATTTTGCGGAGAAGTATGCAGACAAGAAAGCCGAAGGAGAGTGCCATGGCACGAAAGTAATGTGGTGAGAGCGACATTCACGAATTCATGACCATTGTCAGTTTGCAAAGCTGTAATGGTTGTGTTGAACTGGGTATGGACAAAGGCAAAGAAGGCGCTAATAGTAGAGAAAACATCCGACTTTTTACAAAGAGGGAAGGCCCAGATATAGTGTGAAAAATGGTCTACTATTATAAGATAGTATTGAAACCCAGAATTGCTAAGTACTGGCGAGGTCCAGACATCACAATGAATTAGTTGAAAAGATCTATCACTTCGAGAACCGGAGGACACAAATGGTAGCCGAACGTGTTTGCCCAGTTGACATGAGGGGCAAACAGGGGAACAACCTTTATTACTAGGGAGCCTAAACTGTTTAGAATAAGCTAAAGAAGCATATCACGCCCGGGATGGCCGAGACGCCAGTGCCAAAGCTTCACGGACGCCAAGAGAGCAATCAACGAAGTGGAGGCTGTCAGGGACACCACGGTGTAGAGATCGCCAGTGCTGTTGGAGTGGAAAATCTCAGGCCTGGTTCGAAGATCCTTGATAGAAAAACCAAACGGGTCAAACTTGATGGTGCAAAGGTTATCACGGGTAAACTTACGAACAAAGATAAGGTTCTTTACAAGTGGAGGAACAAGAAGGACATCAGGAAAGATGAAGGAATGTGTGGGCGTGTGAAGCGATGAGTGATCGACATGGAAGACGGGCACACATGAGCCATTGCCGACAGTGACCATAGAAGAGGATGATTGGGAGGAGAGAGAAGTAAGAATACCGGGGTCAGCAGTCATGTGGCTGGATGCTCCGGAGGCCATCACCCAATCGCCGTTGGGAGAGGACACCGCCATATTGTTGAGAGCCGCGATGAGGCCCGCCTGATCACAGATGGTGGTAGATGATGCCTCAGGCGTGAACTGAGTGCGGTACGCCTGTTGGGGTGGCGTGCCAAGAACGCCAGCGCCGGAGGCGGGTGGCACACGCCAGGGCGATGGCAGTGGAGGCAGCTACGTAGGAGACGGGCCATTGTAGCGCCAGTTTGGTGGCGGCAACGACAGTTGAGACGGAGGGGGTCCGTAGTAGAGCCAGGTTCCATGGGGATCAGGAACAACAGGAGCACGGGGTGCGGCGTTGGGGTTGAACGCAGGAGCCTTTCCCTTGCCCTTGTGTTTGTTACGGCCCTGATCACCGTTGTTCGTCTGGCCACCGACGGCCGAAGGAGGCGGAGGGTCGGGTGGTGGTGGTGGTGGTGTAGAATCCCCGACATCATACAGCGACGTGGCGGCGGCCATCCTAGCTTTATTAGTCTGGCGAAGCTCCTCGTACAGCAGCATGGAGCGGAGCAGTATAAAGGAGGGAAACAACGCTTGGTTCTAAGCCTGACCAGCGGTGTTGGCGAAGCGACCATGAAGACCACGAAGGGTGTTCAAGGTGAGGGCGCGATTGGTCACAATCTCGCCGATGTCACGTAGGGAGTCGGTGAGGGCCTTCTGCCGGAGACAGTAGTCAGTCACGGACGAGTCGCCTTGGTAGAGGTTGCAAAACTCGACCTCAAGGTAGAGGGCACAAGTCCCGCGGTTGTCGTGGAAGACACCCTTGATGGCATTCCAGAGGGCGCCAGAGTTCTGCCGTGGCTCCATGCAGATATCCAGCAAGTCCTTGGAGACGGAGCCGTAGAGCCAGGTGAGGACGACATAGTTGGCGCGAACCCACTCAGGGTTGTTGGGCTGCGGAAAGGAACCATCAACGCGGTGCAGCAGATTGTACTTCTCGAGGATGGCTATGAAGCACTGGGTCCAACGGGAGTAGTTGGCGGACTTGGTGTCGAGGAGGATGGGGATGTGCGTCTTGATGCTGGCGACTGACAGGGCAGCCATGGTGGAGGAGATGTCGACGCTGAGAGAGCTCATGGCCTCGGAGGTGGAGGAGGAAAGGGAGCCGGTGGTCATGGAAGTCGCAGAGGCGGATGACATGGCTGCGGAGGTGCTATTGGCGAGGGCTGGAGCAGACATGGCGGAGGCGCAGGAGGATACGGATGCAGTGGAGATCGTAGATCAATCTGATACCATGTAAACAGAGACTAGGTTTGCAGAAGATGCCACACCAAGGGGCATCGATTCCATTGATATTTATAGTCAGATTACAACTTGAGTTACAAGGCAGAGATCGTAACAAATCAATCTCTAATACAGTTGTACATCAACTACCAAATATACATGAGCGTATAACAAACATATATCGCTAACACATACAACTATTTAAATCACTATTGGCATACCCATGCGACATACTTTTGAACATCGTTACCGCATTAATCTACTGGAGTGCATGAAGAAAATACACTAAACGCGCTCGTCCTATGCCTCTACTTTATATATTACATTTACTGAACTAATCGACACCTCGCGCGTATCATACATGTTAGTCTTAATTACATAGACTACCATGAATCTTCTCTCATGCACAGCATCGCATTTATATCATGTAGATACCGAGGTGAACCACGTGGAGGCGGCAACGAAGCAGGAGCCAGAAGGGCAAGAAGGTGATCCCGCTAACCAGAGACAGGCTCAAGGCAAGCCCCGGTGCATCCCACCAGTTTTACCACTTTTATTTTATCACTAGGTAGTGTGATGCTTTCCTGTGCATTAAGTTTATAGGAGTTGTTTGAAACCCTAGTATTATAGTAGGTTCATGTACCTGTTATTAGTCTCGGGACGGTAGTAGCTTTGCTTAATTAGGACGATAAGTTTTTGAGTGGTATGGAGACCACTCGTAGTGAGTCGTATATCTCACTAGGGAATGGTTATAGAAAGGCTCTCAATGGGATAACAATGAAGACCGGACAGACAACTAGGTGAAAAGGGAAGGACAACTTGTCTTGAAGGAGGTAGCCCCGTCTGAGTCGCTTAAGGCCATACCTCGTGTCCGGCCCACGAGATCAAGTTTGAACGTAATGTTTATATGGTGGAGTTATGGGTCCATTAAACTGACATAGCTACAACTACTGTCAGTTTGGAAGGTACCGTGCTCCCTTGTTTGGTAGAACTGGAGCTGAGAGGAGGGAGCAATCCATCCACAAATGGTGGTATGGGACACATCACGTTGGGGACCTTTTTCAGGGGAGTCAGACGCGAAAGACCTTGTTGTATCGTATGCGAAAGATTGCTCCATGCGACTTTCATGAAACGCGTATGGATCGTGAAGCAGATTTATCTGGCAGGATGTAAATCAATTCAAGTCGCTGCCACTCACAGTAACGAGTATCACTTAATCACTGCTCCGGAACGTAGTTGGAAGCCTAATAAGATGAATGGGGTGAATATTGCTCTATTGATTAATTATGTTTTATTGTAACCATGTTTGTTGTAATTATAGTGCAAACTAAATTTATTCTTTTGCATGACAACTTAACTTGATGTTAAAATTTAAAAAATAAGGATCCACTCTTAGGCTTGTTTTTTGGCAATATAAACCCTACCCTTAGCTTGTGCATGTCTAGTAAGTCACGGGTAAGTCTTGCTAAATATTAGTTGCTCAGGACATAGTTCTTTGTGATTTTCAGATAATCAGGGTGACCAGTTTCTCGACTTTTGGAACATTGGAAACCCTGCAGTCCATAGGAGGAGTACTCTGTTGTTTGCTGGTACAGTGTCGTGGGCATGACACTTATCAAGACCGGATTTTTATGTATCGTCGTGAAAGGATGATTGTATCTTAAGTATCTCATCAAACCATTTTCATTAATGTTGAACTAATTCAATTTCGTAATTTTAAAACTCTGGTTTGTAATTTAAATTTGAATTTATGTAAAACTCTTTACTCTATATATGTTCTTATTATAACTATATTATTTTTATCATGTGTTATACTATTGAGCGTCACAGCACGTGTCGCCATCCGAAAAAAATCCTAGAACGAAATCGTCTCCGTGGTAGGGCAGTTCTATTACACCAAAAATTCAGGTTTGGGTTTTGAGTATCCTAAATAACCCGAATATAGTATAGAAAATAGAAAAACAGAGTCTGGTCTGGTTGCGATTCGACGAGGCGAGCTCGTCTGATCCGGTCGGGTTCGGGCTCTAGAGTAGATTACATCAAGGTCATCGGGCGTGTCTTAGAGCCGCAGCCACGTTAGGCGGAGCCGGCGAGTGGAGAGACGGTGAGCGTCGCAGCCGCGTTGGGCGGAGCCAGCGAGCGCTACGGCCACGTTGGGCGAGCACCGGAGACCGGAGGGGTGCCTTGGCGCTTTGGCCTTGATTCTCGCTGAGTCACCGTCTGGGAAGTCGTCCAGTCGTGCGACTTCTTTAGCTATCATACAGCGGCGGCTAGGGTAGAAGTAGAACCGTAGATGACTAGAAGATAACGCAACTTAGTACGTGACTGGATGCTTGCCTTGTGGGCTGCACACCATAACTTTTACGCTGGGCCAAATTGCTTTTGCTGAATAATATAGGGGTTGCTATTATTTCGGATTGAATGGGTATTTCGGCTACCAAGACTATAAACCCGATTAGCCCGAAATAAATTTGGGTTTTCAATCTTCTAGCCCGAAAATACAAATTGGGCATCGGTGTTTGGGTTTTTCGGGTTCGGGATCAGATTTTATGGGTTCAAGGTTTGGGTTTTGGGTTTTGTGCCCAGGCGTGACTAGCACCTCGCTTGCTGGCTCTGCCGTGCGCAAGGGAGTCACTGCGACCATCGACAATCCTGTACTCCCTGTGTCAACTCCACCTACACAAACCACGTGCGGCCCTGGTGTCTCCCTCCACTACACTGCCACGTGCGGCCTCAGCAATGACGATGACTTCCGCACGAAGGTCACGTGCGGCCTCGACCTTCCCCGACACCACCACATTGCCAAATGTAGCCTCGCCTACGTTCAGCAAGGCATCATCAATCGTACGGTCACATGTGGCCTCGGCCTCTCCACCACCTCCACCAGGTTTCAAGCATGTCCATGCCCGACCACACGCAACCTCACCTACGCCTGCTGGACCAACCACGCCTACTGCTCATCTTCATCTTGGTGTTGTTTTTGTGCCCCCTACTGAGAACACTCACACGATGACAACCAGCGAGAAGCACAGGTTCAGGCAACCGGTGCAGCGCATGAACCTCCAAGCCAAGCATATGTCTCAACGCTAGCAGACCACAACTGGTGTGACGCCATGGAAGAGGAGTTCTACACCCAACTGTCCAACGATACATGGACTTTGTTGCCGCGTCCCTCTCATGGCAATATCATCACTGGCATATGGATTTTTCAACACAAAATGACGGTAGATGGTAAACTTGACCGTTGAGAAGCTCGGTGGGTGTTACGTGGGTTTACTCAACGCTCTGGAGTGGACGATGATGAGACTGTCAGTCCCATTGTCGAACCGGCAACTGTGCACACTGTTTTGTCTCTTGTCGTGTCTTAGGATTAGTCCATCCATCAGCTCTAGTAAAAAAATGCTTTCTTTCATGGCACTCTAAGTGAGACGGTGTATTTCTCTCAGCCCACCGGCTTCGCCGATCCCACCCATCTGGACATCGTGTGTTGCCACAACAAATTATTATACGGTCTGAAGAAGGCACCTCGAGCATGGTACAGTCGCGTCACCACATTCATCCTCTCTCTTGGATTTGTTGAAGCTCAGTCCAATACTTCATCATTCATCTATCACCCTTGCATTGATACGTATATCTTCTCCTGTGTGTGGATGACATTGTCTTCACAGCCTCCTCAGCACCTTTGCTATGACCGATCAATGCCTCCCTATAGCAAGAATTCTCTATGAAGATTCTTTGTGCGCTATATGGCTTCTTAGGCGTCTTTGTTTATCACAACCAAACCAGTATGTTTCTCTCTCAGCATCAGTACATGCTTGATATCCTGGAGTAGTGTTCTGGCATGCGTGATTGCAAGCTCTGCATTACACTAGTCGACACTCATGCTAAGGTTTCTTTGGATGGAACTCCAGTGGCTGACCCGTCTCAGTATCATAGCCTCACTTGCGTTTTGTAGTATTTGATGTTTTCTTGTCCTCATATTTCTTATGTTGTCCAGCAAGTATGTCTCTACATGCATGACCCTTGGGAGCCCCATCTCGCTGCAGTCAAGCGGATCATGCGCTATATTCACGGTACATTGAATTGAGGCCTCACTATTCATAGATCACCCTCAGTGGATTTGGTGGTTTACTTAGATGCGGATTGGACAGGTTGCCCGGACACACGTCGGTTTATGTCAGGCTATGCCGTGTTCCTTGGTGACAACCTCGTTTCATGGTTCTCTAAGCGTCAAAACACCATTTCCTGTTCCAGTGCCGAGGCGGAATATCGAGCAGTCGCTAATGGCATGGTTGAGGTTTCATGGTTGCGTCAACTCCTCCATGAACTACATTCTCCCCTTCGGCGAGCTATAGTGGTCTACTATGACAACATGAGTGTTGTTTATCTCTCAACTAATCCAGTGCAGCACAAGTACACCAAACATATTGAGATTGATTTTACTTCGTTCAGGAGCGGGTGGCCATTGGCGATATTCGGGTACTTCATTTTCTAACATCATCACAGTATGCTGATATCTTCATCAAGAGGCTTCCTACATCAGTTGTTACTAAGTTCTGATCCAGTCTCAACAACTGTCCTCAGGACGCGCGGGGGGGGGGGGGGGGGGGGTTCTTATGCCGCATGCATTCTGGCTTGCGTTGCATGTCATACCCAGGCGCGACATCGTACACCTTGATCCTATTCTATTAATCTCGGTGGTTACAATTGCCTCTGGTTGGCTATATATATGTACTCCTATCGGTAATGAATCGATCATCCAATAGTTGAGCAGAATACTTTCTCCAACAGAGGGGAGCACGGTGAGGCTGAGGTCGGCAAAGACGCACTGCTTCCGACATGGCAGCATTCAATCTCAAAGCTTTACCTGATGACTGCCAGTGCCACAGGCCAAAGAACAGAGTCTCCCGAGGGGCGAGGAAGCATTGATGCGTCAGGCGAGATGTAGCCGAGGGATGGCAGCAGCTCCCTGGCGGAAGTTCAATAGCGGAGGAGAATAGGCTATGCGACGGAAAACCTTGTTTATCTTGCACGCTGCGTCTGGCCGGGAGGAGCGCCTGAGTTCCCGTCTGGGGCAAAACCCAACAGAGAGATACAACACGTTTAGGACTCTGAATCGGTTTAGATTATTTGAACCGGCCAAGGTACCTCAACTCAATTCAATATAAAAACTTGTAGCTAAGTAAGAATATTCATAAGCGGTTCCATACTTTCCATCAAACAAACAAATACAAAACAAATCTTGCATACAATTTTTGCAGTTAAATTCACATCGAATTCTATACGGAGATAATTTTGCAGTTTAGACCAAAAGCAGCAACAATGGGCAGTAATCATCTTCCCCCATCGACCACTCCAGTGACCGCCAGTGAAGTTTTGAGAGGCACAACCACGTCCCTCTGTTCGCTGAACTCACCAGTCGTATCGCCAGAGTAGTCAGTGGTAACATAGCTGGTGTTCCCGCCCCGGAGCTGCCACTCAGTGATGTAGCTCGGCTTCGTTACAATCTCAGTCACCTCAGAGTCTCCGGTGAGCATTGCCACAACCCTCGACATTGGTGGACGCTGGTGAGGCGAGCCCTGGGTGCAGAGGAGAGCGACATGGATAACTCTGAGCGCCTCTTCACTCTCGAATTCTTCTTCGAGCCTTGGGTCCAAGATGCCAAGTGCTTGTCCCGTTTCATAGAGCTCCCACGCCTGCACAGAATAGGAACCTCATCACGGTTCAGTGATCAGTAGCTTAATAAGAAAATGTGTTTCCATGGCCTCGTGCACATAAGGATCTTACCCACTCAAGGAGAAAGACTTTGTTTTCCACCAAGGAATTGTCAGTATTTGACCGACCAGCAGCAGTCTCCATTGCAACCACCCCGAATGCAAAAACGTCAGCTTTTTCAGTCAGGTGGCCTCTCATTGCATACTCAGGCGCCAGATAGCCACTTTAAAGTTAGGCAGATGAAATCAGATCATAATTCATGGTTCACAGACAGTTAATGTTGAAATGGACTTACAATGTGCCAGCGACTTTGGTGCTGAGATGAGTCTTCTCCTCATCGTACAGCTTAGCAAGCCCGAAATCAGAGATCTTCGGTGTGAGGTCAGTGTCAAGCAGGACATTGCTGGCTTTGATGTCTCTGTGCACAATGCGCACGCTGGACTCCTCATGAAGATATGTTAGGCCTCTGGCTATGCCCAAAATGATCTCAAAGCGCGTTGACCAGTCCAGGCTCAACCCTCTGTCCCCTGTACATTGAGAAACAAACAATTGAGAATGGAGATAATTTGATAGGTACTACTGATCAGCAGAAGTGTGCACACCGAAGAGAGCTCGATCAAGACTTCGGTTCTCAAGATACTCATAGACCAGTAGTGGTGTGTTGCTGTCAATGCAGCAACCATACAGTTTAACAAGATTCCGGTGTTGCACAGCAGAAATTGTTGCTACTTCTGTCACAAACTGGCTTTTCCCTTGATGAGATGTCTGAGAAAGTTGTTTCACAGCTATTACCCTTCCATCAGGTAGCTTACCCTAAAAAGAGAATATCATAGTCTAAGTAATGTATGTTTTTTTTTGCAGCCGCATAGAAAAACCTTAAGTTACAATTTACGAGGTTAAATTCTCGGAAACTGTCAAACCTTATAAACTGCCCCATATCCCCCTTCTCCGAGAATGTTTTGAGGGCTGAAATTGTCTGTAGCTAACTTCAGTTCAGCATTATTGAAGACATTCGGTCTTCCTACCATGTTGTAAAGCTCTGTTTGATTTAAAGAAAAAGCAATCACATGATAACGAATATAATATATCAGTTGCAAGAACTGATTTGTGAACTACTCTATAAGCATATATGATACCTTCTTGCCGTTGTGCTGCCCTTCTTCTCTTTTGTACTAATACAAATATTCCCGCTAGGGCTGCTAGTCCGAACAAGAAAGCACCAATGACAATTCCAGCAATTGCACCTGTTTTACTTTTCTTTTTGGGGACACCATTTCTTACAGTTGGAGTAAAGTCTGAGAAAGCGGTTCCACATATTAGTAGTGAAGAAATATCGATGTATTTTTTTAGGAAGATTTGGAGTGGGGCATACCTGGTGTCACGCTTAATGCAGATATCATCGGTCCGTAGTATCCTTGAGTAGGAATGCAACAAGTTCCCTTGCCAGCCCAGAAGAGATGGATCTCAAGGAAGTTTTTGGACACAGTTGCATTGTATTTCTTATACACTGCAGTATAAGATTTTCCACCAGCTGTCTTCCTTATATCGAAATTCTTCTCTTTCAGATCACCCTGTACAAATGCCAAGTCACATAAAGGATCCTCTCGGTTAGAAAACAGTACTCTTATGAGAAAACTATTTTACAAGGCACACGACATGTACCTGCACGTATATGTCAAAAACTCTTCTTCCTGTGCTTTGCCAGGTCTGCGAGTCTGGATAGGCAAACTCTGCAAACTGAAGGTCAACAGTGTAGTTTCCATTCTCAAGTCCAATGCCATAGTATCTCAAAGATGATGGTGACATCCTTGCAGTCTGAAATAGTTCTGAATCCAGTGCATTCAGGAACTGGTGGGAACTGTAAATTACGTAACTTCCATTTGGGGCCTCGTTAAATTTTCCTACATTGCTAACACCCCATCTTGTTTGACCTGTAACATAGTATGATGCAGCTCCAAGGTTTGTCGGATCGATTTCGAACATAGTATTATCTGAGCCTTTAATAGATCTGTTACTACCACAGTCTACCCCAAAGGAATAATCTGCAGTTAATTTGTACAAAAATGTAACCTTCAATGAAACAAATGGGATTGTACTCCTGCTATAGATGAATAAAGGAAAAAAATTATACATTCTGGTGAACCAAGGAAACAAGGAGTATCTTGCTGGAGACAGTTCAAGCCTGAAGGTAAAATGCTGCGCATTTGAAAACTAAATTATGAGAAAATCGATTGAAAACAAACTCTAGGAAAGTGTAACTAAATTTCATAATTACCTGTTGTTGCTGCCACCAAGAACGAAGTTGTTTGCCACCAAATTCCTTGTAAAAACCAAATATAATCTTTAGCAACTAATACGTTTTCCTTGGCATGAAAATCTCAGAATTTTGAACTTACAATTGCAAATTGCTCTCCGTAGCCCAAGATGGAAAGCTGCCCGAGAGCTGGTTGTAAGAAAAGTCACTGCAAACAATCTAACAGTTACTAGAAATATAGTGAAAAAAATTATTCTAGTACATAATTTTCTGTCTCATATTGAACTGTTGTATTGTCTAACATACAGATTGTTTAATGAAGGGCTTTTTGCATTGGGCAGGCTTCCCGAAAGGCTATTATTCCCTAGAAACCTGAGATAAAGTTTGAGATAAAAAAAAACATAAAAGATTAAGACATCTTTGCATCATGGAAAAAATCTCCATGAAGAATTCCTTACAAGAAATTAAGATTTTGCAGATTTAGGATGGATTCAGGAATTTGGCCAGTGATATTGTTAAAACTCAGGTCCCTGTCATATAAAACAGAATTGTTACTTCAACTGAACCCTTACACGGATCCCTGTGAAATGAAACCAATAAGCAAAGAAAACAGAACCATCCAAAACAATAGACTTACAGCAACGTTAATCCTGCAAGCTTAGAAAAATTTACTGTTGCAAGATTATCTGATATCCTGCTGTTCCTTAATATTCTGCAGAAAAGTTTTTGATGTAGAAGTCAATACCCCACCACTTTGCCAGGACATAATACTGGATATTCAATACTGAGAAAGAATGTAGCGTACAGGACATTCAAAGAGGTCAGATTTCCGATAAAATCCAGTGAAGAGCTTCCATTTACAATATCACCAATCCGTCTGCACAAGAGAATATGTAAAAGTATCAGTTTCCATAACAAGTTTGACTTCTCGTCCATCAAGGAAACGGTAGCACCAAAGTCCTTACAGGCTTGTCAATCTTGTTAGATTGGATAGACTTGCTGGGATTGGACCTTGAAACGAATTTCCTTGGAACCTCCTACTAGTTCATTTTAATCCAAATTACACTGAGTGATTCAAAGTCCTAGGCCAATAGGACTAAAACTAAACACTCAATATCAGGAATTGTATATCGGTTTAATTTGTTCACAAGCCAAACGTATCAGAGAGTTACTTTGAACATGGAAAAAGGACACCTACTACAGAGCATATTCTTGTTAGAAACTGCTGCATAATAACTATAGGTGAAGCAATTGTTAAGAAATCTTACAAATCTTCCAGCTTAGTTAAGCTCCCAAGAAAATCAGGTATTTGGCCTGTAAATTCAATGTCTGATGCAAACCTGAATTCACAAGAAAAGCTGTGAAGTTAAGCGTGTAATATTACAATGGACATGAACAGTTGTGGCTGTCGTGTTGATCATACATGATCCTCAAGTTGGTAAGTTTGGAGAACGTTGAAGGGAATGGACCGCTGAATCCAGAGCTATCAAAGTATCTGGAATTGAAAATATGAGAAAATCAGCAACTACACGAAGATCAACCATAAATACATCAGAAGTCAAGTCTGGCAGCTCAAAAGTTGTATTTTACATTTGTTCAAGTTTGGTCAGGTTTCCCAGTTCTTCAGGAAGTTCGCCAGTAAAATTGTTTAAGCTAATACCCCTGAAAGAAAAAAGGTAAATACTTCAGAATGCTATAACAGGTAGAGATGTGATTCTATCAGCTCAAACTCAAAGAGGCATAATTTTGGTGTTGATGAGTCACCTGTTCCACAAGATTCACCCACTGAAACTAACTTAAACATATGAAACGCCATATGAACAGGGAAATAACATTGACATACGAAATAACAATTTAAGTATATGTTTGTTTTCCTTATTACTAAATTATAATCCAGTTTTAAGTAGGAATGCAAGATTAGTAGGTTTCATGTTGAACTTGTAGATAAAGTGAGCAGAAGAGGCATCTTACAGTGAGATGAGATTTGTAAGATTGCCTAGCTCTTTTGGAAGTGGGCCGGATAGCGGATTGATTGCCAGAGACCTTGTGATATTTTTGAAGAAAAATATAAGACAACACTAACCGATGAACAGTTTACATTGAGAATTTGAAATTTAACTCTTACAACTCCTGTAAGGCAGTAAATTGTCCCAAGAATGACGGCACAGGACCAAACAAATAATTTTGCATCAGGTTCCTGGACCGACATCAACACCAATAATAATTAGTCAAAAATAGAAAAAATGTCTGTGAAGTGAATCGAGAATTCAAAACGTGGAGATGATTATTTTTACAATCTAACTTGTTGGCAGTGTTTCGTTTATGTAAAAAAGCACATCAAAACAGAGTTGACAAAAGTCAGGTTACTTACAGACTATTCAGATAGGTCAGGTTCTGCAGCTCAGCAGGTATTTGACCGACAACATTCAATGCATATACCCTCCTGTACACGTGGATTCATGTCAGAAATTCCTTCGATACAGTAAAATTAAATAGGCAGTCCTGACAACTTCCATGCACAAATCAACAAAAAGACATCGATCGCGTGATGCAAGATCCTCGTAGGCATTTCGTCAAATACATGTCGTGCAGTGGGGCTGCAACGGCTGGGCAGAGAGAGAGCAGAGATAGCAAGCAGAGCAGGAAGACGGAACGTACAGCTTGGTGATGTGGCAGACTGTGGATGCGTTGAAGAAGCAGTCGCACTTGATGCTCGGGTTGATGTTGGGGTCGTTGTCGACGTTGGTGCTGTCGACGGCAACGCCGCTGCAGGGCTCGCCGCTGATGTTCCACCTTGGAGACGCACGGAGGCCCCATCTCCCCAGGATCGTGTTCAGCGCCGCCGCTGCGTCTCACACAGTCATGTATTTACACGAACAAGGAAAAAATGGGAGTCACACAGTCATCTATCGTGAAGATTTTTTTTTTGAATTATCGTGAAGAATATTTTTAGCGAACTAAAATAAGTTTTTTCTACATTGTCTTGACTCTTATTAACTAATAGTTGAGCCATCGTATCATGCTGTCTCCCCACTGGCAGTGCGACGATGAGAACGCGGATCCTTTGAGGGGGGATCCTGATCCGATGAGAACCTACCACCGTGGAATTTTGCGATATAATACTGATATAGGTCCTGCGAGATTGAATTGTTTGCCGTGTGCACTTGCTAAAAAGATCTTTTATATTCCCAAATGTCAAATTTGCAAATAGCCAACTGTTCATTGTAATCTATCAGTTTGTGCAGGGAGCCGACTGTATTTCAAGTGTACTTTGAATATTTTCTGATTGTGAAAACAAATTTGCATCACATGTTATAAGATACTGTTCACATGAAGATTGATACCGTTAGAAGCAAAAAAAAAAATGGGGGTGGGGGGGGGGGGGGGGGGGGGAGGGCGGGGGAGGACAGAAGATAACTTCAAATACCACATGGTAAGCTGGGAAAATACAAGAATCATGAATGAAGAGCTGATGGGATAGTGGATCTGGATAATAGGAGAATACAAAGGAACAAAGCTGATGACATAGTATGCCAGTTATTGAGGAAAAATATATGAACACTAAGGCTTTTCAGCTAACTAAACTTGATGCGGGTCACAAATCTAGTAAGGTATATACTAGGTAAAACTGAATTATGAAAGAGACGTAATCCATTTTGTCAATAATGTGGGAGATACTGTATTTTAGAAAGACAATTGGCGGGGGAACATTTCACTCAGGTTACAATTCTCAAGTCTTTCAGCATCAGCAGGGAGCAAGGAATGCTAGTAAAGGCAGCCTTTTTTTAATTGAATAACACAAACACAGACACTTACATATGCGCATGAGTCCTCACCCTTATGACCACATGCACGCACACCATATCCCTATCAACGCCTTCGAATGACTAAGTCGGTTTGATCTTGAGATTTACAAAGTAACCATAGGCATCTTGCTATCGACCAGATGTCTCCTCCCATTAGAAGAATAATTAGCCAGAAATGCAACAACCATATTAAATATGGAATTTGAACCTGAATAGATTGGTTCCACCATAATGAACCAAAGCACCTGAGCTAGGATCAGTGTGCTCTAGTAAAGGAAGCCTAGGATGGGATGGAATGGAATGGAACATAGATTTCAGAAGAAATTTTGGCCACAATAAAATGACAGAATGGCTGGAGCTAAACAGAAATTAGACGAACTCAAATTCAATTAGAATCCTCAAACGCAGTGTATTGGCCTCTTGGTAAAGATACCTATTCAACTAGATCTCTGTATAGAGAAATAGTTTTTTGGGAAGGGGGGGAGGGGGGGATTAACAGTAAAATGAAAAGAATGTGGTAGAAAAAATGCGTGGACAGCTGCAAAATGTAAACTGGTAGTCTGGTATCCCCAGTAGGGTTACGCGGCTTGAGCAGTGTATACATCAAACTTTTATTGCTTTCAATATAAGCAGGTTTAAGGATTTGTTAAAAAAATTGTATTACACCGACCAACATTTGTATGTAGTAAAAATTTTGGTATTCAGAAAGGAATACAAAAAAAAAATCAGTCGACCTTAAACTTGAAAAACTAAGACTTAGTGCTATTAGTACCTTCGATTGGATCGGTTCTTGGCGCTCGCTGAGCTTGTGCAGCTGCAATCCACGAGCACGCAAGGAGCAGAAACCACACCGACTGCCCATGCCCGTTGCTGCTTCTACACCACATCTCTCTCTCTCTCTCTCTCTCAGCAGCAACAAGATGGAAGCTATTTAAAGCATCTAGGGGTTTCCAAACTACGGTAACAATACGACCAAGGACGATGGTTCGAATAACCACTGTTACAAAATTGACAACGACGAGCGAGAGACATTCTTGACTTCTCATCATCTGCCTCCTCTCCAAGTCCAGGCCTAAAAGTACCATGTTGTATGAGAAGTACTTTAGGTCTGACTTTATTTCCGATGTTTTTTCTCTTTTGTCTCAAGGTAGACTTTTCTATCGTTGGCCATCAATTTCTCGAAACAGTTTAATAACGAATTTATTTCAATTGGTAATAAAAAATATAGTTAATTAGGATAAAACTAGGACTAAAAATGGAGGAAGTAACTACTTAAACAATTTTGCTATTTTCAAGTTCTTTAACTTTTTTTTGCTCTTCTCTCGAAAAAACATTTTCTCCCTCTAATTGTATACATCCACAACAACATAGTATATATGACTTACGATTGATAATTATTCACTTTCAGTGAGAGGCGACATCCTCGTCGACAACAACGTGTGTGTAGTGACTTCGTGAATCTCAAGATTAAATCAGCTCAGTATTTCTTTCAGAAGCCCTCGTAGGGGTAGGGTGTGCATGCGTGTGCTCATAGTGGTGAGCACTCGTGCGTGTGCGTGAATGTCTGTATCTGACTGTGGTTCAATCGTAAGCAAAATCACTCTAAAAGTTGTTGTTGGATGGCAAACAAAACCAAGAAAGTTCGCAAATGTGGTTCTGTGCAAGTGTCTAGGTCGTAGTTGCTCTTCTTTTAGGGAAGTTTGTCTTCTTTTAGGGAAGTTTGTCTCTCCCCAAGTTAATGGTACGGTCTATCCCCCCCCCCCCCCCAAGGTTGATGGCACGGTCATATAAAACCACTGGGAAATTTTATAGAATGAATTTGATATAATTTGGACATGACATTGATTGCATCAACTTACAGTGACGCATCTCTAGCTAGTCAACAAACATTTGCTACAAAAATGTTGACAACGATCCACTGGCCCTAATATATGAACAAACAAATCTTAATTAGTGATGTAAGGACAAAGAAAATTCATCCACTTGACTTGAAAACTGACAAGTATATTGTAGCAAAGCCTCCTGTGTCACTTTGTCGCTCTATCCTCCTCAGAAGTCATTGACAATGTGTTATGAATGGACTGTGACTACGGCTGCGATTCACAGGTTCACAATCCACGGAATAGTGGATTGTTGTCGACACATACTATCTAATGGTCCACAGATTACGTAGCTTAATCATGACACCTGGAAAATCTGCTCAATGAGAGTTGGTAGGAAGTAACAAAAGAAAGTGAATAATACTGTGGGAAGGCAGATATTGATCAACACAGTGTTATCTTGATCAAGGGCAAACGATGACTCCACGATTACCTGTAGCATAGTCAAGTCAGTGGTACTGCCACTGCCAACTACATAATGGATCACTTTTACCTGAAAATTAATTTATATGGTGTCCTAGGATCGCTTTGCCTGGCAACAAAAAGCTAGGTATGCGGTGGGAAAAGAGGAACGAGCACGGGTTTAGTCCATATGGTGATGGAGTGCATTTGATTTGTGATTGATGTCGATGCCTGCAATAATAGTTGATGCCCCTTTGATAGTTTTCAATACTGCTAGTGCTATACACACCATTCTTGTGCCTATCCAGTCGGAACAATAATGCAAACACCGGTATGAATCTCCCGTGTCTAAAATTCATTTGTAGCCACTGCACAATTCTAAAAACCAATATTTTTCCTGATACCCGACTCCTCGGCCTTTTCCTGACGATGACTATAGAAATGGCTTTTCCTGATGTTTTTGGCTTGTTCTTGTCAGGTTTTGGCCGTCAAAAGAATATTCTGTTTCCTACTTTTTTTTTTTGAAATGATATTCTGTTTCCTCCTACTAATGCATCGTACCAGTACGAAATATCCTACGCTGACACAGGTGAACCATTAACTCATCCAGCCAGTTTTCACCAAACACCAATTCACTACCCGTCACCATGAAAAAAAAAAGCATAATCAGAGACCTTTTCTCATGTCATGAATCGAGATAAAAGGATTGGGAAGCTCGATCTGGCGGCACTCTCTCATGCTTGCATCAGCGTGACCTTGGAGCTGGGTGGCAGCGCAGCGGGGTGGGTGCATTTGGTCGTGTTGCAATTGCAACATGGTGTGAAGTTGGGTTGATTGGGCCAAGCAACCCGAGGAGGAAACGGGCTGAATGGGCCACTAAGCGGAAGTCCATCTCATATTTTATTCTTTTCTCGTTTTTCTTTTTTACCATAAAACGTCTAGGCGTGCCTAGCTACGTCTTACCTTAATCCGGAGGTACAATGCTCGCCTAGCGCCTAATTTTCCTTTACTGGTCACCATGTTAAATTACGATGAACTCCAATAACAGCTGACTTATAACCATGAGAAAGTGGCATAATTAAGCAGCTAAATATATGTCTATGTTGACAACTTTTGAAAGAAATAGAATTTTTAACTTCAAATTGTTAGGTTTTTTTTGTGAAGCAAGTTTCCTGGTCGAGGCGGACGTTGATGGCGAGAGGGACTTGGGGATAGGAATGTCCTCTTCGGTGACGTTTGACACTTGGAGATGCGAGCTGGGAACGGGAAATGAGTGGGGCCAGATAGCATATCCCGTGTGTTCGGTTGATGAGACTGGAAAATAACCTGGGTCTGGGATAGGGAAAAGAGCCCCTCAATTCCCGCAGATCCAAACCCAACGGAGAGTGTGGGTTTAGATGGGAAATAAACAGGCCAATGTGGTTTCGCTTGCGGCTTCCAAAGCGTTGTTCGCCAGGCCGGCGCTGGCGCGCTGCTCCGCTGCGTGTCGCAGTTTATTTCCTTCTCAGCCCGTTTCACTAGCTCTCACAGCTCATACAACTTCCATAGCTTGCTGTAAGTGGATCCATGTCGAGCCTAGGTAGTGTTTGGTTTGAAAATTGTAACGCAAACAGAAACGAAATCAGAATACGGGGAAGTCAGAGATGAAATCGGTGATTGCGGTCTTTGTTTGGTTCCTCTTTCTGCAACGTATTGGACATTTGGATAAAATTGCAGCCGCAAGAACTTCAGACGCAAGAGCTTGAGCCGGTCATGGCCATCAGCTTATGCGACCAGCTAGGGACGACGCCGATTGGCATAGCACGAAAAATCACGTCCAACTGCAGCTGCACTGTTCTGAGTAGTTGTCTTCCTCAGCGCTATCCTCCTTGCTGTCGTGGCCGCCATTGTTGCTAGTATGCACGGTGCCGCCTTCGACGCACTCCGCTACTTGTTCTGCCACCGCCGTCGCGGCAACTGCGCCGGCGTTTTTCTCAATGACTGCCTCCTCTTCGTGTCCGCCACCGCCGTGACATCTGTGCCTCTTCTTCGATGAGCTCGTCGCCATGGCCGTCGCCGGTGTCGTGTATGTATCGTCGTCGGCGAACTCCTCGGACCGGAAGTGGAAGTGTTCGCACAGGTTGAAGAGGCGAGGGGGTGGAGTTGCTAACTCACTCAAGAACAGGGCATCAAATCGGAGACGAATCTATTGAGTCCCCAGTGGCGGTGATATCAGAACCGATTACGGCACGGGAGGGAGGGATCAGATTTGAATAGGCCCGTATCCGATTATGCCGCACCCAATTACGATCCACGAACAAACAAACACATTTAACGGTATCGGATACCTTCCGTGATCTAATTCTGTTACAAAAGAGTAAAAGACCAAACACTTCCCTAGATCTGGACCAAGCTAACAAATGGCGTTCTTAGCGACCGTAATAGCGTCCGCTATAGCAGTAGCGGTGTATAAACGCTACCGTTATGATATAACGCTTATCAAATAATATGTTGTAACTTAGCGTCCGTTATTATGTTTTTTGAGCCGTTATTTTAATATAATAATAGCTTAGTAATAATTTATTATTTTTTTTAATTCTATTTTTCTTAAATAAAATGTATCCATTCATATGGTACAAGTTATGTTTCAAAACTTAAAAATTCTAATATTACTTCTTATAATTTTTATAATAAAAAAAGTTATAATCTATACATTATTACATGTAATTTTTAATATTTTAATATATATTATTATTGTAACTTTGCGTCCTCAATAGCGTTCCGCTATCTACTATCCACTACACCAGTACCTATCCGTTATGAACGCGCTGTCCGCTATTTATTTCCTTGATGTGGACAGTTTAGCAACCGCGAGCTCGACTTCACCTCAGGAGATCAGCGATGAGATGCAGACAGACGCGAAGCAGCTTTTTTCTTCCATCCGAAGGCAAAAATAAATTGATGCTAGATTCGAGTCAATCCAACGAAAAAATCAATTCGACCACGATGGGACTCGAACCCACAATCTCCCGCTCCGGAGGCGAGCGCCTTATCCATTAGGCCACGCGGTCACTTGATTCTTTGATCGTCCTAATTCCTTTAATTAAGCCGTTTCACGACACATGAATTTAGTTCCGTACCATGCCATTTGCACTAAACGGAGAGAGCCATGGTAACACCAAAATTAACATAACCGAACCGACCGGTGTAACCGGTCGGGACCGGTTTATGGTTAACCGGTAAAACTGGATGGTTAATCGGATAAAATTCGATTCGGAAGAGTAAACAACAGAGGACCGGTTAATCGGCCGGTTTTACCAGTTAACCACCGGTTAGACTGGTTAACCTGTCGGTTTTATCGGTTATTTAATTTATTTTTGAATATATATTTTTAAATTCAAATATAGCGGTTTTAATGCGGTTATACGGTTAACCGGCCGGTTTTACCGATTAACTGGCCGGTTTCATCGGTTGCACCGGATATAAATTTTAAAAAATTTTAAATCAAAACTGGAGGTTAACCGATCGGCCGGTGTGACCGGACCGGTTTTCCGGTTAACCGGGTTAACCGGTCGGTTAATTCTGGTTATGTTAACCCTGGGTAGCACCAATACCAGCTGCTGATCTCTTGTTGTTGATGCAGGAGCAAGTCTAATGGGCTGAACCGCCTTCTCCCATCCATACAGGGTTTACCATTTGGCGAAGGGATCGTCTGAGGTCTGACTCTGACTGCGAGATGGCGACACAGCAGCACGATCGGAGGACTAGTTTCACTTTCTGTATAAACCGCGATGGCTGCGCTCTCCTGCATCTTCGGCAGGACTTCCATTATTGCACTAAGGTGTACAACTTTTTTTTGTTTAATTAAATGTTCATTAATTATTCTTTTCTCACAGTAACGTGGCATTTGAGCTAAATGAAGATGAAGAATTTGATAAACTCTAAAATATTCATGCGCAACTATGTTAAATAGGTACTCTGAATCATCTTAATAAATTTGCTTGAAGAAACTGTTTTTGGCAAAGAAGCATTAAGAAGTACCTATTTAACATAGTTGACCATGCATTTATACTTTTGTTGAATTTATCAAACGATTGCATCCCTTTTGTTTACTGTTCAAGCGTTATTGTTTTCAGATAATGGACTTATATATGAAACCCAATAATTAGTTGAAGGAAGATTACAAAATTCATAGCTTAGGATCAAAGTAGTCATTTTGACAGTGTGTGTCAAAATCATGACAAAAATGTATGTGCAGGAGCCAATATCGATAGCCAGGTAACATTGCGGGAAACATCATGTTTGTTGAGTGTCCGATGGAATGCACTTGGCAAACAGTTGGTTTCCGGTAGTGTAAATATCTCAAGAACATGACTTCAATAATTAATCATGTGAACCAAGTAAATGGAGGGTTTGTAGATCAAAAAGGAAATGTAATCGCATAATACTTTTACACGTTCAATTATCAAAGCACACAAGAACGTTTATTGTATCGACCCACCGATCAAGATGAGGTGGCCTAGCGATGTAGTATGATTATCAACGACATAGACAACCATACCGTTGTCTGTTGCGGCATACGTGATTCGCTAGCCGACCATGGGAATAGACGCGACGTGGCCGGCATCGTCGATGAAGACACGGCGTCAGCAGCAAGCCCGGCGGGAGCACCTCCACGGCAACGTCCGGCCTGTGTCGCATTATCTGCATCACTGCAGAGGTCACCGGAGCTCCCACCAGCTCCGCCCACCAACACTTGCGATGGTTTGCCACGCTCATTTAACTATTAATTAGTAGGTGAAAGACACTTACACTAGTTCAGATCGGGTTTTTAAGTGTAGCGGGGGTCTAAGCCATAATAGAGACATGAGTCATCTTCGTCTCAATTTTTGTATTGCTAAATCCAGATCTTAGAGATGGAGATTTGTCTGTCACTAAATCCATATCTATAGGATCAGGATGCTCATCCCATCCCGAAAGCCTTTAGTGATGGATTTGGAGCCCTGTCTCTAATGTTGTATTACTAATGTGTTCTGAACCGTCCCTAGAGTCTTTGGAGACGGATTTCAACAACCCATCATAAATGCCTTGTTACTGGCATGTTCTAATCCACCGTCTTCCATACACTGATACACAATTACATAATCAATAGCATTTATTCGCAACTATGATTACATTAAGATGAGACATCAATTCATTTTGTTTCTCTTCCAAGTTTTACAACTCTTACAATATCTGACAGATAAACAAATGAGATGACATGTCATTTCAAAACTCATTGTGCCTTATTCAAACTCATCAGTTGAACTATGGGAAAAAAATACTAAGTCATGCTAATAAACATGATTACATAATCAATATATATTTTCCACAGAATATATAATTTGATTACAACATGCTAATAACACTTGTGCTCTTTTTCTAAAATCTCCTACTTACTAATTGTGTAGATCACTGATACATAACATTCAATGCAGTGAGGAATTCTCAGCTTGAAAAACACTTGGCACTTTTGCACCACTAGGAGAATTCTTCTTTGCAGAGCACTGATAAGAAACAAGAGAAATTGATTAAGTATTATTATAGTCTATATTAGAAGGAGCAGGTTATGTCACAAAAGAAACACACATAGATACATGTTAAAGATGTCAACATAACTAGGGATGAAAGTGGATCAGATCGGATTAGATAATACCTTCCCCACATCCTACTCCATATTTTTTTGTCGGATTCGGGGCGGAGTGGATAAGATGCGGATGCGGATGCGAATACGGATATTTTCGGATGTCGGAGATGGTACGGATTCGGACTGGAGGCGGATTGGAAGCGGACTTTAAATTATTGGATGATACCTCTTCACGTAGAGAAATATATACTGATTAAGAATTTGCAGAGTACATGTATGATCGTAGCAGCCACCAAGAAGAAAAGCCAAAACACACAACCCAATCTTTTAAGTGATTACTCATAGCAAATAAAAAATATATGTGTTCTATATTTGAAAAATCATGTAAGTATGAAAAACAAAATAAAATATCCGAAGTAAACATTAAACATATCTTTATTTTTTCTTTGTCCTATGATCACTTCAGTACACTATAGAATGTTGAGCGACGCAGCCAAGCCTCATCGTCACTATCACTAGACATTATATATTTCGGGCCAAAAAAATTATCAGATAATCCTATTATGAGCTTCGGATAATCCACTTCAAATTATCAGATTATCCGTATCTATCGGATTTTGTCAATACCATAACCTATCCTACATCCTCTAGTCATCGGATTCGGATTATCCATATCCGCTAAACAACCTCAAATGCTCCCCCACATCCTCAAAAATCGGATTCAAATCGGATCAGTTTCAGAAATTATCCACACCGCTTTCACCCCTAAACATAACACTTTACTTCACCTTTTATGAAGAGGTAGCATTCTATCATCTAAACATGACATAGAATATATTTTTTTGCTCTTTATAGCAACTGCTACGTTCTAACATACTAACAAGAGTGAGGCCAATAATCTAGAGCTTCTAATAGCAGGCATATTGATTGAGAAGCAAAAGAAAACGACAAGGAATCTTAAGAACACACCATGGCATCAGGCATTTTCAGACTGTTCACATACGAACACACACATACTGCAGCAGATCATCAGGCAAGTATATTTTCATGCAAGACAAGGATTTTGTTTACAACCCAAACTTATTTATCTCAACGTTGATTAACACAGGTTCTTATGATATCAGTATGATGTATGAACTAGAAAAAAAACATCAGTTGAACATCAGCAAACACAGCAAGAGCCATTTCAGTTTCATGCAACTGAAGCAAGTGTTTTGTCGAAGAATTTCATTTTGTTCTCTCACTAACATCAGTGGTAGCAGATATGATATAGTTGTACCAAATGAACCTGAACTCGAGCTTGTTACAACCGGTAACAAAGCAGGAAAGGAATAACTTCTAACAGAAAAGCAGAAAAAGCATAACCCAATGCTCCATATCAATAAAATGACAGGTAATTAAGCAAGGAAAAGGAAGATGATATGCAACAAAAAGACCAAAATTAGCGAGAAGGAAAAAAAATGTAGTGAAATCAGGTAAACATGTGATGCATTGTCTCTGTGATATGTCATAACAAACAATGGTTCTCGAACTGAAAACAGATCACGGGCATAGATAAAGGATACAAAAATACGTGAAAATCCTCATGCCCCCAAAACACTAAAGAACTATAGACACATGCAAGGCAAACCTCGCTCCTCCATGAGTGTCCTGACATTGGAGAGGCAGCACGCGTCACCCGCAGCCGCTGCTTTAAGGGCGTGTTTGGTTGGAGGGATGAAAAGGGATGAGACGGGGTCATTCATGGATATCCCTCTTTGACACTTGTTTGGTTCGGCGTCAAGCAGGGACAGGGATATCCCTTTTGAGAATATTCTCTCAATATGCTGGATAGCCTCATCCCTCAAAAACGGTGGGACAAGGTCATCCCACTTTGCTAAGCACGCTGATTAGTAAGAAATTAGTGATATTTAACATATTGTATTAATAATTAATCAATATTATCAAGTATTTAGTATTTATAAGTGCTACTGTGTTAATTATCAGGTCATTTGTTAACTAAATAGAATATTTATTACTATTATTAAGTATTTTTTAATTTATTAGTAATGATTATGATAAGATATTAGTAATTTAATTTAACAAATTTTAATTAGTGTATTAATAATGATAATTATACAAGTACAATTAGACAATAATTCTCATCCCTCTCATCCTTGTCCCTCTAACCAAACTAAAACAAGGGATGACCCTGTCCATCGAACCAAACATCACAGTGGATGAGTTCATCCAAGATATCCTGAATGATCCCGTCCCATCCCTCCTTGACGTCCAACCAAACGCACCCTAAGTGGATTAGTCTCCGTACAGAGATGCAGATCTAAAGGGCAGCTCGCGCTTCTCTCATCTTCAAAAAGCAGTGCATTTCCGCTGAGTTAGTTCCTTTCCTTGTATCATAGACTAGTCCCTCTCGTCATTTGAGATCAGATTTATAAGAAGCAGCATGCAATTTCTTCTCCCCACCGTAAATGTGAATTTAATTTTCTGTTTCAAGATTCGATCTAAGAGTTCACTGTTTTCTCACTCAAATTTCAAAGCACTAGTTTTGGAAGAACATTTCAATTCTTATTCAGATTACACTGCACCTGTTTGATGAAACTGCAATGAAATTGCACTGTCCTGTGTTATGTCCATATCTCAGAATGTGATTAATTGCAAATCAGTGTCCTTAATTATCCCCAAACTCATCTGATTCTGTTAGAAATGCTCGTAATACAGAAAAACAAAAAAACAAAACAACATTTTCCCCAATGCAAACTATGGGACATGTGTACCCCCGATACCCTACCATTCGAATATATTGCCGAGTGGGCTAAGGTCCAATAATGAAGTAATGGAGATAAAAGCCCATGAAGATTACTACTAGGATCATAGCTTGAATTAGACGACAAGATAGTATTAGAGATATAGATTAAAGATAGAATCTGTTGTAACCGATTAGGAGACTTACTATGTAAACCATGCCCTTCGGATATATAAGGAGGACAGGGCATTTCTAAAGGATCATCAGAACTCGCATTGGGAAAACCAAACCCTAATGCAAAACATCATTAATATAATATATCAAAAATGATGTAGGGTTATTATTCTCACGAGTCCCAAACCTGTATAAACCTTGTGTCCTATGTCCATCGACTTCTAGAGCTCATATATATACCTAGATCTACTATCAAAAATATACCTTGACACAAACAAGATGAAGTTTCAAGGTAACCTCACCACTCTAGAATAACGATAACTCTAACCTATGTGGTACTGCCAACCAATCAACTGCACAACTCAGTCTGGCTGCACTTGAAACAGCTAACCAGCCCCAACCAGGCTCAATGGCATCCACCCTACCAATCACGCCCTATATGTCAATCACCGGTGCCGAGTACGATTAGCTTCACAGTCCCCATGTGAAGATCCAATGTTGGCAGGAGGACTCAGGGGTTTCTACTAGTTTAGGAAAAATTCCTACGTCCAGTGCAAACTACTCGTGTTACTTGTATAGGGAGGTTACAATGAGGCGAGCGAGAGTGAATTTCCAAATATCTAGTGTGTGCGTACGTGCGGAGGAAGACGAGGGTATCTTTTGTGTGGGAGAGTGCTTGTTTGCCTCTTGTTATTCCCTCCCTCAAAGAGATAGAAGGCCTCCACATTCTATACATCAAGGGGGAGAGCCCGGTTAGAGAGAGAGAGAGAGAGAGAGAGAGAGTCATACCCCTATCCGGGGTATGTCGTGTATTCCGTACCAATCCCTGGATAAGTAGTTGGTTCACAGATACAAATGATACAAAGTGATACAGTGATCTTTATTTAGGTCCACCAAGGGACAATAGAGTCATACAAGTATTAAGTTACAAGCCAAAGGGGAGAACATGCCTGCTCTCAAAGAAAATTACAAGCAAGGTTCTAGGAACTTCCATAGGCTACTCGAGCATAGGACGCAACCTACTCGTCAAACTCCTCAGGTGCTTCATCCTCATCTTCGTTCTCTGGAGGAATTTAGTTAAAGGCAAGGGTGAGTACATAAGGTACTCCACAAGCTCTACCTCTAGCAAGGAGGTAATACATGCATTTGTGAAGTAGTCAAGGAATAAGGCTATGTCTCAGAGTTTTGCAGAATAGCGCAGATGCAAGGGTATACTTATGGAACCAATGGGGTTTTTCAAGAGGGAAAGTTGTTTTATAACTTTTGGTTGTAGCTGACGTCTTTGCGACGACGGGTGGGAGCTAGGGGCACGATACTGCATTGTGGAGCGATACTGGGGCTTTTGGGCGTAGTCAGTGCGCTATTTCTTTATCCTGTCCTGGCGCTCCTGGAACTTGCGCTTCAGGTCCCTAGTTTCCAGAGCTAGTTATTCTTCTAGTAGTATGCTCTTGTTTAACAGGGTGTTGAAGTCCTCATATGTGTTGGCGATGGTGTGGGTCCTTAGCTTTTCTTGCAGTCCCTTCTTGAAGTGGTCCTGCTTTGCCTTATGTGTCTTCACATCTTCCGGCGAGTAGTGAGCCAGTTTCATGAACTTCTTGATGTAGTGGTTGATGGTCATGGAACCTTGCCTCAGGGTCCTAAACTCGTCCTTATTCATTTCCATGATCCCATCGGGGATGTGGTACTTCCTGAAGGCTTCTTTGAACTCTGTCCAGTCAATGGCAGCGGGGTCTGCTATGGCCTCACAGTAGTTGTCCCACCATTCTGCTGCTGGTCCAGACAACTAATGGGTGGCTAATGCCACTTTCTCCTGGTCACTGGCGGCAACTATCTTTAGCTTCTTGGTGATCTCATGTAACCAGTCGTCATCTATCAGCAGGTCCTCTAGGTTACCCTCGAAAATCAGTGGCCTGAGTCTCATGAATTTTGACATCTTGGAGGGTCCATGTCCGCGACCTCCTCCTGCAGCCTGGAGTAACTACAGCTGAATGTTCATGATGTCCGGTACGGTCACTGGTGGTGGCGGGGGTGGTTGCTCTTCGTTTCCATTTCCGTGACTGTTGACTACAGCGTTGTCCTTGGAGGCGTTCTCGCCATGTTGGCTGTGTCCGTCCATCTTGGATTGACTTATTTTGATGAAAGGGAAGGAGAGTTAAGCCTATTGGCCTTTATTTCTTAGTTTTCTAATGTTTATTTATGGCACACAAGTTCACTCAATCGAAAAACCAAATAGCACTCAACCACACAAGCATCATACATTTCTTAGTTTACACAACGATTCTAGGCGTACATGATTCATTATTCATGGTACATGGTTCATGTGCCTAATACTAACAATCTAGGTCTAGAGTCTGGGGTCTAATCATTGACGACTTCGATAGGGTCTTTCTCTGATCCTTCCTGAGCTTCCATCGGTTCCTCTTCAGTTTCTAGGATGGTCTCTTCCAGGGAGTGGCTGGTCGAGCTCGTGGAATTGCTGCTAGAGTCTGTCTCTGAGTCCGAGTAGCCTTATGGGCTCCTTGGGGGAAATGCGTATCTCGAGGCTCAATACTGGCGCCGATTCTGGGAATACGTAGCATCCGATTGGTAGTTGTACAAATGCCCTTTTCTTGGGGGTGAGTCTGGTCCTGCATTCGGGCAGTGGAGGCATTTCCTGAAGAGTCCTTGTAGCCTGGGAATCGGTGGCTCCTGGGGTACGCCATGTGAACATGGTACCATGTGCCAGTGGAGTGGTGCATGAGCAAGTTCTCCTCGACGGTCCATCCTAATTGGGCTTCAGGGTCTTGGCTTCTTCAAGAGCCTTCTTCAAGTTCTTTATCTCTTCCTGCGCTGCCTCCAATTCCATACGTATAGCATCCCTTTGGCGCACGACTTCCTCAATGTCAGAATCCTTCTTCCTAATGGTTTCTCCTATCTCGGCTCGAACAGCACTCAATTGCTGCTTGAGGGTCTCGATCTCAACTTTGTCGAGGAGCATTTGTTGAGTCTTAACCTCCAGTTCTATGACCAGATGTTGTTTGTCTATCCTGAGTGCTTGGGAGTAGTTCTTCTCATCTACCCAGTGATGTAGGAGGGTCTCCGTGAGGCGATCTAATGCTATCAGGTACTCTGCAGTGGTTGCCAGCATTGGGTCTATCACCGTACGAGCAGGTCCTCCGAGGCAGAGGGTACGGTGTTCCCATACTGGGTTGCTTGGATCATCCACTAGGAAGTATCTGATGGCCGTATTGCCTGTTATCTCTAGTCCCTTGGTGCAGAGGTATAGAAGGACGTCTCGGGCCAAGATCTATATGGTGTCAGTGAAGGCAACTCCTGTCTGTCCCATTGTGATGAAGTATGGGTTGGCTAGGGTCCCAAAGACCTGACGGGCGCGAACTTCCATGGTGCATCTAGGGACTCCATTCTCTTCATACTCCTAGTATTTATTCTGAGGTACCACGAATTTGCCGAATGTCTGGATGACATGTCGTAGGAGCATCGTGAAGCCTTCCACGTCCAGGGCATGGGTGTAAATCCATGCGTTTTCGTCCATCTGTAAGATAGGCATCACACTAGTGAGAAGGGGTAAGGGTTTATGGAAGATGTCAAATTTTTATCACAGAGTATGGGGAGAATAAGAGCTTATGGTTTTAAAGGACAGGTATAGTGTAGTGAGGTGTCCTATCATTCATTAATACTATAGGTTTTGCCCTATGGTCAAGTATCAGCTCTGATACTATCTGTCATACCCATATCCGGGGTATGTCCTGTATTGCGTACCAATCCCTGGATCAGTAGTTGGTACACAGATACAAGTGATACAAAGTGATACAACGATCTTTATTTAGGTCCACGCAGGGACAATAGAGTCATAGAAGTATTAAGTTACAAGCCAAAGGGGAGGACATGTCTGCCCTAAAAGAAAATTACAAGCAAGGTTCTAGGAACTTCTACAGGCAACTCGAGCATTAGACGCAACCTACTCGTCAAACTCCTCGGGTGCTTCATCCTCATCTTCGTTCTCTGGAGGAATTTAGTTAAAGTCAAGGGTGAGTACATAAGGTACTCCGCAAGCTCTACCTCTAGCAAGGGGGTAATACATGCATTTGCGAAGTAGTCAAGGAATAAGGCTATGTCTCAGAGTTTTGCGGAATAGCGTGGATGCAAGGGTATACTTATGGAACCAATGTGGGTTTTTAAGAGGGAAAGCTATTTTATAACTTTTGGTTGGTTTGACTCAGGGAGATTCAATCGATCCCAACAGTTCCCACTTTTAGCTGAGCCTTCCGACGCGTAGTCATAACGACTCTGGCACCTCATGCCACATCTTCACCAAAACATAGGTTTCACTATACCCACTCACACATCAAGGACTTTCTAAGAGCCCAATGATTGGTGTGCCATGACCAGTGACAACGGACATCCGAATGATTTAGGGTTAACTCTGCAAAGCCTAGTACGTCGTACCCACAGGCTATGTGCTCTTAGCTATGGATCACATAGCGCTCCCACTTCACCCAGGCACGCCCACAAGTCCACCACGAAGCTCAGGGATTCCACCATCATGATACTTAGTCATATCACATCAAAGGCACACAACCAACAATTTTGCCAAATACTTGACTTATCATCACATCACTTCTCCAATCTCTGAGTCTATTTCTATTTCAGCGGGTGATACTTCCTTGCTGCTTACCCAGGATCCACGTTAGTCCTGCCCATACAGGTTCTATGGTCGTACTGAAATACCACCAAGTTGAGGTCTTAGCTAGTCGTTTCCTAGTTGACAGGGCAAGCACTCGTTCACGATAGGTGGACCTACACCGGAGACACCATCACCAAGTACTCTGCACCAGTACTAGGAGTCTCACCTGCCACCACACTATCCCATCCAGTTCACCATAACATGTTTATTTGTCACCCATCCGTTCCTACACACACACCACCAAACACCACTTTCACCCATTTTGTAAAACTTAAGAGTGGAAAGTATGGTGACAAGCGTCACGGGTTCCTAAGCGTATACTAGCAAGGTAGCATTATTATTAGCGAGGCTATAATAACTTCCTAGGATTATCAAGGCAGGGGGATATCAAATGCGGCCAATCAAAGGATCTAACATTCATACCTTATATATAGGTGGTATGAACGCTAGTGTTCACACAAATGGGTTTTAACTAAACAAGCATAAAGTGACAAGGATTAATGCATATAAGAAGTAGGCTCTAGTTGGCCGCATTTTATTATAATAATAGGAGCATTCATGATCAAGGAATAGATAGAGCTTGCCTCCTAACACGTCCTCGAAGTCTTCCTCGCAGTCCAGGTCCTCGGGCTCTTGCTCCTGGTTCACTTCGTCTACGAAAACGCGAGCTACATGTAAGCTATCACAACATAAAATAACACATAATCAAAGGAAAATCCAAATAGTAAGAAAACCAAAAGTTGAAGAGTTATGAGGAGGTTCTTATTGGTTAGGGTTTGTGACAATGATTCCAACGATGCAAGAATTGCTTGGATCGGAGCTACGGTTTGGAAACTAGGGCTTTCGAAAGGTCCATGGACCTACTTGCAATTTTTGGAAAGTTCTAGGGACCTATCTATAATTATAAAGTCTTCTAGGAGCTTGGTTGTAAAAAATTAGGGACAAAAACATAATTACAGAAAAGTTGAGGTACTTTTCTATAAAAATGTTGGACTAAAACAGAAATATACTAAAGCTCAGGGGGCTAACTACAAAACTATGGGGTTCTTGGTTTTCTACATTTTCTGGAATTATTTTCCTATGGGAAAATCTATGGACCGGGTCTACAGGGCTGTGGGTCGAGTGCACGGGTTTAGTCTATGGGCAAGGGGGATTATGGTCCGTTGATCTAGAATCGGTCGGGCAGGATTTAAATGACTGAAGGGGTATCCTCCGATCTAATCTTGGTCGTTGGCACATCGATGGAGGGCTGGGAGTGGTTCAGCGGTGGTGCGTGGCGGCCGGAGCCAAGGGAGGTAGCGGCGCCATTGCCGAGCTCGCCGGAGCTCGACGCGGAGGCGATGCGCCGGCTAGGACCGACCGGTGAGGGGTCCAGGAGGGTGCGGAGGTGATGCCGCGATGAGTGGAGGTGATCGCGAGGAGAGGGAGGACTTAGGACTAGCTCCTGGCTCGGAGTGCTATGAACAGGACAGAGAGAGAAGGAGGAACTAGGCAGTTGCCTGCTAGGTACTGCGGCGGAGAGTGGTCCTATTTGTAGGCCGAGCGAGGCGGAAGGCGACGAGGTGGCAAGGAACACACGGTGTCGGCTGGTTGCGAGTTAGGGCGATGAGGCAGTGAGCGGTGTTGCGGCGTGGTTAAATCGACGTGATCGGTTGTTGGGCGCATCGCAACGGAGGGGTTGTCAGGGTGATGCGATCGATCGCTGCGCGGGATTAAGCAATAGACGATGGCGAGGGCAAGGAGTGGCTTAGTTGAGCAGGCGTGCTGGCGAGCAGCAACAAGGTGGGGAGGTCACGTTGGTGGGCTATGCGAGGTGTTGTGCTCGTCACGACGTGCATAGGGCGAGACGAGACCCATCCCTGGCCGCGTCATGATGAGGAGGAGTGAAGGTGGTGCTGTGTTCGTCTTCAGGTAGGTGAAGAGCGAGCGTCGGTGCGACGGCGTTTGGTCGGGACAGCGTTGGGAGGAAGAAGAGGGAGAGCACGGGAAGGAGAGGCGGGCCGAGCGAGAGAGTGGACTGGGGAGACCGTGCGGGCATGTGCGTTAGGTGGAATGGGAGCCGGCCCGAGCGGGAGGCGGGAAAAGGAGCGATGGGCCGAGCGGTTTGGGTCGAGAGAGGAAAAAGGGAGGGAAGGGGGCCCAGGGAGAGAGAAGGGTTTTTTTTCCAAATTGATTTCTGGTTTTCTCAAAATAATTCCAAGCCAACCAAAGAAAGGAATTCAAAGAGAATTTCAAAGAAAGACCAAATAAAATCCAAGGAGGGAATTTAAGCCAACAACTTTTCCATGTTCCAATTTTACAGTTTTGAAAAATCATGATTAGATTATATTTAATTAAATCTTTAACTTTATTCCTCTCGATTTGGAAAATGGGTTTTTCTTGAATAAGTATAACGATTTATGCAGCGTATTTTTGTATGGCCAATTTTGAGGGTCACACACACACACACACACACACACACACACACACACACACACACACACACACACACATACACACACACAGTGAGAGAGAGAGAGAGAGAGAGAGTTGTGTTCTTTGGCAATGGAGTGGTCCTCGATTGTCATGGGTTCTGCGTCATGGGTTCTGCTGTCTCGAACTTTTCGTCCCTGGGTATGGTTCTAGCGTCAAGTCAATGAATGTCCTCGACTTTGGTCGTGGCATCGACCAGCTATGTCTCGTCGCCATACGAGTCCTTGTATGCACCCCTCGCTCATTGACTCCATGAAGCATGGGAGGCGATCATTATGACAAGCTTATCCATCCATGCAACTTCGATTCTGATCAAAGGTGAGCACAATGGCGGGTATGATACGCACTATAGGCACACATCTGTTGTGGCATTTAAGGCTAGTCATTGGTGGGCCATGTGGCTCGCCCACCTATGTTGACCCATTCGACCCCTAGTCGCAGGGGCGAAGCTGCATCTTGTCATTGGGGTCAGCTCACCCCGACGATTTTCATGTAATACCTTGTATTTACCTTACAAATCAAGCCTTGGCCCCGATAAAAATTCAAAGTGACAAGATCACTGATCCAGCAACAAATCTCCTTGGCTTTGCCCCTACCTAGTCGTGAGGGTCAGTTGAGGCGAGGTGGTTTTGACCTCTCCTGAGTGGTCGGTCGTGGCATCGTTACGTCTCGTCGGACTTCTCCAACCTGCCACTGTGGACATCAATCCTATGGATACACACAACACTCCTCCAATTTTGGACTTGTAAGGTCCAATGACTAGAGCTCGTGCACGACGCCTAAATTTAGAGGTGAGTTCGTTCCTATGTTCTTAGTTATATGTCACTATTGAGAATGGATTGCTACCTAATGATTATATTATCATTAGGAACCATGAAGAGGACCAGGAGATGATGGGAGAAGGACTTGAGAACATGGAGGACCAGCAAGGACATGGAAGCCAAGGTGGAGTCCCAACCAAAACCGACTTCGAGTCTGTTTCGAGGCCCAGGATCAGTTTACACTAAAACAGACGCCCAGAATACATATGGACTCGGATATGGATGTTCTACATAAGCACGGAAAGATAAGGAGAATACCTTTCCAATGCCGCCAGTCTCATGCCAAAATTCATCAGAAGTCATCGGGAATCGTCAATACAAGAGAGGGTCCAGAATCTATGTCGCTGCTGCGTCGCCTGTTTTTGGCGTTTGGGCTTTGTACTCTGTTGAGCCCAATTAAGGGCGCGTCCAGAGGGTCTTGCTCGACCCTAGGATCTTCATATACAGCAGTCATCGCACCATTAGGGTGTGAGGTTTTTCTTAGATTAATTCTGTTCATAAACAGTGTCACCGTTCATCGGTTTGTGAGATTCTAACTTCGTGAGTTTAATCAAACATCTGCAATTTGGTTGCTTTCTTTTTCATTCTTGCTTGTGTTCTTGATTCGTAGGCAGAGATTAGCCTTCTCGGCAAGATCAACCGTGCAACGCTAGTTGATAACCAAAGGAGACATCATGCTGTAATTACGGGGTTTAGAACGTGTTGTTCTGAAGCCGGATCGAATTGTATGTCGCCTACGACCAAATCAACTTACCAAGAACCTTTCGAAAGATAGGGAACCCTTGTTCACATCTAGTGGTAATCAGAGCTTCAGGCGCACCATCAGGTTCGCACTACCCTTTAGTTTTGTTTTCGTGTTCTTCCTATCATCCACAGAAAACCACAAAAAAAATTTCCCCCGCCCATAACCACGTGTTTAGCCTTTGCGTATTTCAATTTCAGAGTCCATAGTGTTGAGTTTGATGTAGACAAGGGTTCCCGATCTTCCGAAAGGTTCTTGGTAAGTTGATTTGGTCGGAGGCGACACACAAATCGATCCGGCTTCAGAACAGCACGTTCTAAACCCCGCAATCGCAGCACGACGTCTCCTCTGGTTATCGACCGTCCAAAAGACGATTGACCTCGCCGAGAAGGCTAATCCCTGCCTGCGAATCAAGAACACAAGCAAGAACAACGAAGAATGCAACACAATTGCAGATGTATGATTAAACTTTCGAAGTTGGGGTCTCACAAACCGATGAACGGCAAAACTGTTTAGGAACAGAATTGATCTAAGCAAAACCCGAACCCTAATGGTGCGGTGGCGGCTGTATATAAAGACCCTAGGGTCGTGCAAGACACTCTGGACGCGCCCCTAATTGGGCTCAACTAGATACAAAGCCCAAAGGCCAAAAATAGGCGACGCAGCACCGACACAGATTCTGGACTCTGTCTTGTTTTGACAATTCCCGATGACTCCGGATGAATTTTGACATGAGGCCAGCGGAATTGGAAAGGTCTTCTTCTTATCTTTCCGTGCATATATAGAACGTCCAAATCCGAGTCCGTATGCGTCCTGGGCGACTGTTTTAGTACAGCCTGGTCCTGGGCCCCGAAACAGACTTGAAGTCGGTTTTGATTGGGCCTCCACTTTGGCTTCCAAGCCCTTGCTGGTCCTCCACGTTCCCAACTCCTTCTCCCATCATCTCCTGGTCTTCTCCATGGTTTCTAATCATAAAATAATTATTAGGTAGCAAACCATTCTCAAAAGTAACATATAGCGAAGAACGTAGGAACGAGCTCACCTCTAAATTTAGTCGTCGTGCACGAGCTCTAGTCATTGGACATTGCAAGTCCAGATTTGGAGGAGTGTTGTGTGTATCCATAGGAGTGATGTCCTCATCAGAGTTTCTGCCCTAGTTCTTGTTTAGTCATTGGTTTAGTTTTTGTTTTTGTCATCAGTAGTGTTTCTCTTGCAACCCTAGCCGCCATCCCCTTCACCACCCTCTATTTGTTTGGCTTTGTGTGCTAGGGTTAATTGATCAATACGCCCACCCTAATCCTACCCTAAAACGATCCTAATCCCACCCTAAACCCATGCTCAACACCTCAGACCAATCCCCACAAATTCTACTTTTCGCTGCATCCACCCCGCCAAATAATTCCTTACCCGATCCCAAACCCGACTCGGGTTTCCCTCAGACCCGGCCTCAGGTTCCATCAAAATCAGGTTCTAGGTACCTTGAGTAAAACGACTATAACTTTTCGCTCGGTTGTCTGTTTTGGATGAAATTTTTACCCGAGCTTCATGATTCGAAAAGAGGCCTCCCCAAACCACCCAAGGCCGTTTGCCCTTCTCAAAAGAATTAAAAAGATCCAGGAAGGTAAAGAAAAAATTCATTCAAGTGGAAACCCGATGTTTTATGAAACTGGCAGGTTATCTCTAAGTTAATCGATCAGGTTATCGAGTTCGAGACCGCTCACAAGACCAACGACACCATCACCAACGACATTGAAGATGACCATGATGAAGACACGGTGTATAAGGCTGATGGCACCGTGGATAGGGCTGCTACAAGGACCGCGAGATTACGATGTCGCTTGCACCATAACACTCAAGGTATGGGTGGTTTACATAACCACAACCGTCGCCCACAAGGTAACAATCATGGCCATGCTCCAGATGATCCATATGCTAAAATTAAATTTTCATTTATTTCATTTTCGGGGTCAGTATGATGGTGATACTTATCTTGATTGGGAGATGACTGTAGAGAATAAATTTAATGCCCACCTTGTTCTTGAACAACATAGAGTTAGACAAGCCACTAGTGAGTTTAAGTACTTTGCTATTGTTTGGTGGACTGGTCTAGCTGCTGAAACTAATTTGCCTACTACTTGGAAAGAACTTAAGGTAGCAATGCGTGATCGTTTTGTTCCTCCTTCTTTTTATAGAGAGATTTATAATAAACTGCAGCGCTTAGATCAAGAAGATAAAACTATTCAGGAGTATTTTAGTGAGCTTCAGAAGGGTTTGATTTGTTGTGCTGTAGTTGAAAAAGTAGAAGCTCAGATTTGCCGCTTTTATTCTGGTTTGAGAAAAGAAATTCAGGACGTCCTTTATTATAAAGAATTTGGTACCATGAACTAGTGTTTCCAGTATGCTATGCTTGCAGAGAAAATATCGCAGCGACTTTTCTAGGCTTTTGAGGCGTACAACAAATCCAGTCGTACCCTCTACCCACCGTGGTCGATGGGGACTTCGGGGCTGCCGAAGCCATCTTTCTGGCAGCCCCCACCAGCAGCTGCCAAGGGAACCAGTGGTGTTTCTGCCAAGATCAGCCCCTACACAAGCAGCACCAAGATCAGCCCCTACACCTTCTGTGCGCTCAGGTAAAAATTCTATGTAGGTACCAGCTAGTAGTGCATCCTCTGTCACTTTGACAGAACACAGTATAGGCATTCGGTGCCACCGCTGCCATGGACTTGGTCATGTGCAGAAAGTTTGCCCAAGTAGGCGGGCATATGTGGCGACAAACGATGGCAGTTACATGAGCACCTCCGATGTGGAGGATGAGGAGGATGTCGCTGCCACCAACGACGATCTTGTCCTTGGAGGCGGAGACACCATAGGCTACATGAATATTATTATGTAGCGTGTGCTTAGCACATAAATCCAGCAGCCCGAGACGATGCAGCGACATAACTTGTTCTAGATTTTCTTCGTCATCAAGAACCGCCGAGCACGTGTCATCATTGATGGAGGGAGCTGCAACAATTTGGTGAGTTCTGTTGTGGTCAAGAAGCTTGATTTGACCACACGCCCACATCCACATCCATACTACATTCAATGGTTAAATGACTCTAGAAAAGCTAAGGTAACACAAACTTGTAGAGTTCATTTTTCCATTAGTTCTTATGTGGATTCTGTTGATTGTGATGTTATATCCATGTAAGCATGTTCACTTTTATTAGATAGACCTTGAAAATTTAATAATGATGTTGTACACCATGGTAAAAGTAATAAGTACACTTTTATGCATAAAGGAACTAAAATTACTTTGCTACCTATGACCCCTGCTGAAATTGTATAAGCTGATTTAGACAGAGCTGCTAGATTAAAAAATAAAGGTCCTGAAATTCAGTAACCTATTAATTCTGATTCTACACCTAGTAATGTTAATGATTCTTCAAGTTCTAAGGGTGCCGGAATTAAATTACAAGGTCGTTTATGTCTTGCAACAAAATTTGAGCTTGCTGAAATTTCTGCTGATGATGATATTTCTTATGCTTTGATATGCAAACAAGTTTTGTTTTCCCTTGTGATATTTCTTCTCGTGCTTTGCCTCCTGCTGTCACTAATATTTTGCAGGAGTATGAGGATGTTTTCCTAGTTGAGATACCCCCGGGATTGCCACCTTTGAGAGGGATTGAGCATCAAATTGATTTGATTTCGGGTGCTAATTTGCCAATCCGTGTTGCTTATAGGACCAACCCTGAGGAGACTATGGAGATACAATGACAAGTCCAAGATCTTTTGGATCGTGGGTATGTTCATCAATCACTTAGTCCTTGTGTTGTTTCTGTACTTTTGGTTCCTAAGAAAGATGGTATTTGGCGTATGTGTGTAGATTATAGAGCCGTTAATAACATTACTATTAGTTATCGTCATCCTATTTCTAGGCTAGACGACATGCTTGATGAGTTATGTGGTGCTATAATTTTTACTAAAGTTGATTTGCATAGTGGCTACCATCAAATTAGAATGAAACTTGGAGATGAATGGAAAACAGCTTTCAAAACCAAATTCGAGTTGTATGAGTGGTTAGTAATGCCTTTTGGTTTAACTAATGCACCTAGTACTTTCATGCGTTTGATGAATGAGATTTTAAGAGCTTTCATTGGCAAATTTGTGTTAGTTTACTTTGATGATATCTTGATTTATAGCAAATCCATGGATGAACATATGAATCATTTGCATGCTGTTTTTGATGCCTTGCGAGCTGCATGTTTATTTGGTAACCTTGAGAAATGCACCTTTTGCACGGATCAAGTCTCTTTTCTTGGCTATATTGTAACTTCACAGGGAATTGAGGTGGATGAGGTGAAGATTGAAGCCATAAAGAGCTAGCCTATACCAAAAACTATCACATAGGTGAGGAGTTTTCTTGGTCTTGCAGGTTTCTACCGTCGATTTGTCAAAGATTTCAGCACCATCGCTGCACCATTGCATGAGTTGACAAAGAAGGGCGTTAAGTTCTATTGGGGTAAGGTACATCATGAGTCCTTTGATGCTTTAGAGGACAAACTTACACATGCATCATTGTTGCAATTACCCAATTTTGATAAGACTTTTGAGCTTGAATGTGATGCTAGTGGTATAGGCATTGGTGGTGTTTAGATGCAAAATGGTAAACCTGTTGCATACTTTAGCGAGAAAATTACTGGACCTGTTTTGAATTACTCTACTTATGATAAGGAATTATATGCTCTTGTACATTCCTTAGAGACATGACGTCATTATTTGTTGCCCAAAGAATTTGTTATTCATTCTGATCATGAATTGCTTAAGTGTATTCGCTCACAATGCAATTTGAACCGTAGACATGCTAAATAGGTTGAGTTTATTGAGTCTTTTCCTTATATTATTAAACATAAGAAAGGGAAGGATAATGTAATTGCTGATGCTTTATCTAGGCGCTATACTTTGTTGTCTTAACTTGATTGTAGAATTTTTGGACTTGAAGCAATTAAAGAACAATATGCTGATGATGCTAATTTTAAGAATGTAATGCAGCAATGTAAAGAAGGTCATGCTTGGCATAAATTTGTGTTGAATAATGGATTCTTGTTTAGAGCTAACCGCGTATGCATTTCAGTTGGTTTCGTTCATCTTTTGTTGTTGCGGGAGGCGCATAGAGGTGGATTGATAGCTCACTTTACTGCTAAGAAGACAGAAGATATTTTGGTCACACATTTCTTTTGGCCAAAGAAGAGGAAAGATGTTGAGCATTTTGTTGCTCGCTGCACTACATGTCAAAAAGCTAAGTCTCGCTTGAATTCACATAGTTTATACATGTCACTTCCTGTTCCTTCTATTCCTTGGACGGATATTTCTATGGACTTTGTTTTATGACTGTCTAGAACTAAGAGAGGGAGTGATAGCATTTTTGTTGTTGTGGATCGTTTTTCTCAGATGACACACTTTATACCATGTCATAAGACCGATGATGCTAGTCATATTGCTGATCTCTTTTTCAAAGAAATTGTACGTTTGCATATTATGTCTTCTACTATTGTTTCAGATCGTGATACAAAATTTTTGAGTTACTTTTAGCGCATACTTCGGAATAAGTTGGGTACCAAGTTGTTGTTTTCTACAACTTGTCACCCACAAACTGATGGACAAACTGAGGTGGTGAACCGCACTTTGGACACTATGTTGAGAGCTATTTTAAAGAAAAATTGAAGCAATAGGAAGAATGTTTGCCTCATGTTGAGTTGGCTTATAATCGGGCAACACATTCTATACCATGTTAAGTCTCTTCAAGGTAGTGTATGGTTTTGATCCCCGTACTCCACTTGATATACTTCCTCTACCTCTTAATGAGAGAGTTCATGTTGATGCTAAAGAGCGTGCTGAATTTATTTTACAAATACATGGGATCACTAGACTTAGCATTGAAAAGATGAATGAAAAGTATAAAATTACTGATAATAAAGGTAGAAAAGAAGTAAAGCTTGATGTTGAAGATTTAGTATGGTTACACTTGAGAAAGGATAGATTTCCAGAATTTAGAAAGTCTAAATTAATGCCTAGAGCTGATGGTCCATTCAAAACAATTGAGAAGATTAATGATAATGCATATAAACTTGAGTTGCCTCCCAAGTTCAGGATTAGTCCTACTTTTAACATTTCAGATTTGAAACCATACATGAAAGAAGAGAATGAGCTTGAGTCGAGGACGACCCCACTTCAAGATTGGGAGGATGATGAGAACATCAATCCTATGGATATATATAACACTCCTCCAATCTGAACTTGCAAGGTCCAATGACTAGAGCTCGTGCACGACGTCTAAATTTAGAGGTGAGCTCGTTCCTACGTTATTCGTTATATGTCACTTTTAAGAATGGTTTGCTACCTAATGATTATATTATGATTAGGAACCATGGATAGGATCAGGAGATAATGGGAGAAGGACTTGGGGACGTGGAGTACCGGCAAGGACGTGAAAGCCAAGGTGGAGTCCCAACTAAAACCGATCTTGAGTCTGTTTTGGTGCCCAGTACCAGTCTACACTAAAACAGACACGTAGGACGCATACGGACTCAGATTTGGACGTTCTATATATGCACGGAAAGATAAGGAGAAGACCTTTCTAATGACGCTGGTCTCATACTAAAATTCATTAGAAGTCATTAGGAATCATCAAAACTAGAGAGGGTACAAAATCTATGTTGGTGCTGCGTCGCCTGTTTTTGGCCTTTGGACTTTGTATTCTGGCGAGCCCAATTAGGAACACATCCAGAGGGTCTTACATGACCCTAGGGTCTTCATATACAGCAGCTGCCGCACCATTAGGGTTTGATGTTTTGCTTAGATTAATTCTGTTCATAAGCAGTGTCGTCGTTCATCGGTTTGTGAGACCTCAACTTCGTGAATTTAATCACACATCAGCAATTTGGTTGCACTCTTCTTCGTTCTTGCTTATGTTCTTGATTCGTAGGCAGGAATTGGCCTTCTCGTCAAGGTCAACCGTGCAACGTCGGTTGATAACCAGAGGAGACGTCGTGCTGTGATTGCGGGATTTAGAACGTGCTGTTCTGAAGCCGGATTGATTTGTGTGTCGCCTCCGATCAAATCAACTTACCAAGAATCTTTTGGAAGATCAGAAACCCTATCGGGGATGGAAGCGTCAAATCATCATTTTTACTCGATAGAGCAGGATGAACCACTGACGTGGATTGGCAGCATAGTCACATGCGTGGGAATACTATAGACGCACGTGTGCTTCAGAATCATCATGGGCATTGAATGCCTATTCTTATCCACCTTTGTCCAGTCACTGGTGCGCTTGACCCTGCTTGTGGGGGTCGGACGAGGTGAGATGCTCTCTACCCCGCTTGTGGGGATCGAACGAAGTGAGATGTGCTCGACCCCACTTACAGAGATCGGGCAAAGTGTGAGTTATCTTACCCTGTTCGATGGGGTCAGGCGAGGCGGAGTCATTCCGACTGTTGCTAAGTATGTTGTCTGGGCGTGCTGACCCCATCCATGTGGCATCATTGACATATATCCCTCCCTCACTAGTATGGTCCTACGATATCAATTCTCTTAAGTTGGCTTATTGGTGGTATATTCACTTGTGGCAAGTCACAAACTGTTTTCACATATTCAGAATTTCTATTTTTCACCAATACATAGGGGTTGATGATTTACTTAATAAAGTTTCAGTTAAAAGTTTGACTGATAATAATACTGTGAAAGATAGGAACATAATTTCGGACACCTTTGTCGTGTTTATATCAGAAAGGACTGTGGCATTGGGCAACCAGGGCCGAGTCCTGGCTGTTGTGCGCTGGGCTTCATTTGGTCCAAAGGGGAGAAGGATGTTGGGCCGCGCTTGGGAGAGAAAGAAGGAAATGACCCAAGGCCTTGGCGCCAGGAGAAATTCCTTTGCGAATTTTTTGAAGCAAGTTTCAAAAGAGATTGGACTGATTTTTGAATGATAGATGCTGAGTTTGATCAAAATCGTCACAAGATTGCATTACATAATTCTGGGTTGTTACACATACTTGACCCTGATTGAGTCACTTTGAATAATAACCAAACCATTGGATACAAATGTTGGTATAAGTATATCCATGCAAATTCTCTGTCATGTACATTGAGGAAGTTTTTTTTTACTATCGTGACGTATCCGGCAGACAATACATCACAAATAAGATGACACTCGAAGACTGCCACGTAAATTTTAATTGTGCCATGTTATCTCTATCGTAGCAGCACAAATAATGGAATCTTTAGTATAATCTTCTTTATTTTCAACGAAGTCAACAGAGCACGCCATCGAGAGATCAAAACAGCTCATTTCTTTCGGCGCCCGTAGAGCATATGATAGCAACAACAAGACCAATGTTCCATGAACATGTAAGAACACATAATAAACAAATGTTTCATTAAAAAATTGTAAGAAGACGTGATCAGTAAATCGTTAACGTACACTGAATAGATGGAGAACCTATTTTTTATGGTCGCTGCCAAGGTAACGAGAGCTACCTAGAGCAATACAATAATTTTCCAAGCACTACTAACTGCGCTCTGGTGAAACTATATCTATGTATATGATATATGTGACAGATTAATAAGCATCAATAAGTTTTCTGACATAAAAACTCAGATACGAATTACCGAAAAAGTATGCTATACTCTGTGTCCTGGACTCCTGGTAGAATAGAATTGCTGCCTGTCTGGTCGGAATCATGAGATCAAACCGGCAAGCTGCTCTGATCAGTATTTCCATTTTCCATGACCACCTTCCCGCCTGCCTCACCGGCGCTCCTGCTCCCATCGCCGGCGGGCACGGCCATGTCGATGTGGTACAGTATCGGCACCACAGCCATGGAGCACAGGCACGGCAAAACAGGACCAAAGACCCAGAGCAGGAGCGGAGCGCCGGCGAAGAAGAGCCTGTTCCCGGCGAGGCTGAGCAGGAACCCCCTTTCCAGCACGTCGGCGATGTACTCCCTGGTGACCACCGGGATGTGAAGCGCCGCCGCCGGAGAGGAAGGGGATAAGGCGTTGATGAGGAAGCCGGCCTGGTTGAGCGAGCAGATGGCGAGGGAGTGGCAGAGGAAGGCCAGGAGGAAGAAGAGGAGGAGGATGCCGTACTTGAGCGCCGCCACGAACTCGCCGTGCGCGCCGAACACGGCGTCGTTGAAAGTGTGCTTGATGGCGTAGGTGCTGCTCAGCACGGCCGCCACGCCCGTGCAGAAGAGGATGGACGTTGTTGCTACCAGTGTGGACCCCATGATCACGTTACGCAGGGATTGCACTACCAGCACAGCCTTCTTGTCGTTGTCCTGCATCCATGACAGCCATGCATGATGATGAATACGCTGGTCGTGGATCATGTGGATACGGAAATGATGAGGCACGATAAAATGTTGGTACCTTCATCATGCCAGAGACCCAGAGGCGGCGAGAGGCGGCGCTGATGCCGACGGCGGAGCGGAGTGGGCGGAGGCGGACGACGTGCCAGAGCCAGAGATGGTAGACTGAGGGGAAGAGGAGGCCGATGGGGATTAGCAAGACGTCCAGGTAACTGTCCCTCCACGCCATGCTGCCCGATCAATCACACTCTCCTCGTACTCCTTGGATTAATAGGCGTAACTCATTTGTGCACTCTGACTCTGGAGGTCTTGGCAGGTGCAGATATATATAGGCGTCCACATAGAAAGGGAAGTTCTTCAAAATAGCGTGTTCGTTTTGTAAACTGCGTAAAATACTATGCTTGTCATAAGTAAATGAATTAAGCAAAACAGAGATCCATATTTATATCAGATTTAATATATTTGAAAATTTTTTAGAATGTGTCGTGGCACGCTTTTCATATATAGATATAGAAGGGAAAAGTGACAATTCAAACGTTATATGTCAAAACTTCAATTTAAATACATTATTGGAGTATAGAAAACATAAAAAACAAATGTTGCTATGTCGTCCTTAGAACTTTCATGATTATATATTTCAAAAGTTTTAACCGAATTTTCAGAAATATTTTAAGGGTGGCGCTCTAACGTACCTTTCCTATATTCTCTCGATTCTATTTCCATGCATGCACTAGAATAATGACCGATTGATCTATTCTCCTTCAGGTGGAAGCAGTCATTAGCTAAGCCTTTTCACACTATGACATAGAGATTACAAAACAAGAAAATCATCAAAAGAAGCAGTCAGCAAAACCATTCACGTTGACCACCAACGATCCGTGCTTCACTTATAGACAACCTGTAGTTTGGTCGAGTTCCCTGCTGTTCACTGTTCTGTTGATTTGGTTTTCTTTTGATGTTGCATGATCCGTTTCAGTTGTTCTCATTTTTGAAATTTGAATATATCTACTCGGAGTATTCTGCTTGTCCTGTCCACTCAAAATACAAAGACGATGCAGTAGGTCTCCGAAACTCATACAAAGGAACTAGTAATTGAGAGTTGGACTTGGGAAGTCCAAAAGAAGTGTAAACAACGCTTAACAATTCAACTGGCCGCGTGAGAAAAGAAAAGGAGGTGTTATATGGGCGTGTGCTTGTGATTTGTGAATTTTTTTTGTAAAGTCATGTGGAATCTACGTACTTCTGGCGTCATAAAATAATAGCTTTCGATACAGAACTCAATATACATGAGTAAATTTCTTCACAGGGCCAAGAAACAACTTTGCAAGACTCATGGTCTGAAACTATTTTTTGACATTTTCTATGATGCAAACGGAAGTGCTGCAATCTTTGTAAGTAAGTCACCTCTAGCTTTTTCTTTGAAGTAGAGGTGACCAGGATATCTTTCCCATTATCTTTAAAAAAAGAAATGAGTTATTTTTCTATTTTTTTAGATAATAGGAAGATTGTATTAATCCCAGCTTTGACCCTAAAGAAAGCTATAACCAAGTGGCCTTCACTTTCGATAGAGTTACAGCAAAATACAACCACTAGTATTGATCATATTGAGGCGTATAGAATTTACACACCAATGAAAAAAACAAAGAAAAATAAAACCTCCCACTACCGCCTTATTGTAGATGAAGATTCGTCCATACTAGAAGACATCCTTGACGACCCAACTGCTAGAGACTGTTACCAATAAAGAACATCCATAGCCAAAAGCCATTCTTGTAATTTGCTGATCCGCATATACAAACTTCAATGTCTGCCTGTAACGACATCACAGCGGCCAAAACCTCAGAGTATAGGAGGGATTGGATACCAATGCCGGTTTGAGCCCTACCATAAGATTGACACCAGCTTGAGGATGAGTGCAAGACATCTTGGACGCTACAACACCACTGTGGTCCAATCCCCAGAGTATAGTAGGAGATTTGCCATCGGTGCCACCCTTCGATTCTTGTCACCACAACAATAGTGTCAATCGCTAGAGTGCTCCAATCCAGTATCGGACATCTGACACTGACATACCATCATCAATGTTTGTCCCTATTACGAGATCAACGATGATTGTCAACGTCGTCGTGAACCCTATTTCCCGGAGTAGGTGAGGAATTAGGAACAACACCGATAGACTTGTTCTTCATCGCCATCGCCATCGTCTGCAATTTCTCCAGGAAGTAAGGGCGTCGGCACATGGAAGTAACGGCTGCTGATCCATAACACAATGCTTCGTCATGGTGGCATGAGGAGAGGACGAGTTATTTTTTCTACGCACGGAACAAGTTGAGGTCCTGATGTGGAAGTTTTATATATACTCCAGTGTCAAAACAGATTTCTCAAAGACTTTTGGGTCAAGTCACTTAATTTTTCTAGTTGAGATGATGGCTGCCTGGGGGCAGATTAACAATGCTGGAGGCAGCGTGCAACATCAAACATTATGAATCCTTGATGAAGTGGCATCCGATTCTCAATGTGGTGATCCAAATATGTCCGTGATCCAACGTTTGAGAAGCTTCTGTAACGCTGTAGATCTGTCAACATTTTTTTTTCTATGCTGCATGCACCAGCGTGTACGCAGTCACCAATCACCCATATTTATTTCCAGCCAATGACACGGAACAAAGAAAATAATAAACAAGATATATAATACAGGTTCACCATCAAGGACCTGTGTGCTTCAAGCATGGACAACGACAAAGACTTAATGCAGGTGGCCTCAAACTCTCTTACGAGTGAAACTGTAATTTGTAGTAAGTCCAAGAGAAGTGAGAAAACTTAGGAATTACGAATCCAATTTGTAATAGATGCTTCAAGAATCGACAGGCTGTGCTAGTTGATCAGCGTCAGAAAAGACGAGGATTAGTTAAACAGGCATTGGTTTTGGAATACGGCATTGTAGTTAATCTGTCTACAGCTGGCACCATAACTGTTGCTTTCAGATTACACGGACGGGCACTCTGCTACATGAGTATGACAACTGACATCGACGCTTTTGCCATGGGAAAGAAACATTGCACGTGCATATATGTCCTTTCTTCCATGCATGGGTGGCGGTACAAGTTGAGGTTGTCCACTGTCCTTTCACACAGACTTCTCCATGTTCATATGGTTCCAAACAGACTTCACGAAACATCGGATTTTCCAAATGTGCGACCGAATATGAGACTACATGCATGCACTGAACATTCTAGCCGGGCCAAATGTGTGAGACCGAGCATGCAAAGAATAAGAACCGGAATATATATCAAATCAGGATGAAAATGAGAACACGTGCTGTACTGTTGTTCGTCCTCTTTTTTTTAAGAAAGTCTAGCTTAGCTTCCGATGGGTCGCGTGACGGGCCGGGTGGTCGGAAACAAAGGGCACACATGTCTGCTGCCTCGTTTTCGTGATGACCACATGTGCACATTTGATTTGCCTTTCAGTTGCAAAAATTGAACGGTGAACAGCCAAGTCTCGACGGTGTTATACTCCCAGGGCCAAGTGACGAAACATAAAGGGAATATGTTGAGAACGTAGTTACGTGCTGTGAAAAAAGTTTACTTTGCTTAACTAGGAAAAACCTGTAGTATGTAGTAATAATGCTTAACAAGGAAGCAATGCATAATGTGACGCGTATAAGGTGTTGATTACAGGTGCTCTCTCTTCTTCAGTCAATCAGAAAGTAAATGATGATGCGTTAGTTTCTCTCTAGTCAACGTATAAGTTTGAACTAAGGGAACAAATGTAGCATCCGTGAAAGCAAGAGCTGATTATGACCGGAGCCAGAGCTATCGAACCTTACCTCTGACTCTGCTTCTGAGCCAGAGTGAGGCAGGAAAGACGCTTTTGACTTGCACCTGTAAGTACACGGTCTGTGAAGACAGAGTCCAAGATTGAACACGACGCCCCAAGCAGGAAGGATCCAAGCGGTTGACAGGTGAAGACTAAAATGGCCATTGCTACATCCACGTGAAAAAGCATGTACAGTTTCGATATGTTCGTGGAAAAGATATAAAAATGTGTGTGTTCGCTGAAAACTATATGCATGCATGTAACTATAGCAATGTCATTCGCTATACCAATGTGACTACGTCATTTGTTTCCTAGCCCTAGAAAAATTACAGTGTCTTGTGTATCACTGTAACTACTATTAGCAAGTGCAAACACAATGTTTCTTCTGTCTAAAGAATGAAAGTATTGATCACCTTTTCTTCAAATGTCATTATGCACGATTTCTTTGGGGTCTGGTACAGATTTGTTCTAGTCTATTACCACCACAAAACATTGATCATATGTTTGGTGACTGGTTAAATGGATCAGGGACTAAGTCGAAACAACAACAGTAGTTGGAGCATCGGCATTTTGATGGGTTATTTGGCTTAGTAGAAATGATGTTGTTTTTAATAAATCTTCTATTAAAACTTATATGTAGGTACTTTACAGGAGAACTCATTGGCTCCATTTCTAGGGACAGCTAGAGAGGCATGAAGAAGACAAGGAGAAAATAAAGGTCACATGTCAAATGTTGGAGACGGTGGCAATGCAAATTTTCGTTGATCATGGATAGAGATTTAGCAATAGGATTTGCCGTTAATATCTTATCCGAACTTTTTGTGGGTCGATGTATTCAGTTTTAGGCAGACGGAAGTGCCGCATAAGCTGGAATAATGGGCTGTAGCTCGATGTCAAGCAAAAGCCGGTACTTATTTTCATTATCTAAAAAGCAAGTGCAAACACATGATTGATTGACTAACTAATTATAATCCAGGGAGCAAATCATTTGTCCATCTAACGCTCCAAACAATGTTTTAGCTCAATTTACTCTCTTGAACTTTTTAGATTAAGACATTTTTCTTTTGTTTCTCCTCGTACAATATTTTTTGGGACTATTTTCGCAGCTCGGGAGCATATAGTACACATGTGTAGCAATGGAGGTATGGAAAATGCTTGCAAATACTATATAAAAAAAACATAATTCCTATGGTAAGGGGTATGATATTATTTACGAGCTCACAAAAATAAACTTATTATTTTGGGTTGGGGGGAGGGGGGGGGGAGCAATTCATGTGAGTAGGATTTTCACTTTTGATCTTGCTCTCCGCTTTCTTATGGAAATGATAATCATGCTCCTCATGTTCAGCAGCAATTACATTATTAGATACGATTTATAGAGTAATCTAGTCTAAAAAATAGGATAATAACGGACTATGTAATAACTGCCTCCATCGCAATCAAAATCTAGACATTAACGTCATATATATTTTTTGTTTGGAAGGATGCGTCCATAATTAGAACAATTCTCAAATCAAATAGCCCGGCCCATGTTGAGGTGTAAGCCCTTGACAGCCCAAGGGGAAGATAGCCCTCCCCAGATTACCGGCACAAGAAGGCACCGCATTTCGCATTTTCCGCGATAAATTTCCCCTTCTCTCTCCAAGCGAACGGAAACAAAGAACCAGAACGCCAAGCTGCTGCTGCTTCTGCAACCCACGCCCCACCGCAAGAATCCAAGAACTCGCGCGTCGATCCGGCGAGCCCCTCAACCTCTCGGTTAGTTCTCCCCTCCTCTCGATTCCTAATATTTGCGAAATCCTCTTGCTGCCTCCTCTTCTTGTCAACCTGTTTCGATTTCGATGAATGACGTTCTTGATTGCAGCCGTGTTCGTGCAGGTAGCCCGTTCGACGAAATGCCCCCGGAGGTCGCGGCAGCGCAGGGCAAGTCCGGCGGCGGCGGCGGATGCCGCCTCAACGTCCTCCCGGAGCACATCCTCCTCCGGGTGCTGGGCCACCTCAAGGCGTGGGAGGCGGTGCGCACGTCCCTGCTCTCTAAGCGGTGGCGCGGCCTATGGGCCTCCGCGCCGCGCCTTGACATCCGCCAGCCCTGCGGCTGCCGCGGCGGCGGCGAGGACGACCAGCGCCGGACGGAGCAGTTCGCCGCGTTCGTGAAGCACCTGCTCTTCCGCCGGCGCCAGCTCCTGCCGCTGGGCGCGCTCCGCCTCTGCTGGAGCCACCCGACCCGCGACGGGGATGCCAACACCTGGATCGCCAACGCCGTCCGGCATGGCGCAGAGGTGATCGAGCTCTCCGGGGCGCATCACTCCGAGTACCCCTCGCCGTACTACCTGAGCTTCGTACCCAGCGACACCACCGAGGACATGTGCCTCAAGATTGTGAAGCTTATCCATGTCCGGCTGGATGACGCCACCCTCAGGCAGCTCTGTTCTAGGTGCACTCGTTTGGAAGAGCTAGAGCTCGAGGATTGTTTGATACAGGGCAAGGAGATTCGTTCCACCTCCCTGAAGTGTCTGAATATGATCAGCGGCAAATTTGTTGATGGCTTCAGGATTGACTGTCCTAACCTTGTCTCGCTGCGCTGCATCAGACCTTTCAGATACATTCCTAAGATCCAGAACATGAAACACCTAGTCACAGTGACTATCTTGCTTGATGACCTTTGCCTGCGCAATAATGATCAATGGATACAGCAGGAGGATCAAAAGGATGAATTTGATGATGGTGATGATTTTTTCCCACAGGCTGGCTCTGAAGACTCTGGTGACAACAGTTTTGCAGATTCTGCCGCTGAGGAATCTGGTGACAACAATCACAATATGTCTGATGATAACAGTAACTACTATGATTCTGATTGGTCTGGACAAACTGATGATGAGGGGGATGACCGTACTGTGTGCTACAGTGAGATTGCAGATGAGCATAACAAGAAACCGTACAAGTATTTGATCAATGGCAATAATCGCAATGCTTGTGGGCCCAGAGATGATTGTGGTGGAAATTCTAATTTTGGTGGTAGTGGTATGCTCTGCAGCCTCTCAAATGCTAAAACAATGGTTTTGTTAGCCCATCCAGGAGAGGTACAGTTCAATCACCTTGTTCGTACTACCGCCTTCTTGTTTTTATTATGGCTGTATAGTTATGGCTATGTATGTGAAGTTGCTAATACAATATTTAGAACATCTGCTTCCATAACTTTAGTGTGTACAGGGATTTTTTGAGTTGTTTAGATCACAAATTATGTTTTAGTCATTATGGCTCCACAAGCTGTTTGGGGTAATGGTATTCTTGGATGTATATAAAAGATAATGCACTGTTCTCAACTCAGTCAGAAACTTTTAAGTGTGTCTGTATCTTATTTTTTATGTTTGGAAGTATTGTCAAGTTCCTCACTGATTATTCAGTGCCTTATTGGATATATGCAGCTTGGATTATTACAGTTAAAGTTCTTGTTTTTTCTAATGCCATTTAACCTGCTAGTACCATACATCAAGTTCAATTGCTACTATGTTTCCTGTCCTATGAACATAATCCAGTGGTGCAAGCATTCAATATCTGATGTTTTGTATCAATATTTTTGTTCAGAATTTCTCTAGAAGATGCTTTCATGTAATCCAGAAAAAAGTACGTTTGTTACTCCAGGACCATAGTGGCAAAATGTCTTAAACATTGCTAAATTGAGTTAAGCTAAAAGGAAAAACTCAACCAGTTTTCATCGAGAGATATATAGGTTGCAGCTATGCATTGTTATTTTTACTTCATTTTGCACAAACTGTGTGCTAAAAAAACATGATGACTTTTGTTGCATATTTTGGTACCTGATGATTAGACTTTTGGTATTTGTAATTCATTCATGTAGCTCATAGTTGTGGTATAAAACATTATTCTTTTTGTAGTCGAACTTTTTCTAATACAATGGACAATGTGTACAATGTTCAGATGGTGCTGATGAGGGAACTAAAATCTTGCCCTGACTTCAAAAACCTGAAGACTCTGTCCCTGGGTGAATGGTGTATGACTTCTCAGTTAGATGCATTGGCAGCCGTACTTAATCATTCACCAAATTTAGAGAGACTCTTTCTTCACCTTGATCTGGTACGAACTAACTCCCAAACATGATCCATTTTTGTTTAGAGAGTTATAACATGTGCTCAATTCCTAAAACAATTTAGGCCTTCAACGGAAGAGTGGGCATCAATGCAGGGGGATGTTCATTCTCATGCCCCAACCTGAAGAGGGTGATGATCACATGCTGTAACCGTGATGTAATGGTCCATAAATTGGCAGAGTTCTTCAGGGTGAATGGCATACCATATGAGAAGATTTTTGTCTATCGGACCGCTAGCTCTAGTAGTGCCGAGGGAGATGCAGGTTCCCCAGCCAAGCGCAAGGCGGAGAATGAAGCGGAAGATAGAGATGCAAAGCAGAGGAAGCAAGGAAACTAAGGAAGAACCTGGCTGATGTACATTGTAGTTGTGTTGATGAAGATAACGAGTTGGGCCAGCTTGTTGGTGTCTCACGTGACAGTGTAGTTTAGAACCTCAGATTGTATTTTCAATGAACAAAGCGGCAGTCTGGTTGAACTTATGATGCATTTTGCTGTAGTGTATCATCGACGTTTCAGTATAGGTATGTGATTGTACATGTTTCAGTATTGGGTTGTACGGAAAGGATTGACCAAGTATATTCAGAATGCATATAGTAACTCGGAACAAGGGCTTCAGATGTCCTCTGGAAGGATATGCTTCTGGAGTAATTAATACTGAACATAAATCTGTTTTGGAATTTCTCCTGCGTTTTTGGATGACGTCCACATTTCTAGCTTCACGTGTTGCATGCTACTTTTCCTGGTCCACTGGTCGCCTCTCTCCTGTGAATACTATTCCATTTTTTTTATTATATGGGAAGATGTTCCAGCTTTAAGACTACTCTGCTACGAATGCATAACGTTGGCAATTCCTTTAACAATTCAAAACTGTTACTCTTTTGGGGTAATATTTTCACATTTTGAACATTATATGACTAAAGTTGCAGTTCAAAATCCTGAAACTGTGTATCCGAACACAAGGAGCTTCGTGTGCCGTAGATGGTCCCCACCCAATGCCCCTAGGAAAAGGAAAAAAAAAAGGAAAATGGGATTAAACCAGACCCCGCCATTTCGTCCCCTTTCAGTTGCAGAACACAACTGATGAGCTAATGTTTGGATGCGGCTTCTCTCCTCCCATGCATACTCCTGCCTCGTGTCAATTTTTCATTGGATCACTTTTCTTTCTATGGACCCAACCGAATGAGGAGCCCCAGTCCATAAGTAACGTCGTTAGCCTTAATCGTTTACGTGGGTCTCACATAAATAAATGAATCTATTTATGTGATCTTTTCACCATGATGTCTAGAAAAAAAAAGAAATAGGCTAGAAATTCTCAAAAAAAGCAAAATTTTTGGACGTTGATTACATCCTCACATAATTTCACGGAGAGATCTGGCTCTCAATCCACTGATTACAAGGAATCCAAATATCTCACATACCTTTCTGACCTAGCAGCCGTAGCCTCCTGCTCCCGATCAAAGGCCGCCGCCCTATAGCTGTTTCTCTCCTCTGAAGCAACGAGCCAACGATCATCATGGGCCTTCCTTCCTCACCTCTGTCCCCTGGAATACCCTACGCTGTCTTGTGCTCCATGGCTGCAAAGACAAGGTTCATCATATTCGCTGCTAATGCAAATCACTGGCTTTAGGACTCAGGAGATCATCATGTCGTGACCTGCTGCAACGAGTACCGGCCCCATCCTTCCGGCATCGATAGAAGGGCCTCCGTCATGGTCCTGCTCTTCCTCTTTGCCGCGCTGGTCGTATATGACGATGATAAGGGGATATAGATTGCATCTTCAGGAAGCAAGTCACATGCAACAATGGCAAATTGATTGTTTAGTGTTGCATTTATTAGGACCGGGGCTATTTGTCAATGGATCTAATTTGTTCTTAGTAATTTCCTTATTCAGATTGCATCTGGAAAGAACGAGGTGCACAATGGTTGGCGCTACGAAGTAATCCATACGGAGAAGCAGTTCATCTGGCCAGGGGCGAATATGGGAGAGATTTTGATCGGTACTGGCACCCAGCAACGTGAGGACACTGGTTGTATTCAAGGACTTCATTCGCACTGTAAGCATCATTTTTCTGAATGCAAGAGCTAGAAGCGGGCCAAGCTTGATCGCAGAATGGCTGACCTCTAACTAAAGCGAGCTGTGGAAACGATTTGCAATCCTTAATTGCATAGGTTGAGCTTAATGAGCCAAAACTTGATATTTATGGTCCAAATTACTGTGGCAAAGACACAGAATATAATGAACAAGGTAAGTCTATAATGTCCCTGGTTCAGCTCTTCATACTACAGATATTATAGATTTAATTTTTTTGATTATTTCATTATATACTTTAATTATAGGCAAGTAAAATTTTTTATTATAGGCAAGTAAAATTTTTTATTTATGTTTGATCAATGAAAGTAACATTTCAGATATTATAGACTTTAATTATCTGAAATTGTTTCAAATTAGGACCCTTAAATTAGGACAAATAAACATGAAAACAGACATATATCAGTCGATTGGTTGTTACTCAATATGAGAAGCCGGCTCAGGGATCAGGACTAATTTATAGACTTCTCTGACAGGAGCAACATAGTTGTAATAGGCCCAGATTTGCGGAAGTCTGCACACAGTCTGGTGGCCTTGTGGAATTGAATGGAAATGTCAATGTTGCTAACTGGTTTTGAAAAAGAAAAATTTAGCACTTATAAAAACATCCATTTTAGCGGAGGATAATTAAGACAAAAAAGGTTATGACGTTCGGCTCTTCAGTGTACGGGTCACAGAATTTTTATGGCAAGAAGATTAATTGGTGCAGGTGAACCAATACATGGTATCAGCTTCTGGTTTGGGCCACTATATAGTCATTTCCTTGAGCAGCATTTGATGCCTTCATGACGCGTTTGTTCCACACGAAGTGGACATGCAAATCGGCGCATGGAAACATGAGACTTGGACGGACTGGTTCAACTAAATTGCGTGACTATAACGCTCGGTGTTTTTCAGATGATGTGGCAAGTTGTGAATTGGCTTTGTAGATAATTATAAATACACTTACTGGGAAACCGGTCTGTTCTCCTTTTGAGATAAGTAGCCCGTTATGCATTCATGACATAGATGAATATGTGAAATATCAGTTAGCTCTTTATTGTATTCAATTCAATATGATTCTATTATCAATATTATTTCCATGTTTGGTAAGAGTATATAGGATAGCATTGTATATTACATATCCAAGAAAAAATAATATAAAAAAATTATGATGATGTATAATGGGTTAGCCCGCGTAATTGTGCCGGCCAAGTAATCTAGTTAAGAAAAAAAGAGAAGAAGAGAAATTCGAGTATGTTAGGCGCCATCACCCTCTACCTCTCTCCTAGTTCCGAGTTTAATAAGATCCAAAAGGCCCAACAGCTCCACCCGATTCCACAGCAGGTCCGACCAAATCCATCGTCGCCGGTCCCTGCTGCACAGAAGACCCTTCTCACGTATGGTGAAGCTTACGCGGCTGATCCGCACATGCTGAAGTTTATGCTACAACCAGGAATAGGGCATATCGTGGTCGGAGCTGGACTCTCGTCTGTCATCTCTTAAAGTTCACTCCAGTGAACTTCTCAGGTTTCATCGTATCAGTAAAACCAGCCATCACTAAACGCCTATCAGGTTTTTGGATTGCTGAAAATAACAGCAGTTTAGTGATGATAAGTCTAATTCCAGTGGATACATATACTAGAGAAACAACACGTGAAAGCTCCTATCTCAATTACGTGTACTATTAGATTATAAGACATGAATCAGGAAGAAATGCTAATCAAAGTGACTAGCAACAAACTAGGTACAATGCCTAGATCACTCGATGTAATCATCGCAAGATGTTGAAAGACGACTTACAGGGAAGCACTCCGGTGATGGTCGTTGTTGAGTCTGATCCGTCGATGAAGAGGGCGATGCAGATGTAGACGATCGGTCGATGAAGAGGATGCGGATCAGATCACAAGCGAGCAGTCGCGACGGCGCTTCCTAAAAACCTGATACGTCCCCTACCCTGTGCAAGGACACAAGGAGACGTAAGCTTCGGAGACCTGCTCTCCCGGTACCGATGGCATGTCGACGGCAGAATGGGAAAGACGATGCGACAACACAGTGGAGAATGATGAGAGTGGCTAAAAACCGTATGTTCTGTAGGCGACGTCTCGCTCTTTATATACACACAACGCTGCACACTTATTGTAATTAAGAGAGAATAATTGTTTACCATATATGATCAGCGTAATTATCTCTTGCATAACAAAAGAAGCAAAACGAAGCTGCGACCCCGCACACACAAGGCTCGGATTTTGCCGGACCATTCATGCGCATGTCATGCGCCCGCGCCCTTCGTCCTGCCCTGCCCGGCCCGGCCCGGCGAGGCAAGGCGTGGCGTGGCGAGGCGAGGCGAGCGAGCGCGCGTGTGTTCTTCCTCTTCTCCCCTACTAGCTCAACTAGGTGAAAGCAACTCAAGTAATTAAAATGTTCTTCTCCTTCCTAGACTAGCAGTATGGAACTAAAGTTACCCACCATGTCATGCATGTGCACATGGGCCTTTGGGATTTATTGGAACTATTAATTTAGGCCACAAGCCAAAACTTCTAACAATCCCCCACCAGATCCCAGAGGCTCATGTCGATTTGCCCATCATACCAATGTACTATTAATATACCAGCTTTTCGGTGGAGACCGGTGAAGGTGGAACATCCACCTAGAGCTACAAGCTACACTCATCCACAACTACACAATGGACTATGTCTTGAATTGAAAGTTTGGTGTGAACAAGTTCACTTATAGCCTTGACTGGTACTTGGCTGCCAAGAGTCTACCCCGCGGGTGGAGCACATAAGTCGTACTCCTGTCTCACTTCATGAACCTATTAAAGAATTCCCAATTCTTGTAGACCGCAACAAACGGTCAAGCTCACATAGGTGTGTTCTTGCAAGATACTCTGTAGGACAGTATCTTGCTCATGAAAGAGCCTCAGAGCACATTAAGACAGAGTCATCCTACCTTACAAATATGAGAGTACTGCATCTCCAGCGGAGTGGGTAAAGGTATTGATTGTACTCTCTAGTTAACTAATAGTTTGTTCTTCCTATATCCTAATTCACAAGATCTCTGATGACATAGGTTGGGTTGCCACTGTAGTGTAACTCATGTGGGTCTCAATCCCATCTCCTTCGATGCATTATCTATCACAATGCGCGATAATCCCTTAGTAAAGGGATCTGCCAGGTTTTTAGCTGTTTTAATGTATTTCACAGCTATAACACCGGAGCTCCTTTGTTTCCTGATAGACTTCAATTTACACTTCACATGTTTGTTGGACTTCATATTATCCTGACTGCTAGTTACCTTCCTAATAACTGTTTGGTTATCACAGTTCATGAGAATAGCAAGGATTGGTTTTTCAACCATCAGCAAGTCCATTTAAAGTTCTCTCAACCACTTTGCCTCAGTGGCAGCAGTTTCCAGAGCAGTGAGCTCTGCCTCCATGGTTTATTTAGTCAAAATCGTTTGCTTGCACGATATCTATGAGACAGCACCGCCACCTAGCGTGAATAGGTATCCACTAGTGGCCTTTAGCTCATCAGCATTTGTTATCCAGTTTGAATCACTATATCCTTCAAGTATACCAGGGTACCTTGAATAGTGAATTCCATAACTCATTGTGCCCTTTAGATAGCGCAAGACTCGATCAATACCACGCCAATGATCATCTCCCGGATTAGAGTTAAACCGACTTAATTCGCTAACAGCAAATGAGATGTCAGGGCGGGTTGCACTAGCTAGATACATCAGTGAGCCAACAATTTGAGAGTATCGTAGTTGATCCTTTCCTAGTCTTTTATTCTTTCAAAATATTAGACTAGGATCATATGGAGTTTGAGAAGGTTTGCTGTTCGTGTAGCCGAAACGACTCAAGACCTTCTCAACATAATGGGATTGCATAAGAGTAATCCCATCCTCACCCTTCTTAAGTTTAATATTAAGGATCACGTCTGCTTCTCCCAAATCCTTCATGTCAAAATTTTGGAATAAGAATGATTTTACATCATTTATCTCATCGAAACTAGTCCCAAAGATTAGTATGTCATCGACATACAAACACAGCATAACTCCTTTACTCCCACCATAGTGGTAGTACACGCAGGTATCAGCCTCATTTATAGCGAACCCAGCAGATGTTAAAGTTTTGTCAAACTTCTCATGCTATTGCTTGGGTGCTTGCTTTAGGCCATACAAGGACTTAAGTAACCTACACACCTTACCCTCTTGTCCAGGTACTACAAATCCGTCTGGCTGATCCATGTAGATTTCCTCATCCAACTTTCCATTAAGGAAAGCTATCTTCACATCCATCTGATGGACTAGAAGACCATGTGAGGCAACCAATGATAGTAATACCCGGATGGTGGTTAATCTGGCAATAGGTGAGTAAGTATCAAAATAATCCTCACCTTCTTTCTGTGTATATCCCTTAGCTACAAGCCTTGCCTAGTACTTTTCAATGGTACCATCAGGCCTAAGCTTTTTCTTGAATACCCACTTGCAACCAACTGGTTTGCAACCAATTGGTCGATCAGTTACTTCCCACGTTCCATTGAAGATGATGGAGTCCATCGCACTATGGACTGCATCCTTCCATTATTCTGCATCAAAAGATGCATACGCCTCTGAGATGGATGTGGGAGTATCATCAACAAGGTACACAGTAAAGTCATCACCAAAGGATTTTTCAACCCTTTGTCTCTTACTCCTTCGAGGAGCCACTTCACTATCATCCTCATCGCTCTCATGTGGATGTTCAAGAAGAGTTGTAGGTTCTGGAGTTAAATCAATAGATGAACTAGGTACAGTGTATGTATCTTTCATAGGAAAAACATTCTCAAAGAAAGTTACACCATGAGACTCTAAGAGTGAATCAACTAAGACATCAGGCGCTTCAAACCTTATCACCAAAAATTTATATGCTATGCTGTGGTACACGTATCCTAGAAAGACACAATCAACCGTCTTAGGTCCAAGTTTGCATTTCTTATTTATTGGTATGCTAACTATGGCCAAACAGCCCCATGTACGTAAATATGAGAGTGAGGGTTTTCTTCCTTTCCATCCTTCATACGGAGTGATATCACTATTCTTAGTGGGAACTCTATTCAGAATGTGACACACTGTCAAAATAGCCTCCCCCTACCATGCTTTAGGTAAACCGGAAGTTCCTAACATGGCATTCACCAAGTCCATCAATGTCCGGTTCTTCCTTTCAGCAATACCATTAGATTGTGGTGAGTAGGGAGGTGTTCGTTCATGAATAATTCCATTCTCTGAACAGAAAAGATCAAACTCACTGGAAAAATACTCTCCTTCATGATTAGACCTAACACGTTTTATTTTCCTTTCTAGTTGATTTTCTACCTCAGCCTTATAGGTCTTAAAACATTCAAACGCCTCATCCTTGGCTCTTAGTAGAAACACATAACAATACCTAGTTGCATTATCATTTGAAGTCATAAAGTACCTTTTACCTCCTTTTGTTAACACACCATTCATCTCACAGAGATCATAATGTATGAGTTCTAATAGTGTCGAGTTTCTCTCGTCTATTGCTTTATGAGGCTTACGAGGTTGCTTTGCTTGCACACAAGCTTGACACTTAGAACCTTTGACAACGGAGAACTTAGGAACTAAACTCATACTGGATAGCCGATTCATACAACCAAAATTTATGTGACACAAACGAGAATGCCATACATTAGCCTCAGAATTGTTTGAATCTAATGCATGGTTTACAACCTTGTTACTAAAATCAGAAAGGGAAAAGCGGAACAAGCCTCCGCTATCATAGCCTTTGCCATTAAATTGGCCAAATCTCAAATTGACTACTTTATTTGACTCGAAGACCAGCTTGAATCCATCTCAACAGAGAAGGGATCCACTAACGAGGTTCTTGTTTATTGAGGGGGCATGCTGCACGTTCTTCAGCCATATGATCTTTCCCAAAGTGAACTTCAGATCGACCGAACCAACACCAAGAACAGTAGCATGCGAGCCGTTCCCCATCATGACGAATGAACCTTGTGAGACCTTGTAAGAAGAAAACATAGAGATATCAGCACAAACGTGAATATTGGCTTCTGTATCTATCCACCAATCATTAGATTGATATACAGAAAATACACTAGGTAGATTACCATACCCAGATGCTCCACTGGAGTCACCAATAGTCACATTGGCAGCCTTTTGCCCTTGCTGGATTTTCTTGCCTTTGCGGTTGCGACACTTCTTGGCAAAATGTCCATTCTCGCCACACACAAAGCAGACAATCTCATCCATGTTCATCTTGTTCTTCTTAAATTGAGTAGTCTGGATAGCCTTTCCTTTTTCCTTCTGGTTCTTCTTTCTAGCGTGCTACATCACATTAGCGCTGGACTGACCTTCGGGTGCTCTCGGAGGTGCATCCTTTGCCCGACCTTTCTCTCCAACATCGAGACCTGCCAACAAATTCTTGATGGAGATGTTCTGTCTTTTATGTTTCAGAGATGTGGCATAGCTCCTCCAAGATGAAGGTAACTTGGCAATAATGCCCGCAACCACAAACTTGTCAGCCAATTTGCAACCAAGCTGATCGAGCTCCCTCACAATTAGTTGGAGTTCATGGGCCTGCTTGATGACAGAATGGTTGTCAACCATTCTGAAGTCGTGGTACTGCTCCATGACATACAACTCACGCCCAGCATTCGAGGCTGAGAACTTGTGTTCAAGTGCTTCCCAAAGTTTAGCAGCGCTCTTGATGTTCATATACACATCGCACAGCTGGTCAGAGAGAACGCTAAGAACACATCCGACAAAAATCGTCATAACCGCGGAGAACTCCTGCATCTCTTTCTCGGAACCGAGAGGTAATGCGAAAGGGTTCCCCACGACCCAAAACACGCCCATAGCCGAGAGCCACAACTAGACTCTTGTCTGCCATCTCTTGAAGTTCACTCTAGTGAACTTCTCATGTTTCATCGCATCAGCATAACCGGCCATCACTAAATGTCTATCAGATTTTTGGATTGTTGGAAATAATAGCAATTTAGTGATGATAAGTCTAATTCTAGTGGATACAAATACTAGAGAAACAACATGTAATCTAAGCATGCAAATGATCATGAAAGCTCCTATCTCAATTACGTGTACTATTAGATTATAAGACATGAACCAGGAAGAAATGCTAATCAAAGCGACTAGCAACAAACTAGGTACAAGGCCTAGACCACTCCATGTAATCATCACAAGATGTTGAAAGATGACTTACAGAGAAGCGCTCCGGTGATGATCGTTGTAGAGTCTGATCCGTCGATGAAGAGGGCGATGCAGATGTAGACGATCGGTCATTGAAGAGGATGCGGATCAAATCACAAGCGAGCAGTCACGACAGCGCTTCCCAAAAACCTGATATGTCCCCTACCTCGTGCAAGGACACGAGGAGACGTAAGCTTCGGTGACCTGCTCTCCCAGTACCGATGGCACGTCGATGGCGGGATGGGGAAGACGATACGACAGGACAGTGGAGAATGGCAAGAGTGGCTAAAAACCGTATGTTCTGTAGACGACGTCTCACCCTTTATATACACACAACATTGCACACTTGTGGTAATTAATTCGTAATTAAGCAGGCGCGTTAATCACCATTAAGAGAGAACAATTGCTCACCATATATGGTCAGCGCAGTTATCTCTTGCATAAAAAAAATTCTGAGAAGCAAAAGGAAGCTGCGACCCTACAGACGCAAGGCTCGGATTTTGCCAGACCATTCACGCGCATGTCGTGCGCCCGCGCCCTTCACCTTGCCCCGTTGAGGCGAGGCGAGGCGAGGCGAGGCAAGGCGAGCAAGCACACGTGTGTTCTTCCTCTTCTCCCCTACTAGCTCAACTGGGTGAAAACAGCTCAAGTATTTAAGTTGTTCTTCTCCTTCCTAGACTAGCAGTATGGGACTAAAGTCCCCCACCATGTCATGCATGTGCACATGGGCCTTTGGAATTTGTTGGAATTATTAATTTGGGCCACAGGCCAAAACTTCTAACAGTAGACACACTTGATCAATAGATGATTGATCGTCTCGTCATCTTGATCACAGAACAGACATCGTTCCGGATGGGGCAGTCCACGGCGGGCGAGTTTGCCTGCTGTCCAACATCTGTGTAGCACTGCCAACCACATAAAGATTTTAACCTTCAATGGAGCCCAGGATTTACATAATCTTTTATAGGGTCTAAATTCCGTGCTGCCGACAAAGAATCGGTGGTATGCAGACTTGGTGGTGAACACTCCGCTCACGTTTGGTGTCCAACAGTGTCTATCCGGCTCATCTTGTAGTTGGGTTTGCTGAACCACCGTCCATAGCTGAATCAGTTGCCATGCAGCTAGAACCGGTAAGCCTCCAATAATGTCCTGAAGCCATGCATTGTCTTGAAGAGCTTGATAGACCGTGCGCTTGCGCCAGCCTCTCTTGCGAACAATGGGCATCAGTGCTGGTGCAGCATCCTCTATGCTTTTGCCTTGGAGCCAACGATCGGTCCAGAACCTGGCCGATTTGCCGTCACGTAGAATTGTTGTCATAGAAATCCTGAACATAGTTGTACTATAACAACTCCCGGCATGTGGAGCGGAAATACCGCCCATGGTTTGGTGGGATCGGTTTTCTCCTTCCACATCCAACGCATTCGCAGTGACCATGCAAGAATCTCCAGGTTCTGAACCCCTAGTCCACTGAGATGAAGCGGTCTAGTCATTCGCAGCCAAGCTACAGGACATTGTCCTCCTTTGCAGTCCTTGGAGCCTTGCCAGAAGAACCCCCTCTTGAATTTGTCAATGGCTCTGACGAACCATTTGGGCGCATCCATTACGAGCAGGACATGAATTGGGATGGCTGTCAGAACCATCTTGAAAAGGATAAGTCTTCCGGAGTGCTGTAGCAATGCTGCCTTCCATGTAGGCAACCCATCTGCAATTTTGTCTAAGATTGGTTGTAGGTCGATTCTTCTCAAATAGCGAGTGGACAGCGGATGTCCTAAGTACCGTCATGGGAATTGGGCAATCTGACAGTTGATGTTTTCCTGAACAGTTGCCACGTGCTCATCTTGGCATCTAATTGGAAGGATGGAGGATTTAGCCATGTTCGTCTGTAAACCTGAAGCTGCTCCAAATGCCTTGAGCAACGCTTTGATGAATATCAATTCTGCAGTGGTTGGCGTTGCAAAAATGATGACATCATCCGCATAGGTTGACAGCCGGTGTTGGACATTTTTGCTCGTTAACGGTTGAAGAAGGTGCCTTTTATCTGCTTTTCGCAATAAAACCATCAACACATCCATGACAAGGATGAATAAAAGCGGGGAGAGTGGGTCTCCCTGTCTGAGTCCCCGACCATGTCGAGTGGGGGGCCCTGGGCTGCCATTTAGGATAACTCGCATAGATGCTGTTTCCAATAGGTTGTAGAGGAGAGTTTTCCACCGATGTCCAAACCCATGTCGTTCAATGATTTCCAAGAGGAAAGCCCAGGAGACAGAATCAAATGCTTTGGTTATATCCAATTTCAAGAGAATCGTTGGGTTACCTCGTTGTTGGAGATGTCTAGCCATCTGTTGCACTAGCAAGAAATTGTCATGGATAGTTCTTCCTCTTATGAATGCACTCTGGCTATGTGAAACCATATTGTTCATGTGTGGGGCAAGCCGCTTAGCCATGATCTTCGCAATGAGTTTTGCAAAACTATGGACGAGGCTTATGGGCCTGTAGTCTCCGATACTCTCCGTATCTTCCTTCTTAGGAATCAGCACCATGTATGCAGAATTGAGCAGGTGTAGTTTGTGAGAATCCCCTCTATGAACTGCTCTAATCGCTTGCATGATGTCATGTTTTATCACTGTCCAACAGGATTTATAGAACCGGCCGGTAAATCCATCCGGCCCTGGCGCTTTGTCTGGTGGCAGCTCTTTAATCACTTGCCAAACCTCTTCCTCCGAGATGGGCGCATCAAGGGCATGAAGTCCTGCTGTGGCATTGAGAAGTTGGTCCAAGTTTAAGTTGCTGGGGCGGTGGTGCGCAGTTCCTATGAGGTCAGTGTAATACTGCAGTATGGCATCTTCCATGTCATCATGAGCTGTGACAATAGTGTTTCCCACCTTCAGCTTTGCTATGTGATTTTTCCACCTTTCTATACTTTGCATGTGCATGGAAGTATGCTGTGCTTGCATCTCCCTCTGAGAGCCAATCAATGCGTGATCTTAACCGCGCAATGGTGCGTTGCAGCGAAGACAACGCAATTTGATAGAACATATCAAACATGCTCTTAGCAATCAGATGTTAATAAAAAATCAAAACACAATCTACTATTTATTTGGCAGAACATATCAACCATGTATTGTTTTTTGTAAGTATATCAACTATGTATTTGACAGAGAATAAACTGGACACGTTAACAACACAGGACAATTTCAGTATAAAACTTGCAATTTCTGTTGTCAATTAGGATCCCGAAGCTAAATTTGTATCAGTAATTGAGCAGAACCCCTTAAAACACATCAAATATTGTAAACACAAAACAACGAGCATCTCCAATAGGGACTCTCAAATAGAGTCTCCAACTTTTGCATTTGAGAGATTTTTGGTATTATAGCCATGAAACCAACGGGCTTCTGCAGAATGGCCATGAAACCGTGGGCTTATGTAAAATGGTCACGAAATCGAGCTCTAACCCTTAAAATGACCACGCCCGGTTTGTTAAAGTTTTAATGGTTTTCTTAATCTTTTTTCACCTAGGAAAAGACGGTCCTGCCCTTGCCTCTCCCAACTGCCGAAGCCCGTGTCGGTTTCGACTCCTCGTCACTGGGATTTTCTCGGGCGGTCGTCGGCTTCCACCAGACCTGCTCCCGTTGCCACCAGATCCCACCCGCCCTACTCCCGTCATCGGCAGGTCTCGTCCCAGCCACCTTCCCCCCTCTCTGGTCCACCCGGAGACGGCGGCTACCGACGCCACCCCGCCTGTAGAGCACATCCCACCGCACATGGAGGAGCATGACGCGCGGCCGCCAGATGCCGGTGCCCCACATGCCGACTCGGCCCCGCCAGGAGATCCAGAGGCCGGCGATACCGACAGTTCCCTGTCCCGCCTCAAGGGGGAGGGATCACGGCCTCCCGGGCCCGGCATGCCACCTGCCGATGGTGAGCAGCCCTGCATGGAGGAGCTGGTGGCACCCTGTCCTGTCTGGAGGATCAGAGGTCGCGGCCTCCTCGACATGGCATGCCACCTGCCGACGGCGAGCTTCCCTACATGGAGGACCTCAGCGACCCGTCTCTAGAGCTAGAGCCATAGCCCGACGACGCCCTATTGCAGGAACAACCCAATGGCACCCTGTTCCTGGAGCTCAGCGACCCACCTCTAGAGCTTGGCATGCCGCTTCCCACTGCTGCAGACCATAGGTACTATCATATGAATGTTAGAATACTACTTGTAGTGTTATTTTTATTGTACTGCTAGTGTCCAAGTTAGAATAATGCCCCTGTTAATTTTGTTGTAGGTCTGCTTTGATTGATGTTGCAATTGAAACAAGTCTGGATAATACCATCGAAGAGGTTGGTTCAGTTGATTGGGATGCTTTACAAATTATTGAAATACTTGATGAGGATGGGAGGTTACAAATTCCTAGCGATGAACAGTTGTATGACATTCTGGGCTTCAAAGCTCAGGATGAGAGGGCAGAAAAGGGTAGAAAGGCTGCTGCTACAATTCCACATATAGAAATTGATGATGATGGCACAGCCATTCCTGTGGATGACCACATACCCGATGAGAGGGTCATTGACTATGACTCGGATAATCCTGAATTCAAACTAGGTGCTGTGTTTCCCTCTATCGATAAGTTTAGGCTTGCCGTAAGGCAATATGCCATGAATGAGGAATTTGAGTTGCATGTAGAAAGAACTTCTAGAACCAGATATGATGGATATTGTAAGGGTGACGAGGATTGTACTTGGCATGTGCATGGTCAGCTAGAAGTGAAGGGTGCAAAAACTATCATTGTAATATCTTTATCTTTATCTTTATCTTTGGTATATCATTTGTTCAAATAATTTGATTATCTCATTGGTGATGTTTTGATTTTGTGTAGGTGACTAAATGGTGTCAGGGCCACACTTGTACCTCTAGCATGAGGAGGAAAACAACTACTCTTAGTGCCAAGTGGGTTGCTTCAAAGGTAATTTCTATTCTTAAGAGGACCCCTGATATGGGACCAAGGGCCATGCAAATTAAGTTGCAGGATGATCACAAGTGTGTCATTAACTATGACACAGTTTGGTTGGGATTGGAAAAGGCTCGTAAAGATTTATATGGCAGCTGGGAAGAGAGTTTTGGTTTATTCTATAGTTGGAAAGCTGAGGTAATGAAAAGAATGCCTGGCAGTGTCATTGAAATTGATGTAGTTGTAGAAGATGGGCTTCCTTATTTCCGAAGATTTTTCTATGCACTTCATCCTTGCATTGAGGATTTCCTAGAGGGATGTAGGCCTTATCTTAGCATAGACTCTACTGCACTATCTGGGAGATGGAGGGGTTAGTTAGATGCAGCTAATAGTGTTGATGGGCATAATCTGATCCACTTGCAAAGGAATTTCTGGAGACATGGCACAAGCTCAAGTGGATGAGAAGTGGCTTCAATCCTTCCATCAAGTGTGATTATGTCACCAACAATATAGCTGAGGTTTTTAATAAGTGGATCAAAGAAATCAAAGACCTGCCTGTTTGTGAGCTTGCTGATAAGTTGAGGGAGATGATAATGATTTTATGGCACAAGAAGAGGAAGATTGGACAAAGGATTGAAGATGACAAACTACCAGCTGTTCTACATATCTTCAAGGCACAAACCAGGGTCTTGGTCACTTGAAGGTTGTACAGGGTGATCATTATGCTGCATAGTTGACATGTCCAGTGCTAATGTAAGACATGTTGTGAAAGCTTATTTGCATGAGTGCACATGTGAAGAGTGACAACACACTGGTAAGCCATGTCAGCATGCTTTGGCTCTTATAACCCAACAACCAGTAATGGATGTGAAGATGGAAAACTTTGTGAATGAGTACTATTATGTGGAAAGGTTCAAGAATGCATACAAGAGACTAATAGAACCAATTCCTGACAGATCACAGTGGCCCAAAATTGACCTATCAAGTGAAATAGGTGCACCACTTGGTAAAAGAAGTGTTGGCCGTCAAAGGAAAAAATAGAATCAAAGGTGCTCTTGAAGGTGGTTCTGGTAGTAAGAAGATATCTAATGACCCGGGAATGAAGACTTAGAGAGAAAAGAAACGAATTAAAGGCCGCACCAAGTGCCCAAAATGTGGTCTACTGGGACATAGGCAAAGTAGCTACAAATGTGAATTCAATGGAACAAAGAAAAGGTAAGTGAATGTATATGTTTTTATGTATTCTGAAACTAAAATATTTACTTTCACCTTATGTTGTCTTGTAGGAAGACACAACCAAGGAAGAACAACACTAAAAATTGGTTCCCTCCTGAAGCCCCAACAACAACCCCAACAACAGCCCCAACAACAAATTCTGCTATGCTACCAGAGAGGTAACAAACTAAAGCCGTTTCAATTATACTATGTTGAACATGTCTTATTTCACTATGTCAACAAAGACTATGCTAAACATGTCAAGTATATGTAGTGCACTTTGCGGTGGACATGTAGGAAGGTAGCTCATCTCAGCTCATCCCTAGCACTTCAACACCTACCAAGCGGCAACGAAGAGCTGTGCAAAAATTGACTCCAAGGAAAAACAACAATGCTTCAGTTTAACTACTTTTATTTGGTCCAAGTGTATCGATGTTGTGATAACAATCCTTTCATAAGCTTTTGTTTCAATGTTGGACCATGTGTATGAATGTTGGACCAAGTGTATGAATGTTGGACCCTAGTTTATGGATGAAATGGCTATTGCATAATCTCATTGAACCTATGCTTTGCTCTCTTTTATTTTGGACCAAAGTGCATGCTCACTGTGTTGGCCCCTGCTGCTGCGCGCTGGAGCCTGGAGGCGCAGCAGCCGGAGAGGCCAGCCGAGCCAGCCAGGAGCGGCCAACCTAGCAGGGAGAGGCGTTTGTACCCCTGTTCAAAGGGCAGGGGCATGATCGTCTTTTCCTGGGTCAAAAAAGATTAAGAAAACCATTAAAACTCTAACAAACTGGGGTGGTAATTTTAAGGGTTGGAGCTCGGTTTCGTGGCCATTTTACATAAGCCCACGGTTTCGTGGCCATTCTGTAGAAGCCCGTCAGTTTCGTGGCTATAATACCAAAATCTCTGCATTTGAGTGTTGGATCCCACTTTTAGGAGTCCAAATTTTGTTTTCAACTCCAACATGGCTACCCAAAATTTTGCTCTCATTTCCGCTCTGATGAATGGGGCCCACTCATCAGTGGCACAAAACAACTCCTACTCGTCAGTGGCTTGGCTCCATCTCACATGCTGAACGCCCCTATTTCTATATATATCTTGTACTAGACAATGAAAGGACATAGAATTTTCATAGACTGAATTCAGAATACACAAACTCCTGGAGTTTTGTTTATGCGTGAGTCTTGAGAGGCTTACAATACTTGTTCTTTCGACTCCTGATTGAATTGTAGAACGCCAAACTGCGGTTCACCCAGTTCGTGCCTTCTCATCTATAGGGCGTGATTGCGTGGGCTGTTTCATCAGTACGTGGAAGGGTGATTGTTTTGATAGTTCGTCACGTGGACAGCCTTGCGGTGCACTGCCTCTTCACCAGGTCACGCAGCGACAAGTTATTAAGTTCACGGATCCTACGAGAAGATCGGGCCACATAAATTGCTACGCACGTTGCATAGGCGTGTGCCCATCAAGGGGCCTCTTTGAGAGCTCTGCTGGAGATGTTTTAAGGGCGCAGCTAGCGGTCAGATGTCCGCTGGATATTCCCATCGTGGGCTCCAACTGAGTTTCGAAATATGAGATCAATATACGTGGAACATAATAAACAGCATCCCAAATATCTCAAACTATCTTATCCAAACATCAGTTATGTCCTCCCAATCATGAAGAAAAACCCCCACCGCAACGTTCAGATATGTTGGATGCAACATTCCATTTTTTATGTGCCATTCAGAATCAACATCTACAACATTTGTAAATGCATTTCACAACAAGGTAAAAGACCCGATTCAAGATGCATGTAAATAATGTTTCTTCTTGAAGCTCAGCAGCGCGAGCTGGCTAGCATTCTTGGCAAAAAGATAGCCGACCAAGGTTCGAGTCCCCTAGTTCACATTTAGTAGGTGGACGTTAGCTCCCCCGTTGCGCAAGTCAATTTTTTAGAACAACTGCAACATATAAAATTCTCTATCACAACAATGTGAAAGGCCTAATGCATCGAATAGATAGCCTGACTTAAACACCACATCTTCTAGCACAAATGAAATAAAGGAAGAGTATACCAACATGAGGATGAGCCGGAGCTTCCCAGAGATCGACATGGGCGGAGGTGCCATAACTCCTATATGTTCCTAGGAATATCCAACATTTGTAACATAGGCTTTAAGTATATAGATGTTGAAACAATAATATATAGAAAAACATTGAATTTTTTTCAAAACTCCCTAATTTCTCTTGCCTGGATGAAATATACTAATTAGAACATTTCAATGTTAATTTTATAGCACCATAGATTATCTTTCACTTGTGATTGTATATATATAATTTTTATGGTTGGGAATACTTTGGTGTTAAGTTCTGGCTCCACCACTGGAGATCGACGCCGGCGTTCCTCACCGGGGTCTTTCCACAAAATAATTCTTCAGGTGACAGGTGCTCAGAAGCCTCTCAAGCGTTGACAGTATAAACACCATGGTTCTCGAGGCTCCCGAACATAGAAGTCATCATTCCGGAGCTAACCGGTACCCTCAAGATTGCGTCTGCATCATCTGGGATAAAAATATTCCAAATGAGATTCTCGTGCTATTGACCGCTAGCTATCATGAGCCCAGAAACTATTATAACTTCTTGGCTGTCGCCTGGTGTGATCAGTCTTAACTGAAGTGTAGTCCATCAATCCCACCATATGTTCGTTAGAGATCCATCACCTATATCCCCCTGATAAGTCCCCGCTCCAATGCATTACGGCCAGCAAGGATTGCACGCCATGTGTTACTTCGCGTGCTTTTTTCCTTGTGTTGAGAGATAATCTCGATAGTGATTCTAGGTATGCGTATGAGTATGAAAGCTGATGGACACAGGACACAAGGTTTATATAGGTTCAGGCCTCCCGAAGGATAACAACCCTATGTCCTGTTTGGTGTTCTTGTATTTATAGGATTCGTACTGGGTTTTTATTCCTAATATGAGTTTTGATGATCTTTGAGGATCCCCTGCCCTCCTTATATAACCGAAGGGTAGTGGTTTATATGGTAACCTATCATTCGGTTACATTTGATTCTATCTATGCATCATATCTCTTGACCTAACTTGTAGCCTACTCTAAACCAATATCCGAGTAGTTATCCTGTTGGCCTTAATCTCCAATGCTTCATAACCGAGCCTCTGGCCCACTCAGCCATATTGCCGAGTGGTTAAGTATCCCGTATATATATGTACCATAGTAGCCCCCAAGAACTTTCCAATTTTGAATACAAATCTTCAACTTATCTTGATACTTTTCAAAATTGAAAAGTGCTTCTCTTGCTTCACATAAAAATACCCTTCCTTTATAGGTAATTAAAAAGGAATATTCCATGAGCATAGCCCCCAACTCAGAAGGTATTGAGACTTTTCTTAAAATGCCTTATGAGTTCAAAATTAACAATCTCAATCGTCCATCAGATTTTCTTATCCGATTATAGCCCCCAGTGATGTAGTTATTGAAAGAAAATAACTTCTGAGGTAACACTAAGAGGAAACAGCAGCCCCTAGGGTTGAAAATTATCATTTCCTCTGAATGATATGTCAAAAATTAAGAACCATAGCCCCCAAGACTGGTGCTACCACTCCCTTTGAGTAATTAGTAGAGCTTAATGCTAAGCAGGTGTACTGTAACCCCGAAGCTTAGAATCATTAGTCGTCCAAGTGATTTTAATGATAAATCACAAAACAAAGGCATTATAGCCCCCAATTATGGGACTTATATATTGTCCGAGTGATTTCAATATTAAATCACCAAGAATGCAAATTTTGGTACGCAATAAATGCTATGAACAGTATCATCATATCAGGGCGACAACCCGCGAACCATGCCTACCCGCTAGGTCAACTTATTAGTATATATATATATATATATATATATATATATATATATATATATATATATATATATATATATATATATATATATACACGCGTGCACCCCTTCACCTTCTTCACTCAGCATTCCAGCTGCCACCATCGCCCCCGCACAAACCCTAGATCTTGGATCCCTATTTCCTCTCGGAGATTTCTGCTCATCTCCATTTCTCCAGGCACCAATTTCAATGGTGCCCAAGCGCACTCGCCAAAGCACCAAACCCCAGTCAAAGAAGCAAGCTTCCCCTGGTAAAACCAATGATGAGGCAGTCTTTGACATCCCCGTGAGGATCAGGGAGTTCCTGGTTTCCGCCATGGATGTGGAAAAGATCAACGGGCTCATGATCGACAGAGTGCTCCAAGATCAGCAAACCGAGGACTGGATTGAAGCAATAGGTCATAAGTTCCCGCAGCCCCCAGTAGATCGCATCACTGTTTTTGCATCCTTTTTCTATCATGGATTTGGGATTCCGTGTAGTGATTTCTTTCGAGGGCTGCTGTTCTTCTATGGAATCAACCTTGTTAATCTAAATCCAGACTTGATTCTCCATATCTCTATCTTTATTCATCTGTACGAGATATTTCTAGGGATCACCCCTCATTTCGATACTTTCAAAGAACTGTTTGTTCTGAAATCAAACAATAGCAATGTGATTGGAGGCGTAGGATTTCAATTGAAGAATAAGTCAAAATATATCGAAGTTCCTCTTCCTTCGACGAACAAAGGGTGGCACGTAGATTGGTTTTACCATGAAAACCATGCACCCCCTTTGTCAGAGTTCACTACTGAAGCTCCTGTGCCCCGACCTGAATTGTTCGTGATGGTGTCCCCGAACAAAAAATGCTCAGGTCAATGCAATCTTAGAGGAAATTGCTGTGCTGAAATCAAAGGGATATAGTGGAGTGGACGTTGCCTCGAGCTTCATATATCACCGAGTCCAACCCATCAAGAAACGCCATGTCCCTGGTTCGAAGTTCAATCTCAATAGAGATCCCACCATGGAAGTGCCTGAAGAGTTGTGAGAACGGGAACTAACACTTCGGCTTGAGAATATTTTTTCCTCCTTGTTTGATTGGACCCCGGGGTCTACGAAAGTCGGACATCATTCCAAGATCACCAGGAATGAAGAAAGTAACCACTGCCAAATCTGTTATTCGCAATATTTTGGTGAACATCAAAAATAAATGATATGTCATATGAATTGCAGAAACTCGACATATATTCCTCAAGCCCCCCACTGCCTCCTATGACGCGAAAAAATCACCAAGTCGACAGCTAGCTCACAAGTGTCGTAAAGCCCAGATTGAAGAATCTGACGAAGACGAGTCTTTGGCGGAAAGATCTGCTAGACTCCAAGAAGAGGCAAAGAAAAAAGCTGCAGCCAAGTCATCAACCACTCAGGAAGGATCTGGAGGTGATGCAGAAGCCAAGTATTCAAAAGAGCAAAGGCACCCGAGTGACAAGAATACGAAGCATGCCTCAACTAAGGACACCCTTAATGCTGTGAAGGATGCTAGGCCATTGAATCCCCCACCAAAACTGTCAGGATTGAAGTTTAAACACCGGCCAAGATAAGCGTGTTTAATGGCCATGATTCTAATTTGCTATAAAATGACTCTGCTAATAGTTATATGTCATGTAGATCATTTGACACCGCTTCTTCGGGCAGCGTGATGCCTTAGAGCACTGTTCCCAAAGAAGATCAAGCAAAAGTAAAGTCAGGGACATCCAACGATGATGCCTCTGATCACTCGGCTAAGAGGCCAAGTGATGTTAATGCTACTCCAACATCCTCCCGGATAAGAAAAGAAAACAACAGGTTAGAGACCCCTTCTGTGCTGGATCTAAATGTTCCAGGGACAACCACAACCCCTGCTACCTCTTCACCAGTCGACGCAGAAGAGCCTACCTTGGTTTTTGAAAAGATGCCAGAACCAGCATATGATTATCCCATCGGCCCTGATGAAGATGCCACGCCAACTCCAATTCACCGAGTGGTGCAGGAAGGAATCTCGGAAGAAACTATCCCAACCAGGACGTTGTACCATACTGGTAAATTTGCCATTGCAGGCTTTGATGAATCTAATGAACAAGAAGATCTGAAGACATTCGAGGGCTTCACCAAAAAAGCTTACCACTCGTTCTAGGTAAAAAGTTAGATGTATGCTTATTTTCGATTATCACTCAAGAAAATGATACACCTCTTTCTCTTACACTTTTATTGTAGCGCTTGAAGTTACACATGGCTAATAAGAGCAAACTTCTGCAACTTGTGGAGAGGACTTGTGCAAAAGCAATGGAGACCAAAGATCAGCTTGCCAAAGAGAGGCTTGAAGTCGGACGTCTATCTCTCGAGTTGAAGACACGTTCATCCCAGATGGACGAACTTCAATTTAAATTGTCAGGTACTTTTCAATAATTTACATGACATAAACGGAGTGACCTGTTATTGCACCACATTTTTTAGATTTCCTTGTCGCAGAGTTATCTCAAGAGCTTGCATCTAAATGCAAGAATGAGGCTGACTCGGCAATAATGATTGCTGACTTGAAAGACCATGTGAAAACTTTGGAATCGTCCTCTAGTGTTATCGATGATTTGAAGAGTCAAAATCAAGAGCTGAAAAAACAACTTCAAACATCGAGTGAATCAAAAACAATTTTGAAAAACTAAAGGACGGCTTCAAAACCATGGAAGAATCCCGGGCTCATTGGAAAAACAAGGCTGAAGGTATAATTTTACATGCCCTTATAGCTTAAACTCCAGCTACTGACCCACTCTGCTTGTGTAACAGATCCTGAAGAAAAAATCAAGATTCAAAACCAAAGAAACCTCAGCTAGAAACTGGACTGGCCGAAGCTTAAACAATATTCAAGAAGCCCGTGGATGAATTAAATAAATTCAGAAGAACCTTCAAAGAGGTGGAAAAGCTCAAAGAAGAGTATAGGGCAAAGGCGGCCACTCTTGAATCAGAATAGGCCGATGCCGAAAAACGTCTGAGAGGTAAGTTTTTGTGCTTATATTACCTGCGCCGCCGAGTCCATACTTGCAGGGGAAATGTGTAATAATTGTGTTCCTGTAGGGTCAAAACGGGCTTATGAGATTTTACAAAAGAAATTTATTGAAGGTGATGAAAATCTTCGTTGGTCTGTTGCAGCTCTACAAAAAGATGCAGAGGTGGTTGCCCAATACATCATGCCAGAAGAAAAACCACCCGGGTGTCAAGATCTTTGCACTCGACTACAAGAAGCCCAAGCCAGGTGAAAGAGCATGCTCGGCATATTGCAGGACTGACAGGCGCTCAAGTATTGGCTATCGCCAAGTCCCATATTCTAGAGATTAAACTGGATGTGGTTGCTGAAGGTTTCCATAAAGACCTTTCCGACGAACAATGCGAAGCTCTAGTAGCGGAGACACAGGAAACTGCAAACATTTTAATTGACCAGATAGAACTAGATCCATTACCAAAAGTGTAATGGTTTGTATTATTGTTGTCAGAGGATATTTCACAACCAATGATGTAATGAAATGTAATTCAGTAGACCCTTAGGATCTAGATCCATCACTAGTATTGTGACGAATTCTTGGGCCATGCTGCTTTGTTTATGTATTGTATGAACTCGTGTTAAACACTCACAACCAATACACAACGCATGTCAGCATTCTAAACAACGTTCCCAATAACCGATATGAACCATGGAGACTAATAACCCACTCGGTCAAACATATGCGAATTAGGAAAATTGCCTCGGTCCACAACAGACGACATGAACCCTGGGGACTAAGAACCCACTTGGTCAACATGTGCAAGTTGTGGCAATACCAAGAATCAAAATTTGAGTCATGACTACATTTAACAAGGTAAGAGATTATTTCACAGAAATCCATTATCATGACCACAAGTTATATATATTTATTTAAAAATACAAATGTGTACAAATATAAACAAACTGCTGAAGGTAAGCATAGAAATGACGTAGCTGAGATATGTTTCAAGAACTAGGAAGGTCTGACCCATCCTCGCGTATCAACCGATATGCACCTGGCCGAGTGACCTCCTTTACGATAAAAGGTCCTTTCCATGGAGCCGACAGCTTGTGCTTGCTAACCGTAGACTGAACTTGCGTTAAAACCAGATCACCTACTACGAAATCCGGTGACCTGACATTTTTATCGTAATATCGCCGCAGGCTTTGCTGATACTTGGCCGATCAAACCAGAGTGGCATCATGGTTTTCTTCCAACAATAGGAGGTCATCACACTAATGTTCATTGGAAATCTTTTCTTCATATGCTACCACGCGCGGCGAGGTAAACAATACTTCGGTCGGCAACATAGCTTTAGATCCGTAAATCAACAAAAATGGTGAGTGCCCCATGGCTCGACTGATATTGGTTCGAAGCCCCCACAGTACTGACGGTAACTCTCAAACACAACGTCGAGCGTACTTCTCAAATCTATAAAATTTGCGAGGCTTAATTCCGGACAATAGGAGGCCATTCGCCTGCTCGATCTGGCCGTTACTTTGTGGATGGGCGGCAAAAGCATAGCAAATCTTGAACCCCACCTGATCCGCGAAGTCCTTAAACTCTTATATCGTGAACTTACTACCGTTGTCAGTGATGATCTTGTGCGGAGCACCAAACCAAGTTACTATTTCGTTATGAACTCGACGGCCTTTTTTGCGGAAATTTTTTCGACTGGTTTCGCCTCAATCCATTTGGAGAATTTGTCCACTGTCACGAACAAATGAGTGAAACCTCCTTGAACCTTCTCAAAAGGGCCCACGATATCTAAACCCTAGACTGAGAACGGCCACATAATCAGGATATTTTGAAGTTCGGTGGCGGGTACGTGCATCTGAGGGGTGAAAAATTGGCAACCTTCGCATTTTCGGACGATATCTTTTGCGTCAACAATCACTGTGGGCCAATAAAACCCTTGTCTCATTGCTTTGGTTGCTATAGTTGAGGGACCCGCGTGGTTACCACATATGCCGACATGGATTTCCTTTAATACGGCGATGCCCTCCTCCCGTGATAAGCACTTCAACAGTACCCTGTATGGGCTTTGTTTATACAAGAGATTGTCAACGGTGCAGTATAGCCTTGACTTACGGATGATACGAAGGGCTTCTTCTTTGTCGGTAGGCAATGTTCCACGGTTTAAATACTCGATGAATGGAGTTCTCTAGTCTATTTCTACTAAAACGACTTGCGGTGTTGCCTCTTTGCCTGGGACAGCCTGCACCACATTTTGCTGGGTCAGTACCGATGGCTTGTGTAGATCATCGAGAAATACTCCATCGGGTATTTTAGCTCTGCTGGACCCAAGCTTGGCCAGCACATCTGCATCCTCATTGATCTTTTGAAGGACGTGCTTATACTCGATGCCATCAAACTTGTCTTCTAGCTTCCGAACTTTAGCACAGTATGCTGTGATGCTTTCATCAAAACAACACCATTCTTTAGTCACTTGATTGGTTACAAGCGCCGAGTCGCCGGAGATACTTATCCGTCTGACGCCGAGTGATATGGCCATTCACAACCCATGTAGGAGAGCCTCATACTCTGCTGTGTTGTTAGATGCGCGAAAATGCATTCGGAGGACATGGCGCGTCTTGACTCCGTCTGGGAATACTAGTACTACCCCTGCACCGGCCCCCTCTAGTTTTAAGAAGCCATCAAATGACATGGTCCAGTAGCCTATTTCCTATGGTGTCGGCGTTAATTCGGATTCAGTCCACTCGGTGATGAAATCTGACAGCGCCTGGCCTTTGATTGCGTCATGAGGCTTGAAGGTAATCTCATATGATCCAAGCTCAACAGACCACTTGGCTATTTTCCCGGTTGCATCTCGATTGTGTAGCAGTTCACCCATCCCGAAGGATGTATGAACTTCGATCGGGTGATCCTCAAAATAATGCTTTAACTTACGAGACGTCATCAGTAGTATGTACACTAGCTTTTAGAGCTGAAAGTATCGCATTTTAGAATCTGATAAGACTTCGCTGACGAAATATACCGGACACTGCACCTTTTGAGCCTTGCTATCTTCCGCCCGTTCGACCGCCAGCTCTGTGCTGACAACGTGTGTGGTTGTGAAAATGTACAGCAATCACATAACAGATCTAAACCTAGTTCACAGGTGACATGACCCTGTAGAAGAGGGAGTCAATAGTTGATGATGGTGAGATAAACAACATTCCCCTCTCTGCATCCATGTAAGATGTTATTTCAATGTTCTACTATTTCTATGGGGCTTCAAGACTAATTTGATGGGCTTATAAAGAAGGTTTCCACCAAGACTTGACGTTAAACCAATGCCATCACCATCACATGCCATCCCCTTGAACACTCTCACCTTCAAATTATGGGTTCAACAATAATATGTAAGAAGTTTCTGCATGCATAACATAAAACATTGAGCCAGATACCCATATTTGTTCCTCCTAAATAGAACAAATTTTGTAGTCAACTATAAGATGGAAGCAGGGGGAGAACGCTAAAGATTAAACAAAGTTCGGCAACAAAAAGTATTAGAATAGTATCACTTGCAAGATAAAAGCGTCCACACATCATGACCGCAACAATTTGTAAAACAGAGCAATAACAATGGTAGTGTGTCAAGTTCCTCCTAAGAGAAACAGGTTAGGCACCATACTTTAGTTGTTGAATCAACACAAAAGAAAGGAACAATGTACCAAAAAGGGAGGGGCTGACCATAATATCAGAATTAAACATGTCTTATGAATAAACTGCCTCACTCGCTCTTCATCCGTAGAGCATGATATAACCAAGATTAATGAAATAAAATGGTATATAGTAGAGTCAATCTCATATGACTATCAAGTTGTCTCATAATCAATCGACGCTTGATGGCTGCTAGCCAGCAAGGAAGACGTATGGTGAACCAGCAACATGACGGGGATACATAAAAGCATTCCAAATAAACAACCCTATATAATAATTGATTTGCGTCCACATAATGAAGACAAGAACATTACTAAAACAAGAAGACATCTTTTCCTCGCTTCCTCTCCCCTAGCTTGTTCTGCAGATTACAAACACAACAAACAATCAATATACACCAATACGCCATCAAATTGGATCTACAAAATTAAGAGTAAATGGCCCAAAATTGCTTAGTGGGATGCATCTTAGTGATGTACATGTGCCACACACATATTATTTTTTATTTCTTAGCATATACTAACAATACCATCGAAGCATCTCACATAGGATGTTAGTAGAAACTCAGGTTAAACTCCTTTTCTCCTAAAAAAGTATGATAGGAGTCGGGTAAGAGGTCAGTTGACATTGCTCATTATGTCTATGAGACAATATGCAGCAAAAAAATAAAAGAGAAATTTGTCTGTAGGACACACTTTAATATTGGTTTTGTCTCCTAGATACTGGATCACTTCTTATGGTCTCGTGGACACTAAAAAAATGCTGGTACCGTGGACACTGAAAAATGCACCTTCTGTCTGCAGGACACTATAGCGGAAAAAGTGACCATTTTCAATTTTTTTATCTTAATGTATAAATACATTGGAACTTGAAACATGACACAAGCATACATTACTAAATTCCCTATACATGTAATTTTTTTCATATTTATTGTTGATTGTTTACATAAGTTTTTCACTAATAAAATATTTATTTTTAAAACTAAACTATGCAAACAATTGGTAAAAAATCAAGAAAAAAATCACAAGAACATAAATGCAACAATGTAACATTGTGCCAAATTTTAAGTTCCAATGTATTTTGTACATTAAGATAAAACATTTGAAAATGGTCACTTTTTTCTCTATAGTGTCCTACAGACAAAAGGTGCATTTTTTCAGTGTTCATGAGACCAAAAAAAGCGATCCAGTGTCCAGGAGACAAAACTAACATTGAAGTGTGTCATACAAACAAATTTAGCATAAAAAAATCACATGTGTTGGAATCTAGCATAAAAAATGATGCATTATGAAATTCTCTATCAATGTCTTCATTTCAGCGGATCAGTGTGAGTGAATTTACCAGCTAGGATAAAAAAAAGTCCCCTTGCTTGTCACCTAGGTCATGGTCATTTCACACGGGTTACGATACCACCGTGTAAGAGTGGGAAGGGGTTCAGGGACTTTCACGTGGGTTATCTTCTTATTAGTAAAATGCCCGGGGGCTGTCTTATATTCCTCATAGGTTAAGTTAAAAAAAACAAAAAGATAAAGAATGAAAGATATAAATGTTATAATCTCTGTACGAAACAGAGTCTAATACGTAGGCAAGATAAGCAAGTAGCAAAACCAGAGTGGAAATAATCATAGTTCATCAGATTGGATGGCCAAATATGAATGCTAAAATTTTTAAATACGGTTTCACTCAAACTGATCCCATACATGGGGAACAGTTACCATTACGAACAACAAAACAGAATGTGTGTTTTGCACCATTTTTCTCATAAGCACTTCAATGTGACTGTTGAAATTTTGGAAGAGCAATAAGACATTCCAAACATATCCAGATTCAAATATGCAACATATATTCAGTGAGATATATCAGGTTCTGAGCTGGGCCGTATGTTTGATCCAAAAAAAAAACTCTGGTGTGCCACTGGTGTGCGATGCGACAATCTTGAGGATGAGGATGGGTCAACGGTGACACCATTGCAGCACTGCTGTGTTCAGACTTTAGAATGCTCCATAGGCTAATGGCTGGCTGCTGTGCAAGCACCGTCAAGAGGGCCACTGGCCGCTGGTAATATGACAGGGCACACTGAGTGCCCTTCGTCATCATGTCATCAAGAACTTGCTGCCTGCACTCAGCAAAGATCTGCAGCCTATCACATAATATAAATCTGATTGGGCACAAACAACAGATAATGTTCACATACATCCTATAAAAGGCAGAGGCATTTGAAGCAGCTACTTGTTTTCAGAAAAATAAAAAGGACTCCTAATGTACTATTCTTAATTTAGAAGTATTCTAAAACAACAGATATGGAATATTTCTCTGTAGTGAATACCATTTTCTGATTCAAGGTATTCTGATTTTGCATTTACCTCATGAAGAAGACACTATTTGTCAGTCAGTGTGCATTGCACAAACTCAATAGTAACAATGAAGAAAGTCATGCATGAATGTGTCAGGCAAAGAGATATATTCATGTTGTGTTTGTTTGAATCTCTCTATGTGCGTATGCAACATACATAAGGTTAGCTACAAAAATATCGCAATCTGATTTTTTGTTGTGTTTTTGTAGCATTCATTATGCTCCCGTTATAACACATGGGCATGTAACTACCATAGCATGATAATTTTTTACAAAAATATATCAAAGGACAACATTGCCTTGTCAAGTGCATTGTGCATAATGGACCAGATAGCAAAGTGAACCAGCTCATGTCAAGTAACTGAATTTGTTACCTTAAATATATTTTAAAGATTAATGAACCGGATGGCAAAGTGATGTAGCTCCAGTGAGCAAGCTCCTATATAACTGGTTCTTGCCTGCACATAAAACCACAAATACAATCTGATTACTACCTATATGACCATTTACATGAGGAATGGGGGAAAAGCAAATCTAGCTCCACTAAGAAAATCTAATCACACAAATGAAATGTTCACCTCCAACACCTGATGTGTTAAAATAGCTCCAGGATTGAAAGTAGCTTGCCCATACTCTAGCTTATCCTCCATATCCGCTTGCATGCAGTGGAAGATAAGAGGCAGTGCGGCACCAAATAACTATACTACTTCTGTACTCACTATCCTTTATAGGAAAAAAACACCAAGTTTCAGGTTTAAAGTTTAACAATAAAAAATATGTTATTTGCTATAGAATAATTACGAATTGAGATCAATGCAGCCTTGAAGATAGACCCTCTTCAATTCTAGATGATTTGTTATTGTACAGTTTTTTGTTAATCCATATCGGGATTGCAGGCACCATGTTGCCAATAGATATTATCCAAATAAGATTCTCTCCAAATAAAATTCCTCACAAAGCCATCGACCTTCGTCCACATTTCTACTGATACCTTCAGTACATTGCACACATCTCAAACATTGACAAATTCACGCACTGCCAATCCTGCTCAATCTGCAAAGAAATTGGAAGATGCGAGTCAAAAACAAAGGATTAAACATGTTCTTCTCGTGTATTGTTGCAGTGATCAAGCATTTGTCAAAAACCATATTTGTAATATATTAGGAAATGATATTTTAACCCTTGTTGTAAAGCTTTCAAAATAAATCTCCATTGCCATCATACCCAGTTGGAATGCAACAAAAATTCAGGAATTGAAAAAAAAAGGCTGTCAAACCAAACACAAACAGTCTGGTGACACTTCTAAACTGTACTGATGACACTTCTAACCAATTTACTGAAGATATTTGCCCAACACCGAGTGGTGCAATGTGGAAAGGCTATGAAATGGAAGCATGCACAACTGCCAACCAATAACAGGAAATCACTTTCCTGCAATCATGGATGTGTCACATTGTTAGCCTGCAAAGACAGTATCAAACATGAGTGAGGCTACCAGAAACAATAAAAAAAAAATTAACAGTCATAGATGAGAATGTAGTAGAACATTGGATTGTAAGGCTATAAATCAGTAATTGGTAGTAAAGGAGTAACCAAGTAATATGGGAAATCACGCCCATATTTTTAATACTAAAGTGAAGTTCAATAATCTAAACTTTTGTGTGTGAGACTGAAAAAATAAGGGGGAAAACTTACGAGGCTCTAAGACTATGTGCAGTACTGCAGTTGTCTGTGCAAATAGAACAAAGCAATATATATCGAGAATTCAATGGATTGATTGGAACCTCCGAAACCACTTGAAAGCTGCAGCTAACATTTGTGCATGACACAAGGTGTAGGAGGGGATGCGGTTAATCATCCTAAGACAATTGCATGTGCACATAGTTTTAATATCATATCACGCTGAAACATCACGAGCATACCTGTGCAGTTAGGGAATTAGTCACGGATGATTAGTTCCTGTTGCCGCTGAAGAACAAAGCGTGTGGATTGTCGGGAACAACTCACGTGGCCGTGGATCACTACCGCTCGACCAGCAAAAATCAGCAACATGTAGCAACAGACAATGGTGATGATTAGTCAGGACGAACGTAAGTCACGGCAACCATGTAGCATCGCGTAGCAAGGATAACATCGGAGCCTACCTTGATACCTATCCATGCAGACTGGAGTCGATCTCGTCGATAACAGGAACGACTCGCCAGCCTCAACGTCCCCAGTCTGGTTGTGCGGCTTCAGTCGAGGATGTAGCATGATGACCATATCAGAAGCACCGCGAATCCTGGCGGAGGCAACCTTGATGACAGAACGTGTCGATTTCGTTGGCGATGAGGACAGGTCTTCGGCTGGCCTTGACGTGGATGATCTGATCTTGCCGCTACGTCATATTCACGCGACAAGGTGCCTATCAGGCGAGCCGACGGCGGCTGGACGTGGAGGGCAGATGTAAGCGTGAACTTTAGAATGATTAGATTTGTCTCTCGGGGAGATAGGAAAGAGGAAAATTTCAATTTTGGAATGATGAGATTTTCCTCTCTTGGGAGCTAGAAAGTAGGAAAGTTTTAAGAGTAATTAAGGAAGGAGGTAATTGAGGACGAGAAAATAAAGGAAAGTAAAAGTGTGTGGGTATGGAGGTAAAGCTGGGTAGGCATGTGAGAAAAAACCGGGTGGGGGGAGGAGGGATGAGTGAATTTTTGTTAAAAAACGTGCGTAAAAAGTTCTACATTAGTGGGGTCAGTCTGATCCTATGGTTAGATGAAGATGGCCCATGTTAAACGGATGCTCCACATCGTTGGGTGGGTAACTGTCTATGGTGATAAAACCGGTCCTGTTATTCGTCCTTTATTAGTTTAGATTATAGGGGTGTGGCGGCCACCATTTAATCCTACGATTAAATTTACATCAATTCTGTTGGGTTACCGTACAACTATTGACCCGATGTGTAGAGTGGATTGAACCGCCTCAGTGGCCCAGTTCACTGTCCATGGGCTTCCATCCATCCATCGTGCTGCTGTTCGAGGCCACTCCATGGTGCTGCCATCTGCCGCCCATTCGACACACATATGTAGCAAATTCAGAGCAAACCGACAGTTCAAAAGATTACATAGCAGCGTAGGTTATGGATAGAAACAAGTCACTAGGGCTGGACAATCTGTTAATACAGTTATTATAGTTTGGTTTATTTGGTTTTACAATATTTTGGTTTTCAAAAACTAAAAATCTAAATAATTTAGAGAAAACTAAAAACCTAACCTAAATAGCTGAATTATTTTGGTTTGATTTTTTCTAACAAGAATAGAAGATTTGTCATCCTAATCAGCCTCAACCATTAAATAGTTAGGCATGTAGCAACAAGATTAATGACATAATAATATAATATTAGAAAATTTGGTTATTTTAGATATTACGGTTTCTCGATATAAAAAATTTCAATAATTACAGTTAATCTAATAAGTCAAATATGAAAACAAAAATAATTTTGGTTAACCAAATAACATATATCGGTTATAACGGTTTGAGTTGGGTACAGAGAGATGAGAATGACGGCCTCAACACCGGGCAACTAGATAAGAGCGACGATCTCACGTTTGGGTGAATTTTTTAATTGAGGCCCTCATCTTCTTTGATAATTTTATTTTTGAAGATGCATCTAGGTCCCCTAGTGGGTTTTGGTGATTAATGACATAAGATTAAAATATGCTAACATGGTTATGGAGAATACATGCTAATTATCAAAAGAAATTTAATTGGCCACATTTGTGAGAAAGTTCATCCCTCCTCAAAAAGAAGAAAACAATTGGACTCAAAGAGCTTTTAAGATTAGAGTTTTTAATTTATTTGAGTCATAGGTATGCCGAACTATCAAGAGGGATAAACTTATATTGCTTAAAGGGAATTCATGTGCTCAAGCCAATCCAACGTCTTTGAGAAAGAATTAGCCTCCAAAATCCAAAAAGAATCAACTAATTCTGAGCCAAACAGAGAGTGACGGAAGTTCCGTCGGTCATCTGATGGAAGTTCTGTCAGTGCCAACCTTTCTTGTCTTGCAACCCGAGAGCTACGGAAGATCCGTGAGCTCCCTCACGGAAGTTCCGTCAAGTGGCAAGATCCTAGAAGTTGCAACCCGAGAGCTACAAAAGTTCCGTGAGGTCTCTCAGAAGTTCCGTCGCCCTTTTGACTTAGTGTAAACCATCTCGCGCAGCGGCTCTTTTTGAAATGACGGAAGTTCCGTGGGCTTTCACGGAAGTTCCATCAGACCCAGAAATCCTTTCAACGACTAGTTTTTGAAGATGCTCTATAAATAGCCTACCCCTTCCCCCGTGGGAAGGGTTGGACACTTTGGCATTTCATTCATTCTTCAGCTAGAGCTCTCCCCTCTCACTTCCAGACTTGTTCTTGAGATTCTAAGCAAAGTGAGAGAGATCCAACCACAAAAAGATTGAATCGATCCACTCAAAAGCTTGAGCACATATTTCCCTCCCCAACCAAGATTTGATTTGCTTGTTACTCTTGGAGACTTGGTCTCCTAGACGGCTAGGCGTCGCCCTTAAGCTCCCAACTTGTTGTGGTGATACGGGGATGTTTGTGAAGGTGTGATTTGCCTTTGGAGGAAAAGAATCAAGTGGAGAAAGAATTCCAAGCACGATCTTTATGATTACTTGGCGGAGAAAAGGGTTAAGAGAGACCCGACCACTTTGTTTGGCTCCTCAACGAGGACATAGGGACTACTTAGTGTGGTTGCCGAACCTCGGGTTAAATCCTTGTGTCTCTCTTTACATTCTCACATTTCATTATTGTGCTTCTGTATTTCTTTCATTATTTAGTGCTCTCTATAATTTGTTTTGGATTGTTAGCTATCTTTGTGGGAATTGAGATATACATTGTACTAGCTCCATTGCCCAACAAGTATTGTATCTCTATCTCTTCGTTTATCCGCATTTCAATTAGCTTTGGATAGAGATCGGGTGAAGTTCTGTCAAGTGATAGAACTTCCGTGGTGACGGAAGTTCCGTTGTTCTCGGGTTTGACTGTCCTTAAGTGTTTTATTTCAGGATAATTTTTTATATTGCCTATTCACCCCCCCCCCCCTCTAGGTAACTTTGAATTGGTATCAGAGCAAGGATCTTCTACAAGGCTTAAAACCTTGAAGGTTAAAGATGTCTAAACCCGGAGAAGGTGATACAACTAAAGATCTTGCTTCCATGAGTGGTAAAGGCCACGACTTGCACACCGTAATGCCCTTCAATTATAGTGATGTGGAATACATACATGGATGTTGAAGTGGGCGATTGCCTTACTTTGAAGGCAAAGATTTTAGTTGGTACAAGCATCAGATGAAGATGTACTTGGTGTCCATTGGTCCCCCAATTTGGGACATTGTGGAGAAAGGATATACCTTGGAAGATAAGGACAATCCTACAACTGTGGACCAACTCAATATATATCGCAATGCTCAAGCGGTGTCGACCATTCTCTCTTCCTTAAACCCTAAGGAATACCCAAGAGTCTCTGGAATTGAAAATGCCTGGAAGATATGGAAGAAACTCATATGTGCTCATGAAGGAGTAGATGTGGTGAAGAAGTCAAGACTTCAAGTTCTCAAGAATCAATTCAACTTCTTCGCAATGAACAAGGGAGAAGAGCCTCAACAAACTCATGATAGGCTCATGGATATTGTCAATGAGAGAAGATCCTATGGGGACAATATCAAAGATGAAGAAGTCAACTAAAAGCTTCTCATGGCTCTTAGGATGTGGAATCCTACTGTTTGCACCATCACTGAAGAGAAGGATGGCTTTGAGAGTTTCACAACCAATGAGGTGATTGGAAGAATCAATGCCCATAAGAGTCATTATGATGAGGGCAAGAGAGTTAATGTGCTTATAGGTGATGAGAGCAGAAGCAAGAAGGACTTGGCACTCAAAGCCAAAAAGGCTCAAGATGACAATGATGATGATGATGATGAGAATGATGATGATGAAGAAGACAATGACGAGTTTGCTCTATTTGTCAAGAAGTTTGGCAAATACATGATTAAGAATGGCTTCACTAAGAAGAGCTTTGACAAGGCCAAAGCTAGAAGAACAAATAGAAGATGCTAAGAGTGTCATGAACAAGGGCACATGATTGTCGATTGCTCAAGACTCAATAGAAAGGGCAACAAGAATAAAAAGTATAACAAGAAGAACAAGCCCATCAATAAGCCATACAAGAGGCAAGCTCACATTGGCCAAGAATACATATCTGATGATGATGAGCAAGATGATGAGGGAGGCATTGCCAATCTTGCCATTGGTCCTCCACCGACCAAGAAGTCACTCTTCGACAACCTTACCGATGATGAGGATGATGCTCCCCGGTGCTTCATGGCCAAGGAAAGCAAGGTACCTCCTAAATCTGAATTTAATACTTCCTATTATAGTAATGAAGAAGAGGAGTTGGTCCCCTCTATGCAAGATATGATGAAAATGCAAGGTAAACTCAATGAGGAGATTGAAGACCAAGAAAGAATCCTCCTAAGGCAAGAGGAGTTGCTCATTGAGGAAAAAGGAAAGCATCTTGAGCTCACAAGGCAACTTGAGAAAGAGAAGGAAAAGAACAAGAGCTTGACAAATGATCTTGTCAAGGTCAATGATTCTACAAACACGAAGATTCAAGAGAGGTGTAGCTCATTGATAGAGGAGAACAAAGCTCTTGTGAAATCAATTGAGGATCTCAAGTTGAGCTCACATTCTTTGTTGAAGAGATTGAAATCTTCCTAAGCTTCAACAAGCAAAGGTTGTGGAAGGTGCCACAACATTGATGTTGACATGATTGCTAAACAAGATGCAATCATTGAGAAGCTAACCAACCAAGTCAATGAGCTCATGAAGAAGGCTCAAGTGGAAATTACAAGGAAAACTATTGGTGAGCTGTTGACGGTCCTTAAATGCAAAATATGACCGTCGTTTACCCGCAAGAATCACACAATTTGATCACCACCTTAGTGGTAGGAATTTATTGCTAATTATTTCCACAAGTTTTGGTGACTTTTTGTATGCAGGAAGCAACCCATGGAAGTTTAAATAAAATTCAAGGAAATTCAAGGAGAAAGCACACTTCCGGCCAATCAGGAGCAAGCACACGGATTAAGGAGCCCACCTTCAGCGCTTAACCGACGTAACTCCCCGTAATACCGCGCAAACCGTTGTCAGGGCCCACAGGACAGCCACCTGGAGAAAGCACAGGCCAGGAGGGGCCACCCCCAGGTCGGCCGACCTGGTCAGGTCGGGCGACCTGGCCGGGCGCCCTCTCCGCCTGGGCTTCCACGTGTGGGCTCCTCAGGACTCCCTGATGGCGGTTTGGGGGGATTCCGTGGCGGTTACTCCTCTGAAACCGATGTTAGGAGGCTATAAATAGAGGGTGAGGGCCTTCACTCCAACACACACTCAAGATTGAAGATTTAGTGCTCCTCTTGCAAAGGCCAAGTGCTACTTAGCTAGTGCTTAGATTAGGAAGAGAGTGGAGTAGAGTTCGGAGGAGGCTTGGGCTTGTCTTCGCCTTCTCCACGCTTGTACTTCGACGACATTTGCCAATCATAGTAAGTGTCGAGATTTCCCCTCTTGCAGTTTACTTTTTACTTTAATTAAGTTATAGTTCTAGCTTGTGAGCTCGTTCATCGCTCTAAGTTCTTAGGGTGCCTTAGCCTGAATATTCGTTGCTAGAAGGTTAAGGTAGTAATCGATCGCATAGACGTGGTGTCTAGGCAGGAGGTTACCTTTGATTATTCGTTAGTCTACTGGTTCGTTGAGGTAGGCGGCAGGTGGTGACAGCTCTGTCCGTCCTCTGAAATCCTCCCCGCTAGGCTAGTGCGTAGGCTCTTGGCGGAAGTCGCCTGTGGATGCAGGGGTAAGTCCGTGCCCAACGCGAGCAAACTAGAGCATAGCTTAGCTAACGTAGGAACCTGACTCTTGGGATATCCTCTCTGTCCTCTGCCTGTCTTAATCAATCTCTGTGTCCTTGGGTGATTTAGTCCAACGATAGACACACACGTTCCTCGTGATTCGATACCCCGGAATACTCTGGGTGAAGTGCTACATCGGTCTTCCGTGCGCTTGCGGATTTATTCGTAGACGTAAGAAAAACCCAACAAGCATTTCTGGCGCCGTTGCCGGGGAACGGTTGCTGTTTTATCTGCGGACCCTAGTCACCCTCGTATCCCTTTTTATCTTTCTTTTATTTCTTTCCTTATCCCTACCATGGAGCAACCTTCTATCCAATCCTTCTCTGCTCCAAGGGGCGAGTTCTACGAGCCACCTTCATCTTCAGAACCAATCCTTTCTGATGGCTTCGAACTCCGCCCAGGCTTTATAGCCATGGTTCAGGCACAACCTTTCTCGGGGGTAGAAAACGAAAACCCACACCATCACCTGCGAGAATTTGAGCAATTGTGCTCGTGCATCCAAATCAGGGGTATGACACAAGAGACTCTCAAGTGGAAATTGTTTCCCTTTTCTCTTATAGAGAGGGCGAAGCAATGGTACACTCACACGGCAGAAAGCACGAATGGTGACTGGAAAGAGCTCCGGGACAAATTTTGTCTTGCGTTCTTCCCAATGTCACGAATCGTTTCTCTCCGTAGAGAGGTCTTCAACTTCGAGCAGGCCAAGAAAGAATCCTTAGGCACAGCTTGGGCTAGGTTCTCGCTTTTAGTGAAATCCGGTCCTGACTTGTCTATACCCGATCCCATGCTGCTACAGCATTTTTGGATGGGTCTCGACAAGGAATCTGCCCAATATCTCGACATAGCCGCCGGAGGTTCATTCATACACAAAACGGTCTCAGAAGGAAGAACCATCCTAGAACGCATTCTAGAAAGTACCTCTTTCCTTGAGCCCACCAAACCCCCCTGCGAAGAAGCTACGCCGAGCCAGGAGACTCTCCAGCTAGCCGAATCTGACCCTGCTTCTTGCACATCTCAAGACTTAGCTAGTGAGCCTCCTCCTGAACCAGGAAATTCGGATGATGAAGAAATTCAGCCGTCCGAATTCCCTTTCATCATCGAGGATGATCTTTTCAAAGGTTTCGGTAACACCTCGATGTATGCCATCCAACGAAAGCCTCAAACACCAGTTCCTTCCCCTGAACCTATAGAAGAACAATTCCTTAGGGACTCAGTGAAAGAACTAACAGCCATCATGAGTGATGAGTGGTCCCGAGAAAATGAGCAATGTTCCGAACTTGTTCGGATTATCTCATCCTCTACTACCATTCCTTGTATGGTTAGAGGCAGAGCTGTGGATGTCTGGTATAATCCCGCCGTAGGAATAAACATCGTTTCCGACTCCTTTGCCTTTGAGGTATTAGGAGACGAACCTCTGCTTCCTACGCAAAAGACCTTCAAAAGCCCTACCGGAGCCATCCTAGAAGGTTACGGGATTCTAAACAATGTGTCGATACGACACAAAGACGCTGAGGCCCTTCTGAACTTTCATGTCTTTGAGGTCCCAAGCTTTGATGTCCTCATCGGGCTTCCTTTAGAAAAACTCTTTACGGCAGCCTCATCCGGTAACCTCAGTGTCAACATCGGAGGAAAGGCTCTCTCAATCCCAATCTCCCGTTCGCGAAACACCATCGCTGAATTTCCTGATGAGAGAGACCTAACCGAAGAGGTGAAAGTAATTTCCCCTTTCGACCCTCCTGATACCCTCCTTGACCAAGATGCCGATCTTTTTACAGAAGAGGAGGATGATCTACAGGAAACTCTCGAGCTTCCTGAAGAAAAACCACCGACTCGACCTCCCATCGAGTTAAAAACCTTACCCCCTGGCCTACGCTACGCTTTCCTACATGGTGACACGGAGTCCCCTGTCATCATTAGTGATAAGCTTTCGGAGGAGGAGACCAAGAAGCTGATCTCTGTCTTAGAGAAACATCGCTCTGTCTTTGGGTACTCCCTCCAAGACCTAAAGGGAATTAGTCCCACTCTCTGCACCCATCGCATCCCTCTTGACCCCGAGAGTACACCTTCTAGGGAACCTCAGAGGAGGTTAAATAATGCTATGCACGAGGTTGTGAAGAAGGAAGTCCTAAAACTTCTGCATTCAGGGATCATATATCCCGTACCTCATAGTGAGTGGGTGAGCCCGGTGCAAGTAGTGCCAAAGAAGGGAGGTATGACGGTCGTTAGGAATGATAAGAACGAGCTTATTCCCCAACGTACCGTCACGGGATGGAGGATGTGTATCGATTACAGAAAACTTAACAAGGCAACAAAGAAGGATCATTTCCCGCTGCCCTTCATCGATGAGATGTTAGAACGGTTGGCAAACCATTCCTTCTTCTGTTTCCTTGATGGGTATTCTGGTTATCATCAGATTCCTATCCATCCCGATGATCAGAGTAAGACCACCTTCACGTGCCCGTATGGAACGTATGCCTACCGTAGGATGTCTTTTGGGTTGTGTAATGCACCCGCCTCTTTCCAACGGTGTATGATGTCCATATTCTCGGACATGATCGAGGAAATCATGGAAGTCTTCATGGATGACTTCTCAGTCTATGGGAAGACCTTCGATCACTGTCTCGAGAACTTAGACAGGGTCTTGACTCGATGCCAAGAAAAGGACCTGGTACTTAATTGGGAAAAGTGCCACTTTATGGTCCGAGAAGGCATAGTGCTAGGGCACTTAGTGTCCGAGAGAGGAATGGAGGTGGATAAGGCGAAAATAGAAGTTATCAAGCAACTCCCACCTCCGATCAACGTCAAGGGTATTCGTAGCTTTTTGGGGCATGCTGGGTTCTACCGACGATTCATCAAAGACTTTTCAAAAATCGCTAGACCCCTCACCAACCTCTTAGCTAAGGATGCGCCTTTTGACTTTGATGATGAGTGTTTGAAATCTTTTCATCTCTTAAAAAATGCACTCATCTCAGCTCCCATCATCCAACCCCCTGATTGGAAGCTGCCCTTTGAAATCATGTGTGATGCTAGTGACTATGCTGTAGGGGCCGTTCTCGGCCAAACTAAGGACAAGAAGCATCACGCAATAGCCTACGCTAGCAAAACCTTGACAGGAGCACAGCTCAACTATGCTACCACAGAAAAGGAGCTCCTGGCTGTGGTTTTTGCTATCGATAAATTTAGATCTTATTTAGTTGGGGCAAAGGTAATTGTTTACACTGATCATGCTGCACTAAAATACCTGCTCGCTAAAAAAGATGCTAAACCAAGGCTCATCAGATGGATCCTCTTACTCCAAGAGTTTGATCTTGAAATAAAAGATAAGAAAGGAGTAGAGAATTCCGTAGCAGATCATCTATCTCGTATGCAAGTCACTAACATGCAGGAACTACCAATCAACGACTTCCTACGAGATGATATGCTGCTAAAGGTCGCGGACTCCACACCATGGTATGCAGATATCGTGAATTTCATGGTTACAGGGTATGTTCCGCCGGGGGAAAACCGAAAGAAGCTGGCCTATGAAAGTAGGCGACACCTTTGGGACGACCCATTCCTCTACAGGGTCTGTGCTGATGGTCTGTTGCGGCGATGCATCCCCACCATTGAGGGTGCACAGATAATTGAGAAGTGCCATGCAGCTCCGTACGGAGGACACTACGGCGTGTACCGGACGCAAGCAAAAATCTGGCAAAGTGGTTTCTATTGGCCGACGATGTATGAGGACACCAAGGAGTACATCAGGAGGTGCAGGAGATGCCAGAAGCATGGAGGAATCTCATCTCGCAACGCGATGCCCTTGACATACAACCTGCAAGTCGAACTTTTCGACGTCTGGGGCATCGACTTCATGGGACCCTTCCCAAGGTCCTATGATTGCGAGTATATCCTGGTGGCAGTCGACTACGTGTCAAAGTGGGTTGAAGCATTGCCATGCAGAGCTGCAGATGCAAAGAGCGCACGGAAGATGCTCTATGAGATCATTTTCCCACGCTTCGGGGTACCAAGGATGGTGATTAGTGATGGAGGTTCACACTTCACGGATAAAGGATTCCGACACTTCCTGAGGGAACTCGGTTCCGACCATAACATTGCTACTCCATACCACCCCCAGACCAGCGGTCAGGCAGAGACCTCGAACAAGCAAATCAAGAACATCCTGCAGAAAACAGTGGAGGAAATGAGATCGGGATGGAAGAATAAGTTGCCAGATGCACTATGGCATATCGCACTGCATACAAGACCCCCATAGGCATGTCTCCATTCCAGCTGGTCTACGGCAAGACTTGCCATCTGCCGGTAGAACTGGAACACAAGGCATACTGGGCAATAAAGAAGTGGAATATGGATTCCAAAGAAGCAGGAAGGCACAGAATGAAGCAAATTTCTGAGCTGGAGGAATGGAGAGAAAAGGCGTATCACAATGCCAGGATCTATAAAGAAAAGACCAAGAAGTGGCACGACAAAAGGATACAGCCAAAGGAGTTCAACCCTGGAGACAAGGTGCTACTCTTCAACTCAAGAGTGAAGCTGTTCGGCGACGGGAAGCTGCGAAGCAAATGGCTTGGGCCATATCTCGTCATTGACGTCGCGACACATGGAGCGGTCACACTCCAGGACAAGAAAGGGAACGCGTTTAAGGTAAACGGCCATCGACTTAAACTCTTTTACGATTCTATTAAAAGTATAGGAGTTGAGGAGGACGTAGTCAATTTAATTGACTTCCGGGCCTACCTATAGCCTTTACGGGCACCTAAACTTAGAATCAAATTAAATTGCCGTACTTTTCCCCCTCCTTGGACCTCCCTTAGGCAGCCCACGAAGCAGCAGCCCCAGGGGGCCCACCACCAGGTCGGCCGACCTGGCCAGGTCGGGCGACCCCCTGGTGGCGCCGCCGCTTCCCGTTTTTCTCTCACGCGTTCCTCCAACTTCCCCCTTCGCCCTAATCGGAGATTCTCGCGGAGAATCGCGAATATACCGTCGGGGGACTCTCCTTTTAAGCAGAGGGGAGCAATGCTTTTCTCTCATCCCAAACCTTCCTGTGAACCTCTTCCAGAACCCCCAACTTCGTCATGGCTGCCAAAAAGAGCACTTCCCAGGCTTTCTTGACCAGCTCCGCCCTTGCCCTTAGCGGGGAAATCACCCCCGCTAACCAAATTGTCCCGACCAACCTCGATCTCACCCTTGCCGAGATCGTTGAGCCTCTCGCCATTGAGCCTCCCCTGCGCCGCGAAGAGGAAAGGGCAGGCCGTACACGGTTTGCTGAACGGCGCAGCCCTTCCGCCACCCGCACATCGCAGCGGGCACTTTCGCCGACCCCGGCACGCACCATGAAGACGCGGGGAACGTCGCCTGTACGGTGTCCTACCCCCGACATCAAGAGACCAACGACGGGCACTCTGGCGCACCGCAAGACGACACCCACCCGTCGTCTCCACAACGGGGATCCCTCTGCTCTCCTGCCCAGGGAACACCTCGTTGAGACGCTTCGGGGCAGGGATGGGTCGCCATTCGGGTACAAGTACCGGATGGACTACATCCCCACGTCGCCAGAGCAGAAGGGACGGTTCACCAGCACCGGACCACGCACTGGACCGGGCAAGGGGAAAGTGCTCTTCCCTAAGCTCACTTCGGAGGACAAGCGGGAGATGGAGGAATCCATCGACTCCTCCCCGCAGAAGACCATCAGCCGCTTCCTCGACCCCCCGCCAATCACAGCGGAGGGCGGCCACTACCAGGACAGCGGGGACGAGGCGACAGGTCCCTCCAAGGCCAAGCTTGCGCAGGACGTTCTCCTCCTACGGGCGGAGAATAAGAGGCTGGCCAACAAGTTGGCGGAGGAGTTGGTTGATCGTGCTCAACTTGAGGATCGTGTGCAACGCCTCGAGGAGGGTATGAAAGACCTCCGCCGTGGCTTATGCGCTAAGATGGAGCGCATTTGTAGCCACATGGGAGAGCCCGACTTATATAAGGGCAAATGAATAGGCTCTCCCATATAGTTTAGGAAAATAGGCGTTTAGTTTCCCTTTTTAGATTTTCTTCGTTTATTTCATTAAAATGTAATGCGCCTATAATAAAGAATTGAATAATGGAACCCACTGAGCCCATAAAGCCGGTGGGGTCCACCTTTGCTTTCACACTTTTTCCTTTTTGTTTGTGTCAAATAAAAAGAAGTCAGGAAACAAGTGTGGAGGAGGATTTGCGAAGTACGAACGCGCAAACGGACGGTCTACCCTGAGAAATACGTTGCACAGGGCGACACGAAGCGACACGACGAACCAGGGGACCAGAGGAGCATCTCCCAGGTCGGGCGACCTGGCCAGGTCGGCCGACCCAGGCCTGGCTCCCCTCGGACCCCCACTTGGTCCATACTCTGGTTTGCACGTCCACTTCCCATTTCTCCCTGCCTCTCTGCTTATTTTCTCCTTGAATATGGAAAAATTAATAAATACTAAAAACCTGAATTTTCTCCATAATTCATTCTTTTTGATTTATCATCTTGCATGCTCCTTATTCCTAGAATGTTTGCCTAAATTTCCATGACTATATCTTTAGGAAAACATGCTACCTAGGACTATTGATTTGTGTGATATGAATAGACTTTATGAATCTTCACTCTTATGCTTATAACCTGGGATTTTCTTTTGAAAATGATAAATTTGAAAGCCAACTCCTCAATGATAAAATTTATCCTACCAAGGCCAAATTTTGCTTATCAAAGATTGTGCTCTTTTGTACTACTTATTAATTTATTGAGCCTTGTCAAAATTTTGAGACCCAAATTGAGATGCCTGTTATGCTTCATTTATCAAGTCTGTATGCACATCCACCCCTATGCTAAAACTTCTACACTGGAAGTTAGCATCTCCACCATCCATGAAAATAAAATACTCCAGTTCTACATACTTCCCTCCGTATTTTGTTGCAAAAAGAGTTATGGGCTATCTAGTATTAAAAAAAAAAAAAAGATGGCCCATGATCTCATTTCAATGAGGGAATATTCAAAGGAGTATCCATCTTCCATTTACCAAATAAATGTGCACAGACTTGACTTATGAATCATGACTTGTTTTTCTCTTTGGATCTGAATTTTGACTTAGCAAGATATGAATTATAAGTATGCCACCATTTCAATCCTATTCTTGAGCTCCACATATACCATATTTAGAGATAGGACATGAAAGGCACAATGCCTCGGTGAGGAAAATACACCTTTGAGCGACTGAGAGAATCATTTGAGGAGTATGGCTACTATTCTTTGATTGAGAAAATCTTTTCGAAAACCCAAGTTACATAAGCAGAAGGAGCTGAGTTTTCGGAGTCAAGATTCGTTCCATTCATCAATATCCAAAGTAGGCATGCTAGACACTTCAAAAGCTCATGGAGATACAAGGTAATGCCTGGAATAATTTGCATGCTAGATTTGATTTATCAAGGTTTGAATTATCACTTAGTCCTTAGTCTTTAGTCCTTTACTCGAGGACGAGCAAAGGATAAGTGTGGGGGAGTTTGTTGACGGTCCTTAAATGCAAAATATGACCGTCGTTTACCCGCAAGAATCACACAATTTGATCACCACCTTAGTGGTAGGAATTTATTGCTAATTATTTCCACAAGTTTTGGTGACTTTGTGTATGCAGGAAGCAACCCATGGAAGTTTAAATAAAATTCAAGGAAATTCAAGGAGAAAGCACACTTCCGGCCAATCAGGAGCAAGCACACGGATTAAGGAGCCCACCTTCAGCGCTTAACCGACGTAACTCCCCGTAATACCGCGCAAACCGTTGTCAGGGCCCACAGGACAGCCACCTGGAGAAAGCACAGGCCAGGAGGGGCCACCCCCAGGTCGGCCGACCTGGTCAGGTCGGGCGACCTGGCCGGGCGCCCTCTCCGCCTGGGCTTCCACGTGTTGGCTCCTCAGGACTCCCTGATGGCGGTTTGGGGGGATTCCGTGGCAGTTACTCCTCTGAAACCGACGTTAGGAGGCTATAAATAGAGGGTGAGGGCCTTCACTCCAACACACACTCAAGATTGAAGATTTAGTGCTCCTCTTGCAAAGGCCAAGTGCTACTTAGCTAGTGCTTAGATTAGGAAGAGAGTGGAGTAGAGTTCGGAGGAGGCTTGGGCTTGTCTTCGCCTTCTCCACGCTTGTACTTCGACGACATTTGCCAATCATAGTAAGTGTCGAGATTTCCCCTCTTGCAGTTTACTTTTTACTTTAATTAAGTTATAGTTCTAGCTTGTGAGCTCGTTCATCGCTCTAAGTTCTTAGGGTGCCTTAGCCTGAATATTCGTTGCTAGAAGGTTAAGGTAGTAATCGATCGCATAGACGTGGTGTCTAGGCAGGAGGTTACCTTTGATTATTCGTTAGTCTACTGGTTCGTTGAGGTAGGCGGCAGGTGGTGACAGCTCTGTCCGTCCTCTGAAATCCTCCCCGCTAGGCTAGTGCGTAGACTCTTGGCGGAAGTCGCCTGTGGATGCAGGGGTAAGTCCGTGCCCAACGCGAGCAAACTAGAGCATAGCTTAGCTAACGTAGGAACCTGACTCTTGGGATATCCTCTCTGTCCTCTGCCTGTCTTAATCAATCTCTGTGTCCTTGGGTGATTTAGTCCAACGATAGACACACACGTTCCTCGTGATTCGATACCCCGGAATACTCTGGGTGAAGTGCTACATCGGTCTTCCGTGCGCTTGCGGATTTATTCGTAGACGTAAGAAAAACCCAACAAGCCAAGAGCTTCTCATGACAAGAGAGGACTAGGGTACAACAAGAATGCACCTAAGAAGGGCTACAACAAGAGACCCAACTTTGTGCCTGAAGGCAAGGGTAAGCAAGTGGCACAAGATGGTAAAAAAGCCCAAGAACAATGCTCCTCACGCCAACAAGAACAACAAGACCTCTACCATATCCTTTTATAATTTTGATGCTTCTTATATGCCAACTCGTAATGCTTATGGTAGAGTGGTTGCTAAGTTTATTGGGCCACATGATGCAAGGTGGAAGCCTTGTGTGTGGGTGCCCAAAGTTCTTGTATCTAGCGTTAAGGGACCCAAACCAACTTGGGTGCCTAAAACAGATGCTTAATTTCCTTTGTAGGAATACTCCTCTAGTGGCACAATATGGGTGCTTGATAGCGGGTGCTCCAATCATATGATCGGAGAGAGATCGATGTTCTCCACAATTGAGCATGACAACCTACCAAGTGGAGGCATCTCATTTGGAAATGACAACAAAGGAAAGGTAATTGGTCGTGGACGGATTGATGTCACCCATGACCTTTAAATTGGTAGTGCTTATCTTGTGAATGGTCTAGGGTACAACTTGATGTCCGTATCACAACTTTGTTAGATGTGCTATAGTTGTCTCTTTGACGATGATGGCGTGACCGTTTTTAGGAAGAATGATTTTTCAATAGCTTTTAAAGGGTATTTAGAGGACAAGATCTATCTTGTTGATTTCACCAACAAAGAGGGATCTAACCTAAATGCTTGTTTGGTTGCTAAAACCACCTTGGGTTGGATATGGCATCACCGACTAGCTCATGTTGGCATGAGGAATCTTTCCAAACTTCTAAAAGGTGGTCATGTTGTTGGACTAAAGGACATGTTGCTTTTAAGAAGGACAAAATATGTAGCGCATGCCAAGCCGGAAAGCAAGTTGGAGCATCACATCCATCCAAGACCATGATGACAACGAATAGACCATTGGAGATGCTACATATGGACCTATTCGGACCGGTCACCTACATAAGCTTTGGCAGTAACAAATACGGTTTTGTAATTGTTGATGATTATTCTCGTTTCACTTGGGTATTCTTTTTGAAGGACAAAATTGAAACACAAGGATTCCTAAAGAGGTTTTTGAGAAGAGCACAAAATGAATATGAAGTGAAGATCAAGAAGATAAGGAGTGACAATGGAACCGAATTCAAGAACACTCAAGTTGAAGAATATCTTGATGAAGAAGGTATCTAGCATGAATTCTCTCTCCTTACACTCCACAACCAAATGGAGTAGCCGAAAGGAAGCACCGCACACTCATAGAAATGGCAAGAACAATGCTTGATGAATACAAGACGCCTAATACTTGTTAGGCTGAAGCCATCAACACCGCATGCCATGCAACAAATAGATTATATCTTCACAAGATTTTGAGGAAAACACCATATGAGCTTCTCATCGGTAACCTTCCAAATGTCTCATATTTTTTGGTTTTTGGGAGCAAGTGATTTATTCTTAACAAGAAACCCAAATCTTCTAAATTTGTTCCCAAGACTCATGAAGGTTTTCTTCTTGGTTATGGAAGTAATGTTTATGCATATCGTGTCTTTAACAAAGACACCGGAGTTGTTGAAATAACCCGGGATGTGCAATTTGATGAATCTAATGGCTCTCAAGTAGAGCAAGTTAATCCAAGTGATGTAGGTGATGAAGCTTCTTATGATGCAATAAGGAACTTGGCTATTGGTGAAATAAGACCACAAGACCCAAACTCAAGTCAAGATGAACCATCTTCCTCAAACCAAGATGAGTCTCCTCCACAAGATCCACAAGATGAACAAGATCAATGAAATGGCCAAGCTCATGGTGACGACCACGCTCAAGGCAATGACCAAGATCAAGTTCAAGATGGTGGTGTGGATAATACTCAAGACATCAACAATCTGGAGAAAGAAGATGCATCTAGACCCATACACCCACAAGTCCAACAAAGCATTCAAAAGGATCACCCCGTTGACAACATTCTTAGTGACGTCCAAAGAGGGGTAACTACTCGATCCCGAATGGCTATTTTTTGTCACCATTACTCTTTTGTTTCCTCTATGGAACCCCTTAGGGTGGAAGAAGCATTACAAGACTCGGATTGGGTGGTGGCCATGCAAGAAGAGTTGCATAACTTTGAAAGAAACAAGGTGTGGTCATTGGTGGAAAGACCCAAGAAAAATGTTGTAGGTACAAAATGGGTGTTCCGTAACAAACAAGATGAGTACGGTGTGGTGGTGAGGAACAAAGCAAGACTTGTTGCAAAAGGCTACTTACAAGTTGAAGGTTTGGACTTTGGTGAAACTTATGCACCCATAGCTAGGCTTGAGTCAATTCGTATTTTACTTTCCTATGCTACTCACCATGGCTTTAAGCTTTTTCAAATGGACATGAAAAGTGCATTTCTAAATGGCCCCATTCAATAAGAGGTGTATGTACAACAACCTCCAAGGTTTGAAGATCCAAAGAAACCAAACCATGTGTACAAGATTCACAAAGCTCCCTACCGCCTCAAGCAAGCACCAAGAGCTTGGTATGAATACCTCAAGGGATACTTGATCAAGAGAGGCTTTACAATTGGCAAGGCCAATCCTACTCTCTTCACAAGAAAAGTTGATAATGATTTATTTATGTGCCAAATATATGTCGATGACATTATATTTGGTTCTACTAATCAATCTTATTGTGATGAGTTCACCAAGATTATGACTAGGAAATTTTAGATGTCCATGATGGGGGAATTGAAGTTCTTTCTATGTTTTCAAGTCAAGCAACTTGAAGAAGAAACATTCATTAGTCAAACCAAGTACACTCAAGACATACTCAAGAAGTTTGACATGGAGCATGCAATGCCAAACAAGACTCCCATGAAGACAAATGGACACCCCGGACTAGATTTAAACGGTAAGCCCATGGATCACAAGGTATATCGATCCATGGTTGGCTCCTTGCTTTATCTTTGTGCATCTAGGCTCGATATCATGCTAAGTGTGTGCATATGTGCAAGGTTCCAAGCGGCTCCGAAGGAAAGTCACTTAGTGGCTGTCAAAAGGATCTTGAGATATTTAGTTCACACTCCCAACCTAGGATTGTGGTATCCAAAGGGTTCCAAGTTCAAGCTAGTCAGTTATTCCGATGCCGACTATGGATGTAAGGTGGATAGGAAGAGTACCTCCGGGACTTGCCAATTCTTGGGTAGGTCCTTTGTGTCATGGTCATCCAAGAAACAAAATTCCGTTGCCCTATCCACAGCCGAAGCGGAGTATGTCGTAGCAGGTAGTTGTTGTGCTCAACTACTTTGGATGCGACAAACTCTAAAAGACTTTGGATACACTATGACCAAAGTTCCTCTCCTATGTGACACTAAGAGTGCCATCATGATTGCATATAACCACATTGATCATAATAGGACTAAGCATATAGATATCCGGCACCACTTCTTGAGAGATCATTCTATAAAGGGGGATATTGAGATTAGCTATGTGAGAACCGATAAACAATTAGCTGATATATTTACCAAACCCCTAGATAAGAAGTGGTTTTGTGAGCTTAGGAGTGAGCTAAATATCTTGTATTCGTCCAATGTGGAGTAGGACCTTCTACATTGCTTGTTGTGTTGTTCCCCATGCAAAAGGATGTGAAACCAAAATTCATCAAAAATTTATTCATGCCTTTGATTTCAAAAACAAAAGATGATTTTGATCAATAGATCATATTGTTGGAACTTGTGAATATAGCTTGGAGTGCTTGATTGTCCCTATTCACAAATTTGATACAAGTTTATCTCTCTATATACCTTCAACTTGTCCAAAAGTTCGTAGTTGAGAGTGGCAGTTTTTGTTCCAAACAGAGAACGACGGAACTTCTGTCACTCACTGATGGAACTTTCGCCATCCTCTGTCAATGGAACCTAAGGGTCACGAAAGTTCTGTGCTTACTTCTGTGAAATTCAAAATTCTTATCTGCTCAAACCCGAGAGCAACAGAACTTCCGTCACCCAATGATGGAACTTCCATCACTCGCAGGTTAAGTGGCCTGAGCCCCTCTTCTTCCTTTAGTCGACCGGCCACTTTTTCTTTTCTCACTCTCTCTCCTCCCCTCGAACCCTAAGCAGCAATTTGCAGCGACTTGGAGATTCAACCGGTGTTTCCTTTGGATTTGGTGGAGATTCAACTTCCCCTCGACGGAAGTTCCACGATCTCCATCGATTTTCCCTCTCCTTTGCCCTAGTATGAACTTTGACCTAGAGTTCTTGTTTTGGGTTAAAATCTCGCAATGCCTTCGTATCTTGTGGATAGAATAGTTACTTTGTGTCTAGTCTATCATCTCATAGAGGCATTTGCGTTGTTGTAGAGGGATTTAGGTGCTAGGTTGAATTTGGTGTAAACTACAAATGGCGGAAGTTCCGCCAGAACTTCCGTCATGACGGAACTTCCGTGGATTCTCATAGTCCGCTCTCCGGTTGGGCAGTAAGGGTCGGAGTTCAGTGCACTGAATTCTGCCTGCTTTTTCTTTCTTGCTTGTGACTCATACCTTATATTTGGCACCTCTTGCTATCCTTGGCAGTGAAAGATGGTGAGGATCAAGCGTGCGTCCAATGCACCCCATGTTCAAGCACAATCAAGTGAGGAAGAAAGTGAAGAGAAAACCTACTCCTCCTCCCCAAGCCCAGACCTAGTGCCGATAGCAAAGAGGAGGAAGGTCGTTTTCAAGAGAAGGAGAGAGTCCAGTAGTGCTACTTAGACCGTGACTATGGAACAAGGAGGATCTCTCCTTTCTAGAAGAGCAGTGGACAAAGGCAAGGGACCAGCCAAAGAGAAGAGCACTCGGTCTCGAAAAGGAGCAAGACAAGCACACTTGGATGTTGTGAGGGATCTTCATATCCATGCTCCTACATACCCAAGTGGTTATGTGTATGAGGATTACAGGAAGGGCCTCGACGCTCTCATTGAGGCAAGAAAGCAAAATCCTGGTTTCAGCAGTATTACTATAGTTCTATGTTCATTCACATGAACCAGAAGAATAGTTTAGCCTCACATCAGTGGATTGACTGGGCTTATATGGAGTCAAAGGACAATCAAGTATTCAAGGACATCATTCAAGCCTGCAAGGACAAAGGTGTCTATGACTGTCGAGACTTGATCTCGGCAATAAATTCATAGGGCTACATCAGGATTAAAAACTTGATGGTGAAGACACAAGACGCCGAGTTATATAGGTTCAGGCCCTCTCGATGAGAGTAAAACCCTACGTCCTATGTTCTGTGGATTGTATTGCAACATAATCTAGTGCGATTGTTGTGTTGCATGTGTCCCTTGATGGGGGGTTCCTGCCACCTTATATATCCGGTTGACATGGGTACATGAAGAGTCCTACTCATAGTCTACAAAGATAAACATAGTAATTCTACCTCTAATGGCCTTGCGCTCCAAGCCGACTCGGTCGGTTCCCATGTTGGTAGGTAACCCTGTCATCTATCGATTTAGGCATAGCTATGGATACTGGTAAGGTAAGTATTCCACAGCAACCCTCGAGTGCTTTCTGATTTGGAGCTGTGACTTGTCAAGTGATTCCTCTTCAATGCTTATTGTGAACAGGTCACAAATTAGGAAGACCTCTTGACTGAAGTTCCTGTTAGATCTGGTGCACCGACTAGGTGCACCTGATCAGGTGTAGCCCCTGACTCTTGTATAATTTGGAGACTAACAAATAATGCAAGAGTCTTAATAATTTTAGCTCTTTTCATTTTGTTGTGTAAGACGAACTCAAACCATTAAGTTTGAGCAGTTAATGTCTCGGTCATCAAACCAAGCAATTAGTCTGCACAACATCAATTGAGCCGACCGACTATAGAAAACAGAGTGACGAACACTCTTAACCAAGTGATCCTTGATTCCTCTATAATGACATCAATCACATTAGAAATCAAAGAAAGGTTATGACATCAATCATAACTTAGTACTAAACTATAATGACATCAATCATAATATAGTATTTCCTTAAAAAATTACCACTCAGACAACAGAGACCAAACCGTTAGCTCATACGATTGACTTCAATCAACAGCCTAGGTTTTAGACTTATTCCCATACGACCATCAAGTCCTCTGCTATATGATCATCAAACCACATAAATATGGGTTGTATCGATAGTGATTTTTAATCACAACTTCTCATCAAAGAAGCCCCCGAGTTTCAACACTCAGGTTTGATCAGTCAGCAAAAAGTCTTTCAAAAGATTATTGCCTGATTTAATTTACCCCAAAAGGTAATGTATTACTGTACGACCCATGGCGGCCCACATGGCCCCCCACGACTAGGTCAACGCGAAGGTATAAAAGGGCGAGGACGAAATGATGATGACCTCACGTCATCATTTTGCTTAAACTCTTCATCTTCCTCGCGCCTCCTCTGCTTCCCCGCTCCCCTGTTCTAGGGTTCTAGCACATCATCATCGCCGCCGCGAATCCTTGACGCTTCCAAGCCCTAGAGCCTTTGCTAGGATTAGGCTTAAGTCTCCAGATCCACCGCACTCCTTGCATCCGCCAAGATGTCGCAAGGTGGTGAAGAAGTCGAAGGGCGCCGCCACCACCGAATCTTCCTCGTCGGAGCTTGACATCCTGGAGCAGCTCCAGGAATTCTCCGAGAGCACCATCAGCACCAACACATTGAATGCTATGGTCGTCGACGGCATCCTACCAGAGAAGGCATGGCTGAATTGGAAGGTACCGTGATCTGAGCCTCATACCCTCCCAATCCTCAATTAGATTGTAGTCTTCCACTCATTCTTTGAGCGTGGCTTCGGAGTTCCCTTCTGTAGCTTCTTGCGTGGGCTCCTTTTCTTCTATGAGATTGAGCTAGTCAATTTCAACCCTAACTTCATTCTGCATATCGCCATCCTCCTGCATATGTGCAAAGAATTTCTTGGCATTCTGCCCCATTTTACTCTGTTTTGCTACCGCTTTGTCCTCCGTCCCTTGCCGTCTGCCGTCAATCAAGAAGCCATTTTAGGCGTAAGCATCCAGCTCCGAAAGAAGAATCTGTACATCGACATTCTGTTGGCCACAGGGAACAAGAAATGGCGGGACAAATGGTTTTATTACGATAATCCTTTCCCAGCCATCTCAGACTTTACTAGCGCCAAAGCTAGCTCGCAATCCTTTTGGACTGAGAAGCCAGACTTGAATGATGCTCAGGTTTAAGATCTTCTGAAGAAGATTGCCAATCTGAAGAAAAAGGGAATCGATGGTGTCGCCATAGCCAAGAGCTATGAAACTAGGGAATTTCCCGACCCTCCGAACTCAACCTTGTGCAAGGCTCGCCTGAGCAAGATGTTTGAGTCGGTCAGCCCTCAAGATCATGAACTGATCAAGAAAGCATACAACAAGGGCACTCATCGGGCCCGAGTAAGCAATAGCTTCTACTGCATCTTCAATTGCTGATTTAATAAAGATACTCTTTGCCAATATTGTCTTCATTAATGTGTGCAGGTACTTGACACTTATGTGTCTCATCCTCCACTCCCGCCGACTCACACGGAAGGAGTGGACTATGTCGCCAAGACACCTCCGAAGACTGACCCTATCAGGACAAGTTTATTAGTGAGCGCGCATCAGACTGGTTTAGTCAATGTTGGCGACTTTACTACCCCTGCTGTCAACCTGCCCTCCCTCGGTCAACGGGTCAAGTTGGTCACCCACCACCAAAGACAATACCAAGGGGACGGTAATGATGAGGAGGAGGAAGAGCGTCCTCAAGACATCGATCAGCACTCCCCCGCTCCTACCGACTGACCTTCAAGCCAGTCGGAGCCCCCAAGCCGAGTGGCTGGCAACATAGGGGCGACAAAGAAGACTGTGGAGGTGGTGAAGCAATCATCCCTAAAGAGAAAGCAATCTAATTCGTAGAGCAGTTCTATGAAGAAGAAAGTCCGTAGAATTAAGATCAAACAAGCCTCCGAGTAAGTTTCTTTATCCCTTCAAATCTTGTTTGACTTATTCTAGAACTTGTTCGTCTTCTAAATTTCTTGTTCGAAGTAGAGATACCTCCTAGTCAACTAGAACGCAGAGCATATCCATGTCTAAAGACACGATATGAACTCCAGCTCCTAGTCCGACCAAGCCGCCTCAGTCGATCGTTATGCCATCAAGCATGCAGACTGAAACAATGAAGTCTCTAGATGCTCCAGGGCCGTCGAAGACCACCGCCCTATCACAGGCTATCAACGTGCCAACTCCTGCTAAGGATCAAACCGCATCAGTCGACAGGCCGACCGGTCGACCGGAAGCTAAAGACCTGGAGATCCTCCGTCAGCACCGCAAAGCATACAAGGTACATTAATACCAAGGTTTTTTTTTCATCTTCCTCAAGTTGTATGAAATATTAATACACCCTGCCTCACTGTTGGAGAGGAAACAGGCACGGATTGATTTTGTTGAGGCTGAAAGCTTCGGTAAAGCATCTTTGAGTTTTCATTATACAAATGCTATTCCTGCTAACTGACATGATGCCATTCTGATTTCTTCAGTCATTGGTTAGCAATACTCCAAAGCTAAGGATCAAATAAACAAACTACTGACCGATTTCAAGGCAGCAACCTGCTCTTTAGAACAGAGCCGTCTCGATAGCGCATGTAAAAGATTAATAAACCTTTCTATCTTCATTGATTCCCATGCTACAATGCACTCGACTTGGAGAAGCTTATTTCAAACTAGTAGAGATATTTAGATACTCTGACTGTGGAGAAGAATGACCTCACCAAGTCTCTTGAGGAGCAGAGCGCCGAGAATGCTCAACTGAAGAAGAAGCTGGAGGAGACCGAAGAGCAGAGTGCTGAGGTCATTCGGCTAAGGAAGAAACTGGAAGAATCCGAAGAGAAGCTAAAGGAAGCCAAAAGCTCAGCTATGGTCTGCACTGCCTTCTTTGTCATCCATCATGTAATCTTTAACTTTTGACATCCTTGTGGATCTTGCAGCTTTATCTTATGGCGCTCGGAAAGCTTTGGCTTATATCCACGCCAACCAAGTTGAGCAGACCGGACATTCACTGGATTATCTGCTGGAGCATGCTCATGAGGCAATTGAGCAACACACTAGGCGAGTGGCTATCGAAGCCGGGAGCCAAGTGTTGGTGATTTACAGATCTTGGAATCATGAGCTCTCCGAGGATAAAATCAAGTAGGGCTACAATCCCAAGCAGACAGTCGACCAATGCCAGCTACTACTCGACTCTATGGTGGAGACCTCTCGAGTCTTAGTGGAAAACATTAACATGACTCCAGCTCTTCCGACTCCTACAACTACTCCGAATGTTGAATTAGAGGATGACGCCTCTTCTCCTTCATAGGAGATGTAAATACCTGTGTAATGAAATATATTAGTAGTATTTAGATATGGAAACAATATGTTCGTTGTACAAATAAAAGGTCTCTCCTTGCTTGATTGTTTAAAGAAGTAGAAATTTGACTAAGAAGTCAAAAGAGCGATCTCCTGTTCCTTAAAGTAGACCGGTTAGTACTTAGCTATGGTATTCGCGCTTTAGCACTTAAACCTTTTTATCATAAAGTATTAGAGAAATAAAATAGAAGATGCAGCGGTCTACCTTCTCATATTAGGTCGTAATTCATAACTACATAACAATCAGAGTTGACCAGTCAACATATGACCTCTCGCTCTTTGGCTCTGGGTTTAGTGTAGTGGCAGTTTGCTATGTAGTATAATTTGTATGATCATACTGATTTAGCGTTAGACCAAAAGAATAAGACAATATCAAGGTTTGAGAAATTGGTCAAAAAAAATCCAAAACCAGAATTTGTCAAGGTTAAGGAGTAGTAGGACATTATTATTAGCCCGCGGGCTCGATTATTTAATGTTTAAATTAAGGAATCGAGACAAATTAGAATGAAAATCATCAAAAACATCTTTCATAAAAAAGACCGAAGTTTCATTCAATAGTAATATAAATGTGAATACACAAAATAACTAGATATAAAAGTGACGTAGCTGGTTAATATTCCAGGAGTTCGGTACGTCATCGCCATCTTCATACATTAGTCAGTAAGCCCCCGGCTGAGTGACTTCTTTGACCACATAAGGTCCTTCCCATTTAGTGGATAACTTGTGCCAATTCTTGGTTGATTGCACTCGGCGCAACACTAATTCTCCAACTTGAAACTGGCAATTTTGGACACTTTTGTCATAGTAACGTCACAAGCCTTGATGGTACACTACTGACCGAACTAGAGCATGATCACGCATCTCCTCTGGCGCAATCAACTCAATCTCTCAGTTGTCTTCAGGAAGCTTCTCATCATATCCCTTAACTCGCATCGAAACGAGGTTTACCTCGGTCGGCAACATGGCTTCAGAGCCATAGACCAACAAAAAAGGTGTTTGACCGGTAGCTCAACTAACATTGGTACATAACCACCAGAGGACCGAAGGTAGTTCTCTCACCCACCGACCAGCATACGACTTGAGTTTGTCAAACATCCAGGGCTTCAACCCCTGAAGAATCATATCGTTGGCCCGTTCGACCTGCCCATTTGCTTGTGGATGAGCCAATGATGCAAAGTGGATTTTTATTCCCATCTCATCGGCATAGTCACAGAACTCGTCAGATGTAAACTGAGTACCATTATCGGTGATGATATCATGAGGAACTCAAAACCAAGTGAAGACCTCCTTGACAAACTCGACCGCCTTCTTTGAAGTTATCTTACCGATCGGCTTTGCTTCGATCCACTTGATGAATTTGTCTATAGCAACAAACAAATGAGTGAACCCGCTTGCTGCCTTCTTGAAAGGACCAACGATATCGAGCCCCCAGACCGCGAAGGGCCAAGTCATGGATATCATCTGAAGTTGCTGCGAAGGCACATGCATTTGCTGGGCAAAGAATTGACAACCTTCACACTTCCAAACAACTTGGTGTGCATCTTCGACTGCCATGGTCCAATAAAACCCTTGCCAGAAAGCTTTGCTTACCAGAGTCTTGGAAGCCGCATGGTTACCACATACTCCTGCATGGATCTCTGCCATCATCTCCTTGCCTTCGGGAATTGAGATGCAGCGCATCAAAATATTTGATCCTCCCTTTCGATAAAGGAGGTCATCCACCATTAAATATCCTCGACATTTGGCTTTCAACCTTTGTTGCTCTTTGGAATTGGTAGGTAGCGTACCCTTAGTCAGGAACTGGAGAATTGGGTCGCGCCAGTCAGCTTCCGCACTTTGGTCCATTACTAGTTCGGCAACATCGGTCGTCAGTACGTCTGATCGAGGAGAAATAGTAGGAATATCGAGGGCATGTAGAGAAACACCCGGAGGGACGGCCGATCGTGATGATCCCATCTTTGCTAGCTCATCAGCAACTTGATTATTGTCATGAAGAACATGCATGAATTTGAGTCCACCAAACTTGTTCTCCAACTTCCTTACTTCTTCGCAGTAAGCAGCCATATTTTCATCCACGCAGCTCCAGTCCTTAGTGACCTGGTTGATTACCAAAGCTGAGTCACCAAAGATATCAAGACGCTGGATGCCAAGTGATATGGCAATGCGTAGACCATGCAGAAGGGCTTCATATTCCGCAACATTGCGCAAAAATTAATTTGGAGGACATATCTAAGCTTCTCTCCCTGAGGCGATATGAGCACAATTCCTGCCCCCACATCTTGTAATTGAAGTGACCCATCAAAATACATCCTCCAATATTCGATGTCTTGCGGTGTCGGTGGCATTTGAATTTCTGTCCATTCGGAGATGAAGTTTGCCAAGGCTTGGCCCTTAATCGCCGAGCGAGCCATGAACATAACGGTGTATTGACCAAGTTCTATGGCCCATTTGGCAATCTTGTTGACCACCTCACGATTATGAAGCACTTCTCCAAGATCAGAAGAGGTATGGACTTCAATCGGATGAGCCTGAAAATAATGCTTCAACTTCCTCGAGGTGATCAAAAGTGCATAAAGTAGCTTTAGGATCTAATCGTAATGTGTTTTGGAGGCATTAAGGACCTCACTAACAAAATATATTGGGTGTTGTACTTTTTGTACATGATCCTCTTCCTCTTGGTCGACTGCTAAAACAGTACTTACAACTTGAGCTCTAGCCGAAACATAAAGTTGAAGCTTCTCTTGGGGCTCCAGAGGCACTAAGACCGGAATGTTGCTAAGGTGAACCTTCAACCCATCCAAAGCCACTTGTGCCTCTTCTGTCTAGACGAAGTTATCTTGTTTCTTGAGTAACTTGAAGAAAGGTAGACCTCTGACTCCTAATCGGGAGATAAAGCAACTTAGGGATGCCATGCACCCGGTCAGCTTCTGTACATCCCTTTGAGAGTTAGGTGGCCCCATATCAAGGATCGCCTTGATTTTGTCTGGGCTAGCCTCTATACCTTGTTTTGAAACAATGTAACCGGGTAACTTTCCCTAAGGTACGCCAAAAACACACTTCTTGGAATTCAACTTCATCGAGCATCGTCTCAGGTTGTCAAACGTCTCTGCCATGTCAGAGAGAAGTTTTTCAATGTTCTGAGTCTTTACCATGATGTCATCAACGTATGCTTCTGTATTCCGACTGATTTGAGTTTTGAGGCAGCATTGGATACCACGTTGGTATGTCATGCCAGCATTTTTCAGACCGAACGACATAGTGGTGTGACAATAGGCACCAAAAAGAGTTATTAAGGAAGTTTTGATTTGATCTTAGACTTTCAGTGGGATCTGGTGATAGCCTGAATAGGCATACAGAAAGCTTAAAAGCTCGGCTGTTGAGTCTACAATCTGATCAATACGTGGCAGAGCGAAGGGATCCTTAGGACAGACCTTGTTCAAATTAGTATAATCAACGCACATACGCCATTCTTTATTCTTCTTAGGTACAAGGATAGGATTAGCCAGCCAATTTGGATGATACACTTCCTTTATAAAATTAACATCTAAAAGCCTAGCTATCTCCTTGTTCATGGCATCCTTGCAGTCTTGAGCGAATCTTCTAAGACGTTGCTTGATGGGTGTAGCCCTAGGAGGCACCATTAGTTCATGCTCAATCTTTTTCCTAGGAACTCCCGGCATGTCAAAGGGCTTCCATGCAAAGATGTCCCTGTTTTCCTGGAAGAAAAGAGTGAGCGCGAGTTCCTATTTCTCCCTGAGATTTGCCCCTGCATAAGTAACATTAGCAGGGTCCTCAGGGTCGAGCGATATCTCCTTGGTCTAGACGTCATCCGTCTGGAGTTTCTCCTTGTTGGAATTTTTCATGGGGATCTCTGCATCAGACTTCACCTCATTGCCAACTACTTTCTGGATCTCGAGCCGATCAGACAGCATCAACTATCAGTCAGCTAAATCACAACTCTGCAGATCAGAGTGGAGGGAGATGATTCCCTTGGGGCCTGGCATCTTCAAGGTGAGGTATGGATAATGTAGGACCACCATGAATTTTGCCATCGCCGGCATACCAATAATAACATGGTAGGCAGACTCGAAGTCGACTACTTGGAAGATCACGCGCTCGGTCCTGTAGTTCTCTCGGGTACCGAATGTGATAGGCAGAGTGATTTGCCCTATCGGAACCGAGGTCTTGCCCAGCACAATCCCATGAAAGGGTGCAGTACTAGGCTTGAGGTCATTGACCGTCAAGCCTAGGTCTTTGAGAGTCTTGGTGAAGACCAAGTCCAGGTTGCTTCCCCTGTCAATGAGTACTTGGTTGAACTTGACCTCCTTCATTATAGATACAAGTACTAGTGGGTAGCGGCCTGGCTTGGGTAGGTGCTTGGGATGATCTGATTGATCAATAGTAATCAGAATCTCAGACCACCTCATGTACTCGGGAGCAGTAGGTTCTACGGAGTTAATCTCTCGTAGTTCTAGCTTTTGCTTGTGTTTGGACGTGTAGGCATCCGGTCCTCCAAAGATGAAGTTGACCTTCTTTTGGGGCTCCTGGAACTCACCCTCTTCGTCCTTGTCGTAACCATCATCGTCCTTGTCCTTGCCGTTGCATCTTGGTGGATTTTTAGCCACCTTTACCATGGCTATCAGAAAACCCTTCAAACGATAGCAGTCTTTCGCTTTGTGGTTTCCCTTGGGATGCCATAGGGACGGACCACTCAGCAAGTTGTCCATGGTCTGCTGGTTCATCCGTGGATTCTTCCTGGATTGGTCTATAGCAGCAACCATGTTGTCGGTCTTTCTCTACTTGTCCTTCTTGAAGGACTCTGGCGCTTCTCTTTCCCCTTTCCGCAGATATCGTATAGAGTCGACTCCCCTGAAGCGTACTTGTTCACGATCTCAAAGCACTCCCGAGCGGTCAGATCGAGGTTATGATTCCGCCGACCGATCTCTCGAACCAGGTCATCACTCTGCAACCCTCCTTGGAAGGCAGTAATGATATGCTGATCCGGGACGTTGGGGATCTCCATCTTTTTGGTGCAGAAACGCTTGATGAAGTCGCGCAAGGGCTCGTCAGGCTTCTGCTTAAGTCGGGTGAGGTCGAATTGGTTGCCCGGACGGTTGTAGGTAGCTTGGAAGCTCTCAATGAACTGCTTGTTGAGTTCTCCCCAATTGGAGATGGACTTCTTAGGGAGAGACATGAGCCCAATCCGAACGGCTGACTCAAGGCAGACCGGTAGATAATTTGCCATCACGTAGGTATCTCCCCCTTTAGACTCAATAGTTGTGCTATAGATCTAGAGCCACTCCTTGGGGTTGGTCTGGCCATCATACTTTAAGATGGCGATTGGCTTGAAACTCCTTGGAAACTGGCATCTGCGCAGCTCGGGAGTGTAATCCTTTATTCTGTCGAACTCCTCATTGGTCGGTGACGGAGTCCTGTGCCGACGATCTGGAGAACGTGAGGTTGATAGAGTATGGCGCCGATGGCGTGGACCCACATCATCATAGTGGCGCCGATGATGGTTATCCTCGCTGCGGTTTTAGCGTTGATCTCGATCTTTATAATGACATCGGTCGTCGCGGTTATCCCTCGGAGGTGGATCACGCTGATCTTCTCGTCTGTCTTCCCGATGGTAATCATCCCTCTGGTCACGCTGCTCTTCTTCATAGCGGTGATTGTCTCGAGCGCACTCATCATGATAAGAGTTGATGACTTGTCGAAGGTCATGGGGACCAAGAGAGTCTCTCAGATCCTGACGTCCTCGACGGCCATGTGTAGTAGCATGGCTAGAGCTCGCTACCGACTGGGGTGGCTCTCTGACCGCGTCTTGAACGGTAGCGGCTTTAAGCATGGCCACCGCCTTCTTGATCACGGGAGTCTGATACGCCTCATCAGCCATCAAGCTATCGAGTAACGTCTTTGCCCCGGTGATGTTATTCTGTGGGGTGTCGTAGACCTTGATGCCATCCATCTCTATCTCTAGGCCCCCGAGATCCCACTACCGCGTAAGATGAGATCGGCGTGATCCTCTCGGTCGGCATCGATGATCATCAGATGTGGCCTCTTGCTCATGGTTTTCTCCTCCACGGTTTCCTTCTTCGTCGTTCACCGGTGGGCTTTCCACAAGATTGACCATATTTATGGCCAATGGATATGGGCAAGAAGTTCCATCCGACTCTTCATCAGAGAAGCGGACTGACTTTGAGTCATACACGGTGGGTAGGTTAGTTCCACCGAATCTGAGTGGTACTAGGGTTGGGATTGGATCTGTCGAGCCCGATGATTGCATCATAGACTTGGCTGCGACCGAGTCAGGTCGACGTTTCTCTAGACCTAACGCTCCATCGGTGCCAACGGTGAAGTCGAGTGATCCATAGGAGATCTTGAAAGTCCGGCGAGTATTGGATGTTGGGAATCTCTGCCATCGAAGTCGACGGTGAATCCCGACATGCCTTGTCCCCTTCCTGGCGTGCCAACTTTCAAGACTTGATCTCGGCAATAAATCTATAGCGCTATGTCGGGATTAAGAACTTGATGGTGAAGACACAAGACGCCGAGTTATACAAGTTCGGGCCCTCTCAATGAGAGTAAAAACCTTACGTCTTGTGTTCTGTGGTTTGTATTGCAACGTAATCTAGTGCGATTGTTGTATCACGTGTGTCACTCGATTGGGGGTTACTGCCGCCTTATATATCCGGTCGACAGGGGTATATGAAGAGTTCTACCCATAGTCTACAAAGATAAACGTAGTAATTCTATCTCTAATAGCTCTGCGCTCCAAGCCGACTCGGTCAGTTCCCATGTTGGTAGGTCACCCTGTCATCTACCAATTTAGGCATAGCTATGGATACTGGTAAGGTAAGTATTCCATGATGACCTCATGGGTTTCAACTATGATTGGAATGAAGAGGTAATTTTCCAATTCTTTGCAACTCTCTACATTGATGGCAAGGACATTATTCATTGGAGAACACAAGGTGTTGGGTATGCGATCACCGTAACATGTTTTGCTACCTACTTCTTCCAAGGAAGTGAAGATAGTGAGAGGGAAATCATCTCCAATGAGCCCGTGATGAAGCGTCATGACATGGGCTTCATGTACTATGAGAGGAGTCCAAATGTGTTTGGCTCAACTAATGGACTTCACAACTATTACTTCACTCTCAACCTGATGCTCAGAGTCACTATTGCACCCAAGGGTGGTTATGCTACATCCCTTGTGGAGACTTCAAGAAACATTCTTGCTAGATTTGCTCTAGACGCCAATCTGCTTTGTGTCATGGACTTCATCATTAAGGACATCCACATGTCATCTATTGACACAAGGCGGGTTCTCCCCTATGCTCCCTATCTCATGAAGATAATTGAAGCTGAAACTAGACTTGTGTTTGAAAAGGAATGCAAGCATCTTCCTTTGAGGCCCAGAGTGCCACTTGATATTCGCCCAGCTGATTGCTCTTCTCCCGGCCTACCCTCCTCCAGGAGAGAAAGACTTGCTTGAGCCCATGCCGAGAATCCAGCAGAGGTAGCAGCAGCAGCTCAGCGGGCAACATCTTCAGCACCTCCTCCTCTAGAGTCTCCTCACCATCCATCTTCTCCCATTGTTTCCTTCCTTAAGAGCATTTTCACTGCTTGTTGCTTCAATGCTAAGGAGAATTGAGAGAACAAGAGGAGGATCAAGAAGCAAGTCCGACGCTACAAGAGAGATCAAAGGGCTCAAGGCCATGAAGTGTCTCCGGATGGCTCTGAGTGCCAGCCCGATGGTGAGCCAGCGGTCTTTGAAGACCCATTTTCTGCTTATGATTGGGACAATGTGTCACCTCGACCATCGACAACTGCACCTGGACCATCCCTTGCTCCTCCGCCGACAAATGAAGATAGTGAAGAGGAAGACGAGGACACCGAGGACGACGATGAGTGATTCTTTTTTCACTAGCTTATCTCTCTTCCTTCTTCTCTTTTTCGTGCTTTGATGCCAAAGGGGGAGAGAAAGGATAAGGAAAAATATATGCAAGGGTGTGAGTCCTCTTTTCTATCTTCTTTCAATCTATTGTAATAGGTTAGTGGTGAACCTTTGAGGCAAGTTTATCTTTCTATGTGCTTGAAAACTATTTGTGAACCTCGTTGTAATATTCACTTTGTTTTATGATGATTGTGTGGTGCTTGATTATTGCCTTATCTTGTTGAATGTGTTAAGTGTGTTTGTGCTCTTATTGCTTATCACCTATTGCACACTCGTACACTTTGGGCACCCCACTTGTTGCAAAATATAGGGGGAGATCTCTCACATGTTTTTGTGATTCATGCATATCTTTAGGGGGAGCTCTGCTATATTTTGTTGTTGTTTCTTTTGATTGGACCCTCAACAGGCTACCGGCCCATCACCATGTTAATTACAATGCACCATGTAAAATAAAAAACAAAACTCTCCTAAGTATCTTTTTTAATTGAGAAACCATGTTGATATGTGCTATGGTTTGCAATATGTGATGAGTAATTGACATTGGTTAAGTTTGGTGTCTGAGTTGAAATGCGGGAATCAGGGGATTGTATGAGTGTGTGCATTGTTATGGTTTTGACTAACCAGAGTTGGTAATGGAGTTGGAGAAGTTGTAGGAGATGGAAAATATGTTTGCTTGTCTTATTGTTGTGTAGGTCACTGGAGTCAACTTGGCAATCAACGGCGAGAGGATCGGGCACAAGTAGGAGACTTGGGGCTGGACGATCGGGAGGCCGGGTGAAGTCAAGGGTGATCCATACCGTACACGTGGAGAGGCAAGGAGCAAGGATGGTTTCGCGGTTGAGCCTCAAACCGTGGGTGGTGATCAAGATGGTTGGGTTGACCAAGTCAAAGGTGATCGGGCGTCGAAGCAAGTAGAGGCTTCCAATGGACTAGAGGTGGGAGAGACTTGCCGACGAGGAGGATCACGGGACGAGGTGACACGCGTCAAGATCAAGAAGTCTTGTTTCGATGGAAGCAAGCAGGAAGTCATGCTTTGAGAAACGTGCAAGGCGGTTTCTCGGTTTAGGCCTCAAAACCGGTGGCAGCGATTGGAGGTGCACGTGGCACCATCGTAGAGCTTGTGTGAAGGGCCTGAGGGCGTTCGGGCAACAAGGAAAAAGATGGACGGTTGTGCCTCTGGTGGTAGATGACAGTGTATTGTAGGTGAGGGGTAGAATGGTCTTTAGGACAACCCCTAGGCCTATATATGGAGAGGTAGGGCTGGTGGAAGAGGTGGACTTTTTGGTGTCCCTTGAGCCTCTCTTTCCCTTGGTATTGCCTTAGGTTATCATTCAAAGTGCTAGGAGTGGTCTTCATGTAATAGAAGAGAGGAGAGGGTGTGTGAGAGACATCTCTTTCTCTTCCAAATAGTGGGAGGAAGAGGATGGCTTCCTAGCCTTGTATCCATGGATCTTGTAAGCATGTTTCTATTATATGAGAGTTATTTTCATGCTCAAGATCTAACTCTCTCCCTAAGTCCTGAATTTCTCCTTTTTCTATTTTTGGAGCTATTTTTGTGGGAATTTTTTATCTCATTTTTGAGTGAGTTTTTGGGGCGGATTTCTTGGGGATCTTAGTGCTATCATGAGCTAGAACAATCCTACATGGGTCCTTGACCGAATCAAGAGCTCTAGCACTTTTGATTTGAAGGATTTCTCAAGTTTCCCCTTTTTGGTGTCCTTGGCACAAGATCTGAAATTCGTGATGATTCCTTGAGCCAGTTGAGTGGATGTTTTTCGAGGAAGGTCACAATGACCTGAGGTTTCCCTGGTCCAAATATCGCACATTTTGGAGATCATTTGGTTGAGTTTTGGAGAGATTTGTGAGAAAATCACAATGGTTTTCTGTTCCGTCAGGGGTCGATCGGCATTGCCGATGACCAGGACCGGCACTACCGGTGGGTCTGAGCTCGGATCGGCACTGTCGATGCCACGATTAGCACTGCCAATGGCTTGAGTCTGAACCCCGCATCAGCACTGCCGATAGCTCCTACCGGCGCTGCCGATACGCTCTGTGCTCTGCTTCCCGAAGTCCTAAGATTACGCATCGGCACTACCGATGGGTGTAACCGGTACTGTCGATGGTGCCAACCGGCACTACTGATGGCTATGATCGGCACTGCTGATGGCAGTCTAGTGAGTCTGTTTTGTGTGTGTTTCTTCATGGGTCTTTTGTCTTAGTTACTTTCTTGTGCTCTTCCTATTCTCTTCTGTTGCTACTGGTCATTCCTAGGGTTAGCACGTCACAAGTTGGTGTGTGTGACCTTGGTGACTTGCCTTAGGGTTGGGTTCGGTTGAAATTGGGACATAGACCAAGTTCTTGAGAAGAATTTTAATTGGCTCCCATTAACCTTCCCTCCCCCCCCCCCCCCCATGGTTGCCTCCTTGGTCCTTTAATTGGTATCAGAGCCGGTTTGATCACTAGTTGATCTTAACTGGCCTTATGCTCTATAGGCGACATTAAGAAGTGCTTTTTCTTGCTTCGGCTTATTGCTAACACTGACTGTTGCTTTTATAATAGCACCAAGTGCTCGCTCTCGTCTGTCTTTGTCCTCAGGTTTTGAGATGTGCGGAATTGCTATTGAGGATGACAACAAGCAGAGCCGAAAGGTGGAGGTCTACAAGGTCGATCTCAAGGAGAAGGATGCTGTTGGCTTTGAGAAGGGTGATCTTGAAGTGATGGATCTTCTCAAGCATTACAAGGATGAAGAGCTTGTGCTCGGGGATGTTATCCCGAAACTTCAGAAGATGACCAAAGGTAACCTCATCGTAGGCATTGAGAGTTTATTACTTAGAGACAGTACTTATGATGTGACCATCACAAAGCTTAGAAAGATTTTGAGAAATTCCATGCCTAGTGATATATGCTCGATGTCTAGACTTGATGTGTGTGCTCCTATTTCTTGCAAGTCTAGGACCTCTTTGTCTTGTGATAAATGTGATGCCTTGGTCAAAAAGATTGATGAATTGAATGCCTCCATTGCTCACTCAAAATCTGAAAATAAGAAGTTGATGCATGATTGTTTCTCTTGTGAAAAGCAATTGGCTTGTGCTAGAAGTGTTATTGAGAAGTTGGACACTAAAGCTTCTTTGCCTTATATGTCTTGCAAATCCTTGCATGCTGAAGTTGACTTGCTAAAGTCAAATGCTTCTAGGCCATGTGATTCTTGTATTGCCTTACATAAAGATCTTGATTGTGCTAGAGTTGAAATAGGCAATCTTATGTCCTTGGCTAGAAAAGGTTGTAATTCTTGTATTGGCATGCTTTCTGAAAATAAAAAGTTGAAACTAGACTATTCCACTTGTGTAGAGCAACTTGAAAATGCTAGGGCTGAAATTGTTTCAATTCATTCTTTGCCTTCTAGCTTTTGTTCCTCTGCTTTGCATGATGATGCTTGTCTAGATTCTTGTGATAATCATGATGCGTTGCATGACATGCATACAAGTGTTGTGTCTTCCATGTCTTGCACTTCTTGCAATGATTTGAAAAATGAGATTGAGGCTTTAAAGCAAATGTGTGATGATATGAGCGCAAAATTGGAGTCTAATCATGTTGAGCATGACTCTTTGGATGTTGACATTCATACTATTGCTTTGGACAAATCTTCTTTGGCTAGTTCTAAGCTTGTTGGCTCTTCTAGTGTTGCCCAAAGGATTTCAATTGATAAAGGTGCTTCTTGCTCAAATGGTACACCATCCCCAAAAGAAAAGTACCATTGCACCTTTTGCAAGAAAGATGGGCATGTCATTGAGTATTGCTTTCGTCATGTCAAACACGAGTGTCGATTGCGTGCTAAAGCTCTTAGGAACACACATCGTCTTTTTCATGACATGTGTGAACCTAATCTTGATTCTAAGTCGAAAGATGCTTCCAATTCTTCTTGCAAATCCCAAGTGACTTCTCATATGAGCGAGAGTGGTGTTTCATCCTCTCAAAGTGTGCCTCCTCATAGGCCTTTGTTCCATTGCACATATTGTGGGAAGGATGGACATCAATTTGAGTTCTTCTTTAGGCATGCTAGAGACATGTGCCGATCGTGCTTCCTACTCTTCGGGTGATCATAGCTTTTCTCATAGCATGAACACTCATGAGCCTAGCACGAGACATCACTTTATTGATGGATTCTATGACTCCTTTTCTTGCGGGTCAGGACGTGCTCGTGGACATGCTCCTACTACATCTTGTATTGGTTCACGACATCGTTCTCATGATGCTTGTATTGGTTCTTCTCGTGTTGTCCCCTTGAGAGGTTCTCGTCTTGTTTCTCATGGTTGCACTTGTTTTTCTTCTCGAGTTGCTAATTTGCGACATGCTTCTAAGGGTGATTCAAGGTCTTCTCATTCGAACCATAATTGGCATCATGCTAACCCTCATGATAAGTTGAGTACATCTTTTGCTCGTGTGTCCAAGTCATGGGTTCCCAAGTATTTGCATACTAACCCTTTGGGATCCAAGACTGGGGCACTTCTCTCTTCTCATATGTAGGTTCGGGGACACGAGACGAAGAACATGAGGTTGATGGATCTTGATCTTTTGTATGATTGAGACAAGATGGTTCTTCGTACACTTTTACATAGCCTCCAAGAGGCTTGTATGTCTTCACCTATTTTGTGACCTTTCTTATACACTCACCCTTTTCCCTTTTTTACATTACTTGTGATGTGAGATGATTGTTCATGTGCTCACTTTATCATCTCAGCATGTATTTCTTGTATCTGGCTTTACTTCTTTTTGCCCTAGATTGTGCTTTGCATGCATATTGTTCTGACTAGCATGTGTAGATCTTGATTCACCCATCTTGTATCTTGCTAGCTTTGTATATGCTCTGGCCTCTTGCCTCACAGTTTCATGTTTCCTAATGTAACCCATGCTATATCCTTTCATGCTTTGCAAAATCTGCATATGTGCTTCTCTCTTGAGTTTTGTGCTTCTTATGACATCATTGTTGAACCTCCCTTACTTTTTCATGAGTCACGAGTTGCGCTCTTTCTATAGTCTTCTGCCCTTTTTTCAATTGATTAATTATTTTCTCTTTGTTGAAGCTTTGAGATTAGTTGCTCTTGTGGTCTAATGCTTGCCATCCCTATGGCATTATTTAAGGGGGAGTTGAGCTTTTGTTTATATATATGTATCTTACCTTTTATGCATTGCATCTCATATGTAATATATTCATTGGTAGATGAGCTTTGATTCTTGTGCTTTCTTGCATTTTTCATTGCTATAATTGAGCTTGAGCTAAGTTGTGTGGATGAGATAGTAATCTCTCATGCTTAGATTTTCTAGATGGCTTATTATAGACTCTTTTGAGCAACTTGCTAATCTTAAAGGTAAACTTGGCTTTTTATGAACCTTATGAACTAATCTTGCTAAAACTTGCACATCATGTGTATAATTGCTTTTATCCCTATCAAGACTTGTGTTTAGGCTAGCCTAGAGGATATCTTGGCTTTGGCAGCTTGTGTTTGCAAAATGTGGCTTTACAAATGTTTAGCTCATGATGGAACACTGTGGGAACATTTGTTCCTTTTGCCGCAAAGGCATGCTCATCCTTATGCTTTTAATTTGCAAAATAAGTTGACTGTGCTTCAAAGCCTCGGGGTGTTTGTTGTACCCACTCGTGCGACCCTCCGCTTGGATTAGAAGTTACATAAAAATGCTAAATCCAAAAATTGTACTTTGAAGCCTCAAAATGTTTGCCGTACCCAGTCGTGCGACCCTCTGCACGGATTAGAAGTTATATGAGGATCACATAAGAATAATGTTTTTCTCTTTTCTTATGAGTCTCTATTGCATATGTGAGGGTTTGTAGAGCTTATTCTGTGTGAATGCTTGTTGCCTTGGTTGAGATTGAGACTTGCTAGATTCTTATGATTCACTTGATGCCTGTTTTGCCTTGGATGGGAGTACTTATACATGTGGTGGCATCTTTTCTCATTATGAGCAAATTTGATTCTATCTAAGCTAGTCAATCTTTCTGCTTAGCTTGTCTAGCTCTTGGGGTTTATGCCATGCTATCTATTTTTATCTTTGTATGATTGTGAGCTATCGCTTTTACACTTCATAGCTCTATACTTGTGATTAGCAAGGTTAAATGCTTGTTTGCATAATTGTTAAAGCTCCTTAGTTTGCATTTTCATGCATTGCATGTTTGCTTGTTCTTTTGCTTCTTGAGGAGTTCATTGCCAAAGGGGGAGAAAATATTGGGTCATACACAAATAATGCTAAGAAACTTAAAAGGATCCATTTTGCATTACATGAGACCTACCACAAGTTGAGAGGGGCATATCACATCCTTGAGCATTTTCATGCGCTTTTCACAATCTTTGCAGTCTTTGCGTTCTCGAGTGGCTTTCTTTGTTAACTCTTGGTTTTGTGATCCCGCTTATGCTAGATGGCTATTTTTCACCTTTTCTTTGGATTTGAGACATTTGGATGTGCTTCGGTTTCTTCTTTCAATCTCTAATCTTTGTGCATTTGGTGTTATCAATGTACTCATCAAGGGAGAGATTGAGAAAACCATGTTGATATGTGCCATGGTTTGTAATATGTGATGAGTAATTGACATTGGTTGAGTTTGGTGTTTGAGTTGAAATGTGGGAATTGGGGGATTGCATAAGTATGTGCATTGTTATGGTTTTGACTAACCGGAGTTGGTGATGGAGTTGGAGAAGTTGCAGGAGATGGGAAATGTGTTTGCTTGTCTTATGATGTGTAGGTCACTGGAGTCAACTTGGCGGTCAACGGCGAGAGGATCGGGCACAAGTAGGAGACTTGGGGCCGGACGATCGGGAGGCCGGGTGAAGTCAAGGGTGATCCATACCATACACGTCGAGAGGCAAGGAGCATGGACGGTATCGCGGTTGAGCCTCAAAACCGTTGGTGGTGATCAAGACGGTGGGGTTGACCAAGTCAAAGGTGATCGGACATCGATGCAAATAGAGGCTTCCAATGGATCGGAGGTGGGAGACTTGCCGACGAGGAGGATCACGGGATGAGGTGACACATGTCAAGATCGAGAAGTCTTGTTTCGGTGGAAGCAAGCAGGAAGTCGCGCTTTGAGAAGCGTGAAAGGCGGTTTCCTAGTTTGGGTCTTAAAACCGGTGGCGGAGATTGGAGGTGTACGTGGCACCATCGCGGAGCTTGCTTCGAGGCAAAGCAAAGTTGTGAAGGACTCGAGGGCGTTCGGGCAGCGAGGAAAAAGATGGACAGTTGTGCCCCTAGTGGTAGGTGGCAGTGTATTGTAGGTGAGGGGTAGGACGATCTTTTGGATAACCCCTAGGCCTATATAAGGAGAGGTAGGTCTGGTGGTAGAGGTGGACTTTTGGGTGTCCCTTGAGCCTCTCTTTCCCTTAGCCTTGCCTTAGGTCTTCATTCAAAGTGCTAAGAGAGGTCTTCATGTAATAGATGAGAGGAGAGGGTGTGTGAGAGACATCTGTTTCTCTTCCAAATAGTGGGAGGAAGAGGGTGGCTTCCTAGCCTTGTATCCATGGATCTTGTAAGCATGTTTCTATGATATGAGAATTATTTTTGTGCTCAAGATCTTCCTCTCTCCCTAAATCCCGAATTTCTCTGTTTTCTATTTTCGGAGCTATTTTTGTGGAAATTTTCGATCTCATTTTTGAGTGAGTTTTTGGGGCAGATTTCTTGGGGATCTTAGTGCTATGATGAGCTAGAACAATCCTACATGGGTTCTTGACCGAATCAAGAGCTCTAGCACTTTTGATTTGAAGGATTTCTCAAGTTTCCCCTTTTTGGTGTTCTTGGCACAAGATCTGAAATTCGTAACGATTCCTTGAGCCAATTGAGTGGATCTTTTTGAAGGAAGGACACAATGACCTAAGGATTCCCTGGTCCAAATATCGCACATTTTGGAGATCATTTGGTTGAGTTTTGGAGAGATTTGTGGGAAAATCGCGATAGTTTTCTGTTCTATCGGGTGTTGATCGGCACTGCTGGTGGGTCTAAGCTCAGATTGGCGCCGTCGATGCCACGATCGGCACTGCCGGTAGCTTGAGTCTGAACCCCGCATCAGCACTACCGATAGCTCCAACCGGCGCTGCCGATACGCTCTGTGCTCTGCTTCCCGAAGTCCTAAGACTCCGCATCGGCACTACTGATGGGTGTAACTGGTACTGCCGATGGTGCCAACCGGCACTGCCGATGGCTGTGATCGGCCCTGCCGATGGTAGTCCAGTGAGTCTGTTTTGTATGCATTTCTTCGTGGGTCTTTTGTCTTAGTTACTTTCTTGTGCTTCTCCTATTCTCTTCCGCTGCTACTTGTCATTCCTAGGGTTAGCACATCACAAGTTAGTGTGTGTGACCTTGGTGACTTGCCTTAGGGTTGGGTTCGGTTGAAATTGGGACATAGGCCAAGTTCTTGAGAAGAATTTTAATTCGCTCCCATTCACCCCCCCCCCCCTCTGGTTGCCTCCTCGGTCCTTCATTAATTCTAAATTCAGTAAGAATAGAAATTTAAATTTTAAAAATAAGACATAGAAAGGAATTGCAGCTCTCACAGATTTTTGAATGGCGTGTACCCATTCTAGAGTTACCACGTATCTTTTACCCAACATCTTCGACTCCAGACCATCGTGGCCATTTCTCTTTCACTCGTGCATAGCCGAGCTGTGTGTGTGGGTCTCTTGTTGTTGCTTTGGTTCGATCCACATGATAAGCAGAGTCAATTCTGCCTCGGATCCATGGGTGGCGGCACCCCTAGGGGTGGCCACACATCGCGGCCTGTGCACCGGCGGCCTAGACACCCCGACAAGCTTGGCCCGTGTGTGGGCCTTAGTTTCCCCTTTCCTCATTCATCGTCATGGAGAAACAACGAGTTATCATGGCGAGGCGACCACCGCGTCGATGAGTACGGGATTGGGGGATGAGGAGGGCATCACAATGATGGCGGGTGGAGGAGAGGATGGTGAGCAGGGCATCAAGGATTGGGGTGCAGCAGCAGCATGTGAAGACTCAGCATGGGTGTGACGGCGCGCCGGCAACATGTGCAGAAGAACCAATAGCCGAAGCTATGTATGAGAGAGTGAGGTGGGCTTCCGATTTTACTACTTCTTGCTGCTAGAAGTAATATTTCTTCATGTTGACGTAAGTTGTAGTATTTCTCTAAGAATATTTCAGAATTTTATATTGAATCCACAGAGATAAACAAGTTTTGGATAATGACAGGCATGTGTACTGGGATCTCACACACCGCGCCTTTAGAGTGCCTCCAAAGGCTGGCTCTAAGCTAGCTTTTAGAATTGTTTATTAGAGAAAAAGAAGAAAGAAGACAGCTAGCTTTTCATAAAGAGTCAGTCTTTAAGAAAAATAAGAGACTTAAATATGGACCCTACTCCTCATCAATTCTTTATAAGAGCTTGCTGCTAACTCTTAGCTCGCTCTACCTTTGTAGAAGCTCTTATCGTGGCCCGGGCATTCTATACATTGCTCTCCCAAATAGGGCCCAAAGCATTATGCATTGCTGTGTAACCTGACCGGGGACCAGAAATATGCATGTTGCCACTTCAGCACTATCCGTGTAGCTTCCCGATGTGCCATGATGTCGTGCCTGATTAATGATTATGGCAGTTAGTTGGATCTGGTCTATTGCGCTCCAGTTTTAAGCAAAGTCTGCCAATAGTTCCTCACAGTGTTGTGCACGAAAAAATTTGGCACCTTAGAAGGTGCTCCTTTGCCATACACGCACTGACGCACCGCATCGTGTATGGTGGACTCTTCTGTGCGGAACAACACGCAAGTTGGACTAGCCTCTCCTTCCGGTCAGAGGTCGGTAGCTTCAGTTGGAGTAATAGACAGACGTAGAAACGACATTTGTTCACCACCTTGGCTTTCCAGATGTTGTCCCAACGGCCATCAGTGAGACCGTGACAGATCCTGTGAATTGCACTCTCTATAAGCTGAACTGGCTCAGTATACATCTCTTCCTGGTCTGTTAGCTGGACCAATGCCTGTATGGTGGATTCTTCTGTGGATTTGTACCTGTTGCACTACAAAAAACTTTTGTACAAATGTCAAAAGTAAGTATAACTATTTTTTTTCCAAAATAGAATACCTTACCTTCTTAAAAGTGGTTGTAACTATTTGACTTTCTAATTAAAAAAACTCTTTTTTAAATGACAAAAATAGTACTGTTTTTTCTAGAATAAATTCACAAAAATGTGAGCAGTTCTGTGGAGCCCGGACTAACTTGAATAGATAGTTTGTATCCTAATAAGAAACCTCTTCAACAGAACGCTAACGACCCATCGTATACGTCCAACCAGCCCTTTGTCGCTCTCCAGTTGACTCCTAAACAGGTCGCATGCATGCACACACACACGCATGCATGTCCGGCCGTGTAGCACATGCGTGCAAGCATGGGCGTTTCTATTTTCCTTACCTTGTCCTGTTGTCCATCAAATGACGAGCGAGTTCCTCCAAGCATTAATTGCAATGTTCCATGACTGAAGAAGTCATATAGCCGCTTCGCCGTCAACGACTAACTGATAAGTGTAAAGTCACAGAGCCAATTAAATGCTCATTGACCAATACAGTACCTACTTCATCGATCCTAATATATAAATATTCCTATAATTATAATGCAAAAACGAGAAAAGTATAAATGACCATATTGCACCTAATAGAAATAGTCTTCCTTTCTGATGATCTACTCCGGAGAGCCACGCATCCAGCGGCCTGCCTCAGCTCTCCACCCGTCAGGCTCTTCGATGCCTCTCGTTGTCGACCTCCCCATCCTACGGCCTCTTGGGAGGGCCTTGCCATCATGGATTCACCCCTTCTTCGATGCATCCTGGGACCTCGCACGTCACTGCCACGAATCTGCGTCTCCATGGCCATCTCCTAGGAGCTTGATGCCATCGTGAATCCTGGTATCCATCGCCGCACCACATCCCAATCGCGCGAAGGACGGCATCACAAGCCTTGGATGGAGTTGTGCTTGCAGACTTGAGGAAGAGAGGGAGCATATCTCGACAGCAGTGGATGCAGCTCTAATATACGTGCGGTAAGGGGAGGCGAGCAGCTTGCTGCTTGGATTAGCTCCTGTGAAGGAATTGTCAGATGCTGCATGTTTCATGCTTCATGTTTCTATTCGTGCCTCTTGGACATGACACTACAACACATGGGCCCTGTAGTGGTGATTTCTCAAGCTGCCACTTACCTCCCTCCACTGGGAGCGGGTCAGCCAAATGGCGAGTTCAGGCACCATCGCTAGGGGAACCAGAGCCCAGCGGTGGTAGGGTGGTATCATATTTTACCCACAAGGAAGCCATTAAACAACAAAATAAAATGATCATGTCCGATGGTCCAAGCCTACTCCAGTCCATCGCATCAAGCCGTAGTCACCATCATGGTGCTAGCTCATTGGGTCCACCCGTCATTGCTGTAATGCCCTAAAATCCACAATTGGTTAGCCCCGACTCGCATTTTAAGTGGATCCTACACACTCACCAACCTATTTGCACTTTCGTCCCCGCTTCGCGTAAAAGAGCTAACCCAAGGTTGGTAGTGGTGGACAAGCTAGGCTTATATATTGGCCTTCCTCCCACTAGACTAGCAAAGTTGAAAGGACCTAGTGAACAAGAAGAGGGGAGGGAGGGTTGAATCGAGAACTCTCACGACAAACTTGACTTGCTAACTTCTCTACCTAGCACTCGAGAAACTCCTATGCAGTTCTAGAAGAGGCACACTAGCATGTGATAACAACCTAGAAAGATAATAACAATCTACGCATTCTAGTGATTCACACACCAATCAACCTCTATGCAAGCTAGTGATTAGACAACCAATCAATTCAGCAGACTACGCAAGATAGGAACCCTACTAATGTAATTGTAGTGAAGTGTCAACACAAACAAGGTACAATAGCCAACCAACAAGAACTAGAGAAATACTACTAGCACAAGATGTGGAATAATAAATGCAAGTAGTAAGGATAGGTTTAGAGAAGGTTTATTGATTTTTAGCCCAAGGTCTCAGAAGGATGGTGCCTTCCCCTAATCCTCATTGGATCAACTCCCGCCAGATTATCAATCCCTCCAGCCACTCAATGGTGGAATCCTTGCACACAAACTCACATCACTTTTGGAGTGATGGCACGTTCGTGAACCGTTACCCCATGGGCATGAGCTTGCCTCCCTCAAGGACTTCCTTCACTACTCGAGTCGGAGACGTCCCCCTAGAGCACAATCCACCCTCCAAGTAGGCTCATGGGCTCTTCCCGTTGTGCACAAGGCTTCTCTCCTGCAACACTCACCAATCCATGAGTGCAAGCAATCAAACGATAGGCTCAATCACTCTCTTCTTGATGCTTCTTTTGAAGGCGAGCTCCAACCTTTTACAAACTTGTGATGGCCTTCACAGAAAATCACACGATAGGCACAATCACCGACACCTAACTGGTCTAGGCCTTACCATTGACCAAGAGTAATAACACTAATAGCTCTCAACAACCACCCTAGGCTAGAGATGAAGGGATGCTCTTGTTACTCTCCTAGACAAGTATCTTCTCTACTCCTCTTGGCCCTCTACAAGTCCCCCCCCCTCCCCCCCCCCCCCCCCCCCCCCCCCCCCGCCCGCCCCCAGCAATCCAAATGCCCAAGAGAGCTCTCCATGAGCTGGCCAACAACAATTTATATGCTCCAAAACTCCACTAGCTGTTACCAAAAAGCTGCGACCTAAAGATCTATCCACCATAGCTTACAGTGACCTATCACCTTAAGTTACGGTGACCTCTGGGCCTAGTCACCCTAACATACGACGACCTTCTCTCCTCTTTAGGGCGACCTCTGAATCCATGTGCTCTCCTGCACGAATTCCTTTATGAGTCACCGTAGCTTACGACGACCCCGCCGTAACTTCACCAGAGACATCCAGATTTTCTCCATCTGATTCTCTCTAGGTCACCATACCATACGGCAACCCTTCCATCACTTCACCAGAGACATCCATATTTTGTTTATATGTTGCTCTCTGGGTCAACATACCTTACGGCGACCTCACCGTCACTTCATCAGAGATGTCCAGAATCTAGTCTTCACTGTTCCATCCTTCAACGTATTCTACAACAACCCCATCACACCTTACACTGATCTTCTGAGCTTCTATCCAAAGACTAGAGGCCTCTCGGTTCATTTTCTTGATGCTCACCATAGCTTACATTGATTTAACCTCTGCATCCTATGACAACACCCACATACCTAGAGTATAGAGAATCCATCTCTCATGGACCGTACAGTGACCTCACCGTACCATACAGTCACTTGTCTTGAAGCTAAAACTCCTTTGTTCTCTTGACTTCGTTTATTTCCATGTTTACCAACCTTGGTCGATCCTTCTAGTGTCCAAGAGACTAACTGAGAATCTTAACACTCCTAACACTAGAGAGACCAAAGAGAATGACTTGTGCCCTCTTGATAGTCTGGTTTTTCCTATGGACTCAAGCCTACACACTAGCCAAGTGATCACAACACACTTTGACCTAGCAATCCTTAGTCTTGATCCATCTTCATCACCGCGACTCTCCATCAAGATCATCATGGCACTTCTCCGAGTCGACATCAATACACTACTAGAAACATACCCCTATAGATACACTTTATTTGAGGGTTAATTATGTTTATTTCATCTCTACTATAAAATAGAGACATTTTCACAAAACGTGTTGGAGGCGTCTCCGCACGGACCGTGTCATGTTCTTATAGATATGGATTTTAAAAACATATCTAGAACATATGAGATGTTTTATTGAGATGATATAAACACATTTACACATCTGCATACGCTTTCATAGTTATGTTCTGTGACATGTCAACTATTCTAGACATATTGTTATGACGTGTTAATAAAGCTAAACATGATTTTCATTCATATATTTTTATATTATGTATCTACTAACATAGACATGCTTTGTATAATATATTAAAAACTATTTTTTGGTTGTTGTCTGAAATAGGTGAGTTATTTCTACAAGCATCGGGATTTGAACCCATGACCTGTTTGTTTAGTGTAAACTCATTTAACCATCTCATCCGGCAAGCAATTCTGATTGTAGTTAAGATATTTTTTTTTCTTTTCTTTTCATGTCTTCTATATCTTTTAATGTATCTAGAGTTCTCAATAGCGTATCAAAAATGTATTTAAATAGAAATATATTTGATTAATATGTGTCTAATACCGTCTCACTTTTATACATTTTGAATAACATGTCAACAAGCGTCTTTACTTGATGTTAGATATGATCAAAACGTGTCTAAATAATATATCACATGGAGACATTCGTAAACCATATCAAGAATCATATTTGGGCGGGCTAGTGATGGTCGAAAGCTTGACTAATATCGTATCATTTTGAGATGTTTTAAAAAGCATGTCAAAAAAGCATTTCTATGATAGCTAGTTATAGTTTAAAGCATGTCTATATCATGCCACATTGAGATGTTATAAAAAAACGCATCAAAAAACATGTTTACTTTTTCACCAATGTTAAATCGTATCTAATATCATGTCTCGCTGATACGTTTTTATAAACATATCAAAAAACATTTTTAGATATTAATGTAGTGATGTTTATAAAAATGTAGCTACACAACCGTGTCTAGAAGGTCTTTTTCTTGTAGTGATAACCAAGGCGACCAATCACCGAGATCATATTCTTGAGTCGATAGATAAATATCCCCATGCACAACACTCATGTACACTTTAAGTGCATTTCATGCTTGTCATCCAACCACCAAAACATTCATATCATTTTGGGTGGCAGCACTCCAATGGCCATAAAGCATACAAAGTTGGTACTAAATTCCCACCTTCCCATATACACAAGTGCTCGTGGGCTACTATGGGCCAAATCTTAATGGGTCGGGATGTTACAAACATCTCTCCTCAAAGGACCAATGTCCTTGCTGGAACATTGAGACAATATACCCACGTACTGGGCAAGCTACCAGGAACGTTCCTCTATTAGGCATGCCCATGTGCAGCGTCGGCTCATATGCCATGTTGTGGTCCATGCATGAACCAACACGTGTCATGCACCATATGTTCGAACCTTCTGGCCATCACATGCACCGAGTCTGTGAGGGTCGTCTCTGATAACACTTGTGATGCCCTAGGGTCCACACTATCTTGCACCCAACTCGCATTTTGAGTGGACCCCACACACCCACCAACTTGTTTACAATTTCGTCCTCGCTACGCGTAGAAGGGAAAACCCAAGGTCATTGGTGATGGTGGACAACCTATGCTTATATGATCGCCTTCATCCTACTAGACTAGCAAGGTGGTACTAAATTCCCACCTCCCCATACACACAAGTGCTCATGGGCCACTACAGGCCTAATCTCAATGAGACGGGCTATTACAGACACCCCCTCAAAGGACCAACAGCCTTGTCAGAACATCGACAAGACATATCCACATTGGGCAAGCTACCAAGAATGTTCCCCTCTTAGACACAATCATGTCCACTACCGACTCATATGTCATGTCATGCCCCACGCATGGACCTACACACGGCATGCACTATATGTCCAGACCTTCTGGCCATCACGTGCGTCATGTCTGCGAGAGTTGGCTCTGATACTAGAAGACCTAGGGTCCACACTCAGCTAGAACCGACTTGCATTTTGAGTAAATGACACACACACACCAACTTATTTATGTTTTTGTCCTCACTTCACGTAAAATAGCTAACCCAAAGTTGGTGGTGGTGGACAAATTAGGATTATTTGTTGGTCTTCCTCCCACTAGACCAGCAAGATGGTACTAAATTCCCACCTTATTATGCACACAAGTGCTCATGTGTCACTATGGGCCTAATCTCAATGGGCCAGGATGTTACAGTTGCCCTCGTCCCGGCCAGATCATCCTACAACTGGCTTCGTCTTGTTCGCATCTGCCTTTCTCCCGACTAGACCTACCCACCATCGCCCACATCACAGCCAAATCCATGAGTTGTTGCCTTTAGCGGAGCCGAGCATTCCTTGTCCTGGCTATATACGCTCATCGTTCTCTCGTTGTGGCGAATCTGCCCTATTCCTGCCCAGATTTGCTCGTCTGCAAGGATCGAGGAGCCAAGATGGTGGCGGGGGGGGGGGGGGGGGGGGGGAGGGGGGTCAATTGAGTTGTTATGGATCATCAACTCAATTTACCAATTGGTTTCAAATCATATAGATATGGGAAGTATATATATTTTTGTAAATGGATATTTCATTCCTTCTCATCAAAGAAGCCCCCGAGATCAAGTTCTCAAGGTCTATTGCATTAATTCTTTTTAAAGAACAATGCCTCACCATTTTTTATAAGTAGAAAAAGCCTGGCATTTTATGGCCCACCAAAGCCCATAGGGACCTCAAAGACTAGGTCAAAAAGGCGAAGGTATAAAAGGGCGATGGGCTGGTGACTCCAAGTCCACGCCGCCATTTCGCACATAACACTTCATCTTCCTTACGCCTCCCCTGCTCCCGCAACTCCTCTGCTTCAAAGCTAGGGTTAACCATTTCATCACCGTCGCCATAGGTCCTCATCACCAACAGGCTCTGAGCTCCTACTAGGGTTAGCTCCCCACCTCCGGATCCAGTGCGATACCTCTTCATCGACAATGCCTCACAAGCCGGCCAAGAAGGCCGTCGCCGCCGAATCATCTTCCTTAGAGCTAGAGATCCCGAAATAGCTGTGCGAGTTCCCAAAGAGCTGCATCACCACCACTGATCTGAACACAATGGTGATGGACGACATCTTCCCGGAGAAAGCACGCATTGATTGGAAGGTACCAAAGGAAACTCGCCCCCTTCCAATCCATAAATAGATTGTAGTTTTTCGCTCTTTTTTCAAGCATGGTTTTGGAGTTCCCAGCTGTAGTTTTCTACACAGGCAGATTTTCTTCTCTGGGATTGAGCTCGTCAACCTCAATCCCAACTCCATTCTTCACATTGCCATCTTCGTGCATCTGTGCGAAGCCTTTCTGGCATTCTGCCCCATTTTACTCTGTTTTGCCATCTCTTTGTCCTCCGACTGCTGCCAACTAAGGAAAACCAAGTCGCCATTAGTGGAGTTGCCATCCAGTTGCGCAACAAGGAGGCATATATCAATGTGCCACTGAACACCGGGAATAAGAATTGGAGGGATGAGTGGTTCTATTGTGACAATCCTCCCCCTGCTCTTGCTAATTTCTTTGGTGCAAAAGCCACTCCTCAAGCGCGGTGGTCGGAGAGACCTGATCCGACCGACCCCCAGGTGGTCACTCTATTGGAAAAGATTGTAGAGCTAAAGAATGAGGGGGTCGACGGCATTACTATAGCGAAGAGCTTTATAGTTCATCGAGTACAACCCTTGAAGCAGCAGAGTCATCCCGCCTGGATGTATGCCTCTGATGATAAGACGAGGGAAGTGCCTGATCCACCAAACTCCACTCTGCGTCGGTCATGGTTATCGAAGATGTATGAAGGAGACATTATTCAGGATCACTTCTTAATCGCAAAGGCATACAATGTGGGCACTCTGCGGGCCCGAGTAAGCTTCGGTCATTCTGAGTATTTTTTATATTTTTTTTTGACAGACTGATCATAACACGTGATTTCTTCATATTTCTGTAGGTTTTGGACACTTTTGTGTCACGCCCTCCGCTCCCTCCAAATGATTCCGAGGGACCGAATTATGTTGAGAAGCCACTGTAGATCGGTACTGGAGATTCAAGCTCATCAGTGAGCGCGCGACCGACCGCAGGGACCGTCACAGGCACCACTACCTTTTCTCCCATCAACTTGCCCTCCCCAAGTCAATGAGTGAAGCAGTTCGCCCATCGTCGTTAGCAATACGTGGGAGACAATGATGACGATGAAGAAGAGCTACCCTAGGACGCTGGTCTGCGAACCCCTGCACACTCCGACCAACCATCAAGCCGGTCAGAGCCCCCGAGCAAAACGGTGAGTGATGCAAGAGCGGCAAAGAACACCGATGAAGTCCGCAAGTCTTCCCAGAAGAGGAAGGAGACTAACTCACAGACCACTTCTTCAAAGAAGAGAGTCTGCCGAATCAAAATCAAACAAGCCTCTAGGTAAACTTCTTCGCATTTTTACGATTCTTCATCCCTATAGTTAATAACCATATTTTAATCTTTAATGTTATGCTCTTCGGTGGTCACAACGGTCGGTTGAGTGATGCTCAGAGCGTCCAAGGGTCTGGAGACACTCGGTCTACTCCTACTCCTCGTCTGACCGACTTACCTTGGCCAGTCTGCACAGCATCAAGTGCACCAACCAAGCCGAGGAAGTCGCCCAAAGCTCCAGCTCCTACACCGACACCAGCGCCGACACCTTAAACTGTCAATCCTTCCCTGACCGGCATTTCTTCCCCTCTCAACAAGGCTAAGGCCCTGTTGGTCTAGGATTGTTTGGGTCGGCCTGAAGCTGAAGATATGGAGATTATCCATCAACACCGAGAGGCCAACAAGGTACATCAATACCAAGTTTTTTCTTTCCTTTGACTTAATCTTTTAGCTAACCATGCCCTTCTTCGCATTCAGAAAATTTATTCTCTTATGGAGAAGAAGCAGGCCAGGATCGAGTATCTTGAAGTCGAGACTTTTGATATGGTTTAGATTCTTTTTGCATATCCTTTCTTCAAGATATTGACTTGTTGTTGGTATCTTGCTATGAAGGACCGAGAAGACGACCAGAGAGGGGTGGGTGAATGGGATCCAATAAAAATTCTTCACAAGAACTTGGCCTATGTCCCAATTACAACCCAAGCCAACCTCTAATCCGATCACCAAGGCTACACACACCAACTTGTGATGTGCTAACCCTAGGAGAGATCAACTACAGCAGCGGAACACAACGAAAACAAAAGGGAACAGCAAAGACTTGAATTAGTCAAAGAGGTGCACACAAGTCACCTTACTGGACTACCATCGGCAGCGCCTATCACAGCCATCGGCAGTGCCGGTTGGCACCATCAGCAGTGCCGGTAAAGCCTATCGGCAGTGCTGGTGAGGGATTCTCAAATGCAGTAAACAGAGCGCATCGGTAGTGCCGGTCTGGCCATCGGCAGTGCTGATGCGGGGTTCGGACTCAAGCCACTGGCAGTGTCGATCCGAGTTCTGACCCACCGGCAGTGCCGGTCCTGGTCGTCGGCAGTGCCAATCGGCCCTGACAGAGCAGAAAAAGGTTTTGGGATTAGGCAAAAACTTGACCAAAACCTAATCAAACGAACTCCAAATGATGCCATTTTTGGACCAGTGAATCCTCAACACATCACGACCCTAATCCTACAAGATCCACTCAATTGGCTCAAGCAATCATCAGGAATTTCAGATCTTGTGCCAAGAACACCAAAAAGGAAAAACTTGAGAAATCCTTCAAATCGAAGATGCTAGAGCTATGGATTCGGTCAAGAACCTATGGGGATTTGTTCTAGCTCATCATAGCACCAAGTTTCCCATGAAATCCGTCCCAAAAACTAGCCCGAAAAGGAGATCAAAAAATTCCCACGAAAATAGCTCCAAAAATAGAGAAAAAGAGAAATTCGAGCTTTAGGGAGAGAGGAAGATCTTGAGCACGAAAATACTTCTCATACCATAGAAACATGCTTATAAGATCCATGGATACAAGGCTAGGAAGCCACCCTCTTCCTCCCACTATTTGGAATAGAAAGAGATGTCTCTCACACACCCTCTCCTCTCCTCTATTACATAAAGACCTCTCCTAGCACTTTGAATGAACACCTAACACAAGGCTAACGGGAAGAGGCACCTCTCCCACCAGCCACACCACTCCTTATATAGGCCTAGGGGTTGTCCTAAAGACCATCCTACCCCTCACCTACAATACACTACCACGTACCACCAGGGGAAAAACGGTCCAACTGTTTTTTTTCGCCCGAACGCCATCGAGCCCTTCACAACTTTGCTTCGCCTTGACGCAAGCACCGCGATAGTGCAATGTGCACCTCCAATCGCCGCCACCGGTTTTGAGGCCCAAACCGGAAAACCGTCTTGCACGCTTTTTAAAGCGCAACTTCTCGATCTTGACGCGTGTCACCTCGTCCTGTGATCCTCCTCGTCGGAAAGTCTCTTTCATCTCCGGTCCATTGGAAGCCTCTACTTGCACCAACGCCCGATCACCTTTGACTTGGTCAACCCCACCGTCTTGATCACCACCCATGGTTTTGAGGCTCAATCGCGAAACTGTCCATGCTTCTTGCCTCTCCACGTGTATGGTGTGGATCACCCTTGACTTCACCCGACCTCCTGATCGTCTAGCCCCAAGTCTCCTACTTGTGCCCGACCCTCTTGCCGTTGACCACCAAGTTGACTCCAGTGACCTACACATCATGATACAAGCAAACACATTTCCCATCTCTTGCAAACTCTCCAACATCCTCACCAACTCCGGTTAGTCAAAACCATGACATGCACAAACTCATACAATCCCCAGATTCCAGCATTTCAACTCAAACACAAATTCCGTTAAAGTCAATTACTCATCACATATTGCACACCATGGCACATATCCACATGGTTTCTCATGCTAGTTACCGGCGAGCAACTCTCCCTGGCCAAGAAACAGATTGAAAGGCTGCAGACCGACCACAAGGAAGCGATCAAAGCTCTAGAGCAAAGCCGTGATGATGTCGTCGGTAAGATCACATATTAACTTTCATTTGCTTTTTGCTCACTCTATCGCTGAAGATTTTATATGTGTCTTTAGCTCGCGATAAAAAAGTCACCGACCTAAAGAAGTTGACTTCAAACCAGCAGAGATTCTTGGATGCTCTGAATGCTGAGAAGGATGATCTCTCCAAGTTGGTCGGAGAGCAAAACTCCAAAATCACTTGGTTGGAGAAGAAACTGGAGGAAGCCGGAGAGAAGATAGAGGAGGCTAAGAGCATCTCCAAATCTTTCAAATGTAATCTTGCCAGTAAGCCCTCCATCATATATTCATTATTTCTCTTGCTGACTTTAGATTCTGACTTTTTGAAAATCTTTTGCAGCATTGTCTTATGGCGCTCGAAAAGCATTGGATTATATCCACGCTAACCAAGTGGAGAAGACTGGTCACTCCTTGGAGTATCTGCTGGAGCATGCTTCAAAAGCAATTGCTAACAATACCCGGAGGGTGGCGACCGAGGCCGGGAGCCAAGTGCTGGCTATTTGCCAATCTTGGTCTCCTGCATTGCCATTGGATAATATTAAGGAGGGCTTCAACCCAGACTTGACAATAGACCAATGCCAATTGCTTATGGACTCTCTGCTGGAGACCTCTCGTGCTTCGGTTGATAATGTAGAGGTTGATCCGATCGCGCCAACTCCTCCAGCATCTGTAGAAGTAGAATTGCAGGATGGTGCCTCCTCTCCTTCAAAGGAGTTGTAATATCTATAATGTCAGAAAACATTAGTAGAATTTATGTAGGAAGACAATATTATCTCCATGTAAATAATAATTCTTATGCTTGCTTAGTTCGTAAACAAGTTGAAAGATCGACAAAGTAGTCATAAGGCAATCTAATGTTACTTAAAGCAAATCGATCAGTCCATGGATACAAGGCTAGGAAGCCACCCTCTTCCTCCCACTATTTGGAAGAGAAAGAGATGTCTCTCACACACCCTCTCCTCTCCTCTATTACATGAAGACCTCTCTTAGCACTTTGAATGAACACCTAACACAAGGCTAATGGGAAGAGGCACCTCTCCCACCAGCCACACCTCTCCTTATATAGGCCTCGGGGTTATCCTAAAGACCATCCTACCCCTCACCTACAATACACTACCACGTACCACCAGGGGCAAAATAGACCAACTCTTTTTCCTTCGCCCAAATGCTATCGAGCCCTTCACAACTTTGCTTTGCCTCGACACAAGCTTCGCGATGATACCACGTGCACCTCCAATCGCCACCACCGGTTTTCAAGTCCAAATCGAAAAACCGCCTTGAATCCTTTTCAAAATGCAACTTCTCAATCTTGACGCATGTCACCTCGTCCTGTGATCCTCCTCGTCGGCAAGTCTCTCCCGCCTCCGATCCATTGGAAGTCTCTACTTGCACCAACGCCCGATCACCTTTAACTTGGTCAACCCCACCGTCTTGATCACCACCCACGGTTTTAAGGCTCAACCGTGAAACCGTCCGTGCTTCTTGCCTCTCCACATGTATGGTGTGGGTCACCCTTGACTTCACCCGGCCTGCTGATCATCTGGCCCCAAGTTTCCTACTTGTGCCCGATCCTCTCGCCGTTGACCGCCAAGTTGACTCCAGTAACCTACACATCATGAGACAAGCAAACACATTTCCCATCTCCTGCAAACTCTCCAACATCCTCACCAACTCCGGTTAGTCAAAACCATGATATGCACAAACTCATGCAATCCCCAGATTCCCGTATTTCAACTCAAACACAAATTCCATCAAAGTCAATTACTCATCACATATTGCAAACCATGGCACATATCCACATGAATTCTCAATCTCCCCCTTGATGAGTACATTGACAACACCAAATGCACAAAGATTAGAGATTGAAATGCAAATCCGAATAAGCACATCCAAATGGCCAACCCAAAGAAAAGATGACAAGTAGGCCATCTAGCAAAATAGGAATCGCAAAACCAAGAGTTGGCAAAGAAAGCGACTAGAGACACAAAGAGTGTGAAAAGCGCAAGAAAATGCTCAAGGACATGATATGCTCCCCCTCAACTTGTGATAGGTCTCATGTAATATAAAAAGAGTCATATTAAGTTTCTTAGCATTATTTGTGCATGACCCACAACTTTCTCCCCCTTTGGCAATGAACTCATCAAAAAGCAAAAGAACAAACATGCAATGAATGAAAATGCAAACCTAAGAAGCTTCAACAATTATGCAAACAAGCATTTAACCTTGCTAATCATATCCATAGAGCCATAAAGTGTAAAAGCAATAGCTCACAATCATACAAAGACCAAAAATAGATAGCAAGGCATAAACACCAAGATCTATATAAGCTAAGCAAAAAGATTGACTAGCTTAGATAGAATCAAATTTGCTTATCATGAGAAAAACTATCACCACATGTGTAAGTACTCCCATCCAAGGCAAAACGGGCATCAAGTGAATCAAAAGAAACTAGCCAGTCTCAATCCCAACTAGGGAAACAAGCATTCGCAGAAAATGAGCTTTACAAATGCTCACATATGCAACAGAGACTCATTTGATCAAGTGTTTATGGTTTACCCTCATGTGTCCTCTTATCCATGCGGAGGGTTGCACGGCTGGTTACGGCAAACACCTCGAGGCCTCAAGTCACAGTGTTTGGATTTAGCATTTTAGAATTATTTTGATCAAAGCACTTAGCAAATTTTTCATGATTTATTCACATGACAAAAGAGCATGCCTTTGCGGCAAAAGGAGCACACATTCCCACAATGTTCCATCATGAGCTAAACATTTGCAAAGCCTTCCATTTGGCAAACACAAGGTGCCAAAGCCAAGACATCCTCTAGACTAGCCTCAACACAAGTTTTGAAAGGGATAAAAGCAATTATACACATGGTGAGCAAGTCTTAACAAGTTTAGTTCATAAGGTTCACAAGAAGCTCAGTTTACCTTTAAGATTAGCAAGTTGCTCAAAAGAATCTATAACAAGCTATCTAGAAAATCTAAGCATGAGATATTACTATCACATCCACACAACTTAGCTCAAGCTCAATCATAGCAAAGAGAAATGCAAGAAAGCATAAGAATCAAAGCTCATCTACGAATGCATATATTACATATGAGATGCATTGCAAAAAGGTAAGATACATATATACAAGAGAACACCAACTCCCCCTTAAATGATGCCATAAGGATGGCAAACACCAAGCTCCCCCCGAAGAAAAGCAAATCTTGAAGCATCTAGGGGCTTGGTAAGGATATCAGCCAATTGGTTTTTGGTGTCGATGTATTTGACCTCAACATCTCCCTTCTCAACATTATCTCTCAGGAAGTGGAATCTCACATTTATGTGTTTGACCACATATTCGGCCTCTATGGTGGATTGGGCTACACTCGACTGCATACGAGAAGACCAACAGATCAAAGAAGTACCCAAGAAATGGCAAGTACCAGAAGTGCTCTTCCTACTAATTCTACACCCAGCAAAGTCCGCATCTGAATACCCAATAAGATCAAGAGATGAAGATGCAGAGTACCAAAGACCGAACTCAAGGGTGTATTTCAGATACCTAAAGATGTGCTTGACAGCCTTGCGATGACTCACCCTTGGGGAAGCTTGAAAGCGAACATAAAGACACACTGTAAAGTGTATGTCGGGTCTTGTTGCCGTCAGGTACAAGAGGGAGCCAATCATGCTCCTGTACTCCCTTTGGTCCACCGCTTCACAGTCTCCGTCAGGGTCAAGTGTCGTTGTTGTGGACATTAGTGTTGACAATGGCTTCACATTGACCATGTCAAACTTCTTCAGGAGATCCTTCGTGTACTTGGCTTGATGTATGAAGGTGCCTTGCTTGCACTGCTTGATTTGAATCCGAGAAAGAAGGTGAGCTTGCCCATCATGGACATCTGAAATTCACTTTCCACAGCTTCCTGAAATCTTTACCGCACCTCTTGCCTTCACTCTCTCTCTCTTGTCATCTCCAAAGGTTACATACTTCTTGCGCTTCAAAGGTGAGGCTAGAGAACCACTTTGCATCTCCGGTCATGTGGCGCAAACACCCGGAGTCCATTAGCCACTTGTTCTCTAGGCCTCCACCTGCTGCCTACAAAGAACGAGAAGGAAAAGTCAATGGCTCAGTGCTGGGGTTAGTCAAAAAGCATTTGGGAATCCAGCACTTCACCATACGACCGGTAGTAGTCATCACAGTTCTTTGCACATTATCATCCAAACGCATGGGACAAGAACCATGATGGGGAAAACGTGGCCTGTCAAAGCGTCTCGACTCAACCCTGGGGTTGTGAAGATAGAAATTATCTATGTGAAAGCCAAATCCACGCGAGCGACGCTCACCATGATGGGGAAAACGTGGGGCGTCAAAGCGCTGCTGAGCAAAGCCTCTATTTCGTGAATCAAAGCCATATGAGGAATGACCCTGTCCACGATAGGCATGAGAAAAAGAGCGAGGTTGAAAACCAACAAAATCATCATGATGCACATTCCTAGTTAACTCAGCTTGCATCCTCTCAATTCTCTTACGCCTATAACAGTACTCATCCAAGTGACCCTTACGACCATAGAACATGCAAATGTAGACACTCTTATGTTTAGGCTTAGCTTGCACAGTGGGTTTGGGTTTTGGCTTCTCAGCTTGCTTTGGGTTAAAGGAAGGATTGGGGTTAGGTGGATAGTATGTGTCAGTGGGTTTGATGGATTGTTCCTCATCCTTGTAGCTAGAGCTAGGCACAAACTTACCCACATTGTCACTCTCTTTGTCACACCTCTCAAATCCCAAGCCCAAGTTGTAGGTTGACCTACTAGCACTTTCTTTGACTCTTGCCAAGTCACTCTCAATCTTCTCCTTACTCACTAGGGTTCTTTGGAGCCTAGAAACAAGATAGTCATTTTCTTGGACTAGGACTTTGTTTTCCTCCCTAGTGATTACAAGCTTGTCCTTAAGGGAAACACACACTTCACATGGTGGTGGGAGAACTTTAGAGCGAGTCTCATTTAACAGCTTGGACTCGAGCTCTTTGACTTTGAGGGTTTGAGCTTCCAACTCACTAGTGAGCTTGGGGCACTTCTTACATGCACCCAAAAGAGTTGGTCTAGCCTTGAATTCATCAAGCTCTTTAAGGGCACTCTCAAGCTGACTGGCAACTTGAGCATGCACACTTTCCCTCTGTGCAAGATCATTCATCACAACTTGACAAGGCTCACACTCAGCAACAATGTCATCTGTAGCAAGCTTAGACCTAAGCGAAGTGATCTCATACTCAGCACTCTCCAATTTAGACTTAAGCTCTCTACTCTCACATACAGCGCTGCGAAGCTTATCATCTTGCATGAGCAAAACACCGTGCAAATGATCAAGTTCAGAAGAGAGCTCATCAAGAGTGGGAGGTACCTTGCTTGTGTCGGAGTCGGAGCCAGAGTCGGTGTTGTGGTCGTTCTTTGCCATGAAGACAAGCCCGGTGAAGTCGCCCTTCCTCTTGACTTGTGGCTTCTCAGCCTCCTCCTCCGAGCTTGTAAGGCATTCGCTTGATGTGAGGTCGACATCGCTCAAGGCGGCAACGCAGGCGCGTGCAATGGCCTTGGCGAACTTCTTGGAGTTCTTGCCTTTCCTGTAGAAGCAATTCTTCTTTTGCTTGAAATCTTCAGTGTTATTGTCGTGGTACCTGACCTTCTTCTTCTTCTTGGGGCAGTCAGCGATGAAGTGCCCAGGGTCACCACACTCGAAGCAGGTTCTTAAACCACATCCTCTTCTCTCCTTCCGGTTGTTGTAGAACTTCCTGAACTTCCTTGTGAGCAAGGACAGCTCCTCGTCAGGAATGCACTCCATCTATTCATTGGAAGCTGCAACAAGAGAAGACAAAACAAACTCCAAAGAAGACTTGTCCAGTAAGGGGTTAGTTCATACGAAGCACCACTGTGACTACCCTTTTGAGAGCTAGAAAGCAAAGCCATGCTAGAAGCAGGATTAGCAAGATTAGGACAAGACTTCCTAGACAGTTCATGAGATTTTAGCTTGCTATACAGCTGCTCACAGTCCAGGGTATGGAAATCAGCAGTTTCTTCTAGTGCAGCAATCTTAACCCCCCAAGCATTTTCATCAAGCGAGTACAGTAATTGCTTAGCTCTATCATTATCACTGTACACAAGGTTACCATAAGCCCGCAAGTTGCACACAATAGCCTCAAACCTACGAAAAGTGTCATCTAGTGACTCATCAGGTTTTTGTGCAAAGGTTTGGTACTGTCTATTGTAAGAATCCTTACGCATAGACTTGACTTGATTGGTACCATCATGGTACGTGCAAAGCTTTGCCCAAATGGCATCTGCAGTATCAAGATGAGCAACACGGTCATGTTCATTCCTACCTAGAGCAGAAAGCAGGATATTGACAGCTTTGGAGTTGTTTTCATACCTGGTTAACTCACCTACTGGCATGGTGTTGAGGTCGTCCGGTATGACATAGTCCTGTTCCACGATCTCCCAAATTGCACGTCCTTGGCTCAAGAGACAAGCCTTGGTCCATGATTTCCAGTAGGGAAAGTCCTCTCCATCGAACATCCAAAGCTTGACCACACGCTTCTCCATGTCGCCTTCAGATCATAAAGCTGGTTAAGGTCAACTAGTGATCAAACCTGGCTCTGATACCAATTGAAGGACCGAGAAGGTGACCAGAGGGGGGGTGAATAGGAGCCAATAAAAATTCTTCACAAGAACTTGGCCTATATCCCAATTACAACTCAAGCCAACCTCTAACCCGATCACCAAGGCTACACACACCAACTTGTGATGTGCTAACCCTTGGAGTGATCAACTACACCAATGGAACACAGCAGAAACAAAAGGGAACAGCAAAGACTTGAATCAGTCAAAGAGGCGCACGCAAGTCACCTTACTAGACTACCATCGGCAGTGCCGATCACAGCCATCGGCAGTGCCGGTAAAGCCCATCAGCAGTGCCGGTGAGGGATTCTCAAACGCAGTAAACAGAGCGCATCGGCAGTGCCAGTGCGGGGTTCGAACTCAAGCCACCGGCAGTGCTGATCGTGGCACCGGCAGTGCTGATCCGAATTCTGACCCACCGGTAGTGCCGGTCCTGGTCGTCGGCAGTGTGGTCGACCCCAACGGAACAGAAAAAGGTTTCGAGATTAGGCAAAAACTTGACCAAAACCTAATCAAACGAACTCCAAATGATGTGATTTTTGGATCAATGAATCCTCAACACATCACGACCCTAATCCTACAAGATCCACTCAATTGGCTCAAGCAATCATCATGAATTTCAGATTTTGTGCCAAGAACACCAAAAAGGGAAAACTTGAGAAATCCTTTAAATCGAAGATCCTAGAGCTATGTATTCGGTCAAGGACCTATGGGGATTTGTTCTAGCTCATCATAGCACCAAGTTTCCCATGAAATCCGTCCCAAAAACTAGCCCGAAAAGGAGATCAAAAAATTCCCACGAAAATAGCTCCAAAAATAGAGAAAAAGAGAAATTCGAGCTTTAGGGAGAGAGGAAGATCTTGAGCACGAAAATACTTCTCATACCATAGAAACATGCTTATAAGATCCATGGATACAAGGCTAGGAAGCCACCCTCTTCCACCCACTATTTGGAAGAGAAAGAGATGTCTCTCACACACCCTCTCCTCTCCTCTATTACATAAAGACCTCTCCTAGCACTTTGAATGAACACCTAACACAAGGCTAACGGGAAGAGGCACCTCTCCCACCAGCCACACCACTCCTTATATAGGCCTAGGGGTTGTCCTAAAGACCATCCTACCCCTCACCTACAATACACTATCACGTACCACCAGGGGCAAAACGGTCCAACTCTTTTTTTTCGCCCGAACGCCATCGAGCCCTTCACAACTTTGCTTCGCCTTGACGCAAGCTCCGCGATAGTGCAATGTGCACCTCCAATCGCCGCCACCGGTTTGGAGGCCCAAACCGGAAAACTGTCTTGCACGCTTTTTAAAGCGCAACTTCTCGATCTTGATGCGTGTCACCTCAGCCTGTGATCCTCCTCGTCAGAAAGTCTCTTCCATCTCCGGTCCATTGGAAGCCTCTACTTGCACCAACGCCCGATCACCTTTGACTTGGTCAACTCCACCGTCTTGATCACCACCCATGGTTTTGAGGCTCAACCGCGAAACTGTCCGTGCTTCTTGCCTCTCCACGTGTATGGTGTGGATCACCCTTGACTTCACCCGACCTCCTGATCGTCTAGCCCCAAGTCTCCTACTTGTGCCCGACCCTCTTGCCGTTGGCCACCAAGTTGACTCCAGTGACCTACACATCATGATACAAGCAAACACATTTCCCATCTCTTGCAAACTCTCCAACATCCTCACCAACTCCGGTTAGTCAAAACCATGACATGCACAAACTCATACAATCCTCAGATTCCAGTATTTCAACTCAAACACAAATTCCGTCAAAGTCAATTACTCATCACATATTGCACACCATGGCACATATCCACATGGTTTCTCATGCTAGTTATCGGCGAGCAACTCTCCCTGGCCAAGAAACAGATTGAAAGGCTGCAGACCGACCACAAGGAAGCGGCCAAAGCTCTAGAGCAAAGCCGTGCTGATGTCGTCGGTAAGATCACATATTAACTTTCATTTGCTTTTTGCTCACTCTATCGCTGAAGATTTTATATGTGTCTTTAGCTCGCGATAAAAAAGTCACCGACCTAAAGAAGTTGACTTCAAACCAGCAAAGATTCTTGGATGCTCTGAATGCTGAGAAGGGTGATCTCTCCAAGTTGGTCGGAGAGCAAAACTCCAAAATCACTTGGCTGGAGAAGAAACTGGAGGAAGCCGAAGAGAAGATAGAGGAGTCTAAGAGCATCTCCAAATCTTTCAAATGTAATCTTGCCAGTAAGCCCTCCATCATATATTCATTATTTCTCTTGCTGACTTTAGATTCTGACTTTTTGAAAAACTTTTGCAGCATTGTCTTATGGCGCTCGAAAAGCATTGGATTATATCCACGCTAACCAAGTGGAGAAGACTGGTCACTCCTTGGAGTATCTGCTGGAGCATGCTTCAAAAGCAATTGCTAACAATACCCGGAGGGTGGGGACCGAGGTCGGGAGCCAAGTGCTGGCTATTTGCCAATCTTGGTCTCCTGCATTGCCATTGGATAATATTAAGGAGGGCTTCAACCCAGACTTGACAATAGACCAATGCCAATTGCTTATGGACTCTCTGCTGGAGACCTCTCGTGCTTCGGTTGATAGTGTAGAGGTTGATCCGATCGCGCCAACTCCTCCAGCATCTGTAGAAGTAGAATTGCAGGATGGTGCCTCCTCTCCTTCAAAGGAGTTGTAATATCTATAATGTCAGAAAACATTAGTAGAATTTATGTAGGAAGACAATATTATCTCCATGTAAATAATAATTCTTATGCTTTCTTAGTTCGTAAACAAGTTGAAAGATCGACAAAGTAGTCATAAGGCAATCTCCTGTTACTTAAAGCAAATCAATCAGTACATAGCTGCGTTACTCGCGCTTTAGCACTTAGATCTTTTTACCATAAGTCTTTTAGAGATAAAGATAGAAGTTGCAATCGGTCTGCTTTAGCATATTAGGTTGTAATTCATAGCCGCGTAACAAGCAAAATCAATCAATCGACACATGACCTCTCGCTCTTTGGGTTCAATGTAGTAGCAGTCTGTTGTGTAGTATGAATTGTATAACCATGATGTTAGGCGTTAGACCAAAAAATCCTAAGACCATATCAAAATATGAGAAATCAGTCGGAAAAAATCCAAAACCAGAGTTTATCAAGGTTAAGGAGTAATGGGACATTATTACTAGCCCCCTGGCTTGATTGTTTAATATTATAAGTTAAGGAATCGAGACAAATAAGAATGAAAGTCATCAATAAATTTTTCATCAAAAAGACCGAAGTTTCAGTCAATAATAATGTATGAGAATATAAAAGATAGACTAAGTATAAAAACGACGTAGCTGATTTATGTTCCATGAGTTTGGTATATCATCGCCATCTTCATACATCAGTCGATAAGCCCCCGGCCGAGTGACTTCTTTAACCACATAAGGTCCTTCCCACTTAGGAGATAATTTGTGCTGATTCTTGGTTGATTGCACTCGGTGTAGCACCAAATCCTTAATATGAAACTGGCGACTGCTTACACTCTTATCGTACTAACGTCGCAAGCCTTGTTGGTATAGCGCTGACCAAAACAGAGCGCGATCATGGAACTAGTCTACCACAATCAAATCAATCTCTCGGTTTTCTTCAGAAAGCTTCTCGTCGTTGTTGACCAACCTCCGCCGCCAATATCCTGGAACCCTAGTTCTAATAACTGATTCTCGCGATCGCCGTCCCTCCTTCCGTCCCCTTTGGCTCTTGATAATTATCTTCCTTTTATACTCGATGGGATTAGGTCAACTTCCACCGACTCTAGCTCATACTGGGCTGGGCCTTCGTCTTTCCTGGACCGGATCATGTTTTCGTCATCTTTCCCTGCTGTGCCGATCGGCGCAAGCATCGCGCCGATCGGCGCGGCTCCGCATCTGGCCCATCTTCGTTACTCTTCAGCTCTTTATCCATAATTGCCCTGTTTTACACCTGTTTCCTGTGATTACATCCAAAACAGAACAACTACAAATATATGCAAATATGAGGTTAATTGTTAGTCCAAACCACCAAATTAAGACGCAAAACATCCCTTATTGGTAGATAAAATGGGCATCTAGAAACCACCAACAGTCGTATCCCTTGACTCACGCTGATACCAAGTTTACCTCGGTCGGCAGCATAGCCTCGGAACCATAGACCAATGAGAAAGGTGACTGGCCAGTAGCCCGACTGACGTTAGTACGCAACCCCCAGAGAACTAAAGGCAGCTCTCGAACCCACCGATCGGCGTAAGGTTTGAGCCTGTCAAATATCCGAGGCTTCAACCCCTGAAGAATCATACCGTTGGCCCATTCGATCTGCCCATTGCTTTGAGGATGAGACACTGACGCAAAGTGGATTTTTATTCCCATCTCATCGGCAAAGTCACAGAACTCCTGAGATGTAAACTGAGTACCATTGTCGGTGATGATATCATGAGGGACCCCAGACTGAGTGAAGACATCTCTGACAAACTCGACCGCTTTCTTTGAAGTTATCTTGCCGATCGGCTTCGCTCCACTTGGTGAATTTGTCAATAGCAACAAACAAATGAGTGAACCCGCCTGGCGCTTTCTTGAAAGGACCGATAATATCAAGCCCCCAGATTGCAAAAGGCCAAGTCATAGGTATCATCTGAAGTTGCTGCGAAGGCACATGTGTCTATTAAGCAAAGAATTGACAGCCTTCACACTTCCGAATGACCTGGTGTGCATCTTCGACCACCATAGGCCAATAAAACCCTTGCCGGAAAGCCTTGCCGACCAAAGTCTTGGAAGCTACATGATTGCCACATACTCCTGAATGGATTTCTTCCATCAACACTTTGCCTTCTGGTATCGAGATGCACCGCATCAAGATGTTCACTCCTCCGCTTCTATAAAGCAGATCGTCCACCATCAAGTATCCTCAACATTTAGCCTTCAACCTCTATTGCTCATTAGGATCTGTAGGCAGCGTGCCCTTGCTCAAAAATTGGACAATCGGGTCACGCCAGTCGGTCTCTATATTGTCATCGCTTATGGGCTCAGGAACATCGGTCGCCAAGACATCAGACTGAGGAGAAATAGTGAGGGAATCAAGGGTGTGTAAGAAAACACCGGGTGGGACAATCGATTGAGATGATCTCATCTTGGCTAATTCATCACCCGCTTGATTATTATCTCGAAGAACATAAGTGAACTTCAGTCCATTGAATTTGTCTTCGAGCTTCCTTACTTCTTGGCAGTAAGCACCCATGTTATCATCCACAGAGTTCCAATCCTTGGAGACTTAGTTAATGACTAGAGCCGAGTCACCAAAGATATCAAGACGCCGAATGCCGAGCGAAACAGCAATGCGCAGACCGTGCCGGAGGGCTTCATATTCCGCAGCGTTATTAGACACGCGAAACATAATCTGGAGGACGTATTGTAATTTTTCTCCTGTGGGTGAGATAAACACAATTTCTGCACCTGCCCCAGGTAATTGGAGAGATCCATCGAAATACATTTTCCAGTATTTGATATCTTGCGATGCAGGCGGCATTTCAATCTCTGTTCACTCGGAAATGAAGTCGACCAACGCCTGTCCTTTGATTGCCGAGCATGGTGTGAACGTGATGTTACACCGACCAAGTTCGACCGCCCACTTGGCAATCTTTCCTTCGGCTTCTCAGTTATGAAGGATGAGCTTGAAAGTAATGTTTCAACTTCCTTGAGGTGATCAAGAGCGCGTATAGCAACTTCAAGATCTTGTGATATCGTGTTTTGGGGGCACTAAGAACCTCACTAACAAAGTAGACCGGGTGTTGTACATTTTGTATGTGGCCCTCTTCCTCTCGGTCGACCGTTAAAACGGTACTCACAACTTGAGTTGTGGCTGATATGTAGAGTTGAAGCTTTTCTTGTGGCTTCGGAGGCACCAAGACTAGAATATTGCTGACGTGGACCTTCAACTCATCCAATGCCAATTGCGTCTCTGCAGTCTAGATGAAGTCATCCTGCTTCTTCAGCAATTTAAAGAGCGGTAGACCCCTGACCCCCAGTCGGGAAATAAAGCGACTCAGGGATGCCATACATCTGGTCAGCTTCTGAACATCCCTCCAAGAATTAGGTGACCCCATATCAAGGATCGCCTTGATTTTATTCGGGTTAGCCTTTATACCTTATTTTGAAATAATGTAACCGAGTAGCTTACCCGAAGGAACCCCAAAAAGACACTTTTTAGGATTCAGCTTCATCGAGTAACGTCTCAAATTGTCAAAAGTCTCTACCAGGTCAGAGAGAAGTTCTTCAACCTTCGAGTTTTTACCACAATGTCATCTACATATGCTTCTACATTCCGACCGATCTAAGCTTTGATGCAGTGTTGAATACCACGTTGGTAAGTCACGCCAGCGTTTTTCAAACCAAACGACATGGTAATGTAGCATTAGGCGCTAAAGGGAGTTATGAAGGAAGTCTTGATTTGATCATCGACTTTCAGTGGGATCTGGTGATAGCCTGAATAGGCATCCAAAACGCATAAAAGCTCACACCCGGCTGTTGAGTCTACAATCTGATTGATACGTGGCAGAGCGAAGGGGTCTTTAGGATAGGCCTTGTTCAAATCAGTATAATCAACGCACATCTGCCACTCTTTATTCTTTTGGTGTATAAGGACTAGATTTGCCAGCCAATCTGGATGGTACACTTCCTTTATAAACTTAGCATCTAATAACCTAGCTATCTCCTTCTTCATGGCGTCCTTGCGGTCTTGTGCAAACCTTCTAAGTCTTTTCCTGACAGGGGTGGCCCCAGGAGGCACCCTCAATTCGTGCTCAATCTTTTCCCTAGGAACTCCCGGCATGTCAGAAGGTTTCCATGCAAAGATGTCCCCATTTTCCTGGAGGAAAAGAGTGAGCGCGAGTTCCTATTTCTCATCGAGGTCGGCCCCGGCATAAGTGATCTTAGCAGGGTCTTCTGGGTCGAGCGTGATATCCTTAGTAGGGACGTCGTCCGTCTATATCTTGTCCCTGGTGGGCTTCTTCATGGGGATTTTTGCATTGGTCTGCTCCTCATTGTCGACTTCCTTCTGGATCTCCAGCCGGTCAGACAGCATCAACTATTGGCCGGCGATCTTGCAACTCTGCACATCACAATCAAAAGAATTTCGAAGATCAGAGTGGAGGGAGATTATTCCTTTAGGGCCTGACATCTTGAGCGTGAGGTATGGGTAGTGCGGGACCGTCATGAACTTTGCCATTACTGGTCTGTCAAGGATAGCATGGTATGCTGACTCGAAGTCGGCCACCTAGAATAGAATACGCTCAGTCCTCAAGTTCTCACGGGTTCCAAAGGTGACAGGCAAAATGATCTGTCCAATAGGAACTAAGGTCTTGCCGGGCACGATCCCGTGGAAGGGTGAGGAACTCGGCTGGAGGTCATTGATCGATAAGCCTAGCTCCGTGAGGGTCTTGGTGAAGATCAAGTCCAGACCGCTTCCTTCGTCGATGAGTACTTTGTTCAACTTGACCTCCTTCATCGTGGCTGAGTGTACCAGCGGGTAGCGACCTGGCTTGGGCAGGTGCCTGGGGTGATCCAACCGATCGAATGTGATTGGTACCTCAGACCACCTCATGTATTTGGGCGTAGCAGACTCTACGGAGTTGATCTCACATAGTTCTAGTTTTTGCTTGTGCTTGGACATGTAGGCATCCGGGCCTTCAAAGATGAAGTTGACTTCCTTCCGGGGCTCCTAGAACTCTCCTTCTTCGTCCTTGTTGTCACCGTCTTTAGCCTTGTATTTGCCATTACGCCTTGGCGGATCCTTGGCCACCTTGAGCGCGGCAGTCGCGAAGCCCTTTAGTCGGTAACAGTCCTTTGCTTTGTGGTTCCCCTTTGGGTGCCATAGGCACGAGCCACTTAGGAAGTCATCCATGGTCTGCTGGTTCATCTGAGGGTTTTTCTGGGATCAGTCTACCGTGGCGACCATGTTGTCAAACTTCCTTTTCTTATCCTTCTTAGAGGACTCCGGCCTGTCCGAGCACTTCTCCTGGCCTTTGCCGCGGATGTCATCCAGCGCCGACTCGCCTGATGTGAACTTATCAGCGATCTCGAAGCACTCCCGAGCAGTCAACTAGAGGTCATGATTCCTCCGACCAATCTCCTGGACCAGGTCATCGCTGCATATGCCTCCTTGGAAGGCAGCAACGATCTGCTGATCCGAGACATTAGGGATCTCGGTCTTCTTGGCGCAGAACCGCTTGATATAGTCGCGCAGGGGCTCGTCAGACTTCTGCTTGATCCGAGTGAGGTCGAAGTGATTGTCCAGACGATCACAAGTAGCTTAGAAACTTTCTATGAGCTTCCTATTGAGGTCTCCCCAAGAGGTGACCGATTTCTCTAGAAGAGATATGATCCAAATCCGAACGGTCGGGTCAAGGCAGACCGGTAGGTAATTGGCCATCACGAAGGTATCACCCCTGGCTGACCGAATCATCGTGCTATACAGCTGAAGCCACTCTCGGGGGTTGGTCTGACCATCATATTTTTTGATGGGAACCGACTTGAATCCTTTCGGCCACCGAGCTATGCGAAGCTTAGGTATATAGGCCTTGATGTCGTTGAATTCTTCATCGCTCGGAGTAGTTGAACTTCTATGTTGGTTAGGAGATGGAGATAAGAGACGATTATGACGTGGGCCAACATCATCATCATGGCGACGATGTCGATTATCTCCATCACGATTCTCGTGCCGGTCCCGATCGTCACGTCGATGTCGGTCATCGCGGGTGTTTCTTGGAGGTGGATCATGTCGGTCTTCCCGTCGATTGTCAGTCCTCCGATCGCGGTGCTCCTCCTCGTGGCATCAATCATCCCGAGCCCTCTCATCGTAACGGGAGTTGATGGTATCCCGACCGTCATGGATGCTGAGGGAATTTCTCATATCCTCATGCCTTCGTTGATCACGTGATGTCGCGTGACTAGAACTGGACACCGACTGTGATTTGTCCCTGGCCGCATCTTGGGCTACGGTGGCCTTGAGCATAGCCACCACCTTCTGCATCGTGGGCGTCTGATATGCTGCATCAGCCATCAAGGTGTCGAGCAATGTTTTAGCCCCGGTGATGTTGTTCTGCGGGGTGTCATAGACCTTGATGCCGTCTACTTCGATTTTAGGTCCAAGGTCCAGTTGGCGTGCAAGGCGGGATCCACGCGATCCTTTCAGTCGGCGGTGATATCCTTCTGACAAGTTGTTGTCTTGGGGGTTTTCTTCCCTATGGCCTTCTTCTGCGTGTTCTTCTACGCGGCCATCTTCTTTGTGACCGTCTTCACGGTCACCCTCCTCATCGTTGTCTCCTGATGGATTCTCCTCCATATCTACCATGTTCACGGTCAAAGGGTATAAGAAGTCAGATCCGATCGAATCCTCATCAAAGGAATGGACCGACAATAGGCCGTACCCGAAGGATAGGTCTGTTTTGTCGAATCCGAGTGGAGCCAACGCTGGGATCAGATCTGACGAGTTCGGTGACCGCGCCATAGAACCAGCTGCGACCGAGTCGGATCGGTAGTTCTCTAGACCTAGCTCTCCGTTGGTGTCGACGGTGAAGTGGAGTGATCCAAAGGAGATCTTGAAGTCCGGCAAGTACTGGATGTTTGGAGTTTTGGCCATCGTAGTCGACGGAGAATCCCGGCGAGCCTTGTCCCCTACCTGGCGCGCCAACTGTCGAGGCTTCATCTCGGCAATATATTTATAGGGCTACGTCGAGACTAAGAACTATGATGGTTGCAAAAGACACCTAGTTATACAGGATCAGGACCCCTCAATGAGAGTAAAAACCCTACGTCCTGTGTTCTGTGGTTTTATTGCTTGTAATGTCCTGTCCCCGATGGGGGGTCCCTGCCACCTTATATATCCGATCGGCAGGGGGTGCATGAAGAGTCCTACTCATAGTCTACACGAATTTACATAGAAAGTCTATCTCTAATTGCCTTATGCTCCAAGCCGAGTCGGTCGGGTTCCCTTATTGGTGAGGTACCCGGTCGGTCACCGACTTTAGCATATCTATGGACACCCGGAAGGTAAGTATTCCACACATGGCAGCATATAACCACGAATGATTCTTCACAGACGCCATGCAAGGGTGGGGCCGGAACCCACTCTAAAGTCCACCTCTTTGGGATTTCACCTCCCGAGAAGTCAACAGGCAGCATACCTATACAATAACCTAAACAAACAAACCCTAAGAAACTAATACTCAGCAAGTCATACCCGTCAAAATGGCATGCTAAGGCTGACATCTAACATGCAGAGGGCTGACCAAAGGTTGCTGGAATAATTGCAAAAACAGCACTAATAATGGATCCTAATTTCCAAATTTTAGCCATGTTAAAAGGGGTTTTGCATAAAATAAGTATTGTGCAACTAAGCTACATCAAGCATGGTTATCATACAATTTAAATGAAGTACAAAACAGCAAGTATAATAATCATTATTTTACTTTTTACTATGATGTGACAACGCTCACAAGTGGTACTCAATAACCGCGAGGGATGATGACTCGAATTGATTTACATCATGCAGGAGAAAACCCAAGCAAACAGTGCATGCACACTCCAAGGGGTCACATATGACAACCTTTCGTGAGATACCACAGAGTCGGTCCGAGGCCCACCTCTCCTGAGTACATGTCCTCCATGCGATACCCAGTATACGTGGTTAGATAAAGTAACCTACCACCAATCATCCACCCACAAACCACCATACGCATGTTGTCATTCCCAAAGAGAGGTGAGATACGTCCAACAAGTTCAAAAATTAAGTTGCATCGGTTTACTAGTGCTCATATCACTAGCATGCAGTTGGTATTGACTTGCTCAACGAGGCCATGCTTGAACGTTCCTTAACCGACACAAACAGGGCTATAATGAACAAATGCCAACCTTGTCACCTAAACCTACACATACACTTCCCCATTCGGTCTCAAATTAATCCATCATGATGTGAGAGTTACAAGTAATAATTCCGAAACCATGCTATATCGGGTTGTCTCCATACCACTCAATTTTTACTACCGATGACTCGATATTAAGCATAGAAAATTCTAACGAGTGGCTGTAAAAGTGAACCCATACTCATAGGATTTAGTTTAACTACATGCAACTAGAGTTTCAATCATATCCTACATGTAATGCATAATACATGATGCGCATATAGTGATACAAAATAAAAGCTTTAAAAACATAGGAGTGCACCGGGGCTTGTGTTGGTTCAGGTCGTTGTTAGTATCCTCAGGGGGGTTAAGCTCAACACCGGGCTCCTCCGAAATGATCTCCACCTCCACGTTCCCATTGTTGATTCCTATTTATGCAATGCAATGCAATAAGGATCAGAGATGATTCATGACATTTCCTGAAAAAATACATGATATGGGATGATGCATGCAATAAAAATATGGTGGGCGTAGTAGGATAGGATATAGAAGATTTTTCATATATTCTTCATTTAGTCCATACGATGCAAAGCGGGTTTTCTACCAATGATAGTGCAATTGATGTAACATATTTAACTAACAAAATGAACATGAACATGATGACCAGAGGCAAAATAATATAAATAAAACCTAAACTAACAGAGAGAAATATGCACATGTGATTGCTTATAAAACATATAAGCTCAAGTTAATCAAATTCACAAAAATGCCATTACAAGATATTTAATGAAGCAACTAAGATTAAACATGGTTCTGGAAGACATATGCTAATGGCAAAACTATATGTTACAGGGGACATTATATTAGATTTATGCACCAAAGTTTATGGCAAGAACATGTACCATTATTTTCTAATTAAAATAGTGAAAAGACATAAATGACAATTGCAGAGGAATTATTTGGAAATGAAATATGCCTCATTGTGAGATGCTTGCAAATAGTGAAGTAAACAAAAGATTAATATTTAATAATATTCTAATAATGAGTTTATGATTTATTTTCCATTTTTGCTCATTAAATGTATGCATAAATAAATATGCGGTTTTTTTCTCATTTATTATTTTAGTAAAATACTACACATTCTATGGAGTCCAAAATATATTTATGTGACATAAACAGAATTACTTGGATATCAAGAACTGTGACATTCTGGTCCAGGGCATACTAGGGTGATAAAATGCTCATACCAATAAGTTGAAACTTCTTTTCCAGAAGCTCATCTCCAAAGAACTATAAGGTTAAGCATGCTTAGCCTGGAGCAATTTAGGGATGGGTGACCGTTTCGAAAGTTCTTCCAGGGTGTGCATGAGTGAGGACAAAGTACGCAGAAAAGATTTGTGTTGGTCTGTGAGGAAAGTTATGAGGTCCTAAAGAGTTGCTGGGCGTAAGCGGGCCCAACCTCGGAGGAGGCCGGACGTTACAATTGGTATCAGAGCCGACTCTTGTGGTTTCACGAGTGCATGGGGTCGCAGTTGCGCCATGCAAGGGATGCATGGCTGGTGTGGGTCCAGAGTGGTCACACAGCATGACACATGCGCTGTTACTGGGCACACTGACATGGCCAAGATGGGAAAGTTCCTGACCTGGGGTGACCGATGAGGATGTCGGTCTCCTAAGAGGGTGAGAGTGTGACATCCTGGCCTAGGGCTGAATAGGATTGATAGAGTACTCATACCAACAAGTTGCAACTTCTTTTTCGGAAGCTTATCTTTAAAGAACTTTGGGGTTAAGCGTGCTTAGCCTAGAGCAATTTAGGGATGGGTGACCAACTAGGAAGTTCTTCTCGGATGTGCATGAGTGAGGGAAAAGTGTGTAGAAAAGACTCGTGTTGGTCTGTGAGGAAAGTCTTGAGGTCATAGATAGCTATCAAGTGTAAACGGGCCCAACCTCGGAGGGTCGAGACATTACAAGAACCGAAGATCGATAGAAAAGTGATGCTTTTATGACAAGTTTTGTCACGACTAGTTGCCGGTCTACCATTTTTTACTCTACACATATCTACTACCATGCATAAGTAGAGACACATGCAAATATGGTACATACAAGATCCGGAGTACTACCCTAATTATCATGATTAAGATAGCATCTAAATACTTAGCCGATGTACTAAGCATTAGAACAAGCGCATGAAAGACGATAAAATCCAGGTAATCAAATAGCCAAAACCATTCATCAACATATTCAATCATACTTCAATAGACATATTACAAGATACATCACCATCTAGTAGGCCTACCTTGATGGATAACCTCAAGCACGAGCGGTTCTTGAAACTCCAAGCCCTCAATCTTGCGATTATCGACTTGGCTATGTTAGCTAAGCTAAGCCCTAGCAATTAGAGATCATGAAGAACGGGGCAAAGCACCGGTGGCTCTAAACTCATGATATCTGTTGTCCCTCTGGCGCAGTGTCTCACATCCTATGTTTTTACAAGTATTTATATGATTGTACGATGAGACAAAGTCGGTTTCTTGGGAAACAGACCATGTCACGATCGGCATAGAGTCAGTGCTGATTAGTGTGACTTGTGTTCAACCTGTTATCTTCTCTAAGTCGGTTCCTAAGTCTTCTCTAGCTTCTGTGTAGGCCTTCTTATCATGTTCTTCGAAGTGTGGGCTTGCATTGCACATTTTGAATGTTGAAGTTTTCTTTTATCTCTTTGTGATGAATATCTTTAAAGATTGGTACGAATAACTTTCTTCTAGAAGAACTTGCAGGTGGGCCAGCCTTGATCAGCGCAAATTACCCTTGTGATGATTGGCACCTGGGCCTTTTCTACTACAACTTGCCTCTTTTAGGTCCAAGTCTGTTGTTGTGTCTAGAATATTGTCTTTTCAACTTGTTTCTGCAATAAACATCCAAAATAACATATATACGAATATATTGCTATTATCAAGGGTTAGTGACCTAAAATTCTAGCATTTTTGCTCTATATAGGATGCTATTGACATATAAAATGGTGCCTGAAATGACGTCAATAGCTTGCTCCCCAGCTGGCTCTGACCAGCCAAGCTAGTGCACTCACGCGTGCTGGGCGCGGCAGCGGTGGCATGGCTGAGGCAGTGAGCCGAGGCAACGACAATCTCGCAATCATCCACCGCCATTCGGAAAAAAATATCACCTCTAGTGACAAATAATTTTTATTGACGTCAAGTCTATACCTCCTAGTGACGGGTTTTTTGCCCACCGTCATTCAGAAAAAAAATATCTAATTTGACTAAAAGTCTGTTTTTCTAGTAGTGTGAGGAGGAGAGGAGTGTGCTTAGATGGTGGGTGGCTGGGTGTGGGTGTGCGTGTTTGGCTGCTGCTGTGTATTCGGTGGGAGAGGAAGCCGGATGATAAGGTGGCCCCACGGCCAAGAGAACTGGGTTGATGGAAGAATCTTTCACTAGGAATGCTATATCCTGGAATACTATCACATGCTAGCTGCTAGCCCACTTTTTGTTGTAGCTATAGCATTATCCATCATCATCAGCTCGTATATATTCCGGTATAAACCCGCGGGCTAGCAGCAGATACAACAAGAAGTGGGCGATGGGGGCTCATCGTCTTCTGCTCTGCCTTGTGACATGTATGCAGGTGCTCGTCGGCACCGTCGCCGCCGGCCCTCGGCCGCCAGCGATGTATGTTTTCGGGTCTTCAATAGTGGACGTCGGCAACAACAACTACCTGCCGGGGGCGGCCGTCGGCAGGGCCAACAGGCCCTTCAACGGCATCGACTTCCAGGGCTCCATCCCCACCGGAAGGTTCAGTAATGGCTACAACACCGCTGACTACGTCGGTATGCGTATATACATAATTTTCTGTATTTAATTATGAACATGGACAGATTTCCTGATTCAGGCTTCCTTAGGATTGGAATATTTTTGTTGGAAAAACAAAGGATTTCGATTCCTATCGAAACAGACTGCATCCATATGGTTTTCTTGTCCTATATTTTCTTATTCCTACGTTCCAAAGGAGTCTTAAATTCTATTGGCTTGTGCTGTAGCAAAGAACATGGGATTTGTGTACAGCCCTCCTGCCTATCTATCGTTGGTACCGAGCTCCTTATCCGGCCCTCTGGTCTTTACTGCTCTCAGCAGTGGTGTTAACTATGCTTCCGGAGGATCTGGGATCCTCAATTCCACAGTAAGAATCACACCACTACTAATCTATGCATCTTATTACTAGTAACTATGGGGAGTGTACATATATGATGTCTGCAGAACGCCGGAAACACCATCCCGTTGTCGAAGCAGTTGCAGAACTTTGGGGCCACCAGGGCCAAGATGGTCGCCGCGGTGGGTGCCGTCGCGGTAGACAACCAGCTCTCCAGGTCCATCTTCCTTGTCAACATTGGCAACAACGACTTCTATGTCTTCGCGGCGGCAGAGCGGGCACGGAATCGATCAGACGAAGACCAGCGGAGGGACGCCGTCGCACTCTACGCCAACCTCATCTCCAACTACTCCGCCAGCATCACGGTCTGATCACACACATCAAACCATTCCATTCTTTTTCTCAAAATTAATTACTGTGTTCGCTTCTTTTACTAGCCTTGTGTGTTATTGAAAATGGAGTTCTCTTCTACCATGAATAGTGACAACATATCTTTTTTATGAGGCCGTAATATGAATATATATTTTGTTTCCAAATTAATAAAGACAGTATAAACGTAGATACTCATATGCATGTACTGAGTCCTCACCCTTATAAACATGCGTATGCACATACTATCCTATGAGCGTCTTCGAAAAACTAAGTCGGTTTGATCTTAAGAATTACGAAGTCAACATAGCTGTAGGGATGTCGCCTTCAACTAAAAAAATTAATTAGGCATAAATACAACATTTGTGTCAAATCTGAAATTTGAAAATAGATGGGTTGATTTCACCATAATGAATCTAACCACGTGAGCTAAGATCAATTTACGAAATATCAATATATTCTAGCTTCTAAAATAATTATTCATTTGATTCACTTAACTAAGCTTGATTAGCATGCGTATGCAGGAGATGTATTCGATGGGCGCCCGGAAGTTCGCCATCATCAACGTGTGGCAGCTGGGTTGCGTGCCGGCAATGCGAGCGCTCACCCCAACGGGCGCGTGCTCGGACCTCCTCAACGAGCTCGCCGCCGGCTTCAACGACTCCGTCCAGTCCCTGCTCGCCAGCCTCGCCGGGAAGCTGCCCCGCCTCGTCTACTCCCTTGCCGACTTCTACAGCTTCACACATGACGTTCTGGCAAACCCCGGGGCGTCGGGGTTCACCGACATCGCCCACGCGTGCTGTGGGGGACGGTGCACCACCAACTCCACGCTCTGCGTCGACCGCGACCGGCATGTGTTCTGGGACGGCGTGCACCCGTCTCAGCGGACGGCTTTCCTCGCGGCCCAGGCGTTTTACGACGGGGCGGCCAAGTATACCACTCCCATCAACTTCAAAAAACTGGCCCAGTCCAGTTAGTGAAACCATATACTAGCAATCTAGAATTATATGACTAATCAGGTTGGGAAAGGATCATCAATTTTTTATGATACCATGTGTAACCTAAGTACATGTAATATGTGTTTAATATTTGGCCTAAGGGAAATTTATCTAAGGGGGCATTTGGATATCTAGAATTAGATCGAATAGAAACTATTTCCAGGGCCCGGCCTGTTTGACTCCACGTATCAGACCTTTCCGTTCATTTTCAACCGTCAAAATGGTAGCTTGTCTTATATTACGACCTCGGAGACCCAAAAGTCTCTAAATCGTACCTCTCCCGATCCCATCTCGACCGCACCGCCTCCGCGTTGTGCTCAAGCCGGCCTCGCCGTCGTCGTCACAGGCTTCCCCGGCTTGAGTTGCCCATGTCGTCGTCGTCCTCGCCTCAGACTTGCCGCCATTTGCAACTGGCGCACAAGCCGCCATTCCACAAGACCTTTCACAAGCGCGCGCGACGGCGTGATCGAGAGCTTCCCAGCCATGCTCCTGTTGCCTGCTACTAGCAGTCGTTGACAATTTGTCGCTTGCCGATCGCCCGTATTTGGGTCGTTCATACATGCATCGGCATCCAATCCAGCCTCAAATCACTGACTTCTAGTGAACAAGGGCAAAATTCCTTTGGTACATGTCTTTCTTACTCACCAAGGCATCTCCTCGTTATATTCTTGCCGTGGATTTACAACGAAGCTCCTCAGATTTGAAGTTTCCTCGCCTCTGATGATACCTTGAAATTCCCCATCGATCTATTGCTTGCCCTATTGTTGTGATCCTCTACGATAATTTACACCTCTGCGAACTCCTCCGGAATAAGATGATGCTCACAAGCCCTTTCATTCCCTCTCGCTCCCTCGTCCACCTCCAATTCGCCATTGACGAGCACAAGCTCTGCAACTGCTCTCCTCTCCCCATTAGTAATGTTATTATGGTCTTTGCAACACGAAAGCTAAAATGATGGTACCGTTTCGATGCTCTCCGAAAGGCAGTAGGGCAAAGCCTCCATCCAGCGTCGTGCTCGCCCCTGCCAATGGCAGACAACTAGTTTTATGTTTTACACTATTAGAGAGAGAGATTATGTACTCCCATCTTCGTGTGTTAGAGAGACAGAGAGAGAGAGCACGCGTTATGACTGTGAGCACGTCATAATTGTATTGTTTTTTTAACTCATAATTGTATTGTTGATTCAATTTTTGACTATCCAAACAACATATGTAATTTGATTTCTAGAAAAACATTCCATGTGCATCCAAACAGGAAAAATGGAATTGAAACAGATTCTAGATGATTCAATTCCTTTCAAAATCAGCATCTGAATTTAAATGAAGGAATTAGTTTCAATTCATGGGATCCAAACAGGCCCTAAGAGACATTCAGAAACAGCGGTTTCATTCACAACATACTCATATTCATATTTTTGTTTGCACACTATGATTTTGGATACTCTCGTCTGTGTCACACTATTACCGTTTAACAATTGTTTTCAACTTTTTTATCTCAATGCATAAAACATATTAAAATATGAATTTTTGCACAAATATACATTGTTGCATTCTCTATCATTAAAAAATAGAGCTAGATTTTTTTTTATTATTCACATGATTTGCTCATTATTTTAATACTTAATTTGTCGAGCAAGCCATGCCAACAATAACAAAAAAAAATATGTCTATATTTTTTTATGATAGTGAATACAACAATATATGTTTGTGCAAAAATTCAAATATCAATGTATTTTGTGCAATGAGATAAAAAAAGTTGAAGGTAATTGTTAAATGGTAATAGTGTGCCACAGATGAGAGCATCCAAAATCGTAGAGTGTCTCAGATAAAAACATGATTGCGAGTGTGTTGTGAACGAAACCGCTGTTTCTCAGTGTCTCTCAGATAAATTTCCCTTGGCATAAAGAGGTGCATCACTCGTACTTTTTGCAAGCCACTTATTCGTGCAAGCTCTCTAGCCAATCGTAATACTGAAAATCTTAGTGTGGTTGTGGCAGTAATATATGTACATTGTATCCTCGTGTCATATATTTTTCCTGTTGGTTATCGACTTCAACATGTTGGCCCCCCTATGCCCAATTCCTTGCTCCGCCCCTGCACCCGTCCGCCTTTGAGTCCTCTCAATATTGGACGTACAACTAAAAGATATTAAGGGTGGCGCTGGATCGTCTTTTCTATCTGGTGTTCTCTCTCGATAACTTCCATTATTCCATTAAAGTTTGTGTTAGCAATATAGTTTTGTATAGCTTTCATAACACATATCTATATCCCTTACAACTGTAATTGATCCTCCCGTGATCTCTGTAATCTTCTGATTAATATAAATATGGAACCCCCGCATCCTGTCGTGTGTGGCTTTTTCCAAATCCTATCTTTTACATGGTATCATTGCGGTAACCAACGCTTCCGCACACCCCCCCCCCTCACCTAGGGTTTCACCCTCCAGCCGCCGCCACCATGCAGACTATCTCTACCCAGTCTTCCTCGAGCTCTAGCTCTTCTGGTAGCTCCTTCGTCAGCGCCATCACTGCCTCCCTTGGCTTTGCCTTCTCCGGAGCCGCCACCCTCTCCTTTGTCGTCCTCCCTTTGGCTCCGATCATCCTAGACCTAGACGCCTTCAACTTCACAAAGTGGAACCTCCACCTTCGAGCTCTTCTCGAGCACCATGGTCTTTGCCACCACCTCGACAGCACTATCACCGCCACCGTACCCCCAACGATCCCACTTGGGCTCAAGATGACTACGCCGTCCTCACGGCCATGTATGGCCTCATCTCCCATGACGTCCTCGATATCATCCAGGAAGACGAGGACATGACCACCCTTGAACTTTGGATCGTTGCCGATGCTCTCTTCAACAACAATGACGACGGTCGATCTATTGTTCTCCTCGGGCACTTTCACAGCTTAGTCCAAGGCAACATGACAGTCTCGGCCTACTGTCAAGAGCATAAGCGCCTCGTCGATGCCCTTCGTGAAGCCGGCTCCCCTGTCAACGATTGTGTCCTCGTCCTCAACATCATTCCAGGCGTCTCCCGCCCCCTTTCTGTTCCTATCCATGTCACCGTCGATAACGGAGCTTCTATGCCTGTCACCTCCTCCAACCACACTTTCCTTCACACCCCTACTGGACATTCGTTTACCTTAACAAATGCTCTCCACGTTCCATCTTTTATTCACAACCTTTTATAGGTTCAAACTTTTCCACCCAACAATTCTTCCTCCATTGAATTTGATTCATTTGGTTTCTCTATGAAGGATTTTCGAACAAGGCCATGATATTTCACTGCAATAGCTCCGACGACCTTTACACTATATGGTTAAGTGAAATATTCAACTAAAGAGACAACTAATTAAATTAACATAGCTTAGAAAGACATATGTCTTTGAGCAGTTTACTATAGGTAAACACATCAGGAGTGAATTTTGAGCCAATTAGCATTACAATTCAATGAGCCAATCATTTTAAATATTTAATTTTGTTTAAATGATAAATAATTAATTATGACTAAAACATATAAAATTAATTCATGGGATGTTACATTGTGGTCGGAGGTGGTGAAAGGGGCCCACACACCCAATTTTATGTGTTTACAATTTACGGAGACCAAAATATGAATGTATTAGTGTTGTCCCTATTTATTTTAACTCTGATACAAATATTGACATGCATACATTTGTTTTGCCCTCAAACGTCAAGTATTTATGTTTCTACAGTTTTCTCAAGGTTGCAGCATTTTCTGGTGCAAAGCAAATTCAGGGGAAAAGGGGAAAATGGGAGGACCAATCAGATTCGCGCCACAGGGAGACCACACAGGCGATGGCGCATCAGATCCGGGCGTCCCAGACCCAAGGTCGAGCTCCAGCTCGGCCATGGCAGCCAGGAGGTCGCCGGAGTTGGCATAGCTCGCCGAAACTTGGTCAAATGGCTCGAAAATTCCCAAATAAAATACCTATGCGAAGAGTAGCTCAACGCGCATCCATTTGAGGGATTCCCAGCAAGTGGAGGTGGCCGGAACCTGGCCGGCGACGAGCACGACAGAGCACGGGGAAGGACTGTAATTTTTGAATTAATGCGGCATGTCCACTTCGCTTCGCGGGCCAGGAGACGGTGGATATGGTAGAGGATAAGCTTCCACGTCGATTGAGCAGGCCGATCCGTGCCGGAGTGGTGAGGAGCGGCGGCACGGTGAGCTCCAACAACGGCGTCAGTGGTGGTGGCGACGGGAGAGAGAGAGGAAGGAGAAAGTGACCATAAACGAGGGACACTTGCACTGGTGAGCCGGTCGGGCCAACAGGGGCTCCCCGCCTGTCTACGGATGTCACGAGACCGGAAACTCGGGCCTGCGCGCGGGGAAGGGAAGGAAAGGCCGCGCTTGCACTGGTGTGTCAATTAGTTGGGTCACCATGTAGTTACAATTGATTTTGCAAAATTCCTTGTAATCTACACGGTGGTCACATGCTTTTGTAGACCTTTGAAATACTCGAGTGTCGTACATGGTTGTATGTTGTGTGCTCAACATCAAACTTATAAAATAATTCCAGTCTGTTATACAATTGTGTGAATCATTGAGCATATACTGGTTGCGAAAAGAGTGGTATAAACTCTTGCAAAAAACATTTTGTATTTTTTGGACAACATTTTTTCAGTGGCATTTAACAGTCCCTTCACAAGTACTTTACTAAATCTAATATCTTTTTAGAGCATAATTCATCACTCATAATAAAATAAAATAAATGAGTATTTTGAAATAAACCTTATTTTATTCACTCAGCAGATATAGTCCTATCAACATCTAAAAGAAGAGAACTTATATGAAAGGAAGCATAGTTCAACAGTCTTAATAACCTGATAGAATATATGAATATCTTGAAATAAATCTTCTTTTATTCAGTCAGCACATATTGGAATAAACCTTCTTTTATCCGGTCCCCACGCGTAAGCAGGCGCCATGTAAATTTGCATCAACTGCCATGCAGCAGGAACAATTTCTACGGCAAGCCCGAAAGAAGTATAGTTTGTGGTACTATCTTCATTGACCGACCGGTTTTATCGATCGTTGGCTGATGGGTGTATCCTTTCCTTCCTACTGCTTCATCTCATGACTCATCCACACCGTACGCACCAACATCTCTTAACTCCCGAAATAAAACCTTCTTTTATTCAGTCAGCACATATAGTCATCAACCTCTAAAAGAAGAGCATCCTACGCAATTTCTTGTTTTTTGCCTGTAAACTGCAAGAGCGTTTTGCTCATGGTAGCCCACATATTCTATAGGTCAATTTTTCAGAAAGTTGTTAAGTAATAAATACTTTTTCTGGAATAAAAGTCTGCTATATGGAATTACTTTGAGAAAGATCTCGGGCCTTTATAATGAGAAATGTAGGATGAGTAAGAAAGGTGAATGTGAAACTCAATTATTTGGAAGTTGTGAAGGTAGTCTGGTTTAGGTTAGAACTGAGAACTTGATGTGTAATTTGTAGGAGTGCAACAATTTTAAGTGACAAACAATTCTAAAAGATAGATTGTTCGATGTGATGAAGCCATTTGACATAGTTAATTTTCACATTGGTATGCAGAAATTTGGTTAGGAATTGTAATACAATGGAGAACAAATAATGAGAAAATTTTGCATATAGATGTATTTAAATTTTTTAAAATGATCTTGAGAAGGAAATGACAACAGAACTACATAATTCTTGCAAGTATCATGATACATATATCAGGATAATGTAGTTTATTTCAATTTGCTTGTACAAGCTATATTGCCTCAAAATGATGAACAATTATCTGAACACTAATAATTGAATCATGTGTTGTTGTAAAGATGTGATGTCAATTGATTCATGATTACTACTGCTACTTTTACGTGTGGGCAAGGGCCTTTTGCTACCCCGCTGCTTAAAGTTTGCTAGTATTTGTGAACATGTCCTTCAACACGGAAAGTGTCTCAGCTATGTGCTGTTGCTGCTAGTGTGCTCGTGCCATAGCAGTGTGAAGGACGAGGCTTGGCTTGCACATTTCATCAAACATGTCTCACGCGGGGAGCATCTTGCCTTGGGCAGGTGTATGAGGTCCCTACACCAAAATCTAGGGGTAAATAAGATTACGGGTTATAGACCAGGTCCTCAGGATGTCATTGACCTTGCTACTTTGTGGGCAAGATCTCATCGCCGTCCAGGGCATTTCATCAAACAAGTTAAGTGTGCCATGTGAAAACCGTTGATGCCTCGATGACTCATCCTAGACCAATTCGCTGCTACCAGCCATGGCTCGCCGTAGTGACAGTCCCCATCATGCATTTTCCCGCTTTCCCCATCCTCCTTGCCAAGTAATCCAGGGATTTATACTCAATGTCGTGGAGTTGCGGTGGCACCAAAAACACCGAGGAAGAGGAGTACGGCGCACCGGCGGAGGCAGGAGCAACAAGAAGGGGAGGCCAGCGGGTATGGCGCACCATCCGCGTCCGAGGGGAAAAGCTGCTTCGAGCGTTAGTCTGGGAATTAAGATGGTGAAAGAGGGCCTCTTTGTTAGCTGAGATTCAACGGTTCGAGAAGGGCCTGGATGGAAATGTTGTTATGAGCATCTACGGCTATGTTTATTCTGTTGAGGGATCCAACGGTTCTGAGATTATGAGATGATGTGGATTGGCTATTTTGCGAGAGAACGCACACGTTTTAATATATTAAGATGTCTTTAATTATAGAGCTCTTCTGCAAAAACTAAAAATATATGCATGTCAAACACAAAGTCATCTTAATTTACAAAATGAGTTTATTCAAAATCTTGCATTTTAATGTAAATGGAAAGTTCTCAAATGAAGCATGTTTTTTATCCTTTAGCCATTTATTTGGGGCACCAAACCTTAATCAACAATTATGATCTTTTTTAAAAATTATATTTCAACCTAAACTATATTATATAGTTTTGGTGGCACTATATTATGTTCAAAATGTTTGACTTCTAGTTCAAATGCATTCAAATTTGATCAAATTTCATGCAAATAATGTTGAAATGTTTTTAAACTTTTTGAGTTGGCTCATTTATGGTTACTTGTTATGCCTAGGGTTGCCATGCTGGACTATAATAATTTTTACCTAATATCACTACAAATCGTGCTTGTAGTAGTCGATGTGGGATAACTTGCAAAGAATAACACAGCTATATAAAGAACAAAAAGACATTTGTTATTTCGAATTTAAAACTCCTTTATTTGTGTGAAAAATAAAAGCTGGAATCTAAAGATCCTTAATTATTTTCATCAGTTCCATCATTCAGAAAATCATTCTCATCAGTTCCATCGATACATAAATTTATTTTTTTGGCTCCAACCATCGCTCGGCAGACAGAGTTTAGCTCCTTGGTGCAGTTAAAGATTTCCAAGTCCTTCAGCGAATCTGGGAGACCTTCCACGGGTAAAGAAGTGATGCGTCCACAGTTGCCAATATTTAGTCTCTTTAGCGATGTAAGAGATCTCAATGCCGCAGGCAATGACTGGAGATGCTCAAACTTCTCCAGTGCAAGATGTCTTAAGGAGGTGAGAAGTAGTAGTCCTTTCTCATGGTTATCTGAAAAGATGTCCACGTACCCATGTCCAACATCATGATCCCCATCAATGAGCAATGATTTCAGACAAGTTAACTGGCTGCATATGGGCACACTAAGAACACCAAGGTCATCAGTATGGAGTTGTTGAAGTGGTAGTGAGAACTTGTGGTCGCTTCTGACTTCTGCAGCTGAAGCTACCCATGACCTTGTGAAGCCTGAAGAGCTTTTAACTCGTAAGCTTTTAATACTAATGAGATAATTCAGACCATTCCATGATTCCAAAGAAGGGCAGTCTTCAATGTATAGTTTTTCCAGCGCAGTACACGAGTGCAATTCCAGATATGCCAAGCTTTTGTTCGTCTCTACAGTCAGAGTTTTCAGGCTGCTCAGTGATGCTTGAAGTGAACACAGCGATGCACAGTTGTGCAGCCACAAATCACGCAGTGCTATACATGACTGTAAACTTTGGAGTGTCTGAAGTGAACTACAATCTGTAACACATAACTTATCTAGTCTTCTACAAGAATTCAAGTTGAGACATGTCAAATAAGGGCACTCCGAGACCTGTAAATCCACAATGGAAGAGACCTGTGACAGGTTCAGAGTGTTGTCTTGTACATTACTGATGCTGAGTTTTACCAAAGAGGATGGAGATAAGTGGGATGATCCACCGGAAAGAATTATAAATAGCGGATTAAGGCAATTTTCTATCACAATGTTCTCAAGCAATACATATCTCCCAAGACCTTGCTTGCTTGAAAACTGTATCATCGAGCTCGCATCATTTCTTCCTCTTTTGAAACAGATCTGCAAACTTTTCATATAAGTCCAGCAATTGGGAGGGATGTGCCACGACCCTTCCTCCGTTTCATTTAATTCATCTGTAAACAACCCAACAGGTAAGGATGTCACCTTTCCACAGTCTTCTATCTTTAAATTCTTAAGTGCATGAAGGTTCAGTAGGAGCTGAGACAGTTGGTTTCCTGACATATTGCACCGACTAAACTCAAGTTCTTCAACTGATGGAGGAAGAAAGGCGTCCAGATTGCTAGAAACTATTGCCGGGCACTCGATCATTCTGAATTTTTTCAATGACGTCAACTGTCGGAAGCCTTTGCTTGACAAATGTTGGTGTGCCATGACGGAACATTTATGTATTTCAAGCTCCCGCAAATCCTGGAGTTTGTCCAATGTGAAAATTATTTCATCTATCTTATGATTATGTTTATTTATTTCTTCTTTATTACCTTCGATTTGTGCAATGAGCCCATTTGATTTGGCGGATGGTTTTAGTCGAAATCGTAATCCTCCAAAGTTTGAGGGTTCGGACAGATCAATATCTACTAAGGAATTTATGACTGTGAACAGAAGGAGCGGGATCTTATGGAGAATGAAGTCATTGTGTATCTGAAGTCTGTGAAAACAAGAAAACTGCTGCGTACCAGAAGAGACGAATATGTCAGATAAAAACGTGTTTAATCTAGGGCAGCTCTCCACTTCCAGGATCCGCAGAGTAGCATAAGATTGTTCCTTCTCAGATAGTATGCACTGCCTCAGATTTTGCAACCTGCGTAATTCCAAGGTCTTGAGAGGACCAATCTCTATATTTCTTACACGAGGCAGATTGATCAAATGCATCTCCTGGAGAAGGGGCAACTGATTGGGATGTGGAATTGATTCCCAACGGAGGCAATTAACCAGATAAATTGACCGCAATGAGGTAAGATGGACATTGCTGCTAAGCCAAGAGGGTATATCATGTCTGTATGCCACAATTCGCAAATTCCTAAGGCAAGAAGGTAGTTTAATGTTTTCCAGGATAGGAGCAGAACGCTTACCACTACGCGCCCCAGATAAAGTATACCATGATAATTCCAGACTAGTTAGGTACACCCTGTCACAGAGCCTTGCTTCTGCTGCCTCTTCACGCCGTACATGGTAAAGACTAGAAATGCTTATCGACCCTCTTAGCTGATTCAGTCCTTTCAACTGTGATATACTAAACTCACTTTCCTCCCTGACATCAAATGCCTTCAGTTCTTGCAAGGCAACCATCTTTCCTATGCTGGCAATCTGTGTATGTAATTCCTTTTCAGCAATAAAATGACGCAAGTTAACTAGCTTGTTCATTCCTCTCGGTAAAACTGTGCCAACTCCCCAATTCTTAATTACATCTAGAACTTGTAAGTGATATAACCTACATATAGCCTCAGGCAATTCCAATCTAGGACCCTTATAAAAGCAGCCCAACTCTAGATGTCGAAGATTAATAAATGTTGAGATGTTGTCTATCAGCGCATCCAACTCAAAGAAGACCATCTCCAGCTTCAACACACGGACTGACTTCACCTCACTGAGTTCTTGATGAAATGTATTTGCGAGTCATGTGGCCCAAATAGCATCTATGTGCTTAAGCTCCTTCGTCGCAACTTGATGACAGAATTGGAGAATTCTTCAAGAAATTGCTCATTTGGATGCACGAGACCATCTGTTTCTGTCTTATACTCCCGCTCTGTGATTACACTGACATGTTGAACAAGCAGTGGTATATCCCTAGGGTCACTGTTCTCTATGGTGAAACTTTCATCTAATGAAACTTTCTGTGCCAGATCATGAATTAGGTCATGCATGATAAGGAGGCTGGAAAGTTCAGATTGTTTTTCCAAAAAACCTCCATCCACTAGACCATTTAAGTACTCAATTCCAATGTCCTCTGGTCGTCTGCGCACATCGAGGGAATATACGAAATCCTGTGCAATCCACATATGGACCAAAGACTCTTGGTCATACCTATGATACTTAGGGAACACAGCACAGTATGAGAAACACCGTTGGAGGTGATGTGGTAGATATTTGTAGCTGATCATTAAAGCCGGCATTATATCATCCTCGTCACTTCTATATTTCCATTCACTAGTATCCAGAATTCTTCTCCAGTAATCAACGTCAAATTTTCTTCTCAATACTTTGCCCAAAGTCTTTGCTGCTAAAGGATTGCCCTTCAACCTTTCGACTATCCGCTGCCCGATTTTCTCTTGTTTTTTCTCTCCCTTATAGTTCTCGTCTCCAAACGCACATTCTTTAAACAAATGCCAAAAGTCACCCTTGTTCAAACCATCCAAGTTAATGCGGTCTGAAGCTCCTATCATTGTTGCGACAGATGGTTTACGTGTGGTGACCAGAACCTTATTTCCATAGACATCATTGGTAAGCAATGCATTTATCAGTCCATCCCATGTTTCCTTTTTGCTATCCTCCCACATATCATCCATAACAAGTAGCACACGTTTCAACTTCAACATGTACTCAAGCTTTTCTTGGAGCTCATCTGATTTCGTATTGTTTTCATGACTATCGCCACACAATGTATCTAACAGTTCACGCATAATCTTAACTTGATCAAAGTGAACAGAGACGTAAACCCATAATAGTATGTCAAAATGTTTTGACACTATGGAGTTGTTGCAGACCAGCCTAGCCAGAGTAGTCTTTCCAACACCTCCATGACCAGTGATGGCAATGACAGAGAATTTTTTCGTAGTAGATTCCTCATTTGTTAACTTGCTTATGATGAAGTCCCTCTCTTGGTCCCTCCCATGAACTTTGGGCTCAGTATGATAAGGTGATGACTCCCGATAGTCTGACTTTGTGCTGTTGTGTATCTGCATGATACGGTAATCAAGATTTTCGAGCTCAACAGCCTTGCGCACATGCCCAGTGATCCTGCAGCATTCCTCGATCTGTTCACTTATCTCCCATGAGATATCCTTGCCAAGAATCTCATAATGGGATACTGGGCCAGTGTTAGCAACTACCATTGTGTTGGTAATGTATGGGATGATCTCAGCTGTTGGTGTAGCTGAACCTTCATTCCTAACAGGAACTTTTTCTGTGGAAGCGTCTTCAGCAGTTTCAGCTATATCATTGTTAGAAAACTTAATGTCACTACCAGGTGCGGAGAGAAGAAAATTTTGGTCCACGATGTCATGCAAGAGCTGGAAAAGGCAGAAAAACATTCTCGGAGTTAGATATATTAGACAAGAATAAAAAATTGCTATAGATGTGTCATAATTAGGATACATAAAGAAACAAAAAGGAGGGTTGCATCGCATTTATATTTGGTGATTCTTATGTCGGCATCTTAATTATTTTACTGCCTTACTTCCCATTTTAGCATACAATGGTAATTTTTAATAGATTTATTGCTTAAGCTCATGCATACTAGTAGTACACTACACACATGACTTAAGATTTTTTTTTCAAAAAAATAATTGCAACAAGGGAATTCACTTATGGGGACGCCGGAACCTTTAGACACCAAATCATTCCCACATAAAAGTTTTATCAAAAATCTATAACACCTTTATCCCATCCCACTGATGACTGATGCGAGTCTTTCAGCAACCTGTGCAGAAGAACTTAATAACTGACCTTATCGTCAGGCTGCTCCATCTCTCCGTGGATGCGGTAGTAGTCCAGCTCGCAAAGGAGGTCCTTGGCGCTGCACGCCCTACTCCAGGCTTCTCTGAGGTGCAGCAGCAGCGCCTGGTTCTGGATCTCCTTCCCCTGCGCCTCTGCGAGCACCGAACTCAGGTCCCTGCGAGCGGCAATGAGCTGCTCAACCTTGCGACCCAGGCCAACATTGGAAGCCCACACCAGAAGCGTGCCGTCGTTGACGACGCCGGTGGCCGGAACCACCGCCGTATCCATCTGTGGGCGTCGGAAGTTAGCGGCAGTAGTAGCGATGGCGGAGACCGGGTGGCAGCGGACGGGGAGACTAGTAGGCGGTCGCAATGTCGGTGTAGTGGGGCGTGGATGAACCACAGCCGTTCACGATTTCCTTCGTCCTCTAAATCCACTGTATACATATGGAAATATCTAGCGCTTGTATCTAAACGGGCAATTATTGCTCCGCAGCTTCGCCTTGCCGGGGTTGAGACCAGGGAGATGAAATTTATTTCTTATATTATTGGAATTTTTTTATTAAAAACTCAGTGAATTAAATTTTAAATCTTGTCTGTGACTGCCCACAGCTAGTGCATCTGTCCAATGTGCTCACATAATATTTTGTGGTATTATTATTATTATTATTATCTGTGTATGAACTTATCAAATGGGCTAAATTTTAAATAAAAATATTCGATGGAAATCGATAGCTTGGTGGAATTGTAAAACTCTCTCAAAACATATGTTGTAATTCATAAAGTTTTTACATTTTTTATGACCTACATATGTATATAGATGACATGATGAGAAACATCACACAAAATTTTAAGTCCAAACTCAATTTAGTTAAAGTAATAACAAATCATCATTATCTCTACTTAACAAAAAAGCTAAATGTGAATCTCCAGTCTTTGAAATTCTGCCCTTATGAAAAGTTTGTTCCTCCTGCATCCAGGCACAACACACACCGAACACATTTGATGCACATCAAACTTAAAAATGCTAACGGGAAATTTTCCTACAGATGGCACCCTCATGTCTGTGCCCCCGTGCCAAAATTCATGTCACGTACGCGGCAGCGCAACGGCCCATTGTTCCATATGAGGCCCAATAACGTGCAAATTCGTGTCCATTTGGATTCAGCACCAGATTACTTGTCCTAGTTGGATTTCAGGAAGAAGTCCGATTTACCTCACTTAACTCTTGTGGTTGTTTCGTTTTCATCCTTTAATTACAAAATCGGGTAAGATGACTCTCTTAACTTTTGATTTCGTTCGTTTTTTCTCCTCTGGCTGTTTCGGATGATGGTTTCACTAACGTGGCATATATTGAGAGTATTCGTACGATACATGGCGAAGACTTTATGAAAATCAAATATTGAGAAACGAATTGTGACGGTCTGATTTTTTCAAAGGAAAAGAAAAAAAAATTATTATTTGTTTTTATCTTTTTTTTAGAAAATCAGGGACTAAGTTTTTTTTCATTTTTCATTTTTTCTTTTTCTTTGGAAAAATCAGAGCTGTCACAATTCGTTTTTTAATTTTTGATTTTTACATAGTCTTCACCACATCATCATACGAATACTCTTAACATACGCCACATCAACGAAACCACCGTCTGAAACAACCAGGGGTGGAAAAACGAACGGAATCAAAAGTTAAGTGAGTCGTCCTATCCGGTTTGGTAATTGGAGGACGAAGATCGAACAACCGTAAGAGTTAAACGAGTTGTCACTTGTAAGGCTGTAACAACAATAACTTACTCATTTATGATATTTTCTATTTTTTTCTTATTCATTTCACTCTTATGTTGTCTTCTTTTGTAATTATTTTTATCTTATTTAATTTAGTAGGTATTGATTCTAACGTTTCTATTCTTGGATTCAATTTGTATCTTTCATGTCAATTTTTATAGTTCAAGATGTGAAATTCTTTGTTTTTTATATAACATATATTTTTTAGTTTTGCTTATATCTCAGTCAAAAAAAAACTTCATATGTTTTTTTTTACATCTTAGTTAGTTGAGATTTTTCATTTCTCCGTGTTATGTTTTTTTCTGTCAAAATAAATACAAATATGATACTTTTCTCAATATAATCTAGAACTTTAATTACATCATTCATCTTCTTTCTTATAGAAACCAAACAATTTTGAAAAATCTAAGAATAAATTTAGTGAAGCTGAAACAAGTTATTTCGTGTGCCACTTTTTTCTTTATTAATGAGTATTTCTATTATTTAAAATATTATTATTATTGAATATGGATCTAATACAATGAGACTGGTTAAATGTCGAACTTTTCTTTCTAATCAATGAAACTTTATTATTGAATATGAAACTTTTTTATTGTATTCATTCTAATCAATGGAACTTTATTATTGAATATGAAACTTTTTTTACTATATATTGTATTTAGCAAGCCAAACTTTTTTTTGAACATGGAACTTTCCTTTAAACAGATGGAACTTTTCATTTTCTTGATTATTTCCATTTTTTTCCTTCTGTATTGTCCATCTTAGTGAATTAAATTTTTCAATATATAAAATCAAATGATCCAGTGGTGAAAATCAAATGTTTGTATTGATAATGATTTGTTTTGATAGTGAATATCAAATGTTCTGGTAGTAAAAGTAAATTGTTTCGGGCAAAAATATGTCGCCTGTGTCTGTTGCCCGCGAGGAGGGGGTGGGGTGCTGGGTTCAAATCATCTGACATCATGAATCAATGTCACCACGTGACATTCACTATAGGAAACAGCTGGGTTGCCGTGTGCCCGTAGCACACGGTGAAGCACAATATATCCACGGTAAAGGCTTTGTCGTGGAGAGCACACGGTAAAGCGGACATGAAAAAAATGCCGTCGGCAAAGTCAGCTTTGTCGTGTATCTTTCATGGGGCACATGACAAAGCATTTGTCGTGTGCCATGTGTAGTCCACGGCAAAGAAAATTACAGTCTGCAGCAGAGACACTAACGACCATGTTTGCCGTGTGCTCAACATCTGGTCTGACGTCCGGCACACGGTGAACCTTGCCCTCTGTGCCGTGTGCTGTGTGTTTGGGCCACACGGCAAAGCCCACTATTTGCCGTGTGTGAGCTGTAGGGCACATGACAACCCTCCCCCCTCCCCCCCCCCCCCCCCCCCACAAACCTCTCGGGTGTTCCCAGATTCCCCAATTTGCCATGTGCCATGGTCAAGGCACACGGCAAACCCTATGAAATCTGCCAAATAACATTTAAACTAGCTGTTCCCGGACCAAAAAAAACATCAAATTTTGTATATATCACAAATGTCATCACATGCATTATTTAAGTATTATCATAGGCATTCAAATGTCATCACCAGACATGGACAAAACAAATATTCCACAATAATCATCATAGGAGGTTCAGAAACACACTTATTAGATCACAAACATAACTATCATCCACAGTTCAGCCCAGACAGTTTAAAAACACAAGCAAGTCAAATATTACGTTAGAAAGTTTACTAACACTAGAATCACCGCCGGGGATAAGAGCATTGCCCACCAGCTGGCGACAAGTCCTCAGGCCATTGACTCCAGACATTTGATCCCATCAATTGATTCTGCACAAATGAGAGATGTTGATTACTAATTAGTCTTTCAATAAGTGAATGCTCTAGTATCCTAAAGAAGTCTCTAGTATGGAGTTTGGTTATTGTAATGAATGCTATAGTATGGACAAAACAGAAACTAAAACGTTAATACTCATAGGAGTACTAGCCGGAGTAAGTGCCCGAGGAGGTAGAGCAAAGGACAGCATCATCAACAGGGTTGTACCTAAACTCTGACCAAAAGTTGCCATCCACTGAGTCAATTGATGCTACTGGTGCTCGAGCCTCCTCTCGAACTCCTGTTCCATGTACTCCCTTGCCTTTTTCTCTGCATCAAGCTAGGCCTGTAACATTTGATCTCATTATTGCAATGCAAAAAAAAGTCATGTATAAAACAAGTAAACCAACGACAAATATAACTGAAATTATCTGAAGTGCATCCACCTGGGACTGTGTAGTGTTCGGTCGAGGGCGTATACCCGGGCTTAAACTCATGCTCCTCACTCGTATCACGGAGAGAGTGGGCGTACTCGCTGTGTTGAGTGTGCCTTCTCCAATCCAATACCGCTCATGCTTCCTGCCTCCTCCCACCCTCATCACGACTTCCCCATCAAGATCCTGGGTGGTAGGATCCCACTCAGGCCCATGGATCTCCCTTCCTATCGATATGTACTCGGTGAGGCGGGTGCGAATGAAGGAATTGTAGTACGTCGTGGGCGGGCCTCCAGGTTGTACTGGATGTCGGGCTTCGTCGCCTTGCTCTGGCGGGCCATAGTGAATGCCTCGAACTAGCTGCAAGGGCGACCATCATGTGATGCCGACTGCGAAACAAAATATAAGGATGATTAGAAATTATACAGTATTGAGAGTTAGAATAAATAAATGAATTTTCATACCCATCTTGCCACGTATTGCTTAAGGGAGAGGTTCCCTTGATGGTGTGTTGTACCTAGCATCATAAAACGATGCTCCCGACAAGCATTATGTGTCTTCTCCCAGCCCTCCGCGCACCACTTGTCCCCAACAGCTTCCTAGGCAGACGCATTGCTAGCACACCACCATGCAGGCACCTACACGTCATCAAGTACATGGCATATAATTAAGAAGAGCAAATTAAGCATACTTAATATTAGAAAAAATATTAATATTAATGTTCTATATTTACCATCATGTATTCTTCTTTGGTAAGCTTCATGTTTCTCGCTTGAGATTTGGTGACCTTAATATTAAGGTGGTGGGCATGGTACACAATCACAGCCTGGATACGTGCCTCGTAAAACATGTCCCTCACAAGCTTAGGACATGCACGATGAGCCATGATCTTTGCTCCGTCCTCGTATCCTGCATCGCATCTGAAGAAATCCTGGAAATAGATTCGATGTATAACATCATGATTTCAAAAATGTCCTACAAATGCGATTTATTGAGCAATGCAGTGCAAGGAAGACTTACCCAGAGCTCGGCCAACACAGTTACGCCTTGTTATCAAACTTCCTGTCATCATGATCCAAATCATACTCAGCGACAAAGTAGTGCTTCCACATATAGGCCAGCACGCGCTCTCTGGCATAACAAACTATGCCCAGAAAGTGTGCCTTGACCAAAAGACCTAGGATGCCATTGACATGGTGATCGTGATCTCCTAGAGCGAGCACCACCCAACTCCTGCACAAGTGATTAAGAAAAAAATAGTAATTTCTATTATGCTTCATTATGAATCAAATGAATAGGTTCTCATAGCATGTAAAATACTTACTTAGGCGGATCGGATCGAATCAGTGGCCGTCTGTTAAAAAGTATGGGTCACTTCAGGAGCTCTGAGGGACCTCTCAACCACACCTCTGACGAAGCAGAGGAAGTGGAACCCCCTGTCTCTTGATCCTCCTCCCCCTCCTTCTGCTCTTCCTCCTGCTCCTCCTCCTACTCCTCCTCCTCCTCCTGCTGTTCCTCCTCCTCCTCCTACTCTGGCAAGGACTACTCAGCTACAGGTGATGGCTCCCTCGCTCTAGCTCTCCCTTTACCTCCTCCCCCACCCTTCCCTTTCCCTCGACCGCCTCCACCTTTCCCTTTCCCTTGACCGCTCCCGGAGTCCTCAGCTGCACTCAGCCCCCCTCCTTTCCCTGGCGCGGCCTTCTTGTATAACGACATGACTGACCACACCTGACCGCCACCCACCATCTTTGTTCACTAACCTGCAATAAAAAAAAGATAAACAATCAGCATACTATAAAAAGAGTACATAAAATAGAATTCAAAATATTAAAGTATTACAAATGTTCATCTCAAAATAACAATGAGCAAACAAAATTCATACATGTTTATCTACAAATAATAATCATCATCAAGATCACCTGGATCATAATCTTCATCATCACTTGTCCTTATGTCGATATCAACATTGGAATTAGCAGAAGTATGGTTGTCATCAACGCCCAAACATAATCGCTCAAGTTCTCGTAAGTCATCTGCATTATCAACCTCATCTGCAACGTCCTCATTGTCTACTTCCATTTCAAACATTTCGGTTAAGTCTATCTCGAAAGTCCTTCTAGCCCATTGTCTTGAAAGAACTCATCTTCGTGATATGTGTTTAGGTTTATGGTTTAATCGGCATCGTTTGGGAGAGATAGTTTAGCGCGTGGCCTTACCTTGTACGCAACATCCCAACCTTTGATATTATCCTTCTGGCATAGGTACGAAAAATAATAAACTTGTGTGGACTATTGATCCACGATATAGACATCGTCTCCAAGTAAGACGGAGGATTGTTGAATTTCAACAATCCCAACTTGAGGCATCCATCTCACAACTTGCAGATCAAATCAATAGCATTTGAATGACTGGAGTAAGAGGTTTGGAACCATGAAGCAAGAGTTGGTATATATCTTCAACTATTCCATAATACTCGACCCCACCAAGGCCTGTCGTAAAAACTCCGGTATTTGTGGTTCGTCGATTGGGACGAGCCTCCTCGTAGCTTCTTGTGTGAAAGCGATATTCGTTAACATCATAACCGTTAAAGCACTTGACCCTATAGCTAAATCTAGCAGCAACTTGTCTCAACTTGGCACTCATGGACATATCAATTTGTCCCTGCAAGTCAAGCAAGATAGTTTATTAATTACACGCTACTTCTAAAGTCAAACTAAGTACAAGATAAATTGGACAATACCTTATGTTTGAACCAGGAAATGAAATTTGGCATTCCATTCCCCGCACCCTATTTCAGTAGGGTATCAAATTCGTGCAGGGTAGGTTCCCTTGTTAGACGCCAGAATTGTTGTAGAAATTCCCTGTACCAACAAGAAAACAAAGAGGTTGGATGCAGAAGAGTGACTACTCGAGAAAAGAATTGTTAAGAACTTACTGCATGTACGGTTCAACTTTTAGAAAGGTTGGTCAACACATATAGCATGATCTTGTGCCACTTAGCTTGTGTCAACTTCTTCTGGCACGAACCAAATGAACTTCCGAGCTGCCCTTGGAAAAGGCTAGGGTTCGATTCGTCTTTGCCAGCATTGTAACGAGAGAATGGATTATGCATGCTTGGGAGGTTGTCAGCATAGTATTTTGTTGTGAAGTTTGACACTTCCTCGAGAATGTATACCTCTGCCATGAAAGCTTCTATTTTATATTTATTTCCACATTTAGTTCGAAGAACCTTTAGACATCTCTCAATTGGATAGAACCAACAAAACTGCACATGCCCACCCATTTGTACCTCATACGGGAGGTGCAAAATCATATGTGGCATCAAAGTGAAGAAGCCTGGTGGAAAGGTCTTCTCCAACTTACACTGCAACAAAGGTGCCATTTTTTTTCATGTCTGCAATCACGGCCTGAGAAACCTCCTTAGCACAAAGCTGATGGAAGAAATAACTCAACTCTTCTAGTACTAGCCACACATGCTCAGGGACATAGCCTCGAACCATCACCGGAAGAAGCATCTCAAGCCACAGGTGGTAGTCATGACTCTTGAGCCCGCTGACTCGCATAGTAGCAAAATTCACCCCCCCCCCGTCTTCCAATTCATTGCAAACCATCAGGGAACATTAACATTTGCAACCATTCAAATAATTCCTTCTTTTCGGCCGCCGTCAGGATGAAGTCGGCCTTAGGCTTCTTCCATGACTTGGTACCGGCTCTAGAAGGCACCATGTTTAGCTTTGGTCTATCACATAACAGTTTTTGATCCATTCTGGCTTTAATTTTATCCCTCGTCTTATCAGGAATGCCCGTGATTGGGTGAAAACCCACCTCACCAATATTCTTTTCAGTGTGCATTGCATCAGTGCAATGTGGAAGAAGAATGTCATCCATATATCCAAGCCGATACAAGCCCGGTTTCTTAGTCCAGGCATGTCGCTCACCATATCCCACAAAACAATTTTTTTCTTTATCAAGCTTGAGGGCCTCTAGCTCGGCAAGAACCATGGCACCTGTCATGAGGGCCGGTGGAGGGTCGCTAACTTCTCAACCTTTCATGAAGTTCTTCTTGTCCTTTCTAAATGGATGGTCAAGAGGGAGGAATTGTCGGTGTCAATCGAACAAAGAAAACTTGCAACCCTTCGATAAATAAATACATTCCACAGCACCCTTACATATTGGGCATGGGATCTTAGATTGAACACCAGAGCCACAGAATGTACCATACGCCAAGAAGTCATGGAGAGAGTACTGAAACCAAATATGCAATTTGAAGTTGCTCCTTGTAGCTCGATCGTATGTCAATACCCCATCATCCCAAGCATGTTTCAAATCATCAATCAGAGGCTCCATGTATACACTCATATTATTTCCCGGGTGTCCAGGAATTATCTATGACAAGAATATGTATTGTCGTTGAAACAGTACGCCTGGAGGGAGATTGAGGGGTATAATGAACACGAGCCAACAAGTGTATGGGGCAGCCCCCATGCCATAAGGATTGAATCCATATGTTGCCAGTGCCACACATACATTATGATCCTCTTTGGTTTCGCGCTCATGAATCCCATCAAAATGTGTTCAGGATTCACCATCAGCTGGATGTACAAGCTTTTCAGGATTGTATCTATGTCCGTGTTTGTGCCATGTCATCTGTTTTGCAGTCTCCTCGGTCATGTAAAGACGTTGAAGCCTTGGTATAAACGGAAGGTATCGTATGATTTTCACTAGAATCGTGAGCTGCTTCTTACCACCATCACGTGTATCTACTCCAGGTACCTAGAGGACTTACACTTTGGATAGTGTGTTGCTTCCGCATGTTGTTTTCTAAATAAGACGCATTCATTAGGACAAGCATGTATCTGCTCATATGACATTTTAAGCGCACTAAGTAGTTTCTATGACTCTAACATGCTCTTTGGTAGAATGTGATCTTCCGGAAGAAGACTATCAATGATTGTCAACATAGCATCGAAGGCGCCTTGGCTCTGGCTAAATTGAGTCTTTATGGCCATTAGGCGTGCAATGACATCCAGTTGACACCCCTTGGTATGCCCGTGAAGAGGTTGTTGTGCCTGGTGTCGTGGCACACAGCAAACATGTAACGGCCGTTACTGTCGCCTGCCCGTCGTGCTTGCAAACAGCTAAGAGTTTGTTTGTCGTGTGCCAGGTCACGTGACACATGGCAAAGGTGGCCTTTGCCATGTGGCACATGGCAAAGCATATATATGCCATGTGCCCCGTCTTTGTCGGGCGTCCCTAGCTTGGCACACGGCAAAAAGACCCTTTGCCATGTGCCCGATAGAAGGCCCACGGCAAAAATCACGGCACACGGCATACCCTCTCTTTCCCGTAGTGATTCGTCCCTTCTAGGCTGTTGATCTTCAAATCTGTGGCTCCTAATTAGTATAGGTTAATTACTTGGCAATTTAATTAATTGATATTTTCACCAAGAGATATTGGTAGTAATTGGTAGAAAATATTTTTGTCAGGTCTTTTGTCAGGACCAAGGTTGATCATTCATTTCGTTGCTCTAACTGCCTCATGCTGCTGCAACCGTTCTTGATCATTTAGTCAATTCAAAGAGCTGATCATCACATCGTTGCAGTTGCAGTTGCAGCCAGCCGCTTATCATCACAATCTTGGTAATCACTATCACACATATTTAGTTCTTCACACATAAGCATGTTAGGGTGGGGCCCATCTCATATATGATATAGTTGCAATGACAACAAAAACTCAAAAAATTATCAAAATATTTTAGTTGCAAAAATTCAAAATGTGATGACAAGTGCTTGCAGGCACTAACTACAGCAACACTGATTTCTTGAGCTATGAAAAGAGTTGTAGCTCCACGGTGAATGAAAAACAAATCTTGCTAGGAACTCTTGCAAAAAAAAAAACATGGGCTAATTAATAGCGTTGCTTGCTATCAGCCATTGGTTTGAAGATGATTGGCTTGGATTGGAGGAATGTCACACAATGACATTAGTTTACAATGTCAGATGATTGGAGCCCGTGGCATGCTAATGATCTTGGTGTGGAGGAGGGACGACCTCCTAGCGGAGAGATCCCGAGGTATCAGTCAAGTTCATCAAGCGGGCAGGTGGTATTGGACTGACGTTGTCACATGGGGGAGGGGGTGACGTGCTAACGACAAGATTCAAAGGTTGGGCCTGGGTGCCTTGCTTGGAGTAGGGAGGACAAATTGGATTGAGAGAAGAGTGGCGGCTGTGATTGTTGAAATGGCTAGAGGAAGAGATGTATAGTAGTAACTAGATAGGTAAAGGACAGGCGCCCCTCTCCTTATTCTAGTCAACGTGGCCACCTTCTGATGGCGACACACCACTCTGCACCGATGTGGCCACCTTCAATGGCGAGTACGTTGACGTCCCCATAAGGCGGTTCAGCTTGCTGGGCCATGGGCCTGATGCATCCATGCTGACCTTTGACCCATGTCTGGGCCTGATTTCTCTTCCACGTTGTTCTTCGGCATCAACAAAATAGAGTGGCACAAGGCACGTGGCGCCTGACATCGATGGCATGTGGATGGGTGACCCGGCTCGATGATGCAATGATGGGCGAGGTGACACACAAGGCGACAAAGCGAACGGAAGGAAGAGGGGAGGGCAAGAAGGAGGCAGCACAACGGTAGCAGCCTGACACTGCCCCGACAGCGGCTGTGGTACAAAAAAAATGCACTGGCGGCGACCGAAGAGAAAATGCATTGATTTTAACCATAATCCCTCTCCCCTCCTATTTTTATATGGCAGGCCTACCTCCTTTCTTGCCTACGCTGAGCGGAATCAAAGTCCAACAGCATCTGCTCAGAGCTAAGGAGCGAATGAAGAAACAAGCAGACAAGAATGGTTTCAAAGGTCAATTCCAAGTTGGCGATCTGGTCTTTGTGAAGCTGCAACCATATGTGCAGTCCTCTCTGGCTCTCCACACTAACCAGAAACTGGCTTTCAAGTACCTTGGCCCATTTCCTGTGCTCTCCAAGATTGGGGTTGTGCCTTACAAGCTGGGACTTCTGGAATCATCTTCAGTGCATCCAGTGTACCATGTTTCGTAGCTAAAGAAGGTAATTAGCTCTGCTCAGGACATACTTGTTGATATTCCAATCTCACTTCAGTCTCCGCAGGTGCCTGAGGTGATTCTCTGCAAGCGTGCTGTGATTCGTGGTGACAATACTGTCCAGCAAGTACTCATCAAATGGTCCAACCTGCCTGCTTCACTGGCCACCTCGGAGGATGCGAAAGCTCTTCATCAACGTTTCCTGCATGCTTCTGCTTGGGGACAAGCAGGTTCCAAAGAGGGGAGGGGGGATGTTAGTGTCTCTATGTCCGATGGCGCCAAGAGTTCAGCAAAGGAGTCGACTTCTTCTGAAGCCCAAACCGCATGTAACCATGCCAGAGTGGGTGAGCCGGTATCGTGTTGTGCGTGGGTGTTGTATGGGTATAAAGACAGGGAGAGAAGAGAGGGAGGGTAAGAAGTATTATAACAAACTACTTGAGATAACTCAACTACCTCCTTCTTCCTCCCCAAATCTATCTCTGATCTTCCTCCCTCTTCCTCCGACCGTGATCGGTTGCTAACACATTCTTGTGTTGGCAAGCAAGCAGGAGGCCAGAGGCCACATGGCACCGCATCACAAAATATGGCCTCTTTTGCCCACTCACACACACTTTCTCTCTCTCATCCTCTCTAAAATCTTAGCAGCAACAACAACTGCATGCTGCGCCATCTATGATCTATAGGTTGTCCCAGGGAAGGAGTGAAGGATGAAAGATGGAGCAGTGAGCCCTTTATGCTGTCTGCTTCACCCTCCCTAAGTTTTAGTAACAGATGATTAGGCTATTGCAGGCCTATCTTCTTCTCCCCCAATCTCTCTCCACATCTACATGGATTAGGAAGCAAGCAGGTCCAGTCGATGTGAAGAGTGACTGCTTGGCTGAGATGGTGTGTTATATACTTATGTACCATCCTGCCAAGTTGTGCCTGCCCACTTCGGATTGTTGCCTTCATCTCTCATTTTGATTAGAGAGTTGGATTTTCTTATAAATTTGAAATCTTTTTTAGAGTTGTCTGAGAAATTTCATGTTCCACTTGTCCATGTGTCCCCTCCTCCAAGCGTTCTGCCATCCCATATCATCTCCTTCATGCTCTGCTCCTAGCAAACACCACTGCCATGCCACCGCTCCGCACACACCGCCCAGCTTTACCGTCAACTTCATCCTCCCACTGTGTCTGCGCGGCGTCGAATGAGGAAAGAGAAAAATGATGTCTAGACACGGGCAGTCCTTGCCATGGCCGTTATATGCTCGCCGCCCACAGCCCACGGCATGAACCAATGACGTGCTCAACGCGGAGGCGTCCATGTCATCTAAAATTCTGAGAGAGGCGGTACGCTATGATGCTTATACCATACACTGTATATGCTTTGATACATATGCCAAGGTTCACTTAGCGGGCAAGTAGGTAAGAAATTTTCTATGCCCGCAGGGGCGGATCTAACGGTGGAGCGGGTGGGGCTCGAGCCCCCTGTAAGCTTCATGACCATTGATGAGTGGATCCCCGAGGTATGAATGTTTTGGTGATTAATGACAACTATAAAATTGTGGGTTAATCTCTATATGAGTGTTGTCTATCCAGGTATCATCTCTAATCTCTCTACAAATCCTATTGATGATGGTTGCTTGGTGATGGATGACAATGACCACAAGCATGGAGGCTTACGAGCTTGATGGAGTCTAAGGGTTGATGGAGATGTATCAAAGCTAAGGACAAGTAAGGTTGCAAGTGTTTGGAGCACTTGTCTAGTTGTTAGGGCTTTGAGTCCATAGGAAAAACCAGACTATCAAGGGGGTCTAGGTCATGTCTTTTAGGTCATGATAGTCGGTGATGTGCGTGGATGGTCAGTGAAATCACAGACACTAGGTGACAGTGGAGAAGCCAAGGAGCTGTTCAGAGAAGCCGAGAAACGAAGTCAAGCAAGGACAAGAAGTTTCAACTTCTGGACGTAGTGACCGGACAGAGGGGTCAATGAAGACCGCACTATAAGGTCACTAGGAGATCAGAGAGCAGTCTGCAAGAAGACTGTTTGCATGAAGACCCATACTGACCGGACAGTACGGTCAGCAGACCAGACGGTCCAGTCTGTATAGATGGGAGCTCAAATAGGAGGGCGTAGAAAATGGTGCTTTCTGGAATGGAGACAGAAGGAAGTGACCGGATGATCCGGTCTAGTGACCAGACGGTCTGGTCAGTACAAGGAAATCGCCCTGACAGAGCAGCCAACGGTTCTAGGAGTCGTTACAGAAAGACCGGATGGTCCGGTCTGGCAGTGACCCGATGGTCGGGTCATTGGGGTCCAGAAAGGTGATTTCGTGGAGCAACGGCTAGTTGAAGGTGAGAAGCCTATATAACTTTGTTGTTGGGGTCTTGGAGACAACTCTTGGATAATGGGATACCTTGGAGCATTTGGTAAGAGCCAAGAGGAAAAGAGAGGAGCACTAGGAGAGGATATTGGATATCTTGAGAGTGCTAGTGAGAGTAACTTGAGCATCTATCCACATCAAAGGCTAGTGTGTCTTTAGGGTGTGATCTAGAATGTTACTCTTGGTCTATGGTGAGACCTAGACCGGTTAGGTGTCATTGATCGAGCCTATCGTGATTGGTTGTGAAGGCCGTCACACGTTTGAACCCAGTTTGAGCCCGTCGGTGAAAGAGGCATCGCTAGTGAGCGCTCGTGTCGGCTCGGGAAGTCTGGCAAGTTCTCGAGGGAAGCGAGCTTGTACCTTGGTGGCAGCGGTGACGAAACCATGTCTTCATTCCGAGAGTGATTACGGGCTCGTGTGTGAGAACTCCACTTGTTGGCAGGAGGGACCGGCACTTCGACGGGATTGGTCCAATGAGGATTAGGGGAATATGCCATCCTTCCGAGACCTCGAGAAAAAATCATGAGCATTCCTTGACCCTCTCTTTACTATTCTGCAATTGTGTGCTCTAGTGAGTAGGTTGAATTGTGGCTTGCATAGGCTAGAGTGTTTAGCTTCTGCATTTGCTCTCATCATGAACACTAGCATGTGTAGGGTCTTGGCCTCCTAGAATTGATAGGTTGCAACGATTGCTAGGATCTAGTGGTGTGAAATTGAAGTATTTGGATTCGTGATCGGTGTTGGTATCACAAAGCGCGAGCTTCAGTGCCACTAACAGAAAGAGTAAATATGAAAAGGAATCACGAAGGGTATGAAACGGAACAAAGGGCTCTTCTTACATATTCCCAAAAAGATTCGTCCCATTACAAGTAAGTAGGGGTGTTCTATTTATAGGTCCGTACTTAGTAATATGCAAATGACCATTTTGTCCCTAATTACCTATTATATTCTTCGAATATTCTATACAAAATGGTCATAAAGGATAAATCGGTCATTTGAACACTTCTGGTACCCTTCCTTGTTCCGCATGCCACAACACGTGTTGCCACCACGTGTTGCCCTCTTCGCGCCATGCCGGTTCTTGATCTTGCCCGGCGTCCTGTCCTTCGAAGGATGATGACTTCATCCTTCAAGGGCGCGGAGGTACTGCTTGAAGGGTCCGCTGCTCTGTCCTTCGAAGGACGATGGCTTCATCCTTCATGGACGTGGAGGTACTGCTCGAAGGGTCTTGGTTTTTCCGAGGCCTCTAATGAATACCTGTACCTCGAAGTTATGGTTAATAATGATAATAAAAAGGGTAACAATGGTTGACTTTGACTTTTATTTGCAGCCCGACTTTGATGAACCCTCGAGGGGTGGCTTGAGAAGTGATTCCCCCAACAGTAGCCCCTCGAGGGATGGGTCCAACTTTGATGGGCCGAAGCCCTCGCTTCGCCGGGATCTCTTACCAAAACGCCACCCTTCGAACATCAAAGTTGGGCTTTGAGCGAAGCTACCAGGGCTTCTACCTACAAAAGGAGAATAACTGAGGTGGAAAACTATTATTATTATTACCAGTTACTCGTTCGCTCAGCTCCCGCTATGCCTGCAATTATGACTAGGGTTCGAACAATAACTGTTTCTGAAAGTGAGTCCTCTTCTAGGAGTTCACCTAGTTCTCTCGAAGGTAACACTTGGCTATTTTGGATGTCGTGGCTCTTCGGCTTCCGCTTTTAATTTGTGTTACTGTGCCCCCAATTCCCGAGGCTCCGTAGTAAATGCCCATCCGTTTTTATCCGACTATATAAGCGGGGGGTGAGGAGGGGTGGGGTAAAGGTCTGTGAAGCTTTTCCTGTGATTTGCATTTTAGTGCTCTAGCTTCCTATAGCTTCGTGCGCTCGTACTATTCTTTGGTGACTTTTACTTCAAAGCAACCTTCAAGCTAGCTTGGTATGCATGAATCCTTACTTCGAAGTGTCCCTTGTGATGGTTGGGACTAGTTTTCACGTTCCTACTGAACTCACGTTTTGTCTTTGATTGCACGATCAGAAGGAATGGCTCGAGTGGCGATGATAGCACGCGCCGACGAGACCGCTGTTGAAGAGAACCCGCCTTCGACGACTGTCAATGCTGCTACAAGTGAGGGTGACTCCGAGGCGGATTTTGCCAGGAGCTTGGAGGATAACCTCGTTGTTGCTCCCGAAGGGTTGGGTCGTGATCATGGTCGGGACCCTCTGAAAGAGGTCGAAGATGATGAAGAGGAAGACGATGGAGAGGAGGAGGAGGAGGATGAGGAAGAGGATGACAAGGAAGAGGGTGGTGGCAAGGATTTTGCTCCCCGAGGTGTTGGGAGGGTCGCGACCGACGCTCAAGGGCAAGGTTCGAGCCACGGGGTTTGGAGTTCTGGTCCAGTGGACGAGGACTTAGAAGACGTGGATGCTGATGTCAGTGACCTGCTGCCTGTAGGTGATTTTGGTCTACCGAGGGGACAAAATGGGAAAGGGAAAGAACACGAGGGATCCAGACCCCGAACCTCCGTCTTCAGGTGATCTCGCCTCAATGCTCCTAAATTGCATAAACTTGTCAAGTTGGGGTGTTTTCCCTCTAGAGGAGCCCGACTGGCTGGTCAAGAGGTCACCCCTTGCCCTGCGTAGGTTGAAGCCGTGGTTTTTGAAGACCACTTTACTACTGGCCTTCGCTTTCCTTGCTCATCTTTCGTGAAAGACGTCCTAGGCAGGTTCAACGTGCAACTTCACCATATCAACCCCAGCGGGATGGCCATGCTGAGCAAATTTGCCTGGGGCGTACTGAGTTATTAGGGCTAGCCTGATATTGAAGTATTCTACAAGTATTACTACACTCATTACCAACCGAAGACCATTAAGACTGATGATGTGGTGCACGAGGCTGACTTCGGCTGCATTACCTTCATGCCCCGCTTCAAGCGCGACAACCAGTTTGTCAAGTGCAGCCGAAACCGCTGGGGCGACAAGTGGCACGAACGCTGGCTGTATGTGAAGGTTGCCGCACAGACTATTCATGTGGATGGGGGAGAGACAACAATTTTTCCATTAGCTTCGAAGCTAACTCCTTGCGAGCCTCGATCCACGGAGGGCAGGGTGCCCAAGGGCTGCAAGAACGATGTTGCCTTCTGCATCGCTACCTTCAACTCAAGTGGGCGGGACCTTGTTGAAGAGTTCGTGGCTGCGAATAAGTGGCCACTACGCGAGGGGTGCTCAATTCCCAGGTTTATTCAGAAGAAAATCCCCTCGAGGCCTGACATTACCATACCCTTCCCGGAGGTACCCTTGGATAAACAAGGTCTTGGTGACGAGGAGTTTGTGGTCTTCCTGCAGCGCGCCAGCGAGGCTGTGGTAGGGCCCTACACGCGTGAGGAGCACAAACACACATGTGAGCGGACTTCTCATAGTGGCCAGCTTAACCGTGTGCTGACTTTGGCTGGTGTGAAGTACCTTGCTCGTGTTGCGCCAGCACCTCATATAAGGCGGAACTGACCCCCTGGTAATGTTGGTTCGGATGTTGGTAAGGCTACGGGGGCCAAAAAGGCCAAAAAGAAGAAGTGTCCAATGAAGCCCTTGTCACAGATTGGGAAAAGAAAGAGGGAGGAGGAAACTTCGAAGGTCCCCCCCCCCAAAGCACGCGCTCGCAAAAGAACCTCGTCGGGACTCTTCGAGCTCTTCTGGCCCTGGCCTTCGCGCTGTTGGGACTTTGGTGCGCGTCGGGGCGATGGCGGATGCTTTTGACGGCGATGATGACGAGGAGGATGACGTGATGGTGGTTTCTCCCCCTGCTGCAGGCGGTGCTGCTAATTTACCAGCTTCAAGTCCCTCCATTATTCTCATGAAGGGTCGGACTGTGGATGCGGAGGCCCCAGACACCCTCGCTGGGCTTAAAGAAAAATTCTTTGCCCGCCCTGGACCTTCGAGTCCAAGCCAACTTTTGATTAGGGCTGAAACCACTGGGGGTTCTGCGGGTAAACTTAGGCCTGCCTGACGGGTATGAAGATTTTGCTGATCCCAAGGCTTGGGCTGAGCTGTGCTCAGCGCCGGATGCTTTCATAGCCGAAGGGGCTAAATTATTTGAAGCTGGGGACTTGCAGCATAATCTTTGCCATGTTTTGAGACATGTAAGTACGCTTGGCTTTGATGGTGCATAAGAAAAAAAAATGTTCTACTATTTTTGTTGAAATTTCTGACAGGGTTGTTTTGACTGTTTTTTGTTTCAGGCTCACACCCTCGCGCGGATTTCTTCTAAGAAGACTTGCACGGAGCTAGCCTCCTTGGAGAGAGAAAGAAATTCGCTTGCAACAAAGAATATGCTGTTGAAGGAGAAGCTTAACAGCCTTCAATCTGTGAAGGATGAAGCTACGCTCGAAGCTACACGAGTGCAAAAGGAGCTTGATGCTTCACGAGTGGAGGTTGCTGAACTGAAGACCAGCTTAAGTCGCCTGGAAGTTGCTGAGGCTAAAATTGCAGCTCTGTAAAATGAGAACACAGCCCTAAAGCATGACCAATCGACTCGCAATTATGGCTTTGCTGCCCAAGTTGTATCTGCACACCATCAATATTGTGAGGCCTTGGGTTATGTTGGTGCTGAGCCAATGTCGTTGACCGACAGGGCTGCTACCACTGAGGCTGTGTTCTTTGGCTGGCTTAAGTCTAAGTTTGAAGCTCTCCCGGGGGTGATGGACAAGCGCAACAATTTTGGCTCGCTTCATACTATGGAGGCCGCTTTCGAGCTGTTGGAACACGAAGGCTGCGACCACTTCCATGCATTGGGGAGGCGCAATTTTCTGATTGGGGCGGACACTTCAGGCGGCTTGTCCCCAGAGGCCACTGCCGTAGCTCAGCGCATTGCCATGAAGTTTTGGTGCGATCACAGCCGCGAAGGTGCTCGACAAACTGCGATTGAGAAGCTGGCTTAGGTTATACTTCTATTTCTGTATTGTACTTTCATTTACTCGCGTGACGTTCGAAGTTAAAGTTGATTGTGCCTGCGCAGATGCGTGATTCTTCAAGGAGCGGTGGTCGACAAGGTAGGTACTTCGGAGGGTGGATCGAAGGCTCCACCTGGCGAGGTTTAGGATCGTTTGTAGCTACTATATTGATATAGTATACTTTTTGGGAGATACTGAGGGAAATTTTGTAACTATGATTTTGGCATGCCTGCTTCAACCTGCGCAGGTGTCCTTCGTGTCGCCTGCGTGGGATTCCGAAGAGGACACTTCTAGTGGATCTTCCGCGTTGTGCATGTTAGGCCTGATGAGCGAGGGGTCCCAATCTTTAATGGATGATTCCTCTTTATTGACGCCTACTTTGAGTAGTTCTGAGGCCAATTTGAGCGGCTTCGAAGCGTTAGACGTTGCAGCGGAGGCTGAAAAACCCGAGTACCACGCGCGTGCTGCTTCACCCGAGGCACGCTTGGTGACTTTGGATGCCAGAGTGGTTTGTGTGGGAAATTATTCCCAATTATTTAGTCACGGCGCTTCGTCTAGTGCGTCGTCCACGCTTTGTCATCGGGGTAAAGCTAAGTCCAGTGGTGGGGGAGTCCCGCGTGACACTAGCGTAGATAGACTGCGCAGGAAGCGAACACCCGAATCTCCGCTTTCGACGCGAAGCGAGAAGCCCCTGGGCAGCGATGGTTCTAACGCCTCAATTCCGCGGCCTCCCCATCCGTGGCTCGCTGTGGCAAAGCGATCTATTAGCTCTGTGTTGAATTCACAAACAAAGATTGCTAAATCTTTTTCACAAGCGCTGATTCCTGGTAGAGAAAATGTGCAAGATTCGGGTGTCTCTAGTGCCGGGGGCTCGAGGCCTAATCCTTGCCCACCTCTGCCTGGTTACACTGCTGACGAATGGTCTATTTTGCTTCCCCAGTTGTTAGCCTCTGGGTTGTTGTAAAAGAAGAACCCATTGATTATGATTTCTGATATAAATATTTGTTGTTTCCAATTGCAATAAAGTATGTTTTGTCAGGTTTGAGTTGCTACGAGTCGCTTAGTATTTACGTTAAATTTTTGAAAAATGCCACCCTCCCCCTCGAAGTGCTAGGGGCGAGATGTTTTCGAGGTAACCCTTCGACGGGTTTGGGCTGCAACGAGCCCCTTAGCATTTTTCGCTAAGTTTTTTTGAAAAACGCCACCCTCCCCCTCGAAGTGCTAGGGGCGAGGTGTTTTTGAGCAAATCCTTCGACGGGTTTGGGCTACAACGAGCCCCTTAGCATTTGTCGCTAAGTTTTTTTGGAAAACACCACCCTCCCCCTCGATGTGCTAGGGGCGAGGTGTTTTCGAGCTAACCCTTTGACGGGTTTGGGCTGCAACGAGCCCCTTAGCATTTTTCGCTAAGTTTTTTGAAAAACACCACCCTCCCCCTCGAAGTGCTAGGGGCGAGGTGTTTTCGAGCTAACCCTTCGACGGGTTTGGGCTACAACGAACCCCTTATCATTTTTCGCTAAGTTTTTTGAAAAACACCACCCTCCCCCTCGAAGTGCTAGGGGCAAGGTGTTTTTGAGCTAACCCTTCGACGGGTTTGGGCTGCAACGAGCCCTTAGCATTTTTCGCTAAGTTTTTTGAAAAATGCCACCCTCCCCCTCGAAGTGCTAGGGGCGAGGTGTTTTCGAGCTAACCCTTCGACTGATTTGGGCTGCAACGAGCCCCTTAGCATTTTTCGCTAAGTTAGCTAGCTGCACGGCTTTTAGCTCTTTGGGCTTAGCCAGTGCGGCAGCTATTACTTGAGAGCTTTTTGCTCTTCGTCGAATGTTTCAATCTCCGTGATGGGAGTTGTTTCAACGTGCTCTACTGAGCGAGGCTTTCCGCTTTGGGGAATGCAGCTTTATAGATTTAGCTTGGTTTACATAGGATCCGCCTCATTAAAAACCTCACCCCTATGAAGGGTTCCCCTTATGAGGAAAAGAGTACGGTCCTTTACATAATTGCCTAAAAGGAAAGCTTAAAAAGAAAAATCTACCAACTAGGCTCAAGGTAGCACTTATAGTTTTGTGCTATGCTTGGCTGTTTACATGCTTCAAGTGGTGCCTTTTCTATACGTAAAACCTTCAAAGGTTGTCCGTGTTCCAAGAGTGCAGCAACTCTTCTCCTTGCGAATTCTGGAGCCTGTACGCTTCGGGCCAGTTTGATTTTGCCACAATGTATGGGCACTCCCATTTGGGTTCTAACTTGCCTTTGCTTTCTGTTTTCGGGCTTCGGAGTAGAACTAAGTCTCCTACTGAGTAAGCTCAGAGTGCCACTTTTTGATCCCTCTATTGGCGGGTTTCTGATTGATACTTTTCAAGGTTGACAGCTGCATCTAGTCTGTCGACTTCCATGAGATCCTTTGATTCTGCCTCTACAGGCTGTGTTGATTTTGCATTGAAGGTTCTGGGGCTTTGATGCAAAATCTCCTCGGGCGTGAATGCTTCTTCCCCATAAAGTAACCTGAAGGGTGAGTATTTGGTTGTCCTGGTTTCGATCATATTGTGTGACCATATGACCCTTGGCAGTTCTTCTGCCCACTTTTCTTTCTTGTCGTCGAGGAGTATCTTTTTGATTGCCTTGAATATAATACTGTTTGCTCTTTCGATAGCTCTGTTCGACTGGGGGTGATATACTGACACGAAGTCGACTTTGGTTCCAATGGAGTGACAGAATTCTTTGAACATATTATTCTCGAATTGTTTTTCGTTGTCGACTGTTATGTCCCTTGGCACTCCGAAGCGGCAGACGATGTTTTGCCAGAAGAACTTTCTGATTGTTGCTGCCGAGATGTTTGTGATTGGTCTTGCTTCGATCCACTTGGTGAAATATTCTAGCGCTACAACTGCCCACTTATAATTCCCTGGGGCTGTGGGCAGGGGTCCGACGATGTCGATTCCCCAGCGTTGGAGGGGCCATGGTGGGGCTATGAGTTGTGTTGGCTGCGAGGGTGCTGACCGCTTATTTGAGATTTTTTGGCAGGCTTCGCATCTGGTTACTACTTCTACGGCATCCTTGACCATAGATGGCCAGAAGAAACCTTGTCTGACTGCCTTTGCAGCTAGCGGCCGAGGTCCAATATGTGCTCTGTAGATTCCCTCGTGTATCTCATTGAGTAGCTGGGTGCCCTCCGTGCTGCTGTAGTTCCTGGCCCTTTGTTGCATTCTCTTTGCCTCTGACTCAGTGTCTGGCTCGTAAAAACCCCTGAGGTACGCAATGATTTGAGTTCTCTAGTCTTCGCTCATCACTGCGTGTATTTGCTTGGGGTCCTGGAGGACTGCTTTGATCGAAGGTTCGGTGATTGTTTGAAAGAACACGTCTTGTGGTATTGCTTCTTGTCTTGCTGCTAGCTTGGCAAGCTCGTCTGCCTCGTTAAACTTTCTCTCAACGTACTGTATATCGAAGCCTTTGAAATACTTTTCCATGCTTCGGATGGTGCTGTGGTATTTCTCAAGCACTGGATTCCTGGTTGTGAATTCTTTGTCGTATTGGCTGGCAACGATCTTGGAATCCGTTCTAACTTTGCACCTCTGGACTCGGAGTGCCCTCAATTTCTTGAGCCCCAGCAACACTGCCTCATACTCTGCTATGTTGTTGGTGCACTTGTCCATTTCTTTGCTAAACTCGAGCCTAGCAGCATATTTCATTTTCACACCCGTGGGCGAAGTGATTACTGCTACTATACCTGCCCTGGCCAGTCCCCAGGCTCCGTCACAAGGCGTTGTCCACTCTGGTTCAGACCATGTTTGATTTTTTATGTGCTGTGGAGCCGTCCAGTCTACTATGAAGTCAGCGAGTACCTGAGACTTGATGGCGCTGCGTTTCTCGAAGTCTACTACATGCTCAGAGAGTTCCATGGCCCATTTGCCGATTGTTCCCGAAGCTTCTCGGTTGCCAAATATTTCATGAAGTGGTTGGCAGGTGAGCACGTTGATGTGATGAGCCTCGAAATAATGCCGCAGCTTTCTGGAAGCCATGACTACTGCATATGCGATTTTCTCCATCTCAGAATAGAGCCTCTTGGAGGTAGACAATGCCTCGCTAACATAGTATACCGGTAGCTGTACCAAGAGTTCCTTCGGTTCCCCTTTAACCGTTTTGACTATTTTATTTTCCTGAACTAGGACTGCGCTGACTGCCAAATGAGACGCAGCGAGATATAACAGTAGCACAGCCCCGGGCTCTGGGTTGGTTAGCTTTGATTGCTTCTCGAGGTAATTTTTTAGATCTGTGAAGTCTTTTTGCTGTTCTGGACTACATTCAAAGGGTTGAGCCCCTCGAAGTGTTTGGAAGAAGGGCAAGCTTCGCTCGGCCGATCTAGATATGAACCGGTTTAGTGCTGCCATTCTGCCTGTGAGTTTCTGCACATCCTTTCGGCACTAGGGCTCTTCCATTTGGATGATTGCTTTGATTTTGTCTGGATTGGCTTTGATGCCTTTGGCTGACACCAGACAACCAAGTACTCTTCCTTTTCGGATACCGAAAACGCACTTCTCTGGATTCAATTTTAACCTTGCTGCTCGAAGGTTTGTGAATGTTTCTACGAGGTCTGAGATGTGGCTGCCCTTTGCTTTGCTTGCTACTATGATATTGTTCACATAAGCGTGTACACTTTTTCTAAACTATGACTCGAAGGCTTTCCGAGTCATGCGGCAAAATGTGGGGCCATCATTTTTCACCCCCTCGGGAATTCTTACGAAACAATAGGTACCAAAGGGTGTGATGAAACTTGTTTTTTCCTCATCCTCCCTCCTTAGCCATATCTGATGATAGCCTGAGAAACAATGAAGCAATGACAGCAGCTCGCTCCCAGCTGCTGCATCCACAATTTTGTCAATTCGGGGCAATGGGAAGTCGTCTTTGGGGCAAGCTTTGTTGAGGTCTGTGAAGTCTATACACATTCTCCACTTCCCGTTCTTTTTTCTTACCATTACACAGTCTGCTAGCCAAGACGGGTATTTGACTTTACGGATGACGGAAGCATTGAGGAGCCGTTGAACTTCCGCTCTGATGGCTTCTGTTTTTTCATCGGACATCTTTTGAAGCCTCTGTTTCTTTGACCTGATCTTTATGTCGACCTCTAGCTTGTGCTCTATGATGCTTCTGTCCACGCCTTCGAGGTCTGCTGAAGACCAGGCGAATACATATTTGTTCTTACTCAGAAATGTTAGCAGTTCTTTCTCTTCTTCGGGTTCTAAACCAGAACCTACTATGACGAACTGGCCGAGGACTTGTTCATCGAGGAGTACTTTTTTGTTTCTTCATCTGGCTGAACTACAACCTTTTCTTTGTCAAGATATTGTGTCTCTTCTCTTGCGTTTTCTTTATGCTACTCACGAGCTTTTCGGGCTCTCTCTTCGTCCTCTAGCTGCTCTTGGCTGAAGACCTGTATGTTGTTGCAGATTCTTTCCCCCGATGCATAACCTTTTTCTGTCTCTTGCCATCTGCTGATCCCCTTTGACTGTGATAACCCCTTCGACTACTGGAATCTTCATGCATAGATATGCACTGTCGATGACGGCTTCGAAGGTGTTAATTGTGCCCCGGCCAAATATGACGTTAAATGGGTGGCAAAGATCCACCACATCGAATGTTACATATTCTTTTCGAGGGTTTTGGGTGTTGCCGAACGATACTGGGAGGGAGATTGTGCCCATGGGAGTGATTCCTTTTCCGCCAAAGCCTATGAGTGGTATATTTGACGGCTGCAGGGAACTTTTGTTGAGGCCTATTTGCTCGAAGGTGTTTTATGAACAGTATGTCTGCCTGGCTGCCATTGTCAACGAGGACTTTATTGACCATCCAGGTGTGGATGTGGGCTTCGATTACAAATGCATCAACGTGCAGAAAAGCTTTGAGGTTGAGATCTGACTCGGTGAATGTGATGGGAATATAAGACCACTTAGACTTGATAATGGGTCCTTCTGTGAAAACGTTGTTTACCAGTCGAAAGTGATATCTTCTTATTCTTTTGTTTTCAAACTCTAAAGATGACCCTTCGCATATCATTCCAATGTAACATTGTACTGGGAAGGTTGCGGCTTGGTTTGGGGTGGGCTCTGGTTTGGGCTGTGGTAGGTGTTGAGGCTCTTGCTTTTGCCTTTGCTGGTCTTGGCTGGGTGATGGTTGCTGGATTTGTTGTCTGGGTTGGGCGTATTGGCTGGGCGGTTGTGTGGGGTGAGTTGGATGAAAATATAGGGATGGTGCATAAAGTTGATGATGGTGGGTGGTTGGGTAGTGGTAATTGGGCTGAGTGGGCTGTGGATATGGTTGTTGGGGCCATGGGTTGGGTGATGTAATTGATGGCTTTGGGTAAGGACGAAGCCTTCTTTTCTGCTTCGATCCTTTCTTGGATTTCTTTTGCTTTGAGGCAAGTGGAAGTTTTATGCCCCTTGTCCTCTCCGCAGTAGAAATAGTACGGCTTTCTGGCCGGTCGAGTCTGGACTTGAGAGCCTCGGCCTCTGCCACGCCCTTGTTGGCTGCTTCCTCTGAAATCATTACTCTGGTTATCTCTGCACATGGCATCTTCTTTCTCTCCCTCGATGTGACCGATGAACGAAGGCGAGGGTTCTGTGGATTGCTTAGTTTTTCTGTACTTCCTTTCTTGATAGCCACCTTCGCTATGTGACTGGTTGCGGCTCTTACTTTGACTTTGCATGCGTCTCTTGTAATCCACATCTGATCTACTATATTCTTCGAACTTTGTGCATAACATTTGCATGGTGCGCGGGGGTATCCACGCGCAGTATGAAGACATCTGGCATGCTCGCATGCCTCTGAGTACAGAACTTATTGCCGCCTCATCTGTGACGCTCAGGGCCTGGGCTTGAAACATGAGGAATCTTCTGTAGTACTCATGTAATTGCTCATTTCCTTGTTGGGTGATATTCAACAACTCATGCGATGGTTCCATAATGGTGCAGAACCCTCGAAAGCTTGCAACCACCTTATCCCTGATGTTTTCCCAGCTGTATAGAGACCCGAGGGGCAGGTTAAAATACCAATTGAGGGCGGACTCTTCGAGGGCGCAGACGAATGCCTTTGCCAAGGTTACCTCGTCTCCTCCTGCTGATATGATTGCTGCTTCGTAGCTCTTGAGGAATTGCCTAGGGTCAGAATTTCCCTTGAATTTGGCTAGCAGTATCATTCTGAACTGCGGTGGGTATGGAGCTCTTTGCAACCCTTCAGAGAGAGGTGAGTCTTTGTCGATTATGCCCATTGTGCTTGCTCTTCGAATTGGTAGCACTTCTGCGGCTATCGGCTGATGGCTTGGCATGAGTGGAACTTCTTGCTTGAGGTACAGGTGAGCTTCAGGCGTTGGGTTTGATTCTTGGTGGCTTGCCCTGCCAATGGTTCTCTGGAGTTCTTCGACTTCTTTTGCCAGTTGCAGATTCTTGAGTCTGAGCTGGGCTATGTACTCTTTCTCTTGTAAGGCTTTCTCTCTCTCTGACAGCACTTTGCTTCTTAGCTCTTGCTCTTGCAATAGCTGTTGCTTGAGTTTCTTGAGGTGTTTAGCTCTTTGGGCTAACAATTCCATCTCATGTGCTGCTGTCATCGAGGTTGGGGTGTTGCTTCCTGGAGGGTTTGAGCTTGACGGTTGTTCGGGATGCTGCACTGGGGCTTTTGGACCACCCACCACTTCTGCTTGGAGCGATGGTTACACTTTGGGGGTATTCTCTTTTGTTACTTGTGATGTAGATTGATCGTCAGTCAGTTGGAGGTCTCCTAGAGCGCTGCTTCGGGGGGAGGGGGGGGCGGAGTGCCGCTCGAAGATAGCGGTCCGTGGAGTTGAGTCATCGTGAGCTTATGTACGATCTCACAACACGGTGGGCGCCACTGTTGGTGTCACAAAGCGCGAGGTTTAGTGTCACTAACAGAAAAAGTAAATATGAAAAGGAATCACAAAGGGCATGAAACAGAACAAAGGGCTCTTCTCACGTATTCCTAAAAAGATTCGTCCCGTTACAAGTAAGTAGGGGTGTTATATTTATAGGCCCGTACTTAGGTCATATATAAATGACCATTTTGTTTCTAATTACCTACTATATTCTTCGAATATTCTGTACAAAATGATCATAAAGGATAAATCGGTCATTTGAGCATTTCTGGTACCCCTTCCTTGTTCCACACGCCACAACATGTGCTGGCGCCACGTGTTGCCCTCTTCGCGCCATGCTGGTTCTTCATCTTGCCCGGCGTCCTGTGCTTCGAAGGATGATGGCTTCATCCTTCAAGGGCGCGGGGGTACTGCTTGAAGGGTCCGCTGCTCTGTCCTTCGAAGGATGATGGCTTCATCCTTCGTGGACGTGGAGGTACCGCCCGAAGGGTCTTGGTTTTTCTGAGGCCTCCAGTGAATACCTGTACCTCGAAGTTATGGTTAATAATGATAATATAAAGGGTAACAATGGTTGACTTTGACTTTTATTCGTAGCCCGACTTTGATGAACCCTCGAGGGATGGCTGCGAAGTGATCCCCCAAACAGTCAGCTTACCGATTCACCCCCTCCTCTTGGTACGCCTTCGGTCCTTACACCCCCCCCACCCACCCACTGCTCGCCAAACAGAGGAGCCCCCCCCTCCCCCCCCCCCCCCCCCCATGATTTTACCGATCATGAAAGAAAGATTAGGGGCTAGAGGTTGAATACGATGGGAAAAATATGTTTGTCTGCGATTTATGTGTGAGACAATATAAACTTGTGTTAATGTTCACCCCCCCCCCCCCTCTTCAATTTTCGTCTGGATCCGCCATTGTTTGCCCGTTATGGTTTCCTCATTAGTTTTGGTGTGGTGCCCATGCAAACATCCGTAGGCACATATTTTTTTTCCCCGAATTTACAATGATTGGATCGGATATTGGCGGGCACGTGGATAATGGATGTAGGATGCTCATTGCCATCTTTATATTCTTCTTTAAAAAAAACTAGTTTTTTGCACGTGCGACATGCACATGCTATATATCCTTTCCTCATGAATACTGAATAAAGATATATGTTATGAACATACATGTTACTCGCAATATAAGTGATTATTCCATAATACTTAGTCTTAGACACAAGAAAATTAAGACAATATATAGTGTCATATAGTTTGATTACAAATGATCAAAGTACACATTCAAATGTTTTTATTCTTGATTTGCTAGGCACCCTTTGGTCAGGGAACGTGTAGAGACATATACAAGGTACCCACCAACAACAATCAAATTGGTTCGATCTGCTAGTGGAGTGTTCGATCCGACTGGTGCCTTGTTTGGGGGTCGACAACGAGCACATCGAACAAGGTCCATTGAGACTGAAGGTGTCTACGTAATGGAAAGCGCCAAGTCAGCTATGGCGTAACGAATCAAGAGATATCAGGAAGGTGAAACAAAGGAAGACAAACCTAGGTTGCGATAGCGACGAACTCCATGGATCAATGGGACAGGCTGCAAAATGTTACGCTAGATGTCTGAACCCTTGATTTGATTGTTACCTGAACCAAAAAACACTGATGGGGGAAGGATAGAATGCCAGAACATAAGACTCACATCTACAATAGGGGAAGTTTGCAATGCCGGAAGGTTTCATAATTCAATACCACAACTGGCCTCAACAAAGGAAATAAAATCAAAAGATTATATGGAAACAATAACCACACTTTAGCGCTGATTGAGTATGGTGAAGAAAAATCAGGACGTGGGTATATGCTGGGGCTGGGTTGATTGTCGATGAGAAAAAAACATGGTGGAGGCTAGGAAAATAACTATCCCGTGTAACTTTGCGTAACAAATGTAACGCTCCAAGCATTATTAACATGGGTCCATGCTATCCAATGATTAGGGTCATTTTTAGTGATTGAGATCAATGGTAGATGTGGTGGTGGATATGTTTACTCAGGGTAAAGGATATTAGGAACATGTTTAGCCTTTATAGTGAAAAAAAAAAAGAGTCGATGGGGCATGATCAAGCGAACGCCAGATAATGATTAAATCATATAGCTCGGCCCACTTTAAGGTATGACTGGGCCTTGCCGACCCAAGCCGAAGAGAGCCCTTACCGGTTCTTGACACGAAACACCCATACCGCTTACCGGTCCAAGCAGGCCCGCATTTCACATTTTCGGCGTTCTCCTTCCCTCCTCTCCCCACCCCAACAGAAACAAAGAACCAGAACGCCAGAACTGCTGTTTCAGGAATCCAAGAACTCGCGCGTCCATCCGGCGAGCCCTCAACCTCTCGGTTTGTTCTTCCCTCCTCTCGTTTGCTAATCTGTGTGAAATCCTATTGCGCCCTCTTCTTCTTGTCAATCTGTTTCGATTTTTGGTGGAATGTCGTTCTTGGTTTATTGCGCATTTGCGCGTGCACTCAGCAGAGTTCTTGATTCCAGCCATGTTCGTGCAGGTAGCCCGTTCGACGAAATGCCCCCGAAGGACGCGGCGGCGCAGGGCGCGTCTGGCGGCATCGGATGCCGCCTCAACGTCCTCCCGGACCCCATCCTCCTTCGGGTGCTGTGCCACCTCAAGGCGTGGGAAGCGGTGCGCACGTGCCTGCTCTCCAAGCGGTGGCGCAGCCTGTGGCCCTCCGCGCCGCGCCTCGACCTCCGCCAGCCCTGCGGTTGTCGCGGCGGCGGCGGCGAGTTCGACAACCACCGGCGGGCGGAGCAGTTCGCCGCGTTTGTCAAGCACCTGCTGTTCCGCCGGCGCCCGCTCCTGCGGCTGGATGCGCTTCGCCTCTGCTGGAGCCACTCGGCCTACGAGGGCGACTCTGACACCTGGATCACCCACGCCGTCCGGCACGGCGCCAAGGAGATCGAGCTTTCCGGGGCGCATCACGCCGGGTGCCCGTTGCCAGACTACTTGAGCTTCGTGCCCGGGGACACCAGCGACGAGATGCGCCTCAAGATTGTTAAGCTTATCCGTGTCCGGCTGGATGGCACCACCCTCACACAGCTCTGTTCTAGGTGCAGTTCTTTGGAAGAGCTGGAGCTCATTGACTGTTTGATAGAGGGGAAGGAGATTCAGTCCACCTCTCTGAAGTCCTTGAGTTTGATCAGCTGCAAATTCGTTGATGACTTCAGGCTTGACTCTTCTAACCTTGTCTCGCTGCGCTGCATCAGACCTTTCGGATACATTCCTAGGACCCAGTACATGAAACACCTAGTCACAGTGACTATTGTGCTTGATGACCTTTGCTTGCGCAATGATCGTCAGTGGCCACCAAAGGAGAAAAAAAAGGAAGAATTTCATGATGATGGTGATTTTTTTGCGCATGCTCGCCCTGAGGACTCTGATGAAAACAGTCTTGCACATTCTCCCACTGAGGAATCTGGTGATAACAATCACAATGAGTCTGATGGTAGTAGTAACTACTATGATTCTGACTGGTCTGGACCTAGTGATGATGAGGGGGATGACCGTATGGTGTGCTACAGTTTGATTGCAGATGAGCACAAAAAGAAACCGTACAAGTTTTTGATTGATGGCAATAATCGCAGTGCTGATAGTGGTAGCCCCAGAGATGATTGTGGTGGAAATTCTAATTTTGGTGGTAATGGCATGCTCTGCAGCCTGTCAAATGTTAAAACAATGGAGCTGTTAGCTCATCCAGGAGAGGTACAGTTCAATCACCTTGCTGATACTACCGCCTTATCATTTGTATATGCCTTCTTCACCGTGGATGATTATGCTATAAACAGTTATGGCGATGTATGATAAGGAGCTAATTGAGTGCTTAGAACATCTGCTTCAACTATTTTAGTATGTACAGGGAATCTCAGTTTTTTGGATCAAAAATTATTTGTTAATCAATATGGTTCCATGAGATGTTTGGAAAAATGGTATTCTTGGATGTATATATAAGATAGTGCACTGTTCTCCACTGAATCAGAAACTTTTCAGTGTAGCTGTATCTTATTTTTAGGATTGGAAGTATTGTGAAGTCCCTCTCTAATTATTCAGTGGCTTATTGGATAAATCCAGCTTAGACTATTACAGTTAGCTTTTTGCCTTTTCTAATACATTTTAATCTTCCATTAAAAAAACTTTTCAATCCTGTTAGTACCATCCATCCAGTTCAATTGCTACTATGTGTCCTACTGAACTTAATTAGTAGCGCAAGCATTCCATATCCAAAATATCTTTCCATCTTTACCCCTGTTACTGAAGTTTTGGACCTAAAATATAAACAGACTGCTGTTAGCTTTTCTGTTGTTTCTTGCATGAACATTACATGTTTGGATTTGCCCAGAAGATGATCATTTTTCATGGTATAGCATCAGAAAGAATGAAAGATTATATTTGTCACTCCAAGACCATAGTGGCAAGATGTGTTAAACACTGCCTAATAGAGTTGAGCTAAGGAAAAAATACTCAAGCAGTTCCCCTCGAGAGATATATAGGTCGCAGCTATGAATTGTTCATTTGTACTTCATTTCACATGAACTGTTTGCTAAAAAAGGTTAATTACTTTTGTTCCATAGTTTCATATCTGATGATTACTGAGTTGTGCCTTTTGATAACCCAACGTCGAAGTAAAGAGTGATATATCTGTAATTCATGCAGATGATTGTTGTGGTATGACATTATTTTTTGTGGTTTAAGTATTTTCTAATACAATTAAAAATGCACTTTTGTGTACAATGTTCAGCTGGTTCTGACGAGGGAACTGAAATCTTGCCCTAACTTCAAAAAACTGAAGACTCTGTCCCTTGGTGAATGGTGTATGACTCCTCAGTTGGATGCATTAGCAACCATACTTAATCACTCACCAAATCTAGAGAACCTCTTTCTTCACCTCGACTTGGTGAGAATTAACGACTCAGAAACAGGACCAGTTTTTATTCAGAGTTTTACTCATGCTCAATTCCTAAAACAACCTTGTTATCATTTTGCACTAGGCCTTCAACAGCAGAGTGGGCATCAATCCACAGGGAAGTTCATTCTCATGCACCAACCTGAAGAGGGTGATGATCACATGCTGTAACCGTGACGTAATGGTCCATAAATTGGCAGAGTTCTTAAGGGGGAATGGCATACCGAATGAGAAGATATTTGTCCATCGGACCGCTAACTCTGGTAGTGCCAGGAAGAACCCGGCTGATGAGTTAGATGATTTTGCAGCTATATTGGTGAAGATGGCGAGTTGTACCGATGACTCATGTGACAGTGTAGTTTAGATTGTATTTTCAATGAACATAGCGTCAGTCTGGCAGAACTTGTGATGCGTTTTGCTGTAGTGCATCATCCATATTTCGGTGTGGATATCTGATGGTACATGTTTTCAGTACTGGTTGCTTGGAATGGATTTGACCAATCAAAATGCACTGTAACTCAGAAAATGGGCTACAGATGTCATCTGCTAGGGAACAGGATGCATCTGGAGTAATTCGTACTGAATATAAATCTGTTGTTGGAATTTTACCTGATTTCTGGATGATTTGTATCTACACGTGCTGGACGCTACTTTTCATGTTCCACTGATGTCCTGCCATTCTCCTATGAAAATTATTCTCCCGGCGTGAAGTACTATTCTTTACTATGAATGTTTTCATATCGTTTCGAAATTCTTTTCAATCAAGCCAAAATAAATCTTCGTCTTTTTTTTTTCAGGGTTATAAATCTTTACCTTGCAGTACATAGTGTTGCATTGTTTACGACTCAACACCAACACAACAATTGAAGTTGCGGTTGGAATCCTTCCATCCTGAAACTGTAGACGCACTAAAGGTGTCCAAATGGGCTGTGCTCTGTGGGCCGGCCCAAAGCACGGAAAAAAAGTCCGGCCCAAGTCCAGCACGGCCCAAAAATATTTCGTGCTGGGCCAGGTCGGCACGAGGCTTCATGCCATGTTTGGGCCGAGGCCTCGGCTCGACAGGTGGCACGACACGCCCGTTTATGATTTATCAAATAGAAAAATATTTTATCCTTAAACAAATGAAGTATCATAGCTCAGTAAGGCAACTTCATTTGGAAAATGAGGTCCAAGGTTCGAACCCCACACCCCTCATCATTTTTACTCCATTTTTCCTACCGGGCTGTATTATTCTAACGGGCCGGCCCGGCACGTCTGGCCTATTCCGTGTCATGTCATGGGCCGACGGCCAGGCACGTGGGGCGGCACTGCATGGCCTGAAATGAATATCGTGCCGTGATGGCCCAAAATTAAATGGGCCGGGCCTTTTTGTGCCCGTGCTGGGCCATGTCGGGTGGCCCGTTTGGCCACCTTTAAGTCAAACCTTGATTCTTGGGCCATAGATGGGCCGCACCGAATTGGAACAAGAAAAAGAGAGGAGGAAATGGGATTCAATTTCACCGAGGTGGCGAGGTCCAAGGCAGAACAGCTGTCTCCTCTTCCTATCTAAAAAAGAACTGTCTTCTCTTGATCAGCCGTCGCTGCAGTTGAATACTTGAAGGGCCTTGAACCAATCTCGCCATAACCTAACCCTCCCTTGCAGGTTTGTTGTTCTCTACGAGAATACGCCGCAAAGCATTCATCTTTGGCTGTCGTGGGCGTGCAGACCACCTGTTCGGCGAAATGCCGCCAAAGGTCTCCAAGCGGGAGAATCATCCGGCAAGCATGTCATACCCGGTTATAAGGATAAAACCAAATGCTTATCATATATGTATCCAGGAATAAGTTTCACACATATCGATATAAAGTAAATAACAGTATAACAAATATCATTATTACAGCGTACCATTATTACATAAATAATTATCTTTAAAGAACAAAGACGACTCTCTCATAGAAATCACACATCACACAGTACCAAAAAGCAATGAAAACAAAACTATAAAATAGTACGCATTGCTACGATCACGTGAGCGTAAGAATCATTAAAATCAGAGTTAGGAGCTAAAAGTTATGAAGGTTTAAAGGTCTAGGGTTAAAATAGTAAAATTAGAAAACTACAATAAATAGTACGAATAGATAAAATTCGTTTCTACCATCACATTGGCGTAAAAATTACTTAGATCAGAGTTACGGTTGAAAACTTACGACAATTTGAAGTTTTAGTGGCTAAAATATAAAAACAGACAAGTTCGAGGATCTAAAAGTAATTTTAGAAAAGTATAAGGGCTAAACTATAAAATGTAAGTACAAAAATATAATTCATGAAAATTTCAAGGAATAAAATATAATTTCTTAAAAGTTTAGGAGCCTAAGTGTAAAAAGATAGGACTAAAATATAATAATATTAAGTTTAGGGGTGTTTGTAAAAGTACATGACTAAAATATTATTTAGGGAAAATCTAGAGTCTTATCTATTAAAAGACAATGCTAAAATAATTAAATAGAAATTCAGGGTTCTAAATATAATTTTGTAAAAGTTCTTGCAAAATTGGCATTGACGGGTATTTACATAGAATAAATAAATAAAAAATGTAATTCCCGTAGACTAGGTTCACCGGAGCTCGGGAGCCAGAGGTGGTGCACTGGTCCACGGTGGACCGGGGCCATACCCCTTTGGTTCGATCTAATATGGGCCGTTGGCCCAGATCGAATGAGCAGAAGGGGGGGGGGCTCCGCGAGGTGGTGGCCACCTGCGAGGGAGAAGGCAGCAACGCCATCAAGCCCGCGCTGGAGCTCGCTGAGGAGGCTCTCCTGTGCGTGGGAGGCGTCGGGGAGGGGAGAGGGGAGGGCGACGCATGGAGGGGAGCTCACCAAGGGCTTACGCGGGGGCGGGAAGCTCGGAGGAGTTCGGGCGATGGCGGCGAGCGGCGCGCAAGTCGTGGAGCGAGACGGCTAGGGATCGCGGCAGCGGCGGGGGAGGGGCGCGGAGGGGTGCGTCCCACCCTTTTTATAAGGGTGCGGACCCCTAGGTTTGCCAGGCGCGTATGCCGAGGGGGCGACGGCGGCGGCTTGGATTAGGGTTTTGGGGGTGGGCGCGCGGGGCAAGCTGGGCCAGGGTGAGGCTTGCGCGGGGGCTGCTGGTGGGCCGAAAGCAGAGAGGGGAGAGAGGGAAAGTGGGCCGCGAGGGTGGTTTCGGTCCAAGTAGCCGGTTGGGGGAAAAGAGAGGGGAAGTGGGAAGGTGGGATGAAAGGATTTGGTCCAAAAAGCCTGAAGGGCTTTCTTTTCTTTTTTTCTTTTCTCTGTTTTCTAAAACTAAATTTTTTCTCCTAATTAAAAATCTCAAGACAAAAACTACACGATTTTAAAATACCTTTGCACACAATAATAAAAAAACACCCTAAATGTAAGTAATTAACATGAAATGCAACAATAAAAAATTTAAAATAACCTATACTTAATTATCTTCTTTTGAAAATAATTTTTTTCTTACTAAAATATTAACAACCTAATTAATTTTAGAAAATTTTTAAAATATTTAAAATTTTAAAAAATCAGGGTGTTACAAAGCACCGGAGAGAAGTCAGCCCTGCACCACATCATGTCGTTCATGAAGGCATGGGAGGTGGTGCGCACATGTGCCTTCATGATGATTATTCTGATGACATTGACAATCATGATCATGAAAGTGATATCAAGAGTGATACTGACACCTATGAATATAGTGAGATTGCAAATGCCTTTGAAGATAAACATTTTGGAAATTGTGGCGATGGTTGTGGTTCCAGTAAGGGCATTAACCATCATGACTGCAGTGCAAGGTATGCGATCACTGTTAATAAAAAATCAGGTGGACTAAATATTCTTCATAGTCTCTCAAATGCTCATTGATGGAGCTGCTAGGTCACTCAGGAGAGGTATATTCATTAACTTTGTTATTCAACTTACTTATTGAGAATGTACCCTTTATTACACTGATGATCTGAATTGCATGCAATCGGCATATATATGACATAAATACATACTTTTCCTTCCTCTACTGAATACAACATATTCCTTCCATATTATAGTTTTATGATTTTTTTGTTTCTTATATTAATTATTTACCATTTTCCTTTTATACTTATAATAGAGATAAATTCACTACACTCCAGTCCTCCTATTTGTTTGCAATTTGTGATTAAGCACATCACGTTGACTTAATTGTTTTTCCCTTTAGCTGCAGAATATATTGGTTCCATTCCAATGCTCTTTTCATCTTACCAACAATAACAACAATAATTAAGTCTTTAATCCTAAGCAAGTTGGGATAGGCTAGAGATGAAATCCCAAAGAACCCAAGCACAAGAGCAAAACCTATAAATAGAAGAAAGAATAAAAAAAGAAGAAGAGAGGTGGTAAAAGGGCAATAAAAACAAAAACAAAAAAAAAAGAGAAAAGAGAGGAAATAAGACTAGATAGGGACAAGAAGAGAAGAGGTGTGAAAGGGAGACAAAAACTAAATAAAAGGAATGGGGAAAAACAAAGAATCAAGGTGCTAGTACGTGAATTGCTAACTTCCATGCACTCCTATCCATTGCCAGCTCCTTGACATGTTACATTAATTGGAAAAGCATCGATGTCTCCATCACTTGTTCGGACGCTTGTCGCAACATTATTGTATGTATCCTTAATGAGGTTAATGTACTTTATTGAGACTCGCTTTTTCAAGGGCCACCACATGACGTTCATCGACACCTTGTCATAAGCCTTCTCTAGGTCAATGAAGACCATATGCAGGTCTTCTTCTGTTCTGATATATCTCCATAAGTTGTCTTATCATGAAAATTGCCTCCATCGTCGATCTCCCTGGCATGAAACCAAATTGTTTTTTTGGTGACTCTTGTCAATCCTCTTAAGCGATGCTCAATGACCCGCTCCCATAGCTACATGAAACCAATAGTGCTGATTGGGTGTTTGAATCTTTGTCCCCAAATTTACAAAGCATTGACTCTGATTACTTAATATTTGATTGGTTTAATATGAGCTTCAGTTCAAACTCAAGCAACAATGTGATGTTTGTCTCGTTTGAAAATTTTGAAATTTTTGACATTATGAAAACAAAATATGATGTCTCTAATCAATTGGGTGGATTCAAACAAATTTCTGTTTTTCCAACCACGAACTTATTTTCTGATTTACAAAGGGAGAGGATGGACACATATCAAGGCTCATAGGTAAATATCTCCCACTTGAACAACTTTGGTTTTTGGTACCAATTATTTTCAGGTGGAGAAAAGACGATAATAATTATACTTCTAGAAGAGTAGGATAAGTCACACAACACATGGACATCGACACAAACTGTTTATTACAAGATTCAACCTAAGGTGAACGCTATGCTTAACATTAATACATATTATTCATATAAGGCAAAACTTTACTTACAGGTTTAAGATAGCAATTTTTGAAGATAAAAAACCATGGCAACGTGTATATGTGAGAAGAGATGGAAAAGCTCAAGTTATCGCTGCAAGAAGAAGGAAGAAACAAATTCTTCTCCACAAAGAGTCAAGCTTGACTCCTTTTCAAGATGGGCCACAAAGCACAATAATTGCAGGCACAGAGTGTGCGACCACCTAATCGCCAGTAGAGTGGTAGACGTTAAAGCATAGTAGCTGTAATAGTGGGCGGGCGGTGATATCATCCGGATCATTACTATAGAAGTGGCAATGATGATCTCATTAACTAACACGGTTTACAAAACCGCTACACTAGCGCTTTTACTTTTTGTTAAAAGCTGGTGGATATACTGTAGAACTGATAAAAACCATTGATGCTACAATAAATAGATTTGGTCTGTTTTTTCCCCGCAAAACTGATCGGTTTTGCTAACCGAGGCAGACCCGTTTGACTGGTTTTCGTGAAAACCAAACGGGGTTTGTTGGTTTTGAAACCATGGTCACTATTATTGTTCACCATAGTAAAGGCAATCCTCGTCATCATGTCTTCCACAGTCCCACTACATTTACAAAGAATTCAAAAATGAACCAAAATTCAATTCCAAATATACCACAAACATATGTTCGCATTCAAATCATATAGTATATCATATCCACAATGGCATTGGCATTCATATTACAATCCATGTATTAGATTAAATTCAGATGTTTCATCACTTCTGAGTAATCAAAATAATTGCATATTGTTCGAACATCCAACATCGTTCAAATATCCACGTTAGTTTGCATTTTACACTTCAAAAAACAATACAAATTGAAGTTCAATGATCCTGTAAGTACATATAACAGGTCCTAAAATCAGGGCCCCTGTCACCGCAGATTGTTGTAGCATTTTGCACTCAAATGGTACAACCCAATCGATTTGTTGTAGCAGAGCGAAAGAAACCCATTCCATGTGAGCTCCACACTCTCTTCCCTTCCATCCAGATCTTAATATATTAAAACGCGTGCATTTTCTTGCAAAATGTCAATCCACGTCATAAGTATAATATACACCGTTCGATTGTCCAGATAAGAAATAAAGGCCGTGGATCTCCTTCATTTGACATTAATGTCTAGGTCCTTCTGGAATAATGAAAACACTTTTGCAGTCGTGTCCTCCCACCACCCCTTTATCATCTTCTTCGTCTTCCTCTGAATCGATCTGATCCCCCATCGAGAAAGAAAGAACTTCCACGACGTCGGCCCCTTCCTCCTGCTCCGTGAACACCACTTGCGCCGCCACCTCGTAGGAGTTGGCCCCTTTGTCCTCGCATCGATAGTGGCAGATCGAGCATTCGAGCTCCTCTAATTTAACGGCAGTGCCGCTATGCACCATTAGAGGATATACAGAGTAGAGGCGCCTGGGGAGACAACACTAATGCCGTGGGGTGTCATAGTTTGCATCCCGTCATAATGCCTCCACTCCTGTTGCCATTCTTGCCTCTCTAGCATCGCATGCGACCCGTGCCACTGGATGGTTCATGCTAGGAGAAGGCTTTGGAGGCTAACGACCCAACTGTGATGTCTGGCGCTGGCTGCGACGGGCCTCCAGTTCCTCGCTCAGCGCATCACTCGACGGAAGCAGGTGGTACGGAATGGGCAGCCAGTAAACTGGAACACGAACGGTTTCAACACCCAACCTGCAGCCAGCTCCCTGGCAAAAGTCCTTTCCTGGCTCAGAAATAGCCACGGAGATGTTTGTCCCAAATCTCTGACATAACAGCGCACATAGAAGCAAAGGATCATGTGATCCTGTCACCAGACAATGCACAATGCTTCCAGCAAGCCATGGATTTCTGCGGCTCCAGCTCTTTCATGTGCTCTCTTCACTCTCTAAAAATGTCTGCGATTCTACTCGACAGTCACTCGATACAATGCCTAAGAAGTAAGAAGAGCTTGCTTTTACACTTTCCACAATTCTCTCAGTACAATCAAGTATCGCTCTACAACAATATTGTTCATCATTGGCTCAACTCTTCGACACCTTTGAAGCAAAATAATAAACAGAGTTAGGATGGGGAAAGAGAAAAGGCACAAACTTTCCATATACTGTAACAATACTGATCATCGGTCCTGGTAGAGTAAAAAAATGGCCAAAATGGGTAAGACAAAAGAAACACATTGTATATGCTGAAATTTTTAACTATTCATTCACTTAAGATTGTTGGTGCTAAGAAAAATAGTTTATACCTACTGACAGAGCAATGGATTATTAAAGTATTGAGGTATACCAATATAAACTTTATGCCCATGTATTTAGACAATGGACAATGAATATTTTATTCAGCTATGAGAAATCTTTCTCTGCACATTAGCGAAATTGTTCATCAACAAATTTCAAATTTTGATCAATTGTAATATATATTTGTAGTAGAATGTTTATAATAGATAGAAAAGAAAAATTGCATGTGCAAAGTACTATCCAAGAAAAAAAAAGCCTTATTCTGTTTCACCAAAACATTTATAGACTTCAAACATCAAACTCTCACAGGATCGCATGCTCCTCCGCTCTGTCCCTATGCCAGTGCCCATCTCCGCCTACCTGCGCCTCAGTTGTCCAATGCCTCTAAAAGTCTTTTTCCTTTGATTTTTAGAGTATAAATTATTTGTTTTGATTTAGCTATCGATTATCTTTGACAGTGTAGGTGTCATGATAACTCTGAAAGTTTCAACAAGCTCACATGTAAGCTAAAATTTGGAAGGCAGGTAAACAGCATAATCCAGAGATGTTGTCGTCAAAGTGATTGTTTTGAACAAAAAAGAAATATTAAATGTCACAATACTACAACTGAAATTGGATTGATTACTACCTAACTACTGTATGTATCATATTTTATGAAATAAAATTGCATATTCATATGTATTATTTAGAGATCTATGTACATTTGAATTTATTTTTATCTCTATTGATATGTACATTCAAATATCAGCAATGGTTATAGATTTCAATTTAGATTCTGTTAAATGTACTTTTTATATATCATAAATATAAATTGAAAATGAAATGTATAAAAGATTTCTACTAAACAACATCACAATGCCCATGGTACAAAGAGTGAAAGAGAAGCGCAGCAAATTGCCGCGCCCTTTTTCTAGTTGAGGCGAAAGATAAAACCTCTCGTGGGCCCATCGATGGTCGTGAGCTGGACTGCTGGCTGGGGAGATGCAGCTCCGCAGAAAAACTCGATCAATTGTCCTGATAAAAAAAAATATTAAATCCCACCGAGCCCAGTGGCGTCGCTTCCCATTCATTTCCTGGCCGGTCGCTGAACCCCAAATGACCAGGCTTCCCACCTCTTACCGCCGCCGCTTGCTGCGTTGACAGATCAAGAACCCACCGCCGTCGGAGTCAATCTTACCTCAAGTGATCCCTCTCTTGGACGTTCCAGCAGAAATCTATCGCAGATCTTTGATCCTTTTCGCTTTCGCCGGCCGTCACGACCGTGCAGGTCACGTGTTCGACGGAATGCCGCCGAAGGTCACCAAGCGGTGGGTGCCAGTCAGCAGGTCGGGAGAACCATTCGGTAGTCGTAAGGGAGGAGGGGGAAGAGGAGTCGATCTCTCCATGGACCGTCTCAGCGCGCTGCCCGATGCGCTTCTGCACCACATCCTGTCGTTCATGAAGGCATGGGAGGTGCTGCGGACATGCGTTCTGTCCCGGCGGTGGCGCGACCTCTGGGCGTCCGCGCCCTGCGTCGACGTCCGCGTCGGCGAGTACAGCGAGCCCCCTGAAGACTTTGCCAAGTTCGTGTACCGGCTGCTGCTCGCCCGGGACCTTCTGGCGCCGGTTGACACGCTCCGGCTGCGCTCGCCTGGGGAGGAAGATGACTCTTTTGAACATGACGATGTGAGTATGTGGATCCGTAGCGCAATCAAGCGGAAGGTTCGCGTGATCCAGCTCAACGGGCATCTCCACGAGTCTGCGAAATTGAATCACATGGACTTTGTCTCTTGCCACCTTAAAATCTTGAAACTGTCATATGCTGAGCTGGATGATCAGTTCATCAGGGGGCTCTTCTCTCGGTGCCCTTCTTTGGAAGAACTAGATCTCAAGAGGTGCGTGGTAGGGCCAGGTGAGATTGTATCTGCCTCTCTGAAGACTTTGACCATGGTCAAGTGTAAGTTCACTATGAACCTCTCGGTTGATGCCTCAAACCTCGTGTCTGTGAGATGCATTGCACCAGAGAACTGGGTTCCTCTGTTTAAGAACTTTGGGTCGCTGGTCACAGGTAGTGTCATGCTTGATGACACTTTACTGAGTCGTGAATTTGAAAAATACCAAGAGGAGGATGAGTTTCCTCAAACCAGCGATGAAGATGATGACAACAACAGTGGGCACTTCAAGCGTAGTGGTAAATATGCTGCGGCTTCTGATGACAGTGATGATTTCATGACTGATGATTATGGCTATCCTGATGATTATTATGATCACTATTCTAGTGACATCAAGGATGATTATGATTATGGAAGTGATATCAATAGTGATACTGAAACCTATGAATATAGCAAGATTGCAAATGTTTATGTGAATAGGCAGCTCATAAACAATGATGATGTCTGTGATGGCAGCAAGGGAGGTAAATATCATGGTTGCAGTTCAAAGTATGTGATCAATGACTATAGAAAATTAGGTGGCCAAAATCTTCTTCAGAGCCTTTCAAGCGCTCGATGTTTGGAACTCCTAGGTCATTCAGGAGAGGTGTATCACTAAAATCATTACTGAACTCATTTGTATTCAAACTTTATCACTATATTTTGTTTATTTGCATGCAATCTGGTGTGGATATTTCATACCTACAGGATTTGCGTGTACCCTTTTACAGTTTTGTGTATTAACATTACATGTTAAGTACAAATGGCTAGTTGCTCGAAAAATCAGATCCTAACTTTCAATCCTCTTATCTATTGTAAGTTGTAACATTAATCTCATTGTCTTAAATTAAAATTTACTTCAATGTCAGTGCCTTGTTTGTTCAACTAGCTATTGCACTCATATTTCAGGTCAAGAGAGCACTTTAATATATAACAAAAATAGATTAGTTTATTCAACTAGTTACCAAATTAAAATCCTAATGTCTAATGGATGATGGCAATGCTGTCACACTTGAGGTTATTTTGGTCCTATTGTTTCTGTAGAATTTAAGTGTATCTTTTGATCTTCAATTCTTTTCTGGTCTCATGACATTTTTTCAGTTTCATTGGCCTAAAAACTGGTGGAATAATAGTTTTCTGTACATGTGCATCCTCACCGGGCTGTTATTATGCTCTTTCGGTGTATTTAATTAGCTCACTTCTATTTAATATGTGAAGGTTATTCTAAGGAGAGAATCGATAAGCTGTCCAACTTTTAGCAATTTGAAGACTTTGGCCCTTGGTGAGTGGTGTATCAGTACGGGTGCTGACTTTGACATCCTAGTTCTCTTTCTTCAGCATTCACCTAATTTGGAGCAGCTTTTTCTTCAACTTGAAATGGTATGTGCATGTACACAGTGAATCACTGTTTCTGAATGCACGTGTCTATGTAGGATTCTAGATATTATTGTGAATGGTTAATCAGCTTATTTTTTGTTTTGATCCTTCAAAAAGAACTTTGACATCCAGAAGGCACTGGAAAGAAGTATGAAACTGAAAGGAGGATCTTTTGCTTGCAAATACCTTAAAATAGTGAAGATCAGATGCACTAAGGATGATCCAAGAGTCCATATGTTGGCCCAGCTGCTAACGTCTAATGGTGTACCACTTGAGAAGATTTTTGTGCGTCAGAGTGGGAGTTTTTGTGAGTAGATTCTATCCATTTCTCTAATCTCTTGTGTTTGTGCACCGCTATTCTTTATGGTTTAGATGAAAACAACAAATACTAGTTTTTTTGGTTACAATGGTTTACATGAAAACAACCCTATTCTTTTGTCATAAAACAGTGTTGAAGTATTATAGTAGCAAAATATACCCTGCACTGCAAACAATTGATTATGGTTTACATGAAAACAACAAATACTACCTTTTTTTGTTTGGAGCTTTTTCCATCAACATGCTTACATACTGGTACTTAAAATACCTTTTCTATTCTTTGTTCATTTGATATTTACATTAACTGATTTTTTTATGTTTCTTCCAGACCTTCGTAACTTGAAGCTCCAGAGGGAAATTACCATTGACGAACTGCGTGAATGTGGACCCTATTAAAAACATAAATGTACAAGATGGCTTTTATATACTCTTCTTAGCACTGCCATTTCGGCTCTACCTAATAATAATAATTGCAACATCACTTCTGTAGGTACTCCATGTAAGACATCAGGCAGGCAAGAGTTCATGACTGTCAACATGCAAAGCTTTCCTCGCTCAGTTCACTGGAAGAACACTGTGACTCCATAGTATCTTGGTTAACGGTTGTGCGTTAGTAATGTTTTTTTTTTCTTTTTCATCGCTCAAGTTCAACTTCAACTGCGTATCGTATTGTTATATCAAAATAACAGCATATTCGTTTTTATCTACCATCCTGCTTGTGATCATCAGTTAAGATACATGAAAGTGCATGGCACTAAAGTCATCCTTTCCTTTCATCCAGAGCTACAGGCTGCAGTCAACCATTATTTCAAGAGCCTGCATTCATGGAATCCCTTAGTTGGCACAGCTTTTGATTCAATGGAATATTTGAACATGCAATCATAGATTTTTCATAATTACAATTAGGAGGTGATGATGTTTAAATACATGACTGCACAAGCATAGCATGCTGTTATACTCTACCACCCGACAACAAAATTTATTGCTACAGAAATGTTAAATAGAAAATCATCAATAAGGTAACCTGTGCGTTGCAGTGGGGTATATCTAGGCATCTAGGCCGGGCAAAATGGGCCGGCACGAGGCCCGGTCATTTTGGCCTGTCATGGGCATGGCACGGCCCGACCACCAGCGGGGCCGTGTCGGCACGGCCCGGTCCACCGTGCCGTGCTTAGGCTGACCCCAAGCACAGGTACGACCCATGGCATGGCCCGAAAGAGGGTGTGGCCCGATAGGGGCCCGAATAAATGTAATAGTCCTCTTCCTAACCGGCTCAATGCCATTCCGGCCTCCCCCAAACTACTGGCCTAGTGCCATTCCGGACTCCCCCAAATTACTGGCGGCCAAACAAGCCAGCACCATCCCTCCCGGCTCCCCCAACTCAACTGAAATCCTAACATGCCGCTGTCCTCTCTCGCTCACTCGAGTCTCTCCTCACGTCTGCGCTGCTCTCCCTCTCGCGCGTGAGCGGCGAGCCGTCGCGACACCACTCTCTCCCTCTCCTCGCGCGCGAGCCGACACGACGTTGTTCTACCCCTCTCCTCGTGCGACGGCGCTACTCTCTCCTCTCCTCGTGCGTCGGCGCTGCTCTCTCTGTCCTTGCACGCGAGCTGACGCGACGCCGCTCTCCCTCCTCTCCTCACGCGCCGGCACCGCTCTTCCCCTCCTCGCGCGGCGGCGTCGCTCTCCCTCTCTTCTCGCGGCGCCGCCGGGCTGCCGTGCTTGCCATGCCACCCGGTTCACGGGCCATTTGGGCCGGCACGACACGATGAACCGCATTCCGTGCCATGCCGTGGGCTGACCCCTCAGCCCATGGGCTGCTTCGGCATGGCCTGGTTGGCCCGCCGTGTTGTGCTGGTGTGGTATACTGTCGTGTCGGGCCTAAGCAGGCCCAGGCCGTGCCATGCCGGGCCGCCCGAATGCCCAGATATACCATGAGGTGAGGCGATCAAGATACCCTCTATTCATCCATGTCCATGTTTATCTTGTGAAGTTGAATAAAATGGTGAATCTTCTACCTTGTTACCGAGAGATCAAAATATATTGCAACCTTACCTTTTATTTATCTCATATATTGGCATGATGTCAAAGTTCCATGTCAGACGTGCAGTAAAAGAACTTAAAATTGTACGTCCGGTGTGCAATCTGTTAAGAATCCTTGTGATGGATTATTGACCAATCAAGTGTGAACATACCATTAGTGTGAATACAAAGATTACTTGGCCTTTACTCTTTCCTCTACTATAAATTGTATCCATAATTATTAATAAAGAAGACAGTTCATTGTCTTCCTTGTCTCATTTACATTCAACATGTTATCATGCACCCTTAACCACTGACCCCCAGAGAATCAGAGAGGGCGTCATTGTTCTTGGCGAGTTCAAGCGAAGCACGCTTCCAACCGCTACACAGGAGAGGATGCATGGCTTCGTTTTATCTGGATAAGCACAACGCTTGCAGGAATCAAGAATTTCTGATTAACTGCCTCTAATCGACGACATCAGAGAGCACGAGTTCGACGACAACCATGAACATGCAATCATCTTCAACAATCACGAAGAACCAGAGGCACGGAGGCTTCTGGACACCGAAAAAGAGCAGCAACCGCTCTTCATCAGCAAGAACAGAAGAAAAACAATGAACGTGAATATCAATTACTCCTCTGTTCCTGATTTGTTGACGTTCGGATCACAAAATTTGACTTGTGTGTAGTACAAATTTGTTGTCCGAAATGACAACAAAAGCTGAACGGAGGGAGTATCTGGTAACACCATCGTTTACTCACTTTGCCGGTGGAATTTGCTCTTGTTTTCTTAAAGTTCTTCACCGTGGAAGAAAGATGAGACACTCCCAGCGAGTACTGTTCCTAATCCTTTTTCAACGGAATAAGAACACCATCAAACAAGGCGAAGGAGAAAAGGCTTCAAAAATTCATCGGGTAACATAGTAAATTACCTACTCCTCCGATTGAATTGGCCCATTTCTTTCTTCATGTTCTTCACCCAAGCACTGAAACTCCAGTCGATTGTTCACTTTGCCCAGGGAAGTGGCTGTCGTCGGCGCTATTTCCATAACGGCGCGGCCTAACGACTACGCCCACAAGGATAGCTCCAGCCAGGCGGACACGACACAAGTCTGTCCTGCATGGCGCTCGAGTTCACAATGATGAACGCTAGGGGACGTCTACGCGGGGATCGCTCCGCATGGCCAAGCGACCGCGCACCCACGCGGACGAGGCGGCAGCCTATCCTGTAGGGCGCTCTGCTTGCCGGCTTCTTACACCTCCAAGCAGATGAGGCTGAGGCTCCGTCCGAACGACCGCGACGAAGATTTTTCTGGCCATGACAGCATCACCACCAACTGCAGCGGCACCCGCGCGGCTTCACGCCGCACCGAGCGGCGACACCAGCGTATATCCGGCAGCAGTCTAATCCGACCAAAGCGGCAAAGTCGGCGGCACATCAGGACGCCCTTGCGGACGAGGCGACTGTCCGTCCCGCAAGCCGTCCGTCCACAAGGCTGTGACTTCCGCTCGGCGCTCACGGTGGTTCGGCCGTCCTTCCGGTGACCCGACCATGGCGGTTGCTAAGGATTTTCCTTCTAGGAACAACTAGAGGCGCGCAAGCCTTTGCACAACCACCAAGTACAGGCAAGAAAAGAACATGCCGGAAGGCCACGATTTGATTATGCAATGGCCGCAGCCATTCATAACGAACCCAATGATGGTCCCTTCGAAATGGTTACTCCGGCCGCGACGTTTTTTTTCCGATAACCTGCCACTGTCAGCGGTGACGCAAACAGCGCCACCACGCGGCAACAGGCCAACTCGCCCACACCGTACTCAGTAGCTCGCTTGAGCGTCAAAGCGGCGCGGCCATTGCCCGTCCTGCACAACAACTTTCCAAGGTGCCTGCGGCAAGTCGACAACGGCCCATCGACGCTCGCATAGGGTCGACGACCGAACGACTGGTGATGACGACAACCCTCTTCCTGGAGGCGCCCTCGGCCAGAATGACGGCGAGACCTCCCCGCGACATCCACAACACACACGGACGTGGCTCCGGCCCGTCCTGCACGGCGCGCGGTGCCCACAAGGACGTGGCTCCGGCCCATCCTGCACGGCGCATGGTGCCCACAACACACACAGACGTGGCTCCGGCCCGTCCTGCACGGCGCGCGGTGCCCACCGGTGCCTCTACATGGACATCGACACGACGTCCACGCGGATGCGGCATAAGCCCGTCCCGCATAACGATCGGCCTGGCCACCGAATGATAACGGCGTCTATGCGGCAAATGGCACGACGGCGCGAACCGCTGATAATGGCAGCGGCGCACGCCGGGCCAACGACGGATGAAATTTGCTCCATAAAATTTACAAATGTAAATTATCACCTAGTTTGATCATAAGTATTCCTAAATGTGCAAATTCAAATCGAGGGATATTATTTTCTAGATATTTTATGTCCAATGAACATTCCCTATGACATAAAAATAATTGCATTGTGTTTAGTGTTTATGTTGTAAATTATAATCCACTATGTGGATTAAAATCATGTCCCATGTGTTTGCCCGATGTGCATCCCCTATGACATGTATTATTGATATTTCTTGCAAATTCTTGCAATTGAGATATCAAAATATGTTTCTTTTATTTTACAATTGAGATATTACTTCCTTGTAAAATGCAGTATTTTAGTTCACCATTATTAAGTCCAATGTGCTTAATCCAAGGAGAATTAAAGTTTAAACACATGCAAATATTTGCAACATTTTCATTTTGCAATCGAGATGTATATCTCTTGCACATCACTGTTTAATTAACCGTCATGAAGCCTAATGTGCTTAATCCAAGGAATTAAATGTCAAACACAATACAATATTGTAATTTTGCAATTGAAATTTTATTTCTTGCAAAATTCAGGTTTGATTCACCTTAATTGAGCTATATGTGCTTAATTCAAGCAGAGTTGAACCATTTGCAAAATCAAGTGATTACCTCTTTTTGGAAAATACAAGGTAGTGGAACCATGAAATGTATTGCATATTTGCAAACTATGTTCCATAACTGTGAGGTCCAAATTTTGTCGTGACATATGACCTTCAAAGTGTTTTCCAACCATAGCCTAACAAACAGTAGAAGGAAACAAGCATCAAATGATATATATCGAACTATGCATCCTACTACTATGAGATTGATACCATTTTCAATGGTTCTCTCGAAAGTGTTAGCTACATCATATGAGGTCCACACTAAAATAATTCAAGTATCTACTTGAGTTCACAAAATTTTGCATCCCGCTTATATTTACCGTGATGATTTTTAAATAAATCTCTGGTTAATCCATGTTGGCAAAGATGAACCATTGTGGATTTTCATAATCTCGCACTCGAGGGTCACAATTACCCAACATAAATAATGGATGTTGAACATAGTTTGGCATCCCACGGAAAAAAATATATGGATATGCATTTTCCATAAAAGGAAAGTAATCATTCCTGCTACAATCAAGTATAGGAGCCTTATGTATCATAAGGCACCATATTCATCATGATCTCACATATAGAGTATCAACGGAGAAAATCTTATTGCTTTATGGATTCCTCATGAACAGACACACAAAGCATAAGGCATTTATTTTGCCTACAGCAAATACTTTGTTTGAAGTTGTATTATGGCAAATAAGAACCTACATATGACGATAGATATCCCTCACTATTAAGATATTTAAGCATGAATACTATGCAAGTATTTACCAATAAGTTCGATGGTTCTTATAAGCATACATAGAACTTTCGTGGTAAAGAAATGCTTAAGCACAACAAGAAGTAAGAATCCTATGCATCGAATAGAGATCAAGGCATATTCTAATTCGACAAATTATTTTGTCATGAATCCGGCTGCTTTAAGCATACTATTGATATATGACATACCTCAAAGACACTTGATTGATCTACAATGGAAATCCGTGGGGAGATAGCCATCATTGTCATGGACAAAGATATGAAGCATATACTTCGATCTTCAACCAGACATGAACTGAGAGGTACGTTGTTCATAACAGTTCTAATAAAACTAAGAGACAACCAATCTCCTAAATATCAATTAGGAGGACCTCTTCAACAAGGAGAATAATGATCAGATTCATTCTGAATAACATTGGAGACCTACAGTAGGTTTCCATATTCTTACATACTATGTCTAGTTCTACAATATACTATTAAAAAGGTAGTAGTATGTATTTTATATATTAGAGAAAGTGTTCCATTGAACGCTTCAATCAATATCTAGATTCCTTCGGAGTAAATCCGATGAAGGTGAAATTATGCCTAATAGTGGACCTATGCGCCACAAACTCTATACAACATGAAGAAAATATTTCTGCTCTTTAAAAGACACAAGGAAATCAAGTATCGCATGACCCGATACATAGATAGAAGGCTCAACAATGCCACTATCATATATCCTTTGTGGTATTCAAATTTCAATCGTGGACACATTGTTGTATCCTGATTCAATCAGTACCCTAACAAAGTATAGTGACATCCATTAAAATTGTTTCTATGTTGAAACTAATGATAACAACAAAGAGGAATTGTCCTCTAGTCAAGAACAGAGATAGGGCAAGATTTCTATATACCATCCGGATTATACCTGTAGCAAGTATTGGGTACAAATTTTTCTTTCTTGTCTATAACAAGACTTAGCATGATTGCTTTGCTTGTCCCACCACATGGACGATGAGAAAATTATTGTCAACTCCAATGGCCATATTTCCATAATCTTCAAATTTAGTGGACAGCGCATGTGTCACACATGGAAATAAATTTTAAGGCATTCTTCCTTAAAATACAACGTGAGCCACTCATATTCTTGAATATATTCAAGAATATATATGTGGTATTATACAACCATTATATGGATTGTTCAAGTATTCATGGTTCTTTAGATACATATATATGATGATCTCATGTGTGTCATCCGCATGACAACCATGTAATTGATAAGATGGTTGCTCAGATCATGAGCACCTAATCCTGAATATTGGATTTAATCAATCCAATCGGACAATGCTGCCCGGTTCCAATGCTTACAATGACAATTGTATGGCCCAAGGAAATGAGGTCCAACACTAGTCTCATATATCCATATTCAAACTTGTCTCATAAATTCTCTACTCAAGGGAGAAATAAATCACTACTATGACCAACTTTGGAACTGACAGATACTAACATCTTGTTAGTTATATGTGGCTTTACACACCACATGATTATTCTAATTCATTCAACTGCATCAAATGGCTCCCTCCGTCACAGCTAACAAGTCAACACTGGGCCTCATGCCAAGAAAATTTCCTATCTGCAATATCGGTATTGTTCTACACATACCGAAATCACCACCTAAAAGCATGCATCAAGAGCATTGGGGATCAACAAGAGGTACCATTATCTATCAGTTTATAATACCTCGAGTCTCTAAAAAAGACTCATTCATTTCTCGTTGCTTATACTTGAGGATTATTCTGGGCATTAGGGGGAGAATACCACTAAGAATGCCAGGAATTTGAAAGAATGTCAAATACATTCACATTCATTCCTCATGTCCACATAACAAGAATATGAACTTAATGTTCAGATTTCTTTTATTTGCAATCATATTGCAAATAGTTTGCCAAATGCTTTTACTTGTCATGAAGGTGTCATCACATCGGACTCCCTGTGCCAGAAAGAGTGAAGGTACCTAATAAAAATGACTCAACTCCTGAATCAAGACATGAGGGGGAGAAGTATGGCCATAAGGGATATAGCTTCTTGCAAGCGTCCTCGAGATGAGGGGGAGAATATCCTCCATGACAGTAAATGTAAATCAACATTGAGTTGATTGACACCTTCTAGATATTTAATATCCAAAGCCTATGAATTTTAACATCCAAAAAGACCAGCACTACGTGTACACAACTTCAGGCGCTGAGTCATCGGAACATCCTTACTTCAGTGTTAGGAAAATACAGGAAGTTAACAAGTATAACATTTCCACAAATTATAGTGGTTCCATTGAATCAATAATTCAAAGACTACAAATTGTCGATATCTCCTCAAGATTACTTTACACCTTCAATTGGATCGAGACCAAAACCCTAGCTAGGTAGAGTGCAACAACATTCAAATTGGTCGAACCAGAGGTTGTAATCAAGGAGAACTGCTTCTGCCCGTATTGGAGAGTAATATCTTCCCTTCACAGTCTTCCTTATGGAAGCATAATGAAATATTCATTTCATTAGGTGGTGAATCGGTGAAGCTTGTAGCATAAGGGTTCATGCGGAGACCCGACATCAGTTATGATGTATGTGTGGAATTCTGTTCCTATATCTATGATTATTTGGCAGCTCAGAGAATTGGATAGGTTTAGCCATATAGGTTCTAGTTGAGGAACTTCGTACATTGAATCCAAATTCAAATCGCAATACATATTGTGTATATAATTCGAGTCACTTCATGACTTGACAGTTAAGTTGTTCGTGGTACAACTGACTAAGTGAGTTCCTTCCACAGAAGTGATACTCGAAGTATAATGATTGCACATGTGTGTTTGTAATAAAATCCTAATTAGGTTTTGTATCATCTCCAAACCACAAGCTAGAAAGCAAGCAGTCATTTTATGATGGAAATTGAGATGAATGATTTGGTTAAACCAAATTTGGCTTAAGTTGTTTTACAACTTGAGCATATTCCTTCAAGAATATTTAGTCAACTAATATCCAATCGATATTGTATATCAATATCCGAATGATATTAGATAGTCATATTCAGCAAGTATTCATAGTTTTTTTGTCCTGAAATATGAATCCAATTGCATTCATACATCGGATAGAGAAACAAAAGAACACTGAACTTATAGTTCTATGTCCTTGCCATCAAAGCGCACATATATCTTGCAAATAGCAACAGGCCTGATACTGCATTTGCAGATAGCTTGCTAGCTACAAGTGCTACTCCATAAGGCCATAGGGTAGGAGTTGAATGGGATATCCATAGATATCTTTTGGCATTGTAAGATCTTGATTTGTTGAATCAAGACAAGACCATTGCAAATATGCATATATTGACTATATAAATGATCCCCATAACGCTGATATATATAGACTGATTTTATGGCTAAACTTGTAGACATGAATCATCTAGATTCTAACTACTACTTCGCCTATCATTCCCAAACATCACTATGTGTATGTTACATTGGAGAATGGTTAACTATATTAACTATGTAGTATTGGTTTTGTTAAACCATACATGGTACTATTGACATTGTTGATAGTGCTTCTTGTATTGCATAGATGCAGTCAAGTTACACAAGAGCAATTGTTCATTGCTCCTAAATGTCTTATCCTCATGTACTATAGCAGATTGAGGAGAGAAACATCTTACAAACTAAACATTGTGATGAACTCATAGAGTCATTCATGAAGTGTTGCAAGCTTCAGGGGGAGATTCCTTCTGAAGAGTAACTTGTCCAAACATCATATTGCACTCTTTTTCTTTGTGAGTTTTTCCTAAATGGTTTCTCATAAAAGGTTTTTAATGAGGCAATATCAATACAAGTAAATGTCATATCTCCTAATTTTTCCCTGCTAGGGTTTTTAAAAGGTGATATCAAATGACATAATATTGTCCTCTAAACTCGCTTATGGATTTCCCTCGAAAGTGTTTTTCCCATATGAGTTTTCAACAAGGCAATGTCCAATATATGCTGTATCAATTTCTCCTGATTTTCCCACTGGGTTTTAAGGAGTTTTCACAACATATCAAAATATATCTCGTCATATTTTTCCCATAGGGTTTTTGGAGGAGTTGTACGATGGTGTACGATGACGAATCGATTGATCAAGGGGGAGTGTTGAGAATCCTTGTGATGGATTATTGACCAATCATGTCACTCCACTAGGATTATAGTGTGAACACACTATTAGTGTGAACACAAAGATTACTTGGCCTCTACTCTCCCCCCTACTATAAATTGTATCCATCATCATCAATAAAGAAGACAGTTCACTGTCTCCCTTGTCCCATTTACATTCAACACAATCTACCTCTCTTTTTCTTAGGAGAAGGTGCAACCTATAATCCTATTATTATCAGTGATAAAGTTGAAAAAAGAAAGGCTCTTTCAAACTCAGCAAGGCGCAACTAAACAAAGCAAAGGCAGATTTCCTATAAAGCCCATTGGATCCCAAAACGACAAGCAACAACAGCAAAATGGCCGAACCACATGATTGATTTTTAATTTGGAATTCCCGAAGGGCTGACCCCAAAACATCTCATGTGGTCACCCCTTTCCTCGAAAATGCGTCGTGTTGGGCAGCGAGAAGCGACTGCCACCTGCTCGATGAAATGCGCCATGCCAGCAAGAAGACGTACGTGCCTTGAGTCGACCTCCGAATCGGACGATGCGCCTAAGGAGTTTTCCCACTTCGCGCGTCGCCTCTTTTGCAACGGTCAAGGACGGTTATGGCAGTGATATTGACAGTGATGACAATAGTTACCCATTTAGTTAGATTGCAAATGAGCATGATGAGTCTGGTAAAGATTGTTCTGGCCACAGTTCTAGGAAAGATGGTACCGTCAGGTCTATGGTGGAAATTCTTGATACAGTGACAGTAAAATTTTAGGTGACCATAATGTTCTTCACAGCCTCTCAAAAGCTACGAGTTTATTTGGAGCTATTTGTTGACGCTGGAGAGGTACATCCATCATTACTGAAGGACCGTGAAGGCGACCAGAGGGGGGGGGGGGAATGGGAGCCAATAAAAATTCTTCACAAGAACTTGGCCTATGTCCCAATTATAACCCAAGACAACCTCTAAACCGATCACCAAGGCCACACACACTAACTTGTGATGTGCTAACCCTAGGAGTGATGCCAAAATAGCAGCGAAAACAAAGAAGAACCGCAAAGACTCGATACTATCAAAGAAATGCACCAAAACAGATCAAGTCTGGACAACCATCAGCAGTGCCGATCACAGCCATTGGCAGTGCTGGTTGGCACCATCGGCAGTGCTGGTGCGGGGTTCTCAAAACTCAGGAAAGAAACGGTCGGAGCATATCGGCAGTGCCGGTGCGGGGTTCATACTCAAGCCACCGGCAGTGCCGATCGTGGCATCGGCGGTGCCGATCAGAGTTCAGACCCACCGGCAGTGCTGGTTCTGGTCATCGGCAGTGCCGGTTGACCCCCGACAGAATAGAAAACTGTCATGATTTTTCCACAAATCTCTCCAAAACTCAACCAAATGATCTCCAAAACATACGATTTTTGGACCAGCCAATCCTCAACACATCACAACCTAATCCCAGAAGATCCACTCAATTGGCTCAAGGAATCATCACGAATTTCAGATCTTCTGCCAAGAACACCAAAAAGGGAAACTTGAGAAATCCTTCAAATCGAAGGTGCTAGAGCTCTTGATTCGGTCAAGGACCCATGAAGGATTGTTCTAGCTCATCATAGCACTACGATCCCCAAGAAATCCTCCTCAAAAACTCACTTAAAAATGAGATCGAATATTCCCACGAAAATAGCTCAAAAAAAAGAGAAAAAGAGAAATTCGAGATTTAGGGAGAGAGGATGATCTTGAGCACAAAAATAATTCTCATATCATAGAAACATTCTTACAAGATCCTTGGATACAAGGCTACGAAGCCACCCTCTTCCTCCCACTATTTGGAAGAGAAAGAGATGTCTCACACACACCCTCTCCTCTCCTCTATTACATGAAAACCTCTCCTAGCACTTTGAATAAACACCTAACACAAGGCTAACAGGAAGAGGCACCTCTCCCACCAGCCACACCGCTCCTTATATAGACCTAGGGTCCAAGACAACTCTACCCTTGACCTATAACTCATTGCCACCTACCACTAGGGGCAAAACCATCCAACTCTTTTTCCTTCGCCCGAACGCCTTCGAGCCCTTCATAACTTTGCTTCGCCTCGATGCAAGCTCCGCGATGGTGCCATGTGCACCTCCAATCGTCGCCACTGGTTTTGAGGCCCAAACCGGGAAACCACCTTGCACGCTTCTCAAAGCGCGACTTCTTGATCTTGATGCATGTCACCTTGTCCCGTGATCCTCCTTGTCGGCAAGTCTCTCCCGCCTCCGATCCATTGTAAGCCTCTACTTGCACCGACTTCCGATCACCTTTGACTTGGTCAACCTTGCCGTCTTGATCACCAACCATGGTTTTGAGGCTCAACCGCGAAACCGTCCCCGCTTCTTGCCTCTCCACGTGTACGGTGTTGATCACCCTTGACTTCACCCGGCCTCCCGATCGTCCGGCCCCAAGTCTCCTACTTGTGCCCGATCCTCTGGCCGTTGACCGTCAAGTCGACTTCAGTGACCTACACATCATGATACAAGCAAACACATTTCCCATCTCCTGCAAACTCTCCTACTTCTCACCAACTCCGGTTAGTAAAAAACCATGACATGCACAAACTCATACAGTCTCCAGATTCCCGCATTTCAACTCAAACACCAAATCATCCAATGTCAATTACTCACCACATATTGCAAACCATGGCACCAAGAATGGCCATGAAGGGTGTAGCCAAGAAAGATGCCATCAGAAGATCTCGACTCAAACTTATCAAGATTGCCACGCTTGAGAATGAAGCATTTGCAACCAAAGGCACGCAAATGAGAAATAGATGGCTTCCTCCCAAAACGTAGCTCATAGGAAGTCACATTAAGAATTGAGCACAAAACCCAATTGGAAACATAGCAAGCAGTGCTAATGGCCTCAGCCTAGAACCGTCTTGGAGTCCTATGCTCATCGAGCATCGTTCGGGCCATTTCCACCAAGAATCTGTTCTTTCTTTTGACCACACCATTTTGTTGAGGGACACGAGGTGCTGAAAACTGATGCTCAATACCATGCTCAAGGCAGAAAGCATCAAAGGAGGAGTTTTTTGAACTCAGTGCCATTATCACTGCGGATTGCTTGTAATGCACCGGGGAGTTCCTTGAACAACCTCAAAGCTAAGCTCCAAAAGTGATGAAATACTTCATCCTTGCTTTCAAGAATGTAAACCCAAGAGTAGCAAGAGTAGTCATCAACAATCACAAGAACATACCACTTCCCACCTGTCGAACGAACCCGAGAAGGATCAACAGTGTCCATATGAAGCAGCTCTCTAGGGCGTTCTGTCATCACCAAATTGATCGGTGGATGAGAAGCGGCAATCATTTTCCCATGACAACAGGGAGCACAAACCAAATCCTTATCAAATTTGAGCTCAGGCAATCCTCGGATCAAACCTAGGCCACTCAAGCGACAAAGCAAATCAAAGCTCATGTGACCTAGTCTCCGATGCCATTTATAGAGCTCAGAAGAAGATTGAACAAACAAGCACTTGCGAGAACTAGGAGAACCAACAAAATCAGTCTGAAAAACTTTCCCAATGCTAGAAATCCGACAAACCAAAGAGCCATTCGAACCAAGAACATAAGAAGCATTTTTCTTAAAGCGCAGTTCCAAACCAACATCAAGCAACTGAGAGACAGAGAGGAGATTGTACTTGAGATGCTCAACCAAACCAACATCCTTGATAGTGAATTTTTCATTTACCTTTATCGCGCCTCTTGACTTCACTCTCCCTCTCTTGTCATTTCCAAAGGTCACACACTCCCGACGCTTCAAGGGAGTGAGGCTGGAGAACCACTTTGCATCTCTGGTCATGTGGCGCGAACACCTGAAGTCCATCAACCATTTGTTCTCTAGGCCTCCACCTGCTACCTACAAAGAACGAAAGGAAAGACCGATGACTCAGTGCTAGGGTTAGAAAGAAAAATCTTAGGGAGCCAACACTGAATCACATGACCTGCAGGGGTTATCACAGTTCTTTGCACATTACCAGTCGAACGTGTGGGATGAGTACCATGATGGGGAAAGCGTGGCCTATCAAAGCGTCTCGATCCAAACCTAGGGTTATGAAGATAGAAATCATCTGTGTGAAAGCCAAATCCAAGCGAGCGACGCTCACCACGACGGGGAAAATATGGGGCGCCAAAGCGCTGCTGAGCAAAGCCTCTGTTTCGTGAATCAAAGCCGTACGAGGAATGACCCTGTCCATGATAGGCACGAGAAAAAGAGCAAGGCTGAAAACCAACAAAATCATCATGATGCACATTCCTAGTTAACTCAGCTTGCATTCTGTCAATTCTCTTACACCTATAATAGTACTCATCCAAGTGACCATTACAACCACATAACATGCAAATGTAGACACTCTCATGTTTAGGCTTAGCTTGCACAGTGGGTTTGGGTTTTGGCTTCTCGGTTTGCTTTGGGTTGAAGGAAGGATTGGGGTTAGGTGGATAGTATGTGTCAGTGGTTTTGATGGATTGTTCCTCATCCTTGTAGCTAGGGCTAGGCATAAACTTACCAACATTCTCACTCCCCTTGTCGCACCTCTCAAATCCAAGCCCAAGTTGTAGGTTAACCTACTGGCACTTTCTTTGACTCTTGCCAAGTCACTCTGAATCTTCTCCTCACTCACTAGGGTTCTTTGGAGACGAGAGATGAGATAGTCATTTTCTTAGGTTAGGATTTTGTTTTCCTCTCTAGTGATTGCAAGCTTATCCTTAAGAGAGCCACACACTACACATGGTGGTGGGAGAACTTTAGAGCGAGTCTCATCTAGCAGCTTGGACCCGAGCTCTTTGACTTTGAGGGTTTGAGCTTCCAACTCATTAGTGAGCTTGGGGCATTTCTGACATGCACCCAAAAGAGTTGGTTTAGCTTTGAATTCATCAAGCTCTTTAAAGGCACTCTCAAGCTGACTGGCAACTTGAGCATGCACACTTTCCCTCTAACTGAGATCATTCATCACAACTTGACAAGATTCACACTCAACCTCAGCATTTTTAGCAAGCTTGGACCTAAGCGAAGTGATCTCATACTCAGCACTCTCCAACTTAGACTTAAACTCTCTATTCTCACAAACAGCGTTGCGAAGCTTATCATCTTGCATGAGCAAAACATCCTACAAATGATCAAGTTCAGAAGAGAGCTCATCAAGAGTGGGAGGTACCTCACTTGTGTCGGAGTTAGAGCCAGATTCAGTGTCGTGATCATTCTTTGCCATAAATCAAAGCCCGGTGAAGTCGTCCTTCCCCTTGACTCGTGGCTTCTCAACCTCCTCCTCCGAGCTTGTAAGGCCATCGCTTGATGTGAGGTCGACGTCGCTCGAGGCGGCAATGCAGGCGCGTGCAATGGCCTTGGTGAACTTCTTGGAGTTCTTGCCTTTCTTGTAGAAGCGGTTCTTCTTCTGCTTGAAATCTTCAATGTTGTTGTTGTGGTACCCGACCTTCTTCTTCTTCTTGGGGCAGTCAGCAATGAAGTGTCCATGGTCACCACACTCGAAGCAGGTTCTTGAACCACCTCCTCTTCTTTCCTTCCGGTTGTTATAGAACTTCCTGAACTTCCTTGTGAGTAAGGACAACTCCTCGTCAGGAATGCACTCCATCTGTTCATCGGAAGCTGCAACAAGAGAAGACAAAGCAATCTCCAAAGAAGACTTGTCAAGTAAGGGGTTAGTTCCATAAGAAGCACCACTGTGACTACCCTTTTGAGAGCTAGAAAGCAAAGCCATGCTAGAAGCAGGATTATCAAGATTAGGACGAGACTTCCCAAGACAGTTCATGAGATTTTAGCTTGCTATACAGCTGCTCACAGTCCAGGGTATTGAAATCAGCAGTTTCTTCTAGTGCAGCAATCTTAACCCCCCAAGCATTTTCATCAAGTGAATACAGCAATTTCTTAGCTCTATCATTATCACTGTACACAAGGTTACCACAAGCCCGCAAGTTGCACACAATGGCTTCAAACCTACGAAAAGTGTCATCTAGTGACTCGCCAGGTTTTTGTGCAAAGGTTTGGTACTGTCTATTGTAAGAATTCTTACGCATAGACTTGACTTGATTGGTACCCTCATGGTACTTGCAAAGCTTTGCCCAAATGACATGTGCAGTATCAAGATGAGCAACACGGTCATGTTCATTCCTACCTAGAGCAGAAAGCAGGATATTGACAGCTTTGGAGTTGTTTTCATACCTGGTTAACTCACCTACTGGTGCGGTGTTGAGTTCGTCCGGTATGGTGTAGTCTTGCTCCACGATCTCCCAAATTGCACGTCCTTGGCTTAAGAGATAAGCCTTGGTCCGTGACTTCTAGTAGGGAAAGTCCTCTCCATTGAACATCCAAAGCTTGACCGCACGCTTCTCCATGTCGCCTTCGGATCACAAAGTCGGTGAAGGTCAACTAGTGATCAAACCGGCTCTGGTACCAATTGAAGGACCGAGAAGGCGACCTGAGGGGAGGGGGGGGGGTGAATGGGAGCCAATAAAAATTCTTCACAAGAACTTGGCCTATGTCCCAATTACAACCCAAGACAACCTCTAAACTGATCACCAAGGCCACATACACCAACTTGTGATATGCTAACCCTACGAGTGATCAACAATAGCAGTGGAACACAACGGAAACAAAGAAGAACCGCAAAGTCTCGATACTGTCAAAGAAACTCACCAAAATAGATCAAGTCTGGACAACCATTGGCAGTGCCGATCACAGCCATTAGCAGTGCTGGTTGGCACCATTGGTAGTGCCGGTCACACCCATCGGCAGTGCTGGTGCGGGGTTCTCAAAACTCTGGAAAGAAACGGTCGGAGCGCATCGACAGTGCCAGTCGTGGCTATCGGCAGTGCTGGTGTGGGGTTCAGACTCAAGCCACCAACAGTGCCGATCGTGGCATCGGCAGTGCCGATCAGAGTTCAGACCCATCGACAGTGCCGGTTCTGGTCATCGGCAGTGCCGGTCGACCCCGACAAAACAGAAAACAGTTGCGATTTTCCCACAAATCTCTCCAAAACTCAACCAAATGATTTCCAAAACATGCGATTTTTTGACCAGCCAATCCTCAACACATCACGACCCTAATCCCAGAAGATCCACTCAATTGGCTCAAGGAATCATCATAAATTTCAGATCTTGTGCCAAGAACACCAAAAAGGGAAACTTGAGAAATCCTTCAAATTGAAGGTGCTAGGGCTCTTGATTCGGTCAAGGACCCATGAAGGATTGTTCTAGCTCATCATAGCACTAAGATCCCCAAGAAATCCACCTCAAAAACTCATTTAAAAATGAGATCGAAAATTCCCACGAAAATAGCTCCAAAAATAGAGGATAAGAGAAATTCAGGATTTAGGGAGAGAGGAAGATCTTGAGCATGAAAATAATTCTCATATCATAGAAAATGCTTACAAGATCTATGGATACAAGGCTAGGAAGCCACCCTCTTCCTCCCACTATTTGGAAGAGAAAGAGATGTCTCACACACACCCTCTCCTCTCCTCTATTACATGAAAACCTCTCCTAGCACTTTGAATGAACACCTAACACAAGGCTAATAGGAAGAGGCACCTCTCCCACCAGCCACACCTCTCCTTATATAGACCTAGTGTCCAAGACAACTCTACCCTTGACCTATAACTCATTGCCACCTACCACCAGGGCAAAACCGTCCAACTCTTTTTTCTTCGCCTAAATGCCATCGAGCCCTTCACAACTTTGCTTCGCCTCGACACAAGCTCCGTGATGGTGCACGTGCACCTCCAATCGCCATCACTGGTTTTGAGGCCCAAACCGGGAAACCGCCTTCCACGCTTCTTAAAGCGTGACTTCTTGATTTTGACGCGTGTCACCTCGTCCCGTGATCCTCCTTGTCGGCAAGTCTCTCCCACCTCCGGTCCATTGGAAGCCTCTACTTGCACCGACGTCCGATCACCTTTGACTTGGTCAACCCTGCCGTCTTGATCACCACCCATGGTTTTGAGGCTCAACCACGAAATCATCCGTGCTTCTTGCCTCTCCATGTGTACGGTGTGGATCACCCTTGACTTTACCCGGCCTCCCGATCGTCCGGCCCCAAGTCTCCTACTTGTGCCCGATCCTCTCACCGTTGACCGTCAAGTCGACTCCAGTGACCTGCACATCATGAGATAAGAAAACACATTTCTCATCTCCTACAAACTCTCCCACTTCTCACCAACTCCGGTTAGTCAAAAACCATGACATGCACAAGCTCATACAGTCCCTATATTCCCGCATTTCAACTCAAACACCAAATCATCCAATGTCAATTACTCATCACATATTGCAAACCATGACACATATCCACATGGTTTCTCAGTTACCTTTTGCTTACTTATTATGTGGCTCTATTGCAGTATTTTCCTTTTATTTTTCTCAACACAATCAAAATTATATCTCCTGTGAGTCTGTTTTTCTTTTTTTTTCCAATGAAAAACTTAAGTTTCCCAAGATCATAGGGAGTTTATATTTGTGCATTTTGCCCTTTAGTACAATCACCTGGTTCTGTCATTTGTATGACTGATAAAAGAGTTTAGATAGATAGTAACTGTATGTTTTCTGCCATCAAGTAGCAGGGGAAATAGATTTTCTACTAAACAGTCGTGCTTTAAGAGAGAATCATTTAACATCTCTTGTGTTAATAGCATAACTCCTTCTCCTGAACTAATTACTGTCTATGCTTCATATATTAACAATCTTTGAAGAGGATAGCTCCTCATTCTCTTTGAAGACACTGGTGAGGGTTAAATTTAACATGTTTTGGGGCCTCATTATCGCTGCTCCAAACCTTGTACAGCTGCGCAGCATTACACCGATCGACCAAGCTCCATCACTTAAGAATTTTGTTTCTCAGGCATTATCATGCTTGATGACATTTCAGCAGTGATTTTGAAGACTTTAGCAAGAAGGAATTTGATGAAAACTCTGATTTAGAAGATGAGGATAGAAAATACTTCTTTTTGGCCATAATAAGATAAGATAGGATCATGAAGAAGAAGATGACAAATACTCTTTATTTTTCACCTTAACATGTTTTCGTTCATCGATATCTCCTTGAGAGGATATGAGACAAGTTGCCGACTTATTATGACTCGAGAGTTTCCTAACTATCTGGTGTGAACTATACAAAGGAGGAAGTATAAACGGTTGATTCAGGCTCCTACACAATGAAACAATGAAGAGGGGTATTTTCAAATAAGGCACTTGAATTGGTGATTCTTTAGGTCCATTCTTTTTCCTTTTTGCTCTCTTGAATACGTAGGTGATTTGTGTATCACTGTATTAAGAAGAAGAATAGCTAAAACAGTCATATACAACGACCAAAGGTCCACTCCTTTTCCTATTCAAAATATTTTCATAGATGAACTAGGTCAAGATATTATTAACGGACTCCTTGTTGCTGATGGTGGCATAAGGCATATATGAGAGATGAGATTGATGTAAAAAGAAAGGCATATATGAGATTGTGTGAGGTTACATTGACATAAGAATTTATTCTTTGCATATCAGCCTATGTGCTAGTGGATTGTGCCATCCAATAGAACATGGCTTCTATAGCAAATATTCACGAAAATAAAGATAGTAAAAAAAGTGATACATATGGACAACTGATCTATTGTATAAGGTTGCAATGGATAAAAATAAGTAATTATCAACAACACACGGTGAATCCTGGGAGTTTTACATTTTTATTTATCATCAAAGTCATTGACACTTTTAAGTTACCTAATATGCATAACAGCAGAACGTAAATAAGACATATTCTAATGCAAAGTTTAACCTCGCAATGTGTTACGCAGATATGTTTCTGTTTTCGCCATCCCCATCACCAATTTCTGTTTACCAGGAAGCGTGACATTAATTAGTTATAGGTGCTTTATAAGCTGAAAGAAGTCAGCAATATCTCAAAGCATGAAAAGTTGTACCTGAAGATTTGATCCAATCCTGGGTGCAGATGAGGGCCTCAACTACTTGGGGGCTCATTTTTCTGTTGAAAAGACTCTCCCTTTCATCGGTTTCATCGAATATAGATTCAGCAGAAACTGTTGATATAGGTATCGCTAAGATGTCTCGTGCCAGCCTGGCAAGAGTTGGGTATGTTGAAGCATTGGCCTTCCACCATTTAAGAATATCAAAGGGAACATCTTGAGGAATAAGATCTCCTTCGAGGTACGCAACGAGCTCCCCTATTTCCTCATGCGCTGATTGCTCAATGTAACTGGTGTCGTGCACTGGTATGCTACTATGCCCTTGTGCATCCAACTGTAAATCACTAATGTAGTCATTTACCTTCTCACCTCTTGGCTGATCAGCATGAATGGAGTACCGGAAAAATAGCTCATAGATCTTTCCACGCACTTCATAGATGTAGCTTTTGGCATTATTGCCAAATGTTTGTTTAAATAAACGATCAAGAAACCTTATTTTATACCTCGGATCTAAAACAACAGCTAGAGACAGCCATGGGTACCAGTTTCTCCAAAGCTCATCAAACCGCGCCCGCACCCTTTCCACATCACAAACTTGGTTGATATTTGCCTTCATAGAAGAACCCAAAAGTGCAATCTTCCATCTACAAATAGCGTGAAAATGCTGCAAGTTCAAAGTCTCATTGCAAGGGTCTGAAAACACTTTCAATGCATGGTACATTGGTCTTGAAAGATTACAGAAGGTCTGAGCTGCTTCCAGTTTTTCATAAGATGGCTTAGATGGATTTGATTGTGAATCCATGTGTTCAGGGTTTGGTAATACCTTATTAAACTGAAAGAAAGCCTCCAAGATGTAGTAGAACCATTGCCGCTGTTTTGAACCAAAAGATGGTTGGTATAAGTGCACCCGTGAGAGGATCTCGTTGTACTTCTCCCGACGCAGTGGGGAGCATGTCATGTACTTAAAGCAGTCCCGGCTAATATCTCGGACGAATGAGTTGGGATAAAAAAAATAAAAGATATCCAGCATGCATGGTAAGGAAAATAACTTGTAATCGGCATGAATATAATTGTTCTTCCATGTAGGATTCAGCTGCATGTCCAACATAGATGCATCAACCAGCAGTCTCTGCGACCAAAACACTCCTACCTTCGTTGATACAATTCCTAAAAGCTTGTGCTCAAGACTCCAATCTTGTATTACTTCTTTTATTATAACTTTAGCACCTTCATCAAACAATTTGCGATAGGATTCCCAATCAGGAAACATAAAGAAATCTTCATAGGAATCATCATAACCATTAATATCTCCCAGAAAGCAACATCTAATGACTTTTCTATTCATCTTCCATTCTGTGTCAATGAAATGCACCGTCAAACAGATGAATGCTCTAAATTCTGGACCCCAATCTGTTGCAGATATGAAAACCCTGCCAGGTGCAAGTTTTATTTGATCCTTCAGCTTCAATTTTTCGTTCTCAAAGATTCTGAGAAACTTCTCTTCCATGGCAGCCTGCGATACCCCATGATAAGTAGGACAGATGCCAGCCAAAAATTGTCTAAAGTACACACTGCTTGCCAATGAAAATGAGCAAAAGTTGGAAATTAAAGCCTTAGTAAGCAATTCATGAGACTTGTCTTGGTCAAAAGTCCCGTTCTCAGGAGATGCAACAAGATGTGAGGATGACCGTAGCTGCTGCATTCTAGCTGATGCAGATTGTGCTGGACAGGTCTTGAGATGTCGATGCAGATGGCTTGTTCCCCCTGAACTTTTGGCACTAAGGCATTTCTTGCAATGTTTACATTCTGCACCTTGGATTCTCCCATCACTTAAGACAGCAGTAAATTCGTCCCACACCTTGGATTTTGATCTTCTTTCACTGTCGCCAGAGATACAATATGATGATTATTTGTGTAATGCTCAGGAAACCTTTACATCAGAATGTTTTAATAATTATATTCAGTTAGATCAAGAAAACACGAGATTGAAGTCAACAACCTGACTAACGCTCATAAAGATCTGTGACGTAACCAACATATGGTGCAACTTTCATAGTAAAGATATCAGATCAGCCTCCAAATCCTAATCCAAACCTCCATTTTATGCATGGCATGGTATCTTTGTAGGATACAACTTACAACAAGGACTAAGCTTTTAATCCAAAGCAAGTTGGGATAGATTGAGACGAGACCCCAAAAAAACCAAAGCACAATAACCAACTAACAAAAAGAAAGATCAAAAATAAGAAAAGAGGCGGGGAAAGAGCAAAATAAAACCAAAACAAAAAAAGAGGAAAAATAGAGAAAACACGAGTGAAAAACAAAAACAAGGAGGTAGGACAATATAAAATCGAATTAAAAGAGGGAAAAGAGGCGAAACAAAAAATCAAAGTTCTACCATGTGAATTGCTAACTTTCACACTATCCTGTCAACGACTAGTTTCAATTCTTCAAGACTCGCTTCACAGACTCGTCCCATCTTATGTTTGATCTTTCTCTGCATCTCTTCACATTATCGGATCGTCTTATTATCTTACTCCATAGTGGTACCTCTTTCAATCTCTATTGGATATGTCCAAACTATCTCAAATGATGTTGCACAAGCTTCTTCTCAACTAGTGCCACCCCTAATTAATCTCTTTGTATGTCATCGTTCTAGACACGATCTCTTCTTTTATGACCACAAATATCCATCTTAACACGCGTCTCTGCTACACTTAGTTGTAGGACATGTCATCTTTTATTAATGGGGCAACATTCTGCTCCATATAACACAACATACCGAATCACAGTCCTATACAATTTGTCGTTTTAGCTTTTGTGCCACCCAATTGTTACATAGGTCACCAGACGCTTGAAGCCACTTCAACCAACCAGCTTTAATTCTATGACTAACATCTACATCGACATATCCATCCTTCTGCAACATCAATGACATGTGGCGGAGAGTATCTTTCTTGAGAACTATTTGACCATATAACATCTGCCTCCTCACATGGAGTAGCACTGAAATCACACGTCATGCACTCTGTTTTAGACCTATTAAGCCTAACACCCTTGGTTTGTGTCCTTAATTCTAAATTTTGGTTTGCCCCCGTCTTGCTCTCATCCACTGGCATCACATTATCCACAAAAAGCATATGTTGGATCTAGGATACCGACTAGGAGGGGGGGGGGGGGGCGGGTGAATAGGCAATTTTAAAACTTAAGCAGCTTACTCAAATAAATGCGGAAGCAAAAGACTGAAAAACAAGAGCAAGTAATTAAAGTTAAGCCTATATTGAGATACACGAGGGTTTGAAATGCTAGGTGACACGCATCATATCCATCTCTAACAATATAAAGAAGAAAAAAACCTAAAACGAGAGAGAGAGAGAGAGAGAACTTGATCCCATTGTCTCAATGACTTGTTGATCACCCTTAATCCACGTAGAGGTGCATTCAAGCCTTTGATTTGTGGAAATTACGAGGAAACAAAAATGAGCACAAGAATTTTATGAAGTGAGCAAGTGACACTCATAGATAATTTTGAAGCAAGATACCAAAGACCCCTCTTGATAGTACGACGCCTATTCTAGCAATCCGGTCATTTTCTCACCTAATCACCATTTGACCAGTAAAAAGAAAAACCTATCTTTATACCGTTGCCTTGAGCCACCTTTTAACTTCTTCTTCATTGAATGTGAGATTCATGGTGATTCCTCCATGAGTATGTATTGTCATTAATTATCAAAATCTTTATTAAGAACCTTGAAGCTTCAACATACAACAAGGGATATCTTCTTGTATATCTCTTATGACCTCATCCATCACCCAAGCAAAAAGATAAGGGGTCAAAGCCGACCCTTGCTGTAGTCCTATATTAATTGGAAAAACATCGGTGTCTCCATTAGTTATGGGCAATCACAATAGTATTGTATATGTCCTTAATGTGGTTGATGTACTTTGTTAAGACTTCGTTCATTTCCAAGGCCCACCACGTTCATTATATGGGGATTTAGCTTGATCCTCTGACAGTTACTACAACTCTTAACACCCACCTCGTTCTTTATTGTTACTAGAATACTCCACTTTCACTCGTCGGGCATCTTCTTTGATCAGAAGAAACAGTTGAACAATTTACTAAGCCAAACTATCGCTACATCCCCAATCTATCTCCACACTTCAATGGGGATATCATCCGCGCTAGTGCTTAGCCTTTCTTTTATTCTTTTCATGTCCTATTTACCTTTGATTCTGATTCTTTTATTCTTTTCAAGTCATCAGAAGATATGTCCAACTTAATGGACAAGCTCCCACTGTCTTCGTTGAAGATTTTGTTAAAAAAGTCCCGCCATCTTTTCTTTATCTCTCCATCTTTCACTAGAAGCCATTATGTCTCATCCAATATCGACTTTTGTCCATCTATTGATATCTCATATGTAGTATAGGCGATTATACATACGACCTCTCTTTGCGGCATTTTTGCCACTTTATATTTATCTATGTTAACTTGTTAACCATATTCCTATCAAGGTGTAGGCCTCAAAAGCACTCCTTATGTTTTATAGCCTTCTGAACATGCCCATTCCACCATCATGTATCCTTAGCTTCTCGTTTGCCTCCTTTAGCCATTCCAAGCTCCTTTGATGCCACTTTTCTAATGTAGGTGGCCATCGTCATCCATATGTTTATACTGCTCCAGTACTTCATCTTTTGCCACCTTGCTACACTTACTCCGTTGGATCCATATCCAAAAGAGAAACTCCAATACCACAAGCTTTTGTTGAGGTACTACACATTCTTTGGGTATCACCCAAGAATCTATGCAAGCATGTCTATCCTCTCTTCCTACTGGGATGAAATCAATTCGGCTATAGTGTTGACCATTGTTGAAAGGTTACTAGGTGAGAGACTGTCTTTCTAAAGAATGTGTTTGCTACAATCAAGATGTAGTTAAAATTTCAATACCTACTCTGCTTCTTGGTTCATACACTCCTATATATGAAACCCCCGTGCGCCCCCTCAAAACCTACCCTAGAAGATCTCTACATACCCATTGAGGTCTCCTCCTATAAAGAGCTTCTCACCGATAGTCGCCCCATTGACCACCGGATAACCTCCTAGAAACACCTCTTGATGTTCTCACTGAGACCTGTTTGAGGGGCAGAGGTGCTAATTACATTAAGGCCCAAATCTCTAACAATTGACTTCACAAGAAAAATTCCATCTCCTTGCCTCTTAATATCCACCGTGCCATGCTTAAGGCTCTTATCGATCACAATGCCTAATCATTTTTTGTTTATTGTCATCCATGTGTACACTAATCTATAACTAGTATCTTCCACCTCCTTTGCCTTTTGTCTCTTCCATTTTTTCTCCTATATATAAAGGATATTCACACTCCCCCTAATCATAGTATCAACTACCTCTCAGAGCTTACCCGTAAGGGACCCAACATTCCAACTACCTACATGCAACCTACTAGGCTCGACCAGATTCCTTATGCTCCACATCCGTTGAGTCAAATGTGGAGAACCTTGCTCACTTTCCCCTACACTCGGGTGGCAATATAGCATGTCACTAAGGATGCGATGATCTGATCCTTACTCACTTATCACCATATCCAGATCAAGATACGACACACCATCGAGAGGATGACGTCCTGATCCCTGCTCATTTATCACCATACCTGGATTCTGATATGGCGTGTGGTTAAGAGGGATACATCTTAACGGATTCCTATGGGGTTTCATTTCCAAAAGAATGGCTAAGATAACTATTGTCTCACCATGCTTATCACAATCCCTCCTTTATTATCTAGGCTTGGGACGACTATGTTAGAACACAGTAGGCAATGTTTTTTTTTGTAGGATACAACTTGAGGAAGAAAAAAGTATAGACAGGTGAATTCTAATACTAGATCTGTTTGCTGATACGTGACTTTGGTTGAAAAATTGGCAGTTCAATCAGCCTCATATGTTACAAAAGCGAAGGAGGATATTCTACCTATTTCCCCTTAATTTATTTTGATTGACTGCATATCAGGCCTCTGTAAAAGGAGGAACTGATATTGACTTCTTGCCATGAAGCATTTCGATATTCAAGTAAATTTCGTATAAAAACACGGCTATTTACTTTGGAGACAATTTCATCAGAAAACTTTTCTAAACTAGTCATAATTTTCTAAACTACGCTCTATTAAAAATACTTGTTCAACTCAAAGTTTACTACTTTATTTTCAGGAAATTATGTATGCCAAATATATGAACTTACAAAAACATATGGACTACACCAGATCAGCATATAAAATAGGAGGAAATGGAGAGCAGAGGATAAGGAGAGCAGGTCTCTGCCCCATTTGTAACAGAACACAAAACTATGACTACAGGATTCACTGCTGATTGATTACCTTCGTTGAGAAGTAAAAGGTGTGTTCCGTCGAGGTGAAACTGATGCAAGTCTGTTGAGTAAAAGACACATTTTTTTATATACGTGCCATGAGAGGATGAAGAATTTGTATCCAAGGACAGGAAGCGACCTTGCCTGATCAAAGAAAGTACCTCTGTGTTGTATTGGCTTCGATGGAAAACTCACAATCAGCTCCGGCGTCTTCACTGTCGCCTTCTTCCTCATTAGTATCAGTAGAAAATGGGAGCTGTGCATCTCGCTCTGTGGCCCCCCTCATCAAAGTCCCTGCAGCAAATACCTCAGGCAGGACGTAACGTTGAGAATCAGGTTCAAGAAGTGCCTGAACATCTCTCAGCAACATTTCTGTTGGACGTGGGTGGTTATGACTTCCCCTGTAAACTGTCTCAAGAATCTGACCATCAACGGATAGCGCCACCGATTTCTTGACCTTGCACTTTTCATGGGCGCATGCATAGTATATGGTTGGGCAACCCCAACCTGGAACTGTCTGCTGCCCGGACTTCATCCAGCTGTAGCCGTCATCAGCAGAGCATAAGCCACTCATGTCTGGATGGGACTGCATCTCAGTTGATGCTGCGTTCACTGAAGAACTGGCATGCCACGGTGCTGTAGGCTGTAGCCAGCGGCGAAGACAAGGGTGGCTATGGGCGCACACCGCGTGCCGATGCGGGTGAACTGGTCAATTCTCCATTAGGAAAGCCGCTAAGTTTCTTCAATGGTTACGGAATACTCCCCTGTTCTCTTCAATTAAGAAGTTTACAACCCTTCAGGCCAAAATCATATATACCCTGCATAAACAGATGTAGATAGAACCGTCTTTCAAACATATGTTGTAAACTGCAATTGAAAATACTCATCACAAGAACAAATTTGAAACCTTTTTCTTTTCTCCAGATCGAACAATTCCTATGGATTCCTAGGAAGATGCAAACGAAAGGAAAAGAAAGCAAAGGGACAAAACCTGCTAATAATGGTGTCAATAGATCGAAGGCGCAGACATAACCTGAATCGATCGTGGTAACCTGAAATGGAACAAAACAACAACGCGTTTGTCCGAACTCAAGTCTCCAAGCCTCACAGTCAACATCTCAGGCTCTCAGCTCAGTCAATGGCTTGTAGATGTAGCATTCCTATGAGCGGTTGGTTTCATTTATCAAGTGGCTTCTTTAATAAGTGCCTTCTTGAGATATGCGATGTAAAAGAAAGGGAAGCGCAAGCAAGAAAATCACGTGCAAAGGGCTGGAAAAGCAGCTGAAATCTGGATAGATAACCGGAATTTATAGAAAGAGCTCAAAAGCAAGAAGATGGTTCCATCTAAGAACCCAAGTCAAGCGTTAAATTCGGAGTCAATGGCGCCGGCAATTGCTAGCTGCTGGTTTGGTTTAAAAATGGCGGGCACATGGATGAGCATGTGAGTAGCACTTACATAAGTAACAAAGCTTCATGCTGATTAGACGGGGTTTCACTCATATATATTTGACCTTCTTAACTCTACATATTACTTCTGGACAGCACAGTTTTTTGTGATCCTTAGAATCATGGAACGCATCTTTATGAAATCCTTTGTATTGCTTTTTAGAACTTTGTAAGAGGTAAGAAGCTTCCTTTTGCTATATTGAGAGGCACCACTCGTTAGTAGTTATGTAAGGATAATGTTCACTTTTAGTTTCTTGTTTTGTTGTTTGCAATGGCAGGAAGCAATGGCGATGGAGCTGCTCCCTCAAAATTTGATGTGTGTGTGTGAGCCAAGAGAAGCTACATAAGGCATTGGAGGAGACTCAAGTGGGATGACGAAGATGATCATCAAGGTAGTCACTGAGGTATACCATTCATCTCACATAAGCATAATGTCAAAATTCCATGTCAGGCATGCAGTAAAAGAAGACTTAAGTTCAAAATTGCAGGTCAGGTGTGCAATCTCTTTATCTCACATAAGCATAACCTACTACGGAGTATTATGTCTATTATCAGTGAAAGTGATAAAGTTGAAAAAGAAAAATATCAAACTCTAGCTAAATGAGAGTTTTTTTATTAATAACATGATTTTAAATGTTCTTAATATAAATAATAGGCCAATTTCAAATTTGGCAAGAATAGCAGCCCTGTCGCCCGATCACAGGGCTATTAGGGAAAGATGCCCAACCATTGGGCGATTTTGCCAGTTATCACCCACTGAAAGGGCAACAGGATCCTATCCCCCACCCCATCAAGTGATCTATATTTATCGCCTGACCATAGGGTGAGAAAATAGCTCAAGGGCAACAACATATATGTTGCCTCACAGTTGGGTGACTTATAATTTCTATTTTTTTTTTACATTTGCTGCATATATATATTATTTAATGTGGAGATATTTACGCAAATATGGTAGCACGAAAATGGAGTAATAGGAAATAACGGTTACATGTTATTTAAAAAATAATAATGCTGATTTGGTGACAATAACTGATAACTTCATGCAAAATAGATAAAATAGGCAAAATCTCTAGTGCCTTCCATGCTTAGGTGCAACACCTCTAACTGTGCCCAGCATAGGTACACTGTGTCCTACCCTTACGTGGTCCTGCCCTGCGTCCTGCCCTTACGTGAGGGGCGAAGGAGAAACCACCTACCAAGCAGGACAAGCAGTAGACATAGGTGTGACGTACTCCTCTTGTTATGGTTGTGTTAGTGGCGGGGCACCACCTAACTGCGACATAACAACTATATCATGCTCTCCATGTGCCATGAACGAGTCGAAGTCGAAAGCTGGTGACGGAGAACGATGCCCATAATAGTCTGGGTGTCCAGTGATCTCATCCTCATCCTTGTCCTAGTCACCAGTACAGGAACCTATCAAAAAATATATTATAATACAAAAAATGTTTATGATTGATATAATCATGTCAAAATTTGGCCATATGTGTCATATGTGAAGATGATACTACATACCCAGATGTATGTGTCCAAGTTGAGATGTGTGCACCTATGAGTAAACTTGTCATATAAAAATTTGCTATGGTTATAGAGTTGATAATGAAGAAGATTTAAAATTTGTTTTTTTCACCTGCACCGAAGGGTGGTGTAAGTACCGAGAGGCGGGGGAGTGAATCGGTAAATCGACCACAATCAACAAATGCTATTAGTTTGTCCACTAAACTCTGTCAATCGTTACAACCTAAAAATTCTAGTAGGCCAAGACCATACACAAAATAGTGTTCATGATGAGTGCAAATGCGGAAGCTAAACACACTAGCCTATGCAAGCTACAAGCCAACCTATCCACTATAGCATATAATTGTGGAATAGTAAAGAGAGAGGGTCAAGGAATGCTCATGATTTTTTCCTGAGGTCTCGGAAGGATGGCGCCTTCCTCTAATCCTTGTTGGACCACTCCTGCCGGAGGCCCGGTCCCTCCCGCCACCAAGTGGAGTTCTGGCACACGAGCCCACAATCACTCTCAGAGTGAAGACATGGTTGCATCACCGCTGCCACCAAGGCACAAGCTCGCCTCCCTCGATAACTTGCCAGACTCCCCGAACCATCACGGGCGCTCACTATCGATGCCCCTTCCAACAAAGGGCTCACACCGTCTACAAACATGTAACGACCTTCACAACCAATCATGATAGGCATAATCACCAACACTTAACCAGCCTAGATCACACCCTTATTGACAGTCGTTAAATACCAATTTTGACCATCAATATACCTATAAAAGTGGGAAGACTTAGCATTTCATACTTGCATGTTAGTTAGGAATAATAGAATTCCACTTGTCCTTAGAGATTCATGTGCATGTAGGGATTTGATACAATATAAGTAAAGAAATAGAGCATAATCCAGGAAAACACTATCCCAGCCAATGAGACGGTGCCAACTGAACTTACCCCGGATTGCATACATGGCTACTTGGGATTCCTCCAGAGAACACCAAGTCAAAATAGAAGAAGACCCACCTACTAGCCATCCTAAGAAAGCACACCCCGAGGGGCCCCACTCCCAGGTCGGCCGACCTAGGGGCCTGGTCGGCCGACCAGTTCTTGAGCCCGTTTCGGGCGGGCCTCCATGTGTCGACTCCTTAGTGAATTCCTGACATCGGTGCATGGTAGTTCCGAGGCGGTTAATCCTCAGTACCGACCTATGGCCCCTATAAATAGAAGGGGAGAGCTCCACTCCAACACACACACTCAAGAGCTAGTAATTCCCCTCTTTCATTTAGTAGTTTCCTAGTCCTAGTGGAGTTTAGTGTAGGAGGAGCCTTGCTCAAGTCTCCAAGTCATAGGAGTATTGGTATCGCTCTTGTATCTTTACCTTTATTCTATTTTATTATGACTTTGCTCTATTCAATTAATATAGTTCTTCCATATAGTTATGTTAATGATATGTGTTCCATGTTTGGTTATATATCATATTCATGTCATAGGACTTTATGCTTTCATGATGATACAAATTTGCTACCTTATTGTCATGATTGTCATATACCTTGACTCTAGTCCAAATGTTATAATGCTAGTTGTACTTTAGTCTAGTTGTTATGCTTCAACATGGGTTTGATATCTAATTAGGATTGCAATTGCTTAGATCATAACTTGTTAATCCATAGGGTTAGAGTTATGTATGCTTTAGTATTTGTTAATCCAATTAGTAATTCAAGTGTTTGATCAATGCTAGAATTCTACTTAAATGTGTAAGCGCAGTACTTAGACGACTAGGTAGTATCGATCACCTCGTAATCCACAGTTTGTAGAGGTAGGCAGTAGGTGGTGACAGCCCTATCCGTCCATTGTACTCCTCCACGTTCGGTTATGACGTGTGTCCAAGATGGAGTTGCCATGTGTCTGTCGGGCATGAATCCGTACTCGAAGTGTTGAATGCATTAGACTATGACTAGTATAATCTTGCATGTAATTGTTTGACTATGTAACTATATAGGTAGACTAACATTAGAGATACAACTTTGCTTGCCTAACTAAAACTCCCTAGTGACTTAGGACATTTATTTATCTTTAGGAATGATTGCTCTGTGTGTCATACTACCCCTATCCTTATTATTATACTTACCCCTGTATAAACTCTGAATACTCATACCAATCTTTATGACTACATTACTATTAACAATCATATACTTATGCTAAAGCCTTCCTTGGTAGAACTGTAAATGACAAGCTATTGGAGCAATCCAATAGTGAAATGCTACAACGATATTATCTGTGTGCTTGTGAATTATACTATTATGACACTGAAGTTCATCTTTATAATTGTGTCTGGCACTATTGCCGAGGATGATTATATTAATGTAACTTACCAATTGTTAGCAAGTGTCAATAGACGTTTGTGGTACCGTGCAAGGAATAGTGATATTTCTAGTACGACGTTAAGAAATGTCAACAACCCTCAAGGACACCCTAGCCTTAGATGTGGATAGATGCTCAAGTTACTCTCACTAGCACTCTCAAGATATCCAATATCCTCTCCTAGTGCTCCTCTCTTTTCCTCTTAGCTTCCTATAGATGCTCCCAGCTATCCTAATGGCCAAGAAAGGTCTCCAAGACCCTAGCAATGAGTTTATATAAGCTTCCCATCTCAAACTAGTCGTTTCTCCACAAAATCATCTTTCTAGGCGAACTGACCGTACAGTCCGGTCAATGTCTGATCGGACCGTCTGGTCTCCATCTCGACAGCTCCTATTGAGCCATTGGCTTCTCTGTCCTAGCTAATTTCGCACTGACCGGACCATCCGGTCTCTTCAGTCTTTGACGATTCCAGACAGCGTCCATTTTGCTTCCTCTCTGTCTCGCGCCTCATCCATACAGACCAGACCATCCAGTCTGTAGATCGGACCGTCCGGTCTTTATGGGTCTTCACACTGACAGATTCCTCGCAACAATTCCTCTCTGGTCTACTTTCTCCTCTGATGACCATACAATCCAGTCTCTCTAGACTTTCTATTCGGTCACTCTGTCCATAAGCTAAAACTCCTCGTCCTTGCTTGACTTGATTTCTCGGCTTCTTCTAACAACTCCTTGGCTTCTCCACTGTCACCTAGTACCTGTGATTTCGCTGGGCATCCATGCATATCACCAACTAGTGTGACCTAAGAGACATGACCTAGACCTCCTTGATAGTCCGGTTTTTCCTATGGACTCAAAGCCCTAACATCCAGGCAAGTGTTCCAAACACTTGCTCCAAAGCTTGTTCTTAGCCTTGTTCCATCTCCATCAACCCTTGGACTCAATCAAGCTCATCAAGCTCCATGCTTGTGGTCATTGTCATCATCTGCCAAGGTAACCATCATCAATAGAATTTGTAGTAGAGTTTAGAGATGATTCCTGCATAGAGAATACTCATGTAGATATTAGCCCATAATTTCATAGTTGTTATTAATTACCAAAATATCCATACCTTAAGGATCCAATCATCAATGGTTATGAAGCTTACATGTGGTCGAGATGGCATTGTGGTTGCTCTGCTTGTATAGATAGGTAGCTTCACGGATGGACGTCATGCCATATATGTGGAACTGGATGGGTGTTGAACAACGTCTGTATCAGAGTGCACGACGACACACAAGAGGTCAGCATGCAAATGTCAACGGCTGACTCATAGATCCTCTTCATAGACAAGGAAAACTCGTGTGCGGTAAGCTGTATGCCCTCCCTTGTGTGCTACAGCATCGATCCTGACTCCACAGTGATGCGTCGTGCTATGTCGTTTTGTAAAAGTTAATTAGTTTTATTTTATTCTAGATTATGTTATGTGGCACTACTTGTTTTGTGGATAAAAATATGAAACTTAAATCTTATCGCTAGTGTCGAGTTCTAGTCCCTATGTGTGGGATAGGTGTTGGCAAGGGAAGGAGTGTGTCTCTGTCGCATCGTAGGAGTGTACGTAACCCTTATCTACGTACGAGGTATGTATCGGGTACTCTATGAAAGCATTAGGTCTAAAAGCTCTGATCTCCTGAATCGTCTCCTCAAGAGACATTGTCCACTGCTGCACCCAAGTGCAAGCTTCATGACCATTGATGATTGGATCCCCAAGGTATAAATGTTTTGGTGATAGATGACAACTATGAGATTATGGGCTAATATCTACATGAATGTTGTCTTTGTAGGAATCATCTCTAAACTCTACTACAAATCATATGGATAATGGCGGCCTTGGCAATTGATGACAATGACCACAAGCATGGAGGCTTGTGAGCTTGATGGAGTCTAAGGGTTGATGGACATGGATCAAAGCTAAGGACAAGCTATGGAGCAAGTGTTGGGAACACTTGTCTAGTTGTTAGGGCTTTGAGTTCATAGGAAAAACCGGACTATCAAGCGGGTCTGGTTCATGTCTCTTAGGTGACACTAGTTGGTGATGTGCATGGATGCTCAGTGAAATCACAGGCACTAGGTGATAGTGGAGAAGCCAAGGAGATGTTCGGAGAAGCCGGGAAACGAAGTCAAGTGAGGACGAGAAGTTTCAGCTTCTGAACGTAGTGATCGGACAGAGGGGTCAGTGGAGACTGGACTGTACAATCACTAAGAGATCAAAGAGGAGTCTATGAGGAATCTATAAGTCTGGAAACCCTAGATATCGGACGGTACAGTCTAGTGACCGGACGGTCCGGTCAATAGGGCTGAGGCTCAGGATAGAGAGGAAGCAAACTAGAGCTCTCTGGAATGCACAGGACACAGAGTGACCGGACGGTCCGGTCAGTATGAGGAGATCATCTGGACAGAGCAGCCAATGACTTCGGGAGCCGTTTCAGAGAGACCGTACAGAAGGGAAAAGAGAAGAGCACTAGGAGGTGAGTGACCGTACAGTTCGGTCTCCACTGACCCCTTTGTCCGGTCACTTCGTCTAGAAGCTAAAACTCCTCATCCTCGCTTGACTTTGTTTCCCGGCTTCTCCTAACAGCTCCTTGGCTTCTCCACTGTCACCTAGTGCCTGTGATTTCACCGAGCAACCTTGCACATCACCAACTAGACATGACCTAAGAGAAATGACCTAGACCCCCTTGATAGTCCGTTTTTTCCTATGGACTCAAAGCCCTAACAACTAGACAAGTGTTCCCAATACTTGCTCCATAGATTTTCCTTAGCTTTGATCCATCTCCATCAACCCTTGGACTCCATCAAGCTCACAAGCCTCCATGCTTGCCATCATTGTCATCAATCGCCAAGGCCGCCGTCAACAATCATCATAAGGTAGAAAAGGATTCCTACATGAACAATACTCGTGTAGACATTAGTCATATTTCATGTTTGTCATTCATCACCAAAACATTCATACCTCGGGGTGACCTCAATGGTCATGATCCTTACAATCTCTCCTTTTTGGTGATGGATGACAACCACTACTTATGATGATCCAAAACAGACAAACAACAAGGAACCCAAAAAAAAAGAAGGGAGTGAAAGGATTACCTTGGTCCTTACCTTGGAAGTAGTCTCCCTCTTGGAATGTGCTAGGTGTTGAGGGGGAACTACCCAATCACGTAGTGCACTTGATATCGTTTGTGAGTTGATTTTTGCGCCCGTCTTGGTGTCGTGGTTGATGATCTTGTTGAAGTAGACACGCACCAAGGACGTAGATGTTCATGTCGGTGTAGATGTTCATTGTTGTTGTAGAAATGCACCATCGTTGTTCTTCTTCATGTTGGTGTAGATGTTAATCTTGACCTGATCTTCATGTGTACTCCAAGTGAACATACACCATTTTTTCGATCATCTTCATTTGTTCTTCTCCATCTTTCCTTCTCCTCTTGACTTGGCTTTAGGATCTTCATGTTCTTCTCCCCCTTTGTATTATTGATCTAGACTTGACTTTTGGATCTTCATGTTCCTTCTTCCCCTTTGTCACCTATCATAAAAAACCAAAGACAAACACAAGAGAACCAAGGAGCAAATGATAAATGGCAAGAGTTAGGAAACTCCCCCTTTCATGGTGCTCCTCCTTGGTCACGATAGTGTTGCACCACAGCTCCCCCTACACACATGACTCAATAAAAAAATTTCCTCAACAATGTAATGGTTAGTCATTAGTGTGTTGGGAATGTATGAGTCACTTGTCTTTGAGCCGCGCGAGTAGATTTAACCTCGAAGTTCATTTGAACATGACTCAATGGGCATGAAGCACAAAGATCACTATGTGATCATCTAGAGGGTCATATACTTGCATTGTAAATAAGCAACTCCCCCTATAAACATGCTTAGAAGCATGTAAGGTGTCACAATGCAAAATGCATGAATGCAAGGAGTGCAAATGCAAATGCAACAAGTATACAAATGCATGATGTGATGCTAAAGGAAAGAGAGAGAAAGGCTACAAACCAAAGTGCCAACGACGAGTTGTTCCCTTCTTGAGCTTATTCACAATGGACCATTCTTCAAAGCCTTGGGCACACCATGAACCACCATCCCAAGCTTAACCCACATCCATTGCTATCTCAAGGAGGTCCGAAGTTGACCTACAAGCAAAGAGAAAAAGCACAAAACAAAGACACAAACAACAAAAAAAACAAACAAGGCTATACAAATTTACAAGAGACAAGCTTTAGGGTTACTTAAGTGAAGTTTGAAATGTCGAGAACATTGAGTTTTCCCCTTAGCTTGTTGAAGGTATTCTCATCGAGTGGCTTGGTGAAGATATCCGCCAATTGTTCATAAGTTCTCACACTCACTAGCTCAATATCCTTCTTCTCAACATGGTCTCTTATGAAATGATGCTTGACTTAAATATGCTTTGCATGACCATGATCTCCAGTTTTGAGAGCCATTTTGATTGCCACTTCACTATCATAATATAATGGCATTTGAGTGAAGTGGAGGCCATAATCCGAGAGAGTTTGCCTCATGTAGAGAAGTTGTGCACAACAAGCTACCACTGCCATATACTCTGCTTCAGTTATAGATAGAGCCACCGAGTTTTGCTTCTTTGAGCTCCAAGATACTAGAGATCTTCCAAGAAATTGGCAACCTCCCGATGCACTCTTCCTATTTACTTTGCATCCTGCGAAGTCTAAGTCTGAATACCCAAGTAACTCAAAGCTTGTTCCTCTAGGATACCATAGCCCCATGGTAGGTGTGTGTACTTGAGGTATCTAAGAATTCTCTTCACTGCCTTCAAGTGAGATTCCTTTGGATTTGCTTGATAGCATGCACACAAGCACACGCTAAACATGATGTCCGGTCTTGAGGCGGTGAGATAGAGTAAGGACCCAATCATTGATCTATAGAGCTTGGGATTCACCGGTTTACTCATTGCATCATCATCCAAGGATTTTCTTGTTGCCATAGGTGTGTGCAAAGGCTTACAATTTTCCATGTTGAATCTCTTGAGAAGATCCTTGGTATACTTCTCTTGATAGACGAAGTTCTCTTCTCTCAATTGTTTCACTTGAAAACCAAGGAACACATGCAGCTCTCCAATCATGGACATTTGAAATTCCCTAGCCATCATTTCCTGGAACTCTTCATTGAACTTTTCATTGGTTGACCTATAGATGATATCATCCACATAGATTTGGCACACAAAGAGGTCCTTCCCAACATGCCTTGTGAACAACATGTTGTCAATGCTTCCAATGGTGAATCCATTCTTGAGTAGGAAGTTCCTCAAATGTTCATACCATGCCCTTGGTGCTTGCTTGAGGCCATACAGAGCTTTCTTCAGTTTGTATACATGTCTTGGATGTTTAGGGTCCTCAAACCATGGAGGTTGTTCCATGTAGACTTTTTCATTGATCTCTCCATTTAAGAAGGCACTTTTGACATCCATTTGAAAGAGCTTGAAGCCATTATGTGATGCATAGGCAAGTAAGATTCGAATAGCTTCAAGATGGGTCATAGAAGCAAAGGTTTCTTCAAAGTCAATGTCCGCCACTTGAGAATATCCCTTAGCTACTAGACGGGCCTTGTTCTTGATAATTGCCCCTTTCTCATCTTGCTTGTTCTTGAAGACCCATTTGGTGCCAACTACATTATAATTCTTGAGCCTCTCAACCAATTTCCATACTTTGCACCTATTGAAGTTCTTCAGTTCTTCTTGCATGGTCATAACCTATTTGTGATCATCCATAGCTTCATCAATTGTTGTAGGCTCAATCATGGAGACAAAAGAGAAGTTCTCAATTGCAACAGTTGCCTCATTATCATTTTCTTCACTCACATAGTTGGGTTTGTATTGATTTCTCCTTGTCCTTACTCCTTGAGATGGACTCCCAATGATCAAGTCACGTGAGTGATCCATGTTAATGGCCTTGGGTCTAGGATGGTGTTTTTATTGAGTAGGAGGAGCTCTAGGTGAAGTATCTTATGCATCATGGATTGCTCGCTCTCTTCAGATATGAGTGTCTTGGATTCTTAGTAAGGTGAGGGAATCACTCATATGCTTTCTCCTTTTGGAGCTAGAGCTTGGTGAGGATATGGGGTTGTTGTGCGAAGAGCTTGGAGAAGTGGCTTGATGTTTAGTATGTGGAGAAGCTTGGGGCTTAGTTCTCTCTTGGGTTCCCTCATGGGTAGGTAGATGCACCCTCAATGAATCTTGGGAGGAGCTAGTGGGAGAGGCAATGACATCTTGGTTTGGTTCTTGTGCCTTGAAGGAAGAGGTTGGTTGAGGTGGTGGAGTTGAGGGCTCATCAATATTTCCATTATTGGCCTCGTGGGGTAAAACCTCACCCACGGGCATGTTTCTCAAAGCTTCCCTCATAGGCTCATCTCCAATGTTCACTTCATGAAATTCATCTCCCTTCTGAGAATCATTTGACTCATCAAATTGCACATCATAGGATTCTTCCACACAACCTGTGGCTGAGTTATAGACCCTATATGTCTTAGAAGTCCCTGAGTACCCAACAAGAATGCCTTCATCAGTTCTACTCTCAAACTTTCCGGTCTTCCTCCTTTTCTTGAGAATGTAGCAAGTGCAGCCAAAGACCCGAATATAGGAAACATTCGGTTTCCGTGCAACCAATAGCTCATAGGGTGTCTTCTTCAATAGCCGGAGGAGATAGACATAGTTTGAGGTGTAGCAAGCTGTGTTGATTGCTTCAGCCCAAAACCTCTCATGAGTTCCATACTCATCCAACATGGCACGAGCAAGGGTGATGAGTGTCTTGTTCTTCCTCTCCACTACTCCATTCTGCTCAGGAGTATATGTAGCAGAGAATTTATGCTTGATTCCCTTCTTGCCACAATATTTCTCCACTGTTGTGTTCTTGAACTCAGCCCCATTGTCACTCCTTATCTTTACAATGTTGGCCTTGAATTCATTCTTTGCTCTTCTTGCAAACTTTCTGAAGATATCACTTGCTTGAGACTTGTCCACAAGAAAGAAGGTCCAAGTGTATCTCGTGAAGTCATCCACAATCACCAAGCAATATAGGTTCCCTCCCAGACTCTTGTAATGTGTTGGCCCAAACAAGTCCATGTATAAGAGCTCCAGAGGACGAGATGTAGACATGAAAGACTTGGTGGGATGTGAAGATGCAACTTTCTTTCCAGCCTGAAGAGCACTGCACAGTTTGTCCTTCTCAAAGGTCACATCCTTGATTCCTTCAACTAGATTCCTCTTGACCACTTTTCTGAGCTGATTCATTCCAACATGTGCCAGTCTTCTATGCCACAACCATCCTTTAGTTGCCTTAGTGAAGAGGCAAGTGCTTGGTGGCATATTGCTTGATTTGAAGTCTCTGACATACAGGTTTCCATGCCTTACACCATGGAATACTAGCCCTTTCTTTGCATTTTCAATCATTGCACCATCCTCACCAAATGTGCACTTAAAATCCATATCACAGAGTTGACCAATAGACAGGAGGTTGAAGTTGAGAGTTTCCACAAGAAAGACCTTGGAGAGGTGGAGGTCCTCAGTCATGGCCACTTTGCCTGATCCTCTAACTTTCCCTTTTGAGTTATCCCCAAAGGTCATCTTCTCACTGTCTTCGTCTTCAGCAATGTTGGTGAACATGGTCGGCTTCCCGGTCATATGTTGGGTGCATCCACTGTCAAGAATCCAATGAGTACCTTCACTCTTGTAGTTGACCCTGGTGGTAGCCATAAGACAAGCACTAGAGGAAGAAGGGTTAGTATCCAAAGCATTACTTGATTGACCAACACTAACCTCGTTACGTCGAGCGATAAGCCCATCCTTATAGACAGGGATTCTTGCAATCCCTTCCTGAAGTCTCCTTCTGATGGGATAGTGAGGAGCACGATACCTCTAATGACCATCCTCCATGTGCATATTATCGAGGGTGATGTAGTAGTGAGGAGGATCATAGAGGCCAATGACGTGCTCAAGCACGTGTCCCACTTATGACTGGAGCACAAGTATTATCTCCATTGCCCTCTCAACTAAGACCTCATGCTTTCTGTTGACTACCTCCTCAAATAAGAAACCCCTCTCAGAAGTTGTGCTTTGCAAGAGGAGTCTATCAATCACTTCATATGATGGGATCCTCCGAAGGCCTCTGAATGAGTTTATCCTACACACAAGATCATAAATGCTTAAGAGAGTATCACATAGGTCATTATTCAGATTTCTCATAAATTCACCAAGTTGAAAGATGAGATCCTGTTGGTGAGCTCGACGAAGATGCCAAAGTCGATCTTGTGGTGGAGGAGGTGGAGGCGCCAGAGTCGTAGTGGTGAGATTGATCATCTCTAATGATCGTGTGAGCATTGTTGTTGGCGCTCCCCCTACACCAATGCATGGTCCACCCGAAGTGCTTAGAGTAGAACTTGGAATAACACTTAGGATAGAGCGCATGATGAAGAGCTTGGTGTAGGTCTTGATCCGAAGGGGTTGTAGAAGCTGCTGCAAGGCAATCTTGTGGAGGGATCAAGGAAGTTTGAGCTCAAAGCTACTTCTTTCCCTTTTCTTAAGGATGCTCCATTGTTCGCCTTGGAAGTCTTCTTCCCAGTCTAGCTTGTGGTGATCTTCTCATCATCAAAGAGCAACCCAATCACATCCTCGACAGAAAGACCTTTCTCCATGATGAGATCAAGGGTGATGTAGAGGAGCTTGCTGCTAGGGAGCAAGGTGAGGATCTTCTCGACTATCACGATCTTGGGAAGCTCGAAAGTAGTTGTTCCAATCTTGTCCACAATACCTCACAAGCGAATAAGAGAGCCAAGTAAGTCCTCAATCTCATTAGCACAAAAAGCAAAGAACTCCTCAACAAGTGTATCACTAGCATAACCAATGAAAGACTCACAAGAATCATCACTAGTCATACTAGAAGAGCAAGCAAGATCAAGAGAGCCAACATCATCAATCATCACATTAGGCACACTAGTAGAGCAACCTATCAAATCATCACTAATAGAATCTAGGCACTCACTAGAACTAGGCACATCCACACAATCATCATCATCATATACATGATCATCGGTAAAGATATTGGTAAAGTCCACAAGTGTGTCCATCAACTCATCTGGAATCATGGCATTTAGGTAGCTTTTCAAGCGATCCTTCCATGAGCCATGAACCGGCCCCGAATGGGATGACATCCCAACTCAATACGATCACTACTCAAGGTGGTTAAGCCCTATGATGAGCACTTGGCTCTGATACCACTTGAAAGGATCGAGTGACCGAGAGAAGGGGTGAATCGGGAACTCAAACTATGTACCTATTTTGCCAACTACTAAAACCGACCACTCAAATAACTCCTACACAATTCTAGTGGTGACCACACTAACAAGATAATCCTATGAAAGGAAAGACAACTTAAGCATACTAGTGGATCACACACAAGGCACACAACTCCTATGCAAGCTAGTAATCAAAGAACATGCGGAAACATACATCAAGCTAGCAAAGGAGCCTACTCATGCAAAGCTACTAAATCAACAAGCACATAGAATGCACATAAGTACGAGTAGCACAATACATACTAGGGTGATCAAACAAGCCAAAGCATCTCCTATACATGCTAGTGATCAAGTATGAAAGCTAAGCACTACTAGCAAGTAAAGAAGCATATTCATGCAAGTCTACTAGGTAGTCAACTAGAGCAAGGTAAGCACACAAGCATGAATAGCACGGTATGTAAATGCGGAAAGTAAAGCATCATAGTAGGGAGTAGAGTAAGAGATGGCTCATGATTTTTTTCCTGAGGTCTCGGAAGGATGGCGCCTTCCCCTACTCCTCGTTGGACCACTCCCGCCGGAGTCCCGGTCCCTCCCGCCACCAATGTGGAGTTCTCGCCCACGAGCCCGCAATCACTCCCAGAGTAAAGACATGGTGCACGTCACCGCTGCCACCAAGGCACAAGCTCGCCTCCCTCGAGAACTTGCCGAACTCCCCGAGCCGACACGGGTGCTCACTATCGATGCCTCTTTCATCGGCGGGCTCAAATCGTGTACAAACGTGTGACGGCCTTCACAACCGATCATGATAGGCTTAATCACCAACACCTAACCGGTCTAGGTATCACCATAGACCAAGAGTAATAACCTAGATCACACCCTCAAGGACACCTAGCCTTAGATGTGCAAGATCACTCCATGTTACTCTCACTAGCAATTTCAAGATATGCAATATCTCCTTCTAGTGCTCTCCTCTTTTCCTCTTGGCTCTCACCAAATGCTCCAAGCAATTCCACTGGTCAAGAGAGGTCTCCAAGACCCCAACAATGAAGTTATATAGGCTTCCAACCTCCAACTAGCCGTTGCTCCATGAAATTAGCTTTCTGGACCAACTGACCGGACCGTCCGGTCACTACAATCCTCGGCACCAACGACTCTGCCCCTGCTGATCTCCTACTGACCATAAGACTTTCTCTCTCCAGTCCAGAAACTTTCTCGGTGCTGCTTCCTCTCTGCCCTGTGTGAAGCCACACAGACCGGACCATCCGGTCTGTAGATCGCACCGTGCGGTCACTATAGCTCCCAGCATAGACATATTCCTCGCTTCCCGCTGTAAGTCCCAGACAAGTCCTCTTAGTGACCGTACAGTCCGGTCTCCACTGACCCCTCTGTCCGGTCACTTTGTCCAGAAGCTGAAACTCCTCGTCCTCACTTGACTTTGTTTCTCGACTTCTCTGAACAGCTCCTGGGCTTCTCCACTATCACCTAGTGCCTGTGATTTCACCGAGCAATCTTGCACATCACTGACTAGACATGACCTAAGAGAAATGACCTAGACCCTTTTGATAGTCCGATTTTTCTTATGGACTCAAAGCCCTAACAACTAGACAAGTGTTCCCAACACTTGCTCCATAGCTTGTCCTTAGCTTTGATCCATCTCCATCAACCCTTGGACTCCATCAAGCTCACAAGCCTCCATGCTTGCGGTCATTGTCATCAATCGCCAAGGCTGCCGTCAACAATCGTCATAAGGTAGAAAAGGTTTTCTACACGAATAACACTCGTGTAGATATTAATCACATTTCATGTTTGTCATTCATCACCAAAACATTCATACCTCGGGATGACCTTAATGGTCATGATCCTTACACATAAGATGCTTCATATGTACCAAATCTTTGCTCTATCACCATATGCTTTGCTTTCCAAGCCTTCGAGTACGATATGGTGTACTTGAAATCCTCCTCTATTGTATTGATTAGGATTTTGGTTCAAATTTAATGTTTTCCACAATTCTGGCATACATGTAGCTTGCAATGAACTATGACGTAAGAGCAATATTGTATTTCTCCAATTCCTGCAGCTCACACGTATGGTCCTGCACTATTGAACATTTCCAGATCTTACTCCATTTTTGCTCATAAGCATGAACTCGAAATGGACATGTTGTGAAACCACATTTTACATCATACACCTTCTTCGTGGACCTTTCAATAACAAAAGATCTCTTCACCAAAAGAGATCAATACTTCATAGCATTACCAACAACATCTTTATCTTTGTACTTAGCTCCTTCTGTGACCTCATTCTCATCATGCTCTCATGATTTTGAATATCCTTCACCAACTGTAACATTGCCAAAGTTCATATTATTCCACTCTATAGGCATAGGCACGCCATCCTCCTCATCCGAGGAGTCCATTTCGGGAAGAATTTGGTGCTATGTGTCCTCCACTATCATCTCTTGAACTAAATGCTCAATATGCTCTTCTTCATCTGCTTCACTGGTTGGCTCCGTGGAAAAAGTGTTATCCACGGCTTCTACATTCTCTTCTTCGTTTGTCACCCTCTCATCTGAGTGGGGTACTGCTTGCAAGAAGCATTAGAGGCCATCCACGTTCTCCGGCCTTTGTTGCATAATTCCTCCAAATCATTGTTCCATTCAGATCAATTAACTCCCAGAAATATCTCTCTTAAACATAACTAACCAAACCTTTCACACTCAATCTATATTTTACTGGATCTAATTGAAACAAACGCATCAACCAGTTACGCACGTCCTGAATTTTTCTCTCATTCACTCTTAATATCCCTCTATATATTTACGGAAATGCAAACCCCAGCTAAACCGTTGACAATCTCTTCGTCTCCATAAAAAATCTGGAACAATAACTTCTCTAACATACCTATTCAAAATAACAAATGCATACTACACTTAATGATGCCATTTAAAAGATAACTACAACAATATAAAATATATTCATAAAATAATATACGTACACTAATAAATTTGTATTGCACTATTTTATATATCTAAGAAATAAACAAAAACTAATCGAGATTAAATCTATTTATCAAAATCTACGTACTCACCAAGTCAAATCTAACAACTAACTACCCTATCCTAAATCTAACAACTAACTACTCTACCATAAATCTAACAAAAGTATATTACTTCTAAAAGTAGTAATTAACTACTCTATTCTAAATCTAAGACTACAACTAAACAAATAAAAAAATTATTGAACGTCTCCTCTTTTTTTCCTTTGCTTTCCCTCTTCTCCTTCCTCTCTCTCAGGTGCGGGCGCAGGCGAGACAACAACGGCAGGCAAGGGAGGACTGCGACAGGGCTTATATAGGCGGGGCTTGTCGCCCGACCATTGGGTGACAGGGCCCACAACTCGACATGGTACGCTCCTATCCTCGGACCGTTGGGCGACGGAACTGCCGATAGCTTTCGTCGCTCGATAACGAGGCGACTGGGCCCATCACTATTGCAAAAGCAGATACATCGCTCACCCATCGGGTAGTTGGGCCCACCAGCTGTTCCACTCAGTCCCATCGCTCTGTTGCTGGGCGACATATAGGTATGTCGCCTTACCTTTGGGCGACATTTAAATCGCCCAGTGGTTCGGTGACAGGTGTGCTACTTTTGTCAATTTTGAAATTGGCCTGTTATTAATATTAAAAACATTTAAAATAATGTTATTAATAAAAAAAATCAGCTAAACGAGGCAAGTTCGAAGCACCAGATTTCCTATTAAAACCCCCCATAGGAGCCCAAAACGACCAGCAGCAGCAAACGGCCGAACCGCTTGATTGATTTGAATAATTTTTGAACACTCCAAGCCAAAGCCTCGAAACCGCGGGCGACCCGAAAACGTTTCGATTTCTGTTTCCTCGAAAACGTCTTGTCTTGGGCGGCGAGAAGCGCCCGCCACCTGCTCGACGAAATGCGCCGCTCCCCGCAGCGTCCCCACCGCCGCGCCGGCGAGGAGGCTGCGGCCCCCGAGCTCGACCGCCTCAGCGCGCTCCCGGACGCGCTCCTGCACCGCGTCATGTCGTCTCTCAAAGCGTGGGAGGTGGTGCGCACCTGCGTGCTCGCGCGGCGCTGGCGCCACCTCTGGGCGTCCGCGCCCTGCGTCGATCTTCGCATCGGCGGCGACGACGACGCGCCCTTGGAGTTCGCCCGCTTCGCGAGCCGCCTCTTCCGCCGCAGCGATGCGTCCGCGGCCGTGGACATGCTCCGCCTGCGGTCGAGCGACGAGGACGACGCCCGGTCGTGGATCCGCGCCGCAATCAAGCGGAAGGCTCGGGAGATTCACCTGATCGGGCATCGCAATGGACTCGCGTCGCTGGAGCACGCGGCCTTTGTCTCCAGGCACCTCAAGATCTTGAAGCTGTCCTACGCCCAGGTCGACGACAACTTGTTCAAGCAGCTCTCTTCGCGCTGCCCGTCCTTGGAAGAAATGGATCTCAAGGATTGCTTGCTGTCAGGGAGTGAGATCTCCTCATCCTCTTTGAAGACCTTGACGATGGTCAACTGCAACATGTTTTGGGGCCTCACAATCTCTGCTGCGCTGCATTGCACCGATTGGTCAAGCTCCGTCATTCAAGAACTTGGATTCGATTGTCTCAGGCACTATCATACTTGATGACTATCGTTTCAGCGGTGACTTTGAAGATTTCAGCAAGGACGAACTTGATGAAACCACTGATGACGATGATGACTTTGACAGTTATGATGATGATGACAGTGATGCTGATACAAAAAGAAAGCGCAAGTCTGGGCATGCATTTGGTTTCCCTTAGAAAAGGCACAAATCTAGTGGTTACAACGATCGCAAGGATTATGGCAGTGACATTGACAGTGATGACCATACTTATCAATATAGTGAAATTGCAAATGAGTGTGATGAGTCTGGTTATGCTTGTTCTGGCAACAGTTCCAAGAAAGATGGCAGCCATCAGGTCTTTGGTGGAAATTCTGGATGCAGTGACAGTAAAATTTTAGGTGGTCATAATGTGCTTCACAGCCTCTCCAATGCTACAAGTTTGGAGCTGTTAGCTGACGCTGGAGAGGTACAGCCATCATTAGCTTTTGCTTTCTTCTGTGGCTCTCTTACAGTATGTTCCTTTTATTTTCCACAACATAGTCCAAAGCTCAATTATCTCTCAGTCTATTTTTCTTATTTTGCCAATGAAACCCACATTTAATAACACATCTTGTGCATTTTTCCTTCAGTACAATCACCTGTTTTCGTTAATTGTATTGACTGAGAAAAGGGTTCAATGGATTCTGACTATGTTTTCCACCGTCAAGTGTAGAGGAGAAATAGACTGGCTACCAAAAACAATTGTGTTTCAAGAGACAACCGTTTAACATATCTTGTTTCGACAGCAACACATCTCCTGAAATAATTACTGTCTTTATATTAGCATAGAAATGTACAATCAAACTAATCTTGTAACTTGACATCAGTTTATGACAGTTACCGTTAAGGAAGCAGCCTATTATAGGAAACATGACATTCTGGTGGCCTTATATGACTGTGTTTTTGTTTTATACCATTGTCACTTTAGTAGCATCGCCTGATTTATTACTCAGCTGTCCTGGGAATGAGTTCACATGAAGAGTAACATTTTCTGTTACCATGTGTAGCAGCTGAATCAATTTGATACCGAAATTATGTTGCAACAAAAGATCAATATTCATCATTTCTTATTACAGTTGAAACAGTGCATACGCTCAAATAAATGTTATCTATATATACACATGAAATTAGCTTGTAGGAATCTGTGTCCTGCTCCAGTCTATGGACGAACCATGTGTCTCTTTTTTTTATGAAAGGGTTAATAGAGAATAATTCAGTTTCTATGTTTTCAATTATCAAATGTAGCAGGGGAATAAAGTGACTACTTTTCCCTCAAAAAAGAAAAATAGAGTAACTACCGAACTGATGGTACTTCAAGAGGGTTCTTATTTGTGCAACAACGCATCTCATCATATAATTGATGTCTATGTATTTGCAAAGAATGATTTTGTAGACATGTCGTGTCTTGAACTAGTTTATGGCTAATTGTGATTTATGAGGTTTACAATAAAGACCATTTCCATTTTTGCAAAGAAAGATGGTTTCCATTTTTGCAAGCGTTATACCCTTTTGGTACTATATCTAGTGTTTTGTAGATGGTAAATGCAACACGGGCGGTTGACCATAGTTAAGACAATATTCAGGGTGTACAACTGTTTAATCAGGTTATATGGCCGTCTAGGCAAACACAGCTGGGCCTGTCTATATCACAGTTTAAGTGTGCTCTTTACTAGTAAAATGTGGAATCACAATTTAAGAGTTCAGCTAAAGAGAATAATTATTTTTTTCACTTGTCACATGTAGCAACTGAATAAATTGCATGCCAAAAGTATCTTGCTACATGGGATTACTATTCATCATGTTTTGTTGTTCCAAACTTGCAATGTGTATCTATGAAAAAGAATTTGTTGTCTAATGAAAGAACATTACTAATTCCTAAAAACATTCTGTCTGGACACCAGCCAACAGACAAATTACACAATCATAGTAGAATATAAAGATGCACCCAACAAGTAACAATCCCTGGTAGTATGTAACTATATTATTGTTTTCTTCAACTGTGTGTTAACAACTGGTTGCATGCTTAATATGAAGGTTAATTAAATTGATTCTATTCTTTCCTAAAAACATTCTGTCTGGACACCAGCCAACAGACAAATTACACAATCATAGTAGATATAAAGATGCACCCAACTGTAGCACAAGTAACAATCCCTGGCAGTATGTAACTATATTATTGTTTTCTTCAACTGTGTGTTAACAACTGGTTGCATGCTTAATATGAAGGTTAATTAAATTGATTCTATTCTTTTCTGAAAGATTGTAAACCTTGTTTTTGCTATGAAGGTTGTTCTGACCAGAGAACTGAAAAGGTGCCCAAGTTTTAGCAACCTGAAGACGTTGTTCCTCGGTGAATGGCGCATGGATGCTAACTTTGATGCATTAGTTTTCTTGCTGCAGCGTTCACCTAATCTCGAGAGAATTTTTCTTGAACTTAAATTGGTATGGACATTAAAAAAATATTATGTATTGTTTAACTGAGTTTTGAATTTCGGGGCCTATGTTTAGTTACAATCGTGTTGCTCTGCATATAGAACTTCAGCACCAAGAGGCCAATGAAAAGCAGTGTCCAACCAAAGGGAAGATCATTTGTTTGCAAACACCTTCAAATGGTGAAGATCAAATGCTCTAAGGATGACGTGAGAGTCCATAAGCTGGCACATTTGTTCAAGGCTAATGGTATACCAATTGAAAACATTTTCGTCCGTTGGACTGGGAGCACCTGTGAGTCATATATACTATCTATTCACATGTTTGCTTTCAATTTCATGCTTGTTTTCAAAGCCAGTTCTGCGTTAACTATTCCATTTGCATGTCTAGCTGTCCTTGAAACTTCAAATAGTAGTAGTTGAATTGTTTTTCAGTTTCACCAAGTGGGCAAGCCACCCATTTTGTTAACTATAGCTTTGTTCCTTTGTGCTTTATGAAATCCATGCCCTCATCCATTGTCGAATTTTCTACCAGATCTCCGTGGCAAGAAGATGATGAAGGAACTTGCTAAGCATGAACTAGAGTTTTGGGGGGAGTAACTCCAGGCTGCCAACTTCATCTGTGTTTTGACGTTTGATCTTATGTGACGAGTGCAATTAATCAGGAAGACATGATTTGACTAACACCATGTGTTTATCAAAGCTCTGTTCATGCTTCCCTAACTTTCATACAACTTTGAATGCCTATTTTGGCAAGCATGTAAGATGGAGATGAAACTTTAACCTATGGCTGTCTAGAGTCTAGGAGATTCCTAGTCTGTGGTTTGGTTGACTTATTTTAAGAGACCATTACCTTTGCTTGATCGTTAACGGCTTAATCTACTATTTTCTTGAGTGTCCCAATTGTTTCTTGTTTGAGACGAGAAAGCGAAGCGCCATGTCTACGTTGTAGCGAAATTCCAATGATATTTTGTATTAATAGAGTGTAGCTTTAATACCTTGCGAATGATATATAGGACAACAATGCAACCTTTGCTCTTTCTTCCACAACAATGGTCAGCTACTCTTATACTGATCCAGATACAGATCCTCTGCATTAATGCTTTCTACTTCAGAGAAGCATTTTCTAGCATTAGCTCAAATCTGAACCAACCATCCAGAAATGAAGGATAGCTAAGCTAACCAAGCTCAAAACTGAATCAACCATACTGGTCCAGGGATTGTTATGATAAGAAAACCTATGACGTGGCCAGTGCCACAGTGGCTACTGGTCCATAACCACGCCGCTGGACATTGGATCACCTAAGGGTGTGTTTGTTTCACTGGATTGGATTGGATAGCCTTGGACAGGACCATCCAGTTCAGTGTTTAATTCACCGTCAGGGTAGATAGGGATGGACTATAATGAGAATATTCGTTTAAGATCCTGGATGAGTCTGTCTGGTAAAAATGGCCAGATGAGTCTATCCAACTTATATAATAATGATGATTACTAATATAATTAGACATTATTAGTATGATTCACTATGATATTATTATTGATAAGCAATAAGATATTGATTAGTACATGATGAGAGCTCAATCATATTAGAATTAATGATAATTAATTTTTTATTACTAATTAAAAATTATTAAAATATGATTAAGACCAATAAATGTTAGATTATATTAATTAGTGTATTACTATTATTATGGTGTAATAATAAGATATATAATTTCATTATTTCACCTTGTCCTGTTCATTCTTATCCATCTAACCAAACATAAAACTGGATCATCCCATCCACCCAGTCAAACACATAATTTGGATCATCCCATCCAGAAAATATGGATGACCATATCCAATCCAACCTTGCCCTCAAAACAAACACACCTAAGTGACTGTTGGCACTTCCCAAGGGCCTCTTTTATATGGGAATATTATCCCAATTAGAGCATAATTGATACTAATTTAGGCCATTTACCTATGATATTGTCTATATATTTGTATATGCGTTGTTTTGAAGCTTTATTGCAGAAACAGGTAAAATTGGTGATTAAAATGATGCTGGAGAGGACAGGAGTCCAGAACCAACAAAAAGCACTGAAGAAGCCCAGTGCGCCGATCGATGCAGTACATGAGCCGATCGGCGCAAGGGTGTTTTGGCCCACAGAAGTGACCGAGGCCTATTCCACATGTTTATGGAAGTTTATCTGCGCAAGACACTTGAAGATATTTACCTAGAAGATTTATGGAACTTTAAGATCTTGACGTGCAGTACAAGACTTTATCTAGAAGGAAAAGGCCCACATGGCAGCTGTGGAAGACAGAGGAACCAACTCGGAGAAGACACCAGAGAAGACACGGCTTGCGCCGATCGCCGCAATCCTGCGCCGATCGACGCAACCGCCTTATTTGTTAGAAACCGAGTCATTTACGAGTAGAACCCCTATAAATACTTATAAACCCTGGCCGCAGAGAGGGGAGGCGATAGAGGGACAACAGATCCGTGAGTTAGAGCCACCGGAGCTTGCCCCGTTAGAATAGATCTCTAGTTAAGTTTCAAGAACCATTGGTCTTAAGAGTTGATCCGTCAAGGTAGGCCATCTCGACGGGGATGAATCTTACTCTATGTATCTCAAGGATGATTGAATATGTTGATGATGGTTTTGGTGATTTGTTTGTCTTGATTCTATAATCATGCATGTGCTTATTCCAATTGCTTAGTTCTAGACTAAGTAAGTTGATATTATCTTGATCGTGATGATTAGGATAGTATTCGGACATTGTATTGATTATGGTTGCTTGATGATGCTAGTAGTTTAGTTTAGCGGTGACAGCACTAAGCCTGCGCAGCACTATTGGATAGTTGAGTAGGGTAAGATACTCACGCGAGTTAAGGGTTTCCTCTCGGCAGCGATAAATCGGGAGCCGCTCAGAAAGCAGGGTGGTCTTATTCATTATAGATTTTTATTGATCTATATAATTACCCATTATGATGCTATTTAATTAGACTTTCTGGTTACGATCTCACTAGTAGATATCTGGTTACTCACTTAACAGCATAGGCTTACGAGGCACCTGGCGCACTTTGGCTTAGATTCACTAGTGTGCCGATCGGCTCAACTCCTGCGCCGATCGGTGCAATGACAGATTTACTGTCTGGCGCACCTTTACGCTAGCCAGTCCCCCTTCATGCAACCTGATTTCAACAGTAGCTTTGACTAGATCTTCTACTGTTAACTTTGTTTAATTATCCCTAAGGTCCCAGTGGATTCGATAAACCTTGGAATACTCAATTCAAGGGAAAAGTGCTACAATCGTACACCGTCCTCTTGCGGTATATAAGTGGGTGCGTAAGTACGACCAACAGTGACATGGCGGAGGGAGCTGACATGGTTGATGCTCTATGATTACAGAATGCGGGTAGACTCTGGGGTGCTCAACATTGCGCGGGGTATGAACGCCAACTTTTCTTTCACCTCATGGGCCCTTGTCCTGGCGCGGCTTCATCTCCACACCCTCCAGCTAGCATTGCTCGCTTGATGAACTTCTCCCCCTCCCGTGATGTCCCTGCTTGGATCTGGAAGATCTCCCGCTGTCTTTACTGAGTTAATGATTTAAGGTCAGGGAATAGATTGTTCCAGGCCCCGACATCGGTCGTTCTCGTTCCGAGGGGGGGGGGGTTGTTCAAGGTGTGGGGAGCGGTTGTTCTAGGTGTGGAGAGTGGTTGTTCCAAACGACAATGATGAGAGACAGAGGAAGATGTATAGAAAACAAAGGAAGCAGAAAAAGCGATCTTAGATGTGCTGAATGATGACACTTTTTAGAAATCTCTATGAAGAGCGTCTGCCGTTGTTTAGTCTCAACTTTGGAGTAATTAGGTTACTATCAAAGATACCAGGATGTGAAATAAATACAATAATATAGACCCATATATGTTTTGAATGTGAGTTTCAAGATTTTTACAAAAGTGGGCACAAACAAATTAAACAAAGTGGCTCAAAAATATAGTGAGCCTATCATAAACTGTCTTTATGCTAGCCAGAAATATTATAGAGGGAGTGGTTATCCTTCACGAAACCATTCATGAACTTCATATCAAAAAACAGGATGTGATCATTTTTAAGATTGACTTTGAAAAGGCCTACGATAAGTTTCAAGTGACCCTTTCTTCAATAAACACTAACAATGAAAGGGTTCTCACCCAAATGATGTAGATGGATTGATGGAATGGTCATAAGAGGAAGTGTAGGGGTCAAAGTTAATGATGACATTGGCCACTACTTCCAAACCAAAAGGGGACTTAGACAAGGTGACCCTATGTCTCCAATCCTATTCAACATTATGGCGGATATGCTAGCGTTTTTAATTAAAAGAGCAAAGGCTGACGCATCAAATTGCTAGGATCATTCCACACTTGGTTGATGACGGTTTATCAATTCTACCATATGCAAATGACACTATCCTTCTCCTTGATGATGACTTGGAGCAGGCCAAAAACATGCGGTTATTGTTTCGTACTTTTGAGTAGCTATCTGGCCTTAAAATTAACTTCCACAAAAGCAAGCTATTCTGATATGGTCTGACAAAAGGCATTAAAGATGATTAATTCTGTGGTTGCAATGTGGGAGAATACCCTTTTAAATATAGAAAAAACACTCATGTTGGAAGGCTAAGCATCTTTCTTATTGAGGCATATTAGTTCTCCTAAACTTAGTACCTAGTAGTTTATCAATTTTTATGATGTCTTTTTTTTAGATCCCAAAAGGAGTGCTACATAGACTTGACCAATATAGATCATGTTTCTATAGGTAAAGTAATTGAGATAAGAAAAAAATATCGCCTTACAAGGTGGGACATCCTGCGCCATCCAAAAGATCAAGGAGGTCTCAAAATCATAGATTTGGAAATCCAAACTAAGTGTCTACTAAGCAAAGGGATAATCAATTTGCTTAATACAAATGGACCGTGGTAATCTTTACTCAGTAATAAATACTTGAGCTCAAAATTTCTGATACAAGTCCATGCTAAACCATATAATTCTTATTTTTAGAGAGGTCTTACGAAGATAAAGAATAATATGTTGACTTGTGGGTCCTTTTAGATTAAAGAGAGGACACAAGTGAGATTTTGGAATGACACATGGGTAGTTAACATTCAAAAAACAATATCCATCTCTTTTACAACATTGCTTGGCAACCACATACCTTAGTGGTGATACTGTTAAAGCTCGCACCCGTTAAATATATAGGGAACTGACTAGCTAACATAGATGATAAGGTTATGCCTTCTATTCTGGTGGGGATTATCCCTTCATGGTAGGCTATTTGGAGATATTACGATGATATTATATTTAACAAAATCAAATACTTATTATTTTTGCAGACACTTTTCAGAAGGACTTACTGGCTATGATTTTGATCATAATTGCAGCATAATGAAGAAACAAATAAAGATGTTCAGGAGGACGAGCTTATCCTAGAAGTCATCGCACTTGAGAACATAATAATAGATTGGTCTAGATGTTTTCATCTTTGTTTTATCTCTCCTGATGCTCATCAATTCCAGCTAAAAGCTATGTACGTTTGTTGAGACCGAATGTTTTATCCATTTTTTTTTTAAAAATGTGCTGAAATTGGCCCAAACCGCGCGCGCTGTATAATGTTTCTCGTAGACTCCTCACTCTTTTTTTTTTGTGTTTTTTTAAGCACAGCGAAACTCCTCCCACCTACCAGCATGAATGCATGATAGACCCGATCAAAGAGAAACTACTGGACCGGCCCAGCTTGGCCCAAATATGTTTGCGGAATGCCCTAGGCCTATTTGGTTCGTTTTATAAATTGCAAAGATGCCGCCGCGTCGGCTGCCTCCATTTGATCCATTCCATTTTGAACTTTTATAGCGGGACTGAGGGAGGCGATTATGTCCACCATCATCTCTCCCAGTCCACTGGCCGTCTTGGCCGCGCAGGTCACCTGCTCGACGGAATGCCGCCCAAGACCACCAAGCGGTGGGTTCCGGTGAACCGGGCGGGGGGAGGTGGAGCAGCCCCCTCTGGCGGGCGCGGGGGAGGCGCTCGTGCTGCCGACCACAACAGCTCGCTCCAGAACGCGCTCCTGCACCAGCGCGTGATGCCCCCAAAGGCCACCACGCGATGGGTGCCCGTCAACCAGGCCGCAGGCGGAGCGTCACGCGGGCGAGGAGGAAGCGACCCAGACCCTAAAGCCGACCGTCTCAGCGCGCTGCCGGACTCGCTCCTGCACCACATACTGTCATTTCTCAAGGCGTGGGAGATGGTGCAGACCTGCGTGCTGTCCCGGCGGTGGCGCCACCTCTGGGCGTCTGTGCCCTGCATCGACCTCCGCGTCGGTCAGGATGACTGCGGTATGATACCAGAGGACTTCCCTGGCTTCGTGCGCCAGCTGGCCTGCCGCCGTGACGCGTCGGCGTCCCTGGACACGATTCGTCTGCGATCGAGCAATGTTGATGACGCCTACGATGAAGAGGATTCCAAGCTTTGGATCCGTGCTGCGATCAGGCGTGGGGTTCGAGTTATTCATTTTGTTGGGCATCGTGACGGCCTCACAACGCTGGAGCACAAGGCGTTCGTTTCTTCCCACCTCAAGGTGTTGAAGCTGTCCTATGCTGTGCTGGATGAGAAATTCCTCAAACAGATTTCGTCTCGGTGCCCGTCTTTGGAGGAATTGGTTCTTAAGGATTGCTTGATTTCTGGCCGTGAGATTTCGTCTGCCTCTTTGAAGATTTTGACCATGTTCAAGTGCCAGATCAGTGCAAACCTGTCTATTGCTGCTCCAAACCTTGTACTGCTGCGCTGCATCTTACCAATCACCCAAGCTCCATCATTTAAGAACATGACGTCGGTTGTATCAGCCACTATCATGCTTGATGATTATTCCTTCAGTGATGATTTTGAAGATTTCAGCAAGGATGAATTTGATGAGACCACTGATGATGATGATGATGACAGGAAGGACAACAAGAAAAAGAACAAGTCTAGATATGGATTTGGTGACACTGTATTTGAAGGATGGCTTAGTCATGATGATGGTTACGATTATGGTAGTGACATTAATAGTGATGATGACACCTATGAATATAGTGAGATTGCAAATGATTGTGGTCAGTATGGTTTCAGTGGTGGTGACCACTATTCCTGTAAAGATGGAAACCACAATGTCTACAGTGAAAACTCTGGATGCAGTGATAGCAAAATCATTGGTGGGCATAATGTTCTCCAGAGCCTTTCAAATGCTACAAGTTTGGAGCTAATAGCTGATGCTGGAGAGGTATAGATGTCACGATCTTTTTCTTATGTCAATGTCTTTATTCATTTTTCAGTAGTTTTACATTTTTGTTCTTTCTTTCAGTATAATTCTTCTTCCATATGTACTGAATAAGTTGATTGTTCTGATTAATTACTGCTCCTGTTGCTAAAAACTTTTTTTTTCTGCTATGTAGGTGATTCCGAATCGTGAACTGAAAAGGTACCTGAATTTTGGCAACCTGAAGACTATGTCCCTTGGTGAATGGTGTATGGGTGCTGACTTTGATGCCTTGGTTTTCTTACTACAGCACACACCAAAATTGGAGAGGCTTTTTCTCTAGCTCAAACTGGTTTGGCTACACACATATTTTCTGTATATGTTACAGTTAATTACTTGAGTTTTGAGTATCTGGGAACATGTTTAATAACAATCTTGTTCTGCAAAAGAGCTTCAATACCACAAAGCTACTGGAAGGCAGTGTCAAACCGAAGGGAAGGTCATTTGCTTGCAAACACCTTCAAATGGTGAAGATCAAATGCTCTAAGGATGATATAAGAGTCCATAAGGTGGCACATTGGTTCAGGGCTAATGGTGTGCCTATTGAGAAGATTTTTGTTCATCGGACTGGGAGCGCCCGTGAGTCTCATTTTTATTTCACATATCTGTTTATTTATCTATTTACAATGCCAGTGTTATATTACTAGTTTATTAGTAGCCTGCCCATGAATGGCAAATTACAATGAATGAATCTGCGGTCACTCGATGTGTTTCCTTGCTAGTGCTTTATGAAATGGTGAAACAAGCTAATCAGTTAACTCAAACATAGATCTTTTGTTCTTGATCGATGATCGTAGTCAATGCTCTTATCCACTGTTTGATATTTCTACCAGATCTCCGTAGCCAGAAGATGACTAGAGAGCTTGGAAGGCAGGAACTGGAGTTCTGGGGGAACGATGAGTTCTGGGGCGATGACATGTTCTTTGGGGATGTGGGATTCTCTGATGATGATGATGATGAGTTCTGGGGCGATGGCATGTTCTGTGGGAATGCGGGATTCTCTGATGATGACGAGTTCTGGTGAGACGAATAGTATCCAGCTGTTCGGCTTCATTTATTTATCAGCGTGCGATGTTTGCCCTTGTCACCTTTTTGTTAAAAAGTTCAATGATATGCAAGACACCATGGATCATGCTTGTGAAACTGTGATACAACTTCTGATTCCTCTTTTGCGTAACTTGTATGGATGACTTTCATAGCCAAAGTTGGAATGTCGTTTTCTTCTTTAAATCTTTAGTGCATTGAGTATTGTTGCTCGTTTGCTGGAGTGCAGCAGGCTTGATCTGTTGGATGAGTTAAGATTAATATCCACTATCTTTAATTGCTTGCTCGAGTGTCTCAGTTGGTTTCTGGCTTGCAGCTGAAAAGGCGTAGTGCTATGTTTCCAGTCTTTTGTAATGAAATCCTGGGGTTACCAGTATTATTTTGACTTAGTACGTCTGTCTAAGAATATAAGCATTTCTGGATTTGGTCAAAGTCAAATAATTTTAACTTCAACTATCAATAGAGAAAAAGTTATGATGATTGATCAAGTATAAAAGATGTTACTAGATTCATCTTAAAAGCAACTATCATAATATGTAACTCTTTATATTTATAACTATTTACTTTTAGAGATATTATCAGTCAAAGTTTAAAATATTTGACTTGACTAAAGCTAGAAATGCTTATATTCTTGGACGGAGGGAGTACTAAAATTTATAACCATAAGAATGCGGAGATGCCCCGTCCACTCGGGGTTGTGTTTTGCGAACAAGAGCTGAATGCATAATGGCGTTATGCCTACCAGGCACAGATCCCACTTAGGAATGACAATTTCACCCATGGGTGCGGGGCCCGATGGGTTTTGCACCCGACGGGTGCGGGCGTGGGTCTAATTTTTCACCCATGGGTGTCACCCGCACCCAACCCGACAAACACGGGTGTGGGTGCGGGTTTTATTTCTCACCCATGGGTGACCCGTTGGGCCCCGAAATATACTCAAATACAAAATTTAGTCTCAGCTCATAATAAGCTAACCCTAAATAAATATAAATGTGATGAGAATGATGACTAAATTATTAAGATTTTATGTATAATTACCTAAGTACATATCCATGACTCATTTTTGTTGATTGTTGTGACATATATAGACATTGTGCATTTGTGTTGACCTCATTAAAATACTTATTTTGAGATGTTTTTCATATTACATATGAAACCCGATGGGCATCCGACACCCACCCGAAACCCGGTGGGTGCGGGTATGGGTCTCAATTCCCACCCGTGGGTGCAGGTGTGGGTGTCAATTTCCACCCGAAACATTTTTCGTGGTGGGTGGGTTTTTGCTCCACCCGACCCGAACCCGACCCACTGCCATCCCTAGATCCCAGCGACGCAGAGGGCTAACACCATTGCCACCGGGAGGCATGACCAGACCTTGAACTGGTGGGTGAATCATTGAAAGTTCGCAGGCTGCAAAATAAAAGGCCCGGCCCATCCTACTCTGTCGATACTCGATAGTAGTCTTGGCCAAACGGGCCGCCCAGCACGGCATGGCCCAGGTCCGAAAAAGCCCGACACGACATATTTTGGGCCGGCACGGCACGTGATGTATAATGGACCGTGCCGGGCCGCCCTTCGTGCCTGGCCTTCGGCCCATGGCACGGCATGTCATTGTTTAGCCGTGCCGGGCCAGCATGATTAGCACGATGGCCCGTTGGCACATTTTGGCCCGATGGACTCAAAAAGCCCGAAAATTCAAAACCCCTCAAATAGTCAGTTTTAAGCAGAAGTTTAAAAATTAAGCAAAGGAAAACAGAACAGAACACAACACCAAAAGAAAACAGAACAGAACACTAAAAAATTGGTCAAAGGATAATCAGATTATATAATAACCTGTTACAAATAGATGTTCTAGCTGGCTGTCTCGTTAAAAACCCTTTGGCCTAAAGGAAAAGAGCACAGCCAGCGCAAATAGTCATCAAGTCTCAAAATATTACATTATTCATACTAAGTTACTAACTACTATCTAGTAACTAATCAGCAATAATTTGAGGATCATCCAATCCAGCACCATCAGCAGCTGCAGCAGAAGCATCACCATCCAGAAATAGATCAACATACTGTTGTTCAAGATCCTTGTGGTGCTTCTTAACAGTGTGCTGCTCTCGATTCTCTCCAAGCTGCCAATCCTTCAAGCAAGTCAAGATCTCCACCATGTCACTTGTCAAACTTCGCCTTCTTTCCTCAAGCATCCTGCCACAAAGTGAGAAAACAGACTCCGAACTAATAGTTGGAACAGGAACAGTCAATACATCTTTAGCGAAAAGAGACAAAACAGGATATATGTGTTTATGCTCTAGCCACCAATTAAGGACATCAAAATCATCAAAAAAGACAGAAATGGGATCACTATCAAGATATATGATCAACTCAGAAACTTGAGCAAAAGAGGAAGGGGTCTGCAATGGAGTAGAAGCATTACCAGAGTCATCATCAGTAGCATATATCTTACCCCAAGTGGTTTTCTTCTTGCCGGAACTTACCGAGGGAGCTGGCCTTTGTAGTCTAACAGCACCAAACTTAGACTCGTAAGTAGCAAACATGTTAGACAATTCAGATCTAACAGTGATGAAATAAGCAGAATAATCATGCAGATGGTCAGAAAGAAGCTTTAAAGCATTACCGAGGCCCTTCATCTTACCTCTAGGATCCAATACAAAAGCTAATGCATATAGGATAGGAATGTCTTGCCAATACTTGAGATATTTAGATTTCATAGGAACAACAACATGTCTCAAATACCTATCATTCTCAAACTGGCAGAGGTGATCAGCTATGTCAATGAGCTGATGTATAATCAGATTAGAGGTTGGATAATAAACACTAGATAATACATTAGTAGATTCATAAAACTGTTCAAGGAAATCACAAACTTTCTCAGCAACATACCAATCATCAGGTGTTAGCAATGACCTGCCATGCACCTGCTGATATTGACTGTTGATAAAAGAAGAGAATGTGCCACGATGGGGAAGGAGATGCTTAAGCATTAGAAAAGTGGAATTCCATCTCACATCCATGTCCAAACAAAACTTTCGAGGACGATTACCCAATGCAATGCAATATAATTTGTATGATGCAATGCGTTGGTTAGAGGAGTTCAAAAAAGAGTTTGCAGTTCTAAAATTTTCAACAATGGGCTTCAAGTGTTTCAAACCAGATTTAACAATAAGATTGATGATATGACAAGCACATCTCTGATGCATAAAAAGAGTGTCAAAATAACCAGAGAACTTAGGTGTCAAGATAGTCATAGCATTAGCATTAGCAGAAGCATTGTCAAGTGTAACAGAAAAAACTTTGTCAGTCAAAGCATACTCATGAATCACTAACTCAGTACATTCTGCAATGTTTGGATCAGAATGAGATACATCTATCAGCCTTATACCAAGCACTCTTTTCTCAAGCACCCATTCAACATTAACAAAGTGAGCAACAACACATATGTAATTCTCCTTAGCTTTACCAGACCATATATCAGAAGTCAAAGCAACAGAAGATATACTAGTATGCAAGCAATCAAGCAAATTAGCACGACACTCATTGAAATACTTAACAAAGTCCCTAGAAGTAGTTTGCCTAGAAACATGAGTAAATTTAGGATTATGTGCACGCTGAATGTAACACTCAAAAGCATCGGATTCACCAAAACCTAGAGGCAGGTCTAAAGCAATAATTAAACGGCACAGTTCAAAACGAGCAAGTTTAGAATCATAATCCCATGCACGAATAGATCCATCAGGATTGAAAGTAAGCAATGTTTGAGTTCTAGCATTACGTTCACACTTAGCTAAACAAGTAGCTTGATGACGAAGCAAGTGACCAGTACCTTTACTAGACATGGCACTCAATTGAGACTTGCAATGGCGACAAATAGCAGCGTAGGTGACAGAGACACCATTTACCTCTTTTATGACTGGATCAAAGTCATCCCAAGCCTTGGATGTCCTCCTCCGGCCACGCTTCACACCTCGGGTGCTCGTGCTCGTGGAACTGGTAGCAGGAGTCAAAGGAGTGGCCGCGGAACCAGGCGTGGATGGATCCGCTGTAGAAGCAGGGGTGGATGGATCCGCTATAGAAGAAGGCGTAGAAGATGGAGACGCCATCGTAGAAGCAGTGGCCGGAGTCGTCCAACTTGGAGGAGGCATGTCGAGTCGGGTCGTCATTGAGCTCGGCCTTGGAGGGATCATCGCACCTTGCGATGGGGTTCTGGGCGTCGGAGTAGATAACCTCGGGCAGGTCCACTCACCAGCACCCGGCGGAGAAAGCCCAGTCCTTGGCGGTGCACCCCTCGGCAACGTCGTCTCCCTCTCAGACGAGTCCGCCCCAAACAGGAGGGTCCTCGCCTTGAGCAAGGACTCCTCCGTTGGGTCGAGGCCGGACATCGAGCCGGTGACCTGCCGCTGCACAACAGCGTTGACTCAGAGAACCCAAGGTCGAGCCCGCGGCAGATCCGACCGAGAGGGAGCATGACTGCACGAGTGTGACCGTGAGAGAGACAGAGGAGGATGAGAAGAAGGTCTGTGACACGGGGATGCGGTGGATCTGGCTAGTTGTTGCCGGCGATGAGCAAATCTAAGGCGGCGAGAGAAGAGAGGGTTGCGGCGGGAGAGGAGAGGAGAGGGTTGCGACGAGAGAGAGCGACCGAATGGAGATTAGGGTTCTGGGGACTCCTTTTATATGCGGCGGGGACGGAGCGAGCCGTTGGGCTGTAATGGGCCTGCGTGCCGTGCCGGGCCTCCGCCGTGCCTGGCCGGGCTGCTTCTAAACGGGCCGTGCCCGTGCCGCCTGGCGGGCCTCGGCCTCGGCCTTAGCACGGCACGAAGGCGTGTGCCGGGCCAGCCCAGACACGAATTATTCCGGGCCGTGCCAAAAATTGCAGGCCCCGTGCCAGCACGAAAAGCCCGGCTCGTTTGGCCAGGACTACTCGATAGTGCCCTCGGCATAATGTTTCTTGCAGAAATCTTGCATGAAATCCAATTCTCAACCAATTACCATAGGTTTACGATCCCCCTCGGCATAATGTTTCTTGCAGAAATTCTGGCGTGAAATCTCTGTTTTTAGGTTGGAGCTCCGGGCCGCAGTAGCCGTGCAGGCCAGCTGTTCGACGGAATGCCGCCGAAGGTCACCGAGCGGTGGGTGCCGGTAAACCGGGCGGAGGGAGCAGCTTCCTTCGGCGGGCGCGGAGGAGTTACCCCTGCCGTTGACCGCCGCAGCGCGCTCCCGGTCGCACCACGGCAGCAGCGCGTGGTGCCGTCCAAGGCCACGACGGGCACCAAGCGGTGGGTGCCAGTGAACCGGGGAGGCGGAACATCAAGCGGGAGCGGGGGAGGCGACCCAGATTCCGACTGTCTCAGTGCGCTCCCTGACGCGCTGCTGCACCACGTCATGTCGTTCCTCAAGGCCTGGGAGGTGGTTCGGACCTTTGTGCTGTCACGGCGGTGGCGCCACCTATGGGCGTCCGCGCCCTGCCTAGACATCCGCATCGGCCAGGACGACTACGACGAGGCCCCTGAGGACTTCCCTGGCTTCGTCCGGCAACTGTTCCGTCGCCGTGATGCGTCGGCATCGCTGGACACCCTCCGCGTGCGATCGAGCAATGTTGACGGCGCTCATGGCGAAGACCATGCCAAGTCATGGATCCGTACCGCCATCAAGCGTGGGGCTCGGGTTATTCATCTTGTTGGACATCGCAGAGTTCATTTTCTTATGGGTCGTGGCAGCAGCCTCGCGGTGCTAGACCACACGGCTTTTGTCTCTTCCCAACTCAAGGTATTGAAGCTGTCCTATGCTCTGCTTGATGACAACATGCTCGGGCAGCTTTCGTCTCAGTGCCCATCATTGGAAGAACTAGATCTTATGGATTGCGTGATTATTGGCCATGAGATTTCTTCTGCCTCTTTGAAGATTCTAACCATGTTCAAGTGCAAGATCAATGTGAACCTGTCGATTGCTTCTCCAAACCTTGTACTTTTGCGCTGCGTCTCACCAATCACCCAAGCTCCATCGTTTAAGGATATGGGGTCTCTTGTCACTGGCACAATCATACTTGATGATCGTGCCTTTTATGAGGATGATTTTGAAGACTTCAGCAAGGATGAACTTGAGGAAACCACTGACGAGGATGATAATGATAGTTATTGGAAGGACAAGAATAGATATGGATTTGGTCTCCCACTGAAGGGCTATGGGCTTGGTTACAAGGATAATTATGGTTTTGGAAGTGACATTGAGAGCGATGATAACACCTACGAATACAGTGAGATTGCAAACAGTTGTGGTGAATGTAGTTCTGATGGTTATGATCACAGTTCCAGTAAAAATGGTAAACATAATGTCTGTAGTGAAAGCTCTGGATCCAATGATAACAAAGTTTTAGGTGGCCATAATGTTCTTCAGAGCCTTTCAAATGCTATAAGTTTGGAGCTGTTAGCTGATGCTGGAGAGGTATAGTTATCACCATCTTTTGTTGATGTCTATCTCTTTGTTTTCTGTACATATTTTCATTCTTTTTTAGCACTGTATTTTCATTTTCTAAAATACAGTGAAAATATTTTGCAGAACAAGCTGTCTTATAGTAAATAAAATTCTATTTCAGGATCTCTGGACTTCATATCACACGATTTTGAATGTTAAAATGTTCTACATTGTACACTATGAATTTGTTATGCCTTCTCCTGATTTAATGCTCATAATTTCATGAAAGAGTCTAGATAAACTGTATTTCTCATTTTCTATTTCATTGCCTACAGAAAATATATGATGCTCAAACAGAGCATTATTCATCATTTGTTATGACTGCATGTTTGGAATAGCGCACCTTCTCAAATAATTGCTTCGATCCATTCTTTATACTAGTATATGCACTATTGCTGTTTACACACTTATAGTAGAAAATGAGATGCATCCCATTTTAGCTGAGATGATAGTCCACTGGCAATATATTCACTGGTTTTCCATATATATTATATTATAATTCAATATCATGCACATATGATGGTTCCATTAATTTCCCTGTGTTTATTTTAAATTCCTTATTATTTCCTGTATAGAACCTTATATTTAAATAAAGCTCTGTAGGGGAGATTGCCCCTCCAGTTTCTTCTTTTTTTTTACTGTTGCCACTGCAGAAAAACTCATTTATTTTGCTCATTGAAGGCTATTCTGAACAGAGAACTTCAAAGGTGCCCAAATTTTAACAACCTGAAGACCTTGTCCCTTGGTGAGTGGTGCATGGGTGCTGACTTTAATGCATTAGTCTTCTTGCTGCAGCAATCACCTAATTTGGAGAGGCTTTTTCTCGAACTCCAATTGGTACGAATATTTAAATAACTTGTACAAGGGTGTTACTTTATTGAGTTTTGAGTATCTTAGCACATGTTTAATAACTATCTTGTTCCGCATTATTTCTGCAAGAAGACTTTCAGCACCAGAAAGGCAATGGAAAGTGGTGTTAAATCAAAGGGAAGGTCATTTTGTTGCATAAACCTTCGAATGGTGAAGATCAAATGCTCCAAGGATGATGCAAGGGTCCATAAGGTAGCACATTTGTTCAAGGCTAATGGTGTACCTGTTGAGAAGATTTTTGTTCGTCGGACTGGGAGCACTTGTGAGTCATTTTCTCCTCAGATATGAATTCATATTTTTTTGCAATGATAGTGTTATATTATTATGTTGGTGTATCCATATTTATATGCAATGCTACTGTCCGTGATAGGTGAACTATGATTGTTAATTGGATGTACTGTCGCTTGATGTTTTGTCTGGCTATTCTTGTATGGATTGGACAAACAAACTATATTGAAACTGAGCTCTTTTGTGGTTAATCTTAATCCATTGTCTCATACACTGTTTGACATTTTTGCTAGATCTCTGGGGCGAGAAGATGATGAAAGATCTTGCCAGGCAGGAGCTGGAATTCTGGGGGGATGACGAGTTCTGGGAGAGTGTCGAGTTCTGTGGGTATAATGAGTTCTGTGGGGACTCCGAGTTCTCCGAGGATGATGAGTTTTGGGGCTATGGCTGACATCTAGCTGTTCAACTTCCTTTGTTTATCAGTATGAATTAGGATCTGATAACTGTACTCATATGCTTTTTGTTTGAAAGTTTAGTAAAATGCAAGGCACAAGAGATTTGTGGAGTGCTGATCATGCTTGTGAAACTTTGACACAGCTACTGGTTCGTCTTTTGGGTGTCTTGAGAGATGGAAATTACATATCGCTATCGAAGAGTTGAAATGCTCTTCAAGTGTTTAGTGCATTATTTGGGACTCACAATAACTCCAGTACCTATGTTTGCTTTCTATTGAAAACTAGTACTGCAGCTGCGATGCGGTGTGCCATGGTGAATCTTCTGTCGCCATGACTTTGCGTGGATTAGTGTTGGTAAAAAGATATTCTGTGGTTATTTGCAGCTTTCCTGACGTGCAAATCACATTGCTCTATGACAATTACTGCCGTTCTGGTTTGGATGAAAACATTTATGTTAAAAGTAACCACAAACTGACCCTATTACATTCAAGACTTTGCCAATGTTGGTAATCACAAACTGACCCTATTACAAGTTTGAATAACCATTGAATTAATTGACAGATTGGGAGATCAAAATCTGGAATCCGCATGACACTCAGTTGAATTGCACCGTCTCTTTAGGTCGCTATGCTAACGTTTAATTTGTAACAAGTGGAAGAGAACTTACAAATATTTAAATACAAACAAACTTATTTCTCTAATAAAGACACGGTACATTTTTGGCCCAGAGTATATCTTTATACCCATATTAAGTACATAATTACTATGTTTGTTTTACTCGTCTGAAACTTCAGATGTTCACATTGCCACCATAATAATATTCGTGTCAATAGAAAGATCGACAAACATTTTCCATATATTTCGTTACACTAGCGTAGTTTTGTGAGGTAGGTAAGCTGAACGCCGGAGACGTGGTAGCCTTCCAATGAGCTGTACGAGCGAAAAATCGTTAGTTAGTAATAAGAGAAATGCGTGCCATTGTAATTTGATTAGAGATTCTCCATATTTTCAGGACAAGGTACTACGGGTCGAAGCATACTTGGGCCTTATTTGGGGAGCTGTCGTTTTTTTCTAAAAGCTGCTTTCCAGAGAAACTCTATTTTCTCTGCTCAAGAGGACTTTCCACCTAAGCTACTAGCTCCTTTTAGTAAATGAAGATTTTGGCAACTTATTAGAGATGCGAGTATGTTTGCGAGAGTTTCCAAGCTGTCCAGCTTTTTGAGAAGCAAAATCTCAATCTCCTGCAAAAAAGAGCTTAGAGCATCTGCCAACAAATTAAATCGATGACACATCATCGTCATCACTACGGCTTGCGCGTCTGCCGTCCGCGACGGAGGCAAGGTGACACGTACATGCGCTACAGCGCACCATATATATCCTGATCGTAACACCCGAACCCGTTTTTTTATTCTGTGTGACACTTTTAGCCATCTCTAATTTCTATCTTTCTTCTCTTTGTTTTTTATATATCTATCTTTTTACCTCTCCTTAATTTCTATGTCCAAAAATAAAACATCAATTATTACAGAGGAAGTAGCAATTTAACTCATGAAGCCTATATATGAACTAAAGAGTTTGTTGGATTAATACCGCATGATTTGTTTAACTAAGATGAGGGTCAACATATTATTCGTATTCTAAATACTTTTGGCATAGCCTTTTTTGTACGAAAGGATAAAAACGTAACATGCACATTGTTTTAATAGAAAAAGAACTTGACCAGCGGCGGGGTAAGACCGCTCTCGGACATTGTCTTTGAGAATAAGATCTCTCACGCAGATTAAGAAAACTTCCGAACCTCATTTCCTCCATATTTACATGACGGTCACATTGTCCATGTGAGTATGGGTCGGGCTTTAGCCGTGCTTTGACGTGGAGTCGGACGAGGAGTTTTTTTTAGGAAGAAGTCTATTTTACCTCCCTCAACTATCACCTCAGTTCGGTTTCTGTCCTCCAATTACAAAACCGGGTAGTACGACTCCTTGAACTTTCAATCCCGTTTGTTTTTCCTCCTCGAGTGATTTGGAGAGCGGTTTTATCCTAGGTGGCATGGCAGGTCTCACAGTCCATGTCATAATTTTTTTTCCTATCTTCTTTCTTCCCATCCTCCGTGGCGAGCGGACAAGCTTCATGCCTTCATGCGGGCCAGGGCACAGATGCAGTGGACGGTGGCCCATGGCGCAGGCGCGACGTGCGGTGGCCAGTGGCCCAGGCGCGTGGGCGGCCTCTCCTGTGCAGCTCGCGACCGAGGGGGGGGGGGAGGGGGGCAGCAGTGAGAACCTCTCCTATAAGGCTACGAGCTCGGGTGAGGGGGGCTAGGGGACGGCCGCGGCCCCTCCTACGTGTCGCTTCAAGCGCGCGAATGAGGGGTGCCAGGCAGCGGTGGCCTCTGCTATGCGGCGCTTCGAGCACGTGACCGAGGGGGGCCAAGCGGCGGCAGCCCCTCCACGACACTTCTAGCACGCGGCCGAAGGGGGCCGAGGCGGGGCAGGGCTCGCCTTGTTCGTCCCCTAGGCCTTTCCCCTCTCTATGGCAGAGCGGGAGGCGAAGGCGCCAGGCGATGGAAACACAGAGAGGAGGAGGAGAAGGAGGCACCACGTCACGACCGAGATGGGTACCGTCGGCAGCGCGGAATAGGAGGAGCCGGGAGCGACGCGGGCGTGGTAGGCAGCGTCAGCGGGCATCGTGGGTGTTGGATGGCGGGCGCGACGAGCATCACGGGCGTTGAATGGCGGGTGCCGGCGTGCTGGTGTGGTGGGTGGTGGCGTGTTGGTGTGGTGGGCGGTGGTGTGCTGAGGAATTGGCTGGATGAAGAAGAAGAGAGGGAAAAAATATGACATGGACCTGACGCATGGGACCCACCATGCCAGATAGGATAAACGGCCCTCCAAACCGCTCGAGGAGGAAAAACGAACCCGATTGAAAGTTCAAGGAGTCGTCTTACCCGGTTTTATAATTGGAAGACAGAAACCGAACTGAGGTGATAGTTGAGGAAGGTAAAATAGACTTCTTTCATTTTTTTAACCAGGCTACATAAATTCTCTTCCACTAGTATTCAAACCCAGATCATTGATGTGCTACTTGGAAGTCTTAACCATTAAACTAAGGAGCCCTTTTGTGACACTGTTTAATAGGAAAATTGGTTTCCTGACACGGAAAGACTTCGACTTTAGAAATATACTACCAAACCGTCCCAGTGAACTTTAATAGAACTGAAAGATCCACCGTTTAGATATATACAACACTATCACGTTGTCTATCTGCTTGCATCTCCCTTATCCTTTGTCATCTCCTGGAGTAAGGAGCTGCAGGCTCGTAGTGCCTCTTCTCTGATTGTTGCTCGCTCGCTGCCATCGACCAGGATCGAGTGAGCCAACATGCAGAAGGCCGTAGGCTCGTCAGCTTGTGTACCAGAGTATTGTGTACGCAGGAAACCGGGCGTAGGCTTGCCTTTGCAGCAATTCAGGAGCCTCGGCACGCGCCGCAGGTAGCTTCCAAATAGCTCTACCGCACCACTCGAGCTCAGCGGGAATGGCTGTGGTGGGGGTTGTCCCCCTCGAAGATGATGCCAATCCCCCTCGAAGATGATTGGGCGCTGGAGCTGAGCCCCGCTGTTTTGGCATAGAGGTGTACTCAGGTGAGGTGACGTGCTCAAGATGATGAGGGAACTGGGTACGCAAGAATCCTAAAGCTTCAACACGGAGAGGATGACAATGCTAACGGAAAATATGGCACAGTGGTTATTTTCTATACAGTGAATCTTTAGGTGCTACTAAAGTGTACTTGTATAGTTTGGTGGTATATTTATAAAATGAACATGCATCTTTCGTTATCGTAGTTTGGTGGTTATTTTCGTTATAATTTGAGTATACAAACAGGCTGGTTAGGTATGACTATGTTGACTACGCTCTTGAGGCGATTCCAGAGACCACGCACTACCGAAGCTCCCATCGATCGCCACAGCAATTTCTTCCACTCATCTTCGATTCCGATCCATGCTTTCGATTAGCCGCCCAACGCTGATTCGTTTCTCCTAATTTTCTCGCTGATCTGCAGGTCGGAGGAGTGGAAAGCCGAGGCGCATGGACATCGGTTCGGGGGGGGGGGGGGGGGGGGGGACGAGGATTCCCCATCGTTTAGTTGTCGAGATTGTTCTGGGAGGGCCTGAGGGATATCTCCGTTTGAGCAATCTAATGGCAAATCTTCGTCGGAGAGTAGATTTTAGCATCCTGGAGGCTGAGGAGCCGGGGATCCGAGATATGAGAGAAGAGCGGAAGCCGAAGGGATGTGAGGAAAGTGTCGTAGGGGAGATGTTTCAGGAGGAATTTCTGATGGAGGATGCGGTGGTGCCACCTTGTGGCCCTGTCGAAGTTAGCCTGACAGATCTCATTCAGGTGACTGCGAGGAAGAAGGAGAAGCCGAAGCAGAGGATTTCAATCACAGGGAGATCAAGGGAGAAATTTGTGCCTCCGTTGATGAAAGTGAAACTGAAAGTAAATTCGTTGCCACAACTTGTGATGGAAAAATCAATAGAGAGTAAGATGAATAAGCACAAAGATCAGAGGAGGTTAGAACAGAAGTCAAATAGGGAAGGAAAGCAGGAGCAGGCAGGGATAGGTAATGGCGGGAGAACAAGAACTACAACAGGAATTGGTATTAGACACGAGAGTGTAAAGACACTGACAGGAGAGGCCTATTGCTAGAGGACAGAGATGAAATTGAGGAATTTTTTGAGCATTTGTGGCATATTCCACATGACTTGACTCCAGATAAGAAGAGGAGACAAACCCTAGTCTGGATCGAGAAAAGGCTGGTGGAAGAAAGGTGATTCATAGTCGCCGACTGCCACCTAGCCAGACCGGAAGATAGAGAGAGGGAGGCCAGTTTCGTGAGCATAGGCAGAAGCAAAGTGGGGAGAGGGCAGGAAGCCATCCTATATCCAGATCGAGAGGAAAGCACTCATGGCAGAGTGGGGGAGAGGAGGAAGAGGAAGGGGAGGAGGGGGCGGCGGAAGATGTAGGCCTCCAAACTACTTCTACAATGGTCCGTTCCCTCCATACAACCCTTACTTTTTTCCTAAAGTGGATCCATTTCAGTATCAGGGGAATAATCAATTTCGTCCAAGAGGGCTGATGTAGAGGGGTCCAAACTAGTTCAACAACACAAGGGGGAACAATCAACAAAGACAACAAAATCAGCAACAACAGACCCAACCTAGTACAAATCAAGGGAAACAAGGTGAGAACTCAGAACCTGCGCCACCTCCTAAAATAGATACAATGCCTAAAGTAGGAAAAACAAAGGAAGGTGAGGAGAAGCAACTAGTAGTTGATGTGAAGAACAAGGGGATGGGAAGCAAGGAAGCTAGTTTTGCTCAAGTATCTGCTACAATTGTGGTGTCCCAGGTCATCACAAAGCAGTCTGTCTAAACCCAAGATTTGTTTCATATGCATGGGGACGGATCATCTGGTGGAGGCATGTCATGTAAAGAAAAGCAGCCCTGAGTGTGCCAAATACATCAGGAGTGCAGCATCAGGTTTGGGCTTCTACAACATAGAAGTTGATGAAGTGCAAGAGCAACTGATGATGGATTTCAACAACTGTGGCAAGGTCTACATAGAATCTCGGGAGATTACAAAAGAAGAACTGGATCAGGATTTAGCAGTCTTCAACCCAAAGTGGCCATGGCAGATAAGACAAGTAGATGACTGGAGCTATCTGGTCAGATTTCCTCCAAACAAAAAGGTGAAAAATATGGCAGATTACAACTCAATCAATCTAAACAAAGAGGGAGTGGCCATCAAGGTGGAAGTATGGGATGGTGAATTGTATTCTTATTTGTATCTTGAGGATGTTTGGGTCGAGCTTAGAGGAGTACCACCCAAATGGTGCAAATGGAAAGTGCTCAATCAGTTAGCATCCAGCTATGGGCTCCTGGTGGAAGTGGATTGGCAAGGGGTTTTCCTGAGCTTCTATGAAGTGATCAGAATGAGGATCAAATGTAGGGACCAACTTAAGATTCCCAAGGACAGATTTTTCTGTATAAAAGGAATGTTATATATGGTGTCGGTGACAGTAGAAAAATAGGAAGGACAACCAGCTGTGAATGAAAATGGAGGAGGGGGGGGGGGGGATGATGGTGGGATGATGATCCTTTTGGAGAACAATGCTAGTGGAGCTAAAGGAGTACAAGACAAGTCCAAGAATGGTAACAATAACAACCATAGGGGGACAGTAAGATGATATAAGGCTGAGTTACAAGAGGTGAGGGGGGGGGGGGAGGTCATACAACAGTAACATGTCAAATTGAGTGGGGGAAGAATTACAGGAAGAAGGCATGAATGAACATATGATCTACCAACTATTGAGGGATATGGAAGTGGTAGATGAAGGGGGCCATTTTATATGGGAAGATGAAGAACAAGAGGAAAATGTGGACATAGACACGTATGGCTCAGTAAGTGATGATAGCAACAGATTCACATGGACATAAGAAGAGTATGCCAGCCGAGGTGCAGAAATGTGAGGACATAACTGACATTGCGTCTGTGGATGAAAAGGAACCGCAAGAAAGAAAGGAAAATCTAGACTTGAAAGCAAAACCTGATGGGAAAACAAAGAAATGGAGACCTGTTTTGGCTGAAAGGAAAAGTACATCAGGGAGGGAAGACAACTCAGGAAAAGGCGGAGGAGCTGGTGGCCAAAAGAAATCTAGAGAACAACTACATCAACAAGAACACTTGTAAGGAAAAGTTGGTAAATTCTAAAGATGTTGATAAAGTTTGTCATATTTCTGATGTTATAGATATAGAATTAGGAAACAATGATCAGGTAGTGGAAAGTAACCTTAGAGAAATTGAAAAGTTTAGAGAAAATAGAAAAATGCCAGGAAGTATGATTTCTACAGGAAATGCCATTTCTGGGGAAGTTAGGGATTGCTGCAGTAGTTTCATGAAACCACCTGATACTAACAATAAAGATGTAAATGAAAAGGTTCTTATGTCTGAGGGCTCTGAGGATATCTCTCTGGTAACACGGGGCAAGCACCCTAGAAAAAATGTGAATCAATGAAAGGAGCTTTCTGGATTATTAGAGGGTTAGGGAAGACTGGTAGAAAGCAATGTGTAATAGATTTTATCAAGAAGAATAATCGGGATTTTATTAGTATCCAAGAAACCAAAAAGGAGAAGTTTATAGATAGGTACCTTAATGAACTGTCAGGAAGGAAACAATTCTGTTGGAATTAGCTTCCTGCATTTGGTTCTGCTGGCGGTATTCTTATGGATGTTAACAGTGATCTTTTTGAGGTGATTGAGTGATCTTCTAAGAATCTGCCACCTTAAATGTAAAAGTAATAAGATCTCTTTTAAGACCATCTCTGTTTATGGGGCTTCTCAAGAAGAAGAGAAACAAATCTTTATTGATGAGCTTCCGATTTGGCTTGCAATTTCTAGTGGTGCTATTTTGGTTGGGGGATACTTTAACTTAGTTAGGTTCTAAAAAGATAAAAGTAATGATGTAGTAGATTTCAAATGGTGTGAGAAGTTTAATCATTGGATTGATAGCAATAGCCTGCTAGAAATAGAATTGATTTGGAGAAGGTTTACCTGGTCTAACAACCAGGAGAACCCTATTTTTTCCTGCATCGATAGGAGTTTTTGTTCTACTGAGCTTGATGCTATTTTTCCTCTTGCTTTTGATAAAGCCCTACCAAGAGATCCTAGTGACCACGTTCCTATTTTATGGGACTCTGGTTGTGAAAATAAGAGAGTTAAACCTAGGTTTAAATTTGAAAAGTGGTGGCTCAGTCAAAATGACTTTAAAGCTATTGTATAGAAAGTCTAGAGCGCTAATCCTGAAAGGGTTAGTGCAATAGATATTTGGAATAATAGAGTTAGGAAACTTAGAAAGTCGGCCAAAGGGTGGAATAATAATGTGGAGGCAGCAAATAGGAAAAAGAAAGAAAATATGAGCAATGAGCTGAATAAGTTAGATATTCTAGCTGAGTCCCACGTGTTAGATCAAGCTCAGAAAGAGAGGTACGAGGCTCTCAGTAAAGAATTAGAGGACATTAGATATATAGAGGAAGTTAGAGCTAAACAAATAGCAAGGGACATAGATATATTGGAGGGGATAGGAATACCAGATATTTTCAAACTGTTGCCAACCAGAGGAAAAGGAAGATGACTATTCATAGTGTTGAAGGCCCAGATGGGGAAGTAAGTGTGACATCCCCTCCGGGATGACCAGGATCGTGTACAGGAGAACACTCGACGAAGCGAGTTACAATAGCACATACATTCATACAAGCCCAAATATATTACATCATGGTATAATACAACCAAGTTTTCAAAAGGACAAGCAAGAGTTTCGCAGCGGAGAAACATTTATTACAATAAAGATTTAAAAACTCAACAGGAGTTTGATCATTGTTCAAAACCAAGTTTGAAACCACGTCTATCTAGCCCACTCTTGAAGACACGCCTAGTCTTCTACTCTTCCGGAGATGGGATGCGTTCCCACTGAAGAGAACCTCCCTCCGGCAGTTGCCCTTCCTCTGGCATGCCTTCTGACCATCCGTAGGAGCTTGGCTCACCACCTAAGCATAAAATAATTTGAACAAACCCTGAGTATCTAATATACTCCGCAAGACTGACCCGTCAACATGGCTCGCTAAGGCCGACACCTAGAATGCTTAGGCCTTTGGCTGGTGGGTTGACTCAAACTTGTGAAAAACAGCACCTACTAATGGATATCTATTTTCAAATTATAGCTCAAGATTATGTTCATTATAAATAAGGTTTGCATCCTGCAACTATTGCAATCAAAATTTATCAAGCCAAACTAATTAATTTTAAAATAATCCTTCTCCTTCTTGTTACTCTTGATTATCTCTGTTCGCACCAAGCGAACAAGCGGTACTCATTGCTGCGAGGGACAGTGATTCGAATCAATTTCTACCAGCTGGGTAAAACCCGACTACACAACATATACGAACCGCATTGATCGTATATGATAACTTTTCCCACTAACCCCAACCAGAGGTCGATCCGTTTCCAACTCCCCCGGGAATATGGAGACCCCACTAGATACCCGTCCCAGACATTATCCATGGGCCACCACCATTTCCCTCCCGTGAGACTTCAATCTCACTAACAGCCAGAAAAAGAAAGTTGGCTACGTCCTACCACTGAGGTAGTTAGGGTACATCGGCTTACTAGATCCCATAAACCAGCATATAGACCGGTACTGTTCAATACTTATTCACGGAGCCGCCAACGGTTTGGTCCTAATTTGACACGGACGGGGCTACCACCTTGCAAGACCCAGTCTTTGCCCTTTCCTCTACAGGACCCGTCCGGTCTCATCATCATCATCATCTTTCATTTAATTTCTCAAAGTCTCAATCAACTTAAAGCCTCCATGCTTTAAGATCATCCTATGTAGTGCTACCGATAATCCTACGACATAAGCATAGCGCCTATCATGCTATCTGTACCTGTATAAGATAAAAACATCATAGGATAAGGTAGTGATGCAAGTGGGTGTCAATCAATTCCTGGAACCTAATGCACAAGCATGATTCGACTGACTGTGATAAAAGAAAGAATTTAAAAACATAGGTGGGATGCACCGGGGCTTGCCTTGGGTTTTGTCCGGATACGACGACGCAGGCGTGGGGTCGGTCTCGATAATTACCACCTCGGGTCCACTGTCGGCAGATGGCTCGACGATCTCGGGTCCTATACGATTGGTCGACATGTCGCAAGTTAGTATTAGCGATGCATGAAATATGACATGCAATGCATTGAAAATGATAATTTGATAAAATATTTAGACTAAGAATTTTAATTACTCTTGTCTGAAGTATTTCCTTCAAAATAAGAGTAATTAAGTCTATTAATGACAAGGGTTTAACATGTTTTAATTCAAATTAATAACCCTTAATTACCCCATTTAAACATAAATTAAATTCATTAACAGAATAAATATTAACTTAGAAAATAAATTAATTAAAAATTAAAAGATAATTCTTAAACTTAATTAAATACTTAAAAATCATATAAAATAAATATTAAATTTTATTTCATAAAGTGCTAAAGGAAATTATTTGGAACCTATCAAAATTGGTCCTAAGATTTTAGGAAGACTAAATCATTTGCTAGATTTTAACTAAATTCTAGAATTATTTTTAATCGAAAAGCTTGGGAAAAGAAGAGAATAAAGAAAACTAGATTTCGGCCTTATGGGCCTTCGGGGAGGCCCAGTTGCTACTGGACCAGGTCTAGCAGCACAGCGGCGCGGTGCATGGGCACGGCCCAGCTGCTTGGCGGCCCAGCTGGGGCGGGCACAGCCCAGCAACTTGGGCACTTGGGGCCCTCACGCACGCACCCCGCGACTCAGCCGCTCGCCCCAAACGCGCGGCAAGCCCAGCTCTAGAGAGCTCTTTGAGCACGCGCGCGCGCGCTCACGGAGCTCGAGCTCATTCTCGAGCTCGGCTCGGCCAGCAGGCTAGTAGGTGAGCTCGGCACGTGACAAGGAGTAGAAAAAGGCTGGTGGGTGTTGGCTAGAGGCGATGGCGGACGGTGGCGGGAGCAGGGCTCGGCAACGGCGGCGGCGAAAATCTAAAATTCAACCAACACCACCATAGATCTTGATCAACATCTTAACCAGGAGATGCGTAAGAACAAATAGGTGCTCCATATACGCGGAATTGGAGAGTAACTCACCGTGGAAGAAGAACTCCTGAAGGAAGCGGAATGGGAGAGTTTTGAAGCTCGACGGAGATCGACGTCGATTTCTTGAAAACGAGTGCGAAAGGCGGCGATTTTAGACCTCAGAGAAGAAGAAGGAGAGATGGCGCGTTGATTTTGCTCACGGGACTGGCCGGGAAGTTGTCGACGGTGAAGAGCAGGGTCGGCCGGCGGCGGGAGGAAACAGAGGAGGCGGGAGCGAGATAAAAGAGACCGAGTGAGAGAGAAGAGAAGTAAAGGAGAGGAGCCGGGTAAAGATCTCGCTCTCTCTCTCTCTCTCGGTGAAAAGCGGTGGCGGGGCCTGGCCGCAGGCCCGCATGGCTCCTTCGGCGCTCGCGGGCGTGCCAGCGCTGCCCTGGCGCAGGCGGTGCGCGGCGCTGAGTGCCGGTGGCTGACGGGTGGGTCTGGCGGAGCCCACCAACAGTAAAGGTAATTTTTTTTAAAATTAGAAATGTCACAATCCTCCCCCCTTACAGGAATCTCGTCCCGAGATTTAAAAACATACCGTATTAGATAGCCGCGGTTTGGAGAAACGCTGGATAATTTGCTTTGAGAAACTCCTCTTGCTCCCATGTAGCTTCTGCCTCTGAGTGATTGCTCTATTAGACTTTGTAAAACTTGGTAGTTCTGTGCCTTGTCACTCGATCCTTTGTATCAATGATTTTGATTGGATACTCGTAATAAGTTAAATCTGGCTGTAGTTGTCCCACTTCTTTGATAACAACATCTGCCGGTGCCTTCAGATACTTCTTTAGTTGAGAAACATGAAAGACGTTGTGAACTTCGGAAAGATGTGTAGGCAGTTCCAACCGATAAGCTATGGGTCCACATTGTTCTTGAATAACAAAAGGTCTGATATATCGTGGTGCCAACTTTCCTTTGATTCCGAATCGTTGAACTCCTTTTGTGGGAGAGATTCGCAAATACACCTGATCTCCAACGTCGAACATTAAGTTCCTCCGCTTTTTATTTGTATAGCTGAGTTGTCAAGATTTAGCCCGTTTCAAATTTTGTTGGATCATGCGTACTTGTTCTTCCGCTTCCTGTACTATGTCGGGTCCAAAAATTATTCTCTCACCACTTTCAGACCAGTTCAATGGTGTGCGACAACTTCGTCCATATAAGGCCTGAAATGGTGACATCCCAATACTCTCTTGATAGCTGTTATTGTAAGAGAATTCTGTCAAAGGTAAACATTTTTCCCAATCTTTGCTGTTTGTCAACACACAGGCTCGGAGCATATCCTCCAGATACTGATTGATTCGTTCTGTTTTTCCATCTGTCTGTGGATGATAAGCTGAGCTCTGAATCAATTGTGTTCCAAGACACTTATGTAATTGTTCCCAAAATCTGGATATAAATTGAGCTCCTCTATCCGAGATTATAGTCTTTGGTATTCCATGCAAGCAAAGAATACGAGATATATAAAGCTCGGCATATTTCTCTATAGTATACTGAGTATGTATTGGGATGAAATGATTAGACTTGGTTAATCTATCAACAATGACCCAAATGGAGTTGTGCTTTCGTGGACTTAGTGGTAGGCCGACAATAAAGTCCATACTAATATCTTCCTATTTCCAGGCAAGAATGCTTAAAGGTTGAACGGGTCCTGCTTGTTTTAAATGATCAGCCTTTACCCGTCGACAAGTATCGCATTCATTGACGTACTTTGCTATTTCTCTTTTCATCCTTGTCCACCAAAATCTCTGCTTCAAGTCTTGATACATTTTATTTGTTCCGGGATGAATAGAATATTTGGAAGTGTGAGCTTCATCCAAAATTTTCTTATGAAGATTAAAGTCCTTAGGAACTACTATTCTATTCTTGAACCAGACAATGCCTTCATCATCTTCTCTAAAGCATGTTATATCTCCAGTTTTTATTTGCTTCCTTATATGCTGTATACCCATATCCTTCCTTTGGGCTATCATAATATCTTCTCGAATTGTGGAAACAAGTGCCAGGTTAGTTAGTACCCCATATGGAATAATACGAAGATCCGGTTCACTCACTCCTCCCTTTAGTTCCTTGGTCAATTTCTAAGGGGTGAGATTATTGCAATACGCTTGTCGGCTTAAAGCGTCTGCTACAACATTTGCTTTACCTGGATGGTAATGAATCTCGATCTCATAATCTTTGATTAATTCCAACCATCTTTTTTGACGCATGTTAAGATCCGCTTGGGTAAAAATGTACTTGAGACTTTTATGGTCGGTATAGAGATGCACTAGATTTCCCAAAAGGTAGTGTTGCCAGATCTTTAAGGCTAATACCACTGATGCCAATTTCAGATCATGGGTCGGATAGTGTTCTTCATGTTTTCTAAGTTGCCGTGATGCATATGCGATTACTCGTCCTTCTTGCATAAGAACACAACCAAGCCTTATACCCGAAGCATCGCAGTAAACATCAAATGGCTTGGCCAAATTTGGTTGAGCTAACACCAGTGCAGAGGTTAATAATCCTTTTAGAGTTCGAAAAGCTTCTTCACATTCTTTGTCCCACTCGTATTTTCGATCTTTCTCCAATAGCTTTTCATTGGCTTCGCAATTTTTGAGAAATTGGGAATAAACCTCCTATAGTAGCCTGCCAATCCTAAGAAGCTTCGAATTTGAGTGACTGATTTTGGTGGTTTCCAATCTAATACTTTCTGAACATTATTTGGATCGACTGCTACACCTTCAGCTGAAATCACATGACCTAGAAATGGTATCTTCTTCAACCAAAATTCACACTTACTGAACTTGGCATATAATTGGTGATCTCTTAAGCGTTGTAACACAATGCGCAAATGTTGAGCGTGTTCCTCCTCCGACTTGAAGTAAATCAGAATATCATCTATGAAAACTATGACAAACTTGTCCAATTCCGGCATGAATACTGAATTCATCAAGTACATGAAATGTGCCGGTGCATTAGTCAGACCAAAAGACATTACTAGATATTCATAGAGTCCATACCTGGTAGAGAAAGCTGTTTTAGGTATATCTTTGGCTCTAATTTGAATCTGGTGGTATCCCGAACGAAGGTCTATTTTGGAGAATACCTTGGCCCCCATCAATTGATCAAATAGGATATCAATCCGAGGTAGCGGATACTTATTCTTGATAGTAATAGCATTTAAAGGCTGATAATCCACACATAACCTTAATGTTTGATCTTTCTTTTTATCAAACAAGGCTGGACAACCCCAGGGTGACAAACTTGGACATATATATCCTTTATCTAACAATTCGTGTAATTGCACCTTCAGCTCGGCAAGTTCATTGGGAGACATCCGATAAGATCTTCAAGATATAGGTGTTGTTCTAGGTTGTAATTCTATCTTAAATTCTATATCCCGTTCAGGAGGTAATCCTGGTAAATCCTCGGGAAAAACATCTGGATATTCTGAGACTATAGGTATCTCTTCCAAACTTTTTCCAATGACTTTATTAACCATTGGCAAGAGGGTTTTGGGAATGGTTAAAGTCAAACAATCTTGGCCATGAATAGGAGAATCCAAATATATGGCTCGAGAAGCTATATCCAGGACTGCTCTATGAAAATGCATCCATTGCATTCCAAGTATTGCATCTAAGCCTTGCCCTTCCAAAATGATCAAAGATGTAGGATAAACTTTACTACCCAGTTTTAGGGGCATGTTTGCCGCAATTTGATTGGCAAGTATTTTGCCCCTAGGTGTAGAAATAAGATGTGGGCATGATAGTTCAGATGGCATAATATGATGTTGTTGAACGTATGCTTTGCTGATAAAATTATGAGTAGCTCCGGAATCAAATAATATCATAGCAAGATGCTCAGTAATAGAAAACATACCCGCGAGAACTTGTCCTCCTTTTGGTATCTCCTCAATTGTGGTGAAATTGGCATGTCTTGTTTTCACCGGAGGGTTCTTGGGTCGATTCCTCTACTGACTTGGTCTTGGTGCTTGTGGACGTGGCGCATTGTTTGTCTTCGGTGGATACGAACAACTTCGAGCAAAATGTCCGGGACGACCACAATTATAACAAGGTAGAGTATTTGGCGATGGTACCGAACAAGATTGTCGAGGCTGTTGCACATTCTGCTGCTGATATGGTGGACGAAACTGGTATTGCTATGGTGGCGGTTGAGGTGCCTGATAAATGTTTGGGCGGGAAGGAGTGGCATGGTAGCGCTGACCTGTGGGTGATGTATACACCAGCCTGTACTTGGATGGTCCTCCGCTTCCCTGTCACATTGATGTTCTTTTCTTGTCTTTAGCAGCCTTATGGATACGGAGAGAATCTTCAAGGATAATGGCATCACTAACAAATTCGCTGAAACTAGCAGTCCGATTCAAAACGATACGAGACTACAGTTTTGTTGTCAATCCTCCTTTGAATCGAGCTTTCTTCTTGCCCTCTGTATCCACATATTCTGGAGCATATTGTGCTAGACGGTTGAACACTTTAGAATAAGCATGCACCGTCATATCTCCTTGCTTTAATGCCAAAAACTCATTCTGCTTCTGATCAACAAGGCCTTCTGGGTTGTGATGGTCTCAAAATGCTTTAACAAATTCTGCCCAAGTAAATTGATGATCAGGCGGGTGCATTGCCTTGTGATTTGCCCACCAAGCTCCAGCAATTCCTTGTAATTGCTGGGCAGCGAACAAAGTTTTCTGGGTATCTGTGCAAGGTATCAACTCCAGCTTGGACTCAATGGTGCGCAGCCAATGGTCCGCCTCCAGAGGTTCCCCCACATCTGAAAAAGTAGGCGGACGGGTGGCTATGAAGTCCGGATAAGTTGCCTAATTAGCATGCTGACCGAGATGATGCTCTGGTGGTGTTGTATTTTAAGCTATTTGTCAAAGCAAGTCGTTTTGTGCCACACCAGAATTTAGTATGGCTGCAATGGCTTGTGCCAGGGTGGGTGGAGGTGGTGGCACTTCTGTCCCTCCACGCTGAGAATTTTCCGCGCCATTTCCATTTCCTGTGTCAGCCATTCTGTCCAAGAAAAACTTTTTCATTAGCATCCCCAATACTTATGTATAATACAGGAATAATTGATAACAACATTTTTATGGCTTAGCTTCACATAAAATAACAATTTATTCTAGCATCTTAAAACCGAACATAAAACATGTGCAATAGCAAAGTTCACATCAACTTTATTCATCCCGCCATCTCGAAACTACTGCACCTCTATTTCAACCCCTTTTATTCTAAAGTACACGTTGCAACACGATGTTGCTCACTACTCTACGTGAAACATGGAAGTTACTTCCTGATCCCTAGATTCTTTCACTTGAACACTCTCATCCTGGAATGGCAGAATTTCCGTTGATTCTATTACCGATTCCATGTCCATTATTTCCTCCGGTTCTTCTTCTACTTCCTCATTTTGTTGCTGCTCAAATTCCTGGTTCACTATAATATTATGCATCAGAATTAGATCTTCTTCTAACTGTTGGATTGTAATATTAGCCGTTGCAAGTTGCTGATCCATGTTTACCAGTTGCTCTTCTTTGTTATTTATTTGACCCTCTTGAATGATCAACATCTCATCTTTTTCTCGAAGTCGGCTTTCCAGTTTTGCTATACGAGCATCCTTCTCTGGACACAAATAACATTGCTGCCCTTCCGCTTCACCGATGCCATTACCACCACTGGCCATCTCTGCGGAGAAATAAATTTGACATACATCAATATCAGCTTGTACTTTTACTCTAAACATACTCAACTATAACATTTTTATAAACATACACTTTTATTTCTTAGTAACATGTTACATCAGCTCCTACTACTAGTAGTACAAACTGCTATAGTGGGGGTGGTTAGGTCTACTGTTGACCCACTATACAATCTGACCTGTGTCAGCAAAAATGTGGCGACTATTGCCATCCTACCTAAACACTCATAACTCCAGTCTCCTACCCGGTGGCTATACAATCTGACACACTGTCAGTAAAAATGGTACTATCCTCCTACTCCTATCATCCTATCTCTACTCTCGCACCATCTACTGTGGTGGTGCGTGACTGTCTGCGTCGGAGGGAAGTGCGGCCTCGGACTCAGCAAGGGGTCCCTGAGAGTCTAAGTCGGACTCAGGAGCTGCCTGTCCCTGCGGTGGCGGTATCTGCTGCTCCAACTGTGCAATCTGCACGTGAAGGTCCTGGTGGTAATCCTTAAGTATCTGCTGTGCCTCCATAACGTTCTGAAGCTGTAGTTGAAGCTGGTCTCTCTAATCGGCAAAATCGAGCATAAGCTCGATCGCCTGGTTACGTTGCTGCGTAACCCCCGTGAGCTGAGCCTCCACGTCCATGATCCTCTCTCGAGTCTCGTCAAGCTCCTCAGCAAGCCTTGCCATGTGCTCCTCCAAGTTTACTATCTGCTGGTAGAAACCGTCTCGGTCCTCTGTAACCTCTATAATCTGTCCCTCTAACTCCGTAATCCGTGCGCTCGACTCCGTGATCCATGTGCGTGACTCTTGGATCTGACGTCCGTCTGCCTCGAACCGCTCTCGAAAGGCAACCTGCTGGTGGTCTCTCTGCTGAGTGACCTCAGCTAGCTGCGCCTCGACGTCGTGGAGCTGACGCTCTAGGGCTGCCATACATGCCCCCTGCACGTCAGGCTCACGAACGCGTCTCTGTCCCCGTGGCATCTGCAGGAAAAAGGTTTAACAAGTTAAACACTTCTTCCCACAGTAAAACAAAGTAAACAAAACAGCGAGAGGAAAAACTGGCACTATAAGAAAAAAATCTTAACCCTTAAAACCCCAAAATTTTAATTATACAAAATGACATGATGCAAACAATATGCAACTCAAAGTTAATAAGTTAGCAGTTAGAAACACGCTCTAAAATGAATAGCAACATCTACTCGTGTCTTCTAGCGTCTTTCTAACTTGTCGTTCTCACTCGTGGGGTCCTAAGAAAATTTTTGCAAATTGAGTTTTGAAAACGGACATCAGAATGTTATGTTGTTACTCCTGTATTGCTCTGATACCAGCTGTGACATCCCCTCTGGGATGACCAGGATCGTGTACAGAAGAACACTCGATGAAGCGAGTTACAACAGCACATACATTCATACAAGCCCAAATATATTACATCATGGTATAATACAACCAAGTTTTCAAAAGGACAAGCAAGAGTTTCGCAGCAGAGAAACATTTATTACAACAAAGATTTAAAAACTCAATAGGAGTTTGATCATTGTTTAAAACCAAGTTTAAAACCACGTCTATCTAGCCCACTCTTGAAGACAGGCCTAGTGTTCTACTCTTCCGGAGATGGGATGCGTTCCCACTGAAGAGAACCTCCCTCCGGCAATTGCCCTTCCTCGGGCATGCCTTCTGACCATCCGTAGGAGCTTGGCTCACCACCTAAGCATAAAATAACTCGAACAAACCCTGAATATCTAATATACTCCGCAAGACTGACCCGTCAACATGCTCGCTAAGGCCGACACCTAGAATGCTTTGGCCTTTGGCTGGTGGGTTGACTCAAACTTGCGAAAAACAGCACCTACTAATGGATATCTATTTTCAAATTTTAGCTCAAGATTATGTTCAATAATAATAAGGTTTGCATCCTGCAACTATTGCAATCAAAATTTATCAAGCCAAACTAAATAATTTTAAAATAATCCTTCTCCTTCTCGTTACTCTTGATTATCTCTATTCGCACCAAGCGAACAAGCGGTACTCATTGCTGCGAGGGACATCGATTCGAATCAATTTCTACCAGCTGGGTAAAACCTGACTACACGACATATACGCACCGCATTGGTCGTATCTGACAACTTTTCCCACTAACCCTAACCAGAGGTCGATCCGTTTCCAACTCCCCCGGGAATATGGACACCACTAGATACCCGTCCCACAGGTTATCCATGGGCGACCACCATTTCCCTCCCGTGAGACTTCAATCTCACTAACAGCGAGAAAAAGAAAGTTGGCTACGTCCTACCACTAAGGTAGTTAGGGTACATCAGCTTACTGGGTCCCATAAACCAGCATATAGATCGGTACTGTTGAATACTTGTTCAAGGAGCCGCCAACGGTTTGGTCCTAATTTGACACGGACGGGGCTACCACCTTGCAAGACCCAGTCTTTGCCCTTTCCTCTACGAGGCCCGTCCGGTCTCATCATAATCATCATCTTTCATTTAATTTCTCAAAGTCTCAATCAACTCAAAGCCTGCATGCTTTAAGATCATCCTATGCAGTGCTACCGAAGTATTTCCTTCAAAATAAGAGTAATTAAGTCCATTAATGACAAGGGTTTTACATGTTTTAATTCAAATTAATAACCCTTAATTACCCCATTTAAACATAAATTAAATTCATTAACAGAATAAATATTAACTTAGAAAATAAATTAATTAACAATTAAAAGATAATTCATAAACTTAATTAAATACTTAAAAATCATATAAAATAAATATTAAATTTTGTTTCATAAAGTGGTAAAGGAAATTATTTGGAACCTATCAAAATTGGTCCCAAGATTTTAGGAAGCCTAAATCATTTGCTAGATTTTAACTAAATTCTGGAATTATTTTTAATCGAAAAGCTTGGGAAAAGAAGAGAATAAAGAAAACTGAATTTCGGCCTTATGGGCCTTCGGGGCGGCCCAGTTGCTACTGGATCAGGTCCAGCAGCACAGCGGTGCGGTGCATGGGCACGGCCCAGCTGGGGCGGGCACAGCCCAGCAACTTGGGCACTTGCGCCCTCGCGCGCGCACCCTGCGACTCAGCCGCTCGGCCCAAACGTGCGGCAAGCCCAGCTCCAAAGAGCTCTTCAAGCTCGCGCGCGCGCACTTGTGCGGCGCTTCTACCGTCGGAGCTCGAGCTCACTCTCGAGCTCGGCTCGGCAGGCAGGCTAGTAGGCGAGCTCGGCACGTGACAAGAACTAGAAAAAGGCTGGTGGGTGTTGGTTGAGCTCACCGGAGCAGAGGCGATGGCGGACGGTGGCGGGAGCAGGGCTCAGCAACGGCGGTGGCGAAAATCTAAAATTCAACCAACACCACCATAGAACTTGATCAACATCTTAACCAGGAGATGCGTAAGAACAAATAGGTGCTCCATATACGCGGAATTGGAGAGTAACTCACCGTGGAAGAAGAACTCCTGAAGGAAGCAGAATGGGAGAGTTTTGAAGCTCGACGGAGATTGACGTCGATTTCTTGAAAACGAGTGCGAAAGGCGACGATTTTAGACCTCAGAGAAGAAGAAGGAGAGATGGCGCGTTGATTTTGCTCACGGGACTGGCCGGGAAGTTGTCGACGGTGAAGAGCAGGCTCGGTCGGCGGCGGGAGGAAACAGAGGAGACGGGAGCGAGAGAAAAGAGACCGAGTGAGACAGAAGAGAAGTAAAGGAGAGGAGCCGGGTAAAGATCTCGCTCTCTCTCGGTGAAAAGCGGTGGCGGGGCCCAGCCGCAGGCCCGCGTGGCGCCTCCGGCGCTTGCGCGTGCGCCAGCGCTGCCCCGGCGCTGGCGGTGCGCGGCGCTGAGTGCCGGTGGCTGACGGGTGGGTCTGGCAGGGCCCACCAACAGTAAAGGTAAATTTTTTTAAAAAAATCAGAAATGTCACAGTAAGCACTACTGAAGAGATTTTAGAAGTAGCTACTATCTATTACAAAGAGTTGTTCAAGTTTGAACCTAAGCCTGACATAGGAATCCATGATAATTTTTTTGCTCGAGAGGAAAGGGTTACAACATAAGAGAATGAGGTTTTAGAAGCACCATTTTCTGAGGAGGAGGTTAAAAAAGCCATTAATGAGTCATACTCTGATGGAGTTCTAGGTCCAGATGGACTGTCTTTTATGTTTTATCAAAGTTTTTGGGATATTATCAAAGAAGACCTTATGAGAATGTTTGAGGAATTCCATAGAGGAGATTTAGAGTTATATAGAATTAATTTTGCTCTTCTCTCCTTAATCCCAAAAGAGAAAGATGCAACCAACATGAGCAAATTTAGACCTATTAGTTTACTTAATTATAGTTATAAGATCTTTGCGAGAGTCTTGACGGCTAGACTCAGCAATATAGCTGATAGGTTGATACATAATAATCAGACAACTTTCATTAAGGGAAGGTACATCCTTGAGAGTGTGGTGACTACCCATGAGGTGATCCACAGTGTGTATATCGACAAGAAGAAAGGGGTTATCTTGAAGCTTGACTATGAGAAAGCCTATGATAATGTGAATTGGGAGTTTTACTTGATATCCTGAAGAAGAGAGGTTTTAGTGAGAGATGGATATGATGGATTAAACTTATTCTAGAAAATGACTCTATTGGAGTCTCTATAAATAATGTTGATGGAGATTTTTTCGTGACAGCAAAAGGACTTAGGCAAGGGGACCCCCTGTCCCCAATGTTGTTTAATATTGTGGTTGATGTTTTTTATGAAAATCTTGCAAAAAGCGGCTGACCGTAATCTGATCAAAGGGTTAGGAGAAGATCTAGTAGACAAAGGGGTAATTAGCTTACAATATGCCGATGATACTATTTTTTTCTTAGATAATGATAGAGAAAGTAGACAACCTGAAATGGGTAATGACTTGTTTTGAATTAATGTCGGGGATGAGGGTGAACTACCATAAGAGCGAACTAATCCCTATCAATTTAGAGGAAGGTAAAATGAAAAGTTTTGCTACTGTTTTTGGGTGCCCTGTAGGGGAGTTCCCAATCAAATACCTAGGTGTACCTTTGCATTATAGAAAGTTGAGTAGAGAGGGCCTCCAACCTCTAATTGATAAAATAATTAAGAGAATCGTAGGGTGGAGAGGTAAGCTGCTCTCACATACAGGGAGACTGATTCTTATCAAAATGTGCTTAGCAAGTATTCCTGTTTATTTGTTGTCTTTCTTTAAGTTCCCTAATTGGGCCATTGACCTTATTAATTCACACATGGCCAACTGTCTGTGGGACGACTATGAGGGCCATGGGAAATTACATTTAGCTAATTGGCAGTTAGTGGCTATGAGAAAGGAGTATGGGGGTCTAGGGGTCCCAAATCTTAAGGATCTTAATATGTGCCTGTTAGGTTCCTGGGTGAAAAGATATGTCAGGGACAATAACAAGCTGTGGCAGGAAGTTATCAGTAGTAAATATATGAGTAATGCGCCAAACATTTTTGTTCTTCTGATAGGAGTGCTTCCCCTTTTTGGAAGGCAGTTCTTAGTGCTGCGAAAGCTTTCAAGTTTGGGTATAGCTGGGTTGTTGGAAGTGGAGAGAAGGCGAGGTTTTGAGAAGATACTTGGCAGGGTACTGTGCCTTTGGCCACACAATTTTGGGAGCTTTATAGTATCTGTAATGGGTGGAACAAAACTCTAGCAGAAGTTTGGGTGGATAATGAGCTAAGACTTACTTTCAGGAGAACCTTTTCTGAGGAGTTATTTGCTAGATGGTTAGAGCTAGTGGAGGTGGTAAAAGACATAAATTTTAATGAGGATTCTGATGCTTTGATGTGTCAATACGAAAAGTCAGGTATCTATTCGTCTAAATCTTTTTATGCTGTGATTAGCTACCGAGGGGTTACACCAGTTTACATTTCTGCGGTGTGGAGTGTTCAGGTTCCTCCAAGAGTTCAATTTTTTCTTTGGTTACTATCAAAGAATAAGCTTATGACAGTAGATAATTTGAAGCAGAGAAACATACACAAACTAGAGGAGTGTGTGTTCTGTTGTGAGAAAGAGTCCATTAATCATCTTTTTTTTGAATATGTGATTGCTAAAGCTTTGTGGAATTATGCATATGAGTTTCTGAAGGAAACAAGGTCAAAACTTTGAGAATATTGCAGCCAAATGGCTGTGCAAAAAGAAACATAGTTGTACAAATATCATTAATGCCATGGTACTTTGGGCTATCTGGCTAACTCATAATGATTTCATTTTTCGCAAACAGTGTTGGTGCGATGTCAGAATTATTCTGAGGAGGATCTGGAGGATCAGAAGAAGCTGGAAGGTATTGTACAAGGAAGAGACCCGACAAGCTTTGGAAGAATGGTCTATCTTCCTAGAGTTGAAGACTGTCTGGCCTTTGCGCCAGCAAAACGGATGAGGTTCTGGGAGTCGAGGAAGCTGACCCAGAAGCAATGAGGCTGCTGCAGGACGAGCTGACCAAGCGCATGTCCATCTACTGATGATGCTCTAAGTTGTTTAACCTTTTTCATGACTATAATTGTGCCTGAAATGTTACTACTTTTGCCTAGTTTCCTGCTAGTTACCTGGAGGATAGCTAGTCTAAGGTTCTAGTGCTGGAGTTTTTTCTGGAGCTGTAACGAACAAATGTCGTCTCGTTTTTATAAAATGGGACAGGGCTCTGGCCTTCTGATCTAAAAAAATCTTTCGTTATCATCAAACCAATTTTTGCTATTTTAATACATTTGGCCACCACAAGTGGACTGAACTATAAGCAAATTCTATTTGCGAGATGACACTTTGGTATCATTGCATCAACTCTTACCACATGTGTCACATGTGCATGTGTGGGCAGGCCCACGGCATGGCTATGTGTCGAGTGCAAATTGGGAGGGAGGGAGGTGGTGCCTGCAGGGCTGTCCTAGAATCCAGGGCTCTGTGCCAAATTGTGAATTAGGCCCCTAAATTTTATGCTATGATAAGCAGATTGTCAAAAATATCAAAAGTTATTTTTTTTAAGCATCTTGGTATCACTCATCATCATAGGGTTTCTTCCAACTTAGATAATATAGGCATTTCTTTGGGTAGAGATGTTAATGTAATTAGTTCCTCCACCCTAGCGATCAAAAACCTAGAATTATTTAACAGGCTCGAAGTTTCCAGATAATAAAACCGGAAACTTACCATCTGAGTCAATAGATTATAGTGATGAAGAGGGGGAAGATAGACTATAAGCGATCATGTGATACCTCTACCCGGGATATACGGTGTTTACGTACCAATCCCTGGATCAGTAGTTGGTACACATATACGAATGATATAAAGGGCGATACAACGATCTTTATTAAGCCCACGCAGGGATGATTAGGTCATACAAGACTTAGATTACAAGCAAGGAGGTGGTCATGCCATCCTCGAAATAAAGAAAACAATACCCAAGTTTTATTGAAGTCCACAGGCAACTCGAGCATAGGACCTGACCTATTCACGGGTGCTTCTTCTTCTTCTCCTTCTTCTGGATAATTAATTTAAAGCAAGGGTGAGTACATGAGGTACTATGCAAGCCCTATCTCTAGCAAGGGTATCTATATCTATATCTATCTATCTATCTATATATATATAATTTGGAGTAGTAATCAAGGAATGGGGCTGAGTTTTTAGAGTTTTGCGGAAAGCGCGAATGCAAGGGTTCACTACAGAACTGAAGGGGGGTTCGAGAAGAGAAAACAGTTTGATAACTTTTAGTTGGTTGGACCTGGGGGAGATTACAATCGATCACGACAGTTTCCATATTTTAGCTGAGCCTTCTGACACACAGTCATAACAACTCTGGCACACCTTGCCAACACCATTCACCAAAACACGGGTCTCACTACACCCACTCACACATCAAGGAAATCTTAAGAGCCCAATGATTTGGTGTGTCATAACCAGTAACAACGGACATCCGAATGATTTAGGTATTAACTCTGTAGAGCTTAGTACGCTGTACCCATAGGCTATGTGCTCTTAGCTACGGATCACATAATGCTTCCACTTCACCTAGGCATGCCCACAAGCCCACCACGGATCTCAGGGGTCCGCAACTATGATACATAGTCATAACACCACAACTATGACACACAGTCATATCGCCTTTCACCATATATTCTTGCCAAGTACTGGACTTATCACCACTTGCATCAAAACCGACCCCTAAGTCCTTTCCTACTTTGTCGGGTGACACTTCCTTGCCATGTAACCTAGGTTCTGCTTTAGTCCTGCCCATACAGGTTGTAACGTCCCGCCCCTCCGAGGTCGGGCCCGCTTACACCTGGCAGCTCTCTAGGACCTCAAGACTGCCCTCACAGACCAACACGAGTCTTTTCTATGCACTTTGTCCTCACTCGTACGCACCCGGAACAAACTTCTCGGTCAGTCACCCATCCCTAAATTGCTCCAGGCCAAGCAAGCTTAACCTCAGAGTTCTTTGGAGATGAGCTTCTGGAAAAGATGTTGCAACTTGTTGGTATGAGTATTCTATCAATCCTATTAAGCCTTACGCCAGGATATTACACTCTCACCCCCTTAGAAGATCGACGTCCTCGTCGATCAATCCTAAGCCAGGAACGTTCCCTCTTGGCAACGTTCATGTGCCCAGTGCCAGCACATGTACCATGCTGTGTGACCACTCTCTGGGCCCACACCAGTCATGCACATCATGCCTGCGCCACTCCGACCCCACGTGCTCGTGAAACCGAGAGGGTCGGATCTGATACCAACTATAACATCTCGCCCCTCTGAGGTCGGGCCCGCTTACACATGGCAGCTCTCTAGGACCTCAAGGCTGCCCTCATAGACCAATACGAGTCTTTTTTTGCGCACTTTGTGCTCACTCGTGCGCATCCAGAACGAACTTTCTGGTCGATCACCCATCCCTAAATTGCTCTAGGCCAAGCACACTTAACCTCAGAGTTCTTTGGAGACGAGCTTCCGAAAAAGATGTTGGTACTTGTTGGTATGAGTATTCTATCAATCCTATTAAGTCTTAGGCCAGGATGTTACACATGTTCTGTGGTCGTACTGAAAATATCATGAAGTTGAGGTCTTAATGAATCGTTCCTCAGTGGTAGGGTGAGCACTTGTCCATGATAGGTTGACCCACACCGAAGACACCATCACCAAGTACTCTGCACCAGTACTTAAGGAGTCTCACCCACGACCCAGTCTATTCCACCCAACAACTTCACCTAAATACAATTGGTTTAACACCCACCCAATTTGTACGCAGACCACCAAACACCTTTTCACATATTTTATAAATCTTCGTAATGTAAAAGTATGGTGATATGGATCACAGAGTCCTAAGCGTACACTAACAAGGGTGTCGTTACCATTAGCATTGTGAATAGTAGGTTATCAAGGTAGTGGGATATTAATTGCGGCCAACCAAGGATCTAACATCCGTATCTTACATAGGCAATAAGGACGTTAGTTTTCACACAAGTGGGCTTCAACTAAGCAATTATGAAAATAGCAAGGAATAATGCATATAAGAAGTAGGTTCTAAGTTGGGTGCATTTTCAGAATAATAGGAGCAATCATGATCAAGGAATAGATAGAGCTTGCCTCCTATCACGTCCCAGAAGTCTTCCTCATAGTCTGGGTCCTTGGACTCCTGCTCCTCCTGGTTCTCATCGTCTGCAGATCACGAACTACGCGTAAGCTATCATGACATAAAATGAAACAAAAACCAAGAGGAAGCCAAATGGTGAGAAAGCCAGATGAAATAAGGCTAGGTGAAGAGCTTCAGGGGCTAGGGTTCAGATAACGATTCCAACGATGCAAGAATCGCTTGACTCGGAGTACGGTTTGAAAACTAGGGCTTTTGAATGGTCTAGGGGCCTATTTGTAATTTAAAGAATATCATAAGGACCTTTCTATAATTTTAGAAAATATCAGGGTCTTGGCTATAAAATGGTAGGGGCTAAAATATAATTACAGAAAAGTTAAGGTACTTTTCTGTAAAAATTTTGGGCTAAAATAGAATTAAATTAAAGTTTAGGGGGCTAACTATAAAACTATAGGGTCTGGCATTTACTCTATTTTTCTAGGATTTATTTTTGTATAGGAAAACTTATGGAATGGGTCTACGGGCTGGTGGGCCGAGTGCACAGGGACGGTCCATGGACCAGGCATCGTGGGTCATCGATCTGGAAGTGGGTGGCTCGCATTTAAATAACTGAGGGGGTAAGTTAGCTTCTAATCTCGCCGTTGGCTGGAAGATGAGCGGTTAGTGTCAGGGGGGCAGTGGCGCACGGTGGCTGCAGGGCAAGATGACGGCGGCGCCATGGCTTGCAGCTCCGACGCTCGCCGTAGGGCGTTCCGGTGGTCTAAGCTCGATGCGGATGGGCACTAGAGGGTGTGGGGAAGGTGCCGCGTCCACCTAGGGGGATCACGAGGTGGGATAATGGATGGGGTGTTCTCGCGATGAGTTGGAGAGGGGTTCAGCTTGATGAGAGCAGAAGAGAGGGATAGAGAGCTAGGTACTTGCCTGGCTTGATTGCGGGCGGCGGTGAGGGGTTAGTGGGAGTGGAACGACTACTTATAGGAGGAGGAGAGTGGCGATGCGATGGCTCGCTGCGTGCAGTAAAGAGCTAGACGACGGCGATCAGGGAGGGGTCAATTGCGTGGAGCACGGTCGAGTCACATCGTTGGCGATGAGGTGGCGTCACGACGTGTTTTAAGTTGAGCAGAGCGGGCAGGGTATTGGCGTCACAACGGGGCAGTGAGGGGTCTTGTCGGCGTTGTGCTCGTCGTGGCGTGCTTTAGGGCGACGGGATGCGTCCCTGGCCGTATGGCGACAAGGCGAGGGTTGAAGGCGAGGGTTTGCGTCGGGCAGAACGGGGTGGCGACGATGTCGGGAGGAAGAAGGGATGCGCGGGAAGGGGCTGGGCTGAGCAGGGAAAAAGGGAACGCGCGGGGTGGCTGGGCTGTGAGGCCATTGGGCCGGAGGAGGAGAGGAGGGAGGCGGCCCGAGAGGGAGACGGGAAAAAGGGGAGGCGGACCGGGACGGTTGGGCAGAGAGCGAGGGAAAGGAGGGGAGGTGGCCCAGAGAAAGGAAAAGGGGTTTTGGGTGTTAAATTTCTGGTTTTCTCAAGTCAAAATGAATTCAAACAAGGAACTTCAAACAAAGATTTCAAATAAAAGTCTGAGGAAGTAAAAGACATGCACTTGTCAAGTTCCAAGTTTTAGGACTTAAAAATATTTGGCTAAATTCTATCTTTCCTTCCTATTTCAAAAAGGATTTTCCTAAATTAAATAAAATGATTTTTGAGGTGTATTTTGAGTGGCCAATTTTTTTTTTGAGGGTCTCACAGATCCTCGGCCATGTTTGTGGAGATATTCGAGAAGAGTGAATGGAACATGACAATGATCACGTATTAAGTGACATTAGACCTGTTCTAAAAAAAGTAAACGTCAAAACCAGCCACCAAGATTAAAAGTGGTGTGCCCCCCTCCCCCCCCCCCCCCCCCAAAAAAAACCACCAAGATTAAAAGTGGTGTTCCCCACAAAATTCCTAAAAGATAAAAGGTGTTTTTTCAGAATAGCAAAGGTCTTTCTGACTTGGCTAAACATCGTTACCTTTCAGATATGGTAAAGGAAGAGCAAATTAGTTTTATTGCGCTTTTGGAAACGGGGAGGGATTCTTTCCCCGATGTCATTTTGAAAAATTTGTGTGGGGGCAGAGATTTCCTTTGGCATTGTATGGCACCCCATGGTCGCGCTGGCAGCATTTTTTTGGGAGTAGACTTGAGCTTCTTTGACATTGGAGCCATAGATGAGGGGGGATTTTTATGTCAAATTCATCCTTAGAGATAATCACATGGGTTCAAGTTTTCTCTTTTTGTAGTTTATGGTCTAGTACAGCATAGCAATAAGGAGGCTTTCCTGATCGAGCTAGCCCATACTTACTCTAGAGAATCTCTTCCTTATGTCGTTGGAGGAGATTTCAATATTATGCACCATCTGGATGATAAGCGCACCGATCATTTTGAGTTTAAATGGGCCAATCTTTTTAATGCGGTCATTGAATCCCTAGACCTCAAGGAGATTGTAATGTCGGGTCGCTAGTATACCTGGGCAGGATTGGCGGGAGATAATCCGACCCTTGAAAAAGTTGGATAGAGTACTGGTCAGTACGGAATGGGATGATAAATACCCATTATCCACTGTCGAGGCTAGAGATAGGAACATCTCAGACCATACACCTCTTGTGCTCAACACTGGGGCTTCCACCCATCAGAATAAACAATCAACCTTCAAATTTGAGTGGTGATGGTTGATCCAAGACGGGTTCTTTGATATGGTCATAGATATTTCACGATCTGAAAATAATGGTACTATGTCCCTAGAGAAATGGCAACAAAAGATTAGACGCCTAAGACAACATCTAAGGGGCTGGGCAAAACATACTGCAGGCACATACAGAAAGGAGAAGAAAAAAACTAATCTCCACTCTGGACATGCTAGATAAAAAATCAGAATCTTTTATGCTGTCTGATAATGAGAGTAATCTTAAAAATTATCTAAAGGAAAGACTTGTCCAACTCCTGAGAGAAGAAGAGATTAAATGGTATGAACGGACGAAGGTAAATACTCTTTTGCAGGGTGATGATAACAATAGATTCTTTCATTTATTGGCTAATGGCAAGCACCACAAACAACACATCTTTAGATTAGAACAAGAAGAAGGGGTTATTGTAGATGACACACATCTTTAGATTAGAACAAGAAGAAGGGGTTATTGTAGATGACATAGAATTGAAGAAGTACATCACAAACTACTACAAGCTGCTCTTTGGCCAGCCGAAAGAGAACAACATAACCCTTGTGGAAAGTCGAATAGATGACATCCCACATGTTACCCAGGCGGAGAACGAGATTCTTATCTCTGCCTTTATAGAGGATGAGGTGAAGGAAGTTGTATTCCAGATGGAGCATAATAGAGCTCTAGGACCGGATGGCTTCCCGGCGGAATTCTATTAAGTCTTGGGAGATTATTAAGGATGACTTGATGGCGCCCTTCCGTGATTTCTATGATGAACGCCTAAACCTCTTTAGCCTAAATTTTGGGGTCATTACGCTTCTACCAAAATCAGTAGATGCAAAACAGATTCAACAATATATACCTATTTGTGTCCTTAATGTCAGCTTCAAGATATTTACGAAAGTTGGCACTAATAGATTAAACAAAGTGGCACAAAATATTGTGAGCCCATCTCAGACAACCTTCATACCGTGAAGAAATATCATGGAGGGAGTAGTTATTCTACATGAAACTATTCATGAACTTCATACTAAGAAAATAGATGGTGTTCTTTTTAAGATTGACTTTGAAAAGGCCTATGATAAGGTCAAATTGTCTTTTCTTCAACAAACATTGTGAATCAAAGGGTTCTCACCTAAGTGGTGTAGATGGATCAAAGGAATGGTGACGGGTGGAAGTGTAGGGGTCAAAGTTAATGATGATATTAGCCATTACTTCCAAACTCGACAGGGGCTAAGACAAGGTGACCCAATGTCACCTATCCTCTTTAACATAGTAGTAGATATGTTAGCTATTCTTATTAAGAGGGCTAAGGAGGATGACCAGATGACCGGGGTCATCCCCCACCTAATTGAGGATGGCTTGTCAATATTGCAATATGCGGATGATGCAATCACATTCCTTGATCATGACCTGGAGCAAGCAAAGAATATGAAATTGTTGCTTACAGCTTTTGAACAACTTTCAGGGTTAAAAATTAATTTCCACAAAAGTGAAATATTCTACTATGGAAATGCCAAAGATTTCGAAGATGATTATATCGATCTATTTGGCTGTAATGCGGGAGAATATCCATTCAGATATTTGGGTATTCCCATGCATCACAGACAACTCCTAAATGTTGATTGGAAAAAAGTAGAAGAACGCTTCGAAAAGAAGTTATCTTGTTGGAAAGCTAAGCACTTATCATATGGGGGCAAATTAGTACTCCTTAATTCGGTGCTGAATAGCCTACCCATGTTCATGATATCCTTTTTTGAGATACCCAAAGGAGTCATTAAGACACTTGATCATTATAGATCGCGTTTCTATTGGCAAGGCGATACAGATAAGAAAAAAATATCGGCTAGAAAAATGGGAAATCCTCAGCCACCCAAAAGATCAAGGGGGGCTTGGGATTCTTGATCTAGAATTATAGAACAAATGTTTATTAAGCAAGTGGATTGTTAATTTGCTTAATACCGAGGGACCATGATAATCAATGCTATAGAATAAATACCTGAGATCAAAATCTCTAACTCAAGTTCAGGCAAGACCTTCTAACTCCCATTTTTGGAGAGGACTTATGAGATTAAAAGACCAAGTCTTGGCATTCAGGTCTTTTGAGATAAAGGATAGAACCCAATGGAGATTTTGGGAAGATATATGGGTAGGCCAAACGCCATTCAAAGAACAGTACCCGTCCATATATAACATTCCCCGTGAACCCCATGCTGCGGTGGCGAGTGTGTTGGGCCCTACTCCTATTAATATTTCCTTTAGGAGAGCCCTAGTGGATGATAAAATTAGAGAATGGCTCCAAATGGTAGTTGAGATTTCAACTGTCACCTTGACAGAGAGGAGAAATACTTTCAAATGGAGGTTAAATAAAAATAGATTATTTTCAATACGCTCCATGTATCTTCATATGTTGGATCAGCTTGCCCCTTTTCGTCACAAGGTCATTTGGAAATTAAAAATCTCCCAAGAGATAAAAATTTTCATGTGGTACCTGCAGAAAGGTGTCATTCTCACTAAAGATAATCTAGCGAGGAAAAACTGAAAGGGAAGTAAAAAATATGTCTTTTGTATTAAACATCTCTTCTTTCAGTGCCACCACACGAGAGGTTTGGAGGATTGTTTCCTTAGCTACTGGTATAACCTGATCAATTTATGTTGCCCATATGTTGGGTCCTAGGCTTGGTATTCTAGATGATAAAACCAAGTCAAAAATTTTGGTGGGGGTGACTGCTATTTGTTGGGCTATTTGGAGATGCCGTAATGATATTATATTTGACAAAACCAAATACTCCTCATTTATGCAGGCTCTTTTCATGGGAACATACTGGCTGCGATTTTGGTCGTATCTTCAGCAGGATAATAAAGCAAAGGACATGTTCATGGCTGCAAGCGCATCACTTGAAGTCATTGCATTGGAACAAGCCAATCATTGATGGAAGCATAATAATAGACTGCATAGATTTATCTCCTTTGTTTTCCCCTCAATCATCTATTTCAGCAGATTTTGAATCTGCTATTTTGTAATAATTTGGAGGCTGTATACTTTGGTAGAGGCCGGATGTTATGTCCATTTTAATTGCAGATTAATAAAGTGCAAAAGCGATCAAAATGAGGAACACAACTTTAGAGTTTTATAGTTTTCAAACGAGCTAGCTGCAGTGAAGGCTGTGAAGCTGATTGGAGCCGTAACAATCACAAGATTAACAAACAGTAAACCACAAAGGGCCATCTGTGCACATTATTTGGTGCTTTAAATCCCTGATTAAAGCTGCAATAAATAGTATCGTTAGAGAGGTTAAATCTAGGGCCCCAAAATTTTGGAAGCCCTGTGCAAGCGCAAAGCTCGCACAGGCGTTGGGACGGCCGTGGGTGCCTCTAACACCTCAAGACATTAGCAATCTGTAATAATTGTTCTTTTGATTCACATAGGAGTCCCAGAAGTGAAGTAGAGTTGTGACATCAATCAGAAATGACTTATTTTAGATAGGTGATGATCAATATATAACTCTTGTTGTTTCAACCAAAGCACTTCTAGATTAATCTTTTTTTATATAAAATGAGAACAAAATCGTAAGATGGGTGGTATATATGATGTATATGTATGATGGCCAATATATAACTTTGTCATATTTTATCATTGATTTTTGAACTTATTTGGTGAAGGGAAAATGAAGACATGCATGGAAGAAGGCATGCTTACCGCAACATCCATGCTTTGTCGGCATAGTTTCTATTCAGACCATTTTAATCACTTGTTTCTGTTAACCAAGAAAAGAGGAGCATTATAGTTAGTTTACAATTTCTGTTTCTGGTAATAAATAGAATATATCTGTAAAAGGCAGGAGTTACACTCTGTACCTGAAAAGCTGATCCAATCCTGTGTGCAAATGAGGGCCTCAACTTCCTCGGGGCTCATTTTCTGATTGAAAAGGCTCACCCGGGCATCATTTTCATCAAGTGCGGATTCAGCGGATACAGCACATCCTGATATTGCTAAGATGTCGCATGCCAGCCTGGCAAGGGTTGGATATATGACAGCATTGTCTTTCCACCACATCAGAATATCAAAATGAGCGTTTTGTGGAATAAGTTCGGCTTCAAGGTACCCGATGAGCTCACTCAGTTCATCCATGTAATTCAAAGCAGTGTCATTTATCGGTATGCTACCCTGTATATCCAGCTGTGAATCACTGTTTATTTGGTTGAAGCATTCATCCTTTCCTTCATCACCAACATAAAAAGAGTACTGTAGAAAGAGCTCATACATCTTTCCACGCACTTCACAGATGTACCTTTTCGCCACATTACCAAAAATTTGTGTAAAGCTTAAGTCAACGAACCTGAATTTATATCTGGGATCAAGGACAACAGCCAAAGACAGCCATAGGTACCATTTCCTCCAAAGCTCGTCAAATTTCATCTTCATTTCTTTGACATCGATAACATGGTCAACATTCTTGTTTTTAGAAGAATCTAGCAGATCAGTCCACAAACTCCAGATGACATGAAAATGCAAGTTAAAAGTTGCATTGCGAGGACTTGAAATCTCAATGATTGCGTTATAAATCAGCCTTGCAACACTACAAAAATTCTCTGTAGATTCTTGTTTATACGAAGATGGCTTTAATGGATAATATCGCGAATCGTTGTTCCCAGGGTTTGGTAGTTCCCTGTTAAACTGCAGAGCAACCTCCAGTAAATAGAAAATCAAGTACCATTTCTTTGAACCAAAACAAGGTCGCTTCATTTCCAGCTGGGAAAGGATTTCATTGTATTTCTCTCTTCGCAGCTGGGAGCATGTCATGTACTCAAACCAATCCCGACTTGTTCCGACAAATGTGCTTCTGCATTCTAAAAGGTCATGAAGCGAATCTAATATGCAAGGTAAACTTAATAAGTTATATCTGTTAAGAAAATAATTCCGTGGTTTTAGGATTTTATGTAAGCCTCCAAACATACCGGTATCTTTCAACGACTTATGCAATGATATTCCTGAAAGCTTCCCCTCAAGATGCCAGCTTTGTACTACTTCAACTACTATATCTTCTGCGTCAGCCATGTCATCATCATCCCACACAGCCACACTGTGGTAGGGTTGAAAAGTGGAAAACATTCTTAAATAGTCAGCTTCAGAGGCCTCCTTAACTGCCGCAAATTTGCATCCAATGAGTTTACTTATCATATTCCAGTCTTTGTCAATAAAATGTGCTTTCACACACACGAAAAATTTCGAATCAAGGCTCCACCTTGCTAACGTCAGAAAAACTCCCCCAAGTGCATGATCTATTTCCTCCTGCAGCTTCAACTTTTCGTTCTGAAAAATGCCCTGAAACTTCTCTTCGATAGCAGTTTGAGATATCACATCAGAAGTAGGACGGATGCCAGCTAAAAATTCCCTTAAATTCGTACTTGTCCTCAATGGGAAGGGGCAAAGGTTGGAGACTAAAGCCTTTGTAAGCAAATCAAGAAACCTGCCTTGATCAAAATTCAAGTTGTTCTCAACTGATGAATCAGGATGGGATAATAACCTTTGTGGCTGCAACTGACTTGTTGTAGGCTGCAGTGCAGGACATATCTTCAGATGTCGACGTAGATGGCTTGTTCTCCCCGAACTTTTTCCTCTAAAGGACTTTCTACAGTGTTTACATTCTGCTCTTTGAATTTTCCATCCACGTAAGACTGGAGTGAATTCTTCCCACACCTTGGACTTTGACCTCCATCGTTCACTGATATAAGAGGTACGGTCGGTATTGTGAGTATCAGTTTGCATATAATATTCAGAATGAAAAATTGCCGTCATGCAACAAAATCAGCAATAAGAAAACCAAATTTAACTGAGCCACAAGACAAATTGACAAATGTTCAGAAAGGACTTAGATCTAGTCAGATATGAACCAGCTTCCTTCTGCAGTAAATACAACCCAAGAAAAGCTTCTGTTACCTGTTATTAGGAGACTCAAACACTTGATGGTCCCCACCAGGCTGATCAAGTTGACCTGATTGATTCTTCATTCGGAAGTTCACTGTTTCCCAAATTTGTACCGAACAAAATCACAGGCCCTGCGTAACAGGCTTAAGGTTAGGACTTGGGACCCACTTCTGAAACACCCGTACAAACGCAAAAAAAAAGAAGATAAAGAACATCTTTCCTGTAGTAAACAACTTCCCTAAATGATACCCGACGTGAAAGACAGTGAAATGAGAGAGCACAATTAACACCTGAAAAATTTTCCAAGAAATCCAAAGCAGCGGAAGGCCGTCCTGTCGATCGCAATAGCTAACAAGAGAGTACAGCAACAAGGCGATTATATCGATGACTCCGAGCTTCCAAACAATATAGTCAACCTCTGAACTCAGTCAATGTAGTAAGGATGCAGCATTGCTTCGAGCTTTCGGTTTGGTTTAAAAACAGCGAGTAGATGAGATGAGCAGAGCACTATTGGCATTTATAAACGGGACGGATTGACCACTTCGCTCGCCGACACTACCGACCGAGGTTCAGTGAGCCTAGATGAGCTGGGGTGGTGTGGCCAGGAATGAGGTCGAATGGTTGGCCCATTATTTGGAGATTACAAATGCTGTTGTTCGTGTCAAATAGTGTTCAAGGGACATGTTTAAAGGAGATTCTTGATGAGCGCGTGTTCGGATCAAAGGTGTGCAGCCTGCAGGCGGGTACCGTAATTGTGGGCTCGAAAAAAATATATGGAAAATAATAGTATAAAAGTTCTTATAAAATGTTTCACATAAGTTGTTTCAAAACTTTAAAAATAAGTTTGCAAAATAGTTTTAGAAAAAAAGTTTGAGCAGAAATTTTACAAAAAAGAAAAAAAAAGAACAAAAATTTTCCAAAAATAAAAAAATGCGGAGGAAAAACTTATGAAAAAGAAAAGTCAAAACTGGGCCGCTACCGCTTCCCAGTAGTCGCGCGCTGATTAGCAGGCTCCATGTTTAAGTAAGTTAGAATGTGCTTGTCAAATGATTCTACAAATCACTCTGGTCAACCATATACAAGATTATTTAACTACAACGACAACTGTAGAGTTCCCAGACCAGACAAAGTGTCTGATGCCCCACAAGCAAATTAATTGTCTAATTCATGATGATGGGCCTACGTAGTGGCCTATGTAAGCATGAAACCATGTCATAATTAAGGTGGCATACTATACGTCGACTACTCAAAATCGGCTTCGGCGCTGGACATGCCACAATGGTCCACTCGACCGCCGTGCCTTTTTTTTTTTATGCAACTGGAAAGCCAAAGGCTCTACAGATTATATATTATGTATAAAGGAGAAAGTATTTTACAAATAGGATAAAAAAAGGAAAAGAAAGATTACATAAAAGCATCTAGCCATTGTCTAATTTTTGGGAAATGCTTAGCATTCATCCTGTGCAACACGAGGGAGAATTCTGTTATGAATTTTGCCTTGCATCTTTCCACTGTTGGATCTTTCAGATGAAATAACCATTCATTTCTTACTGTCCAGATGGCCCAGGTCATGATTATAATAACTTCCATTGCAAAATCAATGTTCAGCTTTCTTTTAAATCTCTTGATCGCCACCGTTGTCTGGATGGTTGAAGGGTAAGTGATCCCTAGCAGAGCCCAACATCTTTTTGCAAAAGCAACTCAAGAAAAGATGGTGTAGAGTTTCTTCTCGTTGCAAGATGCACAATTCACAGTCATATGAGTCCAAGTGCATATTTTGACTCCTGAGTAGACCCCGGATGTTGACTCTGTTATTTAGAATTAACCAGAAGAAGACCTTATGCTTCAACTGACAAGAGGACGCCCACATCCAGTGTATGGTTGGATCAACCTGCATGTGACCTAACATGTGATTATATGCTTTATATGAAGAATATGTAGCATTGCCCCAAATATAAGACCATATATCAGGATCATCAGTCATAGCTAAATCCTGTATCCCGAGTTGTAGTTCTTGCAATTGCATAAATGCTTCCTCGGAGAGTGGTAAATGGAAGAGATCTAGAAGTTGTTCACTATGGAGGACCTGTCTTGCTGTCATGGTCTTGTTGATAACAAAAGAAAAAAGTTCAGAAATTGTATTTGCCATAATCTGTCCATTCCAAAGGTCTGACCAGAATAGGATAGACTTTCCTTCTTGCAGGGTTGCCTGAGCAATTCCTTTGAAGTTGTGAAGTAGTTTGATGATTGCTCTCCACCAGAATGATCCTTTTGGTCTATGACCAGGTAATTGCCTATTGGAGTAGTGTTTCTCCCAAATCATATTGACCCAAGAGAAGTTATGCTTGTTGAGGAACTTATGGACATTTTTCATGAGTAGAGTATCATTTTTAGTTCGCAGCTTGATAACTCCTAGACCACCTTCTTTCTTAGGTCTAGTTACCAATTCCCATGAGGCCTATGAGGTTTCTTAGAATTCATATCTGCTCCTCTCCAGATGCAGTGCCTTCTGAATTTGTCAATTTGTTCGATGATGGTTAAATGTACTTTGATAGTACACATATAGAAAACAGGCAAATAGGACAGGACAGAGTTTACCATCTGTAATTTCCCTCCTTGTGTGAGATAGAGAGAGCAGGCCACCAATCTTCTCTCAATACATTGTTCAAGAGGCAAACATTTAGACATTGTTGGCTTGTTAAGTCCCAATGGTAGACCTAGGTATATGAATGGTAACAAACCAATCTGACATTGAAAACTACTTGCAAGGTGTTGTATTTTATCTTCATTTACATTTATGGGGACCATCATTGATTTGTTGTAGTTTACCTTTAGACCTATTGAATCTGCAAAGGTATTGAGTAAAGCTTTGAGGGCAAACAATTGCCTTAGACAGGCTTCCATGATCAACAAAGTGTCATCTGCATACTCAGTGATTGGAAAGTCATTGTTGAATTCCATTGGAATTGGCAGCCTTAGAATTCCCAGGTCCTTAGCTTTGTTAACAGTAGATTGTAGAAGGTCAGCCGCTAAGATAAATAGCAATGGAGAGAGAGGATCTATCTAACTCCCCTCTTGCAGTGGAACACTTTCCCTGGAACACCATTCAGCAGAATCGATGAGGTACCGCAGTTTAACATATTTTTGATCCAGTTGATCCATTTGGTTCCAAAACCTTTATGTGGTAGGATTTGCAAGATTACCTCATGCTCAATTCTGTCAAAAGCTTTTTCAAAATCGAGTTTTAGAATAATTATTTCCTTCTTGGATTTGTGGAACAGATGCAGGTACTCAAAGGACTAGGCCAGACTATCTTGGATGCTTCTAGATTTATTGAAACCATACTGATTTTGATGAACTATGTCCAAAAGAATTTCTTGTAGTCTATCCGCATGTACTCCCTCCATTCTTATTATTGTCGCCATTGAGTTTTTTAGTTAACTTTGACCATTTGTCTTATTAAAAAAAATTAAGTAATATCATATATGTTGTTATAATTTGTTTTATTATCAAATGAAATTGAAGCATAACTTAAAATTTTGCACATTTGAAATAATATTTCGAATACAACGAATGGTCAAAATTGACTAAAAAAGTCAATGGCGACACCAATTTAAGAATGGAGGCAGTAGTTTTGTAATGAGCTTGAGTGTAGAGTTGAGCAGAGAGATTGCCCTGTAATCATTCTTAGTACAGGGATTGTCATTTTTGGGGACCAAAGTTATATACGATCCATTGATACTCTACATGCAAATGTAGCCACTATGGAAGGCATGGCATAAATCATAGATCGTAGAGGTCCTGTTTTATGATTGGCCAACATTTCTTAAGGAAATCTATTTTGAAACCATCTGGACCCGGAGATTTATCTGTTGGCAGATTTTTTATAACATTGTCAATTTCATCTTTCATGAAAGGCTCCTCTAGCCATTGTAGGTTTGGGATTTCTGAAAGAAGGGATGTCATATCAAAATGTAATTGGGACTATTGTGAAGTGCCTAATCTTTGTTTATAGGACTCCCAAAGTAGATTGGCCTTTTGCTCATGTGAGTACAGTACATTTCCTTTAGTTGTTGTCAATGAAGTGATAAGATTCTGTCTATATTTGATTGTAGCATGAGCATGGAAGAATTTGGTATTTTCATCCCCTGACTTGGCCCATTTAATTATGCCCCATTGCTTCCAGTACAATCTCTGTTGCTGTAAGAGACTGGTGAGGTGATCCTGCAAAATAGTTATGAAATTCCACTCCTCCAGGGACAAGTCTCTGAATTCTTCTATAACATCTAGTAACATTATGACTTCCTTTGAGTTTGCTATGGAAGCAGCTTGGTTTGAGATTTGTTTGGACCAAGCTCTGAGTACTCTTTTGAGGTTTGTCAGCTTAGCTACTATTTTCTTGGCCTGATCTTCATGTGGAACTGGTACTGTCCAACCATGTTGTAGAATTTGGATGAAATCCTCTCTATGCACCAATAATTTTTAAATATGAAAACTTTCCTTTTTGGAATGTAAGTGTCAATAGTTAAAAGGCACGAAACATGATCAGAATTATTCCTACACAAGGCGGCTGCTAGGGTCCCTGGATAGTTAATCGACCAGGAGTTTAAGATGAAGAACCAATCCAGCCTTTCAAGAAGTTTGCATTCTTGATTGTTGCTCCAAGTGTAGACCTTTTCCTTTAAGGGGGCTTCAATTAGTCCCAGATTGCTAAGGACATCATTGAATTGAAACATATCGTGTACACTGCCTCTAGGTTTATTTCTATCTTCTGGTTTCTTGATGAGATTGAAATCTCCTATGACCATCCAATTAGAGTCGTCTGGGATGTGCAAAGTATTAAGCCATTCAAGAAATAGAACTTTCCTTTCATCTGTACATGGTGCATAGACAGTTGTGAGGGTCCATGTGGCTGCAGGAAACATGGAGGTGAATTCGATGGTAATAGAATACTCATTCATCATAATTAATTCTCTCGAGAATCTTGAGCCTTTCCAGGCCACTAAGATTCCCCCAGAAGCTCCAATTGAGGGGAGAAATTCATAATTATCAAATAGTGGAGGGCTAAATTTTTTCAAGTATGAAAGATCAAAGTGTTCCCTCTTTGTTTCCTGAAGACAGACAATGTCGCAATCCGCTTCTAGAATCTTATTTCTAATAGAGTTCCATTTCCTATCAGAATTTGTACCCCTTGTATTCCAACATTGAATTTTCCACTGTCTGTTGTTGTTACTATGGTTTTAATCCATTGAAGAACCATTGGAATTGGAAAGATGATTGTCTGTATATACAATATGAGACTCATTGAAATAGCACTCAACATCACAGTGATCTAAGATGGACCAGATCAGACGATTATACAAAATCACATTTGCAATCATGAATTCCTGGTAGTGAACACTAAACTCTGGAAGGGACCAGAGGGATTGAATGAAAAGGAACAAAAGATAATTCCAAAATATAACATCAACAAGTTCCGTGATTTCACAGTTGAACCAAGTTTTAGGGACACAAAGTAGCTGAATAAAAGAGGTAGGAAGGGTGCAAAAAATCATTTGAGCATTGATAAAACACATTTGGCTGCGAGAGGTCCTCCTCTTGCTACTTTTCCTTTGGTTTCTTGAGTTTCTTATCATCATTTGATGTTGAAGTTTTGTTTTTATGGTCTTGCCCTTCCTTGGCCTTCCCAGTAGCCTTCCCTACTCCAATAGCAGTTGTTGGCTTCCTTTTCTTAGTCAGTGCTTCATCTGTGATACTTCCTGCTCCCACTTTGCAGAAAGACTATCCCATGCTTCGAATGATCTTTGTTGACAGGGTAGGAGGAGTTGCCTAGCATGAGAAGCAAGTGTTATCTGCACAAGTTTCACCCTTGTATCCCTTCAATTTCCCTTTGAGCCTTATGCTTCTTCTCACTCTCGGAGGAGTGGTGGGAAAGAGTGTGTCACTCTCGGAGTCAGTCCCTGATTCCTCCATCAGGATTCCTTTGCCCTTATCACTTTTATTGTAGTGTAAAGCTACAAGATCTGAGTATCTATGGGCTCTGTTTTGACAATCTAGAGGAGATATCAGAGGACATTTGGATGGCACCTGAAATCTGATTGATGGCCTATTGGTTTGAAATACAGAATTCCTACCCTTTGCTTGATAGAAAACCCTTGGCCGAGTCAAATTTTTTCGGTGAGACCAGAACATGAGTGAAGAAATCAGCCCAATCTGCAGGGATGGAGTAGCAATTTTCATGGGACACATGGGAGAAGTGTTTTCCCTAGAGCCTTACTGCATCTGCATTTTGCAAGGTGTAAAGACCGAAGGCGTACCGAGAGGGGGGGGGGTGAATCGGTAAGCCGCTCATGAATCCAAAACTTCAATTCACACTACTAGAGTCTAACAATCATTGCAACCTAACAATTCTAGTAGGCCAAGAACCTACACATGCTAGTGTTCATGATGATAGCAAGCGCGGAAGCCAAACACACTAGCCTATGCAAGCCACAATTCAACCTAGTTACTAGAGCACACAATCGCGGAATAGTAAAGAGGGGGTCAAGATATGCTCATGATTTTTTTTGAGGTCTCGGAAGGATGGCGCCTTCCCCTACTCCTCATTGGACCACTCCCGCCGGAGTGCCGGTCCCTCCCGCCATCGATGTGGAGTTCTCGCCCACGAGCCCGCAATGAATCCCAGAGTGAAGACACAGTGCACGTCACTGCTGCCATATAGGCACAAGCTCACCTCCCTCGAGAACTTGACAGACTCCCCAAGCTGACACGAGCACTCACTAGCAATGCCCCTTTCACCGGCGGGCTCCAACCGGGTATAAACGTGTGACGGCTTCACAACCGATCACGATAGGCTCGATCACTGAGACCTAACCGGTATAGGTCTCACCATAGACCAAGAGTAACAATCTAGATCACACCCTCAAAGACACCCTAGCCTTAGATGTGCATCAATTCTCAAGTTACTCTCACTAGCACTCTCAAGATATGAAATATCTCCTCCTAGTGCTCTCCTCTTTTCCTCTTGGCTCCCACCAAATGCTCCAAGCAATTCCACTGGCCAAGAGTGCTCTCCAAGACCCCAGCAATGAAGTTATATAGGCTTCCAACCTCCAACTAGCTGTTGCTCCACGAAGTTGCCTTTTTGGACCCTAATGACCGAACAGTCCGGTCACTGCCAGATCGGACCGTCCAGTCTCTCTGGAACGGCTCCCAGAGTCGTTGGCTGCTCTGTCCTGACTGAACTCCTCTACTGACCAGAAAATTTCTCGGCGCTGCTTCCTCTCTGCCCTGTGTGGAGCCACACAGACCGGACCATCCGGTCTGTAGACCATACCATCCGATCACTACAGCTCCCAGCACAGACAGATTCCTCACTGTCCGCTGTAAGTCCCAGACAAATCCACTTAGTGACCGTATAGTCCGATCTACACTGACTCCTCTGTCCGGTCACTTCGTATAGAAGCTAAAACTCCTTGTCCTCGCTTGACTTCATTTCTCGGCTTCTCCGGACAACTCCTTGGCTTCTCCACTGTCACCTAGTGCCTGTGATTTCACTGAGCATCCATGCACATCACCAACTAGTGTGACCTAAGAGACATGACCTAGACCCCCTTGATAGTCCGATTTTTCCTATGGACTCAAAGCCCTAACAACTAGACAAGTGTTCTGAACATTTGCTCCATAGCTTGTCCTTAGCTTTGATCCATCTCCATCAACCCTTGGACTCCTTCAAGCTCATCAAGCCTCCATGCTCGTGGTCATTGTCATTCATCGCCAAGACAACCATCATCCATATGATTTGTAGTAGAGTTCAGAGATGATATCTATATAGATAACACTCGTATAGATATTAGCCCACAATTTCATAGTTGTCATCTATCACCAAAACATTCATACCTTGGGGATCCAATCATCAATGGTCATGAAGCTTACAATCTCCCTCTTTTTGGTGATTGATGACAATCACTACTTATCATAATCTTTATCATAAAACAACAGGGCTAACAAGAGCTACACAACGATTGAGAGGAACCTCAAAAGCATAAGAAATGAATAAACAAGGTCCCACTCAATCAGGCATCATCAAGAGCTAAGAGGAATAAGAAAGAAAAGCACACTCTAGATGATATGCATGCCTATCATGTGAAGATATTAATAAAAGCATAAGGACATGTAATGCAAGACATGAATGATGATATGCAACAGGGTAGCATGGCAATGCATAGGAACTAAGAACAAGCAATCATCATCCATAGCATCATACAAAGGCAAACAAGATAAATAAAGAAAGACAAGGCACTACATATGAAAATAAACCAAGTGAGATCAACATGAGTCAAACCCAAGCGAATGAAAAACCATGACTCATCAAAATCCATGAACATCGATAAAACCATTAAAATAAGATCCAAATGTATTTATCACCCAAAACGAATGTACACATATGCTCCCCCTAGATACAAGCTACTCTCGATCGCATAGGATCACACCCCCACTCCCCTTAGACCTATGACATACTTCTCCCCCTTTGGCAACAAGCACCAAAAAGTGGGAAAAAGCAAAAATCTAAGCACTCGTGGTCGAAGGAGGTGGTGCAACAATAACCTCTGAAGGCTCTGCTCCTGGCTACTCCTGTGCTGGATCTTGCTGTGCTCCCTGAGCCTGTGCCACATGAACATCCAACTGCTCAAAGAACTCAAGGTCTACAGGCGACTTAGACCCTCTGTCTTGTCCTGCTGGTGGGACTGTGGATGTGTCCTCGGCAACAGTCACCTAAAGAAGAGCAAGGTCATCCAATTCCTCCTGAGTAAAACCTCGGCGGACCAGATCCTCTGCTACCTCAGGTGTGACCAGAAGAGTATCTGTAGCAGAAGAGGGTGGAGCTATAGCTGACTCTAGGGCTGTCTGGGAGTCTACACGTGTGGTGTGTACTATCTCTGAGAACAGACTCCTGACTGGTAGCTGCTGGGAGGTGGAAGGTCCTGCCATCTGCGAAGTAGAAGAGTGTGTCGGTGAAGTGAACAACATAGACACTGAGAAGGCGAACACTGGGGAGAACTAAGCTAGTGAGTGAGTCTATCCTGCTCCCCCTATCGAAAGGACCCTTAAGAGTGAATGTAGTCCAGAAGACTAGGCTGTCATCATAGCGGTGAAGGGTCATGGCTGAGTCAGCAGCTGCTAAAACTGTGGAAGTGCTGAAGGTCTTGGCTGCTGAGTGGCCTGCCTCTGAGTCATTTCTGCCATCTAGGTCATCAGGGTGGTCAACAACATCATCTGCTGTCTCTGAAGCTCTGCCTGTCCTCTGATGACCTCCATGATCTCACGTCTCTCCTCAGCTGCGCTCTGGATGAAGTTACCCAGGCGTCCTGCCAATGCTACCACTGAGAGAGTGTCCTCTGTCTGTGTGCCTGTCGGCTGGGGAGGAGCTCCTGTACTGGCTAACCCAGGAACCACCGTCTCTGGATGAGCTGCCTGCTCGTAAGTGACTGGCGGTGACTCCTGCTCCTCCTCTTCTATCTGCTGACTCAAGGCTGACTGCGAACCCCTGGGGACTCAAGGTGAGTAGCTGGTGGTCACCTCAGGGATCACGTCGTACTCCTCCTCTGTCACTAGTCCCATCCTCCTCAGAAGGTAGCAGATGTAAGGGCATAGACCAAGTGATGTCCTCCTACTCTCTCTGAGATAACCTCCTCCATCTCACCAATTAGTAAATCAGGCATGTCAAATGGTTGTCTCCTCAGAATAGCTGCTACAGCCCACTGGTGTAGAAGTGTGAACTCCTCTCTGTATATAGACCTAGGAATGATAGTCCTGGTGACTATCGCTCTAACCACCTTAGCCTCTGCGGTGAGTCTCGTAGGGCCTCTCTCAAAGCCTGGGGTGTGCGGTGGTGCAAAGGCGATCAACACCATGTCGTCTGGAGGTAGCTTCCCTCCCTGTGGTCTGCGGGGTGGAGCAAGGGTCCCATAGGCACTCCTATGTAGCTAGAAATTTGAAGCAAGAAGTCTGAAGCTGGCTATCAGGTCTCCCCTGCTCACACGTTGTGGCTGCCCTCTGAACAAGAACTAGATCTATGATCGGTCTCTGGCAATCCACAGTGAAGCATAGAACTCCAGAACTATATCCTCTCTGTATCTGTAGGGCTCCGTGACCAACTCTGCCAGACCAGGTAGGTAAGTGAAATACTGCTCTATGTCTGTGCCTATGACTCTCCTCATAGCCTGGTAAGTATTGTACCACTGCGGCACAAACAGCTTATCCTTGCCCTCCTGGCAAGATAGCGTCCAGTACCTCTCTCCTGCAGCGGGGTCCCTGGGGACTGGAACCCACTGCTCGAAGGAGACCAGACAAAGCGTCTTAAGGTCCTTTGTAGGAACCTTGAGAATTTTTGTCTCTCATGCTGCGTGTACCAGTCTCTGCAGCCTCCTCATGCACACTGCATAGGTGTACCTCGGGTCTCCTACCCGGTAAGCAGTCCTCTGCTGCTGTGGCTGTGCTAGCTGCTCAGTCTCCTTTGTCTCCTCGAGCTCCTTAGACTCATACTCTGAGCTCTCCTCTGACTCTGACTCCTCCACCTTTGACTCCTGCTGCTGTCGGGAGGATCTCTGCTTCGCAGGTCTCAATGACCTCTCCTGACGAAAGTCAGTGTATCCTGCGACCATGGTAGCAACCTAATCCCTATGTACAGCTCTGACCCTATGGTCCTTTGCCTAGTGCTCCTCCTGCGACCCTGGTCATTTGTCTGAGTACCTGTGATCAACAGTGATCTAGGTATCCTGTGTGACTGCTCCATGGCCTCTATGTGCTGTGCAACCCTCCTGGCCCTCTCTGACTCTAGGTCCAGCCTGGTCGTCTTCTTGCTCTTGGGCTTATCTGACATTTTGCCCTTGCCCTTATCCTATCCAGAACCTACCATCTCTGCTGACTGCTGACAATGTCACTGCACGCACGTAGGTATAGAAAGGATAGGCACATATCCTATATAAATCTACAAGCATAACACTGATAGGTAAGAATGCGGAATAGAAATCCTAGCACTGAGATGAAGGACATGATCACTAGACAAATATGCAAAGGAACAACAGTGATCATTGACTATATGTGGCTGGTGCAAATCATCTAGTGTGCAGTCAAATAATGGGTAATAAATTTACCCGCAGACTAAAAGAGAAACAAAACCCTAGATATGCAATTCACAGATATGCTAGGAATTAATTGCATCTAGGTTGAGCTAATTACCTAATTAATGCAACTAAACATGGGCAACTAATTCAATTGCATCAATTAAGGAAATTGCTCGAAAGCAGGGCATGAACGATGAATGGGAAGATAATGGCACAGTACCCTAGAGTGAGAAACGACACGCCGAGTAAATGGACACCCCAGAACGTGCTCCGATCACCGGAAAGATGGAACCTTTGACACCAGCAATGGAGGAGGAAGGGAAAGGGGAAACCTTTGCCCTACAAGAGGTGAGCTCGGCTTTCGTGGGGGGGGGGGGGGGCGCTATGGTGCATACGCGCGCGTGGGAGGAGGCAAGGTGAGCTGAGGCGACAGTGCACGACGGCGATGAGGCGTGGAGGAGCGGCGACGGCGGTGGCAAAGCTGCTGTGCGGCTAGTGTTCACGGGCGCGCGGCTGCGCGAGAGCGGCGATAGCGAGCGGCAGCAAAGGGACGGCGGCACGGCGTCGGCGAGAGCGAGGCGAGGTCGGCGAGGTGAAGGGAATGTCGGCGGCGAGTTCTATGTGGGGACTCATTGTCGAGGACGGGAACGAGTAAGAAAAAAATCGGCTCTAACGTATTTTGACCTTGGTCAATTTTCCACGAACGGTCGAGATCACGCAAGGAATCGATCAGCGGTCACATATCAAAGAGAAACTAACATTTCAATCATAGTGACTAGACGATACAGTCTTCAGACCAGACTATCCGGTCAGCTTCGGGTCTGTTGGCACTGGTGCAGACTGGATAGTCCGGTCTCCATGACCAGACTCCTCGAGCCACTATGCACAGAGGCACTGACCGGACTGTACGGTCTGAAGATCGGATGGTATGGTCACTAACAGAGTGTCGCTGAATCATGAAATTTCTCCATTTTCCAAGTGCCCTCACTTAACACCAAAATAAACACTGCACTTGGAACATGAAGGGAACTCTCAAACACTTCTTTTCAAACACTGCCGAATGAAGAATCGAGCAAATAAGAACCAAAGCGAATAAGAGTCAAATGGGTATGTATGAGCCTTAGTCCATGAACCGCATGAGTGGGTTTAACCTCGAAGTTCATAAGAGCTTGCTCAATGGGCATGAAGCACAATCCTTTCCTTTGGTCACACTTGTGGAGATGCAATCTCATATAGATCATGCGGCACAAAAATCTCCAAGTGAGACAAGCCTCCTTTGTGTTTCCTATATGATGCATGCAACAGGCATTTTACATATGCAATGAAAGTAAACATGCCATGTGAATGCAAGTAATATTAAACAAGGCACAAAGGAAATCTAACAATGTCAAGTTTGAACCCCTCTCAACCTTACTCACTATAAGCCATACCCTTGCCTTGAGAGCAGCCAAACCACCATCTCAGGCACTCCCCCTTGCTTATAGCTATCTTGAGTGGATTAGACATTGACTAATTTTTATGTGTTTTTCTTTTAGTTATTTACACATGCATGGATGCAAAGCATACTAGTCACAAATGAGTCCTAATTACCATGCAATGCAAAAGAAGGAAAAACACAGTACAACTATCAAGAACAAACACGGTTACCTCCCTCATGAGTAGATATATTGTTGAGGTCCATGTCACTTGTGGTGGACTTCACTTGATCTTCAAGTAGGCTTACGGTCCACCACCACCACCATCTTCTAGGTCTTGTTCTTGGGCATCCACTTGTACTTCGTTGACCTCTCAAGATCAATAATGCACTTAGGCACCCATATGCTCTTGACCTTTCTCTTCTTGTTTGGTGGTCCCAAAGCCTTAGCATTCACCTTACTATCCTTGTTCCTAAAAAGCTTGAAATATGTGTTCTCATGGAACAAGTTAGCATTAGGCAAAACAATGGAACTTCTCACCATAGGGCAATCCTTGATGGTGTGGCCATCCTTGCAACACTTCTTGCAATAGTAGTCATCGACGAGTAGGGGTTTGATCCATGCGGGGATGGAATCACTCGTCCCGATGATGTCGATGGTGGCGGGATATGAGCCAAGTCCTCGGTGGGAGACATTGTTCACAAGGTTTCTCCCAAGAATCTCCTTGTGGATGGCTCTACCACGTGTGAGCCTCTCGAAGTCATCCATCACCATCTTCCTCTCTTCCTTGAGCTTGTGACATTCCTCTAAAACAAATGGCTCAAGGGAAGAAACCTTGACTGAGGTGGTTAGTTCATCACACATAGTGGAAGCATCACTCTTAGATGAACTAAAGGAGGGAGAGGCAAGGTTATCAACATTGATGGCCTCAAAAGTAAGTTCAAGGGCCTCGTACTTCTCACGTAGCTCTACATGATCACCCTTGAGTTTGTCTTAACTCTTGTTTAGGGCCTCATGAGATGTGACAAGGTCCTTGAGCTCACTCTCAAGCTCACCAACATGGTCCTCAGCCAACTTACACTCTTTTCTTACCACATCCAACATTTTGGATTTCTTGACGACAATATCGCGGGCTTGCTCAAGCATACTCCAAAGCTCGACACATGAGAGCTCCTCATCATCGCTGTCATCGCTGCTCTCATCCTCACTCTCTCCAAGTTGGCTCACAGCCATGAGGCACATGGGAGGTGGAGGAAGAGCTCGTGGAAGTGCGGTCTTGATTATGGCTAGGCCGACCACTTCTTCATCATCGCTTGAGGAAGAGGATGTGTCACTTGAGTTGTCGTTTGTCCACTCTCTAACAAGGGCCTTGCATGAGAACTTCTTCTTGTGGTCTTAAGATTTGCCTTTGCCTTTGCTCTTGTCCTTGTTGAAGTACTTCTTCTTCTTTTTCTTGGCTTTGGTGTCTTCTTCTTCTTCATCATCACTTGAGTCTTGGGACTCGAAAGCTTCTTTCTTTGGCTTGGGGCAATCTCGAACAAAGTGGTTCTTGGACTCACAGTTGAAGCACTTGCCCATGGACTTGGAAGCAAACTTGTTCTTGAAGGTCCTCATCTTCTTCATGAGAAGAGCCAAGTCCTGACTTAAGTTATCTTCATCATGATCATCATGATCTTCAATCTCTGCCTTCTTCTTGCTCTTCTTGCTCTTGATAGGCTCTTTCTTCTCGGCTTGAAGAGCAAGGTTGGATGGTTGAGGATCATCCAAACCCAGCTGGTAGCTCTCGAAGGCGGTGATCTTGCCAAGTACATCCTTCAAGGTCTTGAGGTCACCTTGCAAGGTGAAAGTGATGATGGACTCATACTTGGGGTCTTTGAATAGCCTCAAGAATCTTCTTATCACCTCAACAGGCTTCAGCTTGAAGTCATCCCCAAGAGCTTTGATCTCCTCCACTAGGACATGAAAGCGAGAATAAACAATGTTAGCTCTCTAATGTGACAATCTAGTGAAGTTATCATACTTGTTCTTCAGCACATAGTATCTTTCCTCTTTGACATCACTGGTACCCTCATGGAGACCCTGAATCTTAGTCCAGATACCATGTGTTGTAGAACTTGCATCCAACCTAGCAAAGACATCCTTAGAATTGCAAGCAAATAGAGCATTCTTGGCCTTAGCGTTGCACTTAATAAAATCTGGCGCAAGCAGGTTCACATCCGCATCAGACTCGTGAGTGACTATCCATATCTCTGGATCAAGGGACTCCAGGTAGGCTTGCATGCGAGCCTTCCAATACCCGTAGTCCTCCCCATTGAATATGGGAACACTCCCCACCTGTCCCGGCATGCTTACTCAAGGCGATGAAGCCTCAAAGATGAGCACTTGGCTCTAATACCACTTGTAAGGACCGAAGGCGTACCGAGAGGGGGGGGGGGAGGGGGTGAATCAGTAAGCCACTCACAAATCCAAAATTTCAATTCACACTACTAGAGTCTAACAATCGTTGCAACCTAACAACTCTAGTAGACCAAGACCCTACACGTGCAAGTGTTCATGAAGATAGCAAGCGCGGAAGCCAAACACACTAGCCTATGCAAGCCACAATTCAACCTAGTTACTAGAGCACACAATTGGGGTCAAGAAATGCTCATGATTTTTTCTCAAGGTCTTGGAAGGATGGTGCCTTCCCCTACTCCTCGTTGGACCACTCTCCCCGAAGTGCCAGTCCCTCTCACCACCGATGTGGAGTTCTCGCCCATGAGCCCGCAATCACTCCCGGAGTAAAGACATGGTGCGCATCACCGCTGCCACATAGGCACAAGCTTGCCTCTGTTGGTCGTAATTACACACCTACTTATATATCGCAAGAGTATGATGTACAGTTGTAGCTCTTTTTCCCTCAGAGTATTCCAAGGTTATCGAATCCACAGGGAATGAGCGGAACTAATACTATTAAAGGGTTACTAACAAATTGCAATGGTTTGGTTGATGTGAATGATGACGGTGAGAAAGTGGAAGGTGAATGTTATTGAGGAGGTAACAGGATGATGAAGGATTCTCTCCTTAGGATTGGTTCACTAGCATGCAACCTTATTCTTATCAACTCGAGTGATGACTCTAATATTCTACAAGACATGGTGGTTTCGTTCACCCCGGCTATCACTACAGAGGCTATTAGCTCCCCACTGATTTCTTGCACTATGTAATGGGCAAAAGTGTATTGGCCGATACACTAATGAAAGGGATACATAGATGTGCAATAAAGTTCATCACATAGATTAAATTCATCGAGAGAGTATCAACAAGTATGAGAGTTACATGACCAGATCCCCGCACCAGAGAAGAGAATATGAGACTACTCACTCATCCTTCCGCTAGACATAGCAGAGGGGGGGGGGGAGAAATAGCGCTAGAACGCGCACGAGCCGATCGGCGCAAGCGTTGCGCCGATCGGCGCGACCTCCCTTCTGGTAGATCTCATCGGTGTAGACGAACCTCCGCCGCCAATATCCTGGAACCCTAGTTTTAATAATTGATTCTCGCGATCGCCATCTCTCTCGGTTCCCTCTTGGCTCTTGATAATTATCTTCCTTTTATACTCGACGGGATTAGGTCAACTTCCACTGACTCTAACTCATACTGGGCTGGGCCTTCGTCTTTCCTGGACCGGATCATGTTTCCGTCATCTTTTCCTCCTGCGCCGATCAGCGCAAGCGTCGCGCCGATCGGTGCGGCTCCGCATCTGGCCCATCTTCGTTACTCTTCAGCTCTTTATCCATAATTGCCCTGTTTTACACCCGTTTCCTGCGATTATATCCAAAACAGAACAACTAGAAATATATGCAAATATGGGGTTAATTGTTAGTCCAAACCACCAAATTAAGACGCAAAACATCCCTTATAGGTACATAAAATGGGCATCTAGAAACCACCAACAGTTTCCCCACACTCAAATCATTGCTAGTCCTCGAGCAATACAAAATCAAATATGTAATAAGAATTTTCACACCATCTCTCATGCAATCAATCTCAATCATCATTTTTACTCGTTATCCCACCACAAAGATTTTCTCTCATCTCCTTTTAACCAATCGGCATATCATACTTGAACTTAAACAAATCACCACAAAACTTTTTCAAAAACAATTTTAGTTCTCCTCAACTCATCTTTTAGCATCAAACATCAAGCATTTGGTCTTCTCCAGGTCTCTCAAGTGTATTTCCTTCCCTCTCCTATCTAATCAAGGATTGTATGTGGATCTTGGAGGGCTATATAACTAAATTAAACCATAAGATTAACCATGTCAATAATGTGCTCAATCATGCCTATTAAGCAAGAATTTTCTTGCAAAAGAACTTTTAAGGGACAAGAGGAATGTAGAAGATCTATAAGATATTTCAATGGGAACAATGGCAAAGAATGAGAAATAATCAGAAATCTACTTTCTTTGATGACCTTACTGCCTCTCAGGGAATATATATATATATATATATATATATATATATATATATATATATATATTTACCTCTCTTTATTTTATAATAATAACCTCTTCTTTTTTTCTCTCTTTTGCAACAGCGCTGATCGGCGCAACACTGCGCCGGTCGGCGCGGTCTATTTTTTTCTTTTCTTTCACCCTTTTTTTTTCTATTCCCGATATATCAGTAATTTCTGTCTTGTATCAACAGCGGAAATTTTCTGAATTCCCTTTTATTGAGAATATAGGTTGTATCAAGGAGGAGGGAGAAACAAAGATGTATGGTTTTCATGATAGCAAGGAATTTAAATGGATAAGAATGGATAGAAATACAGAGATAATAAAAATAGATCATCCTTTCCTAACTTGGTCGAAATCATGAGCAAAAATTTGACAAAGTTACTTACAATCCACTTAGTTCAAATATATAGCTTGCTCTCATTCACTCGGCTATGTAGGCATATTTAGACCTTGCTTTTGCTTTAGCTTATGATGAGTCAAAAGAAATTTTCACAAATACAAAGCTCAAAAGTTAAGTGGTAACCAACTAATTCAAGTAATCAACCAATCGATTATCAGAAAGACAAGATAAATAGCATGGGGCACTTTCAATTTGACAATCAACACTAACTTTATTAAAGACAATGAAATAATTCAAACTACATAAAAGACTTTGAAGTAACTCTCAACATGACTCGTGACTCTCTTAAGAACACACACAAACTTAAATAACCACTCATTAAGAAAAACAAATGAGAAAGAAAAACAAATGAGAAACTAGACTCAAAAACACTTAAAAACTATGACTAATGGCAAAGCCCTTCTCCCACACTCAAAATTTGCAATGTCCTCATTGCAAGAGAAGAAACTCAACACACTAATCATGCAGACCATGCCTGTTCAAGACTCGGAAAATTCGTCTTATACTCCTTACGAGAAAAGTGTAGTCTGCTTCGTTCATCTCGATTGTATCCTGGATTCTGCAGTCCACATCTCTTTGATGCCTGTAAGCACGATCTCTGTCTAGATACAGGCGCTCAATGTTTCTTCGGCAGACAGGACAGCAAGCAGGCGGTTGCAGGTTATGATTTTCAACGCTATAAGGGGAGGCACTATTCAAATTCCTCTGAGCCGATTGGCGCATAGGCTGAGCCGATCGGCGCAGTGTTCTTCCATTGTGACTTCCTCCACTTCCCTCTGCATTACCATTAACTCTTGTTGAAGTTCCTGCTGCTCTGTCATTACTGCATTCTGCAAATGTTTCCCGATTTTTGAACTTAGGACTACCAAAGCTTCTTCGTATATCAAAATCATCACTAAAATCTCCAGACACACTAGGATCACCGCTTTGCAAAGTTTCCAAATAGTATGACATATAGTCGCTATCCCATTCGGAATACTTTTGAATTGGCTTACCTGATAGTCTAGCAGATCTGCGAACCTCTGGTGTAGTCTTACACTTCCTTGCAGCAGGTTCTTCGTCTTCACTTGGCAGAGCCATCAGATCAATAAATTCAGCCATCTTCAGATCGTGCCGATCAGCTCTAGTGTCGCGCCGATCGGCGCAGCTAGCAGCTTCCTTCATATACTCATCTAACTGCTCTAGATTACGCTCACGGATCACCTTATTCTTCTGCCTTCGTAAAATCTCATCATTAATCTCCTTAGTTGTCCTCCCTCCAGGAACTGCGTGATAGCCATCATCATATTAAATCTCTAGGTATGAAAGCTGGATCTTCTGCCAATTGGAGTTCAACCTTGCGTTGAAGATCTTTAGCACAAAAGAGACACTTGCAACCCTCAATACAACTGTTCCTATTAATCTTATTTTCTTGAAAACTTTCCCAATCGGTAAGAACCCTGGGAAAGGATTCATCCCTTCTAGCTCGAAGATCCTTCTCCGCATCCTGCTGCTGGTACATAGCTTCTTCGGCTTCCTCTCGCAGCTTGAGTTCATACTTGACGGCAATGTTATGTTCACTATAAAGTCGGTATACCATTGAGAAACTGCTTCACTTTCAATAGGCGCTATAGATTTTCCTTTGTGCACCAATACTCTCTTCATCATCTGCCGAAGTTCATTGTCCATCTTCACCTTATCGGCGTTCCACGCGTCAGCTTCACTTTTCTTCATGAATTTCTTCCGCAGATCTGACCAGACGAGAGGATCATCTCGTGTTGGTGTCAACACTTCGTCGACTTCTTCCCAGGACCAATTTGCAGAGGGCTGAGGAAATCCCCCGCCAAGCCGATCGGCTCCAGAGTCGCGCCGATCGGCGCCGCCTTGATTTCTGCCTGATGCGCCGCCTTCGATCGCTTTTGCTCTTAGGGTTTGTTCTGGTGACGAAGTAATACAAGTCTATCCGTGGGTTTGCTGTCCCCTCATATTTATATCCCTTGATTTCCAATTGGACTAGGACTCTTTCTCTTATTCGTGGAATTTAACGAGTCTTAAAGAGGCAAGGTCCAAAACCGACTCAAAAACCAAAAGGACTCTGCCGCGCCGATCGGCGCGGTACACTGAATTACCAAATCAGAAAAAGAAAAACTACGGAAATCAAAATACATACAAGCCTTTGTTTTACGTCATTAAGCTCGACCACACGAGGTACTAAGTAGTGAAATACACATCAAAAGATTTTAATTCAAATGTGTCGGGTTCTAGGTGTACCTTTAAACATTGTCCGTTCACCATGTACATGTTTCTCTTGCCATCCATTATGATTACCACTCTCGAAGGTAACACCGTATTCACAAGATAAGGTCCCTCCCACTTCCTTCGCAGTTTGCCTTTACCAAATAATCTGAATCACGAATTAAACAGGAGCACCCGATCTCCTTCCTTGAATTCCTTCTTCAAAAGCTTCTTATCGTACCACTTCTTTGTTTTCTCTTTGTATATGGCTGCATTTACATATGCACACAATCGGATATCTTCCAATTCACTTATTTGTATCTTCCTTTTCATGCCGGCGCCGTCAAGATCCAAATTCATTTGCTTTATAGCCCAATAAGCCTTATGTTCCAATTCCACCGGTAGGTGACACGATTTCCCATAGACGAATTGATATGGTGTCATACCAATCGGTGTCTTGAATGCTGTCCTATATGCCCATAATGCTCCATTAAGCTTCGTGGCCCAATCTTTTCCTTCCTTTGTAACAATCTTCTGCAGAATTCCCTTTAATTGCTTATTTGAAGTTTCTGCTTGTCCATTCATCTGGGGATGGTAGGCTGTTCCAATTCTATGTTCAACTCCAGATTTGGTTAAAAACCTAGTAAATTCTCCTCCTGTAAAATGGGATCCTCCATCTGTAATTGCTAGAAATCGAGTCCTCTACGAGTAGAACTCCTATAAATACTTGTAAACCCTGGCCGCAGAGAGAGGAGGCGACAGAGGGACATTAGATCCGTGAGTTAGAGCCACCGGGGCTTACCCTGTTAGAATAGATCTCTAGTTGAGTTACAAGAACCATTAGAGTTAAGAGTTGATCCGTCAAGGTAGGCCATCTCGACGGGGATGAATCTTACTCTATGTATCTCAAGGATGATTGAATATGTTGATGATGGTTTTGGTGATTTGTCTATCTTGATTCTATAATCATGCATGTGATTATTCCAATTGCTTAGTTCTAGGCTAAGCAAGTACATATTATCTTGATCGTGGTGATTAGGATAGTATTCGGACATTGTATTGATTATGGTTGCTTGATGATGCTAGTAGTGTGGTTTAGCGGTGACAGCACTAAGCCTGCGCAGCACTATTGGATAGTTGAGTAGGGTAAGATACTCACGCGATTAAGGGTTTCCTCTCGGCAGCGATAAATCGAGAGCCGCTCGGAAAGCAGGGTGGTCTTATTCATTATAGGTTTTCATTGATCTATGTAATTACCTATTATGATGCTATTCAATTAGACTTTCTGGTTACGATCTCACTAGTAGATATCTGGTTACTCACTTAATAGCATAGGCTTACAAGATCTGGCGCACTTTGGCTTAGATTCACCAGTGTGCCGATCGGCTCAACTCCTACGCCGATCGGCGCAACAACAGATTTACTGTCTGGCACACTTTGGCTTAAATTCACCAGTGTGCCGATCGGCTCAACTCCTACGCCGATCGTGCAACAACAGATTTACTGTCTAACGCACCTTTGCGCTGGCCAGTCTCCCCCCTTCATGCAACCTGATTTCGACAGTAGCCTTAACTAGATCTTTTACTTTGTTTAATAATCCCTAAGGTCCCAGTGTATTCGATAAACCTTGGAATACTCAATTCAAGGGAAAAGTGCTACAATCGTACACCATCCTCTTACGGTATATAAGTGGGTGCGTAGATACGACCAACAAGCTCTACTTTTCTGGCGCCATTGCCAGGGACCATAGCAGGTTTTTAAATATTTTTTGGTGTATTAGTGTTTAGTCATTGTGTTTACTTGTCTCTCTAGTACATATATTCTGTTAAGTGAAACTAATAGGTATGGACGGTCCTAAGTCAAACAAACCCTCTAATTATATCAATGATCCAGAAAGACTCTTTCACAAGAAGAGAACAGCGGAGAAGAGAAGCAAGTCACTTGGAGATTTAGAAGCAGTCCGTGCAACACCTCGAGTATTATTCACAGTAGAATACCCAGTTCAAGAGCAAGAAGAAGAGGAGATGGCAGAGGTACCTATGGTTAATCGTCTCAAGCCACAATTAACTAGTATTGTCAAGACAGATTTCCAAGAAGCTCAAGATCAACTTCCGTATCAATTGGAGAGATATGTTGGAATAGTGGTGCAACAACCGTTCACAGGTTCGGAAGATCCCAATCATCACTTGCAACACTTCCTTGAGGTTTGCAGTACATTCAAAATAGCAGGATTGACAGGAGATCAAGCACGTGTGCGGCTGTTCCCCTTCTCTCTAGTTGGACGGCCCAAGCAATGGTACAATGGATTGGAAAACACAGTAAAAACGGTGTGGAACACGTTAGCAGCTGAATTCTTGGCCAAATACTTCCCTCCTGGTAAGACTCAAGCTTTGAAAAATAAGATTCTTGGATTTACACAGAATATTGATGAGAGCATTGGAGAAGCATGGGAAAGATACAATGAATATATGGATGCATGCCCCCATCATGGTCTGACGGTTGGAGAAGTTGTTGAGAAGTTCTACACAGGATTGAATCTTCTATCACGTCAACACTTGGATGCCTCAGCTGTAGGATCATTCATGTCAAAAACCCCCACCGAAGCAAAGAACTTGATCAAGTTGCTAGTTGAAAATCAATCATGGGATGGTTAGAGAAGCTCAAGAAATTTGCAACCTTCAAAAGGAGTAGCGAAGAGTGTGATTGAGATGACTCAGGAAGAATTGATTATAGATCGCCTCGATGCTATTCAAAGGAGGTTGGACAATAATCTTCATATCCCTAAGGAAGAGACACTCAAGCTGGCGGAATCACGCTCCACATGTAGTAAGTATGGAGAATTTGGTCATATGCAGAAAGATTGCCCTAAAGAGATGAAGATGCTAGAATATATGAAGAATAGTGGATGGAAGCCCTAATATCAGCAACAAAGGAGTTCTTTCTCTCCTAGTTCGTCCATGCAAAATTCTATCCCACTTCGTCTCCAATGTCATGAGTTCTTCCAAGCTCAAGAGAAGATCAACAAGGACAATCAAGCTAAATTCAAGGAGATTGATTGTGTCCTTGAGGGAATTAATGACAAGGTGATAGAAATTGGGAGCTCCAATGAGCAAATTTTGAAGCATACCAAGATTATGGAGCAACAGATGGGACAACTATCGTAAGCCATTCAAGGCAACAAAGGGGCTATTCCTGGCAATACGATGTCTGCAGAGCAGTTGAAGGCAATAGCTACATGATCAGGAAAACAAACAGAAGATCCAGAGCACTCTGCGGGAGCAAGGAAGCCCCACGCCGATCGGCGCACACCCGGCGTCGATCGGCTCCCTGAAAGCGTCGATCGAAGCGAGGAGGATGATGACCTCTCTGGTCTGAAAATGGGTGTAGAGACAGAAGAGCATGGCCCTGTCGTGTTCCTGGATACTCAACTACTGACAAAGACAGAAAGAGCGCGGCAACATGACGAGCAATTTTCAAGGTTCGTCGATATTATGAAGAAGCTTTATATCAATGTCCCTTTTGTTGATGCTATCCAAGTTCCCACCTATGCCAAGTATATTAAGGACATGATGCAAAACAAGAAGTCTCTAGTTTCTGAGGAGGTTGTGAAGGTCACTAAGGAGCTAATGGCGGCAATCAATGATGTTGCACTGGAGAAGAAACCCGACCCTGGATCACCAAGCATCAAATGCGTGATTGGAACAAGGATATTTGATAGGTGCTTGTGCGATCTTGGAGCAAGTGTAAGTGTTATGCCCCGTCATATATTCACAGATCTCAATTTGCCTGAATTAGAGCCTACGGGTATCTGTTTGGAGTTAGCCGATCAATCGGTGCTTGTTCAAATTGGAAATCACATCGTCCCTATTGATTTTATTGTGCTTGATATGGATAAGAGGACGAGGACCCCATTGATCTTAGGCAGACCCTTCTTGAGGACAGCAAAGGCAAGTATTGATGTTGGGAGTGGTGAGATAAGCTTCGATATAAGTGGGACACCCTACTCTTTCAAGTTTCACCCAAAGGGAGAAGAGTGCTGTGCTATTGATGAAGTGAAGAGATACAAGACACCGTGGCATCAAAAGTAATTAGAGGGGATGTATGGATAGGTCGTCCAAGCTATATGAACCATGGAGATAAGGTAACCTTGTAGTGTCGCGGCTTCACATCCCGCGCCGCGACACTAAGAATTGATTGTTTGCGGGGAGGTCAAGCTCTTTGACCTCTAAATAACTAGAGCGCTCTTGGGAGGCAACCCAATGATCAGGGGATTTAGATGTTGTTTAGTGCTTGTGGGAGGGCAACCCATTTGATTTAGTTAATTAGTGCTGGCCGAGAGGGCAACCCGGTGTTTTTAATTTGCTTGCTTGTGATAAAAACAATCTCCCGAATAAAAAAATAGAAAAGTGTGTGCTTAATTCTTGTGTGCTCTTGCGTTGTCTATTTATTCATGCAAAACTGTGTATATACATACTGTAGACTAACAATGCAGGAATATATATAAAAAAAAGGACCAAAAACAGGAAGGAACAGAGCTTGCGCCGATCGGCGCACTTCTGCGCCGGTCGGCGCAGTATTGCCCAAGTCAGAACAGAAGGTCGATGACGCCCAGAATTGAAGGGGTGCTAAAAATCAACCAGCACAGTAATTTTCAGAGATGGAGCTATTTTTAAGGTAATCAAAAATCTTTTTGAATTAACTTTTTGTGTGAAAAATAGTTGCTAAATGACACAGGAAAGGATGAAGAGCAACATCTATCGAAGAAGCGAGGGGCCAGGAGCTAAAATGGACGTCACGCCGATCGACGCAAGTCGGCGCCGATCGGTGCGGTGACCAGATGAGCCCCGCTACATATGCCAATACTACAGGAACATTGGGAAAAGTGGAAATCAGGTGAAAGAGATGAACATGAGGCATCAGGATCAGCGCCGGACCAATAGACGAGGTGCAAGGGACTTGCGCCGATCGGCGCCCTACTGCGCCGATCGGCGTAGTTACCCATGCGGTTCCCAAATAGCCGACAAAGGCGGCAGGCATTGATTTTGAGGAACAGGTATGATTATTATGCAGGTGTGCAGTGCAGAGGAGACACGGAATTGGCCAAAAGATGAAAAAGAGACGGCGCGCCGATCGGCACGGGCCTGCGCCGATTGGCGCAGTCAACAAGACATCAGGATTCCGTGCTGTTCCCCTGCCAACCAACATGATGTACCGGGAAGCGACATAAAGGATGGGAATCAAGCACCAGAGTGGTCAGAGCATTCGAAATTTGAATTGTGCCGATCGGCGCACTGCCGTGCCGATCAGCGCACTCTCAAATTTTGAAATTTTACGGCGGTTCCTTCTCCTGGAAGTTTCCCACACTATAAAAGGGAGGCTAGGCGCCCCCAGTTCAGCACACCATCCCGGTAATCTCTCCACCTTCCCCACTACCCATGATCTCGCACACATTCCGCCATTTTCGCAGATGGATCGTCTCCGCTCCTCCGTCGGCAAGTTGGGCAAGAGGCTACATTGGGGAAGCAGTTCCGGCGGCAGCGGTGAGTCGAGCGATGACTCCTCGGCGAGGGGTGGCTCTGACGCTCACGCTGACATGTCAGTGGGAGGTGCATCCACCGGCTAGGTGGCGACGACATACGAGATCCGAGCCCGCCACTCCGTCTCCGGCGCGTCCCTTCCAATGGGGCGTGCTAGGAGAAACCAAACGGCAGCAAGTCGTGGGGTTCCCACATCACCACCACCGCCGGCATTCATGCCACGCACGGTGGAGGAGGGCTTCACCCTCCTGAGCGCGGAGGAACAGCGGCACTACCTCGCGATGAGGGGAAGGTTCGTCCCTAACTTCGACTTGGACGAGACCTTCCTCACCTCGATCGGCCTGTGGGAGGACTTAAGGAGGATGCTAGACAACCTCGGCTGGGTGGAAATCCACCTCCTCCCCATGGATTACAACCTCGACGTCGTCACCGAGGTTGCCTCTACGATGAGGCTTGACACCGTCAAAGACGGCAGCGAGGCCGTCAACTTCCGTGTCCATGACATCAGCTACACGGTGACCATGGAGGCGGCAGCTCAAGCCTTTGGCTTCGACGCCAACGCCGACATCGCCGGCATCTTGAGACGTTGGGAGTTGGACTCTTTTTGGAGGCGGATCTCGTTCGTAGAAGATATGAAGCGCGGCAACATCCGCAAGCCGACCATTCAAGTCTTCCATCGGTGGTTGGTGGCACGCATAGGAGACATGGTCGACTTCAGCAACATCACCGATGCGGACTTGCGGTGGCTCTTCAACGCCATCGTGAGTCCGTCTCATTGCAACCCCATGTCGGTGATGGTGCGGGGTTGGCTCGACAAGAGGGGCAAGGCAAGCAAGAAGTTGGCCTTCAGGCCTATCTTCAACGCCTAGCAGCCCTCGTCTGCGACAGCAACGGACCGGGAGGACACGATGACAAGTGGGAGTGCGCGACGGAGATCGGCGAGAATATGACTCCTGGAACTATTGTCACGGAAAGTGTTCGCGCCGGCTTGTCGACGGCACCAACGTCAAGCTCCCGTGTGCCGAGCTAGGAGTTTTCCTCCCTCGCAAGCTGGAGGGAGGAAATTGGCTTGAGGAAGGTCTCCTGGAGGGGGGCCGAGTTCCCAAGGACCGCTGTGGGTGGGTTCGATAGTCGGACACATCGACAGCAGCCGGCGGCGAGTGGGACTCCTGGGGGTCACGCCAGGAGCCTCAACAGTACCAGTCAGGGTGGAGCGATGCAGCGGGCGGTTCACAGCCCTCTGCACCGGTCGGCGCAGGCGACGTGCCGATCGGCGCACCCTACTTCAGCGCGGGCATCGACTACAGGTACCAAGGGCGTGTACCAATGGTGCCTCCTGTGCCCGGTGCAGACTTTTTCGTGCCCATGCAGGGGTACCTCGACAACAACATGCACTACATCGAGTGCGTGGAGGAAGCCACGTCCCAATGGAGGGACAACCACGATGCGATGGTGGAGGAGTTCGAGCGACTCAAGGCACGGTGCTATGGCTTCGATCAGCCACCGCCTCCACTTTCGGATGACTAGAGTGCCTAGGAGTTGACACGTGTATCAGTTTCCCGGTTTGCGTTTTCTTTTATCTTTTGCAATTTTTTTTCTTTATTTGCTTATATGTGTGTGAGCAGGTTGGGAAACCATGTATCGGGTGTGTTTACTTTCATGCAAGTGTGTTAGTAGTAGTTTTATTTTCATGCAAGTGTGTTAGTAGTAGTTTTATTTTCATGCAAGTGTGTTAGTAGTAGTTTTATTTTCATGCAAGTGTGTGCAAAAATCATCACCATGTATTCGAGTTTTGATCTTAATATAATGGTGGCAGTTATGCTCTTTTAGGAGAATTGAATTATTTATTCTTTCTTGAACAGTGTTGATGAAGATCAAATAATGTTGAGCAATAAAATTTCGAACTTACACTTAATGATTATTCGGCAAATACGTCTTATGTGGAGCAATTTTGAGTACCCATATGCTTCATTTGTGTAGCCTTGAATTACTAATGCAAAAATTCAATTCCGCTGAGTACACTACCATAAACCCAAAACATCTTGTTGAGTATCATTCCTTGACCACATCCTATATTTCTGGCTATATTTAATTCTTGAATGAATGTTGAAGCCACACAAATCAAATACCAACAAATGTTGGTGAATTTGGGTTGAGAGCCGATTGGCACAGCAGAAAAAAAAAAAGAGAAAAGCTCTGCTGTTTGCTAAGGGACTAGCAAAATTTTAAGTGTGGGGGGATGGCATATGACATGCTTATTCTCGAAAATCATTCTAATATAGCCATGAATCATTCCAACTATGTGCAATCTACCAAGATCAAATTTTTGCTATGCACATGTCCACATATCCAAAGTGTGAGTCCTTTCTTAAATTTTTCTTTCTTAATGGCCATCTTGATAAGTTTCTATAATTCCAACGAAGAATAATCTCCAAGGTTTATAATATATTATTGATTTATGTTTGCAATCCTTGAATTACCTCACCTAGCTACTCATATAAACCTTACCCTAATATTATTTGATCATTATGATGTAGAATATAGGTTGAGTGATTTGAAAGATGAGTTGTTGCCTTGGATTATTTGGAAGATAGATTCTCTTTGTTCACAACATTCTTTTAAGTGATTTTCATGTGTGGAAAAGTTATAATTTATGAGTTGGACATGATCTTTTGCTTTTGGGAGAACTTTAAGCTTTATGCTCATATTTGAACTATTTTGCTGAATACCAATATGAAATACACCACAATAGAACAATGCTCAACATTTGCTGATTTGAGATATCTTTTATGATAGAAAGACTATGTTTTTTGATTTTTCTTTCTTTTACTTTACTCGGGACGAGCAAAGGTTTAAATGTGGGGGAACTATTGGCACTTCCCAAGTGCCCCTTTTATATGTGAATATTACCCCAATTAGAGCATAATTGATACTAATTTAGGCCACTTACCTGTGATATTGTCTATATATTTGTATATGCGTTGTTTTAGAGCTTTATTGCAGAAACAGGTAAAATTGATGATTAATGTGATGATGGAGAGGACAGGAGTCTAGAACCGAAGAAGCCTAGTGCGCCGATCGGCGCAGTCCATGAGCCGATCGGCGCAAGGGTGTTTTGGCCCACAGAAGTGACCGAGGCCCATTCCATATGTTTATGGAAGTTTATCTGCGCAAGACATTTGATAATATTTGTCTAGAAAATTTATGGAACTTCAACAAGATTTATGGAACTTCAAGATCTCAACGTGCAGTACAATACTTTATCTCGAAGGAAAAGGCCCACATGGCAACTGCGGATAATGAGGACATCACTCCTATGGATACACACAACACTCCTCCAAATCTGGACTTGCAAGGTCCAATGACTAGAGCTCGTGCACGACGACTAAATTTAGAGGTGAGCTCGTTCCTACGTTCTTCGCTATATGTTACTTTTGAGAATGGTTTGCTACCTAATGATTATTCTATGATTAGAAACCATGGATAGAACTAGGAGATGATGGGAGAAGGAGTTGGGAACGTGGAGGACCAGCAAGGGCTTGGAAGCCAAAGTGGAGGCCCAATCAAAACTGACTTCGAGTCTGTTTCGGGGCCCAGGACCAGTCTGCACTAAAACAGTCGCCCAGGACGCATACGGACTCGGATTTGGACGTTCTACATATGCACGGAAAGATAAGGAGAAGACCTTTCCAATGCCGCCAGCCTCATGTCAAAATTCATCTGGAGTCATCGGGAATCGTCAAAACAAGAGAGAGTCCAGAATCTGTGTCGGTGCTGCGTCGCCTATTTTTGGCCTTTGGGCTTTGTATCTAGTTGAGCCCAATTAGGGGCGCGTCCAGAGGGTCTTGCACGACCCTAGGGTCTTTATATACAGCCACTGCCGCACCATTAGGGTTCGGGTTTTGCTTAGATCAATTCTGTTCATAAACAGTTTGGCCGTTCATCGGTTTGTGAGACCCCAACTTCAAGAGTTTAATCATACATCTACAATTGTGTTGCATTCTTCGTTGTTCTTGCTTGTGTTCTTGATTCGCAGGCAGGGATTAGCCTTCTCGGCGAGGTCAATCGTCTTTGGACGGTTGATAACCAGAGGAGACGTCGTGCTGCGATTGCGGGGTTTAGAACGTGCTGTTCTGAAGCCGGACCGATTTGTGTGTCGCCTCCGATCAAATCAACTTACCAAGAACCTTTCGAAAGATCGGGAACCCTTGTTCACATCAGCAGAAGACAGAAGAACCGACTCGGAGAAGAATCCAGAGAAGACACGACTTGCGCCAATCAGTGGAACCCCTATAAATACTTGTAAACCCTGGCCGTAGAGAGAGGAGGCGACAGAGGGACACCAGATCCGTGAGTTAGAGCCACCAGGGCTTGCCCCGTTAGAATAGATCTCTAGTTGAGTTTCAAGAACCATTGGAGTTAAGAGTTGATCCGTCAAGGTACGCCATCTCGACGGGGATGAATCTTACTCTATGTATCTCAAGAATGATTGAATATGTTGATGATGGTTTTGGTGATTTATCTATCTTGATTCTATAATCATGCATGTGCTTATTATAATTGCTTAGTTCTAGGCTATGTAAGTAGATATTATCTTGATCGTGGTGATTAGGATAGTATTCGGACAATGTATTGATTATGGTTGCTTGATGATGCTAGTAGTGTAGTTTAGCGGTGACAGCACTAAGCCTGCGCAGCACTATTGGATAGTTGAGTAGGGTAAGATACTCGCGTGATTAAGGGTTTCCTCTCGGCAGTGATAAATCGGGAGCCGCTCGGAAAGCAGGGTGGTCTTATTCATTATAGGTTTTCATTGATCTATGTAATTACCTATTATGATGCTATTCAATTAGACTTTCTGGTTACGATCTCACTAGTAGATATCTGGCTACTCACTTAATAGAATAGGCATACAAGATCTGGCGCACTTTGGCTTAGATTCACTAATGTGTCGATCGGCTCAACTTCTGCGCCGATCGGCGGAACAATAGATTTACTATCTGGCACACTTTGGCTTAAATTCACCAGTGTGCTGATCGGCTCAACTCCTGCGCCGATCGGCGCAATAACAGATTTACTGTCTGGTGCACCTTTGCGCTGGCCAGTCTCCCCCCTTCATGCAACCTGATTTTGATAGTAGCCTTGACTAGATCTTTTACTGTTAACTTTATTTAATAATCCCTAAGGTCCCAGTGGATTCGATAAACCTTGGAATACTCAATTCAAAGGAAAAGTGCTACAATCATACACCGTCCTCTTACGGTATATAAGTGGATGCATAGATACGACCAACAGGGTACACATCTCCGTACTGCTCCGTCTTCGCAATACCTATACAAGTATGGGTCGGCCGATATAAATTTTCTCATTTCACTCTTAACTCTTTTCCTTGTGTTCTTGTTCATCAGATCAGTTTGTCCGTTAAAATCTTTGATAATATCCATCATCCAATTCTCTCTATGATCAAATGCGGCAAACAACAGCTCTTGTCGTATTTCATCTCTTATCGGCTCAGTTGATGATGATTCAAGACAAGATAAATGATCTGCTACAGAATTTTCTACTCCTTTCTTATCTCTTTTCTCCAAATCAAATTCTTGCAGCATCAATACCCATCGCATTAACCGAGGCTTAGACTCCTTCTTTGAAACCAAGTATCTTATAGCAGCATGATCAGTATATACAATCACCTTAGAATTTAGAATGTAGGATCTAAACTTCTCAAAAGCAAATAAAACAGCTAACATCTCTTTCTCAGTTGTTGTATAATTGATCTGCGCCTCATTCAAAGTTTTGCTAGCATAATAAATAGCATGCACTTTACCTTCCTTCCGTTGTCCAAGAACAGCTCCAACTGCATAGTCACTTGCATCACACATAATTTCAAAAGGTAAACTCCAATCAGGTGGCTGCATAATGGGTGCATAGCATAGAGCTTCCTTTAATCTTCTGAAGGCCAAGAGTCTTTCCTCGTCCATGACAAAGTTCTGTATCTTGCTTTAACAATTCTGTCAGGGGTTTAGCAATCTTCGAATAATCCTTAACAAATCTGCGATAGAAGTTGGCATGTCCAAGAAAACTCCTCAAAGTTGTAAGATCAGTAGGGGGAGGTAATTTCTCAACGGTAGATACCTTTGCCTTATCAACCTCTATCCCTCTTTTAGATATGACATGACCAAGTACTATCCCTTATGTTACCATGAAGTGACACTTCTCCCAATTAAGAACTAAGTCGCATTCAACCCACCTTTTCAAAACCTTCTCCAAATTCTCCAAACAGCTATCAAAATCAGCACCATGCACGGAGAAGTCATCCATAAATACCTCCATAATATCTTCTATGAATTCAGCGAATATTGCATTCATGCATCTTTGAAATGTTGCAGGCGCGTTGCAAAGACCAAATGGCATCCTTCTATATCCATATGTCCCAAAAGGGCAAGTAAAAGTAGTTTTCTGCTGATCTTCTGGTCTTACCAGTATTTGAAAGAAACCACTATATCCATCCAAATAATAAAAGTATGAATTCCTTTCTAACGTTTCAAGCATCTCGTCAATGAACAGAAGAGGATAGTGATCTTTCTTCGTCACTTTGTTCAAACTTCTATAATCTATGCACATTCTCCATCCAGTTACAGTCCTTTGAGGGATCAACTCATTGTTCTTGTTAGGCACTACTGTCAACCCTCCTTTCTTGGGTACACAATGCACTGGACTAACCCATTCACTATCAGGAACAGGGTAGATCATACCTGCATTAACCAGCTTCAAAATCTCCTTTCTAACCACTGGCTTCATTGATTTCTTCAACCTTCGCATCCCTTCAACCACTGGTTTAGTATTCTCCTCCAAGTTAATCTTGTGGGTGCAAAATGCGGGGCTGATTCCCTTGATGTCATCCAATGTGTAACCAATGGCTTTCTTATACCTTTTGAGCATAGCAAGAAGCCTCTCTGTTTCTTCTTTTGTTAGGGCGTTGTTCACAATAACTGGATATGTTCTATTCTTTCCTAGATATTCATAGTGTAGCTCCTTCGGAAGTTCCTTCTGTTCCACTTCTGGCGCTTCATCTGGATCCAGCTCCCCGAGAGGTTTAAAATTAGGATTTTCTAGGTTGAGCCGATTGGCGCGAGGGTCGCGCCGATCGGCGCTGGCAGTATACTTGTCAGTTCCACGCATGATGTGGTCCAGTGGGTCTCCCATATCCATCCTTAACCTCTCGTCTTCCTCTGGGTAGAATTCCTGATAGTAAGAAGAGTCTTGAGGAGACGGATCATTAAATTGAAATCGCACTTCTTCCTCTCCCAGGTGTAGCGTAATTTGACCTTTCCTAGCATCCAGAACAGCTTGTACTAATCTTAAGAATGGCCTTCCCAGAATGATATCTTCAATCCCAGTTTCTTTATTGTCTAGAACAAAGAAATCTACCGACATTGTTTTCGAGCTGATCTCAATTTCGACATTCTTGATCACTCCTAGTGGCTTGGTCTTCCTACCATCCGCCATGATCAGCTCAAGTTCAGTCCCCATCAGCCGCTGTTGAGTTCCATAAGGCATGCTCATGAATGCATCGTAAGTCATCAAGCTGACACGGAAACTAAAGTCACACAAGGCTTTCGGAAATTTCTTCTCTGATATATCACATGGTATGTACAGTTCTTCTCTTTCCTCTTCAGTGAGACCTACAACATACACACCACATAATCCTTCGTAGGGGGATGGCTCAAAGCAACTGTCTAGCAATCTCTTCGCTTGTTTCACCACTGTTCCATCAAGCTCTATATCATCCTTGTAAAGCTTCCCTAAAACTCTCCCAATAATCTCTTGATCGAAAACTTCTGACTTGAGGCGATTACTTGGGAAATTATACTCAATTCCGGCTTCGGAGGCGTCTTGCGGACTGATGGATCTTCTCATATTGAGCAACTCGTGCGAAAAATCAATGGGAATCCAGTCCATCGGCTTAAATTCGTCAAGTGGTTTAGCATTCGCCAATGTTCTATCCCCCTTTGGTTTAGCAAAGTTCCCTTCAAATTCCATCAGGTGGTTGTCCAGAATCACAGCTTCTATCTTGGTATATTCCTTGCTACTTGACGGAGTCATCAGGGTGATCGGTTCTCCTGTCGTCGTGACTACGCCGATCGGCTCAGAGACTGCGCCGATCGGCGCACACGTCAGATCCACAGATGCGGGTCCGATAGGCTTTATTTCTTCGAATTGCTCCGAAGTAATCATTGATCTACTCTCGGACTTCAAGATCTGTTCAGCTGGCGACTCTTCCTTTTGCATAACTTCTGAGCATTACCGATTTGGTTCTAGATAATCTTCCCAATGCTTGTGCAAAGTTTCATTCTCGACAATTTTGCCTAACAATTCAATTCCTACCTTGGCTGTCAATCTCAGAAAACTTCCTCCGGCCGATCCGTCCAAATGCATCCTCGATGCCTTGTTTATGGCCATGTAGAAGGTTTGAGCGCACATATTCTCATCAATGCCAAGGTCAGGTCCTTGTTTCAACAATGTTTGAAACGGGCGTCCAGGCTTCCACGAGAAATTCTTCATCTTCTTGTATGAAGTTCACCACTTCTCTTCTCAACTTCTGCACCTTTGGCAAAGGAAAATAGTGGAGACAAAAATTTCCAACTAACTCACTCTACTTACCTTTTGCTTCTCGAGATGCTACCTTGTGCCACTCTTTGGCTTTTCCTCCCAAAGAGAATGGGAAAAGCAGCCACCTGTAAAGATCCCGAGGCACTCCTTCATGATGGAATGTTTGGCAAAGTGCCTCCAAATCTTGTAAGTGAGTATACGGGTTCTCCTCTTTTGCTTCAAAGAACTTGTTTGCTTCAGCTATGCTAATGATAATGGGGTTCAACACATACGAGGAGGCCGTGGCCTTCTCATCTAAGGATTGAGGCACCAGCACGTCTGGAGATGGTAGAGAAAATTCCCTGAGCATCAGAGAAGGTCCTGTCGTACTCATCCTGAAAATTCACACAAAACACAAAAACAAAAATAACTAGAAAAGAGAGGATTAGATGTTAGTAAAATATTAATAGTAAAAGAACTGGCTTGCTCCCCGGCAACGGCGCCAGAAAAAGGGCTTGTTGGTCGTAATTACGCACCCACTTCTATACCGCAAGAGGACGGTGTACAGTTGTAGCTCTTTTTCCCTCAGAGTATTCCAAGGATATCGAATCCATAGGGAATGAGCGGAACTTATACTATTAAAGGGTTACTAACAAATTGCAATGGTTTGATTGATGTGAATGATGACGGTGAGAAAGTGGAAGGTGAATGTTATTGAAGAGGTAACAGGATGATGAAGGATTCTCTCCTTAGGATTGGTTCACTAGCATGCAACCTTATTCTTATCAACTCGAGTGATGACTCTAATATTCTACAAGACATGGTAGTTTCGTTCACCCCGGCTGTCACTACAGAGGCTATTAGCTCCCCACTAGTTTCTTGCACTATGTAATGGGCAAAAGTGTATTGGCCGATACACTAATGAAAGGGATAGATAGATGTGCAATAAAGTTCATCACATAGATTAAATTCATCGAGAGAGTATCAACAAGTATGAGAGTTACATGACCAGATCCCCGCACCAGAGAAGAGAATATGAGACTACTCACTCATCCTTCCGCTAGACATAGCAGAGGGGGGAGAAATAGCGCTAGAACGCGCACGAGCCGATCGGCTCAAGCGTTGCGCCGATCGGCGTGACCTCCCTTCTGGTGGATCTCATCGGTGTAGACGAACCTCCGCCGCCAATATCCTGGAACCCTAGTTTTAATAATTGATTCTCGTGATCGCCGTCTCTCTCGGTTCCCTCTTGGCTCTTGATAATTATCTTCCTTTTATACTCGACGGGATTAGGTCAACTTCCACTGACTCTAACTCATACTGGGCTGGGCCTTCGTCTTTCCTGGATCGGATCGTGTTTCCGTCATCTTTTCCTCCTGCGCCGATCGGCGCAAGCGTCACGCTGATCGGCGCGGCTCCGCATCTAGCCCATCTTCGTTACTCTTCAGCTCTTTATCCATAATTGCCCTGTTTTACACCTATTTTTTACGATTGCATCCAAAACAGAACAACTACAAATATATGCAAATATGGGGTTAATTGTTAGTCCAAACCACTAAATTAAGACGCAAAACATTCCTTATTGGTAGATAAAATGGGCATCTAGAAACCACCAATAGCCTCCCTCGAGAACTTGCCAGACTCCCCGAGCCGACACGGACGCTCACTAGCGATGCCCCTTTCACCGGCGGGCTCAAACCGGGTACAAACGTGTGACGGCCTTCATTACCGATCACAATAGGCACGATCATTGAAACCTAACCGGTCTAGGTCTCACTATGGACCAAGAGTAACAACCTAGATCACACCCTCAAGGACACCCTAGCCTTAGATGTGCATCAATGCTCAAGTTACTCTCACTAGCACTCTCAAGATATGCAATATCTCCTCCTAGTGCTCTCCTCTTTTGCTCTTGGCTCTCACCAAATGGTCTAAGCAATTCCACTGGCCAGGAGTGGTCTCCAAGACCCTAGCAACAAAGTTATATAGGCTTCCAACTTCCAACTAGCCGTTGCTCCATGAAGTTGCCTTTTTAGACCCTAATGACCGGACAGTCCGGTCACTGCCAGACCGGACCGTCCGGTCTCTCTGGAACGGCTCCCAGAGCCCTTGGCTGCTCTGTCCCGACTAAACTCCTGTTCTGACCAGACCATCCGGTCAGCTGATGGACCATCCGGTCCGACTTTCTCTCTCGAGTCTAGAAATTTTCTTGGCGCTGCTTCCTCTCTGCCCTGTGTGGAGCCACATAGACCAGACCATCCGGTCTGTAGACCGCATCGTCCGATCACTACAGCTCCCAACATAGACAGATTCCTCACTGCCCGCTATAAGTTCCAGACAAATCCACTTAGTGACAATACAGTCCGGTCTCCACTGATCCCTCTGTCCGGTCACTTCGTCCATAAGCTGAAACTCTTCGTCCTCGCTAGACTTTGTTTCCCGGCTTCTCTGGACAGCTCCTTGGCTTCTCCACTGTCATCTAGTGCCTGTGATTTAACTGAGCATCCATGCACATCACCAACTAGTGTGACCTAAAAGACATGACCTAGACCCCTTTGATAGTTTGTTTTTTTCTATAGACTCAAAGCCCTAACAACTAGACAAATGTTCTGAACATTTGCTCTATAGCTTGTCCTTAGCTTTGATCCATCTCCATCAACCCTTGGACTCCATCAAGCTCATCAAGCCTCCATGCTCGTGGTCATTGTCATTCATCACCAAGGCAACCATCATCCATATGATTTGTAGTAGAGTTCAGAGATGATATTTGTATAGACAACACTCGTGTAGATATTAGCCCACAATTTCATAGTTATCATCTATCACCAAAACATTCATATCTTGGGGATTCAATCATCAATGGTCATGAAGCTTACACATGGGAATCCAAGGTACAATGGCATCGGATTGGAGAGTTGACGTAAAGACTGGATCGGCAGCTTGTCCATTAAGTATCTACATTATGCCTATTTGAATATGCTCTTCAAAAGCATATTGTTCTCCTTCTTCTTGATGTAGTCCTGCCTGTTGGGCATTGGGATGATCATTCTGTGGCAGTCCCTCTTCTGGATTGATTAGCTCGTCCTCATTTATCTCTGCATGTAAGAAGTTTGGCAGGTGGTGTTCCTAAACGACAACCGACAATCCTAGTAGCTCAAATTGCTCATCATCATTACTGTCAACCATTTCATTTACATCGGGAAATCCTGCAGCTTGGTTAATAGTGATTGTTGACTGATCTGAGTGATCATTAATATTAGTGCTCTCCTGGTCTGAAGGTATCATCTCTTCATCCCCAACCATATCCTCCTATACCTGAAAAACCTAAACATGGAGATCAATTCCATTGCCCTCTTCATTGTTTACATCATTGTTCAAATCCATATGTGCTTCTTCTGGTGCCCCCGTCTAGATCCATTGTCCCCAACCTCCTTCATTCATGGATTGCTGATCATTTTATCCTGCTGCTGTCCCTGAAAGGGTGGTTGCCCCATCTGACCAAACCCAAAGAAATCAAAAGGGGCATTGTTATCATTTCCCTCTTGTGAGAAAGGGTCTTCATCTGCTGGTAAAGCACCAAGTAGTTCCTGTTGGATTATCTCACATTGAATGGTCCATGACTCCCCTTGAAATCCTTCTCCCTCTATAAAAACAATGAACTCAGGGATCTTCTCTAGGTCAATTACACGGACTCTCAGAATCAATCTAGCAAGATTTCCAAAATCCCTTTCCCAAGAGATCATGTGACCAAAAGAAGCAATTGCATTTCAAGACTTTGGTTATCCGAGAAGTCGATTAGGAAGCCTAAAAGCATCAACCAGCATTCTATGTTGAAGTTTAAAGCATGCCAGTTTCTACCCTGATTATGCTTAACAAAGATAAATTCCAGACCACCATGATGATGTGCACCAATATGAACCATTCCATCTCTGTCGTGAACATACTCAAAGCGGACATATGCCTGACTTAGGTGACAAGGTTTTACATCCTTGGCATTGGATCAATGGTGACGATCCTGAAGTCTTCATTTGGGGCCGGGGACGAACCACCACCACATGAGTGACTGGTACTCTGTTCTGAACTGATATGCATTGGATGCCCTCCGGCATGAAAGGTTCTGGATTGTATCTCTTGAATGCCATTGGAGTGCACTGTGTTGGAAGCTGAGGCAGCGAGTGTGACACCCCACTCTCCGGGGCGTCCTGTGCATCCTGTACCAATCCCTGGATCAGTAGTTGGTATGCAGAATTAGATTATCTCAAATCCATATAGTACTAAAATACGAGAAAATACAGATGACTTACCAAAGATGGCTATGTTACAATCAGACAATGCAACGAAAATTTGGGCGTGGAAGACTGGTTCACTTCAATTCGTCACATCACTTCTTTCCACAGGCGGACTTGAGCATACGACAAAACCCTACTACTTTTACTCTTCGGGAGTTCGTTCACTAAAACCATAAATAGCAAACCGTGAGTACATAAGGTACTCAGCAAGCACTAACACTTCTCAAGGGAAAAATCATACAGTGAGGCTATAGCAAGGATGTAGGCCAGGGTTTAATATTTGCGCTAGCAACTAAGCAGGCGGGGTTCACTAAGAATAGATTTCAAGAAAAGAGGAGACCTGTCAATATTTTAGTAAGTTGGCCCTCGAGGGAGTATAAACCATTCCCACCAGTTCCCATAGTTTTAAAAGGAATGGATTTCCATATCCAAACCTTGCACTTTCAAAACACGGGTATCACATGACCCACTCATACATTGAGGAGATTGGCTAGTCAATGAGAGCCTAATGATTGGTGCGCCATGACTAGTGACAACGGACATCCGAGTGAATTAGGGTTAATTCTGCAGAGCTTAGTACGTTGTACCCACAGGCTATGTGCTTTTTATCCTCGGAAACACATAACGCTTCTACTTCACCCAGGCATGCCCACAAGTCCACCATGGAGCTCAGGGGTTCCACCACAATGACACACAGTCATATCACCATCGATGACATACAGTCATATCACCACAACAAAGGCACACAACCAACAATTTTGCCAAGTACTGGACTTATCATCATTTCACCGCATCGATCCTTGAGTCTGTTTCTACTTCACTGGGTGATACTTCCTTGTTGCGTTACCTAGGATCCGCGTTAGTCCTGCCCATACAGGTTCTGTGTCATACTGAAAATCTCACCAAGTTGAGGTCTTGCTATCGGTTCCTAAGTGGCCGGGCAAGCACTCATCCACGACAGGTGGATCTACACCGAATACACCATCACCAAGTACTCTGCACCAGTACCAAGGAGTCTCGCCCTCGACCAAGTACATCCAACCCAGCTTCACCATCATATAGTTGGTTTAACACCCATCCACACCGTACTTACACGTACACCATCACACACGTTTTCACCCATTTTTGAAATAGAGGTATGTAGTATGGTGTTGCGATGAACCTCATCGCGAGGTTCCTGAGCGCTTCTAAGCATAGCAGCATTCCGTACATTAGGCGTCTAATGTCGGTTTCTGTGGAGCTTACGGGGTGGTAGGGTAAGGCATACATGGAGGGGTTGTGGTAACAACAATGGAATTACCGATACTCAAGTAGGTAGCAATCATGCAAGCAAGTCACACAATAGTAGTCAAGAGAGCATGCAATATAGAGTAGGCTCTAAGTAGGTTTTCTAGACTACTGTGATAGAATCAATATGATCAAGGGGAATGTTAGAGCTTGCCTGGTATCGCTATATCCTTAACGTCGTGGTTTACATCGCTTTGCATAACGGTGTCGGAGTCCGTCTTGAGACTTGGGCCTTCGGGCTTCGTCTATAGCATCGGGCTCCTCAGGTTCTCCGCGTGCTACGATACGTGACGCTAGCGTGAAGGAAAAATAAAATAAATAAGAAACAACCAACACTCCGATTAAAACTCTAGATAGGTTATTTGAGGTTTGGTGTATATCAGTGGGATTATAGGTAAGTTGGGTCTTAGAAGGCTGACGGCGGAAGAATCGGTGGAAACGGAGTTCGGGTGGTGAAGATATGGTGTTTGGGGGGGGGGGGGGGGGACAAGGGAAATATCATGGTGGAAACATAAATATGATGGGTGGGAAAAGATTCCTCGTGTCGGGACGATCGCGTGAGCGTGAGAATCACCCGAAACGGAGCTACGGTTTAAAAGATATGATTTTTGGAAGGTCTGGGGGCTTATTTGTAATTTTCATAAGGTCATGGGGACCTATTTGTAATTACAAAAATATCAGGAGCTTGATTGTAAAAATTGCGGGGGCTACAATATAATTACAGAAAGTTTAGGGGTCCTTGTGTAAAAGATTTGGGCTGAAACAAAATTAAAATAAAGATCAGGAAACTTTTTGCAAAAAGACAAGGACAAGAGATTTTCTGGTATTTCATAAATTATTTTTGTATTGGAAATTCCGTAGACCAGGTCCGTGGCTCTGCGGACTGGGCTTATGGGTTTGTGGTAGACCAGAGGGGCTAGATTGCAAATGTGCACACTAGTGTAGGAAGTGGGTCGATTTATGAAAGAAAGGAGGGCCAATTTGCAAATCTGCCATTGACTCACGTGGAACAGAAGGATCGCTTTCTTCCTTGGGCGCCTGCCATGGGAGGGCTCTGGAGCTCGGCCGCGCGCCCAGGGAGAGGGGGAAAGGTGGCTGGCGGTTTGGGGAAAGGAGGGGCAAGAACCTCGCGTACCCGCAGAGGAAGGAAGAAGAGGGAGAGAGGCAAAGGGACGGCAGCAATTTGGGGGTCTCTGGCCATAAACGAAGCTCCGGGAACAAGGGGAAAAAGCTCGGATTGCGGGTGGCTTGGAGAGGGAGAGGAGAAGGGGAAGGCACCGGTGCGAAGAGAGGATCGTCGCGCGTCCGTTTTATAGGCGCGGAGGGGGAGAGCTGACGGTGGTGAGCCACCGGGAGGTGAGCGGAGCTCGAGCTCGCCATTAATGGCGGCACTGTGCACGCGCGTGGAACGCGTGCGCGCGTCGGATAACGAGGGCGGCGTGTCGTGGAGCGGGGGAGGCGAGACGTGGAGCTGAGTACAAGGCAGGCGGGGTCGGTGGTCGGGCGAGGTGACCCGACGGCCCTGTGCAATGGTGTTTTGCCATTCATGGCGGTTAGGTGCTCGGTGGCTAGTGTTGCGGAGCGGGGAAAAGAAGGCACATGGATCGCGTGGAGAGGAGGAGGAAGCGTCTCCGACGCGGTGCATAACGCACAGGGCTGCCGCTCGGTGCTGGGGTGCATGCGGTCGAACGGGAGCAGTGGAGATGTCCGTCTGGAGGAAGAAGACGATAGGGGAGGGAGAAAAGAAAAGGGGCAGCGCTCTGGCAGGCCGAATGGTGGCGTGCAGCCCAGGAGAGGAAGGAGAGCGCACTGGGCCTGGGCGGCATCTGGCTCAAGAGGGAGGGAAGGAGCAGGGCAAGGGGGCGCGCTGGGCCAGTGGGTGGCGCGCGGCCCAGAAGGGAAGAGGAGGGGGAAGGCCAGGCTGGGCCGAGGAGAGGAGGCGGGTTAGGCCGGAGCAACGGGGACAGGAAGGAATTCGGCCCGAGGGGGGTTTAAATGGCTTAAGAGTTTTAAATCGGAGCAACATTTAAAAATAAAGAGGAGCAAAAAATAAACAATCACACACTTCAACAAGGTTCATTTTATTTGTTCCATAAATTTTTATTTCCTAATTTCTCTTGTTTAAGTATTTGGCGAGATTTTATTATTTTTTTAAAAAATCATGAAATCGTATTAACTTGAAAATTAAATTTCGCCGCGATTTCTTCTAATTAATTTAGTATTAAATTTTCGGGGTGTTACAGAGGCCCGAAGTGAGAGCTGGGTAAACTTTACTTGATTTATTTGGTAAAATAGGATTTTTCGTACCAGAAGCAGAAGGTGGAGCGTCACTCGGGATTTCACCCAGGAGGACATGAAAAAAATCCCGAAAACTGGGGAATGTTGGACAACCACTTACAGAGGGCCCATTTGTCATAGGCTGCTTCATCTTGAACCAGTATTGCTGTCCCGCCACAAAATTAGAACTTCTAAAAGTGTCTGTAGGCTGCAAAGGAGGAGTAAATCCCTCTTGAGCTGGAGGATTAGTGCAGTTGACAGAAATGTGACCAAACTTGAGACAAACACGATATTTAATGGGTCGATGACAATGCACCGAGTTATGGCCTGAGAGGAGACAGTGGTGACACATGAGTATATGCGGCCCTAAACTATTATCACTTATTCCAGCCTGCTCCATTGATTTTGTATCTTTATTCGGGAATTTGAATTTTGAAGCTGCAAATTAATAGGAGCAGGATTCCTGCTTACCATTTTAGCCGTGTTCTTAGCCTCATCCACCGTGTTCTTCGCTCTCTCTGTGAAATCCAGCCAATCGAATACTGACTGTTCAGTCCAATGCAGACGACCAAAGACAGTGGTCTTGCTCCTCCACTGCTTCCTTTTGAGATTTACCGGAATTGCATTAGCTCCTGTTAATTTTGATCGAACAATTTCCGCATAAGACTGGGACAGCCTGTGCTTTATTTTAACTAGAGTCCAACAATCTTCTTCTTCTTTGTCATACTTGGAGGATTCGATGTTCCATGAGGCTCCACCTTCGCCCCATAGATGAAAAAAAGACTTTGTATTTGAGACAATCAAAGCATCTTAGGTTGTAATTATGAAATTCCACCACTTTAGAGGAGACAGAAAACCGACTCTGTCTTGTAATTTGACTGGCCTAAAATCAGCCGCCGATCCTCCTGAAGTAGCTTGAAGAATGAGACCCACAGATTTGACAGAGAAACAAAAAGCACGTCTTCCAAAAGCTGCCACAAGAAAGAATTCCCTTCGCCCAGCAGTACAACTAAAATTGATTGGGAGTCCAAAGCGTTCCCAAATTGCCTTTCGAACTCCAGAGCGAAGTCTTTGATCTAAATCTAGAAAGACAGGGGGCTTACCTGGATGAGTTGAACCAGAAGGAGGAGATGCACGGTCAACTCAGGATCTTCCATGGAAGGATTGGGAGATTGCCTTGGGAGACGAGGCGGAGGACATGGCTACGTCGAGCTGCGCGACCAGTGATCATCGCGGCTAGCTGCTCCACGGTGGTAGGAGTTTCTTCTTCCTCGGTTTATTTCATCATCGACCGCCGTGCCCTCAACCCCCGCACCCTCCGTCGCTGTCTCGGGTGACATCGCCGTCGACATTATTGGCATTCTGGCATCTTGGCTCGCCGTGTTACCTGCACCCGCCACCGCCCCCTACCATATTCTATGGCATGTCACCCCGCCGCTGAGCTTGCTCACCGCCGTCATGCCGCCCACAGCTACGACGGCTCCACCGCTGCCTCGTTGCACTGACATTAATGTTCGCGCCGACCACCATCCCTCGCATTCATAGATTCATCTGGTGAGTTTAGTATTATACAATACATGGTGGTTCCGCTCACTCTAGCCCTGTCACGGCGGAAGCTCATCATTCCCCACTGGTTTCTTGCACTATGTGATCTTCACAGCAAAGCCAGACGCCTAGCAGTGGTAATGGATTCATATATGGGATCATGCACAATCTCATATGGAATAAGTTCATCACACATAGACTACTTACACCGAATGAATTCATAGGAGTTGTGAGTATACATAGCTAGGTTTCCTTCCCCATGGGAGAGAATATGAAGACCACTCACTCATTCTACCAAGATCCATAAACACGGTTTGGTAGATGAGGGAATACAATGTGAGATTCATAGGTGCCGATCAGCATGGCAGTGTGCTGGTCAGCACGTCCTTTCTTCCCGGTGGTGATGATTGGTGATTTCCTCTATCGCCACCGCAACTCCTAAAAACCCTAGGTTAAGAGTTTCTCAATCGATCCTCTATCAGTTTATGATTCCTTCGCTTTATATTGTCATGCTCTGGGTCCAATTGCGTCGATACCGACTCCAAATCCTTACTGGGCCTTAATCCTGTAGAATTCATCTCCAATTGGGCCTACTCTATATGTGCCGATTGGCATGTGATCCGTGCCGAATGGCACGACCTTCCATCTTATACGACTTGGCCCAAATTCGTGGCTCCTAGTCCATAACTCCTCTGGTTTCACCTATTTCCTTCATAAAACATAGAAAGCCCGAAACTATAGATATATGCAGTATTTGAGGGTTAATTTTTAGTAAACCAATAAAATGAAGTGTGAAGCACCTTAAATATGTCTTAATAATGTGTATATAGTAAGTGCCAGTAGCTCCCCCACACTCAAATCATTGCTACTCCTCGAGCAATATCTATTTCATTCAACCAGTCACCAGCCTATTAGAAACAAAATATGAAATAAAAAATTCACAATACCTTTCATTCCGTGAGTGTCAGTCATTGCCTCAACTTGTATCCCTCCACGAAGATTTTCTCTTAGTTTGAAAACTGTCTCACCTCAACACTTGAATTAATAAAATCGTCACAAGTCTCAATGTTAAAACAAAATTTTTATTCTCCCTTTATATCATTTAGATGAAAATGCATGAATTTCAAGATTTCAATATACAACTTGTTTGTGGATCTCGGAGGGTAAATAACCAATTGAATCCGAGGGTCATCAAGGTAAAAATATGCATAATCATGCCTTCTAGAAGGGAGATACTACCAAAATGGTGAAACATGGAGGATTTATGGGATAGACAAAAGAAATAAGAAGTAAAGATAAAGAATGGAATTAAGCAAAATCGTGCAATCTGAATCTGGGCTTATCTATTTAAATATATGAACTTTCTCCTCTGACCTTTATCTTTGCCCTCTCCCTTATTTTTCTCATCGTTCTGATCTGCACGTACTATGTCGATCTGCACGTACTATGTCGAGTAATTTGTTTCTTTCTCTCTCTCTCTCTCTTTATTTCTTTCTTTTTCCTTTTTTTTGCATAAAAGGTCATCTTCCAGTTACCAGATGATTGCGCTTTTGCTTGTAGGTTGTATCAAGGAGGGGGTTAGAGAGAACAAAGACATATGTGTTTTTGGATAGAAGAGGAATATTTATGGATGGCTAGAAAGATTTATGATGAACAAAAAGAGTCTCCCTTCTAGCTTAGTCGTAATCATGAACATAAAGTTGACAAAGTTGCTTCCTATCAAAAGGTTCATATGTTGCATAATCTCTAACTCACTTGGCTAGTGTAATAGGTAAATATAGTAATCTTGATTCAATGCATCAAATCTTATGAAAGAAGTGGTTTTCACAAATCAAATAATGAGCCAAGCGACATTCAACAACTCAAGCAATTTACATGAAACAATCGTCAAAGCAAGATATAAAACATGGGGTTTTCATGTTGATTTGACAACTAATACTAACTTTATTTAAAGCATCATAAACCTTTTGACTCCATAATTTGACTAAGCACTTGCTAAACAAACTCTCACGCCACGAAATACTAAGACTCAAAACTCACAAGACTCAAAACAATCAACTCTAAAAGTAGAGGTGATCCTCCCCACACTCAAAACTTGCAATGACCTCATTGCAGAAGAGAAACACCTAAACTTACATGCAATTCCTTCTCAATATGCGAAAGATTTTCCTAATATTTTGATTTAGAAAAGTGTAATATGACTCAATCATATCCGCCATGTCTTGAAGTTATCAATGAACATCTTCAATATTATGGTGACATCTATAGCAACAATTCGGAGCATTAGGACCATGACTCGCAGTAGGACCATGACTCGCAGGACGAGAATTAGAGGCTGCATTCTGTCCAAGTGCCGATCGACACGCTGTTGTTGCCGATCAGCACCGCTCTTGGTCAGCTTGATATCCCTCTTCTCTATTAACATTGTTTGTATCCTCATTCTTTCCTGATTCACCAGAAGCTTCCTCTTCCACTTCTTCTATCTGAACCTCTTCCATTGGCTCCTCTTCTTCAACTTCCTCTATTTGAACTTCTTCCATTGGCTCTTCTTCTTCAACTTTTTCTTCTATGACCTTAGTATCCGAATCACCAACTACCAATGGTGCTTCAATATCTGAAAGAGTTTCCAAACAATACAAAGATTCAGAAACGTCGCTTCCCCAATCAGAATATCTTCTCCTTGGTTTAGTACAAAGATGAACAGAATGACAAATTCCCTTTGAATCTTTGCATCTCTTTGCAGCAGGCTCATCTTCAGAAGAATCATTACTTAGGTCCACAAAAGTGGCCATCTTTAAGTCGTGCCAATTGACATCATCTCTGTGCTGATCGACATTTGGGGCAGTACCATCAAAGTAAGAGCCAAGCTCCTGTAGATTCTTCTTTCATGGATCCTCAACTTCACGAGCCTTTTTAATGCATCACAATATCTCATCATTAAGCTCACATGGTAATCTACGCCCTTTATCAACAGGAAAACCATCAACTATCACAAAATTTCTAGGGATAAACATGGGATCATCATTTATAAAATTCTCTATTTGCCGCTGATGATGCTTCCTACAAAAGAAACACTTGCATCCCTGAACTGAGGATTCTTTATGAATGCAATTCTCCTAAAAGATCTCCCAAGTCGATAGAACTCGTGGTTGGGCCTCGTGCTGATCGACCTTATGGTGCCGGTCGGCAATATCATTCTGTCGACCTTGTGGTGAGTAACTCAATATGATATTCGCTATATAATGTTGCCCAATGCGTGGTTAGAAAACAGTCCTGATCTAAGGCTCCTTTCTCTTTGGCGGAAAGCATCTTCTCAAAAGCAATAAAGTCTTGATATTTCAAAGGGCGGTCATTAGAGAGAAGGATTTCCATGGTGTACCTCTCAGAGACGGCTTGGTGTTCATCAAACACCATAGATTTACCCTTGTGGATCAGTACTTTCTTAACCTTCTTCTGAAGAGCCGCATCCATCTCCTTCTTCTTGTTGTTCTACTTGTCGAATTCTCTCTTGTACATCCATGCTTGCCGAAGTGATGAGCACACTATTGGATTTTCTTCAGTTGGGGAAACCAATCTATCTCCCTTCCATGGTAGCATGGAGGTTATGGAAGAAAGATCTCCTTCGTGCCGATCGGCACCAGAAGACTACCGACTGGCATTGTCGTCATGCCGATCGGCACTCGAGTCATGTCGATCGGCATCGCCAGGAACTCCACCAGATCCACCGCCTTGCAATGCTCTTGGGTTTAGGGTTTTACTAGAAACTCAAATGTATAGGATTGTGATGTCGAAACCGATGGTGTCCCCAAATATTTATATCCCTTGAGTTCTTTGTCATATGACACTCCAACTCATAAATATGGGAATTTCAGAGGCATATCTCAAAGGAAGGCGACTCGCTAACTCGCAACCAACTCAGACTATACCGTGCCGGTCGGCACGTGGTGTGTGCCGATCGACACACAGGAAAAACTACCTGAACCGACTCAAATAAATAAAAACACACAAAAACAAAGAAAATAAACAGATACAATTCTTTTGTTTTACGTCTTTAGGCTCGACCACCCAATTGCTCACTCAACATAATAAATATCAAAAGATTTAAGCTCAAAAGTGTTGGGTTCTAGATATACCTTTAATCGTTGCTCATTCACCGTGTATTCATTTTGTTTCCCATCCATGATGACAATAGATCCTGATGGTAAAACTTGATGAACAAGATATGGGCCATCCTATTTGCTCTTCAACTTACCTTTGCCAAATAATCAAAATCTAGAATTGAAGAGAAGTACCCTATCTCCTTCGTGGAACTCCTTTTTCAACAATTTCTTGTCATACCATCTTTTGGTCTTCTCTTTGTAAATTGCAGCGTTGTCATATGCCTTCAATCTCATCTCCTCAAGCTCGCTAATATGGATCAATTGGCATTTTGAATGTCGTACGGTAAGCCCAAAGTGTTCCATTTAGCTTATTGGACCAATCCTTTCCTTCCTTTGTCACTACCCTCTGTAGAATACTCTTTAATTGTTTATTGGATGTTTCTGCATGTTCATTGGTCTATGGATGATAAGTAGTTCCAATTCTATGCTCAATTACCATTTTTGCCAAAGCTTTGGTAAAATGACTACCATCATCTATTATAATGGCTCAAGGTACTCCGTACCAGTGAAAAATGCAATCTATGATCATTCCTTTAGATTCCCTTGTAGAGTTGACTCTACATTGCAAAGTTTCTACCCATTTTGATACATAATCCACAACAACTAGTATATATTCAAAACTATGTGAATTAACAAATGGTCCCATGAAATCCATTCCCTAGACATCAAATATATCGACTTGCAAATTATACTAAAGAGGCATAGCATTGCCACTACTCATATTTCCAACTCTTTGACATTGAGGACAAGTTGCAACTTCTAGCATCTTCGTGCATAGAAGACCAATAAAATACACTAGCCCATACTTTAGCCTTAGTTCGGAAATGTCCATAATGTCCGCCATATTCTGAAGAATGACACTTTTCAAGAATACTGAATCTTTCATTATGAGGAACACATCTTCTTCAACCCCATCTTCACAATATCAATATAAGTAAGGGCCATCCTAGATGAATTTCTGCATCTCACTCCTTGCCCTTCATGTAGCAATTCGTGTAAGATGATCCATGTTTCCTTGAAATCCGAATATGATGTCATTTATCCAATTATCTCTATTGTCATGTATCACATATAGCTGTTCCTGCTTCGTTTCATAAGCAATATGTGTTTCCTCTTCCTCAAATATATATAATACGTGATGGATGGTCGGCTACAGAGTTTTTGATTCCTTTCTTATCCCTTATTTCCAGGTCAAGTTCTTGCAAATCAAGATCCATCGAAGCAATCTTGGCTTAGCCTCCTTTTTGGAAATAAGGTATCTAATAGGAGGGTGATCCATGTAATAAATAATGATCTTAGAGTTGATAATATATGATCTAAATTTCTCGAAAGCAAATATCACCGTTAGCATTTCTTTTTCTGTAGTCATATAATTGATTTGCACTTTATTTAGAGTCTTACTAGCATAGTAGATGGCATGGAATTTACATTCTTTACGCTGTCCCAGAATTGTACCCACTGCAAAATCACTTGTATCACACATAATCTCAAAAGGCAGACTCCAATCATGTGGTTGCATAATAGGAACAGAATATAAAGCTTCTTTTGATTTTCTGAAGGCGCATAATATGTCATCATCCATCTCAAAAGGTACATCTTTTTGCGATAGTTTTGTCAATGGTATAGCAATCTTGAAGTAATCTTTAACAAACCGTCGATAGAAATTTGCATGTCCCAAAAAACTCCTTAAAGTTTTGAGAACTATTGGTGGTGGCAGCATTTCTACAATTGATATCTTGGCTTTATCAACTTCAATTTCTCTATTAGAGATAACATGACCCAACACAATCCCTTCTGTTACCATAAAATGACACAATTCCCAATTAAGAACTGAATCCATTTCAACACACCGTTTCAAGACTTTCTCTAAGTTTGCTAAACAATTATTGAAATTGGTTCCATAAACAATCATCCATAAATACCTCCATGATGTCTTCAATGAACTCTACGAAGATGGAGTTCATGCATCTCTAGAAAGTCGCTGGTGCGTTATAAAGTCCAAATGGCATACGTCGATAGGCACAAGTTCCATAAGGGCAAGTGAGTGTGCTCTTGTGTTGATCTTCTGGTCGAACAGGTATTTGAAAGAAACCATTGTATCCATCTAAATAGCAAAAATAATAATTTTTGGCTAACCTTTCAAGCATCTCGTCGATGAATGGTAATAGAAAATGATCCTTTTTCATGGTCTTGTTGAGTTTCCTGTAATCAATGCACATCCTCCATCCTATGATTGTTCTTTGAGGTATTAAATATTTGTTTTCATTCCATACTGACAAGTCCCCTTTTTAGGTACACAATGCACCGGGCTAATCCATTCATGGTTAGGTACTGGATATATTATTCTGACATTGAGGAGCCTTAGAACTTCCTTCTTTCCCACTTCCACCATACCTTCTTTCAATCTTCTCATGCCTTCAACTATCGGTTTAGCAGAATCATCGAGGTTGATCCCTTTTATATCATCCAAGAAATATCCAATGGCTTTCTTATACTTTTTCAAAATTGCAAGATGCCTTGTTGTTTCATCCTTGTTTAGGACACTATTAATAATGACAAGATAAGTTTTGTTTCTTCCCAAATATTCATCCCTCAAACCATCAGGAAGTGGCTTTTTCTCAACATCAGGTGTTTCTCCTAGGTCTAGGTCGCCCAAAGGTTTGAATTCACTAGGTGGACCTCCGTGTCGATCGGCACGAGATCCATGTCGATCAGCACCAGCTACTTGCTGACATTTTTCTTCTTTGTCGTCTTCTTCGAATAGCCTATTCAGAGGATCTGAGTACTCGATGTTGATTTCTTCATCCTTTTCTTGGAAACATACTTTTAGGGAAGGAGGGTTATTCTGAAAGTTGAAAAGAATTTCCTTTCCTCCTAATGTAAATCTAAGATGTCCTATCCATGCATCTAACATTGCTCGTACCAACCTTAAGAAAGGTCTTCCCAAAATGACATCTTCTACTCCCACTTCTCCTTTGTCAAAAATGAATACATTGACTAGGACAATGTTTTTTTATTGTAATATTCATATTCTTGATAACTACTAGTGGTTTGGTTCGTCTCCCATCTGCCATAACTAATTCCAATTCAGTGCCAATCAAATGCCCTTTAACTTCGTATGACATCTTCATGAATGCTTCATAAGTCATAAGACTAACATGAGAACCGAAATAACATAAGGCTTTGGGAAACTCTATGCCCTTTATTTTGCATTGTATACGGGGATCTTCTTTTGTCTCTTGAGTAAGACCGATTGCATATACCCCGCAAAGTCCTTCATATGGTGACAGGACAAAGCAATGATCGAGCAGTCTCTTTGGTTGCCTCATTTTTGAATCTTTTACTGCTGAATTTTCCTTGTATAATTTCCCTAATACTTCTCCAATTAATGTCGCATCCAAAATTTTGGACGTCATGGTATTGGCAGGAAAATTATATTCAATATCTACCATACAAGCATAGTTTGGATCAAATGTTTTTCTCATACTCAGCAAATTTTCAGTGATATCAACAGGAATCCAATCTATTCAAATTCACTCAGCGGTTGAACCTATCCCCTTTTGGCTTAGGAAAACTTTCTAAAAAGTTCCTATGATTGTCATCTGAAATGGATGCTTCCGTGCTGGAGAATTCGCTACTAGATATACCCGTGCCGATCGGTGTTTCTGTTGTGCCGATCGACATCTAAGCTATTAGCCCCCCCCCCCCCCCCCCCGGCTTTTAGCTTGCGCCCCCGACCTCAAAATACACAGGACCGGCCCTACGACTGCTTACTGGTCCGAGATGACGAGCCTTGCCTGGTGCAGCTACAGAAGCAGATGCGTCCTCATCCACGGATCTGAGAAAATCAAAATAGTGAGATTCTGTCATAGAGAGACAGAGAGGGAGTCAACACACTGTCGTGACAGCTCGGGCAGGTGCAGTTCTCGAAGGTGGCCGACATCGTCACTCGCCATCCTCGATGTTGACGAAGACGGCTTGTCGCCCGTGACCGAGGTGGAAGATCTCGTGCTGCGTGTTGTGCGTGGAGGCTGTCCAGTGGTGGGGAGGGGGCCAACGAGTGGTGGGGAGGTCATGGTGGTGGTAGGCGAGAGAGAGAGAGAGAGAGAGAGAGAAGAGGTGGCGGTGGAGAGGAAAGGATAGCAGAGGCGCGTGTGGTGTGGATGAGGGAGAGGAGAGGCGGCAGCGTCTAGAGTCACGAGGTGCTCGAAGATTGGAGATGCGTCATCGTCCGACGCTCGGTGAGACGACAACGCTCGGTCGGGAGAGAGGAGAGGAGGCAAGCAAGGAGGGTTTCCTTTCCCTCCCTCCGGTGAAGATTATTTCCATCCCAGGAAAATGGGCCTAACCCAGAGCAAGCCTTCCGTTGATGATGGGTTCCCAAAGGCCACGGTGGATTTCCCCGGGCTGCCTTCCCCGGGAATGGGCCGAGATCCCCGTAGGGATTAGAGTTCCCAAACGAGCCCTTAGGACATCAGGGTGACAGCGATGGCGATCCCATGGACATGCCAGAGAAGGAAGAAGAGGCATAGCCATAGCATGTCTGGTTGCACACGAATGTCGGGGAGGAAGATTCAGAATCCATCTTGTGGCCTGTTTACGTTTCCTTGTTGGCTGATCGATTCCTCATGCAGAGCAGGTAGAGAGGGTTGGTGGACGTCGTTGCTTGTAGAGCATGCGGATCCCACCTTGTAAAACCTTAATCAGATCGCTGCATTGAAAAAACAAAGGTTCCCGCTGGTGGTTAGAGCATCTCCAGTGGGGCATGCAAATTTGGTCTCCTAAATTTGAATTTGCAAGCCCACTTGTCAAATTTGTATCTAACTCTAGTGGGAGCATGCATATGGACTTTCATATTCTATGGGACCCACTAGCAAAGAAAATCCAATCAATTTCTTCGGTTTGTCATGCGCCCTCGCCCTACTCCCGCCGTCATCCTTGCCTTGCTCCCGCTGGTGCCGGCCCTGCTCCCGCCAGCGCTCTCACCCTGCTTGCGGTCACCTGAGCCTGCACATGCCAGCCACAGCCGCGGTCCGCTTCCCGCCCGCTCCACCTCCGGCTCCCCGCCCGTGCCTCTTGCGTCGCCTCCTTTTCTGCCCACTGCCCCTGGCGCGCCTACTTGGCAGCTCGGCGTGGTGGCGTGCTCCTCGCCCCCAGCGTCATGGCTCCGCGCCCACGCTTGCCTCTAGCTCCGCCAGCTCGCCGTGCCCCTCCCCCCCTCGGCTTCCCGCTCAGATCTTGGGCGAGCTCGGGAACACCGGGGATAGAGGAGTTGCCAAGAGGGAGAGGAGACGAGCCGCTGCCCCACCCACGCCCTACTCCCCTCCACTCTCCTCTCCCGCCCCTTCCTCTCCACCACCGCCTCCGCCCTCGTGCCGGTCCTAGACTGGAACAGGGCAGCTAGGCCCGCCAGTGATGGAGTTAGGTTGACACCGCTCAGCGCTCGCGCCTACCCACGATGAAGCCGCGCAACACCCGTGCCACCGCCGCCGAACTTCTTCAAGCGACCGGCAGCGGGCTGGGGGGGGGGAGCACCGGTAATGGGGACTAGGAGGCAGAGGTGGCGGAAGAGGGGCGCGGGGATGAGATCGACTCGGGGAGGAGAAAGAAATAAGAACCAAAAAAATAGAAAAGAAAAGGAATAATGAGAAAAATGAGATGGGACCCATGTTTGGGAGGGGGATTGATGTGAACAAGGGTTCCCGATCTTCCGAAAGGTTCTTGGTAAGTTGATTTGGTCGGAGGCGACACATAAATCGATCTGGCTTCAGAACAGCACGATCTAAACCCCGCAATCGCAGCACGACGTCTCCTCTGGTTATCAACCGTCCAAAGACGATTGACCTTGCCGAGAAGGCTAATCCCTGCCTGCGAATCAAGAACACAAGCAAGAACAACGAAGAATGCAACACAATTGCAGATGTATGATTAAACTCTCGAAGTTGGGGTCTCACAAACAGATGAACGGCGACACTGTTTATGAACAAAATTGATCTAAGCAAAACCCGAACCCCAATGGTGTGGTGGCGGCTGTATATAAAGATCCTAGGGTCGTGCAAGACCCTCTGGACGTGTCCCTAATTAGGCTCAACTAGATACAAAGCCCAAAGGCAAAAAATAGGCGACGCAGCACCGACACAAATTCTGGACTCTCCCTTGTTTCGACGATTTCAGATGACTCCGGATGAATTTTGACATGAGGCCGGCGGCATTGGAAAGGTATTTTCCTTATCTTTCCGTGCATATGTAGAACGTCCAAATCTGAGTTCGTATGCATTTTGGGTGACTGTTTTAGTACAGACTAGTCCTAGGCCCCAAAACAGACTCGAAGTGGGTTTTGATTGGGCCTCCACTTTGGCTTCCAAGCCCTTGCTGGTCCTCCACATTCCCAACTCCTTCTCCCATCATGTCCTGGTCCTCTCCATGGTTTCTAATCATAAAATAATCATTAGATAGCAAACCATTCTCAAAAGTAACATATAGCAAAGAACGTAGGAACGAGCTCACCTCTAAATTTAGTCGTCGTGCACGAGCTCTAGTCATTGGACCTTGCAAGTCTAGAATTGGAGGAGTGTTGTGTGTATCTATAGGAGTGATGTCCTCGTCAGGGATAGGAGGTTCCTATTGCTGGGGCCTTGGGATCAAATTTTGGAAGAACATAAAAAATAGGAGCCTCATTGGAGTTGGTTTTTTGCTTCTTCCTCCTAAAATTTAGAGTAGAAACTCATTCAGGAGTTTCCACTGGAGATGTTCTTATCATATCCATTCCATCCTCTCCTATTGGCTGCAGATTGCAGGTTGGAGCAGACATATATAGGGTGGAATGCGCCCTAGATCAGGAAGGATGCAAGGGTTGCAATCTGGTAGTCGGTAATTAAGAACGAGTTCATCTTTCCTTTCTTTGAGATTAGCTCAGGATCAGATTAGCAATTGTGTTAGAATCATTGGAGTCAACCACTGAACTGTACATCAGTTTCTTCCTTGGCAGTCAGTATAAACCATGTTTTAGTGGGCCTTAGGCTCCGAATTTGGCAAGGCCAATATAACAAAACCAGTAGTTCTTTCCTAGACCTTTCCAACGAGTATTTACATGTAATTTGTGGTTGAGTATAGCAGGAGTTACGCTTCTCTAAATTTTACTGTCAGTTTGACAGTTAGTGTTGCGTCATTTAGTTCGACCCTTATGCTGTTGTATGCTCACGCTGGGGTGCCAAAGATGGTAAGGCACGGGCTGCTTTGTTTTTGTGTGTGTGTTTTCTTTACTTTCAGTAATGATCATTATTGAAAATGTCAAGTACATAAGCTCTAATGCGGGGATCACCTATTCAAATTATTCTTTTAAATCATTAGTTTATCTCATGGTATTACAAAATGCACATATACTCACTTGGATCACATACTGTTAATTTTTCTTTGACATTGGAGTAACATATAGCGAAGAACATAGGAACATATAGCGAACCATTCTCAAAAGTAACATATAGCGAAGAACGTAGGAACGAGCTCACCTCTAAATTTAGTCGTCGTGCACGAGCTCTAGTCATTGGACCTTGCAAGTCCAGAATTGGAGGAGTGTTGTGTGTATCCATAGGAAGTGGAGTCGTCCTCGACTCAAGCTCATCCTCTTCTCCTAAGTATGGTTTCAAATCTGAAATGTTAAAAATAGGACTAACCCCGAACTTGGGAGGCAACTCAAGTTTGTATGCATTATCATTAATCTTCTCCATTATTTTGAATGGACCATCAGCTCTAGGCATTAGTTTAGACTTTCTCAATTCTGGAAATCTATCCTTTCTTAAGTGTAACCACACTAAATCTCCTACATCAAGCTTTACTTCCTTTCTACCTTTACTATTAGCAATTTTATACTTTTCATTCAACTTTTCAATGCTAAGTCTAGTGGTCTCATGCATTTGCAAAATAAATTCAGCACGCTTCTTAGCATTAACATAAACTCTCTCATTAATAGGTAGAGGAAGTATATCAAGTGGAGTACGGGGATCAAAACCATACACTACCTTGAAGGGACTTACCTTGGTAGTAGAATGTGTTGTCCGATTATAAGCAAACTCAACATGAGGCAAGCATTCTTCCCATTGCTTCAAATTTTTCTTCAAAATAGCTCACAACATAGTACCCAAAGTGCGGTTCACAACCTCAGTTTGTGGATGACAAGTTGTAGAAAATAGCAACTTTGTATCCAACTTATTCCAAAGCGTGCGTCAAAAATGACTCAAGAATTTTGCATCACGATCTGAAACAATAGTAGGAGGCATACCATGCAAACGTACAATTTCTTTGAAAAAAAGGTCAGCAATATAACTAGCATCATCAGTTTTATGACATGGTATAAAGTGTGCCATCTTGGAAAAACGATCTACAATAACAAAAATGCTATCGCTCCCCCTCTTAGTCCTAGGCAGTCCTAAAACAAAGTCCATAGAAATATCTGCCCAAGGAATAGAAGGAACAGGAAGTGGCATGTATAAACCATGTGGATTCAATCGAGACTTAGCTTTTTGACATGTAGTGCAGCGAGCAACAAAATGCTCAACATCTTTCCTCATCCTTGGCCAAAAGAAGTGTGTGGCCAAAATATCCTTTGTCTTCTTAGCACCAAAATGACCCATCAATCCACCTCCATGAGCCTCCAACAAAAGACGAACGGAACCAACTGGAATACATAGACGGTTAGCTCTAAACAAGAAACCATCATTCAACACAAATTTGTTCCAAGCACGACCTTCTTTACAGTGTAGCAATACATCTTTAAAATCAACATCAGCAACATATTGTTCTTTAATTGCCTCAAGTCCAAAAATTCTACAATCAAGTTGAGACAACAAAGTATAGCGCCTAGATAAAGCATCAGCAATCACATTATCCTTCTCTTTCTTATGTTTAATAATATAAGGAAAAGACTTAATAAACTCAACCCATTTAGCATGTCTACGGTTCAAATTGCATTGAGAATGAATATACCTAAGTGATTCATGATCAGAATGAATATACCTAAGTGATTCATGATCAGAATGAATAATAAATTCTTTGGGCAACAAATAATGACGCCACGTCTTTAAAGAACGTACAAGTGCATATAGTTCCCTATCATACGTGGAATAATTCAAAACAGACCCAGTAATTTTCTCACTAAAGTATGCAACAGGTTTACCATCTTGCATCAAAACACCACCAATGCCTATACCACTAGCATCACATTCAAGCTCAAAAGTCTTATCAAAATTGGGTAATTGCAGCAATGGTGCATGTGTAAGTTTGTCCTTCAAAGCATCAAAAAGACTCATGATGTACCTTACCAAAATGGAAGTCAACGCCCTTCTTTGTCAACTCATATAATGGTGCAGCAATGGTGCTGAAATCTTTGACAAAGCGGCGGTAGAAACCTGCAAGACCAAGAAAACTCCTCACCTGTGTGATAGTTTTTGGTACAGGCCAGCTCTTTATGGCTTCAATCTTTGCCTCATCCACCTCAATTCCCTGTGGAGTCACAATATAGCCAAGAAAAGAGACTCGATCTGTGCAAAAGGTGCACTTCTCAAGGTTACCAAATAAACGTGCAACTCATAAAGCATCAAAAACAGCACGCAAATGAATCATATGATCAACCATGGATTTTCTATAAATCAAGATATCATCAAAGATACAACCACAAATTTGCCAATAAAAGGTCTTAAAACCTCATTCATCAAACGCATGAAAGTACTGGGTGCATTAGTTAAACCAAAAGGCATTACTAACCACTCATACAACCCGAATTTGGTTTTGAAAGCTGTTTTCCATTCATCTCCAAGTTTCATTCTAATTTGATGGTAGCCACTACGCAAATCAATTTTAGTGAAAATTATAGCACCACATAACTCATCAAGCATGTCGTCTACCCTAGGAATAGGATGACGATACCTAATAGTAATATTATTAATGGCTCTACAATCTACACACATACGCCAAGAACCATCTTTCTTAGGAACCAAAAGTACAGGAACAATACAAGGACTAAGTAATTGACGAACATACCCACGATCCAAAAGGTCTTGGACTTGTCATTATATCTCGTTAGTCTCCTTAGGGTTGGTCCTATAAGCAGCACGGTTTGCAAAGTAGCACCAGGAATCAAATCAATTTGATGCTCAATCCCTCTCAAAGGTGGCAATCCCGGGGGTATCTCAGCTGGGAAAACATCCTCATACTCCTGCAAAAGGTTAGTGACAGCAGGAGGCAAAGCATTAGAAGCAATATCACCAAGCGAAAACAAGGCTTGTTTGCATATCAAAGTATAACAAATATCATCAGCAGAAATTTCAACAAGCTCAGATTTTGTGGCAAGACATGAACGACCTTGTAATTTAATTTCAGCACCCTTAGAACTTGAAGAATCATTAACATTACTTGGTGTAGAATCAGAATTAACAGGTTGCTGAATTTCAGGGCCTTTATTTTTTAAACTAGCAGCTCGTTCTAAATCAGCTTGTACAATTTTAGCAGGGGTCATTGGTAACAAAGTAATTTTAGTTCCTTTATGCATAAAAGTGTACTTATTACTTTTATCATGGTGTACAACATCATTATAAAATTCCCAAGGTCTACCCAATAAAAGTGAACAAGCTTGTATGGGTACAACATGACAATCAACAGAATCCACATAGGAACCAATGGAAAAAGGAACTCTGCAAGTTTGTATTACCTTAGCTTTTCTAGAGTCATTTAACCACTGAATGTAGTATGGATGTGGATGTGGGCGTGTGGTCAAATCAAGCTTCTTAACCACATCAGAACTCACCAAATTGTTGCAGCTTCCTCCATCAATGATGACACATGCTTGACGGTTCTTGATGACGAAGAAAATCTGGAACAAGTTATGTCGCTACATCATCTCGGGCTGCTGGATTTGTGTGCTAAGCACACGCTGCACAATAATATTCATGTAGCCCGTGATATCTCCGCCTCCAAGGACAAGGTCACCGCTGGTGGCAGCGACATCCTCCTCCTCATCCTCCACATCGGAGGTGCTCATGTAACCGCCATCATCTGTCGCCACATATGCCCGCCTACTTGGACAATCTTTCTGCACATGGCCAAGACCATGGCAGCGGTGGCACTGAATCCCTGTAGTGCGTCCCGTCGAAGCAACAGAGGAGGCACTACTAGCCGGTACCTGCACTGAATTTTTACCTGAGCGCGTAGAAGGGGCAGGGGCTGATCTGGATGCTGCAGAAACAACACTAGCTGGTAGGGGCGGCCGGAAAGATGGCTTGGGCAGCCCTGAAGTCCCCGTCGGCCGTGGTGGGTAGAAATTCCTGGACTTGCTATACTCCTCAAAAGCCTGGAAAAGTCCCTGTGATTCTTTCTCTGTAAGCATAGCATACTGGAAACACTGGTTGAGGGTATAAAATTCTTTATAATCAAGGATGTCCTGAATTTCTTTTCTCAAACTAGAATAAAAGCGGCAAATCTGATCCTCTACTTTTTCAACCATAGCACAACGAATCAAACCCTTCTGAAGCTCACTAAAATACTCCTGAACAGTTTTATCTCCTTGATCTAAACGCTGTAGTTTATTACGAATTTCTCTATAAAAAGAAGAAGGAACAAAACGATCACGCATTTCTACCTTAAGTTCTTCCCAAGTAGTAGGCAAATCAGTTTCAGCAGCTAGACCACTCCACCAAACAATAGCAAAGTCCTTAAACTCACTAGTGGCTTGTCTAACTCTATGTTGTTCAGGAACAAGGTGGGCATTAAATTTTTGTTCCACCGTCATTTTCCAATCAAGGTAAGCAGCACCATCATACCGACCCGAAAACGAAGGAATTGAAAACTTAATTTTAGCATACGGGTCATCTGGAGCATGGTTACCTTGTGTGCGACGGTTGTGGTTGTGGAAACCACCCATACCTTGAGGGTTACGTTGCAAACGATGTTGTAACCTTGCGGTCCTTGTAGCTGACCTATCGACGGTGCCATCAGCCTTATACACCGTTGCTTCATCATGATCGTCTTCAACGTCGTTGTTGGTGTTGCTGTTGGTGTTGGTGTTGTTGTTGGTATTGGTGTTGATGGTCTTGTGAGCGGTCTCCAATTCGACAACCTGATCACTTAACTTAGTGACTCTCTTATCCAAACGCTCAATGCTTTCTCCCAGGTGAAGCTTGGTGACAGCGTCGGTGACGGCCCTGGTGATCGTCTCGGCCAAATCACTCTGAACCGCCTACAAAGCCTTCTGTAGCTGACTTTGGCTCACGCACTCATCAAATTTTGAGGGTGAAGCACCCTCTCCATCGCTTCCTGACATCAGAAACACCAAAACAGGAAAAAAAAGTGAAGGTTATCCCTACAAAACTACTAAGCAGTGGTGCCTCTCAACACAGCAAAAGGAAGCTTCTTGCAAGCTCTTACAAAGTTCTGAAAACAACAAAGCGAAAGATACCAGGGAGGTGTGTTCCACGATTGCAAGGGTTACAAAATAACCTATGTGCTGTCCAAAAGAAGTTTGTAGAGCTAGGAAGGCCAAATATATATATGTGAGTGGCACACAAATCAAAAACAAATAGTAAAGCTGAATAAGTGCCCAAGTAACTTGTCCCTAATTGCTGGTCTAACTATGTCCTAGAACAGTAGTAATAGCAAAGAAGAAACAAGGAGACCAAGGCACACAGTCGATAACAGGGGGCTAAGTGTAAAACAGCCAAACTCAGAAATTCCAGGGGGCTAGATGGAGCACTAGTAGGAATTCTAAATTTCTTTTTATTTTATTTTATTTTTTTTGATATTTTTTTTCCAACTCACTAGCAATGGGGGAGAAACTACAAAAAAATTCAGCTCAAACAGAGCTAGGACGTGGCTTACAGAAAATCTTAAAGTTTCAGAAAACGTCGGGTTTCAAGTTGAATGAATTTTTTCTTTATCTTCCTGATTTGTTTTGAATTTTTTGACGAGGGCACACAAGGCATAGCCAAGTGTCACCTCAACTTTTTTTCAAGAATCTCCTGTAAAAATTTTAGCCAAAACGGACAACCGAGCGAAAAGTTATGGCTGTTTTACGGAAGGGGTGTCGGAATCGGTTATGAAGAAACCGGGGGTTTGAGTGAAACCCGAGTCGGGCTTGGGGTCGGGTAGGGATTTTTTTTGGCGAGATGGATGCAGCGGAAAGTGAAATTTATGAAAATTGGTCCGAGGTGTTGAGGGTGGGTTTAGGGTGGAATTAGGGTGGGCGTGTTGATCAATCAACCCTAACACACAAAGCCGACAAAACCGAGGGTGGTCGAAGGGATGGCGGCTAGGGTTGCAAGGAAAATACTACTGACAATAAAAACACAAACTAAACCAACGACTAAACAAGAACTAGGGCACAAACTCAACACTAAGGACTCTGAAATTGAAATATGCAAAGGCTAAACACGTGGTTATGGACGGGGGAATTTTTTTTTGGCTTTTCTTTAAACGATAGAAAGAACACGAAAATAAAACTAAAGGGTAGTGCGAACCTGACGGAGCACCTAAAGCTCTGATTACCACTTGATGTGAACAAGGGTTTCCGATCTTCCGAAAGGTTCTTGGTAAGTTGATTTGGTCGGAGGCGACACACAAATCGATCCAGCTTCAGAACAACACGTTCTAAACCTCGCAATCGCAGCACGACGTTTCCTCTGGTTATCAATCGTCCAAAGACGATTGACCTCGCCGAGAAGGCTAATCCCTGCCTGCGAATCAAGAACACAAGCAAGAACAACGAAGAATGTAACACAATTACAGATGTATGATTAAACTCTCAAAGTTGGGGTCTCACAAACCGATGAACGGCGACACTGTTTATGAACAGAATTGATCTAAGCAAAACCCGAACCCTAATGGTGCGGTGGCGGCTGTATATAAAGACTCTAAGGTCATGCAAGACCCTCTGGACGCGCCCCTAATTAGGCTCAACTAGATATAAAGCCGAAAGGCCAAAAATAGGCGACGCAGCACCGACACAAATTCTAGAATCTCTCTTGTTTCGATGATTCCTGATGACTCCTGATGAATTTTGACATGAGGCTGGCGGTATTGGAAAGGTCTTCTCCTTATTTTTCCGTGCATATGTAGAACGTCTAAATCCGAGTCCGTATGCGTCCTGGGCGACTGTTTTAGTGCAGACTGGTTCTGGGCCCCGAAACAGACTCGAAGTCAGTTTTGATTGGGCCTCCACTTTGGCTTCCAAGCCCTTGCTGGTCCTCCACGTTCCCAACTCCTTCTCCCATCATCTCCTGGTCCTCTCCATGTTTTCTCATCATAAAATAATCATTAGGTAGCAAACCATTCTCAAAAGTAACATATAGCGAAGAACATAGGAACGAGCTCACCTCTAAATTTAGTCGTCGTGCACGAGCTCTAGTCATTGGACCTTGCAAGTCCAGAATTGGAGGAGTGTTGTGTGTATCCATAGGAGTGATGTCCTCATCAGGGATGGGTGGTTCCTATTGCCGGGGCCTTGGGATCAAAATTTGGAAGAACATGAAAAATAGGAGCCTCATTGGAGTTGGTTTTTTGCTTCTTCCTCCTAAAATTTAGAGTAGAAACTCATTTAGGAGTTTCCACTGGAGATGTTCTTATCATATCCATTCCATCCTCTCCTATTGGCTGCAGATTGCAGGTTGGAGTAGACATATATAGGGTGGAATGCGCCCTAGATCAGGAAGGATGCAAGGGTTGCAATCTGGTAGTCGGTAATTAAGAACGAGTTCATCTTTCCTTTCTTTGAGATTAGCTCAGGATCAGATTAGCAATTGTGTTAGAATCGTTGGAGTCAACCACTGAACTGTACATCAGTTTCTTCCTTGGCTGTCAGTATAAACCATGTTTTAGTGGGCCTTAGGCTCCGAATTTGGCAAGGCCAATATAACAAAACCAGTAGTTCTTTCCTAGACCTTTCCAACAAGTATTTACATGTAATTTGTGGTTGAGTATAGCAGGAGTTATGCTTCTCTAAATTTTACTGTCAGTTTGACAGTTAGTGTTGCGTCATTTAGTTCGACCCTTATGCTGTTGTATGCTCCCGCTGGGGTGCCAAAGATGGTAAGGCACGGTCTGCTTTTTTTTTTGTGTGTGTGTTTTCTTTACTTTCAGTAATGAGCATTATTGAAGATGTCAAGTACATAAGCTCTAATGCGGGGATCACCTATTCAAATTATTCTTTTAAATCATTAGTTTATCTCATGGTATTACAAAATGCACATATACTCACTTGGATCACATACTGTTAATTTTTCTTTGACATTGGAGTGTTTCTCAATCTGCTCATGCAACATATACTACTTGTGCATAGCAGGTGATGATACAATTTGGGGTATGGAAGATTTTAGATAAATGTATTGTCAGCTGGTGGATATTGAATTCAACAAATTTCCTACCACTACAAGATATTTTTAGAAAAGCGAATATTTTAGCCTCTGCATCGACCGATACATGTAGTACAGTTTCAACAAAAAGAAGGAACTAGAAAACAAGATCATACACCAAGGTATGACAAATACAAAGTTTTATCCATTTATTTATTGAAGTCTATTCGAGAAGTGCCACGCATTGTTGGCAAACACCTCCATTGCCGCCGTCTCAATACACCGACATGCTGCCTTCAGCACCTGGTGGTCCTCCTCCTTCGGTAGCAGTGACCAAAATCTCACCCAATAGGTTCCTCTGATGCACCGGCATGCCACTACAAGATGTAACCAGTTGAATGGACCAGAAAGTGCGCCTTCCACGCATGATGTACAAGTGCATATACCCTTTTGCTAACTAAGTCATATGCATTTTGTAACAGTCGATTCTCCATGTGATAAGGATCATGTGCTGCAAAAAATTTAAAATTGTAGCACAAATTATTTGTGGTGTTTAGAATTAGACCATCTAGATTAGTTGCCCTCCTACCGCTAGTACAACAAATATTTTCAAGAAGTAATATTAGAAAGAAATTATGGACGATGTGTATCTGCCAGAGCTGCTCAATGGAGGAGGGAACCAAGGTGGAGCATTTCCGCCAGATTTGTTTATGCTCTCGGAGACAGAACAGTTTCGCGATGCATATGACAAAAAATAATTTGTGCAAGAGGATATAACTTGATGGTTACCAGTACCAATTACCGTGCATATTATCACTAGCAATTTACTAGTGGTAACATGTACCATAAAACTCCTCTAATTCTTTTTTGTTCTCTCTGGCATATGATATGCAATGTGTTTCAACGGGTTTTGTGTAGTGCATTCTTCATCTTGGCATGACTTTTAGTTTCTTTGGGGGTGCGTCTGGTGCTTGATGGGCGCATGACCCTTTGCGTACCGCCCCTGTCATGGACAGCCTGAATGCACGCCCTATCTACGCTGTTCTTCATGGTTTGAGCAACGGCAGAGGGCCGGAGACCTTTGTGGGACGTGGCAGTTTGTGGCTCCGTGCCCTCGCTGGATATCTTCATACGGTGCCTGAGACCCATCGCCGCATGTACAGTGGCGTGGATGACTATGAGGACACGTAGAATCACGCACGGTAATGCTAATGTGCGGTTGCATGCTGCCATGAAACGCAGTGCTCGTGTCAATCACCTTATGCCCTTAGTTAAGGTCACTAAAGGGACTAGGGGTCCCTAGGGTCAAACAAAGAAGAAGAAAACAAAGATTCAGGTGAGTGGTCAATCTCCATTTCAGTTGGAGCTCAGGGCAGCAAACATCCAAGCGTTGGCCGCTGGGCATACACAACAAGTCCATGCTTCTCTTCCATCCTAGAGGATGCACGTGGTATCCCGTACCAATAAGATTTACCACGGTTTCTTGATGCCTCTCATTTCTGAAGGACTACAATAACCACGTACATTGTGTTACTTCACCATTATCCATCCTCACGGTCCTCACCGCTGTTTGATAATCATGAGCTAGAATGTCCATGTTAGCTAGCAATATATAAATATAATATTGTGGGGACCTGCGTATATTGAATTACCTCACCATTATCGATTAACTCTATCCCTGTGTTGCTTCGTGTGTTTGTTTGAAGGAAATATTTTTGTGTGCCACTAACTTATATAAACCCTTAAATGCTACTGACATGGTGGGCCCCATATATATGTCATAGACACAACAGTGGCATATGAGGTTTTAGAAGTTTTTTTTTCAGTGGTATACTAGTGTCTTTGTAATTTCCCTGACGGCTTTATATTGCGGCATAGGTTAATTAGCCATATCCTTGTGTGTCTTTCAAAAACTGTCAAACAAATTACGGGACCACAGGGGTATTCCGGTTTACAGTAGTGTTTTCTGGAGATTAGAGATGCATCAGCTTTGTACGGAGCAGAATCTTTTAACTGCAAAACATAGGAGCCATTGATTCGTTTCAATGATATTTGTATCTATCCAACTAAACAATGTTTCAAAACCAAAACTCAACATTCATTGTCCATGGTCATATAAAAAAACATTCATAATCCATAGATACTGGTCAGCTAGGATTTGAAAAGGAGAATAATAGAATTGCTACCATTACAAGCTTACAAATTTGATTTTTGTATGAGTCGATACATAAAAGATCCGTCACAAATAACAAGTTGACTGTGTAGTCAACGAGCCTATCAGTTACCACCAGTAGTAGGCAACAAAGGGCATTACAAGTTAAAATAAACTCAACGATAGTTTAGGGGGTTATCCTGACTTTGGCCATACTTGACGGAGTAAAGTAAGCTTTGTGCTAATTCTAAATACTAGATGTTTGGAAGCACATGGGACAAGGCCATAAATATTCATCCTCAAGGGTTTATAAGCAACTCACTGGACACATGCCAATTCATCCATCATTCAGGTTGTCATTTGGACTCCTACTCGTGTGAACTATGCATCCTACCTAAAGAAGGAAAAAAAACTTTAAAGCATATGTTTATCAGATGCAACTTTGCCAAACAGTGTTGGGACTCAATTGGCATCCAAATACCAAGAAGATTGACAACATTTCAGATAGTATTACTTGGCTGAAGAACAAATTGGCAGTTTCCTTCCACATGACTATAATTATACTCATGAGTTGGTGCACATGGACAACAAGATATGAGTACTGGATCTTTAACAACACCGATCCTACAATTCAAAACTGTAGAATAACATTCTTGAAGGAATTGGCCATGCTGACCCACAGAACCAAGTGCACTATGACAAATCGTTTGCAGGCATGGATAGCAGCAAAAGAACTAGATTGTAGCCTTTCCTTTTTTCCCCTTTTTCTTTTATTTTGCTCCTTTCTCCTTCTTTCCTTGTTTTGCACTTGAATGGACCTTTGAATGCTACTGACATAGTGGGCCACATATATATGTCATAGACACAACAGTGGCATATGAGGTTTTAGAAGTTTTTTTTTCAGTGGTATACTACTGTCTTTGTAATTTCCCTGACCGCTTTATATTGCCGCATAAGTTCATTAGCCATATCCTTGTGTGTCTTTCAAAAACCGTCAAACAAATTACGGCGCCACAGTGGTATTCCGGTTTACAGTAGTGTTTTCTGGAGATTTGAGATGCATCAGCTATGTACAGAGCAGAATCTTTTAACTGCAACACATGTGAGCCTTTGATTCGCTTGAATCAGATTTGTATCTATCCAACTAAACAATGTTTGGAAACCAAAACACAACATTCATTGTCCATAGTAATAAGAAAAACATTCATACTCCATAGATATTGGTCAGCTAGATTTGAAAAGGAGAATAATAGAATTGCTAATAACCCACCATTACAAGCTTTCAAATTTAATTTTTGTATGAGTCGATACACAAAAGATCCCTAAGAAATAACAAGTTGACTGGGTAGTCGATTCTAGCCTATCAGTTACCACCAGTAGTAGGCAACAAAGAGCATTACAATTTAAAATAAACTAAACGATAGTTTAGGGGGTTATCCAGACTTTGGCCATACTTGAGGGAGTAAAGTGAACTTTATCCTAGTTCTAAATCCTAGATGTTTGGAAGCACATAGGACAGGGTCATAAACACTACCAGAAATCCTCCCTTTGCCGAGTGTCCGACGGTCTGCAAAGTGCATCCTATCAGGCACTTAGCAAACTGGCTCTTTGCCTACACTCGGCAAACACTTTGCCGAGCGTATTTTTGACTGGCACTCGGCAAAGGGAGGTCTTTGCCGAGTTTTTATTTTGTGACACTCGGCAAAGTCCATTTTCAATTATTTTTCCTTCACTGGTATACTTGTGTGTTTCTAATTTCCCTGATGGCTTTATATTGCTGCATAGGTTAATTAGCTCTATCCTTGTGTCTCTTTAAAAAACCGTCAAACAAATTACAGGCCCACAGGGGGATTCCGGTTTCCAGTAGTATTTTCTGTAGATTAGAGATGGATCAGCTATGTACAGAGCAGAATTATTTAGCAGCACAACATAGGAGCCTTTGATTCGCTTAAATGAGACTTGTATCTATCCAACTGAACAGTGTTTGGAAACTAAAACACAACACTCATTGTCCATAGTTATAAAAAAACGTTCATAGTCCATAGATATTGGTCACCTAGGATTCGAAAAGGAGAATGATATAATTGCTAACAACCCACCATTACAAGCTTACAAATATGATGTTTATATGAGTCGATACACAAAAGATCCCTAACAAATCACAAGGTGATTGGGTAGTCAACGAGCCTACCAGTTACCACCAGTAGTAGGCAACAAAGGGCATTACAAGGTAATAAAATAAACTAAACAATAGTTTAGGATGTTATCCAGACTTTGGTCATACTTGAGGGAGTAAAGTGAACTTTGTCCTAATTCTAAATCTTGTTGTTTTTTTAGATAATGGAAAAATCATTCCGGCCTTCCCCTCAAAGGAGGTTAGAGCCTACAATTACAAATTTCTGTTTGAATCAGTAGCACTTTTGACACACCATGTGAAATAAATAAAACCAACTTGCTAAATCTCCATCCGTGGTTGGCGAAAACTTGCATAACCGTTGTTTCCAATGACCGACATGCATCCTTGATCATGGTAGTGTCTTCTTCACCCTTTTGCAATTGCGCCCAGTCATGCAACCAGTGTGTTCCTCTGTAGAGTACCTGCATGTAAGTTTTCATGGGTGATTTGTCAAAAATAATGTCATTTCTACTTATCCATATGGACCAACAAAGAGCAGAACCACCAGTCAATAAGGAGTTTCTTTTTTTTGATCCTAATCCTAGTAGCCACTCATGAAACATGTGGTTAATACTAGTAGGAATATCTATATTAAAGGTAAACTGCACCGCTCTCCATAAGAATTTAGCGAAATGACAATAAAAAAAGAGGTGTTGTATTATTTCATGTCGAGAACAAAACACACATTGTTTGCTCCCTTCCCAATTACGACGTGCTAGGTTGTCCTTAGTCAACACAACTCCCTTTTTTAGATACCACATGAAAATCTTGTTTTTTAATGGAATTTTAAGCTTCCATAAAGTCCTGTTACGCCTCACATTATCATTAATAGTTAAAGCAGCATACATAGACTGAACCAAAAAAATACCATTTTGATGTAAGTCCCATGTCAAAGTATCATTCATATTATTCAGTCTAATGTGTGCTACTCTAGTAACTAAATTATGCCAGAGTGTAAGATTATTACCCACTAAACTCCGTCTAAAGGAAATGTTTAATGGAACCATGCTGAACACAGAAGCTATAGATATGTGTTTTCGTCTGGCAATAAAATAAAGGGAAGGATATTGATGTTTAAGTGTGAAATTTCCTAGCCATTTATCTTCTCAAAATCTAATATTTGCCCGTTATTAAGCTGGAAACTCCCAAAACTTAAGAAACATTCCTTAACTTTCATAAGTCCCATCCAAAAGTGAGAATCACCTAGTTTTTTTTCTACTTGGGCAATGGTTTGATTCTTTATGTACTTTCTACGTAGCATATTTTGCCACATGCCATCTTCATTAATCAGTTTATATAGCCATTTACTCAACAGACATTGATTTTGGACATTGATGTTTTTAATTCCAAGACCGCCTTGGTCTTTTGGTTGGCATAGTATACTCCACTTGGCTAGTCTATATTTCTTTTTATGACTGTCACTTTGCCAAAAAAATCTGAATCTATAGTAATCTATTTTTTGAAGGATTCCTCTTGGAACCTCAAAGAAAGATAGCATAAACATGACAATACTAGTCAAGACAGAATTAATAGGCACAAGTCTACCTCCCACCGAAAGATGTTTTCCTTTCCAACTACTAAGCTTCTTTTCTATACGTTGTTCTATTCCTTTCCAGTCATCATTACTCAGTTTGTTATAGTGCATCGGAATGCCAAGGTATTTAAAAGGATAGATCCCATGTTGGCAACCAAATAAGTTTGAGTAATGCTGCTCCATGTCCTTAGGAGCGCCAAAACAGAACAATTCACTTTTATGGAAATTTATTTTTAACCCAAAGAGTTGCTCAAAAGCACATAGTAGTAGCTTTAAGTTTTTTGCTTTGTCAATATCATGATCCATAAATATGATAGTATCATCAGCATATTGAAGGATTGATAAACCATCATTGACTAGATGTGGTTCCACTCCATCTATTTGTCCTGCTTCCTTGGCTCTATTAATAATTATGGCCAACATGTCCACAACTATATTGAATAGGATGGGTGATAATGGATCGCCTTGTCTAAGGCCTTTCCTGGTTTGGAAGTTCTCTCCCATCATATCATTGATTTTAATGGCAACGTGTCCTCCCTGTATGAAGCCTCAATCCATTGACACCATTCAGAACAGAACCCTTTCATTTGTAGGACTTGTCTCACAAACGGCCATTTGACTTTGTCATAGGCTTTCTCAAAGTCAATTTTAAATATGACCCCACTCTGCTTTTTTCTATGCATTTCATGGATTGTTTCATGCAGTATGACTACACCCTCCATAATATTCCTACCAGGAATAAACGCAGTTTGAGTAGGACAGATTACTTTGTGAGCAACTGTTGTTATTCTATTAGTGGCCACTTTTGTAAAAATTTTGAAGCTAACATTCAACAAACATATCGGTCTATATTGTTGAATCTTTATAGCTTCCTTATATTTTGGTAACAAAATTATTATACCAAAATTAAGGCTATATAATGGCAAAGTGCCCTTATGGAACTCAATAAAGAGAGCCATCAGGTCATCTTTAATTACCTCCCAGAAAGCCTGATAGAATTCCGCTGAGAAACCATCGGACCCTGGTGCTTTATTGTGTTCCATTTCAAAAATGGCTTTTCGCACCTCCTCTTCTGCGAATTCCCCAATTAGCACTCTATTTTCCTCCTCCGTCACTTGTGGGATATCATCCTTACGTGTCTCATCCAACCATATATGGTTTTCTAAAGGTGGACCAAAAAGGTTTTTGTAATAAGTGGTGATATGCTTTTTCAATTCTTCATCACCACACAATATTTTATCCCCATCTTGTAACTGAAAAATCCTAGTTTTTCTATGTTTACCATTAGCCACTAATTGAAAGTATTTGGTGTTTGAATCCCCTTGTAGGAGATCTTTTGTTTTTGCTCTTTCAAACCACTTAATCACTTCTTCTCTTAACAAATGTCCTAAACGGTTGTGTAAGCATTCTTTTAAATTCACTTCCTGCTGTGTCAAAAAGGTATTTTCAGCTTTCTTGTCAAGCACATCTAGCTTGTCTAAGAGGTCTTTCTTCTCCTTCTTATATACCCCGCTCATATGTTTAGCCCATCCCCTAAGATATTATTGAAGTCTACGTATTTTTGACTGCCATTTCTCCATTGGGTTTGAACCACTAGATTCATTCTGCCATAATTTTTTAACTAACTCTAGGAAGTCATCTCTAAGTAACCAACCCAATTTGAATTTGAACATAGGTTGATATGTGGCAGATGCTGACTCGCCAGTGTCAAGCAATAGTGGAGTGTGGTCAGATATGTCTCTAGATAGAACGGTCACAGTTGATAATGGGAATTTTTGTTCCCATTCTGTAGACATAAGAATTCTATCTAGTTTTTCATAGGTGGGATTAGTCAGAGAATTAGCCCATGTGTAACACCTCCCTGACATTTCTAGTTCCCTGAGGTTTGGCCCATCTATAACAGCATTGAATAGAAAAGGCCATCTGTCCTCATATTTACTATTATTCTTCTCATCAGGGCTTCTTAGAATATTAAAATCCTCTCCAATGAGAATGGGGTACTGTTCATGGCTACACATGTTGACTAATTCAGTTAAGAATTGTTCTTTATGTTTTGGCTGTGCGGGACCATACACTACTACTAGGGTCCATTTGAAGTTATCAATCTTATTACACAAATGGAATTTGACGTAGTGGTCACCTTCGTCAATTGCACCAATATCAAATGCATTAAGATCAATACCCAAGAGGATGCCACCAGACCTTCCTCTAGGTTCTTTTACATGCCATAGGAAATCCCTCCCAGCACATAAATTTTTTAGGAAAGGGTTAGTGAATTTTTTCCTTCCTGTTTCTGAAATTGCTATAAAGCTAAGGCTTTGCTCTTTAATGAGATCAAAGATAAATCTATTCTTTTTTCGATCTTTAAATCCATCACTATTCCAAAAAACAACTTTCATTATGCTTTACTACCTTTAGTTTTACTTCTACGGCTTCGATTATTGTCCTTTGATTTTGTTGTTGGTGGTAAGACAACTTCATGGTCACCACCAAAATCCATCACCTCTTCCATAATGTCACTACACAAGTTGTTGAGAATAAATTTTTCTACCTCCAAATCCGCTTGCATTTCCTTTTCCTCTTTTTCAATTAATTCAATTTTCCTATCAACAAATTTGAAAGATATAACCCCACAATTCTCTACATTGTTAAGACCTGATATAGATTTACTGACACTAGTTTTATCTGATCCTAACAAGATACCAATATTTCGTAGATTAGCAGTAATAAGCTCATCAGAGAGGTCTAGAGGGGATGAGTAGATTGCATTGTTACCTTCGTTGCGTTGGGCCTTTGCCCTTGTTGCCTGCTCAGTTGAGTCAGCGTCGACCGTGCCTGCGCGGCGCTTGCTGCGTCTTGCCGACGCCTGCTCCAGTGACGCTTCCGGGATGGCAGCTAGGTCCTCTGCCTTCGCGGGTGTGCTTTCACCTTCGGACTCATCTAAAGTCACTCCCACTGCTTTTGCAAAAGCCGCAACTCCCCCATCTGGCTGTTCAGAATCTAGTGATCCGCTGGTCTAAGAGGCAGCCAACGATGTTTGGCTCTGGTTCATCATATCCCCTTCATATGCGATCAATTGATGCTTGATCTCGTCGTTCGGGATTGTGGCATGCGCAGCAGGTATGACTTTCGGTGTAACCACAGCAGACGCGTTCACTGGCACGGATGCGGGCATGGGTGCTGTCGCAGCATTAATATCGTCAGTAGCAGGTGGGACTGGTGCAGCTGAAGGAGCTTCGATAACCCCTGCAATAGACACATCGTCTGGCCTGGGAATCACTACGGGCACCGCCTGATCAAAAGCTACAGAAGCCTCGAAGGGCATAGTAGACCCAATTAAACCAGTAGTAGCAATAAAGGGGGCAGTAGGTGTAGCGATGGCATTAGGTGCTGGTGCAGATGCTGAAAGCCTGAAGCCTGGGACATGAATACGGAACACATTGAGTGCTGTTTTTCCAGCACCAAATCCTGCCGTCTTTCTGAGGTTATCCCCATTGTTACCCATTGTACTAGCACCAGGCTCTGAAGCAGCAAGTGTGCCATTAGTTCCATTTTCTTTGAGTCCATCTCCATGTTCTTGTTTCTTGTCATCATGCTGATTATTCTCCATATCCATAGGTTGGGGGTTGTTATCATCTCCACTAAGCTCTACACGAAACTGTAACTGATACATATAATCACCAATGACCACGTTGACAAATTGAGGAATCAAGTTAGGATCCATTACTAGAACTTCCATACGACAAATATCATGCTTCCTACTAAATATCATGTCAACTTCTTTGGTGACTCCTAGAACAGAGCCAATTGACCAGATGATCAGGAAATCACGTAGCTCCGCCGGTAAGCCAATGAATTGGACCCAAACCTTTGGCAAAGCGTACTTAATTTCATTCCCAGCCACTCGCTCCTCAATCTGAAGCTTAGCATTCTGGAATTTAGTATGAACAACCCCCCATTCTACCATACGCTGAAGTTCCTCCTTGGACGGGAACACAGTTTTGAATGTGTTGCTGCCAATTGCCTCAACATTCCAACTCCATGTGCCCGGGATCAAGCGCATAAGTTCAGAGATCACATTAGGTATAGAAAGTTCACCATCTGTAACCCTGATTAGCGCGGTTCTAGGTTCATTCCGTTGCTTCTGGCTCACAACATGTGGTATATGAAAAAAACCGAGACCCTCCACAGCAAAGCCACAAGGAGTAGCAATCTGCGCCTCCTGTTTCACTGCCCTGTACTTGGGGCAACATGCTTTAACATGACCTTTACGATCACAGATTTCACAAGATAAGTCTGAGTTGCAATCCTGCATGTCGTGGCCTTTTGTGTAGCATCTATAGCAGTATGGAACTTTGCCACTGCTTGTTTTCCCGTTCATCGCATTAGGCGGTTCAGGAATCTCATGTGAGGCTGTGGGTTTGGATAACTGTTTGAGAGGCTCAAGCTTAGTCGATGATTTGATGTCACCAGTACCTATTTTAGTAGCGACCTCATCATTTTTTGCTCCTGTGCTCCCATGCATTGCGTACAGCAGCTTGAGCAGGACGATCGTAAGCTATATCACCCATCAAAATTCTATTGGTCGTTACCTCAGGTTGAGCGTCACCGTGCGGAGGCACCGCCTGATGCTGATCCGCCTGCGGATTATGTCTCCCACGACCATTGCCAGCGCCTAGTTGTCCAGCGTTGTCACCACCGAAGCCACGACCGTGACGCCCCCCAGGGCCTCCACGTCCCTGGAAGGACCTACCACCGTATGGTCCTGTTGATCGCCCCCTCGCATTGGGGTAATGGCCACCACCATATCCTGTGTAGGTTCCGCGACCACCATAGCCTGGGTGGAACGTCTGTGGCATCGCATGAAAGCTACCGCGGCCTACCATACCACCTTGCCCGTTGCCACGACCCATCGCCGCCCCGCCGCACTGTTGGTTGCCACCACCACGCTGCTGGGTGTTGCTTGTGCCGCCGTTCTCCATCGTGTGCTTTGCGGCTTCCGCGTACGAGAAGACTGCGCGTGATGGAAAGAGGATGTGCGGCGCCCTAGGGTTCTGGACCCTCGTACTCATCCTAGCGTACAAAGCCACCAAACCCGAGGGTAGGTGGTATGGCACATTTGGGCCAGGAATTAGAGTACGGGCCGAGCTGAAGTTTGGGCTTGGTTGCTTGACATGATTGTGACCTGGTTTAGAGTTTGAAAAAAATCTGCCCGTTTTGATCCTAAAATTTCGGATCGTACAGACTCCATCTCCGACGCAGAATCCGGCGATCGTCGGCCTTCGAAGGGTGATGCAGAGCAGAGTGGAACTGAGCCACAAGAACGAGGACGAGAGGGTGTCGGACATACGTTCGCCTTGAGGATCGCATCCCCAATGGTTCTCGCAGGTGATATCCGAGGAGGAGGCAAAGGCCTCTTCCAAGGTTGGATGGAGCGTTTAGCTCTCACCAGTGTATGAAGAACTCTATCAGCCAGTGATCCTTCACGGACCAACGTCGTCTTGCTCCTCGACGACATGAGAATGTTGTCTTCTGTAGGAAATAATCCTTGCCTTCCATGTTTACTGATTTACTTTCCTTAGTTTATTTGCTATGTTTAGAAAGCTAGCTGTGCCTGATCGGAGGTCGTAATCTTTCTTTCCTTGTAATCGTACTTTCCTTGCTTGTAATTGTCTATATAAGTAGAGGAATAGCACCAGAAAACGCTGTCTCATTTTGCAGCACCAACAAGACCGTGTGCACTTGTGTTCTTGCGTGAGTTGTGTGTGTGTTGTAGCCGTGATCTCGCCGGTGACGTGCGCGTCGTTTCTCCGGCGAGGTTTCTAACAAGTGGTATCAGAGCGAGGTTGCGAGCCTAGGCGATGGCCGGTGACGGGAAGGGCGATGGCAAGTCCGGCACCAAGGGCGACAACTCCAACGACGGCGTCGTGATCCAGCGGGTGATTCGTGAGGTGGGAGGCGGGACTAGCTACCCCGCCCTCACCAAGACCAATTACTCTGATTGGGCGCTTTTGATGAAGGTGAAGCTCAAGGCGCGGGCGCTCTGGAACATCATCGAGAAGGGCGGCGCCGATGCGCAAGAGGAGATGATGGCACTCGACGCCTTGTGCGGCGCGGTGCCACCGGAGATGGTGCCGACGCTCGCCAAGAAGGAGACGGCAAAGGAGGCCTGGGACGCGATCGCGACCATGAGGGTCGGAGACGACCGCGTGAAGAAGGCGACGGCGCAGCAGCTGCGCCGGAAATTCGACCTCGCCACGTTCAACGACGGTGAGACCGTCGAAGACTACGGGCTCCGTCTAGAAGGCATGGCGGCGCATCTCGCCACGCTAGGCGAGGAAGTGAAGGACGCGGACATCGTCGCGAAGATGCTTCGTAGCTTGCCGTCCCGTTTCAAGCAGATCGCGCTCGCCATCAAGACACTGCTAGACGTGTCGACGATGACGGTCGCTGAGCTGACGGGCCGGCTCAAGGAGGCGGAGGAATCGTTCGACGAAGCGCCAGCGTTGCTGCAGCTTGAGGGAAAGCTGTACCTCACGGAGGAGGAATGGGACGCGCGGCGGAAGAAGCGCGAGGCGGAGTACGGCGGCGGCGCGGGCAGCGGCTCGGCGCGTCACGGTGGCGGCAGGCGTGGGCGTGGGCGCGGGCGTGGCGGTCCGACGAGCGGGCCGTCGAATTCAAACAAGCCCACCGGCGATGAATGCCGGCGCTGCGGAAAGCTAGGCCATTGGGCACGCGAGTGTCGATCGCGGCCCAAGAAGGAGCAAGTCCACGTCGTGCACGAAGAGGAGGAGGCCACGCTGCTGTTCGTAAACTCGTCCTCTACCAGATCCACCGTACCGCCAGTGACATCGGTGGGCTCACCGGCGACTCCGCCCCCGCATGCTGACTCGTTGCCGCAGGAGGCGGGACACGTGCATGCCGGTGGCGGATCTACGACGACGAAGACGCCGCAGGCCATGCAGATCGAGCTGCATGAGGAGAAGGTGTTCGCCCACCTCGGAGAAGAGGAGGAGCGTGATGCCAAGACTTGGGTCTTGGACACCGGGGCGACGAACCACATGTCCGGGTCGCGGGCGGCGTTCGCGGACATGGACACGGAGGTGTGCGGCACGGTGCGGTTCGGCGATGACTCGGTAGCGCGGATCGAGGGCCGTGGCACAGTCACGTTCGTGTGCAAGAACGGTGAGCTTCGATCGTTCTCCGGGGTCTACTTTATTCCCCGGTTGACGACGAACATCGTGAGCATCGGACAACTCGACGAGATCGGCTACAAGATCGACATCGACTCCGGCGTGATGCGGATTCGGGAGCCCGACGGCCAACTACTAGCCAAGGTGACGCGCGCGGGGAACCGGCTGTATGTGCTCCACATCAAGATGGCACAGCCGGTTTGCTTGACGGTTCGCAGCCGTGGCGACGAGGTGGCGTGGCTCTGGCACGAGCGCTTCGGCCATGTCAACATGGCGGCGCTACGCAAGATGGCTCGGGAGGAGCTGGTGCACGGGCTGCCGGAGCTCGGACAGGTGGCGGAGTTGTGCGAGGCTTGCATGGCTGGCAAGCAGAGGCGCACCTCGTTTCCGATACAAGCGGAGTACCGAGCACGGCGGCGTCTAGAGCTGGTGCACGGTGATCTTTGTGGACAGATCACACCGGCGACTCCGAGCGGCAACAAGTACTTCTTGCTGCTCGTCGACGACCTCACCCGGTTCATGTGGGTGGCCATGATCCCATCCAAGGATCATGCAGCAGAGGCGATCAAGGCGATTCAAGCTCACGCCGAGGGAGAGTCCAAGCTGAAGATCGGCGCGCTCCGCACTAACCGCGGTGGCGAGTTCAACTCGACAGAGTTCGCGGAGTATTGCGTGGCGGAAGGAGTCCACCGCCAGCGCACTGCTGCATACAACCCGTAGCAGAACGGTGTTGTAGAGCGCCGGAATGGCACGGTGGTGGCGACGGCAAGAAGCATGCTCAAGGCCAAAGGCTTGCCCGGTTGGCTTTAGGGCGAGGCGGTGAGCACCGCCGTGTACGTGCTGAACAGGTGCCCGACGAAGAGTGTGGAGGGCATGACTCCGTTCGAAGCCTGGCACGGGAAGAAGCCCGCGGTGCACCACTTGAAGACGTTCGGTTGCATCGTCTATGTCCGGAACACAACGCCGCACCTGAAGAAGTTGGAGGATCGGGGCCGCAAGATGATCTTCATTGGCTACGAGCGCGGCTCCAAGGCGTACCGCGCGTACGATCCTACCACGAAGCGTGTCCACGTAACGCGTGACGTGGTGTTCGACGAACAAGCCCAGTGGGACTGGGGCACCCACAACGGCGACGATGAGTCAAGCGGCGGCGACGACGTGTTCACGGTTGAGTTCACCACCTTGGGCTCAGCCGCTCCAGAAGTTGATGGAGTCGTCGAGGCGGCTGGAGGAGGAGAATTGGGGGAGCAGTCGCCGCCTCCCGTTGCAGGCAATGAGGCCCTCGAGGCTGTTGGTGAGGAGCTAGAGGCCGGCGTCGATGACGACAATCTTGACGCCGGCCATGATGAGGACGCGCCGCTCCGGTACCGCGACATCAACGACATCATCGGACCGGCGTCTCCGCACGGTTTTGCACCACGTGCGTTGGTCGCCGAGGAGCTGCACATGGTGAGCTCCGACGAGCCCGCCTCTTTCGCTAAGGCGGAATGCAGCCCGAGCTGGAGGGTGGCAATGATGGAGGAGATGGCTGCGATTGATGACAATGGGACATGGTCTCTCGTCGATCTCCCTCCGGGTCGCCGTGCCATTGGCCTGAAATGGGTCTTCAAGGTGAAGAGGGATGAGCACGGGGCGGTGGCCAAGCACAAGGCACGCCTCGTGGTGAAGGGATATGCGCAACGCCACGGCATCGACTACGACGAGGTGTTCGCGCCCGTGGCGCGGCTAGACTCGGTGCGCCTGCTCATCGCCCTTGCGGCGTACGAGGGGTGGGAGGTGCACCATATGGACGTCAAATCGGCATTCCTGAACGGCGAGCTACAGGAGGAGGTCTACGTTGAGCAGCCGGCCGGTTTTGTGGTCGGTGGGAAGGAGCATAAGGTGCTCAAGCTGCAGAAGGCACTGTATGGGCTACATCAAGCGCCGCGTGCATGGAACGCGAAGCTGGACGAGACTCTGGTGGGGCTTGGCTTCACGAGGTGCCCATCGGAGCACGCCATCTATGTCAGGAGGAATGGCGTGGCGCAGCTGGTGGTCGGCGTGTATGTCGACGACCTTGTGATCACCGGCACCAGTTGCGACGATATCAAGCGTTTCAAGGGGGAGATGGCAGCAGCGTTCAAGATGAGCGATCTCGGCCTGCTTCACTACTACCTTGGCATTGAGGTGAAGCAGAGTGCGAGGGGAATTTCGCTGAGCCAAGGAGCTTATGCGGCCAAGCTGCTGGAGAAAAGCGGCATGGCGGGGTGCAATTCAGTCCAAGCACCAATGGAACCGAGGCTAAAGCTGAGCAAGACGAGCGAGAAGCCGCCGGTCGATGCTACTGTGTATAGAAGCATTGTTGGGAGCCTCAGGTACTTGGTGAACACCCGCCCCGATCTTGCTTTCTCTGTCGGCTATGTGAGTCGGTTTTTGGAGGAGCCGCGCGAGGATCATATGGCTGCGGTGAAGCATATCCTTCAATACGTGGCGGGGACCCAGAATTGGGGACTCTGGTATGGCAGAAAGGAGAAGAAGGAGACGCTCCTAACAGGGTTTAGCGATAGCGATTTCGCTGGGGATGTCGATGCTAGGAAAAGCACGACAGGGGTGATTTTCTTCCTCGGCAGCAGCCCGATCACCTGGCAATCGAAGAAGCAGAAGGTGGTGGCTCAATCAAGCTGCGAGGCAGAATACATGGCAGCAGCAAATGCTGCTTGTCAGGCACTCTGGCTCAAGCGCGTGCTAGCAGAAATGCAGGGAGCAGCGCAGATCGTGCCAGTGTTGAGGGTGGACAACAAGTCCGCCATTTCATTAATCAAGAATCCGGTGCTCCATGGACAGTGTAAGCACATCGAGGTGAAGTATCATCTTGTCCGGGAGTCCGCAGAACAGGGCCTGATCAAAGTGGATTTCATTCGAAGTGAAGAACAGCTCGGTGACATTTTGACCAAGTCTCTCGGCAAAGTCAAGTTTCATGAGCTGCGTTCCAAGATCGGCCTGATCAATATTGATAATCATGACGGCAAGGCTTAGGAGGAGATTGTAGGAAATAATCCTTGCCTTCCATGTTTACTGATTTACTTTCCTTAGTTTATTTGCTATGTTTAGAAAGCTAGCTGTGCCTGATCGGAGGTCGTAATCTTTCTTTCCTTGTAATCGTACTTTCCTTGCTTGTAATTGTCTATATAAGTAGAGGAATAGCACCAGAAAACGCTGCCTCATTTTGCAGCACCAATAAGACCGTGTGCACTTGTGTTCTTGCGTGAGTTGTGTGTGTGTTGTAGCCGTGATCTCGCCGGCGACGTGCGCGTCATTTCTCCGGCGAGGTTTCTAACATCTTCTGCCTCAAGCAGCTCAGGCAATGAGATGCCTGCTCCCGCAGCAAGTTCTATGACTTCCGGTGAATCCATTGATCTTGGCGATTCAACTGAAATTACCTCCTCAACTTCGTCATCCGACTCAGATCAGAATCGCTCTTACTTCCACCTGCCTAGAAACGGTACCCGATTCGATCCTCCACCCCATGAATGTGAGGATCAGCTCTAGTGAATCCTGCCGTTATCAACTCCATATCATGGTGAAGAAATTCTTCGGCAACAAGTCGGGCATTCGCCTCGGCAATCACCGCGTCCACTGGTACCACCGGCCAAGGTGTCGGAACCAGTGTCAGGCGCCGAATCCATAGCTTTCTGGTCATCCTCACGCCTGAGGACAGCCGCCTCACATGGCGAGAGACGACGAGACTGGGAGAAGGACAGGTGCGAACTTGCGCTTACCTCTGGCCGAGGCCGGCAGGGCGCCCGGGGCCAAGAACACAGTCTCGCCGCTCCGCTCGCCGTGTCGCACTCAGATCGCCACTCCAGCCTTGGGCTAGGTCATCCTAGATGTTTGGACGCACATGCGACAGGGCCATAAATATTCATCCTCAAGGGTTTATAAGCAACTCACTGGACACATGCTGATTCATCCATAGGTGGTTATGGAACTCCTCATGCCAACCAAAGCTCAAAGTGTTCTTTTGGCTGTTGCTGCAAGATAGAATAAACACGAGAGGTGTGCATAGACGCAGAAACATGCATTTGGACTCCTACTCCAGTAAACTATGCGTCCTTTAGAAGGAAGAAACTTTAAAGCATCTGTTTATCAGTTGCAACTTTGTGAAAGTGTTAGGATTCAATTAGCATCCAAATACCAAGAAGATTGACAACATTTCAGATAATTACTTGGCTGAAGAACAAATTGGCAGTTTCCTTCCACTGGATATAATCATACTCATCAGTTAGTGCATATGGACAACAAGATATGAGTACTGGATCTTCAACAACACCGATCCTACAATTCAAAACCGTAGAAGAAAATTCTTCAAGGAATTGGCCATGCCGACCACAGAACCATGGGCGCCATCACAAATCGTTTGAAAACATGGGTAGCAGAAAAGAACTAGATTGTAGTAGCCTTTCCTTTTTTTTTTCCTTTTTTCTTTTATTTTGCTCGTTTTCTCCTTTCGTTTTTTTTGCACTTGAATGGACCCTTTTTTCTCTTTTTAATTTGAATAAATTGTTGTAGAGGCCTGAGCCCCTTCAATTTCCTCCTCCTCCTCCTCCAAAAACAACAAAGCCTTTTATCCCAAGCGAGTTGGGGTAGGCTAGAGATGAAACACAAAAAAAAGGAGAGACAAAGGAACAAAAGCCAAAAGAAAGAAAAACGAGTAAGCAAGAAGGAAGAAATGAGGATCACAGTCCCGGCATGTCTATTGCTAGTCTCCAAGCGCTCCTATCCATAGCTAGCTCCTTAGAGATATTTCATTCCTTCAAGTCTCTCTTAACCAACTCATTCCAAATCAAGTTAGATCGGTCTGTACCTCTCTTAACATTAGCATCTCTCTTTACAACCCCACTACGCACCGGCGCCTCCGGAGGCCTCCGTTGAACATGTCTCAACCATCTCAACCGATGTTGAATCAATTTCTCCTTGATAGGTGCCACTCCTATCCTGTCTCAGATGTCTTCATTCTGTATTCGATCTCTTCTTGTATGCCCGCAAAACCAACGCAATATACGCATCTCTGCTACACTCAGTTGTTGAACGTGTCACCTTTTCATAGGCCAACACTCAGCACCGTATAACATCGCTGGACGAATAGTAGCCAGGCCACTGCAGGCTCAGCTGCCGCAACAGTTTATGGACCTCAAGGCTCAAGCCGATCGTGTTTGGGTTCTATTTCCATGTCCACGGCCTGGCCAAGTGGCCAGCATGAGCCAAGGACGCTATGATTATTCATTTTGATGCTTTTTTTTTCCTCAACATTCAGCAAAGACGACAGCAGCTCTGCATCCCCAAGCTGCAGCTTAATCTCATTTCTCTGAACCTGCTATCAGCAACCCAGATTGACAATCGCAAAGACGATGCAATCTGGCACCGGTTCCTGTACTGCCAAGGTCATTGGTTGCCTTACGCTTGGTCAGAAAACATCAACAAGGTATGCAGCCAATTGATTCCCTGCACTAATCAACCTGCATCAAGGAACACAGGAAACAACATTAAATTAACCAGATAGCTAGGGTCTTTATACGAGATAAGTGAAAATATTGATATTTCTGTCACCTGACGAGATCATACACACAAAACTTTAAGATCTTTTCAGTGTTGGTTCATTTTAGGGTAGTATCCGACTGTGGCATTACATCAAGCACTGACATGGATGGTGGTGTTGTGGAAGAGATTTTATTCTGTAATAAGGATGACCAGATAGAAAGTACTTAGCTTGACCTGAAATCTATTTAGGTATATTTCTCGCATTTTATCCTCAATGTTAAGTATCTCACTTTGTTTTGTTAAAAGAGGAATTTCCATGTTCCAGTACCCACAAATCTGGTATTCAACATTATATGATATATATTGAATATTTAGCATTGTATGATTTAACATGGTATAATATATATTTCATCAAAGAAACACATTCACATTGGAAATCACTTGACCCTATTTTGGTTTTCAATATTCATATTTTTAGCTTTCTTTTGTCCTCCATATAGTACACTAATATAATAATTCTAAAAAATGTTCAGAGTAAACACAATATGCCAAATAGGAGTACAAAACATGCTAGCCCGTGTAATTGCACGGGCAAAATATTATAGTTTCTCCTAACAATAAAACATTAGAAAAATCAAACCATTGTGTAAATAGCAAAATGTCCGGTTGGCAATAACTTAGAGAAAAGCTCACTGTGACTTTGGATTGTCGCACAACAGGAACATAATTAATTCAGAGCGTTCCATCGGCTGGACGACTTGCAGCAACTAAATCTTCCCCTCATGTTCCATCCTCCTCTCTGAAGCTCTGAATTCTAGCAAATTGGAGATGTTCCTTATGTAATAGCAAATGTTTTTTCTTGGCATTGTTCATGACACTCCCATCTTTGGTCTCTTTATCTTCAATGCGAGTTCTCGATTCCTCCTATTTCCATTATACATTGCCATGTAAATAACTCACTGTAGACAGCTGTCTCCCTCTTTGTTCTATGCTTATGAACAAACACTGTTCATAGCTGGCCGGCTCGAAACAATTGAGCTTCATACATGGCGTTTCATTTCACTTCGTCTCGTTATATAGGGGTATGGTGGACAATAACTATCCCTGTGTATATTTTAGTGCTTTCAGTCACCAAACATTGTAGTGCTTTCAGTCACATTGTAGTGAAGTCACCCATGCCAAGTCAGTGTCATTGCAAATGGAATCAAGAAAATAGAGAAGACAGACTAGCATCATTTTCATTCAGCAAAGACTTTGGGACCTACGTCGAGATGTATTGGCATTATATAACCTCAAGTACTACTGCTCACAACTTAATAACAAAAAAGTATTAATCCTTCATACTGTGCATCGACATTATGGGGAAAAATTGTATGTTCACTCAAATTAAACCCACACAATTGGAGTCTAGTTACGTCCGTCATCCATAGACTATAGCCCTTGACATGGCTGGTCTTTTGGGCTTCCATCCGATACCTGTTGATGAGATTTTTGCTATTTTGACCATGAAACAAGTGGGCATCACTAAAATGATCATGAAATATTGGGCTTTGCAAAAATAACCGCGAAACCAGTTATCAATCCATTAAAATGGCCATAGCTCGCAGCGCTGGGCTTCCTCCATACCCGGCCACGTCTTGCATCTCTGCCACCATCTTCTTCGACGCAGCAGTCGTCGCCAGAGTTGTCGTGTGGAAGGTGCTGGGTCATCAAGTGCGCAAGTGTGTCAAGCCGTGGTGCAAGGACCTCAAGAAGGCCATGGACTTTGAAGGCTGGCGTGCGGGCCACCCCGCTGCCACCACGTGATCGGCACTGCTCGCCGCGGTCGGGGTGTGACCCATCGAGCTCGGTGACAAGTATTGCAAGCTGAAGGCCGAGCTCCAAGAGATGGTGCCACCTAATGGCCGCACCATCCTCATCTTCCGTGCGCCCTACGGATGCTCCAAGAGAGAGTAAGAGAGAGGATGAGAGAGGAGCGACAGGAGAGAAGAGAGGGAGAGAGGAAGAAGAAAGATGAGGGTATTTTTGTCTAGAAAATAGCTCATGGTAATTCGATCGGATTGGTAACGAGTTTACGGTTATTTTAGTGAACTCCAATATGTCATGGTCAATTTAATAAAGCATATTGGTTTTATGGTCAAAATAGCAAAAATCTCTCTGCTGATGGGCGACAGGAGAAGAAGACGAAAGGCAAGGTAAAGGATAAGGAGGAACAAAGAGAGAATAGAAAGCAAAGAAGTGAGGGGTTGTAGAGGGAGATTTCGTCTATGTCGACCAAAGTGCCTAATCTCCGAGTTGCCGGTGTCATTATACAGCTCCACTACTCTGTGCATGACATAAATGGGTACTTTTTGATTCGTCAACTAACGACTATGTGTTTTAATTATGGCGAAATTTCCTGTAGGACACTAAACTTATGTGGTATTGGCTATTTCACACCGAACTTTTTATAATTTGCTAGAACACACTATAAATTTGTGGCAATTTGCTAAAACACACTATCAGTCATAAAATATTATTTTCTTACAAGTAGGTGAGAGAAAATTTTATAAAAGACATACATTGCCCTTAAGATACACCAAAGTCATATAAAAATGGAGGAAAAAGATAAAAAAACAATATAAATACCAGTCCCATCACATAACATAATTGTTCCTATTAATCAAAACCATATTTTTATTTTAGTAAAATGTTAGATTAATGCCAAAATTTAATTAAATTCACACGCAAGATCGTAGTGAATTTATGGTCTCATTAAAACCACATTATTATTTTGATACAAAATTATGACAACAACACCTTTTGACTTTTCACATTACAAAAATTTGGTTCACAACATTAGTGCCCATACGACATATGTATTGTAAGTTAATACAGTTATAGACTCAAGGGTAAAATAGTCTTTTTGCAAGCATCCTCTCTCCTCAAATCTTAAAAAACACTTTTCTATGGCTGACGGTGTGTTTTGTCAAATAGGCGCAATTTTACAGTGTGTTATAGCAAATTTTAAAAAGTATAGTGTGAAATGGCAAATACCACATAACTTCAGTGTCCTGTGGCAAATTTCGCCTTTAATTATCTACACAAAATTGTCCACCATGCAGTCTAATGGATCGGATGTTCATGGACCATTTTGATCGCAATAAAGCAGAGAGCAAACTCTTAATAAACATACCTTATGCTTTTTTATCGCAATCAAATCAATCTGGATTGCTTTCCATTAGTTTGTCTACCAACGGACCACTGATGGAGATACTCTCTCTCTCACCTACGATGATCACAGGCCCCAATACCGCAAACTTCATTCCACTGACCTTTGGCCACCACATTGCTCCACGACGGCGGAATACATCACCGTCATGCAACCATGCCAGTGTGTTGCTTGCGTTGTGTCTCAGTGAACTTTGTCCCACACTGTGCAAACCTCTGTCAGCAGGAACACTGATGCACATTATCACTACTTGTTGTACCATCTTACAATGATGTCCCACACCATACAACATGGGGGCCACTGCAAGCGACACAATGGCTATACTTACACATGTGTGACTTATGTTGGCCACATTAAAGTATGGTCATTCACTCTCTAAACCTTAGGGAGATTGTAATGTCAGGTCGCCAATATACATGGGCGGGACCGGGGGATGATCCAACATATGAAAAGTTGGATAGAATCTTGGTAAGCACAGATTAGGAAGATAAATTCCCACTATCAACAGTCGAACCTAGGGATAGAAATATATCAGACCACACCCCACTTATACTAAATACGGGTTCTTCCACTCATCCATGTAAGCAACCTCCTTTCAAATTTGAGAGGGGATGGTTTTTGAGAGATGGGTTCTTTGATATGGTGGCTGACATTTGGCAATCCGAGTCCAATGGCGCCACCGCACTGGAAAGATGGCAAAATAAAATTCGACGCCTTCGACAATACCTGAGGGGCTGGGCAAAGCACACTGCCGGGTCATACAAAAAGGAGAAGAAGAGACTTTTAAGGATGTTGGAGGAGCTGGATACTAAGGCAGAAACCAGCCCCCTGACGGATAATGAGATAATTATGAAACATTATCTCAAAAAAAGTCTAGTTCTACTCCTACGAGAGGAGGAGATTAAATGGTATGAGCGGGCCAAAGTTAGGACGCTTCTACAAGGTGATGATAATACAAAGTTCTTTCACTTGGTGGCTAATGGAAAGCACCGGAAACAACACATCTTCAGATTAGAGCAAGAGGATGGTGCTGTAGTGGGGGATGCAGAGTTAAAGAACTATATCACCAATTATTACAAAAACCTTTTTGGCCAGCCCGAGAAGACCTCAATAACACTGGAGGAATCTCAAATTGAGGACATTCCACAGGTTACGAGGGAGGAAAATGAAGTACTAACGGCACCGTTCACAGAATTAGAGGTGAAAGAAGCAGTTTTCCAAATGGAACATAATAAGACTCCTGGCCCAGATGGATTCCCTGCTGAATTTTATCAGGTCTTTTGGGAGGTAATAAAAGGGGATCTAATATCACTCTTCACTGAATTACATGAAGAAAGACTCCCCTTGTATAGCCTAAACTTTGGAATAATTACTCTCATTCCAAAAACACAGGATGCTAAACAAATACAACAATATAGGCCCATCTGTGTCCTAAGTGTCAGCTTTAAGATTTTTACGAAAGTTGGCACTAATAGGCTGAACAAAGTAGCTAAAACCGTAGTTAGTCCATCACAGACTGCCTTTATGCCTGGGAGAAACATAATGAAAGGGGTCGTAATACTACACGAAACCATCCATGAGTTACATACCAGAAAAAGAGATGGAGTTATGTTCAAAATTAACTTTGAAAAGGCCTATGACAAGGTTAAGTGGTCGTTCCTTCAACAAACACTAAGAATGAAAGGGTTCTCACCCAAATGGTGTCGTTGGATTGAAGGAATGGTTACTGGGGGGAGTGTCGGAGTGAAAGTAAATGACGACATAGGACGCTTCTTCCAAACAAAACGCGGACTGTGCCAAGGCGATCCAATGTCTCCCATTTTGTTTAATGTCGTGGCAGATATGTTGGCACTTCTCATCAAACGCGCCAAAGAGGATGGCCAAATCAAAGGCATCCTACCACACCTTATTGAGGATGGTCTGTCCATTCTGCAATATGCGGATGACACAATTATTTTCCTCGATCATGACTTAGAACAAGCTAAGAATATGAAGCTTCTTCTAACTGTCTTTGAGCAACTTTCAGGGTTGAAGATAAATTTCCATAAAAGTAAAATATTCTGCTATGGGAAAGCCAAAGAGTATGAGGAGGATTATATTGAACTCTTTGATTGTGACGCCGGAATCTACCCTTTCAGATATTTGGGTATACCAATGCACCATAGGCAACTTCTAAATGCGGATTGGAGGAAAATAGAAGAGCGTTTCGAAAAGAAACTATCTGGTTGGAAGGCTAAGCACTTATATTCGGGAGAAAGACTAATCCTCCTAAACTCAGTGCTTAGTAGTCTACCTATGTTTATGATGTTCTTCTTCGAGATACCTAAAGGAGTCCTTAAGATCCTTGACTATTATAGATTGAGATTTTACTAGCAAGGTGATGCTGATAAAAAGAAGTACCGCCTCGCCAAATGGGACATCTTGTGCCGCCCAAAAGATCAAGGAGGGCTTGGTATTATTAACCTTGAACTCCAGCATAAAAGTCTGTTAAGCAAATGGATAGTTAATTTGCTAAATACAGAGGGCACATGGCAATCTCTGATTAGGAATAAATACCTGAGTACTAAAACCTTAACACAAGTTCAAGCCAGGCCTTACGACTCTCACTTTTGGAGAGGTCTTATGAAAATGAAGGATAAGGTTTTGACTTGTGAAACATTCGAGATTAATAATGGATGTGACACAAGGTTTTGGGAGGATACATGGGTAGGCCAGAGGCCATTCAGAGAACAATATTCAGTATTATATCACATTGTTCGACAACCACATGCCACAGTATCTAGTGTAATGCGCACAGTTCCTCTAAACATTTCATTTAGGAGATCGCTTGTGGATGATAGGTTGAGAGAATGGCTTCGCCTTGTAGCTAAAATTGCTAATATCAACTTAGGTCAAGGGAGGGATAAGTTTAGATGGAATCTAAATCAGAGTGGCATATTCACAGTCCGCTCGATGTATCTCTACCTACTAAATTTACATATCCCTTTCCGCCATAAGTTGATTTGGAAACTCAAGATCCCTCTCAAAATAAAAAATTTCCTTTGGTATCTCCAAAAAGGAGTAATTCTAATAAAGGATAACTTGGCGAGGAGGAATTGAAAAGGTTGTCTTTCTTGTTGTTTTTGTAATACGAACGAAACAATTGATCATCTTCTCTTTGAGTGCCATCATGCTAAAACTATATGGCGAATAGTGTATCTAGCTACAGGAATAATCCTACCAACATCTACCTCTCATATGCTAGGGAGTTGGCTTTCTCTTATGAATAAAAAAGATAAGCTTTTAATTTTGGTGGGTTGTGCTGCTTTATGCTGGGCGATTTGGAGATGTCGAAATGATATTATTTTTAACAATATCAGATACACTTCATTTATGCAGGTCATTTTCAGGGGGTCCTACTGGATGCGCTTTTGGGCGCAACTGCAGCAGGATAACGCGACAAAGGAGATGTTCAAGTCCATTAGCGCCTCCTTAGAGTCTATTTCCTTAGAAGTGGCTCACCATGGTTGGAAGCATAATAATAGAATTGGCTTCACTCCTACTAGATGGTTTAATTCCCCTGTGTCAATCAGCGGTAATAGCTGAACATTGTAATAATTGAAGGCTGAGTACTTTATGTAGAGGCCGGAACAAGTTTCTATTATCTAAAAAAAACATCAAACTCTTACCCTTGGCCGTTATCAGCCACACCGTCCTTGCCCATCAACTCAATGCTTAGCATCGTTATCATCGGACCCACTGACAACCTCCTTTGATGCCCCAATAACTTCACCAAGATGCCCTCTCCGTTGTGGCTGCTATCTGCCGTGTGTGTACCAGTGATCATTGCCCCCTCAACATCGCTGGTGATGTGATAGGGTTTTTTGGCTGTTGCTGGACTTTGAAGCTCTCTTTTTTACTTGAAACATTCAATGAAGCTTATGGTCAATTTGAACTCTTTTTAGATTGTTTGTAAGTCGATTTTTCTCCCATTAAATAACATTGCTAGAAAAAAAACAAAGTAGGTTTCGAAAAGTGAAAGTACGCTTAAGGTCTACCTAATAAGCTATCATTCTCATGCTAAATTGTCTTCTCTAACTTGCATATTAAATAGTTGTTCTCCTGTACGAGACTGTGTGCAAAGTCAGCATCATATAACCGGATTCATTATTTGTATCCAGAACACTGCTCACATCTTCCAGATCAAGCCCTTCTTTCGAAATCTTCACCTGGTGCGCACTGTCCATACTTGTTACTCCTTCTATCCTAATTTACTTATCGTTCTAAGTGTGTTTTCTGGTATTTAGATTCATAGCATCTTTCATAAATCTAGACAGCCAGTTTGTTGAGGTTCATACAATATTCTATGAATCCGGTATATATATCCAAGACGACAAGTAATTTGGGACAGATGGAGTGTCTCCTTACGCACTATCCATGCATGGTGTCACGCCTATGAGAATAATGGTGCTACTGTCCCTATTGAGAACCTGAGTCATTGACCGTTATATATGCTAGAAAGAGTAGAAAATCCCACACATGTTTAAATATAGCTGATGCAGAGTTCAGAATGAAATTACCTGCACCAGTGGCCATAATGGCACCAGCATCCGCACGCTCAACGATGTATCTGCGTGGCTAAAAAACATGTACTCTCGGAGTAAGTTCGTGATAGTCTTCAGTACGAGTTCTCAATGCCTCCGAGCCCCATTTGAAAGAGATGAGACTCTCAGTTGGCGTGTGAGACACGATAAAGAGCTAGGGGCAGCACACACACACATTTTGTTGTTTCTTCCACTCTGGTCCTTAAATAGATAGATCTGCATGTGCTACATAAGTACGCTTGACTATCGTCAGATATATATCTTGTACTATGCACTTTTCAGTTATCATCGTCAGTCTCATATAGCAAAGTCACTGGAAAAATTAGGACAAACGGCAGTTGCTACAATTATTGCTCGTGTCTAAATTCTAAACAACGTACTTTGCATGTTAAATATGTATCCTTATCTCTGAAAATCAGACTACGATATGAATTCAGACTGCTACTTCCTGTCCACCGGCTAGAATGGTACATAACAAATTTTCGTGTCAACTATCTCAACCACGTGTGGTGTGGTAACATTTCTAAATGTTGTCTAATCCGTAGTCTGTGTCTAATGAACCAAATTTTTCGGGTGGCCAGGTTTTGTTCTGGGCTTATTCTCTGATTTTCTACTTCATTTGTGTATAATGGATAACCTGCGGATGGTTTATGAAATTTAGAAATCGTACTGCTAGTTCTACCATCATCATCACATCTTTTCTTTTTTCTTGAACATCATCATTACTTCACATATAGTTAGTTCTATATAAATAGTATCTAATTCTCAATTTATTTGTATCATACATCACTCTGGTTGAGGTGTTGCTTTGCAGTCATCTGGCTCTTTCTTTTTTGTCACCAGAACAATTATATATCATCGATTAGAGATTGACTCAATTAATTTTAAATTGTTAACGTTAGGACAAAAGCTTCAGCTCAAAATAAAAATAGAATTGTTATATAACGATATGAATTTAAGAAGGGTGGGAGTATTTTGCAATACTACGAAATACACAACATGCTATTCTCAGATATGAGCCATCCTCTGATGATGTGTGGTGAGAGGAACTAGCAATATAGCGTCTCTGCCATTCGTTGCTTGTAACGGTTGTGACACCCTCACTAATGAATGTTGGTGGAATGGCTTAATTAGGTTGGATAACTGTGTATTCTTTATATTCCTGTCGTTAATTGACAAAGAAAAAAATTCACCCCTCATCGATTGAAGGTTTTTGAGAAATTTGATCTACTTATCCTATTATTTTCTTATTATAATTAAGTTGAAAAACAGGGTTATGCTCCTCACCTCCCATGCTTAACTTATGTCCTCCATTAGCTGCGTTGGCCCATGTGTATGAGAATTGGTATCGCCGGCCCATCATGACTTTCAGTTGATGTTTTAGCTGTGTTCTTTGATTCCACAAACAAATAATAACTCAGTAATACTACACCTCCTTTAAGTTATCCACCGATTATTGACCAAGTAGGGTCGGGGAAGATCAATATATTTCTGTGCTTGATGGGAAATACATTAATTGTTTTGTACTTAAAATTCTGAGAATATGTATTCTTTGATAAACAAACTGAAACCACCGTAATCCTCTTTAATTTTCAACCTCATCCTCTTTATTTGTGCTACAATACGTTTTTCTATTGTCAGGAATAAATGGGTAAGGCCTTCATACTATTTGAGCCGCTTCTTTAATTAGTTTTAACTAGTAAGGCTGGCCCACGCATTTGCGCGGCTACAATAAATAGTTTATAACAATAGATCTATATTGTATTATTATCTTAATATACCTCATAAAATTATTATTGCTTTATCATTATTATTTCTTTTGGATGATTGATTAATTACTATTTGTCAGGAATCTATGTTTTCTGAATGATAGTGATGAGCAACTTTTCAATTCTTTTGGATGATTGATTAATTAATAAAATCATACTGCTTTGGATTATTGTTTAACAAAAAATTTTAGTTGCCGTGCCTAACAGCTCATCATCTAATCCTAGTATTGGCTCAAAATTTGAAAAATTATTTGTACCATTGATAAAAATGAAGAGAAGGAGTTGCAACCTTACTTTCTATTGTGTTGTACCTTCCTCTTACATGTCGCGGTTGTCTTTCTTATGTCCCAAGTGGATCTGCAAGGCAATCAATCATACAGGTCTATATCTTGACAGCATGATTATCCCTTGATCTCCTTGTTCATGTCCTCTATTTCAGACCACATGTTAAATCAACCTTCACCTTGTTTCTTTATATTGTCTTGGAATTAGGTCCATAGACTATTCTCCTACTATTTTCATCATGGGGAACTTGCAATTCATCTGTTGATCGCACATTGTTTGCATTGTTGGCAAACCTTTGTGATGTAACTGTGTTGTGGCACCGGGACCTCGAGCTGCTCCTTCTTAAGCCTACCATTCACATGCATGTTACAAATTATACCTCTGATTACCAGGATCTAAATCACCTTGGGCAGTAGTCATCAAAACGTCTCTCAGTTTGGTTTTGAGTTTGTCGCTCTAGATGTATTCCAAGCTGAGTTTTATCAGTTTTTTTGGAAAACAATTAAGTCGGACCTGCTTCAACTTTTTAATGAGTTCCATCGGAGAAATTTACCTTTACATAGTCTCAACTTTGGTGTCATTACTCTATTACCTAAAAAGGAAGAGGCAATTAAAATTCAACAATTCAGATCTCTTTGCCTTCTTAATGTGAGCTTTAAAATTTTTACTAAAGTACTCAGTTATAGGATTTCGTTGGTTTCTCAAAAGATAATTAAACCCTCCCAAACGACTTTTCTTCCGGGTAGATACATTATGGAAGATGTGTCATTTTACATGAGACAATCCATGAAATGCATAAGAGAAAGAAGAGTGGTGTCATTATTAAGATTGATTTTGAAAAAGCCTACAATAAAGAAATGACCCTTTCTACAACAGGTGTTGCGAATGAAAGGTTTTTCACCCATGTGGTGCCGTTGGATTAATCAAATATTGATGCAGGGGAGTGTTTCTGTTAATGTTATAATGAGATAGGTCATTTTTTTAGACTAGAAAAGATGTGAGACAAGGGGATCCTCTCTCTCCGATTCTCTTTAATATTGTTGTTGATATGTTAGCAATTCTTATTTAAAGAGCAAAAGATCAGGTGCAAATTGCAGGTGTTGTTCCACATCTAGTTGATGATGATTTATCAATTTGCAATATGCCGATGATACTATTATTCTTTTAGACAATGATATTGAACAAGCAAAAAATATGAAGTTGCTATTAAGTGCTTTTGAACAACTTTCTGGCCTCAAGATTAATTTTCATAAGAGTGAGTTGTTTTGTTATGGAGATGCAAGGAGTATGAAAGGAGAATTCTCACAAATCTTTGGTTGTGAAATGGGTTCATATCCTTTTAGATATCTTGGCATCCCAATGCATCGTAGGAAGCTCAGAAACTCTGACTGGAAAGAGGTAGAAGAAATGTTCCAAAAGAAACAAAGTTGCTAGAAAGGAAAATGCTCTCTATTGGGGGTAGGTTAGTACTAATTAACTTCATCCTTAGTAATTTAGCTATGTTTATGCTATCATTCTTTGAGGTTCCTAGAGAAGTACTGAAAAAACTAGACTTTTATTGTTCTAGATTTTTTTTGGCAAAGTGATGAGCATAAGAAAAAATATAGACTTACAAGGTGGAGTATATTGTGTACACCAAAATACCAAGGATGGTGAGGAGTTTTAAATCTGGATCTCCAAAATAAGTGTTTACTGAGCAAATGGTTTGTCAAACTCATAAATGAAGACGGGATATGG